>OU785230.1:4454431-9454431 GCA_917051295.2 Erebia ligea | reverse complement strand
TTGTATAGTAAGCTTTTTTCACGAGCATACCTACAATATTCAATACACGCCAAGACTGGCAGACAGAGGCAGCCCCATTTCCGACGGTGGCACCCGTTCACGAGCATGACGCATGATCCAGCCATTGCTTCGCTCAACCATATTTGAGGGAACGTAACAACCCGCACCACACGACACCACCACAGAAACGTTAAAGAGAGTGTAACATACCCGACTACCCATATCAAGGCATAGAATTGAATACTGTTTAAGGGTGCAAATCGCCACCTATCGGCAATAATAATATTAAAGTTTGTATGTGTGTATGTTTGTTACTCCTTCACGCGGCAACTACTTAACCGATTTGGCTGAAATTTGGAATGGATGTAGATTATACCCTAGATTAACACATAGGCTACTCTTTATCGTGGAAAAATCCATGGATCATTAACTTTACACAATTTGTGAAAACCAAAATTCACGCGAGCGGAGCCGCGGGCAACAGCTAGTCGGAAAAAATTGTAGAAAAATATTGATCTTCATGTTTTAGTTTATCGTTTAAATGAATATATTATCATAGAAATGCACTTTTGTCATTTACGTAATCTTCCACAGTATAATAAGCTTTTTTCAAAAGCATACTTTTAATGGATTTCTTAAACTTGTGTAAAGGCAAGTTTAAAATAGATTGTGGAATTTTGTTATAAAATAGAATGCTCATTCCCACGAACGACCTTCGGACTTTTTTGAGGCGGAGCGATGGTGTCACGAGCTTATGGCAGTTTCTAGTTGGCCTATCGTGCAGATCGCAAATTCTTTTGTAATTCTGAAGGCGCTGTTTCACAAAGATTAAATTACTGTAAATGTATTGCGAGGCTACTGTAAGAATACCTATTTCCTTGAATTTCTCTCTAAGGGATTCGCGCGGTTTTAAATTATAAATTGCCCGTATTGCCCTTTTTTGTAATACAAAAATTTTTTGAATATCTGCTGCTTTACCCCATAGCAAGATTCCGTAAGACATAATACTATGAAAGTAAGCAAAATATACAATTTTTGCAGTTTCTACGTCAGTAAATTGTCGAATCTTTCTAACAGCGTAAGCAGCAGAGCTGAGTTTGCCAGCCAGAGTTGATATATGGGTGCCCCATTGAAGCTTTGAATCTAAGGTCACCCCCAGGAACACAGTGGTCTCTTCTATTTTTAAAATATCATTATTTACAGTTAAATTCATGTTTCCTGTGGACTTGGTATTTGGCAATGCGAATTCAACACACTTGGTTTTCTTTGCATTTAAAAGTAAATTGTTTACAGTAAACCAGTTAGTGACTTGAGAAATTGCATTATTTACGTCGTCATAATTGTCCTTATTTCTATCGACTTTAAAAATCAAGGACGTATCGTCAGCAAATAGCACAATATCACAAGTGTTTTGGACGTAATATGGTAAATCATTTATATACACCAAGAACATGAAGGGGCCCAGAATGGAGCCTTGAGGAACACCCATTAGTGAGGCTGATCCGGATGACTTCACATCGTTAACACATACCGTTTGAATGCGATCACTGAGATAAGACGCAATGAGGCCAAGTGCAGTGTCTTTGACTCCATAGTGGTTCAACTTAACTAAAAGCGTCTCGTGCTCAACGCAATCGAATGCCTTAGACAAATCACAGAAAATACCAATAGCATTCTGTGATTTCTCCCATGCATCGAATATATGCTTTAGCAGCATTGCGCCCGCATCGGTTGTTGATCGGCCTTTAGTAAAACCATACTGCTCAGAGTGAAGTAGTTTATTTGAGTTAAAGTGCAGAAGCAGTTGGTTGAGCATAATTTTTTCAAATATCTTGCTGAGTGCTGGTAAAATAGAAATTGGTCTGTAATTATTAGGGTCACTTCTACTGCCAGATTTAAAAAGTGGAATCAATTTACTGCATTTCATAAGGTCTGGAAAGGATCCTGAATCTACAGACTCATTAAATATTAGAGCAAGATATGGTGCAATTATATCAATAACATTGCTGATTATTTTTACTGATATCCCCCATAGATCCCCGGTTTTTTTGCATTGCAAAGATTTGAATATTTTAATAATATCATATGGGGTCACATGTTCAAACTTAAACAGCACACTGCACTCGGTGACATTACCCTTAAGAAGCTTAAGGGCTTCTGTTGGCGAGGAATTAAGGGAGCTAGTAGTGGTTACCGGAATATTTCGGAAAAAATTCTCAAATGTATTTGCAATTTCCGTATCGCAGTCAGTAATACGGTCATTAATTTTTAGCTCTAATTTAGGCTTCTCCACTTTATGTTTCCCAGTTTCTTCTGAGATAATATCCCAAACTGCTTTTATTTTACTATCAGAATTAATGATTTTTTGTTTTATATAAAGTGATTTTGCTTGTATGCAGACATTTCTAAATAATTTTGAATAATTTCTTACATAATGGACAAATCTAGGAGTGTAATTATACTGCTTTTCAGCATACAAATCAAACAACTTATTCCTACTTTTATAAATGCCAACAGTAGCCCAGTCGCTAAATTTAAGGTTTTTAAACAATTTTTTTTTCTACTATTTTAAAAATGGAACTAAACTGAGAATTTAACAAATCAAAGAATGTATTGTAGTGTTCATCCGGACCACCCTGTGTAAGATCAAGTGTAGGTAAAATATTTAGCATATTTTGTTTGAATTGTTGTATTTTTTTACCGGTAACTGGCCTATACTTTATTACTTTAGTTGTATTTTGTTTAGAGCTAGGAACAGATATCATTTGCCCGCAGTGGTCGGATCTTAGATTAGTAATGACAGATTTGCTGACAATTTTACAATCACTGAAAATATTGTCAATACAAGTAGCGGAACTTGCAGTTATCCGTGTAGGTTCAATAAAAATGTTGTGTAAATTGAAACTTTTAAATAAGTTGAGTAATCTGTCAGAAAGAGAGGTGTTAAGCAAAATATCTATGTTAAAGTCTCCACATATTAATGTTTTTTTCGATGACCTACATATCCGTCTTAGGGCCTCCTCCATGACATCCTCAAACAGTAGAAAGTCGCCTGAGGGAGGTCGGTACACGCAAACTATAATGTATCGCTCCAGCTCAACACAGGACAGCTCAATAGTGCGTTCAACAGAAAGATTAACAATGTCTTTTCTTTCCTTACAATTATTATTACTACGAGTTATAATCAAAGACCCTCCGCGTATAGCATTCTTTCTAGAGAACGCACTTGACAACGAGTAATCCTTAAGATTGATAATTAATTGGTAACTATTGAGCCAATGCTCTGTAAGGCATAAAATGTCAATATCAAATTTTCTAATAAAAAGTTCAATTTCATGTTCTTTGCCAGATAAGCCTTGTATATTTTGATGTACAAGATTAATATTACATAGCTTATCTGTTGTCTTGCTACCTAGTTTAAATTTTTTTTACTGTTTTCAACAATATCAGTACAACTGTTTGTACCAGAAGTTAAAATACTCAAATTATTACAATTTGTATCCATTGTCAAAAGACTGGACTTAGTGTTGTTACTAAGTAAATCAATATTCAGTGTACAACATGTACTATTTCCAATCATATTACAGCTAAAAATAGCTGGATCTTGTATATTACAAGCTACTAATGTAGCTAAATGTTTCTTACAGCTATGGGGCAGATACATAGTATCTTTTGTCAGTGTAAATTTCTGAATAAACTTATTTGTGTCAAAAATATGGAAATAGTCCCTATGACTATATGTTAAATTATGTAGGAGCCTATTAAATTTATGTATACGCCTATTTTGTGCCGGGGTCAATGAGCTTGAAAAAGGAAAGGCACAAAATATAAACTTACAGCCTGATTTCTTTTGAACGCTCAATAAGTATTCCAAACTTTTGAAAATTTCTTTTTTGGTTATGTGCAGGCTGTCACCTATCAACACAACAACTGTACTACAACTATCCAAGCAAAAATCTTGGATCTTTTCAATTATATATTCATATGGGGCCTTAGGGTTACATTTATTGAAGACATTTTGGTGTAATTTATCACTAAGTAAGCAACCAAAGTCTTTTCCCAGCCCATCTGAGACTACAAATGTTTTCCGCTGTGGGCAATGTAATGGAATGTCATTATCCGCTGATACAACTAAGGGATCATAGTTTGCACACTGCACTTCCACTGGCACTATTGCATTGTCTTTATTCGGGCACTGGCACTTATTGATCAGAGAGTCGAAACGGTCTATATTATAATTTCCTATTGCTAATAGTTCATCTGCAACCAGTATTTGCTCATTGATCTGTTTCTGTGACTGCTCATATTGTGATGTAACAGTTTTCAATGAGTTTTCCAATTGTAAAATTTCATTATTCAGGCGGTTAACATCATATTCATATTGTTCTCTCATTGTATGTAAAGAAGAACAATATGTGTCCAGCTTTATTAACAACTGTGAACGTTCCTTCCTCAGTGTAGTATTTTTAGTTCCGGTTTTTTGACTTTTAATAAGTTTTTTTGTTTTGGCTATAAATTTGCCAAGTTTTATGTACCTTTTAATTTTTTTGTGACTATTCAGAGTAACTGGCACTGAGGGCGGTCGTTTAACACAAGGGCTGTCACAGGTGAGATCGATGGTAACTACAGTTGGTGCAGTTGAGGATGAAGCAAGCAGCTCGTCATATAAATTATTTGTTTGCTGTATTTCACAACTTAGAATTTGTGACTGAAGATCACAAATTATTTTTTGTGATCTACTCAATTCATCCTCTAACATAGAAATTTTTCCTAGTGCCTCTTCATATGTCCGTATCCATTAGTATGGATTTTATGTGAAGTGACATAATGAAGTCTACCTTACAAGAGTTGTTATAATACCTAATGGCCTTGTTATAGTTACGGTGCGTCTTGTGTGGAATGTCAAAGATTGCATGCAGTTTGGGAAGGTGTGGGAGCAATATTACGTGGACGAGTGAACGTTGCCAGGGTTGATGCCAATTTAGCAGGGCTCAATACAGCCAAGAGGTTTAAAGTTGCAAAACTCCCAGCTTTTCTCTTGTAAGTACTTTTAATATTATGTTAGCTTTAAATTTGAGTTTATAATATTCATTTTAATTTTTTAAATCACACTTTGCACAAAAAGCTTTCTCAGCTAAACTTAGGGAGAGGACTGAATTCTGAAAGGTTTACTTCACTTATGTGAAAAGCTTGTGTTAAAGTGAAATGTCATTCATTTAACATACTAATTAATAAGTATTATATTATTTAGAAATAAATATCTAATATTAGTCATAATTATTTTTTGTTATTTTACTTTTCAGACCAGCCCCCCTAGCATGGGCCGAGACAATTTTCTCCCCGAGGAAAGGATAAATTTTTTATTCCTAAATAAATAAATAAAAACGCTAAATAACGGTGGATAAATAGTCCCCCGAGTCCCCGTTAAATGTCAAACGGGGATAAACTTCTCTCCCCTGTTGCCGTGCTCTGAGAAGTGGCTAAGGGTGTGTTCCGAAATACACTGAGAGCACTGAAAGTCCCCAGTAAAGAGCACTGCCAGTGCTCGCAGTGCTTATAATGGAACACACACTAAGTTAATTTTATCTCTTGTCAGTGGATAAAATTGGGGAATAAATTTTTTATCTCCGGCCCATGCTAGCCCTGCTGGGTGCATTTGGAACCTTTATAACATTTCTTTTGTTTTTAAGTCAAACTAATTAATAACTACCACCTACTAGTTGTTGATTGGAACAATAGTAATTATGTATATTTATTGGCATTCAAAAAGTGTACAGCCGAGCGATCGCGTAACTTCTGCATCAATCATTGTTACAGTATCAATTGTTGTAATTGGCTGAATTTATGGCATTCTTGCTGCGTCAATGGATTATGTCCAATACTGGAAGAGTGTTAACCAATCAGAGGTGATTGCGATGTATCAATGATTGATGCAGAAGTTACGCGATCGCTCGGCAGGTCTTCTCACTTCAAATAAATGCTTTTTGAAATAGTTCAATTAAAGTTTTAAGATAAAGACTTGGTTAACTGTTTCAGCTTTCGTCTTGGAAAAGTTTATCGATATGACTTACCAAAGAGAGACATCAGATCATTTGTTTCCTTTGCCCAGGATTGGTACAAAAACTCAAAGGGTGAATCTGTACCACTTCTTTCATCACCATTGTAAGTACAAAAAACACATAGCAAGAATTTTTTTTGACAAATTTGTTTACATCTTAATATGGAACCCTACAAAATAATATTTTTTTCAGTGATGAGTTGGTTGATTGGTGTGTGGAAATGATCAAATTCAGTATAGCTTTTGGATTGGATATATTGGTAAAACATCCATGGATCTGGCAGATAGGTCTAGCAGGATTTGGTCTTGTAGCAATAACAGCCCTGATAGCATTGTTCAAAGCCGGGAAAACAAAACCTAAAGATGTAAAGAAAGAGAAGAAGAGCAAATGAATAGGTCATTGTCACAATTGACATCACAGATTTTTATACTTACTCTTCAAAAAGATGTGACTATAAGCAAAAAATGAACCTTAATATTATGACCAACCAACAGCAGGGTAGAAATTATGCATTTATTTATCCGTCCTAGTTTTTGAGATGTGATATACTTTTTTAACTACACATAAAAGTTTCATATAAATCCCATATTATTAAGAACATATTTCAATAATTTTTAAACAATATACTTACTTACCTATATCTTTATAATGTTCCATGTTTTATTTCAATAACTCACAAAATAAAACTATGTTTTATTATCTAAGTCTGTATAATAATGGAAAAGCATTTTTGTCATGGTGATGTAATTTTCACTTAACTTAAAAATAATTTAGAGAATCACATTTAATAGGTTAGCATTAAAATATAGATCACAGGTGCATAAGAAGCTTACAAAAGTACTTATAAAACATTTAATTTTACAATAAAGTTAAAAGAAACATTTTGTAATACTTTTGAGCACTCTATAAATGGTATTTCTACATAAATATAGGTTAGGTTGTACTATTGTAATTTGTCCGAAGGTTATCAATTTTGGCAATGTTGGATTGGAATCATTTTTAGCATTCTGTTGCAGTCCCCTACTAATGACTCCAATGCCTATATATCTTCCTACACTTTGTATACAAAGTAAAACTAAGTAAGTAAGTAGTATTTATTGATACAAAGTAAGCTGTATCAATAAATACTACTCATTTAGCTGTAGTATACTACAGCTAAATGAGTAGTACCTATTTATTGATAGAATAAAAATATTAAGAAGTAAAAATAAAAAGCAAAGATGCCATGGGCTTCTATTCCATTTAAATAACAACCCCTTATTTTTTAGAGATGATAACAAGTAAGTATGCAGTGGTTTTGTAAAGAATAACATAATATCATTTACATTGCAAGACAATTATTATTAACTAGTTTTTGTCCGCGGTTTCGCTCACGTTAAGTTCAATTTAAATAAGTCACCTTTGCCTTTTATATATTTAGATGAAAGCCAAAATGCCAAGTTTCATGAATATTACTTGAAAAATATTACTTAAAAAATAACTTTAAAATCAGAAATTTTCTTACAAATTTTCATCCCCTATGACTATGACATAGGGGATGAAAATTTGTATTAGGGCCTATGTGATGCCTTTGGGCGTGGAATTTCTAATGCCGCGTCCATACGCTTGGCACTTGCCGCAAACTCCAAACCTCTACAAACGTTTGGCTTGATTTTGGGAATCAAACTCCGCCATCCACACGCTTGCGAGCGCGTTAGTATGTTCTGAACAGGCAAGCATGACGGACATCGAGCTTGTGTCGGCTTTAACATTCGGCTTAAGTTATTTTTATTATAAAAAGAAGAAACTAAATTAAAAAAACGAAAAATACTACAAAAAAGATGGTGGATGGTAAAAATTCATAGAAACCTTCTATCTAACGTTGATTAGAGGTATTTTATGATTTCATGTGTGTAGATCGATTTATCGCCCCCGAAACCTCCTGCATACTAAATTTCATGAAAATCGTTGGAGCAGTTTCCGAGATTCAGATTAAAACTCATTTTTTACACACGTCACACACGCGTCTGTTCGCCGACAGTGCACGAACGAGACTGAGGTCCGCGCAAACGTGTGGACTCGTCGCAAGCGCTTGCGGCAAATTCCCTTTGATTTGTGAACAAAAAACCGACACTCGCCGGATCGGCTACAAGCGCTTGCAAACCTACACAAACCAAGTCAAACACTCTGTCCACACGTTTGAGTTTGTGATGGCTTGTTGAGGTTTGGCAAGCGTATGGACGCGGCATTAAATTTGTGAAACACGTATTTATTTATTTTTAATCGAAAGCCCAAAATCAAAGTTTCATGGATATAACTTGAAAAACAACTTGATAAACGACGAACTTTTATACAAACTTTCAACTCCTATTTCACCCTCTTAGGGGTGGAATTTTCAAAAATCCTTTCTTAGCGGATGCCTACGTTATAATCTATCTGAGTGCAAAATTTCAGCCCGATCCGACCAGTGGTTAGAGCTGTGCGTTGATAGATCAGTCAGTCAGTCACCTTTGCCTTTTATATATTTAGAAGATTATTGTATTGTATATTGCACACTTAAAATTTTTTTTTTATTACAATAATTTAAATACATAATATGTAACTAGTCTGGCTATAAATAGTTACAATACAAAAATCTCTATAAATAAATTAGAAAGCTGTCACTCCATCGAGAGAGACAATGCTATACATCAGAAAGGGAAGTAGTAACCACACCACACTAGTAGTGGAGACAAAAGTATCAAGTAATTGCGAAAGTATCCATACCTACTTAAATACTAGAGCAAAAGTATTGAGTACAAAAATACTAGGTATTAAACCAAAGTATCGATCCCTAACTGTAATTAATGTAGCCCTAATTGAACACATTGCACTGGTAGTTCATAAGCTTCTAGTTTGTGCTATAAATTATAGTGTAAAATTCCACTAGAGTAAAAATTAATATTATATAGTATCTACTTCTATATTTATTCTAAATACTGATGCTGGGTCAGCTAATTCAGAACGAACAGCATTCTCAAACTTTTTGAATATGATAGAAAATTCCATCATATTCTCAGGTTTTGATTCAATCCACATTTTGTCAAATTCATAAAAAAGATAACAATAAAACTTGTTAAACAAATGAATACTGGGCAGATATTGTTTAAAGCTAAACATGTATGTTTTGGCAGAGCCATCCTTTAGTAGATAGTAAGCCATGGATGTTAAGTTAATACCCACAATAGCAAATGTGTAACCATATTTAGGGTGCAGTGAGTGACTTAAAACATGGTTTGATGCCTGAGTGTACTCTGTAGCAAAGTACAGTAAATTTTCTAATCCCAGGAGTCCCATACCACGAAAGTCTGTTTTTGGATCATCACCCTGAAAAGAAGATATTTAGTTTAGTTTAGTTAGTCATGTTTTGAAAGCAGTTCTACAAAATGAATTAAAAAAAATCATTTTGATACTATTTTGTCTAAAAACTAATTTTCTAAATTCATTTTCAGACAAAATAAAAACTAATAATAAATATTTTTAAGCAGCAATCACATGGTAGACATACAAAGATAAACTGAAGTAACTCCTTAACTAACTATTCTAGTATGAATTGTTGTATGTCTGTATTTTACCTGAAAACCAATGTCTTGCCAGTCTTTGGTAATCCTAGCTTCTAATGTTCTGTCTGGCATCAACAAATTCCACAACCTCAACAGCTTTTCCTCATGATTTGGATTGTTGCTATCATACTGTGTGCGCCGAAGATCTTCCACTTCATCAACTAACTGACGGTAACTCCAGATCTGTACGAGGCACTGACGAAATGATGGTTTGAATGCGTCATGGAGTTTTGGATTGATCTTTTTAACTCTTAATATAATATTAATAGGAGGATCGAGTATCTCAGAAAAATGTGCCGGAATAAATCTTCGTTCTCTTACCACCGCGTCTAAGAACGAAACAATTTCTTTTACATCTCGCGTTCGTGATAACATTAACGATTTTTCAATATTACACGTCCTCTGAGTTCCTACTCTGTCGCCATAACATATTCTTTGCAGTTCACAAAGACGCGTAGTTTTGCGCAAAAACCATTTTATAAAAGGCCTCAAATACCACTGAAGCACAGACCAGAGGTTGAAAAATACCATTTCTGATTTATTCAGTTTTGTCGATGCAATTTTCACTTTTCTTCTACATACATATTTTATCACTTATATTATTTACAGGTATTCTTTTAGATTTTTTAGATCATTCTCGTTTAATTTAAGTGTTGATATTTTAATGATATTATTGGGTTGAATGTAGTTTGGATTATTTTTTCAAAGAGATTATAATTTTTATTTTTTAACCACCCACTACGTTTTTTCCTTCACTGACTGACTGTTGACCAGTGTTTCCACTTTAATGATTTCCTTTCTCCGCGCCTCAATTCAAATTTCCCCTTCTCAGAGCTTTTTTCCCCTCAAAAATTTTTCTACTGTAGTTTTTACTTTTGGCCCTAGTGTAGTAACTAAAAAAAAAAGGTCTTTATCGATTTTCTTCTATAGCCTGCCCACGCCTCTGGTGATAATATGCTATGATAATATTATTTACACTAAATGTATTTTTCGTAGATTAATGTAGATTCGTATTTTATTTATAGCTTCACCAGAAATCTATAAAACTTGGGGCTGTATACTCACCTCTTATTCCAAGTCAGTTTACGCAATCAGCACATACATTTTAGCACAGAATAATATTTTAGGCCTTAAACAGAATGGAAATAAGGGTAATTATTATACGCCACCTGCACGTGTTGTCACTGTTTCTTATACATATACGGCAACACGCTAGTCCACGGTAGAGTCCATAAAAAATAGTTCCGAAATTTACCGCAATATTTTAAGCTAGGTTTTACCCATGATTTCCCGCAATTTCCCCTTTTAATGTCTTCCCCTTTTTCTTCCCCTATGGACCCTAATTTCCCCTCAAATGGGGAATTTCCCCTCATTGTGGAAACACTGCTGTTGACTGCTCCTCATTGACATTTTTTTTTTTAATTTATTTTACGGCCCTGGATACAAGTCCTAAGGCCTTTCTAAAAAAGTACAAAATTGCTTAAAATCTAATATTATTTTAAAGTTGTTAGTAAAATACATTATAAAAATATCGAAATAACATTTCTACTCTTTATGCTAAAATAAATTGAGATAATAACTAAAAATAATACAGTAGTAGACTAAACAACTAAATCTTAAAATTTTTCTACAGTATTACAAGTAATTCCTTCCTCCATGATTACAAATAAAATCAAAAATAGGCTTAAAAAATAAAGTATTATGTAACAAGTCTTTAATGTGGCGGGGTACACTCATGTTTAGTTTGTTTTCTATATATATGTATCCTGTATAATTCACTCACTAATATTACCTCATTGACATTCAGCTGTGTTCAGAGTTATGTCTGTGGTTCAGAGCAGAGACCACAGAATACAATACTCACAGGGAGGCAGAGACATTCAGAGACGATTGTCCACAGACCACAGAGTACATTGAATATACACAGACTATAAAATTAAAATACCACGTATTCGATTGCAAATCGTAATCTATAACGTAATCATTTGAAAGATCATTTGACAGCTTATGGCGCCATACACGGATTTCATGATGTGTCATCCTTTTCCAGGTACACTTTAAAGAATCGAGAGTCACAGCTGTGGGGATGTCATGGTATCAAATTAAAGGTCATTTCTTCATCTCTCGTTTGACCATATAAAAATGCACACTCCAATACAAATTTTCTGCATAAATACGTTTCTCCGAACGCAAGATCTGCTGAAAATGACGAAAAATGGGGTCCGGATAGGTACCCATAAAGCTAGATCCGCTGCATATTTTAACTTGAATATTAACAATAAAGTGGGGCTTATATAGTCCTCTATCCATGGTGCTATAACATTAAACATACAAATAAATATTATGTTTATAGTTTATGTGGCAAAAAAAAAATGTTTCATACATTTTTCTATGAAAAGAAGCCGAGCGTCGAGCTTTTAAAATTTTGGTAACAGTTTCCTGTTTTGTGATCCCAGGGAACCCCAGATATCGATTTTGAACGAAATCGGTACAATAACAAAAAATTTCAAAATGGCGCTGACTTTTTTAAAATTTTGGTAACAGTTTCCTGTTTTGTGATCCTAGGGAACCCCAGATATCGATTTTGAACGAAATCGGTACGATAACAAAAAATTTCAAAATGGCGCTGACTTTTTTAAAATTTTGGTAACAGTTTCCTGTTTTGTGATCCCAGGGAACCCCAGATATCGATTTTGAACGAAATCGGTACGATAACAAAAAAATTCAAAATGGCGCTGACTTTTTTAAAATTTCGGTAACAGTTTCCTGTTTTGTGATCCCAGGGAACCCCAGATATCGATTTTGAACGGAATCGGTACGATAAGAAAAAAATTCAAAATGGCGCTGACTTTTTTAAAATTTTGGTAACAGTTTCCTGTTTTGTGATCCCAGGGAACCCCAGATATCGAGTTTGAACGAAATCGGTACGATAACAAAAAATTTCAAAATGGCGCTGACTTTTTTAAAATTTTGGTAACAGTTTCCTGTTTTGTGATCCCAGGAAACCCCAGATATCGATTTTGAACGAATCGGTACGAAAACCAAAAAATTTCAAAATGGCACTGGCTTTTTTTAAATTTTGGTAACAGTTTCCTGTTTTGTGATCCTAGGGAACCCCAGATATCGATTTTGAACGAAATCGGTACGATAACAAAAAATTTCAAAATGGCGCTGACTTTTTTAAAATTTTGGTAACAGTTTCCTGTTTTGTCATCCCAGGGAACCCCAGATATCGATTTTGAACGAAATCGGTACGATAACAAAAAATTTCAAAATGACGCTGACTTTTTTAAAATTTTGGTAACAGTTTCCTGTTTTGTGATCCCAGGGAACCCCAGATATCGATTTTGAACGAAATCGGTACGATAACAAAAAATTTCAAAATGGCGCTGACTTTTTTAAAATTTTGGTAACAGTTTCCTGTTTTGTGATCCCAGGGAACCCCAGATATCGATTTTGAACGAAATCGGTACGATAACAAAAAATTTCAAAATGGCGCTGACTTTTTTAAAATTTTGGTAACAGTTTCCTGTTTTGTGATCCCAGGGAACCCCAGATATCGATTTTGAACGAAATCGGTACGATAACAAAAAAATTCAAAATGGCGCTGACTTTTTTAAAATTTTGGTAACAGTTTCCTGTTTTGTGATCCCAGGGAACCCCAGATATCGATTTTGAACGAAATCGGTAAGATAATCTTATATACATTATTTTACAATCTCAAAAACTGAGTATTATTGTAGCCGCGAGTATTGTTTCGGCGCATAAATACGAGTAGGTACATAATATTTACCGCGGCCAACAGCGGCGCGGAATGTGGCGCGGAGGCATAGATAAGTAGTAAATAAATAATCATCTAATATTTTCAAGTAACAAAATTGGTTAGTTGGCTATAAAATCGAGCGTAGAGCGTAGAGCTATATAAGCGTGCATATATATGCTGTACCCTTACTCTGAGATTGATCGAATTTAAAATACGGTCTCACTAAGTGAGGTGAATTACATTTGCATCAAACTAAAATGAATCTTAATCTTAATTATTTAGAGCTCAATTTCGTGTATGCATTCAGCGCTAGCGCTCCAAACGATACGTTTCGAAATTTGAATCGGTTGCACTGAATTTGTGGCTTTAAAGCAAGAGTTTTTGGGTCCAGTTTAGTTTGACGCAAAGGTGATTCACCTCACTTAGTGAGACCGTATTTTAAATTCGATCAATCTCAGAGTAAGGGTACTGTACTGTGACGAGTTTTATACCTATAGTTGAGTTTTATACCCACTATAGTTGGTCGCGGGGTAAATGTTTACCGGGCCTTAAAACGTATTATTGTGGTATTATTCGAACTGGTCTATCTTAGTTTTCTATGGTTTTCTAGCGGTGATTCGTTGGTTACCTACATAACAGTGATTTTCGTTTTAAAAAAAGTTCAAGTTGTATGACGTGATATTATCAGGTAAGTTTATGGTTTTTACTACACACTCTTCTTAATGTAATAGCTCAATCAATGTGTAAAATAATGAGAAGGTTGCTCTCGAATTTATAACCTACATAAAAATATTCGTTTTGTCACAACTTTTGAGCAACGGCGAACTTCCATACATCAATATTATTGAGAAAAAATAATTATGTACACGTGTGAAAAAAATATGTTTTTTTATGCGTCGAATATGAAGCTCACAGCAGCTAGAATTTTTTTTTATAAGCCTAGAAAAAAAAGATATTTCGTTTTAAAGTTTTGTAGGTTAGGTGGTAATGTCCATAGAGGTAATATATCATTATGGGTAATGTCACTTTTAAAAATGACAACCGGAAGAAAGCCACAAAAACAAAGACAGATGAAAACCACAGACCAGTAAAACATTCGGCACAACCACAGACAATCAGCATCAGTGCTGCCATAATATTCTTTCAATTATTACCATTCTGTTCGAGATTATCAAATAATGTAATGCAAGAAAATTCACTTATATAATATAAAATACACTAAAAAAAAGAGCAATACTATTATTTATGCAAACATTAATCAGACGAAATAATTACAATTTTTAAAACGATACAAAATAATCTACCAATTTAGATTTATTCTGCTACTAGGTAGATTATACATAAAATGGTAACACTAAACTGAGAAACGGGAACTAGATAATCAAAAAAGATTCCCTATATATTTTATTTTTTTACCTAGGTTCAATTAATTAAGGTTACTTGATAAAATTTAAAAAAATAAGCAAATTCCTTTCGTTTTTACCTTAATTGTGTACAATCAAGATTTAGTAAATGTGGTCAATAATAATTTCGCCGTTGCTCTTTGCTTCCTTTGAGTGACACTGTGTGACGTCATACAAAGGAAGTAACTTTAAGATCTATACACATTGGTATTTATTGTCCTATCCCCAAATTCTCAAATATGCGAATATTTTAACAGGTAAAAGGTGGTAGAAACGTACGGAATTTATTTATTGTTTCTAAAAACAAATTTTATTGCATTGAAAGTTTTGTTGTTTCCGGGATAAAAAGTAGCCTATGTGTACTCTCCAGGTCATCAACTAATAACAGCTATAATCCATGAAAAAAAAACACGTCGATCCGTTGCTCTGTTGCGACGTGATTGAAGGACAAACCAACAAACAAACACTTTCGCAATATTGGTATGGATAGCAACATTTTCCATTTTTAATTTCTCATATTTAAATTCAAACGAATTTAACTAAATTAAGCAGACTAAATCACTGGCGACCGCTTGTTAGAAATATATATAATATGTATTTAAAAGCGTGATAATAGTAAAATATTTAATCATTGTTTTCTTTCAGACATGCCTTTGACAGGAGCGGAAAGACAGAGGAGGTACCTGCAAAAGTTAAAAAAACAGCATCCTGAAAAGCTTGCAGAGTTGAAAAAAAAGAATTTAGAGCAAACAAAAAGAAAATACAGAAAAGTAAATGATCTCAATGAAAGGGAACGGGAACTGCAGCGGCAAAAATGGATTTAAATTCAAACGAATTTAACTAAATTAAGCAGACAATCACTGGCGACCGCTTGTTAGAAATATATGTATGTATTTAAAAGCGTGATAATAGTAAAATATTTAATCATTGTTTTTTTTCAGACATGCCTTTGACAGGAGTGGAAAGACAGAGGAGGTACCTGCAAAAGTTAAAAAAACAGCATCCTGAAAAGCTTGCAGAGTTGAAAAAAAAAGAATTTAGAGCAAACAAATAGAAAATACAGAAAAGTAAATGATCTCAATGAAAGGGAACGGGAACTGCAGCGGCAAAAATGGATTTAAATTCAAACGAATTTAACTAAATTAAGCAGACTAAATCACTGGCGACCGCTTGTTAGAAATATAATATATAATATGTATTTAAAAGCGTGATAATAGTAAAATATTTAATCATTATTTTCTTTCAGACATGCCTTTGACAGGAGCGGAAAGACAGAGGAGGTAACTGCAAAAGTAAAAAAAAACAGCATCCTGAAAAGCTTGCAGAGTTAAAAAAAAAAGAATTTAGAGCAAACAAAAAGAAAATACAGAAAAGTAAATGATCTCAATGAAAGGGAACGGGAACTGCAGCGGCAAAAAATGGATTTAAATTCAAACGAATTTATCTAAATTAAGCAGACTAAATCACAGGCGACCGCTTGTTACAAATATATATATATATATGTATTTAAAAGCGTGATAATAGTAAAATATTTAATCATTGTTTTCTTTCAGACAGGCCTTTGTCAGGAGCGGAAAGACAGAGGAGGTACCTGCAAAAGTTAAAAAAACAGCATCCTGAAAAGCTTGCAGAGTTGAAAAAAAAGAATTTAGAGCAAACAAAAAGAAAATATAGAAAAGTAAATGATCTCAATGAAAGGGAACGGGAACTGCAGCGGCAAAAATGGAGGAAACAGAAACAAAATAGGAATAATTAAATAATAATCCTTAATAAAGACAAATTTTGATTTTTGTTTGTTTCAATTCCCTGTAGTTAAATGTATTTTTTTTATGCACGTTACAAGGCCAAATGATAGAATCATTATGAACCATCCTTTACAAATTCCTTTTTCTAACTTTATATTCCTTTCTGTGACAAAAATAATCAATTTCCTTTGTATTTCTTTTGTATTACGTACAATAATTTATTATATGCAATTGAGTCATATAGTATTAAAGTATGCGCAGTACCTAAGTATGTAAACAGTTTAAAAACTAACGCTTTTCATCGGGCCGTTCACTAGATATTGCCTCTCAAAGACGTGATAAGCTTACAAAAAATAACTCGAGTGTCGCCGCGTTGATGTGCCAATAAATATTATGAAGGCGTAGAATTAATTGCAATGTATTCTTAGGACACTTGTTTAATTATGCCAAATTTAGTTTATCTACTTTATGTTAGTGTTTGTGTGTAGTAAGTAGGTATATAAATATCTCTAATTTTCTTGTTTCAGATTGTACCTATTCATATTTATTAGTGATCTAAAAAAGGTGATAATATTATACCTACTTACCTATGTTATTTTGAATACTTAAATCGTTAGTTTGAATTTATAAAATCGATCCTCAAAATGTAGTCTAGTAATGATAGTGAAGCTTCAAAGTATTATCGCTTGTATTCTTCGCAGATGTAGTTTAAAGCACTATGTAACTATCACACGAAAGAAAGTACGATTTCGAAAGTATGCAATCGGTCACTTTCTTCCCTCAGTGAACAATGTAGGTACCTACTTCTACCTACTTACTATTTTATACCTACTTACCTATCCTTTTAACTTTGAAGTTTTCTATTCTCTACCGAGTCGAATGTGTATATAGAACTATAATTATTAGTAGGTAAGGTAATAAAATAAAAAACAGTGTAATTCGAAATTGTGTTTTATTTATTTTGAAAATTGTAATAATAAATACTATATTAAAATTATTTACATACTACATGCAACATACGAGTTAACATGCATTAATCTCTAATTTATGTACACAAGGCGATGCGTAAATTGCAAATCTTCATGTAGGTACGTAATAGGGCTTTCGAATACCGGTTTTTCTCAATACCGGTATTAATACCGGAATGATTTTTTTCAATACCGGGATCCCGGGATCCCGGTATTGGAAAAAAATTAAAATGTGGTAGATGTTTTTTAACTTAAAATTAGTCTTTTCTGAAGCAAACGGCACCATAAAAAACAGTTTTTTTCATAAAAAATTTTTTTCACCAAATTAACTCAAAAAAGTGCCTTTTCTGCATAAATTCTGTGAAGAAAAGCCGTTAAGTAAGTAACTCCTTCAATCTATTTTATATCATGCAATATTTTATGAAATTGTACTTTCTTTAAAAAAAATCACCAATCACCAAGTATTGATTTTTAGATCTAAGTATTTGTATTTTGAGTATTGAGATAGTTATTTACGCGTTGACTTAATTCTTACGAAACTATCGTTTGTTTCATGTATGTACTCGTATAAGGTGAAAATTACGGATCACGTAATGTTCTGAAACTCCATCGCATCATTTTAAATACAATCTTATTAAGTAATACTTATATTATTATCATATAATCAATTTCTTATTCATATCAATCAGAATATCAACTATATGATTTTTAAAATAGTACTATTTTTGGATGAATTCTTACGAAAATATATATTTTTAACCTCCATTGAATTTTGAACTTTTAATATAAAGTATATTTGCGACGCAACGTAAACACAAAATTAAATAAATATGGCGGGGAATTTTAAATAATTAGTGAAATTAGTGTCGAAGATTGTAATTTAAACTACTATCGTCGTCGTCGTCTCAACCTATAGACATCCTGGACGTAGGTCTCCTGCATAGATCGCCACAGAGCACGGTCTTGTGCCCCTTGTTTCCAGCGGCTCCCAGCCACACGCTTGAGATCGTCAGTCCACCTAGTAGGGGGTCGTCCAACACTGCGCTTCCCGGTGTGAGGCCGCCATTCAAGCACTTTGGGACCCCAACGCCTATCGGTTCTACCAACTATGTGCCCCGCCCATTGCCACTTAAAGCTTGGACTCTTCAAGCTAGGTCGGTTACTCTGGTTTGCCTACGGATCTCCTCATTTCTGATTTGATCACGCAGGTATACTCCAAGCATAGCTCTCTCCATTGCCCACTGAGTGACCCTGAGCCTTCTTGTCAGGCCCAAAGTTAGCGACCATTTTTCGGAGCCGTAAGTCATCACTGATGTCACGCACTGTTCGAAAACTTTCGTCTTCAGGCACTGAGAAATTTTGAACGAGAAGATGTCGCGGAGTTTCCCGAACCCTGACCAGCCGAGTTGGATTCGGCGGTTGACCTCTTTCTCGAAATTGGACCTACCTAATTGGACTATATGTCCTAGGTATATGTACTCATCAACAATTTCGAGTGCAGAATTCTTAACTAAAACAGGTTGGGGCTGAACGTGTGCATTAGAAATGATCTTTATCTTGATCATATTCATTTTTAGGCCCACCTGTTGAGGAACTACTAATTGAGTCATAAACGATATTTTTTGTAAGAAGTCGATCGAAGTCGAAGAAAACGATAATTTTGTCCAAACACAAATTAATCTAAAATCCAATAGTTATTATTTAAAAGAAAATAATATATCATAATAAAATATGCATTAGACTTTATAAATCAGATTTCTGAACGTTTTGAGAGAAATAGAAATGCCAAGCCACAGGGATCTAAATTCAAACACTAATTTTTCCCTCTGAGTGAACAAAAACGACTTTTCTTCACTGGTTTTAAGCAATAAAGGCGCTCTTTTTGAGCTAACATGCTTAAGATACAAGTTTTAAACTTAGCCGAATAAAAAACAGTGGCATCTACCAAGAAATATATGCAATAGTCACTGTTTCGTTTATAGTGTCACCAATACCGGTATCCCGGTATTAGACATTTCAATACCGGTATTGAAAACCGGCGAAAAAAGTCCGGGATCCCGGTATTGGCCAATACCGGGATCCCGGTATTGGAAGCCCTAGTACGTAAGTAGGTATAGTTACCGGCTGAATCTACTTGATGCTAAAAATATACAATCAACGACCTCCATTTACAAAGACGGGCCCTGCCAAACAAAGAATGTGGACTTAGTTTACTAACGCCATCTAGTCTGAAAAGCGGGACAGCGCTATAGCGGGAACAAAGGCAGGCTTATGACAGGTGTGGAGCGCGCTCTACAGGTCAGACGCCCAATTTTTTTCTGTGAAAGGGCCCATCTAGTAGGTACCCTACCCACATATTATTTATATCGACGTAAGTATACAATAGGTAGGTACTTCAGTAAAACTGTAAAAAGCGCTTCAATTAAAATTAAACCCTAAGATGCGCTAATGCGTACCTACAAAGTGAATTGGTGTGCATACCTATACCTACCTACCTATAATATTTTCGTAAAATATCTTCTTTTGTTTACGAAAATTTACAATACCTAATCTTTAAAGTATGAAAACGATAGGTACCTAAGTATTTACTTAGATAAGTACCTACCTAGTTATTTTCAAGGTTGCGTACCTACCTACCTGAAAGGTAGGTTTGCAAGCCATATCCTTTACGCTATATATATTTGCGACTAATATATTTGTATACCTACTATCTATACTAATATTATAAATGCAAAAGTATGGATGGATGGGTGGATGTATGGATGGATGGATGTTTGTTACTCAAAATGACGCCGGAACGGATGAACGGATCTGGATGAAATTTGGCACAGAGAAGAAAGTCTGGAAAAGCACATAGGCTAATTTTTATCCCGGAAAATTAAGGAGTTCCCGAGGGAACCAAAAAATCTCGATCCACGCGGACGAAGTCGCGGGCATCAGCTAGTATACTATGTATTATTTTGTATATCTTCAAATCAAGAGTGAATAGGCATCTTCTAGGCAAGCGTGCTCCACCTTAGGCTGCATCACTATTTCCAGCAAGTCTGATTGCAGCCAAGTCCTACTTGGTTACGAATTTTTCTCCCACCGAGTCACATTGTTGTTGTGGGTGTGATTCGACTCTAGGTCTGTAGGCACCTGTAGGTTTCTAGGCAAGCGTGCTCCACCTTAGGCTGCATCACTATTTCCAGCAAGTCTGATTGCAGCCAAGTCCTACTTAGTTACGATTTTTTCTCCCACCGAGTCACATTGTTGTTGTGGGTGTGACTCGACTCTAGGTCTGTAGCCACTAGCCACCTGTAGGTCTAGGTACTTAACCATGAAAGATAACATAGGTAAAAAGCAGGTGGTAAGGCGGAACCCATTATCATTTAAAGCCGGGTCTCCTGCGCGTATCTTGCCCTGTACGCTCACTCCCAGTTTTAACATTGCAGATACGATTGATCGACGTGAGCGTTCGATCACATTTGCGTCAAACTAAAATGAACTTTAAAAGCATTGGTTTAGAGCCACAAATTCAGTGCAACCGATTTAAATTTCGAAACGTATCGTTTGGAGGGCTGGCTGTGAACGCATACACGAAATTGAGCTATTAGCCCGCCTATTAGGTACTATAAGCTACCTCTGGCTCAAGGTTAGGTATTCGCAAATTTGCATTTTTACATGGATTTTACGAGGTATTATGCCTACTCATTACTCAACAACACGTGCAACGCCCGCAAAAGTCACCTGTACCCCCGCGTGTCGAAATGTGTAGAATTGTACTTAGATGTTTTCCATCGGGAAAGGAAGCAAAAATATTGTTTATTTTCGATTCCCGCGGGAACTCATTAATTTTCCGGGATAAAAAGTAGGTAGCCTATGTATGTATGTATGTATGTATATTCTTTATAGCTGATGCCCGCGACTTCGTCCGCGTGGAATAAGTTTTTCAGTTAATTTTCCAGGATAAAAAGTAGCCTATATTACTATCCCACGGTATAATCCCCCTATAATGGTTCAAAACACGTACTTCTTCATATTTTAACGAAAGCCCAAATGCTGTTTCATGGCTATAACTTGAGAAATTAAGGATTTTCATACAAACTCTCAACCCCTATTTCACCCCTTCGGGGGTGGAATTTTGAAAAACTGTGTAACACATATATCACTCATATATCAAGTTTCATGGCTATAACCACAGAATAGGTAATAGTAGTCTATAACTTAAGAAATTAAGGACTTTCATACAAACTTTCAACCCCTATTTCACTCCTTCGGGGGTAGAATTTCGAGATAAAAAGTATCCTATGTCCTACCTCGTAGTATGGGCTCAAATCGTGCCAAGTTTCGTTTGAATTCATTCTGTAGTTTCAGCGTGATGCGCGGCCAAGATACAGACAGACAGACAGACAAAAATGAAAAAAATTACAGATATTTGGCTTCAGTATCGAATAATGAGTGCCCTCCAAAAAAAATTTTCAAAATATCTTCAATGTACAGAATTGGACCTGTTACAGTTTTATTATAAGTAGGTAGGTACACCTATAGATTTACTCATAAAACGTGTAAAAATGTTTAGACGAACGGTGTTTTGTTTTGTTTTGTTGAATGTTTCGGGTAAAACGCGCGCAGGAGACCCGGCTTTACATACCTACTGTAACCACAAAACAGACGTTTAGTTAAATTGTTAAAATTTTCCTAACGTTAGTCGGCAGTGGTGCTAATACTAATACTTGTGTTTATTTATGTAAGTAAGTAGGTAAGTAGGTACATGTGTTCGTACCTGCCCATTCATTCGTTTGATTTTTTAAATTGGACGGATTACTATTGTAAACTGGGTTGAGCTTACCTATTGAAAATAAATAAAAGTAGGTAGGTACCTGCCTAGTGCTTAGTTTACCTAATACTTATTTAAAACAAAACCCGATGTCATACGAGGAAGGAAGTCATGCGAGCTACATCTGTGATGCGAGTTTACAAATGCTTCTTCACCTCAACACTTGTATGGCGCTGTGCTAAAGAAGCTTTTGGCCAGACAAATTGTAACAACAGGCCTGGGCAGTAATGTACCTACCATATATTCAATGTACTCTGTGGTACCTACTATTAACTTTTATGCTGTAAGATGGCCGTAACCAATAACGCATCCACTTCTTTCTTTCTTAATTCAAAAAACCGACAGACGCGCCGTTAAATGAAACGTCGTGGCCCGTATATTAGCAATATTAATATTATGTATTAACAATATTAATATGACTAACTAACTACTCGTTTTATTGTTTTCAAGTTACAGCATAATATTAAGTTATAAGTATCTTATTAGGTATCTATATGTAGGTATAATAATTACTTATTATGTTAAAATTCACGGTAACAGTAACATACCTACTTAGCACGTTTATCGGAGCAATTACAACTTTCATACTTGTCTAAAGCTTAATAGTAGCATAATGAGTAGGTAACTCCTAGTGAAAATGCAATATTGCCACACATAATATTATGTTTTACTTATTACAATAATGTCTTTTTAATACATAATGTGACTAGTGAAATCAGTTAGAATAGGTAGTACTTTAAATTATACTTATTAGATTAAGATATATTATAAAAGGTAGGTAAATTAACTTTTCTCCTACTTGCTCGGTACTGGTAGATATTTTTAACTTTTTAAGCCTTTGTCATTCAAGTAGGAAATTACATTGTTGCCCATGTAACAGCACAAGATTTTAGCGTGAGGTAAGATGAGTCAACGCCATCTATCGGCAATGTAGAAAAGATTTCTTAACAAATTCTGTCCTCGCAAATTAGAGAAAAGCACTATACAAGTCTCTGCCGAAATAGCAATTCACGGCCTCGTTTAGGTACTTAAAAAGGCCTCGGCTAGCACCTCGTCCTTTTATTTCAAAATCACTTCGGGAGTCCTCAGCTTCGCCTCGTCCTTCAAATATTACTCAGCCGGGAATTGTTTTATTTCTGGCCTTGGCAGTAATTTACTATTAATTTACTTGGGTTGATAACTAATTCTAATCAAATTGCACTGCAAAAGAGAAAAATTAAATTGAGAATATTATCATTGTATAATCTATCATCGTAGATTTTGTTTATAAATTAGACCTATTTAAACAATTTATAGATCGGAATTCATATTTTAAGTAGGTATCTTTATACTTACTTAAAATATGAGCAAGCAATTAGCAAAAAATACAATACTAATTTATATTGATTGGACATAGGTAATATTATTATTACAATAGTAATTAAATCATCAACATTCTGCGTATATTACGATTAAAAACGCCAGTTTGCTTAATAAACTTATCAAAATAATAGATAGCTGTACATCTACAAATATAGGTATTTACAAAACAACATAAATATATTTAGGTACCTATATAGGTAGGTAATAGGTATATTATATCAATACTTAACAATGATAGTTTTTTTTAACAAAACTATTATTTAATTGTTGTTCATGTTTGTATATAAAATACATAGGTAGTAATATATGTAAGCATGTATATCTTTTAATACGTTTAATAGAGATTAATGTTTTTGTGTTGATTTGTTCCCTCCCTACGCGTTCGCGTACCTATCGTTCATATGGTTGAAAAGAAATAATATGCACAGTAATCGTTGGCACTTACACTAGCAGCAGGGGTCTTCTCCGATTGGCATTGTATGCCGGGTAGTATAATTTACTTTTTATGATACATAAATTATTTTAAAAGATAGAGACTTATAATTTAACAATAACTTGGTTGAACAACGCCAGAATATGAATAAATCTGTAATATTTCAACAGAAAATAAATTTATTTTTTTATCTTATAAAGCGAATGATATGTAATTTTATCTTAAGTATAGGTAGGTACTTTAGAACAATGCTAATTAAAATACTATCACTTCCAACAACAATAAATATTTATACTACATAGATAGTAAGTAGGTAGATACTAGATACGTATTTTAAAAATTTGGGAATGGTTCTTTCTAATTAGTTAGTAGGTACCTAAAGTTAGGCAATGTTATGTTGTTGTACCTAGTTATTTTTTTACTATGGATTGGATCATATAAATAAGTAGGTAAAAATATTTTATATATTATTAAATAACAATTTAATACAACAAATAACTAACAAAAAATAAAAATAAAACCCTAGCCAAAAAGACCACCCCCTGGTTACCTCTAGGCCAAAGGTAGGTAGGTACCCATCAAGCGTGCAGCATTGCCACGCTGAATGGCGATGGATGACCTTTGAACCAATAGGAACCAGAAATATAGATTATAAACGTTACATACAGATAGGTTCAAATAATGGTAAGTATAAATTTATGTAGAAAGGTACATTTTACGTTTTTGAACTCAAAGGTAGGTACTTAAGTAGGTACTTGTATGTTTAATGGCTTAGCTATTTTTTAGGGTTCCGTACCCAAAGGGTAAAAACGGGACCCTATTACTAAGACTCCGCTGTCTGTCTGTCTGTCTGTCTGTCTGTCTGTCTGTCTGTCTGTCTGTCTGTCTGTCTGTCTGTCTGTCTGTCTGTCTGTCTGTCTGTCTGTCTGTCTGTCTGTCTGTCTCCAGGCTGTATCTCATAAACCGTGATAGCTAGAAAGCTGAAATTTTCACAAATGATGTATTTCCGTTGCCGCTATAACAACAAATACTAAAAATTAAAAAAATATATATATTAAGGGGGGTCCCCATACAAAAAACGTGTTTTTTTCGTATTTTTTTGCTCAATATTAAAAACGGTAACAGGTAGACGGTTCAAATTTTCACAGAATATTAACTTGTATATTACCTTTCAAAATAAATAATTAAATATCAATAAAGTAAATATTAAAGGGGGGCTCCCATACAACAAACGTAATTTTTTGATATTAACAATAAACCTCTACAAACAAAGTTAGTTTTGCGGTTCATTTCGTCTTGTTTTTAATACGTCATAAATCGTAAAACTTACTACAGGTTTGTACGGAACCCTCGGTGCGCGAGTCCGACTCGCACTTGGCCGGTTTTTCAATAGGTACATCATCAACAACAACAATTATAGGTAGGTATCTTATTTTATCAGGAAAGCACGGAGGAAAGTCCATTGATGTAGAATTTTAGTACCTACCTCAAATTAACAAGACGTAAGTAGGTACCTATTTATGATGGCGGTTTTGTAAAATTTACACAACATATAGGTACCTATATTTATTACAACTAAAAAGTCAATTATTATTATTAAACAGAAAAGGGGACAATAGCTGATTCACTCACTCACTGCAGTGAGTACCTACAAAGACGGCAATAAAGCACTAAAGGCCGCGACGTTCCACAGGCACAGGCCAAGAAAAAAATTATATCTAGCTTTTTAACAATGAAAAAAAAGGTTTGGCGCAGTCCTCGGATTTATGTATCGAGAAAATTGTATCCATTCGTGTTTCTAAATCACATAGACACCATTTATTTTAGATTAAAAACCCGAAAGCACACGTTGAAATATCAAAGATATATTTGTAGATATAGATTTCAAATAAAGAGCGTCCAAAAATTGCAAAATTTTAATTAATTAACATAAACAATTTTATATTTAGGTATTTGTATTCATAGCCTTGTCGACTTTTCTTGGTGCTTACCATTGGTTTAAAAGGTACCTAGTTAAAGATAAAGCAACGTCTTAGGCAACATAATGTTAGGGGTGTCAAATTAAAACAATTTTCTTGAAAAATCCTAGGTAGGAACGTAAATTCCTTTATTTTGAAAAGAGTAACCATTAATGGAACAGCAAATGAAATCAGTTAGGTACTTATTTTAATAAAAGTAATTTTATAATAGGTACTATATATTTTAATTTACAATAATTAAGCACAGCCAAAACGGGTTTCTTAATAGATACCATTATATATCTATAGGTACATAATATTATTATTATTATACTTAGGGTATGTATAATAAATATTTACCAAAAGTTGACTCTTTGGTCCGCTTTTTCGTTAAGCAAAAGGCAAGTATCGATGACACGATAGTTAAATTGAACTTTTGTATTCAGTGGAATAAAAAGCTAAGGCTCTACTCTAAAACATACTAATACAAAATGGACAAATATAGGTATCCAAAATGCTTGTGCCAAATCTTTGTGAATTTAAACGACATACTACACTTTACATATTTTGTTAAAAATGCTGAACTCTCAGTGCCGAGTGAGCTTTTCGTCTTTGTGAATTTTTCAGTAAAGAAATGGGCGCAGCCAGAAGAGGACAAAACCCACCGCAGGAACATGGTGTCAACAAAGGAAAAATTAACGTTACGTAACTATGTCGTATTTAAATAATATGTACAGAATGGAAAAAACGAACGGGTCACGGAGGAAAAGTAAACTGTACATTATAAATGTACCAGTACCAATTAAAAATGCAAAAATTTGTCAGTCAGTTTTTTTGAATCAATCAATAAGATCTAGGTACAATGAGAATAAAATCTCTGAAGCAAACATAGACCATGAAATTTAACAGTAAAATCTAACAATTTGTGGATTAAAATAACCCGAAGGCCGAAGGATAAGTACCAAGCGAAGCGATATAGATTCATATTACTGATTCATCTCTGTCAAGGATTTTTAGCTAATAGTTATCAAATATAAATATTATAAATGCGAAAGTTTGGATGGATGTATGGATGTATGGATGTGTGGATGTATGGATGTTTGTTACTCAATCACGCTCCAACGGCTGAACGGATCTGGATGAAATTTGGCACAGAGATAGATTATAGTCTGGAATAGCACATAGGCTACTTTTTATCCCGGAAAATTAAAGAGTTCCCGCGGGAACCGAAAACCTAAATCCACGCGAGGAAGTCGCGGGCATCAGCTAGTCAAAAAAATATTATAAATGCGAAAGTTTGGATGAATGTATGGATGTATGGATGTTTGTTACATAATCACGCCCCAACGGCTGAACGGATCTGGATGAAATTTGGCACAGAGATAGATTATAGTCTGGAATAACACATACCTAGGCTACTTTTTATCCTGGGAAATCAAGGAGTTCCCGCGGGAACCGAAAAACCTCAAACCACGCGGACGAAGTCGCGGGCATCAGCTAGTACTTCATAAATTACTTTTCTTCCTGGTTTTCTGAGTAAAAGATTTTGGAAAATTAACAGTCTAGGTTACTGGTTAGATGTTATGATTATATGAATATAATACGAGCCTGGGTATTATTAGGTATGTACGAATTGTTTGATTTAATGGTACCTAAGTATTTTTAAATTGTAAGATGCAATGATTGTTCGAGAGATTTTATCTTCATCTTATACGTACCATGTTGATTGATTCAATGAAATACCTAGTGCAATGCCGACTATTTTTTTTTAATTTTTAGTTGGTTCAAAATATAGGAATGTAAATATTCTTATTTTTAAAAATAAAAGAATGTTTCCTTTGACTGAAAGATACCATCAATATTAAATGTAGATACTTTCGTTCGTTCATTTCTTCCATGCTGTTAAATATTTTAATACCGTAACGTAAGCTTATGATGACTTTTGTTGCAAAAAAATAAGGATTACAAGTTAAAATTATTACTTATCGCTTGCTTAAAATGTGCAATTAATGTTTGTGACTCAATAATTAATTAGGTAAAAGTGTTCTTACCAATATTAGGATGGCACAATAATTACATATATTGCACGCTGCATGGCCAGGCCAACCTGGCCTAGATATAATATAATATTACCTGCGTATTGTCTACTGACTAGGCCCAAAGAGATCTTTGATGTTACTACCTACGTTATTCCAGGGGACACAAGTGTTTTTTGAACAAGAAGTACAGAAGCATTTTCTGTTCAATTACTTAGATACCTATACAAAATTTTTATTAATAATATTGCCATTACAATCGCAACACTAGTGCAATAGTGTATTTTCATTAATATTAAACATAATGGACCTTATAATAACCACATAATAACCTTAATGGTAGCTAGGGTGCTCGATACCGTATTATAGATTAGTTTAGTAACTCAATACAAACATAATAATATTATGTAATACTGTATTTATTTGTTTAAATTATTATTAAATTAAATATGGTCACAAATTTAGATTCTATAAAATTCAAGGCACGCTTAAATCTATTTTTTTTTATCTTAAATTAGTAAGCATTTGAGCTCATAATATCGTCTTCGCATATAACACAGTCATACAAACAAACTTGAAATATATATTTTAAATTAAAATACCTCAAAGTTTATAACAAAAACTTCTTTAATATTTTCGATACATACTTACCCACTTACTATTTTCACATATTAGTTTGTTTAGCTTATAATAATCTTACGAATTGATAGATTTTATATTATATTTACATTTTAGGTTTATCCTTTATATCTACTTATCAGGCAAATGAATTTAATAATAATAAACCTTTGTGTTGAAGAAGTAATAGAAGGCATGTTCATGGTTTAAAATACGTCAAATGTCTGAAAAAAAAACAGTACTTTAGAAGGTGACTATAAATATCTATTTGAGCTTTATTCTCTAAATCTACCGTTGGTGTCATTTTACTAAAACTTAAAATAACCAATTTACCGAATTCAGTAACAAGATAAAATATCATGAGAGTATGTACACACTTCTATTTAAGCAATAAGTAAACAGTACTTCAATATTGATTGGAGGTACTACTAGAAGTGTCGATGTGTAATCAGCCGAGCGATCGCGTAACTTCTGCATCAATCATTGTTACAGTATCAATTGTTGTAATTGGCTGAATTTAAGGCATTCTTGCTGCGTCAATGGATTATGTCCAATAGTGGAAGAGTGTTAACCAATCAGAGGTGATTGCGATGTATCAATGATCGATGCAGAAGTTACGCGATCGCTCGGCTGATATTTTATGTTTAGAGTGAGTTCACTAACATATATGTATTATGATATATAAAATCTACATTAATACCTTTAAGATAAATAACTTAATTACGACTGGACTGTCTTAAGGTTTGAAATAGATTTTTTTATTAATCGACGAAGGATGACAAAAATCATCACACTTTAATTAAACTCTGCGCGATCTCTTCTTTATATGTGAATTGTTCCCACTTTAACCTATCATAAGATTTTTTATAGACGAAAACGGAATTTTCCCTCTAGACTGACCCATTTAGTAAGGAATTCGTATCTTTATAACCTATTTCAAATCTTCAGAAAATGGATACTAGAGGTATAACATTTAATCAATAATTAGGTATGTCTTTAGATGTTTCACAAAAATAACGAGTCATCTGGTCTTATTATCACTCTTATATCTATTTTACTTAAATACGGGTTCTACACTGCATATATAGGTACAACCACTTGAATTGTTATTCATCAAAAATAAGTAATTTTTCAGATCTTGTAAGTAATAAATAGCTGCGAAATATGAGATATAAATACGAAGCCTATACGTAAGACAGCTTGTGACGGGCGTAGGCAACATTAACAGAAGGCCTTGTAGTGAATGAAGAAGAAGATGAGAAACACGGCGTAGGCAGTGGGGAAGGTAAAGCGAGCTATCACGTCGATCGTCTTCGCCACACGAATTGGATGCGGAGGCTCCTTTTTACGGACCTGAACGAAACATGGCTGAAAGAAATTATTTTGTAAATGAATGATGATGGCAAACGAAAAATACAGATACTTACCACATTACGACTCATAAATTGACTAAAAATTAGGAGATAATCATACAAAAAAAAAATTAGATAGGTAAACAAAAGTGTATCGAATTTAAAATAAATATAAGTAAGCATGAAAGATTTAATACAGAAAGAAGAAGAAAGGCACAAGAATTTATCTGATAGTAAATAAGTACACCTATACAAACTTATTTTTAGGGTAAGTAAATAAATTTCTTGCTATAGAATAATAAGCTTTTGAAAAATATTCTCCTTCTTCATTAAAATATATTATAATATAGAAGTTCAATTGAGCTACCTCGGTAACGCCGCCGTTGTTGGCCGTATGTGTACAAGATCCGGGCGCACCTGTACATGCTGTACATGCCACCAGGTCTGCTGCAGTTGTTGATTCTCTCTTTTTATCGCCCTGTATTAAATTATAAATTTTAATTTAGAATTGATTTAGGATTCAAATCAAAACATTATATAAAATTATACTCAAAATAATAAAATTGAAACTTTAGTTCTACCTACATACTACATGGTCAAGTCAAGGATCCTACTATAGAATAACAGCTATATACGATGAATTTTGAAGTGAATTAATGACTCGGGAACTATTGTTAGTGATTAGAAATACTTAAGTTAATAAAAAATAAACAAAAAGTCTATAGGCTACTTACAGGCTGTAGCAATCCGAAGTGGCGTTAAAGAAAAAATATGCGTTAGATTTCGTGATATCAGATTTGAGATGGTATGGTGTTTAGCGGGATGTGTTTTGGGCGTTGTGACATCACTTACAGCACCGCTAGTCTCCGGCTGGGGCGTTTCAGATTTTGCCCAATGGAGGAATGCCATCGCCTCCTATTTGGACGAATATTATTATTTTCTTTAGCCGAAGCACATTATGTGAACTTGCAAAAGCTGCGCAATTACTTCATGGTTACTAACTAAATAAAGCATCGTATTCAATAAAATAACTTATTGCTTTATAGTCTTCATCTTTAGTTCATACACAATTCGAATATATAAAAGCTATTTCTATAACTCGTACTGTATGTTTACACTTAGGTAAAAGCAATTTGATTACTTGATTATATTCTCAATACTGCTAAGTACTTTCGATGACCATTATTTTTATAATTCAAAAAACGCCTTCAATGACACAAAACACGAGAATAATAAATGAAATAACTCAATGTGATTAAATAACTACGACTAATATCAAGTGTATGATACAACTCTAAACTAACTAATAACAATTCACATTCTCACTCAGCTTGTGTTTGCATTGTTAATTTGATGCAACATATCAAAAACATCTGAAGACTAACGCATGCGTTCTGAATGAATCCGTGCTGTGATTGCAATGGTCCTACACTGTTATATTTCTTTTCATATCTTCTAATTTGAAATTTAATATCAATTGAGTTTTGAAGAAATATAACAGTCTTGTATCAGGAATGTGCCAATGATAATGGCGAATGTTCTTACCAAGGGGCTGGCCAGTATAATGCCAATTCTGCTCAGAACTGCGGGCAGTCGCTGTGAACACATTATACAGACATATTGTTCACTTGTGGCTGATGGACTACTGGAGTGCAAAAGTGAACACAGACTAGATTTATGTGGCCACATTTAACATCATCTATGGAACACTGACACATCAAAAATCTTCAAATATTTATTTTAATAAAAATAAAATAATCGTCTATAGAGTCTTTGCAATGTTTTCCATTTTCAATAAAAATTAATTTAAGTAATTGATGATTATTGAAATGTAACGAATATTAAGAGTATTGAATATGGCCACACAAAATAGTCTCTATACAAATGATTAGAAATTCATACAATTTTAGGAAGAAATTTGCTTGTTTGGTGTTCATTTTAATAAAAACAATTAACATGCATTTCGTAAAATTTAGAAAACATGCTTTACAAAGAAGGAAATCGATTTTATGAACGTTGACACATGCTCAAATTTTGTGAGTAAAAGATCATAGCACGTAGATCAAAGAAAACATTGCAAAGAGATAAATAGAAGGTCTAGAAACTTTAAGTATCAGTAGCCGAGATAAAAATAATTACCTACACCTTTAAATCTATAATATAAGTAGGTTTTATAAGTTTATTTATAAGCTTTAATCAAGTAAATGTACATAATATTATATTATCTAAACTAAAGTAAGTAAATACCCACTGACTTTGGATATCGATTAGTGTACTACATTGTGCATGTGACTGCATTGTTCAAAGCAGTTTATCTAATAATATTATTTATATCGATTACTAAAGACGATTTCAGCGTTATAGAGGAAATAATTATTATTAAATGAACGAAAGTTATGGCAAAATTAAAGAAATAAATGAAGTAAGAAATAGTATTTCAAATTGAAGGACGCACTATGGAACCCTTTTTGCACAAAGTAGATTTATGTGGAATAAGTTAGACGTAGGTAGGTAAGTAGTGCCACGCGGTATTTAGATTAAACTATCAATTTATCAACGATTATAATAGTTTTGGTGCAACTGATCACGGCAAAGCATTACTATGACATGAATCACACGTTAACACAAAACAAACGGCAAGAAAGAGAGTGAATATAGTTTCAGTAATTAATAGCCTCACCTGTGTTACTGGATTCTCGCCGGGCCTGTATACTACATTATGTAGTGGTCTCTTGCGACCAACGTAATTGACGCAGACAAATTCTAGAAGGGAGGCGTAGATGAAGCACATGCACACTCCATCCCATACGTTCATTGCAGTCAAATTGGACACCACTGGTAGCGTTGAACGAAAACCATTGGACGTTGTAAAGAAATTCAACATTGTTGTTACACCTGTGTCAAATAATTTATTTTGTCATTAGAAACATTATGATTTTTAAGATACGAATATCCCAGCGTATTACTTCGTATAGAGGCTGCATTGGGAACAATACTTTGCTCTAAATAGGCACCTATGCGGTTTACTTAATAACGGTTTTGGGAATAACGTGTTAAAAATTTAAATCTAATAATTCTAATTAGTAGACGATATTTTCATATTATCGGTTTGAGAGCAAAGTAAGTTCGATACTATAAAAAGCAGTTTCTAAATAATGTCTTTATTGGACGATTCGATGCTTAAATAATTAGGTAGATATTATATATATATATTGGAGCATGACTGATGCATTAAATATCTAATTAATTATTTTTATAAACTTAGTCTCAGCAAGCGGTTTTCTAACATACGCTGGATATTCATATAGGTATTATGTTATACGGAGTACGGCCTGCTATTTTCATATAATTTATATATAACAATAAAGGTGCTTTAATAACAAAGCTTCGTGATATCGATTTTAAAAAAATTTACTTAGACATTATCAACCCTACGTAATTTTTGTTTACTTATTTTCATTTACCGTTTCTATTAATACATTATGTTCATCTATGTGAGTAATTAAATCATTCAATTTAGAGCAAAATTAAAAATGTGTAAGGTTTACATCATTTTTAGGGTTCCGTACCCAAAGGGTAAAAACGGGACCCTATTACTAAGACTCCGCTGTCTGTCTGTCTGTCTGTCTGTCTGTCTGTCTGTCTCCAGGCTGTATCTCATAAACCGTGATAGCTAGAAAGCTGAAATTTTCACAAATGATGTATTTCCGTTGCCGCTATAACAACAAATACTAAAAATTAAAAAAATATATATATTAAGGGGGGTCCCCATACAATAAACGTGTTTTTTTCGTATTTTTTTGCTCATTATTAAAAACGGTAACAGGTAGACGGTTCAAATTTTCACAGAATATTAACTTGTATATTACCTTTCAAAATAAATAATTAAATATCAATAAAGTAGTAAATATTAAAGGGGGGCTCCCATACAACAAACGTAATTTTTATTTTTAATACGTCATAAATCGTAAAACTTACTACAGGTTTGTACGGAACCCTCGGTGCGCGAGTCCGACTCGCACTTGGCCGGTTTTTTTAAAAGTGAGTACCTACTTACATAAAAATTCAAAATTCTACTTTTTAACACAATAATAGCTTTGCTAAAAACTGGAGTAAAAATTGCGCAAGGTTGGAAATAGGTACCATATGGAAAGCATACTAGATTATAAGACGTGCTGTGTGCTAAATGTAGGTAAATACTCAAGTACGTAAAACTAAACTAGCTATTAATTTCAACATACCTAAAAATTTTCTGTCTAAGTCAACAACATCCGTAGAAATATAAAAGAGATAATTGTTAAAAATTAAGATACCAATACAAAAATAAATAAATGTATTGATTTATATTTAATTAACAGGCTTATAGGGTATAGGCTTATATAGGTATAGGCTTATATAGGCTTATATAGAGTCGAAGAGAAGCGCAATAACTTGTAGGTACTGAATACTGAATAGCTAGATCACAGAACACATAATAAGAGGTAGATAGTATAGAATTTGGTATAGACCTGAGTTTAAATCATGAATCATGAGTCTGACTAATAATAAATAATGAAAACTCCCGATCCTCTTCTTAATTTTTGCTTTTTAGCTTTTAGGTACTAATGCTATAATATCAGCACTTCAGACTCACTACGTGCGGATCTCTAGCCAGATATAAAAATAACAAATAAAACTGACCTATCATAACTCTAGCAGGCACAGCATTCCATTCCAACCAAAAAGTAATAAAAGACGACGTCACCAAAATGATGCCCGGAATGAAAACAGTAGTGAAGTAAAATGATCTATCTCTTGTGAAGATTAGATCCACTCTGAGGCAGCTGTAATTACCTAAAAACGTAAAGCAAAATCTAATAATAAAATTAAAATAAATCAAGCGGTCGAATACATTGGCCATTACAATGATAATATAAACTACATTGCCAATTGGTAAGCAAAAGAATCCTGCAACTAGTAGAATTAGCGTGTTATGAACAGCCGCAGCCATTTCTACGAAGAGTGAAGATGCAAGACCGAGAACATTCCATTCGCCAGCCAATTTTACCTATCATGGAACGAGCCGGAACTGCGTTCCATTCCAGCCAAAATGTGATGAAGGAAGAAGTCACCAGGATTATGCCAGGGATAAATACTGTGGTAAAGTAGAATGCTCGGTCTCTCGTAAAAATAAGGTCCACCTTTAGACAGCTGTAGTTACCTGTGAAGTTAATATTATACGTAACGGTTGAACATCATACAACACGTCGAAGTGTCGTGTGTTGTATTCAGTTGAACAATGCAATTATTGGTTATGATAATGTACGGACATATTCTAAATAACTCTATTCAGTGGCCTTGTAAATTATTTACAGTTACGGTAACAAAACCAACTTCTAAACTACTTTCCCGTATGCAAGAGTAATGCGTGTTGTGTATCAACGTGTAGTGTTTCAACTTTCCAAACAGCAAAACAGACTAACTTCTATCACGTGCATTTAAACAGTTTCGTGCATTAGTAACGTAACACAAATAATAAGTAAATGTTTGATGATAGTGAATGATGGAAGTACTCGTACCGTAGTTCTTGTAGCCTTTTTTACTTGACTACCACACAACAACGCAATTACTCACACATAAGCGGAAAATGAGTGAAACGACAACACCGGACAGGACGGTCAGTCATCCAGTTCAAGCTCAAGAGGTAGGTACCTTGCTCCTCAAATCGTCTCTGGCAAAGATTACATGTCAGGTCTTCATCGTCTTCGTAAAGTGTTAAACCATCAGCTGCTTGCAAAGACGTGAATAAATTCTTACATACTAAATTATAAAATATTGTTTATTTAATATAACAATCTTAAATACTCCCAAAAGCTGATATATCATCCAACTAATGCAAAATGTGTGTATCAAACCGATAAATAAAAATAATCATGCCATATCTACGGCTAACTACAATTTGCATATATATATTATTACTAACCAACACAATAATAATAACTAATATTACAGTATTAATAAGCAGTCACATCGTATATAATTAGGTAAGTATACTAAAGTACTAAATTATTTCTATAGCACGAAAACTTAAAAGTATGTTTCGGTAAACCAAGACCAAGCTGAAAAGAGTTAATCAGAATTTGTTTCGATTAAGTATAGGGTTGTGCTCATAACAAAAGAATGTATGTCAGGAACACTAAACTACATAACTTGGGCGCGACCGATATATGCACAATATACAGGGAGTCCTGAATAATAGGTGAACACATGAAGAGAAACAAATTATTAACAAAAATTCTTAAAAAAAAGAACATATTGTAGGTAAATACAATATTTAAATTAAAAATACCGAAGCAATTCCTAGTAAAATAACTGTTATATAATAAATTTGATCCAATAGTTAATGAAAAATAAAAATAAAACATTTAATGGAAAGTTATTAATTTTACGTTCACACTAAGTTATAATTTTATAATAAAAATCGGAAGTGCCCGAATTTTTATCACAATTTATATTCTGTCCAACCATTTATTTTACTTTTGACTTATGCACACCTAAGAAGTGTCATAATTATTGACAGCGACCAAGAGTATAGACGCTTATCGTGTTTTACAATAATGAAGCGACGTGCCCTTTTATCCGATATTTCGTAACTCTTTTAACGTTTAAACTATCGTGAGTGATATTCATTCATTATAACTATAAATAATATCCGGATAAACTCACGTGTTCTGTCGGAAAAATGCCCGACTAGTTTCGAACCCGTTCGGGACCCTTACCTATTCATGAGCCTGTTCGTTCGACGCGGCCGCTACTCCATTTTTCCGACAGAACACGTGAGTTTATCCGGATTTATGTATAGTTATTTCGTAACTCGTATACTCATCTAGTAATTACATGTAGGACTTTCCTTTTCAAAATAGTCACGGAGCTGCAACACTAGCTTTCTATAGTAGATAGCCCTTTAAGCACAATATATCTTTGGCGATGGATGGTTTGTATGACCTGACGGATTTATGTACTTACATTTAATGTACTGTTGTATATAAATGATTTATTTTCATACATACCTACATTTAAACACTTGGGTATGTTTATAAAACAACTAGCTGATGCCCGCGACTTCGTCCGCGTGGTTTAAGTTTTTTTTGATTCCCGCGGAAACTCCTTAATTTTCCGGGATAAAAAGTAGCCTATGTCACTCTCCGTCCTCAACTATACCCATGCCAAGAATCACGTCGATCCGTTCCTCCGTTGCGGCGTGATTGAAGGACAAACCAACAAACCAACAAACAAACACACTTTCGCATTTATAATATTAGTATGAAGTATGATAAAAATATGTTGAGCAAAGATAAATATCAGTGTGTCAAATCGATTAAAACTTCTTCATAAAGAAAGTAGATTGATACTCGTATCAAAAACCGAATCAGTAACGCATTAGAACATTATTGAATCGAGCTGCCACAAGTAAAATAAATGATTAGACAGAGAATATATTATAAAAAGTTTTTGTAATAAATGGTAGTGTTACTGTCTGTGTACAGTGTCTGGTGAAAAATATTTTTATAATAAACTGGCTGAGCTCAATATTCACAGATCAAGAATTTTCGGAACCAAGTTTTTTTTTAAAATAGACCACTGTCTTATGTACTAACCTTAATTATTTTTCGCAACCTATTTTCATTGACACCCTGTATATGCTAAATTAGTTTGTCAGTAATGTCACAAAGCAATATCATAGTCATAGCATGTGAGAAACATGTTTTACCTCTCCAGCTAGCTTTATTGGGACAAGGAATGGTTTGGTTCTTGATGAGGTAGGCATTTAGCGTCGTTAACGAAGGAGACTTCCTCAGAGTGGCTTCATCATTTTTCCAAACATACGTTATAGCTGATTGTTCGTATGATACTGAAATTATTAAACAACATAATGATTGTACAATATACAACAAGAACAAATAATTGCTTTGTTATATCAAAGCAATTATTTGCTCTTACATTTTTAAATATTATATTTGAGTATTAATTATTATAATATTGCAATGTACCTAGCAATGATCTTTTGAAATATTCGTGTAGAATTTTCATGCCTTCTCTATATTTATGTTCGTACTTTATTATATTCTGTTTTTAAGCAAACCAACATTAATTTATACCTATTCAATCTAATAATGAGAATGAAATAAATCTAAAGATGCTTTGAGATAAACCACTTTTATTATAAACTAAACGAAAATACTAGATAGTATGATTATTGATTACTCACTACTTTCTAACGCAAATGAACACAATGGGTCATCAAATGGAAATATGTTGAGGCTTCCCTGACAGGACAAAATGAGGTGACGCCGCATCAAGTAGTTGATGGTGCCATTCCGATATATGCGCAAGGCAAAATGCATCGGTATTATTGGATCCTGGAATAACATTGATAATAATACAACATTACTAAGTATCTAAATAGAAGTCTAAAGTAACAATAATGATCCGTCTTTCTATATAGTCATTCAAATAAATAGAACAAAAAATTGACCAACTGGCAATCATGAAAATAAAATTGAAATGAACAACAATAACATCTACAAAAGAATATTACATGATTTTAATTTTTATCCTCTAAGTTCAATCTAATCTATATCTATTGAACCCTTTGTGATACTTTCCTAGACGCTAAAGATATTCCGGTGATACGTTATGTTACTTACTTTGAAATCCCCATGCATGATAAAGTAGGTGTCGGGTAGCCAAATATCCTCGTGATGATGGATGGCGTTGAGAAAGTCGTAATGCGACTGATTTGAATACCGTAGTCGAGGATCATACCACTGCTGCTGCAGAAGGAATTCAACCTCGTATTTCTGAAAGATTTTTTTCAATTAATTATTATATCGAAAAATATTCAATAAATTCTATAGAAAATGAGATAGTCAATAGTCGTAGTATAGCAGAAGTACAATAATATAATTAACTAAGAAAGAAAATAACTTACAAGACTAGATTCATCTGGAGATGCTAAACTAAGAAGTAGCACGCTAACATTAACGGTGAGGACACCTGGAAATCAATACGGACATTTTTGATGAATTTTAGCTTTCCTTTTTACATAGAAGTATAATTAACAGTTTTATTTTATAACATGAAGTAAAAAGCAAAACAAAACAAGGAACATTGTCTTTCTCACAAAGTATAGCAAACCAGATCTAAATAGATAACAGTTCGATAAATTAAGCAGACATTTGAAACTATACAGAAGAAAACACATGCTTAGTAGGTATCTATAGAACAACATCAAAGTGCTTCGTTGTTTTGAATTTATATTTTGTCAATGATAGTAGGGATTCCATTATTCAGAATGAAAAATCAACAAAATCGGTATAATTAACTTTTTGACCAATAATTTGGCAATACGAACACGTAAATTTACATTAAGTAATTGTGTTATATTATGTTTGTGAAAAGAGAAAATAGTGGTTTTATTAAACGAGAAAGCTACTGTGGAAGTATTATAACTAGTCTTCTGGTAAAAAATATTACCTTTGTATCTGAAATTCCAAATAGTAGTCCTTTAAATAAAGTAATATATAAAATACTATGTATCATAGGTATGTTTAATTGCTCATTGTCAACATTATTAAATACTAAGTAAATTACATGTGGGAGAGATGTTTGTGATTTTTCTTTTTTACGATAAAAGGCGTACTAAGTCGTGCATACAGGAGTAGACTAACACAAATAATAATTGATAGAAAACCACACTCTTTGTGCAAGTGCATTAGTGAGTACACACAACAGAGAAGTGAGTATAACGACTAACGATGTGTTCCCAAAGCATATTATTATTACTACATTATTATACATTCCACTACAGCCCATTATCATCCCACTGCTGGGCACAGGCGCAGGCCTCCAGTCTCATAGGAGAGAGGGATTTAGAGCTTAGACCCACCACGCTGCTCCAATTCAGGTTGGCGGGCTTTAACGACTATTATCATGTTAGTGATAATAACCAGGACCGACGGCTTAACGTGCTCTCCGAGGCACGGGGGTGAAACACCGCCAGCTTCCTAACTCCGGGCTAGTACTGAGAATTTCTAGTCAGAAAAACCCAATACTCAATTAATGCCCGACCCGGGACTGCCATGCCAACCACTAGACCAACGAGACAGTCGTTTAGAGTCGTATTATACAATCAGTTAAATAAAATTAATCTTTATTAATCAAAAGTAAAAATTCAAACTTGGAATAACCATGATTTTCGTTCCTTTTTTACAAGTAGATAAAATACTTGCAAAGAAGAAACAGTTTGATCAAGGTAATTCCGAGGTGTAAGTTATATCACTTAAGCTAATAATAATAAATATGTAACAGATAAATAATAAATAGGTCATTTATCAGTGCGGAGGTAGATGCAGTGATAATCAACAGATAAACTTAAAGAACATGAACTGGATAGACAATAATAAAAAGTGTTTCTCTTTTCAAAAACATAGGACACAACGAACCACGATTGTGCGATCGAGGCCGAAGCGAGGGTAGCCCAATATTATTTTGATTGGTAGTGTCGTTCGGCGAAGTGAGACCACAACAAAATTCAGGATCTGTAATTTAATATAGCCTTGCACCTTGTTTTGACTGGTCCTCTAGATCTCTACAGTTATTACTTATTAATATGCAAAACTTCTGTCTGAATAAATTATCTTGCTGGTCTACATATTATGTTATTTTGTAATCTTCAGTAGGTATCTACTCCTCATATCAAACCTTAACAATATAACAGTAAACTCTGAAAGGGTTCTGCTGCTTATTTGTACTGAGAATAACTACCGCGGGAGAAATGAGAATATGTTATTATTTAATTTTACGTAGTATGTTCTTTAGAATTGATTTGTCTTATTTAATATTTTGTGACATGCTGTCTCTACAGACAGCAGCACAAACATAGAGTTTCACTGTATTCTGATTTCTGTGGTGGCTTTAATTATTTATTCAGATTATAATATGACGTAAAGAAGATTTTACTTACCATCTACTGGTGGGAGCAGTCTTTTGTCATAGCGGGAGTTTTTTAGAAGATTGTCCAGAATTTCTTTGTCCGACTTGCCCGCTGCAAAACTGTAATGAAAGTGTTCCCATTAAATTTGAATTCACTTCAAGCAAAAAGTACCTACAATAGGTAGATAGGTACCATTGGCAAGTTGCGATAGTTTCTACTGGGTATGATTTATCTAATTAGTCATAACCTACAAATGGGCATCCGTATATTGAAATAACATAGCAAAAACAGTTTAAAATTCTAAGGAATAAATCTTTTTTTATATTTGTTATTACTCGTAATGTAGGTACCTAATTTTGTTTACCGGGCGAGCTTGTATTGAGCTTCAATACAATATCGCAGGTATTATCAAGTTTTCAAATATTATGTCCTAATCTATTAATGACAAATAACCATTAACCATCTGCATACACGAATTACCCTCGGTATTCATTTCTAGAATGTATACATACCTATCTATAAATAAAAAGTTTATAAACGTGGCACTTCACGCTTGAACAGATGTTTACTGTTACGTCCGCTTCGCCGCCTGCCAGCCTGCAGCCTAGCTTTTCATTTATGGCCTAGTGTACCCTACAAATGTTGTGTCCGACACGATCTAAAAATAGCTTTACAATAGAATTTCATATATTACCTACCCTTTTAAATCACCTACAGTTGGAATTGCCTTTCGAATAACTTTTTGGTACAAAAAAAAAATCTTCTTACGAGGGGCGACCGACTGCTATTTGAATTAAGTTAACACGAATAAATTATTTATTTATGACGGCTGTACATAATATGTACCTACTCTATAAAAAATGAAGTTAGCAGTAAGATCTCTGCAGTCTGTACCTATCATCATTAGATAATATTACATAGCTTTATATCTATACCTACTTCTATACCAATTTATCTTTCCGAACCGGTGGTAGATTCTTGCGACTTATCATAAGTGGCACAAGTTCATTTTCAAAATCTATACTAAGTATAAATGCGAAAGTTTGTATAGAAAGATGAATGTTTGTTACTCAATCACGCTAGAACAGCTGAACGGATCTGGATGAAATTTGGCAAAGAGATAGATTATAGTGTGAAATAATACAATAGGCTTCTTTTTATCCCGGAAAAATTAAAGAGTTCCCGTTTTGATTCCCAAAAAACGTTAATCCACTAACTAACTATCCACGGACTAAGTCGCGGGCATCATCTAGTTGTAGTATATTTTATCTGTAAGCTAAACTTTATTAGAAATTTACCTACCTAATATCGATTTGTAAATGGATACACGATTAAAAATTCATAGATCTCGAGTATTCAGTTTGGTCAAGTCTAGATAAATGAAAATATCTAAAAATATAATGAATCAATACTAGTAGCACAGAATAGGTAATAGTAGCTAGTAGGTAGGTCAAATCTTGTTAAGGCCGTTCGAGTAAGGGAAGGGAACAATAAAATAAACAAACTATCTAATAATAGTGAAACGTTCTTCGCAACGTATGTGCTTTCCATGCACATATTAAGTTCCTTACAAGTAAGTAGGCATGTATTAGGTACATCGTATTATGGCTGCCCATACAAAATAGGCTCGTTATCTTACATAAGTTTTCAGGATTTTCTATGAGTCAAAAATCGATTGATTAATCCACTTGCAAAAGTTAATAACAATTAACTGAAAAAAAAATAATGGGGTTTGGTTTCTTGCAAATATCTCAAAAACTATTTGATATTTTTCAATTTTGAAAAAAGATTCAAAAAGAGGAAAAAATTTTCCAAAAAAAGTCTAGCTCCCTGAACTGTAGGACCAATATTTATAATTTCCCAGAGGGTTGAAAATACGGCTAAAAACGGGGACTCTGGCTTGCGTAAGCTTTGCTCACGTTTGCTCAAATAGTTTTTGAGATATTTGCAAGAAACCAAACCCCATTATTTTTTTCCCAGTTAATTGTTATTAACTTTTGCAATTCTTGCAAGCGGGTTTTGAATTTTGTTCGAAAATGATCTACACGCTATTCCGAATCGAATGATAAGTACCTCGTTCATATTTTTCGGAGGCGGAGAAAAAAGTTTGACCCAAAAAGCACTTGTTGACTATAGACTAATAGGGCCCGTATTAATAAACCGACATCAGCTAAGAATAAATTCGCCTACGTGACATTGGCGAAGTGAGATGCACTTCGCCAATGTCACGTAGGCGAATTTATTGTGTGGGGCTTGTGGCAATACGAAAAGCGAAGAAGAAAAACAAGTTCTCAAGAATCGGCCAATCTATGCTGATGTCTTATAAATAGATTGACCGAGACTTAAGAACTTGTTTTTACTTTTTAGCTGATGTTGGTTTTTTAATACGGGCCTCAGAGTCTAAAGCCGGCGGTTCACACTGCGGCAGAGACGGTAAAGACCGAGACCGGAGACAGAGGAGACCCAGTCGGTGAACTACAAGTAAAAACAAGTTTCTCCAACAACAATGGGTAGGTACTGCCTTGATTGAGACATCTATCATTTCCTCTGTTTTGCGTCTTGGCCTGGATACACAGTAGGTAGACCATCAGAGACATTGGTGAGACAGAGAGACATAGAGATATTGGTCTCGGCCTCCCGTTTATGTCTTCGGTCTTGGTTTCTTGTCTTCCTTTTTTTTTTTAAAGGATGTAGGTACCACAGAACACTTAATAAGAGGTAGGTACTTACATGTCGGACGTAAGCGCAGATGCTCTGCTGAGCATGAGGAGGACAGCCACGGCGCGTGCCACCACGCATGACCAACCCATATTAGGACATCTGCAAAATACAAATTAACTTTAAAAAAAACGGGCAAGCTCTCGAGTACGACTGGGGCACCGAGAGTTCCGTACCAACTTGTACTTATATGTAGGTAAGTAGTTAACATTACTGAACTACTTAAAGTTCATAAACTATGCAAGCACCGAACATTGATCTAAGTCTAACACAAAGATAAGGTTGATTGAAGAACAATAATTAATTTGTTTTTTTTTTTGATGTAAGTAAAAAGTTAATGATTTAGCACAATTACTTGCGTACTTCTGCTTCGAGAACTTGCTTCTTGCCAAATTTTATGATTAGGTCAACGGGATAAGTTTTGCTTTAGGTACTTATTTATTTGATTACTAGCTGATGCCCGCGACTTCGTCCGCGTGGTTTCAGTTTGAATTTTCCGGGATCAAAAGTAGCCTATGTCACACTCCAGGTCCTCAACTATACCCACGCAAAAATCACGTCGATTCGTTGCTCTGATGCGACGTGATCGAAGAACAAACAACCACACTATCGCATGTATACTTAGGTAATACGAGTTAGTATGATTTTTGAGTGTGAAAATATACCTACTGCATTTAAATGGCCATATTTTTTCATTACGTGACATTAGAACTTAGAAGCTTGATTTATTTACATCTCCAATAGACCTCAGTATTTGGTATTAGGTAATTTCTACGTCTTAAGAGCCCGCAAACTAGCGCGCCCTTTCGCGCGTCGGCCAATTTTGGAATTTGTAGGTATACCGCACAGTAAGACCGTTAGCTGCACTCACACATAGACGACATAGGCCGGTAAAGATACTTTGATACTTCGCGTAGTCAAGTTCATAATATTTTCACATGATACAATTTTATAATCCTTTTTTATAATATAATTAAATATTTTCCCTATGAATAAATGTTTATTTGGCATACATATACTTTTATAAAATAATACACATGGGTATATGTAAGACTAAAATTTAGCTTTACATCTACATGTTTTTTCATTTATTTACTTATCATTAAAATTGATGATTTTTTAAGTTTTAAAACCTATACGGCTATCTGACTGTTACTGACTAATAAAATTAAGGTAGGTACACGATTATTGACCAAGTTTTACTACATGGGTCATTAGAGTAATTAGGTCGTCTCGAAAACACCATTGTTATTTTGGTATACAACAAAAACAACTCGCAGATAAGCGATTAGTATTGTGTTTTACGCAGGTGTAGTTGGCACGTGCAAAGGATTAGTCATAAATGATATCACAGACACGCAACCCTCTCAGGTATCAGGTAATGTAAATGTTACCATACTTCACGCGGACTATGCAATTGCATCAATTTAGGTAGACAACTATAAGTCAAAAAAACTTTACAATCGTGCATTATCGAGTCAACATCTCCTGAAAATGCTCCGGTGTCGGAGTGAAACGTACGTTGAGAATAATTTGGAAGATTTATATGTTGTGGTGAATATCGGAAGCTACAAGTGCAAGATACACACTGTACCTACATAGATTTGCCTAATGTTGCAGATTATAGCGAATTAAATTTCTTGTTTTTTAATTAAAAACTTTATGACCATTGACCTTACTCAAAGTAAGTTTGAATAAGAAAATATATTGTGTTAAAATATGTCTTGCACAACACACCTTATGCATTTTACGATAAAGTCTAAATTAAATTGTATTGTAATTGATTAGTTAAAAGATATTTGACCACTGCAAGGTTATTTCGGGAATTTGCAATTTCCTAAACTTGTCTTGTCTGTTCTACTTGAAGACTTCCCCCGTGGCTATTTATCACCCTATCGGCAAAGATGCCACCAACGGATGTAGCATACCAGTACGATATCGTGTAGAAACCGATAAGGGTTTTGGGTTATAGAGTTATGGGTTATAACCGATTAGGGATATGACTGCCACACCCCTAACGAGTTAGCCCGCTACCGTCTTAGGCTGCATAATCACTTACCACCAGGTGAGAAAGCAGTCAAGGGCTGAGTTTTAGTGGAATAAAAAAAGCTAAGGACTGTAAGGGATTGTTTATGTTGTTTGTGTTTATATATTGTATATTCCAATAGTAATTTATATGCCCCTTAGATAATTTGTATATGGAAGACGTATGTGATATAATTGGTTTTGCCTTTAGCGAAGACTACGTGTGTAGTCTTCGCTAAAGAGTGGTTTAAATTAAGTTGTTTAGTTTAAATTGTGTCGCCAAGCAATTTAGCGTTCCGGTACGATGGCGAATGTGCCATTTTTATCTAGTAACTGCATCGTCCTTTAACACTAGGTGACATCGCAGTCAAGGGCTAAGTTTTTAGAGAGGTAGAGGAATAAAAAAGAAAAAGAAAAAAAACTCAAAAGCAATATTGACAATATTTAATTTAAATATACTTAAAATTTAATCTTTTTAATCATAAAACAGTGTCTCTGAGGGGCATAGATCTAGCTTTTCGGGAATCCAATATTTCTGGAAGTAAACAATTATAATAAAATTTTAATAATTTTTCTTCCATGTTTTTTTTCCAAAAATCTAAATCTCTTTCAATTATTTCGATTTTTAGATTATGCTCAGGGCCAGTCCACACGGCAAATAAACATCTGGGTTTTTGAGTTATGTGTAACTGGCCCTGTGTCATTGATTATAATATTAGTATAGATTTTCTCTGCTCTGGTCTGGTCTGGTGGGAGGCTTCGGCAGTGGCTAGTGACTATGCAACCGGTAAATCAATTATAAATCAATATCTCAAAACTTTCAGGTAACTGAATCTATATAATACTCGTATATAAAAGCCAGAGGTCACTGACTCAATGATTCATCACGAGATCTCAGGAAATATAAAACATACAGCATCAAAAATTGTACGCGGACGAAGTCGCGGGCGACCTCTTCAAACTCTGTGCACGCCACTGTCCATGGGTATGAACTACGAAGTCGCGATATTTACCTACCATGCAGCGGTAGGGCATTTGTGGATAGGCCTCTTGCAGTGGGAAAATTTCATAAACTTATAGGAAGTCAGAAATGGTACGCGGACGAAGTCGCGGGCGACCGCTAGTTCGAATATAGAATAATCTTACCTTGTGATATATAAAACAAGTCAAATCAAATCCAGAAGCGAATATTCCAAACCAATTACACAGCAAGGGTCTGAATATTATTTTCACTGATTACACTGTCAAAGTCCATATAGAGATGCCAAGGTCAGAAAAACAAAAACACTAAACTTTTATGGTTTTGTTGGAAGCAGTTGAGCAGAGCAGAGTACCTCAATGATCGCAAGCGACTAGAAAAATGACAGTAAAAGGTTTGTAGGTTTTATAGAATGTAAAAATATAGACATCACTACCATTTGCAATTTAGTTGTCTTGGAAATACCATTGTTATTTTGATAAACTACAAAAACAACTTTCAAGTAATCGATATAATATAGGTTTACTTGTTTACAGTCTGCACGTGCATAGGATTAGGTCATAAATAATATTAGGTCATAAATAATTGGATCGATTTAGGTAAGAGATCCAAAACAACCCAGGAACGAAACAATATGATATAAATAAAAACTTTACGACCATTGAGCTCTTTACTCAAAGTAAATTTGAAAAAGAAATAATATTGTATTAAAATGTGTATTGCCAATATATACCTTATGTAGCTTACGACAAAATACAAATTAAATTGTTTTCAAGATGAGCTTCTTCGTTTTAGAATTTCAAATTGTTGCGGTAATATTTTATGACTTATAATATTGTTTATAGTTTGTAGTAGTAGAAAGGCAGTGCTATTTACGTTACTATTGTCGAAAGGTAAACTCTGGTCTGGGGATCCGGGGGCTTCGGCCGTGGCTGATTATTACCACCCTACCGGCAAAGACGTGCCAACTGCCATCAAGCCATTGAGCGTTCCAGTACGATGTCGCGTAGAATAGAAATCATCACTTACCATCAGGCGAAATCGCAGTCAAGGGCTAACTAAGCTTGTAGTGGATAAAAAAAATCAATATAAGCAATGCTATGAAAACTGTATCTACCAAAATCTCTCAGCAATAACGTATGCCACGTTGAGTTTGGCAATTATGAAGAAAATATAAAATTTCAGAAAAGTAAGTTCAAAACCCATACAAATAAAACGTATACTTAAATCCCGATTTACGGGAAAAACAGTATGAGATTATAATAATGTATCGTACAAAATGATTTAATAGTTATAAAAAAAATATCCTTATTAATTAAATACGTATCACGCATTCATTCGATATCAATTGAATCGGATCAAGAACCTAACATTCTCTGCTCATCAAACAAAGGCAGTCGCGCTATGTATTGTTGCAACACGTTTTTTACAAAGGCTTGTGAGAGAGCTCACGCACACATACAAAAGAGCCCGTCCAGCTACACGTCCTCCCTCGAAGAGAGCTGGGCTCGGTATGGCGGTCGTGCGGTCTGCAGTACCATTTTACACGTGAACTATATGAGACTTTTGATATTTTTTTTGGTCATATAGGTATTTTATAGAACTTTATTTTTTTACAATTTATGTTATATAAATACTAAACATTCATGGGAAATTTTATTTTTTCAGTAAATTCGCCAAACTTTTAAGAAATACAGGTTATTGTGACGCGTAAATTTTGATAAATCGTGCACATTGATTTGATTTTTTTATTAACTAATTTTGTATAGAACGTATAAAAACGAATCGCAACAGTCCAATTTTAAGAGTGTGTTTATCATATTAGTATTTTTTATAAGTCATTTATTATAATTTTTCGTGGATTTGTATGGGTGAAAAGTTTCGCCCAAAAGTGTAAAAATGGTAAACGTATTCTGCAAGAATGAGAATTTCACTATTATATTTCAATAAAATTAATATTTTTTTTGCAACAGTCTACTAAGGAGGGATTAATCTTTAATGTTTGAATTTTTTTTTTGTTATAATACTAATATCTCATGCACAACACTCATGAAAAGTTCTTAAAATGTCGGTTAGCAGGTTTACGGGTTCTTAAGTCTTGACATGGAGTAGGTACGGAAGCCTAAAAATTAGAAAACTCTATTCATACACTAGCTGACTTCTTCCGGCTGCGCTCAGGGAGGGTTTCTAAATTGTTTAGATGGGCACCTAGGGGTCTAAGTTACAGATAAAACTTACAGGCACCATTTCAAGTTTATAGGCCCAGGCGGTTTTACCTGCAGGTACTCGTAGCATATCTACTTGATAATGATAGGTGTGTCATTAAGTATCTAAATTATTATTTAGATAAAGAAAATGAATCCTGCTAAGAACTTATTTATTACCTACTCCTAGCCTAGCCCACAGAATTTATACCTAAGTACAATGTTTTTAAATGAAGTTTTTAATCATCATCATCATCAGCCATTCCGCATCCACTGTTGGATACCTCCAACACCTCCACCACTACCACTACCCCAACTACCTCCACTACCTCCACCTCCACTACTTCCACTACCTCTTTCAAGTAGCGCCAATGTGTCTTTCCTCGGCTTTTCGCATCCAATCGATGCCAGCTACCCGCCGGATATCATCGCTCCACCTTGCTGGGGGGCGCCCTTTTAATGTCTTTTATTTTTAATAACATACTTGTAAGTTGTTTCACAAATCGTATTTCGTATCGTATTTACACGTTTTTACAAGTGCAGTCAAGTTAAGCAGAATTATTACCCGGTACCTATCGATTTGTATTGTTACTAAGTGCCTTTTGTCAGTAGGTAGACAAATTATGCCTGGTTGCAGTCATGCTAGCCGCATGCAGTCGCTTGAAAGCTTAGAACTAAGGCTGCGAACAGAATGAAGCTAATATACTTAGTAATTATAGTATTAGGTAATACTAGGTACATACACAGGGCCCTGATTTCCGATACTTTTAGTAAAAATACTGGCCGCGTTTCCTTTTCGAAAAAAATGGTGGCATAACCAAACGAGGCCACTTATTACATTACTAGATGATACCCGCGACTTCGTCTTCGTGAGTTAAGTATTGTTAATTCCCGCAGAAACTTCTTATTTTTCCGGCATAAAAAGTAGCCCATATCTATCCTTCCCCTGTCTATACCAAATTTCATTCAAATCGTTTGAAAAGATGGGCTGTTAAAGCAGCATCAGACAGACAGACAGACACCCTTTCGCATTCATAATATTAACATGGAAGTATGGATAATTTAGGTTAAAAAGATAATCTCCGCCTTAAAGAGACGTACTCGTACAATACTAAAACGCCTCTTGGCTGAATATGAACTAAAATTTTCCCTGAACGTTCTATCTCATAAAGCTTTTGTTTTGCGACGTTTTATCTATGTTTAAAACAAAGTTTTACAGTTATATACTAAGTACGTACCTAGCTTTAAAGTACTTTAACGTGAAGGCTTTTTGCTTGTAGTTAATCATGGTGCGTACTTGCCCTAAGTGATTTGCAAGGCCACCTCGTAACATGATTTTTTCTGACAGCCTAGCATTAAATACATGACCTACATTTGCCTACATTGGACATTAAATGCTATGACGTCAATCGAATTTTTCTGATATTAAATAGTAATTGTTTAATAAAAAATATGGAATGGGTAAAACTACCCAGTAAGTAATTACTGTAATAGGTAACTCCATTATATTATGTAAGATGTATATATATATACACATATATAGTATTATTAAAACTAACGATTTTCTGTGTATTCGTCAGTCAAATAAGAATTGCATTCCTTGGCTAGCCCGAACCTACCATGTAACAAACGTACGCAGACAGATACCAATTTACTGATGATCACAAGACTATTGATAAGTCGTGGGTGGGTACCAAAATTGCATTTTGATTCCTATCCTATTTAACCAATGGTTTGCTTGGTACACATGATAGGCTACATTATATCCCGGATAATTATTTTCCACGGGATCTTTTAAAAACCTAAATCCACCATAAGGCCGCCATTTGTACCGATTTTTCTTTTCTTAATTTTATTGTTGTTTAAATGTATTTTTTATTTTTATTTTGGTGTACAATAAAGAGTATTTCATTCATTCATTCATTCATCCACTTGGTCGAAGTCGCGGACATCATCTAGTCAAAAATAAATGTTTTACCTTTCTGCTGACTGCAGAGTGTTGTCGACATGTGGAGATTCGCTCAACCAGCCCGCGCTGCGTTAGGCCTTCGCAACATCATGAAGTATGGATTCCTGAAATGAAACAAAAATTACTCTTTACCTGATTTGTGCAACCAGAGAAAACAAATTGCAGTAAAAATAATAATAATAATAATAATATTATCTAAGCTAAGAGTTTATAGTATGGAGTGCATACAACTTAATTTACGCCAGAGCCAACATACCTCCTTGCGACATTGCGGCATGCCACAGGACCATAGTAGTAATCTGTGCCACAAAAGTTACAATAAAAGTTTTATGCCGAAGCCACAACATGCGACAATACAGCATGATAAAAATTGAAACATTAATTTGGCGGCTCAAGTGATGGCATAACTGGAAAAGCACTAGGGTGCTTTCAAATCACTAAACACTTCAAAGCACTACCTAATTGTAAAAGTTTGAGTAAGTATTTGAATATTTAAAAATCTTTTGACTTCCACTCTTAGTGGCAACTGGAATATTATGGTATAAATTCTGCTGACGAGTCTTGCTGCATTTTAGATTATTTTACCATGCGTCCTGTGGCATGCCATATTGCCGCACCGTAATATTCCACGCGTTAACACGATTTTGCCTGGGCCAAAGTAAAAACAGCCTGCAGTATGCCGCATGCTGTTGCTGCGACGTAAATCGTATGTTTTTTATAATAGAAGCATCTTTGTAACGAAAATGAATAAAAATACAATTTTTTTTGAAATAGCTATTTTTCGCTGGATTCTATTTTTCGCCGAAGCATTTCTTTTTCAAGTTTATTTCATAATGAAGCGCAGAGTTTGCGTCAACTTTTCAAAATACACCCGTGGCTTTGCAAAAAGATTTTTAGGTATTTTAATTTACAGTGACTTCAGTTATTTCATTCCAGCCCAGCTTCATTCAAACTTTTTTGGAGTTATACAAACAAACTTTATCAATGTAAATAAAAACCGGCCAAGTGCGAGTCGGACTTGTCCACCGAGGGCTGCGTACCTTGGAAGGATTTGGTTTAAATTAGACCTTTCAATAATGAAGACGATGCTATTTTACAATGAATAAGGTTAATAATAGTAGATTATTAACCAAGGGGATAAAGCAGTGTCTTCTGTCGCGGGTGACGATTTAAATCGTGAGCGTAACGAAGGACTCGAGGTTTACTCCCGAGCGTAGCGAGGGTGTTAAAAACTTAAATCACGAGCGAAGCGAGCGAAACACACAGCGTCAAGTCAGCGTTGATTTTGACTCTTTATCAACACTTTTTGCTCGCTCAGTCCTTTCCATAGATTTATAATATTTACATGGTCCTTTCCGCTCGCTTTTTATTGGTGAAAGTGCTTTTATGTAGTTACTAGATGATGTCCGCGACTTCGATCCCGCAGGAACTCCTAAATTTTCCAGGATAAAAAGTAGCATATGTCACTCGATAAAAAAATTACGTCAACATGGTAGGACAAACCAGTAAACAAATATAATGTCGCATATTTTATTAAAATAACAATAAATAATAGGTTATTAGATAGAATAGAATACCTTTGCATAAATTTAAAGACTGTGTTAAACAGGTGATTATAGTATAGATGGTTTTCTCGATGACAAAGTTGCATGGAAGCAACTGGTTTCGCATCCAGCAACCCACAAGTCAGTGTAATACCTACTTGTTACGTAACGTATGCATTTTATATTATATGTAAATTGTTACATTTTTCTGTTTTTAAAAAGAGCAACTGCTAACTTTATCTTGTCGGTTCTTCTTAGTAGAATTATTTTCCGAACCGGTGGTAGATTCTTACGACTTATCTGTGGTACAAGTTGTCCTACATGAAATAAATCATTTCATTTCTTTTGGGTGAAGATTATTTTCATAATAACGACGATGGTAAAATTCAACAAAATGAAGGCTCTACTTTGAAAGTATAATTATATGCTACGTGGATCTATGAGTATTGTTTATCGTTTGTAATGGAACTGAAGTGGGTAATGCATCTACGTTTAAAAATTAAGATGTTAAAAACAACGTTATTTTTATGCAAAATGAACGCAAAAACCGCTTTCACTGTGTGGAAGTGGAGTTTTTTTTAAAGTGGAGTGGAGTCTTCTGGCGTAGCTACGGCGTAGCCGTATCGCGTAGCATGGGCGAAGCGTAGATAAAAAACTTGACACAGTTAAGTTAGATTTGACTGTATCTGTTACATACCCAGATTTTATCTCCCGTTTACAATGATCTCACTAGTTGTACCTACGAGTACCAATCTATTATAAAATAAGGATACAAATTGACGATAATACATATGATACGACGATACATCAGAAGTATTGCTGGCAAAATTGCTCGTCGCTGCAAGAAGTACTCGTAAATATCAGGTTTGTTTTACTAGCTGATGCCCGCGACTTTGTCGGCGTGGTTTAATTTTTTTATACTTCCCACGGGACTCCTTAGGTTTCCGTGATAAAACGTAGTCTGAGAAACAATGTAATGTCTGTACCAACATTAAAATCGGTTGAATAATTGGGCAGTGAAAGCGTAACAAACAAACAAATAAACAAAAAACACATTCGCATTTATAATACATACCTATTAAGTAACCATAAATAAATCAATGGTTTTGTATCAGTGTTGTCATCCATACTAATATTACAAATGCGAAAGTGTGTCTGTCTGTCTGTCTGTCTGCTACGCTTTCACGGCACATCTATTCGACCAATTTGGCTGAAATTTGGTATATGAATAGTTTGTATCCCGGGGAAGGACATAGGCTTTTTATCCCGGAAAATTGAAGGGTTCCCGCGGGAATCAAAACCTTAATCCACGCGGACGAAGTCGGGGGCATCATTGTGAAAAATATTGAGGCCCGATTGGTCTGAACCATTGCCAACTGTGAGAAGTCAGTGCTATATGCTTGAAGTGGAAAACTGTGCCAAATATTACTAGTAGGTACTTGAAGAGAATCTACTTCCTTCCTCTACTCGTAATTAAAGGGCAACACATTGGATTGTTAAATTTAATTGGATTTACTTAACTTGCTGAGGAGTTGAGTTTATTTGTTGAAATACGTAATAGTATTATTTAGTAAGTAAGTATTTATTTGGTGCTACTTACTGTGTTGGATGAACTATAATTTTGGTAGGAATTAAATGTTTGAATTAATTATTAGTTTTAAACAATGATAACCTGTATAAGCAATTTTACGTAATCCACCCTAAAAAGTGTGAAATGGGGGTTGGAAGTATGTATGAAAGTCCTATATTTTGTTGTTAGAGACTAGAAAATCGGGATTTAGGTTATTATTTTTAAATAATAATAGCCTGTATAAGCAATTTCACGAAAATCTATCCCAAAAGGGCTTGGAAGATTACATAAAAGTTCTATGATTTTGAAGTATAGACCTGAAAATCAGCATTTAGGTTATTAGTTTTAAATAATGAATACATGAATCAAATAAATATTATAAATGCGAAAGTTTGGATGTATGGATGTGTGGATGTATGGATGTTTGTTACTCAATCACGCTCCAACGGCTGAACGGATCTGGATAAAATTTGGCACAGAGATAGATTATAGTCTGGAATAGCACATAAGCTACTTTTTATCCCGGAAAATTAAAGAGTTCCCGTGGGAACCGAAAAACCTCAATCCACGCGTACGTAGTCGCGGGCATCAGCTAGTAAGCTATAATATAAAGCCTCTATAGATAGGCTTTGTGCAGCGGGAAAATTTCATAATCCCATAGAAAAGTAGAAATTGTACGCGGACGAAGTCGCGGACGACCTCTACTTATGTGTACCTATAATGTAACAGTCGGTATACCTTAAGTTTATCTGAATAAATATTAAGCCACAATTTAAATGCATATTTAATCCATTTTGAATAGAATTTGCTCTCAGAACAGTTCCCACAGTTATTGAACAGCGAGATAAACTATTTATTGTTCCCACTGTTGGAGTTTACCTACTCCGTGGAGAGCTATATGGCTTGTTGATGTCTTTTCCTAGCTTCACGTTTTCACCCTTTTAAGTAAATATGTCATTTTATTTTATAACATTTGGGATGTTATAATAAACGATAAACGGGCGGTTTATGGTAAAAGCAAATAAGCATTTACCTTAATGGAATGAAGTTACTAATAGGTACATTTAATTATAAAGTAGACTTTTGACGAAATTTGGAGATAGCTTCTTGCACCCTGGAAACGTACATAGAGCTACGTATAAATCTACGCATTCAAAGTCGCTGGCATCATCAAGTAAGTTGGTGTACTTACTAAAAGCAGGGTAAAATCACTTTAGTATTTACTGTTTATCTGATCTAATTTAATACCCATAACATTAAAAATCTAGGTACCTATTATTAAGCTTCTAGAAGATGCCCGCGACTTCGTTCTCGTGGATTTAAAATGTAGCCTAAGTATGTGTTAAGTGAGGTTATAAACCAAGGAACATAATAATATGTTATAAACTATATGATCTATTCCAAATTACAGCCCAAATCGGTCAAATCGTTGCGGCGTGAAGGAGTATCAAACATCCAAACTTACAAACTTACATATACACTAGCTGATGCCCGCGACTTCTTCCGCGTGGATTGAGGTATTTTTGGCTCCCGCGGGAACTCTTTAATTCCGGGATAAAAAGTAGCCTATGCGTTATTCCAGACTATCATATATCTCTGTGCCAAATTTCATCCAGATCCGTTTAGATCCATCCATCCATCCATCCAAACTTTCGCATTTATAATATTAGTATAGACGTACAAACAACTAAGTATATAAACTTACAAACGTCTAAACTTTCACATATAAGTGTAATCGCAATTGATTCTCCTGCGGGTCTTATGCGAGTGAAATCTTCATAAACACAATCACTCGATAGACATCTGGCTAGTATCGATCGTATATATATGTTATAATTATGTGATGGTAGGTACACTGTTACAGCCTCCATTTATAATGTAATTGTAATTCTCCACTCGGAATCATTGCGATTTGATATTCGAAAACAAAAGCCTTTACGCATCGCTCAATCCAATCTTGTAATTCCTATTTAATCCTGTTCCTTGAAATGTTTATTGTGCTCCAGAGACCGCAGAAAAGCAATGAAAGCTGAGGGAAAGAATTGAATGCCTAAGTTGAGAGTAGGTACTGGGGAAACATTCCTAGCGGAACGAGGTCAAGTAAGTGAACGTTGTCTGCATTGGACTTATTATAAATGAAACTTTACTAATAATAATAGTAGATAGGTATAGGTATAAATTGATATCTTTATTTAAATCTTTAGTAATAAGGATCAGGTACAGGATCAGTTAAGGGACAAGATAAAGTGTTTATTTATTTAATCTCTAATGACGGCCTCTAATGACACCGAAACACGTGCTGCACGAGTGCAGCGGTGTTTCCACCCAACGAGAAGCCTACATTGGCTCTCCAGCAACACTACCGGAAGTCCTCGCCGACCTGGGTGGCCAGCTTGGATTCTAGAGTGAGCTCGGCTGGCTGGAATGATCCGGCGGGGAGTCGATTACTTTGGTTCTTTGGCGAAATACCTACTTCGTTTCGGATTTTATCTCTCAAAGAAATTCCGAGCATCTTTTCATAGCGCGTTGAGCGACTTAAAGTTTGTGGACTAGCCTCGATGTCAGTGTCCACGTGTCGGCACCGCATAACCGGCAAGACGCACTGATTGAAGACTTTGGTATTCAGGCATTGCGGTATAGGCGATGAAAATACTCGACGGAGTTTGCCATATGCTGCCCAGCTGTATTCTTGTAGTTAAACTGTTGCTTCCTACTTGCAAAATTTGCCCTAGGTATGCATATTCTTGGACAGTTTCGAGAATAGATCCGTTGACAGTAATCGGCCCCGGAACGACCAATTCATTGAATTCACCTTGGTCACAAATTCACCTTGGTCTTGTCTAAGTTGTTGTGTTGTCCGGAGACCGACACGTCGGGAGGCAGCGTGCAGGCTATCGAGTATCTTCTGCAGTTCTTGCAGTCTTTTTTTGCAGACCGTTGTCGTCGTACGCCGCCTATAATTAGGTATATCGTCATTGGTGGTATTAAGTTAAATTATAGGCGTTTTTTTTATAAATCGGTACTTATATCAATATTAAAAAAAACATAATACGCCACTATTTGTTGTCTTACGAAATGTGTAGTTATAAACCTCTTCAGCTCAACTAAGAACCAAGTTTATTTTAATTAAGGCCAACAAACTTAGTTAAAAAGCTACACGGGACTGCACTTTGTTAGCTCGCAACTAAGTAGGTTGTTATTAAGACAATAATGTGCTTTGCGGTATGTATGCTTGGATTGCAAATTGCAATCCAGGTATAGCCTAAATTAGGTGTGATGAGAGCCACGCAAGCTTAAAAATATATTATATAGGTACGATATTAAGCCTAGGTGATTAGAAAGAGGCACGTTTATTAAAATATTTAACTGAATAAAATATTGAATAAGTACATATTATATCATCATCATCATCATCAGCTATTATGAATCTAATGTTGGAAATAGGCCTCTTTCAAGTGCTGCCACACACAATGCTGCCATTGAAAACGTATTTTCAACGGAAGAGAAGAGATGAAAGTCGTGATGCTATAAGGATTCCAAGTTGCAATATACAAACTTACAGGTAAGGTTGCATAGATAATGTAATAAAATTAAGCTTATTACAGTAAGCCAGATAAATATATGCGAAGGTTGCTGTGCTCGAATAAAACCTTTTTTCCCCTCGAATGAAAGTGTATTCTTTCGGAAGACAATGGGCGGCGTAGCTTAGCACCACACCTCTTTGTTGTCCGGCACGATAAAGATTCTTTGTGCTTATAAAACTGTGCGGCAAATTAGGCTTATGCAAAAGATATTGTGTTATTTTTTTTTATTCATGAACAAGTAAGCTCTTGACTGCATTTTGTGTCTGATGGCGATTTTGGTGAACCTGGAAGAGGTACAGTGTGGCGATTGTAATAGTTTCGTAGTAAAGCAAGGAACCCTTATAGTTTTGTTCAGACCGTCTGTCCGTCTAGGTAACACAGCCAGATTAAAATCAATTAAATTATTGTGTAGTTGAAATAAGGTACGGTTATAGAAACGGGCTAGCGCATCAATGAGACATTCAAATTTTGAAAAAAAAACGAATTCAGGGTAACTACCTCCTGAACGTGAAATGCAAAAGCTTTTACCCCGCTTCAATACAGATATTATTTCGAAAGTTTTGGTTTTTATAAAGTACCTATTGATCATGCATTATTGTCGCATTATACCTACTTATTGGGAAATGAAGTGCCATATTATGCAGAAAAGCTGTCATAATAATAACTGTTGAATGCCTAAATACATAATATCGAGCTTTATTACCTACAATCTTTTCCACAAATAAGGGTTCGCTCTACTACATCTATGTGAGCATGTAATGCAGTAGGTACCCTCCTATAGACATGTCGTGTAAATTCAAATTGAGGTCGTGCGAATGACCTGGAAACACATTGTGTTCACACTTCGCAGTGAATGGCGGTCCATTTTCATATTCTATGTGAGCCGTGACAAAAAAAACACAGCTATTATTTCTATAAACAATTTTTATGTCAAAAAACGACTCTAGCGACTCACAAACATTAATCATTCCCAAAAGTAAGAGTATTACGAAAACAGTAATAGGTATAATATGAATCGTGGATATTGTGTTTGCGTGGATGAAAGTCGGTATATTGCGGCGGAAAAATTTACATTTATTTCACACATATTCGCCGTAGGGAAATTAAGTTTAAAAGCCCGCGTCACTTGTAGGTATATATGTTTCACGGCGAGACTGCGATACCGGCGGCATGTTTTGTTATTTTTTCGCGGCGTTCACGGGCTATTGCGGCACGAATGAAGAACGGACGGTAAGCCTTCAATCCCTATCGCGGGCAAAATTCACGGTTGCGAAACTTTTTGCAGCCCCTGTTTCGATATTGAAGTGAAAGCTTATAGGGCGACAAAACACTACTGTCCTTCGTCCTGCTGTCCGCTTGTTACGCCGCCGCAGAAAGCGTCCGAGAGATACCCGCGTCGTATGGGAAACACGTTTCCTTCTGTCATAGTAACTGTGCAGTTTCATATAAGTACGTTAAAGTACGCTCGCGGATTTTTTTGTCCATAGTTTTTTTTTTTAATCCACTACAAGTTAGCCCTTGACTGCGATCTCACCTGATGGTAAGTGATGATGCAGTCTAAGATGTCAGCGGGCTAACCTATATTAGGGGCATGGCAGTTATATTAAACCCATACCCCTTTTCGGTTTCTACACGACATCGTACCGGAACGCTAAATCGCTTGACGGCACGTCTTAGCCGGTAGAGTGGTAACTAGCCACGGCCGAAGCCTTCCACCAGGCCAGACTAGGGAAAATTCAGAAATTATATAAATTCACAAATTGACCCTGCCGGGGTTCGAACCCGGGACCTCCGCACGCTATACGACAACTGCGCTACACACTGCGCCACGGTGGTCGTCATGTGTGTGTGTCCATGATGAATCATTAACATACCTACCTACCTACTCATAAAATTCACCGCGCCGTGTACACATCCATACCAATTCTATTAGCTTATTTAAACTTCTGTGCACACTGTTAACTTACGCAGAGTACTTGAGTGTTTTCGGTAAAAGGGTAGAGCGGTTACGCTCACGCTTTGTGAAAGCTTAAACAACAACCATTCTCCAAGAAAGTTGGAATAGCAAATCCGAGAAAGTAATTTTTTGGAATTTATGAGTCCCTACTTTGCCTAACATAGGATCACTCACTCTGCTCATATACTTAAAAACTTCAAACCCTTAAGGGACCCTTTTATGAGCATAAATAGTTAGGTTAACTTCCTTCCTTCAAACGCTAAGATATAAGGATTTTCAGAATTAGCACCATAGAAAAGCCGGGGCAGATCAGCGAATGCATATTAAATAATAATTGAGAAGAGTATCAAATTAATAATCAGGATCAGGATAAAAGTACCCCCATTACAAATACGAAAGCGTGTTTCTTATTCTTGGTTTTTCCTCGAATTACGCAATTGAGTGACACCACGGTTCGGCCTCAGTAGGCCGAAGTAGAAAGGCTGCTTTTATCCCGAAGATTAAGTATACGCGGATTGGAAAAAAAAGTCGGGTGTACCTTCTGTATTTTACACGTTATTATATTTAAAGAGCATGCTACGTCTCCGTGTATGGTCTACTAGCTGATGCCCGCGACTACGTCCGCGTGGATTGAGGTTTTTCGGTTCCCACGGGAGCTCTTTAATTTTCCGGGATAAAAAGTAGCCCTTGTGTTATTCCAGACTATAATACATCTCTGTGCCAAATTTCATCCAGATCGTTCAGCACAAAGATCCATCCATCCATCCATACACCCATCCAAACTTTCGCATTTATAATATTAGTATATTTGTATAGATAGATGAAACCAGACGGCTATCTTTAGGCCAATCAATTCGTATAATACATTCGGCATGCACTGCTGAATGCTGATTCCTATCCGTAATGGTTATACCATCAGCAAGTTCAACACATCGTGTCCATATACTCGTACCTACCGCAAGTTCATTAGGCTTTCGGTTCTCGGCATAGTAGGTAAATTCGTAGCTTCGTAGCACTGGCGTAGACAGAAACACGTAGGATGGATGGATGTTTGTAACTCAATCACGCCAGAACGGCTGAACGGATCTGGATGAAATTTGGCACAGAGATAGATTATAGTCTGGAATAACACATAGGCTACTTTTTATCCCGGAAAACTAAGGAGTTCCCGCGGAAACCGAAAAACCTCAATCCACGCGGACGAAGTCGCGGGCTTCAGCTAGTACGTTCTATGATTAAATGCTTGAAGCTTCATACAGAGTAATGTAATTAAAAAAGTCTAAAATATATGACCACGCTTTCATTTATTGTCTTAAAGCTGACCAAAATTCATGTGGCAGGGCTTTATTAATATACTCGTACTTACAATAAATTTACAATAATAGATTTTCAGTACTGCTGTTGGTATATTTATTTAATTGATTGTATCCCAGGGTTCATAGGAGTAGGCATTTAATTTTAGAGCTAATATGTAGACAATATATTTGAATTACATATTATAGTCCTTACATCTTTACATAGTCTTTAAAACTGGGGTAACAGTCTGGGGGTGACTAAAGGGCATCTTCAGTTCAAATGGAAACTAGGCTTAGAAACTCTAACGAGAGGACATAAGAGGCCTCAAGGGACTACGACTATTCACTTGGGAAATGGGGTTTTCTTAATTTGGCACAGCGGTCTTGATTCACATTTTTGTTCACGTTCTGTTTCTAAAGTACACCTTCTCGTGAGTATTAAATCTCTGTAGACTTTTCTTATCTAAGTTTGTAATATTTTGAAAGTTTTGGAATTTTATTTCGTCGCTGGGCCACGGGCGTGCTATAATTAATATTTGATTATTAGGTAACTATTAGTTATATCCAGTTCAACTTGTAACGTGATAATATGATAAATAAGCAATATACATCGATGTAAATAAATCTAATATATTATTTTTAGATAGAAACAACTCGGGTCTACGAGTATGTTCTACGGTCAAGTAGAAGCCGTTCTACCTCTAGAGTCTAGTGTTTGCATCTCTCTGGTATAACCTAATTTTATGTGTACCTATTCCATATTGAGTTGGTCTATGACGTACGTTTCTCATTGCACGTCTTAATTGATGGAGATACATCGTCAAATTGGTTGTAGTAGTGATTAATATGCATACAAGTCAAGGTGCAAATATTTTGCTATATTGTGTGGTATTGACTATTGACGTTGTACCATACCTATTCTGTGGTTGTACTACGTACTTAATAGGTAAGTACTATTATAATATGTGGTTGTACTGAGATAGTAATAAATGTTATTCGTCAGTTTATGGTTTAAAAAGTATAACAAGGCCATAAACTTTATACTTAGTAGAAAATGTTTAAAAATGAGCTTATGAGGATTAAGTAGGTAGTACTAGGTACTCGTAGTTATGCGAAAAATTACCTTTCGTTGAAATAACTCTGAGAACCAGTAAGTATAGAATACTAGCTGATGCCCGCGACTTCGTCCGCGCGGATTGGGTTTTTTGATTTTCCGGGATAAAAAGTTACCTATGTGTTATTCCAGACTATGTGCCAAATTTTGTCCAGATCCGTTCAGCCGTTCTGGCGTGATTGAGTAACAAACATCCATACATACATACATCCATCCATCCATCCATCCATCCATCCATACTTTCGCATTTATAATATTAGTATAGTTCTATAAGAGCTTTCTTGTTGTTTAATAATAATGTAAGTACCTTCTCCCGACTGAATTTCGGCCACTGCGGTCATTCTCAACTCTCAATCCAGGTACACTCAATATTTTACAGATAAAGGACTCTAGACATTTATCTTCGTGATACTCAGAAGTAGATACCTACTTTATACTTGCACATGGTGTATACTCAATTGTTAAGACCAGACATGCTACGAATACGGCTCCAAACACAGAATACACGATATCATTTATTTTGATGACCTCTGATACCACGTATCTACAATTAAATTTTCATATTCCTCGTACGGATCCATACGTTTTATATTTACACGCCATGATCGGAATGAAGAGAACTTGCAATTTTTCCGTACGATGTAAGCATTAGTTATTACTGTTATTATATTGTACAACTAGCTGATGCCCGCGACTACGTCCGCGTGGATTGAGGTTTTTTTTGGTTCCCGCGGGAACTCCTCAATTTTTCGGGATAAAAAGTAGCTTATGTGTTATTCCAGATTATAATCTATCTCTGTGCCAAATTTCATCCAGATCCGTTCAGCCGTTCGGGCGTGATTGAGTAACAAACATCCATCCATACATGATACATCCATACATCCATCCAAACTTTCGCATTTATAATATTAGTACCTATAGATGTACATCATAACATGGACTTAACTTTTTATGTACTTAGTACCTGTTACAGTAAATGACGTACTTTTGGGTAATAATCCAAGACTGTTATATTACATACATTTGGTTTAGGTAAGTACCTAACGAAAAGCGCAACTACTAGCAAGGAAATCCTATATTAAAATTAAGCAACACTTTGAAGTGAAATTGCATAATGTTTTACAAATTGCAAGCCCGCGGCCTAATTTAAAATTCACACGCTGCATGACTGAATAACTATTTTCATATTTTGACCGTAATCAAGACCGTGTATTACTAAAATTGTGTAAATTTAATATAAGAGCCTTATTTAAATAAATTAAAAAAAAAAAACGTCTACATAATATTTCTAAAAATATTTTGTGTGATGTTCGTTCCGACCGAATCTGTCACTTGAAGCAATTAGCTAAAAGGACTAGTCAAATAAATATTATAAATGCGAAAGTTTGGATGGATGTATGGATGTATGGATGTTTGTTACTCAATCACGCCCCAACGGCTGAACGGATCTGGATGAAATTTGGCACAGAGATAGATTATAGTCTGGAATAACACATAGGCTACTTTTTATCCCGGAAAATTAAGGAGTTTCCGCGGGAACCGAAAAACCTCGATCCACGCGGACGAAGTCGCGGGCATCAGCTAGTCTACTATAAAGGAGACCTATTGTAGTGCACAAGTGTGTGCGCACTTTCTTTACAGTGCACTGTTTTTGATTTCCTTTAGTCTCTTTATTCCAATAGCATCTAGAATACTATAGAATAACTTACTGCTAATAGCACATAAGGGACGGGTATCAGACATGTCAAATTGATGTATAGTTACTCAAGTCAGACGTGAAGTTAGAGAGTTAAAATAGGATTTTCTTGAGAATCCTTACTTATTATTACAAATTTTGGGAAAGCGTGTCTGTTTGTTGGTTTGTCCGTCAATCACGTGCAACAGAGCGACGAACCGACGTTATTTGCATGGATATTATGAGGACTTGGACAATGACATAGGCTCCTTTGATCCCAGAAAATCGAAGAGTTCCCCCGGGATTTTTAAACCCTAAATACACGTAGACAAAGTCGCGGACATCATCAGTCTAGTTATGCATAAATTAACTTTACTTTCAAGGACGGGTACCCGGCGCGGCGGCGCGGCGTCGGGTTCGACAGTATCTAATCTTATTATCCTTGAAACTATCCTGAGACTGCAAAGTTATTTAAAGCTGATAGAGACCATGGGGTTTTAATGAAAGATACTTAATCCCTCTCTTATTATTTTGTACTAGCTGATGCCCGCTATTTCGTCCGCGTTGATTGAGACTTCTTGGTTCCCGCGGGAACTCTTTAATTTTCCGGGATAAAAAATAGCACATATTGTGTTATTCTAGTCTATATCTATTTGGCACAGACTATCTCGGTGCCAAATTTCATTCAGATCCATTCAGCCATTCTGGCGTGATTGAGTAACAAACAATTTTTTTTATCCATTACAAGTTAGCCCTTAACTCGCAGTCAAGTCTCACCTGATGGTAAGTGATGATGCCGTCTAAGATGGTAGCGGTAAGCGGGCTAATCTGTCAGGGGCATGGCAGTTATTTATTATATTAAACCCATATACCCCTCCGGTTTCTACACGGCATCGTACCGGAACGCTAAATTACTTGGCGGCACGTCTTTGCCGGTAGGGTGGTAACTAGCCACGGCCGAAGCCTCCCAGGCCAGACCAGGGAAAATTCAGAAATTATAAATTCCGAATTGACCCTGCCGGGGATCGAACCCGGGACCTCCGCACGTTAAGACAACAGCGCTCAACACTGCGCCACGGAGGTCGTCAAAATCGATCATCGGTCGACATCCATCCATACTTCCATCCATCCATTAACTACCTGATGCCCGCGACTTCATCCACGTATTTTAAGTGTTTTGATTCCCTCGGGAACTCCTTAATTTTCCGGGATAAAAAGTAGCCTATTTCACTCTCCGTCATCAACTATACCCATGCCAAAAATCATGTCGATCCGTTGCTCCGTTGCGGAGTGATTGAAGGACAAACCATCAAACCAACAAACACACTTTTGCATTTATAATATTAGTATAGTATGTAGTGTAGAAGTATAGATATAGATTCGAATACATATAATAATAACAAACATTGCTCTAAAAGTCCATGAATCACTGATATTCGACTCTCATCTAGCCAGAAGTGGAATCGTAGGCAATTTGTCGATGTCAGCTACAAGTTCTGTCAACGTAATTTATTATTTTGTGAGAAATTGTGTGGCAAACATGAAGTCGTAGCTGATATTATGATATACTTTATTATACAGAAAAAATCTCACATATTTTAACTTGAAGTGTTTAATTTAAATTTTAGAGTTTAAGTTTTAATATTAATTGCACAGGTCTGGGTAGATAAAATTTAACTTAAACCACTTAGGTTTATGTTAAAAAAAAATTACCTGTCCTTTTCGTGTCAATCCCGAAATTAACTTGCCAAAAAGTGACAGCATCAAAAAACTAAATCAGTTTAGACTTTATGCAGGTATGAGCAAGTCGGCTTAGTTAGTTATTTAGTTAATTATTAGTTAGTTTTTAGTTAGTTAGTTTTGACACAGGTATTTTTATGCGTAACAGAAGGCCTCAGCCACAATTATTTGTTTATAATGTATCTTGAAATAAATCATTTTTCATTTTCATTGAAAAATATGTTAAACAGAAATTGACGTAATATTATTTTTAATAATATATCTACTTACTTATATTATCAATTCTTTTAATTTTTTTTATTTATTGAGTTGTCTACATAAGAAAAATTTATTCCCCCTAAGTCCTTACAATGCATGCAGCAAATATGAGAGCGTTATAATTACTTAAAGTAAGGCCAATATAAGCGTAGACAAAATGTAAACAAACAAACGAGAGATCGTTCGCCTAATGAAGGGGTAAACAACACTTTGGTCTTCTGTAAAAAATATTATATTATCAGATGTACCTATGTAAGTATTGAAGTTCCGTCAAGGGCTACGTTTACGTATTAATATGTTTGAAGATGAAGCCCGGAATTTTTGATCTTAGAAAATAATCACTCGTAGCCGTTGCAATAGTTTAGTAAACACAAACAGTATTTTTCAGTCATTAGTTGCAGAATTCGGTTTAGTTTTGCTTACAGTCTGAACAACTGTGTGATTTGGAAAGTCGATAGATATGATTATTTTATTATATTTAATTCAAAGGCACAGAAAATAAACAAATGAAGTAATTATTAATGTTTTTATTAAATTTTTTTCACAAATTCTTAAGGTTCACATAGCAATTGTGTAATTATTCGCAACATTAATTGATCGTTGATTACTGAACTACTAAGTACATAATATACATATTTACATACGTTAGTACTAGCATAGTAACAAAAATAACAAAATATAACAACAGTAACAAAATATAACAACAGTAATAAAATATAACAACAGTAACAAACAAACAATAACTTCCACTATGAATAACCATATCAAATACAGTACATCCAGCGAGCGCGTTCCGAAATGGAATGAGTGAACGGCAAATGGCGGACCGACGCGTAAAATGTTACTTACCGCTATGTTTCGCCGGTGAGACGTCACGACTTTTATTATGAAATCCACTGTCGACCACGTAAGCGCGTCGCGCGTAAGTCTATCACTATGCGCGAAAGAGACAGTTATAGTTGTGGCGTAGTTAGTTGGTTTCGTGAGGGTTTCATAGTGAAGGTACGTCAATGAACTTTTGTCCACGCTTATATTGGCTTTACTTTAGTGCATGTGAAAATATTTTGAACTTGACTATGCAAAGTATCAAAGTATCTTTACCGGCCTATGTCGTCTATGTGTGAGTGCAGCTAACGGTCTTACTGTGCGGTATACCTACAGATTCCAAAATTGGCCGAGGCGAGTTTAGAAACCGGACTCTTAAGTATAGGTACCTACGTATGACGTTCCGAGTAGGTAGTATAGTTGCCGCCACAGACTACAGTGTATACGCTTGCGGGTAATGTAGCGAGCCGGAGTTATTTGCTTTATGAGAAAAGTATTTTTTGTATTCTTTAATCAAAATAAACATAAAACTTTTTTTTCGAATAAAAAATTATATTATGTAAGTAGTTAAAAAATATACAGACTTATTAAAGATACCTGTGCTTAGGACGAACACGTACAATAGGTATTCTAATTTAGCGAGAGTTTTTAACGGATTATTGAACTATCTACTACTAACTATATATATTACTAACTACTATATTTTATCCTTTTGTTTTTCTTCTTTTAAGTGAATCAAGCACATGAGCTCCTAGACTAGTGTCAACTGTCATCAGCTTTGTACGCTCGGGTTGCCTTTAAAAGATCACTTTAGTGATGAGGCCGCCTTTGCGCATTACCACAGTTTCCTGTCAGAAGACAGGGCAATATACCTATATGCATACAAAACAGAAGTGTTTATGCATACAAAACAGAAGTTTTGTAAGTCTTTAAACCAGTTTTCTTCAGAGTTTCCATAGAAGAGGTAAATTTAATACTTATCACAGAAACCGTTTTACCAAAATGCATAATTAGTGATGTATCTACTTTTCCAGGCGCTTTGGAAGTTCTTGAGTTAGGTAGGTATTTCACTCCTCTTACAATTTCAGTGTTATTTTATGGTGGTAAGTAACAATTCGTCTCCGTCGTATATAGCACATTTCAGCAAAAATCTACTTAGTACTTAGGTACTTACTTGTTCACCTTTTTTCCTAGTTAAGGAAAACACATTATTTGTTTAGGAAAAACATTCTTCTCTAGATGGTATTATTGCTGCCCCCTTGGGCTCGCCTAGTCTTTTACGAGTGAAGTTTCTTATGGCGTCCTACTTTTATCTTAATGATATTAGAGATGATATTTTTCAAGTTTTAGACTATGGCTTTGTTTTAGAATGCGGAAACCTCCCTGACACAGTGGTCTAAGCGCTGTGGTCTTACATGTGGGAGGTCCGGGTTTCAAATCCCCGCAGGGTCAATTTGAAAATTTATAACTTCGGCCGTAGGTAGTTTGTTACCACTCTATGTGGTTAATTTTGACGACCTCCGTGGCGCAGTGTGTTGCCGCCTGTGCGCCTTAACGTGCGGAGGTCCCGGGTTCGATCCCCGGCAGGGTCAATTTGGGAATTTATAATTTCTCAATTTTCCCTGGTCTGGCCTGGTGGGAGGCTTCGGCCGTGGCTAGTTACCACCCTACCGGCAAAGACGTCCCGCCAAGCGATTTAGCGTTCCGGTATACGATGCCGTGTAGAAACCTAATAGGGGTATGGGTTTAATATACTGCCATGCCCCTAACAGGTTAGCCCGCTACCATCTTAGACTGCATCATCACTTTCCATCAGGTGAGATCGCAGTCAAGGGCTAACATGTAGTGGATAAAAAAAAAAAAAAATATCCAAACACTCTACCGACAAAGGCGCGCCGCTAACTGATCTATAGCGGTCCGGTACGATGCCGTGTGTTAGAAAGTAGAAACCAATTAGGGTCTAATATACCTAACTATCATACCCCTAAGCCTAACAGGCTATAGCCCGCTACCATCCCATGCCACCGTGAGATCGCAGACAAGAGCTAACTTGTAGTGGAAAAAAGGCAAGTTGTTAATAAAACTGTACCTATATTTTATCTTAATTTTTATTATAACACAAGTTATATTAGTATTATAAGAAGTTTTCAATGATAAGTACTAAAAATTGTTCAATCACAACGTGTATTGCCTAAAACTTTTGTTTTGCTTAAACAAAAACTTTTGTTTTAAAATTGCTTAGTGTCAATTTAACAAAGGTAAACAAAAGGATGGAAGACAGTGACAAAATAAGCTACCGAGACGCGAATTGAAGAGAGCTCTGGCTCTCTCGAGGATTGGAAGGATCTTGGAAAAGTCGGCAAGAGCAATGCGCGAGAACTGCGGGGCGCTGTCACACGGCATCAATTCGAATATACTTCACAAAACAGTTTCTGAATTATATTATGGCCAAGGAGAGAAAAAAGAGCTGTAAGTAGGTACAGCCCCCCCCCCCCCCCATTTGTGTAAGAAAATCGTAATCGTAATCATTGTCAACCGTATAATCCGAACAGTTTAAGGAGTTCATAGATGCCTGCAAGTCAAAGAGCACCTATGAACTCCATGAACAGTTCCATTATACGTTTGACAAACGTTTACGATAACGCTTTTCTTACACGAATGGGGGGGCAGGTCTACCATATTGATACTTTTAAACCCCTTGCATTAACTACCATCGCTTAAACCCGTATAGTTTTAATATTGTTGTTGTTTGTGTTTTAGAATTATAATCCTTATTTTAGAGACGTCAAGCTACATGACATAAAACTGTCATTTTGAAATAATCCCCCTGCTTGGATCCCAGCTGGAGATTGTCAATGGGTCTTTCCTCACTTGGAATACTGGCACAATAGGTAGGTACTTGAAACCTGACCGCGAATTAGTCTGCGTGGATTTACATTCATTAAAATCCCGTGGGAACGCTTTCATTTTCCGGGATAAAAATTATGTCTATGTCCGTCTCACGGATGCCAGCTATCTTAGATCTCAATGCCTAATTTTGTTATGGTCGATTTTGCGGTTGAGCCGTAAAATGTAGCCAGACAATTTAGAATAGTAAGTCTGTATTCGTAAGAATAAGTAGGTAGGTATATTTAGATCATTCTAATTGCCTTGATTACTTCATGCGACAATGTAGGTACTTCGACACTGGACATTTCTATCAATGGCATTTGTAGGATAGGTTCTATAAATAGAACTTTTATTGATATGAATTGGTTGACAAGGAATTATCATAGCTGCTATTAAAACTGCCTTACTGGAGGTTAGCTCATCTCTATCTTACGTCACTTATTAAATCTGAGCAGATAAAAACTACTGACGAGGCGAGACAATGGGAAGTTTTAAGGAATTGGAAGAATTGACGAGCGTCAATAGCTGAAATATTTCTAGTACGCTATCCAAGTAAGGAATCTGTTTTAAATGTATGGCTAACCTGTAACCAGCTGGGTTGCATTCTATATTAGGAACTACATACATAAGTACATACATATAAAAGGGTTACAAATACCTAACTATCTTACTTACGTTTGGTATCACTTTCACTTCACCATTATACCTACTTACTACTATATATGTTACGAAATTTTTAAATATAGAATTTTAGAATTTTGACCTTTTTGAAAAAAGATACTCAGATGTTTATTCACCCGAACACCTTACTTCAATGAGTAACATTTCTCATTTACATAATGTACAAGTAAACAGCATCAGGTATAGAAGAGGCTTCCATATTTTAGGCATACATATTTTATGCCAGATTCGCTTCTTGATGTGTTGACTGTAGACTTAAACATTATTTATTCTGTGACTCGCGCACCCCCGTCCTTGGCATACTTATCAGTTACATTTACGTAATACTTCATTTGCATATCACTGACATTAAAGCAGTCCTCTAGTTAAAAGTAAGCGATTCCTTAGGTCTCATGCATAGATTATTTATCGAACATTTATAATAGACTGGATTGGATATTCAACGTTTTTAAAAACAATTTTCGTTCAGGGATTTGTTTTGTGCATACCTAATGCGGTTGCTAAAAGGTGACAATATTACAAAAAAATAATAACGAAATCAATTTTTAAAATGTCCTTGTGCAAGTGGGCCTAAGATTATATTATTAGAAACAGAAGAAAAACTTTCGGGTTATACATACCTATTAGTCTATCTATCTAGTCTATGAGAAAAGGTCAACGATTAAATATTGTGTTTTCGTACCACTTGCTCAAAAAAGTGACATTCTATGCCACAAAAAGCGAACATAACAGTCACATAGTCATTTTTAATCTGTTAAAAACAGGGAAAGAAAATTGTACTGAATTTCATTCATCCTCTAGGGGGAGAATGTGATTTAAATTTGGAATACTTACCGAAATTTATACTGAACTACATCTGTGTTTACACCATTGAGTTTGTATATAAAGCATTACACATCTTTTTGAAAAAGGAATACGCATTTATTATGCAGTTATGATTAATAAATAAAATGACGAAAACCGACGAGGCCGTATGAGCTTGATGCCTTTGCTTTTCCGACAAAAAAATATTAGTCTAGGAATTTGCCGCGTTTTTGTTTTCTTCAAATACATAACCGTTATTTGTAACTCTCTCTATCAATAATTGGACCAATGTTTCGAATGTTAACTTTTACTTTTAATTTGCTTTTTACTTTTTGACGACCTCCGTGGCGCAGTGTGTAGCGATGTTGTCTTAACGTGCGGAGGTCCCGGGTTCGATTCCCGGCAGGGTCAATTTGGGAATTTATAATTTCTGAATTTTCCCTGGTCTGGCCTGGTGGGAGGCTTCGGCCGTGGCTAGTTACCACCCTACCGGCAAAAACGTGCCGCCAAGCGATTTAGCGTTCCGGTACGATGCCGTGTAGAAACCGAATAGGGGGATGGGTTTAATATAACTGCCATGCCCCTAACAGGTTAGCCCGCTACCATCTTAGACTGCATCATCACTTACCATCAGGTGAGATCGCAGTCAAGGGCTAACTTGTAGTGGATAAAAAAAAAAAAATTGTCATTATCTATACTTATAATAAAACTGTAACAGGTCCAATTCTGTACATTGAAGATATTTTGAAAATTTTTTTTGGAGGGCACTCATTATTCGATACTGAAGCCAAATCTGTAATTTTTTTCATTTTTGTCTGTCTGTCTGTCTGTCTGTCTGTCTGTCTGTCTGTCTGTCTGTATCTTGGCCGCGCATCACGCCGAAACTACTGAATGAATTCAAACGAAACTTGGCACGATTTGAGCCTATACTACGAGGTAGGACATAGGATACTTTTTATCCCGAAATTCTACCCCCGAAGGGGTGAAATAGGGGTTGAAAGTTTGTATGAAAGTCCTTAATTTCTCAAGTTATAGCCATGAAACTTGATATATGAGCTGCGGGTTGAAAATGGAGACATACGTGTTTCACAGTTTTTGAAAATTCGACCCCCAAAAGGGTAAAATAGGGGATGAAAGTTGGTATGAAAGTCCTTCGTTTCTCAAGATGTTTTACAAGTTATATCAACGAAACTTTTTATTTTGGCTTACGGTAAAAAATAAAGAAGTACGTGTGTCACAGTTTTTCAAAATTCCACCCCTAAAGGGGTGAAATAGGGGGTGAAGTTTTGTATGAAAGTCCGTCATTTCTCAAGTTATATCGATTAAACTTGGTATACAAGCTACTGGTTGAAAATGAAGAAATAAGTGTTTCACAGTTTTTGAAAATTTTACCCCCGAAGGGGTGAAATAGGGGTTGAAAGTTTGTATGAAAGTCCTTCATTTCTCAAGTTATAGCCATGAAACTTGGTATATGAGCTGCGGGTTAAAAATGAAGACATACGTGTTAATTTCACCCTCAAAGGGGTGAAATAGGGGTTGAAAGTTTGTTTGAAAGTCCTTCATTTCTCAAGTTATATCCATGAAACTTGGTATATGAGCAGCGGGTTAGAAATGAAAACATACGTGTTTCACAATTTTTCAATTCCAATTCCACCCCCAAAGGGGTGAAATAGAGGTTGAAAGTTTGTATAAAAGTCCGTCAATTCTCAAGTTATTTCGAAGAAACTTGGTATATCCACGCGGACGAAGTCGCGGGCATCAGCTAGTTTTTAATAAATGCTTATCTCATATTATTATTGTGTTAATTTTTTCGCAAATGGTACGAAAAGTAGAGTATTTTCCTCGGTGATAAAGCTGTCTTAGTCTTGGGTGAACTTAAATCCCTCGCTACACTCAGGACTCGTCTTAAATCCCTCGCTTCGCTCGTGATTTAAGTTTTTAACACCCTCGCTACGCTCGGGAGTAAACCTCGAGTCCTTCGTTACGCTCGCGATTTAAATCGTCACCCGTGACAGAAGACACTGCTTTATCCCCTTGGTTAATAATCTACTATTTCCTTTAGGTATCTTTTTGTATTCTTCTAAGAATAAACTATTTATAGAAACATATCTAAGTAAGTGCCCACTTGCAAAACAAAAGCTTTTATTGCGAGAGCTCTTTAAAATGCGAGCATTACGAAGAAAATGTGATCAGTTTAAATTGTTCGTAGAAAAAACCTTCTGGTAAATTACTGTAAATGTCATACAGTACAGTACCTAATTGCCGAGGAATGGAATTGGAAAGGAGGATGGACTTTGTTAAGCAATTATTATAATCTAAATTATAATAATTGCATAACAAAGTCCATCCTCCTTTACTTGTTTTAGTGCCTAAGTAATAAAACAAGTAAAACTGCTTGTGCCTGCTCAATTTGAATTGTTTTACTCACCTTTTTTGGTTAAATATAGCCTTATTCCGTCTATTAATACTAATTATAATACAACTGAAGCTGGACGATTTTTGTCGTGTCGTCGACCCGTCAATCGATAATAATGTCCACAGCACTGTCTTTTGTAGGGACTTTCACACTGTGCCGCGATCTTGCGCTGACGCTTATCCAGCAACTCCCTGCGACTCGCTTGATGTCGTCCGCCAATCTAGAGGAAGTCCTGCCATTCAATCACCTTGGAACCCCAATATCAATCGGTTCTTCGAACTATGTGCCACCCCATTGCCACTTCAGCTTTCAACTTGTCGAGCTGTCGGTGACTCTGGTTCTCCTAAGGATCACATTTTCCTATATATTTGATCACGGTGGGGTGCTCCATTAGATTGATTTCTGTATTTTGTATTATCTTTAGATAGTATTCTGTATTGACAGTGGGCTCTATACAGTAAGTACCTAATACCCATCTATTTTTTTATTTTTGTTTGAATGCCTCAAACTACTGAACATATATTTGAATGCAGCTTTACATAGCTGGAAGGCGGAACTCTTCAACGGGTAACAGTGAAGCAATCGCAAGTATTTATTATAGCTTACTAAAATGTAGATTTTAACCTCTTAGGTTAAATCGTCTTAGGTTGTACATAAGAACGTATAAGGCTCGGGTCTGTCTATTCCGTTCTGTTATCAACTATTGAAATTATATGGCTTCAGTGAAGATCTTCGTTAATCACAATAACAGGGCATTGGAAGCCTCTACTTACTCCTAAGTAACCTTTTCCAAGTAACTTTACATAAGCCAACATTGACGTATGTAGGTAGGTACCTATTATGTGATAAGGTCACAGAGCATAGGTAATCTAAATATATATAAAAGGAAAAGGACTGACTGACTGAAGGAATGATCTATCAAAGCGCATCCCAAACCACTGGACGGATCGGGCTGAAATTGGGCACACAGATAGCTTTTATGACGTAGAAATTAAAAGAAGAAATAATTCTTTAAAAACTCCACCCCTAAGGGGGTTAAATAGGGGTTTGAAAATTGTATGATTACCCTGCAGTCCACGCGGACGAAGTCGCGGGCTAAAGCTAGTAATATATTATAAGGGTTAGATAAGAATACGTCGGAATTAAATATACGTCGGAATGTGGTAGGTACTTATATACCAAACTAGATACTGCTAGATAATACCTAACAATACAAACTGACACTACCTAGCCTCACGCCAATTACTTCAAGTATACTTCCTGTGAGAAAATCACTTAGAAACTTGTTTTATTCAGCACTAATTAACAGACTTGAAAAAGGGAAGTGTTCGACGCACTTTTTGCCGTCCGAAAGTCTAATAATATTGTTATGCTTATTAAAATCATCGCTCAGGGCATCTCCTGACAACATGTTTTACAAACGATGGCTCAGGTTACGCCAGACCTCCAAGAAATTCTCAGTAGGTAGTAGATACTAGCCCGGGGATAGGAAGTGGGCGGATATCACCTCCGTGCCTCGAAGAGCACGAAAAGCGTGATCTCTCTCTCCAATAATTGTGCAGGATTTTCTGTCCCACCAAACTACACCTGTGCTTGCAATTTATTATAGTGCACACTTGTATGACCGAAATTCGGTTAGGACCGAGGATATTACTGAGTATGTATATACTATATAATATATATATATATATATTTATTTATTATAATATCTAATAAATGCATGCAATAGTATGTACACACAAACAAATTATTACTTACCTACCGAATAAATAGTGACGAGTATTTGAACGGGCCGTATAACGTATCTATTACGGTAACTATATTATCATAAAGTATTACCACGTATTACACGGTATAATTAGTAAAGTTCTGCAGGCTCTATCGGACCGTGAGCTTTATTAAAGGTCGGAGCATGTAGCGAGCGGCCTACTTACCACTGGATTAAATTACGTTTATGGACTTTTTACGACCACAGTAGAATATAATCCATCTCAAGCAAAGTAAGACCACATACTATGAAATAATAGTTACTTCGTGATACATACGCTACTTACGTAAAAATTATGTACCTAAGTGGCAAAAAAGTAGTTACATGTTTATGATATTGTTTTTAAGCATGTGTCCAAATGAACATAATATATGCGCTGAATACTATATGTAGGTAATAGGTATAGTTGTCTTAAATTTTCTCCAGTTAGTGATGTGATGTGTTATTGTAGAGGTGAAACCTTGCAAGCCCCACAGAAAGGAGGGAATCGACGCATTCTAAATTTATTATGAAATCGTCTTTGGATTATTAAACAAGTGTAACAGCAAGTATAGCTTAGAACAGAGAAAGATTACGAATAAGTTTTGAGCTGACCGGAGTACGGGTTTAATTTCGCCTCTCTCGTACTCGTATATCGGGAGAAAGCGCAATGCATACAAAACAGACTGATATTAATATTCCACGATACATCTTGCGATATTAATTTCTGAATAAAGTTAGGTCTTTACACTTTATAGGTATACCTAGAGGTTGGTTTGTGGGTTTTACCCCCTTAGGGGTTGAATTTTGAAAAATCCTTTCTTAGCGGATGTCTACGTCATAATAGCTGCCTGTATGCCAAATTTCAACCCGATCCGTCGAGTGGTTTGAAATAAAATAAATAAAATCTTTATTTGCAAAATTACAAGGTTCAAAATTATAATTTGGCCTTTAGCTCCCAAAAAGTAAAGACTGGGATGTACGTAGTTAGATCAGTCAGTCAGTCACATTTTCCTTTTATATATTTAGATATTATTCATAGTATAGTAAGTACTTATTGACCCTTCCCAGCTTCACATGGGTCCTCTTCTACAGACAAAATGTACTTTTCTACAGACGTTTTAGCATTCGTTTCAGAATGTTCGATTTTGAAGACGAGCGACCCCGAATTCCATGGTCACGCATATACAATACACTGTACATGATATTAAAATCATACTATTATTATAATTAATGCGAAAGTGTGTTTGTTTGTTGGTTTGTCCTTCAATCACGCCGCAACGGACCAACGGATCGACGTGATTTTTAGCATGGGTATTGGGTATAGTTGAGGACCTGGGAGAGTGACATAGGCTACTTTTTATCCCGGAAAATTAAACCACGCGGAGTTCCCCTTAAACCAAGCGGACGAAGTCGCGGGCATCAGCTAGGCTTTAATAATTATATCTTGGGGGCATGGCAGTTATATTAAACCCATACCCCTATTCGGTTTCTACACAGCATCGTACCGGAACGCTAAATCGCTTGGCGGCACGTCTTTGCCGGTAGGGTGGTAACTAGACACTGCCGAAGCCTCCCACCAGGCCAGACCAGGGAAAATTCAGAAATTATAAATTCCCAAATTGACCTTGCCGGGGATCGAACCCGGCACATACACTATTTATATCTATAATTATCGTACTTATTGTGTAAATCGCCTTACCGACATGACGCGAATATGGCCTAGTCTAGTCGGTCACGGGCAGCGCGGCCAAATTGGCACACTCGCCTGGTTAAATTTATCGATCCATCGCACCCGAATGCCTTGTTATGAAAGTTTATAATGAATAAGATTTAGGTTATGTGCCCTCCTTCCGGGTTTGAGTAGTTATGCATAGTATTCTAGGCAAGCGCGCTCCATACCTTAGGCTGCATCACCACTTGCAAGCAATTCTGATTGCAGCCAAGCGCTAGCCTATAGGTATACTTATTAAAAAAAAAACAATTTTTCTACCTTCCCGCCCATAAGTATTTTGATTGGGCGGAATTTCTACAAAGCCCTTTCTTCGACTTCGTCGCCATCGTAACGTTTGTTATAGTGAGAAAGTACTCGTATACTAAATGATACCCGGGATATCGTCGATTAAGTTTTGTCAATTCCAGGAGAACTCCCTAATTTTCTTTTTAGAAAATTAGGGAGTTCTCCTGGAATAATAATAATCCTGGAGTAATAATGTTAAGTACTTTTTAAAGATTTGTAAAGATTCGATACCAAACTTCATCACAGTCGTTTGGAAAGAAGCCGGACAGACAGACACACTTTCACATTTATAACATTAGAATGGAAGTATGGATTTGCAATAAATCTCTAGTTTCCTAGCGGAGAATCCAAGATCTAGCGGGTTAGCGGTAGGTACGTTGATAATATCAGTAGGCAGTTTATCCCAAGCTTATCCTTTTGGTATAGATGAGAATCTTCATAATCTAGGTACTAAAGGGTTGGAGGAAGAGGAACTTTGTAAGTATAGTTTGCATGATTTTATATTCCGGCTATTTATCTATACTTACTTCTATATCTGTACTAATATTATAAATGCGAAAGTTTAGATGGATGGATAGCTGGATGGATGTATGGATGGATGTTTGTTACTCAATCAGTCCCCAACGGCTGAACGGATCGGGATGAAATTTAGCACAGAGATAGATTATAATCTGGAATAACACAGGCCATTTTTTATCCCGGAAAATTAAAGAGTTCCCGCAGGAACCAAAAAACCTCAATTCACGCGGACGAAGTCGCGGGCATTAGCTAGTATGTTATAATTTTTAAACTTCTTTAATAGCCTTCTTTTAACTTTATGGCGCTACCATAGAGCGGAGTAACGCTGAGTTGCACAAAACATACCTAATTTATTCAATTGGAGACTGAACTAATTTGAGCACAAGTATCGTATGGAGTCTCAAGAACTTTATCTCGCAGTATCCTACCTGTTTAAATAACCGCCCAAGTGCTAGTCAAGACTCGCAAACCAGAACTCAGAACTCGTCTTAAACGGGGTTTTCAACACTAGCGGAGCGAGTTCTGTACGGACAATGTGTAACTCGCAGCGGAAAACTGTATACAAACACTTTCACCAACAAAGAGCGGAAAGGACTGAGCGAACAAAAAGAGTCAAAATTAAACATACTTGGTAGTGTAGGTAAGCATATTTTGCCTACACATTTCGCTTCGTCATTTCCTTTTGCAGTGGAAGCCCCGCTTTAAACTAACACAATGTTAAATAGGCTTTTGCATTCACATCGTAAGATAGTTATTAAAGTTGAAGTGAACATTGTATCATTAAGAAGTTGGAGATGAAAATCAGTCAAGTGAATTAGCTTTCCGCACTTGAAGTTCTAGCTATGAATTCAAGAACTTCATAATTAAGTTCAAAGTTTTTCCCACAGTGTATGCTGTTATTCAATTGTTATAAAACTCGCTGCGTTCATATGGTTGTAATGCATGTAGTAAGTAAAGTAATCTTATGCCCGTTTTCACCAACAATGCCTAAATTTTAGGGAACACGTACGCAGGTGGCAGTTGTTGTACCTACGTAAAATCTGGCACCTATTTGTCTTAAGTGTTCTCTAAAATTTAGGCATTCTTGGTAAAATCGGGCATAAAACTTCAAAAAAAATGTATTTACTTTTACGTAGTCTCAACGCTTCAATTCAATTTGACATCAAATAAATCTAAGGTTCGCTTAAAATATTTCCTTTTATACCATTTTGTACGGATCACTAAAAAGGAGTTTATTACGAGTTTTTTTTAGCAATGCGGTTTCCATTCTGATCAGTTACAGCACTAGTGTGGTAGTGTGGTAATATTATGGCCATCGCACAGAACAGCTGTCTCGCAGCCGGCATCTTCATCGAAGCTTTTTATAGTACCGAGTACTTAGTTAGAGCGATAATTAGAGATTGCGAACAACAGAATCAGCCCCGGTATGTTAAAAACATTTCTTATTTACATGACGCGGACGTCACAAAAACCTTTCTCTGACATATTTTCAAGAGTGATATCTCGCGTATTTTACTGTTAGAATTCACAAATGTATTTAAAACTTCGTTTGATTAAGAATAACTGTATTTTTCTTTTTTGGTTTGTCCTTTATTCATCACATAACAAAGCAGTGTGAAGCTGGGTGCCCGCCTGACCGTCTTCGCACGCTTTCACAACCCATCAACCGATTTTGAAGTTTGGTACAACTACATACATATGTATAATGCGTTCAGAGGATGGACATAGACTACTTTTTATCCCGGAAAATCAAAGAATTTCCACGGTACCACAAAAAGCCTTAATCCACGTGGATGAAGTCGCGGGCATCCTCTAGTTATCCAATATTTATGCATTATCGTCCTAACATCAAATAAATATTATAAATGCGAAAGTTTGGATGTATGGATGTATGTTTGTTACTCAATCACGCTCCAACGGATGAACGGATCTGGATGAAATTTGGCACAGAGATAGATTATAGTCTGGAATAGCACATAGGCTACTTTTTATCCCGGAAAATTAAGGAGTTCCCGTGGGAAACGAAAAACCTCGATCCACGCGGACGAAGTCGCGGGCATCAGCTAGTATTGCATATAGGTACAAGAGTTTATCACGAACCATGTAAAAAAGCGTGTTTTGCCAAAGAGGAAATTTAATTATAATTTCTACCAAACTCACGTAGTTTAGAGCGTAGCCTAGTGGAATTAAGTTATTAAGTTTGTTGGATGTACGCTTATACCTATTATAATATCATATTTATACAACATGTGAATATCTTTTAAAGAGTATGTTCTGAGGTTAAGCATTTTTTATTCTACTAGGTACAAGTTAGCCCTTGACTGCGATACGTGTACCTAAGTGATGCTGCAGACAATATTATTGTTGCACATGTCATTAACATAGCTTCTAACCACACAGACTATTGTCCGTTGCACTTGTCCGTTCCTTAATAGGAACGACAAGAGTGCATCGGGTTGAACCATTAGCCAGATTTGAGTTGAATTTATGACGACCTCCGTGGCGCAGTGTTGCTGTTGCTGTTGCCTTGACGTGCGGAGGTCCCGGGTTCGATCCCCGGCAGGGTTTGGAAATTTATAATTTCTGAATTTCCCTGGTCTGGCCTGGTGGGAGGCTTCGGCCGTGGCTAGTTACCACCCTACCGGTAAAGACGTGCCGCCAAGCGATTTAGCGTTCCGGTACGATGCCGTGTAGAAACCGAATTGGTATTCCGTATTGGTTTAATATAACTGCCATGCCCCTAACAGGTTAGCCCGCTACCATCTTAGGTTGCATCATCACTTACCATCAGGTGAGATCGCAGTCAAGGGCTAACTTGTAGTGGATAAAAAAAAATTGGTTGCCTGTAAAGTCGATATACGGGCGAAAGTTTTACGTGACAACGACTTTGAGTGGTAAAATAGTTTATGTCTGTCTCTCTCGCTCTTAGGCGGGACGCGTGCCTCTCACTCGCTCTCATTGTTAGCGCATAACGCGGGGAGCGTAACACAGAATCTTGAGGTGTCACCCGGCAAACCAATTTATAAGACGTTGTCACGTCAAAAAAGAAAAAAAAAAGAATCATTAGCGTTCAGATTTGAGATAGGATGTATAATAATACCCCTACTATGTAATCAAAATAGGTCAAAATACGCAAAGCCCAACATATTTTCAGGAACGATTTTTCAGCTATTGACAAACAGAAAATTCGTCAGTAAAATGTTGAGCTTTTCCATTTTTCAACTTCGTTTATTCAATTTAGTCAGCATTCGCAAGATTTACTGTTGGCTCGACTACAAATTATAGTACTCAGTGGTTATTGTGGACAATTGCAGATTGCGGTCTATTTAAAAAGTATATATTTTCACCGCGGTTAATTGCCTCATGGTGACAGAAGGACTGGCTCATTTTTTGCGCAAAGGATCAGCCCGGCTGTCCAACGCGGAAATGCAGCCAGCATTCTTGCCACCATTCCACGCGAGCATGATTTAAGTACATGAGTAATTAGGTCAGTCTAGCTAGCTTTAAGTTCTATTGTATTGTTTTCAATAAAAAAAGAAAAAAATGTACTTACCTAAGTAAATAATACAAAAATGTTTTGGAAGTTAACAATAAATCATTTAGCTTCAATACGATTTATGTGACCGAATCAGTCATTTCAAAAAATATTTAAGTAGGTAGGTATAAAGAATGTGCTACGTGCCGCATGCGGCTGTTGCTAAAGTGTCTCTTGTGCCACACGGCACTCCTGTGCCTTCATTTTAATGACTCACACTATTCGCACAGCCGAAACAAGAACAAGGCCCTTTTTAGGGTACCGTAGTCAACAAGGAACCTTTTAAGTTTTTTTTAACATTTATTAATCACGCCGACAAAGTGGAAAATCAAATTTAATAGAAACGAAAAGCCGGTTAATAGGTATAATTTGGTAACTGAATTGAGTCTTTTTGAATCGGTTCAAAGTAGCGAGGTATGGTGTGGTATGGTCCTTTTTTTTGGAGCGTCCTGCTTTATTTTATTCACATTTCTTGGCACTTTAGTTCTAGGTATATTTTTTTAAAATTCAGAAACATACGGTTGTAGTAGATACATTTAGTCGATAAAGGAATTAATTTTATTGCACTACATTATGCAATAAAATTAATTCCTTTATCACTGTCTAGATAAATATTATAATTCACATCTAAAATATCAGACATAGAACCAGCATAAAGTACCAACTTAATGGCCTGTTTTGACTCAAATACCAGACAAGGAGGCGGCAAGTTTGCCAGCACTCTTCATTTGGGTCAAGAGATTATCGATTTTTATTTCACCTTTCGCCAAGGCGGGCATGCCATTGAAAACGCCTTCCTATTATTAAAGTTTAACTATGCTGTACCGGTGGAAATGTTTTTCAATTCATAAAGACTAGGCTATGGGGAAATGTCAGCTGAATTTTAAAGCGAGGAAAGCAGTCGCCCACTTGAGCAAATTCACCGCGTAGGAGATTCGAATTACAAATGGATCGAATTTTCTTGGTTTAGTATTTTTCAACATCCGAGCTCTATCGTGGACGTGGAGATCAAATACTACAGGATTATAATCCAATGCCTATATTTGTCTGTCTATCTGTCTGCTACGCTTTCACAGCCATAGGCTAATTCATTCCAGAAAATCGAAGAGTTCCAACGGGATTTTTCACAAACCTAGCCCTAGATTGGCTGTGTACTGGGCGCCTTAAACTTAGCATAAAATTAAGCGTCACATGCCGTAAGCATCGTATTTTAGAAAAGTTAAAAAATTGTAAAAAAGGTTTTACCTACTTACTTACCTACTTAGTTTGGTTTTTAAAAATTGTTTGTCGTAGCATTTTAAATAATTAGTAATAATAGTTTTACAGCGTTGCTTACCACTATTGAAACGGGAAAGATAAACCAATTTTAGTTACTTAAACTACGATTTTTTAATTATCCTGGCAGAACTTATTATAGGTATAATTCTGACAGTTGTAATTTCCTCGTTACATAATTCCTAGGAAATAGATGCGTGCGTATAAACGACTTTGAACAACTTACCCACTTACTTACGTTACTTACCCACGTAACGGTAAAATTAATAAAAATCGGAAAGCACTAGACCAGTAGTTAAATTTTTTTTTTTTTCAAATGTTTGCGCATACCTACTTACTTATATTTCAAACCTATATTTTTTTGAATCTATATTCATTTTAAATAAAGATTACGCTGAGTTAAAAATAAAATATGAAATTATTTAAGTTATAAACCTTTCCGATTAAACCTTTCCGATTGTGATTATTGTGCCGTCGCTATGGTTTGTACCCACGTACGTAAATACTGCTCGGCAAACTATAATTTAAGTATACCTATAGTAGCATTAAGTGAGCTCATTGCTAAGCTAATATTACTATAAGATATGTGTAGTGAAAAAACACTTCTGACAAGATTGTCCATAAGACGAATGCAAATCAACTTCTATATTCATTAGATGGATTTCAGCCCCCCTTTCATTATGACGAAGTCGTCTCGTTATGCCTTATTCAACCCACCCTCTTATATTTTAATAAAGGGTTGTTTGATAGAAGCCAAGAAACTTTTCGAAAATAATTTCGCTTTTTATTAACATTGGTGACAGCTACAGGACAGCATGTCTTTGAAATGAACTTTCTCTCAATTAGAGTAAGACAAAGAAAGAAAAAACAAAGACTTATGAGATGAAAACACAATATTATTAAGTAAATAATATTTTTAGATGCCACTTGAGAGTAACTTATATAGTTAATTCTAGCGACCCGCCCTGGCTTCGTACGGGCTAGCTTTTAGGTAAGGTGGGGCAGCACATCAGGTTAAAATAATTTCAAACCTGATGTGCTGCCCCACCTTACTGTACTGCAATAATAATCTTTTTTTTACCTGTAATATGTACTCAGTTCAAAGATTGAATGTAACATTTTCATATTAACTGCATCATAACGATTTAACTCCTCAACAAATCGATGTAGGTTGTATACCTACTCATCGGTTTGGAAGAAAGGAGCATTGAAAATACATATAAATAGGTTAGATTATGAAATAAATTATAACAATAGAATGTAAGATTTCGATATCAATTCTGTTAGTTAGTAAAGAGTAGATACTAAAGACTTCACTGAATAAAGACGTCTTCACCAACATCTCCTTCATTTAATACGAACCAACCGAAGCAACATATTATACTTCATACCATGTAGATTATTCGCAAATCACTTTGTTTACTCCCATTTTAAAATACCGAGCTAAAGTTGACTTTTTTTCTTAATACACAAAGAATTATTAAAAAGTAAAAACTTTGTGACGACACATTTTCAAAAATTCGTTACGCTCATTTATTTATTTTACTTCATCCGCGGATAGGTTTCAATAGATTCAAAAATACGAATAGATAGAAGAGGAACTAATGGAACATTTAAACATAATAATATTTATACATTTCACCACTAATTTAAATCAGAGCGCACAGTGATGCAAGTTATAAAGGACATGACCAGTAACTGCCCTCCGATTCGGGACAGTGTGCAGGATTTCCGTTTTTACAGTAAGGTTTAAAAATTAAATCCGAAATTACTATGGATTTATTATTCCGAATAAGGTCAAGGTTAAAATGTCTGTAAAAACAATACGTTTATTGTTTAAATCTTGAGCGTCCGGTTTCCTCTTTAAGCACTACTCCATTTTGACGTTCCGTTTTATCCATGCCTAATAATAATCTTGTTACCCTACATGAATACCATTTAAGTACCTTAGTCACTATATTATGAGTGATTTATTTTTGATCAATTAAATAGTAATGAAAAGGAAATGTATGTTTTGTTTTTATTGTTTTTGTTAGTTGACAAGCCTCAAACGAACAAAGCATTTTCAAATAACCACTGCGTTTAAAGGAACGTAACGCCCTCTGGCATTGCATCTGTCTGCCATCTGTGGTCGAATAGTTGAACAAACTCGCTAACCAAAACGTTTAGCGCCATCTGTTGTCGAATAGTTTAAAAGACTCGCTAGCGCCATCTAGTGTGGCAGCAGTACAATGTAGCGTGATTTTTAAAGGAATTACATAATTCTTGCAAATTAATAGTTTTATTATTCCAGTATTATCCTCATCAATGCCTAAATAATGCAAAGCTTAATTATTTTCCTGAGAAACGTGGTTAGCAATACTTAAAATATTTTTTTAGACTCGCTCACCACAACAACTAGTGCCATCTAGTGTGGGAAAGCAGTTTTTTGGTGAAACTTCTTTTATTTATTTTCTCAGTTTTCAGAGCCTTCAGACTCCTGAAGCTTTTTTATCTGAAAACTATAAAATGTAAAAATTACAATAATAAAGAGTTCATTGCTGCACATTAATTTTTGATATCTAGGCAAGCTCCCATAGTTGCGCTGGTCAAGTCCTTTAGGCTGTCAACCAAAACAAAGTCCATTAGGGGTAGCAAAGTAGGAGGTATTATTTCGGCTCTAAAAGCTTTGGCTGAGAACAACGTGGCGAGCCGGTCGGAAATACGGGACTGCATTTAATGGCTTGTTCGACCCCACCCTTTGAGCTCAATAGCCAACACGATAAATTTAGATTTACAAAACAGTGGTCGCGTTGCTGAACTAATTATGACGTAAATGGATGAAAGAGTTTGAATGTAAACGCGGGTCAACTAAACCATAGAATATGAAGCCAACGGCATGCGGCAAGTTTTGATTCTTTTGAAATTTCACCAAAGCAATGCGGATGGCGGATGACGCTATTAACCCACATTTTCACTATAGGCTTTGTCAAATACGACGTCTGTAGCTTCCCTCGTAAAATACCGCTAGTCACGCTAAGGGCGAAAACACACTATGGACAGACAGGATAAAACGTCCACGCGAAACATCCGCGTCTTAGGGGAAGCAAGATCGCCTATCGCGGTAGTCTGTGCGGCTTATTACAAAAGTGCGTTCGTATAGACTTTTCGCTGCCGTTGTTTGTTTAGATCTTCTTAACCTATTAGACTCTTATGAAAACTAGACAAAACTTTGTTATTTGATCACATATTTTTCACCTCTCATGCTCTAAAAAGACGTCATTCTAGCTTAGCGTAGGCGGACTAAAGTTAGTATTTAGGGTCTAGGGATTAAAGTAATTTTTTTTAAAATAATTGCTGGCGTTATTAAGATATAGGTAGTAAATGGGTAGTAAAAATGTATAGTCTATGGTTATTATCAACAGCCCAAACTAATGTCACAGACAGTCATACTTTCTTTCCTACCAGTCGTTCAACGAAGGCATCTAGACAAAGCAAAGCGGCGGGGTGATAGGGGCGTAACGAATGAAACTAGCAGAGTTTTTATAATACAAAATTCTATTATTCTAATGTCTTTTATGCAGTACCGTACATCTAGGTCTGCTAAAACTGTCATGGTATAATGGTAGTCAGGTCTCACATTTGTGTAAGCGTCGACCCATTGTATGAAATGAATAAATAGTTACGCTATGTTACTTTAATACGATCCACACAGAATCTACTTTTTTTATGTTCGATTTTTGAAATAATTTGCACGCAATCCTTTGTTGAATGAAGTACGCGTCAATGTGCTAATGTTACCCATCGTCACCTACACGTACGTGCGTACAGCTCAATGTCTATGGTTCTTAATGTATTTTTTTAAATTTCCTTCTTTTTAACAATAAGGAGAAAAATAAAGTTGATATTGCGGATTGCCGCGAAATCTCTAATATTTTTATTGTAATTAATACATTTATTTAAAAGGATGTTTTAAATTTAATCCACTTCGGATTTCGATGCACAATACTTAATACAAGGTGAAGGCTTATGGTAAAGTGAATGTGACTATTTATTTGTTAATATCATCAAGTGAAAATAAAGATCTTACCTACTCCTACTATTAAAATGTAACAATAGAATGGCAAAAAATAATTAAAAATCGTTATTTATTTTATTTTTTCGCAATCGAAGTGAAAAGTAGAGTGTTTACCACGTGCCTAAAAGCCATTCTACTCGACATTATAGCATACCTCGCTACACTTTGTAAGCTAAACATCTCGTATGAAATGGCTCATTTTAGTCCCTTGATGAACAATCTACTATTTCATTTGTACCCCTGATGATAAAAACTTACTTTTGTTTGTAAGCAACAAACTACAATTATTATCAGCCAATTAATTAACGCGTTGATATTACGTAAATTGATAGTAATTGAGGCTGAAGAAATTTAAATAATAATATTATTTTTGCTCCACAATAAAACTGAAGTTATAATGCCGACGGGGTGTTGTAGCTACGTTAATTAAGTTTCAGGAACCGGGCTTGCTCTCGCATATAAAATTTTTTGGGCAGTAAAAATAAAATGTAAAAAGCTTCAACTTCTACAGTGCCAGCGTGGGAAATTAGTCGATGTTGTGTCCCGGCCTTTATTTGCAAATTCCGGATTCCCTTCGGTATCAGCTCTCGACTGGTTTTCCGTTTTGTTCACAATATTTTCAGGTGTCATATTACAGGATAATATGCTACACTTTGTTTTTTATTTTAAGAGTGTCTGACAGGGGTTGCAATCGTACTAAGTGTCTGATAATGGACAACGTGGTTTCTAATATTATTCCAAAGAAAAATGTAAAAAAACGGAGCTTAATACTTTAACGAATGTGAGGTGCCACCAGAGCCACCTGATCCAAACCTTCCACAGCAACCGTGATCCAAACTTCATAGTCGGGCATCATTATACTTCTATTAGAACATACATAGAAAAACTTTCAGCTTTAATAAAATAACGAAGGTCTGATCGTCGCGGGATCTTGGACCATAAGGTGCGTTTCCACCAGAGATCTTCTACGACGTTGCTAAGTTACGGATGTGGGTCGGTAGGGAGACTAGTTACCACCCTACCGACAAAGATGTACCGCCAAGCTATTGAGCGTACCGTATAGAAACCGATTATAACTGCCATACCTCTAACAGGCTAGCCCACTACAATTTTAGACTGCATCATCACTTACCATCAGGTGAGATAACAGTCAAGGGCTAACTTGTATTGGAATAAAAAAATAATAATTTATGAACTGTTTTGTCCGTGTATTTGTAAGGTTATGGCTACGGGATTTACGGTAGTTTTAAAACGACAATTAATGGTGCAATGGTATTGCAGGGTATAATTTAGGCTATTTGAAAGGCTCGTAGTCGTACCATTAATATATTTTTTTGTTCATTTATATAGTACGGACACAAGCCAATTACACTAATTCATTAAAAATGACACAGCTCAACTTAGGTACAATTAATAACGATAATATTATTAATTAAAAATTAAAATAATTAAAATCACACAAAATTTGTTGAAAATGACACAACACAAATTAAATTGAATAACAATAATAATTAAAAATTAAAATCCCTTTTAAAATAAAAATGATAAAAATAAATTAATCAAATAAATATTATAAATGCAAAAGTTTGGATGGATGGATGTATGGATATATGGATGTTTGTTACTCAATCACGCTCCAACGGCTGAACGGATCTGGATGAAATTTGGCACAGAGATTGATTATAGTCTGGAATAGCACATAGGCTAAAACTAAAGAGTTCCCGCGGAACCGAAAAACCTCAATCCACGCGGACGATGTCGCGGGCGTCAGCTAGTATCCCATATTAAAGCAAGGCAAAGGCTAGAGGTGCATTCATCAGAATAAAATTATTCAAATCAGCTTTGAATTAAAAGTAGCATTTGTAGCTTTATTTTGTAGCTACATTTGGATACATTTTGCAATAGTTAGTAAAGAGTACTAAGACTTAACTGAATATAGACGTCTTCACCAACATCTTCATTTAATACGAACCAACCAAAGCATCATTACTTCATACCATGTAGATTATTCGCAAATCACCTTATTTACTCCCATTTTAAAATACCGAGGTAGTATAATAGTAATTCCTAAGAATTCCTTGAAATGCTCATAAAATAATTTATTAGATATCTTCTACAAAAGATGCAATTACTGTGAGAATCACGTTGCACTAATTATTGCGATTGGTTGTACACTTTTAATTCAACGCTGTCGGTACAACTCAAGGGCGATCCGCATTCATACAACACTTAGCTAATTATAACATTTGACATTCGGTGCCGAAGCGTCCAAGACAAGCGAGCGTTCTCATCAAAACATTGTTTACAAGAATAATAATAGACGCTGAATCACAAATTTTAGGTTGATGCTATGTCTAAAGAGATGTGTCTACAGAAATGTGTTTTTAATTTATTTTTCCTTTATGTACTTTAATTATGCTGCTTGACTATATATCAAATAACAATCGGTAATTGTTTCAAATCTGCGAAGGATAACTAAAACGATTTTTAAATATCTACCATCAGGTACGAATTCCATTCCCACGGTATCTCTTACTCTACAATTACATATATAAGTAGACGATAATACCTAATTGTTTTAAAAAAATTACGAAAAATCAAAATATTATTTAAAATGAATAATTTGATGACGTAGGAGGGGCTCAAATAGGAATATGAACTTTTAATTTCAATGTTAACGAAGAAGAGACGTCAATTTTCTTTCGACGTATCTAGGTCTGAAGCCAAAAACTGAAACTTGTACTGAATAAATGTCGGCTGTAAAATTTAGACGCAAATTCACCAACTTTGTAAGCAGTCGTGATTTCTAATTTGTATTTTGTTTACAGTAAGTAGGTAGGTACTCCTTGACATCTGCAGAGGCAATGAGGCGCCACAATTCAAGACAAAACTACCTAATGTAATGATATTATTGTCTTGCTTACTAAGTACTTCTTACATTATCTAATACAATTGAATAAAAACATTATTGTTGTAGTATGAATCTACACTCAATTTATGTTCTGTTTTTCTTTTCAGTTTTACTGTCTTGAAATATTCCGGAGTTCAACAGACACATACAGACAGGCAGAGTTTTTGATACGTAGGTTGAATTTTTTGAACGTACCATGTCATCTTTTTTGTAGAATATAAAGCGACTATTAATGGAGATTCGAAATAATAGGATCAGAATTAGAATATTTCGCTCTCATAGTAACCACATGGAGAATCGTGAATGAGTAGTTACGTATCAAATAGTCATACGATCAAACGACGCTAGAGAAACGTCTCAAAATAAAAATAGACGTAAAACATTTGAAGCTTGAACGTTATAAATATGAAAGCAATGTTTTCGGTTTCGCGATCGCACATGTTTCAACGTAATAGAAAATGTTTATTGTTTGTAAATTAGATACCTTTTTTACGAGTAGGTATAAACATAGTACACAGTAATGAAATATTAATCATTCTTGTTGGACTTGACAAAACACTTTGTACTTATCCCATAAATTGACCAGTCAGAGTGTAATAGATTCGATTTTTTTAAACTAGGTAATTTATTATTATTTTAAGGCAAATGCCTCCCTTTCCTCCTTCCAATTATCTCGGTCCATAGATGTTTGGGACCAGTCCTCCATATATGAGGTAAAAAATAAAAACCGGTTAAGTGACAGTCAGACTCTCAAACAATGGATTCCGTACCACCACACAAAATAAATTTCTTTTAGTAAATAACATGAAAGATGTCATAACAACATGTAATCTGCTGTGAAATAATTGGCTTACATATGGCGCTAAGCGGGTAGCGCCTGACAAACAATTCGACGCCCTATGAGTACGGAACCCTAATTAATGATTTTCGGATTCTTTCCTTTACTTGTGCTGTGAGACCTTGCTTCTTGCCAAATTTCATGATTCTAGGTCAACGGGAAGTACCCTCTAGGTACATTGGTCTACCAACTGGCGAGTGTCTTAATATGCCAAAAATGTGCGGCATAAACGGCCGTATCTTTTGATTGCGTTGACTTAGGTCTTAGATACGCATTTTTTTTACAGCTCCAAGGGACCGCAGACCTAAGTATTTGATTTTAATTTCAACTGATTACCTCCACGCGTTTCCGAGAAAAAAGTGGTTGACAGACAGACAGACAGACGGACGGACAACGAAGTGATCCCAAAAGGGTTCCTTTTTTTCCTCTTGAAGTACGGAACCCTTAAAAGGAATGATAAAAAAAATGCTTTTATATTCTGGTCAACAGATTGGTCGTTGTACTATGTTGTTGATAACTATATTGAGAACTATAGAGGGATAGGTATACCATAAAAGGTAGGTTTAGATCTGGGGCGTGAAGGATTCCTTATCAAATACGAGTAACTAATAAGATAATTATTCTATTGATTAGTCTTTACTTTTTCTTTTTGTATTCTTTCTTGCGTGCAATAAAATTTTTATGTATCTATCTATGATATACCTAGTTAGTATGAAGATCAGCCCCCCAATCATGTAAGAATGGCCGATGAAATCGTTAAAGTTCTGCGGCAAAGTAAATAAACCATAACATCATTAAATTAGAGCTCAATTTCGTGTACCCATTCTTATACGTTTAGGTATGTACGATACTCTAACGTATAAGAATGCATACACGAAATTGAGCTCTAATTCAATGCAGTTATGGTTTATATTACTTTGACGCTGAACCTTTACAATTGATCGACAATTCTTACATAATCGGGGGGCTGAACTTTAAATCATCCCATCAGCAGCGGACTACGAGTAGGTAAGTCCGTATTATAAGCCCGGTGCGACGGCACTGAATTAAGGCCCCGGATTTCTTTCATGATATTTTTTGGAGTTGGGAGAGGAGATGAATATACCCAAATAATGAGAGCAAGATACCTACTAAATTTCGCAACTAAGTATCCTTAGAGCTTTACTAAGGCCCTTCAGTTAAATGTAACTATACCGTGTACTGTTTGCTATGTTGCATACTTACATGTATTGCTACCGTATAGTTCATAAAATCGTTCATTTTATATTAGGCACATATTGAAAAGAAATTAAGGTAAATGAATGTCGCGTTTGGTGCATGCGATGTGGCGACAGCACGCCATCGTAATCGTAGGTACAATTTTCAGGAATTTTCAATATTTCTGGCATGAAATGTACAACAATGAAACGTATAATGAGTTTTTAAAAATAAATATACTTAACTACTTATTACTTATCCTTAATAGGGATGATGCCTATATCAAAACTAAATTATTTCTAACTGATCATTAAATAGACGGTCTTCCAAAAGACCTAAAATTCACATCCTCGGTTAGTTTTAAGTTTGATAACTATTTTAAAATATAGATTAAAGAAAAAAAAGTACAATTTTATGACGTCACAACTGTGAATTTCATACAACTTCCATACTATGTTTTTAAGTTTGTTGCTGATTCTTATTGGTCGCGATAGCTCCCTGTAAAATAATACCTGGATAGATACTTGATTATTGTAGTTTACCTACTACTTAGCACAGAATACATAATAGTACCTTTCTGCTACTAGGGCGCTTATTCATTTTTTACGTGAACTTGCACAATCAACAATCAGCAATATGGAATAACAATAATTAAGTAAAATTATGGTTTTAATATTGAGCTCAAAAGTTATTATTAGATAAAACCAATGTACCTACTTATTTAATTGCAAGCAATTAATTATAATTAGTTGCTTGCATGGAAACGCATGGAAGAGATTCTGGAGTCTCAAAGAAATTTTCAAAAATAGAGATATAAATATGGCCATTAAAAGAAAACTTTTTAATACCTGCATTTTACCAGTACTCACTTACGGATGTCAAACATGGTCCCTGACTAAAGCACAAAAGAAAAAAATGGAATCTTGTCAGAACGCCATGAACAGGAGTATGATGGGAAAAAAATTGTCAGATAGAATAAGAACAACAACTATAAAGAAATGTACAAACACAAAGGATGTTACAGTCACAATCAAGAGCCTTAAGTGGAAGTGGGCGGACCATACAATCAGGGGACAGGACAAATGGAGTAAAAAGGTTATGTATTGGTACACGGGTCACTTCAAAAGGAATAGGGGTAGACCAATGCAAAGATGGGTTGACGACATTAGAACAGTGGCAGGTGGCATATGGTCCCGAACGGCAAGAGACAGAGAGGCGTGGAAGATGATGGAGGAGGCCTTTGCCATTAGGCAAACGGACGGGGTTGTCTAGGCATATTAATAGTTAAGAACAAAAAATTGTAAAAACAAAAAAACGTCTGAATAAAGACTTTATTTATTTTATTTTATTTATTAGTTGCTTGCTAGGCGTTCTTGTAATAAGATCCGCTTTGATTGAATCATAGAAATAGAACAATCCGTGGAAAACCACGGATATTACCTATTCCATCAAATTAATTAAAAAATTAATTTGATGGAATAGGTGCAGCTTGTAATTAAATATGTAATTAAATGTTAATTAATTACTGTAAGTTATTAATCTAAACTAATATCATAAATGCGAAGTTTGGATGGATGTATGGAGGGATGTATGGATGAATGGATGCAAGCTATGATGAATGAGCTAGTTTCAATATATTATATTCAATATTATAATATTCAAATTTTCGTCATAAAGCCTTGTTGAGCTTTGTAGAGCCTTAAAGAGCCTACCTCTTACGGGTAAGAGTTATAATACGAATATTGGTATGGGTTTAATATAACTACCATGCCCCTAACAGGTTAGCCCGCTACCACTGCATCATCACTTACCATCAGGTAAGATCGCAGTCAAGGACTAACTTGTAGTGGATTAAAAAAAAACCAGATGTAAGTAAGCTAAGCCGGTAGGCAGTGCTCACAGGCTTTCAGCGGACCAGAACCAGCTACGTTACGTTATTTAAACCGCTGCAATCGGGATTTGAGTACCTACCGGACTGAAGCGGTAAATAATATATGTGTATAAATTTTCAAGTCGTGCATACTCTCAACTCTCTCAATACGAACCGAAAGGTCACGACACCAGTTATTAGTCCAACAAATCCAGCACGTATACTTAACTTTATCTTCTACGCATCAAAAAGCAACGAAAAGCGGTGTCGCACTGATTGTGAATGGGGGGTAATGACGTCAGTATTACTTCAGGCCACAGCGTACATACTTACCCAGTTTATTCACGGCGTAAGTAGCCTTAGGCCTATTGCGCATTATAAGAAAAGTCTTATAAGAAATTCAGTCGCAATCGTTGTTGTATGCACCATACATACATATTATTACAAGATAATTTTTCTTGTGTCGGATCAGACACGCGCATACGAAATATAAGACATTACTCACAAGATACAAGACATTTTCTTATAATGTGCAATAGGCCTTACAGTGGATCAAAGCCCAAATAACTTGCAGACCACGGGTTCACATAATAGGATACATCGGATACACATACCTGAGTTTGTTGTGGGCTCTTCTCAGACCAGGGCGCGTTTGGAACCCTTGTAGCTTTAGTTTTAAGATACCGTGATTATCACCATCATGTTTTATAAGTAAGTAATTTTTAACGTCAATAAGTGTACCCACAGTGTACCTATATTGAATAAATTAATTGAATCTTGAATCTTGAATCATCTCTAAGCTGTATGCTGTAAATTAATAGAGAGATGTAGGATTGTTACAGAGTAGAGTTAGAGACCACAGAATTGGGATTCTAGGGGCATACTACCATCGCATAAAGCAATATTATATTAATATTGTGGACGCTCTTGTTTCAGAATTACCTGTACCTGTGTGATGTAAAGCGAGCGAATGTAAATATTTGAATTGTAAACAAGAGGTGTTGGTGACAAGATTGATTATTATTTCATACCGTTGGGTCATTTAGGGATTTACCGATATTTAAGACTGAGTTTCAAAGATCAGCAGTTCTTTTAAATTTATAGAAGCAGAAATCTTAAGACAAAGTTGTTTACCTTGTAAACCTCGATGAAAATGAACATGTATAGCTTAAACGAAATTATAAGTTATCAAGAAAAAATTATAGTAAGTAAGTTAAAACTATAGTACTTAACTAAAATCAACCTGACTATAGGATTATGTACGATTTACGTCATATCCTAGATTATTAGGATAGTAATAGTAATATATACCCTTTTAAAATCGCTTTATTTACTGTAACCAGCAGGTAAAGGTATCCTACTTTTATTACACGAATATGCTACGACACGGCTACGACGGATTACCACCTGCTACGGTGCTACGGGAATGAATAATCGTATGCCTCCTTTGAGTCCTTTGTGGATATTAACGGATCACGGATCTGTTAACCGCTTCAGATATATTTCAAAATATAGGTAATTTTATAACAAACGCGATGGTATGGCATTGCCTACAATAAACCTGTCAAAAATTTTTAATTAAAATTAATTAATTTTAAAATAGCCTGGTCGGGATTTTGATAGGCAAGCTATTTTAGGCGTATTTATCTGTTATTAAATAAAAATAAAATGTATGATCATCTGGTTAACAGATCAGGCCCCCAATCATGTAAGAATAGCCGATGAAATCGTTAAAGTTCTGCGGCAAAGTAAATAAACCATAACATTATTAAATTAGAGCTCAATTTCGTGTACCCATTCTTATACGTTTATATGTTATATGCAAGATATAGGCTTGCATTGGTCTACAGTGGTACGAAAATTCCAGTTGCTGATTGGAAAGCGCTTTATTGTGATGCGCGTATTGTTTGAAGCTACCTTCAAACAATAATATTTGTTTGGTAGGTACCTACGTACCTACTTGTTAGGTGTATTATGGCTTCGTTTTTTTATGTGTAGTTTTGAATCTTAGAGTAAGTATAATCCTTTCTTTTTCTAGGATCATAACTTAATAACATGCTATCCTTTATTATTTATTTTCCGCAGTCTTTACCTAATTTTTTTTTGAAATCTGGTTAGAAGACAAACATATCAGCACAGAATATTTTATAGCTTTCAGAAACTCAAAATATCTTATAATAGTGTATTAGAATCAGAAGGTAACTCTAATTTAACGTTGAATTAGAATACTTAATTTATCTATGATTACATTTGTGCTGAGTGCTCTATATTTAACTAAACCGCCCAATTTTGTAGGTGTTGTATTTACTCGTTATACGTGCCTACTATATACATACTGAATTATTCAAATGTTTCAATGTTGATGTCCCCACGGGTGAATAAACAATACCCAAACACAATAGGTACCCCAGTATTCACCTAGATATGTTCCTGTGTTCGATAAATATAAATTAATTTGAAACTGTCTAACATGGAACTAGGAATCTATTTATTTATGCCGTCTAACTACGAAATTTTAATCCGTATGGAAGTAGTATACTTCCATACTAATATATAAATGCGAAAGTGTGTCTGTCTGTCGGTCTGCTACGCTTTCATGGCCCACCTATTCTACCGATTTTGATGAAATTTGGTACAGGGATAGGTTGATCCCGGGGAAGGATATAGGCTTTTTATCCCGGAAAATTAAGGATTTCTCGCGGAAATTGAAAAAACTTAGTCCACGCGGATGAAGTCGCGGGAATCATCTAGTAAAATTATATAGACTGAATAATAAAAAGTAAAGTATTTTTCTAAAAACGACTGCCGATCATTAATGTGATGTAGGTACTTACATATTCAAATGGTACTACTTATTACTTCCAGTGTTAGAGTAGGTATATATATAGTCATATTTTTCTCAGCGTTTTGCATCATGTTCTTCTGATCTCTGTAACTGTAACACCAGTTGTACATATTCATGAAAGTCTGACAATCGAATCCATAAAATACGTCTGAGATACTGTTTCAGACTTTTGTATGACCTAGTTCTATGTGAGAATTTTACGTCACTCTTTGGCCTACACCCAATACAGTACCAGAAAAATACAAGGCAATAAATACAATCCATTGTTTGTAACTTACATGGTTTTCTTTAATGGCTTACAGCACCGCCGCAATGTCGCCTGCTTATCAGTTTTCTTAACGGATATACTTTGGAGAGTGCATGCTCAGGAAATTTTCAGCCTTGTTCCCCCTTCAACGTTTTACCACAGAACAGCAAGAAGCCGTCAGCGTTGGCATCCTAATGTGGTTCACGTCCAGTCAGCTCGAACGAAACGGTTCTGCTCTACGTTCTTGTTTCGAACCGCCAGGATGTGGAATGCCCTCCCAGCGCATGTATTCCCTGCCACGTATAACTTAAGTACCTTCGAGGCAAGAGTGAATAGGCATTTTCTAGGCAAACGCGGTCCATCCTAGATCTCATCATTGCTTTGTATTAAGCATGATTGTCGTCAAGCGCTAACCTATCTCGCAATAAAAAAAAATATACTTCTTTATCTTCTTCTTTCTTAAGAATACAATACTGTAAGTAGGTTACATAACGTTTGTGTTAAAAGGTGAAAGACCTATGTTACTTAGTATCGATCTGAAACGTTTGCAAGACAGCTCTTTGTAACTAAAGGCCGCTCATAGTGTAAAATCGTTAAAAAGGACGTTTCTAAACCAGTTTATCTATTATACGGTAGCATAGTACAATCGAGTAAAGTTTTGATGGTTCCAAGAACTTTAAACAGCCATTGTTTTATCCCCAAAACCACAATTTGAACAACTTCGCTGTAAAAAAAACACCTCTTATTTCACATTTCAAAGCAATTTTTCTCCACATATAGAAAACTATACCTACTCGTAAAGTTCAGCTACAGCCACGTTCTAAGGCAAAAACAAAGCCCTCGAGAACAAAAGCACCGAACACAAAATTCGGGAAAAAAAACCAGCAGGAAAAGCTAAGTTATACCTACTAGATACTTATAATTTTTTTTTTATTTTTATTAGGTAATCTTGGGTCGGGGGCTACCTCGATTGGGGCTCATTTTAATAGGTTAAGTAATATTTTGCCACAATTTATCTGCCCTTTACTCTACAGCAGTCGCTCTATTTTGCATCTCCAGTAGTTTAATTTGGGTATTTTTTTCTTGGAATTTATTTCCAGGACTTTCTTCAGGGTCTTTTATTTCGGACCGTTTTTCTCGGAGGCTCAGTTAGAGAATCTTGAAATATTTTTAGGGTTCTATATCTCAAGAGGAAAAAAAAAGAATCCTTATCACTTCGTTGTCCGTCTGTCTGTCAACCATATTTTTCTCGGGAACGCATGGACGTATCAAGTTGAAATTAAAATCAAATAGGTACCTACTCAGGTCTACGGTCCCTTGGAGCTGTAAAAAAGCTGCTTTTATCAAGCATCCCGTTGACCTAGAATCATGAAATTTGACAAGAAGCAAGGTCTCACAGCACAAGGAAGCATAGGAAAAAATACGAAATTCTTTAATTAGGGTTCCGTACTGATAGGGTGTCGAATTGTTTGATAAGCGTTATATACCTACGTTTAGCGCTATATTATGTAAGCCGGTTATTTCACAGCTGATTACGTGTTGATAGACATCTTTCATGTTATTTACTAATAGAATATATATTGTGAGGTGGTACGGAACCCTTTGTGCGCGAGTTGAGTCGCACTTGACCGTTTTTTTTATTTTATGAGGAGGACGGAGGAGGAGGTTATCAGTTTAGTATTAGAAACCCAAGCAAAAATAAAGTCGCAATACATATTTTTATACAGAAGGATAGGTCTACCTGCAACCATGGGTACCTATGTACACTTAGGTAGCAAGGTTTCCTACAAAGCCTTATTACATCAGATACGTGAGCAACATGGCAAACAAAGTACGCTAACAAAGACATCTTGTAATAAAACTTAGTTGATACTTAAGCGCTATAACCTCATAGGTAGATATTATGCGACTATGGGAGGGCTTTATGTTTAGCTGCCTTTGTTTGTCGGCTCATCAGTTCCCTCGTAGCGTCCAACTCCTACGGCCCAACAACTCAACTAAGCGAGCCAGCGATGCCTTATTTATTAAATCTAATAAATGTAAAATTATTGATTTCACGAGCCAAAAGCTCACGAATTTCACGTGTCAAAAACTTCATGACGTCATGACAAATTAAATATGGCGGTTATGACAATCATGTACCTATCCAGTTTGCCTATTTGATATCAAATCTAAGTTGAAAGAAATGTATTACAAAATTAAATATGGCGGTTATGACAATCATGTACCTATCCAGTTTGCCTATTTGATATCAAATCTAACTTTAAAGAAATGTATTAAAAAATACCTAGTTGTAACTAGATGATGCCCGCGACTTCATCCGCGTGGATAAAGATTTTTGATTCCCGCGGGAACTCTTGAATTTTCCAGGATAAAAAGTAGCCTATGTCCTTTCCCGGGATACATTACCTACCCTTGTACCAAATTTCATCAAAATCGGTTGAACAGATGGGCCGTTAAAGCGTAGCAGACAGACATACACATTTCGCATTTATAATATTATAAGTATGGATTATTTTAAAAATAGTTAGGTAGGTACCTACTCGGAATATACCTAGGTAGGAATCGGCACCATGGTTCCTTCGTGTGGGTATCATACTAATATTATAAATGCGAAAGTGTGTTTGTTTGTTGGTTTGTTGGTTTATCCTTCAATCACGCCGCAACGGGGCAACGGATCGACGCGATTTTTGGCATGGATATAGTTGAGGACCGGAGAGTGACATAGGCTACTTTTTATCCCGGAAAATTAAGGAGTTCCCGCGGGAATCAAAAAACGCAAATATTCATTAGATACGTATGTTCTTTTGTAGGTATCCTACCTACATCTATAGGTATGGACTTTATTTATAAATCGGTTAACAATTTTATTTATAAATATTTCGTTGTAAGTAACGTGCCAAATTCGCAAAAGAAACTACGTTCAAAATTTAAAAAGGGCAGTAAAAGTTTACCTTGCCGCTCCCACCGCAGTATCGATTCCTTGACACCACCAGCGCGGCCCCACTAGCCAGTAGCCACCGCCACAGCTAGCTGGTAGCTTTAAGCAAAGTTAAACAAAACAAATGAACACTCACACACTTAAAACGTTCGCACTAATTCATAACAACCGCCGCGATCCGCATCGATTCACTTTTTAAAAGTCAACTTTGTAATTATTTTTTTTTGTAATAAGCCAAGAACTCCAAGGTATTTTTTTTCCAGATAATTGTTCCTTTTCCTTTTCAGTTTTAAATGGGTTGCGCGACGCGGGAAAGTTTTATGGTGATTTGCGCTTCCCCATACCGCGACCGCCGCGGCGAAGTAGCTCGAGTTTTCCGCGCGAGGTCTACAGGCGGGATGTGGTGCTGGTTACGCAATGGACTGCGACGCCAGTCCGCCAGGGGGCAGCGTACCACCTAGTGGCGCAGTGACGGGCATGCGCAGTACGCTCCGCCACTGTGTCGTTCGTTTTATTTTCAGACACATGCATATTTATTGGTCAACGTTAATAACGAATACTTAAAGTCACTTTATGTCCACAGGGGATACCATTTATTAATTCATCACGTTCCTATGACAAGCACCGGCCTAACTTGCGGATTCTTTCATAACCTACGGCGTCCCCGCCCAATTCGTCACGTTCGATTGTTATCCTTTGTTCGCTGTAATGAAAATGAGGTGTTTAGGGAGAGATTGGTTCCCATCGGTTTGGTAATTTTGTGTCGATGAGATCACGATCGGCTTTAAGTTGCGACGAGATTTTTTTTGATAAAATAATAATTTTGTTTGGGATAAGTAAGTATTTTTGGTAGGAGCCGTAAGGAATCTTATCTAATTCTTTTAATATTTTGTAATCTAAAATCTCCGCCAACTTAGCGTAAACTAAGTCGTGAGTCGTGAATCTGTTTAGGATCTAATATATTTTCCATACCTACATACAAAATCTTGGTACCTACATAAGTACTTAACAGTCTTACTTTAGTAGGTATAATATTATGTGGAATGAGTAAAGAAAGTCAATACCTAACAAAAGTGGTTGGAGGTCATGGCGCCAACAAGACATCGCGTGAACCACGATAATGGTGAAACGGCAGGCGAGTTTAATCCTCGACCTCGCTTTTACTAGCATTTCTTTGAAGCCATGGTGAAAAATAATATAATTTATTTCACCGTAGAAAACATTAGTATCTAATACTTAGGTACCTACTTCCAATGGAAATTCAAGAAACTTCGGTTTCCTTATGAGCTATGACAAGAAAATTATTGGAAAAGCCAAAGCCAATAAGTATTATAATTTATAATAATGGTTTTATGGAACGCAAGGCCTACCTAACTAACGTAAGTGTCCCATACTTCGGAATGTTAAGGCTCTTAAGACTTTAAGATTTTTTAAATAAATTCCTAAACATGATATCAGTTTGAAAGCTTTTGTGTGATGTATATTGGTATTTTGCCAGTAATTTAATGCATGAATTATGTTGTTGTATTTCGTAGTTTTTTTTATATTAATTTATTTGTGGACCTCTTGTTTGAACCCTATTTCGTGATAAAATTTGGCTCTGCTCCTAAGTTCGTGAACTCGTGGCCCCTATTTCGGGATATAGTTTTTACAGCGATTTCTGATAATTTATGAATAATTAAATACAGGAACAGGAATAAAGATATTCTTTATAAAAAATAATTAATAAAAAAAATATGAGAGCGAGATTCAGCTTAATGACACTATGTACAGCTTTTCCCACGGAAACAGCCTCGTTGGTCTTGTGGTTAGCATGTTCAACTGCAGCCGACGAGGTCTCAGGTTCGAGTCCTGGGTCGGGCCATAACTAGTATTGGGTTTTTCTGACAAGAAATTCTCAGTATTAGCCCGAAGTTAAGAAGTTAGCGGTGCTTTACCCGTACCTCGGAGAGTACGTTAAGCCGTCGGTCCTGCGCCTGATCTCTCTCCGGTCGTGTCGGATTTTCCGTCCCATCAGGCTATAAGAGTAAAGGAACAGACTGCACCTGTGCGCACTATAATATCTCCCGCGCAGATGGCTAATCTCTCCGGAGATTGGCCGCCGTGGCCGAAATTAGGTCGGGAGGACATTATTTATTATTATTACAGCTTTTATTAGGTACAAAACAAAATAACGAACTCAGATAACTAAATTCTTAACAAGTTAAGATACCTACGTAACTACCTACTTCATGAAAGCTAAATAAAATGTACCGATTTCACGTTTAAGTGGCCTACCAGTATAGATTGATCTGTCACGAACTTAGGGAAAAGTGCAAAATAGACTCTCCCTTATTTCGTGATATTGATTTTTGGAAATTCCAGCACTCAATTTTGTAGATCATTTTTAAATTATGTACTTAATTTAACTATTAACTACCCTATATATAATAAAAATATACAAAATTACATGAAATTAATCGAATAACAAACAAAACTAATAAGAATTCTAGTGAACAAAACATATACCGAACTTAGCTCCTAAGAAACTTAATCAAATACATTATTTGTTTTTTAATTTACATTCAAATTATCTTGATTATTATATAAATACACAAGCTACAAAAAAGTATCTGAAATATCCCTATTTCGTTAGTGTCACGAACTAGGGGACACACGAAAAATAAAATGACCGCTATTTCGTGAGTCAATTTATTGCAATTTTGACGGAATTCTATGCTTGTATATTAATTTTTCCAAGTCAAATCAATTGTTAAGAAACACATAAAAGCCCTATTAAAAGTTTTATTCAAATGGGCTTAGCTATGCCTTTCTGTAAGCTTAAGAAGTACGAGCGCTAACCTTACGGTGACAAGTAAGAAACGCAAGCCGCACAGATGTTTGTGGCCGACTGATAATTTCAAGCGTCGTATTGCTTTCAATTTAGTAGCCAAAATGTTAGCACTTGATTATTTAGACAGCATAAATGATAGAGATTTTGTACAAATGTATATTTTAAATAAATATTATTTAAATTGCTTATTTTTTGCGCCAGAAACAAAACTACCGAAATAACGTATGTACCTACTATCACGAACCAGGGGCCCGTTACCTTACCGAAATAACGTACCTACTATCACGAACCGGGGGCCCGTTACCTTATCTAGTTAAGTAGGTATCAAATTAAAGGTACTTGGTTGACAATAGGTAGGTACGTACTACATCCGGTTGTATTCGTTGGTAAACTAGCCTACCTATTAACTAGATTGGGTTTTGTCAAGAAAATTTCAGCAGTCCAATAGGTAACTATTGTACTTACTTACCCATGCATCGGAGATAACGAAAGCCTGCGTTTACTCTCTTTTAGTGCTGGAATGCGGTCCCATGACCCATCACAGTGAGTGAGGTAACTAGTACACGAGTATATAATTATTAAATAGTCACGATGTGCCTAATAGAGAGCAAAACGCAAACTCTTGTGTAGGTACTAAGTAGATATAGGTAGGTATCTCCCAGTTCTCCTATAACGTTTATGTACCTAGCTGGCTAATAGCTCTTGAGATTAGCCAGAGCCGTGCCCAGAACTAGAGAGATTCTTTATTAGTACGACTTACCAAAGCTCGTATCTCGAACATTAAAAAGTTCATTATCTCTAGGTACCTACTTACGTCACACAATAATAATTATGTAGAGTGGTGTATGCATGGAAAAAGAGCCTAAAGTATCTATAGTAGGTATAGATACTTTTAATCGTACCGAACTCGTGCTCATTACTGAGCACGAGTGGGGTCTCAGGATGAGAAGAGTTTGGTCACAGTCCACCATGCTGGCCAAGTGTGGAATGGCAGACTTCATACACCTTTGAGAACATTATGGATAGTTAGCTCTCGGTCATGTACCTACCTAGATTTCCTCACGATATTTACAAGTGACAGGTATTTAATTTTTTTAAACGCACATGACTTAAAAGGTTAGAGGTGCTTGTCTGGGATTGAACCCTCGACCACCCGAAAGGAAAAGAACTGAACCACCTGAAAAGGTCGGCAGTATTGGCGTGCGAACTGGGAGCTACACGCAAGTCGTAGCACTAGACTTCACCTATGTACCTACCGTAGGTATTCCTTTTAACTAAAGTCAATGATAGAAAAGCCGGAAAAGATTGTTGAGTCTAGGTAAGTAATTATGCCAAGGCGATGTGACCTTAGGGTCGGCGGCGGTTCGGTTCCAGTTCTACGAATTGTGGTCGTTATTGCAGATTCGAAACGTGTATTGATAGCTCTGTAGTAGGTGTATAGTACCTAACTAATTTTGGTACTTACTTACCTATTCTAACGCTCTCTACGGTAATTGGCCCTTCTAAATGTAATCATTGTTGCCATGTTAGTTACGTCTATTAATTGTGTAATCCGTTGGATAATACCTGCCGCAATTTTTAATAGTTTTATTGCTAAGTAAATGCTAATGGACTTCTTGACCTAGGTAATATCCACTTTTAATCGTTGGTAGATACTTAGGTACAGGAAGGTAGTAGGTATATAATATAACTAGATAATGCCCGCGACTTCGTCCGCGCTGATTCAATTTTTTAATTCCCGGGGGAACTCTAACTTTCCGGGATACCTACAACTTTACTCTCTGTACCAAATTTTATCAAAATTGGTTGAAAAAATGGGCCGCTAGGTAAAGCGTAGCAGACAGACACTTTCGCATTTATAATATTAGTAACAAGTTCCTACTAATGCAATTCTAGGCACATATCCATACTAATTTAGTACCTATGTGTACAATAAAGTGTAAGTATTTTAATTTCATTTCAAACGACGTTTTGTCCTATCGCGCCAGTCTGCGCAGCTCCGTAAATTGTCAACGCGGACATTATTTTAATCATGTCTGGTCCGTAGTGTTTTCATTCATAGGTTTTAGTAAAACACTTAATTTTATTTACACACTTTATTGAATAAACATAATGAAAGCAAACATTAATTAAGTATATCGAAACTAACCATAATGACAGTATACTGTAACCGTACGTACAACATTTATATTAACATTAATCAATTCAATTCACAAAACGATTAGATATGTCGACAATTACATTGATATTTGAAAGATATGATAAGTGAAAATCTAACTGTTGAACTACGTGTTACCTATCTATAGTATCACTAATTTTTTTTGTAAAAACAAACCGTTAAGTACTTACTACATTAACTAAGGTTCTGTCTTTAATATAATAAAAAAAGAAATGTTTTGAGATAACAAATACCTTGCCTCGTTCAATGTTATTTTAAAGCTGTGAAAAGCTCCACAGCTCCTGTCGGATAGGTACATAAGACTAAAAATTTTCAAATTAATAATACTTAATGCTCTTATTTAATACAAAGTGTCCATTCTTCAAAATATTTACTTTAGTAATTATTGAAATCCTGAGGGTAGACAAATATAATTAATTTATACTCTACCTCAGCAATAAATGTTCAAAATAGTATTTATAAGTATAGTCGGTTTTTACGAAGTAAATATGGGAAAGCAATTAAAATAACTGCATAAAATATACCTTCTTAGTTGTTTTAATATTTTCTAAAGCTAGATATTATATAAAAGTCAAATACTATCAATGTATATTTTATAATGTAAAATCAATGATATAATACTTAATTACAAATATTGTGGTACATACAGAGTAATTTTGACCACGGGTTAAATAAATAAATGAATGATCAATCACAAAAGAAAAATTAAATTTCAAAGACAGAACCTTGGAATTAAAATCAAATACATCAATCAATACGTTAAAAAACGTAGTTGAAAAATTTACAAATTGGAGTAATTTTTCAGATGATAATAATAATTATTAGTAAAATATCTCAATAATAAGTTATAATTGAAAACCGGAGATTTATTAAGAAAGGTTATTTGTTTTATAAAATCATTTTAAATGCTTTTAAAAAGTGCAATAGATACCTAGTGACTGATCGATTTTGTTAGTGGATAGTAAGTAATTAAACTGACAATGACCTTAAACTATATTCAGTCCAAAATTTCAAGTTTTATTGCTAAATTGATGAAATTAGAAACAATATGGCACAGCCCACTTGCACAAGAATTGCCATGTTTTCGTATACACAACTTATTCAATCACATGCGATAATTTATTTTTCCGAGCGGGACAGCTACGAAAGCCAAATATTGAATAGGTAGTTACATACACAAGCCTCCTCGCTCAGATAGAGGAATCGCAATCAGAGTTGATGAAGGAAGTGCCTCTATCGACAAGCATCGTTGCCACTGATTGTATTTGGTCTGCAGATAATCGCAAGCGTGCGAGCGAGATGAATCATTTTTGCGCGACAGATTAACATGCCTAATGCGCTCAGAGACAAAATTAGAATGAATAATGAAATAACAGAAGAGGACTCAAAACACAAATTTTACATCTCGCTCTTTCTTTCATACGAATTACGAACATTTTGCATGGCTGTTGCGAACATTGCCCCAAATCAATGATTTAATTATTTATCTTGAATTAGAGTTACGTTTTATTACCATTCATGTTTATACTTTCATGAGTCATACAAAACAATAAGCTTATGAAGTATTTGTATCGTGATTTTAAACTCGTGAAGTAATCTTATTTTGACTATTATTATTATTATAATTTTACCCTGGTCTCTACTATATAAATCGAGATTTGTAGCTCCCAACTAGAGCGTCTGTTTGAATGTAAAAGAGAAAATGTTATATGGAGTAAAATATTGCATGATAACTGCACAACATACAACACAACCCTTAAATTCAATCATTTAAGACTTTTAGGGAATTTTACATCCACATTATATTTAGAAATTATTATCTACATTGTCATTTTTTTATTTCGCAGTCTAAAAGGAATGACCGGTTTTTATGCATATTTTAATAGTTTCCTCAAACTGACAATAATTTTCACCGAGTCCTTAGATTCACAAAATTCAATAGAGGGATTTCCAAAAAGGTGCAATAACAATTAAAAGTTCAGGTGCTAACACGAATAAAAATTTACTATTACATTTAGTAAATATTTGCTAAAATTGATTTTTAATTACACTATTTTACAGCGCAGTCTGACCCTGTCTAAGGCTAACAATAAGTAATTGAACGAAACAGCAAATCATTAAAAATTTAAGTCAAACGCAAAATGTAATTTTATTCCAAATACACATATTGCATTTGTAAAATCAATTATTTATTTATAAATCTTTGAATTGATTTTTAAACATCAAATACTCCGGACCCCGGACGTCGCGTCATTTCTTTACCGCAGTCTTATGAATCTAATAAATCACAGTATAGATCTCGGTTAGCAACAGGGGCAACCTTGTTGACTGTCCGGCTGCATAACATTAAATTCTAAATCCATCGGTACTCAGTACTGCAAATTGCAATCTTCGTATCCATAATAAAACAATACAAAAGTATTTTTATTTTGACCACATTGTATGCCTGTATATCTTGGCCCGAAGTTGTGATAATTTACATTGAGAATATAATAATACAATAATTTTTCAATAATATTTTTCTTTATTTCCGAGACCCAATATCCGAGAATGCCAGCCAAAAGTGACTGCAATAGACACATTGTAGCTGTTAAATGTTGGCTAGACTTTCTGTTCTTTCACATAAGTAAAACGACAACATTTAAATTAATTTTAAAACATGATGCTTTTTCCACATTCCCATAAATTTATGCTACAATTAAATTCCAACAAAACTAACATGATTATAATTTCAGATCTAGCTTATTTTATAAATATTTAAATAATTGAGCAAATCAAAATAACAGTAACAATAATACCTAATATAATACGATTACAATATTTGATGTTTTTTTGTATTGCAAATTATATTAATATAATTATTATACGTGAAAATAGTACATTTATTAAAATGACACTGTACTAAATGTATAATTTAACAACACCAATACTCTAATAAATACTTCTTAATCAGAAAGTATCTGCGTTACAATTGCCGTTACTAGCAAGCAATGTAAACAATAAAATTGCCGCTTATTTACTTGTTTTTAAACCTTTCAAATTCCTTCTCGTCGACTTTTATATAACCTATCGCGGTGCTTCTACGCGAATCCTAGAACTACCTCATTCCTCCCGACCGTGTTCAGTTTAAACTGACGTAGCATACAGCACAAAAATGCTTTTCAATCGTACATCACAGCTATAGAATTTCCTCTCTCTCTCTCTCTCTCAACAATTTATATCTTTACGAGTCATTTGTATAGATTATATTCTACTTTACACCTGTTGGTACTTATAGTTAAAAGCTCTATACATTGTCTTATTTGTAATTTTTCTTTTATAAATAATTGAGTTATAATTTTTATTGCTAAGATAAAATACTTAGTGAGAGCACACACAAAACATATATCAATACTTTTTGATTTTCATTAATACAATAAAAATATATGACATTTCAAAATAAAAACATATCCAAACGAAATAAATTTTGACTAGAATTAGATAATTAAAATTTCTGTCTTTTATTTTCAGACCAATTTGACTAGCGCTAATATTAGCTGTAAAAATAAAGTATCAAATATAATAAAAATTATTATAAAATATTTTAAAAAACGTCACAAACACAAAAGCTTTAAAATTGTATCTACAATTTGGCACAGAATATTTAGTTCATAACGAAATATTAGGGAAATTGATAGGGAAGACGATAGGTTTTATATGTTATTTGGATATGTTTCAGAGCTCCTATCCTACGTGTGAAGGTTCTCTTAATCTAGGGTGCAAAATTAATTATTTGTGTTCAAAATTAATGTTACAATATTTTTAGAAAAGTTTAGAATAACGAGCGGTCTCTTTAAAACATTGACCTGAATATTTCTTAGCATTTTTGTTATTATTTGTATTTGGCACAAAGACGTTTTTGAAAAAGTGGCACTGTTTATGAAGATCAAAAATACTTTACAAGAAAGCATCCTAGTTCACTGGTCCTATACTTATCTTATGTCTATTCTTTTTTCCTATACCTATTCTTTTTTTTTATTTTTCTTTTTTATGTCGCTTACCACCGACTACCTAAAATCTCTATCTAAGACTAAGTACCATGAGCAGTCTGGAGAGGGCAATAAAGTAATTCAAATAGAATGTTCTTAATACACTAAGTTGTTAACTACTCCCAGAATAATTTAGCATATTATATTCACAACAGTAATATGTCAAACAAATTCAAAAATCTTTGGCTTTGATCCCTGGACCAATATTATTTATCCGACTTAACAACGCAGTTGCCGATGTACACGAGGTGTCTATGTTAGAATTATTATGCAAATGTTAAATAAATTAAAGACTATCACATTTAGTAACACTATTATTACATCTAACGTCTTTTTTTGTGATAATAGACGATATTTTAAAATATAATATACTGAATGTTTCAGTTCACCGCCGTTTCTCTGTTAATTAAGTTTCTTAAAGGATTTGATCCCATCGGTTTCGAGAAGTCGCGTCGCGTTCGCACGACGAGACTTATTAACTTACAACCTGGCGGTTAATGACAACTTTGAACATACAACATAGTATTTTAACAAAAAAGCAACATTCAATTCAATCATCTACCTACACACATTCTCAAGAGTTACAATGTGTCAACAATGCATTCAAACTACGCAAAATATATGTGAACATTTTTACTATTGATAAAACATTCCAATTACAGACAAAACTGCCATTAACCGCAAGCTTGTAAGAGTGCTTACTGTAACACCTAATTTGCCAGGTAATTACGAATATGTTATTTACAAATATTGTCTTTAACCCTCTCACTCTGTTCGCTAATCTAACACTAAGCTACGCCAGCGGATCCGAGGTCGATTGTAACGCATCTACATCTAATGTACGCCGACGCTCGTTTAAATATTTTGAACAATTTATTTATTTGCGGTCAGCTGGGACCGACCGTAACAATCAACGAAACCAACCGTAAATTATTTGACCGCTTAAATCCGTAGTAAATTCGATCAGCTTAGTCACTCGTGACGTCGGAAATCTAATTCCCTGAACAGTGAACAAAGGTACCAAAACATATAATGATTATTATTAAAAATTATGCGCTCTGTATAATCATCGTCGTGCACTGTTCACGGACCGAACAAATAATCAATATTTCAGTCCTTTTATTTAGTTCTCAATAAGTGCCAATCTACCCGCCCTCCCGACGATCAATCACACGATCCACAAGTCGTACTCCAATCAATCAATTATTATTACTGGAGAATAATAAATATAAGAATATCTAAAATACTTATAAACTCGTAACAAATGTAAACATACATTCAGCTATTCGCCAAGTGCTTCCCCTCTTGTTTTCCAATAGTTTGGTCAAATTTTTACTTGAAAAAATACATCGGAGCCAGATTCCCGTATTGCGGTTGGATGTAGAAGCGGTCGGTGTTGTAAAATTTCGCAACGTTGGGTGTCTGGCCTCGGAGCCCCATTCAATGGATCGGCGCCTTCACAATGTGGTTGGGCGCGATGTAGTGGTAGCCGGGCAGCGGCAGCCCGGCCGTCTCCATGGTGATCCTGGAACGGCAAAACCGGACATGTAGCACGCTACGACGATCACAAGGCGCTATTACAGATGGCGATATAGAGGCGGGACTCGTAAGAAGAGGCTGGAATTATGGAGGAGTTGTAGTGATCAGTGTGACAGTATGTTTATAAACGAGTGGACAAACTAGGATACAAATTCAAATTTAGGGAAAGAAACATCTTACCGGGATATTGGATGATCCAGTGAGCTGTAGGATGTAGGTACTCGTTGGACCGATTCAGCTTTCAGGTATCACAGGAATAATGGTCTGAGTAGACAGGATAGTGGCGTGGGTCTTGAGGAAGCTTTGTGTCAGACCTTACTTAAATATTTTTCTGCACGTAACAGGCAAACATTTCATTAGGTAGATAAGTGAATAGGAAAAGGAAAAACTCACATTACTTTATGATTTTATTAAGATGTTCTTAACACTTTTTTCTTAACAATACTAGCGAATAATACGATTCCTGAAAAGAAAGTTTAATTACCTTAAGTTAACATGATTTTCATTACAAAAAAAAAAATGTCTGGCAAATAAATCGCATTCCACTCGGAAATATATCTAACTTTTAAAACATTCGAATTGGACCTCGATTTAAGTTCACCCTAACTAACGATATAATATAAAGGTAAAACACATTATTTTTCGCCATCCTCTACATAAAGGTACGTTTCAGAGTTGCGATAGGTGCATTATTCACCTGGTTTGCTTGTGAACATGATGGATTAACCATTTGTCCAGAAGAAGTTCAGAAACAATGAGGCATTGTGGGTATTGTCGTTTAAGCAAATTCAATATCTGATGTGCATTTAGTCTGGTGTTGAAGATTTTCTAAGAATGATTGGTATTTTCCTTTTGTAAATTAATGTGAATCATATTTATTCGCGGATTTACGGCATTTTTGCTCTGCGTGCGCTCAGAAAACGTACCTTTACAATTTTTCCGCTATATCTACAGTAACTTACAGCTTGCGCTTAGCCTTTAAGACGTATCACTATAACGCTAATAATTACAAACACATTTTTGTAGTTGCTATTTTTATACATTGAAATTTGTTATTTTTTTGTTCAAAGTTCCAGTTCCACGAGTTACAGGGATGCAAAAAGATGATTAAACTTTTAAAAAAGCATAATTATTAGGCTAAGAGATAATTTAAACTTCTTTCTCTGTATACATCTCTGCCCTCATAGTGCTTGTTCACGTAAACCCCAAAGCTGCGTATGAAGCAATGTAAATTCGATAAAACTTGTAAAGGCGAAACGATATTTTCGTCACGCGCACAAAATTGAAATCGTTTGTCAGGAGAAAGTTTCTCTCCAATATTTCTCTATAACAATGAACTCGTTCGGTCAGTGTTTAATTCAAATTTAATTATTTTGATAAATCAATCTGGCATAGATTAAGGTAATGTCAAAGAACTCTTGAATGGAATATTATAGAAACATACCACTGACATCAATATTGTGTTTCCGTTTGTATGGAAGTTTGCGCCTAATGATGATGAGTGATGACTTTCTGCACAAAATGTTTGCGTTACAGTACGACACGCTTAAATGTGCGCAAGCGTTAACCGTTTCTTAACATTATGAATTATTAATATAAAACACTCCATCCTACAACTATCCTTAAACTAACCGTTGACAAATTTTTCAATATAAATATTATAGTTGAAAGAGAGAGTTAAAACATATCAGATTTTTAAACTGAGATTTAAGTCTCACGTGTATATACTCGTAAATACATATGTTTTATGCGTCTCATGACAGATTTTAGCTCACATTTTGTACGTCAAATAGACGGACAAGTTTCTGTCTAGTACTCCGTGAAACTTATCTGGCCAAAATTGGAACTAATTTTTATGCCTGTAAAGTTATTGTTTTAATTTTATTTTTAATATTCACTAGCGACGCTGTCACCGGGTCAAATAATTTTTAGGAGTATAACATAATATTATTTTAATGGCTACCGAGAACAAGTTGCATTTGTTTTTTTGTGTTTGCATGGAAAATAAAATCAATGAAAATATACGCAAAACCGTTTGTTGCAACGGTACAATTTTGTCAATTAAAGTTCCACAAACATATCAGACCCGGAGCGTCGCTAGTAGATATGAAAATAAAATAAAAACAAAAACTAAACAGGCATAAAGTTAGTTCCAGTTTTGGCCACCGGGCCAGCTAAGTTTGTGGGACTATAGCTATTTAAGAGGGTGAAATTGTCAAACAATTTATCTAGAACCGTAGAGGCAGTAACCAATAGAGTGAGTTATCGTGTAAGCGCGACTGAGACTTTAGTGGTTGTTTGTTAGTAAGTTTGTTTGGTCATTAAAATGGCTGGCATTATAAAAACCGGTTACACGATGAGGGATAGAGAATAGTTGTGTCTCTTTTTATCACATTTGTAATTTAATCTTAGCTCTTTCCCTGGTGTGAATGAGAAAGGCATCGTAACTGGCTCCATTTGTCACTTCCTTCTTGTCTGAAACGCATAGTAACATAGACCAAAGATTTAATAACTGCTTACAGCTTGTTCCTATAACTATCAACTTGGCATTATTTAATCTTATTTCAAACACGATCTAAGTTATTAAAAAAATATACAGAGTTAAAACTCATCTATCGCCATCAAACTATACTTCATTTCAGTTATGTTACAAATCACACAAGAACATTAGTAGTAATTAATATATTTAATTCGGTGGTTGTCATCGTTCTTAGAACTTTTATTCGTTCGAAGAAAAGGTTTTGATCTGGAGCGTAACTTTTAAGGCTAAAATCTATAGTGTTCTTATGCACCCGGTACACAGTCAATCCGTGATCCGCTATCAATAATTGCGATCCAAATTGATCGTGTACTTAGTGGATTGACGGCCAATACAACGTTAATCCACTCTGTACAATCATCATCCCGAGTGACACTGGCTATAAGTTTTTTTTAAATTTTATTTATTGAAAGGTTAGTCCAGTACTACTTCTGTTTACTGGAACCTGAAAACCTAATTTATTTTCCTCTAGTAGATGCTCGTGATTTTGCCCGCGTGGATTTAGATTAGGTTAGAGGTAGGTAAACCCCACGAGAACTATTTTCTTTTCCGGGATAGAAATATCCTATGTCACTCTCCAGGTCTTTAACTCTAACTTTGCAATAAATCGGGACGATCTGTTAATTCATAATATATGGGTGGCGATTTCTTTTTTTAATATCTCCCGGATTGAAAGTCATACATTGAAGTATAGCTTGATGTCTCCGCTAGACACCCTGTATTTCAATTACAAATAGCCTTCTATACAAACATTAAAACGCGAAGCACTCTGTATATTCTACAGCATTTAAGCTTCTACGTAATGTCTACTATTGTCAATTTTCTAGATACCGTTACATGACTATTGCTTACGGTTTGGTATCGAAAAATAAAAACGTAAATAATTTTTAAAAAAACAATCTGATTATATATGCGATTCTGCTTCTTTGTCATACGAATATTAAAATATTTTTATGGCTTATTTATTAACGCCTGGTCCTAAAGAAAACTATGAAAAGATTTTTTTATAAAAATTAAATTTCATTTTTTTTAATCTTTTTTATAAATCATGACTTAAATAATAAACATAATGGATACCTACAAAGAAATATAGGTAAGTAGGTTGGAAAGTAATATTATTTCAATCTAAATAAAATTGAAAAATTATTTTAAATTCAGGACTTGGAACGGGAAGACCTTGGTATTGCCTACATAACATACCTACGAAACTGTTGAGTTCATTTTGTTATTAATAAGTTAATTTGCTGTTCATTTCCTTGTAAGGTGGTTCTTACTTTACAGCTTTGAAAACAATAAAGTAGATTTTTTTTTTAATAAAACTGCACAGTTGTTATATATGTATGTGTGTGTATATATGTTGTTGGTATATTTTCTTCTAAAGCAGTGCGATAATATTCATTTTCGCACTAGCCACATTTGTCATCTTTGTCGAGGTATTTTATAGTACCAAGTAGTACCTACGTACGATACATTATTATAAATTCTGTTTATAAATTTACTAACAACATTTTCAAGAATGGAATCTCGCACGCGTTTATTTGTTAGCTTTGTTAATGGAAAATGGCATCTTTCAAAATAGTATAAGGATTTTACTCACAAATGTATTGTAAAACGTTGTATGATGCTGTATGATGAAAATTGAACTCCCGCTATTTAATACCTTCGCCTACAGCTCAGGCATTAAACTTTGCGCCTCGTGTGTAATTTTCATCATGCTGCACTTGTATCATAATTCTTGATTAAAATCCATTAATATGTAATCCATAAATTATTTAAATTACGATCCAACCTGTGCATAACTCAGAAGACCTAAACAGTCTTTTGAAATTTCAAATGCGATATTTACAGTGCTTTACAGGTAAACAGCGTTATTACGTTATCTTATACTGGCTGACCCGCCTCGTTTTATTTAAGGGTGGATTGTCAAATTTTTTTGGAAATAGAATTTACGAAATTCCTGAAAAGGTTACATATTCTTATTTTTATACCGAATGCCCGAAAAATACAGATTTTCATTCAAACGTACATCCCCATATTTACCCCCCTGGGGTATAATTACCCAAACATAGTGAAAAATGTTTTTCTTCATTTTGAACCGAAAACTATTTTTATGGAAAAATACCAGACTTTAATACAAACTCTAAGCGCTCTTAGGGGAGGAATTTCCAAAAATGTTTTTCAAAGTGAGTGTCCACACCATAAAAGAAACCTGCCGTCAAAAGTTCAAGTAACTTACTCGAGCGGGATAGGCTTTACGCTGTTAGATCAGTCAGTCGAGAGTCGAGACGGGCCTTTTTAGTATAACATATTGTAGACTGTGAGTGATCGAAATGGATGTTCAGCGGCGTACCTATACCGTAAATACCTGCGTATTTACATGTAGAGACTGCAAATTTCGTATTAAATAATAAATATCGAAACTACAAAAACGAATATTTGATATTTTTTTAAGATAGTCAGAAATGAGCGCTCTTTTATTAGATTTTAAAACTAAAATTTTTATTTTTTAATTTTAAAATTAATCGAGACCCATGGAGAGTTGCGCCTGGCCTCTTTGTATTATTGATATTGCATTAAACACGCGTTGGCACGGCGGGGTGTCGGGTTAAATGGATATAAAAAACAAAAATATAGCATAGACCTCAAAGGAATCGCCTACATAGGTATTTTAAATAAATATTTTATTATCGCTAAAGATTTTTGACTCTTTTTTTTTTTAAATTACATAATCTAGATCGATAAAGAAATCGCGCAAATACAATAACTATTTCAGAAGGAACGGCTAGTCCAATTTGGGGCGCAACGTCTCGACTACGTGAACTACTTCAGTAGGTTATTAGTCTGAATGTGCACATCTTGACAACGTTGATATATTTCGAGTATCAAAACACTATTACATAAAAATAAGAAGAACGCCTATGTTTTAAGTCAGAGTTCGTTCATACATCTCAGTGCTAGGCGCAGGAACTATGCGTTATCAAAATCGACGTTAAAGTGAAATGCTCTACTAAAAAAGTTGTAATTATTGATACAAACTCGAATCAAATTAAAAAGATTTTTTATTTAAATTGTTGTTGGTCTGAATTAATGACATTATTTCTATTCCTGCGACGATGGATTTTGGCAAATAGCGAAAGAATATTACCCAACCAAGGTGAATGATATATAGTATGAGTTCCACTAGTACCACATACCGGACAGACCGGAATTATTCTGTAATCACCCACCAGAATATGCATAAGGCCGTTTTATTCAGAGGTTTATAGTATTTCGATACTCGAAATCGCTTAACGCTTCGAAAGACGTGCAAAGTCACACGAACATATTACCAAATAAGAACCCTAGGCCCAATTGTAAGCAAATCGTAATCATTTGACAGCATAAAACGTATTATCGAAGTGTATAAGGAGTTCATACTTTGCTTTTTGACGTGCAATCGTATATGAACTCCTTAAACAGGTCGGATTATCCGTTTGACAAACGATTACGATTACGATTTCCTTACACAATCGGGGGGCGAAATGGCGTCAACGTTTCAAGAACGATATCGCAACTCTTTGGATGTGCGTTAGCCAGTTAGGCTAGTAGGGGTTGTATTTGTTGCGCTCCTTGGAGCTCTTGGAGGGCGGGTCGTCGTCGCCGCGGCGCGCGAAGCCCTTGTGCGGGCGGTGCACGCCCGTGGTCTGCACGGGCGGGCTGGCGGCGCCGGCCAGCAGGTCGGACAGGCCGCCGAGCGCGGACAGCGAGCTGAGCGCCCCGAGCGCGCCGCTCTTGCTGAGCAGCTGCGCGAGCGGGATGGCCGAGGCCAGCGGGCTACTGCCGCTGCCGCCCGCGCCCGACGCGTTACCCTCCAGATTCGCCTTCTGAAGCTCCACACTGCGGGCGCGGGATAGGACTATTGTGAAGGCCAGGCGATAACCTGGGACGTCTCGATGCTTCCCGATCTAGTTTTAAAACCGCTGATTCGATATACCTACAATCAACGACCTCAATTTACATAGACGGGCCCTGAGAAACAAAGAATGTGGACCTATTTAACTAACGCCATCTAGTCTATGACGGGGCAAGGACAGGTGAGGGGCATGCACCGCAAGTAGGACGCCCAATTTTTTTCTATGAAAGGGCCCATCCAGTACCTACATATATTATTATATCGATGCCTACAATGCGTTCAAACTAAGAATGCGATGGTCAATGACCTCTATCTGCCAACTGTCACTTGAAAATACGTTTTCATGGAAATTAATACTTTACGTACACAGGATTTCTTTTACATTATTTATTTAAACTACTTTTACTCTTAGTGCTACAAAATCTAATGTAAATATTATTATTGTTTTAACAAACCTAGTACATTAATCAGCTGTATCACTGGATTAACCATTTCAAACAATATTATTTGCTGGCTTCAACTCGCTTTTGCTTATAATTTGACAGCTTCATTGAACCTAATTCTTGTTCAGAATCGCCGTTCTATATACGAGTATTTAACTCAATGTCTATACATAGTATAATTTATCATTGAACGTTTCAGCCGATGCTTACGTTTTCGTTAAATGCAATATTTCGTTAAATTGTAATAATTTCGTTAAATTCAAATGTTTTCAATTATTAACAATAATAAAAAAATCATTTAAATAATTATCAAATCCTTACTAATAACAAGATACATATTATAGAGATATATTAAAATTAGATCATTGATATTTTTTTATCCTCTTTTGTCCTACACATAGAACATTGTTCTGGACACTACATGCAATCGAACACCGCAGCATCAGCGGTTTACACAACTGTCGGGTCTCGTGCTCATACAGTACAGCTCAGTCAAACCAGTAAGAATCGGTCGGCCAAGCGAAACATACTTATCAATCAATTAATTTATCATTATCATAATATCAATGTCAATTAAATTTAGTCCTCTTACTATCAAATTGATAGTATCAATCATTATTATGATTTTTTCAACCTCTACGAAGAACAGCACCCCACAAACTTTTTTGTGAGTAGCATATCGCGGCAATACTCATAATAAAAATATCAACTCGTTTACGATAGCCCGCGCCACGACATATAGAATGTACTTATACCGAATCAGAAGCGACATCATAAATTGAACAATGTATCAGTCATCGAAACGCCCCAATAAAAGGTAAAGATAAATCAAAGGATGTACAGGGGATGTTAAATAAACTTATTCAAAGGTGGACAAGGCTTGATCGAATTGGACTAATGAGCGGAACTTACGTTCGTTGGACAGTAATGAGGGAATTTATTTAGGGATCAGTTAGCATATGATACTTGAGCCACTTACCTCATGTTGATGAGGTATTGAGCCAGCGCCACGGAGTCAGGGTTGCCAGTGATGGTGATGGTACGGTCAGTACTGCCACCTTCGCGTTCCTCACAATTTGATATCCGGATCATAGCGCCCGAGATTTGACGAATTTCCGCGATTTTAGTACCGCCCTGAAAGATATAATAAGTTCTGTTTTAAATACAAAAACAATGGGCACTGAAATGTTAAAAATATACTTATTATTTCCTCTAGGAATGACTATTACGTATGTGTTTTATGTGGAAAAGAAACGCACGCCGATGCGTTCGTCTCTAATTTTGGGAAATGGCTTGTAGACAGGGTGGAAATGTGACTTTCAGACTAACACAGAGTGCTCACCGGACACCGCGGTGCCATGACGGTAACGAAGACCAGGCTTTGCACAGCACAAGTTTGAGGTGTGTTCTGCCTGGGACTCCGAACGTCATGACTTAGTCGACCACGTGAGAAATGATCTTTCCCAGGGGTTGTGCTAGCGGCAATTCAAGAGCAGCAGACGGACTACGGACGGACGGATGTAGTGGTTTTCCTTCCGTGGATAAGGGTTAAGGAGAGTGATGTGCGAATTCGAGAGCAAATACTCCGGCCGTTTACCTGAAGTCAACCAGTGTCTTGTGGCACAAGCAGCTATCAAAGCTGCTAAAAGCGAAGCAAGCAATGTAGGAGAATCGCTTGGGACGAGCCCAAGCGTTCGTGTACGGGAGACATTGATGCCTTTTTATGAGATCTCGGAGCTTCATATACGTATGCCCTGAGGGTAGGCTTTGATATGTAGAGATCGTGTAAAATACAGATCATAACCGGAATTAGCATGGAATCGACCTATTTATCCAATCATTTGGAGACGTTGGACGTACGCAGCTGCGAGCCGGCCAGGGCCGCCAACGCTGGGGGAGCGCACACTCGCAGCGTATTGGTTCCGGCGCATACCTTTCCAATGATGCAGCCAATGAGCTCGTTGGGCACGGTCATCTCGTGCGACTGCTGGTTGCCGGCGGGCTGGTTGCGCGTCTGGTTGGACGTGCGTAGCTGCGAGCCGGCCAGGGCCGCCAACGCTGGGAGAGCGCACACTTGCAGCGTTAATAAACGTGACAGTTAAATACACCTGTATTTTCAATGTTGACTTTTACTAATCGCACAACGTTGACTTGCTGGTGATCGACTGCGTAGCAAATATAGTTACAGTTAATGACTGTAACAATCATGGATGGGTATGTAAATGAGCATATACGAATCAAAGTTATGTGTGAGTTAGAGCAGAGATACTGTTATCACATTAGATTCCAAATTCTAACCAGTTTTAAATAGCACCTATAATAACTCATCGTATCTATATCAGCACTTATGTTTAGTACAAAAACAAAGAATTTAATTCCTATAAAAGTATGTTTATGGTAAAAGAATTTCAAATCGATTCAACTGCGACATTAGTAATTCTAAGATAGCATTTCCGCTGTTCATATTAGTTTGCGGCTATGTTTGTTCCCATTATCCTTAAGCTTCTGCAATTATTTCAATGCCTGATATTGCATTATAGCATCTGAGTAATAGAATACTAAAAGTTTAAAATTTGAGTGCATTTCGTATTTACCTGCTGGATTGAGACCGCCGGTGCCCGCAGGCCCAAGTCCTCCAAGCCCAAGAGCAGCTAATCCTGCTAACGGCGATTTAGCCAACCCACCCATCTGAAATGTATTGTTATGTTATAGTACTTTGATTACACCTTATAGATAATACGAAATAAAATGTTCAAGCTCCAGCTGCTTGTTTTCATCTCCGTTGACATGGTCAGGATAGGATCGCCGGAAAGGGTTGCCTGGGTAGAAAAAAGTTAAAGAATGATCAAAACCCCTTCAGAGAATATTTGCATTTCTTCAATTAATTTAATCCAGATTATAATAATGATAAAGGAAGTTGCATATTCTGAATTAAACTAATTAAAGCATGAGATACATCTTTGAGAACTTTCTGAAGTTTCTGAAATTCCACCACATTGTGAGTTACGAGTGGTGCTGCCCGTGAAAAATGCATTTACTAGTTCAAGAGAAGAAAATTGAATCGAATTCTAAAACATAATTAAAATAGTGTCATGTTTATCATGCACTTCACGGTTAATCGACGGTTTATCTCGTATCACAAAAGATCGGATAAGGTGTGGTAAAGGATAGGTGCAAATAAAGGAATGTTCAAAAAACGTATGCGGAACTTTAATGCTAGTGAATGTTTAACAAATGTGAAGCTTGTCTCGGCGATGCCAGAAAACAAACAGATAAAGCTTGATATAAATATTAATCGTAACTACTTTACTCAAATATTTCCAACAATGAACAACGTATAATATATGTACTGAAAATAATGAAAGTCTATTTACAGTTAAGGGTGTAGATATATACGCACTAATTACAAGGGGTCACGTGCAATTACAGATGCTAGGAATTTCTGTGTACAACGTTTCTCAAAGCGAGGGATACCAGCGCAAATATATTTATAATTACATTCCACACCTTCAGGGAGTTCTACATGGAACCGCTCTGCATTATTACCACTACAAGGAAGTCGAACCACACATTCAAACCACTTAAGGGGATATTATGGGGCAGCACCAATCAATTCGCTCTCTATTCCTCACACCAACCTCATAGAGTAACTACATTAGTGATACCAAAATGGTGTCTAGTATTATTTCATAACATGTTTTTTAATTCAATAATAACTTAGGGTTTTTCTATGGTGAAAAAAGAAAATAATGTTAAATATAAGAAGATAAAACCAGTTATTTATTAATGCATAGAAAGAAGACTTTTCTATTCAAAAATTTTAAACTAGTTAGGAGGATTGTTTAGGAGTCTTCAGATATTGAAGGTCAAAGGACATCATCCATTTTGGTCCAAAAGTAAAAACTTTTTACTGTATTTCGCTAGAACTTGTCCACCTAAACATTTTTTATTATTACACCGAAGCTGTAGATCGATTGCCCTTGGTTTTATTTAAGTTTAAAAATCTATATTTTTACGATTATGTGAAATGTTTCTAAGCAATTTTTTTCTTTTTTGGAGTTTTTATTTTGTTTCACAAAAAACATAAACCCCAAAAAAGTTAAATTATATCATAATAAAAAATAATCAAAAAAAAAAAATACTAATCATAATAAAAAATGTTTAGGTGGACAAGTTCTAACGAAATACAGCAAAGAAATTCTTTGGCCGGCACTTTCACTTTTGGACCAAAAATGTATGAATCGTGAATGTCTGAAATTGTTATTTATAAGAAAAACCGACTAAATAACGTCATATTATATTAATAATATTATCATCAATGTACATTGAGCTCAAATCGTTGGCTCCATAAACTTAAGATTTTGTATACTATAGGTTTTTGAAAAAAATCTAAAGGTCTTTTAAATCATAACCTTAAACCCTGACGTTGCGGGAAAAGTGTATTAACTAAATAGCATACAGGCCGCATGCTGAAACGTATTGTAATAGCACTCGAAGCTACATTGCGTCGGCTATATAGCGGCACCGCCCTCCTAATTACCGTTTTTTTTTTTTATCCACTACAAGTTAGCCCTTGACTGCGATTTCACCTGATGGTAAGTGGTGACCGTAGAGAATATGGACCGTTTTTAGGGTTCCGTACCCAAAGGGTAAAAACGGGACCCTATTACTAAGACTCCGCTGTCTGTCTGTCTGTCTGTCTGTCTGTCTGTCTCCAGGCTGTATCTCATAAACCGTGATAGCTAGAAAGCTGAAAATTTCACAAATGATGTATTTCCGTTGCCGCTATAACAACAAATACTAAAAATTAAAAAAATATATATATTAAGGGGGGTCCCCATACAATAAACGTGTTTTTTTCGTATTTTTTTGCTCAATATTAAAAACGGTAACAGGTAGACGGTTCAAATTTTCACAGAATATTAACTTGTATATATTACCTTTCAAAATAAATAATTAAATATCAATAAAGTAAATATTAAAGGGCGGCTCCCATACAACAAACGTAATTTTTATTTTTAATACGTCATAAATCGTAAAACTTACTACAGGTTTGTACGGAACCCTCGGTGCGCGAGTCCGACTCGCACTTGGCCGGTTTTTATGGTATGTGATACTTTAATTATTTATTTTACACCAAGTACCTTTTAGGTTATAAAAGAGTAGTTATAATAGAAGCCTGAGACGCGGGCCTGGTTCGGTGTGTTTCGGACACATATTAAAATAAGTGCCCGAAACACACCGAAAAAAACCGCTCGACGAATTCAGCGCTTGGTGTAATCCGTTAATATGCTCCTGAAATGCACTTGACGAATGTTAATTCCAAGTCGGCGGGGTAACCTTAGTTTCTCTCTCTCGCACGTATGAACATTTTCGACGATTGTAGCAGTATCAGAATTCTTACATACTTTTGACAATTAGCTATTGTTAATACCTAATAACTTAGTTTATGATAGAGAAAAATGGCAAGGAAAGTTACTAGTTGTTTTCACCCTAATTCTCTGTCAAAAACTAGGTATATTTGGTAATAAAAATGCGTCTAAAATGTCCGTCATTTTATCGTCAAGAAGTTTGGCCACGTTTGTCAAAAGTATACTGATACTTTTGCAATCATTGAAAAAGTTACACTACACGTAGGTACAGGTTTACCTCGCCGCCTAAAGAAACGTTTCAGTATTCGGCCGACAGCCTACAGGGAGGGAAACTTAGTGTACCTCGCCGGCTAAAGAAACGTTTCAGTATTCGGCCCACAGCCACAGAGAGAGAGATGGATCAGTCCGGCAGGGTGTGTTTAGAGTATAAGAGTTGGGGGCTGGGCTCTATGAGGTCGGGTGGGCGAGCGCTCACTCACGAGGTGGTGGTCGTGCAGCGGCGGCAGCAGGTGCGCGGGCGGCAGCGCACCCACCAGGGGCGGCTTCATCTCCAGCATGGGGAACACGGGCGCGCACACCGCCTGCACACCGCCCCACACGTCTCATCACATCACACTACCCGAAAACCTTACCCTATCCTACGGGCTACGAGTCACTATTCACTCAAGTCCGCTGTGTTCTTTCTTTACGCGCAGACATCATTATTTTGGAAGTGCTTTAGAATCGTAGTGATTTAAAAATTCAATGAAACGAAAAAGCGACCGCAAAAAGAGACAAACATATATAGGATTTAGCCTGCGAGAGAATGAGATATTTATCTCGTATAGGCTACTTTTCTGAAGTTTCACTTCTCCCGTGTGTGAATTGCACTCACACATTTTTTTTAATTTGTAGACCAGCGCTTGCATGCAGCGGTGATACTTGGCCTCTATTCGGGTGGACGCGGTTTCAATTGCAAGACACACCTCGAGGCTAAGGATGGCGGTATGGGCTGAAGTTACATCGTTGCTGAATCAGGCCCCTATTTAATAAAAGTTACAATCTGACAAATTTGCAAAGAAATGACATGATTTGAAAAATTGTATGACTAATCTCATACAGTAATGACGTACATAACATTTAAAAATTTTGTCGAATTGTAACTTTTATTGATGAATCTGATTGTTGTGACGTGAATATTGTTAACACAAGCGAAAAAAAAAAATTACCATGATCGCGCACCGTAAGTTACCTATGATATCTGCGCGTAAATTAGTGTAATGTCTTATACCAAATTGCATGAACTTTAACCAATAAATTCAAAATTTCCACAAAGTGCTTGTGTTATTTGCAAAATTTGACGTTTTTTTAGAGTGCCTTATTTCATTTTCGTGGATGCAATACGAGTAGGTGCTTACAAATTTGCGGATGTATAGATAAAACTTATTTATTTATACATCTTTCAAAACTGACAAGAAACTATCTAGCGGGAAAACGCGCTCGGAACTTTTCTTATCTTCTTTTCTTTCGTAATTTCCGCGCAGATGGCGCAAACATAAACTTTTTTGACAAACTTTGATTTTGACCCGTTGGATTAGAATTCCTGGCCTATTATTACGCTAGATACGTCTCTGGACTAAGGTGTCAAACCTTAGTTCCCCAGTTCTAAACCTCTGAGTTAAGTTTTGTGTTTTGCTGTCAACTCACCGAAGAAACCACTGACGGTCAAACGCAATAATTTAGTAATCATAATAACCTATTTAAAAATAAACAATTATCACGAGTGACATAAAAATAGGTTTAAAACATCAAATAACCATTTGAAAAATAAGTATTCTTTACATAACCTTAAAATTAAAAATATAAATTAAACCTAGATGCAATCAAAACATAGACGACAGTCAACAACAACGTATATAATTTATGACTTATGACAACCCAAAAAGGATGTTATTGTATTCGTCATTATAAACAATTTGTAAATTTAAGTTTTTACAAACCTCTCGGATTTTGTTTTCAGGAACAGTAAGTATCCTTTATCCGAAATTGAGGTGTGAAAAGGCAATAAAGGCAATGGGCAGACTGACAGATAGAAGAATGCATTTAAAATATTAGATATGGATTTTACCATAGGATCTAAATTATTGTCAAAAATAAAATCCGCTGGTCTATAAACTTTGTCAAGCGATACTAAGATTTTTGTTGATTATTCAAATTTTGGGACAGACATCCATGACTGCGTATCACTAGTTTATTCATCATTCTTCAATATCATGATCAAAATTCTTTTTACCAGACTGTATACGATTTAGTATGTGACGTTGTAACCAGTATTTTTCCAGCATTATGTCTCAATACTTACATCTTGCGCCGGCACAGCGTAGTTCCCTTGGATAGTGTAAGCTTGACCTCCAGCGAGAATGACTGGCCCCGCTACGTTTGGTTTTGGTCTGTATGGAATCGTTGCCCCTTTTGGCGGACTCTGTAAGAGAGTTAAAGGACCGTAAGGACCGTCAAATCATAAGCAAAACAATAATAGTATCAAGTCATAAAAATATCTCTCAGTATGGCATTCCGAACCAGTGGTAGATTTACTCGAAGATTCAAAAGCCCTTGTATTAAGTTTATTTGAATAAAAAATATGAGTTTTTTTTATTAATGATGGGTAAAGTTAGAAACATTGAATAATTATTTTTTTTGTTCTGTATTGCAGAAATTGGCACACCGTAAGAGCTAATTATAAATAAAAAACCTTGTAATAACATAAGTGTAGTTTATGCAAGAAATAAATTAATTAATTAAAAGTGACATAAAATAATATTCTAGCTGCAACAATAGATTTTTCCAATACCAATCAGAGGCGATTGCAATCGTTACAATGTACCAATCATAAGTATTTACGTGATAAGGCCCCAGGTTGTAAATGTTACTAAGGGCTTGACTTGTCGTGCGCATGCACCTCAGATTAAATAATTGTTATTTTAGTTTTATTTATTAATTTAATCAACTATTCTGCAAATTCAGTATTGCTTCTTCTAGATTTTCACAGAAATCTTAGTCAATGTGAAATGTGACGAATTGAAACTGACAATACATCGATTTGAATGACAGTTTTTTGTACAACTTAACCTATTTTGAAGGGGTTAAAATAAATCTCAACGTCCGTTACGTACTTCTAGCATGACGCAGCAGATGTGGTAAATGCACTGCGTGATTGCGTCGCAAGTCCCGCTGATGGTCACCGCTCGCTCCGTGGAGTTTGGCAACATTTCACTCGCGACCTGCAAGGCAAATACTTAACTAGTAGACTTTTTTTTATTCCACTACAAGTTAGCCCTTGACTGCGATCTCATCTGATGGTAAGTGATGAATGATGATGCAGTCTAAGATGGTAGCGGGCTAACTTGTTAGGGGCATGGCAGTTATATTAAACCCATACCCCATTCGGTTTCTACACGGCATCGTACCGGAACGCTAAATCGCTTGGCGGCACGTCTGTGCCGGTAGGGTGGTAACTAGCCACGGAGGTCGTCAACTATTATAATATGAGTGATAGTTTGAAAAATGGTTGGGTTTCTGTGTAGACGCGATAAAAGTAGAACTTCCTCAGATAAACCATCTCTTCATCATCATTTCAACCCATTACCATCTCACTACTGAGCACATCTTGGAATGAGATGGGTCTAGCCATAGGCCACCACGCTGGCCAAGTGTGGCCACATCACACCTTCAAGAGTCAAGATTCATTTTTCAAGATTCATTTATTGCAAATTTGAGACCATTATGAAGAACTCTCGCGCATTCAGGTTCCCTCAAGATTTTTTTTTCACCGTTTGAAGCAAGTCATATTATTTAATTTCTTATAACGCTCCTAAGTCGTGCGTGCTCGGATATCAAACTCGCGACGCGGTTGCATAACTGTCTGCTACGCTTTAACTGATTTTGATGAAATTTGGTACAGGGGTAGGTTATATCCCGGGGTAGGACATAGGCTACTTTTTATCCCGGATAATTAAGGAGTTCCAACTGTAAATAAAAAAAAAATTATGTACTTCACGCGGGCATCATCTAGTTTTGTTAATATAATATGTAAGTTGGCCTTTTTGGATATAAAAGGATTGATGGCAGGCCACGGAAACGATAGGTCAAGTTATGATTTGATGAGCGCTCGTCACACTACGACTGCGTTCTGTATGCCGGTTTTACAGTAAAGAGCTAAACGCTCACTGACCTGTATGTTGGCTCCAGTGACATCCCAGATCTCCTTGATTTTAGAGCCGCCCTTGCCGATGAGCGAACCGCAATGCGACGCGGGCACGATGAGCCGTAGTGTGATGGTAGGCCACGGAAACGATGAGACTTAATGATGTGATGAGCGCTCTTAACACTACGATGTATGCTGCTTTCACAGTAAAGAGCTAAACACTCACTGACCTGTATGTTGGCTCCAGTGACATCCCTGATCTCCTTGATTTTGGAGCCGCCCTTGCCGATGAGCGAGCCGCACTGCGACGCGGGCACGATGAGCCGTAGCGTGATGGGCGCTCGTGAGCCGCCGCCGCCGCTTTCATTGAACTGTGAGCACCACTAGAAAATCACCATTTATCATTTAATCAGTTATATATATCTACATATAATATATATAAATGAATCCCTATTTCCCTTGGTCACGGCATCACGCGTGAACGGCTGGACCAATAGGGATGATGCCTATATCAAAAATAGATAGATAGATAAACTCTTTATTGCTACACAAGACATAAAAAATACATTAAAAAGGAAACTAAACTATTTCTAACTGATTATTAAATAGAGGGTCTTCAGAAAGACCTAAAATTCCACATCCTTGGTTAGTTTTAAGTTTGATAATTTTTTTTAAATAGGTATAGATTTAAAAAAAAGGTGCGTTGAAATTTTATGACATCACAACTGTGAATTTCATACAACTTCCATACTAAAAGCGCGTTTTTAAGTTTGATAAAGAGTTTGCAGATTTGATTGAGTTGTCATCATCCCTATTTCGCTAATTGTTTTTTTGATGTTTTTGTTTGGACCCCGGGATTGTTTATATTCACAATTGAACCCGGTAGGGGGCGCTGCAATCGTGTTCGAGGTTCAGGGCAGGACAATGTCTGCCGGGCCTACTAGTCAGTTATATAACGAAATCATTTATAATGTTACTGAGTTGCGATTTCTGATTTTAAAGTTAAACCAAATTGTGTCCAAAGTTCACACCTATTAGAGTTTGTCGCATTTATATTAAATTGAAGATTTATGCATAAACCCTACAATTTTTGCTGAACACGACACACAGCAAATTTTATTGGAATTAAATTGAAATGTTAGGCTGCAAGTTTTTCGTGGTCATAACTATAAATAGTTAATTTGTAGGGCAGGTGGAAAAACTTTTTTTGGATTGTAAGTGGAAAATCGTTTAATTGTCTTAGCTCTGCTATTTTCAATTTCTTTAATAAAATGTAAAGTTTTTCTGGAGGTTATTTGATATTTCGTTATCCTGCCATCTGAACTAAATGAATGGAACATAATACTTTAGTGTCTATAACCGAATGTCGAACTATCCTAGAAACAGTCTAAAAATAGTGTCACTGACAACTTGTCACGAGGAATGAATTATCAACTATAGTGTAACAAGCATCTAATAGCACTTGGATAATACAGAAAAGGGGGAGTGGTTGTAAAAATAAGGATAAATAAAGTAAGAGTGAGATAGCAGCGATCGTTCCGATTTTAGCCACATTTTTTTTTGATTCCACTACAAGTTAGCCCTTGACTGCGATCTCATCTGATGGTAGCGGGCTAACCTCTGTTAGGGGTATGGCAGTTATATTAAACCCATAATACAACCCAGTCGGTTTTTACACGGCATCGTACCGGAACGAACGCTAAATCGCTTGGCGGTACGTCTCTGCCGATAGGGTGGTAACTGGTAACTAGCCACGGCCGAAGCCTCCCACTAGACCAGATCAGAGAAAATTTTGAAATTATAAATTCCCAAATTAACCCTGCCGGCAATCGAACCCGAGACCTCCCACGTTAAGATAGCACTCAACACTGCGCCAGGGAGGTCGTCAAAACATTCTTGATCCTTGTCGCACTGTAGCAGATTGGTCAAGTTATAAAGTCTTACCTCTTCAAATTTCTTACAGATGAGAGTGAAAGCTTTGAAAATAGCAGTTGTGTTGCCGGTGACTGTGACAATACGTTCTGGACATGATCCATCTGATATGTTGATTTTAGCTCCAGACTGTAACAAAACGAGGCATTTTGTATGATATATGATAAAAAGAAAAGTCCTTACCCACTTGTTCTGAGTGACTCATCAACACCCCGCGCCAGCCTCAACCCTCGGAAAGCATTTTGCATAGAGGTTCCCTTTATAATGTAGAAAAAGAATAAGGCCGGATTATTTGAATACCCCATGGGGGCGATAGCGCGAGCAGTCGCTAGTTTAATACAAACATGTACCATGTACTAACTTTATAATTTTATTACAGTGCTTCACACACGAGGAAAATTTCCTAAACTTACATACATATCAAAAATTTTCGGAACCGGCAGGATGTACCATGTACTAATTGATTATTTTATTCATAGTGCCAGTTTATAAGTATGGAAAAGCCAATTTTAAATTTAAAGACAGGACATAAAATAAACTAAATATGATGTTTGACTTTTAACTCACCTCTTCTCTAAATCTTTTAACGATTTCTCCTTTTTTGCCAATAATACTGCCAACTTCCTGAAAAAGAAGAAAGAATAACTTTTATTTATTTATTGCGAGTAACTAAATTGAAAAAGTCTTAAGATGCAACTGAAATAACTTCTGTGCAGTGAAGTGGCAAGCATTGGCAAGTATTGTGCAACAAACGCACGCATAATTAATGCAGGCGCATGAAGATTTATATCGCACAAAAGATTTCCTGTCTGGTGTACATTAATAGATGAAGCATTGCAATTCTTTACTACATTAATAGTATCTGGATGCACAATGACAGTTTTAGAGTGCCGGCGACATAATGCCGGGCCTGTTTCCTGGCAGCATCTGCGGTTGACTTCTGCAGTATGTGAACAATGCTCAGTCTATCTTATTTAGTACTAGATGATTCCCGCGACTTCGTCCGCGTGGACTAAGTTTTTTTTTATTCCCGCGGGAACTCCTTAATTTTCCGGGATAAAAAGCCTATATCCTTCCCCGGGATAACTACCTCAATACCAAATTTCAGCAAAATCGGTTGAAAAGATGGGCCAGGAAAGCGTAGCAGACAGACAGACACACTTTCGCATTTATAATATTAGTATGGATTACTGATCAAGTAATACATCTTATAACACAAATAGAAACCAGACAGACAGTGTGATCCTACATAAGTTCAAAGAACTTCATTCCAATTGAATATATTAATTAATATTATTGATAAACATTTGCATATTATTATCTATTCATACATAAAAGCTATCATGCAGATAACAATATAATATATGTAACCTATTATATTATAGTAACATTATCTTTTTCATTAAGTAGTAATATTTTATGCAGATAACCAATAATATTTAAGTAGCTACAGGAAACGGAAATATTGTAGTTAAATAACTTTGGTAGAACTATTACTAAAAGGAATTTTTATTTAAAAAATTTCAATTGAATTAAGACATGATTTCAACATGTTTTTTTTTATTTATTTATTTTAGTTACTATTGATACTCTGTTGATATAATTAAAAGAAATAAAGGAAGCCTAAAACCCCAAGAGACAGTAACAAAGTTAAACATATGCAGCATTCTTTCAATTAAAAAAGAAACAAATTGATGTTTGATGAACATGGAGAATGCCAATAGCTGGCGTCTTTCCAGATATACTTTATATTGGATTACAGCCAATTAAAACTATTTACTAGATACATTGCATAGGTGCATCCAAACACACACATTTCACAGTTTAGATAGACATCTTAGGTGTGTTAATTTAGGTGCTCTTGAGTGAGTGATATTTGAATGTTTAAATAAAGAAACATTTTACTATACGTTTTAAATAGGTACATAATATATATAATATAATCCTAAGATGGGTGACCATCATGTTGCCTTTATCAATTTTACACAGTACATGCTCCTTATGGTTACCAAAGGGCTAAATTCACTAAAGTTTAAATAAATGTCTGTCTTATAGTTAAAAGTTAGATCAATTTTTTTTTTTTTTTTTTATTCATTATAAGGCTTACGCTTGACCACATCACACCTGATGGGAAGTGATGATGTGGCCTAAGATGGGACGCGCTTGCCTAGAAGATGCCTATTCACTCTTGATTTAAAGATACCCAGATTGTAATTGGTGGGAAACACAGTTTTAGGTAGAGTGTTCCAGACCCTAGCCATTCGAATGAGGAATGAAGACACAAAGCGTTTCGTTCGTGTGGATGGAACGTCGACGACATAGGGATGGAAACTCGCACGGCGTCTTGCGGTACGATGGTATTATTAACTAGATGATACCCAGCACTTCGTCCGCGTGGATTAAATTTTTTCAATTCCCGCGGGAACTCCTTAATTTTCCGTGATAAGAAGTAGCCTTTGTTCTTCCCCGGGATACAATCTATCCCTGTATCAAATTTCATCAAATTGGTTGAACAGGTGGGCCGTGAAAGCGTAGCAGACAGACAGACACACACTTTCGCATTTATAATATTAGGGTGGATTACTTACTATCAAAAAAACCAAGTAAGTACTATATATTTAATGTTTCTGCATCGTTTGTTTTAAGCCTATTAAGTCTGTCTAGTCATCAAGGAAGTTAGTGGACCTCAACAGTAATTCCTACGGCGGTGAAACTTTACAGTGTGAAGTATCATCATGTTTATGTTGTGTTTTTAAGTTTCTGGTACAAAATAAATAAATAAATATTTCGAGTAAAATGTATATCCAAAAAAAATTTGGAAAGGAAGTTAGGTATTTTAATACTATACCCAATTGATAAAGTATGACATTATTAGTAGTACATTATTGCATAAACATAGTTTACGTTTGATAATTATGATCAGATTATTAAATATTGATGTTTTGCATGATTTTTTTTTTGATATTTCCGTTTTAGTGTAAATATGAGTACCTACCTAATATTATTTAAAAAAGATGTCGAGAAATTATTCAGTCCAAAATATTAAATTTTAGGTATAAATACCTAATTTCTGCATGTTTTTTGGATCTTTTTGTATAATTTTTTAAAAATTGGTTCATACCATACTACAACCCTGCCAAGTTTCAACAACCTGAGGATTCAATGCAAGGTCTCCATACAGCAACCCGCTCTGTTTCCTAGACTATAATATAATACTTAATAATATGTTAAATTGCATTTATGTTTATGTCCATCAGGAAAATTAGTTGAGATCATCCTTTGTGCAAATTTCTTATTTCAGGTTAATCCATCTAAATACTTAGATAATGCAATAATAGATTTCAGATTTAATCTAGTTTTATTTACTTACAGAAAATAACTCTAACATTGATGTATTACTTTTAACACAGTATTCATGAATATTATGAAGATGGGTAAAAAATCTAGATTTTTGAAAAATCGCATTGAAACTCTTTAATCAAACAATAGCATATGGCCTTCCCCAGGATACTATGTACTCCTGCTTGAACCATGAAAACAAAGCAGACAGACACACTTTTATGTTTATAATATTAGTATATAGATAGTAAGAAGCTTACATAATTTAAGAACTAACTATGCATGTACTTAAGTAATTTAATGTTTTCAGAACTGTAAAGTTCTAATTTAATTGATAGGACAAACCAACAGTTCAATAATTTGAGTTTGAAATCCTTGGGACATTCAAAAGTTGATAGTGGAAATGGAAAACTAATGCATTTACGGACAAAAGTACTAGCTAGGCGAGCAAGGCAATACACAAACAGGATATTGTGCTAAGCATCCATACAAGTGCTAGTTTCCTAACAAGATTTAAATATCAATGTCATGTTAGATTAACATGCTTATTTAAGACTTGGAATTTAGAGTCACTCAACTTGTTATACTTAAAATAAATCATAATATTATTAAGTATTATCTTATTATTACAATGATTGACCACTGCTCAATATTATTTTACTATCATTTGGGAGGTAGTTTCAAAGAAAAATAAAGCATTTTAAAATGTGCTTGATGAGGCTGAACAACTATTTGGCTTCATTAGTGTGTTCATAAATTATTTTACACCAATGTTTATTTTAATTTAGTAAACAATGTCAAAATTGAGTTGTTGCATGTTATACTTTTAATAATCTATAAAATTTAGATAATCTACAACTAACTAATAAGCATCACTAATAAGCATTTCAGGGGGGTATAAGAGGAAGGTAAAGTGCACACATTCAAAATGAGAACATCTTAAAATGCAACAACCCAGACCGTGTTAAACAGATCTAGTGTAAAGATCTTACCTTCCCCTGCATAATCAGTCTGATTGTGAGGGTGACTTTCGAGTCTTCTTCGTGAAGAGTGGGGGCTTTCTCCAGTTCCATGCTGGAGGAGGAGTCCGTCGAGTCTCGCGGAATTTTGACTGCGTATGGGGCTACGTGTGGGCAGGGGACACTCCACTCAATCTAATGGCTGGGACTCGGGGGCTCTTGGCACTCACTGCAGGCAGGGTAAGCTGGAAAACAGGCGCACATCTCATAAGGAACGTCCAAAGGTTTCGAGCGCTAAAGGTGCGGGGCATGGGAAGTACTCGTTTTTTCAAAGCGAAGCTAGATACTTAATTATTTACAATGATAGTGTGACAAGCGCAACGGAATGAGGGCGCCTAATGAGGATCTAGTCGCTTAGATTATTACAAACTAACTTGTCCTAGGTGCGACCGGATTTTGCGGCTGTAATACGAGTCGGCTCGCGATGGTCTTCGGGACCGTTACTTGAACTCGGGTACTGGTTCGCGACTCGCAACATAACCTCAGCCTCGCGCCTCATGGCTAGCCGACCGGGTTATCGATCCCGCAATTTCTAAACAAATCTTCCAGACAATGTCGCCGCAGTTTTCTTACCTCGTTATGTATTCCGACGAACAACGATAACATAACAAATCTTAACACTAAAATTATCACGAAGATTTGTATAAAATCACACTTATCACAATTTTCTTAAACCACTTGTATTAATTAAAAAACTAATAAAATTCGACGCAGGTGACGCGTCTTTGTGAAGCATTTGAAGCTGTCATAGACAACTAAAATGCAGACTGTAACTTTTGATTTGCTCGAAGAGTGGAATTGGATTCTAGGTAATTCGTAAAACTCCAAATTTTGATGTTGGCACTATCGTCTATGGTATTATTAGGGTGAATGTCCACAGTCGGTACAAAATGCTACGAGTTGAATCGCAAATAGGTGCGTTTGTGACTGCGATGTCGTTGGTATTTTAATAGATTTTTCACCTCTCATGCTCTAAAAAGATATTGTCATTATAGCTTAGTGTAGGCGGACTAAAGTTAGCATATTTTAGGGTCTAGGCCCTAGACCCTAGACTCTAGGGATTAAAGTAATTTTTTTTAAATAATTGCTGGCTAGTATACTGTATAGTTCACGTATAGTTAAAGGTAGTAAATGGGTAGTAAAAAATTATAGTCTAATAAGATACGTTCTTTCGTACCAGTCGTTCAACGAAGGCATCTAGATTCTAGACAAAGCAAAGCGGCGGGGTGATAGGGGCGTAACGAATGAAACTAGCAGATTTTTTATAATACTTACAAAATTCTATCACTCTAATGTCTTTTAAGCAGTACCTTACATTTAAGACTGCTAAAACTGTCATGGTATGATGGTAGTCAGGTCTCACAATTTTGTGTGAGCGTCGACCCACTGTATAAAATGAATAAATAGTTAAGCTATGCTAATACGATCCACACAGAATCTACTTTTTTTAGGTACGTTCCATTTTTGAAATAATTTGCACGTAATCCTTTGTTGAATGTAAATAAGCGTCAATGTGCTAATGTTACCCATCGTCACCTAGACTTACGTACGTACCTACTGCGTACAGCTCAATGTCTATGGTTCTTAATGTTTCTTTTTTATTTAATTCCTTCTTTTTAACAATATGGAGAAAAATAAAGTTGGTATTGCGGATTGCCCGCGAAATCTCTAATATTTTTATTGTAAATTAATACATTTATTTAAAAAGGGATGATTATTTAATCCATTTCGGATTTCGATGCACAATACTGTACGTAATACAAGGTGAAGACATAGGGTAAAGTGAATGTGACTATTTATTTGTTAATATTATCATCAAGTGAAAATAAAGATCTTACTCCTACTATTAAAATGTAACAATAGAATTGCAAAAAAATAATTAAAAATCGTTACCTATTTATTTTATTTTCTCGCAATCGAAGTGAAAAGTAGAATGTTTACCAACCACGGGACTAAAAGCCATTCTACTCGACACTATATAGCATACTCGCTACGCTCGGTAAGCTAAACATCTCGTATGAAATGGCTCATTTTAGTCCCTTGATGAACAATCTACTATTGTATACCTACCTAGTCAATTAATTATTCGCGATTGCGTCTTACGACCACCTTCACGACTTAAGAAAGACGCGATCTCGAATATTAAGTAAGAATGGAACTACGCGCTTTTACCTGGTGCAATTTGTGCCTGGTGACAAGTGCCTGGTGACAATTTTGCCGCTGTGTTGCAGCTTTGTACTTTGTAGGCTCTGGCGAGACCTAACGCTGAAAGTTAGATACCTATTTGGATAGCAGCGAATGTTTTTTTATTGCGTACCTACTCTTAATGTAAAAAAAATAAACCACGACCATTCTTGAACTTTATGAGATTTTGAGATAGAAAATTTATTCGTTTGAAAGTGGGAGCTATGAGGTTTATTGCTGTTTTATGTCTCGGGCAGCCATACAAAACGCAATGGCACCATTAGGTACACGAACTTCACACTGAACGCCTGTATGATTCTTGAAGAATGTATCAGCTGTATGAAGCAGACACCAATGGCAGTAGCGCAGTGCTTATACGTCATGGCAGTCGTAATTCCTTCCTCCATGTTATACGTGCTCCGTATAGTGTCAAGTGTCAACTGTCAACGATTTCATAAAGTTCACTCACAGGTAGTTTCTTTATTCTTAATCTTAGTTTTCCCGCTGTAATAGGCTTATCTATGGTTACAGCTTATTATTATTTAAAACTAATAACCTATATAAATGCCGATTTTCAAGTCTCAAACTTCAAAAACTTAGGACCTTCGTTATGGGTGAATTTTCTCATTGCTCAAAACCGTTTCCTAACTGATGTCCTGCCATGAATGAAACTACCTTTCACAAGTTTGTATGCTTTATACTTACTTCCTGAGATATCTGATTAGTGAGCGGTATTTAGCTTTTATATAGTTATTAGATAATAATAATATAGATTACTAGATGATGCCCACGACTTCGTCCACGTGGTTTAAGTTTTTTTGATTCCCGCGGAAACTCCTTAATTTTCCGGGATAAAAAGTAGCCTATGTCACTCTCCCTGGTCCTTAACTATACCCATGCCAAAAATCACGTCGATCCGATGCTCCGTTGCGGCGTGATTGAAGGACAAACCAACAAACAAACACAGTTTCGCATTTATAATAGTAGTATGATGAAGCTGATACGATTAATAAAGTTTTTACTTAATAAAATAATATTAAATGAACCGACCAAAATGCGTATACAATAAAATTAGGTTTTTAAAGCGTTGTTGCAGACTTCCTAACACCCACTGCGCAAAGTAAAACATCAATTAAAGTGCTCCATGTTTTTGCTCAGGATTTGCATACTAATATAATCTAATCGATTATATCCTTCAGGTTATACGCTAAAACCAAGACAAAAGAAAACTCATGAATACGTCTATACAATCTGAAATTGTAGGGCTAAGTTGAGAATTAAGTTACCTAAACGTTTCAAATAGTTCGCGTTATGAATATAGTGACTCATCTTTGTTTGCTGGCTGCCACGCCAAGTCCGACCAATGAAGTAGTAAGAAAGCAGAAAGCTTTTTGATTTTTTGATTGGTCGGAGGGCGAGGATAGTGATGATGAGATGAGAGGAAAAACTATCAAAATGTTTCTAATAGTGGTCTTATTTACCTACGGAAAAAAATATATTAGGCTAGTATATTTTTTTCAGTATAGGTACATTAATAACGTAGATTTACGAATCGTGTTAATTTCTCACAACTTATGTAGGTACAAAGCCCAGATTTTTATAAATTTTACAAGAGTCTTTCAATTTTATTTATGTTAGGTAAACAAAACTTAGGGATGGAGATCCTTAAAAGTTTTGGGCTATCAATATTGTTTCAAATTTAGGTACGTCTATTAGTTAATACTTAGAATAATAATTTATAACTTTTAAGTTTGATTACTTAGCTCTTTGTCTGTGGTTTTAGGAAGATGTTTTTTAATATGTTTCGTCGTATAAGTACTTATCTGTACCTAGTAAGTAGTTTTTAACATAATTAGGTCGGTTGTTTCGTGGTACCTAATGGCTACTACCACAGCTACTACTGCTATGAGCCAATATCACGGTAATGCTTTGCAATATTATAGTACTTTGTTTTGATCAAACACCTAGAAATGTTTGATAAGCAGTGGTTATGTGATAAAGTGATCACCTAAAAATGCCAAATATCTAGAGGAAACGCGGGCGGCCGTTTGACCATACAAACATATTGTTCTGTTTTCTCCGTGGATAATAACAATGGAGAATTTTTTTTCATTATGAAATCCATATCTATCCGTGCCATGTGCCTATGTGTTGCTTAATGCTTTTTTATTTCCAGATATATTTTTTTTATCCACTACAAGTTAGCCCTTAACTGTGATCTCACCTGATGGTAAGTGATGATGCAGTCTAAGATGGTAGCAGGCTAACCTGTTAGGGGCATGGCAGTTATATTAAACCCATACCCCTATTCGGTTTCTACACGGCATCGTACCGGAACGCTAAATCGCTTGGCAGCACGTCTTTGCCGGTAGGGTGGTAACTAGCCACGGCCGTAGTCTCCCACCAGGCCAGACCAGGGAAATTTAGAAATTATAAATTTCCAAACCCTACCGGGGATCGAACCCGGGACCTCCGCACGTTAAGGCGACAGCGCTCAACACTGCGCCACGGAGGTCGTCAAATGAATGAAGGCGCGACGAAGCGAGTCTTCTGGCGTAGCCCATCTATTTTCAATCTTACCTAATATTATAGTACTTACCTAGTCTGAATGACACAATAGTTATCAAGCACCAAAGTTTGTGAAATATATTAAAAGGCAAAGGATACATTATTACTTCAAAAATTACAAAAATGACCCAGTTTTTAAAATGGCCATTAAAAGTTATCCCGCAAATAAAGACGAATAACTTAATTTTAAAAAAATATACTGACATAGCCTATATGGAGGTATGCCCCTCAATAATATTCTTGAACAAAGGTTTAAAATCAGTTCAGTCTAAATGGAGGAAACAGGAGAATACGAGAGTAGGAATTCGTCTGTTTTTAGGGTTCCGTACCTCAAAAGGAAAAGGAACCCTTATATATGATTACTTCGTTGTCAATCTGTTTGTATTTTCGTCTGTCAAGCCCCTTTTTCTCAGGAAGGTTCATCAAGGTGAAGTCGGAGGCGATGTGTTGACATTAATACCAAATACTGAGATCTAACGACGTTTATTTGGAGCTGTAAAGAAATTGTGCTTCTAAGTCAACGCAATCCAAAAATATGATCAATCATGTATGGCGTTTATTTTGACAATAATCCCGGGGCCTCTTTGATTTTCCGGGATAAAAGTAGCCTTTCCAAGATTTCAACCTACTCGTATACCTGTTCAAAAAATCCCTCAATCCGTTATTCTGTTGCAGCGTGACAACATACTTTCGCTATCCACATTTATTACAATATTTAGGTATAGTAAGTGGATATGGAGAGCGACAGTTTCGTTCCCATAGACTATAGAGGTATAATATAACATAGTTCTCTGAGTTCATTCCGATTAATGCTTGATAGACATTTCCAAAGTGACTGGTTATTGCAGAGGGTGCCAACTTATCGAGCGCCTTTGTTTAGTGAAGTGCATTTTGAATGGTAAGGACTAACTTAGCAGAGCTATCGTTGTATAAGCGTTGTAAAGCGCTTGACCCCTTGATCAAGTACTTTACAACGCGACTTTACGGACTTCTACTCTTCAATATTTAAGACAGCGATTATTGTGATATACCTACCTATGAGATCTTCTGCTTTTTATATTGAGGTTGGAGCGCACTTTTTTTTTTATATATATATATAGCGAGCAAACGAGCAGGCGGGTCACCTGATGGTAAGTGATTACCGCCGCCCACGAACATTTGCAGCACCAGAGGAACCGCCAATGCGTTGCTGGCTTTTGAGAAATTTGTTTATCCGCCCTTTGAAGAGCCCCATATTATACTCATTAGGGAACACAGAAGATGGAAGCTGGTTCCACAATTTGCAGGTACGTGGCAGAAATGACCTGGAATAGTGGGTGGTGGAAGAGGACCAGGCATCCAGGTGGTGAGGATGAAATTTGTTTCTGCGACGAAGAGTGCGACTGGAGAACACGGAAGGTGGTATTAGATTAAATAGCTCCTCAGAGCACTCTCCATTGTAGAGACGATAGAACACACAAAGAGAACTAACGTCTCTTCGGTGCTCTAGGGACTCCAGCGTGCAAGTAATTTTGGGATTATCCACGAGTCGAACTGCCCGCTTTTGTATCCGGTCAAATGGAAGGAGCTGGTACTTGTTTGGAAAATGCCTGTTCACTCTTGCCTTGAATGTACCTACTTAAGTATGTCATATGTGGCAGAAAACACGGACGCCGGAAGGGAATTTTATACCTTAGCGGTTCCTATATATTGAACAATAACGTTTCGTACGAGTAGATTGGATGTCGAAAACATAAATAAGGATGCCAACGCTCTCGTTTTCTCGCAGTCCTGTGGTAAAACGGTGACTGGTTCCACATGTTGTTTGAATAACACTGACACCGAACAGAGTTGAAGCGGTTTTTTTCAGAGCTCAAATAAGGTATATAAATTCGTCCTTCGTCCGCGTGAATTAAGGTTTTTTGTTCTGATAAAAAGTAGCCTATATGTGTTATTCCAGACTATGTGCCAAATTTCATCCAGATCCGTTCAGCCGTTCTGGCGTGATTAAGTAACAAACATCCATCATCCATCCATCCAAACTTTCGCATTTAAGTATAATATTAGTATAATAGAAGTATAGATTGTAGATTGTTTTGAATCTGTGACTGTGCTATTGTGTACCTATAATATAATAGGTATACAAATCTTAAGTTTCCTAATATATTCTGAGCGATTGCTTCTTGATTGTTCAGACACCCTGAAGCTGCTGAAGATACCCTGGCAGCCGAACGGAAGCATTTTAGCATTTTCGTAAATGCACAACACTGGCAGTACTTATGTAAACAAAAATAATCTACGTAGGGTGCAAATGTTGTATGTAGCACGTATGTAGGTAATTAATTAAGTATAGGATTACATATACCTACCTGTTTCCTGTGTCTGTGTAATGTATAATGTAGGTATGTTTAATGTCCTTAAATCAGAACAGCAAGCTGCTACGAAGTAAACGCATGTCCTGAATTATTATTATAGCGTACAATTTACTCAAAGTACGTAGGAAGCGTAGCGCGTAGTACGAGTAGCTGGCTCCTTTTAGCACTAAACTGAATCGACAAGACCTATTTATTACCTACTAGCTGATGCTCGCGACTTCGTCCGCGTGGATTTAGGTTTTTCGGTTCCCGCGGGAACTCTTTAATTTTCCGGGATAAAAAGTAGCCTATGTGCTATTCCAGACCATAATCTATCTCTGTGCCAAATTTCATCCAGATCCGTTCAGCCGTTGGAGCGTGATTGAGTAACAAACATACATCCATACATACATCCATCCATCCAAACTTTCGCATTTATAATATTTATTTGATACCTATTCTGTGCTAATACCCACGAAACTAGCTGGTTCTGTTTTATGCAAATACAAAATTGAGATGTTGTCTGAATAGATTTTTGTTTTTAAATCCCGTAGTAGCACAGAATTAAATCAAATATAATAAATATTATAAATGCGAAAGTTTGGATGGATGTATGGATGTATGGATGTATGGATGTGTGGATGTTTGTTACTCAATCACGCCCCAACGGCTGAACGGATCTGGATGAAATTTGGCACAGAGATAGATTATAGTCTGGAATAACACATAGGCTACTTTTTATCCCGGAAAATTAAGGAGTTCCCGCGGGAACCGATAAACCTCGATCCACGCGGACGAAGTCGCGGGCATCAGCTAGTACTTATCAAATAAATATTATAAATGCGAAAGTTTGGATGGATGGATGTATGGATGTATGGATGTTTGTTACTCAATCACGCCCCAATGGCTGAACGGATCTGGATGAAATTTGGCACAGAGATAGATTATAGTCTGGAATAACACATAGGCTACTTTTTATCCCGGAAAATTAAAGAGTTCCCGCGGGAACCACAAAAACTCAATCCACGCTGACGAAGTCGCGGGCATCATCTAGTACTAAATAGAAGCTCGCGTAGAAGTTTAAAACTCTTTCATTTCTGGGAGAAAAAGTATATCCGCCTATCCGTCTCCAGGATACGAGATTTTGTACTTGACTTCTTCTCATACGGTGGAAAAATAAACCTTTTGATAAGGGTACCTACCGGCAACCGAGTATAGAATTTCAGCCCTTGGATGGCCCTTGGTAACCCTACACATGAGTAACGTGGTACACGTTAAACGTATATTCGCATGACGGCGGTCAACGAGGACGACAAATTATTCACGAGGTTATTCCTATATTTCACGAGCGCCTCTAATACGACCTGTCACGAGGGTTTATATATTAATGAATTGTTGTTTTGAGTGCTACCAGCTATCCACGCGAATGCTTTGTTCAAAAATGTGTCCTAACTTGTTCAATGTTAGGACGCAGATGAATAAATTTATAGGTTTTAATTACTATATAATATGCTCTAAGTTAATTTCTAAATCATCTGCAGTTGTTCTCGATTTAATTTAATTTGACGTATGAAACTGGCACCGGCGGCGCCGTGCCATTAATCATAATTAAAAACTTATTTTTTTTATTTTAAACGGGGGCCGCCAATTCCAAGTTAGATCATATTACTGTGTGTTTCTTAAGGTTTTGGGGCTCTCTAGGTCTGATTCCCGGGGCGGACTATGTCGTCCCCATTAGCCCGCCACTGCATAGATTGCAATAAAGTATATCCACGTCCGCCTACAAAAAATAGTAATTATTAAGTATAGGTAGACGTCCGTAGACCGTAATTATTTTTTTAGAGCAACGTGTTCAAGTTTTATTGCGTAGCATTGAAGGATCCGAGCACCGAGAATTTAATTTGTATAATAAAGCTCCAAAAAACGTTGCAAAAAGCGGCTCTACAAAAAGAACTCGCTAGTTCTTTTCGTAGAGCCCCGCAGAACATAAAAACTAAGAGTATCTCGTGCATTATAAGAATGATGATGATGATGTAAATGATAGGAGTTTGTAATAAGTCGCAGGACTCTTAAACCGTTTAAAGTAGGATTAAAATAATTGAGTTACTGAATTACCTTGTTTACTGAATTATACCTACTTATAGAAGTTATATTAATTATTATGTAAACAAATAAATGCGGATTCCGGACTCGTTTTTTGCACCCACCAACGCTGTGTAGCAACTAGGTAGGACATTCTCTAAAACTACTGTAAATACTAAACCTTCGTAGAAATAAAACTTTGGTACTTACATTATAAATCTTTTATTCCAAAAGCGCTGCAGAATTCATTGACTTTTAGTCAATTTAGTAGATATCTGAAACAATTAAAAACATTGTAAAAATTAAGACAAATTATTATTATACTATTCAGTCCAACTCACAAAATATAATTGTATAAATTGACGGAAAAATAGGAAGGTGTTCGTAAACTAACTAGTAATTAACGGATCAGTCGTGAAAAGATAAAGAAACCTTAGAAATTTGGACATATACTTTACTAGATGATGCCCGCGACTTCGTCCGCGTGAATTAAGTTTTTGATTCCCGTGGGAACTTCTTGATTTTCCGGGGTAAAAGCCTATGTCCTTCCCTGGGATACAACCTATCCCTGTACCAAATCTCATCAAAATCGGTTCAACGGTTGGACCGTGAAAGCGTAGCAGACAGACACACTTTCACATTTATAGTATTAGTATGGATATTATGTTTTTATAACGGAAAATCAAAGTGTTTCCACGAGATTTAAATAAACCTAAACTCACTCTAAAAACGCCGCGAGCAAGTTTGAAAGAAAGTTAGGTATCTGAATGAGCATTAAGATGTAAAATGGTGCTTTGTCATAGGTAAGTAAAGTTGAGAGAAGCGTTGATGTCTTTCTTTCTTAATTCTTTCAGTAAGCCGTTCAAGAGATTCATTTTTAATTCTCTAATTGAATTTTTATCCGAGCAGCGAGTAAAAGGAGATGGCTATCTTTAATGAAGGAATTAATAATACAATAGGCTTCATTCGGAAGTTCTTCAACTAATTAAACTTAATAATCCTATAGAACGGGATTCACTTCTCGATATAAGTAACCGGATTTTTATGATAAATCTCCCACTGTGCCGTGTTTAATGCAAATCACTTAGAATACCATTATGGACCTTTTTTCATGGAGTAACAGCGTTTTTAAGATTCATCTAATCACCATGTTTAATTAATATATTGCTTTACTAAAATAAAATGAATCTGAGGTAAGTAATATAGCGTGTCTCTGTGATTCACGCTGTGAGTTCACGAGTTCACAATATAGGCGCGCGGGGGTGAAATCGAGCAAGCGCATATTATGTAGCAAAAAATGGAAGAAACAATTTGTAAAAAAATAAATATTTACTGTTCATTACAAATTAATCCGACAATGTGTTTGATTTAGATATATATGAATTTTATCTTATATTTCTTGAGCAAATTATTAGTTTCAATAAGGAGAAAAATCGCTTTAAAAGGTAAAGGTAAGAGGTATGTTTAATAGTAGATTGTATTATAAGGGAGCAAAATAATATTTTTACGGCGAGGGCGCTTTTTTGAATCCAGAACGAAGTGAGGGATTCTAGAGTAGAATCCTGAACGTAGCGAGGGATTAAAAGTACGTCGCCCGAGCCAAAAATATATTTGCGCCCGAATGATACACTCTACTTTTCATCACCCTGTATGAGAAAATTTGGTTCCCGCGGGAACTCTTTAATTTCCCGGGATAAAAAGCATATGTGCTATTTCCAGACTATAATCTTTTTTTTTTTTTTTAAAATCTATCTCTGTGCCAAATTTTATACAGATCCGTTCAGCCGTTCGGGTAACACAAATCCATACATCCATACATCCACACATCCATCAAAACTTTCGCCTTTATAATAATATTTATTTAATTATAATTTTTTTTTTTTTTTTTTTTTTTTTTTTAAATATATATATCCATATAGCCCTTTCGTTAGGTAAAATTCAGAAATTATAAATTCCTAAATTGACCCTGCCGGGGATCGAACCCGGTACCTCCGCACGTTAAGACAACAGCGCTCAACACTGCAGCGCCACGGAGGTCGTCAATTTGCGTTGGCGCTGAACACTAAGATGTTCCAAATTCAATAAGTGCGCGGCAAAGATAATTGCGGCGCACTTACGAGTATAAAGAGGATTAAAAACTCATTACTGCCCGCTAAAAGTTTCTTATAGAAAACACCACCTTTGGGCGCACATAAAGGCGAACCAAGTCGTCCTTTTCGAATACATGGGATGAAAAATAAATTTCAATGCAGTCTTTTTTTTTAATATTGTATTTTGAGATGCGTCAATGGCTGCTTAAAGGCCTTGAAAACAGCAAAATTCAAGTCCACCTAACTGATTTGGGGTCAGCTAGATGGACTTGATGGAAGGCTGATAAAAATATGCCGCAAGCAGCTGCTAGATACCTATAACTTTTTCCTTTATCTTTATTTTACAAGCTTCCTTAAATCAAGTAAGTAATTAATTCCGTAAAATATGGGTGTAAAAGACAGTAATTTTGTGGTGTCTGACTAAATAAGTGTAATATTTTTGATCGATTAAAGTTTGCGGCACATTCTGGGAAAGATTTGAGACTATGTAGGTAGAGCCCCCTGTATGGGGCAATTTGAATGCGGAAACCAATCAACCGCTTGGATCGCTCTAGGATGTTTAAGTGGGTATATTATTCATCGAGCTCACGATCGTTTCACAATCACAAACCAAGGAAACCTCCAGCCTCTACGATATGTTTCTGTTTATTCTATAGTTTGGATTGTATATACTAGATAGGTACGATATGACGTATTAAACCTAACTGTAGCCTTAACTTAAAGGGTAAAAGTAAAACCATACTAAAATTATAAATGAAATAGTGTGCACTGCTCGCGAATTTAATGAGAACAAAGCTGCTGAAAAGAAGTTTAAATCGCTCAAGCGATAATGTAGGCGTTCTATAGTTATGGTTAGGATTTTTAGGAACTGAATATATAAATTATTTATAGGACTAACATAGTCTAAAATAAATTCAAATTAACCGGTGTAAAGTCTTGCATGTAGATAACGTATTTAAGTAATAATACGAAAAACTAATTTTCATGCTATATAAGAAGACTCTTTATGAATTCATGGTTTGCATGTCTTGCATCTGTGTATGATTTTGAACACGTTTTAATATTTGCAATGCTGCTACACTGTATGTTATAAACCCTGTGAGTAGGTATTATAATTAAAGTAATAAAGACGCGAAATATCATAGACTGGCTTTAGACTTGAAATCGTCGTAGCAAATTGCTACGCGTCTACGAAGCCTGAATTGAAATAGCTAGGGCACATAAAACACACGACGGGCATGACAGAACAAAACGTCCGCGCAAAACGTCGGCGTCGTATGAGAAACAGATTTCCTCATGTCGGGCGTGTTTGTGCAGCCTCATAAAAAGTTAACGCGCAGAATTTTGGCAGCCAGACGAAAAGGTTTTTGTAGCCCTTACGGTCGTGTCAATCGATTCCTAAGAAATGATGATTTTAGTTTAGTCTATCGGGAATTGAACTTGGGGCCTCTCATTTATCAGCCCACAGTGAACGCCAATGCGCCAAGGTAAGTCGTGCAAACCAAAGTAGTTGCTGTGGCCTTATTTTTGTGTAACATTCTTCTTTACGCCGTCGTTTCTTCCTATTAGATTCTGATTAATAGCAGCAATATTCGGGCACGCCATGCCGTATATAGACCGCAAGAGCTCAATGTGTTCGCGGCCATTCCTGCTCGTAACTCAAACGTAGCCGCCATTAATATTTTATTACGCGGTACCCAAAAAAACATTTCGAACATTGCGAGGTATGTAGAATTTGTGGTTTTACGGTCTAAAAAATTTTAGCGTATAATTACTTACTTATTAATGTCATTAGGTACACTCATTGTTAGACCGATGTAATTGTTAAGTTGTATCTCTTTGCTGAAAAAAATCTTTGTAATGATGTTTGGTACCTACTCCACGCCGCGATGACTGAATCAATTTGGCCGAAATTTAGAATGGAGGTAGAATTCACACATACGACACATTTTATCCCGGTAAATTAAAGAGTTCCCACGTGAACCTAAGAAATTAAACCAACGCGGACGAAGTAGCGGACATCATCTAGTTAAGTATAATACCAAGTCAATAAGGCATAATATTATGTCTTGTGAATTCGATGATGTTTTTTTTATTCTAAGCCAGAAATTAAGGAGAAAGCAACTTTTATTATTATGTAAAAGTTATAAATTCTATTAAATTAAACTCATTCTAAAGTGTGTCTTCTATAACCACCTACCTACCTATGATTTTTTTATAATTACTAAGTTAAGGTAGACCCGTTCATGGATAACTCCTATTAAATTATAATTTCTTGCAAAAACTTCCACCTATTACAAATAAGAAAAACCACCAAATCACAACAAATGATACTTAATTAATGTTGACAAAATCCGAGCCATAAAAGCCTCCTTACGAAACAAACGGAAAGGTTCAAAGTCATTAGGGAAAGTTAAATCTTATACTTAATATAAATCATAGACTCCTGAGGATTACTAATGGCTGCGAGACCTGAGGGAACAAAGCAGGTTTGGGAGCAATCAGCCGGAAATACGAGAAATCAATTCTCAACTGGTAACGAGGTAACTTATTTGTTCTTTTGTTCATAATTTAGTATTTCTGTCTACGTTGCAAACTATTGATACAATACATATTATAATAATGTAATGTCTGTTTCGAATGAATGAATTTTCTTTTTAGTTAAAGAATGAGCAATGAGCTTTACGATAAAATAATATGACGATAGAGTCCAAAATGGATGGCACAAACTGTGAACTTGTGCGAACAAGTTGATAGTTTTTGAGCATCTGACAGCTCTCTCTTTAATAGACCTAGTGATTTTGAACTCTACATGCATGGAAAGTTCCAGGAGGTCAGGGGGGTTACTATACCATCGCCTAATGCAATATTATTTTTAAAATGTCACGTACCTTGACATAAATAATAATTAATTAATATCACTTGCTTCAAACGGTGAAGAAAGATATAGTTCTTCATAATGCTCTCGCATGGTGTCTGAAGTCTGCCAATCCGCACTTGGCCAGCGTGGTGGACTACAGCTAAACTATTCTCATTCCCAGAGGAGCCTCGTGCTCAGTAGTGAGCCGGCAATGGGTTGATAAGACAGAGAGAGATTATTATTAAATAGAGTGAAGGCACCTACATAAATTCAGAGTGCTCATAATATTAGCCAATAGAAGAGAAAAGATACTCGAAACAATCACCTACCGCAACTACGTGAGTTGTCGATCGGCAAATATGTAACCACCCTTTATTAGGATTATACGTGTTCCCGAATTCAACCGCGGTTATTCAGCTATTGAAATCGATCGCTCTGTTGAGAGTATTTTTGTTTAGCGGTTACACAGGGTGTACCTAACTGGGTTGCAGCGAATATACTCGCAGTGGCTTGTGTTACTCAATTTGCATACTAAACAATAATATTGTTTACTCCTACTCGTATGTCAATTTTGTTAGGAGCCATGACTTTTTGACATCAAATACGAAACCATTAGCTTTCAAAGTACTTAAATAAATTATCTTAGAAACAACCGCAGCGCGCGTCGCTACATTTTATTAGCTTTTGGCATTGATGTATAATTTTTTTGGGCACCAACTACAAGGTATAAGTAAAACGTACTATTACCTATTCTTTGGTATAAGTATGATTACCTTTCGCAATTTCTGCCACTTTTTTAACGCGTTCCAAATTTATAACGTGCCCCACAGTAACCATGCTCATTTGAATATTACGGGGTCTTCAGCTTTTTGGTTCCACCGACCGGTTCTTAGAACAAACAAAGCAGGCTTGTTTACTTGCACTTGAACTTTACGGGTTATATGTACTATTTCAGTGACCTTATTTTTCTTACGCAACTCTTATTTTGGGATTCTTATTTTACCTATAAAACCTAACGTAGCTCGCAGCGCGACTCTTTTGGGGATCTAACCAATTATTTTTGTGTCCACGTCGCAGCGACTTAAGTGTCGTCGTCTAAAAATATTTATTTTTTATTTAATTTATTTATTCTCTACAAAATACAAATTAAAACTAAACCTAAATATAGAAATATAGAAAAATATGTCATACTTTACGCCTACTGGGTATATAATCTGAAGAATGTAGCCTAAGTCGTTATGGAAAGTCAAGTACCTATAGTTATTTTTATTCACTTGTGACAAATGGAACAGAGTACCTACTAGGTACTAAAGTAGATATAGTGTAAGCGTTGGTTTGGTGCCCGTAAGAGAAAATTACAAGAAATAAAAGCAACTTCTTACGTCAAAAGAATACCTTTAAAGAGAAATAACAAAAGTCGTGTAAGTACTCGTAGTATGCATTTACGTGGCTTACTGAGTGCATTAAGACAACTTTTAGTTCCCAAGTTGCGATAAAAAGAGCTGGAGCGTAGTTTTCATGCATATTTTCTCAAGGCTCTTTACTTGCGGCGTGAGTTTTTAGATATCCTTCCAAAACTTGGGATGGAATTAGCATTTACCTATTGTCTATAGGCAACGTCTATATGTATCTACCTATATTGAATTTGCCCGCATAGAAATTTTATTCACCGATTTGGGAATAATGCCAGCAAACTTATTCCTATTGGATATCTTTTAGATTGAAAAATCTTTTGGGCTTACAACTATAAGAAAACTTAAAGGATAAAGTAATTATTTAAACATATTTAGTATATAATAATAATGCCCTCCCGACCAAATTTCGGCCACGGCGGCCTACCTCCAGAGAGATATATATCCATCTGCGCGTTAGATATTATAGTGCTTAAGTGTGCATACACAGGTGCACTCTCTGTTCCTTTACTCTCATAGGCCGATGGGACGAAAATCCGGACACAACCGGAGAGAGATCACGGCTTTACGTGCTCTCCGAGGCACGGGGGTGAAACACCGCCATCTTCCTAACTCCGGGCTAGTACTGAGAAGTTCTTGTCAGAAAAACCCAATCCTTGTTACGGCCAGACCCAGGACTTGAACCCGGGACCTCGTCGGTGGCAGTCGAACATGCTAACCGCTAGAGAACCAACGAGGCAGTTATAACTAGTAATATAACTTAGTATAATATATAAGTAGGTAATTACTGTAAATATATTCTGTGGTATCTAAGCTGCTCAAGAGATCAACCTAGTTGGCTAATAAATTTAGTCAAAAACTATTAAGTATTCTGTGCTAAAACTTTGATTTGATCTATCATTCCCTTATGCTACTTTTGAGAAATCATACAGGAACACTAAGCCAGTAACATAATACTACAATAAACTTCGCATCCCGTTATTTCATTTCATTGTACAGACATGTGACTAGGAGTCGAACCCTTTTCCGACCCTCGTCGGATTTTCGACACTATTGCTTTCCAATGTCTTCATATTTTGTTGTCGATATCCACTTGAATATTTTACACGCAACCTGAATTTACGTAGTACCTAACTATGTCTGAATTCGGTTGAGTACGCTACGAATATAATATTATTGTTTGCTTATTAGGGTAGTACTAATAGGAGCGCTTGATCGAACACCCCACGAAACACAACGAACATAAAATAAACATAAAAGTAGAACTTACGTCAAAATTTGGCCATTTGCGTGGGTGGTAGGTGGACTCCTTACTAGTTTCCTGTATTTAGGATATCATTTCCAATTCCCGCGGGGCTAAAGCTTATAAAAAGCAATTTTTTATTTATTCTTTATTCAACAATAATAGGTTTTTACAAATTAAATCTTCATGTCCCGAAACTCTCGTCAGTTTATCTGGACATTGCACATTCCTCATATAATTATTAATTGCGTAGTATAATATTATGCTCGTCATAAATTATGCTCCAATATCGAAGAATAATCGTTTTGAATAATAATCTATACAATCATTACCAACATACAATATTATAAATAACTAGCTGATGCCCGCGACTTCGTCCGCGTGGATCGAGGTTTTTCGGTTCCCGCGGGAACTCCTTATTTTTCCGGGATAAAAAGTAGCCTATGTGTTATTCCAGACTATAATCTATCTCCGTGCCAAATTTCGTCCAGATCCGTTCAGCCGTTGGGGCGTGATTGAGTAACAAACATCCATACATCCATACAATACATCCATACATCCATCCAAACTTTCGCATTTATAATATTTATTTGATGATCATTTCTTTTCGAAAGAATTTAAGTGTGTGAAATAGGCAGCCATCCTTTGTAAAAAGGACGTTTTTCCTCATCCGTGCTTTTGTGTCGCACAATAAAAATAAAATAGATAGGCAGTCTGTCGTGTTGTTTCTAATTTAAGTATAAAGCAAAAATAGGAAATCAAAGTCCTCAGTACTTAAATTTTATTTAAATAGTCTTATAGAAAACAGGAAAAGAATTTGATGATTTCAGGTTAAAATCACTGATCACTGATCAAAAGGCGGATCGGATTTTAGAAGTCCGATGTGTCTTTGATATGGGCGCCGCCGCTTGTCCGCAGAAGCGGGTATTTTGGTTATCTCGATTCCTCTCAAACTTTAGTAAAACCTAATAGGATAGACAAGGAAACAGTGTGAATTTTTTGGCGGCCGTGCTCAATGAAATAACTCTATGGGTCTATTTGAACCTGTAATATTTTGATACTTTGTTTTTTTTTTGTTTTTATGTTTTTGTGCTAGACCGAGAAAAATGAAAAAGAGTTTTTGTTTCGTGTTTTTATACTCTGAAATGACTAACCATAGAGTAAACCATAGTTTTAAAATAAAGATACTGGTGATAATGTTTATTTTATTGAGTTTCAAAAAAAAAACAGGGTTATTTTTGTTTTATTCTTTGGTATTTTTTATTTCAAACCATAAAGAAGAGCGATAACCTTTTAAACTTTAATCTATAGCGCTAGTTCGTAACGATTTGAATGATGTTAAGTGTTTACGTAGCTCGAACAAGTAATACGAGATATAAATACCTATTTAAATTTGCGCGGCCGGCTGGCGGCCGCTAACCGCAAAATGGCCGCCGCAGATGCGCTGAGTTCACAAAATGGCGGCCTGACAGCCGAAGGGATAAATTCATCAAGGACTGATAATGTCATGAATTATATGAAAAATGTAATTTTATGTGCATAATTTTTCAGAAAAAAATATATCATACTAATATTATAAATACAAAAGTGTTTGTTTGTTGGTTTTTTGGGTTTTCCTTCAATCACGCCTCAACAGAGCAACGGTACGACATAATTTTTTGCATGGTTATAGCACAGAATAGGTAATATTATATAGTTGAGGACGTGGAAAGTGACATAGGCGAAAAATTAAGGAATGAAAAAACTGAAACCACGCGGTCGAAGACACGGGCATCAGCTAGTTAAATATATGTATATGAAATGAATGAAATGAATACTTCATTTCATTCATTTCTTTGCGAATAAAATACCTACACTGAAAAAAGAAATACAAGCCGTCATTGCAGGGTACTTACTTGAAAATGAAAATCGCTGTAAATTTTTCAGGTCTTAAAATCACTCGACCTCATAAATCGTTGTTGCGTAAAAACGTAAAAAATACGACGCTCCAACCTATTTGAAGAGCTTGATGCAAAAATTTCGATCGATATTTCAGAAGGTTTTCTCTATATCCAAAACGTGTTGCTATCTTGAGTTTTAGTAGTTATAGCTGTTTTAGCCTAGTTTGTACTGCGCTCGGGTTTTCCTTTAGATCAAGTGCCGTCATTCTAAATCCAATATGGAAGACTCCCAAACATGGTGGACTAGTTTTTTTAATGCACCCTCATAATAATATGGGTATCAATTAAAAAAGTTTGCTTGAAAGAATACGAAAAATAAAACGACGTCACACTAAATTCAATATGGCGGACGACAAAAACTTGATTTTAAAGATCTTGTTGTTAATGATTTAAAACTTATTTGAATGTATTTTAAAAACCGAGGCAGAAAAGATTTGCTTATTATGTAACATGGCATGAAACTCACAAGAAAAAAAACATATTGAGTACATGAGACGCGCCGCAAGGCCTATTCTAAATTACGCAGCCTACATATTATATGCCTTTGTCACAATCATAATGTGTTTCTTTCATAATAAAATTTATATTTTGTAAGTATAAGGTTCCATACTAATATTATAAATGCGAAAGTGTCTGTCTGTCCGCTAAGCTTTCACGGCCCATCTGTTTAACTGATTTTGAGGAAATTAGGTGTAGAGGCAGGTTACAGCCCGGGGAAGGACGTATGCTACTTTTTATCCCGGAAAATTAAAGAATTCCCGCGGGAATCAAAATACCTAAATCCACGCGGACGAAGTCGCGGGCATCGTCTAGTTCTATATAGTATGAATAGTCGGCAATGGATTAGGCTTTGCAGCTATTACCTATTCTGTGGTTGCAGTATGGTGCTACGTAGTATCAAATTAGGGGTTCCATTTTCGAAGTTAGCCCACTTCCATATTTGATTCCACCGCGGCACTTACCATCAGGAGAGATCGCATTCAAGGGCTAACTTGTAGTGGATAAAAAAAAATGCTGAGACCACAGCCCATAGCTAACTTATCTGCGAATTAAAAAAAGATGCGGCCTCAACTCGACACCGACTATAACATTAATAATTAATAGCGTTAGTTAACACATGCTAATTAAGAAAATTCCCGCCATATTACAATTTAGCATACAAAGTGTTCTAAATGTTAATAAGATCCAGTGTCTCGTTTTACGTGTGATATAAATCAGGCCTCTTTTCATTTTGGCAGCGATGCTTCTCATTTCTTTTCTTGACACAATTGGAGTAGGTACGGATGAAATTAAAGCTATCTACGCGTAATTTTAAACTCCTTACACTCACGAGATTACTAGCTGTGAAATATTCGTACAAAGATACGACTTGAGAAGTAATTAGGAATTTAGAACGTTTATTATTGGCATACGACACAATATAGGCTGAGGTGTTATGGGCCGTTCCAACATTCTGTCGGCCAAGTCAACTTCACCTGCCTGGTGCACCCCATTAAATAACGAAGAAAGCTCTTTTGCTAGTACGATAGGTATGTGCTAGAGTAACGCTGTGGAGTGACGAGATAACGGAGGAAACTGGCAGAAATTTCAAATTAGTTTGCAGTTTCCTACCTCTGTGAGAGTATGGTACCACTCTAGGAATCTACGTACAACTGTATTGGTAGCCGAGTCCATCATTTGTATAGGCGTCGACTGACTGTATGAGCATATAGAGTTATAATATAGTACTAACTGTCTGTATGAGTATTTATTAAATATTATAAATGCGAAAGTGTGTTTGTTTGTTGGTTTATTGGTTTGTTGGTTTGTCCTTCAATCACGCCGCAACGGGACGTTGCGGGCATCACCTAGTAATATAATAAACTAGCTGATGCCTGCGACTTCGTCCTCGTTGTTTAAGTTTTTTTTGGATTCCCGCGGGAACTCCGTAATTTTCCGGGATAAAAAGTAGCCTATGCCACTCTCCAGGTCCTCAACTATATACCAATGGCAAAAATCACGTCGATCCGTTGCTCCGTTGCGGCCAACAAACAAACACACTTTCGCAATTATAATATTAGTATGATTTACACTGTGCTAATACTTATAAGTAAGGCTTGAGGACTTGAAAAGTATTCGAAAACTTAAAAAAACCGTAAAAAGCGTGTTAAAAATAGTAGGTTAACATTTTTCAAAACACAAAGGCAAGCTTACCCGAAAATTCTTTCAGAAGAATGAGATTGTTACAATTTTCCTAGCTTCTCTAGTGGCTGCAACATTCGTACTTTCGGTTGAAAATTATAAGGAGGTAACGTTTGGTTAGAATTAGTACAAAATGAAGAAGATAATATCTATTGAGTTAGTGCTTAATTTCGAGTTTGATCAAAAGAAATCCACTAAAAGAAAACATCCATTTTGCTCGACATTTCTGATACGAACCACTAGGGTGTGGAACACCCTCCCAGCGCACGTGTTTCCTGCCACATATAACTTAAGTATAAGGCAAGAGTGAATAGGCATCTTCTAGGCAAGCGCGTTCCAACCTAGACCTCATCATTGCTTTGCACTAAGTATGATTGTCGTCAAGCGCAAGCCTATCATGCAACAAAAAAAAATCCAAACAAACTTACAAACACTTAAACAAACTTTCACATTTATATTTATTATTTTAATAGAGTAAGAATTAGCTGTTGAGGGACGTAAAAGCGCAGCAGACAGAAAGATACACTCTCACATTATATTTATAATATTAGTGTGGATAGTGTGTAGGAAATTCCTACGGGAGCGAAGCCACCAGCGTTTGGTAGTCAACTCTTAATTTTTTCCGAGAGGGGTATACCTCATCTTGCGTGATTGCTGAAGCCTGTGTGGAAGGTATAACCTGTTATTTACTCACATTTTAAAGGCACTTCACACCCTTGTAATTTGTAATTACTCCACGAAATTAGATTACGGTTGAAAAATTGTATGTACCCAGTTCCACACAGGCATAATCTGGGGAGAGTAAATTCTGATTGATTGAAATCCTGGAGGTACGTACACGTATTAATAGAGGCCCGTTGTAATCTCTCAAAACCCTTGCTTAATAATGGGGTCTACCTACGTTACGTAGAGCGAACTTAGCACGTGCAGTATCATGCTTCTAGAGTTTATTGAGCGTGAGCAACCAATGACCTGTGTTTTTGAGGCTATTCAGGTGTCCGGCAGTTTCCTGGACCAGCATATTTATATATCACAACATGAAACCTTCGCTGGGCGAAAATTTAACTAAAAACTATTCATTATCTTGGTTTGAAGCTGAAATATTTTATTATACTCCTTTATAAATTTCAACCTTTAAAACCAACCTTTACCAAAAATTTTATACCTCTTAAATTTCAAAATGCTCAGGGTATAAAATTTCAACAAACATGCAGTCTTGGGCGTCAACCGTATTGGATAATATGAAATATCTTTCAGTTCCAGGAGTCTCCACATATTTCCCCTGTGCCGCTTTAGAATTGCTTGGTAAACTGATCCGATTAAGTACCTATCTAAAAGTTGGTCAAAGAAGATTATTGCATCAATAGGTATTAGCTAGATCAGATCACTTTTTTTAGCCTTCTAAAGTTAAGGGCATGCATATTATTCAGTTTTGCTGCAGTCCGATGAATACAACGAGTATCCAGATTTTATTATTAAAGCCCTATATTTTATGTAAGTTGTATGAATGTATATGCATATTATATGCTCAACCCGATAGACTGATGAATCATCTACCTCGCAGGGTCAAGGTTAAAATATTTTTCCCGTCACAGCTGTCAGGGCGACACACTGCACTGGGGACCGGACCGGATAGGACCTAAAAGTCCGCTTATTCACTTTTATGTATATGAAATGCGACGGGACAAAACTTGCACATTTACAGGTGTCCGGATAAAAATTAATTACGTTTCACGCGGACATTTTGGTCCTGTCCGATCCGTAGTGTTTTCGCTTTTATACGCCTATCCTACGAGACATGAATAGTTCCTTACTTTTTTTTCTTTTTTTGTTTCCGGCATCGTGCCAGATCTCAAATACTCATTCATACTACCCTCGCAATTGCGTCGAAATGAAAAATATTTAAAATACTAGGTGATGCCCGCGACTTTGTCTGCTTGGATTGAGGTTTTTTGGTTCCCGCGGGAACTCTTTAATTTTCCGGGATAAAAAGTAGCCTATATTGTATCCAGACTAAAACTAAAATATATCTCTGTGCCTTTCATTCAGATCCGTTCTGAGTAACAAACGTCCATCCATCCATCCATACATCAATCCAAACTTTCGCATTTATAATAATATTAGTATAGAAGTATTAGATTCCATGGCATAAAGGGCATTTTTTAAGATATTAAAATTAGTTTTTTTAATCCAATTTATATGCAACTTCTATCTTATTTGTACAGCCATTAGCCACCCTTCGGGCGTTTCAAACCTTTACTGTGAGTGTAGAATCTTTTCCGAGGAGGATAGCAGAGATTTCTATTGTATCATTGCCAAAATAATGTTTCATTGAGCCTTGAGCGATTCTTTTAATAAACAATAAACGAACTCAATCCTAAAATTCGGAATTAATGTTTTTCCGTTAAGATTCAAAGTGTGAATACTGTAGGTACATACTCTTTCATCATGAAATGTATTCGCTTACACTAAAATGCTTTACGCTACGGACATGCTCTGTAAAAGCACTGATTTTTTTTTATTAAAAGTGAGCAAAAGACTTTGTATTGAACTCAAAGTTGTTCGAAAGGTTTTTTCATCGACTGTTTTCCGATCGTAGCACTATATGATTTTACGTCAAAGAGGACTTTCTAGCAAAGAGGCATACTTTTTTTGACATTAATATATATATAGCTGCTCGTGCTGACTGACTCATTGATCACCTCTCCTGTAAAGTTTTGTATGAACATTTTTTTTTTCACTCATCGTTTCGTATAGAAGACAAAAATTCATTAAGAGGAAAAATACAGAGAGAGCTGATGATTGAGGATTTCGAAGACGGATGAAGAGCACCAGCCAGGGTATCGAAGATAGGTGGGGGGTGCTCGACCAAATGTCACTCGAAACTTCATCCAATTGACAGTGAGTGAAAAAAAAATTCAAAATGGCGGATTTAAGATGGCCGCCATACAAATTTCGTCGGTGTCTATCTCGGAGAGTATAAAAGATGGAAGAGTGGTTTCTTGGCAAAAGATGATCAGAACATGAAGGTCTACTTGATGAACAGGAAAAAAATTCAAGATGGCGGAATTTATTTTCCATAGAAAATGTATGGCGAATATTGAAGAGGCTACAAGTGTAGAACTATGCAAGACTGCGGTTCCTTTTCAAGATTTGTTTTTATGGAAGAAATCTCATTTTGACGAATGGTTCGGAGAAAAAAATATGGAGAGAGATGATGATCTAAGGTTCGGATGATGGGTGAGGAGCACGGTCAGGGTATTAAAGATAGGTACCTACTTAGGGGCTGCTCAAACAAAAAGGGAGGGGCGGGGGGTTGGTGGTCTTTGTTTTATGTTTTTCCTTTATGAGAATTTTCTTTTACGTCGGACGCTTGGCTGCTCTGGCGCTGGCGCTTCCACTGTGCTCACTAGCATAGCAGTGTGTTGTTCAGATCAGAACACGTAGACAGTAAACCAGCTGCCCGATTATGTAAGAATTGTCGATCAAATCGTCAAAGTTCGGCGTCAAAGTAAAATAAACCATAACAGCATTGAATCAGAGCTCAATTTCGTGTTTCGAAATTGAGCTCTAATTTAATGCTGTTATGGTTTATTTTACTTTGACGCCGAACTTTGACGATTTGATCGGCCATTCTTACATAATCGGGGGGCAGGATAGTAGGACAGCGAGTAAGTAGACAGTGGACCACGCGCTCCACTACGCGGTCCGCTTTAGCGGGCCGCGCAACCACGCGCCATACTAGTTAATATATATATAGCTGCTCGTGCTGACTCATTGATCACCTCTCCTGTAAAATTTTGTATGAACATTTTTTTTTTCACTCATCGTTTCGTATAAAAGACAAAAATTCATTCGGAGGAAAAATACGGAGAGAGCTGATGATTGAGGATTTCGAAGACGGATGAAGAGCACCAGCCAGGGTATCGAAGATAGGTGGGGGGTGCTCGACCAAATGTCACTCGAAACTTCATCCAATTGACAGTGAGCTGAAAAAAAATTCAAAATGGCGGATTTAAGATGGCCGCCATACAAATTTCGTCGGTGTCTATCTCGGAGAGTATAAAAGATGGAAGAGTGGTTTCTTGACAAAAGATGATCAGGGCATGAAGGTCTACTTGATGAACAGGAAAAAAATTCAAGATGGCGGAATTTATTTTTCCATAGAAAAGGGTATTGAAGATAGGTGGGGGGTGCTCGACCAAATGTCACTCGAAACTTCATCCAATTGACTGTGAGCTGAAAAAAAATTCAAAATGGCGGATTTAAGATGGCCGCCATACAAATTTCGTCGGTGTCTATCTCGGAGAGTATAAAAGATGGAAGAGTGGTTTCAAGAAACCAAGCAAGGCAAAAGATGATCAGAACATGATGGTCTACTTGATGAACAGAAAAAAAATTCAAGATGGCGGAATTTATTTTTCCATAGAAAATATATGGCGAATATTGAAGAGGCTACAAGTGTAGAACTATGCAAGACTACGGTTCCTTTTCAAGATTTGTTTTTATGGAAGAAATCTCATTTTGACGAATGGTTCGGAGAAAAAAATATGGAGAGAGATGATGATCGAAGGTTCGGATGATGGGTGAGGAGCACGCGGTAAGGGTGTTAAAGATAGGTACCTACTTAGGGGCTGCTCAAACAAAAAGGGAGGGGCGGGGGGTTGGTGGTCTTTGTTTTATGTTTTTCCTTTATGAGAATTTTCTTTTACGTCGGACGCTTGGCGTGCTGGCGCTTCCACTGTACTCACTAACATAGCAGTGTGTTGTTCAGATCAGAACACGTAGACAGTAAACCAGCTGCCCGATTATGTAAGAATTTTCGATCAAATCGTAAAAGTTCGGCGTCAATGTAAAATAAACTATAACAGCATTGAATTAGAGCTCAATTTCGTGTTTCGAAATTGAGCTCTAATTTAATGCTGTTATGGTTTATTTTACTTTGACGCCGAACTTTGACGATTTGATCGGCAATTCTTACATAATCGGGGGGCAGGATAGTAGGACAGCGAGTAAGTAGACAGTGGACCACGCGGTCCAGTACGCGGTCCGCTAGCGGGCCGCGCAGCCACGCGCCATACTAGTTTTAGTAATATACTAATTTATGTTCTTTTAATCTATGAAACATGTTATTATAACAGCAACAATTCCTATTCAATTTACTTAATTTTAATGTTAGAGACGTGATGATAGATAATAGTAAGTACCGTATAAGTATTATTTATATTGTGTGCATATAGATAAATATATATACTTTCGCATTGTTTAATAGGTATTGTATTACTAAATATTATATTATTTTTATTATTATTACAGAAACATTTTTGCAAGTTTGTCTAATTAATTCTTTCAACATAAATAACCCACTGATTCTTTGAATTTTACTTGGAATCTTGAACAATTTAGAACGAAACTCGTGGAATTTTCCTTTGTACTTTCGCCAACATAATAATCCAGTGGGCTTTCAGCGGGTCTTTGAAATTCGAGATTTTGTCCTAAAATCATTTTGTGATACATGCTAAGACCCAATACACTCAGGTATAATAATATTATATAATATATATAATATTACTTATGTGGATAATTAGTAAGTAACCACGAATCCATTTCACGTATTTTGTATGTAGTATATACAAAAGCTGAACTAGGATTCTGGTCAATTTCCGCCGTCCGGAACTGATCTGGCTGTAGCTTGAACTCGTCAAACGTGATACCAATCAACTCTACCATTCCTAGCTCACATAAATAAACCTGTCTATGTGGTACGGTGTGAATGCCATTTGTAGCTTGCGATATTCACCACACCACAAAAATCTTCCAAATTATTCTCAACGTACTTACGTTACGTATGGAGTGTACACAATCATGGTTCCGAATTTGACTGTCAATAGGTAATAAGGACCGTAGATTTACATATTAAATCAATTATTTAAACCACATGCATTAATGATGCAAATTGGTTTAACTTATGCTATCGCCGCAGCCCTGTGCCATCTCACGGGACCGATAAATAAATACCCTCAACAGAGTTGACCGTTTTCAATAGCCATTGTTGAGTTTGGGAACACGTTTAATCCAAACGAATGGTACCTGCTATTTGTTTGGTTATTGATGACGTAAGGGACTGCCTTAATTGGTAAAGTGATGAACTTTTCCTGTTCCAGGACTTTTCATTACGTTATTTGAGAAGAGCGACGGGCGACTGTTTGACGACTTCTTTAATATGACTAGGAACCTCATGGAGTCTCTGATGTCTGGTGTGGTCTCATTTTGTTTGTTTGGTTACAGCGTTTGATCAAAGGAAAACCTCATTATGTTACAGACATTGAAGCTGCAACAATATAAAATATAATTGAGTTGCAATAATTTAATATTTTAAAACAGGATTGTGACGTCACGCCATTCATCATGGCTGTCACATGAGCGGGAACTTCTCTAATTAGCTAAAGGCACTTTTCTAGCGCGCCATAGGCCTAGCGCCTTTTGTGGTCGATCCATGAAAATATTATAAAGTAGAAGGCCACCCACAACTCTATATTATTATGTTTATCTAGGGCTAACATACCAGCACACATAACTACAGAACTTTCAAAATTCTCAAAAGCAATTTGCCGAAATTGGCCCAATCAGTAAGCTGACATATGCAGGAACATACTGGCTCTAAGGGAGCAATTAAACTTTTCATCACAATTTAGAAACTAATTTTCCGTAGTTTGACAGAGTCAGCTGTACGCGCGATCGGCAGGTTAGTTCGAAACAACGACCACTTGCAAGCTTGCTTGTTACAATATTGATTTGTGTGAACATGGCAAAACATGCGGCTAGTAATTTCAAACTATATTCTGGAATGATTTCCATAAAATAATAGCTTTAGTAGCAGTGAAAAGTAAGTAAATGTAGCAATGAAGTGTGTATTTGGTAAATTCTTAAGCTGAAATAACCTAATAATTAAAGAAGAACAAGCTTAAACTTATTATAGACTAGCTGATGCCCGCGACTTCGTCCGCGCGGTTAAAGATTTTTGATTCCCGCGGGAACTCCTTAATTTTCCGGGATAAAAAGTAGCCTATGTCACTCTCCAGTCCTCAACTATACACATGCGAAAAATCACGTCGATCCGTTGCACTGTTGCGGCGTGATTGAAGGACAAACCAACAATCAAACACACTTTCGCATTTATAATATTAGTATGAAGTATAAATTATTAAATACTAACAGGTAAATAATTGCAGCAACACAATATAACAGCATATCAAAATATTCAGTGCGATATCTAAAGTGTTCATCAAAACATTCATGATACTCGTAGCAAGACACCAAATACCGCGAAACATGTTGTAGTATGAAACCTAACGTTCTGGGACATGCTTGCAATGTAATTTAATATGCCACTTTGTACTTGATGTCCTCATTTAATATAAAAATATTTGGAGACACATCTATCCAGACTTTTTTGAGAATTTAATATGTCACGAAACAGAGCTATTGAGATATTATCCGTACAACGTGTATGTATTTTGTTAGTAGACTATTGATAAATAAGAGGATTTTATAGATTAAGGCCCACTTGCACAAGGACTCTTAAATTGATTTAGTTAAATATATTAATGCTGTCCGTTTTTGGCAACTACAGTCTACACTACGCATTTGCCAAAAAGGGACAGCATTACAAAATTTAACTAAATCAGTTTAAATGTCCTTGTGCAAGCGGCCCATAAATTAAGAGCACTAAATAATAATTTCAATATTATCTTTAAAAACTTTAATTTATTGGTTAGACCCAATTTGGGATTGGGAGCAGTAAAAATAAAGAAAATAGCATGTTTTAATAAAAAAAAAATTTGAACAGTTTTCGCAAAATTCAAAATAATGAATCAAAATATTATTATTCATGGGAGGTCAAGAGCCGTTTGCTTTCTTGTGCTGGCTATAGGGCAAACTTTTGTAATTACCAACAATCAATATCTTCATTCAAATGTGCAATGAGAAAAGTTTTGTCATCATAAAATTCGACTACTTAGCTCCAACTTAAAGGCTACATTCGCAATGCGAAAAATATTTGCGCGAATTTTATTCTCGCGATTTATATTTCGCGTACAGATTTCACCTACTCCACAAAATATTCGCTCAAAATATATATATTTCTATATGTATAATTCTTACCACACCGCGTGAAATTTGTATAAAACCAGAGATTTTTTCCACGCGCACTTCATTCACAAGTGCGTATACCTCCTTACGATTTCTAGTGTTACAGAATTGCGAGAAAAAAATCGCACGATTATTTTTCGCAGTGCGAATGTAGTAGGCTACGTTCTATAACATAGATGAAATTAATACCGTCACCATAAAATGATATTTCCCTAATTCCCCCAACTCACATCTACGCATACCAATAGGGAATAATAGAGTATGTAAGAATATAACAACAGATCAGATAAATCACGCAAAGATCCTACTCATTGCAGCGTCGTCTTAACCATACTAGATGCCAGGGTGCGTTGACAGATTTGTGATCAAATAAACGCTATGTGGGCGATTCGGCTATTCCGTTAAATATCATATCATGTTGTCTGACTGAATATATTGTGTTCTTTGCCGTTCTCAATACACGCTGTCAAAAGGTAGTCTGTCTTAGGTATATACACTTAAGAGTAGAATCTATGAAGCAGATTATATTTCCATAATATAAAAATGTGAAACTAACATTCATTCAACTTCCTATAACCACACGACGGATCAGACTTGATAAAAATTATAACATTGAAATTATAGGTACTTGTAACTTACTTGGTACTTGATTGAAACTTGTCGAAATACACTAACAAACAAATAATCATAACGTCAACTTGACAGTTGATATCTATATAGAATTAAGGGAGAGGAAACCGTTTTTGAAGTAGTCATTATACAGACTTGTGAAGTAGGTACGTAGCCTTGTTCGACATAAAGGATCCCACAGGGAGATGCTTGTCGACTTTGTTAAATGATGTCCGATATAAAGTGGTAAAAGGTGTAGGTACTATAAATATAATACATTAAATATTAAATGATTGTAGGTAACGGTAAGCGACATCGATGATACAAATACTGGTAGTTAAGTAAGAATGTGAGAATCACAGCCAAATCTATACTGATAATACTAAATGCAAAAGTGTGTTTATACTACCAGTGGCGGGGCAAGACCTAAATTTGATGTGGGCAAGATACATTTTGCGAGGCCCCCTGATGGATGACGCAAGAGGACGGATTTTGTTGAAAGAAAAATTTTGCAGCTACACTGAGCAAATTACATTGTACTTTTTACTATGCAAACATAGTTAAAAAGTACTAAGTTTTTCTGGTAAAAAGTACCAAGTATAGTTGGTAAAAATTACTAAGTTACTTTTTAAAAAGTACAAAGTTACTTGGTAAAAAGTGCCAAGTATACTTGGTAAAAAGTACCAAGTAAATGAATTTTTATTCCAAACCGTATTTTATTATAAATACCTAATCACTTTGTGTATTATGTGCAAATGAATATTATTTAATTTTTAATTCTAATTGAATTAATTCAGTTTTTAGGGTTCCGTACCCAAAGGGTAAAAACGGGACCCTATTACTAAGACTCCGCTGTCTGTCTGTCTGTCTGTCTGTCTGTCTGTCTGTCTGTCTGTCTGTCTGTCTGTCTGTCTGTCTGTCTGTCTATCTGTCTGTCTGTCTGTCTGTCTCCAGGCTGTATCTCATAAACCGTGATAGCTAGAAAGCTGAAATTTTCACAAATGATGTATTTCCGTTGCCGCTATAACAACAAATACTAAAAATTAAAAAAATATGTATATTAAGGGGGGTCCCCATACAATAAACGTGTTTTTTTCGTATTTTTTTGCTCAATATTAAAAACGGTAACAGGTAGACGGTTCAAATTTTCACAGAATATTAACTTGTATATTACCTTTCAAAGTAAATAATTAAATATCAATAAAGTAAATATTAAAGGGGGGCTCCCATACAACAAACGTAATTTTTTGATATTAACAATAAACCTCTACAAACAAAGTTAGTTTTGCGGTTCATTTCGTCTTGTTTTTAATACGTCATAAATCGTAAAACTTACTACAGGTTTGTACGGAACCCTCGGTGCGCGAGTCCGACTCGCACTTGGCCGGTTTTTTTTCTTGTTATTTAGTGCTTTTTTCCGAACTTTTTTTTTGAACATGCTTGCTAGTTGCTACTAAGTGTACTACTTTGCATAAAATAATTACTATCTTAACACCATAAGTCGGAAAATTTTTGGTCGTAAGTGAAAAGTTTACGTTCGACAGTGGTAGAGTCGAAATTTCAACGTTAGATTAAAAATACTTTAACTTGTCTACGTCACTTCAGACTGATTTTAAAAACTTTTGAGGTTCCTAAGCTTCCTTTATTAGTCTAAAAATTTGGTACTTTACGGGGCATTATTGTGAGAAATCGGACGTCAAAGGCGGTAAGGCGGAAAATTCTGAACTTACAATTTGATTCTTAAAAATGTTTTTTGCGTATTTTTAACCATTTTATAGCTTATTGCTGTAGAAAATTTCTGAATTTAAGTATTTAGCACAAAAATCCATACTAATATTATAAATGCGAAAGTGTGTTTGTCTGTCTGTCTGTCTGTCTGCTAGGCTTTCACGGCTCATCTGTTCAACCGATTTTGGTACACGGGGAAGGACATAGGCTACTTTTTATCCCGGAAAATCAAAGAGTTCCCGCGGGAATCAAACAACTTTAATCCACGCGGAAGAAGGATCATCTAGTAATCAATATATTTTATTGACATCAAAGTTATTAGGCGTTTTTTAGTTTTTAACAGACATTAGGCAATAAACTGACTGCCTCGTTGGTCTAGTGGTTAGCATGGTCAACTGCGGCCGACGAGGTCCCGGGTTCGAGTCCCGGGTTAGGCCATAGTAAAGTATTGGGTTTTTCTGTCTAGAAATTCTCAGTACTAGCCCGGAGTTAGGAAGTTGGTGGTGTTTCACCCCCGTGCCTCGGAGAGCACGTTAAGCCGTCGGTCCCGGTTATTATTACTAACATGATAATAGTCGTTAAAGCCCGCCAACCCGCATTGGAGCAGCGTGGTGGGTCAAAGTTCTAATTCCCACTCTCCTATGAGAGTGGAGGCCTGTGCCCAACAGTGGGACGTAAATGGGCTGTAGTGGTGGAGGCAATAAAATAACTGAATTGCACTCAGTTACTAAACAATAGCTGTTTCCTATTATCCTTCTGGCAATAAAGTATAGCTTTTCCGCACCTACAAGTTTACCTGCCTTTGTCGGCAGCATTGTAAAGAATTGCTGGCAAAAACAGGTAAAAAATCTTGTGGGAGCAGAAAAGCTATACCTACTTTGCTGTCAGTAGGATAATAAGATTAAGCTATTTTAGTAACAGAGTGCAATTCTGTTTCTTTTTTGCTTTACTTTACTTAATTTTTACTTTACCTTTAAATATCGATTATTTTTGTAGTAATCCATACTAATATTATAAATGCGAAAGTGTGTCTGTCTGTCTGTCTGTCTGTCTATCTGTCTGTCTGCTACGCTTTCCCGGCCCATCTTTTCAACCGATTTTTCTGAAATTTGGTATAGAGGTAGGTTATATCCCGGGAAAGGACATAGGCTACTGCTTATCCCGGAAAATTAAAGAGTTCCCGCGGGAATCAAAAAATCTTAATCAAAGCGGACGAAGTCGCGGGCATCATCTAGTTCTCCATAAAATTGTCAAAAATAGACAATAATCAATTTTAAGAATCAATTTGTAATTTCAGAAATTTCCGCCTTACCACCTTTGAAGTCCGATTTTTCACAATTATGTCCCCTAAAGTACCAAATTTTTAGACTAATTAAAGGAAGCTTAGGAACCCTAAAAGTTTTTAAAATTAGTCGAAAGTGACGTAGACAAGTGCAAGTATTTCTAATCTAAAGTTGAAAATTTGACTCTACCTCTGTCTGACGTAAACTTTTCACTTACGACCAAAAATTTTTAAACTCATGTTAGTGTTGAGATAGTAATTAATGCAAAATAATTACTATTTCAAATAATATTAATTTGCGCACAATATTATATAGTACACAGAGTAATCATTTACAATAAAATACGGTTTGGAAAAAATAAATAAATAATTTTTATATAATTTTTACCAAGATAGTATACTTGGTACTTTTTACCAGAAAAATTTAGTACTTTTTACCTATGTTTGCATAGTAAAAAGTAGGTACTTTGTAATTTTCTCAGTGTAGATTTTTAAAAAACGAATGTGGTAGGTTAGTATTGCCAGATACTTGCTAGCCGGTGTTTTTATTATTTATTGCTAGATGAGTAATTATATCGATATAATCTATCCAAGGCCCGCGAACGCAAATGCGTTCGCGGGCCTTGGAGGAGCGAGGCCCCTTGGACCGCGAGGCCGTAGGCGGTGGCCCACGTCGCCCACGCCCTCCGCCGCCTCTGTATACTACACCCGCTCGGAAAGTACCCTCTTGCTTTGGTCAAAACGAGGTAGAAAGTACGTCATTGCTACAAACCAATTAAGCGGGAGGAAAAGATGTATGAAATTTCATTTCTAACGTGCTAAGCGGGGAGAAAACTGTATGAAAATCCATTTCTAACGCGCTGTTGTTTTTTAATTTTAAGTAAATATGGTATGGACGTTGAGAATTTGGATGTCTTACCTTAAGGAAATATAATATTAGAAGCAGCTTCACCATATTTGACTTAAAAAAGTCAAATAATATGGTGAATGTCGATTGTCGACATCGACGTCGATTATCGATATCGATAGTCGATATCGATATCCGATATTGATAGTCGATATCGATATCGATGTCGATTGCCGGTATCGATGTCGATTGTCGGTATCGATGTCGATTGTCGATATCGATGTCGATTGTCGATATCGAAATCTATATTGAAATAATCCTCAAAATGTAGTCTAGTTGTGATAGTGAAGCTTCGAATGAAGCGACTCATATAGTTATGATAGAACGTAATTTTTTTTTTTTAATTTTTTGAAAACAATACATTAGAAATTAAAGCTAGCTAGCCTAACCTCATTAAGGACTATTAACTAATATTAACTATTAACCTAAACCTTTTTTTTTTTTTTTTGTTTTTTTTTGTTTTTTTTTTTGTTTTTTTTTTTGTTTTTTTTTTTATGTTTCTGTATTTTGAATATGGGTTTGTAAAATTGCCTGAAATAAAAAATATTTATTTTATTTATTATTTTAAACCTTTGTAAGTTCGTTTAATCACTAATTATCGCTTATTTTCCTCGCAGGTGTAGTATAAAGCACTATGTATCACTCGGTAGAAAGTACGATTCCTACCTCGCGTGTATTGCGGCCCTTCGGCTACGCCTCGGGCCTCAAACTACACCCTCGATAGTAATCGGTCACTTTCTCCCCTCGGTGAACAATGTACTATTATCCGTTACCTTTTCTCGGTCAGTGTATTTATTTGATTTTGATGTTTGGCACAGAAATGGCTTTTACATTCCGGAGACGGATATAAGGTTCTTTTTATCTCGGAAAATCAAAAAGTTCCTATAGTAGGTACTTCAAAACCTAAATCTGTATTCTATTTTATTAGATATTTTAAAATAAATTAAAATCAAACCAAGTTTTACGGTAAGGCTCATTCTAAGTTTGGTATTATAAAAACTTGTATTCAAGGTACAAACAAAATAGGGAGCTAAATGATGGACGTGCTTACGAATAATAATGACCTAGCTATTCTGTTACACAGTTGCTGTGATGCTTGATACAGTATCGAATGGGGACAGGAAGTCTTTACAAATCAGCTAGAAAGGCACACGACAGGGGATGGGTATACAACGACCAATCACTAAGACACTTGTCAGCGTTGTGGAGATGATGTGCCGATAAATAGTATTATTGAGTTTATTCAGTGGCGTACAAGGGATTTCAGATAAGGTTTCCAATAGAAATCGTAGTTTTGTACAGTGACAATATCAAAAGTTGTTTCAAAATATTCATAGAAAATCGTGTATGTTAGGATACCTGGGACCTATCCCGGTTTGACTTGGGTAGAGTTTATGAAAACCTTTTCCTAGATGGCGCCTAAGTACGTTAAAACCAACACGCAAGTTTCTAGATCAACTATGTCAGTCAGTTAGTTTATCCTTTTATACAAACGGATTTGAATCTGAAACATTTGAATTTGAGTGGTTTAAAACAAAATCAAGGACACTAAAAACATTGACAATATACTCGTTGGTGTTAGCCGAAAAATGAACATTGGATTTTATACTCCACTTACCTAAGTGTTTCATTAAATCAATGGATATTTTAATAAAACGTAATTTCATGGGTGATTGTAATGCAAATCCATAAGGCCCGGATATTACTAAACATCGTTTAGGATCTAATAAATAAACATGAAGCGATGTTACTCGCGATGGAAAACCAATTTTATTTGATACCTACAAAATAGGGTAATTTAAGGGACTCGCAAAGTTACCGCCTTTGTTGAGGTGCTCTTAATATTTTGAAACGAGATTTATTGCACAATTAGGTTCTTTAACTAAAATATATTAGCAACTAGATGCCTGCAAATTTGTTCACGTGGATTTGTGTTCTTCAAAAATCCCGTAGGGACACTTTGATTTTCCGAGACATGTTCTGCCTATCTCACCTATCACATATCTCTGTTCAATTTTTTACTATTGATCATGACTTTAGATATCCGCGTGAAGTTCGGGAAAGTTCAAAGCATTGTTAAACATGTTCTGGAATTTTTGCGCACATAAATTATTAAATGAACGAGAAGTTTAATTCGCTATAATCCGCCCCAGTAGACAAATCTATGTGGTACAGTGCGTGTCCTTCACCAATAGCATACGAACACCCACCACCCAGCAATTCGCACCGGCACAGCACTACACCACACAAATCCTCCAAATCACTCTCAACGTACGTTTCACTCCGAAACCGGAGCTTCCTCAGGAGATGTTGACTCGACAATAAACGATTGTAAAGTGACGATCGTGTCGAAAGTTCCGGCTTTTATACCTTTTTGGCATGACTCATACTGAAGCCCCGCCTCCTCCCCCCTATAACTGTATAAATTGATTAGAGGTGAATTTGATACATTTACGCTGAGTTGCACGAAACTATTTTAAAAATTTAAGTGTTGATTAAACTAATTTAATCACAAGACTCCATACGATTCTTGCGATTAAATTAGTCTAAGTACCACTTAAATTTTTGTATTTGTTTCGTGCAACTCAGCGTTATTTGTTAATTTAATTGAGATGCTTTAGTCTAAAGAATTGTAAGCCCATACGTAAATTGTCTAAGTTATAAAGAATAGAAGAACAACATATTATTATGACAACGTTTATTTTCTTTCAAAAGGCATTATTACATTGCTCTACCAAAGTATCTCCAAGGTATGCGTAAACAAAACAATGAGGCACAATTTCGTCCAATAAAGAGATGCTTCGAGCGTAAGGTATCTGGTACAATCGCCAACAAGGACCTTTTTACTTGCGTACCTTGATCTGATACATATAAAGGTTATATTGGTGTAAACGCGATTGGCCAAACTGCCGCCCGTACATTCCACTAGGGGATAGAATATTTATTCTAGAGACGTCAACTCTTCTGGACGTGCAATAATTGTCGAGTAAATATTTACGCAGAGGAGTGTCCTACGCTTGAATCGAGAGTCCATATTATTTAAAAGCAACTAGGCACTTTGCTGCTTTCAGCATCAATTTGCAGTGAATTAATGAGTTTAATGGTGTGGATTGATTCAAACTTTGTGTTTTTAGCACGAATTTATAGTATGCAGTTGATTTGTTAACCCTTCAGTTGCTAATGATTTTAGTAGTAGGTACCACAGAATAGGTAATAGTTGGTAGAACCTCATGTAATTGCTTATTATAGAACCCTGTATAGTTGTTATACTTGGCATTATATTGGAGAACAACTAGGTGCTTTTAGTCTCAATTTGCAGTGTACACTATACCATAAAAGTTTAATGGATATTATTATTGAGTTAAAGCTCACAGAAGCGTATAATTTTGAGTGGTACCAAAATTAATAGTGATAAATTTTCAGCCTGATAATGAAATAAAATAACGTAGGTACTGGTAGTAATGCAGCAGTCTCGCTTTGAGTACTGAGCACTTTTCGATGTTTTGGGCCTGAGTGGACGTTTGAACCGAAGTGATGTTATAAGTATTACGACCACTACCACTCTATACTAATACTCCACAGGGTCGCCGAGTCAAATTAGCATAAAAACTACGTAAACCAAGCCGAGTCGCTCGATGTAAAAGTACTAGCTCATGCCCGCGACTTCGTCCGCGTGGAATATTTTTTTTTTGATTCTCACGGGAACTCCTCAATTTCCCGGAATTAAAGGTCACTATAGGAGCCTATGTCACCCTCCAGGTCCTCAACTATACCCATGCCAAAAATCACGCCGATCCGTTACTCTGTTGCGGCGTGATTGACAACCAACAGACAAACACACTTTCGCATTTATAGTATAGTATAGTAGTGCCAGAACAAATCACACGGCCATGCAACACACATGCCATGGCATTTTAATGCCGGTACTCATGGGGCTCCCGTGTGCTTGTGTAACTACTCTTATGCCATTATGGCTTTGTCGAGTACACAAAATTTAATAATGCTAATTTTTATTAAATTACTGGTCTGCTGCACAAAAAGCTATCGATAAAGTTAAACTTGCACAGAAAAAAGCTAATAAATCGAGTGGCACGAGTAAGTATTCTTACGTCATGGAAAACTTTGTTAAATAAAAAGTAAAATAAACCCTGACTTTTGCGATTCGGCTTATTTTAGGTGGAAAAATGTAACGTTAACCATAGTCACCTGTGGTGCAATCGACCCGTAGAAAGGCCGTAGTACTTAGTTGAGATAATTTATATTGCCTTCTGAATTAAACAGCTCACCATCGACCTCACCATTATGTTTATCGTATAATATTATGTCTTAAAAGTTTAATTTACGGTGTAATGTGTGATGAAATAAAATCAATAAGTTTATTTATGAGGCGTGAACTCATCGGTATGTCGTTGACGCGGATACTGGGATAATCTCGTTGAAAGATTTGATTTTCCGCTAAATTTGATAAAAGTAATGAAACAGTCCCTCGGGTGCGAATCGAGCTCGATAGATCGGAATGTGGAACGCTGGTTTTTTAATCACGAAAATAGGTTAAAGAATTTAAGGTAGGCAATGTAATCTCATGATTTTTTTCATTCTACTTACTGAATTTTTTGTAATTTTTCAATGTTAATGTTGATGGTTTCATCTTAGCTTTCCAACCAATAAAGCAAGGCATAATTTTGATGAGGTGATGGAAAGAGTTATACTCGGAGCATCTGAAGCTAAACTGGCAATAGAAGGGACACATTGTTTGAAGAACCGATATGCCTTGGGGTCCCAAGGTGCTGAAAAGGTGTGTGGAATCCCCTACAAGAGATTTATGTCGAGCAGTTAATGACGACGATGACTACAACGCTAGTATAATCAATCATTTTAGACTGCGTGAAACAAATGGATTGCCTCGACTGAATGGTTCTAAAAACCAAGAGTATAGTGACGAATATAGGGAACATTACATTTATGGTGATTTAAAAAATACTTGTATAAAACACAATATTTAGGTACTCAATGGTATTTAATACGGCGACTATAATAGATATGTATTATGAGCTAACGTAGTGAAGTGAGATAATAATATACCATTACTGGACTCCAGACTCAAACGCCCATTTGAAGCCGACCTTTTTCAAAGTTCAAAAAATAAAACAAACAGCGTAGTTTTATTTTACTTTCCTATTTCACATGTATTTCACCACCAAAAAGTCCAGCGCATCCGGTGGCTTTAGCGGCATACATATAACGGAGTTGCTGCGTCAAACACGAAACTAATTAAGAAGAGGTGGATTGGTCGTTTTCTGTCATTTCCACAATGTAAACCTTAGTTAAAATTTAGGACACGGCAAGACTAAATATTACAAATAATAAAAAATACATTCTCTTAATAGGTACAGTAAGTAAAATATATCTCCCAAAGGTGCTACAAAACAAATAGCCGATTGTAAAAGACACGGCAAGACTCTAGAATCTACGGAGCAAAGTCGGCAACAAACTTAATGGTAGTTGCTCGGTAATTCTATTGTAATTATTCCTTAACAAAAGTACTAATATAATATTTCAATGTTTGAAACCATTTGAAGCCTTTCTAAAAATAACTAAGTTGTTCAAAATCAAGTCTTTGACACTACCGAATTTTTTATCCTGCGTTGAATGGTTGCAACTTGCAGGCTATATTTCAAATTGATACGGCGCCTGGGAGCAATCTAAACAAAATGTTTATGGACTGCACCTATTCGTTGAAAATCAAAACTAAACGTTTAGCAATATACCTACACGTAACAATCATTTAAATGATGCTGATTCATTTGAATAACAGGGATGTGCAAGGATAGGTAGCTTAAAGCAAGGGATTCGTGTAAAATCCATCAATAATATCGCTATAATCCAAAATACCTCAGTTGATACCCTGTGCTAGAAGCGGCTAGCTAAATCGGTTATTTCAGCGATCCTTTTGCTGGGTTCGCATTCTTGCAAAGTATACCTGTAATATTATATTCTAGGAAAGATTGCTTATTTGTTGTTGTGTGTCATTTCAAGTTGGATTAATTTAATCAACAAATTCTGGAACCACACTTTTTTAGAATGTACCATTTCATTTATTACATCTACACGATTTTTTTTTTGAACATCGTTTTATTAAAAACTAGCTGATGCCCGCGACTTCGTCCGCGTGGATTGAGGTTTTTCGGTTCCCGCGGGAACTCCTTAATTTTCCGGGATAAAAAGTAGCCTATGTGCTATTCCAGACTATAATCTATCTCTGTGCCAAATTTTATCCAGATCCGTTCATCCGTTGGAGCGTGATTGAGTAACAAACATACATCCATACATCCAAACTTTCGCATTTATAATATTTATATGGATACATTCATCAATGCAGTAATTCAGTTACCTCGTTATTTTAACGCTAATTAAACCGGCTGCGGTTTTTTAGCACAGGCACAGGCTTGATATGGGTGCGGCTACGTAGGTATGTGAATATGAGAAAATTTTCAACATATTAGGCACCTACTAGGTTACCTATGTAATAGGCCGCACAATTTATACAAAGTATAGTATACCTATTTTAACGTTTTATAGTTATAATAGTATGGCGTACTTTTTATCGAGTTTCCTGTAGATTGCAGTCCAGGAAATTTATTAAGTATCCCTTTCCATAATTTGGTTTTCTTCTTTTATCCGTCTATTCACTCACTAGAGAACGTCCGAGTCCGCGGCATCGCTCCTTTCGAATTTTGAAAAATCCGTCCCTGATTCTTGTCTAGGATACATTGATGTAGAATTTTAGCTTGCAAAATTTGCTTTATCTGTCCAAGGTTTTGGGCTAGGCATGATGATTGCTGGCTCTTCGTTAACTATGGTATTCCGAACCAGCGGTAGATTCACTTGATGATTCAAACGCCCTTGTAAAAGTTTATTTAAATAAAATTATTTGAATTTGAATTCGATCCAGTCAGTGTGTGAGTGAGTTTTAAAATTAAAAATTATCTTACTGCTAATTGAATTTTAATGTGGTTTTCACCAAAATTTAGAATATTATTAAAACGAAACGATGACAATGATCTATAATGCTCTTCTATCTACAACATATACATTCGTTTACAAAATTCAGAGTATTTTACCTATTCTGTGGTATTAGCACAGAATAGGTAATAGTAGTAACAGAAGAGTTACTCCGCGAAGACCTTTTAACCATCAGCGACTCAGGTTACGTCGTAATAAAGTGCAATTCAGCTCGCACAGCGCTGCGAGTGAAAATAATTAAATACCTACCTCTATATATCTCTTTCTATCGCGTAACTCTTATACCTTCAGACGCGGCGCGAGTAGCCTTAGGGTTGACTACTTCTAAATTCTTACTATCGGTATCATTACTATGGGTCGGTAATCGGTTGCAATGATGACGACAATTACTTTAAAAATAGATAACAGATATATTATTATTCATAGATTTTGTAGAAACCAAATAGGGATATGGGTTTAACATGCTGCCATGCCCCTAACTGGTTAGCCCGCTACCATCTTAGACTGCATCATCACTTACCATCAGGTGAGATTGCAGTCAAGGGCTAACTTGTAGTGGATAAAAAAAAGTCGTTATATATTCCACAAGTAGTGAAATATCAATGAATAATTTACACTTATATGGGGTGGAAGGGGGCCCATGCCAGAGTTTACGAGACAAAATAATATACCCACATTATGGATTAATCATCATCGACTCATCGGCGGCCCACTAGTCCCACTACTAAGCACGACTCACGAGGCTCTTCTCAGAATGAGAATATATTAGTATATATATTCCTCCACACTGGCCAATTTCTTGTTGGCAGACATATTAGAGTTTTTTATAATGATTATAGAACTTCAGGCATGTTTTCAGCTTTACACACGATTTTTGTTCACCGTAAATGATATATTTTAATTAATTAAGTTGGAGGTGCGTTCCCAGGATCGAACCCCAGACTTGGAGGCTGAAGTCTACCCATTAGGCTATCACTATAATATTGGATACTACCTATGGTTTATATTTACTTTTGTTTAAAACTGTATCTTGTGTGGATATAAAAATAAAACTACCCACATTATGTATTAATATTAGTTTTGTTTAGAACTCTAAGTAGGTACGTATGTACTATGTACCTAGATAGGCAAATAATACAAACTTACCTTTCAGGGTCCTTAGGAAGTGCAAAGAGCGATAAGTTAATTCTTAATAATTAGAGTTTAAACGACCTAATGTGATACGATATCGTTTACTGATCTTTCTTTGTTTATCCATAACGAGAACTTGAGTAAAAGTCAAACGTATAACTACGGTCCGCGCGCAACACTCGACTGATACGAGTGCCGTCGAGCGTCCACGCAGCAGTAGTTAAATATCTCAGGTCACGTGACAAGTGAGCCAGGCCTGGTATTAGTCATAATAATATCTGAGTATCTATATCTGAGTATAATACTTACGAGTAGGCACATAATTTCGGTTGGGTCAATTTTATTTTAAAATATTAATTACTAGCTAATGCCCGCGGCTTCATCCGCGTGGATTGAGATTTTTTGGTTCCTCTCTTTAATTTTCTTTAATTTTCCGAGATAAAAAGTAGCCTTTGTATTATTCTAGACTATCATCTATCTCTGTGCCAAATTTCATCCAGATCCGTTCAGCCGTTCTGGCGTGATTGAGTAAGAAACATCCATCCATCCATCCATCGAAACTTTCGCATTTATAGTATTAGTGTTGATAGTACAGATAATTAATAAAATGTCTTGATTCTGTATAGCAGATCAACAGCTGACGTACCTAGGTGTCTTTTAAACTTGGAAAAGGACTTAATTTAATAATGAGGCGTTTGCTAAGTGTCCAACTAAGTTATTTAGTGACAAAGTTACATTATGGCAGTTAAGAAGTATCGCTTTGGCAGTGTAACTTTGACCGTGTCTAACTTTTCACTTTACTAAGAATATCTACCTATTTGAACTTATTAGTGTTTTAAAGTTTAAACATAACGGGTGTGTACAGCTTTAAAAAATATAAAAATTCATATTTGGCTACATACCTTTTAAAATTTGATTTAAGTTATTTTTCAATTTTTTCTGTGTCGTTTATCTGAAACAAAGAAAATAGTATCAAAATATGTTTCTAGCAATCAAATATAAATATTATAAATGCGAAAGTTTGGATGGATGGATGTATGTATGGATGTATGTTTGTTACTCAATCACGCTCCAACGGCTGAACGGATCTGGATGAAATTTGGCACAGAGATAGATTATGGTCTGGAATAGCACATAGGCTACTTTTTATCCCGGAAAATTAAAGAGTTCCCGCGGGAACCGAAAAACCTAAATCCACGCGGACGAAGTCGCGAGCATCAGCTAGTATATTATATAAGTAAAGATCAGAAAAGCCCCAATCGTAAATTGACTGTTTATTTATATAAGTATATTATGTATTCTAAAACATATTATTATTTAATTATATTTTCATACGGTGATGGGCCATGAAAGCGTAGTAGATAGACACAATATCGCATCCATACTAATATTATAAATGCGAAAGTGTGTCTGTCTGTCTGCTACGCTTTCACGGCCCATCCGTTCAACCGATTTTGATGAAATTTGAGACAGTAGGTTTGACTAATATACCTAATTTAAGTTAAAGAAAAATGTATTTTGTGGGTTTAAAATAAAAAAATATGGTTAAAGTTGGTGGTCATATAAAATTTTGGTGATCATTTATTATTTATCCCTCAGTGGTTCCTAATATTATGAGAGATAGCCGTACTTTTGGTAACTAACGGCTCATCATTTTTACTGAGTAAGGCTAAATTTAGTACAATATACAATATGGATAGGCGGCCCCGGGGAAGGACATACATGTTGATCCCGGAAAATCAAAGAGATCCCACAAGGTTTTCGAAAATCATTTTAATATTATATCCACGCGGATAAAATCGGGCATCATTTAGTACTACAATAAAAACAAAACAGGTGAACACAAAAGTAAACACGATTTGCAGAAGAAATCTCTCACTGTGTGGCAAACACTTATCAAAGAGTGGTTTGCTTAGGAGCCTCGATCGAAGAGACAATAGGATTACTAATTGGACGAGTATTTGCTGTGGTGTACCTACTTATTTATATGAGTGTATCTATTTCGTTTAGTATTTTTGTTTTTATTATTTACTTTATTTAAAACTTCTTGTGCCCCATTGTGTCCCTGGTTTATACACAACGTATTTTATTTGTTTTTACATGACTATTATTTTTTTTATGCGTTTTCTGTTGCCGATTCCTATTTAGTATCGAATTTGACGATCCGACATCTCCCTGGCGCAGTGGTGAGCGCTGTGGCCTTATTATGAGAGATCCCGGGTTCGACCCCGACAGGGTCAATTTGGGAATTCATAATAATTGAGAATTTTCTCAGGTAATGGTTTGGTGGGAGGCTTCGGTCGTGGCAAGTTACTACACTCTCGGCAAAGACGGGCCGCCAAGCGATATACCGATTGGGGGTATGAGTTTGGTATAACTGCCATACCCCTACCAGATTAACCCACTACCATCTTAGACGGCATCATCACTTATCGCCAGGTTGCAGGATTTCAGTCAAGGACTAACTTGTAGTGGAATAAATAAATGAAAGAAACTAGGTACTCGGAATACCTATATGACTCTAATGTGTTATTAATGTTCTTAGTTCAACTGTGTTTCTATTTTCCATAAGGACGCATTGATGTTCCATTTACTAGTATATAAAGTGTGTAACCGTTTGACCTCTGAGGGTGGTGAACAAATAATTGGAGCAAAGGATTTATACTCGAAATGAAGTTTAGGTCCTAAGTAAACCTCTTTGTCGAATAATCCGCCCCCAGTCATTACGTCGTGTTTAGTTCTCCGCCTAATAATATACGAATTTAAAGGCGATTTCCTTTTATTTTAGGATGTTATAAAAGTTTGTGAAAAATTTCTACTTTACATTACTTAGATATTTATTATTATGGAAAGACTATAGTGGAAGTTATCTTAATGGAATTTTGCTTACCTATGTCAAAAATAAATTATTTTTAGTGAACTATAAAGCCACGATCACAAAGGCTTTCGTGTCAAACTTACAATGCCCCTTATTTTAGTTTGGTATACAAAAAGTTGATACAGAAGTTTATCAGTGACTTCATATGAAACGGTAGGTAAATAAACTTTACAGACGAACGGTCCCGGTATTGGAGTGAAACGCAAACAGAAACTCTGAATAAATGGCTTATATGAAAGTTAGGGAAAAAGCTTCCGAATAGAATGTCAAACCATTCGGCTGATTTTAATGCTATTGTTTTGAGAAATGAATTAGTTCAAATCGGCTATCTCATTGTACTTGCGATGCTATGTTTCAGTTGTACTTTACTGCAGTTTTAAAAAAAACTCAAAATGTGCTTTAATTAAATTAATGTATTGAAAAATTATTTAATTCAAATCTGCTTATAGATTCAAAGATTCAAAGTCATTTATTGCAATAATACATTGCCTCTTCGGGCGTGCAACATAGTACAAAACAATGTTTAAAAATTATAAATAATTATGGTCTAATTATGTTAGCTTTTAATGAAAGTTTAAATTAATCATTATCGAAATGTCAAATCTAAAATGATACGTAAAATTTAAAAATGTTTCAGCTGAAAAAAAATAATTAATGTTATAAAATGTATTAAGTTCTAATAAAAAGTCGCGTAATTTATTTTTAAATTGATTAATGTTATTACATTTCCTTAACTGCTTAGGTATCTTATTATATTATTATATCTTAATCGCCTTCACACAAACACTTTTGCTTTTATTATTAATAAATTACTATTTATGTACTACTATTTATCTAAATTAATAGCGTTATGCGGACGAAGTCGCGGGCATCATCTAGTAATTAATAAATTAATTAATTTGCAAAGTCGGATAGGATGCGCGATGCGTCACCGTCGGGATAGGCCATGCCCCTAACAGGTTAGCCCGCTACCATCTTAGACTGCATCATCACTTACCATCAGGTGAGATCGCAGTCAAGGGCTAACTTGTAGCTGATTAAAAAAAAAAAAAAAAGGACGATCTGTCCGGTCGCGCTAGAGTGCGCGGCTCCATATAATGAGTCGCGCGGACTTTTTATTCGTCAGACAATTTTTTCTCCTAGTGTGTTTTATCTATAGAAATCGGTGAAGTTGAAGTACCTAACAACCTACTAAAATCTTTCGCAAGATTTCACTGAAATCTTAGTAACAATAAAAATTCTTTCCAAAAAACCGACTTCCAAAGCCACTGTAAAGTAAAAAATAATTTAGATTTCTACACACTATGGTGAAGTCGGGCGGGTATTACAAAGATGGGCAAAGTTGACACGTCAGGCTCGCCCGACTTCAACATAGTGTGTAGAAATCTAAATTATTTTTTACTTTACAGTGGCTTTGGAAGTCGGTTTTTTGGAAAGAATTTTTATTTTTAACTTTTTAGTGTACTCTAAATCCCCACGGCTTACGAGTGCAGTACCCTGCAGCATCAGAGTTGAGGAGTTGGGACTTGGGTTTAAGTATAAAGTCGTTGCTTGACACCTACAATATGAATTCACCATAAAAAATCCTAAATCGCTATTTTTAAGGAGTTCTGTACCCTGCAGCATCAGGGTTGAAGAGTTGGGACTCAGAGTTGAATCGTATACATGTGACTTGATATCTACTTATTATATGAATTCACCGTCAAAATATCCTAACTCCCTAGTTTTACGGTAGCTTCCTCTAACCAATGAAAAAAAATAATTTTCAAATCGGTTTAGAAACCAAGGAGATATGCACCGACATACATTAAAAAAAAAAAAAAACATACGCGCCGAATTGAGAACCTCCTCCTTTTTTGGAAGTCGGTTAAAAAACCGACCTTTTCGTTAATCGCCCCTGTGACAACTGGAATCAGCTACAACCTATACAACTATAGAATATTGCAAATTAGTGCGCAAGTAGGCTGACTAATTGTTTTACTGAAGAAAGAAAATCACCGCAATAAATCTTGAAGAGGTGCGAAGTGAATCTCAATTGCGGGTATCCTTCAGGCGGTAGGGGCACTCGTAATGAGAACAACGGAACTTTTATCAACTCATTATCGTGGAGACTGGCGAGGTTAATGTCCATTTAAATATTTCAAGGGTTATGGACCTCGTAACAACCGTGATAGCTTTGACGGTCGGCCTCCTATTCGGATGGTCAGGGATTCGATCATAGAGGTAAGTATAATATTATTATGGATTCGATCCTTGAGCTCCTTACTTTTATGGTAACGTTTGTTTAAATCAATTAAATATGACTTTCTTTAACGATTAAGGAAAAAAACGTGAAGAAAGCTGTATGCCTAAAGTTCTCTATAATTTTCTTAAAGGTATAGTGTGAATTGTATGTATGCAGGCAATATATTTCTTAGCCCGAATAGCAAGTGATATTAAATTATTTAAGACGCACTCTTAGAGGTGCATGGCCGGGTACCGAACCCCGGACTTCTTCTAGGACCAGATGAATATAAATAGCAAATAAGTAAAAAACCGGCCAAGTGCGAGTCGGACTCGCGCACCGAGGGTTCCGTACAAACCTGTAGTAAGTTTTACGATTTATGACGTATTAAAAACAAGACGAAATGAACCGCAAAACTAACTTTGTTTGTAGAGGTTTATTGTTAATATCAAAATATTACGTTTGTTGTATGGGAGCCCCCCTTTAATATTTACTTTATTGATATTTAATTATTTATTTTGAAAGGTAATATACAAGTTAATATTCTGTGAAAATTTGAACCGTCTACCTGTTACCGTTTTTAATATTGAGCAAAAAAATACGAAAAAAACACGTTTATTGTATGGGGACCCCCCTTAATATATATATTTTTTTAATTTTTAGTATTTGTTGTTATAGCGGCAACGGAAATACATCATTTGTGAAAATTTCAGCTTTCTAGCTATCACGGTTTATGAGATACAGCCTGGAGACAGACAGACAGACAGACAGACAGACAGACAGACAGACAGACAGACAGACAGACAGACAGACAGACAGATAGACAGACAGACAGACAGACAGACAGCGGAGTCTTAGTAATAGGGTCCCGTTTTTACCCTTTGGGTACGGACCCCTAAAAACAGGTAAAGAAAGTACGACTTTGTTTTTCGATACACTGCAGGTGCACAGACTAGACCTATCGTAATATTTTAATAAATACTAAAAGTGACTTGTTATATCCCAGTGTAACGGGATAAAAGGAAGCATTATATTCTTTATTAAGGGATTACTTACGGGCGAAAGTACAACCTTAATACAATGCCTAGCTAGGTTCGTTCGTTTTTATAGCGCGCTTATAAACTTATTAGAACAGCGACCGTAAATTATCTTTTTCATAATATATTTTCTAGTACCTAAATTTCTCAGATATAGGTAAGCTCAGTAAATAGCGAAAGGGAATAATTAACTCATTATAAAAATTACCACTAGGTACTTTAAAAGTATCTGTTTAATAATAATAGCAGATGCCCGCGACTTCGTCCGCGACTCAATTTTCCGGGACAACCTATGTTTGTACCAAATTTTATCGAAATCGGTTGTAAGGTAGGCCGTGAAAGTGTAATAAACAAACAAACACACATTCGCATTTATAATATTAGCTAGGACTCAGCAGTTACCTATTCTGTGAGATACCTAGGTAGTGTTGAGTCTACGTTTTGCAAACTGTTAGTAAGTAGTTACGTCGTTTTTCATTCAAACGCTCACCAGGTGCACATTAAGCAGACTGTATAGAACCCTGTGGCTTCACTGAAATTGAATTTAAAAAATATTACTGACTCGCAAACTGTTGGCCGCACTCCAAAAGACAATGCAAAATGTCTTGCATATTCATTTTACTGTGAATACGTACAAAGTAAAAAGCTTTGAAAACAGAACTTATTATAACAAAACAGTAAAAAGAAGCCCTCATAAGAACCGACTGCAGGATAAAAAATCTCTTAATGAGAAATTAACTCTCTGTTTAAACATAGAACGGATATAATAAAACCATATAAATGGAAAATTAATGATTAGGTAGTAGGTACGTAAGCCAATTTTGCCAAGTAACTGCTTTTTTTTTTTTTTTTTTTTTTAATCCACTACAAGTTAGCCCTTGACTGCGATCTCACCTGATGGTAAGTGATGATGCAGTCTAAGATGGTAGCGGGCTAACCTGTTAGGGGCATGGCAGTTATATTAAACCCATACCCCTATTCGGTTTCTACACGGCATCGTACCGGAACGCTAAATCGCTTAGCGGCACGTCTTTGCCGGTAGGGTGGTAACTAGCCACGGCCGAAGCCTCCCACCAGGCCAGACCAGGGAAATTCAGAAATTACAAATTTCCAAACCCTGCCGGGGACCCGGGACCTCCGCACGTTAAGGCAACAGCGCTCAACACTGCGCCACGGAGGTCGTCATGTTCAGTGTTTTTTTTTCATTAAAAAGTTTTCTTACCATTTTATAAGAAAAGAGATTGTTTACCAAGGAGTTTTGCATAGCTTGAACTGTAATGTGAACATTACAATTCAAGCATAGTGCGACGTAATGTTGCCTTGAATTGCAAACACCAACTTACAAGGAGACTTTCCACCATAGTATGATATAATAGTACATTACATCGCGAGACCGGGAAGTACGCGTTTTCTGGTCGAGTGTTAGTTAGACGGCCGAGCTACGCGAGGCCGGCTATATACGAGACCAGAAATGCTCTTCCGGTCGAGGTGTGTATAGTGCTTTTCTAAAAAATGAAAAAAGTGACTTTTTTTTAAATATATTATATTATGTAATTAAAAGAAAGTAAATCAAAAAGCAACCTACTTAAGAAATATAATTTTTTTTTTGCGCTGTGAGTGCTTAACGCGTAATACGGTAGAGTTCCAAATTTAAACTATTTAGGCCAAAGAACATTATAACAAGTTACAAGATATTCAGGAAGAAAGATTCCAAATTCAAACTTACGAGTATGATATGTAAAGAATGTATGTACATTCTTTACTGGCTTAGGCCGGGAAGTTTAACTTTCGAACTCATTTACAGAGTATGAAATGTGCACATTTCATATCATTTTTTAGAAATAGTAGGTTATGTATCTTACTCATATTTTCAATGGGGTATTGGTTGTGGGTATGGCACTGTCATTTTTTAGAGATTGAATGTGCGTGTGCTATGTAGAAGGATCCCGGAATCCCCAAATTATCATCACATAAAAACGTCACAACCTTTAGCAATATGTAATACGACGTAAAGCGAGAGTGTGCTTTGCAAATAATCATAGTAAATCACGTTCACTAAATTCAGTTTTTCAGTGACAAAGGCATTGTTAACGAAGTAGAAATATCGGCGTCAACAAACGCCGCGCCGCTTCGGGTTGAACAATGTCGAATAAACCTGTGATAATATTTTCGAGGCTAGTAATACATCGTTGCTGCCAGAACTTTTTACATTACCTATGATAAGGATGTGGCGATTATTAATAACTACTTGATGATACCCGCGACTTCATTCGCGCGGATTAAGGTTTTTTGATTCCCGCGATTGAAACTTTTTTGGGATACAACCTATCTCTGTACCAAATTTGATTCAAATCGGTTGAAACGCTAGGCCGTTAAAGAGTAGTAGACAGACTGACAGACAGACAGACACACTTTTGCATTATAATATTAGTATGGGTGTTAGAATGAACGTTCAATACCTTTATTGAAATAAGTTTATACACTTTTTAATAGATCCTCATAGATCCCTCTTGTGCATTTTTTAAAGTATTCCGATAACATGGTAGAGATATACTTCGCACTCTTACTAACTCTTTTTTGTTCTAGCCTTGACAACTTGACTTAATTAAAACGATGGTCTGGAAACCGTGCACCAATACGTGTGCTGGGGTGGTAAAAAATCACACGGTGGGACACTTTTTCATCTATACGAGTATATATAAAATTCAAAGTCCTGACTGACTGACTGACTGACTGACTTATATATCAACGCACAGCCTAAACCGCTGGGGTTAGAAACTTGAAATTTTGACAGTAGGTTCCTTTTGTGACGTAGGCGCTTACTAAGGAAAAATTCAAAATTCCACCCCTAAGTTTAAAATAAAGAAATACGTGTTACCCCCATGGCGTTAAATAGGGGTTGAAAGTTTGTATGAAAGTCCTTCATTTTTCAAGTTATAACCATGAAAGTTGGTATTTAGGCTTCTGGTTTAAAATAAAGAAATATGTGTTTCACAGTTTTTGATAATTTTATCCCCAAGGACGTTAAATGAGAGTTTGCCCGTCAATCACGCCGCAACAGAGCAACGGATCGACGTGATTTTTTGCATGGGTATAGTTGAAGACCTGGAGAGTGATATAGGGTTCATCCCGGAAAATTAAGGAGTGCCTGTGGGAATTAAAAAAACTTATGCCACGCGAACGAAGTCGCGAGCATCCTCTAGTAAATCATAAATTAGGAGAGATGAGAGAGTAATGCGATGGGATACCAGAATATAGCGTACACCCGTACTGTAGTTTTTCGAGCCTGTTTTATTGAGTTTAGCAGACCGGTTTCATGCACATCACTATAACTCTGCACCGCATCTGTTTAAATTTTGCCTTCGAACCTGGTCTGAAACTACGACGCATAAGTTGGGAGGTCTCGTTTCAAACTCTTTGCCCTCGCCCAGTATAATTTTAATCACAAAGAGACAAAAGAGATTACGGTGTATTCATGAAACTTTATGGCGGATCGGTTCTGGAATGTTTAGTTCCGAGCGTTGCAAACGTAAAATTTGTTTTGCACCTATTTTGTAAGAGGAGTTCATTTTGAATTTGCTGATATGAGTTTTGTAAAGTTGTCAGAACGTTAATTAATTTATATTATGTAACGTAATGAAATAAATACTTTTTAGTTACAGAGTATAGAAACAAGGTGGAGGTTAGAATAACTATGCGCTACAACTCGGGCCTTAGCTTGGACTAGCTTACCTCAAGCTCTGAATTTCCAAAACCCTCAACCTATTTTACTATAGCCATTATCTGTATCCGCATAATTTACTGACTACAATTTAGATGAAAAGAAATTAAATTCAAACGAATGTCTCATATTTTACCTTCAATTCCGAGAAAAAACTCCTGCAATTTTTTCCGTCTGCTTAAAACACGGGAAAAGCTCTCTTTTATTCATTTAAACATTTCACAAGCTATACGTTACCTTCTACTCTAACGGTAGTGTTTCTCATTTAAAATTAAAAACACCTTATTGAGTTTCTGAGTTAGTTAATTTCTCTTATTAGCATTCTCTACTTATTGTTAGTGAAAGCTCTTGCAAATATCGTGAATAGTTTTAACATATTTTTCATTGCTATCATAGTAATTTATTCGTATGTAGGTTATTTTTTTATTATTAACGTAGATTGGTATTGTCTCGTGATGGCTGATTTGAATGTATTAGTATAAACTCACTTAAATATTTTCAATTTTCTTGAATATTTAAGGACCGCTTTTAAGGCCCACTTTGACTTAATCTTTCTTTTGAAAATACCACCTCTTTCAATGATTCCTTATAATACGTATTATTAATAAAATTGCTAGGTCGATTAGAGCGCTAATGAGTTTTTGTAATACCATTACCAGAATATAAATCTTTGGCTTTATTTCTTTGCAAATCATAATAAAATTTCACGAGGAACTTACAAATCCCATTAATTTCGACGTAAATTTTTTATGTAGGTATAAACTTTTTTTTAGAATCCTTTCCCGATATTCAGATAACTCAAAGTCTACTCAGGTAATTAAATATTAATATTGAGAACGCGAATAACAAAACGAGTGGTAGGTACTCGTAGGTATCTATTTCTTTTATCGGTTCATGATAATACTAAATGATGCCCGCGACTTCGTCCGCATTGATTAACGTTTTGGACGTTTTGAAGAGTTCCGGGATAAAACCTATCTCTGTACCAAATTTCATTAAAATAGATTGAACAGCTGATGAGCCGTGAAAGCATGGCAGACATACAGACAAATAGACACACTTTAGGACAAACAAACACACTTTCGCATCATATCTTCGTACTAATATTATAAATGTGAAATTGTGTTTGTTGGTTGGTTTGTCCTTCTATAAAGTATAGCAGCTGGGGGCCTGGGGAGTGGAATAGGTTACTTTTATCCTGGAGTTCCCGCAGGAATTAAAAAAAACTAAGTCGCGGGCATAAGCTTGTTGGATATAGGTATTTTACACACTATACAAGGTTTCCTCAATGGGAAATACTTAGATAAACTAAATAATTTCAATAAACTACTAAAGAATCATACTAAACTAAATTCGCAATATGATCTCTCAGTATTGAAGAGCAACAGCTGAAACTAGATATTTTAAGCGACAGGAACAATGAGTTTTAATCAGGGTGTGTTCCCAGAAAATTAATAGGATCACTCGTTTTCTGGAACCTTTGTATTTGAGTAAGTAAACATAATTTTGTGACAGTTTAATTAAATCTCTAATTGCTTTGAATTACTTTTTGAATTGGGTTGGTCTAAGCGATTTATTTTGACTGAGATAATTTAATCATCCACCAGCCTCTTACCTAATTACGTACATATAAACGTATTATCATTTATTAGGGCAAAAGCACAGTATAGACAGGAAAGAACAAATTAATGTCGTCGCGCAACGCCCGTGTCGTATGGGAAATACGTTTTGTTGTGTCTCGGAAGTTGTACAGCTCCATTTTTGTCTTTGTAGTGTGTCATCGTCCTTACAGTTCTATCTTTATGATTCCGGACCATATAAGTATGGTAAAGCATGATCGTCTCGAAAGACAATGAATGTTTTCCCGAATTCTATAATTGCGAGCTTAGGTTAGACATATTGTATAGCGGCATTATTGTCTCTATAGTGACTCTTCATAATATTAATGCCAAAATAAAATAAGAAACAGATTAAGTGCAAGGCGGAAGCCATTGAGAGTCCCGTATCTATACTTATAATAAAACTGTAACAGGTCCAATTCTGTACATCTCCAAACAAAATTTTCAAAATATCTTATTTTGAAAATTTTGTTTGGAGGGCACTCATTATTCGATACTGAAGCCAAATCTGTAATTTTTTTCATCTTTGTCTGTCTGTCTGTCTGTCTGTCGGTCTGTCTGTATCTTGGCCGCGCATCACGCCGAAACTACTGAATGAATTCAAACAAAACTTGGCACGATTGGAGCCCATACTACGAGGTAGGACATAGGATTTTTATCCCGAAATTCTACCCCCGAAGGGGTGAAATAGGGGTTGAAAGTTTGTATGAAAGTCCTTAATTTCTCAAGTTATAGCCATGAAACTTGATATATGAGCTGCGGGTTGAAAATGAAAACATATGTGTTTTACAGTTTCTCAAAATTCCACCCCCGAAGGGGTGAAATAGGGGTTGAGAGTTTGTATGAAAATCCTTAATTTCTCAAGTTATAGCCATGAAACTTGATATATGAGCTGCGGGTTGAAAATGAAAACATATGTGTTTCACAGTTTTTCAAAATTCCACCCCCGAAGGGGTGAAATAGGAGTTGAGAGTTTGTATGAAAGTTCTTAATTTCTCAAGTTATAGCCATGAAACTTGATATATGAGCTGCGGGTTGAAAATGAAAACATAATTATGACGTGTTTCACAGTTCTCAAAATTCCACCCCCGAAGGGGTGAAATAGGGGTTGAGAGTTTGTATGAAAATCCTTAATTTCTCAAGTTATAGCCATGAAACAGCATTTGGGCTTTCATTTGATTATACCGTGGGATAGTAATATAGGCTACTTTTTATCCTGGAAAATTAATGAGTTCCCGCGGGAATCGAAAAAACTTAGTCCACGCGGACGAAGTCGCGGGCATCAGCTAGTCTCGTATAAAATCGTTATTAATTGATTTTACATTATTTTATATTGATGGCCACATTACTTTTAATTGCGAGGCCGAAGAACTTTTATTATATTTTTCTACCAAACTGTACTAGATTAAGACTTAGTTTTATTATTCGTATACCTAAAGTTTGTTTGAACTTCTATCAACTCTTGTTATTTCAGATTTTTTTATATTGCAAACTTTGCCAAAAGATAATATAGGTACGTTTCTTATTTTTTAGAGATAGATTTTTAAAGATTTAAATTTTTTTTCTCATATTTGAGGGAAGCGTACTCTGAGTCTACTTGTGTGGATTGGCGTACTTGTCCGTCCGTCTGTCCTATTTTACCATGCTAGTACGGAACCCTAAAAACAAAAACAGTAAAGATGAGGATTGCTGTGGGCAATTATTTCAATCACGAGGTTTCCGCCGTGTAACGCTCGCTCTCATGAAATAGGGATCACTTTCCATAATTCTTATTTTTGCTTTGTTAACTTGCCGAAAACATTTCTTACCAAGATCTTTTCGTGATTTAGCTTGTTACCTGCGTCAAGTCAAAGCATTATGAAATTCACACAAACGGAATAATTTACATATTCTTTAAATAAGAACGTCATTTACCTTATGAATGCCATGATTGTTTATTTTGTTCGCTGTGTAATAAAGATCCAAGTTTCAATGTTCATTTATTCTAATTAGGTACATTGTACACTTTTTAAACGTCAATTAAGTAAACAGCGTGATGGTGATAGATATACTCAATTACGGTATCTTAAAACTAAAGCTCCCCGGGTTCTACCGGCCAGCCGGCCCGGCCCGGCCGTGTATACCCTCAGATCTATTTAAAGACGTATAAATGAATGAATGAATGAAATACTCTTTATTGTACACCAAAATAAAAATAAAAAATAAGTACATTTAAACAACAATAAAATTAAAAAAAGAAAAATCGGTACAAATGGCGGCCTTATCGCTTTGAAGCGATCTCTTCCAGGCAACCACGTTTTATAGGAATTAAGTCTACAAAAGAACACGAGTCGAGGGTGTACGTACGATTAGGAGGAAATAGTATCTAATTATTAATACAAATATAATACTAAGTTACATATAATTATAACTATTATTATATACAATAAAAATACTATAAAATCAATACCTACATACAAACATACATAAATATAATATGTATAATAAATAAATAATGAATAATAATAAATATATTATGTACATAAATGTATGTAAATATATAAACACCTAAATACATACAATATATATTATGCCAAATAAGGGAGTAAAATAAAATAAAAGCCAGAAGACGCAATGTAAGTAAGATGAAGGATTTGAAAAGACGTAAGGTAATCTAATAATTCAGGGAGGAAGAAAGTGCGCTTTGATGAGCCTTTTAAATGCTGCTAGAGATTGCGCACGCCTAATATGAAACGGTAAGGAGTTCCACAGCCTAACAGCTTCAACGGAAAAGGATTTCGAAGAAAAAGAAGTATTATGGGAAGGAATTTTTAAAATAAGGTTATCATTAGAGCGAAGAGAGCGACCATGAGTGTCACTCAGAAACTCAAACCGCTCTTTGAGGTAAAAAGGAGTAGTTGGATTGAATAGAACACAATATAAAAGAGAAAGAATGTGAGTATCCCTGCGAAGCGGATCGGGAGCCACTTGAGTTTTTCGCGAAATTCAGAAATGTGGTCATATTTCCTGACGTATATCACGTTTTTTGAAAATTCCAACTCCGAGGGAATTAATTAGGGGATATAGATAGATAGATAGATAAACTCTTTAAATTGCACACACTTAGAACAAGGACAATAAACAGAAAGTTTAAAAGATACAACAGAAGGGTGCAAAGGCGGTCTTATTGCTAAAGCAATCTCTTCCAGACAACCTTTGGGGAGAGGAGATTAACAAACAAGAGCGCGGGATAGTGCAACGTCTAAAATATATAATAAATATACATACAAACATACATACATACATACATATATATATATACATACATACACATATATATACATACATAAAACCATACATACAGACATGCATACATACATATTGATATATACATAAATACTAAATAATTCTGATCTAATTATAATGTGTGATATAATTAAGTTCGTATGAAAGTCAGTCATTTATTATGCTGGATTGAGGAAAGTTGGTAATTAAGTTTCAGGTTAAAAATGAAGTTATACATAATATATTGTGTCTCTGGATATTTTGACAATTCCGCCTGCTCAATGATTTTCAAAAACTCCACTCCAACTGGCATATGAAAATGATCGTTTTATTCGATTGCTTAATATTTACCAAAATTGAATTAAGTATAAAAAATATTGACATACGTAGTTAAATTACATGTTATGACTTTTATTATTTGGCTCCGCAACAAATTATATAAAATAATAATAATATGATAGCTTCGATATTGGAGATACATCCATATACTTACGTATTTTTATAATATGGGTTGTGTGACATGGAACGCTTCCAAGCATCTTCTTGGTGATATTTTCAAATTCAATTTAGCCGCACCACCCCAGCACTTTGTTTAATATACTTACTTACTCAGTAGGTGTGCCGCGTGCCGCACCGAAACCTTGTATGCGGTGTAGGACACAATAATATGGCCCGGGACCGGGAGCTCGTGGGGAAATAGAATGAGCTTCATCGAAGCCGAATTTTTGTAAGGTGGCTAGTTGAGCTGTACGTATCTGGGTACAGCAAATCCATTCTAATTCATACTAATATTATAAGTGCGAAAGTGTGTCTGTCTGTCCGTCTGTCTGTCTGTCAGCTACGCTTTCACGGTCCATCCTTTTAACCGATTTTGATGAAATTTGGTATATAGGTAGATTGTATCAAGGGGAAGGACATACTTTTTATCTCGGAAAATTAAGGAGTTCCCGTGGGAATTTAAAAAACTTATTCGACTCGGATAAAGTCGCGGGCATCAGCTGGTATAAGTATAAGTAGGTACAGCAGTTAAACGGTATTTCCTTGCAATCTATACTTTTTTATTTTATTTTGGTTCAGCGAGGTATAAGTTAGCTACTGCAACTACAAAATGCGATCTCACCTGGATGTAAGTGATGATCTTCTATATATATAAAATTCAAAGTCCTGACTGACTGACTGACTGACTTATATATCAACGCACAGCCTAAACCGCTGGTCCTAGAGACATGAAATTTGGAGGGTGTGTTCTTTGTGAAGAGTAGGTATCCATTAAGAAAGGATTTTTCGAAATTCCACCCCAAAGGGGTAAAATAGGGGTTGATAGTTTGTATGAAAGTCCGTCATTTTTCAAGTTATATTCATGAAACTTTGTATTTGAGCTACCAGTTCAAAATGAAGAAATATGTGTTTCGCCATTTTTGAAAATTCTGCCCCCATAGGGCTGAAACAGGGGTTGAAAGTTTGTAGGAAAGTCCGTCATTTTTCAAGCTGTAAGTAGCCAACAAACTTGGTGTTTGGGATTTCGGTTTGAAATGAAAAAATACGTGATTCACAGTTTTTGAAAATTCTATCCCCAAGGACGTCAAATAGAGAGTTTATCCTTCAATCACGCCGAATTAGAGCAACGGATCAACGTGATTTTTTGCATGGGTATAGTTGCGGACTTGGAGAGTGACATAGGCTTCTTTTTATCCCGTAAAATTAAGGAGTGCCTGTGGGAATCATAAACTTATGCCACGCGATCGAAGTCGCGGGCGTGCGCTAGTGCGGTAATAAAATGGTAGAGGGCTTATCTGGTAAGGGTTAGAGTATGGCAGTTATATTAAACCCGCACCTGTAATCGGTTTCTACATGGCATCGGCAAGGCATACTAATTTTTATAAACAAGTAGACGCGAGTTTGCTGGTATCATCCGTCCAGTTTAGTTCGCTATATTTAGGCACTGTCCTAGCGCTGAAAACTACATTCAGCTCCTAAGCCTTTTAAATATTTCCCTCGCCCTCTTGGTCTTAATTGTACCTATAACAAAATGTTCGATGCATGTTTAGGCAAGAGATGATACGCCATCGTGCCGTAGATTAATGAAACATTAATCAAACTTTATTTCATTAGGTATACACTGCTTTATTTTAGTTTAGCAGTATGGTAATAAATTACTAAAATTCACTTAGGTATACAATATGTAATATTACATACCTACGAGTAACAAGGTCTTGGAAAATTTAGTAGCATCGGCAGTTTTCATTAAGTATCTGAAGTGTACATAAATATATAATTTCAGTCATGAATTATTTATGTTACTTAAACTTTAGAAAAGTTTCTACTCATAGCCGAACTCCGAAGAAGACCTTGATATTCATATTTGAATAGGTAGTCAAGTATTGCCATTTTTGTATTGTATATTTTTGGACAGGAGGTTTATCTACTCATGTGGCAGTAGTCTGTAGTCAATGAGATTGTATGTCGTGTTATTTACTGAGTACGATAAAATATTATATATTTATGTAATTAGCCATGGCCTCCAAAGAGAACGAGTCGTGCTGTAAGTACTCCCCTAGCTTTGTATCGGCTAAAATCTTGCCAAAATCTTTTGTACCTAAAAAAATTAATTATTTAAATCATGAAATCCATACTGATGTAATAAATGCGAAAGTGTATCGGTGGAGTTAGAATTTTTGTCATTTTTCACCATAAGTCCAAAACTAAGAAACATAAAAATAAATTTAAGAACATTTTAGAATAATTCTGTTAATTAATTTCTGTTTCCTTCTGGAATCATTCCTTCAAAATCATTGACAACGCCAGCGTGGTAGGCTGAGGCTACGATGAATTAGACAAATTCTTAGTTGAGTGGCCCATCGAAGCACAACATAGGGAGATGTGGAAAAATCGGAGGCAGGCCTTTGCCCAGTCGTGGGACAGTACAGGCTAGATTAGATTGGATTAGATAGAATACGCAAAGTAAACCCTTTCACTTTTAGCCCCATTTCGCAGCAGGGTTGAGGACCTGGAGAGTGACTACTTTTTATCCCGGAAAATTAAGGAGTCCCCGCGGGTATCAAAAAAACTTAAACCACGCGGACCAAGTCGCGGGCATCAGCTAGTTCATCTATAAAGATGTCGATTGTACTGGACTGTATTAGTTATAATTTTATTTATTTATTTATTTTCTCATAAACATAGATAGATATACTTAGAACTAAAGAACGAAAACAACTGCGTTAGTATAATGTGTGATTATTAAAGTGGATTAATCTTATTAAATGGTTTCATTAATAGTACAAAAACACTCAGCTTTAACTAGGAAGTCGGTAAGTACATAATACCTGCAACAGCAAATCGAAAAGTTATTTTGCGATTTTACTCTCTTCCAGTCACATTAAAAGATCATTGGTGTAAAAACAACCTCCCGGTAGGCAACCAAAAGCCCATCTAGCAAAATTGCCATCCGCCGCTCATTACCTACAGCGCTGCCGCCTCATCTGATATCCCCGTGCACGTGACTAAAGGAAATTGAAATCTCTATCGGTTAATCGAAATATTGAATGGTTGGCATCCAAAAATAGAACTTTTTAATTATTTTCATTGGACCCACAATCGCTCCGTTGATTCAGTTTTATCAAAAGATAAATTGGCAGGTAGAGTGAAATCGCAGAAGGATATATCACAGAATAGGTAATAATACGTTGGATATAACTAGGATTTAAAACTTGCGCCAATGGGAAATGGCAAGTACATTCTGTCAGTCAAAATCACGGCGAATTGTGAATTCTTTTATACCTATCCCGGTGTCATGTCTGTAATCAAATCTTGCACGCATCAAAATACACGTTTAGTTTGGGTGACAATGCAGCTAAGTGACGACATTCTAAATGCAATATTATAATATGACGGACTTATAAAGATGGCGGATAAGGTATTTTTTATAATATAATATGTTTTTATGCACCTCTATAGGTATCAATTAAAACGGCTTTGTGATAAGAATGCGAAATATAAAATATTGGCGAACGATAAAAGCATGTTTTTAAAAATGTTTTTTAACATTTTCCTGATAATTTACTACGTCGTAGGTAGCGATATACGTAACAAGAAAATAAGACCTAAATAGACAAAAATCGGATGTTTCGAATTTGTTGAAAACGTGTTCAAGTAGCAAACCGTGCTGGCCCATAATAAGATGGTTCTGTTAAAGCGGCTTTTGAAAAAACGCCCTATATTTTGTTATCTAATCATTATACTCTACCTGTTTAGAGATCAAGTGGTCTGGAGACTCTAGTGATATTCATTTCTGAAATATAGCCAACTTATCAAGGTTTTGTATAAAGGACAGAGGGCCATACTCTTAACTTCAATGTACATTTGAATCTGATTAAGAACGCATCGTTATATTAATTCAAATTTATAAATAATCATATTGAAAAAAAACCGGGCAGTGTCGGACTAAGAACGTGAGAGGCATCTCCAGATTAGAAGACTCCCAGAGGGTTCCATGAAGAAAATATTAATCTAATAACCTTATTATAATATAATATAATAAGGTATATATTACTGGCGCGAGCGAAACGAGCGCGTTTTTTTTTATTACGAGGGGCCTCCAACTTGGCTTTATATTTAATGAAAACTTAGAGGTCTTCTAGAATTGAGATCTGCAGCCGGCCCCTCCACCTGAACCTTAATCTGCCACTGAGACTGAATGACTTATCAACGTACAGCTCATATTTTGTCTAAAATGCACTTAACCGTAGGGTTATACCGTACCGTACCGTAGGGTAATTTTTTCAAATAATGTTTCCACCCGAGTGAAGTAGGAGCGGGTCAGATAGTGTCAAATAGATAGATATAGAGTCCAAGTATTTTACAAGCTAAACCAATGTTCATGCTAGTACTGCTCGCTCGATAAGTTCACTTTCAAAGTTTCAAACTACGCAAAACCCCTTTCAATAAGTACTTTAGAATTTAATAAATTAAGTAGAGGAGTCAACCAGAACAAACTTAGTTTTGTCAATTAAATCTCAATGGGCCTTCACAAAAACTTTCAGTCTGTTTGGATACCCAGTGTAGGTATATAATAATGAATTACTTATTCTCATAGTACTATCCTAAATTGAATTTTCTATTCTGTATTTACGAAGTAATACAATTAATTACGAGTATGTAGTTTACGAAGCTTATAGAATAACAACTGTTATAAAATTGTTTGTCCGTATTCCTTTTTCGTTTATTGCTTGCATTACATATTATATTCTAAACTAATATACCGAATCTTCGCAGGAATCTTCAGAATTGATATCGGTCCACTTGAACCGAAGTTAAAACTTGAACAAGGGATGGAACGTTACTTAACACATTTAGCACTAAACTGTTGATACAATGACCTGCTTGAAATATTACCATCACATAATCAAAATGCGCGCTGCGCAGTGTGACCACCTTTAAACATTTTCCCATGTCTCATGGCCAAGTGTCCACTGACAAGTATTCTCGCAGAATGTGCTATGTGTCATGTCAGCATCAATTTCTTTAAAATTTTCCATTAAAATATTATAACTAACACAATTTCTTTGCCTTTGCCTACGCTTACTTTTGCAAGTTTTCTTACTATTAGTAATACTATTATTTAGCTAGTACACACCAAGAATAACCCGTTGGCTTGCTCCATTTATTTGAACCAAAACCGACATAAGGTAGGTAGTCATCAATACAAACTTTACTTATACCAATTTTAAACATTTTAACCTTGAAAAAGCTTTAAGTACATATTAAGTTCTTGATAAATGCGTAGGTATGCGTATTATGTATATTCTATAGGAAATTGAATAGGAAATTTCAGCGCGTAAGATTCAATACGTCCTCGTATATAAAGTGGGACGATTATAAATTACTAACGAAGTTTGTCTGCCTGGGTGACATGAAGGTGTAAATGGAGGCAAATTCGTCAATTTATATGCGGAACAGGCGCCTTTGAGATAGCTTTGATGTCGGCTATGGAGGAAAATTCTGTTACCTATAACGGACTAATTGAGATATATTATCACGATGTTTGATGACTTCGTAAGTTAAATGTTTAAATCGTACAATATTTACTCTAATTATATATTTTTTTTTAACTTACAACTTTGAGTTTGTAGATGCAAGTTATTATTTATCTATTATTTATCTATTAGGTATTTATGATTTATTTAGTTATTGCCTAATTAATTATTATTGTGAGTCGTCCTAAAAGGATCAAATAACACAATGTTTTCTATAATATAGTATATTCTGTAATATAGTAAAGAAAATATTTTCAAAATAAAGCAATGAACACTAAGATAGAAAAAATCATCTTCAGGTTAAAAATGTAGGGAAATCCCATCGGTCGCACGGCTTATAATTTATTAAAGTATTTTCTTTTCTTTTAAATAATATGAAAATAGTACGGAATACTTGTTTGCATTAAAAGTTATAAAAGCTGTTTAAAAGCATTATTCTTCAAGGACCGGCCACAAATGAGCGGAACACGACAAATCACTTAACTTATTCTACACTCTATTTGCTGACACTACGACGTCTCTCAGCAAACTTTTACCAGCCTTTCTCTTTTTGTCACTTGATTTAGTGGGACTTAAATAAAGATTTATTACTGTAAGGGAAGTTTGGAAAGAGTTACCTACTTATCCTCCGATGTAAAGGTAAAAGTTAATTCAGCTACATATGCAGGAATGTACTACCATACTATTACCTATTCTGTAGTAGGTACTACGGAGGTTTACCTGTTCCATGAATTGTTATCAGGTTAATAAAGGCTGTTAAGACTGCAGCATGCGACAATGTAGCATGCTGCAAATTGAGAAATTAATTTTTGTTTTTTAGGGCAATCGTATTTATGCAAAGACTAGCTGATGCCTGCGACTTCATCCGCGTGAATTGAGGTTTTTTGGTTCCCGCGAGAACTCTTTAATTTTCCGGGATAAAAATTAGCCTATGCGTTATTTCAGACTGTATTCTATATGTGTTCAGGCGTGATTGATTAACAAACATCCATCCATCCATACATCCATCCGTCCAAACTTTCGCATTTATAATATTAGTATAGATAATATTATATCGTGCTGTAGAATTAAAATATGGTACAACGGTCGGCCGACGATACTCGTCACATTTTAAATAATTGTACCACGTGGCCTGCCGCAATATTACACTACTTGCTGAAATGTGTCGCGAAGCCTAAACGCAGGTCCTTTAGCTAGAACCCGTTTGTAACGCACCAGTTACGTTCATCTGCCGGAGATGATATAATAGGTTGTTGTAGAAATAACAGCTGAATTACTCTTAATGAATAATGCTCATCATGCCATGTTATAGATAAGCAAGGACCTCTACCGTATAATTGTAGTATAATGGTGATGGTGGTGATGGCTTCTGTATAGTCATACTGCGCAATCGTTTGCGATCTGGAAACCTGCAATTGTGCAAACTACCTTCCTGTAGGAGTCCAATAAAGTGGAAATTTTGAAAAACTTTTTTGAAACACATAACATTATTGAAAAACATTATTAACCTCAATAATAATCCTTAAAAGATCTTCCATTTCACAAAGTAGGAAAACATTAATGCTATGCGGTTAATTCAAATTTTAGCTCAAATCTAAAGTATGTATTTAAGTACTTACCTACCGACGACGTAATTCGTACCTACTATTAATATTAATGTACCTCTTCAAAGTATTAAAGTCCCTGATTGTTATAATATCACAGTGGCAGAGAACGTAGATTGAGCCAATATTTGAATATGAAATTAATTTTACTTTAGGTACCTAAGTAGGTACAATATAGACGTCTGACTTGATCTTTACTTCAACTAAAGCCAAAGCAGTAGCGTGAACCACATACGTGCATGATAATCAAATATCAAATATAAATATTATAAATGTGAAAGTTTGGATGGATGTATGGATGTATGGATGTTTGTTACTCAATCACGCCCGAACGGCTGAACGGATCTGGATGAAATTTGGCACAGAGATAGATTATAGTCTGGAATAACACATATAGGCTTTTTATCCCGGAAAACTAGGGAGTTCCCGCGGGAATCAAAAAACCTCAATCCACGCGGACGAAGTCGCTGGCATCAGCTAGTATACTATAAGCACTGCTTCAGAGGCCCAATTGTCTAAGCAAATCGTAATCATTTGGCAGCTAAAAACGTATTACTCGAACTGTTTAAAGAGTTTTTGACGTGCAGGCATCTATGAACTCCTTAAACAGGTCGTATTACTTATCCGTTTGACAAAAGTTTACGATTACGATTTCCTTACACAATGGGGGGGCAGATGTAGGTTAGCGATTATTCCACAGTATTGCTGCGTACAGGCTTTCTCACTCTCTGTAACTCCATTTTGATAAAAATATCACGCAAGAGTGGTATATTTTTATTCCCAATGATATCAATTTAAAAGTACTCAATTTCAAAGGTACTCATTGAGATTTAAATTTCTCTTTAGATATTTCCGCCAATGCTTTTTTACCGTCATTTTACTTGTTTTGTGTGCAATACATACAAAACAAGTATAAAATGGGGTGTACCTAAAGTAATAAAGAACAGTCATAGAACCGCTGATAGTGAAATATCTGGCAACTATACCCTGGTCTACGTACACCTAAACCACTGAGGTTTGGCAATTTAGAAAACAGAGCTGAAACACTATTTTGGTCGGCCGTATCTATTCGTATATCCGGAAATTCAATTGATTTTTTTCTCGAAGTTTACCAAAGCTGACGCAGCGACGAAATTAAAATACGTAGGTAATTGGACACTGAATTTAGTCTACGAGTCAATATAATATAGGTACATCACCGAATTCAAAAAGGAACGTGACTGTTACCGAGCAGATCCCATGTTCATATTGATATTTGATACCTTTAATACGTATAATATTATATTATACAATATTGCTCATAATATTATACAATATTATGCGCTGTATAATTACAGAAAACACCAATTTTTTACCCAACCAACCAACTTTACTAGATGATGCCTGTGACTTTGTCCGGGTGGTATCATTTTTATTTAATCCCAGCGGGAACTCTTCAATTTTCAGGGCTACAGTAGCCTATGTCCTTCCCCGGTACACAACCTATGTCTGTACCAAAATTTCATCAAAATCGGTTCAAAAGCTGGGCCGTTAAAGCGTAGCCGACAAACAGACAAACTTTCGTATTTACATATATATATAGTATGGAAGAATGTAAGCTGTAACCATACCTAATAAATGTACTTTTTACCATGTGATTTCAATGGAGTAAACGAAAAGAACAAAGATAGAAAAAAATATGCTAATTATATAATCTGATTTGAAAAAAGTTACAATACGGACCCCAGAGCGAGGTTTTCATGTACCCATAGAACTCATAATTGACCAAGCGAAGCGAAGGTCTCTGAGTCTGCTTGAGTGAATTTGCACTTGTCCGTCCGTCCGTCCGTCCGTCTGTCAGAGCCTTATAACTTCTGAATTACTGAACGTAACTACTTCAAATTTAAATATAATATGTAAACCGATGACCTCATGCCGAATATGGCTTAAAAAGTTATAAAAATCTTTATTTCAGGGGGCTCTCATAGAAGCGAATGCGAAGTAAAATATTTTTATAGCGTTACAGAGGGTTGCGGTATATCATTTTAAAGATAATTAGGAATAGTCTAAAAATTTTTTTTTTAATTTCTCCCCTAAAATTGACGAAATGGGGGGCTTTCAAAGTGGAGATTTTCTAACGTCCAAAGTTGACCTCAGAACTCTCAATTTTCTGAAAGGCTGAACCTGAAACTTGATGAATTATTTGAATTATATCCTGTACCTACTTGAACAACAAATACTAAAATTAGATAAATATTATAAGGAAACGAAATTATTTAATTTTGAATGAGCTTCAGTATTTTTAACAGAACTTCACAATGATGTCAATAGCTCTGTAAAAGTTTATTCGTTTGTGCTTACAAATAATAGACGTTAGCACCATCTTACGTGGAATAAAAAAATAGTCTACTGATAGTACTGATGTCTATAAGCGTAAAGATGAGCGCGCATCTAGACATGCTCGCAAGTTAACTACATATTACAATAAAATATAGTTAAAACAGAAAACTATCATATGGATACCGCGAGGTCTCAGTTCGGGGCGAACCACTAGTTATTATAAATTCGAAAGCGCGTCTATCTCTTTGTTACGCTCTCAAGACCGATCTGTTTATCTGATTTTGGCGAAGGACATACCGAGTATAATATGCTTTTTATCCCGAAAAATTAAAGACTAATTACACGGGAATTTATAGAAAACTTAAATAAATGCGGACGAAGTCGTGGGCCCGGGCATCATCTAGTCTAGCATAATATCATTCCTCATTCCAACAAAGCAAAAATGTGAACCACCTTATAAATAGCGACTCGTGTATCTCAGATTGCAAGTGTCTGCTTACACCGTGGTAAACTGTTAGAAACGCGATGCCCGTGACGGAACAATGGGTGTAATCTAAAAACGGAGGAAAAATAAGCGACCCGAGTAGAAAACTTACGAGAGAAGGGGAGCTTTCGCGCACGTAATAAAATTAAACAGAGGTTTTCTTATGAACGTACTGGAAGTGAGGAATGAAGGTAAGAAATTGAATAGGTATGCTTTCGTAAACATCCTAAACGAGCACCTCTTTGATGTAAAGTGTGAATAAAGTGTAAATTTTTAGGCACTGCACAGGTGAATTGTGCATAGTCTCTGTCATACTGTTTATGACATTTTATCGTCGGAAATATCCCGTACTGGAAAGAACAGGGTTTGCTCACTGCATGGATTGATGAAGACTTTCTTGCGAGCAAATAATCCTTACAGGATACCTTTGAACATACAGCAGAAAAAATATTAAATAATCAAATAAATATTATAAATGCGAAAGTTTGGATGCAGGATGGATGTATGTATGGATGTATGTTTGTTACTCAATCACGCTCCAACGGATGAACGGATCTGGATGAAATTTGGCACAGAGATAGATTATAGTCTGGAATAGCACATAGGCTACTTTTTATCCCGGAAAATTAAAGAGTTCCCGCGGGAACCGAAAAACCTCAATCCACGCGGACGAAGTCGCGGGCATCAGCTAGTGTTTAATAATAATAGAATTACTTATAAGTAATACTTCTTAAAAGAATTGCACTGCTCAAACGCTTTTCACAACTCCTCTGGTTTGTGTTGATTTCTGTCGATGCATGTTTTATTGGAACTAAAATCAAGAATTTGCATTCCAAATAATCGCTGAGAATCTCGAAATTTAATTTAAGTAGGTAGGCACTAAAATCCCGCAGTCGGTATCACTGGCGTTATAAAGTCAAGTTATTGTTTCAATGATTCTCCATTACCTTCAACGCTCCTAAAACGGTACGGAGTTTGGTGATCACGGTAATGGCCCTTACCAAATAATGGACACTAGAAAGTTTATACTCTCAGAAAACTTTTAACGAGTTTTAGAGGTCGAATTGAGAAAAATAGCCGGTGTAGCTAACGGATATTTATTGTAGCTAACTGACAGATAGCCAAAGCACACAAGCTATTTTCTGCATCGTGAACTTTCGATTAGACCAGTGAGCGCCAATTGGGAGCCAATTTACTAATTTAGGAACCCAAGGCACGATCAAGTTACACATTATTAAGAACAAAGTTCCATGCCCGTCTTTATCTTATCTTTGTCTTTATTTCTTAAGGAAAGGAGTTTTATAGATAGTAAAATTTTGTTGATTCATGATAATTTAAGAATAAGAATAACTTTACGTCACAAACAAAAAAAAGGCCACAAAAATTCGCGATATAAAATATTATGTGTAATGGTTTAATATAAAGACTACGGAATATAATGTTATAGGTATATTATAAAGTAGGTATAATATCACATTTAATAATTATTTTAATAATATAGAATAAATTATTAAATAAATTTGAGGTATATGTCTGTTTTATCTATGAATGATGTTGCTATCTAGGGTGTATGATAAAAGGTAAGTAATATCCATACTAATATTATAAATGCGATAGTGTGTCTGTCTGTCTGTCTGTCTGCTACGCTTTCCCGGCCCATCTTTTTAACCGATTTTGCTGAAATTTGGTATAAAGGATAATCGGGGAAGGACATAGTCTACTTTTTATCCCGGAAAATTAAGGAGTTCCCGCTGGAATCAAAAAACGTTGATCCACGCGGACGAAGTCGCGGGCATCATCTAGTAAACTATAAAGGTAAATTAAAGCTTCAGTTATTTATAAGCAATTAGTTAAGTTATTTTCAGGCAATTTACAATAATCTTTACAAATTCGTCGATTCGTGCCATCGTGCATCATAGTATCGTGTTATCTACGACAAACTAAATATTTGTAGAGTAGGTACGTACTGTTGGCAAATATGGTGCAGAGCAATTTGCTAGATGCTTGGCGCGATGTATTTGTTAGCACATTACCGCATGTTGTGTTCAATTGAACGATCTCTCGCGCTGTTTCAATTGTTAAGTACCGCGAACACCAAACTAAGAACAGGTTTAGGTTGAAGGGTCACTGGTAGAGATCTCCTATAGAGATAAGTGCTTCCTTGTCCAATATGTTTCTGTTCTAAGTATTTCATAAGTTTTTGGTTTTTATAAATAAATGAAATAAATAAAAAGGAAACATTATATATTTTCAATTTAATTTGATTATTAGCTAGCCATTTTGATTTATATTGAACCAGATGATGCCAGCGACTGCATCCGCGTTGCTTAAGATTTTTTTATTTATGAACTCCTTAATTTTCCAGGATAAAAGCTTATGTTATTCTGCAGGTCCTCAACTATACCCATGCAAAAAATTACGTCAATCTGTTGCTCTGTTGCGGCGTTTTAGCACAAACCACACACCAACAAACAAACACACTTTCGCATTCATAATATTAATATGATAGTTAACTTTGATTTGAATCCTAGAGATAATCAATTCTTTCGATATTTTTAATATGAGTAAGTTGCTTGACATTCCTACTAAAAAAACCCAGGTGTCCCAGAACTAAAGGCAGACATCACTATATCTATAATTACCCACCTTTTTATAATTGTGTGTACACAAGACAAAAACGTTTGACATACGGATAAGGGTAAGCAGGGAACCATCTAAAATACATGAAGGTAAGCAGGCGTTGGCCTATTCTTCAAATATTTACATCAGTTAGGTACGAACACAATGTACTTACTAGTAAATTCACATAAAAACACTTGTCAGTTAGAGATTCGCTCTTTTTCTCGTTATATGTACTTTAAGTAATTACTATCGAGACCATTAGGAATATTTTAGGTTCGAATACTTTGGTCATTAGTAACTGAGACCTGATTAATTATGTACCTATAGTTATGCAGATAATAATTATGTATCTTATTTTGTGACAATATATTGATTTTATAAGTATATAGTACAGCTGGTACTACGAAGAAGAAGAAAAGATCCATCCTATCTTCAGTGGTCCTCGGTCATCATAGTTCAATTAAATACCACGCGGTAAAGTCTGTCGCATTTATTAAGAACAGTTCTTATCAATTATTTGGTGTTTTAAATAAGTTTCTTACACAGATAAAAAGATATCATGAGGAATCACGGAGCAATTTTCCGACGTTTAATTTCTTCATGTAAAATTTTAATTCGGGACATAAAGCGAGCTTAAAAGCGCGGCGTCTGGCAAGTTTCATCATCGCACAGATGCGTCGTGGGTACAGCTTACTTTACACACAAAGCCCAAAGTACAAAAGGCTCACTCCATTTTGTGCTTGACAAGCGAAGTCGAGGAATGACGCTTCTCGTTTGCCACCAGCTAGAATGTTAGAATGCAATACGCGACTATACGCGGTCCTAGGTATCACAATATACATATTGTAAAGCTTTCTTTTTGTTCCAATTTTTAAAAAGTAGTAGGTAGGTAGGTGTGACGACCTCCGTGGCGCAGTGTGTAGCGCTGTTGTCTTAACGTGCGGACGTCCCGGGTTCGATCCCCGGCAGGGTCAATTTGGGAATTTATAATTTCTGAATTTTCTCTGGTCTGGCCTGGTGGGAGGCTTCGGCCGTGGCTAGTTACCACCCTACCGGCAAAGACGTGCCGCCAAGCGATTAAGCGTTCCGGTACGATGCCGTGTAGAAACCGAATAGGGGTATGGGTTTAATATAATTGCCATGCCCCTAACAGGTTAGCCCGCTACCATCTTAGACTGCATCATCGCTTACCATCAGGTGAGATCGCAGTTAAGGGCTAAGTTGTAGTGGAAACAAAAAAAAAATCTATGCAGACAATTAATTTATTATTAACGAAGTGACCGACGTAAACAGCTTTACCTACTTAATTTACTTTTACTTTGCTTTCACTGCTTTTGCTTGCTTGCTGCTTGCTTTTTGATTTTTTAAACGAAAAATTGACGCAAAAATTCGCGTAAAAATTCTTCAATCCATATAGCTTACTCCACATAACATTATTATAACTGTCACCAACATCGGCGTAACCATATTTACACTCCTTTTGCAAGAGGCATCTCCGTGATTGAGAGCTGGTACGTTTATCTCACAATTCCACACGGTAGCCCTGAATCGGGTATTATAATTAAACTTGTGATAGACGAAGCTTAATCGCTAGACAGGTGCTCGTGACGCAGGGCAATCAATTTATTGCGGTAACTTTGATGCACTGGACCACTTTGTGTCGTATTTAGGTGGAGTATGTTAGTAGATTGATTGTTTTGAAAGAATTAGAAGGAAAAAGCTGTAGAATTTATTTTGGTTTGAAAACAGACATACTTTTGATTTTTTACTGCGTGTGAATTATATATGCTTTATTAGAAAGTAAAAGGGATTTTAATTACAAGTCATGCAAGCATGCAAGTGTTGATAACGAAGTGGTTCAAACTTTCACCTCCTATTAACGATGCCCGAGATTCAATCCCGGGGACGCACCTAAGTTATACGAAAGGAAGAAAATTTGTCATCGTTGTCGACTAATAAAAGATTTAAAAAATAGGAACCCAGGTTTGGGAACTCATGTTCACGAAATATGCAATTGAATCACATTGATTGATTACTCAAATATTTCATAATGTATAGGTGCGTTTTATAATAAAAATAGTAATTATAATAAATACCTTTTGCACTATAATTAAACTGATTATGTATGAAAAAGTCAGCTAAAGAAAAATTTACAAACAAATTAATAGATAAATAATTGAATGGGTTTGTAAAAATATTGAGACCCACGAGTAAGTAGAAATATTGTAAATACCTTAGGGATGATGCCTGTGTCAAAAATAAATTATTTCTTACTGATTATTAAATAGAGGGTCTTACATATGACCTTAAATTCATATTATCTTCTGTTACTTTTATTTTTGATAATCATTTTAAACTATCGATTAAAGAAAAAAGGTGTGTTGAAATTTTATGACGTCACAACTATATTGTATTTCAAATAAACTTCCATACTACGAATAGAAGCGCGTTTTAAAGTTTGATAAAGAGTTGCTATTTTGACTGGGCTGTCATCATCCTTAATGCTGTCTGTAAGTAAGAGATAACAAGAGTCGCATCGAAGCAACGATTCAGTATTCATTGAGGCGTGCCTAATCATGTTATAATTGTAATAAATCATTTAGTTGTAACTACAGCTCAGCTCAATCACAATAAGCGCGGTACTGCATTCTCGCAGTTTTCTTATGGACACAGCGTTGGAAAATTGTTAAAGAAAAAAACGGTGGGCATGGAAGCATGTGTCTCTGTGAAGGATCCCTACTAACAACTCTTGGCATTGAGTTCATAGCTGACCCAGCGCACCATTATCATACCAATACAGAACCACCAAACCCAGATGAAAATCCTTGTACTTGAATCAAAATCTTACATATTAAGTTTCTCGCAAAACTTTATTACTTACTTAAAAATCATTGTCGAAATCAAATGTGATTGTAGTCAATCATATTCTATATTAATATTTTATAATGTATCTTTATTGTGAGCACAGCCCTATCGAATAACGTTTGTCTTCTCCAAAGATTCCTATTAAATATCAAACTTCCACCGCCAACGTCGATTCGAGTTCGGAATTTATACATACAATAATAATTGAAAGTGATCGGCGTGACGAAACACTCTGTAACTTTTAATGAATCTTCGGTAGGTACTTTATCTTTAGCGATTTAATAACTTTTATCAATAAGGCCCAATAAAATTTAGTATAATTCAAAATCGATTATAAGAAGCATCAAAACAAATTCTTACCATCATCATAATTTAATTACCTACTAGATAGCGACTTCGTCCACGTTATAGCCGTTTAAAGTACTCTTTGATTTTTCGGGATATCTTGGGGAAGGCCATCATACAAAAAATGTCTTTCCCCGGGATGCAATCTAATCTATCTCTGTACCTACCTACCAAACGTCTAAATCAATTAAACAGTTCAGCCGTGAAAGCGTAGCAGACAGACAAACGGATGAACAGACATTGGATAGAAGCAGGCGTTACTTAGCGGAAGTCCATGATAATGAAAAACTAGAAGTTTAATTCGCTATATTACTGTGGCGGATAATTGCGAATTAAACTTCTAGTTCATTCATTAGGATGGACAGACAACAAACACTTTCGCATTCAAAATATTAAGTATGGATAAATGAATTTACGTCCACTGCTGTACATAATATCACATACGGTTAGCCCACTGCCACTCCAGGTTGCTAATTCTTAACGATTGGATACTTTGATTCTAACACGGCTGATAAAATTTGCTCACACGCGGATTTATTAACAGTCAGACTCATATCCGTATTATTAATATCCATGCTTCCATACTATAATATTATTATCCATACTAATATTATAAATGCGAAAGTGTGTCTGTCTGTCTGTCTGTCTGTCTGCTACGCTTTCCCGGCCCATCTTTTCAACCGATTCTGCTGAAATTTGGTATAGAGGCAAGTTATATCCCGGGGAAGGACAGGCTTTTTATCCCCGTAAATTAAGGAGTTCCCGCGGGAATCAAAAAACTTTAATCCACGCGGACGAAGTCGCGGGCATCATCTAGTAATTTATAAGTGTGTCTGTATGTCTATCTGTCTGTCTGTCTGCTACGCTTTCACGGCTAAACCGTTCTATCGATTTTGATGAAATTTGGTACAGGGATAGGTTGTATCCCGGGGCAGGACATAGGCTACTTTTTATTCCGGAAAATCAAGGAGTTCCCGCAGGAATCAAAAAAATTAATCCACGCAGACGAAGTCGCGGGCATCATCTAGTTATGTATATAGTATGTGTTCGCCCTAAACTATACCCTATGAGTGCCTAACTTCAGTAATTATGTGCAAGGATGCAAGATAAGACGCAAAAATTATCACTTTTGTTATATTTAGAGTGCATCTGAGTGCACCCTTGACTGCGAAAAACGGTAGTCTTGTCTACTGTACTCCTTGTTATTATTTTGGCAATAATGTACCCAGTGCTTTTAGACGCCACCTCTCTCTCGCCGGCAGCTGGCAACGTCGAGTTACAGAAATAGTTTTAGAAATTCATCGTCTATTATTGAACGTGTACTTTCGCATTTAGAGCGGCGACTTCTGTGATTGAAATACGGCTGTGAAACCGATTAGTATTATGCAATTAAGCGATGTGTTACGGATTGCCTATAATATGTAATAGAAATATGCTCGAACTACATCGTATGTTGGAACAGTATATTAACGGAAACAAATAAAAATATAATGTTGCACTTTAAACAAAGGACTAGAATATTCATTCGTACATGAAATTGAAGTGTTCATACGTCTTTTTCTACTCTTTATTTTTCTATAATCAAAGGTACGCAAAAGTTATCGAAATCCAAACTAAATCTTATTTGGTTGTAAAAATATAGTACCTACTTTATGGACAAAACAAAATGCTTCCGTCTTTACTTGGCACCGCGTCGGCTGTTGGTTTCACTTTGACAGACTTGCTATCAGCTTAACTCCAATGCCAGACGGGAATAAAGCTGAGTAATTCTATAAACACACAGCCAGGAATTCAACGTTGACACAGCGATGAAATGAGATATTATACTAATATTATAAATTTGAAAGTGTGTTGGTTTGTTGGTTTGTCCTTCAATCACGCCGCAATGGAGCAACGGATCGACGTGATTTTTGGCATGGGTATAGTTGACCTGGAGAGTAGGCTTCTTTTTATCCCGGAGTTACCGCGGGAATGAAAAAAACATAAACCACGCGGATGAAGTCGCGGGCATCAGCTAGTGTTTAATACTACAAGTATGAGTCAAATACAGACATAAGTAGGTACTTACATAAACAAAAGTTATGGCCTGAAAAGTGGCGCTGCAAAAAATTAACCACGTCCGAAGAAGATTTTTCAAACAGACCTTTTTTCATAAATCTTCACTACAGAATTCCTATTTATTAACATACAACAAGTTTGTAGCATTTTATGTTTAGCTTTTCATATAAGTACCGGTTTCTGAAATATTTTGCTAGCGAACTCAACAACGAATACACTGTTTTAGATAATTAAATATTAAGCGCGAGAAAATAATATTGAGATGCAAATTGAACATTCAGAAATTTGTATGTAGGTACTCAACGGCGGCGTAAGAAAACTTTCTTTAGAGATGTAAATCCTCAGTTAAATTTTTGCTTTATTTAGTAGGTAATAAGTAAAATAGCGTAACAAATGTAAATAAAAAAATATTATGTTTACCACGGAAAAAGAAATAAACTTTTAACATGGCCTTAAGTTGCATATTTTCATTTACATTTACATAGACCATTACATACTTACCTAATCTATTCAATAAATATTCTCATTTGGCAAACCTTTACCTACAAACTATACTAGCTGATCACTTCTCCAGCTTCGTTCAGCTACATCAACGCCATAAAATAAAAGGGAAAGAAAACCTATATCTCAAATCCCATGATTCAAGATCCCATGATAATATGAGCTCTACGTTGTTAAGTCAATTTCTGCTTCTATTTGCTGATGAGTAATCGTGGATCGTGGCCTATTCCCCCGCCAAAACTTAGTATTTAAAATTATAATATATTTATTAAAAACATGTCACTTGGAGTGTGGTGAAGCGCGTATTATTTGGGGCTTTTATACCTAAATACGATGTCCAGTCAGAGATATCATTTTGTCCCTTGGAATCCCTTTGGATAATTCAATTATTAGGATTCAGGTTCAGATTCTTTATTTGCATAATATGTGTACCTACATATTAGATTATTCAAAAAAAAAAAATCCAATGTTTTTTATTCAAATAAACTTTTACAAGTGCCGTTGAATCGTCAAGTGAATGTACCACTGGTCCTGAATGCCATGTTTTGGTTAATTACGCGAGATAGCCATAGATACATGGTTAAGTACAATTGATGTTATAATTAGTAAGAACTAAGACTTGATATTTTAGGGTTCCAATATCCGTCGATCACGCTTTGTGACAGGGCTGTCACATCAAGATGTTGCTTTGAAGTGGTTTCATACCCTTAACTACTGATAACCGCTCGCCGGGAGGGTGCCATCGCGCGCTGATTGAGTAAATGATTGAAAAAATATTTGCTGTCTCGTCGATTTGCGATTCGAGCCAGTACCACAGAATAGGTACTTATAGTTTTTGGTTATTAATATAAAGTTATGAAAGAGAAAAAGGGAGAAATATAATTTCACATCTACAAGTGATCATTAGGTAGATACGAGGTATACTTTTTCATCTTACTCAGTTAATTGCTGTTTAGCGTGATATCTAGTATCACAAACAAATTAATTGCATCTGTTAAACTACTTTGGAGAGTGTTACTTCTACATTAACATAAGGTAGTTAAACACTTGAAAATTACGATCCCTAAAAATAATACACGACGACAGGGGCACCGCCGCGCGCCGTCTAGATGACGACTACGTCCGCGTAGATTTGCTTTAAAAAAACTCTTGAAAACCTGTGATTTTCCAAAACGGAAAGTAGCCTATGTCACTCTAGGTTTCTAATTAAATCCATACAAAAAATCACGTTGATCCGTGCCTCTTTTTGCTTGTGATTGGAGGACAAACCATAAAACAAACACACTTTCGCGTAGAATATTAGATAGAATAAATAGATAGAAGAAAAAAGAACGTCTGTCCTATTTGCCAAAATGCAGGAAGCACGTTTGTGTGAGTGACATACTTAATATTCCCAGTGGTCAGGACTAGACCTATTCAACTTTTCTCTATCTATTTATATTCTGTTTCATAACATGTACCTACCTTCTCATTTATGGAGACAAAAGCTTTTAATAGGAATCTACCTTGTTTGCCGAGTATTGTTTGGTCTGATTTTATTCTATCTTTGTTCAGACGCTATTAAGTTCGTGAAAGCTGCTCTTATATTGATCATATAGCCGAGTTTATCCTCACTTAATCTTATTTGATGCAAAGACTTTATCATAAACAGGTCTTTATAAAGATATAAAATTAATCGGTTCCTTTTTAAACAAAATTAATATTTCGCTCTTAATAATCATACCTACCATTGTTTTCAGGGAGTATACAAATATATTTAGTAGTAATAGAAATTTTAAAACTCTTTTTTAAATAACAAAAATAGGCTGAATTCTGGCAGGCAGGTTCTGAATCACTTAACTAGGTACTCCTTCATAACAATGGCTTCTCCTTCTTCCATGGCTGTTCTATATTATATTTTGATGCTGAATGTCCAAGCATGTCATTCATCAGAATTTAGTATGGAATACAGTTGCTTAATTAAAATCGTTTCGTTAAAATCTAACATAGGAATCAGTCAGTATAAATATACCGATACAATATCAGACTGGTCTCGTTTATCAAAAAAGCGTGGCGTTAACAACTTTAGTTTTGCATTTACATCAAAAAAATCTGTTGATACGTATATCAACATATTTTGATGAGATCATGATATTTATTGACTGTGTATTCGTTCTAGAAATCATATTAAATCAATGTTGGAGGAACTTCAAAATGAATTTCCAATGGTCGAAAGCCTGCATTTGTTAATTAGTTGCATCTCGGAAAAAGTTTTGAAATATTCGCGTAGTGCAAAAGTGCTCTTATTTCTGTCTGTTTGCATTTCAACCTATATCGCTATATAATAAAAAAGAAAATTAAAAACGATACGCGCTGAATTGAGAACCCTCTCGTTTTTTGGAAGTCGGTTAAAAAAATGCGAAACATCTAGACTTGAAAACATATAAACTTTTAATTGGGCGATGCATAATTATTTCGTTGTCATCATCCGGTAGATTCCTACTGCTGAGTCCTGAATGATCAACATCTCTTGTACTTGAACAACTTGAAGTTGATAGTTGTGTACCAACTTCGAAATCAAACTCTAGCCATGCTCAACTGTTTCCTCGGTGTTTGAGGAGCAGAGGCATCCAGGATTGTCGCGGAGCTTAAAAACAGTGGAGATACCGTGCAAATCCTCCGTGTCCGGTCCACACGTCTTGAGGCTATACGATACGCCAACCTTACCTATACGACTGGCGAATATCTGGCTAGAATAATTTTGCCTTGCCAGGTTTCAGAGTAATGTATTACAACCTTTTAATCATTTAGATTCCTAGGAGTTTTCATTTATTAGTTTTCTTTGAAACAAAAGAATGAGAAAGAATTTAAATCAAGCGAATGAGTGTCATTCTTATCTCAAAGAGTGATTGAGGTGTTTTCAGTAGATTTTTCAGTATGAAAATAAATTATTTAGAATAAATAAATGTTGAGTGTTTGATTGTGATTTAGGCTTATAGAGTTTTTACGTGTGGGTTCTATAATTTTTCTTTCTTTATTATTATTTCTATATATTATACTTTCACGCCCGTGTACAAAATAAATACATATATGGCCAAAAATTAATATAATATACTTGCTTACACATTACCTATACATACATATTTGTACCGGGCGGAGGATTACACCCCGGCAGGGAGACCAAACGGCCGGGGGTCAGGGCGCCAGATTGAGAAACCGGCGGACTATCCTTCTGCATCCTGGCTGCGAGCAAACTGCCATTATTAACTTCTTGATTGCCTGGTAGGTAACAGCCTCCTTTCAATAAGTTCGATGTTCAAATTCCACGTACCTACATAACTTGATATTGTCATAGAGATAATATTATAAGTATTTTATAATGTTAGTAGGTAGGTATGCAATATTTGCGAGGTTAAACAATGATTGGGTGTAGATGATAATATTGATAAATCGGTTTAACGTGCCAAACTTTTGTACTTGCACTAGCTATCAATATTTGCTACAAATTGGCATGTATTGCAAATCACCTGTTCTTCATCAATAAAATAACAATAATACCATCTATAAACTGTTATAATACAGTGTTATTTAACAAATAAATGCTATAAATATAATAACAGGTAGGTACCTACTCGACCCATATTATTATTTTTGAAGTGAAAACTTCTTTAGCCGCGTTGAACACTTTTTGGTACGGCGCAAACTTGTGGATTCGCTTCGCCGTCACCGACATTCTCGCTCCGACATGCCCGCGAACATGGAGCTCGAAAAAAAAATTTTAAATAATAAAAAAACAAAAAAAACTTTCGTTTCGTTTTCACTTCTATCGGCAGTCCCTATGACTGTCATTTTTTTGTATTTTTGTGGTATTCTTGTGCAATTTGAAAACAAGGAGCTTAAAACACGATTGAGAATATATTAAAGGAAAACACGCACGCTTTTTAGACAGCATTTTCGAACTCTAAAAAACCAGAATATAATAAGCAGTTAGAATAAACCTTTATAAGATGAAAAAAAATGCTTGCAGAAATAAGTGCTTTTCGTAGTACTATTTTAGTACTTACATAGTTGTAAAGTTGTATGTATTAACTTGGAAATACCTACTCAATTCACCAACTGCGATAGCTTAATCTACTAACAAGTCAAACGCAACTCCAAGTGTTCCTATTTTCTTCGCGTTGTTACGAGAATGCAAAGTTTCGTAAACTTAAGTACATGTAAGCGGTGATGACGTAAGTTTACTCACGTTAAGATATAATTTTAAATTGTAAGCTATTTTTTGAATAATAATATTTCTTCAAATTTTTCTATATAGAAAGGTAAATAAATAATTAAATAAAATTGCCTGCATTTTTCGGAATAGCGACCTTATTTTACGTAGATATACTTAAAAAATTGTTAACCGGGAAAACAAACGGTTTAGCTAAGAATTTTTTAATAATTAATAATATAAATAAAATGAAAAACCAGTGCGATACAAAGCATTAGGTACTTTTTATGAAAAATATCTAAAACTACAATTAGAAAGTATGTATGTAAAAGTCGAAGTGGCTATGCTATGAACACTAACGTGTATACTGGATGTTTCTAATAATAATAAAAAGAAAGGTGATAAAGTGAATAATGTGATAGGTAAAAGTTTAATCAAATTCGATACATTCAATTTACCGCGGCTATGTTCAGCGAATGGACACAAAAAGTAGTTTCTTCTTTGTAACAAACGTACATTTGCGATGCAAAGCTTCTGATATTTTACAAAATAACTGCAATGAAATATAACGCAATCGAATACGTGGAATAAAATCGAAATCAAAAACCACGTGTTTTACAGTCGAATCGTGCATAAAACTAAAATCATTGGAACAGTATAAATAAAATTATGGTTTTCCATTTCAGAATAATACAAAATGTAACTCTATTTTTAACTCCCTTTGTAAAAAATCCTTAAGTGGAAATTTGTATGAATGTCTGTCAGTGTTGAAGTTAGAATTATGAAAGATTAATTAATTTTCTATACTTAGTCTACGCGAAGGAAGTCGCAAAAGCTGGTAATGCATAATTATGAAATGTACCTATATATGTATTGCATAATTTAATCAACAACAGTTGTGAAAAATAGTACATTACTGCCCAGGCTGGAAATAAAGCAATTCACGGCTGATCAATATTGGAAAGGCGATTCAAAGCCGAGGACTTCACAAGTGATTTTAAAAGGACGAAGCGCCAGCCGAGGTTTCCAAAATTTTAACCACTAGGATATTTCTAAATACCGCTAATAAAAACCTAGAATACCGCTTTTGCTTCTACACAATCGATACCCGTAATAAACGGTTTCTTTCTCATCCCAGCTTTGCAGACAGGTAATTGAAAACGCCGGCTTATGCTCCGTAAATACTGCTTAGTTACAAAACGCGTAGCCAAATATTTCAAAGAAACCTACCGAAGTGGTCTTTTGATCTCGTTTTTATTCCTTCTACAGATATTCTTGATTCTGTCTTTATATATTTTGGATGACGTAGGTAGCGAGGTATTATTTTTATTCAAATTCAAAAGACTTTTACAAGCTCTATGTATCGTAAAAGGTCTGGCGGAAATCAATGATCCTTTATCGTATTCAATATGTTTTCCGACCAACAAACTTCGGATTCATCATAATCATTTCTACCCATTGCCAGCTTACCACTGCACGAGTCTCTAGGAATGAGAAAGGTTTAGCTGTAGTCCACCACGTTGGCCAAGTGTGGATTGACACAATTTCGAGAACGTCATCATGAAGAACTATCGGGCATGCAGGTTTCCTCACGATGTATTTCTTCATCATCTAATGAAAGTGATATTAAATTTCTTTTCATTTTATTTTTCTTAAATTCTTTCTTTCTTAAAACGCACGTAACTTATTTCGATAGGTTAGAGAGAAAGGGACTTAACCCGCGATCACAGAATAGGAAGTCGGGTGTCTAAACGTCTAGGCTATCACTGTTTTGGATTCCACTACAGCCCATTAACGTCCCACTGCTGAGCACAGGTCTCCACTCTCATAGGAGAGAGGGAATTAGAGCTTAGACCCACCACGCTGCTCCGATGCGGGTTGGCGGGCTTTAACGTCTATTATCATGTTAGTGATAATAACCGGGACCGACGGCTTAACGTGCTCTCCGGGCTTATTATGTCCCGACCCGGGACTCGAACCCTTAGCCGCAGTCAAACATGCTAACCACTAGACCAACGAGGCAGTGTTTTGGATTACTCAGTTTTAATAATTACCACTGTTTGTTGTGGGCTTCTCCTCCGATCACCCATGACATGAGAAGACTGGGTGAATCTACTAGTGTAAACTCACGCGGACAAAGGCGTAGGGAAAAGCTAGTATTCTCATAAATCTAAGTCACTTCGTTTGCGAAGTTTTATTGATTTTTAATTTCATCTACCACATAGAGCGCGCAATCCGATTTTATTAATCGTAGGAGGTTAAGGGTGGGAAAGGAAAGTTCATTTTATTAAAGCCAACGTCTTGGATAATGGCCGGCCAAGTGCGTGTCGAGGTACACACAGTATAGGGTTCCGTCACAATATGCGAACATGTAATAAGTGTTTCGACTATTACTCGTTAACTTGTAAAGCCTAGATGTGATAGTATACTCATGCCCTTGACAAGCAAAAATTAGCACTTTTTCAAATTAGCTAAAATATTTCGGACGCCTAAATTGAAAAATGTTGTTCCTACAAACAGAGTAGTTGAACGACCTACCAATGACACCACACTACGTGTAGGGGATGTATCCTAAGTTTTTTTTACCACTTTGTCGGCGTGATTAATATGTTATTATAAAAATAAACTGTGCAAAATAACAGCTTTCTAGTACTAACAGCCTCTGAGCCGATCCACGGTCGGACAGACGGACTGCAGACGGATGGACGGACGGACATGGCGAAAGTGTTTCTTGTTGAATACGGAACCCTAAAAATAACTAAGAATAAAATGGATCCTTTTATTGTGGTTTTCTTATGTAACATTTTACGCAAAATAGCTGAGCCATTTTAATTTTCTTACGCCTTAAACAAATGCTGCTCAGTCATGATGATAATATTATCCTTAATTTGTGCAAAGTAAAGAAATAAAGCAAAAAAAAATTGTGTATCGAAAAAAAACGAATATAAAATTATATCTATAACCACGACATTGTCCGCCTGTTGGAAGAGGAAAAAACCGGCCAAGTGCGAGTCGGACTCGCGCACCGAGGGTTCCGTACAAACCTGTAGTAAGTTTTAAATTATTAAAAAAAAAACTACTTACTAGATCTCGTTCAAACCAATTTTCGGTGGAAGTTTGCATGGTAATGTACATCATATATTTTTTTTAGTTTTATCATTCTCTTATTTTAGAAGTTACGGGGGGGGGGGACCAACATTTTACCACTTTGGAAGTGTCTCTCGCGCAAACTATTCAGTTTAGAAAAAAATTATATTAGAAACCTCAATATCATTTTTGAAGACCTATCCATAGATACCCCACACGTATGGGTTTGATGAAAAAAAAATTTTTGAGTTTCAGTTCTAAGTATGGGGACCCCCAAAATTTATTGTTTTTTTTCTATTTTTGTGTGAAAATCTTAATGCGGTTCACAGAATACATCTACTTACCAAGTTTCAACAGTATAGTTCTTATAGTTTTGGAAAAAAGTGGCTGTGACATACGAACGGACAGACAGACAGACAGACAGACAGACAGACAGACAGACAGACATGACGAATCTATAAGGGTTCCGTTTTTGCCAAATTTGGCTACGGAACCCTAAAAATGTTTTTGTTTGAAATCAGGTCTATGTTTTATCTAAATAAATTATTTAAATTTTATATTCTACTTAGGTTTTGCTCGCAGTTTAGGTCTTGTGGATTTACTTACTCGTGGTAAAAAAATCCTGCTGGAAATCTTTGTTTTGTAAATAAAATAGTCCTAATTAGAAGTACTTACTTATTAAGTAACAAACAGCCATACTTTTATATTTTTACATGCGAACGACACAACAAAAACATAAAAATAAAAAAAGGATCTAAGACTGTTACAAATTTTTGACGACCTCCGTGGCGCAGTGTTGAGCGTTGTTGCCTTAACGTGCGGAGGTCCCGGGTTCGATCCCCGGCAGGGTTTGGAAATTTATAATTTCTGAATTTCCCTGGTCTGGCCTGGTGGGAGGCTTCGGCCGTGGCTAGTTACCACCCTACCGGCAAAGACGTGCCGCCAAGCGATTTAGCGTTCCGATACGATGCTGTGTAGAAACCAAATAGGGGTATGGGTTTAACAAAAACTGCCATGCCCCTAACAGGTTAGCCCGCTACCATCATAGACTAAATCATCACTTACCATCAGGTGAGATCGCAGTCAAGGGCTAACTTGTAGTGGATAAAAAAAAAAAAAAATTTTTGCACTTTATTATTTTCGTTACGTTAGACTTTTGAGTAAAAAAGTTAAAGTCGCTTCAAATTGCCTCAAAGCAACATAATATTTTTCTTAGAATAAATTCTTGGAAAATATACACGGAATGCTAAGTAGAAGTTTATTTTTACAAACTGAACTGCTAATGTTTCAGAATCAAATTCCATTTGTAAAGAGACGAACAGATATACCCAATTCTCTTATTTTTCTTTCCATTTTATTTTTATGTCAGGTAAGTATAATTGTTTTTTTATAATACAAAAAGTTTCAAAAGTGTAGAGTAAATTATTTTCAATGGCTACTTATACTGTAGATGTATTGTATTTAGGATTATATATTGCTGTAATTACTTTTAGCTCGAAGTAATGAACGAGAACGATTGCCATAGGAACGAGCAGACCGAGGCTAGGTCATTTATTAGCTTCGAAGGTATTTATTAAGTGAGAAGCAGGTGCTTGCGACTTCAGTACCTTGCTGAAGAACTTAAAAATCAATAGTATAATAATATTATTAATGCGAAGGTGTGTCTATCTGTCTGCTACGCTTTTACGGTTCATCTGTTCAATCGATTGTGATAAAAGAAGAACGGCAGAACCAGTGTCGCACAATTTAAGAAGCGACAATGAATGAAACTATAGTTATTTTAAAGAACGATTAAAGTACTTTATTTTAATAGCTTTAATTTTTTTTTATTTAATGGGATAAGGAAATTAAATGGTTTTTAAATATTTTGTGTAATCCTAAACAAGTAGCATTAACAAAACGAAAAATAGACCATATTCAATAGCAAACTACCAATTAGTAGAATATTGGCATAGACTTTGATCTGAAACTCGCTTTTATTTTTTTGAAAGTTCCAAAATCATTTTTATTTTATTAAATAAAACAATAGCAGAATATTATTTTAATTCCGACTTGTTAATTATATCAAACAACTAGATTTATATATTTAATTTCAAAAATATATTATATTATAATGGTATGTTTGTAGAGATTGTAGCTGGCAACATTCAAATGAATTGACATGGAATTGACTATTGTCAGTTGTCACCGTATTGTCACTGTCACTTGACACTGTCAATACAAGGTGAAGGAGGGACTGAGAAGCTGCTGCATCTTGATTCTTGATACGTTATGGTTCTAATGAAGCGATTTTAAATATTATTTCTCGTTGCTGTTATTAGTTTTTCTTGTAATCCGCGTTAAGTTGAGCTTTCCTTTGGAGTTTGAGAGTTCCCTGCGCGTGCGGTTGACGCGCACGCGTCGTCGAATTTCTGACCAAAATGAAGACCTTGTATAGGCTATGGACATATCCAGGTTTGTAACACATTCAATAATCATACAAACTACCTACCTACTTAATATATATTCAAGTTCTTGTCAAAACAATATATTTTATTGGCCCAGATTCCTGAAGGCAGTACCTACCTAAATAGGTAATTACTGTTATTCAATAATGTAGTTAGTGGCTGAGATAATCCAAAATAACTAGAATTACTACTGCTGCAATTCGATTTTGGGTAATAGTTTCATTTTAGATTGATTTGAATCACATTGATTATGTATTCAGTAGTACAATATTATACTTTCTTTATTGGTTAGGCAGGTATTTATCACTCAGATATTTATTATTGTGTTTCTTGCAGATAACTGATACTAACTTGGTATGCCAGGCTTGTTGGGACCTAGCAAATCATGCAAACTCAAGTAGTTGCACTGGAAAGACAAGTTGACCATCAACATGTTTGTGTTGGTTGTGGACGCCATTTTGAGAAGCAGAAGTTGCAACATGGGGAAATTGAAGATTCCTGGGAACTTGCTAATCACCAGGTTGTGTTCAGACTCGAATTGAGAGCAGATTGTAGAGCAGTGCAGCAAGAGGCAAACCATGAAGTACCACTGCAACGGTATAATATTACACTGCCAGACATAGGCGAGCTGCTGACAGAAGACTACACTGCATGTTGGTTGCAAGAATCCTGAACGATACCATATTCCTGATGTTGTGTAACACTAACGAGTGACTGCAACTTTTATATACCGAGGGATACTCACATACTATGCAGTTACCATATGGGAAGAAAGATACTTATTTAATGATCTTTGCACATCTTAAAACCGTTTGAGTCACTCTAATACTCATCGTTTTGAAGATATGTGTTAATGTCCTATGCCCCCCCCGTGGGGCAGAGGGTGTTTACAGTGTTGCGCCATCTCGAGCGGTTAGAAGCTACACCCTTGACCTCATCCCACATCATTCCTATCCTCACGACCTCTGCCAGAACCGTATGCCGCCAAGTTTGTTTGGGTCGACCACTTTCTTTTTCCCTGAGGATTCCAGTCGACAGCTTGCCTCGCGATATTGCCTGGCTATATTGAAGATATGATGTATATATTTTTTTATAATATTGTAAAATAAATAATTTTTAATTACATACTAGAACGTTTCATTGTACTCCTTTGATACATATTTATATAGGTATATATTTTATAACTATATATTTATTCTATTCTGTGCCTATGAGAACATTAAGCAGTAAGTAGGTACTCATGGGCATGCAGGGTTCTCACGATGATTACCTTCACTACTAATCCACCAATCCGATACAGCCCATTAACGTCCCACTGCTGGGCACAGGTCTCCACTCTCACTTCCTGGGAGAGAGGGAATTAGAGGTTAGACCCACCACGCTGCTCCAATGCGGATTGGCGGGCCTCACTGTTAAAGCCAGTAATATTTACTCAATTGCTTATACCACAGAATAGGTACCTACCTAATAGTATAACGCAAATCGAAAAATCAGGTGTACTGTGTGCCTTTGGATTCGAACTCTGAACCCCTTGTAGGCCTTGAAGGCGAAAGTCTTATAACAATACTAAACGCACACATTCCAGATTGAGCTCCCCAGCTCACTATTTGCATTAGAAATGCTTATTAGGAAAGTATATACCTAACCTAACCTAACCTACAATGTGGGTCTTTGACTTCGATTTTCATAAAAATCCCATTTTAAAAAAATATGCTGTAATTAACTTTTCTTTTAGTAATCCTAAGATCTATTATTTCCAAGTATTTGTATTAATGTACGCGAAGTCTAAGTGCGACACTGAAAACACATGGAGTCTTGCCGTTCTTCTTTGGTTAAGATAGGTCTTAATATCCTGGACCAACTTATTGCCACAGAATAGGTAATAGTAGTAGTAGTATTGCCATATATTGGGTATCTCTGGAAGATTTCACCTCTGTTAACAAAAACAAAAATATTTATCCCGGAAAATTAAAAAGCTCCTGCGGAGATCCTTAATCCGCGCGGACAAAGTCGCGGGCCTCACCTATTTATAATATTTTTGAATCCTTGATAAGATTTTTATTAAGGTAAGTACTTTAAATGCTCTTGAAAATATTTCATACGGTGTGCAATCGTTTTATCTTTGATCTTCCTATTTCCTACATAATATTATGTATGTTTCGCCCGTAAAATCAACGGCTTAAAACTCCGTAGCTGTAAGATTAACGCCAGACGTAATATTAAAAAACAAATAATTATTTTAAACCGGCAGTAAATATGATAAAAAGGCCCAAATAAGCAAATTGAAAAATTATACTAACAAATTGATTACAGAAAGGGTTGCGTACTGCGTAGACGGTATTATTGATTAATTAATTATATTGTGGTCTTAGTCCACCACGAAACAAAATATTTATTTTTATTTTTGTAACTGTAAACATCCCAGATCCATCTTTACGCGCGTGTCGTCTTCGCATTCCCTTCAATTTCATATTGGTCCTCTTTAACTTTGTTTTCGTCGTCATCGGTATTGGTAAGTCAATGTTCGTCGTCGTCAAGTTTTTAGGAAACTTAAATAGTTCGAAGGTAATTATTAATCTATATTCATACTAATATTATAAATGCTACGCGTTAACGGCCCATCTTTTCAACCGATTTTGATGAAATTTGGTTATAGAGAGAGATAGGTTATATCCCGGGGAGCCTTCCCTAGAATCTGGGGTCACGGGAGTGACCCCGCCAAAGCGAGCCAAAGGAAACGGGGCACTACCTACCTTTTCTCGAAGCGTTTCGTCGGATTTTCGAACCGTCATAGCTTAGGTCCAGATGATGCTAGAAAGCTGAAATTTTCAGGATAAGGTGTTGTTGGCAAACTTACCAAATATACCAAGTATAAATTTTCTAGCATATATAGTTTCAGATTTATTGATACCTGAAATGCGTCGATTTCGTGACTGACTCACTGACCGTCATCAACATGAAAAAGGTACTTCCTGAAGTGCTAGAAGGCTGAAATTTGGTATGTAGGCTAGAATTTGCATATAAACAACAGGAAAATTAAGAAATCTGAAACTTTTCCCCTCCAACCCCTCCTATAGGGGGTGCAAATCTGACAGCATTTCCTCGTATTTTAGAACAGTCATAACTTCGGTACGGATGATGGTAGAAAGCTTTAATTTTCAGGATAACATGTCGTTGGCACATTTATTAAACATACTAAGTTTCAATTATCTAGCATTTATGGTTTCAGATTTATTGATACCTGAATTACGTACTTTTGGGGGTTTTTTACTTTTACTAAATCACATGAAACACGAAACCTCTAGGGTACTTCCTAAAGTCCTAGAAAGCTGAAATTTGGTATGTAGACTAGGAATTGCACATAAACAATGGAATAATTAAGAAATCTGAAACTTTCTTTTTCCAACCCCTCTTATTGGGGGTGCATATATGACAGCGTTTCCACGTATTTGCTAACCGTCATAGCTTCAGTCCGGATGATGCTGGAAAGCTGAAATTTTCAGGATAAGATGCTGTTGGCCAACTTATTAAACATACCAAGTATCAATTGTCTAGCATTTATAGTTTCAGATTTATCGATAACTGAAATACATCGGTTTCGTAATTTAGCCTTATAAATCGCTGATGAAAATCAAAACCTCTAGGGTAGGTACTTCCCAAAGCCCTAGAAAGCTGAAATTTGGTATGTGGGCTAGGAATTTCATATAAATAATGGGAAAATTAAGAAATCAGGAACTTTTCCCTTCCAACCCCTCCTATAGGGGGTGCATAATAGCTGCACAGTCGGTACTAAAAGAAATATGTGCAAAATGCCGTATACATACATAATACCGTACATAAATAATATATATATAAAATTCATGACTCAGGTACAAATGTTCTGAATACAAACATTATGCCCCAAGCAGAATTCGAACCCGCGACCTCTCCCTCAACAGTCATGGTCTGTAACCAATCGGCCAAACAGGTCGCACATAATAATCACGTAATCTTGTCATTTTTATTCTCATTATTTTCATTTTATTACTGAAAAATTATAAAATACCTATAAGTACAACATAAAATATTTTTCAGAGGTAAATATACCTATAGTAATCATTGGCGAAGAGTCCACGTATGACCCGGCATCCCTTTAGGAATTGTTCAATAAGTAATCAACGATATTTTCGTCTAACCCTGTTCTTCGAACTAAACACTGTTCATTGGTTTGAATTAAATTAACGCGTGACAATTTATAGAAAAGTAGATGATGCCCGCGACTTCGTCTGCGTGGATTAAGGTTTTTGATTCCAGCGGGAACTGTTTAATTTTCCGGGCTAAAAAGTAGCCAATGTCCTTCCCCGGGATACAAACTATCCCTGTAAATTTCATCAAAATCGGTTGAAAAGATGGGCCGTGAAAGCGCAGCAGACAGACAGACACACTTTCGTATTTATAATATTATATGGATCTAAACTAATATTAAAAAGAGGAAAGATTTAACCGTCAAGTTTGCTGTGGATAAAATAAAAAAAAACTCAACCGATTTTAAAAATTCTTCCGGCACTTCACGTAAGTTCATTCCAGTGCTAATGTAAAATCTTATGTGCTGCTCAGTGCCCACTGGCTTTAGTGGGTAAAAAATAATGGACTATTATCATGATTAGTGCTAGCCTTGCGAAGCGGGGCGGGTCGCTAATCAACAATAAGCAGATATAAACCGGCTGGCCCATACAACCAAATATCTTTAATACTGAGCACCAGACTCGAAAATAAGAACTAACTTAAGTATGTATGGATTTGCCGCTCATTACATACATATACAGCAAACCCACAAAGAAAAGAGGCAACGATAGAGAGTGGGCAATGAAAAAAGGAATAACTGTAGTGCGAGAAATAGAGTCCAAAAAATTAAAAAATCTAGTGCGCCTGCCAAAAAGAAATGAAATCCCACCAAAACCATTTCATGGATAGGCTGCCAAAACTCGCATACAAGTCCAAATCATAATGCTTTCACTGTTAAAAAGTTATGAGATCTCTAGTAGAGCCAAGCCCCTAGTTGAGCTCCGATTTGTGCTGCGCATCATCATAGCCCATGGGGCCAGTTCCAAGTCCAAAGTGTACAGGTTTAAGTACTTTTGGCTGTACCACATTTACTACATAGAAGTCCTGACTCTATAAACTCTACATCTTGATAAAAAGATGTGGCTTGGCCGTTTCGTGATTCTCGCACAAACTATACCTATTCCACGAACATTAAATGATTGATTGGATCACGAAACAGCCAAGCCACATCTTTTTATCAAGATGTAGAGTTTATAGAGTCAGGACTTCTATGTAGTAAATGTGGTACAGCCAAAAGTACTTAAACCTGTACACTTTGGACTTGGAACTGGCCCCATGGGCTATGATGATGCGCAGCACAAATCGGAGCTCAACTAGGGGCTTGGCTCTACTAGAGATCTCATAACTTTTTAACAGTGAAAGCATTATGATTTGGACTTGTATGCGAGTTTTGGCAGCCTATCCATGAAATGGTTTTGGTGGGTACAACTTTACTTAGGCTACTTTTTATCCCGAAAAATTAATGAGTTCCCGCGGAAATTAAAAAAGCTTAATTCACGCGGACGAAGTAGCGGGCATCGCCTAGTACCTCTATACATTATATTATTATTATTATCCGATATGAATTTGACTCATGGGAAATCACTTTAGTATAAAATAATTAATATAAATAATTATTTTGGAGTAGTATCATACTTAATCAAATAAATATTATAAATGCGAAAGTTTGGATGGATGTATGGATGGATGTTTGTTACTCAATCACGCCCCAACGGCTGAACGGATCTGGATGAAATTTGGCACAGAGATAGATTATAGTCTGGAATAACACATAGGCTACTTTTTATCCCGGAAAATTAAGGAGTTCCCGCGGGAAACGAAAAACCTCGATCCACGCGGACGAAGTCGCGGGCATCAGCTAGTAAATACATATAAGGCCAAAAGATCTTTATTAAACTTACGTAAATAAATAGAAATGAATAAACCTACATACACAAATACACCACAAATAAATAGTTGTAGCGGGCGGAGGATTACACCCCTGCAGGGGAGACCAGACGGCCGGGGGTCAAGGCGACAGGTTGAGAAACCGGCGGACTATCTTAGCCGAGTCTAGCAACACCGCTATCTGCATCCTGGCTTCGAGCGAACTGCCACGGAACCCACTGCCCCAGCCGCCTCAGATGGTGAGCGAGGCTGACTGGGATTAACCCATTCGCAGATATGACGATTGGGATGGTTTCAGTGGACCCCACATGCCACATGGCGGAAACCTCGTGAGCCAGATCAAGATACTTACGTTTCTTCTCCGTCTCAGCTCTCACAAGGTTCTCGTCACATGGAATGGTGATGTCCACCAAAAACACCCGCGACTGTGCTCATATTATTATTATTATTATGTAACAAAATACCAACAGTACACCAATTTTGGTACAAGGAAATCCGTGTTTGTAGAAAACAAAATATTTCAGCAAAATGAGCAGGATGATCACTTTACTAAATGTTTCCCGACGTAGCAGGATAATGTCGATAGGGTTGTTTCCAAGTAGAGGGATGAAAGCGCCCCGAGGCACTAAAGGGTTAAAACGAAAATTTAGATAGGTATTCGCAACATTTGAGTTACAGGTTTTTGCTTTATAGTTTACTAAATGATGCCCGCGACTTCGTCCACGTGGTTTAAGGTTTTTTGATTTCCGCGGGAACTCCTTAATTTTCCGGGATAAAAAGTAGCCTATGCCCTTCCCTGGGATATAACCTACCTCTATACTAAATTTCAGCAAAATCGGTTGAAAAAATGAGCCGGGAAAGCGTAGCAGACAGACAGACAGACAGACACACTTTCGTATTTATAATATTAGTATGGAAGTATGGATAGTATGGATACATAATTGAGCCGTCCCAGCTTCGCACGACTAGATTTATCTTTTTCACCTGAAGAATCTCGATAGTTGTTCTTAATTATTGCGAAAATCACAATGAAAGTGACTACAGACGATTTAGAGTTACAAACTTTTCACAATATCAGCAAACCTAATGAATCATATTACTCACAGATTTTTTGTATATAAAAAGGGTATCCAAAAGGGTAAACGGGGCCAAACAAACCGCTCACGAGCCCTAATAATCAGAAAATGGCCGAAATAAATCCACGATTTGCGCTACAGCAAAGTTCCATTTCAATTGTCTAGCGACACTTACTAGAAACGGTTCGGTAGCTGCTTCTAAATTAAGACTGACGTCGACAGGTTTTGTAAAAGCATTGCACTGCTGAATTATTAACCGATTCAGCCGCGCTATATTCGGAAGGTCTGGCTGTCGGTCTCTGTACACAAATATACGAAATAGTCCATTTACGGATACGGCTCATTTTGAATTCTGACACGGAGAAGCGAGCTAACTTATTAAGTTAGTATAATATGGATGATTTAAAACTGGAATTATACTAATGGACGTGGACTTATTTAAGCTTATCTAATAATTTATTGTACACCTAATTTTAATACATCAACGGTCAAACATTACATATTATTATTAGTGTTATCAGTTAGTGCCGTTAGTCTACCTATTAAGTTAACGAAAATTATGTACTTAATTGCACAGTTAACCTTTTCACTCTAGAACGTCAGATTACGTGGTGAATTTTAGTCGACGATTGTCAGGCCGACCATAACTACCGGTCGCCTGCGGCAGACTTTAGGCAGTAGCTGCGTAGTTCTATAAACAAAGTCACCACATAATCATCAAAAATAGCTAATAAAAAAATAATTCTCTGAACGGGATGGTAATGATTATGGTGGTTTTAAAATTATGAGTGACAGTTATCACAAAGCAGACTCGACTGCACTAGTCGAAAGCTCGTTTAAAAATTTGCTTCCAAAGGTGTTATAAAGATTGGAAGCTTATTCTAAAAAAATACTAAATAATTTTTTTAGGTATCTAGTTCTCTTGTAAAAGGGAGGCAATATTCAACATTACTTTTGTACAGCATTGTTGATAAATTCATAGAGAACTTACTTATTGGCTATTAAAATATCAACAAGGATATTAAGTTTCGAACTATGCTTTCGGAAATCGAGTTTGAGAGCGATATACGAGTAGGACTGGAAAGTTGCTAAGTTATTTCATGAAAATTTAATACCCCTTCAAAACTTACAACAGCTGAATATTTATAGTATTTTTAGTAACTAGCTGATGCCCGCGACTATGTCCGCGTGTAAAAAGTTTTTTTTCTATTTCCTCAGAAACTCCTATCCGGGATAAAAAGTAGCTTATGTCACTCTCCCAGGTCCTTAACTATATTATTAATATCAGTGCAAAAAATCACGTCGATCCGTTGCTTTGTTGTTGCATGATTGAAGGACAAACCAACAAACCAACAAACTAATAAACCAAGAAACAAACACACTTTCGCTTATGGCTATAATATTAAAGTATCATATTATCATGAAAATGGCACGGTTTTATGCATAGAGGTATAATATTATAGGTTATTATACCACAATGGTTTTTTGATATTGTATTTGATCCGAGTGGAATTTTTACTCTAGGTAAAAAGTTATTTTCTATAGCTATTTTTCTATTTCTCTTACATGGAAATTAGTAATTGACCCGCCCCAGCTCGCATGAGGCGGTACCTGAAGTACTACAGCCTTAATTCGGCAGGTGTTATACTAACTTTCATACCCCGTCACCGTTGGAGGGGAACGACGCTTATTCCTGTCGCGCTAGTATGTTCAGCTCCATATTAAAGTGAGTCACGCGAACTTTTTGTCCACCGCATATTTTTTTGTGTTCAGAGGTATAGTTGTCACTCTGTCGCGCTGAGTGCAAAAAGCGTAGATTTATAAAAAGCAACATCCTTCAAAGATTATTGTTATAATAAATTTCATCATGTTTTAATTAAAGTGATCATTGAAAACGCTTTGATTTGGAGAGCATAGCCGCGGACTTTCAACCCTTCGCTCCAAGCCAAAGCTGTATTTTATTATTACGAAATCCCGATATTCTGTAAACCTACTCGTATTTCAAAGGCCTGATTGTAATAATTAAAGTGAAACGATATTATGTCATACATAGGTACCTAGATACAATATGTTACTCAGTCATAATATATTATATTCATGGACTGATTATATCTAATGAATGAAGTATCCTAATAAAGAGAAAGAGGCTAAAGAATAAAAAGAGGAAATAGAAAAAACCCATTGTTTGTTAACAAACGCTTTATTTAGCCGCTCTTCAAAAGAGGTGTATCCGGGGCCAATTCCGAATGGTACGAGTAGAACAAACTAATTACTCGTTTAGACTATTTACTTTGGCTTCGTGATTGCTTCCATGCTTCAGACCCTTTCACACTATACTCGTATATAACAGACTAACATCTCTCTACATCACTTTCTTCATTGAGCGTAGCTAAAAGGGAACTTCCTGAACTTTTGAAACTCCCTGATGAAAAAAAAGCTATTGTAGATCTGTTACGAGTAGACTCTACTTTTAACACTGAGTAAATTAAGTAGAGTATGCACTGATTTGATAAACCCCTTTGAACAAATTCAACAGCAACGGCCGTGCAACTCGTATCTTCTGCGGAATCGATGAATCCATGTTGCCGATTTTATAACGAAGTTTTAATTATTTTTTAATAAATACATGCACCATAATATCAATATTGCAGCCGTGCAGGGAAGTTTATCTCTGTTCCTCTGACGCAGTTTTGATTAAGTGAAAGAGGGTAGGCATAAATCCTACCGCCATGAATCAATAACCTGGTTCACTCACACAGGTGTATGTTTAGTGCCAGGTCACACAAGCTTAACATTCGCAGACGATATTTTGACGGGAGTCGAGCGTACTGTTTTGAAATTATACGGCGGGCGCGTAGCAAATGTGAACAAGTCAGTATATGTACATATTAATGTGTTCCCGATTTCACTCTTGGATTATTGAAAGCTCCCACAATAAAGCCTCCATGAATTATTTAGATGCTACATGTTTATGTTCCTTATTAATATTCGGTTTTAAATTGTTTTGGAGCTTTTTGTTGTTCCAGTCAACCAGCTTACAAACGTTTTCACGGTTTATTACTGTCGGAAATATGGATTAAAATCGTTTTTAATATGTTATCGCTACATTTTTATATTAAGTGCTTCTAAGGGTACCTACCTACTTAATTAGAGGAAGGATTCTTTACATATTTTCCTGCAGACTTGTTTTCTAAATTGTTAATGAATTGCAGAATGTACCTATAGCGGAACTTTTGATGTCTGATGAGGAGAGTTTTCTTAAATTTCTTTAAGAAACTTGGTAAAAAAATGTAATGGTTTCTTATGGCCAGTTAAAAAGAGTTTAAAACAATACACAGTTTAGATATCGTTTTCAAATAAATGAGGATGAGTTCATCTTGTGAATTATTGAATTTAATAATATGGCTCTAGAGAATTAGAGTACAAACAGTAGGGGTGATAAACCGCATTTTACATGATAATATTATTTGTGTCACGTTCCGCCTGTGTGAAATATCCAACTGCTCGATTATACGCTCACTTTGTTCACATAGATACGGGGCTTAACTATGGCAAAAATAACTGCACGAGTGCTTAAGGGTGAAATTAGTTAAGCTTTGAATTTAAACACTCAGAAATTTAACTCCCGCATTACAGTGTCACCGAGTTATAAAACTTATAGAAAAATCTGAATTAATCATTTGCACACGTCTCGCAGTTTTTCTTATAGATTTCCATTCTTAAGAAATCGTTGCCAGAATTAATTCGATTGCAATTCTGGCAACAAGTAATTAACCATTTTGTTAGCGATAACACCAACAATAAAGTTGTTATCTTGACCCAGTTCGTAAGTTTCATAACTATCTTTGACGTTTACCTTTTTTAAATTAAGTTTTGTTACAATTTCACGAAAATGATCTCATGAGTCATGATCTTGTCCACTCTTTAATCCAGTTCACGAGCTTCAAAATTAGTAATAGGTACTTCGTACTCTCTTATTATTATCATATCAATTATTTAAACCATGTCATTGATCTTAGTTATGATGTCGAAATTGCCACCTAAGTGGCATAATAAGTGGCTTATGGCTGATAAGTAAAAAAAATATTTCCCTTTCAAGTTTCAATTTTCCTTCGAGAAACATCCGTCTGAACTTACGTTCGGCTTGAGTTCAGAATAAGATATCCAGCTGTCATTCGATAAGAAACTGTAATTTTTATGGACTCTAACAAACATGATTTATGTTCACGCAAGTTGAAAATTAGTTTACCTATCTGGTTTTTTATTGCAATAAAATGCAGTAAAGTTTTGAAAAACGGTTTAGCTCGGGTTTTAATAGCTTGCATATAGGTGGAGTTTTTATGGGTTACTATTTGCTAGGTCTATGAATACGTATTTTGACCGATTTTTATTGTTTCGGTGAAATTATAGGTGAAGTTCGTTTAATCTAAATTTCATCAAAATCGGTTGAAAAGATGGGCCGTGAAAGCGTAGCAGACAGACACAGACGGACAGACGATGATGATTACTGAACATGAAAGTCGTAAATAAAGAGTAGGTAAGCTAACCTATAAACAAGTAGAGCCAAATAATTTAGAACAAAATAAATAACAATAGTTTCATCCTCCTCTTTGATTAAAAACAAGGTCTTTTTAATCAAAGAAGGGGATGAAACTGCAAAATCCTATTGCCGTCGGAGGAATCCGCGCTAATACGTATCCTAGCTAGAATATGCGAAAATTCATTTTGAGCCGCGACCAAAGCTAAGGTTTTACTAGACTTAAATAATCCGTGTTTTGTGCCGTTGTTTAGTAGTGGTTGTTACTTGTTATCAGCTTTACTACGGGATTCAAATCCCTGGATTTGCGCGGAAGATCAAATTTCGTGGGAATTTTGCCAAATCTCATGTTATGTGCCGTGCAACTGAAAAGTTAATATTTAAGGACTTACAAAACTTCAACTTTTCAAACTAAAAGGGTATCGCCAGCATTATTACATTATAGAAATGATCTGTATTGTATTTTTAACCGACTTCCAAAAAAGGAGGAGGTTCTCAATCCGGCTCGTATGTTTTTTTTTTAAATGTATGTCGGTGCATATCTCCGTGGTTTCTTAACCGATTTGAAAATTTTTTTTTTCATTGGTTAGAGGAAGCTTCCCAGGTGGTCCTATAAAACATTCTGGTTCCAAATCTTCAATCCTGATGCTGTAGGTGTACCATACTACATGAAATCCTCAAAACTAGGGAGTTAGGAAGTTTTGATGGTGAATTCATATAGTAGGTATCAAGTCACGTGTATAAGATTCAACTCTGAGTCCTAACTCCTCAACTCTGATGCTGCAGGGTACAGAACTCCTGAAAAATAGCGATTTAGGATTTTTTATGTTGAATTCATATTGTAGGTGTCAAGCAACGACTTCATACTTAAATCCAAGTCCCAACTCTGATGCTGGAGGGTACTGCACTCCTAAGCCGTGGGGATTTAGAGTACAATAAAAAGTTAAATATAAAAATTCTTTCCAAAAAACCGACTTCCAAAGCCACTGTAAAGCAAAAAATAATTTTGATTTCTACACACTATGTTGAAGTCGGGCGAGCCTGACGCGTCAACTTTGCCTATCTTTGTTATACTCGCCCGACTTCAACATAGTGTGTAGAAATCAAAATTATTTTTTGCTTTACAGTGGCTTTGGAAGTCGGTTTTTTGGAAAGAATTTTTATCTGTAATGTGTGCCTGCGATTATAGTATTAATGAAATTGTTACCTATTGTTACATATATAGGTAAAATATCGGAGTTTAGCGAAATGAAGGCTTATTTAGAACCATGAGAAAGCGATTTTGCGTTGATTGTGCTTGGACTACAGTTGATAGTATCGCAATTAGGGGCTATGTTATGTCGTAGTATAAAAATTTAAAATTTCCTTAAACATCTTACAACAAAGCCTGTTCTGATTTACACCTTGTACCTCTTAATATCCGTAGAAATATTGCTGACAAATTTGCTTCTTACTCAACATAGCCGGGGGTCCGGAATAGATTGTCCTGAACTGGTTTCGAAGCTAGAAATAATAGTACCCTCACGTTTATCATTCCGTGCATCTAGAAAAAAAAACGTTACATACTCCAGCAGGGCTAGCATGGGCCGGAAATAAAAATTTTATCCCCCGATTTTATCCACTGACAAGAGATAAAATTAACTTATCCACTTCTCAGAGCACGGCAAGCTTATCCCCGTTTGACATTTCACGGGGACTCGGGGGACTATTTAGGCTCCGTTATTTAGCGTTTTTATTTATTTATTTAGGAATAAAAATTGTATCCTTGCCTCGGGGAGAAAATTGTCTCGGCCCATGCTAGGGGGGCAGCAACCAAAACTAAGTACCTACAGATCCCAATAACTTCTCGCCCCACGCCTTCTGAACTCTGTTTACAACGAATCTAATAGACTTATTTAGTGGCAATATGAGTAGTGTACGTCGAAATCTAACCAATGTAGGTGGGTACCCCTGTTCATTTATTGTCGATTTGTGAAAACCTGTTATTAGATATAAGTTAAGTACCTAATTTGAAGACTATATAGAACAATAAGCTGCTGGTTTTTACTCAATAAATAAAATAAAAGTTATTGAACCCGACAGGTATAATGTTAAAATATATTTTATATCACACAACATTAATTAATTATTCTTAGCAACATAAAGCGCAATGAAGGGGCGTCCTCATCGTCGTGCCTATCAAGTTTCAAAATTCAATTAGAATTTTAATTGAGTGTTATGAAAGTAAAGAGAATCCAGAAATAATTGAATTTCAATAGATAGTTATTGGCAGTTGGTGTCGGCAAATACTGGCGGGGTTGCATCAAAATTAAGTTCCATTTAACTTTTTGAACGTGGCAATTTTGCGAAAAGGTAAAAATCAATATAAAAAAATGTAACAAAACGATATTGAATAATGGAGTTAGCCAACCAATGGAATTTCAATTAACACGGACGAACGGATTTAATAAAATACTACACCTTTTATTACATTTTTCTAACTAGATGCCTGCGACTTCATGCGCGTAGATTAAGGCCTTAAAATACCATTGGATTTTTGGCTATACGGTATAATAAGAAGCTTTTGTTCGTTTTCGGGCTGCCAGCTATCAGTACTAAAATTTCGTCAGTAAATTTTGGCCGGGAAAAGGTACAGACATAAGCATAAATAGATAGACATTTTCGCATCCGTACTAATATAATAAATGCAAAAATGTAGTAAATTAATAATTGTTTGTTGGTCTTTGCTTCAGAGCCTCAACAGAGCAAAGGACCGACGCGACGTGATTATTTGTATGGGTATGTTGAGGATGATAATGGGTATCCCCATTCCCCAGGTCTTGAAAATCCCGCAATTTTCTGGAATAAAGTTATTTCCCTGGGCATTTTTAAAACCTGTACATAGGTACAGGTAGGTAGGTAGTAGGTAGGTACGCAGGTAGGTGCTTGTTTATAATATAAAACGTAGCAGCCTCTAAGGCATTTCTTCATCTAGCAGAGCAGTTATTAATACGCCTTGCCACGAAGCTTTGTCCGAGGCATATTATTTTGCCTCGCTCGAGACGCGTTAGTAGACATCCAGCTATTGCAAAAATAGCTGGATGCATCATGCAATAACATTTTCATCCCACCATCTCGGAAAGAGTATTTTTATTCTTCGATATCTGATGGTAAAAGCCGTTATTATCCTCTAGAGGATAAAGTAAATTGAATTTAGAACATCGTGTGCACGTTAGTAAATATCACTCGTCTATGAAGTTTGTGAATTCAAAACATCATTAAAACCTATTTACTTGTACCTCTATGGTGCCGAATTTCCATACAATCGTTTTTAATTTGTTAAAAACTCACACTCTTAACCTTCTTGGTGTACTTTTTTAATTTGCTTTGCGCGCACCATTTTCTTTCACGTCATATTGTTTAAAATTAAAACGATTAAAAACAAGAAAATTGAAAATAAGTGAAAAACCTGAAATGAGTGATTCTAGTGACCACCTAGTGACGAAGAAATTAACAGAATTGAGTTTAATCTTGTGATTTTTTTTGCATTTAGTCATTTCCTCGCTGAGGTGGGATGAAAAGTTACCTTGTGATTTTTTTTGCATTTAGTCATTTCCTCGCTGAGGTGGGATGAAAAGTTACGTGTTGCACTCGAGTGAAAAGATTTTTCACCTCGTACTCTTTTGATTCCCTCGCTGACGCTCAGGATTCTAATTTTTGAATCACTCGCTCCGCTCGTGATTCAATTTTAGAATCCTTCGCTTGCTCGGTCATCAAAATTGAGCACGCGGTTAAAAAACAACTTTTCACTCTTGTATAACAAATAACTATTTTATTTGAACCCGTTTGAACAAGTAAATTGGAATTTCATTTCCAGTTTTTCGTAACAGTCAAAAAAATTCACAACGTCATAGTGTAAACAATTGAGATCGTCGCAGCTATAAGAATTGAAAAATAATTATATTTTCGAAGTAAATTTGATATTTTTAAAATATGGGAGTAATATTACAAAAAAAAACCACAATAATTATATTTTTTAATCCCAGCTGTCGTCGACCGTCCCACCACAACAAATTTCACAATTGATTCCAGAGAGATTTCCCGGAATAAGGGATCCGGAAACACGAGCCACGTTATTACAAATTTCACTTGGAAAATGTAAATCCTTTTTATTAATTTACGTTTTTCTCACCAAATATTTATTAGTATACGTTCATTGTTTTCTGTTTAAAACTTTACTTTTCCAGATTTTAAAATCAAAAGATAGAGCACAATTTAATAATATTGCCCCATCAGGGATTAGACACCAATTAGATAGGTCTCTAGGATGGCAACCTAGACTTTAATTCAAATTCTATAGACCATCATGCAATTGTACCGACAAATCATTGGTTTTATCCGCATGTGTGGAGAATATAATATATGAATAAGTGTACGAAAAAAAGGATACTTAGTTTACGTATTTTTCTATAGTAAATTCTCATTATTAGCCCGCCAACCCGTATCGGAGCAGCGTGGTCTAAGCTCTAATTCTTTCTCTCCTATGAGAGTGGAGGCTTGTGCCCAGCAGTAGGACGTTAATGGGCTGTTGTGAGAGAAATTATCATTTGGGTGTTTTAAATTTAGTGGGATATAGTAAGTAAGTAAGTGACTCACTCACTGGTATCGGGGCACTGAAACGTGAGGAGCTTTTATGACGCTTTTACATTGACCGACATAATATGTTACGGCTACGATATTTGCCATACCTTATGATTAACTTATTAATACCTAAATCGTTAAAAATATACTTTTATACAGCCATTACCACAAAATACGAACTTTGCTGCGTGTACGCCTGCCATAAAGTGAATGTATTGTAATTTATACAAAAATAATGTAACATTTATCAATTAAATTCGATTCAAGCTGATACCTAATACGCTTTATTGGTGATCAATCACCCGAAATAAATTGAATACGTCGCGTGGTCGCTTCAAAAGAGATTATTTTAACAAATGAATTAATTTTATCTTTGACGATCATTTCTCCATTATTCTATCAAATTTCATGTTGATACTTTACTTTCTGAGTAATTAAAACTTATAATGTTTGAGTAAGGCATCGTATCTGCTAAAACATATCTGTACGAAAGTTTGGATGGATGGGTGCCACACCAGACTGGCTGAACGGCTTAGTGGGTAGGTAGTACATTAAGTTTCCTGTTTTGCTGATCAGCATAGTAAGATTGCCGGACAGTCCGGGCCGGTCCGGGACGTCGACGATTTTAGGGGTCGACTGAAAATCAGCGCTGTTATGGTGCATCTACACCATAACAGCATTACGGTGAGTCAATGCCCTTTTTTGGGACTTTTTGTGACACAGATTTGATTGTTTAGTCTATAAGTTTTTTCTGTATTGTTTGTTGTTTTATCTGTGTTAATTGTAATCCCAAATAAAGATTGATTTATTTATTAAACTTATAATTATAAGATTCTAAGTAACTAGGATTAATAAGGATGGATGAATGGACGGACAAATTGCATATACATATTTATATAAAGAAACTCAGAGGCCAGAGCCCTCATAATACTTTGGTAAATTGGTACAATTTCTGCAATGCTTTTGTGAATCCATACTAATATTATAAATGCGAGAGTGTGCCTGTCTGTCCGTCTGTCTGTCTGTCTGCTACGCTTTCACGGCCCATCTGTTCGACCGATTTTGATGAAATTTGATAAATAGGTAGGTTGCATCCTGGGGAAGGACATATAATTTTTATCCCGGAGAATCGAAAATGCTTAGTCCACGCGGACGAAGTCTCGGGAATCATCTAGATTCTAGTATCACATAAATACGATTAACGAATTAAAGTGTCAGGGATATTAGTGCATGTTCCGTAATTGTGTAGGAAATACCGATTGGTTTGGAGTTTCAAATGCCGATGACAAAATGCACGTTTGGATATTAATTATCCGCGAAGGCGTAATTCGGTGCTATCAATGCTATCCATTAACCTTCTCGATAATATGCCGACGCACTTAATTATGTGCTGTGACAATTATTATTCAAAAAGGCACGTGTATGCTTTTGCCATGGTTAATTAGCTGTCTTTTCATAATTTTGGAATAATCATGGATTTTGTTTGTCATGACGCGTTATATAATTAAATAAGAAATGAATGTGCTCATATTATAAATGCAATAAATGTGTTCGTTTGCTAATTTATATTCTTTCAATCACGCCGAAACACAGCAACGGATCGCCGCTATTTCATCCGACTTCGAACATAATCAATTAGTATAACCACTACCTCTCGCGAATGGAATAAACACATATTATGAAACAATTATGTATTTAATATTTCGTTTTATCTCATTTATTGTTTAATTATTATTTAATAATTTCGCGTTTATTTATTATTACTTTATTTGGGTGTGTATAATTTAAGTTTTAAATATCCTTTTTTTTTTAAAGTTAGTTATGTAAGTAATATTTATAGTCTACATATAACTAAGGCAAAGGGCGCAGCGTAATTTTCGTACAATCAAATAGAACCGGAGCAAACTGAAAACCAGCGCTGAGCATTGTTATGCTCAGTAGGTAATGCTGAGTTTCCTATTGTATATTGTAAGATTAATTATTTCATTTTATTTATTCGTAGGACTTAGTCGATAAGTGTTTTGTGTAATAATAAAGCTTTTATTTATTTATTAAAAAAACAAACAACTTTATACTACACCATTATTCAACACACCGCTTAACAAACAAACCATTAATCTGTGTCAAATACTTCGGGAAAGGTAAATTTAAGTTTGCCAGAACACTACTTTTTGAATTTAGGTAAATTCTCGTCAACTTGTTGGGTTAATAAAGTACAAGCAAGCAGCCTGTTCTATTATTTATTTCGGATCGTCCACATGCAGGTGCTTAAGTAGGGGATAACATGTAGATGTCGGCTTATCTTAAAATTAACGCGCCTCTAATGTTTTTACGCTCACATGCAAATAATAAATATATTAATATAATTATCTATACTAATATTATAAATGCGAAAGTTTGGATGGATGTATGGATGGATGGATGGATGGCTGGATGTTTGTTACTCAATCAGTAAGGTATTATAGCAAACTAGCTGATGTCCGCGACATCGTCCGCGGGAGCTCTTTGATTTTCCGGGATAAAAAGTAGCTTAAGTGCTATTCCAGACTATAATTTATCTCTGTGCCAAATTTCATCCAGATCCGTTCAGCCGTTTTAGCGTGATTAAGTAACAAACATCCATCCATCCAAACTATCGCATTTATAATATTAGTATAGATAGCAAATAGCTAAAAATAAGGAGACACACAAATTGCGATGTCCAATTTGTGTGTGTCTCCTTATTTTTAGCTATTTGCTATCTATGTTATTGGATGTTCGGTCATCGGCTATTTACATACGAATTCTACGACATCGAGGCGCGTTCATTATTAGATCAGACGACCTCCAACAAAAAACCCATTTATGGGACCTTCGTCTATCTTGTGTTGGTAATTACCTCCTAATTTTAGTTCTTGCTATACTGATCTAGTTCAAAATAACTCCCTGTATACTTTACACTCATACCGAAACAAACAAACCATTAATCTATGTCCAAAGCTTTTAAAAGGTAAAGTTGAGGTAGCTGAACCTGACTACTCTTTGAATTTGGGCACATTTGGGTAAATTCTCATCGACTTGACAGATTAATAAGTTAAAAGCAAGCGGCCTCTTCTATTATTTATTTCGCAGAGCTGCCGTATCGCTTAAGTGGGGGAAAACAGGTATACATTTCGTTCAGTGTATTCTATATGATTTTCCTTACTTAATCTCTTAAGAACACAAGGGTGACTAAGTTTACCTTTGATGTTTCGTTGGTATTACTATCAAAAGGCTGTAATTAAAATTGATTTTCTTAGCTTGGCGTGTCACCAGGATTTAATGAGAATTATACTTACCTACGAGATTTTTGGCACGTGTTTTAACAACACGGTGTGTAAAATTATCACATTGTGATTATCGCAATCTTGCAAATCAAAATAGTAGGTAGAGTCTGTTCAATAATATCGCATTCTGACGACACCGTTAATTGCTTTCAAGTACTTTTGAAGAAAACTTTATAAAACATTCTATAAAACCTAAGTTATGTTACATATTTTATAATTTTTCACTAATTTTAATGCAATTTTCCAAAATAATAATTACTACAAGAATTACATCATAAATATCTAAAACTATACTGTATGACGTAAAAATATATTAATGTAATGTTTATTTAATTTCGCATGATTTCGGAAATAAAGACTATTTTTATTTTATTTACTTTTGAAGAGTTGGACTGTTTCTCACATTTGGTTGATTCATCGATGATTCTTTCACAGTTGTTAGAAACTATAATTTTTCAATAACCTTGCAATTATTTATCCATGTAAATTGACTAAATGAACAGTCTCTACTTGGTATTTGATGCCCCTCCGATTGTCTGAAATTCTATCGCTATCTGCATATTAGCCAATACTAACTAACAAGAGAATTCAGCCAGAGAGGTGAAGACGATTAGCTCTACATTGTCTAGCTTTGGGGCTATAGTCGAGTAGAATTAAGGTTTGGCGTAGAACCATTCGGAACCAGATAGATTCCTATTGTGTCAGTGTATCTTGACTTCTCTAATACTCCATAGGCTGTAGATGCCAGTGATTGACCCAGGAGGCAATAACTTTGTTGACAATCACCGAACATTTTGTATACTGTCTTGACTGCGCACTGTTGAGCGCTATTGTCTTAACGTGCGGAGGTCCCGGGTCCGACCCCCGGTAAGGTCAATTTGAGAATTTATAATTTCTGAATTTTCCCAGGTCTGGCCTGGTGGGAGGCTTCGGCCGTGGCTAGTTACCACCCTACCGGCGAAAACGTGCCGCCAAGCGATTTAGCGTTCCGGTACGATGCCGTGTAGAAACCGAATAGGGGGTATGGGTTTAATATAACTGCCATGCCCCTAACAGGTTATCCCGCTACCATCTTAGACTGCATCATCAGGTGAGATAGCAGTCAAGGGCTTACTTGTATAGTGGATAAAAAAAAGACTTCTTTTGATACAGAGAAAGCCACAGTGACGGACCTGTCATATTAAGCTTCCATAAAGTCAAAAGATCCCACACGGCTTATATTAAATCGAGATATGATCTATGCGGACGAAGTCACGGGTCAGACATGTAGTACTGCAATTATAGTATAACGCTCAACTTAGTGAATTTTCAACATTAAATCAGTTTCAGCTAGCAGCTGTAATATAAACTTTACAAACTAATACCTACTCGTACCTAATTAAAGTTTGCTCCGCCCTTCACCTTTTGGCAGAATTGTACTTCAAGTTTTGCAGAGTATTTCTCGAGGATAGTTAAATAATAATAATTACTATTTAAGAATTTTATTTTTAGCTTTCCAAGGATTGTAGAGAGTGCACCTAACACGGATATTGAACTGAAGTTATCCACACAGTCTCTAGGGCCCTTTTTGTGAATAGGTTGAACGATGGTAACCAGTAGCTAAGCAAAGGCTGCAGGCGTGAGTAATATTATGTAGGAGAAATAATCTTTATTTTAACTTAATTTTAATTCATTAACCAGACCAGTGCAAATTACTAACTATCGATTTACCTTTTTAAATACCTGCCTACCCAAGAGTTGTGATGGGAAAAACATTGTCAACCTAACGTTTGCATATTCTATAGGCTTCATACGTTCGATTGGTATGGAATACTGAAATTTTTTAGTCAACCCATTTGCAATATATTTATTGACATTTAATTTGATATAAAATAGTTTTCATCCATTAACCAGCTCGGTGAAGGTCGTTTGTATACAGGGATCTTAGACCAGTAGGGTGGTAACTTATAGCCATGGCCAAAGCCTCTAACCATGCCAGACCAGGGGAAATTCCGGCCGGAAATCGAACCCGGGACATCCGCACGTTAAGACAACAGCGTTCAACACTGCACCACGGAGGTCATCAAAAATAAGATATATTTAAGTTCTATTGTATATTGGTACTACTTATAATGATAAAAAGATAATATTTAGAAAAATTCTGGTCGGTAGATTAGTATCAATATTCCGTCATATCAATCTTAATTATCGTTTACGAAAAGTTTCAGCTTCCTGCGCCATTACCCAATTTATTATTATACAAAAACCACCTCTAGCCACAGCTTCAATTTTACTGAAAAAATAATTTCGACTTTTTATACTGGAATATTAAAAGAAATATCATACTCGTATATAAACAGCTAGTCGGGCATTTTTCCGACAGAACACGTGAGTTTATCCGGATATTATGTTTATAATATTAATTAAATTATAGTTAGCGTATTTCATGTAGGAGAATAATTTTCAGATAAACGTAAGCTACGACGCGATATTCCTGATGCTCTAGTCATAAAACTTATTTATTTTGTGATAAATAATTAGGTATATATTCAAACTTTTTCTTACGTATAACCACAGAATAGGTAATAGTAGTATAACATAGGTTAAGTGTGTGTGTGTGTGTCTCCGTGGCTGAGAGGTGAGCGTTGATTTTTTTAGACATGGGATTATTGTCGGGGAAATTGTAAATATATAATTTTTCTAAATAATCTCTGGTCTGGTTTGGTTGGAAGTTTCGGTCTCGGCAAGTTAGTATCCGGCAAAGCAATGCCGCCAAACAACTGTTAACTTAAGGTTTACTATTAAAGCTACTGACTGAATGCATCATCATTGGTTTCTACTTTCCAGGTGAGATCGCAGTTAATGGCTAGTTTGTCTTAAAAAAGTAATAAAAGCTCTACCTGCAGACAGCTTGAAGCACTTGAAAATAAAATACTAGCACTAGTCCATACTAATATTATAAATGCGAAAGTGTGTCTGTCTGTTACGCTTTCCCGGCCCATCTTTTCAACCGATTTTGCTGAAATTTGGTATAGAGGTAGGTTATATACCAGGGAAGGACATAGGCCATTTTATGCCGGAAAATTAAGGAGTTCAAAAAAACCTTAATCCACGCAGACGAAGTCGAGGGCATCATCTAGTAAACTAATAAAAGCAAAACGGCTACGCGAAGAAAAACCTGCCCGCAAGCCTGTAATCGGCTCAGTTTTGTAGCATCCGCCACGCCAGCGATTCATTGTTTTTCTATTGCAAATGGAGTAAACATCTAAAGGATTTCATCTAAAGAAAAACAGAACCATAATTTTTGAGAAGTATCTAAAACATATTTATTACTAGCTGATGCCCGCGACTTCGTCCGCGTGGATTGAGGTTTTTCGGTTCCCGCGGGAACTCTTTAATTTTCCGGGATAAAAAGTAGCCTATGTGCTATTCCAGACTATAATCTATCTCTGTGCCAAATTTCATCCAGATCCGTTCATCCGTTGGAGCGTGATTGAGTAACAAACATACATCCATACATCCAAACTTTCGCATTTATAATATTTATTTGACTAGACTAGCTAATACCCGCGACTACGTCCGCGTGGTTTATTTTTTAAAAGTAGCCTATGTCACTCTCCGAGTTCTCAACTTTACCCATGCCTAAAATCACGTCGATCCGTTGCTCCGTTGCGGCGTGATTGAAGGACAAACCAATAAACCAACAAATGATCACACTTTCGCATTTATAATATTAGTATGATGATGCCTGCGACTTCGTCCGCGTGGATTAATTATTTTTTAATTCTCAGGGGAACTCCTTAATTTTCCGGGATAAAAAGTAAGTAGCTTATGTCCTTCTCCACAATGTAACCTACCGCTGTACCAAATTTCATCCAAATCGGTTGAATAGATGGGACGTGAAAACGTAGCAGACGGTCAGACAGACACACTTTCTTTATAATATTAGTATGGATTCTGTATGAAAATTGCTCTTTTTAGGGTTGCATACCTAAAAGGTAGGTTTGCAACCCTTGTTGTGCGACTATGTCTGTCCGGTCTTTAAATTTTGATTCTGCAGTGAAAAAATTCGTGGCAGTAGTTTAGATAACGAAGTCAAAGGAAACTATCAAAGCACAAGTTTGTTTTAGTACAAGTTAAAGAGTAATTAGTCGACCAACTTATAAAAATATGTCCGTATATTATGACGGACAACTCCGGAACCCTACTGCGCGTGGCCCGACACGCACCTGACCAGTTTTTCATTTTTAAAACAAGCAAAAATGTTCAGCCAGTTTCTTAATTGCCGTGATAATTACGTTCGCCAAAGTTTAATTCATTAGAGACTCATAATAAATGTTTAAGCCCCGAAAACATGAAACGAAATAGGAGCTGCACTGGGGTCGTTCTCGCATTCATTTAGATAATGGCCCATGAGCCCAAAACTTCCCACAAACGGTGATTAAGATTGATCTGACAGACAATAATTGACGTGTGATACCTAACTCCGGAGCTACACAACTTCGTTCTCAAATGGCAGACAAAAACACATTTAGCAAAATTAATGAGGGTGGAACTTGCGTCGAAAGATTATGCTGAGTCAAGAAGGTGAATGTCTGCGTGTTCGAATTTTTGGTTACATTTCGACATTTTATCAAATTCCTTCTTACAATGTACGAGACAGCGTCTTGGATGTGATTTCCAGTTTGGCTAATTTGGCTAATTTACTTTGGTTATTTCTCCTTTAATTTGGATAGTTTGTTTTTGAATGTAACCAATCATGTCCTGTTTTGAAAATAATAATTCCCAGAGATTCCGACAATACCAATGATCGCTCAAAAAGCTACAATTCCTTCTTCATCTTTAACGCAATTGTCATTTTCTGTAACAAGACTATTTTTAATTAATACCTACTTCGCTAACTGTACGGTTACAAGCTTTTACCGAGGCATTGCCGAGATTAATTAGTATGGGCTTGTAATCTTCGATATTACCAGCGTTTGCTATAATTTTTACTGCACCAAAAGATCGTTTTTCAAACACATTTAAATACAGACATCAAACCATGCTTTAAGGGTGCATTTTAAATACAAAAATATTACACAAAATTGTAACAGTTAAAAAGCTAGCAAATAATCTTTAATAAGGCTAAAACAACCGACGCAAAGTACCCAGGTAACTTTAGAATAAAGCAGAATATTCACGGTAAGCTTTTTGCAGGATAATACGAGTAGGTACATCAAGTTTTCTTTTCACTTCTTTTGGAAAGATCACAGTTTGTTTTTTCGTAAAGGTGCATAAAATAATACATAAACTTACAACTTTACTTTACTTATATTACTTTGCTCCATTAAAACGTTTTAGGAAATTTTTTCTAAGAAATGATTTCCGAATTGGATTGCCGTTCCGATCAGCACGAGTATCGGGATATATTCATGATCACGGATGAATCGAATGTTTATGAAGGGATCGCCGTTAATAACTGTATTGGATTTTCTTTATGCTAAATTTTTTAGTCTTTCCGTTTTATTCCCAAAAAATGTACTTATTCCTACGTAAATATAGTCTATTGTCTTTGAATAATAAAAGTAATGTTTGGGCTTCTACACGCAGAATGTTCAACATGCAAAATGTAATATAAGGAAAGGAGTATTCCTTTAGAAACCCCTCTTCCCCTCAGTGAAAAACTCCTTGGTGAAAACGACACCGGGTCTGCTTGTAGAAAAGTTGAAGGAATGAAAAGGGCCCATGAAACCTTTCATGTGGTAAGCGTTGTGTTCTTATATGTGCAGGAATGTCCCGAAAATACCTACATCATAATATCTATATAAATTGTTTCTGTGTTAGTAAAAAGCTTTGACCGTGACTAGTTTACGCCGTATATGAAATGACGTGATAACAAGCGATTAGTTAACCCCGGAGTATATAACCAATATATTTTTATCTGAGGATTTAAGTAATGAGTCCGCTCGGTAACCGTTACGATGCCACGATACCGATTGATATTCTATGGGTTTACTGAAACTGTCATTCACCTTGCAGTTAGTGCCCTTTTATTTGACAGCACTTTTGTCACATGATTTTTACTTATTTCAATAAAGGTTTGCGCTTGACGGTAATCATGCTCAATAAAAACCGGCCAGGTGCGTCTCGGGCCACGCGCTATGTAGTCCAGTCAAATATTTTAATAAATATTTTAGCACAACTTTGCATTTTTGATATAATGTAGTTTTAATGATACAAAAACAATGTGTTAAGGTTTTCGAGTCTGCAACCCCCGGCAAGGGTTGAAAAAAAAATTGTCAAAAGTGTTTTTTCGCAATTACTCGAAAACGGTAAAAATTAGACAAAAAGTTCTAGTAAGAATATGTAGAGCTTAAAATTTTACATAAAAAAGGTGCTATGACTTTTTTTCACCGGTCAAAATTGATCGAGTTAGGGAGGATTTTAAGTTTAAGGGTGCACGCTCCATATAGACTAAGATATTATATCGGGAATATCTCCGAATTAAGTTATTTTGAATAAATAAATCGTTATTTAATCGTGCTATTTCTAGCGGAATGGCACGGCCATGACTACTTACTTTTATAATTAGTATTTTAGGTTAAGTAACTACTAACATAGAAAATAAGTTTTTGTATTACTAACAAATAATGAGTCAATTGATACTTGAAATAAAAATTTTATTTATTTATTTATTTATTTAACACTCTTGCCTTGAAGCACAGAATATATAGTAGTAACTTGAAGATACTTGTGGCAAGAAATACGGACGCCAGAAGGGTATTCAACACCTTACGGGCTGAATAGCAGAAACATTGAGTAAAAACGTTTCGTGCGGGTAGATTGGACGTAGAAAGGTAGAACCACAGAATAGGTAATAGTTGGTAGAACGAAATAATATGTAGGATAGGTACAGGATACTCAAAAGTTACTTTTAAGTGCAGGTACCAAAGATGTCGCTCTTTCGCTGTTCTTTTGCGAAACGGTGAAGGGGGAACAAGGTAGTGAAGTTCCTGAGCACACTCGCCAAAGTATTCGTATCTGATAGAAGACATAGGCACGTGATATTGCGTTGCTGCAGTTGGTGGAGCAATTTCACCTGCATAAGTGTTCATTGCCAATGGCTTTTCGGATACGGCGATCTATCAAGCCGATTGGTATAATGCAACGATTTTGTACTTGGCGGAGCTATCCCAAAGATGGCAGCAGCTGTAGTCCATGCCAGAAACCGAGCCTGATAGAGATTGAGGCGTAAAGTAAGTCTTCCTTTTTACTATTTTAGCATGGAACCCTAGAAAGTAAACTATTTACCAAGCATTATGTTTCGCTGGAGGTAAGGTATTTATAAATTTCAGTAATTTTATGGATTTGAACGTAAAATTTCATTTACATTGAAGTTTTAATAAGGCTTTGATGAATAACTTTAATATTTCAAATACTACCTTTGATCTAATTAATTTTGAATCTGTTCTAAAACATTTAAGATGGTTAACACAAAGAATTTATTAAGATAAATGTAAAGCGTTTTCATTCCAGGCTGTTAAACACTGTATGTCTTTTTTGTTGTAATTTTATCTTGTTGTTCAGGTTGAATAAATATGAAAATATACCAGCTGATCCGGCTTCGGCCGGATTGAGGTTTTTTGGTTCCCCGCGGGAACTCTTTAATTTTCCGGGATCAATAATTCCAGACTATAATCTATCTCTGTGCAAAATTTTATCCAGATCCATTCAGCCGCTCTGGCGTGATTGAGTAACAAACGTCCATCAATCCATCCATCCATCCATCCATCCATCCATCCATCCATCCATCCATCCATACTTTCGCATTTATAATATTTATGGTAATGATTATATTAAACTAAGTTATTTACATATTATTATTTCGCTTTATAATAATTTTATTACCGTTCATCAGCAAGCCATCTTAATACCTACCACAGAATAATGTATAATAGGAACTACAGAGTATTTTAAAGTGATTATACTGAGGTGGTCACCCTATTTTGCCATGGGCGCCCTAACAAAACTTTTAAAATAAATATTACAACACTCATAAAATTTCGTCAGGATTTAAAGCGATGCTTTTAATTTTTTTACTAGAAATACGAGAGCTTAAGAAATTCGTAAAAGATAAGCTAAGGGTAAAATTCTTCGAAAGTAAGGCAATAAACTATAGAATTTCACGCAGCGGAACTCGTAAAGCTTTCTAAATTATTACGTTAAAACAAAGCTCTACAATCTGACAAGCACTTTGAAATGCGATCATAAAGTCGAGACCTTTTTCTACACCAAATCACCAAAGTGTCGAGAAACAATGATAGCAGATGTTAAAGTACCAAAACAAAAAAAAATCACGTCTTGAGAAAAATATTAAGATGCAACGCAAAACTGTGGGAAAGAGGTGTGGCAGTTTTATTTTGATGCCTGATTGGACAAACCCGAATAAGGTCTATTTTAGGGCCAATGAATTACGTCGAATGGTTTACTTGGGCGTGCAATTTAAATTTCAGAATTATGGCGGGGAGAGGGGGACCCGAGCGCAACGGAGCATGGAGACGGGGAGTCAAGCACAAGCCTTCAAACGCGGAGGTCAATCGCGGATTAAATCGCGGACATCCAATCGCAGGGGTTTCAATCACGCGCAGTCTTCATTAAATATCCAATAATTCCTCGATTCGGGCTTTCGAGAAGTCGTTTAATATAAGTATTTTCCGGGTCTGTTACTAAAAATTGTACTAAAGAGTGAATGCGTATATGTAATTTGTAGAGTCAAATGACCTGTCTCCGATTAAATACCATTCTAAGAAATAAAGTGTACAGTGAGGAGAGTCTTCGATAAATTTGGTAACGTACTCTATTTGATTTAATTATATTTAGAACAATTTCACAGTCCTACATAATATCATACAGATAAATCTAGGATATAAATTGGCTAAAACGAGATAAGGTGCATCCAGACACAGCATTAGATACCTTTTATTATATGAATGGAGTTGAAAGGGGAGACTCCAGGACAAGTACGAAGTGGGTATACACGAGTCTCTTCATTATATCAATTACCATATGTCCGTTTCTCCTGACATATAGACTCATTTGTAAGTTCCGCAAATAATGGAATCGTAGTCACAACCCAGAGGCGACTAGAGCCACGAGTGTCAGATACAACCATACTTCGATCCTATCTCAAATAGAATTTGTTTAATAAAGTAATAGATATTGTATGACTGTGAAATCGTTTCGATCCACTCACTTGTATAACTTAACCTGATAACGAGTGTGTGTCTTTTCCTTATAACGTGTGTCTTATCCTATGTTTTTTGTATTTCATCACCGTTATAAATATGAAAATAATAATAACATAAAACATGTGTGTTAATCATTAAGAACTATCTAGAATAGACAGCCGACGGGTTTTTTAGCTTGGATATACCGTTTTTCCCGTCGTTAGCATGGCTTTAGGAACGGGATATCCAGCTGGGCTTCTAAATGTCATCCCATTAGAAGCTCAGTTTAATTAATCGAACAGTTTCTTTTTTTAATTTCACTCTATCTGTCGGAGTAATAGAATTAATGGTTTACTTGAATAAAAGAATTATTTTGAACCATAACTATACTCTTTCATTCCTATCATTAAATATATTTCCTAGAGCTTTTAATAATGGAGATACGAGTTAAATTGCACCTCATCAGTCTTAATACAACCTCACAATGTCTATTGTTTCAAGATAACTATTGTGTTATTTCAACTTGAAATCCTCCGCTATTAAACCCTCTCATATCACCTTATTTAGATCACGATTCTCTCATCAAAAGATAAAATAGGCAGGTTATTTATTACAGCATTAATTCATATTAATAGCACAAGTTTGATAGTAAATTTAGGTAATAATAGTTTTACTGGAGCACCTAGGTTCTTTCGATTAGAGCCTAGAATATAGAAAAGTCAAATGCATTGCAGTCTAAATAGAATTGACTTAAGGTTGATTAGTTAATGAACCGATTAGAGCCAGAATATAGAGAAGTCAAATGCACCGCAATCTAAATAGATTTGACTTAAGGTTGACTAGCTAATGAATTGATTAGAATAAAATTATATCAATACAGTTTTGAATTAAGTGAGTAAGATCACAAACTATCGCCATACTTCTATTGTATTGTTCGAGCCGACGGAGCCTAACAAAGGCCTTTGCAGAACGGGAGACCGCCGAGACGCAGGTAGGCAATTATGTGTCCTTTATTTTACGTAGGAAATAGATTTGAGTCTTAAGGAGCAATGAAGTATATTGTTGGAAAATGAGACAACAAAGGTTGATTGGGAATTAAGATTTTTTTAGAGCTCATAGCTTATAAGCTAGACTAAGCTCCTTGAATGGTACACGGTTGCCTGGTGGCGTATCGGCGGCAATGACTCAGCACACCTATACACGCCATGTCTTAGCAAATCAACCCCCGACCTTTGATTTGGCCAAATCAAATACCTAACAAATTTAAACAAATATAATTATAAATCCATGGTTACGGGGCGAGCTTCGGCTCAATTAAAGTACCAGCCATTTAATGCCATTTGGTGATCGGGAATAATATCGCTTCTCAGCGCAAAAGGGGGTTGAAAAGCAGCCCCAATAACAATGCTAAAAGGCTGGATACCAGCGTAGGGAGTCCCCGTGCTTAATGAGACATTGGTCGGTTACGATGACCTTAAAAGAGGTAAATACATGCATCAACTGACCTTTCACTCTAGCCAGAACGTTAAGTTTAATCCTTCATTCTATCTAGCTTTCCTCCTTGGAACCTTACCGAGAGAGTGAATAAGTAAATAACGTAACTTATTGATGTAAAACTCACAAGTAAAACCGCGGAAATCTGGTAGATTGATTGAGATGTCTGCATGTCCACCCAACGAAATGTACCAGCCATTTACTTGGCAACTCATATGATAACAGATGTCTCCGGATGCCTAAGTGTCTCTATTTCCGACTCTATATTTCCTAAAAATTCCTTCAGTATAATTAATTACAAATCACGAGCCAAGACGATCACGTACGGTGCCACCACAGAATTTTGGTGCCGTGACCAGGATATAATCCTGGATCACTACGAGAAGCTTGTTTAGTACCATAGGACTAGGATATAATCCCGAAAAATTTTGAGAACCTGGGAATTTTGATGCCGGAGTGACCAGAGGTCTATGTACGTATTCGAAAATAACGATATGACTAGATCTATATTAACAAAAAAAAAAAAATTATAACACAACGTAGGAATAGTAATTAAGTATATGTGAAGGAATCGTGATTAGGTATATGAGACGGAGTTTAACAAAAAAAAAAAAATTATATATTTATATAATAATAAATAATAAAACAGGATAAAGAAAAGGTTAAGACACACACTGTGCATGTTATTATTATGTTGTACATTTATTTTATGTATAGGAGAAGCCGAGCAGAAATAAGCAGTATGTTTTATAAATGTACAATTTACAGGGATCCCAAGGAGGAGTTTTGCAGAGAACGAGATATCACTGTGCTTATTTCTTGAAAATATTTACCCTAAATCCTAAAATTTTATATAATCGGAGCGCATTTCCAAGTATAGATAACATCTGCTATCATTATTGCATTGTTTCATAAAATTTTCTCGACGTTTTACGAAGGTGTAATAAATAAGTAAATTAGCGTTTTAGCGTAATTTGGGCGGTGAATAGTTAAACGACGATAAGGAGATTTAGATAAGATGCCGACGGGTAAAAAGGGACGTAAGACAAAGCAGGTAGTAGCGGACCGGTCGGGCGTTAGCGTAGTAGAAGCGAGTGAGCAAACGGGAACCTTAAGTAACCCGGCGTTAGAGTTGATTTTACAAAAAATCAGCGAATTCGAGGGGAAGTTACAGCAATTGAGTTCGAAAGTGAACCCAGTACCGAATGAAAGCGCGAGTGTTACGTCACACGAGTCAGTTGGGTTAGTGAGTAATGAAAGTAACAGTGGTAGGCAGGAAGCTAGTCTTGTATCCACGAGTTCTAGTGTAGCATCTTCCGAGACTCGGAACATTTATGTGGTGCAGCCATCGGTTAGCAAACCAAATTTTGATGGAAAACCATTCACAAATCCAATTTCATTTTTAAAACGGTTAAAGAAGTATATTAGGGCAGTAAATGGGTTTGATCGCGAGATTGACATAGCACTAGGGTGCATTACGGGACATGCTCGTCAGGTTATGGAGTTGTATTCGAAAGATTGGACTACTTTCGCCGATTTTGAAGTCGATTTTAGGCGCACTTATTGGACTGAACAGATCCAGGAGTCTGTGCGATATAGATTGATTAATGCGGTATATACGAACAATTCGGGAATGACTATGTCTGAACATTTTGCCGAACAGGTAGAATCAATGCAGTCACTGACTATTGCGTTTAGCGAGCGAGATTTAGTAAATGCTATTATGCGACACTATGCGGTAGATATACAGCGTCTATGGTTTACTAGGACTGAGGAAGTTAGTATCATGAGCGGGGCGAGGTTCTTGAGAAGTATAGAGCAAAATATTGTTGAAAAACCGAAGGGAGTTGCGAGAGAGGTAGTAGGGGGTAATTTCAGAGGTAGACGGTATAACGGGTCACCGTTGGAACGACCTATGGTTGCAACGATTTTCAAAAATAGGTGGAGTACTAGAGGAAATACGACTAGAGGAAGAGGTTATCGTCAGAATAGGTCAGGTTATAAGGCTAGTTTTAACAGGTCTACATTATCTGAAACTGAACGAGTCAGACCGGCTATTACGTTTGTAAAGGAGGGCGAAAGCTCTAATTTGTCGAAAAATGTGGGGGAGGGACCATCAAAAAAACTAGAGGTCCCCACACAAACGAGGTCAAATAAGTTAATTTTGTGTAGAACGGGGAATGTAGAGATCTCAGAGGGCGAACGGGCAGGCGTAGCTTATAACATCCTAGTTAGAAACGGATGGAAACCAGGACAAAGTCTAGGGGTCAACGGAAAGGGGCTAAAACGAACATTGAAAGGTAGCGTAGATAGTGACGATTATAGCTGTCAAGCAGAAATCAGTGGCATAGGAATCTTATTGGAAAACCAGTTTAGCAACGTAGTGGAATGTAATGAGATGGAAATTGAGTGTGAATCTTGTACGAAAAGAGGTTTAAGCGTATATACGATGGTCCATGAACTGGATGGGTCGATTGACGAAGGTATTGATTATTCTCTACCTAAGTTACCTGAAGTATGTGTATGGTTGTACGGGAGAAGTATGAATGCACTTATCGATACGGGAAGTCAGATTAGCGGGATAACTAAAGGATTGTACGATTCTATTCTAAGTGGAAACATATCTCTACCTGAAATCGCTATTCCAGCTATTCAAATACAGGGTGCATTCGGATCGCGAAGCGAAAGCACGAATCGGTTGGTGTTAATAGAGTTCCAATTAGGCAGTACGTTAATTGAAGCACCTGTATTAATTATGCGACGTTTACCTAGGTCATTAATATTAGGATATGATTGGTTAGAACGAGTAAAAGGAGTAGTAAATTGTGGAAGTGAACGGACATTAACAATCGAACATTTGGGAGTCAAGTCTTGCGTTAGACTCAATTCAGATTGTAATATCGAAAGGTTAGGAGGAGAGGCGAATGCTGCCACGATTAATTTGATATTAAATCAAAATACTAGGTCAGAAGGGCATAGCGTATCAATAGAAGAATCGAACGGGAAAAATTCTAAAGGATTTCACTTAGGCGATTCAAACTTAAGTAGTGAACAAAGGGAGCTGTTACTGCCTGTGTTAGAGAAGCATTGTAAGGTATTTACGGACGAGTTAGGTTTGACTAGCAGTTACGAGCACGTTATTGAATTAATAGACGAAGTTCCTTTTGTGAAGCATAGCTATCCAGTACCCTTAGCATATAGAGAACAGGTTAAGGAGGAATTAGAGGAGCTAGAGAGGTTAGGCGTAATAAAACAGGAGGCGACTCCGTATTGCAGCCCTCTCACGTTCACTAAGAAACGAGATGGATCAATAAGACTCTTATTAGACGCGCGCGAACTTAATAAGAAAATTGTAGGAGATGCAGGGTCACCACCACTCACGTCTGAAATTTTACAATCCTTTCATGGAGTGAATTATATCAGTTTAATTGATTTGAATAATGCATATTTTCAAATACCTTTGCATCGGGATTCTAGGAAGTGTACAGGGTTCTCTTTTATGGGAAGAACCTATACTTACCGCGTATTGCCTCAAGGTTTAAAGACATCTGTGGCAGGTTTCTCTAGAGCAATGGATTCAATATTAAAAGGAGTGCGTGAGTTTTGCGTGAACTATTTAGATGACATTGTCATATTTACCACAGGGGATATAAAGTTACATCTAGAACATTTAGATCGAGTACTTGACAGTCTGGAGACCGCAGGTTTAACAGGTAGAATAGGAAAGTGTCGGTTTTTATGCGTAGAGGTGAAATTGCTAGGACACATAGTAAATACAAGCGGGGTGCGTATGGATCCTGAGCGGGTAAAAGCCATATTAGATTTTCCCATACCTCGAACAATAAAACAATTACGAGGATTTCTGGGATTAATAAATTATTTCAGAAGGTTTGTTTCGAAGTATAGCGAAGAAGTTAGGCCACTCTGCGACCTATTAAAACAAAATACCAAATGGTCATGGACTCAGGTAGTAAACGATTGTTTTGAGAGGGTCAAGAAATTATTTCTAGACACAATACTGCTTATGCATCCTAACCCAAAGGAGACCTATTACTTACAAACCGATAGCAGTAATCTAGGAGTTTCTGGGTATGTTTATCAATTGGACGATGTAGGTGAAGAACAGATAATAGGATTTTGTAGTAAGGCGTTGACAGAAACGGAGCGTAAATGGACGGTCACAGAACAAGAATTGTGGGCTATCATTTTTAGTTTGTCGAAGTTTGAAACGTATTTGAGGGGAGCACGTTTAGTGATTAGGACCGATCATAAGAGTTTGATATTTTTACAAACATGTAAATTGTTGAGCGCACGAATGATACGTTGGGTACATTACATAGGTCGGTTCGACTATACAGTCGAGCATGTAAAAGGGAAATTAAATACAGTAGCGGATGTATTATCCAGACATATAAAAGGTACAACTGATGTATTGACTAATAAGACTACGGGGCCTGAGATGAATTTATTCAAAGCATCGTTAGGACGGGTAGTACAGGCGAGATGGAAGGAGATAGGTAGCTACCAAGAGCGTGACAGGGTCGCTAGTGAGATAATTAGACGTATGAAAATAACAGGCACGTCTGAATCAAGATATTATATACTTAAGGAGGGTGTTCTTTACAAGACAGACGGGAGGAAGGATACTTTGAGATTATATGTCCCCGAGGACTTACAAAGAGATTTGATTGTTAGCATTCATGAGGAAATAGGTCATTTCGGACGTTACAAGGTATATGCTATGATGAAACGTCGGTACTATTTCTCGAATATGTCTCGCGTGATAAATCGTATTGTAAGAGCTTGCGAAATATGTCAAAAAATCAAAGCACGCGTTAGAAACACACACAGGGCCAATTAAAACCGTGATAGCGAAAGAAATAGGAGAACGGGTTTTTTGTGATATTTATGGACCTTTACCTGCGGGACGATTTGGATACAGATATATATTTGTGATACAGGACGCTTACAGTAAGCTAATCAGGTTATATCCACTACGCGAAGCAAGTGGAAAAGCCTCGTTAACATGTATAAAAAAGTTTCATAGTCAAATTGTAGTTAAGACCTTATGTTCGGATAGAGGTGCGAACTTCACGTCAAAGATTTTCGAGTCGGGTGTACATCGATTAGGTATCGAGTTGACACACACATCTGTTAGGAATCCGCGACCAAATTCAACAGAGAGAGTTAATAAGGAATTAGGGAGGTTATTCAGAACATATTGCGACAAATCTCATCGATCTTGGGTGGATTTATTACCGGACATAGAGGATTGTTACAATCAGGTAGTACATACTACGACAGGCTATACTCCAAATGAGATAGTATGTGGAAAGCGGACCTTGCTATCGACTGATTTCGACAAGAGCGTAGTGAACGGAAACGGTTTACAACAGGAGACGTTAGATCAAATTAGACAGCGGGCACAGCAAAACATAATTAAGGCAGCGGAAAGTAGAGAGTCTTATTATAATAAGAATCATAAGTTAGTGCAGTTCGAGATAGGAAATTTAGTAAAGCTCAAGACTTTTTCGAAATCATCTGATTTCGAAAAAGTCTTGAGCTGACAAGAAGTTAACAAGGAAATTCATGCGTTTATATGAGGGACCTTACGTAATAGGAGCGGTTCCGTATAATAACGTATATACATTGATTGACGCTCGTACTAACAAAGCTAAGGGTAATTACAATGCGATCCATCTGTTTCGTTATTATGGAGATATTTAAGAGAGTAGGTTTCCACTAGGGATTAGTGTAAACAAAGGGAAATGAATGAAGTTACCGATATCTTCATGAACAATAGAGAGGTCAGTTTAAACGAGTAAAGAGGAATTTGAGTTTAATAGGTTATTACGATGTTTGGAATATAATAGATGAGCGGGAAGGACTTAGAGCTAGCGGTAAAGTACAGAGGGGAAATAGATTTTCAAACGACTAGTAAAAATATGTAGATATTTATGGGACTAGGTGTATTAAAAATCTATTTGGGGGAGTGTGAGGTGGTCACCCTATTTTGCCATGGGCGCCCTAACAAAACTTTTAAAATAAATATTACAACACTCATAAAATTTCGTCAGGATTTAAAGCGATGCTTTTAATTTTTTTACTAGAAATACGAGAGCTTAAGAAATTCGTAAAAGATAAGCTAAGGGTAAAATTCTTCGAAAGTAAGGCAATAAACTATAGAATTTCACGCAGCGGAACTCGTAAAGCTTTCTAAATTATTACGTTAAAACAAAGCTCTACAATCTGACAAGCACTTTGAAATGCGATCATAAAGTCGAGACCTTTTTCTACACCAAATCACCAAAGTGTCGAGAAACAATGATAGCAGATGTTAAAGTACCAAAACAAAAAAAAATCACGTCTTGAGAAAAATATTAAGATGCAACGCAAAACTGTGGGAAAGAGGTGTGGCAGTTTTATTTTGATGCCTGATTGGACAAACCCGAATAAGGTCTATTTTAGGGCCAATGAATTACGTCGAATGGTTTACTTGGGCGTGCAATTTAAATTTCAGAATTATGGCGGGGAGAGGGGGACCCGAGCGCAACGGAGCATGGAGACGGGGAGTCAAGCACAAGCCTTCAAACGCGGAGGTCAATCGCGGATTAAATCGCGGACATCCAATCGCAGGGGTTTCAATCACGCGCAGTCTTCATTAAATATCCAATAATTCCTCGATTCGGGCTTTCGAGAAGTCGTTTAATATAAGTATTTTCCGGGTCTGTTACTAAAAATTGTACTAAAGAGTGAATGCGTATATGTAATTTGTAGAGTCAAATGACCTGTCTCCGATTAAATACCATTCTAAGAAATAAAGTGTACAGTGAGGAGAGTCTTCGATAAATTTGGTAACGTACTCTATTTGATTTAATTATATTTAGAACAATTTCACAGTCCTACATAATATCATACAGATAAATCTAGGATATAAATTGGCTAAAACGAGATAAGGTGCATCCAGACACAGCATTAGATACCTTTTATTATATGAATGGAGTTGAAAGGGGAGACTCCAGGACAAGTACGAAGTGGGTATACACGAGTCTCTTCATTATATCAATTACCATATGTCCGTTTCTCCTGACATATAGACTCATTTGTAAGTTCCGCAAATAATGGAATCGTAGTCACAACCCAGAGGCGACTAGAGCCACGAGTGTCAGATACAACCATACTTCGATCCTATCTCAAATAGAATTTGTTTAATAAAGTAATAGATATTGTATGACTGTGAAATCGTTTCGATCCACTCACTTGTATAACTTAACCTGATAACGAGTGTGTGTCTTTTCCTTATAACGTGTGTCTTATCCTATGTTTTTTGTATTTCATCACCGTTATAAATATGAAAATAATAATAACATAAAACATGTGTGTTAATCATTAAGAACTATCTAGAATAGACAGCCGACGGGTTTTTTAGCTTGGATATACCGTTTTTCCCGTCGTTAGCATGGCTTTAGGAACGGGATATCCAGCTGGGCTTCTAAATGTCATCCCATTAGAAGCTCAGTTTAATTAATCGAACAGTTTCTTTTTTTAATTTCACTCTATCTGTCGGAGTAATAGAATTAATGGTTTACTTGAATAAAAGAATTATTTTGAACCATAACTATACTCTTTCATTCCTATCATTAAATATATTTCCTAGAGCTTTTAATAATGGAGATACGAGTTAAATTGCACCTCATCAGTCTTAATACAACCTCACAATGTCTATTGTTTCAAGATAACTATTGTGTTATTTCAACTTGAAATCCTCCGCTATTAAACCCTCTCATATCACCTTATTTAGATCACGATTCTCTCATCAAAAGATAAAATAGGCAGGTTATTTATTACAGCATTAATTCATATTAATAGCACAAGTTTGATAGTAAATTTAGGTAATAATAGTTTTACTGGAGCACCTAGGTTCTTTCGATTAGAGCCTAGAATATAGAAAAGTCAAATGCATTGCAGTCTAAATAGAATTGACTTAAGGTTGATTAGTTAATGAACCGATTAGAGCCAGAATATAGAGAAGTCAAATGCACCGCAATCTAAATAGATTTGACTTAAGGTTGACTAGCTAATGAATTGATTAGAATAAAATTATATCAATACAGTTTTGAATTAAGTGAGTAAGATCACAAACTATCGCCATACTTCTATTGTATTGTTCGAGCCGACGGAGCCTAACAAAGGCCTTTGCAGAACGGGAGACCGCCGAGACGCAGGTAGGCAATTATGTGTCCTTTATTTTACGTAGGAAATAGATTTGAGTCTTAAGGAGCAATGAAGTATATTGTTGGAAAATGAGACAACAAAGGTTGATTGGGAATTAAGATTTTTTTAGAGCTCATAGCTTATAAGCTAGACTAAGCTCCTTGAATGGTACACGGTTGCCTGGTGGCGTATCGGCGGCAATGACTCAGCACACCTATACACGCCATGTCTTTGCAAATCAACCCCCGACCTTTGATTTGGCCAAATCAAATACCTAACAAATTTAAACAAATATAATTATAAATCCATGGTTACGGGGCGAGCTTCGGCTCAATTAAAGTACCAGCCATTTAATGCCATTTGGTGATCGGGAATAATATCGCTTCTCAGCGCAAAAGGGGGTTGAAAAGCAGCCCCAATAACAATGCTAAAAGGCTGGATACCAGCGTAGGGAGTCCCCGTGCTTAATGAGACATTGGTCGGTTACGATGACCTTAAAAGAGGTAAATACATGCATCAACTGACCTTTCACTCTAGCCAGAACGTTAAGTTTAATCCTTCATTCTATCTAGCTTTCCTCCTTGGAACCTTACCGAGAGAGTGAATAAGTAAATAACGTAACTTATTGATGTAAAACTCACAAGTAAAACCGCGGAAATCTGGTAGATTGATTGAGATGTCTGCATGTCCACCCAACGAAATGTACCAGCCATTTACTTGGCAACTCATATGATAACAGATGTCTCCGGATGCCTAAGTGTCTCTATTTCCGACTCTATATTTCCTAAAAATTCCTTCAGTATAATTAATTACAAATCACGAGCCAAGACGATCACGTACGGTGCCACCACAATACCACGGCCAGGGTTCAGAATAATTAAAGAAGTATTGTGAGCTTATCGCCGTGCGGATGATTTTGTAAATTTATTGTATCCTTTTACACATTCTTAACTTATCTGACACTAAAGTGTAAATATTAACCATACTCGCATTATTATTATTACTCAGTAGACTTTTATTTTTAGCAAGTTGGTAAAGACAGTCCTGAAATAGGAGCACCAAGGAAGTACAAATCCGCAATTCCGTATGTTTGGTAGGTATGACATAAGTTTACAGAGAAGTCTGAGCCGGGTCAAGCCCTATTGTCCTTTTGATGGCTTTAGGGTATAGGTACGTAACCTTAATACTCTCCTACATAATAGAAATAGGTTACAAACCTTGAGCTTTGAAAATGTACCTAGTTAGTATTTGTTTTTATTCAAGTTCACCGTTGATATAGATTATAGATGGAAGCGACTTAACCTAGAAAAGGGTTTGGTAGTTGTTACTCCCATACTCCGTTTGCTACGTGGCTGAATTGCTTTATATGGCTTTACCTGTAGGGTGGAAACTAGAAACTAGCTACAACCGATCTCTCTCACCAGACCAGGTACCATTTATGAATTGTAAATTCCGTTGCGCTTACTTTTGCTACTTTTGACTCCGAATTAACCCAGCTGGGAATCGAACCCGCGACTGCCTCACGAAGTACTCTCCTACTTAATTATACTATTTCGCTACTGATCATCTTGCTGTATAATGAGATGGAATATGAGTAGGTAAAATAAAAATTTCCTTTCAATAAAAATATGTGTGAATAAATTTCATAAGATCTTATATTTCTACTTCCAGTGGTTTACTAATTCAAGAGACTAAACCGTTAGACGTAAAATATTGTAGAAGCTCCTCTACTTCGGGCTCTTGAAAAGTGTTCTCAAAATATTTTGTTGTTACATAATAAAATTATCATACAAAATATTTCGTTATTACATAAAATATATTTACGAGTAATATATGAAGGTTGTTTTGAGACGACACGAGGTACGATATATTTTATCTTGTTAATTTCAGTACTAGAGTTAATGCTTGCGACGCGACAGACTGTAAAAACCCTAGGGACAAAAAAAACCTATACTAATACCTATTATGAATGCGAAAGTTTGGATGGATGGATGGATGTATGGATAGATGTTTGTTACTCAATCACGCCCCAACGGCTGAACGGATCTGGACGAACTTTGGCACAGAGATAGATTATAGTCTGGAATAACACCTAAGCTACTTTTATCCCGGAAAATTAGAGAGTTCCCGCGGGAACCCAAAAACCTCAATTCACGCGGACGAAGTCCCGGGCATTAGCTAGTGTTTTTATATTATGTGCTCACACTAACACGACAGTACAAAATATTTTCCATAGCGACGCGAACTTTCTCTCAGACAAGCCGGCGACATACTTTACAGCAGATGATAAAACTCATTATGGTTCAGAAATGAAAACTGCTCCACTGCTCCCTAATATTAGCATTAACACTTGAAGGAAGTTTTCAAAGTGTGCGGTTTTCAATTTAGACTAGGGTTCGTCTTAATCCAAAGTAGGTAAGTTTTGTTTACGAGACTGCTGAATAATAATATTATTTATCACTAGATGATGCCCGCGACTTCGTCCGCGTGGATTAAGATATTGATAGATAGTAGAAGTGGTAGATATACTTATGTAGATAAAGACCTGAAGAGTGACATAGGCTACATTTTATATTGGAAATACAAGGAGTTGCCATAGGATTTTGAGAAATCCTAAATCAACGCGGACGAAGATGCGGGCATCATCTAGCATTAAACATATTTGAGGTATTCCCTAAAGCATCCAATAAACATAACATATTCGTGACTTATACGTGTAGGTAGGTATTTCGAGCGAGTACCGAGCATGTCAATATTATGTCTCGTATGTAGCTAATATGATTATTCGTCGTACATGGAATATGATATCAATATACCTATAACATAATGTTTATTATGTTCATCTAAACTAAATCAAATACTTGAAAATTAAAATATCATCCATTGTCATCTATTAGTTGCCCGCGACTTCGTTTGGATTTTCACAGAAAAATTAGGAAAATCCAAATCCAAATTTTGGATGCATCCAATATCATCAATCCAATGCATTCAATAAATTGAAGTGAAAATGTCTCCGAGTGAGGAATCGTGCATTTGTCATGATAATAAGCGGTTTGCGAATTAATATTATCTGCATATTAATACAGTAGTCACCTTAGGTATTGCTATAGTTATTAAATAAATAAACAAATAAATAAATAACCTCGTATCCGAAACAAATTTCTATTCCTCGTTTGTAGCTCACAAAAACGGGATCACGACAGAGCCTATGACTCGTGACCGTACTAAACTATGTTATCGAATTCGAAATCCGCCCAAGTATTTTCGCATTGCATAAAAAAATTGCTAACACTAATTTATTTATCATTTCAGGAGGGCACTTTTTTTTAAATCTTCAATTTTTCGTAAAGCTTTTGTTGTACAGCAGACCAGGGTACCGCAATAATGAAATAAATACATTTATTACACAAAACGTCATGGACAACGTTTTATCTTGTCGCGACAGTCTGTGCAACTCAATATAAAAATTCACGCGCGGTCTTTTTGTCTGTTCATACTGCGTTTAAATTGTTCTAATGGCTTACTACTTATACTTTACTAAATACTTGAATCTTTACTATTTTTGAATCATTTACATAGGTATAAGTATAATTAATGATGGCGTAATTTCTAGTTTTTATAGAAGAGCTAAAATGAAAAACCAAGCAGCAGAGTGACCAAATCGGCAAGAATCCGCTTCGCTACTACTACTAGACATCTATAGAGGATAGTTACTTATTGCAGTGCAGCGAGAATACTTGGGTTACACAAAAAAAAAAAAAAAAAACAAAAAAAAAAAACCGACTTCAAAAACCACAAACAATAAAAAGTAAAAAATAATTTAATTTATTATGTATACAAGAGTTAATTTAGTTCTATAATATCATTTTTTGGAGTCGGTGCCAATGTGGAGTCACGTCAACAATAATGAAGAGTAGGTAGACGGTTCATGCGGCTAATTGGTACCGGCTCCAAAAAATGATATTATAGAACTAAATTAACTCTTGTATACATAATAAATTAAATTATTTTTTACTTTTTAGTGTTTGCGGTTTTTGAAGTCGGTTTTAATTTTTTTTTTGAAATTTTTTTATTTCACAATTTTTTCTGTATCAGAACCGAACCAAACTCTCATCAAACTACCCTTGAAGTACATCCTTTCCAATAACAAAAGAATCATCGAAATAGGTTGGCTTGATATTGAGTTATGCGTCCATTTGTCACGCACACACATAATGCAAATCTAAGACTTATATGATTTTCTCATGGATGCCATTGTCAGAACTGGACCAAATTGAATTGGGACCACACGGGAAGCACCAGCTTTCAAATAAAAAAAGAATCATCCAAATCGGTCCACCCAGTCAAAAGTTCTGAGGTAACAAACATAAAAAAAAAAATAAAAAAAAAATAAAAAAAAAAATACAGTCGAATTGAGAACCTCCTCCTTTTTTTGAAGTCGGTTAAAAACTGCCCAGCAGCCCTATTTTCTAACTCAGTGGCTATCAAAAATGAAAGCAACAATAAAAATAACAATATTTCATAGCAAACCTTCAATGAATAGTTAACAATTAGAATAATTAGCATGTAAGAGGAACATTATTATTAAGTGCATTAAAACTCGGAGGTGGGCGGTGGCATCTGCAGCACAGTTTGCATATTGCAGTGCCACCCTTGCCAACTATTGTAAACCATTTTTATGTTCCAAATAAAGATTTTTGATTTTTGAATGAATAAAAAATATAATTACCTACGTCAGTGGCTTTTGGTCGCTCGCGGAACCTATCGTATCGCAGCTATTTTGAAGTATGGCAAGACCTACAAGCCCTTATAAGATCCAATTAGTGTGATACAGCGCATGATAGAAAATGCTTCTGCCATTGTCATAGATATACGCTGAATATATTATTTCGAGTACGTAGGTAAAAATTATTTTGTGTAGTTGTTCGACGACCTCCCTGGCGCAGTGTTGAGCGCTGTTGTCTTAAAGTGCGGAGGTCTCGGGTTCGATCCCCGGCCGGGTCAATTAGGGAATTTATAATTTCTGAATTTTCCCTGGTCTGACCTGGTGGGAGGCTTCGGCCGTGGCTAGTTACCACCCTACCGGCAAAGACGTGCCGCCAAGCGATTTAGCGTTTCGGTACGATGCCGTGTATAAACCGAATAGGGGAATATAACTGCAATGCCCCTAACAGGTTAGCCCGCTACCATCTTAGACTGCATCATCAATTACCATCAGGTGAGATCGCAGTCAAGGGCTAACTTGTATACCTAGTGGATAAAAAAAAAAGAAAAGTTGTTCATTCCGTTATTTAAAGGACAACTTGTAGAACCTAAATATTCAATTTAAGAAAGCTTACCGTGGAATCACATCTGGTATACCGTATGCACAGAACAGCATACGTGTACAAATAATTCCTGGTTGGGGCAAACATCCCTCGACCTTTTGATAGCTTTAGCTCGGACGTGACTTTAATATGTATCTTAAGAATGGGAACTGAATGAAGTCCAGCCCTGCCTAGTCAATTTCCGAGGCAGCTAATCCATACCAATTGCAAAATCGCGGCCATTTTAAAGTCATTTTGTATTTTATATTATTACTTAGTAACTTATTTGAAGTAGGTATGTCTGTATTTGCGCGCCTGTCCATTCCATCCATCATTTCCATTGTTTAGTTAAAGATGAAACTGACTGACTGGATTATCTTTGGTCTTAAAACTTCTTATTATTGTTAAATTAAATGTAGATTTTTGTATAGGTAACACTAGCTTTTCCGGGATAAAAAGTAGCCTGTGTGTTATATCTCTAAGCCTAATTTTATCCGGATCGTTCAGCCGTTCTGGCGTGATTGTGTAATAAACATCCATCCATCCAAACTTTCGCATTTATTATATGTATTAAACTATATAAGTATAGATAGACCCTAGACTTACAATGAATTTTCAGAAATGCAACTCAAACGAAGCCAGGTTCAGCTTGTATCACAAGTTTATTATAATAATTAACAACGTGATTATGAATAAAAGATCATATTTTAAGAGATTTAATATTACGAAGATCAAGATCATATTATAAGCAACGGAAATATGCGAGGTAGGTAGCTTATTTTATTTACCTCCTCACGGTTAATACCAAAAGTAAAAAGTTGTGCTCTAATGACTGATTGTTTATTTGTTTCCCATTCTTGTTTTTATAACTTTTCCCTTTGATTCCCACAGGCAAACATCTGTTATTATATTTTGATCAGAGGGAAAGCAAAACTTTTCTTATCTTAAACGGAAGTTTTAAGTGATGTCCAATTACAATTGTTTTTATGCACAAAAAGTACCTTCATGACCTCATTTATTTAAATCAAGCTTAAATCTCTCTCTCTCTGTAAATCTTTTACTTACTTTTGAAATGAAAAGTTATTAAAATATTGTTAGGCTAAATACGTTGTCAACCGATAAGATTTCCGGCTATTATATTCCTCGAACTATGTGCCCCGCCTATTGATAAACACACTGTTCTTCCACAGATCTGAACATTTCTGATTTGCGATCATGTCTCGGATCCCTACGTGATCATGGTCAACACGAACTCTTCAAAAACAACGGTCTTCAGGCACTGATGAAGTTTGAACGAGAAGACAGTTCGAAGCTTTTCACCGGCTGATGCTTGATGATTACTTCAATGAATAGCGATACCCCGTGGCATATTTTCAGAAGAATTTTAAAAAACCGGCCAAGTGCGAGTCGGACTCGCGCACCGAGGGTTCCGTACAAACCTGTAGTAAGTTTTACGATTTATGACGTATTAAAAATAAAAATTACGTTTGTTGTATGGGAGCCCCCCTTTAATATTTACTTTATTGATATTTAATTATTTATTTTGAAAGGTAATATACAAGTTAATATTCTGTGAAAATTTGAACCGTCTACCTGTTACCGTTTTTAATATTGAGCAAAAAAATACGAAAAAAACACGTTTATTGTACGGGGACCCCCCTTAATATATATATTTTTTTAATTTTTAGTATTTGTTGTTATAGCGGCAATGGAAATACATCATTTGTGAAAATTTCAGCTTTCTAGCTATCACGGTTTATGAGATACAGCCTGGAGACAGACAGACAGACAGACAGACAGACAGACAGACAGACAGACAGACAGACAGACAGACAGACAGACAGACAGACAGACAGACAGACAGACAGACAGACAGACAGACAGACAGACAGACAGACAGACAGACAGACAGACAGACAGCGGAGTCTTAGTAATAGGGTCCCGTTTTTACCCTTTGGGTACGGAACCCTAAATAAAAAACCGGCCAAGTGCGAGTCGGACTCGCGCACCGAGGGTTCCGTACAAACCTGTAGTAAGTTTTACGATTTATGACGTATTAAAAACAAAAAATTACGTTTGTTGTATGGGAGCCTCCCTTTAATATTTACTTTATTGATATTTAATTATTTATTTTGAAAGGTAATATACAAGTTAATATTCTGTGAAAATTTGAACCGTCTACCTGTTACCGTTTTTAATATTGAGCAAAAAAATACGAAAAAAACACGTTTATTGTATGGCGACCCCCCTTAATATAAATATTTTTTTAATTTTTAGTATTTGTTGTTATAGCGGCAACGGAAATACATCATTTGTGAAAATTTCAGCTTTCTAGCTATCACGGTTTATGAGATACAGCCTGGAGACAGACAGACAGACAGACAGACAGACAGACAGACAGACAGACAGACAGACAGACAGACAGACAGACAGACAGACAGTGGAGTCTTAGTAATAGGGTCCCGTTTTTACCCTTTGGGTACGGAACCCTAAAAACGGCATTATTGCTTGTCTACATCATAAAAACAACTTCTGTTCACAGCTTTATAGGGTTTGTAACCTACTGAGCGTCGATTTGCATGTGAGTATGCGAATTAGGACTTACTTTTATTGAATGACTAGCTGATGCCCGCGACTCCGTCCGCGTGGTTAAGTTTTTTTGATTCCCTCGGGAACTCCCTAATTTTCAGGGATAAAAAGTAGCATATTTCACTCTCCAGGTCCTCAACTATGCCCATGCCAAAAATCACGTCAATCCGTTGCTCCGCTGCGGCGTGATTGAAGGACAAACCAACAAACCAACAAACAAACACAGTTTCGCATTTATAATATTAGTGTGATCATTGGATCATTGATGAGAAGACGAAAAATGATAAAAACAACCTGCAGCACCCTGCAGCAGGAACACAATAAATGTAGCATGTATTTATCCCGCATCTATTGCAATATATTTTATCGATGAAAAAGTTATGATAACTTTAACTTTAAATTTAAATGTTACTGTTACAACAAAAAAAATATATTTATGTTACGTTAGTATTTTTCACAATAGGTATAAGCAAAGGGAGCATTGAATGAGATGGAGTTCGAGTATTTATATCTTACTAGCTGATGCCCGCGACTTCGTCCGCGTGGTGGGTGTTTTTCGGTTCCCGCGGGAACTCTTTAGTTTTCCGGGATAAAAAGTAGCCTATGTGCTATTCTAGACTATAATCTGTCTCAGAGCCAAATTTCATCCAGATCCGTTCAGCCGTTGGAGCGTGATTGAGTAACAAACATCCATACATCCATACATCCATACATCCATCCCGCATTTATAATATTTATTATATTTGATTATATTTGATATTTGATTGAATGAAAATATGTGATCCTTTTGCGGCCCTTGTACTGCATCAATACGTTTGAAAATAGGTTTACTAAAATATATACATATTTCCTTAAAAAGGCAAGATTACATCTATTATAATGAAAATCAAAGGTTGCTATGCATTATGATAGATTTGATCACAATGAAAAGGGTTATGTTGCCCTTAGGTATGTAATCTGGTACATCGAATAAAAATTTAATCTTAAACGGAAAATTGGTTGGTAATAGGGATTTGATACTTTTTTGCCTACTGTAACATCAAAAGGGGTAATCAATCAATCAAGAAGTAAGAGAATCATACTAATATTATAAATGCGAAAGTGTGTTTGTTTGTTGGTTTGTTGGTTTATTGTTTTGTTGGTTTGTCCTTCAATCACGCCGCAACGGAGCAACGGATCAACGTGATTTTTGGCATGGGTATAGTCGAGGACCGGAGAGTGACATAGGGTACTTTTTATCCCGGAAAATTAAAGGAGTTCCCGCGGGAATAAAAAATAACTTACACCATGCGGACGAAGTCGCGGACATCAGCTAGTGAGGAATAAAAAGTAAGTACCTAATGTTCCCGAGTCCGTCCCTGGAATGCAAGCTCTGAGTACCTCACCCAAATCAATGGATTGGGCCAGGGGGCCCGTGGAATAGTAATAGGCATGGATTGCACCTACAAAGTGTTTTATCGTGTTTGTACTCCTTTCTCGACTTAGGTAATTAAACTCTCATATTATAGATAATATAGATTATATATTATAAATATAATAAAGATTAACAGATCTCTCATATTGCCTCGTTGGTCTAGTGGCTAGCATGTTCGACTGTGGCTGACGAGGTCCCGGGTTCGAGTCCCGGGTCGGGCCATAATTAAGTGTTGGGGTTTTCTGAATAGAAATTCTCAGTACTAGCCCGGAGTTAGGAAGTTGGCGTGTTTCACCCCCGTGCCTCGGAGAGCACGTTAAGCCGTCGGTCCCGGTTATTATCACTAACATGATAATAGTCGTTAAAGCCCGCCAACCCGCATTGCAGCAGCGTGGTGGGTCTAAGCTCTAATTCCCTCTCTCCTATGAGAGTGGAGGCCTGTGACCAGCAGTGGGACGTTAATGGGCTGTAATGGATCTCTCATATTATCTGTCAACGTTGGTGGAATTCAGACACACTTTATGTAATAACTACGAACCGATACTCTGACGCAGAGGACCTGTACACGATAAAAGTACTAAAAGCCTATTAGTCCAGTCATTACGTCGGAAAAAACGGGTTAGAAATGCAAGTGAACCAAGAAAGCTAAATTTTGGATATGACGTGGGGAAGGCCTAGAAAGCTTAACTTCAATTGACGACTTCAAATGACTAACGAGTCCTGACTCCTATATGAGGATCAGCTCTAAGCGACAACTTACTCTTACAACTCATTTGCTTATAGTCCTTGGACTGATCGCAGATTACACCAATAAAAAAAAAAAAAAAAAAAAAAAAAAAAAAAAAAAAAAAATTGTCGACCAAGATTTCCTATGTGCATTTTCCGCCATCTTGAAAAAAGGGTTAAATTCAGTTTTTTCACAATAACTCGGTTCTCCGTTGAGATACGAACATTTTGCTGAATTACTTTTTTGTTGCTTTTTAGGGTTCCGTAGCCAAATTTGGCAAAAACGGAACCCTTATAGATTCGTCATGTCTGTCTGTCTGTCTGTCTGTCTGTCTATCCGTCCGTATGTCACAGCCACTTTTTTCCGAAACTATAAGAACTATACTGTTGAAACTTGGTAAGTAGACGTATTCTGTGAACTGCATTAAGATTTTCACACAAAAATAGAAAAAAAACAATAAATTTTGGGGGTCCCCATACTTAGAACTGAAACTCAAAAATTTTTTTTTCATCAAACTCATACGTGTGGGGTATCTATGGATAGGTCTTTAAAAATGATATTGAGGTTTCTAATGTTATTTTTTTCTAAACTGAATAGTTTGCGCGAGAGACACTTCCAAAGTGGTAAAATGTGTGTCCCCCCCCCCGTAACTTCTAAAATAAGAGAATGATAAAACTAAAAAAAAAATATGATGTACATTACCATGCAAACTTCCACCGAAAATTGGTTTGAACGAGATCTAGTAAGTAGTTTTTTTTTAATAATTTAAAACTTACTACAGGTTTGTACGGAACCCTCGGTGCGCGAGTCCAAGTCGCACTTGGCCGGTTTTTTACGATCTATATTATTAAGGTCCTTTACATTTTTCACCTATCCGTTCATCTTTAATGAGATAATCGAAAAAAACATAAAATTTAGGTAGTGAAATTAGTCTTTTGCTTTCTTTTTTCTCGTGAAAGATATCGACTGGACTGGACTATATACTATTAAGTTTATCATTGTGTGAAATCACATACTCTCACAGTTCACCTGTCGTAGCTGTACTCACAGTGCAGACTGTCGAGTTTAATTAAAATACTTCAGTCAAGCGTGATTCGCAATATTGGAGTGTTTGTCCAACCGACCTCGTCGCGTTTCATTTCGAAGAAACAGGTTACAATGACTAATTGAATGAGTCAAATACGCAACTAATTTAGAGCTCTACAGATTCCCGAACGAATTATTACACCTTTAATATAAAGTTCAGAAAAATTATGGGAAATCTAACTGAATTTGTGAGAAAGGATTTTTGTAGGGTATGTCTAAAAGTAAGGATAGCAGGGATGATGTCTATGTCAAAAATAAATAATTTCTAACTTATTAAGAGTCTTCCAAAGGACTTCAAATGAACATCCTCGGTTAGTTTTCAGTTTGATGGATGTATGTTGTAGGGGTTTCCACACTCCAAGATACTTGATTAATTATAAACTGCGTTTTATGATGCGAAATCACTTTAAAAGCCTTTCAACCACGTCACGCCACGTCAGCTTGGATGGATGTATGAATGGATGGATGGATGGATGTTGGTTACTCAATCACGCCAGAACGGCTGATTGGATCTGGATAAAATTTGGCACAGATATCGATGGTCTGGAATAACACATAGGCTACTTTTTATCCCGGAAAATTAAGGAGTTCCCGCGGGAACCAAAAAACCTCAAACCACGCGGACGAAGTCGCGGGCATCAGCTAGTCTTCATATAAATAATCCGAGCTTAGCTCTCTTTAAAGGTGTAATAGGTACTTTTCGAAACTCAAACTACCAGGTTCAACGTGATTAGCTGTACCCAAGCAGCCAACCCTCATTGATTTCACAAGCTTCGGTTTAAATAGGTACAAAGACCTCTGGGATTTTCAGTATTGGTGAATACGTCTACTATTCAGAAAAGGAAATCGAGTCTGGAATTAAATAGGTAGCCCTTTCATATTGAGCATTAATATCGTACATAAATAAATTCTTATTTCTTTTCAATAAAATATGTTTTACGATATAATGTTTTATATTAGTGGGAAATGTCCAACTAAGTTATAATTGAACAACCGCCCCTAGTGACGGTCCGTAGTCTTCTTCTTAAGTAGCCTGATGATGTATTCTGTGAGGGTAAAACCCACTCTAGGTTAGGCTCAGTAGAGGGACTCTACCCAACCTAAAGGGTAATTAATAACTATAGAGTCCACAAATAAACCTTGAGGAAGAAGGTTTTTTAATATTTCTGTAAATAGAAAGGCTGCATAATATTTAGGTAATTCAAAATTCTACTAATTACTGTATTAGGAGCTTAATTATAGCATTTAAAGGAATGCTTAATTATATCTCTCACTGATCATAATTGTGTTCAAATTAGGTATAATAATTCGAAATACATACCTTCTTGTAGGTTTCCCGTGTTATTATTTTACATCTGAAACAAGAAAAAAATTCAATGAATGAAATTCAAGTGTTTCTTTGCGAAAATCCATCATCCACAAAAACTAGCAAAGAAGCTTAACTTGCGGTAATCGGATAAAAACCCGTGCCCGCGCCGCCGGCTCATCGCCTTCCCGGAAAAACAAGCATTAAGTATAAGTATGCATAAAAGATTCAATAAATTAGCCAATAACTGATTATAAGAAACGTTTAATGTGTTGATTAATCTGTGTTATGTTGTGTGATAAACGTGGGTATTGTTTCCTTTTACCGCATGTAAACGCGCGGTTCTGCAGTACATACCCGAAATCAGAAGACCCCAGTTCGAGTCCAGATGTCTCCAGTCCGATTTATTTTGTTCCCTTTTTTTTCAAGTTCCTTCTTTTGCGAGAAAAACTATTATTGGGAGCCCTTTATCAACGCATCTAATTCGTATCTACCTAACTAATAATTATTGCACTCGTGATTTTTTAATTTTTTATAGTAGCGTGATGGCGAGCGGGGTATAGCATAATATGCTGCACGTTCTGATTTCTTTAGTTCTAATAAATTACGAAAATGAAAAAAAACACATTGTCATACCTAATACATATAACTACTGCTAAGAAAAATAAAATGGAAACATGTTTTTGTCATTGAGGTAAAGATATGTAACAAAAGGAGAGTTTATTGACCCTTAAAAAGCCTGTTATCATTAAATTTGCATGGGAATGGGGCGCAACCCTTTTGATGTGTACGACCCTGCTTTATAACCTTGATAGTTTATAGTTGATACGGATTCAAGATATTTTCTCTTTGTAAATTAACTATCACTTTTAACTACCTTCAATGAATAAAGGGATTCTTAATTTAATTAAGTACAAACAATATATTTTTCGTACTTCAAATGCCACTCCAAAAGTGGTATTTGAAGTACATACTTAGATGTTTTGTAAATATTATGATCTTACTAAATCCTGCAGATTGACAGTAAGTAATATTATATTATACTAGCTACTGCCCGCGACTTCGTCCGCGTGGATTGCGGTTTTTCGGTTCCCGCGGGAACTCTTTAATTTTCCGCGATAAAAAAGACTATCTATCTCTGTGCCAAATTTCATACAGATCCGTTCAGCCGTTCTGGCGTGATTGAATAACAAACATCCATCCATCCATCCATACATCCATCCAAACTTTCGCATGTATAATATTAGTATAGATTTTATTCTGCAATATTAAGACAGAGAGCTCATGAAACTCCCTTACAATAATTTTAAAAAAATCGTTTCAACAATTTAACAATGTTCATTAAACCTGATTCACCGTTTGTTCATTCTTATAGAAACTTTATATAAAGATGTTAAATCCCGCTCAATTGTAACGCTCCATCGGGACAGTAATCCCATTTGAATCTTAATTAATACCTACTATAATTAATGGTGTTTCAAGATACAGTTATTCAAACAATGGTTATTTTTTACATTTGCCGATTTAACAATGTAATTTTTTATTCTCATTAAACCTTACCTGCTGCTGTAACTTCAGCAATAGGGCTATGAAGTTTATTAAAAAGGAACTCGAAGTTCATGTTCATGTGAGCATCGATCTTTTTCCGAGTAAAGTCTCTAACTCATTAAATTTGAAAATCTGAGTCGCAATATTATTTTCATTAAAAATATAACACTGTAGAACTGGAGCTGACAAAAAATAGATAAATGAAAAAGTACCTGCCCCTTACATATAGGTAGTGTTATAGGTACTAGTAGTACTTTCTTCTTTTTTTTTCTTTTCTATTATGTGGTATAGCGATCCGATGATCTTTTTATTTTTAACGGACTATCTACCTATCTATTATTTATTATGAGAAAGATAGACTGACATGGTATCATTACTTAGACCCCTACCCTACTAAGAAAGAATTTTAGGAATCTCCAATTGATTCTTGAAAATCTTGAGCCGAGTTAAATAAATCAACTCGAACGTAGCCGAAGGAATGAGTTAGTAGCGCTATAAATATTCAGTACATGACGTTTAACCGAGCTTCTTCAATTACAAAACTTAGCATCAAAAATTATTATGAGTTACTTAAGTTAAGGCAAGAAAAGTGGTGCACCTTAAAAATACGGCCACTACAAAATAAAGTGATTGAGATTGTTTGTAACTTTGTGATATTATTTGAATTATTATTGGTTCATAATCTATACTAATAGTATAAATTCGAAAGTATGTCTGTCTGTCTGTCTGCTACGCTTTCACGGCCCAGCTGTTCGACCCATTTTGATGACATTTTGTACAGTGATAGGTTGTATCCCGGGGAAGGACATAGGCTACTTTTTATCCCGGAAAATTAAAGAGTTCCCGCGGGAATCAAAAAACTTAATCGACGCGGACGAAGTCGCGGGCATCATCTAGTATATTATAATTAAACGGTTTGTAGGGATCCGACTTCCGAACTTTTTTAAGGGATTCCTTATTTTTCGTGCGACTTCGTCCATCTGTGCACTTGTCAAGTTTTCAGAATACGATCGAATTTATGGTTTTTTCATGATTCAGGGTCTGATGATCAGGGTCAACTGGATTGTTTTACGTAATTCGAAAGGACTTTATATTTCCTATATTCTAAAAAAGTTTTTACTTTCTTAGAAGTGGCATAGTTTCAAGTGCTAAAGTTACCATATTCCCCCCTATATTGAAAGTTTCTAAAGCGATTCTTTTTTCAATTTATTAGTCGATACTTTAAACAAATCAGCAAAAATAGTCTTCTACACATAGAAGTAGTTTTCTTATCCCATTAAAAGGGATTCGTTTTTGTGTCCGCATATAATTTTACTACTTATGTAACGATTCATTCTAAGGCACGGAATACTAGGTGCTCGGTTTCACCTGGCTGCCTTTATTTGATAAATATTCATATTTACAGCTAAATCAATCATTCAAGTAACTTGATTGTCGATGAAATCTTCAGAATTGTCTACGCGTATTGACGCAAGATCCACGGATCAACCACAAACCAAGGTGCGTCCCAGCGGACACATTTTCAATTAAGAGATTTAACGTATTGCAATAGGGCATATTATTCTATTTATAATATCAATAATTTCCACGAACTGTCCTGTCTACTCACCATATTATTTATCCAGTACTTACTTACACGAAACAAATTAATATCAGCTGATGGTAAAATGAGTTTTAATAATAGTCTACAGTTTGAATTGATGTGTTCGCGGCATTGTTCAGAAATACTTAATTTTTTGGCAGCACGTCTTTGTCGGTAGGGTAGTAAACCTCGACATTTGCCCCATCAGGAATCGAACGCAGGACCTCTCATCTCTCTACACGGCGTAAGAGGTATTCAAGTTGAAAATCTTAATCTGTGAAATTATTATAAAATAACTAGGTAGGTTTCATGGAAATATAAAGTTGGTAAGTATATAAAAGTTACATAAATGCTCAAGAATTTACTATCTATATATACTTAAATTAATACAATAAAGTCTTCAGAATAAGTAGATGAGCCATGAGAACCCAGGACGTGTCAGCAAGTATATTTTGAATAAACATTTTGTAGCTGTGTATAAAACAACGATGAATAATAATTAATTAATCATTATCCTTGTATTAAGACTGGACTTGTTTGTTCTTTTAATTACCATCCCGAATATTTGCCGGATGAAATCGCTTGACCTCAAAATTGTTAGAGATAATGTTTGTTTCCCTCGAGAGGGCACGTCGGAGAACAAAGCTTTTTTACAAACAAACTCGAATGGGAGCAGGTAATGAATATGCCAGAACAAAGACTTGAATGCGGAGCCTCATTACCCATTCAGTTGTTGCCGCCTTAAAATCATTTACCTACTGAAGCTTTAATTAATGTAACAATCAACACCGTGTTAGCTACAACCTTCTTTTTTTTTCATTCAAATAAAACGGGAAATGAATCCCTCGTTGTACTAATCCATACCAATATTATAAATGCGAAAGTTTAGATGGATGTTTCTTACTCAACCATACCAGAACGGCTAACCGGATCTGGGTGAAATTTGTCAGAGATAGTCTGGAATAGCACATGGGCACGGGACCATAAACCTAAATCCACGCGGACGAAGTCGCGGGCATCAGCTAGTATCGCAATAAATCGAGTCCTACCATGGCATGGTTAGATATACCTATCGTCCTCAAGTGTCTTCAAGATAGGTAAAGGACTCGAAGCGATGGAGAATACGATACACAAGTGTGTCCGTACTGTGTCTGTCTGCGTGCTACGTTTTCTGGGTCCATTTAATTGTTCAACCGATTTTTGATAAATGTCGTTGTATTGTGATCTGAGACCCTTATTAAAAACCAAAGTTTCCTGTCCACAGGTAGGTACTTACGCCCTTTTAGATACTGTTGTCAGTCATAGTTTTGCAATAGGAATATTTATAAAATAAATAAATAAATAAAATAAATAAATAAATAAAAGTTTATTGACCAACACTAAGTACAATTATTACAATTACATTTTGTTTACACCAATTAAACATAAAAAAAATAACTTAATAAAAAGAACAATAAACTAGTAAAAGTGGAATAACTCGATGGCGTATACGCCTATCAGGGTCGTAAACTGCGGTTTACTACGAAAGGGTCGCGTACATCCAGTGTGATGCAAATGTAACGATAATACTTCTCTAGGGTCATTAAACTGTTGCTTCTGCTCCTTTAGCAGTGATAATACTGTTTTTTATCCACTACAAGTTAGTCCTTGACTGCGAGATCGCAGATGATGCCGTCTAAGATGGCAGCGGGCTAACCTGTTAGGGGCATGGCAGTTATATTAAACCCATACCCCTATTCGGTTTCTACACGGCATCGTACCGGAACGCTTAATCGCTTGGCGGCACGTCTTTGCCGGTAGGGTGGTAACTAGCCACGGCCGAAGCCTCCCACCAGGCCAAACCAGGGAAAATTTAGAAATTATAAATTTCCAAACCTTCTGTTAAACTAATAATTCAAAAAATTAAGAAGATACGAATTAACAACGGTTTAGAGAGCCCTCAAGGTCATGGACACAAGTGGATTTTAAGCGAGTTGCTAAGAGTCAGAGCCACTGGACGTAAGCGGTACAAGAACGTGTTCAGTGGAAATCCATGCAAGAGACCTAGGTCTTGCAGTCTATGTCCAACCGCTGAGACAACAATGACAACTATGTAGGTATAATATCATATCCACATCTATAGTTTTGATATATTTTTTTCATTTCTCTCTCTGCGTCGTATTCCTCATTACTGAGGGTCATGACCCCTTTCCATTAATCACTTAATGGTAAGAGTTTTCTTGGGATAATAATATTGTGTTGAGTTCCCACGTCCTTCCGCATACGACTCGACTAAGAGTATTTAAACTCTAAGGTTTTTGTAACGATTATTATCAGATGTTGGTGATAATAACCGGGACCGACGGCTTAACGTGCTCTCCGAGGCACGGAGTCCACGAAAAGGCCAAAATTTGAATCTCCAAATTAGGTCACCCATCCAGTTACCGACTTGGGTCAACGTTGCTTAACATTCGCAATCGACTGATATGCGTTGTCACAACTAGGCCACTCGTCCCAAACTTCTACTTTAAGACTTTTTGGAGTTTACCTCCTTTAGAATCGATTTGCATAGGTATATAGCCCGGGGTATGAAAATGTATGGGGAGTAAAATCAAAACCGTTACGTTATTGACTTTATGTTTCCATGGTAACACTTGTTTGTGTTTCTATGACTATGTAATGTATTTTGATAAATATAAATTATATAATTACCTAATATAAATAAATGTATCAAGCATGCTTTCAGTAATTGACCTTTCAAAAACTAAACTCCCCGCATAGGTAAGTACCTTAAGAATCGTATTTCTAAGAGTATTCTCACGATATAGTAGAAAAAGCGAATGGTACTCATCACTTAGAATATCCTAGAATAATTTCAATGAGCTTTCCCTAGCCTGTTACATAACAATTACAAATGATAAGGATGCGACAGTGTTTTGGAAAGTTACTGTAGATACGTTCAGCTAGTTATAGTTTAGTAATACGAGGGTAAGATTCAACGCATTTATGATAGGGTCCCGAACCGAACGTTTATTATTTAATTAACTTACTGCTTCGAACCCTATTACATTCGACGTTGATTGAATAAGATTTATTGATAACTAGCCTTTGCCTAATATGGCTTTCTTGTCTTACCTATTTTAACTTTACGATTTGAAGAAAGACGAATCTACCAACACACAAAGGTAATGTTGTTTTTTTTTCATTTCAAAAGATTAAAAGACGTGGATTCTATAAAATGATGTGTTTTATTTTTATTATAACATTATTGATGATTAAACAAACTTACCTGTAAGTGAAGTTCTATCCCAATTATATGAGTACGTTTCATTCGAAGATTAGTAAAGCATATAATATATTATACTTGATTTCGAAAGACAAACATTAGTTTAAAACTTCACTGTTAATGAATTCAAGTCATGGATTTCTAACGTTTACATTAATTATTTTATTTTATTTTTTATTTATTTGTGTAAAATGCAACTAGGCCCAAAGAAATATAAACATAATATAACATACAAAAAAAACAGTAATAAAAAAAATTACTAAACACAGTAACAAAAAAATTAATTACAAACCCTACGAAGACTCGCTTAGAAACCAGCTGACGGTCGTGACAGTTTTTGCAGATAACATCCTCGTGAACTTGTATGGGTATTACCTACTTGACAAAAATACTGTCCTATCCACGCCCGCAACCGCGCTCGCGAGTTAACATGAACAACATGAACACCTTGTATTGTAGCAGAGTTAATGATTGTAGTCCTTCGATCGTGCCCAAACAATGCGACGGGGTGTCTTGTGATAGGGCTCGTCTATGTAATATTTAATTAACGGGGTTTAGCATAGTAACGTTTGACGTTGATGAAATGGGACTATTCGTGCGCGTACCTACCAGGTTGCGGTGACCTCAACATTGTTTACTTTATAAAAAGAATTAATTCAGATAATAGCTGATGCCCGTGGCGTCGTCTAAGAATAAGTTATTTTAATTCCCACGGGAAGTACTACTTTTTATACCGAAAACTTAAGTAACGGGGTTAAAAGTAGCCTATCCTGATCCTCAACTATACTCATGCTTTTGTTTTTCTACCTGCCCAAATTCTTTTAATAAAAGAGTAGCTATGCTTTCGGCATCCGACAACTAAGGAGCCCAAAACGAAATCTTAGTAACCATTCTCTACGCAGTCCTATCTAGTCTAGTCTGGCCCACTCTTAGAGAGTTTTGGTAAAGTCTGACTCCAAAAGCTAGCTAAGGTGTATTTTTTAAAACATAAACTCAAAATATAATATTTTAGATGCAAAACTGTTGGGAGTCGAACCCACATACCTATCTCTGGGAAACGCGCTCTGAGTGTCTTCAGTTTTGTTTGTGATGGTATGAATAAGGTAGCTAATGCCGATAAATCATCAAAATATTTCATGTTTTGTAAATTAGTTTGCTCCACAATACAATGTATTTTCCCTGAACGGTTTTCCAAGACATCAAATAAATAATGCTTCATTCATAATATTTGTATTATTAATGGATTTAAACCAATATTTATTTTGCCTTGCCCTCCATAGAATATTTTTACAAACCATTTTGTAGATTCAAAATAAATAACGATTCACTCAACTTATTTACCGACCCATTATTTATCTTGCTTCGGTAAAAGAAATCTTACTCATGTAATACAAAGACGATCCTACATAATAAAAGGCTGTAGACGTAATAGGATGATGACAACGTACTAAGGCTTATAGTGTTTCCTTATTGTCCTTTGTTCGTTATAGTCGCGACTTGGATAATATTCTAATAGCCCTAAGGCTTCAAAAATTAATTTGGCTTACCTCTATTATTTTTATTTTTTATTATTGAAAAACTTTCTTCAATATTAAAACTATGAAATACATACAAATCTAAATTAAAAACTAAACATTAAATATATCATCTAAGCCCCTGGCTATTCAGCGTTACCCCGCTGGATAGCCAAACATATTATATTACTAGCTAATGCCCGCGGCTTCGTCCGCGTGGACTAAGTTTTTTCGATTCCCGCGGGAACTCATTCATTTTCCGGGATAAAAAGTAGCCTATGTATGTATGTATATTCTATATAGCTGATGCCCGCGACTTCGTCCGCGTGGAATAAGTTTTTCAGTTAATTTTCCAGGATAAAAAGTAGGTAGCCTATATTACTATCCCACGGTATAATCCCCCTATAATGGTGAAACACGTACTTCTTCATATTTTAACGAAAGCCCAAATGCTGTTTCATGGCTATAACTTGAGAAATTAAGGACTTTCATACAAACTCTCAACCCCTATTTCACCCCTTCGGGGGTGGAATTTTGGAAAACTGTGAAACACATATGTTTTTATTTTCAACCCGCAGCTCATATATCAAGTTTCATGGCTTTAACTTGAGAAATTAAGGACTTTCATACAAACTTTCAACCCCTATTTCACCCCTTCGGGGGTAGAATTTCGGCATAACAAGTATCCTATGTCCTACCTCGTAGTATGGGCTCAAATCGTGCCAAGTTTCGTTTGAATTCATTCAGTAGTTTCGGCGTGATGCGCGGCCAAGATACAGACAGACAGACAGACAGACAGACAGACAGACAAAAATGAAAAAATTACAGATTTGGCTTCAGTATCGAATAATGAGTGCCCTCCAAAAAAAATTTTCAAAATATCTTCAATGTACAGAATTGGACCTGTTACAGTTTTATTATAAGTATAGATAGATTTTGGCCGAGGTAACTGCCAGCCCTCCGGTCACCCGTGGACTCTGTGAGACGAGAACATAATAATAGATCCATAAAAAAGATCTAGCATCTTCGTTTTAGTTTATAATATGTTGGCCGAGGTAACTGCCAGCCCTCCGGTCACCCGTGGACTCTGTGAAACGAGAACATAATAATAGATCCATAAAAAAAGATCTAGCATCTTCGTTTTAGTTCACATCATCTGATAAAATTTAGTTGATGTGAACACATTCTGTTCGAATAAAGATGAAAAATGCAATTAGTTTTGTTACGCTTGAATTCAAGAAGGTAGTATAAGTAGGTAGTAGTTGAATTGTATCTACTCAAAAAACAAATAGCATCAATAGTAGTTGTCTATTTTCTGTACTGAAAGAGATTATTTATTGGATTGTGAATGTCGAACAACCAATAAACTGCCATCAAACAAATCACCATCTTCGATGCAATGAAGTGAAGATAACGAGCAAGAATAAGATGCAATAAAATCAATTTATTTGCTTGCTGTATTTTTATTTTTCTTATTCAACTTTCACTCCATCTTGATAATTCATAGAAATGTTTTTGTACCTATATTTCTTTGCGTATCGCGTGCTACGATGGTAGGTTTTTAGAATAATGACAAACATTAATATGATTTTCACTAAATTAAACGCACCTAATGAAGCTATACTAATGCAGGTTTAATCACGTCACGTGCAATAAATACAATGCACATTTTCTGTTTCGGCAATTTCAAAGGAATTATTCAAGCGATCATGTTCATAGCACTCGCTAAAGAGCCGGTATAAACTGTGTAAATCAGTTTATTGCCGCAATAAACTGCGGTTCAAAGTTGAAACTTAGCACAACTTGATTCATAACTTTCATGTACTTCCTCAATTTTGAGACGTGTTTCCATTTTGACGTCAGTTTCACGCTTGGTTACACTAAATCAACCCTTTGAGAAGTTGAATCTTGAATGAAATTTACCTCCATCTGTGTAAATCTAATTAATGAGTAATTCACTTGCTTCAAGCTATAATATTCACACAATATTCGCTATAATTAATGATTAAACGAACTTACCTGTAAGTGAAGTTCGATCATAATTATACGAGGATTCGTCCGAAGAGATTAGCATGATATACTTGTAGTACCGTGTACGTACGGCCACTTTCACACGTTAGTTGAGGGTAGCTGAAAATAAAACAAACGCTCCCTCCTACCGGCCGATAACAGGCCACTATATATAGGCCCCACTCCTGCACAACTCGTCATTTAGTTCGGAGCTTGACCTCTTTTTTTTTTTTTTTTACACTTACGATAATGTAAAAATTGTATTATATACGGAAATAACCTATTCAGAAAGTTTTAATTAAAAATTAAAAATTTTGATTGACGAGAAATTTCGAAGGGAAATTCTGTGATATATAATATTATTATTATTACAATTTTGAAAACCTTTGCATTTATGTAATGTTCTTAAAGCTCATAAATTTATTTAATGCTTCAAAAGTTCTTTTATAGTTGAAATTTCATCAGATCATTGATTTAATGAAAAAAAATTATTAATGCATTTCAAGGATCTCAAGTGATGTTGCATTTTAGCATAGAAAGTCAGTATGAATTTGAATAAAAAATTAGAAAATCTATTTATAGTACCTATGTTCAATTTTTTCAATGAAACTGCCTATTATACTTGGAGATCACTATCTCTAATATTATGAGATCTACAACTATTGGTAAAGTTGTGATAAATTTCAACAACTCAAATTCAAATTGAATTAATGCTTGCTGAAGAAATCCATGGAAGAGATGTATAGTATTGATTGCCGAATTGAAACAACTTAATTGATCAACCATCGTGTTGTTTAAATGAATTTATAGAAGGAAAGAATTAAAACTGACTGAAAGGTATTCATCATTTCCATAGATGAGAGTGGGAAATCTCTTATCAATAAGGACTACCGGAGAGCAGCCAGCAGTAGTTCCAACCAGTTTCATAAACACATATATTACAAATTTAACCTTGAATTTGAAATTTGACCTTTTCATGACACTGGGGTAACCCGTGGGAGGGTGGGATGCTAATCTCTTCGGACGAATCCTCGTATAATTATGATCGAACTTCACTTACAGGTAAGTTCGTTTAATCATTAATTATACTTCGTATTCGTCCTTCGAGATTAGCATGATATACTTGTAGATATTGAGAGACTTGTCATGAAAACAGGTCTTACTCGTAGTTATGCGAAAAACGCAGTTTAACCATCAGGTATTTAATATTAAATACATAAAAAAAAACATAATAATTATTATGTTCTTATTTAATGAACAATTTTATTTATTTTGATAGATATTTAGGTACGTGGTACTGGATAACTTTGTTTTTTCAAGCATTTTTTTTTTTTTTTTTTTTTTTTTTTTTTTTTTTTTTTTTTTTTTTTTTTTTTTTTTTTGAGCATATAATGCTCGATTTTATTATTACAGGATCATAATATTTGTAAGAAATGAGTCAACTCAACAATCTGAATTTTCGATAAAGAAATTTATAAATTCAAAAGTATTCGAGCAACTACTTAGTGTCGTGTACTTTGGGCAAAAACAAGCACCAGTCTGTGGATATGCCAAAGTGACTGCAACTAAAATATTCTTGTGGATATGGCGGGCTCTTTGAGGCCGCGCTGTATTGAGGAACAGATAAGTCCGATATTGTGTCGAAGGTGTTTAATTTTGTCAAGATAACTATTGAGGGTATGTGAGGTGTAATTTGCGGCTGCAGGAACGAGAGAGAGAAAAAAATATATATATATGTATATATATAACCACGTCAGATGGTTCAAAGACCAGTGGACTAGTGGGTCCGAAGACAAATTACAACAAGTAAACCATTAAACATGCGATATGATGGTAGGCCATAAAGGAACAAAAATTATGACCGTTACTTGTGTTTTCTTCATAATACCGAAGAGTGGAAAACCAAGAGATTGAAACCCATGAACGCATTAATGGCGTACGCATCTGAGTCATTCTTACACGAAATATATTAATTTTTATAATTTGTATAACATTGGGACGCAAAAAGGAGATTTTTCGAATTATTTGGAAAGTTCCCACTAAATAACTTTGGACGGATTCGTCTTGATTCTCTAATAGCTTTAGTATCGTGACTAGAGCGTTTATATGTAACACAAACATCTTTGTAATCACATATATTCAATATATATCTCGTGGGCTCATCTCAAGATGGGAAAATACCTACCAGCCATGCAGGTTATGAAACCAACTGCAATGGTATTGGCGATCTTGAAAAGAATTTGAAAAAATGTGTAAGTATTTAACAAATACTTAAACCGAAGTAAGCTGGCAGAATTTCTAACTGGTTAATGTGAAATGCCTCATTTCGTAGGGTGCTAGCAGTTTCCTCACCACAAGCGGCCCCCAACCCCGTAGTTGAGAATCCTATAGACAATTTCTACATCATTTTAATTTTGTTTACAAAATTAAGCCGCTCAAAATCTGAAGGACAACAGGATATAGATGCGTTGTTTCTTAATTACCATTTTTTAAATTTAAAACATTTACACCTTCTAAAACTTGGGTTTTTTAGCCGGCCATGATGAAGTAATAAGGCCAACTAAGGTAGCAAAGTCCAAAAAAAAATAAAAATATTATATATATAAGAATCAAAAGTTGCAAGAGCTCAGTAGCAACTTATTGTTTCTTTTCATTGAAATATTATGTTATAGAGACGTTCGTTTTGTGATTTCCTTTTAAAAAAGAATCAATCATCATCGAACAATAATTATAGGTAGTGCCGGAACTACTTATACGGAAGTTATTTACTTGTTTTTAAAGTTAATTATAAAATAAAACTGTTAAGTTGCAAAACTGTAATAATTATTAAAGAATTATTATGATTAACAGGAGTAACATTAATTTCTTAGTCTAGAGGAAATTTTTAGATAGGTTCCACGAGCGAAAAAATACAAAAAATATTGCAGTTTGGTTTAAATAAATCAAATAACTGTGGAACGTATATTTGGAAAACTATTTTCAAACAAAAGCGCAATTAATTTAGTTGCTTTTCTGGTCTGCATGTATTAGGACCGAAAACTAAGCATCTTTTTGATTGGTTGTGGTCATATATCAGTTCTCACTAATACAATTATTGTTCTAAATTCTTCAAATAAAGAAAAAATATTGAAATGTATTTCATTGTTTTATATTAAAGTAAATATGTTCTTGCCGTATGACTCGGAAATAATAAAAAAAAAGAGTACTACAGTCAAAAATTAATGCACTGTAGGTTCACTTTGTGAGATAGCTCCTATAGCTAAGGGACTATCGACTGCCTTTTGAATAAATTTCGAGGCAAAACACATAAAAACAGGAATACTATAGGAAAAAGCAACTAACCACTGTAGGGTCATCGGTTATGGATGACCACTGCTTTTTAAAAAATTTGCCAATTTTTAAAACAATTACCAGTGTTCCTAATCTCGGACAACGATGGCTGTGATGAGAAGTCCTTCGCCGAAATGCTCGCATAAACAGGTCTGTTGATTTAAAACTTCCTTTGCGGTTTGGGCTTGAGGCTGTTTCGACTCTGCGCTTTATTTAATTATTGCCTTAGCATCTTTGTAAGTTTCTGAAAGATTCTTGCTACATAATAAGAATTAGTTTTAATATGCAATAACTAATCCTGAGGACAATTAAACGTCTTGTTAAAGAATCACTGTATGTCGTAATTAAAGCATCGTGCATCCATTAATAGATGCTGTATCCGACGATCCGTATCGTTTTATAAAGCTCTGCTGTAGTAGCTATGCTCAAAACATAACAAAAAACTCGAAGGCGTCTTGCTGTCGGGATTCGGGAGTGCAGGCGGGACTTGCGCCTGCGTCATCATAACTGTTCTTAGGGCAGGTAATATCGTTGGTCTTCATGACATTAGTCATTCATTATTGTTCATTAGAACGCAGTCCCAATAGTGAAGTATAGCAACATGAATGTTTGGATAAGTTTTCGCACCTGATCGAAGATGCTTTGAGATTTAAGTACGTGAGCACGCATTTTCAAATTTGAACAACGCCTTCTAGCTTTCGCTTACGACTTATTGTCAGTCTATTATTTTGTAGGCATGAGATTGCACGCGAAAACGTACTTCAAAATTGAGCAATGCCTGAGGGCTTTCGCCTACGACTTATTGTAAGTCTATTATTTTGTAGGCATGAGATTGCACGCGAAAACGTACTTCAAAATTGAGCAATGCCTGAGGGCTTTCGCCTACGACTTATTGTAAGTCTATTATTTTGTAGACATGAGATTGCACGCGAAAACGTACTTCAAAATTGAGCAATGCCTGGGGGCTTTCGCCTACGACTTATTGTAAGTCTATTATTTTGTAGGCATGAGATTGCACGCGAAAACGTACTTCAAAGTTGAGCAATGCCTGAGGGCCTTCGCCTACGACTTATTGTATGTCTATTATTTTGTAGGCATGCGATTGCACGCGAAAACGTACTTCAAAATTGAGCAATGCCTGGGGGCTTTCGCCTACGACTTATTGTAAGTCTATTATTTTGTAGGCAAGAGATTGCATGCGAAAACACACTTCAATGGGTATTTGACTACTAGTCAAATCAGAGACTTATTTCGAGAAGTCAAGTTAGGGATTTTGTATGAATTACTTCCAAATTCGACGCACTTTTTACTTTAATCGATTGTTTAAAATAGTTATCAAGCCTCTATTTAATTTTGCTAAAAGTATATTATTTATTTTAGTCATAGGCAATCCGATTTGCTAATATTTCATAATATCCACGTCTAGACAAGTAGATTTTAACAGACTTTCTTGCTGGTTCTTTTCTGCAGGAATGTTATTCCGAACAAGTGAAAGATTCCACTCGACGATTCAAAAAAGACTTGTAAAAGTTTATTTGAATAAGAAACATTAATTGAATTTCGGTTTGAGTTTAGGATCTATCTGTGTGAACTATGTGAAAAACCCTATGCGCAAATACGCATTATTAGAAAGTTGGTTATCTGAGGACCTTGTGCTGACGAGCAATGTCGCGACACGACGGTGGCAGCGTTGGCGATTGCAGTGACTCCAAAGAAACTGATGACAAGCAATGTAGAAGACTCCAAAAACAAAAGCTCGATGACAAAACAGTGTAGAAGACTCCAAAAAACTCGATGACAAACTTATTCGGTGATAACGTTTACGTGATCGGTTTAATTTCAAATTTCCGAAATCACTTTTACGTTTTTATCACTAAAATAAATAATAAAAGCATTAATTTTTAATTTAACAATTTAAAAATAAAACTCACCGAATTTGCGGACGTGCGAAGTGGCTGAGCACGAAAACACGAATGGCGAGTTGTGCAGGAGTGGGGCCTATATATAGTGGCCTGTTATCGGCCGGTAGGAGGGAGCGTTTGTTTTATTTTCAGCTACCCTCAACTAACGTGTGAAAGTGGCCGTACGTACACGGTACTACAAGTATATCATGCTAATCTCGAAGGACGAATACGAAGTATAATCAGTCATAACTCTAACGTTAACTGCTCAAAGCAGTCAAAAGTAGGTTTGACTCATATGCCACTCTTAACTTTCTGCTGGAATATATCGTCATTCAGTGGAATGTTGCTCAGAGATAACACGGAGCACCCCGACTTCACGCAGTCTTGTCTGTCCAACATTTGTGCCTACATCTAGACCTAGAGTGTTTTGTAAAGCATGAAGTGAGGGGGCAACGAAGTTATTTTGCTGGTGTAGCGTGGCTGACAGCTAAGATTCGGCTTAGATATACTTTTTGTAGTTCTGACTGTTTCATTAAATAACTAAATAAGCAGAGCTTCTACAAATTATTTAATGGTCTATACAGCTGATTGCTCATATTATTCTAAACTTACACTAATATATTATAATAACTAGTCATGAACTTGGCATGAAAAAAGATTATGAAAAATTACGGCATCATAATGGCGTAGAAGTTATTAGCAAACTCATTAATCAGTTTCATTAACGCGGATTTAATATCAAGCCCGGGATGTAAGGCAAAAAAAGTAAAGATTTTTACCTAATTTAGTAGAAAGTTATAAATTATGGGAATTGCTCGCGTCGGTAAATATTTTTTGGTTTATAATTAACTAATGATCGAGCGTTATTAAATTCTGTATACTTAAATGTTTAAAAGTTATGTAGCAATTAGTTACCGTGAAACATGCCAACTTTGCCATTCAAGGATACTTTGCCCTAAAAGCAAAATTTATGCAAATCCACATACCATACGATTTTTTTTTTAGTTTTATGGCAATATTCATTACTTGGGTAAAAATAGATTATATTTGCGACCACAAAGCGTATCGCACTCGTTCCCAAGTTGAAACAGTAACCCGTCAGAAATTGCCGAATGCAGTGTGTGCTTTGGCGGGCAAATTTCTCGATTGAAGTGGTTGTGGATTTTACATCATAGCAAAAACGCAAGTAAGTTTATGTTACTGTATGTCATAGATTTACAATTGTAGAGTATTTTAATTATAGTTTCAGAATTCAGATGATTATAAATCTAAACTTCAGATGATGGGCAAAATTACCCATAACTTTTCAAACTCGTGCATGCCAACATTGCCCGTTATCAAAAAGTACCCAGGGTTGTCACATTTAGATATTTTGTAATAGGTTATGTACCTGTACAACATGTGATTGAATTAATAACGTAATTTACCTCAGAAACAAAACACCAAACACTTGTATATTTAGAACATTTAATAGTAAATGCTTATGTTTGTTAATACCTACTTAGATGGCGAAGTTTGTGATGTCATACACACTGATTCGATTCTGAATATACTAAGTATACTATTCCTACTAATAAAAAACTATACCTTTCCCGATGCACTATTTTTTATTATTATTATAGAGCGCCACTTTTCATCTTTTTCTATAATTTTTTAGCTTTCATTTAGTTAATGTTATTTTAAATTTCAGAAAAACCAACTCAAGTCCAGAATTGGACAAAGAAAATCAAGACGTGAAATAGGGTCCCGAGCCTATAAAAATTACTACTTAGTGCCTCATACTTTTATTAACCTAAACTTTAATAAACATTTACTTTAATAAACATAGTGTTTGATTTAAATATCATTTCTTATTTCTAAAACATGCATCCAAATGCATATTATAATATGTGGTCCAACACCTCCAACAAAAAGGTTAATATATTATTTATTGAATCAATAATTTCCTGACGTGACAACCCTTAAAATTTTAAACTGCTCGATGGAGCATTGTATGGAAATGAGAAATAATCACTAGGTAACATTGCCCACTCCTTTTATTGCGAAAATATGTATACTACCAAAAAAATTTTGGAACCTAGACCAAGATTGCCCTAAATTCTAGTCATGGTGTCTGTTACGTATTTTTAAGAGTTATATTGCATGAAAACTCGATGTGGGCAATGTTGGCTGAAAGTCCAGATTATTTTGCCCGCCATTAAAATCGAACAAATTTTGGTTTAAATGTTAATTTAAAAAAAAAATACAAAGCGAATGCTTGCGTATAATCATATAGTTGTAAGAAATGGAGAAACATACTTCACTTTCTATAGAAAAATCTCGAAATTAATTCGATTTTAATAAAAAAACGGGCAAAGTTGGCTAGTTTCACGGTAGCTATTATTTTGTATAAAAAATAATTAAGTAAAAGCAATCTGTACCTTAGTAAGAGCTGGGTTACACCAACCTAATTTTTCTTTGATTTATTTTATCATTTCGTTATTTTTCACATAATTATTCGTCACTTACTTTACTTAATGGATTTAGCTCAGGTAATATTGTGCAGATTTTGTTTTGTTTGAGGACTTCCCTGGAGCAGTTTTGAGTGCTGAGATTTTATAGCGGAATATTTCGGGTTTCAATTTACAGAAGGCTAGCCTTGGGAAATTATATTTTATTTTATTTTAAAATAACTATGTTCTGATGAGTCTACCAGGCTATAAAGCAGCTGTGATAGGTGATTTTACCGGCAAACCCATGCCGCCAAACAATTTTTGGAGTCCCGGTAAGGTGTCGCGTAGATACTTATAGATTGAGGTTTTAAAAGCTGAAATGCTTTTAAATCTGGATGCATCTTCAAATCACACCACCAAGTGACAAAATCAAGGGTGGCCTGTGCTGTTGTTGCTTTAAATTAAAAAATATATTAGTAAGTAGTGGTAGTATAATAATAATACAATCTAAAAAACGTCAAACGTTTATTTGCATCCGAAACTTAATCACATGTCCATACTGCAGCACAATAACCGTAATATCCTGTTGCAAACAAAATTTCCCGAACACAATTATTCCAAATAGAGAAGACAATATTATCAAAGCCATATCTAAGCTTTATGTGTCAAGACGTGCCACTCGATCCGATTGAGCAACAAGCAAATTAACTTAGAGGGCGGATGCTTCCATAATATTACAGAGGATAAGGCTTGTGAACTTATGCTGCGTTAACAGATAACATGATTGCCATCAAATAAAAGCGATTGCATCTATGATTGTCTATATATCTGCTTAAAACTTTGACAGTATGCTGCGTTGATTTACGATATTATCATACTAATATTATAAATGCAAAAATGTGTTTGTTTGTTGGTTTATTGGTTTGTCCTTCAATCACGCCGCAACGGAGCACGACGAACTGCAGCGCTCTGTAACTTTGAATAATGAGAACGTCCCAGAAGTATAGGACATACCTGCCTAAAACCAAAAACCGCATCTATGTCGGCTCAGCAGTTTTTCAGAAAAATTGTAATCCCGAAATAGGAATCTGCTAATTGTAAGAAGAAAATTGGTAGATCGAAAGGAATAAAAATTATTATTAGGTATACTGCACGACATCATGAATGTCTAAAAAATAATTCATACGTAACTCAAGTCAAGAAATTCGACGCTTTCATCCACTAGGTCTACAGACACAAAAAAACACCACTAATAAATTGATATTTATAGAAAACTAGATGATGCCCGCGACTTCGTCCGCGTTAAGATTATGTCCTTCCCCGGGAAACAACCTATCCCTGTACCAAATTTCATCAAAATCCGTTGAACGGTTGAGCCGTGAAAGCGTAGCAGACAGACAGACACACTTTCGAATATATAATATTAGTATGAATAAGCTCTAGTATTATTACTAGTATTATACGAGTAGGTACGTGATATACAAATATATGATTTGTATATCACGTCGTGAAAAATGTATTGTTTAGGTAAGCACGAAGAATTCCGTCGAATAAAATGAGAAAAAAATATTTTCCTTTCATCTCAATTTTTTAGAGAAAACAACCTCTGTTAGTGTTTGGCAAAGTCGACGTAAAATCGTTGAATGTCGCTGTCTCGGTTACGGTAGGTACGTATTTGAAACAAAGGGATTTTTTTAATACCTAGGTAGTTACGTAAAATAGCGAGTTGAAAATTACTAAAACCTTAAATAGGTACTCACTCGCAAGCAATCAAATCGAGTCACTTCACTTCACGTCACGTCACTTCGTAATTTACCATGAAAATGATATTAGATCCAAATGAAACGTGATTTACCTTTCATTTGGCACTATTCTTCAATAACGCAAATTATTTGCGAGCTTATCTATCTTAAAAGTATCTATAGTTTAAATCATATTCAGTCATAATCATAGATTAAAGTTCATAATTTCTTGATTATGCTATAACACTGCTAACTACACATGAAGATACTTTTTTTTAAATAAGAACATAAATAACTGTTCAAATGCGTTTACAGGAGTCAGAAAACGCATAAGGTACTCTATGATATCTACGAGTATAAAATATTAAGAGTATAAAAAACCGGCCAAGTGCGAGTCGGACTCGCGCACCGAGGGTTCCGTACAAACCTGTAGTAAGTTTTACGATTTATGACGTATTAAAAATAAAAATTACGTTTGTTGTATGGGAGCCCCCCTTTAATATTTACTTTATTGATATTTAATTATTTATTTTGAAAGGTAATATACAAGTTAATATTCTGTGAAAATTTGAACCGTCTACCTGTTACCGTTTTTAATATTGAGCAAAAAAAAAACGAAAAAAACACGTTTATTGTATGGGGACCCCCCTTAATATATATATTTTTTTAATTTTTAGTATTTGTTGTTATAGCGGCAACGGAAATACATCATTTGTGAAAATTTCAGCTTTCTAGCTATCACGGTTTATGAGATACAGCCTGGAGACAGACAGACAGACAGACAGACAGCGGAGTCTTAGTAATAGGGTCCCGTTTTTACCCTTTGGGTACGGAACCCTAAAAATGAATCCCTAGGTATTTCCCTTGGTCACGGCATCACGCGTGAACTGCTGGACCAATTTCGATAATTCTTTTTTTGTTGTGTTTGTTTGGACCCCGAGATGGTTTATATTCACAATTGGACCCGGTAGGGAGGCGCTGCGAGCGCTTTTCCAACACCGGCTTTTAGCCGTAACATAATGTGCAATCCATAATAATATACGTTCCTTTAAACGCTCAAGTAAAAGAGACAAACGTCTACTCCCCTTTTGTGAAACATCCATCAGTTTAATAAACATGTCCCAAGGCTAATACTGTTTCAAATAAACATCGAATAGCAACATCGTATTTCAGTCTACATTCGCACACAAGTTTAGTTTGATATTAGAGAGCCACAGGCGGATTACACGACCACAGAATGCCTGATTTAGTAGTCCGGAACCTCGAGCTACAAAACGGTCTTTAATAAGTTACAAATGAACTCATACGTTGACTCTACGGGATCATAACACCACATTTTACCCGACTACTGGCGGTGTTTAGCAGTTGTGTGTGTTTTAGTTCATCGAATATTACCTCATAATTAGCTTTCGGTTATTACCCTTTAATTTAGTAGTCCGGAACCTCGAGCTACAAAACGGTCTTTAATAAGTTACAAATGAACTCATACGTTGACTCTACGGGATCATTACACCACATTTTACCCGACTACTGGCGGTGTTTAGCAGTTGTGTGTGTTTTAGTTCATCGAATATTACCTCATAATTAGCTTTCGGTTATTACCCTTTAATTTAGTAGTCCGGAACCTCGAGCTACAAAACGGTCTTTAATAAGTTACAAATGAACTCATACGTTGACTCTACGGGATCATAACACCACATTTTACCCGACTACTGGCGGTGTTTAGCAGTTGTGTGTGTTTTAGTTCATCGAATATTACCTCATAATTAGCTTTCGGTTATTACCCTTTAATTTAGTAGTCCGGAACCTCGAGCTACAAAACGGTCTTTAATAAGTTACAAATGAACTCATACGTTGACTCTACGGGATCATAATACCACATTTTACCCGACTACTGGCGGTGTTTAGCAGTTGTGTGTGTTTTAGTTCATCGAATATTACCTCATAATTAGCTTTCGGTTATTACCCTTTAATTTAGTAGTCCGGAACCTCGAGCTACAAAACGGTCTTTAATAAGTTACAAATGAACTCATACGTTGACTCTACGGGATCATAACACCACATTTTACCCGACTACTGGCGGTGTTTAGTAGTTGTGTGTTTTGGTTCATCGAATACCTCATAATTAGCTTTCGGTTATTACGCTTAACCCTTAATTTACACAATTTGCCAAGCATATGCTCTCTATAATCCATATACCGCAAGCGCAAGACGAGAAATCTCAGATATATTTCAGTTGTACATAATGCGTTTGTAGTTTTCTAGGTGAATGTACGTAGCAAAGCAGTGAATAGATAATCCCTAACGTTTTGCTGTTAAGCGGTTTAACAAATAACCGGGTGATGTTGTGATGATATAATAATTATTATCAAAATAATTTTATACAATCATACGCAGAAATATAGACTAAGTACTTTGTAGTTTGTTCGCTCCTAATATAAATACTTAATATTCTCTTGTATAGCCACATTTCAAAATCAACATTAAATTGAGGCGTACGCAATCATTATGTACATTTGCCGCCACTCCAAAATGATGCTTCACTTCAATGTAAACATTAATTACAATTTTAATACGGAAAAGGTTTTATGTTAACATAAAATGTTCATGCTTGCTCTAGAGCAAATTTATACATAAATTAAGATTTTCAAGGTATTATGATTTAAAAGAAGGGAAGACATTTTTGATTAAAAAGACCACTCACTCTTAATTCTACGTCAAGCAATTACTAAAACCAAAGCCTCCATTCATAGTACTGTATTAGTGTGTAGTATTCATAGTACTTGAGTACCTACCTTCAAGGCAAGAGTGAATAGGCATCTTCTAGGCAAGCGCGTTCCAACCTAGACCTCATCATTGCTTTGCACTTAGCATTATTGTCGTCAAGCGCAAGCCTATCACGCAATAATAATAAAAAAAACTGTTTCAAAGTACCTGAGTTCCTAAAAAAATTTTTAAAAAAGCTGACTGCATGCACAGACAAACTCAAAATTCTTCTTAATTTAACAAAATATAGGTACAGTTTTTTTTTATTACAGCTTTCAATTATAAATTCCACTTGGAGCGCATTTGCTCTTTGCCCCCTAAAATGAAATGTATCACCGGTAAAGATATTTATTTGTAGCAAAAAATTGTGCAATCAAATTGCATTGGAAAAGTTATTTTTAAGTTATTTTTACAGTGGCGATGTAATGGCTGATGCCCGCGACTTCGTCCAAGTGGTTTAAGTTTTTTAATTCCTGCGGAAACATTTTAGTTTTCCAGGGTAAAAATGTTCTTTCCCGACACAACATATGTCTGTAGGTACTTTTCATCAATAACGGTTGAAAAGATGGGCCTTGAAAGCGTAAAAAACCAACAAACGCACATTTGCATTAATAATATTAAATGCGATATCGCAAGCTTAATGGGAACTCCACGATACCTACCAAAGAAGTAAACACGTAGAACGGGCGTTAATGAACCTTTTACTCTAAGGGTCATTTGTATGAAAACCTTCTACAAAAGTGTTTCAGTCAGCGGAAATAAATGGAGGCAACCGTACAGCTTGGCGAGATTCATCAAGCGAATATATCTTACAAAGACGCTGCAATTAATGTTCAGTCTGACCTTGGAATGAGAAGAACGATATCTATACTTCTATACTATCTATACTAATATTATTAATGCGAATGTTTGGATGGTTGGATCTATAAATGTATGGATGGATGGATATATGTTACTCAATCACGCCCGAACGGCTGAACGGATCTGGATGGGCACAGAGATTGGTCTATGCCAAATAGATGGGCTAAATAGGACTTGGTCCCATCTGCCCCGCTGGCTCTGCCCCCGATGTAGGCTACTTTTTATCCCGGAAAATTAAAGAGAGACCAAAAACCTCAATCCACGCAGACGAAGTCGCGGGCATCAGCTAGTACCTAATAAATATGATAAACAGTCGTAACTCGTAAGGCAATCACTAGGAAACAAACTGCAAACACTGACTACTGCGCGGCGTGACGTGACTTTGTTACTTTTATTATGCCACTAGATGATGCCTGCGGCTTCATGCATGTCATGGATAATAATTCAATAATTGGATAATAATAATGTGGCTAATGTGGATAATAATTCAAAAATAATCAATTATTGATGTTTGATACTGCGATGAAAAGTAGCACAACAAGTTCGTTTCAAGCAAAATATGCGTCATGCAAATGCAGACGGACAGACGGACACATTTTCGTATTTTTAATATTGTCTATTCTATCAGTCTGTTTGCATGATATAATATAATCTATCTGTCTGTTTGTTGTAATATCGCTGTTTGTTTATCTGTATGTTTGATATAATATCGGGCATAGCTAGTGTAGCTATATAATATGGTAGATTCTTACGACTTATCATAAGTGGCACAGGTTGTCCTACATGAAATAAATCATCATTTCATTTCATTTCATTTCATAATGCTCATATTTATGTATAGGGTTCATTGTGTTGTATGAAACTTCCAGAAGTGTTTCGGTTAGTCAAATAAATGACTGTACTGACCTTGCCGAGATTTATCACGCCAAAGTAGACAGGTATCTACCTTACAAAGGGCATGTAATTAATGTTGAAATGAGATACGGAGATTTGGGCCAGTGAATTGATATTAATATTATATTTGTTTTACATCTCTCATATTCGGTAAATAGGTCCTTATTACCCCCAAATGGAGCTTGTAGGTGACCAATTAGCGCTCTAGGGTAATAATGTAGCTAGAAAAGCCCTAGGGTGGTAAGTTATTAAAAAAAGTATGATGGTTAGATGTACGCGAACTTTTTGAAAGAGTGAAGAGTTTTTTTTTAAATTACTTACCGCCCTAGGGCTTTTCTAGCTACATTATTACCCTAGAGCGCTAATTGGTCACCTTCAAGCTCCATCTGGGGGTAATAAGGACCTACGTACCTCACAATCGAGATGTAAAGCAGAGTAGTTAGCTCGGGTGCAAGCATCAATTGCACCCTCGAACTATAGGCGCCCTCCCTGCGCTCGTGCGCCTAAATATCTCGGGCTGCAATTGATGCCTTACAGCCCTTGGCTATTAGTCTACTATTATAGCAATGCTCTGTGCATAGGGGATTCATTACTGAGACTGACCAGTTAGTTCACGAAATAGGATATTAATTATTAGGTATCTGCTTCTTCTTCCTTTTGATAACTTATTGCGATGGCGATATGTTATGGAAGCTCACCAACATAACCACGTAGTTTCACGCTTATTTTATGCTTTGAAAATTGAAGATATTCTATTATGTTTTAGTTTTGACTCACAATATTAATAATATTTTATCTTCAAGTTTTGTTTGAATTTGACGATTTAAGATAGTTTTTAGATGTTAGACCGGAATTTTCAGGATTTAGAAACACGTAGCCATAAAAAACTTAGCAAAAATTTCAGTCGAACAGTAGATGTGTATAAAATAAACCTAACTATGACGAGATAAATATTTGAAATACGACGTGGTGAAGTTTTTAATTATTTTAAACATTCCCGCTTTTTAGAAATAAACCAAGCGCAGTAAATAGCAGTCTATATCATTAAAACTGCTCGCACCGCGTAATTGCACGAGGAGTGACGTTAAAAGTTTATTCCCTGTTTTCAAGCCATTTAAAATACGAGAGATGTCATGAGTACGGTGCATTGCGTCATGAAACCATAAGGTTTTCATGGCGGGTCTACAGTCCTGCAAACCTACCTGTAGCCTAATAGAGTTAGCACGGATATCACAGAAAACTTTTTGCTAGATCAGGCAGACATACACCAACAGTACTTAAATAGCATAAAAAACTTGCTCTTGCTTGCAAAATGAGTACCTAAATAGAATAAATAACTTTTGATGTCTCCTGAGAATTGAAATATCTGGGCCTCCTTGTTTGGGAGTTATAATTATTTAATGTAAGATGTTATTTAATTTTTAATATGAATTCATTTCATAGTTTCCACATAATGAGTTAGATCCTATCATACATTTGAAAATATACATGATGCTATTTGATTTTCCAGGATAAAAAGTAAAATAATTTGTTATGTCCATCTCCGCAATGCTAGGCCCAAACTTATAATGGGATTTTGTATGTCTCTATTTTAAGGGGAAAATAAGTAGAGTTTATTTAATCAGATCCACTAGATATTCCACTACATCTTTGCTCCTAACCGACGTCGTATGTCGTGGGCCGTAGCGCACTTATTCAATAATCTAATTCAATTCACGGCGTAGGAACAGTTTCATGCTGCCTGAAGTCTAGTTTAACATTCTATTACTGCACTCACCATGCACAACCATGCACCAGCGTTGGTTTTAAAACTTAGGTATTTAATACCTACCTACGTACCTACATATTATAAATGCGAAAGTTTGGATGGATGGATGGATGGATGGATGTATGGATGGATGGATGGATGTTTGTTACTCAATCACGGCGGAACGGATCTGGATGAAATTTGGCACAGTAATAGATTATAGTCTGGAATATCTATGCTTCTTTTTATCCCGGAAAATCAAAGAATTCCCGCGGGAATCAAACCGTAATTATTTCAGATTTTTCAATTGGTAAACTTCGGAGATAAGGGGGGGGTATTTTTTTCGACATTTTGCCCGATAAATCAAAAACTATTATGTATAAAAACAAATAAAAATCTGTTTTAGAATGTAGAAGTATAGCCCTTTCATACGATATCCCACTCAGTATAGTTATCATACTTTGAAATTTCAAACCCCCGATTTTCCCCCTTTTTTAATTAAACTAAAAATAATTTTCGATTTTTTTTTATTTTAATGATGTTGGGCCACTATTATACACAACTATTCCAAATTTCATGTCGATAGCTTTAATAGTTACTGAAATAATCGACTGTGACGGACGGACGGACAGACGGACGGAGAAAGTCGCACCATAAGGGTTCCATTTTTACCATTTTGGTACGGAACCCTAAAAAATACGTTTTTACGTTTGTCGCTCACGTAGCCGACGTAGGTCAATGCCTACTAGGACAACGGGCAATTAGGCAGCTATTTGAAGCAGTCACGTTTTAACGTAGAATATAATTAATACATATTGTGTATTGGTAATTTAATGTTGTCCAACAATAAAGTATCTTTATATCATACTTGCTCAGTAACTAGGGATTACTATGGTGGAAAGTCTCCTTGTAAGTTGGTGTTTGCAATTCAAGGCAACATTACGTCGCACTATGCTTGAATTGTAATGTTCACATTACAGTTCAAGCTATGCAAAACTCCTTGGTAAACAATCTCTTTTCTTATAAAATGGTAAGAAAACTTTTTACTGAAAAAAAAACACTGAACATGGCGGCATTTAATTTCCATACAATATTTCAAACTATGCAAAACTCCTTGGAACTCAGAACCGTAAAAAAAAAATGGAAAACTATTTACGAAAAAAAAAAACCATTTTTAGGGTTCCGTAGCCAAATTTGGCAAAAACGGAACCCTTATAGATTCGTCATGTCTGTCTGTCTGTCTGTCTGTCTGTCTGTCTGTCTGTCTGTCTGTCTGTGTGTCCGTCCGTATGTCACAGCCACTTTTTTCCGAAACTATAAGAACTATACCGTTGAAACTTGGTAAGTAGATGTATTCTGTGAACCGCATTAATAGACCGGGAGATGGTCGTAGGTGATAGTCTCCCATTTTCTACTGCATGCCTTTTTAAGAGTTGATAACTAACCCTAAAATATGAAAGATAGAGGGGTTACTAGCCCTTGCGCGCTTGCACGTCATAAACCAAATGGCTTCTCTTTGTGACAGAATTTTAGTTTTTGCCGTGACATTATACTGCATGCCTTTGTAATATAACGTAGTTGGAACAAATTTAAGCTATAATAATTGATGGCATGCAATTCGCAACGGCCGACGGGGCTCAAACGGTTACGTAGAAATGTAAAAAAAAATAGAACATTTCCGTGTTTACAAATTGCATGCCGTTGTAAAAAATTACTTTTTTTATCTCAAATATACTCTACGAAAATTGGCATGCACCCCTCGTATGACCAAGGGTGGAAAATATTAGGAAAATGTTGTGAAAATTCAATACAGCTTTTCCGTGATTTCAAACTACTTCTAATAAAGATAAACATTAATTTAATGACCAAATAATTCTGAAATACAAATGGCATGCATGTTGCTCATGATCATTATATTATAAATAATAACAAAAGTTGCAAAAATTTAATAAACATTTCCGTGTTTTTTATTTGCATGCCGTTTTGTATTTCATAAAAACGTATTATTTTAAGTATATACCGAAAATGGCATGCGTATTAAATAATACCATCATATTTTAAATAATAATGAAAGTTGCAAAAAATTTAATAAACATTCCGTGTTTTTAATTTGCATGCCGTTTTGTATTTCATAAAAACATATTATTTTAAGTATATACCGAAAATGGCATGCGTATTAAATAACACCGTCATATTTTAAATAATAACAAAAGTTGCAAAAATTTAATAAAAATTTCCGTGTTTTTAATTTGCATGCCGTTTTGCATTTCATAAAAACATATTATCAAATAAATATTATAAATGCGAAAGTTTGGATGTATGGATGTATGTTTGTTACTCAATCACGCTCCAACGGATGAACGGATCTGGATGAAATTTGGCATAGATATAGATTATAGTCTGGAATAACACATAGGCTACTTTTTATCCCGGAAAATTAAGGAGTTCCCGCGGGAACCGAAGAACGGAACCGAAAAACCTCGATCCACGCGGACGAAGTCGCGAGCGTCAGCTAGTTTTAAGTATATATCGAAAATGGCATGCGTATTAAATAATACCATCATATTTTAAATAATAATAAAAGATTCATAAAATATGTGAACCATTTCCAGTGTGAAACAGAGATCAGAGATTTGGATTTTGGCGCTAACCCATCACCTACCTAGCCACGTTTCCGCGGGAACTCCTTAATATTCAGGGATAAAAGTAGCTTTTATGCTATTCTATATACTTAGCAGACTATAATCTATATCTGTGCCAAATTTCATGCAGATCCGTTCAGCCGTGATTGAGTAACAAACATCCATCCATCCATCCATACATACATCCATCAAAACTTTCGCATTTATAATATAACTAGCTGATGCCCGCGACTTCGTCCGCGTGGATATACCAAGATTCATCGAAATAACTTTAGAAATGATGGACTTTTATACAAACTTTCAACCCCTATTTCACCCCTTTGGGGGCGGAATTTTGAAAAACTGTGAAACACGTATGTTTTCATTTTTAACCCGCAGCTCATATAGCAAGTTTCATGGATATAACTTGAGAAATGAAGGACTTTCATATAAACTTTCAACCCCTATTTCACCCCTTCGGGGGTAAAATTTGCGAGAACTGTGAAACACGTATTTCTTCATTTTTAACCGGTAGCTTGTATACCAAGTTTCATCGATATACCTTGAGAAATGAAGGACTTTCATACAAACTTTCAATCCCTATTTCACCCCTTTGAGGGTAAAATTTTGAAAAACTGTGAAACATTTATTTCTTTATTTTTAACCGGTAGCTTGTATAGCAAGTTTAATCGATATCACTTGAGAAATGACGGACTTTCATACAAACTTTCACCCCCTATTTCACCCCCTTAGGGGTGGAATTTTGAAAAACTGTGACACACGTACTTCTTTATTTTTTACTGTAAGCCAAAATAAAAAGTTTCGTTGATATAACTTGGTAAACATCTTGAGAAACGAAGGACTTTCACACCAACTTTCATCCCCTATTTCACCTTTTTGGGGGTCGAATTTTCAAAAACTGTGAAACACATATGTCTCCATTTTCAACTCGCAGCTCATATATCAAGTTTCATGGCTATAACTTGAGAAATTAAGGACTTTCATACAAACTTTCAACCCCTATTTCACCCCTTCGGGGGTAGAATTTCGGAATAAAAAGTATCCTATGTCCTACCTCGTAGTATGGGCTCAAATGGGCGCAAAAAAAAACAGGGAAATGTTCTTTATTTTTAATTTTCGTTAAAAAACCTTTTTTTAATTTTATTTTTGCACATTTTTTATGTCAGGCTTGTGTAATATGCATGCCATTTTTTTTATCAACTTAAAATAATGTTTTTTAATGAAATATTGAATGGCATGCAAAATAAAGTCACGGAAATTATATCAGCGTTTTTTGCAATTTTCGTCATGCATGCCACTAATTTACAACTTTCTGTTGTGCATGCCAAATTTGCTAACGTCAAGTAATTATAAAAACTAAGTATTGTTCAAATGGCATGCAGTTTAAAATCACGGAAAAGCTGTATTGAATTTTCACAACATTTTCCTAATATTTTCCACCCTTGGTCATACGAGGGGTGCATGCCAATTTTCGTAGAGTATATTTGAGATAAAAAAAGTAATTTTTTACAACGGCATGCAATTTGTAAACACGGAAATGTTCTATTTTTTTTTACATTTCTACGTAACCGTTTGAGCCCCGTCGGCCGTTGCGAATTGCATGCCATCAATTATTATAGCTTAAATTTGTTCCAACTACGTTATATTACAAAGGCATGCAGTATAATGTCACGGCAAAAACTAAAATTCTGTCACAAAGAGAAGCCATTTTGTTTATGACGTGCAAGCGCGCAAGGGCTAGTAACCCCTCTATCTTTCATATTTTAGGGTTAGTTATCAACTCTTAAAAAGGCATGCAGTAGAAAATGGGAGACTATCACCTACGACCATCTCCCGGTCTATAAGATTTTCACACAAAACTAGAAAAAAAACAATAAATTTTGGGGGTCCCCATATACTTAGAATTACTGAAACTCAAAAATTTTTTTTTCATCTAACCCATAAGTGTGGGGTATCTATGGATAGGTCTTCAAAAATGATATTGAGGTTTGTAATATCATTTTTTTCTAAACTGAATAGTTTGCACGAGAGACACTCCAAAGTGGTAAAATGTGTGTCCCCCCCCCCCCTGTAACTTCTAAAATAAAACGAATGATAAAACTAAAAAAAATATATGATGTAGGTACATTATCATGCAAACTTCCACCGAAAATTGGTTTGAACGAGATCTAGTAAGTAGTTTTTTTTTTTAATAATTTAAAACTTACTACAGGTTTGTACGGAACCCTCGGTGCGCGAGTCCGACTCGCACTTGGCCGGTTTTTTTTTTCTATTTTTTCTCTAAATTTGCTAATTATTCTAATTAAAATTTCATTTTGCATTACCAATGTTTTATTTACCTCGCAAGAATGATATAAAGTAGAATGCTTACCTCGGTTGCAAGTAGCTATTACACCCTCGAACTATATTCACCCTCGCTCGCTGCGCTCGCTCGTGTGACTAAATATCTCGGGTGCACGCGATCCATTAGCGCCCTATGCGAGCTGCGCTCGCACTGGCGCCAAATTGGATCTTGTTCTGTAATAGCTTACTTACGTCCCTTGTGTAACAATCTACTATTGTCAAACTAAGGTACGCCGTATACCTGCTAATAATAATAATTTAAAGGTTTAGTTTTTCATTCTGTGGAAATAAAATAAAGCGGGTGAAATAACAGAAAAATATAAGTACCTACCTACTATAATTAGCTAACGTAAAAATGTGACGTCATTATATCAGGGTGTATTGTTAGCATTCGATGTTACATTTTAAGCACCAATTACAATGCCCCTCTTTTGTCCATGAGTCGTGTCGTTCATTATATCAATAATTTCTGTGAACAAGCACTGTCTATGTTTCATGAAAAACTATACGTTAGGTACCGTATCTTTTTGTTTTTTCTTTAATATTGTTGAACTACCAAATAACTCTAAAATCTATATATATAAAATTCAAAGTCCTGACTGACTGACTGACTGACTGACTTATATATCAACGCACAGCCCAAACCGCTGGGGTTAGAAACTTGAAATTTTGACAGTACTTTCCTTTTGTGACGTAGGCGCACACTAAGAAAGAATTTCTCGAAATTCCACCCCTACGGGGGTGAAATAAGGGGTTAAAGTTTGTATGAAAGTCCGTCATTTCTCAAGTTATATCCATGAAACTTTGTAAATGGGCTACCAGTTAAAAATAAAGAAATACGTGTTTCACAGTTTTTCAAAATTCCACCCCCAAAGGGGTAAAATAGGGGTTTAAAGTTTATATGAAAGTCCTTCATTTCTCAAGCTAAAGCCATGAAACTTGGTATATGAGCTGCGGGTTAAAAATGAAGAAATACGTATTTCACAGTTTTTGAAAATTCGACCCCCAAAGGGGTGAAATAGGGGATGAAAATTGGTATAAAAGTCTTTCATTTCACAAGTTATAGCCCTGAAACTTGGTATTTGGGCTTCCGATGTAAAATTATGAAATACGTATTCCACAGTTTGGACATTTCTATCCCCAAGGACGTTAAATAGAGAGTTTGTCCTTCAATCACGCCGCAACAGAGCAACGGATCGATGTGATTTTTTGCATGGGTGGGTATAGGTGAGGATCTGGAGAGTGACATAGGCTTTTTTTTATCCTGGAAATGAAGGAGTGCCTGTGGGAATTAAAAAACTTATGCCACGCGAACGAAGTCGCGGGCGTCCTCTAGTAATACTATAAAATTTAAAACAAAAAGATTTCTACGGTATAGGGCATAGAGCTTGAATATTTCTAAGATACGTAATATGAAAGCTTTTATTGATATTTCTCTGTAGCTTCATCGAATCTGATGTTGTAAATTTTTTTGTCTGTCCCACCGGTTTCTACCACCAGTACCTAGATAGGTAGGGGGAGGGGGAATTCCTGTTTATCAGTGCACTACTTACTGCATTAGGATTGTAAATTCAGTTAAATATACATATGTACTTAATTAATTTTTTATTGTCAATCGCTTATTTTTGATTAGGTAAAGTTGCAGAAAGTTAATACTTTCAGATTGGTCCAATGTTACAAACATTTTATCAAAATTGATTTTTAGTTTGGAGATATACGTAAGGCGGATCCTTAAACTTTAACCGCTGACGTACATTTTTTACAACAAAAGCTAAGCAAAGAACTTGGTCATAATTTTGATCTCAGTAGATAATCTAAATGGACAATATTTTTGACAGAAAGTTACCTATTTATTACGATATATACCTACTGACTACGATTGTAGTCACATACAAATTATGGTTGTAAATTCATCAGTTTAAATAAATTCAACTTTATTGAAACAACAGGAGTTACTAAACTACCTAACTCTAGTTCAGGAAGGTCCTTAGAGACCTCCCTAGCCATGCAGTTCAAACTACTGTTAACTTTGGGTTAATTTATTTATAGCTCTCACATTGTTATAACTGCAGGTTTTAATAGTTAGGAATTACAGTAGTTAGTTTGTTAATAACAAATCACTAGCTAACATAGATATTGAAAATTCTAATAAAATAGGTTACAATTTGAGTATTAAACTAGACGATGCCCGCGACTAGTAGTTTTATTTATCTACTACAAGTTAGCTCTTGACTGCGATCTCATCTGATGGTAAGTGATGATGCAGTCTAAGATGATAGCGGGCTAACCTGTTAGGGGCATGGCAGTTATATTATTAAACCCATACCCCTATTCGATATCTACACGGCATCGTACCGGAACGCTTAATCGCTTGGCGGCACGTCTTGGGCCGGTAGGGTGGTAACTAGCCACGGCTGAAGCCTCCCACCAGGCCAAAACAAATTATTATAAATTCTCAAATCGACACTGCCGGGGATCGAACCTGGGACCCCCGCACGTTAAGGCAACAGTGCTCAACACTGCGGCACGGAGGTCGTCAAAAAGGTAAAAAAACAATCAAGGTTAAGGTCTTTGCTTCCCGTTGAAGCTCTTTAATATTCCAAGATAAAATGTAGCGTGCTTATTCAGCTTTTATGCTACGTAGCTCCATTGCAAATATCGGCCAAATCGGTTCACTCATTGTGGCGTGAAGGAGTTACAAACATCCGAACATAATATGAATTTAAAAACATTCACACTTTCACATTTATAATATTAGTAGCATGATAGTGGTAATTATTTTAAAACTTGATATACATAGACGCAATAGGTACACAACGGTATTAAGTCTACTATGAAATGCGCACAAGAGCCGCCAAGAAAGCGGAATCCACGAAGAGGACGTATAATATACGTCCTCTTCGTGAAAGGACAGACATTAGAGACAAACGGAGAATGCAACGTATAGTCTTAATACTTCTTATTAAACTAAATTAAACAGCTGGCCATGGGTGGTCCACTAGAAACGTGCATTCGAACTCGATATGTGCCTAAAGTATTCAGATTTCCCATCAGTGGTCACTGCGGTCCGGCACATTATCCTGATGGAACAACGGGTGGACATTACCGGGGTATCGTAGTGCAATGAAAGCACTCATTAATGTACTTACGTCTGAGTATTATACTGTATTCAACGTTTGATCATCTCATAGTTGCAATTCCCTTATCATCCCTACTAATAATATTATAAAGGCATGTCAGTCTCTCTGTCTAATACGTTTACACGGTCCGTCTGATCAACTCATTTTGACGAAACTTGGTACAGAGACATGTAGCATCCCATGGAAGGACATGACGTGCTATTTTTTATTCCGAAAATTCAAAGATTTTCCACTTATATTTCTTTTTTTAACTTCATTAATTGTAAATTTGTAACACCCTCTTCATTATTTAGAGGTGTTATTCTTTCCAAGGTACGAATCTTTCGGTGCACGAGCCCAACTCGCACTTGGCCGGATATTCCTTTCTATATCAAAAGACCTGGATCGCCCTACCGAACTCAATTAATCGCCATTTTTATAGGTAGATACTTCAAGGTACAAAATAATTGTATAAACATATTTCTGTAATATTACTTTCACCAATTTGGAAAATCCGCCATCATGAATTATTAACATTGATGTCATAATATGATAGATTAATGTATGCTCTACGATAATCTTCACCAAAATCAGATGCTTATATCACTCATAGAAACAACAGACAAGACATCGTTAAATAAAAAAATAGATAGAAAATCACGTAAACCTTCGTTGTATGAATAGTAAAATTTCTTTGTTGTTTGACATTGAGTTGAATATTGCCTTGTTCAGAATCCTTTTGTATGACTATTTGAAAGGCTATTCAGCTTTTCAATAAATCCTGGGTGAAGCCACCGCAGGATCGTCACTAAAAATTAATAACCGCTTGGGACTTCTTTCGCTGACATGTAAAAGAGTTTTCATCCCATGTATTCGAAAAGGACGACTTGGTTCGCCTTTATGTGCGCCCAAAGGTGGTGTTTTCTATAAGAAACTTTTAGCGGGCAGTAATGAGTTTTTAATCCTCTTTATACTCGTAAGTGCGCCGCAATTATCTTTGCCGCGCACTTATTGAATTTGGAACATCTTATAGTGTTCAGCGCCAACGCAAATTGACGACCTCCGTGGCGCAGTGTTGAGCGCTGCCGTCTTAACGTGCGGAGGTCCAGGGTTCGATCCCCGGCAGGGTCAATTTAGGAATTTATAATTTCTGAATTTTAACTAACGAAAGGGCTAAATAGTAAAGGTAGTGGATAAAAAAAAAAAAAAAAAAATTATAATAATAATAATTAAATAAATATTATTATAGGCGAAAGTTTGGATGGATGTGTGGATGTATGGATGTATGGATGTTTGTTAATCAATTACGCCCGAACGGCTGAACGGATCTGGATAAAATTTGGCACAGAGATAGATTATAGTCTGGAAATAGCACATATGCTTTTTATCCCGGGAAATTAAAGAGTTCCCGCGGGAACCAAATTTTCTCATACAGGGTGATGAAAAGTAGAGTGTATCACTCGGGCGCAAATATATTTTTGGCTCGGGCGACGTACTTTGAATCCTTCGCTACGTTCAGGATTCTAATAAAGAATCCCTCGCTACGCTCAGGATTCTACTCTAGAATCCCTCACTTCGCTCTGGATTCAAAAAAGCGCCCTCGCCGTAAAAATATAATTTTGCTCCCTAATAATACAATCTACTATTACATCTCTCATATTCGGTAAGTAGGTCCTTATTACCCCCAAATGGAGCTTGTAGGTGACCAATTAGCGCTCTAGGGTAATAATGTAGCTAGAAAAGCCCTAGGGCGGTAAGTAATTAAAAAAAGTATGATGGTTAGATGTACGCGAACTTTTTGAAAGAGTGAAGAGTTTTTTTTAATTACTTACCGCCCTAGGGCTTTTCTAGCTACATTATTACCCTGGAGCGCTAATTGGTCACCTTCAAGCTCCATTTGGGGGTAATAAGGACCTACTTACCTCACAATCGAGATGTAAAGCAGAGTAGTTAGCTCGGGTGTAAGCATCATTTACAGCCCTTGGCTACTAATCTACTATTATTGTCTAACCACAAAAAGTAAAACTTACGTTAAAAGCGTTTTAGAAAGACCTTATTACAAAGTTGCTAACACTGCATTCAGACTTTATACCATGTTATAATATAACATGGTACTTCCGTAACACTGTAAATAGCGTGGAAACATGTTATTGAACCATGTTTTATCATCTATATTTATAAAATCTAAATATATCAAAGGAAAAGGTGGTGGTGACTGATCTATCAAGGCACAGCTCAAACCACTGGTCGGATTGGGCTGTTTGGCATACAGATAGCTACTATGACGTAGACATCCGCTAAGAAAGGACTTTTGAAAATTTTACCCCTAAGGGGTCAAAATAGGGGTTTTAAGTTTGTGTAGTCCACACGGATGAAGACGCGGGCAAAAGCTAGTTATTGAATGAGTTGATACACGACAAAAGTTTTATAGCACATTAATTATTATACTGCTTTTATGTAGCACTAGCTGATGCCCGCGACTTCGTCCGCGTGGTTGAGGTTTTTTTGATTCCCGCGGGAACTTCTTCATTTTCCGGGATAAAAAGTAGCCTATGTGCTATTCCAGACTATAATCTATCTCTGTGCCAAATTTCATCCAGATCCGTTCATCCGTTGGAGCGTGATTGAGTAACAAACATACATCCATACATACATCCATCCATCCAAACTTTCGCATTTATAATATTTATATATGGATAATCATAAAATTTCCTGTTTTTACCTCTCTGTATTATTATACTTATTAATATAGATTGAAATATGAAATTTTAAAACATAACTTTGCAAAGTAATTTGTGTTATTTCATACATGCAAACCTAATTCAAAAATTTGTGAAATTACAAAACATAATCCGAGAATTAATTGAATAGAAACCCCTCATGCCCTCTAAATTTAATCATGTCGTAAACAAATGATAAAGGTTGAACCCTCGCATTAACGTGGAAGCCCGGACAACGGTTAATATGAAAATGTGGTTAACCGCCCCGAAAATGTGATGGCACTAATATAAAATGCTCTTAGTACGAAAACAACACCACTTTTGAAGCAGTAAATTTTCTTCAGTCACATAAATTTATGTTTTTTTAGTTAAGAAATAAATTTCCAAATTAAATATTTTCCAACTTATTTGCTACTAGCTGATGCCCGCGACTTCGTCCGCGTGGGTTGAGGTTTTTCGGTTCCCGCGGGAACTCTTTAATTTTCCGGGATAAAAAGTATCCTATGTGCTATTCCAGACTATAATCTATCTCTGTGCCAAATTTTATCCAGATCCGTTCAGCCGTTGGAGCGTGATTGAGTAACAAACATCCATACATCCATACATCCATACATCCATCCAAACTTTCGCATTTATAATATTTATTTGATATATAAGTACCTATAGCCTTTTTAAACCCTTTTTATACTTATTCCTGTTTTAACCGACTTCCAAAAAAGGAGGAGGTTCTCAATTCGGCGCGTATATTTTCTATTGAAGAGTTAAAACATGTGTTATTTTAATTATATAGACTAACTAGCTGATGCTCGCGACTTCGTCCGCGTGGATCGAGGTTTTTCGTTTCCCGCGGGAACTCTTTAATTTTCCGGGATAAAAAGTAGCCTATGTGCTATTCCAGACTATAATCTATCTCTGTGCCAAATTTCATCCAGATCCGTTCATCCGTTGGAGCGTGATTGAGTAACAAACATACATCCATACATCCAAACTTTCGCATTTATAATATTTATTTGATTATTATGTTAAAGTAATGCTTCAGACTTGCTTTTCTTTATGCTAAGCTACTCTGTTAAGCATTTTTACTAAAACTTATGTTAATAATTACGTACCTACTTTAATTTTAAAATGAAAGAAATAGTTATTGGTGTATTTCAAAGAACATAATATGTAAAGACCAGACGGGACCTCGTTTCTCCGAAAATGTGAACACACCGTAATGGCAAAAGAAGCCTGCAAAACGGGCAAGCGAAATGTTCCATTAGTGCCACTTCAACATTAATTATTATAATGTGTCCAAAATAAGAACCATACACTCTAATGGCCCAGAAAAATACTGGCTTTTACGAGTAGGTACCATATTCTACCATATTCTAGGTAACTGAATTTTTAAGGGATTTTTAAAATAATTATGGATCCAGATCTAATTTAATAGATTTGTAGCCTTGCGAGAATTTGAAAAAAATTAGACATAATATATTATACACAATGACGGCATAAGATTTGTATAGCCTTACGAGAATTTGGAAAAAATTAGACATATACAGAATGACGGCTCTTTACTTTAAAGCTGAAACCAGCATATTCCATCAAAGTCGCATTCGTACAGCAATCTCAAACGAATTCAAAGCGGTGATTCTCGCGAATTCGGTTTATTCAGATAGTGCAGTGTAACATAAAAATACCATGTTATATATTATATGATAGTCAGTGTGTCCGCAACACACTGCCTATCATATAATATAATATAACATAGGTGTCTTGCAAGGACTTGCGCCGCCTGGATCCAGCGACTCCCTACGACTCGCTTGATGTCTGGCCACCCCCCAGGTCTGCCAACGCTGCGCTTTCCTTCCGATCGTCATTCCAGCGTCTTAGACCACAACCTATCGATTCTTCGAACTATGTGCCTCGTTGCCTATTGTCACTTCAGCTTCGCAACATATCAAACTATGTCGGTTACTTTAGTGATCCTACTGATCTCCTCATTTCGCTTCAGTACGCTTGGATCGCGTAAAGTAATTCCGAGCATATAGCTGTCTCCGTCGCCCGCTGAGTGACCCTGAACTTTCTTATGAGGCCCATATAGCTAGCCACCCATGTCTCGGATCAAAGAAATGGTCGCAAAGTTTTCTACAAAATATGAATTTCACATAAAAATGCAAATACAAAATAGATACCTACAGATACTTATGGTTATGTACCTAGTCGTGAGATATGCGATGACAAAATATGTTCTACATTATATAAACATAGCCCTCGTCTTCATAAGGTTCGATTTTCAAAGCACACACATTTATTTAACCTTAGCAGTGAGTTTCATGAAATGCAATAGCAGAATACGCTGAGGTAATGAAATTCAAAACCTCTTCAGTATATTTGAAGTCCAATTCACGAGGATATTGAGTCTGCGTCTGATATAAAGCTCTTTAAAAATTGGCCAGCCAATTGGTCACCCAAATTTGTCCTCGTTAAAGATTATACATTTACTTTTCCTGTAAAGCATACATAAATCTGTAATATTATGTATCTGTTATATCAAAGTATCTTAGATATAATAATATGTCATATTAAGTTTGCAGGTATGTATATATTTATGTCATTAGTATGTATATTTGTGTAAGTTTATGACATTATCTCATTTCATTCCTTGGCAGTCACTGGTAGAGATCTCCTAAAGAGATATAAGTGCTTCCTTGTCCACTATGTTTCTGTTTTCTACATATTTTCAACTTTTTGGTACACACAAAAAAACTTTCTATCAACTCTAGACATGTCAGAGGCTTAAAAATAAACATGCGAAAGCTATATTATTATGCTTTCGTAAAATATGATACCCTTTACAATTGCAGGGGTGATTTTTTTAGTAGTACCCCACTTTGAGATTGGGTAACTTCTATCAGCAGGTCTAGCATGGGCCGGAGATAAAAAAAATATCCCCCGATTTTATCCACTGACAAGAGATAAAATTAACTTATCCACTTCTCAGAGCACGGCAACAGGGGAGAGGAGAAGTTTATCTCCGTTTGACATTTCACGGGAACTCGGGGGACTATTTATCCACCGTTATTTAGCGTTTTTATTTATTTATTTAGGAATAAAAATTTTATCCTTTCCTCGGGGAGAAAATTGTCTCGGCCCATGCTAGGGGGGCAGATACGTTTTTTAAACATCAAACATTTAACCCTTTCGTTGAAGCATCTCAGTAGCTAGCTGTTGCCCTGTTGTAAAATAGGGGTTGAAATTTACCAATCCTAATTGAAATTTTAACCCCTATTTTACCCCCTAAGCCTAAGGAGTTGATTTTTCAAAAACCCTTTCTAAGCATCTATTATAATAGCTACCTGTACCTAAATCTGTTATGTGATTGAGCTTAAATCAAATCAAATCAAATCAAAATATTCATTTATTCAAATTAGGTACACTGTAGGTACACTTTTTGACGTTTTTGACTCATAAAACATGATGGTGATAATCAGTGACGGTATCTGTACCGGACATGCACCGTTCCCCGGGAACAACGCGCGGATCGGTATTATAGACCGAATACGCCGGGAAAATGTGAGGTCGTCTTGAAAAAGACGAGAGCTCACACGCGTTGTCCAAGGGTGGTGCGTATGCCCTTTCGTACTGTAGCAGCCGACACCCGTGGAATGAAGACGCAAAACAGTTCTCGTCCGGTAAAGCGAACCTCGAAAGGTTTCGCTTGTAACAGGAAAGAATTGGCCCTGAAAAGGGCCCCTGAACGAGATACTGTCTGCCGACGACCGCAGAACCTCGACGTAAGTACTCGGAGACCGCAGGATGCACAGCTGGTGATGTACCTGACAGAGTTCGTCGGGTACAGAACAGGAAATTAGCCTTGAAAAAGGCTACCCAAACGATACTGCTGTCGAGCACCGTAGGTTCCAGGTCCAGGGGTGAGTACAATGAAACACTGCTTTCTTGAATCGTCACGACCGCGCTTGTGAGCTGAACTTCGACGGACTTCTTGCTGACTCTTGACGACTACTTGCGACCACGAATTACCTCGTCGAGCTCAGGCGCTTATCTACCTCAGTGCAAAACCATAAAGAAAGCCGCGCTTAGATCACAAGCGAGATTACGCGACATGTAGTTTATTTTTACTATGTGTTACATATTTATCCGAAAATATCTTTTAACCTATTTCTCGTACATAAAAACAATTTATATCATTAAAAGGCCCTTATTTTATGCTATCTAACGATATATGACACTAAACAATAGGTTAATTTATTATTTACAAAATAATCGGAAATATACCTAACTTACACGTATTCCTATGAATTTTAGGTATTTAATTTACAATATTTTCGGAATTAGTCTACCTACGCTAATGAAACTTATATCATATTGTAGGGAATCTTAAAATCTATCTATTGAATATAATGACCTAATCAGCAGCTATATAATACAAAGTAAATAACACGAAAATATTACCTACTCAAATTACGCAATACGAAAATGTATGGAAAACACATTGTCGCGAACAGTATCTTAAAACTAAAGCTATACGAGGGTTCCAAACGCGCCCTGGTCTGAGAAGAGCCCACAAGTAGATAGATCAGTCAGTTAGTCACCTTTTCCTTTTACAAAATATTATGTGAGACAGAAATATGTATAAACCTTGATTATGTAATGTAAACATAATATCTTTTCTTAGTAAATGATTTTTTTATACGTAGGTACCTACAATGATATTAGTAATAAACTGAAGATAGGTATACGTAGTAAATTAAATGAAAATATGGCCTGGTGATAATAAATATCTTAGAACACGTGGCTGAGTATGTTTCAGGTTTCTTCTTAGAACTCTCATAGCTTTATCAAGTTAAATATATCAGGTAGAAATAATTATTACCATCGGACTTACCAACTTCAGTGAAAATACATTTAGACCCTCAAATGTGCTTACTGCTCGTAAGATTTTAATGAGTTTGAAACATATATATGAGCTTTCGATTTATTAGATATCTAGACTAGATGATGCCCGCGACTCCACTATGACCACGTGGATTAAGTATATTTGATTCCCGCGGGAACTTTTTAATTTTCCGGAGTAAAAAGGAGCCTAAGTCTTTCCCCGGGATAAAACCTATCTCTGTACCAAATTTCATTACAAATCGGTTGAACAGATGGGCCGTGAAAGTGTAGCAGACAGACAAACATTAACACTTTCGCATTTATAATATTAGTATGGATTCTGTAAATCAAACAGTTCTATTAGAAAATTTCTCACATTATTCAATACTAGCTGATGCCCGCGCCTTCGTCTGCGTGGTTTAAGTTTTTTTGATTCCCGCGGGAACTCCTTAATTTTTCGGGATAAAAAGTAGCCTATGTCACTTTCTAGGTCCTCAACTATACCCATGCCAAAAATCACCTCGATCCGTTGCTCCGTTGCGGCGTGATTGAAGGACAAACCAACAAACCAATAAACCAACAAACAAACACACTTTCGCATTTATAATATTAGTATGGATAGCCTAGGTAGTAGGTATATCTATGAAGACCGTGTATACAACACGAACATGGCCGTTATATTCCGTCCGATAGCCTGTGGTTATGACCGCAAGCCACAAACCAACAACTGAGTGGAATAGGTATGTACAACGTATATACAGACGTGTGTTAATTAAGATAGGTATTAATGATGAGATGGAGTACTGGAATGCTGCCCAATATAACTAGAGATCAAATAGGGCAACTTGTGTTAGGAGTGTTAATTTGTAATTGACCACAATGCAATGGCACTATAGGTAACTAGAGACGTTTGGCTTATATCACTTATTAGCTGATGCCCGCGACTTCGTCCGCGTGGATTGAGGTTTTTCGGTTCCCGCGGGAACTCTTTAATTTTCCGGGATAAAAAGTAGCCTATGTGCTATTCCATACTATAATCTATCTCTCTGCCAACTCAATTAAACAGATGAATGCCATGAAAAGGTACAGGAACAGTCAGAAACGTGTATAGGTATACCTATTAAGTTTTCTATAGGTCTTGTCATTTTCATGTCAACCCCGGCATAAACTTATCACTAAAGTGCATGCGGTGCTTACTGCTTACTTAAAAGTGGCTAATATTTTTTTCTTAGTACCTAATAATAATGAATGAATGAATGAAATATTCTTTATTGTACACCAAAGATAATTAAATAACAGAAACAATAAAACAAATACAAATCGGTACAATTGGCGGCCTTATCGCTTTTAAGCGATCTCTGCCAGGCAACCAAGTTACATAGTAATTAAAACCAGCGAGAGAGGGATAAGATTAGGGCTTCATGGACATGTTCAGTGTTGTGAAAATCGGCCTTACAAAGAGTTTTTATTAGATACAATCAGTTTAAACTGTCGGAATGAAATATCCGTCTAAAAGTTTATCATTACGAACGCGAAAAGCCTGTCAACGCGTATTTATGTTTTGAGCTCGAGCACCTCGTTGTCACAACCTATCTACTCTAACTAACAAAAAGAGAAATAAAGTTTGAATAAACGGTAATAGACGTCAGCCTCCCCGATCCCCTGAATAGGAGACTTAGGTGGTCGGGTTCGATCTTCAGACACGCTCTTCTAACCTTTTTGAGTTATGTACGGTTATGTAGGTGAAGGAAAACACTATGAGGAATAGTTTTTTGTCAAGTGTATTGGCCAAGCACGCTGAGCTAATGTGTACAAGGCTCTATTTAAAAACAATAACAGACCCAGGAAATAGAAGAAGTCGCTATTGTGTTATGCATCGCAATGAAAGGTTAGCAAGCGGCGCATGTTGATACTTAGCAGTGGCATGCAAGTCTTAAAAGTATAAAAGCAATGCTTACCCTAGTTAGTACTGCACAATGCTCATATTTCATTACTAGCTGATGCCTGCTACTTCGTCCGCGTGGAATAAGTTTCTTAATTCCCATGGGAACTCCTTATTTTTAACCGACTTCAAAAAAAGGAGGAGGTTCTCAATTCGACTGTATGTTTTTTTTTTTTTGTATGTTTGTTACGCGATTTCTCCGCCAATTATGAACCGATTTTGATAATTCTTTTTTTTTTTGGTAGGTCATACTTCAAAGGTGGTCCCATTTTAATTTGGTGAAGATCTGATGAATATCTCCGGAGATAGAGAACGGAACTCCTCAATGGATAAGAAAGAGTAAATTGCTCGCGATCAGTGTGATAGTTTTGTAAACAGTAGGTTTTAACCATGCATAGCATATCTTTTTTTTTTTAAGGTTCCGTACCAAAATGGTAAAAAAAATCACCAAAAAAAAAATAAAAACCGACTTCAAAAACCACAAACACTAAAAAGTAAAAAATAATTTAATTTATTATGTATACAAGAGTTAATGTAGTTCTATAATAACATTTTTTGGAGTCGGTACCAATTAGCCGCATGAACCGTCTCCCTACTCTTCATTATTGTTGACGTGACTCCACATTGGCACCGACGCCAAAAAATGTTATACAACTACATTAACTCTTGTGTACATAATAAATTAAATTATTGTTTACTTTTTAGTGTTTGTGGTTTTTGAAGTCGGTTTTTATTTATTTTTTGAATTTTTTTTTATTTCACAATTTTTAGTGGCCCTACTGTTTTAAAATACAGGGTGTAACCAGAACGAGATATGATATGCATGGTTAAAACATACTGTTTACAAAACTATCACACTGATCGCGAGCAATTTACTCTTATCCATTGAGGAGTTCCGTTCTCCATCTCCGGAGATATTAATCAGATCTTCACCAAATTAAAATGGGACCACCTCTGAAGTATGACCTACCAAACAAAAAAAGAATTATCAAAATCGGTTCATAATTGGCGGAGAAATCGCGTAACAAACATACAAAAAAAAAAACATACAGTTGAATTGAGAACCTCCTCCTTTTTTTGAAGTCGGTTAAAAATGGAACCCTTATGGTACGACTTTCTCCGTCCGTCTGTCACAGTCGATTATTTCAGTAACTATTAAAGCTATTGACATGAATTTTGGAATGGTTGTATATAATAGTGGCCCAATATCATGGAAATCAAAAAAATTGAAAACGATTTTTAGTTTAATTAAAAAAGTGGGGAAAATCAGGGGTTTGAAATTTCAAAGTAGGATAACTATACCAAGTGGGGTATCATATGAAAGTACTTGACTTGTACACTCTAAAACAGATTTTATTTATTTTAATGCATAGTAGTTTTGGATTTATGGGGCAAATTGTCAAAAAAAATACGGTTCCCCCCTTGGAACTCTACCGTATTACGCGTTCAGCACTCACAGCGCAAAAAAAAAAATTACAAGTAAAATAAATAGCAAAAACAGTGGGGCCACTAAAAATTGTGAAATAAAACTTTTCAAAAAAAAATACAAACCGACTTCAAAAACCACAAACACTAAAAAGTAAAAAATAATTTAATTTATCATGTATACAAGAGTTAATGTAGTTCTATAATAACATTTTTTGGAGTCGGTGCCAATGTGGAGTCACGTCAAGAATAATGAAGAGTAGGTAGACGGTTCATGCGGCTAATTGGTACCGACTCCAAAAAATTTTATTATAGAACTACATTAACTCTTGAATACATAATAAATTAAATTATTTTTTACTTTTTAGTGTTTGTGGTTTTTGAAGTCGGTTTTTTTTTTTTTTTTTTGAAAAATTTTTTTTGGGATAAAAATTAGCCAAATCTCCAGGTCCTTAACAATACTCTTGCAAAAAATTACGTCGATCCGTTGACCTGTTGCGGCGTGATTGAAGGGCAGACAACTTCTGTCCCGCGGTCAACCTCAGACGCAACTAAGTGATTGGCGCCAGCTATTCCACAGCTATACTGAGGGTTGTGATGCCTGTAATTTCTGAACTACAAAACCAACGACCTTGAACTATTTACGGGACAATCTTTAAAGTAGGTACTTTAACTTTTATTTTTACTTTGTACTTTTACGTTGTTTTTTTTTTTTACTTTGTAAGATAGGAGGTCCTTTCTTACAAAAGAGTAGAAATGAAATCGGACTAAGCGTTAATGAATTACATCCAAGTATACATTTTGACTTTCATCCCCTCTCCCAAGGGAACCGTGCTGAATTTCGGGATAAATAGTAATAAATGTCCTACCTCGTAGTATGCACTCATATAATGCCAAGTTTCATTTGAATTCATTCAGTAGTTTTGGCGTGATGCGTTGCCAAGATACAGACAGACCGACAGACAAATAGACAAAAATTTTAAAAATTACAGTTTTGGCTTCAGTATTGAGAGTGCCCTCCAAAAAAATGTTCATAATATCTTCAATGTACAGAATTGGACCTGTTACAGTCTTATTACAAGTATAGATGATATGCCCACCGAGTTTGGAGACAGGATAACATTAGATAGGCAGGTACATACACACCACTGTTATTGAATATTGTATTATTAATGAATGTATTTGCTGTCGACAATAATCCTAAGCACTATACACACGTGTACACAAGTATCGCAAGACCAAACACTCGTAGTATTATTAACACAGAACTCCCACAGAAACCCTCGAGTCTCGAGCGGATCAGCGTGAACAACATTATTGAGGCCAACGAAGCTATTGTCTAATATTTACCCTACAGCCGTACAGCCCTCCACTCAGTGTAATTGCTTGATTTTACAAGGCGAAAATTAACGTAAACAATAAATATATGGGACCTGGCATTCCTGGTAAGCTGGTATTATCAATCTAAATAAATTAGAACAGCTATTTGGCTACAAAACTAATCCTATCTTATATTAAATTAGCGGTGGTGATTCTTAAGACTTATCATAAGTGGCACAAGTTGTCCTACGTGAAATAAATCATTTCATTTCATTTCATAGCAGTACTTTATAACTTGAAGTGATCAAATAATAATTGGTTTTAAGAGGTCCCACAAGGACCTCCTAAAACAGAGGATCTATACACACCTGCACTAAGAAATTAGTTTGAGAACTCCCAACGGGATACTTTAAAGAACACGTGGACAAAATCCCAGAACGACTAGTTTTGATTAAAATTATTTTTAAGCACCAGATGGACCGAGAAACTTTGTGTCGAGTAATAATTATTTCTCGGCGAGATTACATTTAAATATTGAAAGCAATTAATTGCATATCAAGAGACGATCAGTTAGATCCAAAGGACGGGCAAGCAAGAGGCGCATGCAAGTCATATTCAATAGTTAAAATGCGTGCAAAAGATGGAGGATATCGACAATGCTGATGACGTTTGGCTTGTACGGACGGTTGGCACTGACATAAGATGGTACTCACATATTCTGGAGCAAACGATGCTGCTGTGTCCACACGCTTGCTCAGTACTGAAAAATAAGCTTCTTCTACCTTTTGCAGATCATACCACCGGCGTGTCTGTTATACGGCATAAATGCAGTAGCAATGCTTACCTGCAACAAAACAGAAATATTGATAAAAAAAACTCTACCTAGTTCACTATTTAGTAGTACTTTTTTCAGCAAAAACAAAAGTTAATATCAACATAAATACAAAATTCAAGAACGAATTTATTAATATACTAGCTGATGCCCGCGACTTCGTCCGCGTGGACTAAGTTTTTTCGATTCCCTCGGGAACTCATTAATTTTCCGGAATAAAAAGTAGCCTATGTATATATGTATGTATATATATTCTTTATAGCTGATGCCCGCGACTTCATCCGCGTGGAATAAGTTTTTCAGTTAATTTTCAGGATATAAAGTAGCCTATATTACTATCCCACGGTATAATCCCCCTATAATGTTGAAACACTTACTTCTTCATATTTTAACGAAAGCCCAAATGCTGTTTCATGGCTATAACTTGAGAAATTAAGGATTTTCATACAAACTCTCAACCCCTATTTCACCCCTTCGGGGGTGGAATTTTGAAAAACTGTGAAACAGATATGTTTTCATTTTCAACCCGCAGCTCATATATCAAGTTTCATGGCTATAACTTGAGAAATTAAGGATTTTCATACAAACTCTCAACCCCTATTTCACCCCTTCGGGGGTGGAATTTTGAAAAACTGTGAAACACATATGTTTTCATTTTTAACCCGCAGCTCATATTATGTCAAGTTTCATTTCTATAACTTGAGAAATTAAGGACTTTCATACAAACTTTCAACCCCTATTTCACCCCTTCGGGGGTAGAATTTTGGGATAAAAAGGCGTGATGCGCGGCCAAGGTACAGACAGACAGACAGACAGACAGACAGACAGACAGACAAAAATGAAAAAAATTACAGATTTGGCTTCAGTATCGAATAATGAGTGCCCTCCAAAAAAAATTTTCAAAATATCTTCAATGTACAGAATTGGACCTGTTACAGTTTTATTACAAGTATAGATAGATAGATAGATAGATAGATAGATAGATAGATATGTATACGAAAGCAAAACTAAGTAAATAGTTTATTTATACAAGTTCAAAACCCTGGAATTGATTTCAAATGTTGATAAATTGAAATATTTATTCAAAACGTATTTAGTTAATTTGTATTTCAGCATTTTGTGCTCCATAAAGTTAAATAGATTTCTGCTCATAATGTCCATTCCGCTAACATTTAATTATTTTCGGGAAATTTTAGGCGAATAGAAATTTTGAATAAAATTAATTCTAAAACGTTTAATAATTTTGATCTGATTTCGGCTGAAAATAACTTTTAATTATATGTCATTAGTTCATTACCATCACTGCCCATGTTTAATTTAAATATTATGATTGCGATTAATTCATAATGTTTTGCAACAAAATACAAAATTTAGCAACAATTTGTGTGAATTTTATTGTAATATTCAATCAATTCAATTGGTTTCTATCGCGGTTCGGGTTCTGTCGCGATTATCGCAAGTATTGCTTGATTGAATAAATACTTGCGATAATCGCGATAGAACCCATAGCTGACTGACTGACAGACTGACTAGCCGGCTGACTCACTTAGTAATTTTTAGGGTTCCGTACCAAAATGGTAAAATGGAACCCTTATGGTGCGACTTTCTCCGTCTGTCTGCCCGTCTGTCCGTCTGTCCATCTGTCCGTCCGTCACACTCGATTATTTCAGTAACTACCAAAGCTATCGACATGAAATTTGGAATAGTTGTGTATATTAGTGGCCCAAAGACACTGGAATTAAAAAAAAATGGAAATTATTTTTGTTCTAAATTTAAAAGTGAGATAACTGTACTGTGTGGGGTATCATATGAAAGGGTTTACTTTGTACATTCTAAAACAGATTTTTAATTATTTTTAGTCATGATAGTTTTTGATTTATCGGGCAAAAGTCGAAAAAAATACCGGTCCCCCCCCCCCCCCCCCCCCCTAATCTCCGGAGTTTACCAGTCGAAAAATCTGAAATAATTATGGTCAATAGGAATTTATGTATATTTTACAGGAAAACTATAGCCAATGCTCTAACTAGCATAGTTTTTTTGATATTAACAGTAAACCTCTGCAAACAAAGTTAGTTTTGCGGTTCATTTCGTCTTGTTTTTAATACGTCATAAATCGTAAAACTTACTACAGGTTTGTACGGAACCCTCGGTGCGCGAGTCCGACTCGCACTTGGCCGGTTTTTTTTTAATAGGCTACGCTAGAGTCTAAGCCAGAAAACTCCCTTTGTAGCCCCTGATTCAGCTGCATCTACTCAACATTCATTTCTCTTCGCTCAACACTAGCCTATGTCACTGTCCAGTTTCTCAATTATACCCATGCCAAAAACCACGTCTATCCGTTGCTTCGTTACGGCGTGATTGAAGGATAAACCAACGAAGCAACCAACACACATTCGCTTTTATAATATTAATATTATGATACTATCCACCTCCTTTTCTTTAATAGACAATACCCTCTTGATAGACCAAGATCCCGCAACTCTTGCTAGACTTGCGAGCCATTTCCACCAATCGATTTTTGTTTCATCTAAGACCGATTACCATTTAAATTTTCTTTATCGATATGAATTAGATAAAGTCTGAACATAGAGTTTTACGCTGGTATGGAAAATTTATAAAAAAAAAATATAGGAAAGTAAATCAGCTTCAATTCACCTTCTGTCTAAAACGCTTAAAAAAAGGGACCTTTTTTTGAGTATCCAGAATAAACGCAGACATCGCGCTGCCTCTACCTAAACAAAACTTAGAGAATAATATTATGTGCCTTAGTTCAAGCGTGTCCACGCGTCCACAATAGCTAACGCTTGCGTTTCATAGTGCTCTAAAACCAAACTAATCACTGATCTTTTTAACCGACTTCAAAAAAGGAGGAGGTTCTCAATTCGACTGTATTTTTTTTTTTTTTTATGTTTGTTACCTCAGAACTTTTGACTTGGTGGACCGATTTGGATGATTCTTTTTTTATTTGAAAGCTGGTGCTTCCCGTGTGGTCCCAATTCAATTTGGTGAAGATCTGATGAATATCTCCGGAGATGGAGAACGGAACTCCTCATGGATAAGAGTAAATTGCTCGCGATCAGTGTGATAGTCTTGTAAACAGTATGTTTTAACCTTGCATAGCATATCTCGTTCTGGTCACATCCTGTATTTTAAAACAGTGGGGCCACTAAAACTTGTGAAATAAAAAATTTTCAAAAAAAATAAAAAACCGACTTCAAAAACCACAAACACTAAAAAGTAAAAAATAATTTAATTTATTATGTACCTATACAAGAGTTAATTTAGTTCTATAATAACATTCTTTGGAGTCGGTGCCAATGTGGAGTCACGTCAACAATAATGAAGAGTAGGTAGACGGTTCATGCGGCTAATTGGTACCGACTCCAAAAAATGTTATTATAGAACTAAATTAACTCTTGTATACATAATAAATTAAATTATTTTTTACTTTTTAGTGTTTGTGGTTTTTGAAGTCGGCTTTTATTTTTTTTTTGAAAAATTTTTTGTTACCTACAAAGCAGACGAAGTTTGCTAACAGTTACTTTTACGTCAATCGTAGCGAATGCATCGTAATTAATTTAAATAATAATAACTACATATAGTGTACTCACATCAATATTATTAGAAAAAAATTACAACCGTAAACGCTTGGCAGAATAAAATTAATATTTTTTATGAACCATTATTTAAAATTCTTAACTGACGAGAATATTAAAACCCCCTGAGATTCAATAAAGGGTTCTTTTAAAAGATGCTCAGAGTATGTTGAACTTTGACCTGCCATAAAACACCTCACCAATTCGTTACGTAGCTTTTTGTTCTGCCGTCGAACCTGTTCATAAAGTATGCTAATAAGGGCAACAGAATATTTAACATATTCCACTTTGTAATATTCTTTAGTCTGTCAGTACTCAAATCCACATAACATTCTCTAAATTGAAGTTCCTATTTCCTTTGCAAATTTTACTCTCGTTTCCACGATATTCTTAACTTTTGGAGTTCGGTACTAAAAAAGAAAAACGAAACACAGAATAACTATTCAAAGTACATAGCTGAATTTAAACAAAAAATGTGTAATGTTATTCTGAATAAGTTAGGACGAACTAACTAACTAAAGGGTCATGTCTGTCACAGTATAGATGGCAAACTGGAGAAGATATTAGTGCTTCGACTCCTAGAAGTTGACGGGTAACAGTTGGATGAGAAAGACAGCAGTGTGGGTCATAGCCATACAGTGACGCGCTTTCGGAAAAGCCTTTGTCCAGTAATAGTTAGTAAGTATTCTGTGGTCCAGTTGTAGGCGCATGAAGGCTAATTAAATAATGGTTAACTGTTTAAATAAAAATACAAACAATTTTATTAAGTTTCAAATCCACTGAATATCTTTTAATTAGCATGACAACTATAAATTCATATAAACGGTCTCTATGCGTACACTACTAATATTATTTTACGGAACAAGAGCTGCTAAGGTTGTAATTTTAACTTTATATCCCTCGTAGATCCTAAATATTAATAATGTTTAATTTCTATGAAACTTACACTGTAGTGTCTAATGTATTAAATCCCTCGAGGCTCGTTTGATGGCGCTCGTAATAGCACAATAGGTCACTTAAGATCTTGACTGTATCCCCAGTAGTGTCGTGATACGATATGCAACTGTGCAATAATGTCATAAGCCTGCATGCAAGGGATAGTGTTGGTTGGTTGTTTAGACAAACAAGTAAATAATATTATTGTACGTGTAATCTTAGCTAATTTTGATTTTTCGAACAAAGAGAGATCTCGGAGATGAATTAGGAATATTTTTTATACCGAAAAATCAAGGAATACAGTCGAGATTTGTAAGAAAGTAAGTTTCTTCTCACGCTTCATTATCGTTCTCTCTATTCTTATTCATTGGTTTGTTAAAAGACTCTTTTCTCCACTTTACTATATTTTTCTTAAAATATACGAAATAAACTCAGAGTTTGTACGTAATAAATAAAGTTATTTATCAAGGCATACAAAATCCACCCATTCATGAAATAATTGCGCAAGCTGTGAATTCAAAACATTCAAATAAGTAAGTTTTTATATTATATAACACATTCACATAATTTGTAGAAGAAGTGGGCAACTCATGCGAAGACGGGGCGAGACCACCCCGTCTAGCGATATGTTAGTTTAAGTAAAGTTTTCACTAACGACGAAATAATTTCCCGAAACCAATGTGACTACTTGGATAAAAAAATTTCAAAAAAAAAAATAAAAACCGATTTCAAAAACCACAAACACTACAAAGTAAAAAATAATTTAGTTTATTGTATACAAGAGTTAATGTAGTTCTATAATGACATTTTTTGGAGTCGGTACCAATTAGCCGCATGAACCGTCTACCTACTCTTCATTATTGTTGACGTGACTCCACATTGGCACCGACTCCAAAAAATGTTATTATAGAACTACATTAACTCTTGTATACATAATAAATCAAATTGTTTTTTACTTTTTAGTGTTTGTGGTTTTTGAAGTCGGTTTTTTTTTTTTGAAAATTTATTATTTCACAATTTTTAGTGGCCCCACTGTTTTAAAATACAGGGTGTAACCAGAAGGAGATATGCTATGCATGGTTAAAACATACTGTTTACAAAACTATCACACTGATCGCGAGCAATTTACTCTTATCCATTGAGGAGTTCCGTTCTCCATCTCCGGAGATATTCATCAGATCTTCACCAAATTAAAATGGGACCACCTCTAAAGTATGACCTACCAAACAAAAAAAGAATTATCAAAATCGGTTCATAATTGGCGGAGAAATCGCGTAACAAACATACAAAAAAAAACATACAGTCGAATTGAGAACCTCCTCCTTTTTTTGAAGTCGGTTAAAAATGGTGTAAAATCCGAGTAAACCAATCACAGTTTATATTCCAGAGATGTGATATAGAAAAAGCGTTCAGAAAAAGAAACTTTATTATAAAAAAATAAGTGCAGAGACTACTAGTATAAGGCTACAGGAAAAATTAAAAGTTAAAACAAACTAAGCTGACGACGGTAGGGCAGTGCAGCGCGACACCACGGTAAAATACCTACGATGTCTCCTAGATGTTGTAATCATGATATTAGACTATTTTCGAATGAAACATTATTTTTGAATTGAATGAATGAACAAGAGTTCGCATGTTTCCTCCCAAATTTTCCAAAACAATTTTTTAATCAATTAGGTACACGGAATTTCACGATGTTTCAACGTTGAATCAAAGGCCAAACTTCGCTCCGAGCTACGAGCAAATTCTTGGAATACATGGTATGAATTTCAGCATTTTCCCTTTATAGGTAGGTGTAGTAACATATTATTATTTTCGATAATAGACCTGTATATTTAAATTATTTGTAAGAGCACAAAATATTTAAAGCGTTTTATCTATATTTATACTAATATTATAAATGCGAAAGTTTGGATGGATGGATGGATGGATGTATGGATGGTTAGATGGATGGTTCTTACTCAATCACGCTATAACGGCTTAACTCAATCTGGATGGATCTGGATGCAATTCGGCACAGAGATAGATTATTTATAGTCTGAAATAACACATAAGCTACTTTTTATCCCGGAAAATTAAAGAGTTCAAGAGCTCTCGCGGGAACCAAAAATCCAGGCGGGCGCAGTCGCGGGCATCAGATAGTAACCTCATAAAGTTTAACTCTACGGTCACGAGTCTTAAAGTTCCCTGAAGACCACTTTGGGTCTTCTTAGCACTAAATTCGATTAAGTTGAAGAGACAATTCACTAACCCATTATTGGCACTGGCTTCTCAATTTTGCTCCTATACAATAAACTCTCTTGCGACCTTTCCGACCAATCGATTTGAATTCAAATTTTCAGTCTTACTCGAGGAAAACTTTCAAAGTTGACTCGAAAGGCTGTCATTAAACCGATTTCTGCTGTCGGATTTCTAACTTTAGCGTATCGAGAAACTTTTGTTACTAAATGAACAGAGAATTTGCTTATGGCCAGTTTTTTGTTATTCTTTACAACGCTGTCTTCAGAAAACTGTACAGGACAGCCGATAATTTAACTGTCTATCTAGTTTTCTAGTAAATCAGTTTGAGATAGGTACACGGCGCGGCGCTTAGCGTATGTCTAGTCTACTATGTATTACGATTTTACTAAGTATAATTTGGTTAATTCTGCTACAAAAATCTTCGAACATTTAAGTCAAGGCAAAAAGTAACAAAGGTAATTATGTATAGGTACTCACTTTAATACTCACGTTAATCCAACAAAGATATATTAATTATTAGTAAAATCCTATATTGGCATATCTTTAAGTATATTGTAACACAAATTTTTATTTGTTTATTTTGACATAATTTTTTATTACATTGTTTCGGCTGTAACTCAGAAAAGATCGATATTTGGTGCTTGAAATGTGCGGTCGTTTAAGTCACCTTAGTATAGCGTCACGTGCAATAGTCACACGTCTCTAAGATTATGTACACACATATTTATAACACTGTCGAAAAGGCGCTCTTACTAACTTTATGATAATACTGGGCAAAATATGGAGCTTATTCCTGACTTTGTGCAACTGTAGTAATGTTAAAATGTACAAAGAAAAAGTCAAAAGATTTATTTATTCAAATCGACTTTCACAAGTGCTTACAAACGCATCTTTTTAAATTGCACAAATATGGAGCTAATTGCCGAGTTTTCGTAATCGCAGTAAAAGATGTCAAAGTTTTATTGCGTCGAATGTCATCAACAGGAATTATCGGTTAATTCGGGGTGCTTGAAATGTGCGCTCGTTTAATTAGTCGCCTTTATAGCTTGTTTGCAGGTCAACACGGCGTCATGTGCAATAGTCACGTCTCTAGTATGTACACGCCCTTTAAAACTTACAACTACGATACTGCTACGGAATTAACGTACGTTACATAAGTAGAACTAGTTAATCGATTCTCACAATCACTACTAAATACTACCTACCATCAACGAAACCACCGAAACCAACGGTACCAATGAAAGAAAAAGAAAGAGACGAAGATAGTAGAGATTTTGTATTAAAGGGAGACCGTTATGAATAGTCAAAAGTAAAGCGTGCCATGCCACCGAAGTGATAGCCACGACTTCATCACCTCTACTTACCTTCAACTTTCTTACCGTGCAAACTATTCTTTTTATAAAATAAAAACGAACGTTATATACTTTCGTATCTATGAACGGAATTCCACTTGCCCAAAAAACGGACTAAAGGTGAATAGGTACTAGTTTATGGACTCTATTGTAATATCGTTACGACTAAGGTCGCATTGTCGTACACTGTAAAAAGCGGTCCTGCTAACAAGCTGATAAGCATTTACAAAATTTAAACTAGAAGCCGTCGCTCGATTCCATGTACAGTGTACACTATCAGACCTGAGTGCTTTTAACACCTGACCACGTAATAACGCAGCATTAACAATGTAATACAACCCGTGTCGTGTTTATTTTACCCGGCACGTGAAAGTACTCGTACATTTAATTAAGCCATTTAAAGCTTTTTCATTAACATTTTTGCACCTCCCACACATGTGGCATTGCGTGGAATATACTACACATGATCACAAATATATACATACAAAAAAAGTCACTTTAGGTAACGTTAAAATCATAAAACTAGCGTGTGCTCTCAAAACGCGAATCGCGATCGTGTGGCAGTCTCAAACGAATTTGCGGCGATGGTTTGAATTCATTCGAGCTTGCCGTACTATAATGCAAATGTACCTATGAAATTTTTCATGAATCCTTGAATGCTGTCTTTATTTGTTCTTTTAATTGACGGCGATATTTCTGCGAGCCAATTCCTGTATCTAGAAATTTTCCCACACTGACTGCTCTCAAAACAACCCTGTATAGTAAAAGCTGAAACAAACATGACGCGTGGCGGCTGCGTTTCCAAACATTTTCCAAAGCATTGAAGTTGTAATACAACTTTACAAGGATGATATGCTGTTGACAGGTACATTAATGTTTAAGGATTAGGTTAACTAGAAAAACGGTCACAAACCACGGAACAATCAATAAATATGTGTAACTAGATTTGTCTGCGTGGATTAAGAATTAAGAAAAAGGGAGCTCTTTGATTTTCCCTATCCTTAACTATGTCCATGTAAAAATCACATCTAGAAGATGTGATATGATTGCTGCGTAATTGAAGCAAAACCCAACAAACAAACAACGACTTGCCGTGCAAATTCGTCATGTTGTGTTTGTTGTAGACAACAAAACATAAATAAAATACATGAATAGCAAAAGGTTGCATTAGGTTTTAAAATAATTACACCTGTGTACGACTAATTAAGCCCGTGAGTCATGCTAACTTCGACCATGCTACAAACTTGTTTAATTACTCTAGAGCTCAGGCAAGACCCAGAGGAAGATTGTCATAATTTTGTTACATCCGTGATGCGGTAGCTTTAACCAAATTTACTCATTTTACCTCCCCATTTTAAGCTTTACGTTTGTGTAGGTGGCAACGAAATCTGGTAAACTGTTCTTTATTTAATTAGTGAGTTAATTGCCGACATTGTTTACTTATACTTAATGATTAAACGAACTTACCTGGACACTGGGGTAACCCGTGGGAGGGTGGGATGCTAATCTCTTCGGACGAATCCTCGTATAATTATGATCGAACTTCACTTACAGGTAAGTTCGTTTAATCATTAATTATACTTCGTATTCGTCCTCCGAGATTAGCATGATATACTTGTAGATATTGAGAGACTTGTCATGAAAACAGGTCTTACTCGTAGTTATTATGCGAAAAACGCACTTTAACCATCAGGTATATCATATTTAATACATAATAATGATTATGTTCTTATTTAATGAACAATTTTATTTATTTTGATAGATATTTACGAGGTACTGTATAACTTTGTTTTTTATAATGCTCGATTTTATTATTACAGGATCATAGTATTTGTAAGAAATGAGTCAACTCAACAATCTGAATTTTCGATAAGGAAAATTATAATTTCAAAAGTATTCGAGCAACTACTTAGTGTCGTGTACTTTGGGCAAAAACAAGGACCAGTCTGTGGATATGCCAAGTGACTGCAACTAAAATATTCTTGTGGATATGGCGGGCTCTTGAGGCCGCGCTGTATTGAGGAACAGATAAGTCCGATATTGTGTCGAAGGTGTTTAATTTTGTCAAGATAACTATTGAGGGTTACACTTACGATAATGTAAAAATTGTATTATATACGGAAAAAACCTGTTCAGAAAGTTTTAATTAAAAATTAAAAATTTTGATTGACGAGAAATTTCGAAGGAAAGTTCTATGTTATATATTATTATTATTACAATTTTGAAGAACTTTTGCATTCTATGTAATGTTCTTGAAGCTCATAAAATTATTTAATGCTTCAAAAGTTCTTTTATAGTTGAAATTTCATCAGATCATTGATTGAGAAAAACAAAACACAAAAAAAAATATTAATGCATTTCAAGGATCTCAAGTTACAAGTATATCATGCTAATCTCGGAGGACGAATACGAAGTATAATCAATTTTATAAGCAAAGCTTACACAAACATTTTAATAGCCTTTTTTAATTTTCGGTCTATCAGTGTTTATCATATCACTCTATAACTCTTTAAGCTTTGTCGACGAAATCTATACTAAACTAGAGGACGCCCGCGACTTCGTTCGCGTGGCATAAGTTTTTTAATTCCCACAGGCACTCCTTCATTTCCGGGATAAAAAGATGCCTATGTCACTCTCCAGATCCTCACCTATACCTACCCATGCAAAAAATCACATCGATCCGTTGCTCTGTTGCGGCGTGATTGAAGGACAAACTCTCTATTTAACGTCCTTGGGGATAGAAATTTCCAAACTGTGGAATACGTATTTCATAATTTTAAATCGGAAGCCCAAATACCAAGTTTCAGGGCTTTATCTTGTGAAATGAAAGACTTTTATACCAATTTTCATCCCCTATTTCACCCCTTTGGGGGTCGAATTTTCAAAAACTGTGAAACACGTATTTCTTCATTTTTAACCCACAGCTCATATACCAAGTTTCATGGCTTTAGCTTGAGAATTGAAGGACTTTCATATAAACTTTAAACCCCTATTTTACCCCTTTGGGGATGGAATTTTGAAAAACTGTGAAACCGTATTTCTTTATTTTTAACTGGTAGCCCATTTACCAAGTTTCATGGATATAACTTGAGAAATGACGGACTTTCATACAAACTTTAACCCTTTATTTCACCCCCGTAGGGGTGGAATTTTGAGAAATCCTTTCTTAGTGAGCGCCTACGTCACAAAAGGAACCTACTGTCAAAATTTCGAGTTTCTAGCCCCAGCGGTTTAGGCTGTGCGATGATATATAAGTCAGTCAGTCAGTCAGTCAGGACTTTGAATTATACTATATATAGCTCGATTACCACTCACTGACTCATTGACATAATTATATGAAATCCATACTAATAAAGGAGTTCCCGCGGGAATCAATTAACTTAATCCACGCGGACGAAGTCGCGGGCATAATCTAGCATCAAATAAATTCAAATATAAATATTATAAATGCGAAAGTTTGGATGGATGTATGGATGTTCGTTACTCAATCACGCCCGAACGGCTGAACGGATCTGGATGAAATTTGGCACAGATAGTCTGGAATAACACATAGGCTACTTTTTATTCCGGAAAACTTAGGAGTTTTCGCGGGAACCAAAAAACCTCAATCCACGCGGAAGAAGTCGCGGTCATCAGCTAGTAATATCATAAATTCGAAAGTTTAGATGGATGGATAAATTGATGGATGTTTGTTACTCAATCACGCCAGAACGGCTGAACGGATAAGGATGAAATTTGGCACAGAAATAGATAGTATGGAATAACACAGCTACTTTTTATTTTTAGAAAATTAAAGAGTTCTGTCTTTGTGTGTTATTTAGAGAGTGTCTGTCATTATCATGTATTTCAGGCCACGTCATAGGCGCATCATAATCGTCTTCGTCTCAACCAGTAGACGTCCACAGATGAACGACGGTCTCCACATTGATCTCCACAGGAGATCCATGTCAACTTAACCCGCCCGCGGTAGCCCTTGCGTGCTTGCTGATATAAAAATGCTTTGGACGACTAATAATGGCAATACATTTCGAATTTAAAGTTGAAATGATGGCAAATAAATGTAAGCATTATGTAAGTGTAAGCATTTTAAGCCCTGTGATCTCCCAACCGCCTGCCCATCGTGGTGATCATAGATAACGGAAATGGTGATAATAGGACATAACACTTCACGTATCAAAGAAACTCACAGAAACTAACATACTAATATTTTTAATGCGAAAGTGTGTCTGTCGTCTTTCTGCTACGCTTTCACGGCCTATCTTTTTAACCGATTTTGATGAAATTTGGTATAGTGGTAGATTGTATCCCGGGAACGAACATAGGCTTCTTATCCTGGAAAATTAAGGAGCTCCTGCAGAAAAAAGACTTTGTCCACGCGGACGCGGTCGCAGGCATCATCTAGTATTTATATAAAAAACTAATACACTCTCGTAAATTTAATATTATATTTTGTCTCGTTTCTAAGTTGAAAATACAGATAATACTAACGAGGCAAACGCTTTGACTGCATAAACCTTGTGTGTAGTGTCGTCTTTGTTCCCAGCTCTACAGCCAGTGTGGTTCATTCCAATTATATTTCCAGAGTACGCGTGACAGCGAATTGAAAACAAGTTTGTTTCTATGAAAATGTGTGCACACATCTTATTATACCTATAGCTCGCTCATTAAACTTCAACTAAAATGGATATTTTAATTAATTTGTGCATAATATAAAAGGAGACGTCCTGACTGGTTAATGAGAGAAACTGAGCTGAAATTCTACACCTGAGAGTGACCTCTTTTACATAGAATTACTGGCTTTTCCCCGTGACTTCGTCAGCGATAATTTTTAATTTGATGTAGGTATTTCGCGTTTTGGTAGATTTTTTCCAAAACGAATTTAACGTTGATCTGTCTACATGTATAGCAGTGTTCAGGCCTACCCCTTAATATCTAAGGAGGCCAGAGCTCTATACGAGACAGGTATTTATATAAGTTGTGTGATAAACGCAGGCGGAAACGCGATGATGTTGCTCCTATGAGGGTGGCATGTTCAATATTAATGAACTAACCCTCTATAAAATTTGGCTTAAAAAAGACCACGTGTGAATTCTGCAGAATATTTTTTAGTCGGGGTCAGTACGAGTCGATGACGTGTAAAATCTTCACTTTCCAAACCCAGTGATATAAGCTGGACGTTGATGTCACGTATATGAGGGAAAAGAATAAGCGCCGAATTCAAAAACTCCTCCTTTTTAGAAGTCATATAAATGTTAGATAATAATAATAGGAGCTTTATCAAAAGGTAATCAAAACTTTTTTATAATGAGAATGCCCAAAATGTAGACAGATATAATTTAAACATGACGAGAGATATTCTGTAACAAGTAACAACGCTTGGTGTAGAGTTACATTGTCGAGTGTATCGTATTGTTCTCGGACGTAAGCAAACGGTAGATGAATGTTTTATGATAGAAGACAAACACCAAAATGTTGTACGTATGTAAATGTACGTTTTAGGTGCAATACAAAGATGATATTCGTAACTTAGTTGACGACAGAGATAGCAGCATTGAGGTTAGGTACCTACATCCTAAATAGTATGCTGCGTAGGCCCTATTGGCCGCTAAGTACAGGGTCACTGGGTGGGTGGGCGAACCCTTGCGATAAGCATCGCCGAGATGTTGGGTGTGAGACCTAGGGCTCGAAGACATCGGGAGACAACTTCTTCCTGAGGGCGCCTCCTGTGAAGCTAAGACCTCGGCTTAGGATGGACGTTTTAATGAGTGAGAGGTCGGTTGGAATAGGTGATTAGGTTGTGAGCAGGTGGTTTAAGTATGTATAGAAAGTCAGTAGTCTACTCCCGGGATAGGCCCACCTAGCTGCCTCTATTTTGTGTCCATGGTGTGCTTTAGGGTTTGATTTAGCTATAGCGTACTACGGACAGGTCAGAACAAAACATCTGCATGAAACATCAGCATTAGATACATAAGAAAAACTTCGTCTTGTCGCGCTCTCTGTGCTGTTCCATATGAAAGTGCGGACGCAGACTTTTTTTCACCCAGACAAGTCGAGTCAGTCAGTCAGTAATTTTTCCCTTATATTGAGCGCCTTCATCCATACCTTACATTCTAAATGCGAAAGTGTGTTTGACTGTCTGTCTGTCTGTCTGTCTGTCTGTTACCTTTTCACGATTACGAACAGTTTAACCGATTTTCACGAAGTTGTCTGTGACTTGTGAGACGGAAATAGGCTACTATTTATCCCGGAATAACAAAAAGTTCCCAGGGGATTTTTTAAACATAAATCCACGCGGACGAGCTCACGAACATCATCTGGCAATAGTATAGAGTATAGACTACATAGTTCTTTGAAATAAAAGTTTCGAGAGTAGTCTCGAAAAGGTCACATTACATTTACATTTCGTCAAGCGACGCCTAAAAGCAAACTCGCTAATTTTTATTATGTTTCTTTAGATAAGTTTTTCTTATGTGTAAATTAAATAGTTTTAAAAGTAACTTTTTGTTTCCATCAAATATCTTATGCAGGTAGGTAAGTAGAATTTCACATGCTTCGAAGCTGAGAAAAACACATTGAAGTTTTTAATCATTGATAACTCAGTTCCAATTATATTAATACTCGCTTGAGTTTTATTTTAAAACGGGTCTGAATCTGAACTGAAACAAGATCCGGCAAATACTTTAATGCCCGGGTCTGTATTTCAGATTATTGCTTTCACGCTAAATGAAAAACGCCGGACGTCATAAAGCATCGGTCGCTAAAGCACTTACTTTAATCGAAATAAGTTTTTGAAAAACATTTTTTGACGGAGTTATTTAAGTATGTTTGGAAATGTTGGTAACACGATTATTTTTTAATTACTTTCTTTAAAATATTATAAAAGACATTAATTATAGATAAATGAGATATTAGTTAAAATCTATCTATGAAGTAAAATAACTACCCAACTAAAAATATAGCCAATTCAAATCTAGAAAAAATAATTGTTCAGGTAGGAATGTATAATGTTACATATCTAATATCTATCTGGGGACCCGGGAGTGCCCCCGCCAAGACGAGCCAAACGAACGGGGTACTACTCGTAATATTAAAAAGAGGTATAAAAGTTTGTGAGGTTGTAGGGGGTAATCTCTGGATCTACTGAACTGATTTTGACAATTCTGGTACCAATAGAAAGCCACATTATTTGTGTCATAGGCCATTATTATTTACATGCCCAAGGGAGCATGCCGATGGCGAGCCAAACGCCCTCTATTATATATCTGTAAAAATGTGCAGAAATCACCACTGCGTTCGTGAAACATTGGCTTCCGTTCAATCAATGATCAATCAATGGCACAGTCAATCAATGATCGCGATCTAGATCGACGTGGATTTGATGAGGTGCTTGTTACTTTCCTACCAAGTACATACTGAAAATGCGTGTAATAACGTTGATAATGGCGGCCGGTATACAGTCAGTCCAGGGATCCCGATCCAGATTAATCGTGTAGAGTGGTAAGAGTTGGTAGGAAAGTCGTTTTAAAATAAAAAATCTGTGCGGTCTCTAGCACCTTTTACTGCTTCTAAAATGTCTCACGGCTCTTTACGGATGGTTTCGACTGTATATGAGCTATAGAAACTGACAGTTATTTCCCGTAGAAGAAGGCGATGCGCTGCTATATAGTTTTATCTATTCCGGTGGTTTATGTTATTGTAATATTATGTCTGTCCCCTTATATGTTAATGTATTGATAAAGTAGACCTATATTTTTGGTCCAATATGTTTATTATTTATTACAGGGCCTAAGCCGTGACACAATGTGAACCACAAAATCCCGCATCCCAAACAGTACTTTGCGTAACAACATATTTTTTTCTTTACTTTGATACGAGTAGGTTATTCCGAGGGCGAAAGGTTTTTGTAGTTGGGATTTGTAAGGATTTGGCGGTTGCCAATCTTCACGGTAAGACCTCGCAGGTGCTACATAGATTTTCGAGCAATATGAATAAAAGAAAATATAGCGTATAAAATAAAAAATATAGGGTAAAGAAAAATAATAACAGAACACTATTAAAACTTATGGAACAAGGCACACGGTATCTTGTTTTTATTTTTTTTAATATCTGGTCCACTTATTCTGTCTAAATAATTTTAGTTAGGGACAGTCGATTTTGTAGGGAACAGAAAAAAGCTTCCGAACAAATAATACTAGTACCAGTTCAAGCCAATAACGTTTCAGTATATTTCAATAAATTTAAAAGCAATTTCTCGAATATGGAAACAACTTTAACAATTTATAAGTTTCAGCATTGTTCATAGTTAGGTGAGTAGAAGTAAGTATTATTGAATATTGATATGAAAGAAAAGAACCTACATTTTTGTTAGTACCTACACAAGTAGTAATAGACAAAGGTTTTTCTTATAACTCGATACAGTCAAATATTGTATTCCTTTGAAAAATCATTAGAATCAGTTCACAGAAATTAAAAAAAACCAAGACAAAAAGAAACAATTTTACGTTACAGAACGATGCCGTGTAGAAACCGATTACTGGTCCATACCCGTAATCGGTTCGTACCGTACCGTTCGTTATACGGTATGTATATTAAATGTGGATTTAATACCTAACTGCCTTAATCTACCCATTTTTTGCAAATCGGTACGCTGGGTTTAAAATAACTACCATGCCCATTTTTTATCAAATAGGCGGTGCAGTGATAAACTTTGTACCAGTAAATTACGATAATAACAAAAGTTTAGCCAACGGACGCAGATGGCAGCACTCGGAAAATTATCAACACCCATATGGGTGCTAATCCATCAAGCGATCAGCGTGCATGCTCGCATTAATCACCTCTATTGATTAATGTCTCGCCGTACAAAGTACGCTCGTACCTAATTTAGTCCGTATATTGACGAAGAATCGAGTTTGATTTTTACAGACTTCCGCAAAGGAGGAAGTTATCATTTTTAGGGTTCCGTAGCCAAATTTGGCAAAAACGGAACCCTTATAGATTCGTCATGTCTGCCTGTCTGTCTGTCCGTCTGTCTGTCTGTCTGTCTGTCTGTCTGTCTGTCTGTCCGTCCGTGTGTCACAGCCACTTTTTTCCGAAACTATAAGAACTATAATGTTGAAACTTGGTAAGTAGATGTATTCTGTGAACCGCATTAAGATTTTCACACAAAAATAGAAAAAAAACAATAAATTTTGGGAGTCCCCATACTTAGAACTGAAACTCAAAAATTTTTTTTTCATCAAACCCATACGTGTGGGTTATCTATGGATAGGTCTTCAAAAATGATATTGAGGTTTCTAATATCATTTTTTTCTAAACTGAATAGTTTGCGCGAGAGACACTTCCAAAGTGGTAAAATGTGTGTGTGTCCCCCCCCCCTGTAACTTCTAAAATAAGGGAATGATAAAATTAAAAAAAATATATGATGTACATTACCATGCAAACTTCCACCGAAAATTGGTTTGCACGAGATCTAGTAAGTAGTTTTTTTTAATAATTTAAAACTTACTACAGGTTTGTACGGAACCCTTGGTGCGCGAGTCCGACTCGCACTTGGCCGGTTTTTTTATTTGTAACTAATATTTAAAACAGTTTCTGTGCTGTCAGTTCTGTTTTTTTAACGTTACAAAAATCTCGTTTAGATTTTTCCCGTCCCTTATTTAGGTTTGGATAAAATTCCTTATTTCAAGTTGATTAGTTTCATTAAATTAAATGATATTAGGTATATCTAGTATTTTAAATGTGAAAGTTTTGATGGATGGATGGATGTTTGTTACTCATTCACGCCAGAACGGCTGAAAGGATCTGGATAAATTTCGCACAGTGATAGATTATTATTTAGAATAACACATGCTACTTTTTAAGGAGTTCCCGCGGGCACTAAAAAAACCTCAATATACGCGAACGAAGTCGCGGGCATCAGCTAGTATTTAATAAATTATTTATTAAATACATGAAGGATAAACTGCAGGATCAGTGTACTTAAAAAATTATATTTAAGGCCCCTATATAGGTACTAGACAGGATTTTAGGAATTCCCACCCCGAGTGAAACCGGGTCGTTTCCTCAAGAGATTTGATACCTAGGCTACTTATAATGGCGCTCACAATAGTTAAAGTTTTAAATCCATTTCTGCGAGCGTAGTTTCAATAAAATCCTTAAATTTTTAAGACCCATTAAAATTTTACACGCGGTAGCTAAAGCCCTCGTGAAATATTAACGTTCAGTTTATTGTTTAATCTGATACGATACGCCATTGTATGTTATCAACTGTGGACATCATCCGAGCTGCTAATTAATATTGCAAATGTTGTTGGACCGAGATACAGAGAGAAATAAACGTAATACGCATATGAGGTCATCATTTAATGATCCTAGAGCCCGTAGTAAGTTTTGAGGGGATATTTGATAAATGGTGTAAGTTTGTAAGGTCACCTTACAAACTTCGATATCTATATACTATATTATGCTAAACAGGCCCAGCTTAGAAGACGACAGAACTTTTTTAAATGTGTTTTAGAAAAAATAAAATTCAGAAACAATATTTAATCTCAACAGATATTATGCCGATACAAGTAGTAGGTTGTTATTAAAATAATTGAAGTTAACATAGGGGGAGTATGTAGGAAGGCAAAGGTGTTTAAACCTAAGGGGTACGGGGGACAGTCCCGTTGTAAGGGTATGGGCCCAGGTAGATGGTGTAGGCTTAGCGCCTGGCTACATTGAGTGGGATAGTTAGTAGGCACCGCACCGTCTTCACCCTCAGACGTGCGATATTAAGTTGTGTCTCACTCCGCGATCCAAGGGTATCATCGTGTTATAAAGTCACCCATTGTAATTACAATACAATTAGTGATACGACTTATTAACTTTTAATCGTCGTGTTACATTGGCTAACATAACATAACAATGACTATTAGGTCGCATAACGTCCCATTCGCTTAAACTTCCTACGGACTCTTGGTCTATAATATGAGGTTGCATTATAAAATATTCATAAAATTTTTGCAGGAATGAGACCTGTATATGGTAACGATCATTGAGGTCATCTAAAATGAAAATGGAACATATGTAGGAAGTCGAAATGCAGGTCAAACTTGTCGTAGAATAGATGACCGCACCAACAAACTATGTTATGAATTGATGCTCAGTTTCCGATCGTAGCAGCATCTGCATTCAACATGTCCATCTATCAAGTATGCGTACCTATAGTCTGGCTTCTAAAAATTCGGTCATTCGAAATTTAATTAAAAAAATAGACATTGTGGCCAATTCTGTTTATCACAATCTCTAAGCTTAACTAAAATGACAGCTTTAAATCTAGTGCTGTCCCTTTCGGCTGGGAGTATTATGAAAGGGTTAGCAATATTTTTAATGATGGAATTTTAGTTTAGAGATTGTGCACTACATAATCAGCCCCATTGTCCGTTAGACGGACAATGGGGCTGATTATGTCCCAAGGTGTTGGAATGGCGACCCTGCATTGAAACGGCAGCGGCTTTGGAATAACAGGATCCACGGCGCAAGACCTCGGCGTGTGATAGTCATGTAGAATGTAACAAAGTCGCAAGTTTCTTTATGAGGCCGGTAAAAAGCTTGTAGATTACATCGTAACGTTTTGTTTAAAAGCTTGTATTGTTTTAACCATTACGTAAAAACGCGATTATTTATTTGACACTAATTATTTTTAAAAGCGTGCTCTAGGTTAGTTGCGTAATATTAATTACAGTTAAATGTCTGCTACGGCACACCGAACACAATCACCTATGATTGGCTAACACTCTTGCTTATGACCAACATCCATTGTGTCAGCAAGAATACAATTCAGCCGCTCACAACCATTGAGACTATGCAGCCAGCAGCTTTTTTCCGAGGGCTACAGATTATTGTAATTCTAATGTCACGCTATTTTAATAGGAATGTGTATAACCCCATAGAAAATAAGTTTGGCTCTTACTTGAATAATACATTAAACATTCAATAACAATGGAACTTCGATTGTATGGAGCACAATCCGAATACATTCCACTTTAACTCTTGACCTATTATTTGCGTGGTCACATAGATATAATAAAATATTCTGCTGTGCGCACTTGCAGCTCATAAATAATTATTAATTACTTTATAATTACACCCGTTGATAGCGAGCGTTACGACGCGACGGCTATAAGATAATACATTTAATTGAAATACAATACCTGCCCCCCGATCATGTAAGAATAGCCGATCAAACGTTAAAGATCGTCGTCAAAGGAAAATAAACCATAACAGCATTAAATTAGAGCTCAATTTCGTCTACCCATTCTTATACGTTTAGGTATGTACGATACTCTAACTTAAAAGAATGGATACACGAAATTGAGCTCTAATTCAATGCTGTTATGATTTATTTTACTTTGACGAAAATCTTCAACGTTTGATCGGGCATTCTTACATGATTGGGGGGCTGATCCATGTCGATTTAAGTTTTTTAAAAATCACTATTGTAGACCATATCACTACTCGACTCGACTCGACTACTACTCATATTCGAATAGGTATATTCATACTCTTATTCCGTTATTCAGAAATCTTAGAGATATTGCACCTATTGAGCCGACAATTATGGTTTATAAGTCGTTGTGTCTTCCGATCATGACCTATTGTATCTGTGCATGGGGTGGGGCTGGAAAAACGTTTTTGCTTCAGTTAGAACGAGCGCACAGAACCTTACTCAAAACTATTTTTAAAAAACCATTTAGATATCCCACTGATCAATTATACAAAGAGTGCAATCTACTCAACGTTCGTCAACAATACTTAGCTTCAATAATTTTACGTTTTCACTCAAAATTTGATCACTGCACTATAATTAATAATAAAAGAGTAGTAAAATTTCCATTATCAGTTACTAACACAAGTTTTGCCCAATCTCAATTTGAATTCGGCTCATCGTATGCATATAATGTATTCAGTAGGGCTAACAAAGGTATAAATTTGTATAATATTAATAAATTTAACTTGACTAAGTCTCTTAGAAGCTGGCTGGCACCTAAGGGCTACGACGCAACTGAAAATATTTTAAAAATAATAAAATAGCATTGCGTGCACTTACTCACACACACACACACACGCACACACACTCACACACACACCACACGCACAAACACATTCAGTTTTTCACACCACAATTCATTAGAAATTAGTAATTAGTTTTTAGGGTTCCGTACCCAAAGGGTAAAAACGGGACCCTATTACTAAGACTCCGCTGTCTGTCTGTCTGTCTGTCTGTCTCCAGGCTGTATCTCATAAACCGTGATAGCTAGAAAGCTGAAATTTTCACAAATGATGTATTTCCGTTGCCGCTATAACAACAAATACTAAAAATTAAAAAAATATATAAATTAAGGGGGGTCCCCATACAATAAACGTGATTTTTTCGTATTTTTTTGCTCAATATTAAAAACGGTAACAGGTAGACGGTTCAAATTTTCACAGAATATTAACTTATATATTACCTTTCAAAATAAATAATTAAATATCAATAAAGTAAATACTAAAGGGGGGCTCCCATACAACAAACGTAATTTTTATTTTTAATACGTCATAAATCGTAAAACTTACTACAGGTTTGTACGGAACCCTCGGTGCGCGAGTCCGACTCGCACTTGGCCGGTTTTTTAGAAATAATTATCCTGTGTCAATGGAAGGAACTACCCTCTGCAATACAGGTCATCCTAGCGCAGAGGGTAGGGTCCGATATAAAATTTGTTGTCATTTTATGGAAATAAATATTATTCTTATTCTTATACAGCAAAATAACCTCGATCACTTGCTCCGTTGCAGCATATTATAAGAAAAAAAAGCAATAACTCTTACGCCATGACATACGCATTATATAATTTTGATATGATCAAACTATTAATTACTTAATTACTGATATTATAAAATAGAGTTTATTTTATCAAATAATAAAGTTACAATCAATTTGCAACGACCGTCGAATAATAAAATAATTAAAAGCTTATCTTCCATTTCCACGCTGACATAGTAAGCTGAAAGCTTTCAGTTTTATCAGCATTCAATAAAATTAAAAAATGTATGCATTGCATTAACATTTATATACGCACTAGCTGATGCCCGCGACTTCGTCCGCGTGGACTAAGTTTTTTCGATTCCCGCGGGAACTCATTAATTTTCCGAGATAAAAAGTAGCCTATGTATGTATGGTATATTCTTTATAGCTGATTCCCGCGACTTCGTCCGCGTGGAATAAGTTTTTCAGTTAATTTTCCAGGATAAAAAGTAGCCTATAATACTATCCCACGGTATAATCACCCTATAATGGTGAAACACGTACTTCTTCATATTTTAACGAAAGCCCAAATGCTGTTTCATGGCTATTAAAAAAAATTAAATTAAATTAAATTAAAATAGATAAAATAAAATAATATAAAATTAAATTAAATTAACATAATAAGACGTATGTACAGGTGTAACTATCTATTCCTTGTTTGGATTTCGATGCATTGAAATCCAATGCGTCACCATTGGAATAGGCAAGTCCTGGCCCACCACCTGTTGGCTATAACTTGAGAAATTAAGGAGTTTCATACAAACTCTCAACTCCTATTTCACCCCTTCGGGGGTGGAATTTTGAAAAACTGTGAAACACATATGTTTTCATTTTCAACCCGCAGCTCATATATCAAGTTTCATGGCTATAACTTGAGAAATTAAGGATTTTCATACAAACTCTCAACTCCTATTTCACCCCTTCGGGGGTGGAATTTTGAAATACTGTGAAACACATATGTTTTCATTTTCAACCCGCAGCTCATATATCCAGTTTCATGGCTATAACTTGAGAAACTAAGGATTTTCATACAAACTCTCATTCCCTATTTCACCCCTTCGGGGTGGAATTTTGATAAACTGTGAGACACATATGTTTTCATTTTCAACCCGCAGCGCATATATCAAGTTTCATGGCTATAACTTGAGAAATTAAGGACTTTCATACAAACTCTCAACCCCTATTTCACCCCTTCGGGGGTGGAATTTTGAAAAACTGTGAAAAATATATGTTTTCATTTTCAACCCGCAGCTCATATATCAAGTTTCATGGCTATAACTTGAGAAATTAAGGACTTTCATACAAACTTTCAACCCCTAATTCACCCCTTCGGGGGTAGAATTTCGGGATAAAAAGTATCCTATGTCCTACCTCGTAGTATGGTCTCAAATCGTGCCAAGTTTCGTTTGAATTCATTCAGTAGTTTCGGCGTGATGCGCGGCCAAGATACAGACAGACAGACAGACAGACAGACAGACAAAAATGAAAAAAATTACAGATTTGGCTTCAGTATCGAATAATGAGTGCCCTCCAAAAAAAATTTTCAAAATATCTTCAATGTACAGAATTGGACCTGTTACAGTTTTATTATAAGTATAGATATTATGATTTTTGTCTTTTTGCATCATTAAGTATCAACGTCACGTAAATATTTATCATTATATACGTCCAATGTTGGAGATAGACTTCTCGGACTCTTTGAATCTTTCAAATATTGACGACCTTCGTGGCGCAGTGTTGAGCGCTGTTGTCTTAACGTGCGGAGGTCCCGGGTTCGATCCCCGGCAGGGTCAATTTGGGCATTTATGATTTCTGATTTTTCCCTGGTCTGGCCTGGTAGGAGGCTTCGGCCGTGGCTAGTTACCACCCTACAGGCCAAGACGTGACGCCAAGCGATTTAGCGTTCCGGTACGATGCCTTGTAGAAACCGAATAGGATTATGGGTTTAAATAACTGCCATGGCCACAGGTTAGCCCGCTACCATTTTAGACTGCATCATCACTTACCATCAGGTGAGATCGCAGTCAAGGGCTAACTTGTAGTGGATAAAAAAAAGTAATTACCGCCACCCATGAACATTTGCAGCACCAGAGGAACCGTGAATGCGTTGCCGGCTTTTACAAATGTTTGTTTGTATTTATATTGTTGATCTTTAGGACCGGTAACATGGCTACATAGTAAGACCACGACGTGTGAGGTATTTGGATCCGAAAAAAAAACTCGTAGGTAGGTATGCGATAAATTGCTTGCAAGCAAGGCTCCGGGTTTTCTGGGTTAGAGAAACAATTATTTAATGATGGCAAATCCGCTCTAGTTAGAGGAAACTAGTAAATGATCAATTTGGCCTGACTCAAACATTACCGAATCTGGTACACTTACATACTATAGTGATGTACTTGTATATAAAACATTGAAGTAAAAGTGCTAGGCAAGAGGCTTTCTAGAAAAATAAGTCATTGTACTTATAAAAGCGCGTTCCGGAAATGTCATGGCTACATTGAGTCTCGCAAAATTCAACCAATTTTAGCCCTTAGCCTATTTTGCATTAGATTCAGAATGGTTTAAGCTAAAATTAGCTAAAGTAGCCTCACCGTTTGATGTAGAAACATGTCTGCGAACAACATACCTAAAAATCTACCTATTCACCTGGTTATTTCGTACCTTCTTTGCTAATTGCTTGGTAAATAGTTTCGTAACATTATGACTACGGTGGTTTTGATTAATCATTTGTTTTTATGGATACAATAATAATATTATCTACTAACATAAAGATTTTGTAGAAGCTTTTTATTAAGCTGTCAGTACTGGTAAGTATCACACGACGTAAGTATTTTGACTTATCATGATCGTATCTTGGAGTAGAAAATCGTATCGTAGACAGACGGACTGCCTTAAGACTGTACGCTGGCTGCAAAATTTCAGTTCTGTTGCTGTTATTTGAATTACAAAAGTGGTGTCGGTTAGGTTATGCCCTAAACATCACCATGAGTCTTGAAATCATTAGCGTTATTAAAAAGATTCAGTAAAGGTAGTATATGGCAGTATAGACAAAAATCATAAGCCATATCAATATAATTATCTAATTATAAATTCGAAAGTATGTATGTTTGTCTTCTACCCATTCAATGCCCATCCACGTAACCGATTTTGATGAGGTGAAACCACGCGGACGATATTGCAGGCTATACCTAGTCTAGTTTTTATAAATTCTTAAAACACTGTTATTAATGCAAAAGATACCTAAACAAATATGAAATTCACATTGAAATGAATGGCTCCTACACCGTCCTTTATAAACAACAGAATGCTCTCATGCAAATTGGGTATTTTATCTCCCGAGCACTTTTAGTATTTCCCACAAGAGATTAGCTGACTTTTACAGTGGAAGATTAATACTTTGAACCACTCACACCAAGCTGTGTTAAAAGCGTGCTAATGTATTTCTATCACTAGCTACGAAATACTGTGTTGCTTATACGTAGGCACTTACTATAAAATAGTGCACACTTTCAACTTAAGTGAGAAAAGTTGTAGGTGGCATTTAACATCTATGGTACTTTTTGTCTGGCAGGTATAGCCTCCAGCCATGTTAAAATAAAAATTACAGTTACTATTTCTTTTTTTTATATCGAGCAAATGAGCAGGCGGGTCACCTAATGATAAGTTTGACGACCTCCGTGGCATAGTGTTGAGCGCTGTTGTCTTAACGTGCGGAGGTCCCGGGTTTGATCCCCGGCAGGGTCAATTTGGAGTTTATAATTTCTGAATTTTCCCTGGTCTGGCCTGATGGGAGGCTTCGGCCGTGGCTAGTTTCCACACTACCAGCAAAGACGTGCCGCCAAGCGATTTAACGTTCCGGTACGATGCCGTGTAGAAACCGAAGGGGTATGGGTTTAATATAACTGCCATGCCCCTGACAGGTTAGGTCGCTACCATCTTAGAATGCATTATCACTTACCATCAGGTGAGATCGCAGTCAAGGACTAACTTGTAGTGGATTAAAAAAAGAAGTAATTACCTACCGCCGCCCATGAACATTTGCAGCACCAGAGGAACCGTGAATGCGTCGCCGGCTTTTAAATTGTTTGTTTGTATTTATATTGTTGATATTTAGGAACATGGCTACATAGTAAGACCACGACGTGTGAGGTACATTCACATTTTCAATAACGTAGGTAAATTCAAAGGGCGAAAACACATCGCCCCTAGATCTGTATGGTGTTTGCCACACGGGCGATGGCGCGGCAAAAGGCTACGGGCTACGAGTATCTACATCGCTACGAATATAAGCATGCGGTCGCTATGAGCTTTCTCATTTAGTTCAGACTAGCTGATGCCCGCGACTTCGTCCCCATGGTTAAAGTTTTTTTGATTCCCACGGGAACTCCTTAATTTTACGGGATAAAACGTAGCCTATGTCACTCTCCAGGTCGTCAACTATACCTACCCATGTCAAAAGTCACGTCGATCCGTTGCTCCGATGCGGCGTGATTGAAGGACGAACCAACAAACCAATAAACCAACAAACCAACAAACAAACACACTTACGCATTTATAATATTAGTAAGTATGATGATCCATATTATACCATCTATACAGAAAGTCTCATCTGTCTGTATGTAAACTTTTTAAGACTCATAAGTTCTAATTTTGATCCTGAATGAATGAAACAGATCAACGGAATATTATAAGAATTTAAATCCAAGTGGGAGAAGTCACGGGCATCATCTAGTCATAAAATTGTATCCTAGTAACACACAGTAGGTAATACTTAGTTAGCTAGTAATTGTGTTTTATAAAGTTACATTATTACCTATCTGATACTGTTATAATACAATAAAATATCCAAAGATTAATAACGATATCCAAGTACAATATAAATTAATTATTTTTCTTGGAATAGTTGGATTTTATGTTTGGGAGTGCAATTTTTTTTCTTGAAAGTCTCGAGTGAAATACACAGTTGTACCTACAGTGGAAAAACTGATAGATTGTCGTAAATCGTCCTACAGCTGGGAGTAAAGCCTAATTTTTTGCATGCAGGATTTCTTTCACTAGCAAGTTATCTCTGTACAATAATTTCTTCAAAATCGATTAAGCGTATGGGCCGTGTTGAGGTATAATAAACAGACACACGCACCTTATTTATAATAATATATGTATGAATTTCTGTAGCATTATTCACTTCACTATTCACTTGTGGCAAAACCACGGAGAAAGTGCGTAAGCAACTGTTACCGTGCGGTTAGAAATCGTATACGTTTTCCGATATAGTTACCTACTCACAAAACATTAACCCTACCCATGGAGACTTGGGTTTCAATTTTCATAAGGCCACATCTAGATGAATAGCGTAGGTATGCCGTAGGACGATGACCTACAAAAAGGCTTTCTATGTACGCCGTGATACGTGGAACACTCGACGGGGGACAAGAGTGTCGTTAGTCAGAACCGTGTGTAGTGAAATTATTTTTAGCAGAAACACACAATTTTAAAAAATTCTTTTTGCATTTTATATAATACCAGCTGAGGCCCGCGACTACGTCCGCGTGGATTAAGGTTTTTTGGTTCCCGCGGGCACTCCTTATAATCCTGATAAAAAGTAGCCTATGTGTTATTCCAGACTATAATCTATCTCTGTGCCAAATTTCATCTAGATCCGTTCAGCCGTTCGGACGTGGTTGAGTACCAAACATCCATACATCCATCCAAACTTTCGCATTTAGGTTTATTATCTATTTGACTAGCTGTTACTCGTGACTTCATCCAGGCGGTTTTTAAAATCCCATGGAAACGATTTGAAGTGCCAGCCTCTGAAAAAGGAGGAAAATAGCTTGCGTATTTTCGCGTAAAGATGTAGTATTGGACGCCACAATAATAATGTGTATACTTATTAAGTTTACACTTTGCGTTCGTCCCAAAATCCTTTGGGCTTATTAAAACGACTATAATTACCATTTAAAACCACCATTTACCTATTGCCATTTAAAAACATTTAAGCTGAGTTTTACCTACACATTTAATCGCCAACCCTTCTAACTATAGTCAGTTTTCTAAACCGGGCACAGCTGTAGAGTTACTAAAACAAGGCAGACTTGACCTATCAAAATGCCTGTGAAGTAGACCATAAGGAATAGAATTGTAAAATCTGTCGTAACTTTTCGAAGTACTAGCACCCAGGCACACTGAATAACGCGACATCAAAGGCAAAAGCAATAACTAACTTTACTCTTTCAATTTCAGATTAGAATGTTGTAATATTAAACTCTCTAACCTCCATTCCGCGAAATCTACGCAGAACTTCAGAAACAAGGCATGACTAGTCTTCGTGCTATTTGATAAAATATGTCTATCGATCGATGAATTTAGTGAAGCAAATCCGAGCCAAGAACAGATTTTAGTCAAGAGCTCTAGACTAAATTATTCGATATTATAATTTAATTATTTATATTGCACTTGTGTTGCTTGCAATTTTTTTCTATAGAATTATTATTGGTATGGTATGGTATTGGACTTGATACGTAAATGTGAAAACTGGAAGTGTTAACCACCCAACATATTAATACAAAATCTGAAGCCAAACTTCCGGAAAATTGATCGCGGATAGTTATTGGGTTCTCTAACTTTATTAAAGGTTTACGTACACGTTCACGAGTTTGATTTTTCTCGTTTAAAGCGATACATCGTCTAACTTCAATAGTAAAGTTTAAATTGCTTTCGCATCACATCGTAGCCGACAACATTTTAATCCCCGTATTTCTGTAAATCACTACCTACAGCTGTTGTAAGATAAGCCAGCTTGCCGCATCTGTCTATTTAATTTTATCTTTAAAATACTGAACTGATACCGTATGTATGTATGTACTCACTCGGTAACCAATTATTAAGAAAGTTGAGTCGGCTGTGGTCTAACTACCCAGATCAAAACTAATAATCCAGAGAAGATTATTATTTTTTTACTCTATAATTCTTCTGTGATTGGTGATATACTTAAGCTTAAGCACAGATTGACCGATACTTGAAATCGTGTTCTTTGCTGATGTCGGTGTATTATATAAGGGCCATTATTTTATCCCATCGGTCTCAACTCTCAACTTTGCTTTTAACAGATTTTAATAACTAAACGTGGAAGATTAGATGAAAAAATTTAAAAATACCAAACCGATTTCATTTATATAATTTTCAGTTATGAAATTTTCACTCACAATAGATTTAAATATGAAAGTTATAAACTTATAACATCTTAATCTGACCTTAACGTACAGGCATAAAGAGAACCGACATTCAATACATTATTCATAAACCCTTTCCAATAAACTCCGAGAAATTTAATTTAATTTAGATGGAGAATACGTTTGTCGGTTCCCTGTAAAAATCCCATCGATACAAAAGGATTTTCGTAGCAAAGATGAAACATTGAAAACGAGGGATGCATTTATTTTTATGAGTGCTGTAATCCCTCGCTAAAAGCTGTAGTTTGGTAGGTTTTTAGCAGCAGGTTTTTTACCGGGCAGTTCAAAAACTTTAGCGCGTAAGCTTGAAATTGAATTTGAAATACTGGTTTGATATTTTGTTATGGAGGATAATTGTGTCACTGTTAACTCTATATCCGTCTAAATACTCTAATTACAAAATATTTCTGTTTGCATCTCTCTCAACTATCTGTTTTTACTTTGTATGGCGCTCAACCAAGATCCAAAGGTCAAGTCGATCCTTGGAAAACGAACATGTACCTACCTACTTGCTCTTTGAAGACGGCGCAGACGACCTTACTAAGACTAACAGTACTTACCTACCTTTTTATAAAATTAAGAGGTACCTATCAATTGGTTTGCCTCAACTGTAATCCACGCGAAAGAAGTAGGTAATGGGGAAAAGCTAATCCATACTTGAAGACCTCACGGGCAAAAAAAGGATTGTCAGAAAAGGATAACTTTGAATAGAGCGGAATCCTAAGTTAAAAAATCTCTAATTTAAAAAATATAATATTAACCTTTATATTACTTATTATTTAAGTTATATGACTAAAATATAATTTTCTTCGAAATATAAAGAGAATACATTCATAATTAAACCTTCATTCACTCTGACAGCGACGGTTATTGATAATACCGTATCGGCAGGGTGAAAGATATACTCAAATACCATTAGATGGCACTGTTAAAGCAAATTAAAATTTTTACTGACATTCCTTTTTTTTCCTGTGTAGTCTTCACTTATATTATGAATGCGAAAGTGTCTGTTTGTCTGTTACCTTATCACGCCTCAACCGTTTAATCTATTTTAACCAAATTTAATTTAAGCTTGCACTACGGAGACAGAATTATAATAGTACGAGTAGGTATAACTCCTTATCCCGAAAAATCAAAAAGTTTCTAAAGTACGTATTACCTATCAATAAAAATAACGCGTACGAAGTCGTGGGCATTGCAGGTACTTGGGGTGAGTCATGCTAATATAATCACAAAAAAAAAACATGTGCCTAATGCATAAAAACAACGATCGGTATAAAACAATATTGTGTAAAAGTTATTCAATTCACCATATAAGCCGAGAAATCATTCTTAATAGAATTTGTAACAATATTTTTCTTGTCGAAAACGACAATATTTCCTTGAGCTTTTATATTCAGAGCAATAACGTATCCGTTTTGGGGGCAAATTCAATCCTGCCGCGGCAGCGAAGCGCGAACTGTACGAGAGAGAGCGGCCATTCACGCGTACCAGATTGACAACCGAAAATACCCGGCGAAATAGGGGCCTTAGTGGAAAACTCTGACAAAATCATAAACTCGGGTACATATTCCGCTTCTATTAAAGAAAATTTGCTCCAACTTTTAAAATGAGAGTTGTTATGTTATACATGATAATTAAAAACGAATACCTGCTAATCTAATTTTTGCTGGTCTTTTAAGTGGGTTAATTTGTCAATACTTTTTTCTTATGTGTTTTGAAGTATTTACTCTGAAATAAATTAATTTCTATCAGATTTTATTGCTGTTTGAGTGTTTGAAATTCGATAGCATTTGAGTTTGAGTTTAAAGTTCGAAAATAATCAAATAAAATATAATATTATAAATGCGAAAGTTTGGATGGATGGATGTATGGATGTATGGATGTTTGTTACTCAATCACGCTCCAACGGCTGAACGGATCTGGCACAGAGATAGATTATAGTCTGGAATAGCACTTTACTTTTTACTTTTTATCCCGGAAAATTAAAGAGTTCCCGCGGGAATCGAAAAACCTCAATACACGCGGACGAAGTCGCGGGCATCAGCTAGTTGATCATACTTATTAATACCAATTTATAAGTCTTTCATGCTTTAGATTAAAATTTTATTTTACTGAAATAAACTTTTACAACATAAAGCACCTTCCGTTAGTCTCTAAATGAATCGTATTACCGTTTTTTATGCAAAAGAATTAAAAAAGATCTATACTTATAATAAAACTGTAACAGGTCCAATTCTGTACATTGAAGATATTTTGAAATTTTTTTTTGGAGGGCACTCATTATTCGATACTGAAGCCAAATCTGTAATTTTTTTCATTTTTGTCTGTCTGTCTGTCTGTCTGTCTGTCTGTCTGTCTGTCTGTCTGTATCTTGGCCGCGCATCACGCCGAAACTACTGAATGAATTCAAACGAAACTTGGCACGATTTGAGCCCATACTACGAGGTAGGACATAGGATACTTTTTATCCTGAAATTCTACCCCCGAAGGGGTGAAATAGGGGTTGAAAGTTTGTATGAAAGTCCTTAATTTCTCAAGTTATAGCCATGAAACTTGATATGTGAGCTGCGGGTTGAAAACGGAAACATACGTGTTTCACAGTTTTTGAAAATTCGACCCCCAAAAGGGTGAAATTGGGGATGAAAGTTGGTATGAAAGTCCTTCGTCTCTCAAGATGTTTTACAAGTTATATCAACGAAACTTTTTATTTTGGCTAACGGTAAAAAATAAAGAAGTACGTGTGTCACAGTTTTTCAAAATTCCACCCCTAAGGGGGTGAAATAGGGGGTGAAAGTTTGTATGAAAGTCCGTCATTTCTCAAGTTATAGCTATGAAACTTGGTATATGAGCTGCGGGTTAAAAATGAAGACATACGTGTTTCACAGTTTTCCAAAATTCCACCCCCAAAGGGGTGAAATAGGGGTTGAAAGTTTGTATAAAAGTCCGTCATTTCTCAAGTTATTTCGATGAAACTTGCTATATCCGCGCGGACGAAGTCGCGGGCATCAGCTAGTTTTCTATAAATTTTTATTAACAACAACAAAATGTAAATCTCTATTTTTCAATTCGAATATTATAAATATTTAGTATCACTTCACTTCCGTGTCAAAGAATATTCATCTTTGTTTTAATACTATCAACATGCAAATTTTTCTACTGGAAAGGCCCGCCTGCATTTTCTGATAATAGCCGAAATCAATATACAGCGTCCGTCGGCCTGAGGCCCACTAAGTTATTTAAAATGCAGTCGACAAATCATGCGAGTGAAAATGCAATATTCGCCTTGCCCACGCGGGAACATGGTTATTTTCAATCACGTTTTTCATCAAAGAAATGTCTTCATTTCATGTATGTACAAAACAAACTTTAGAAAGATTTCATTTTTCAATCAATCACGCCAGAACGGATCTGGATGAAATTTGGCACAAAGATAGATTATAGTCCGAAATAACACATAGGCTACTTTTTATCCCGGAAAACTAAAGAATCCCCACGGGAACCAAGAAACCATTATCCACGCGGACGAAGTCGATACATATATAAGTAGTCAGTAATATAATATAACATCAACTTTATTCACAGCTGTAAGGGGCTTCTGCCGTTAGGCAAATGTATGGCTTCGCTAGAGAGAAAGGTAATAAATTACACTATTGCTTAACTAGGCTCAATGAAATGCTGAGTATTTTTTTAACCGACTTCCAAAAAAGGAGGAGGTGCTCAATTAGGCGCGTAGGTATATATTTTTTTTAATGTATGTCGGTGCATATTTGTTGGTGAATGCATATAGTATAGGTACCAATTCACGAGTATACGATTCAACTCTGATTCCCAAACTCCTCAACCCTGATGCTGCAGGGTACAGAACTCCTTAACAATAGCGATTTAGGATTTTTTAATGGTGAATTCATATTATAGGTATCAAGCAACGACTTCATACTTAACCCCAAGAACATGGACTTCATCATTGAAGTTTGAACTATTATGTACACTAAAAAGTTAAAAATAAATATAATATATATATATACATATATTTATAACACAGGGCGGGTATTTATAACAATAGGCAAAGTTGACGCATCAGTCTCGCCCGACGTCAACATAGGGTGTAGAAATCAAAATTATTTTTTTACTTTACAGTGACTTTGGAAGTCGGTTTTTTGGAAAGAATTTTTATGTCTGTTAATAAAATCTCATATAACATATTATTATGTTATATGAAATTAGCTGAAATAAAGAAGAAAAAGCTGGGGCGTGTCAGCTAGTTAATACTAGCTGACACACCCAGCTTTGCGTGGGCAGGCTTACCTCACGCACTACAGCCGCAGAATAGAATTAATACATAATAGTAATAGACCTTAAGTTTACAATAATCGAAACAAAGCTTTTACCCGTGGAGGAGTTGGCGCTCTCCATCTCCGCAATATTCACGAAATGAAAGTCGGTCAGATTTGACGGAAATGAAGCGTAAAATCGAAAAAAATCTCACCCTCTATCCTGAAGGAACCTAGTGATTTTTCTGGATAAGTACATGACATTAAAATCGCATTAGAAAAAGAAATTATTACAAATGAAATACTTTACTATTAGTCATATAACGGGAACTACTTTATTCACACACCACTACAGCCCATTAACGTCCCACTGCTGGGCACAGGCCTCCACTCTTTTAAGAGTTAGGGAATTAGAGCTTATACCCACCAGGCCACCACGCTGCTCCAATGCGGGTTGGCGAGTTTATTCACACATACGATGATAAAATAACATGTCCAAACACAGATTTCATAAAAAAATACGATATCACCAGCTGTTATTAAAATACATACTTATAAACAACTAGCTGATGCCCGCGACTTCGTCCGCGTGGATCGAGGTTTTTCGTTTCCCGCGGGAACTATTTTCCGGGATAAAAAGTAGCCTATGTGTTATTCCAGACTACACAGAGATAGATTATAGTCTGGAATAGCACATAGGCTACTTTTTATCCCGGAAAATTAAGAAGTTCCCGCGGGCATTGAAAAAACTTCCCGGTCCGGAGGTCCCGGGTTCGATCCCCGGCAGGGTTTGGAAATTTATAATTTCTGAATTTTCCCTAACCTGGCCTGGTGGGAGGCTTCGGCCGTGGCTTATTACCATCCTACCGGCAAAGACGTGCCGCCAAGCGATGCCCTGTAGAAACCGAATAGGGGTATGGGTTTAATTAACTGCCATGCCTCTAACAGGTTAGCCCGCTACCATCTTAGACTGCATCATCACTTACCATCAGGTGAGATCGCAGTCAAGGGCTAACTTGTAGTGGATTAAAAAAAAAAATTAATCCACGCGGAAGAAGTCGCGGGCATCATCTAGTTGTATATAAGGGAACGAGGCTAACATGCAGAAACGTAAAAACCTTTAAATAAAAGATTTTTAAAAAAAGTTATAATATTACGAGTAGGTATGTTTCAAATCAAGAAAAGGAAGGTCTGTTATCCTGCAGGTAATCTTAATAACCTTGGTACAAGTAAAGTGAGTTCGGGATATTTGTTTTGTTTAAACTTTCGTATGCTGTCACGCAAAACTTTTAACAAGCCCCACTCAGCCCCTCAGTTGAGAAGGTATTGTGAATACCTTGCTGGTTGGAAACAATGTTAATTCTGTAACTAATACAATTATTGTGACCCTATCTGCTCAAAAAAACGAGTGTATTGTTAACAGGGCTCATGTAAGTAAGTTTGTATTAGGTATGTGTGAGTTTCTTTATTCCACCATATCTTCTTAATGCCTAAATAGATTTTGATGTATGGGATATCGTTAGAATCATCACCCCGAGTGACACTGGCTATAAATTTAGTGAAAAAATTCAATATGGCTGGGCAGACGTGGATAAATCCATATCCATACTATCCATACTATCTGTCTGTCTGCTACGCTTTCATGGCCCATCTAATCAACCGATTTTGATGAAATTTGGTATATAGATAGATTGCATCCCGGAAAATTAAAGAGTTCCCGCAGGAATAAAAAAACTGAATCCACGCGGACGAAGTTAAAAATATGAACAAATTCCTATCCAAAAATTTCGGCAATTTGAATCTACCACCATGATACCAAAACTGAAGATTAAAAAATGTTTTTATACATTTCACTTAATTTATAAAACATGCTCCAATTTATTGCATGTAGTAGTCGCTTGCACACTGGTATAAATAAATTATTATCTGTCTGTATTTTGTGTTTTGTATCGCAGGATTATAGAATCCGCCGTATTATAATATAGGCTAGGCGACATTTTGTAATACAGCGTTGAGCGCTGTTGTCTTAAAGGGCGGAGGTCCCGGGTTCGGGGATCGATTTGGTCAATTTGGGAATTTATAATTTCTGAATTTTCCCTTGTCTGGCCTGGTGGGAGGCTTCAGCCGTGGTTAGCTACCACCCTACCGGCAAAGACGTGCCGTCAAGCGATTTAGCGTTCCGGTACGATGCCGTGTATGGGTTTGACCATTACCCTAACAGGTTAGTCCGCTACCATCTTAGACTGCATCATCCCTTACCATCAGGTGAGATCGCAATCAAGGGCTGACTTGTAGTGAATATAAAAAAAACTTACAAATTATCCATGGTAATTCAAGGTAGAAAAATGTATATCTTAATTATGTTATCTGTATAATGAGCTAGGTCGATAATTAATATCACTTATCTGTTAAAGCTTATATTGTTCTCCGACTCTTTTTAAGTATTTACATAAATACCTACCCAAAGTTCTAAATAAATCTGTACACTATAAATATAAATTTATTCCTATGCGCTTGTTATTTTTTAAAATTAAAGATGCAGGAAACGAAGCCAGCATTTCTGCTGTGATCTGTAGCGAGCCGGATTTATATAATTATAAGCCTTCGCTTGAGGCTTTTCCCTACCTACAATATAAAAGGTCTCTTGGAATACGATAATAATCAAAAGCGATACTATGATGTGAGTTGTGTCCCTTTCCTATTATATGTTGTACCTAAATCAAATTATTCTGAGTTTCACATTCGTATCTTTATAAATTGTATACCCTGATATATGCTTCTTATTATTGTTTAACAGGTAGAGAAAAATCTTTGAGTATGTAATCGGAATCAAATCATACTCAAAGTAAATCTGAATTATACTCTTTATACTCTATTATACTCTCTATTATATTGTTGGGGTGATCCCCAAAATTAAATGACTTACGTTGGATAGCCACCACCTACAGTTACTTAATCGATAGCTTACTTACCTCCACTTACCTCTCAGCAGTTGGAAAGGTTGATTTTTATTAGCTTTCAGATCTCCATCGAGGCGTTTGGATGAAAGCGTTTAAGTAATTCGTGGGTACCTTAGTGTCTGGGTTTCTTTTCGTAGATAGGCTGCTAAACGAAGCATCGCGCAATTGCAAAATATAATCTTCTTGAATCATTCGAGTATTATTATTTCATATGCGGTTATATTGAAATCAGATATAATAGCAAAACCGCAGAATATTGAAATCCGATATAAATATTTCCCTTGCGCCCACAATATGTGGCCACTTCCCCTTCGCAAACTAAATAAAGGCCTGGACAAGCACAGAGCGTGCCGGCAATGCTTTTGTAAAAAGCCATGTCATTGAATTAAATGTTGTGTGAACCCACTATTTCAAACAAATGTCGTATTCCACAAGCAGTCAATCCAATCACAGACACTGGCCATTCAGTTGAGCTCATATTACTGGCATCAAAAATTCTTGATTGGAATGACCAATCTAGTATGTGTACGTATTCCTATATAATAAAGATTATTGTGCCAAGCTCTACATTGGCTACTATCGCCAGAGCATCTTGCCTCTTTATCAACCATAGGGTCAACAAGAAGAACAACCTCAAGCTAACAACATCAGCTCATAATTAAAAACATCCAATCAGACGGACAAGCCTTTCTTCGCCCAAGCTTTAAAGTGGAAGCCTTAAGGTTTCCAAATTAGACAGTCACCTTCTCAAAGTAACGATGATTTAGATGATAAAAACCTATGAGTGTTCAGACTGTACAAGAAAATAATATATGAAGAACGGGAAACTGTTGACCATGGTGGCTCGTTTCTTACGTGCGCTTCAAATTATGAACGCTGTCATACAGTCGCGTAGTAGGTAACATTAATTGTTGTGTTTTTCCAAGCCTGAAGTTAATGGTCGTGTAAATTACATTACAAAGAAAAAAAGGTTGAAACTTCGCATTATTAAAACGGAAATACAGCCATTCAAGACAAACGCTGCTTTCAAAAAAGGGTCATCTAGTTGGGGGTAAAATTAAGCGACAAATTAGAAACAGCCTCAGCTGAATTCAGGTTTTTAATTTTGAAAGCATTTGCGAAAGTAAAAATAAAATGTACTGAATCTAGATTCGGTATAAGTAGGTCAATGTATTTTGTACTCAAAATTTGAGCTGGTCGTATTAGGTATAGAAGCCAATATAACAATAATAAAAAATAAATGGTGACAGTATTATTCTTTGCGCACAATAGTGGCTTTTCAGAGTATGCCGTATTTTTCATAAGTCTATAAATTCGTTTATTTTTTGTGATATTTTCTGTAATGTATTGTAATGAATTCCTTCTATATTGGAGAGTTATCTTGGCTTTTTCCAGAACAATAAATGTTATTTTTTGTTCAATCATACCTATTAAATAAAACTCATGTTTTTTAATAAAAAGTGTTTTTGCACCACACTATTGTTTTCGGTAAAAGAAAAAGTAGGTATGTACCTATTATAGCGCGGTTCCGCCAGCAGTTGCGCCTGCGCAGAAAGTTTGAGCTCTATGCTCTATGGTATAGTAGATCAATTTTGACAGATGTAGATCGATTATAGTTTATAGAAGACTAGGTAGGTATGCAAATGTCATGTTATTAAAAAACATACCTACCTTTCTATAGATATTATACAAGGTCGGTAAAGCATGATAAATTGGCTTAGGTTGTAAGGCAATTCACCACGGCCAAAATATCCACTTATAAAACGAAAATTTTCTAATTTATACTAAGTACTTACCAGGACACTGTCACCAGTCGAGGTCATACCTAGAGAGAAGTCGTTAAAATTCCACCTGTACTAATGAGCACCGAAGTTTGCACTCGACTCACAGAAAGGAAAATGTTTTGTTTGACTCTAGGTCTTTGGGTTTTTTTATCTGGCTCCATAATTTGCAGATCTACGTGGCAAAAAAGACCTGGAAAAACCAAGCATCCAGGTGGCGGGGATTTTTGTTTCTACGACGTAAGGTGCGACGGGAAAACAGAGAAGGTGCATATTCGAATAAGTATTAGGCGGTATAGGATTAAAAAACTCCTCAGGGCACTCCTCATTGACGTAACGTACCTACGTATACCGGGATCTCAAACCACTATGGGAAGGATCCAAGCATCCTTTAGTTTTATTCAGTGACAAGTTAGTCCTAGACTGCGATATCATCATGAAAGCAATTTTGCGGGCTAATTTGAAAGAGGTATCGCATTTTAAATTGAACCTATACCTATCACACACTATGGCTATTCGAAAAGAAAAAACAAAGAGAGGTAGGTTCGCTCAGAATAAAATTTAAATTTAACGAACTTCCAGGTAGAAAAAAAGGCAAAAATCAATCTAGAATTTTCATCCATACTAATATTATAAATGCGAAATTGTGTATGTCTGTCCGTCTATCAATTTGTCTGCTACAACTTTTTACAATTACATACCATGGAAGGACATAGGCTACTGTTAATTCTGAAAAAACACACGGGATTTTTCCAAACCTAAATCCGTCAAAAAAGACGAAGTCGTGGGCATCATCTAGTATGATAATATATTTATTCTCTCATATTCAGCCTTTATATACCTACCAACAAAAATACTAAACGTTATCTCCAAAACTGTATTCAGTAAAAAAAGTAAAATATGATTAATCAATTATATTTGAACCTGTTAAGTTATTACAAGCAACGGTCTCGGTCCTAACAGAGGCAAGTCTGTAAACCTGTCTAGGTCCTACTGGTTATCTGTTAGGTCATTCACACTATCCTCTTCCTAAGCTGCCCTTACAGTTAGCAATCCGAGTACAGCTCGAGAAAAAAATTATCAGTTACATAGAACAGGAAACTTTTTTTTTTATTCTTTTTTTATTTAATTACAAGATAGGCTTGCGCTTGACGACAATCACGCTTAATACAAAGCAATGATGAGGTCTAGATTGAAGCGCGCCCGCCTAGAAGATGCCTATTCACTCTTGCCTTGAAGGTACTTAAGTTATACGTGATAACTAATGTTTTTTTAAATAATATACTTAGCTACTTTTTGTTTTAATCCACCACCAACACGATAACACCTACTTCTTGATATAATATTACAATTAATAGGATAACTCAAGGCTAACACACGTAAATATTAAAAAACTAAAACTTAAAAAAAAAGTAAGATTTTTTTCAATAAAGTAACAACAAATAACAAATAATTGTTAGAGAAAACGGGTAGTCAAATAGCCAATAGGACCTTTATCCAAAGGTTTTGAGGCCCACCACTAATTACGTTGAGTATTACAAATAATGACTCGAGGAAACCCAGTATTAACGCCACTTGAGCAGCGAGAGCGACTCTCAAGATTCTTCAAGTTACTATATAGTCCATATACAGGCCATCGATCGGTATAAAATTCATCGCATTTGAAAATTTATGCTCCGAAAAGCAATAAAAGCATTTTTATAACATACTTCAAACTTGATGAGATGAAAAGTTCGACTTTATGGTAGAGTGGTTTTACAAAGTGAAACGTTATCAAAATAATTCTATTTGTGTGTTTATTTTGGTGTTATTTTGGTGGATAGACTGCTAAATAAATGAGTGACGCAACATGACGCATTTTAAATTGACACTTTATGTGTCCTGTTGCATAAAAAACTGTAAAATACAAATTTTAAACCTGTGAATGATTAAATATTTCGTTGCTATCCTACAAAATTAAAGTATGCTAAGTGCGTCTATATTTAACTATAATATTATTTATGTCAGAGTCCTTCCCTGTCTGAATTATATAAATAATTTCGTGCTAAAAAGATAATTTTCAAAAGCGTGGTTTATTTCTATAATTAATTAAACATGTTATAAAAATAAACATTTTTTATAATTAAAACACAGGCGATAATTCGCGTGGCAGGGTGTGCGTGCACTCAATTATTCATCTCAGTAAGAGAAACCACAAGATGATTAATTAAATAGATACTTAAAAATTGTGAATGCATCGATGGACTAACTTTTGCCCTCGGTTGCTTTTGAGGATTTTTTGCATCTAAATGTACGTGTAGCTTAAAACTTCTAGTGAACCAATCTTGTTTAAAATTGAAGCAGTATTAAAATCTGACTAAAATCCTTTTAATTTTTGGGACTATCCGGTATTGACAATAGTAATGTCACAATCACAACTCATTATTTGAAAATTTAGACCAGCTTAGCGTCTGGCTTTAAATATTGAGATCTAGGTAAGGAAATCCGTATCTATAAACTGTCCAGCTGTGGACATCCACTATTGAGAATGACCCGAAGTTTTCGAGCTGTGAGAGTTTAGTTTACATGGATACAATATTATTACTTTTTTTTTAATTAACAGTAAAATCATTTATAAGTTATTTGCTGTCGGTAGTATGCGTCATGCAGTATAAAAACTGAAGTATTAAGTCGCGTATGCGGCTTTCAATCCACAGTAGATACGTACCGGGTTTCACTGTACTAGCTGCACCAGTTACGCTGCCCGAACCGGTACCTACTAAAGGTTCTTTAAGATGTGAACACACTGTTAATGTTAGAAAAATAATTATTATGTTATGGCATGAACGGGAAATTTTGAGAATAGGTATTGAATAATTATACTGCCGTCGCGCTGCTTCTCGAATTGAATTCCATAACACCCAATAGGGACAGCTGCAACTTGGACCGATAATACCTATAAAAACAGTCGAATTCTTACTCTCGTATTTTTCTGTTTCCTCCTCCAAAACAGAACCAATTTAAATATTTTTTTCAAGAATAATTTAAGAAGGACTCAGGCTATGTCGGTATGTTTTTCTTTTTTTTATTATATTCGTCAAATTTATTTGCGGGATATCTGATGATGACGCGAAAACTAGGCCGTTTTTTGCAATTTTTGATGGTTCCATATTCTTTAAATTAATAATTTATCGAAAAAAGCAAAACATAGGGAAATGGCACGGACACATATAAATTTTATGGTGCAAAAATATTTTCTCTATTGTAATTATGCACGGAGAAAACAGACTAATACGATTGTATGGGGAAACCGCCCTCCCGTATCGTCTTAAGATATTGCTGTGTAGTGGAACAGCCCGAAAAAATTTGGATTAATATGCTTGAACTCATGAAGTTCTTAGCAGTTTTAGTAGTGACAAAGTTATATGGATGCAATCGACGTAGAAGCATGCGACATCAATCAATCTGTTTGTTGCGGCGTGACTGAAGGACAAACCAACAAACAAACACTTTCGCATTTATTATAATATTAAGTATGATATACTACTCCAAAATAATTATTTATATTAATTATTTTAAACTAAAATGATTTCCCTGTAAAAGAATTCTTATGTATATAGCCCTTTACAGCCAAAGGAAATAGTATACCTACAGATAGAGCTAACCGTTAGATAAACAAGACAAAAAAATGCTTCAAAGGCATTATAGAATCTTTATCAGAAGGGCAAGTTGGTAACTGTAAAAGTGTTGAGTATTCGCTAAGCTCAAACTGTAGATCGACGCGATCGTTTTTTAGAACCGGCCTTACCGCAACAGCTAATTCTGCGGGGCTAATTGATCAAGTTATCAATTTATTCAAATCTGAAAAACATATCGTTTATATGCTAAGTAAAAATACTCAAAGTATTTTTAAATAAGTACCTATTTTCTAATTTTATATTTTAACTACGCATATTATTAAAGTCATTGTGTAAACACTCTCACAAGAAGTAAGGTATGAATGGAAAAAGTCTAGACATGAAAAATTATTATCATCACAATGATTGCTCACTTCCGCAAGAACACTTGTGCACTTGGTTGGCGTTATCCATACTAATATTATCAATGCGAAAGTGTGTCTGTCTGTCTGTCTGCTACGCTTTCCCGGCCCATCTTTTCAACCGATTTTGATGAAATTTGGTACAGGGGTAGATTGTGTCCCGGGGAAGGACATAGGCGATTTTTATCCCGGAAAGCTAAAGAGTTCCCGCGGGAATCAAACAATCTTAATCCATGTGGACGAAGTCGCGGGAATAATCTAGTTGAGAAATAATTGGAGTTTGTACCTCCTTTAGTATCGATTTTCATATATTTATAAGCCCGGGGTATGAAAATTTATGGGGAGTGAAATCAAACTTTCTCCGTTACGTTATTGACTTTATGTTTCCATGACGATGTGATGTATTTTGAGGAATATAAATTATATAATTAATATAATTACACACACAATTTTTTTTTCTCTCAGTGTGCCGCAGGTGGACAGAGGAGGGCTTAGCAGAATTTTTGGTGTTACCAGCGTACTTTACCATCATCAAACGGACTAAGCCACCATATTGGTACTTGCTAAAGAGACTGACTTGCAAAAAAACGTCGCCGAAAAGTGATAAGTGCTAATGAAGTGCGTCCCTTTGATCTTTTGAGGGAGACATTTTGGTAGCAATTATACCAAGAAGCGAGTCACAGCGAATTTGAAGAAGGTAATTCTAGGTACTTATTTGATCCTCGAATGAATTGTTAGCACAGTAAGATGATACGGCTTTTCATTGGTAATATCTATTCTCATAGAAAATTATCTATTTTATTTACGTATCTAATGTGAAAATATTTATGATAATTAAAAAAAGTAGGGTGTTAATATAAGGCTAGGTAAACTGGGGTGGAAATTTTGAAATACAAAATCTTAGTGTATGTCAATCTTATGGGAAAAAACTTGCATACTTACTCATTTTACTTACTTATTTTCTCATGACAGTCTCAATAAAAGTCGATCAGTTGCTTTAATCCATACTAATATTATAAATGCGAGTGTGTCTGTCTGTCTGCTACACTTTAACGGCTGATCTGCTCAACCGACTTTGATGAAATTTGTTGTATCTCGGGAAAGGACAAGGCTCTCTTTTTATCCTGGAATATTAAAGAGTTCCCGCGGGAATCAAAAAATCTTAATCCACGCGGACGAAGTCGCGGGAATCATCTAGTATATGTAGATAATCGTAAATCGTCTTAACACCATGCTCGTAGTAATATAGACTTTATAGATAACTAGCTGATGCCCGCGACTTCGTCTGCGTGGAATAAGTTTTTTTTAATTCCCCGGGAACTCCTCAATTTTCCGGGTTAAAAAGTAGCCTATGTCACTCTCCATGTCCTCAACCCAAACCCATGCCAAAAATCACGTCAATCAGTTGTTCCGTTGCGGCGTGATTGAAGGACAAACCAACAAACCAACAAACAAACACACTTTCGCATTTATAATATTAGTATGAAGTATGATCTTTTATTCAAAACCAAACATTCGTGAAATATGTTAGATCTACAAAGCTGAAACGTATCCCTGCATTTGCACAGCAAGGCATGCAGTTAGCACCTAGAAATAAATTAGACCGACGCGACGTGCACTAATAAGTCTGTAACATTTTAGTTTATTTCGGAACACGCGGGCGTTTCTCTATAAATAAGATAAATATTAATAAACTGCTTTAAACAGCGAATCGAATGCTGCAGAACATTTACATGCACTAACAGTTTACCATACATAGTATTTATTATGCATCTAGAGGTTACTAGATTAGGTACGAGTATGTAGGCAAAATAATAATAATGGCATGGTTTTCAGTATTTAATTATTGTGACTCATTATATAAGTTCCGAGTGTTTCACTCCCGTGCATCGGAGAGCACGTTAAGCCGTCGGTCCTGCGCCTGATCTCTCTCCGGTCGTGTCGGATTTTCCGTCCTATCGGACTATGAGAGTAAAGGAACAGAGAGTGCACCTGTGTTTGCGCACACACTTGTGCACTATAATATCTCCCGAGCAGATGGCTAATCTCTCTGAAGATTGGCCGCCGTGGCCGAAATTCGGTCGGAAGGACATTATTATAAGTTCCGATTTATGTTATTTATATACTGGAGGTCTTGCATCGTACCTACTGCTAGTCTTTCAAGGAATGGGACTCAAGAATAAAACTCTCCTCACTAAATTCTGTACGATAAATGAATTATTATGGACTCACTTTCATAAGAATTAAGCTACGCAGTTGTTTTATTTTTCTTTTTGTCCTCTTTATTAGCTGGTGCTGCATTTTTTGTTAGTCAAGTTTGCTGAGTTAACTTACTTTAAAGTAATCATTACTTAGATATTAATACTTTTTATTGATATATCATTGTAATTATTAAGTAAGTAGTGATTGTAAATGATAAAGTGTTGTAATTATTATGGAGGGCGGAGGATTTGTTAAATTAAATATACTTACCTACCATGAAGTCGAATAGATCAGGGTGCTTACACGGAGTATGATTTTCTCCACTGCATTAACCGCATTATTCTTACTTTAACTGCATAGTTTAGTGAGAGAATGCCAGCTTACCATAACTAAATACAACCATTACATTATAGCTTAAAAGTTTTGTTGTTATTTTCCTACCTACTTAACAAACCTCATAAATATCATCTCGGGGCCGTCTTCTAAGCGCCCTCATCATATAATTACAAAGGAGCAAGACAAGAATTAATAAAGGTCCAGAATCAATTTACTGTATGACAAAAGACGCGAGTGGTTCTTTCATCTCTCTAACCTTAGTAATCCAAACCCTTTTGAATAAATACCGACTCATATATTTGTATTGGTTTATGTGTACAATACACGTAAATTCAATCGACGAATTTTACCTTTATAAGTTGCACGGTCTCTATTGACGTTGAATAAAATATAATTTCGGCACGTCATGACGTATAAAATATGGACGGAATAAAGTAGTATTCGCAGTAGCCGGGACAAATTCGGCTACAATAACTCGCATAATCCCAATGGGGGGATATGTCTCCATTTTTGCGCTCCCGGGTGTATATAATTTAAGCCATAAAGACCGTAGAAAAGAAAGTTTGTAACGCACTAAGTAAGTAAGTGTATTTTCAGGAAAAGTTTGCAACTGAAGCGAACGGTTAATGTATGCCCGCAGTCATTTTAGATTTTTAAGGCGCGTATTTTCCTTATTTTCTCAATGTTCTCAATATATTGGTCTTTTTCCAAGAAATAAATATACCATTAGTTAGGAAGTCTAGGATAATTTCATGTTTTTATAACAAAAATTAATGTCCACTCCGTCGAATTCCGGTCTGCAGTGTAACGCGACTAATGTCGCTTTTAAATTCATTGAATGATCGTTATACGAATAGGTTAATATGACTGACAATCATTATTTTTACATAATACTAGCGCCCGCCCGCGATTTCAATCTCGTGAGAATTTCCAGAACCTGACCTTATTCCTCATTCACATTACTACTTTTGTGAACAATTTTAGCTTTCTAGGTCCAAAGGGGGCAGGGCAGTGATGAGTGAGTGAATAGCTTTTCTTTTAATTGTTAGATAAGAAAGTTTAAATATCTAACAATGAGATACCTGATTCAAGTTCCAAAAACAGAAAAATTTTCAAGTGTGCAAGGAAGCACTTAATAAATATCATAAGGTAAGTATGACCAAAATTTAAATGGAAAACTTCTAATCGACAACTTCGTTAACGAGACGTATATTTTTTTTAAATAAAGGAAAATACGATAAGTAGGTATGACGAAAATTGAAATGGAAAACAGGACGTAGGTACTTATTTTTTTTTAACAAAAGAAAATACGTAATAATAACAATATTTCTTCTCAAAAGAATTTAATTAATCTTATTGCAAACGAGTAAAAATGAAATAAAAGCTCATTTCAATAACTTTTCTCAAAGCCAAACTTTTGACAATTGGGTAAATACAAAACATAATTCGAGCGTAAAACTTTGCTATCCTTCTGTAAAGAGTCTCTTTTAAATTTTTCTTTCGCACGAGGAAAGTCTTCTCATTTATAAACCTGTTCTACTATAAATCTGTAAGAGGGTCGCGTCCGTACATTGAATTGCCGTTTTCGATAGTATTTTTAACGGAAGGTGATCCTTTTTTTTGTTTCACATCTATTATCTGTTCTAAAAGGTTTAATCCGTGCTAGTTTTGCGAAAATAAATGCAAAAGTCTGTCTGTTTGTCTGTCCGAGTATAATAAGCGCGACATACCTACATTATAATATCTCCCGCAGCTTTTGCAACGGCTTTGAAGATGAAATAGTCGCAAGGAAGCTTTGTCGCGCGCATTTTGCCCACCTAATTTGTCTTGCTACAGGTGATCACATATTATAAGTTAATATAAATGAGAAAGTGTGTTTGTCTGTTCATGTTTGTTTGAGGTTCGTCGTAATTTTTTGCATAGGATTAGAGACCTGAGCAATTTTTTATCCGAAAAGTTTCCGGTTATTTCAAAAAAGGTTATTAAGTAAACATTAACGAAGTCGCGGGCATCATCTAGTAAAAATATGTACCTATCCCTACCTCTAATAGGATATTGATATCCTACCAATATTATGAAAGATGAAATTTTGTATGTATGTTACACCTTCACGCTACAATGACTAAAACTGACCTGAACTACTGTCTATTACACTGACTTATATTATACTATTACTATTGACTGTCTATTATCCGTTGAAAATATCATTATCAGTCTAGCCTTTCAGTCTGCAGAAGTACAGATTAAGAAATACGAGTAAGAGAGTTGGCTGATATAAGTATAACCTGATTTCATTAAGGTTCATACCATAATAATTAATACTTATTCGTAGTTACTCGTCAGTAAAAAGAATTTCATCACAAATAATTAACATTTCGCTTGGTTGCCCTCTCGGAATGAGAGAGTTTTACTTTAAGAATAAATGAGTTTCAGCGCTTAAATTATATTTTTATTATTGGCACTGTTTTACTTCCTTATTTTTTTTTTAATTGAAATTAAGTTAGCTGCATTTATTTTTCTTTTTATCTCGTGAGTTAACTTAGCCATAAGTAAAAATATGTTTAGACATTCAAATTCAGTCAGTAATAAAATTATTACGCTGTTTACATATGGATGCTTCAGTTTTTCTGAGGAATACATTAAAATTCATATACTAAGTATCTGCTTAGGTCCTTTGTTTAGGAATTAAAAATTAAACATATACCTACTACTTATACGAATATCTCGACAAAGTCTTTTTAATTTAGTTAGATATAAGATAGGTATGCCATTTTTCAGTTTATGAGGCGACTGAATGTAAATACCAGTTCCAGGATTGTAATATGTCTTTTATGAGAAAATATAATCCTCTGCGCTCAAATATCGTTTCCAGATTCCACCCTGCGTAGTGATGCATGGCTGGGCACAATTATGATGGGATCGTGTCACTCGCCCGATGTGAAGCGGCCGATTAGGGAATTGGTTTTGTGTCAGGTCAAGGATTTCAACGTCATTTCTAATGCTCTGTAGTCCAAAGCCGAGCTTCTGGTAATTTGTAAAACCGCTCTAATAAACATCGATTTTGTACAAAAGAAAAGCGAAGTGGACACAAAAAGTTTGGTTTTTCCGAAACAGGTAGGTAGGTAATTGTTTTTTTTTTCAAACAGGATAAGTATGCAGTTTTATAAAGTATCCCATTTGAAACAACGAAGTTCCAATCATACAGACAGAACTTTGAAAACAAAAGAGGTTTTTGTCAGTCAATGAAAATTAAATTGTATTTTTTTAAACTATTAAATTCTTGCAAACCATTTTTTTAGGATTTATTCCTTAATTTCTTAAATTAACGTACCTACTTAAGCTTTCAATAGGTACATAATTAAATTTCAAACGTATATTCCACAAATATACCCGCAAATTATACGACAAATATGGAAAAATAATAATTACCTCTAACAAGGTACACTAAGCATGCACATTGATACGTTTTCACAAAAAGCGGATATTAAAAAGCGGACAAAGACGAGATCTTACCTACTAAAAGATGCAAATGAGCTCAGGATCTCGAAACTGCCGCCTTTGACTTGGGTCACTGCACTGCTCCAACAATATGAATCCTCTTTTTCACTCACAAAGTTGAGACGATAGTCACAGCTGAGTCTTATTTATTATTTATAAACGGAAAATTTAAATTAAAACGAGAAATTATGAAGCAAAATTGATTTATAATAGAAGTAATGAGATGGGAAAATCAGTCATTAGCGAATTGAATTGATGATGTATTTATTTTTTAAAGCCGATGCAGCAGGGTCGCGGCACGCTCAAATCGGTACCCGTAGTATTCGGAGAGATCGTACGTCACGGACAGGAGAGGTTCGGACATTCGACCGAGGAGAACGAGTCGACGTGAGTGACGCTGAGTCAGAGCCTCCCGCCCGCCTAGCGTCGCGCACTCCCGTGAGCAAAAAGGATGCAGCGAGCTAGCCCCTAGCCCCGCGAATATCGCCGCTCTGATCTTCTCGCCAGAGTCTCAAGTACTCTTCACTGTTGGCAACGCTCGTTCGGAGAGGGAGGGTTCTCTACTCATCATTTCCACAAGAGCGTATGTATAAAAATCGATGCTTCATGATTCTCAACTCAATCTCGTCACATTAAAGTAGAATTTAGCACGCCACTAGAGAGATGAACACCTGACGTTCGGCGTCATATCGCAAAACATATGCCCCGGTTGGCTAGGTGTAGCAAATACCATAACGAATACTTTGGCTGAACACGCGGCATATTATGCAACGTTACGGTCGGGTATTGTGCAGTTTAAAATTTTCTTTTCCTTCGAGTAAGCTTTTAAAGCATGCGAAGCGCTTTCACTGCGAAACAACGTATGCGCTATTCTTATATTTGGAAAAAGATTAAAAAATCTCGTGAATGGCTGGAGTTCCACGCAACAGAATTGCTCCTGCTTATAATGCTTATATGCATTACTTTGATAAATTCTTTCGTATTAAAAATTCATAAAGAGATTTTTGATGATATTATGGATATCTTATTTCATTAAGTTTATAATGAAAATATGTTTACTATGATAATGCATTATCAGATTCTCCAAAGTATTTCTTTGCCTGTAAGGTGATAATTAGCCACGACCGAAGCCAGACACGAAAATTCAGATTAATCCTAAATTATCCCAGCTGAGAATCGAACCTGTGACCTCCCACTAACTTATAAGACCACAGCGTTAACCACTGCGTCAGAGAGATTGCCAAAAAGTTGAAATAAAGTTCGGGAGTAAAATGTTTCGGCGCTACCGCTGTCTGTTTACACACACGCTCACCCGGCATGCAGCTTCCGCCGAGGCACGCTGAAATGTTTCACGGTGAACACTACAGAGTACCAACTACCAACAGCATGGTACCAGTAGGCAAATTGTTTACACGCGCAACTCATGTGTATATTCACTCGCCCGATTCTATCGCTTCGAATATTTACGGTAGAAAACATTATTTGACATCGACAGGTAATAGGTTTCGCCAATGCGCTTGGCTGCTCTAAAGTTTATACAGTTCTAGATGATGCCTACGACTTCGCGTGGTTTAAGGTTTTTTATTCCCGCGGGAATTTCTTAATTTTCCGGCATAACCTACCCCTGTACCTAATTTCTTCAAAATCGGTTGAAAAGATGTGCCGGGAAAGCGTAGCAGACAGACAGACGCACTTTCGTATCATACTTCATACTTAATATTATAAATGCGAAAGTGTGTTTGTTTGTTGGTTGGTTGGTTTATTGGTTTGTTGGTTTGTCCTTCAATCACGCCGCAACGGAGCAACGGATCGACGTGATTTTTGACATGGGTATAGTTGAGAACCTGGAGAGTGACATAGACTACTTTTTATCCCGGAAAATTAAGGAGTTCCCGCGGGAATAAAAAAAAACTTAAACCACGCGGACGAAGTCGCGGGCATCAGCTAGTTTATAATATTATAGTATGTTATTTTGAAGAGACACGGTGTAAAAACCGTGTATAGTCGAAGTTATTATATTAGTGACTAGCTGATGCCCGCGACTTCGTCCGCGTGGATTGAGGTTTTTTGGTTCCCGCGGGAACTCTTTAAATTTCCGGGAAAAAAAGTAGCCTATGTGCTATTCCAGACTATAATCTATTTCTGTGCCAAATTTCATCCAGATCCGTTCAGCCGTTCGGGCGTGATTGAGTAACAAACATCCATACATCCATACATCCATACATCCATACATCCATCCAAACTTTCGCATTTATAATATTTATTTGATGACTTCTTAATGAAAAATGTGTATGGAAGAAATTGGTTTCGAATTCAGCAGCCCACAAGTCCTTGTAATTCTTGTTCGATTCGTGTTCGTTTGCACTATTGTATATTAGCTACATATTGTTAATTTTTTTGTATTTTTCAAATGAGCAAATTCCTATTTTTTTTCCGGCTCTTCTCAGTAGAATCAGTTTTCCAAACAGTGGAGTCTTGACATAATATATTAACGACACAAGTTGGGACAACTTGTGTCGTGAAATAATTTCATTTTAAGCTTGGAAACGAACGAATTTATGCACCAATCCCATCGAAATAGAATAGGTACTAAAATTCTACATCAATGACCAATCCAAATAGTTCGATCAGAATCCCGTTTGCTCTACTCGCTTTCGATTAACCCCTAACTTGATACGTCATACCGGCAAACTATACCTACTCGTCCCCTAGAGTCAAAGCCTTTGACATCAGTTTATGCGCACTACATCTCGATATATTATTGGAATTCCAGGACTCGAGTGGGTATAGGTAGTGTAGATGGGGAGTTGCGATAGCACGCGTATTATTCGATTATCCTGTCGATTATGCAAGAAACATCGTAAACCCAAGTCGGTAATTGAATGGGTGACCGAATTTACATTTTGCCTCGGAGAGTATTATAAACCGTATTATTTCTATTAGCTATCGCTTATCTCATAATATTAATCCTAAATTCTTACAATCGTAGTCTCAGACGAATCGTGTTAGGTTCTGTGAGTCCACATCCACATGTGAAATATTATTAACCCAAGAAAACCAATTATTATATTATCTATACTTCTATACCTACTATAATATTTTAAATGCGAAAGTTTTCATGGATGGATGGATGGTTGGATATTTGTTACTCAATTAAGCCAGAACGGCTGAACGGATCTGAATGAAATTTAGCACAGAGATAGATTATTATCGTCTGGAATAGGCTAATTTTTATCCCGGAAAATTAGAGAGTTTCCGCGGGAACCAAAAAAAACCTCAATCCACGCATACGAAGTCGCGGGCATCAGCTAGTAAATGCATAAAATAGGAAATCCTAGTGTTCAATTTGTTTTGTGAGAATGGGGCATCATGCCTCTCAGAAATTATTAGAAGGCTGAGCTGTACACCCATTTTGGGTTGTGTCACAGACAAGCATATTTTTAGGTACAATAGTATATATAGTATATGATTGTTTGTTTGTGACACCATCATTGAATAAATTTATTTTTTTTCTTTCTTTCTTTCTATTACGGAAACTTTGCACAGAAAAAGAAAGCGACATTGAACACTTCAACGTCGACTTAGTAAGGTCTGTTCGAAGTTCGACCTCAAGATTTGCAGTCCAAAATGTTACATAGGTGAACCGTAGTGCTAAGTTTAGACTTATTTAATTGAATAGGCTTATATTCTGATGCTAGATGTTGGGGCTTACCTAAATTTTCACTTTTTAGGTAACCCCATCCTCTAGTTTTAATAGAATAATTTATTCGTGAAGAAGGCAAACAAAATATCCTCCCGTAAAGTGGAATAGCAATAAATATAAATGCAGTGCGGATATTTCCAGCCAATGTTACAACTCCCATTCCCACTTCCGGGGTAATCGCATTTCCTAATGCCCCGGGCCGAAGTGAAAATAGGTCCACCTTTGATAAACAAGCGACAATTTAGCGGCATAGCTGTTTTACAGAAGCGTTTATTATTAACCACATTGTAGTCTGAGCTTCGGAGCTCAAACAGTGCGTGTGGAACGGCACGGCAGGGCGTGACGTCATATTTTTAACGCGCGCGTCATCATCATCATCTTTACATACATATACATAGGCCTTCCTTAGTGAGCTCCACCATACACGGCCCTCAGCCTCTCTCATCAAGCCACTTCCCGCCATCCTTTTTACGTCGTCGGTCCATCGTGCGCGCGCGTACGTGTGTATAATTATGTTTTCAGTAGTAAAACGTGGAACTCTTATAGTTTCGTCCATCCTCTACTGTCTGCGTGTAACAGCGATTTTAAAAATAAATAAATAAATACGACCTGTAAAATTGAAAAGTACAGATGTAGGTAGAAACCTACTGCTATTTATACATGAGGCTTATTTAAAAAAATATGAAAATAATCCTTTTGGGAACATGAAAAATTTCGGTAATATTTGTAGCACTGCTGTAAATAAGCGTAAACAAAAATATTAAATCACCCACGACATAATATTATTATGATAGGCTCATATTATGCCGGGCGATTTAAATATTTGTTCAAATATGTTTGAAATCATAGATAGCACGGAAAACCCTCCTGCTTTATTATGGTCATTTTACCTCACGCCAATAAAATCCGACACGACCCTACGGTCGTGCGCACCTCTACAGGTCAGGCGCAGGACCAACGGCTTAAAAGATGCTATCCGAGGAGCCAGGGTGAAACACCGCCAACAAAGTCAACGTGGAACACCCTCCAGCACGCGTGTTTCCTGCCACATATAACTTATGTACCTTCAAGGCAAGAGTGAATAGGCATCTTCTAGGCAAGCGCGTTCCAACCTAGACCTTATCTTTGCTTTGCACTAAGCGTGATTGTCGTCAAGCGCAAGCCTATCACGTAATAAAAAAAAATTAAAAAAGTCGGGTAAATGGAAGATTTTTCCATTTATCACAAACAGAGTACACAGAAATGTGTCTTTTGTAATAAATAGATGTGATGGTACGAGCTAATCGAAAACGAGAACTCGCAAACCGGTGGTAGGAGTCGGAGCGAACAATTCCAATGAACTAGGAATCTCAGGTGTCTTTGACTAAAGTGTCTCGTTAGTAAGTTTATTAAATACCTCTTGTACTGACTTGTCAAATGTAAGTGCAGTGAAGCTTTCAGGCTTGGAAAGACACAACACGTGACTGCAACAATAAACAGATTCCTATGTCTATGCATTTCAACAGCTTAGAAAGCCGTAATTATATTATTGGGGATCAGGGCCCCAATCATGTAAGAATGGCCGATCAAACGTTAAAGATTTTCGTCAAAGTAAAATAAGCCATAACTGCATTGAATTAGAGCTCAATTTTGTCGTAACTGAGTAAAATTCCTATCATGTGGCAAATGAAATACGAGTACAATATACCTAGGACTAAAATTAATTAATTGCCACTTGATAGGAAATGTTTATGCAAACGACTTCTGAAAATAGAGAGCGACTTAGACTGTCGTACTCGTATATATGCTGGAAGGCTGTTCCACAATATTACGGATTTACGGGTGAAAGAATTATTATAATATCCTGTGTGGCTGCTAGGCATGTACAAGCGATTATCCGTTCATGACCTCAGGTGTTGTCGTTCATTTTTAGAGCCAAGGAAGGAGAAACGCTGTTTGAGGTAGGAAGGAGTATGAGGATTGTATAGAATAGAGAAGAGGAGTGTCAGCATGTGAAGATTGCGACGGAGTCTGATTGGGAGCCACTTCAGACGAGCTCTGTACTCGGACACATGATCGAACTTACGCAACCCGAAGATAAATCCCATTCAAGATACGCACTGTACCACATAGATTTAACTTCTGTGGCGGATTATAGCGAATTAAACTTCTAGTTATTTCACTCTTAATCTTTATTGTTAAAATTCTAAATTAAAGATTTCAAACAAACATGATTATTATAATAATACGTACAAGTTAACAATTATAATATTATAATAACAATAATTTATCATATCACCAATCACAATAATTGAGACTGTAATTGATGCACGTTTTGAGTCATGGGACGCAACACTGAACGTTTACGTGAGTTAAGTTAGCGGCAGCTAGAAGGATCACAGAAGGAAACGAATATGAATTTATAATCCTTACATTATGACCTAACCTACCGTCTACGTTAATGTAAGACGCAGCGTTTTACATTAAGACTACCTAAGGCTAACCTAATCTACCCTAATTAACATTCTGCGTCGATATTAGACGACAGAATGAATGAATGATCTTCTCATTATTTCATTAGCTTTTATATCTAACATTTTTGTGCCTTCTTATTGAACATTCGTGATTGAACAACAAACCAACGTACACACTTTCGCATTAATAATATTAACATTAAGGATAGTGATGATAGAATTATCTAAATATATAAAAGACAACGGTGACTGACTGATCTATCAACGCACAGCTCTAACCGCTGGTCGGATCGGGCTGAAATTTTGCACTCAGATAGCTATTATAACGTAGGCATCCGCTAAGAAAGGATTTTTGAAAATTCCAACCCCAAAATGGTTAAATGGGGGTTGAAAGTTTGTATAAAAGTTCGTGATACACGAACGTCAACGAACGAATCGGGATGGACGTGATTTTTGGCATGGGTATAGTTGACGACCTGAGTGACATAGGCACTTTTTATCCCGGAAAATTAAGGAGTTCCCGTGGAAATAAAAAAAAATTAAAGCACGCGGACGAGGTCGTGGGCATTAGCTAGTAGTAAATATAAGCGGTTTAGTGACCTGCCTGGTACTATGGTAAGCGCCACGGGCTTATTACTGGGAGGTCCCGGTGTCGAATCCCGGGAGGAGAATTTGGTTAGTTATCCTACCCCTACCGTTACGGCAAAGCCGTACCTACGAGTACTGCCAAGCGATAAAGGGTAAGCAAAACGGTTAGAGGTATCGCTTGAATATACTAAGAAGTCATTTTATCTTGTTACTAGGTAATGCCCGCGACTTCGTCGGCGTAGAATATTTTTTTTTAATTCTTACGGGAAACTCCTTAATGTTCCGGGATAAAAACCAACAAACAAACACACTTTCGCATTTATAATATTAGTAAGTAAGATGAGAACTCTCAAAACTAGAATGAAACATATTGTTATCATGTCCCATGTTATACGCTGTGCGTCCGAATGCAACTCAATCATCCGTGCACTCGCGTCATGCCATGCATACAAGATAGGCCAGATAGTAGTCCAGTATTGTCACTGGTTATTTAGTTCAACAATTTTCAAAATATTTGGGCATTGTTATGCTTAACAGAGCGTTGAAATAGTCAATACGGGAATACCACTGAACTTCCTGCTAATATTTAAAGTGAGCTCAATATAACAGTTATCCAAGTGGAATAATATAAATCTAAAATTCAAAACCCCATGAAATAACGGGATGCCAAATCTCGAATCCAACAGACTTGTGGAAGTTGCTCTCATCCCTAGCACTTCACTAGTAAAGAGCAGATGATCTCTATACGACTGATTGATTAAATTTTGAATCTTAGCTCAAATCAGCTTTCAAACAAAATCTGTTTGACAGCTACGATAACTTTCAGACATGCCGTTTTTCTCATTATGTTTTTTTTAAATTTAAAGACTAGCGTTTGACTGCAATCAGAGTTCAGACTTGCTAGCAAGTAGTAATGCAGGTAAAGTAGTATGTGGTAGTATGCAAGTTAGTCAACAGCTGGAACTAGAGAGAACAAATACGTTCTCTATTTAGTGACTTCTTCACAGACCAATAAGATTAAGAAACTGAACAAACTATCAGGTTATTTTAAAGTTACATAAAATAATTGAAAGCATTGAATTTTTGTACTACACTACGACAAAATGTCTTGTCGCGGTAGTATTTGAAGCTCATATAAGAGAGAAAATATTTGTCCGACTAAAACTGATTTTAAAACCTCTATCACATAAAGAATCTCGCTGATTATGTATCGGTGAGATTATTATAATTTCAAAAAATTCAGAGATCCTTACGAATATTGCATTATGTGAGTTAAGTCGGATAAATTCCTATCAAAAAGTTCAAAAAAAAGTCCGCAAGAGCATATAATATCTATCTTTTAAGGTTGACTCACAATAACCATTTTTATGATTTTCAAATTTGGTCTAAAACACAGATCAGAGGTCTAAAACAATGCTTTACTTGCAAAGGTGTTTTTACCAAGATAGTATTAAACCTTATCAAAATAAATACGTTAGTCATCTCGAGTATTTAATAAAGATAAAAATTGCACCATTTAATTTAGATGAATGAATATCCATAATAAAACTTTGATGCAAGGTTCAGGTTCAGGATTCAAGTTACAACCGTGCGAAATGATCGCTCCATGAATTTAGATTGCGGGTTTATACCTAAATCAAAATTCATCTGATATTTGTATGTCCGTGAGGGAAATGTAATCATTTTCAGTTGTATTGTATCGTACTTTATCCACAGTCTGAAATCACATTATTTAAATCACTCGTCAAACCTGGCTTGGTGGTATTATACCTAGTAGGTACATGATAAATATAACACGATTACTATTAATCGGTTAATGCGTTATTGACCTATTACATTGAGGCTAACTCTAATTAATTTTGTGTCGGGTATAAAAATCGCTAAAAGTCATGAAACACCAGAGCTTGATGATCCTTTAATTTAATAATATAAAATCACCAACGAAGTAATTGGGATGTTACATAAGCCTATCAAAAATAAATAATCTATTTATATAAAATTCAAAGTCCTGACTGACTGACTGACTGACTTATATATCAACGCACAGCCTAAACCGCTGGGGTTAGAAACTTGAAATTTTAACAGTAGGTAGGTTCCTTTTGTGACGTAGGCGCTCAATAAGGAAGGATTTTTCAAAATCCCCCCCCTAAGGGGGTGAAATAGAGGATTAAAGTTTGTATGAAAGTCCGTCATTTCTCAAGTTATATCCATGAAACTTGATATTTTGGCTTAAAGTAAAAAATAAAGAAGTATGTGTGTCACAGTTCTTCAAAATTCTACCCCCAAAGGGGTAAAATAGGGGTTGAAAGTTTGTACGAAAGTCATTCATTTCTCAAGTTATGTGGTTATAGCCATGAAACTTAACATTTGGGCTTTCAGTTAGATATGAAGAAGTATGTATTTCACCATTTTTGAAAATTCTACACCCAAAGAGGTGGAATAGTGGATGAAAGTTTGTAAAAAAGTCCCTCATTTCTCAAGACATTTTTCAAGTTATATCAACGAACCTAGGTTCGAGTATTTTGGCTTTCAGTAAAAAATAAAGAAGTACGTGAGTCACAATTTTTCAAAATTCCACCCCCAAAGGGGTAAAATAGGGGTTGAAACTTTGTATGAAAGTCCTTCATTTCTCAAGTTATAGCTATGAAACTTAGCATTTGGGCTTTTGGTAAAATAAGAATAAGTGTGTGTCAACATTTTTCAAAATTCCACCCCCAATGGGGTAAAATAGGGGTTGAAAGTTTGTATGAGTCCTTTATTTCTCAAGTTATAGTCGTGAAACTTAGCATTTGGGCTAGCGTATCTACGTGTTTCAACATTTTTAAAAAATCCCAAAGGGTTCACCCCTTTGGGAATTTATAAAGGGGATGAAAGTTTGTATGAACGTTTTTCAAATTATTTCAACGAAACTTGGAATTTTGGCTTTCGTTAAAAAATAAAGAAGATCATGTGTCACAGTTTTTTATAATTCTACCCCGAAAGGGTTAAAATAAGGGTCGAAAGTTTGTATGAAAGTTCTTCATTTTTCAAGTTATAGCCGTGAAACCTAGCGCTTGGTTTTCCAGTTAAATATGAAGAAGTATGTAATTCACCATTTTTAAAAATTCGATCCCCAAAGGGGTGAATTAAGGGATGAACGTTAGTATGAAAGTCCCGCATTTCTCACGATACTTTTCAAGTTATATTAACGAAACTTTGTATTTTGGCTTTCGGTAATACGTGTGTCCCAGTTTTTCAAAATTTCACCCCCAAAGGCGTAAAATAGGGGTTGAAACTTTGCATGAAAGTCATTCATTTTTCAAGCAAAAGCCCTGAAACTTGATATTTGAGCTTACGCTGTGCTTACGGTTAAATATGAAGAAGTACCTACGTGTTTCACCATTTTTGAAAATTCGATCGCCAAGGCCGTTAAATAGAGTTTTTCCTTCAATCACACTGCAGCAACGGATCAACGTGATTTTTTGCATGGGTATAGTTGAGGTACCTGGAGAGTGACAAAGGCTCCTTTTTATCCCGGAAAATTAAGGAGTGCCTATGGGGAAAAAAACTTAAACGCGGACGAAGTCGCGGGCATAAGCTAGTATACCTATATGTAAAATAAATCAATCAATATCCGAGTCCTTTTCTTGATTACAAGAACTTTGTGAAAAAACGGCTACGTCGGTATTACCTACCGTTATCCGTTACACCAAAACTAATAAATATGATGTCCTTGAAAGATTTTAAAAAATCATGACTGTTTCATCCAAGCTGTTTATGTATACATTTTTCACTAGGTATATTCAATGCTGCATTCAATGCAATGCACTGAAAGATTGTGACTGACACTTCCCAAATATTTATATTTATTTGTGTTTAGTTTGAATTAGTCAATGTTTTTAAGAAATGATAGCTATGCATTTAATAATTAATTAGTTGCAGGTATATATAAACAATCAACATAATTAAGCATTAAGTACTAGTGTGTGACAGACTGTGTTTCCCTTTGTATCACCTGAGCATGCATCCGAGTTGACAGGAACACAAAGACATATTTAACAGCTCCAATGGTTCGCTGCTCGTGCATAACATGCCAGCTCGTTACAGACGAGATGTTTAACGCCTCGAAACATTATTATTATACCATATGCATGCTCCTTTTGAAAATCATAAACAGTGGCGGAATAAAGGGTGAAGTAGAGGGGCGGACCGCCCCGGAAATCCGAACTTATATAATTACTAAATACTATACTATATTATTATTAATGCGAAAGTTTGGATGGATCGATGGGTGTTTGTTACTCAATCACGCCCGAACAGCTGAACGGATCTGGATGAAATTTGGCACAGAGATAGATTTTAGTCTGGAATAACACTACTTTTTATCCCGGAAAATTAAAGTGTTCCCGCGGGAACCAAAAGCTCATAATGTGAGGCATCCAAGGATTGTCACATTTTTTTTTTATTTTTTTTTATCCACTACAAGTCAGCCCTTGACTGCGATCTCACCTGATGGTAAGTGATGATGCAGTCTAGGATGGTAGCGGTGCACGACAGGTATGTTATATTAACTTGAATTGGCCGACGTGATGTTGGTACGGCCCATGATACCCCACCACAGTTTCTTTCTAATTATTAGTAGTAATAATAGTAATTTATGCCATGTTAGCGCTTGTAGCAATCTTAGTAGTCACTCAGCTATGATGGAAATAATTACGCTCCATTATACTACTAACATCTTTTCTAGCCGGGTCCTTAGCCTTGCCATGCTCTAAGACTTCGAAAAATATTGGCACATTCATATATGACTCGCAGTGTTCCATGCGAAACTGTACATAATATTTTTTCCGTATACATAGTCATTATTGACACTACACCTATCATAAAACACACAATTACACATACATCTATCATAAAACTCTTATTGGCCACTATTATTACAAACCAAACCTCAATAACGGAAAGATTTTTATGGAAAATCCATCAATAAATGAGCAAGTATCTGAAAAATATCAATTTGTTGGTTAACGTAGAGATGGTACGGTCTTGCGGCACGTGATCGGAACATACCGTACTTAGATCACAGAATAGGTAATGCTTAGATGTAAGAAAGCAAATTCTATATGATCTGACAACTTTTTACAATATGGAAGGTTTATTAGATAAATAAAATAGCTAGGGAACGCCTGCGTTTAACAGTGGACGTCCGAATGACATGATGGTGATGATTTGATGAATAGTATAATAATATGAATATGAATAACAATAAAATAATATTAAAGGCCGTTCTTAAAATGGTGCGCCAAAATGCAGAAACAGAAACAGTTTCTTACAAGATATGGACTGCACCATGATCCACGCACCCCGTAGTGTGCATGGCTTGGTCGACGTTTCATCTTCAAAGAAATTTAACTTTTCACGAAGCACAAAATAAACGTTCGTTCTATAGAACGATAACGTTGCCGTGGCGGAATAACTGAGGATTAAATAATAGGTTATTTCAAAAAATTATAATGCATTAAATTAATGCATTTAGATTTAAGGTAATTATAATAAAACTGTGTTACAAGTCCGATGACCTAAAGAAGGTGGCGGAAAGCGGGTGAATGAGGAAGGCGGAGGCGTTTATTTGGTGGCTCTCGAAAAGGCCTATGTCCAGCAGTGTATGCATACAGGCAGATGGATAGATGGACGGATGTCTTACAGGAAGATTGAATCAAATAAGCGGAATAGCACACAATATAAAACATATAAATAATTCCTGAACAACCGTTCCATAGTCGGAATCAAATCAGCCTTTACAATATGCATTTTTTTTAAATATTGTACGAGTGTACGTCCAAATCAATTCACAGCTCCATGGTGTCATGCTTTTAAAGGATTTTATCCTTTTAGTGGCACGTCGCTCTAATTCTCCTGGAGAGCACTTCGCGGTTGCCTTATATCGGTAAACGATTTGCTATTATATTATTTACCGCTACCCTTCTCTATAGTAAATAACATCGAGACAGACACCGAGATAGAAGCACTTCACCCCTATTACTAAAATTTCTCAAAACATATCTCTGACCATTACAGAAAGTGGCTGAAGTAGACATCGCATGTTGAAATCTAAACAAAGTAGGCAAGTAGAAATGTACAAAGTTATTGATATTATCAAAACTCAGTCATTTTTTTTCTGTACTCCAAGCTAATCTTTTGAATGACAAAACTAATTATTCTCCAGGCTTCGGCAGGAATGGTCTTAAAAGCTCGGACTAAGGCGTGGTATAGTCTATAACAAATAAGTATGTTGGTGAAAATATTAGTCAGAATCTTTAAAAAAATCTATAGTGGCTATAGAAAAATACATACATTTTGTATTTTTTACAAAACGGTTTCTAAACGTCTGAATGAACCCTGGTATTATTAGATAGTACATAATTATTAGCGTAGGTTAGAAGTCGAATACCTACAATATTGTTTGTAAAATAAAGTGTAGGTACTTACATACTTTTCAAACATTTCATTTAAGAATGTCAAGTACTCGACGTTCTTAAAATATATGTATATCCCTTTGAGCGTGAATGAAAAAGATCGTATTCACATACAGGCAAGTATACGCCGACAACTTAACTATATAGGTATTATATTATGCAAGCATAGAGAAAGCTGGTTCATCCGAAGTTCGTGTAATGAATACGTGACTTATCTTCGAGTAGCAGGCTGAAGTGAAGCGGCTCATACTTCGCTAATACTCGGGCGCTTTCAGCCGACAAAACACGTCTACATTACGTCAAAACGTATGTTTTAATAATATGCTCATAGAACCAAGCTGGCTAAAACCTTAACAGTGATTTAACTTGATTATGTAAAACAAGATAATACCCGACCTCGTCCTCTTGGATTTAGTTTTATTTAGCCCGGTAGTAGGTACTCTTTGATTATATCCATAATAAATGTAGATTACATTTAAATGTACTATTATAGTACTATACGTATTCAAGTAATAAAATTATAGAAGTATCAATTCGCATACATGTAGCCCACGACTTATTGATGTATATACGAGTACCTACCTAATATGCGTGCGGATGTATGCATGGATTAGGCTCTTTATAATCCAATGGAAACTCTTTGATGTTTCGGGATAGAGAGTAGTCAATGTCCATCTTCGTGATGCATACCTACAGCATAGTACAAATATATTGTTATCTTCGTGAAATCAGCTAAGTGGAACAACCATGAAAAGATAACAGAAAGTTTATTATACGTCGGGTAAGCTTGCTTTCTTAATTGCCGTCACACATTGTTATCAATAAGGTGTTTTTTATTTGGAGATCCATATTTCTCTTAAATTCAGACTTGGATTGGCAGACGTCACACACGTTTGAGAACATTATGAAGAAGCCTCAGACACGCAGGATTCCGCAGGAATGTTCGTCACCGTTAAAAATCAAGTGATATTTTATTTGCTTAAAACGCAACTAGCTCCGAAAAATTAGAGTTGCGTGCCCGGAAAAATCAAATTCCAGACTCTCCGAATGGGAAACCGACGTCTTTATAACTAGGCTGTCACAGCTGACATAACTTTTAGTAGGTAGGTACACGTAGTTAAACTTTTGACCACTAATACATCTGCACTACGATGTCAGCTTCCAAGGCCATTACGGAGCATATTAATATAATGTCACACCCGTACCTTGTCTAATTATACCTTTCTACCTCGCATAATATGAAATTCGGGACAGGAAGTCTGCATAACACTAATGAAAAAAATACGATGCTTATCCTTGCTCCTTAGTAATGGTAAAAACATTGTGATATTAATATAATAATGTATATATCCGTAAAATAGAAATTACACTAATTATATAGGAATTAATAAAATGAGTAGGTACATCAAGTGAAGCCTAATAAATAATAATTTATCTAAATAATGATAAAACGTCACAATTCTGGTGGGAGGCTTCGGCCGTGGCTAGTTACCACCCTACCGGCAAAGACGTGCCGCCAAGCGATTCCGTGTAGAAACCGAATAAGGGTATGGGTTTAATATAACTGCCATGCCCCTAACAGGGTAACCCGCTACCGTCTTAGACGGCATCATCACTTACCATCAGGTGAGATCGCAGTCAAGGGCTAACATGTAGAGGTTAAAAAAAAAAAATCTTATCAGCGTCATAATATAAATACCTAGTTATTTATCAACGCACAGCCTAATTTTAATCTAGGGGATACTTGAAATTTTGACAGTAGGTTTATCTTTAAAAACCACCTAAGAAATATTTTTTGTAAATTCTACCCGTAAATAAATTAAATACCTAGGGGATGAAAGTGAGTAGGTACTTATGAAAATCCGTCATTTTCAATACACCTACCCCTGAAAATAGGTAAGTATCACAAATTCTTGGTTAAAAAATAAACAAAATAACTTGCTTTAAAAATATTGGAATTTTATTATGATCCATGAAAATTGATATTTGGGCTTTTTGTTTAAAAAGGAAGAAAAACCCGTTTACTGATTTCTAAAAAATTCAGAGTGAAATCGGGGCGGGTCCGCTACTATCTTATACATCAAACTGACCTCAGGGTATATATTACTAGCTGATACCCGCGACTACGTCCGCGTGGAATAAGTTTTTTCAATTCCCGCGGGAACTCCTTAATTTTCCGGAATGAAAAGTAGCCTGTAATATACTCGAATAACAACACAGTATAGTTTTGTCTATATTCTAACATAGCCTATGTCTCTGTCTCTATATGTATAATGTGTGATTGAGGATTTGGAGTCAGAAACCACCACGCGAGCTGAATCTATCGACTGAAAAAAAAAATTTTCAAATCGATTTAGAAACCACGGAGATAAGCACCGACATACATTTAAAAAAAAGATACGCGCCGAATTGAGAACCTCCTCCTTTTTTGGAAGTCGGTTAACAAAGGTGACCATAAACCACAAATCATGAAGGTATTAGGTACCTTACAACAGAAATCACATGTTAGTGACGTAATGCTAGTTATGTATTACTATCGACAAAGGTAAATTGCTGGTAGAACACAATTAAACACGCGATTGGTTCTAGTCAAAGCTAAATTAATTGGCTCAAGTAGAGTAGATGAACCAAGCCATTTGTGCAAATGTTTGATACTAGTATTAGTATTTGATATGAAGATATTTATCGATTATCGTAAAGTATCAAACAAATAACTACGTATAAGAAGTATAACGTAACATTCCCATACCTAACACATAACTTTGCAATGAAACATGCACACGCTTCAAGTTCGTACTAAGTTATTAAATGAAGAAGGCAAAAAATAAAAATAAATGTCTAAAATAGTGAATAGGTACTTATATTAAGGAAAACCAAGTTAATTAAAACTATTTTTGAAGCAACGTACATTGGAATTTTTAACAATGATCGACTACAACACAAAGTGTATAATTACTTATTTGAAGTCAGCTACCGACTATAAAAGACCAGGAACGAGTTGAATGAAAACAATTTTCATATATGAAAGCGCGTCGAAAAATTTTGCACCGGGGAAATCTGAATATTTTCGTAGCTATCTAAAATTCAAAACAAACAATGGAATAGAGAAATAAACGAGAACGTATATCAATTGAACGTGAGCCAACTTATTCTGGTCACGTAGCTTAATAACCCGAGACCAATACAGACAAATCGTCCGTACCTTGCTTTCTTTGATGGTTTTTAATAAAAATTTGAGAAAGCAATGTGACACACGACTTTTATTTTGACACATTGGCACAGAATCTCGATAGTGAATTTTAAAGACCTAAAACAATTGTGGAAGGATTTGAGGATCGAGTGGCCTATAGTTGCGACAACGCATATATCAGTCGATTGCGATTGTTAAGCAACGTTTCCCAAGTCAGTAACTAGATGGGTGACCGAATTCGGAAGTCTGAATTTAACCTTTTCGTTTCAGCCGTGCAGTGTTTTCAAAACTCGTAGTCGATTCGTATGCAGAAGGACGTGGAAACCCACCGCATTGTTATCCCAAGAAAACTCCTACCATTATGTGATTAATGGAAAAGGGTCACGACCCTCAGCAATGAAGAATACGACGCAGAGAGAGAGAAAAACAGAGATCAGCCATCTGCGCCTGTGATATATTGTACTGCACAAGGGTGTGCGCAATCAAGGGTGCGCTCTCTATTCTCAGACTCTCATAGTCTAATAGAACGGAAATTCCCACAGGACTGGACAAAGATCAGGTGCAAAACGCCTTTACGTGCTCTCCGAGGCACACAGCGCTTACTTTCTAACTATGGGCCAGTACGAAGAATTTTTAGACAAAAAAAATTTCAAAAAAAAATAAAAACCGACTTCAAAAATCACAAACACTAAAAAGTAAAAAATAATTTAATTTATTATGTATACAAGAGTTAATTTAGTTCTATAATAACATTTTTTGGAGTCGGTACCAATTAGCCGCATGAACCGTCTACCTACTCTTCATTATTGTTGACGTGACTCCACATTGGCACCGACTCGAAAGAATGTTATTATAGAACTAAATTAACTCTTGTATATATAATAAATTAAATTATTTTTTACTTTTTAGTGTTTGTGATTTTTGAAGTCGGTTTTTATTTTTTTTTGAAATTTTTTTATTTCACAATTTTTAGTGGCCCCACTGTTTTTAAATACAGGATGTAACCAGAACGAGATATGCTATGCATGGTTAAAACATACTGTTTACAAGACTATCACACTGATCGCGAGCAATTTACTCTTATCCGTTGAGGAGTTCCATTATCTATCTTCGAAGATATTCATCAGATCTTCACCAAATTTATATGGGACCACTTCGAAAGTATACCCTTTCAAACAAAAAAAGAATTTTCAAAATCGGTCCAGGCGTCTTCGAGTAATCGGGGAACATACATAAAAAATAAAAAAAAAATAAAAAGATTCCGACGAATTGAGAACCTCCTCCTTTTTTTGAAGTCGGTTAAAAAGTTGATTAAATGAATTGAACCCTCCTCGCTCGACCTCGCCATCTGCAGTGAAACAAGCTAACCACTATTAAAAGGTTCGCAAAGAGTCAATTGTCTGTTAATACTCTCGATACCAAGGCCCACGATGCTATGGATATCACCAAAAACCGAGGCGTATGGAAGAGTACTGCGTAATATTCTCGATGACATCTCTTGATGCTTTATATGAAGTCAAAACCGAGGGATGATGCAATTCGCCGATCAAGGAAGAGCGAGTGAATGTCAAGATTTATCCATGTCACAATATGTCAAACCAAGATCAAGGATGGCATTAGTGATAGGACATTTTAAAACTTATTAGACACCTGAAGACCACCGCGGTATAACTTGTACTATAACAATGACTGGATTTCAAAATCCAGTCACTGCACTTCGTTCCTGTCATAATATACAATACAACTTAATACAATCGTTTATTTGATATAAACATTGTACAGTTATGGTGACAATCCAAAAATGCTAAGTCCTAGGAACATTGCTCCTAATTCCTGTCACATGAGAACAAACTGCGCTGAAACTGATGTGACAGAAATTTAACAAAGAAGCCTTGCACAAAATAGGTAATAGTCGCGTAAGTAGGTATAGTACGCGCGTGAGTTGAATGCAAAACGGTATGTGTCACCATACATAAGCTCTGCATTTGACTCGCGCGCGAACTATACATTATAGGGTTACTTAAATCCCTATAGCAGATACAAACCTCTTTCTGACTTCGCGCAGGCATCGCACGCTGACACATTTTCAACTAACACAATTACGGCGTTGAAGGGCAGCAATCTGGAGCAAATTCAATTAACATCAGCATTTCAAGTGCCTACATCCACGCAGCTATCGTACCTACTCGTACGTAACAGGGTTTTTATTTAATGCACTACTCTACTTAAAGACAGGTAATAAAATTTAAAAATTGGAAAACCCACGGTGAACTGCTTTTGTGGATTATGGCCGTTTTATGTACCTAAACCTAATACAATAAACCACTAAGAAACAAACAAACGAACTTACGATCTAGTAAGCGAGAAAGCAAACAAGAAGGCAAGCAAGCGAACGGACAAACACGAACGAATGATCGAACGAGCGAGCAAACATACAAACGTAACAAATAGATATGGGTAGAATTCAAAGCCCCAACCGGATTATAAAATTAACACTGGCAAGCGTAAACCCTCGCCAAGATAATATCCGCCGGAGATTTGCCGCTGAGATTTGCCTCGTAAGTCGTAACTTGCATTACAAAATTTTGATTTTCAAGAGGCAGCATATATTCATGCTAATTACGGCACTGGACTAGCAGTGATAAGAATGTAATAATATGTAATGATACACAAAAATTATAATAAATAATTATATATTACCACATTTTTATACAGCATGGGCTTGCACTTGTCGATAGTTTCTCGTCAAAATCAAGAAAAATATTATTTTTATTCAAATAAACAGCTTAATATCATTCACGTAACGATTATTACATGAATCGTTACGTGAATCTTCGACTAGATAGGAATACCGTTGCCTACTAAAAAAACCAGCCAGAACTCGGCGATGTGCCGAAGCCACGCTGTCCTTGTCATATCTGACTATAAAATTCACTTATAAGAATTCCTTTGGATTCGTGACCTAAAAAGCTTCTTTGTGTTGACTACAGCCAATAGAATAGGTTCGTCTATACAATGTTTCCAAATAAATTTTAATATTATTCTGAAAAACGCTCTTTCAGACGTTTGGTATTATTTTATATTACACACCTTAATGATTTCATCTTCTATTTTAGCTTTAAAGGGAAAGATAAGGAGGTTGAGGACCATTGACTGTAAAGGCGGTTAATGTGTGTGGAAAATGTTTCACAGACCGTTGAGTCACCTGCTTTAAGTATTCATAAAGATAAGGACTTCACGAACTATCTAACTCGGTTGAATTCCAGATATTTAACGGTTCCGCTTTTCTTGCTTTTCAGTATAATTTTTATCATTGGGTACTAGCTGACATAATATCCTGGTATTGCTCGAGTGGATTTTCTAGAAATCTTTTCTCATATTCTAAGCTCTATATTAAATTACGGTTATTTTGTAGTATCTTCCTAAAATACCTCAACTTTGTTTTGATGTTAATAATAAATTAAAGCCATAATAACATTTTAAATGCGAAAGTGTGTTTGTTTGACCTTTGATCACGCTACAGTCCGTTGCACTGGCAACGGATCGCCAAATTTTGCAAGAGTACAGTAGAGTACCTGAGACTACTTTTTATCCCGAAAAATTATTTTTCCCGTGATTTTCAAAACGATAATCCATGCGGACGAATTCGCGGGCATCATCTTGTATACCATGATTGTTATTCTATACAAATGATAATAATATATTATATAAAATATCTATTCGTTTGAAAACGATGCAAAATCTTAAATAGTCAAAGGAAGCTGTAGTTGCGAGCTACTGATAAATAATTCATGAACACGCTCAGCTCACACTCTCGTCATTAACCCGCGCTTAGCTCAGCATAATTTCTCTCTATCTTTCAACTTATAATTGAGTTTGTATAGCCAATTTACCTAGTAAAAATACTGACAAAATCCAATAAATAGGCTATTTTCAGCTTTTATCAAACACCCCACTAGGCACTGGTTTTAAAGTCAGTACTTAAGTGCAAAAAAGGAAGGGTTATTATTTTTAAGATACAAACACAATACTGTAAGGTAGTGATGTGACTTGATCGGAGTTATACTTACTTTATGGGAAACCTTGCGCTGTTCTGACCATGAGGTGTGCTTCGATAGATCAATCGCTGCGCGAATTTGCATATTTTGCTCCAGAAGACTGAAGATTTCTTGAAGACTTAAGTGTTTCCTTGTTCACTATTTTTCTGTTTTTCTACATATTGTATAAATTTTTGGTACAAAATAAATAAATTAAAAAAAAACGTAAATATTATTGTATCTGCAGCTTTCGTTGTTGTCGGCGTCGTCGTCGTCAACCGATAGAAGTCCACAGCTTTATACATAACTAGTATGGCGCGTGGCTGCGCGGCCCGCTAAAGCGGACCGCGTAGTTGGCCGCTCGGTCCACTGTCTACTTACTCGCTGTCATACTATCCTGGTTTACTGTCTACGTGTTCTGAACTGAACAACACACTGCTATGCTAGAGAGCACAGTGGAAGCGCCAGCACGCCAAGCGTCCGACGTAAAAGAAAATTCTCATAAAGGAAAAAACATAAAACAAAGACCGGAGAAGAGTAAAAGAAGACAGGAGAGGTGATCAATCAGTCAGTCAGTCAGCACGAGCAGCTATTAGGTACAAAAGCCCCACATCATGTATGCGCCCATTATGCGCCGCTTAAATCCATTGCTGCGACTCGGTTGATGTAATTGGTCCATCTACTTTGGGGGGTCTACTAACGCTGCGTTTTCTGGTCAGCAGCGAGGTTCTCTATTATGAAATGTTACCATGTTTTAGTTATTCTTAGTGACAAAGTTGCATGGAAGCAACCGGCTTCGCATCCAGCAACCCACAAATCTGTGTAATACTTGTTACGTATTACACAGATTTGTGGGTTACGTACATAATACGTAACGTACGCATTGTATATTATATACAAAGTGTAACATTTTTCTTTTTATGAAAAGAGCAACTGCTGAGTTTCATACCGGCTCTTATCAGTAGAATTACTTTTCCGATCCGGTGGTAGTCTTGAGTGTCATAAGTGGCACAGGTTGTCCAACGTGAAATCAATAAATAATTTCATTAAATTAATAATGCTCTACATTTGGATGCTCTAGTAAACAAAATGATTAAACAAATTCACGGAAATGGCTTTGTTCCTAACGTATCATTATAAATTTAAGCAGGCAATATTGATTTGTGGGTAAAGTACAATCAAACAATAAATTGGATTTAGACGGTAGTAGATTAAATAGATGCAGAGAGGCTGTGTAGAATAGTTCGACACAATTAACATTTACCTAGTTAACAATGAATGGTTTTGTAGGAACATTTGCACCCACCTATGCGTGCGTATATATAAAGTATACTTAAGCTAATTTAAGAGATAATTATTGATATCTAGATAGAATAATAGTATAATGAATACATTAATGGTAATATTAATAGGTAGTCAATATAACTGATCTAACAAAATATTATTTTATGTTAATTAGGATAAAAATCTTTTAATTCCAGTTAACCATACCCTCAAAACAAGTTTAGGGCAAGTACAGCACAAAATACCACACAAATTTATTACAGAATACTAACTACTAATAATACTTACGTATTATACCATGTAATTCTGCCGAGCGATCGCGTAACTTCTGCATCAATCATTGTTACAGTATCAATTGTTGTAATTGGCTGAATTTATGGCATTCTTGCTGCGTCAATGGATTATGTCCAATAGTGGAAGAGTGTTAACCAATCAGAGGTGATTGCGATGTATCAATGATTGATGCAGAAGTTACGCGATCGCTCGGCAGATAACGTATCATGCTAAATTTCGAGTAGCAATGAGCCAATTAAATGCCATCAAATACACATCAGTTTGTGCATTTATTTTAATTAAAGCTATCAACCAACGTTTGCTTTTAAACTTATTTTATTTCAACCAAACATTTTCATGTGGTAGGTGATAATTACTCGTAGCAATCGATTAACTTTATTCTAAAAAGTCTAAACTCGAAAATCGTTTTCTCTTTTTTTATATTTTGTTTCCAGAACGTAATCGTTTAAAAAGCTAGATTAATTCGATAAAGGTTTTCCTGGAGGAGATCATTTAAATACAAATAGTGAAAGGATCGCCTTTGTGCACTTTCTCTGTTTATTATTATAGTGATTTGCCTTTTCTTATTATTTAATGTATGCTTTGTGTGACAATCAAACTTTATCTATTTATCATGCTTCATACTTACGAGACTTCTTTGAGTTCCATGAACTATAAAATAGGAGCTGTTTTGGACACGTAATTAGAATAATTAATTAGTACATCCCAACCTTTAAAAAAAACTGTAAAGTGCGACTGTTGTTATATATAAATTCACCAAAATGGTGAAATAAACGGCGACGTGTATCAACTTGGAGTGCTGTACATATTCCGGTCACGTATACATGTGAGGCGCTGCGAGACGAGACAAACATACAGTATTAAACCAGCTGTTAGCAATTATTTGCTTCCTAATTTTGTTACCACAAGTGGAAAATCTTGTATAGATTGAAACCATTTAGATTTCTCCATAATATTCTCAGAGATGTATGAAGTCTGCCAATCTGAATTATTACAAATCCTATTATTATAATCCTAATCGTATCTATTATAATCCTAAATTGCTAGGATTTGTAGATACGAACCGTGTTCCGTATGTTAACTAAACTTGCAATGATAAAAGGAATAAGTTTCTATTGCGAATAGACAACAAATGTACCTCCCAACATTTGTAGTTTCCATTGATTGTAAAATGGAACGCTCACTTTATTTCCGGTAAATTTCAATAGAAATGATGACGTGGTTGCGCATCGCATAGGCAGATAGGGTAGCTCCACAGGGTAGCTCCATTCTCCATATTGAGGAAATAAGACGTCACTCAACGTTCGCGCGACAGCTCCGCCCGGATGCGCTGTCGTCCTGTCTCCGCAAACCCACCACTTTTGTATCAGCACAGCTTTGAAATGTATTGATACGCCATAAAGCCATATAGCCACTTACCTACCACATAATATAAGTGAATACAACTGTAGCGAAACTACATGGATTTCGATTCAGACATTTCGACTACTTCTCAGGCGCAACTATGTTCTCTGTGTAAGATAAACTGCCTGCACCCATATATTATGAGTTCATAGTGGGATGACCCAATACGATTTGTCATATAATAAGTAGGTAGTCGTCGTGTCGCGGTAGTCTGTAAACTGCGTGCAAGGACTTTCTGTCCGCGAGAAAAAACAATTTTTAGGACTTAACTAGTAAAGTACTTACTGCAGTACTTAACTATTTGAGAAACTGGGAAACACACCAAATTTGAACAATGAAAATTATAAGCTAAAATATTAAAGCTTCCTGCACCTCGCAATGAACATTATGACAAATTCTACTTTATGTTTGAGTATCTACACTGACTAACTACCCTACAGTAAGTAGTAAGGTACCTATGAACCCAGTGTACAGGACGGGAAAACAAACGGGACATAGATAACAAGTAGATATTATATTTCACTCGTAGGAAACATTGTATTGGCTAAAGAAATTGTGTCAATATTCTGCATCAATCCAAATTTTATGTCTTACTCAATCCGAGACCTCAAACATCTGGACGTAGAGAGAGCAGATGACTTTTTACTTATAGATAATAAAACCCCCCTAATAAAACAGTTAAAAAAACTGTAATAACATTTTTGTAGAACGCTACGTTTGAAGACTTTTAGTAGGTACAAGTTTATTTTGATGCCATCAAACAGGTTCGCTTAAAGGGGCTGTGCAAACCTGGTATTGACATCAAATCAGGCGATCAAAGCTAACTCCCGTATTCCGACGTTTATTTACACCAAAACTTTGAACTTTACCAGCCTACAATCTACATCAGGCATCTTAAATGTACCTACCGATGATGATGATGAAAGATGATAGTGGATTTTGTAGCACTGTAACATTTGTCACGTCTTGTTTTTATAGCCCTACCAAGTTTTGATATAGATTTTATTATGACAAGCTGACACATTCTGGCTCAATTTGCGTGTCGTCGTCCTGTCAACCGATAGACGTCTACTGCTGGATGAAGGTCTCCTGCATGGATCTCCACAAGACACGGTCTTGTGCCGCTTGCTTCCAGCTGCTCCCAGGTAGGTACTGACTTGAGATCGTCCGACCACCTAGAGAGGGTCGTCCAACATTGGGACTCCAACGCCTGTCGGTTCTTCGAACAAGCCCCGCCGTTTGGCACTTATATATAAATGCTCAGCAACTCTTCAAACTATGAATATGTCGGTTACTCTGTATCTCCTACGGCGTGTAAGATTATTTATAAAAAATCGTGAAACATTTTCATTTTTAAGCGAAAGCTCAAATACTAATTCTCTTTGATCTCCAATAAAACCCCCGAGGCGGAATTTCCAGATATTATCCTTTAGTATAAGTACCTAATTAGGCAACGTCACAAAAGGAACTTATAAACAAATTTTGTAGTTTCTGCTAATATAAGCGCTAATTAAAATATTTAGCGCTGTTGTCTTAACGTGCGGAGGTCCCGGGTTCGATTCCCGGCAGGGTCAATTTGGGAATTTATAATTTCTGAATTTTCCCTGGTCTGGCCTGGTGGGAGGCTTCGGCCGTGGCTAGTTACCACCCTACCTGCAAAGGCGTGCCGCCAAGCGATTTAGCGTTCCGGTACGATGCCGTGTAGAAACCGAATAAGGGTATGGGTTTAATATAACTGCCATGCCCCTAACAGGTTAGCCCGCTACCATCTTAGACTGCATCATCACTTACCATCAGGTGAGATCGCAGTCAAGGGCTAACTTAAGTAGTGGATAAAAAAAAAAATATTATAATAAGCAATACCTCTATTTTTACATCATAGACCGTATACAGTAGGTATACCAATTTTAGAATCCCTTTTGATGGCCACACTTATTTTACTTCTAACTATTACTAATTGTGAAGATATTATATTGCATAGGTACACCTACATACCAAAGAAGAAATCGGTTCTGAAAATCCTGTATCACCATCACCAGATCAGTCATCAGACTCCATTAGTGACGTCATGTTTATTCAAATGAAAAAAGTTATATTTTCCTAATGGAGCGACGCTAAAATCAACAAACTCTAGTATACTAAATTGATATCGTCCCGGACAATGAAACTGCTGGAGTGAACCAATTATGAGTTTTAATTGGTACTAATCCTCTTATCGTATCTACTCTGCATGAGATTATCGCAGTCTAGATGAAGCAGTTTTCCCTACGAGAATATATTTTCAATATCTATATTCAATAATAAATACTAGCGACCCGCCCCGGCTTTTGCACGGGTAGTACCAATCATCATAATAGTCCATACCCAATAACTATAGGCAGTGGGCACTGGGCAGCACATCAGGTTTTACATTAGGAATGCGATATTTTTAATCTTTATTTCGTGTGTACCTATTCAATATTTGAAATGAAGCGAGAATAGAAGAATCTAATTTCTATTTCATATAGGTACAGTTCATTAAAACATAATCAAGTTCGTTTAACGTTAACAAATACTTAGTCTGCCAGTAAAATGAGTTTTCATCATACCTATTCGAAAAACGCATATTGCCTTCAGAGGATAGCGGGAGCAAAGTGTAACTTGTTGGCCCATGGGACTTTTCATTTCTCTCTTCTGATTGGTCCGAAGTCACGTCATCAATTTGTTGATCGAATATACGACGTTGCATTTCTCTGTTCTGATTGGTCCGAAGTCACGTGATCAATTTGTTGATTGGATATACGTCTTTACATTTTATTTAAACTTTAAATATACGTTTAAATAATGTCTATACAATTACATAGAAGGTTGATAGGAGTATCTTCTGATTGGTGCTTAAACGTATAGGTAATGTCCATACATAGTAGGTTGATACTCCTAGCTTTTCTCATACGTAATGATGAAAAATAGTGTGTGTCACTCGGGGCCAAATTTTTTGTTCTCGGGCGGCGTATATTGAATTCCTCGCTACGTTCAGGATTCTACTTTAGAATCCTTCACTTCGCTCTGAATTCAAAATAGCGCCCTCGGGGAACAAAAATTTTCTTTGGCCCCATGTAACACAAATAACTATATCACAGCTACGGCACGTGGCGTCATTCCGTCATTCAAGATCAGACTAGTTGACCGCACGACTTCGGAAGCGTGGATTAGGTACTTAAAGTTTCTTTAAATTCCATATGGGATAAAATTATCCTAGGAATGTCTATCTCCAAGATGCAAACAATTTGGTCAAGATCGCAGCTATTGAGCTATAAAAAAAGTAACAGACAGACTGCCTTTTAAATACATACTTAAAAGATTTTCAGAAAACCTTAGCGAGCAAAGCTGGAGCAGGGCAGATTTTTTTGTCTCTATTTGAAAGCTCCACTTATATAGAAACACTAAAATATTCATAGTTACTCTAAGAAGGGACCAACTAAACTCACATTGGGGTAAAGAATTGCACCTCCATCATAAAGCTTAATCTGTCCATCTGTGACCCACGCCCTTTGACGACTAACTTATCCTCAAAGGATCATCAAACTAGAAGACTAAAGACGTAGTAAAAAGTTCCAATGGGATAGTATCCTAGCATAGTGTTAAAGTAGGTACGATGATTTCGTAGGACTCCATAATCGTCACATTCGCTTATTTTACCATCGTAGCGCCTTCTTTTTCAGCCTCTCGTTCACAGGCGCCAGTTTAAAGGGGAGGAAATTTAAGAAAACTCTTTATTAACAAAGTATAATTAATGAAAACTGTTCTGTGGAGCCTTTTGATAATGCGATCTTCCAACACGATTTTCGTTTCATTCTTCTTTATTGAGTGTAGAGACGTCAACATAAACGGGATCAGAGCGAGACACAGGACTAACAAACAAAAGAAATCACAAGATTTTCGTTACTTCATGGATACAATAAAAAGGAACTTGAACCAAATCCACTATCAGATCTATACTCGTACGTCTTTTAACGTACTATAGCTTGGGAACACACCCTTCTCACAGCGGTCCCCAATTAGTGGCAAATCGCCTCGAATTACAGCCTATTAAGTAGCAGTTTATCAAGATAATCTCCTTGTGGTATAGGAAAATGTGCCACTAAACTCAGGTGTTTTATACAACTCTACCATTTGTTCGTATTTAAGAAATATCTAGTTGAATTCCTGAACATCATTTTTAGAGTGGAAATTTTTATAGCAAATTATATACTGGCATACATAATATGTATACGGAACGTACGTATAATATGTTATACGATGAATACGTACCAGTATTAAGAACTGCCCCTTCGATGTGATATAATTGTGCTATAATTTTATATAAGTGTGCTATAACTAAACTTAAAATATCTTATTTTACACCCAAATGCAATACACGTTACTACTGTCATGTTAATCTTAACTTCCACAATAATGCAAGCCTCAGCGGCTACAAATTGAAGGTAACGTAACAATTAAGTCCAGCAGAAGCGGCGGAACATAAAGCCAAGGTTTAACTGCGACCAGCTGCGCCTCGGGAGTTGGAAGCGTTCGATTAATAATTCAAGTCTTACTATGAGCGCGATTTGTTCGAATATATCTATATATTTTTAATTCAAAGTTAATGTTTCCTGACGTTCCTTTATGTCATTAGTCATGGCGGAATAAGGGCCTCCCCTGAAAAACCGTCACTTAACTCATGTATAGATTTCCTCAAACCACGATCGTAGCGCGGTGATGCCTTTCAAGGTGCAATTCGCTTAAAATTTCGTCCATCGGCGTTGAGGGTCTCAACATCGCTGCTGGGTCCTAATTGAAGTCGCGTCGTCGTCGTCATACGGCTAAACGTCCACTGCTGGACATAGGTCTCATGCGGAGAATTAATGAAATACCGTTCTTATACAATCCACATTCCTACTGCGTTCTGCTAATATCTTACCATTTCTAGAGAATGTGGCTAATTCAGTTGTACACAATCTCTAAACATAACTAAAATGACAAGACTAAATCTAGTGATATCCTTTTTAGCGGGGTGCCTATGAAAGGGATAGCAAAAACATTAGGCTTGTCATTTTATTTGTGCACAACAGAATTAGCCACGAGGTTTGAATCTTTTAACAAGGTTAAGCATTAAAATAATATCATCATAACACGACCTCCGTGGCGCAGTGTGCAGCACTGTTGTCTTAACGTGCGGAGGTCCCGGGTTCGATCCCCGGCAGGGTCAATTTGTGAATTTATAATTTCTGAATTCTCCCTCGTCTGGCCTGGTGGGAGGCTTCGGTCGTGGCTAGTTACCACCCTACCGGCAATGACGTGCCGCCAAGCGATTTAGCGTTCCGGTACGATGCCGTGTAGAAACCGAATAGGGGTATGGGTTTAATATAACTGCCATGCCCCTAACAGGTTAGCCCGCTACCATCTTAGACTGCATCATCACTTTCCGTCAGGTGAGATCGCAGTCAAGTGCTAACTTGTAGTGGATAAAAAAAACAGACATTTAACCTTACTCACATTTTTAAAATTCATTACAGAATACAACGCAAAGAGTGAAATACTTTAATCTTTTCCCTTTCTACCACAAAGGTGCTATTAAAATTGAATAAGGCGTTTTTTAATATAAAAACTTCTTACACAATCGGCTAAAACTTCCTCCCTTTCATCAAGCGACATAATTACAGCAGAAAACTCGGGATTCCATATCCACATTGTACGTCGGATAAATATTTTTTATAGGAAATTAAACCTAGTATCAAATGGAATAAGAACTACAGGTATTCAGCCGTGATTGCTTTATACACGACACAGCTCAGGGCGATGCGGCGAATGCTATTTGGAACTAAAAATTATGACCCAGAAAACGTCGAGGACTGCTAATAAAAGAGAAGACGTTTCAGCAAATTGTCACTCTGTGTTTAACTGCACTATTACGAAACTTCTTAATAGTTTACTGTTTAGTACCAATGCATCTTTTACTATTTTTTTAAAATTTTGAAGTGAAAACTTCTTTGGCCGCGCTGAGCACTTTTTTATGGGGGTAAACTTGTGGATTCGCGTGACTGACATGCTCGCGACCACCGACATGCTCGCGAACAGCGACATGTTCGCGAACAGCGACATGCACGCGAACACCGACATGCTCGCGTTGTTACGAAGACAAAAGGTCTTAAATATAAATATACTACATTCGTAATGAAACTTTAATGCTTTAGTGTTAAGGTTTATTTATTTAATTTAATTATATTATTATTATTGGTATTTTTATTATTTTTTATTTTATATTTTAAATATTCGTTTTCACATAATATATCGGCAGTCCCTAAGACTGCCAATTTTTTTATTTTTTTATTTATTCAGTCGTTACTCAGAAATTCTTGGATAAATTATAGTAAAAGAAAGTCACATACATTGGATATCAAAAAAGAATGTGAAAAATTCAATGTGAGCTAAGAAATTAAAAATGTTTTTAAATACTCAGGTAACCTTCCCAATTACTTACGTATTTTTACGAGATACCTACATAGTATTACAATTTTGATTAGATTGGATTTTGGCTAGAACCTTTGGCAAATAGTTATAGATCTTTATATATCCAACTATTGAAATAATTCATCATCATCAACCGATAGACGTCCAATGCTGGACATAGGTCTCCCGCATCATCTCCTCCACGCGACTCGTCTGATGTCGTGTGCCCACCGTGTAGGGGGCCAACACGCTGCACTTCCCATGGCGAGGTCGCCATTCCAGCACTTTGGGACCCCAACGTCTATCGGTTCTTCGAACTAACTATGTGCCCCGCCTACTGCCACTTCATCTGCGGATCTCCTCATTTCCCGAATATTGAAATAATTAGAGCCTTATAATACCAGTAAAATATTATAGGTAGGTAATACCTACATCATTAACCGTTACAAAGTTGGCTTTGTGTTCTATTAACTAAATTAATAAATAACACTAGAGTCGATTACAAAGAACGAAACGTTGTACGTAATACGAACCTACTGCGTACCTACTATAATATGCGCTACACGCCTATATCAGCAGTTTTCAGATTTACCTCGTTCATCGCTAAACAAGAATGTTTAAAACAGAGATTTTAGAGCAAGAATACAACGAATATGTGGAGGGTATTATTGACGCACGGGTGTTTTACAAATACTTTTATTGTTTTTTAAAAATATTCCAAGTATTGGATGGACCGATACCTAAGTACACGTAAGTACAAAATTCGCAAAGTAATGCTAATAAGTTTTTTAGGGATCCGAACTAAGCATTCCTGTCCGCTGTCCGCTGTAAGCTGTCCGTCCTTACGTCTGTCAGCGGGCTGTATCTCTTGAACCGTTTTAACTAGACAGTTAAAATTTCCACAGAATATGTAATTCTATTGCCGCTACAACAAGAAATAATAAAAATTTAATTTAATTAAAAATAAGGGGGGTCCTCGTGCAAGAAACGTGATTTTTCAGCATTTATGCTTTCTCTTGAACCGTAATAGGTAGATACATGAAATGTTCAAAGAGTGAGTAATACTTTAGGTGCTATGACAACAAATAATTAAAATAAAATAGAGTTAAAAGTTAAAGGGGTCCCCATACAATAAATTTGTACGACGGTACGGAACCCTTCGTGTGCGAGTCAAACTCGCAATATTTTTAACTAGGTACGACCACACGAGTATATAATATATATATAGTACTCTGTGGTTGTGGTTCGACCCCTTCATGACAAACGATGCATTGATCGAAGCTTACCTACTTAGTCTGAGAATAAAATTAAGTAATTAATCACTTCCGACGAATTTATAACTCGACGTTTATTATTAAAATGACAAATCCTTTAACTGACCATACTCACTCGGCTGTATATACTGCCAACATCTGGGGGGTCTACTCTCTTTCTCTAAAACGAAACTTCGCAAGCAAACGAACGAAATTTCGTTAACTCCTCTCCTACATAATATTATCTCTATGCTCCTCTCTATTTCGTTTTCGTACACGCAGACGAAGTACGGATCCATAGAAAATTTTCGTGACCGATTGGATTGAACGATTTTGTGTGGGTCTAATAACCGACTAATTACGTTCGTTTGCGAAGTTTCGTTTGAGAGAAAGAGAGTAGACCCCCTGGACATTATATTTTGTCATCACTAATCACTAATAAATATTATCAATACGAACATTTGGATAGATGGATGGATGTTTGTTACTCAATCACGCCAGAACGGCTGAACAGATCTGGATGAAATTTGGCACAGAGGTAGATTATAGTCTGGAATAACACATACCTAGGCTTTTTATCCCGGAAAACTAAAGAGTTCCCGCGGGAACAGAAAAACCTCAATCCACGCGGACGTAGTCGCTGGCATTAGCTAGTATTACTTAAGTGTCATAGGATTTACATATAAAATATTACGGGTCGATTAGAAAAGAGGAATTAATTAAAATAAATATTATTATCATCCACTATACGATTGAGTTTCCCCCACTGAGGAAATACAATACAAAGATCTGTTCGAGTACTACAGACACACAGGCAGAACAAAGAATTACATTATGTAGGTATATAACAATATTCCTCTTTTTACGGAGAGATTTGAAAAAGTCTATAGGTTTGTAAAAGTACTCGATGATAACTTTACAGACCCTTTCGATTTTAACTTTGGTTTTCGTAAATTGTTGTTTCAGTTATGTCATAAAAACAATAATGCTGTCCTGCGTGTTAACTGCTTTGGGCTTATTCTGTTTTTCCTTCTACCACGGGCTAGACACCATGGATTTACCCTTTTTGACGGAAGTGGGAAACTACATGATCGTACTGTCGTATAAGTTGCTAATTCAATATTGCGCTAGACTGCATGTTCGTGACTACCACAGATTTCAACGCTCAATACAAGAAGACTTCTTGTATATATGTACTAAAGGCGAGAAGTACAGGTAGGTACTTTAAATATTGAGCGTTATATAGCAGGCACGACTAGTTTTTTAAAAAAATTTAATTGGGACTTTTGTACACGTCAGCTCCATTGGCACGACTAGTTGATGTGAACCAGCTTCGCACGGGTGGGTTGACCCTTCGTACTACCTAGAACGATAAAGATATTTTCTGATCGCAATTAGGTACTTACTCTGAACGTTTCAACAAATTCTGTATTTATTCTAAGCTGAAGGAATCCCATTGTTTTTCTTGATACATAATCCATATAAATATTATAAATGCGAAAGTTTGGATGGATGGATGTATGTATGTATGGATGTATGTTTGTTACTCAATCACGCTCCAACGGATGAACGGATCTGGATGAAATTTGGCACAGAGATAGATTATAGTCTGGAATAGCACATAGGCTACTTTTTATCCCGGAAAATTAAGAAGTTCCCGCGGGAATCAAAAAAACCTCAACCACGCGGACGAAGTCGCGGGCATCAGCTAGTATCCTATATTATGTTAACACAGAGCGTTAGATACAGGTATGTACAGCATTCAAATCCGTTCAGTAGTGTCAGCATGATGCCACAGAATTCAGAACAGGCAGAGGAAAATAAATTTGGGTTAGCTAAGTAGGTATCTCTAATACTTCGCCTAATTAACATTTGCGCAAAATATTTTATAGAGAATGCACACGAATCTCACAGGATCGTTCTGCAGTTAGGTACTACGATCGAGAAACATACGAGACTTAAATTCTTAATAGTACTTCTACTTCATTCTAGATCTAAAACTAATTGAAATGTCCATTTATCTCTATGTAGTAGCTTTTGCCCGCGGCTTTGCTCTCGTAAAATGATTTTTCAAAAATCGTTTCTCAACGGATACCTAGTGACTACGTCTGGATCAATCAGCCAGTCCTCACCCTATTTTTACCTACCTATATTTGGATAATATGAATTTAATATTGATGAGTTTTGTAAGTTACGAAAAACCTCATAAAATACTACGTCACTACGTGCACTTGAGTAATATAAGTACTAATATTCCCGTCCGTAAAATGCGGATTGATAAAGTATAATCTCAAGCACGACTTAATGCGTATCTATTAATCTATAGAGCGTATTTTGACTTTGCTCAGGCTTTACTTTAAAACGAGATGGACTTATGTGAGTAAAATAAATCTGTCACGTTTTAACCATGTCTTAAGTCAGAGCAAAGTCAAAATTCGCTCTATAGATCTCACACTTATAGCTCTGCCATTTTGTCTTTACAGGAAGAGATTTTTTCTACACCAGATAGAAACACGTAAAATTCACAAATTGACAACATTCTTCACTATGGGCGTCGCTTTTGTTATGAACGGTTTCTCATTTGCCTTCCTACTCTACCATCTCTGGACGCATGAGGCTGGGGAGGGCAAAAGGCCACTGCTATTTCCTTTTTGGTACTTCGAAATAGATTTTAGCAAGACACCAATATACGAAATTGCATTGATGTTTTCAATTGTTTGCGTTCTTGCTTATTCATTTAATTATACATGTAAGTTTATATTTTTTTAGGATGGTAAAAAATATAGGTACCTAAGTTTTCACTAATAATGTTGTAAAGACTAAAATACGACCAAGCAGCCAATCTCATCGACCAGCCAATAGAGATGATGCCACAGATCACAGAATTCTGTGATCTGTGGATGATACCTATATCATACTACTTAATATTATAAATGCGAAAGTGTGTTTGTTTGTTGGTTTGTTGGTTTGTCCTTCAATCACGCCGCAACGGAGCAACGGATCGACGTGATTTTTGGTATGGGTAAAGTTGAGGACCTGGAGAGTGACATAGGCTACTTTTTATCCCGGAAAATTAAGGAGTTCCCGCGGGAATCAAAAAAACTTAAACCACGCGGACGAAGTCGCGGGCATCTGCTAGTCAAAAATAAATTATTCCTATCTGATAAATAGAGGGTCTTCCAAAAGACCTAAAATCACATCCTCGGTTAGTTTTAAGTTTGATAACCATTTTAACATATAGATTAAAGAAAAAATTTAAAAAAATATTTGCGAAAACACTGGTCTACTTCCTAATCCCTCTTTACCATAATTTAATAATAAGGCAATCAGTCACGACCAGAAAGAGATCAGACGCGAGACCAAAGGCTTTACGTGTTAGTTGACTAGGTTGCTAGTGATGAATTTTTGTCAAAAAAATTATTAGGTTTTGTTTTTGTTACGGCGTGTAGTTTTTGTAAATATGATTAGTTTTTAATTTAGATTTTAATTTATTTCTTAGTTTTAATTAAAATATATTTTGTCCGAGTATTAAAGAATAGAAATACCATTCTACTTTTCGATCCACTTTTGTGTTAATCTGTGCGTCTGTGTTAACATCAAAAATTCAATAAATGTTAATTTTTCAGTCATGATCGGGACCCAAATTGTTTGGAATAGACAGATAGCCTGCAAAGCTGAGATTATTATATGGCACCTCGAAGATCTCATGACCGGAATACGACCAACGAATAATAAAAAAGAAAGGGAACCTTACGACAAGATTATACAACAAAGAATGAAAGATATCGTTCAGCATCATAACCTGATGAACATGTACTAATTAGGCTTACTCGCACATTTGTTTACATACCTCGAAATACCTCACCATCAACATCATTAGGTTGTGCCCTCTTCAAAATAAAATTCGTTCATCACGGGCAAAGAATATCTATCCTAAGGCGTTTCTTTTACATTTGGTTTAAAAGCCTTGTCCACCTCTTGCAAAGTCGACCTAGCTCTCTTGCATGCAGTACACTGTACAAGTACCTTCTCATATTCGGAAAATAGGCATTCTTTATCCAAATGCGGGTAGAAAGCGATACATCCCCGCGGGAGGTAATGAATTTACAAAAAAAGAACAGCCAATCTCGACTCACAATTTTTTTTAAATTACGGTTTATGGCCACGGAGGAGTTTGTACCAAAGGGGTTGTATATAATATAAAACCTAAACCAAGTCTTTGTTATCAGCTGTAATTTTTGCTTTAATTTTACTAATAATCGAATTAACTTTGATAATTCATTAATGTCTATTCTAATATCATAACATTTTTATAATTAAAATATGAATTGGTTTTATTTTATTTGTAGGGCGTATTTATATACCTTGGGTGTGAATGGGTCACTTGATCGTTTTACAATTTACTATATTTTCTATGTTGTAGTTTGACGGAGCAGTTTGCCCGAGTTCACAAGAAGTTGTTAATATTTGAACAAGTCATTTCCGTACCTGTAGTTTGTTTCAGTGCTTATTCCGCAGCAGAGGTAAGAATGCGTGCCAATTTATCCATGTTTACGCTGACCGTTGAGTAAACCTTAGGGCAAAAACTTCAATCTTTCACTACTGCAGGAGTCGTATGGGAACCATGTTTCGTCCTGTCGCGCTGCTGCCTATGTATTTAAAGAAAGAAAATATATTTACTCAATAATGGTGTCACAAACAAAAATTAATCATACTTTTGTACCTAATAATACCTATGCTTGCCTGTGACACTACCCAGAACGGGGGTAGATACAGCTCAGTCTTTTGCCTGTACGTAATATAGGTATTTTATCATGTTTTTAATTATAAGTTGTAGTGCAGGTAATAAAAATGTTCTTTTTCTGTTTTCAGAAATGGGATGAGGGTGAATTTAACGCAATTCTGATAACTCTTCTGTTGGCTGCAGTCATATTGTATTTTGTACCAAGCTATTTGTGTACCACCTTATCTTTTAAGGTAGGTACCACTACATGAAAAGATACCTTGCAAACACTTAATTCATTTTAATTACAATTTTATTTTTATCCTAGGTAAATTCTATTGCTTTTGCTTGTTGGAATATGCCTTTCTGGAACGCTGGTCCTGTGATCCGGCCTTATCTGGTGCTTATCATGCAGAGATCTCTCAGACCACTCCCGCTGGGAGTTCCTGGCCTCGAGGAATTTTCAGTGCAAACGTTTTCAAATGTAAGATTAGGATTGTTTTATAGTGTTATAACTTATAATGATTACAAACCAACAGTGTGGTAGATCACATTTACATAATAGGAAACTTTCCGCTGTGTTGTTAATGTTCTTCTCGGTTTGTCAAAACTAAACAGAGTCTGACATATGCCACATGGTCAGCCAAATGGTCAATAATGTAGCCTGTGATCGAAAAATTGTATAGAGAAAGCATTAAAAATCGTAGAAATCTTTGTATTGTCTGCCTATTGTTTTAATATTATTATACTTACCTATTTTTAGATAATTACGAAATTATCCTGTTTTCACTTTTCAGAAATTGGCATCAGCTTATTCTTTCTTCAATATGCTACGACAAGCTAACAAGAAATAACAAATACATTTATAGGTAATATTATCACGAGATGTAAGCAGAACCGAAGCCATATACTTAGTGAACCTTTCGTGCACCCTTCCGACCGATTTCACCAAAATCGCTAAATTTTCTGGCTTAATAGATGACAGTTCTAACGTACAATTACTGTCACCTTAGGCTGGGATGATCTGATGATGATGATATTTTAGGCATTGTTGGTGAAAACGAAAAAATCATAAAAAATCCTTCTACACCTCAACGTTGTCAAATAAACAAGCAATTATTTCGTAAACATAGCAGTTGTTTGTAGTTATTAAATCTATCCAGCGTTCTTTTAAAAGCCCAATAGCATCAAGAGATATTGTGCAACAGAATTGGTCTCCTGATTTTAACATACGTTTTAAAGTTTATGTTCGGTATCAAAGAGAGATAATATAACACGATTAGGGAGCAAATAAGTGCCACCGAGCATGCCTGTTTGTCGCGCCTCCAGAGCCCGCCGCATTGACGTGCTCGGAATAAGTACACTGGGTGGTTACTACCATCGCTTAAAGCAGTAATATTTGAAAATAAGAGCTTTATGTCACGTACCTTGACGTCCCTAAAATAAGGATTATAATTGTAAAACACGAACTTCAACAAGATTAAAATAATATTATACATATGCCGCTGCTCAACCTAAGTGCCCGTTTATTCCGCTCTACTCAAGGCTCCACTGTATTAGTTTTGGAAGAAACAGATAGGTATACCTTGAGGTCACCCCTGGATTGTTATTTGTAGAGTATATTTTTTATTTAATTACAAATTTCAATGACTACGATTAGACTTATTTAAAGTCTAGCCTTAAAATAATCAGGCTAATTTATACACCGTACCCAATCGTTTGGCTTCGTTCACGAGACCTTAGATCTACCTACCAATTCAAAAATTATAGAATAATAGCTGATGCCCGCGACTTCGTCCGCGTGGATTGAGGTTTTTCGGTTCCCGCGGGAACTCTTTAATTTCCCGGGATAAAAAGTAGCCTATGTGCTATTCCAGACTATAATCTATCTCTGTGCCAAATTTCATCCAGATCTGTTCAGCCATTGGAGCGTGATTGAGTAACAAACATCCATACATCCATACATCCATCCAAACTTTCGCATTTATAATATTTATTTGACTAGATGACGAGCACACACACGAGCTGATTTAGGTTTTCGAAAAATCTTGTAGGAACTCTTTGATTTTGCGGGATAAAAAGTAGCCCTTCCTAGAAAGATCCTCTAAAAGTTTTTCTGGGGATGCAACCTATCTCTGTAACAAACTTCGTCAAAATCAATTGAACAGACCTGAGCTGTGAAAGAATAGCAGACAGACGGACAGACAAAAACGCTTTCGAATTTATAATATTAGTATGAATGTATGTCTAGATTTGATCCTGCCGGTCGTTTGGGCTTTCCCACAGCAAACGACTCCACTAGGGAGATTGACCAACAAAATCGACTTAACCTAGACATACTAATTACTTATACATACAATACTTAATTTCTAAAAGAAAATAAAAGTTCCAATACAGACAATGAAACCAATTCTCGAGATTGCAATATAGCAGAGCACTATATGAATAAATTACCCTATAGGTACTCCAACAAACGCTAAATAACGTAAGAGAGAACATCGAAGCTTTTCGTTTTCATTCCTTCGAGCCATTATTATAACAATTACTTCGAAAACTAATAATATGTAAGTACCTACCACATTGTTAGAATAGAAAGCTTCTTTATAATCAAGCTAATCTACAACTTGTTTAGAATACCGCTCCTACCGAGAAAAACCAGCATTAAACTTCGTAAAGAGTCCATCACACTCAGTGGAAATGTAAGAAAATCGCCATAATATCTGCGCGGAAAATACGGTCGCGGTTTTTCCACGTGTGGAATTCTGCCCAGTGCCTGCCCTAATATAGGTAGGTACCTACTAGGTACTCTTAATTTAGGACAGACTTTAAATCTGTTCAATATAATATTATGGATAATATTATTATAGTAGTTTAGTTATTAGCGTGCACGTTATTATAAGTGCACGATGCTGTGTGTAATTAGAAATATACGCCCTATCTCATCCATGCCTAAATCCTATAAAGTCAACTTTGACGTAGGTTGACGCAGGTCGCAGACTTAAGAATAATTGCATTGAACGCAATTAATAAATAATCAAATCACTAATTATTCTCCGTGTTATGTACCTACATGAAAAATTGTATGCGCAAAAATACTGAAAGAAGCGAGTTTTATCCAATAATAATCCCAGTTGAGTTATATTCTCTTTGCTCGCATCGCATCATCTGATATTGAATATGAGTAAAGTGAATTAGACTCACAACGTCGCGTATCTAGGTACCTTTACAACATACGCTGAGCACGCAGTGACTATTCTTTAAACGCACAGTCTCGCTTTCAACGCTGAAGCAGCGACGAAATGTATCATAGGCCTTACCTATACCGTACTATTACCTATTCTGTGCCTATACTATCATTACCTTATGGTCTGTCGCCTGCAAAACTGAGTGCCTATCCACTAAAGCTGAGTTTATTATATTAGTACGATGGAAAAATCGGGGTGAAGCCGCTCAGATCTGACAAGCTGAGAGAGTCCAGCAAGCCCAAATAATATAACATCGTAAAAATGGCCAATAGCGAATACGGGGGTAGGACCACGATCTTCTGTAATATAATGACCGGCGAGACAGTGAGGTTTCGTACCTATTTTTACTTTATAATTTTATAATTATGCAACAATTATGCAAAATTTGGTACAAAAAGAGTAAAAATACGCACACTTCCGCAATTTATTCCTAATATAATGGTAGGATGGAAAAATAGATGGAGGCCGCACACCAATTAGGAGGTCTGACGATCTGAGGAAGTCCAGTGACGTCCAAATTACTTAACAACAAATATTCCGTTCATGGGTAGGATATGACCAGGAGAGGATCTTCATTAGTGAGTTTCGATTTTAGAAAAAAGATGTTTTGTACAAAACGACTAAAAATACATTTGAAAATATTTTCTCCTATAATCTTCCTTGGGATTAAAAAATGTTTAGGAACCAACGACAATTGTGTACAAAATGCTTTCTAAGCCCGGTGATGCATAAAAAACTCGTTTCACCGAGTGCATACAGTTACTACGTCGTCGAGAGCTGACATGTTTCCAACTAACACAATTACGACGTCGCAGGACAGCAATCCGCAGCCAATTCAATTAACATCAGCTTTTAAAGGCTTAGCCAGTTACCTAGCCATTGTGCGAACAGCTACATATCGACACAGTACACATACATCATACCTGCCGAGTGTCGTTAGTGCTTTTGCAGTCGATTTGTCAAATACTAACGAACGTTTTCCAAAATGAATTATTCTGTTTGTGTCCTTCTTTTTTATCACAGCTTTTTACACTTTTAAAGGATTTGAAGGACATAACATGTTTCCTAATTAAGTTACATAGTAAATGTCTGGGTCATAATATCTATGTCCATCTCTACTTTGATATTATCCCTTTGCTAAAGGGAAAGTGTAGATCACTTGGAGTAAGTTTGGAGACTGTCGTTTGTGGATTCAAAACAAAGTTAAACCAATGCGGTGCATACCATATTATACCGGTGCATACAATATTGTCGGCATTGAAGAAAAAAATATGTGAATAGCAAAGTAGCTGTATGGAGTCTCAGGGCTAATGAAAGAGTTATTTTCAGGAATCTCTGCATTAACTACCGAGTCCTGTCAACCGCGAGCCGCATACGGACTCCGGTCTCTATAAAAGCTGCTTCGAAATTACGGAACTTGTGATCGTCACAATTATTGAAAGTGTGATTCAGCCTGCCTTTGTCGCTTTGAACGGTTTCCTCATCCAGCGAGTGCGTTTTCTCCAGAGCTGATGTGCTTCATTTTCCTAGGTTCAGATCTGGGGAAAATAGCTTAGCACTGCCTTAACACTGCGCTTACGAATGTGTGGTCGCCACTCCAGCGCCTGGCGGAAGACACACGAACTGTTAGAAGACAATAATCTTCAGGCACTTAGGCATTTTGGAGGAGAGAAAATCTTTAACCGATATAGGCAGATTTGTCTGATTTGGCGGATACATTTTTCTACTTGTACCTATGTAGCTGCTCTAAACATTTTTTTTTATGTCCGGATTTATAAAAACGCGCTGCTGTAGAGCCAAATAATTTTCTGAACGCACTAGCTAATCATTTGAATATATTACCAGATCAAAACATGAGGCAGACAATTTACAGCAGAATTAAAGTTTTAGTGGCATTGATTGCAATAAGTCGTTTTCCTAATAGAGGCCCGGGTTATTCGCCGGACTGACATTATCAGTCGGCGAATTTTCTACAATCTCGGTCCTTTTGTGCCCCCAACTGGTCATGACATGACAATTACGTTATCCTGCGGAATCTATTTGTACTTACAGTCTAATAAGAACAAGGCATGAGCCCACATTTCATACCTTTGAATATATTTTATAGATTGTAACTAAATACACAGAAAACGTTCGGAAAACGCTACTTTTTCGCTAGCGTCAGGTCCTCATTCCGCATGGGACATGGGTAGGTCTTTGCAATGTAGGTACTCTAGGTCGGCAGTGAAACAAATCTCAGTAGTTAGGTGCAAATATTTACAACAACAGGAAATAAACGACGCGACGACGCCGTGCCAATGCGTTTTATTTGAAATATTTGCAAACAACTTTATAAAATATGATATAATTATTAGTGTGTGCGCAAACAAACAGTGTCTATTCCCTCACTCTCATAGCTCGATGGGACGGAAAACCTGACACGACCGAAGAGAGATCAGGCGCAGAGCCAACGGCTTTACGGGCTAGTAAAGCTAAACTATTACCTATTCTGTATTAGTACGGAGTTTCTTGTCAGAACAACCCAATACTTTAATATTCTATGGTCCGACCCGGGAAACGAAAGTTATACGGTAGTTATAGGTACTGTAGCTATTATCATAAATTATAATCGAGTAGAGTACCTACACTGCAGACAGCATCGATTATAACAGACAGAGCCAATTAATGTTTTAATCCTCTTACAGGTAGCCTACCTACCTGAAGTAGGCTATGTGTGGGGGAGCAGCCATCGCCGAGTTTAATTCACTTTGTCCATATTCAATAAAGATGACGCGAAGCGAGCAAATAGACAAGCTCGACTCAAGTGAGAATTTATTATTGGATAAAGGGCTCTGAATACGTCTTCATTTATATTTATTTTCTACGTTCATACTTCTTTTTGACGACCTTCCTGGCGCAGTAGTGAGCGCTGTGTCTTTCAGTGGGAGATTCCGTGTTCGAATCCCAGCGGGGACAATTTGGGAATTTATAATTTCTGAATTTTCTCTGGTCTGGTTTGGTGGGAGGCTTTGGCTGTTGCTAGTTACCACCCTACCGGCAAAGACGTACCACCAAGCAATTTGGTGTTCTGGTACGATGCCGTATAGAAACTGATTTAAGGGGTATGGGTTTAATATAACTGCCGTATCCCTTAAAGCTTAGCCCGCTACCATCTCAGACTGCATCATCATATACTATCACGTGAGATCGCAGTCAATGGCTAACTTGTAGTTATAATCGTTTAAGACAACAGCGCTCACGGCTGCGCCAGGGAGGTTACCTGCAATTTTTACGCGCAATATTAACTTAACAAAGTGCAATCCAGCCCATGGGTAGGTATATTGTTTTAAAATCAGTTCGATGGCGGGGCGGACAGTTGAAAACGAACCTAAATATTAAAATAGCATACCTAATGGAGGCCTAATACTTTCAAAGCATTTGCTAATCCATATGTTAAGTCGAGCGTTAAAAACACTCCACTTAACATATCGGTTCAATCGGTCAAAGCTAATATTACATTCAGTTTTATTTACGTGACACTTTGAAGCGGAGCACAGCGCTGAAAGGGTTAATTAGGTGAGAGATTCACACGACCGGTGGACCGGGTGATCGCGTTAAACAAATTAGAACGTATTATTGAGCAAAGGGCCCATTTATAACGCGACAAAAATAACTACGCAAATGATTTTGACGACCTCCCTGACGCAGTGGTGAGAATTTGGATCGGACACTTGGTTATGGAGATCACCGACGGCAATATTTTGCAGCGATTCAGCAACGCGCATCTGCATCGCTGTTATCGTGCGACTGATTGGGCGACCTATTCCCCTCGCCCCCGCCGTTCTTCTTTTATTTTACCAACTCTTCTTTTCTTTCAACAAAAGAGTATGGGGTGCGAGTAGTCTCCATACACGTATTACACGACTATATCGATGCTGCAATAACACGTACAATTAAGAAACTTAAATGGAAATGGGCCGGTCATCTTACCCGAAACAAAAAAGAAAATTGGCCAAAAAACGTTACAGAGTGGTATCCAGGAGAGGGTAAGAGGAAACGAGGAAGACCATTCCGAAGGTGGGAAGATGACCTACGGGCCACAGCAGAAATTTTATGGAGGAGAATAACGCATGACCGAAAAACATGGAAGAACCTGGGGGAGGCCTATGCTAATGAGCAAAACAATCAAACATTACCGGTGTCTTAGATTTAAGTTGTTATAATTTTGTAAATTTGTAACTTTGTAATTAATGTAAGGTTGTTAATAAAGGCTAATAATAATAATTAATCGATGCTGCATGGCGTCTGTATCGATGCTGTAAATTGCAGTGGTAGCGATGCAAAATCGTGTGTGCAGGCAAATCGCTGCAAAAAGTTACAAAAAAGTAAGTCGGGTGTTACCAGGTTCTATTTCCATTGATAAAATTTGGAAAATAAATTTTCAATTGACTCGGCGCTGGCCGTGGGTTACCACCCCTCCGGAAAAGCCGTGCCACCAACGTTCAAGTAAGATACCTGCACTTGGAAACAGATTAGCGGCGTGGCATAAAACTGCTAACATCTTAGACCTGCTTAGACTGTGTCATCACTGTCCAGTAGAGGTCGAAAAAGTAATCATCGAGTTATATAAAAAGGAAGGATAAATTGGTAGTAGATTAAATTTAATTTGTTTATTGTTAATTGGTTTTAGTTTTTTTTCTTTTTCATACCTACTAGATATGATAAATTGTTTTATTTTAGAAATCAATGTAACTAAAAAATATTTTCCTCTTGTACAATAATAATTAAAATAATCCTAGCATTCGAAATCCAGGAAAACGGAGCTTGCAGAAAGATTATAAAACGCTTAACGCGAGTGGTGGAATGAAACGGTTAATTAATGAAAATGTAAATACCGAGAAACAGAAGAACGCGGGGAGATAGAAAACAAGAAAAACAAACACCAAACCTCCAAGTTTATATGTATATTTTGTACTACATTCCTGCTATCCGAAGATATTTCCACTGAAAAAGTGTTTTTAACCCTGGTTATGAATTGAGGAAACAGCACGAGAACAGAGGACGAAAGGATCAATGTAATTTTCTCCCACGTCATACAATTCAGTTTCAATTTAGTTCCTCACCTGAATTTAAGATTTAAAATGTCCTGCGCGCAACTTTGGCTTACGAAGCTATTATTACACTTGGCCCATATCCAACGAAGGCTCCGTTCAATATTCTAATAAAGTGATGAAATTGCACATCTGAATAATTTATCAGTTTAACATTAAACAGTCACTCAACGTACCTACCTATATTATCTAAAAAAGTTTCTCAACTGTGGTTTTTTAAACCATACGTAATATTCTACGTATGTATACAATAAGAGCCTAAAGCCTATATTGAAACAATTGTAGTTTGGCGAGAAACAAAATTTTGTATTTCTTTGTTATTATATTACATTTTATAAAATAAATAAATTAAAAAAAAAAAATAAAAAAAAATTAACTTTAAAGTAGGTACATAATTTTTAAAGTTTAACCACTCTACTGTGTGCCTAAGTAAGACTTAATTCATTGCGGAATTATATTTTGATAATCTTGACCTTTTAAAGTGTAGTCAGGAAGGCCACTACGTGGAATTTCGTATATAACATTATATAAATATATAAAGTAAGTATTATGGAGTCATCCATAAAGTACGTTTCGTAAGTTATGTCACGCTAATTACGTGATTTTTTGACCTCTCCCCCGTCCTTGTCACAGTTGGTCACATTTGTGAGACCCCGGGGTCCCTAGTGTTACGTCACATAATATCTTGCAATTTTACATCTAGAAATTATTATATTACAACAGCACTGCCGAAATTAGTCTTATTGCCATTTAAATTATTTTTAACTAGCTGATGCCCGCGACTTCGTTCGCGTGGATTGAGGTTTTTCGGTCCCCGCGGGAACTCTTTAATTTTCCGGGATAAAAAGTAGCCTATGTGCTAATGCAGACTATAATCTATCTCTGTGCCAAATTTCATCCAGATCCGTTCATCCGTTGGAGCGTGATTGAGTAACAAACATACATCCATCCATCCAAACTTTCGCATTTATAATATTTATTTGATTATTTGATATAGGTACTTAATCAACATCAAAAAATTAACAAAACTTGGAAATAAATTTAAAGGTTTTCGATAATATCCTTAGGCTACATCACCTTGCAAGCAAGTCTGATTGCAGCCAAGCGCTAGCCTATGTTATATTAAAAAAAAAAAAAGTTTAAATTTGGCATTTTAACACTTAGTTATATAAGACCCTTCCCCCCCCCAGGGGGGATACGTTGGTAGGGACTAGTGGAACAGGCCGATTTTATAGTCATACAAAAAGCATTTAAATAAGTATTATAATAGTTACCATATAATAGGTTCAATCATCATCCCCCATCAATCATGTTCAATTCGGTTTTCGTCGAAATGGCGGACGTAAGTTTGGCGTAAGCGAATGTTTTGTCGTTGATAGTGTTGATACCAGCTGATTACCAGCTATTGTGATATAGGCATAAAATTAGGTACCTACCTGTTTGTTAATAGGCCATCATGATAGTAGGTAGGTATATTGCATAGAATCATCAGTGAGAACTGAGAAGTAATAGTTATCGAAAGTATTAACGCTTGTACATAAATCTTCAAACTTTGTAAATAAAGATCGATTCTAGCTGCATTATAGCCGTACTAACTCTGTTGAATTTCATTGTTATACCTACGTGAAGCGATGCAGCCGTGTCGATTTGTCGGCAGGCTTTATTTCCGTCTGCCGCACCGTGTGGAAATGTGATAGCGGTTATATTTTATTTTCAATATTCCAGTAGGTAATCGAAATAGAAACACCGTTCTCTGGGACTGTGGAACGGGAGCACGCAGTGTACTCGTGTGTTTCTAACCTGGGATCGAGTTTTCAAACAAAAATCTGTTTCTGATTTTGATATTTTCGGATAGAAATCTGCCGACCTTTGCGCAGCGATGCAAATACCCGTTTCGTACGTAAGCATGCATCGCTGCGGTTGGTTTTCCTGTTTTTGGTTGCCTGGATCTAGTAACTAATTATTTCCTGAGTTTTATAATCCCGGGGAAACTTCGTTTTTTTTAGACAAAATTAAGTAAGAAAGAATAGATACTGCCCCCCTAGCATGGGCCGAGACAATTTTCTCCCCGAGGAAAGGATAAAATTTTAATTCCTAAATAACTAAATAAAAACGCTAAATAACGGTGGATAAATAGTCCCCCGAGTCCCCGTGAAATGTCAAACGGGGATCAATTTCTCCTCTCCCCTGTTGCTGTGCTCTGAGAAGTGGATAAGTTAATTTTATCTCTTGTCAGTGGATAAAATCGGGGGATAAATTTTTTATCTCCGGCCCATGCTAGCCCTGCTGTACCTTATCACTTTAACCCGTTAAAGACTCTCTATAGAGCACGAGTCTCAGAATAAGAAAGGTTAAGCTATATTCCACCAACCTGGCCAAGTGCGGAACAGCAGACTTCACACACTTTAGAACATTAAGTGTGCCGTATTAATAGCCCTAAGAACTCTCGGGCATGCAGGTTTTCTGACCATAACCCTTCAACGTTATGTCCGAAAAGCTAGAGGTTGCCCGGGGATCGAACCCCCGACGACTTGAAATAGGCAGCGGTACGTCTTTTTTTTATCCACTACAAGTTAGCCCTTGGCTGCGATCTCACCGGATGGTAAGTGACGATTCTGTCTAAGATGGTAGCGGGCTAACCTGTTAGGGGCATGGCAGTTATATTAAACCCATACCCCGATTCGGTTTCTACACGGCATCGTACCGGTTCCCAGTAGGGTGGTAACTAGCCACGGCCGAAGCCTCCCACCAGGCCAGACCAGGGAAAATTCAGAAATTATAAATTCCCAAATTGACCCTGCCGGGGATCGAACCCGGGAAGTCGCTAGTGGGGAAAAAGTTGCCAAATGAGAAATCATAATAGAAAACATTAAAAAATGTAGCAGTCGCAATATTAAAATCTAAAACAGCCATTTGCTTTATTAACATACCACAAGCAATCGTGCTTTATTTTATTAAAATTAATGTATGTAGGTATATAGAAGAACCATGTGTTTTAATAACACTTTTTTTTTATAATGATATGCCTGATAGATTTTACTCAAGACCATTCTCATTCAGCTCGATTTGTCTATACACAGCGCGAAGACAACCAACACTGCGCCACGAAGGTCGTCTAAAACGTCTTCTTCTAAACCACTATCACACGCACACCTATGCTATCACCAATTTTTTAATTTGTTAGTAGTATAGTATTTTAACTGGTGTTGTGTAAACTAAGAAATTTAGGTATATTTTGATGTCATACCTATTTAATTTAACTATGCAACCCACTAGCACATGAGTAAACGCTAACGTTTAATAAAGCCACGTCAATAACAGTCCACGAGTGACAATGAAGAAGGCCCTGTTAACTGTTAACCGGACCAACGTGGCTCGGTGCGTTCATTATCCGGACAAAGGAGAGTGTTTTCAACGTTAAATTGAATGTGAGAGGCAATCCGAACTGTACGCTTAGTCTAAGTTTTTACATTGCAACTTCGATTGATCGTCATTCGATCACATTAGCATCAAAGTACCTTTACTACATATTTTATTTAGAGGTCAATTTCGTGTACTCAAAACTCAGCGCTCCAAACGATAAATTTCGAAAATAAAATTGGTTGTACTGAATTTGTGACTTTAAGGTGCCTTATACGGATTTCATGATGTGTCATCCTTTTCCAGGTACACTTTAAAGAATCGGGAGTCACAGCTGTGGGGATGTCATGGTATCAAATTGAAGGTCATTTCTTCATCTCTCGTTTGACCTTATAAAAATGCACACTCCAATACAAATTTTCTGCATAAATACGTTTCTCCGAACGCAAGATCTGCTGAAAATGACGAAAAATGGGGTCCGGATAGGTACCCATAAAGCTAGATCCGCTGCATATTTTAACTTGAATATTAACAATAAAGTGGGGCTTATATAGTCCTCTATCCATGGTGCAAAGCATTAAGCATACAAATAAATATGTTTATAGTTTATGTGGCAAAAAAAAATGTTTCATACATTTTTCTATGAAAAGAAGCCGAGCGCTAGGCGTTTGGCGCTCAGTACGCGCTGAGACGCGCTCGTGGACGGGTGGGTGTATCGCTTTTTTGCACGAAATTTATTACGACAAAATGAACACCGTGTTGTGTACTGCCATAGAGATATAATATTCTCTATGTGTACTGCGCTTAGAAAAACTTGATACCGACATCCACAAAGAAGGAAGTTCTCAAGTGTAGGCGTATTTTTTTTACCCGATTACGGCAAAGCCACAAGGAAAGGGTATGTTAGGAATGTATATGTATGTATGCATGTATGTATGTATGTATTAAAAAAAAGTGGGCGCCGTTTTGAAATTCTTTGTTATCGTACCGATTTCGTTCAAAATCGATATCTGGGGTTCCCTGGGATCACAAAACAGGAAACTGTTACCAAAATTTTAAAAAAGTAAGCGCCATTTTGAATTTTTTTGTTATCGTACCGATTTCGTTCAAAATCGATATCCGGGGTTCCCTGGGATCACAAAACAGGAAACTGTTACCAAAATTTTAAAAAAGTCAGCGCCATTTTGAAATTTTTTGTTATCGTACCGATTTCGTTCAAAATCGATATCCGGGGTTCCCTGGGATCACAAAACAGGAAACTGTTACCAAAATTTTAAAAAAGTCAGCGCCATTTTGTAATTTTTTGTTATCGTACCGATTTCGTTCAAAATCGATATATGGGGTTCCCTGGGATCACAAAACAGCAGTCAATCAAAAAAAAGTCAGCAGTGAACTTTTTAAAATTTTGGTAACAGTTTCCTGTTTTGTGATCCCAGAGAACCCCAGATATCGATTTTGAACGAAATCGGTACGATAACAAAGAATTTCAAAATGGCGCTGACTTTTTTAAAATTTTGTTCATAGTTTCCTGTTTTGTGATCCTAGGGAACCCCAGATATCGATTTTGAACGAAATCGGTACGATAACAAAGAATTTCAAAATGGCGCTGACTTTTTTAAAATATTGGTAACAGTTTCCTATTTTGTGATCCTACGGAACCCCAGATATCGATTTTGAACGAAATCGGTACGATAACAAAGAATTTCAAAATGGCGCTGACTTTTTTAAAATATTGGTAACAGTTTCCTATTTTGTGATCCTACGGAACCCCAGATATCGATTTTGAACGAAATCGGTAAGATAATCTTTTATACATTATTTTACAATCTCAAAAACTGAGTACTATTGTAGCCGCGAGTATTGTTTCGGCGCATAAATAGGTACATACATAATATTTACCGCGGCCAACAGCGTAAACAAGTACCTAGTAAATAAATAATCGTCTAATATTTTCAAGTAACAAAATTGGTTAGTTGGCAATAAAATCGAGCGTCTCTACGCTCTATAGCTCTACGCTCTCGTAAAGCGTGCATATATATGCTGTAGTGTGACGAGTTTTATACCTATAGTTGAGTTTTTTACCTATAGTTGGTCGCGGGGTAAATGTTTAAAGGGCCTTAAATTATGAGGTTTTAGGTCTATTTTACTCAGACGCTAATGTGATCGAATGCCTATACGATCGGTCGAATTAAAACTTAGGGTACGGGTACTGGGCGTCTGTTTCCGACACGAGGTCAGACAGATCAAGCTTTTTTAGTTTTTAGTCTGAATTTACACATCACACAGGTACATGTACCTAGAATTGTTTGTAGTTTTTCCTGATATCTACTCCAATAACCCGACTTTTCAATCAGGTGGATTTGAAAGATAATATCTAATAGGTGTGCGTTACCGCACATAAGATAATTGATGAAAACCATTAACTTTAAAACTGTTTAATTAATCACCATAATTATTAAAAACCGGCCAAGTGCGAGTCGGACTCGCGCACCGAGGGTTCCGTACAAACCTGTAGTAAGTTTTACGATTTATGACGTATTAAAAACAAGACGAAATGAACCGCAAAACTAACTTTGTTTGTAGAGGTTTATTGTCAATATCAAAATATTGTATGGGGACCCCCCTTAATATATATATTTTTTTAATTTTTAGTATTTGTTGTTATAGCGGCAACGGAAATACATCATTTGTGAAAATTTCAGCTTTCTAGCTATCACGGTTTATGAGATACAGCCTGGAGACAGACAGACAGACAGACAGACAGACAGACAGCGGAGTCTTAGTAATAGGGTCCCGTTTTTACCCTTTGGGTACGGAACCCTAAAAAGATATAACAAATTTAGCGAGTTTGCATTAGGTGTTAGTCGCTTGACTTAATGTGAGTGTCATTGAATTTGTAATAATTCCTCAAAGGAGTAAGTAAAGTGAATTGCACTTTTTGCAAGACGGGCCGCCCGCGCACCGGTGCAATGGCCCGCACCCCCGCTTCCGCGCTTTTTAGCGGGAGAATCCAAATGTCGCGCGAACAATATGTAACTAACTACTAAGTAGTAGTAATAAACTAAATATGTACTTACTAGCTGATGCCCGCGACTTCATCCGCGTGGATTGAGGTTTTTCGGTTCCCGCGGGAACTCTTTAATTTTCCGGGATAAAAAGTAGCCTATGTCACTCTCGGGGTCCTCAACTATACCCATGCAAATCACGTCGATCCGTTGCTCCGTTGCAGCGTGATTGATTACTTACCTAGCTACTTTTTGATTTTTTAGGGTTCTTCTCAGGAACGCATGCAGGTATCAAGCTGAAATTCATATCAAGTACTCAGGTCTACTGTCCCTTGGAGCTGTGAAAAAATCAAACAAAAGTTTGCGTAAGGGAATCAAAACCTACAGGGTACCTACTTCCCGTGAACTCAGAATCTTGAAATTTGGTACGAAGCAACGTCTTTATAGCACAGATAAAGGAAAAATTGCCAAAAGCATAAATTTTTAGTTACATCATAATATAGTAAAAATATTTTTTAGCAATAAAAATACCATAACTTTTACATATTATATACCTACAGGTTTGTACGGAACCCTCTGTGCGCGAGTCCGACTCGCACTTGGCCGGTTTTTTATTCCATATTTAGTTATCGTGCTTGCCCTTGGCTGCGATTTCACCTGGTGGTTATGGACGAAGTCGCGGGCATCAGCTACACTGAGAAAAATTTCCTTGTTTACCTTCCGATTTTTACCTTCTTAAACCGATTCCTTCCAAAATTGGGTCTTTTCCTTCCACCGATTACCTTCTGAATCGGGGAACTGCCAAATTCCTACCGATATTTAGAAGGTAATGAATTTTATCCGTCTAATACGGAAGAACATAAAGGAAGGAAATTTGTTGGAAGGAATTAACCAAGAAGGAATTTCCTTCCAGCTAAATATTCCTACTAAATAAGGATGCATTATAATAATTCCTCCCAAATTTATCCTTCCAAATTAGATGTTAATGCCCTTCTGAATTCAAATCCAAAGTTGTCGGAAGGAAAACGCAGCTAACCTTCTGAGATTGAAGGATATTTACCCTCTTAACTAGTGGGAAATAAATTGACATTACTATTCCATCCAAAAAGAAAGGATTAGAAAGGCTCGCTGGAAGGAACTGCCATCCAAATTCGATGGATCACACTTGGAGGGAATAACACAAGGAGTATCCTTCTAAATTAGATGATAATATCCTTCTAAATCAATTATAATTTTTCGGTAGGAACAGTGTCGGAAGGAAAACGCATATTTACCCTCCGAAATTGAAGGATATTTACCCTCTTATTTAGTAGGAAATGAAGTGACATTACTATTCCATCAAAAACGAAGGGATTAGAAAGGCTTGCTGGAAGGAATTACCATCCAAATTAGATGGATCACATATTGAGAAAATAACACAAGGAACATCTTTCTAAATTAGATCATAATATCTCTCCAAACAAATTGGAATATTTCGGTATCGGAAGGAAAACGAATAAGTTTTATTAAATAGAAATTGTAACACCGAATCTAGTACCTGACCCGACCACTAGATGTCGCTACGCGTATATTGGCACGCGGTATAGGGTGGCGCCGGTCAAACACATATATCGCCAAGTCCGCTTGTAACGGTACCTGCATCGTGGCAAATGGTGCTTCCACCTAGTTGGGACATTCATTGAAAGCGCATAGCAGAGCATAAATCATAGGTGGTATACGAACCCCTGCTTCCACCCTTGCTGGGACAGGGCGTTTTGAAAGCCTATAATTTTGCAAAAGCCCGCTCCGTATTCGCCTTCGCCTTAGGTAGGTAATATTATGTCTTTACCTTCTAGATTTGGAAGGTTATTTATATTTACCGAACAAATATGACCAAGTATGTATTTACCGTCATTTATTTTCCTTCCAAAAATTACCTTCCCTTTTGACTCAGTAGGAATTTCCGACCGAAATTTGGAAGGTACGTATTACCCACCAAAATAGAAGGCAGACATTGTTTGGAAGGAAATTTTGGACGGTAATAATATCCTTCCAAGTTGAAAGGTAAATTTCCTACTGAGTCAAAAGGGACGGTAATACCTTCCGTATTTCGGAAGGTCTTTTTTCTCAGTGTAGTGAAGTAATAAAATACCAAATATCTGTTGAATTCTTATTTTCAATTAGTGTCCAAAAATATTTGACCTTATACACAGCTCTAAATGCTTAAATATGCTCTAAAATAATAATAAACTTCAAATTTAAATTTTTATATAAATAATTTAAGTACACTTAACCGAAAATACTGAATAATTATCTAATATTTTATCTAAGTAGGTACATACATTACCTATATTGAAAAGACTTGTCCGGACTGACTGATTGATTGGTCTATCAATGCACAGCCTGAACAATGTCATTGGCCATAAACTATGGCCTTTTATGACGAAAGCACTCATAAAGAATGTGTGGATTTTTGGAAATCTCATTACCTCACCGATTTTCAAAAATTGCACGAGACTGAAGCCGGACCGATTCAACTAGAATTTAATATCACTGCAATGTACATCATTGAATAGTCACTATCTTTCTTATTTATTCACAGCTCTATACGTATTTCTTAAGCCTTTCAAAATATTCAACACAGGTTCGTTGATAACGAAATTAACACGCGCACCATACACAAATTCAATATGAGTAAACTGTAGAGATTCATTGATATGAATTGACTTCGCCACGGAGTTCAGTTTACTTTTAAGTATCGATACATCTTCGACGTCACTAAACCAATCCACTTCACTACTAACCAAAGTTACTGGCGCACTGACTACGGAAACATCGTAGACAGGTGGAAACGTAGAAGAATACACCTCAAGGTTTTTTGATACGCCATAATCGTATCGTTGAAATCTTTCACTCGCATACCCTTGGATATAATGTAAAAATACTTTTGACGATGTCCCTGCTGGTATATGAGAAGTTATAATGGGTAATTTTTCTGGAAGTAAGTTAGTAATTTTCTTAACTCCAAAGTTTACTAATAATTCCAACTCGCAAAGCATTCTGATAGGCGAAAAGGCATCACATATTGAAGCATGGTATAAGTTCAACCTCTCACTGAACGGGAAAGCTTCATACACTTGCGATTCAGCCAACCATGTCAATATATTTAAACTTTTGGAAAAGAAATCTATCAATGGATATTTCGTATGTTTCAACCAAGCTACAGGTGCCAGTAAAATAGCGTGATTGATTTTTTCATTAAATTCAGGACGCAAACTGCACATCACAAGGAACGCAGTTGATCCTTGAGAAAAGCCAACATAAGAAAGTTTAGAATAACGCGTTTCATTAAGTATGTAGTTCACTGTAGCGGGTAAGTCATGGGATCCGATTTCCTCGTAACTGAAATCCCAAAACAATTTTTCGGGAATGTTCTTGATATGTTCTCTGCAATACCTGTTGCCTCTCGCATTGAAAAGCCAAACGTCGAATCCAGCATCTGCCAGCTGATATGCTAGGGAATGTTTGGGCCCTAAAACAAGCCAACAATCTGCGCTATCTCCAATACCATGTACTAATAATACAGGAGGTCCTTTTCTAGGTATACGAATTATGTTCAGTTTATATCCATCTTCAGTTACCACCACATGTTTCTCGGAAGAATAGTTGTAGCTTTGTAAAAGCTGCGAGGAATCCAAAAATATATTGTCACTGTATCCACTAGATTGTCCCACGGTTTTCTCATTACTGAGGCAAATCGCACTATTCATGTTGAAAATAAAAAATACGAAGAGTAAATCGGAAGATATATCCATGATATTGGCTGAAATCACAAGCAACCGATTCCACGAAGTCAAAGCTAATGGAAATACGCGGCCAAAGTCAATGACATGTTGCTAATTAAATTAATTTATTCTTAAAAAACTGGTTACAGTAATAATGTAGCAAAGTAGACATGAATAATTCTGTTTAGCTGGTGTAATGTAGGTAGGTAAACCTAGCGTAGATGTGGAATTTGTCAATTTTCTGAAAAGTGAAGAAATTATGTATGTAATTATGTACTTCTAATCTTTAATCTATTATGTACATAATTACAAAAAATATAATTATGTACATAACAGATTAAAACATATAAATCGTTTTTAGTTTCTTCTTCTTATTTACTTTTCTATTAGGTAGTATCTAAACAAACAAAGTAAACAAGAAGAAGAAACTTTTTTTTCTGCATTATTTTTGCCTATCTTAGCATACTACATAAGTAGGTACGGTACACATTATGCAAATTGATTGGTAGAGATGGTTCATGACAAGCGGACAAAAAGTCAGCGTGACTCATATAATTTTATTATGGACTAGCTGATGCCCGCGACTTCGTCCGCGTGGATATACCAAGTTTCATCGAAATAACTTGAGAAATGACGGACTTTTATACAAACTTTCAACCCCTATTTCACCCCTTTGGGGTGGAATTTTGAAAAACTGTGAAACACGTATGTTTTCATTTTTAACCCGCAGCTCATATAGGTACCAAGTTTCATGGATATAACTTGAGAAATGAAGGACTTTCATACAAACTTTCAACCCCTATTTCACCCCTTCGGGGGTAAAATTTACAAAAACTGTGAAACAACTATTTCTTCATTTTTAACCGGTAGCTTGTATACCAAGTTTAATCGATATAACTTGAGAAATGACGGACTTTCATACAAACTTTCACCCCCTATTTCACCCTCTTAGGGGTGGAATTTTGAAAAACTGTGACACATATACTTCTTTATTTTTTACCGTAAGCCAAAATAAAAAGTTTCCTTGATATAACTTGTAAAACATCTTGAGAAACGAAGGACTTTCATACCAACTTTCATCCCCTATTTCACCCTTTTGAGGGTCGAATTTTCAAAAACTGTGAAACACGTATGGCTCCATTTTCAACCCGCAGCTCATATGTCAAGTTTCATGGCTATAACTTGAGAAATTAAGGACTTTCATACAAACTTTCAACCCCTATTTCACCCCTTCGGGGGTAGAATTTCGGGATAAAAAGTATCCTATGTCCTACCTCGTAGTATGGGCTCAAATCGTGCCAAGTTTCGTTTGAATTCATTCAGTAGTTTCGGCGTGATGCGCGGCCAAGATACAGACAGACAGACAGACAGACAGACAAAAATGAAAAAAATTACAGATTTGGCTTCAGTATCGAATAATGAGTGCCCTCCAAAAAAAATTTCAAAATATCTTCAATGTACAGAATTGGACCTGTTACAGTTTTATTATAAGTATATAGATTCCACAAACTAGCGTGACGTCGACGATGTCGTCCCCAGTCTCTAGCGTGTTTTCGCCCTTATTTCAATGTTGGCAAACCGGCTATTCAAATCTCTCAAGGTTTCATACTGCAATTGACCTTTCCTACTTACCAAACACGCAATAATTCACGAACATGCTTAACAAATCAAGTTCATGATTTAAGTATACTTTAACTTACAATATTAACATAAACTTTCTCACCATACTCTCCATATTTCATCCATACTAATATTATAAATGTGAAAGTGTGTCTGAATGTCTGCCTGTTAGGCTACTTTTTATCTCAGAAAATTAAGGAACTAAGTAGTCGAAGTCGCGAGCATCATCACATCATATAATACTTAGTAAAGCAAATTAAGTGTGTCTGTTTAACTATTTTACTAACCGACTTCAAAAAAAGGAGGAGGTTCTCCAAAAAATGTTATTATAGAACTAAATTAACTCTTGTATACATAATAAATTAAATTATTTTTTACTTTTTAGTGTTTGTGGTTTTTGAAGTCGGTTTTTATTTTTTTTTTGAAAATTTTTATCAATCCAGTCGTCGTTGACTTCGTTTTAAAGGTTTAAACTTAACAAATCAAGTTCATGATTTAAGTATACTTTAACTTACAATATTAACATAAACTTTCTCACCATACTCTCCATATTTCATCCATACTAATATTATAAATGTGAAAGTGTGTCTGAATGTCTGCCTGTTAGGCTACTTTTTATCTCAGAAAATTAAGGAACTAAGTAGTCGAAGTCGCGAGCATCATCACATCATATAATACTTAGTAAAGCAAATTAAGTGTGTCTGTTTAACTATTTTACTAACCGACTTCAAAAAAAGGAGGAGGTTCTCCAAAAAATGTTATTATAGAACTAAATTAACTCTTGTATACATAATAAATTAAATTATTTTTTACTTTTTAGTGTTAGTGGTTTTTGAAGTCGGTTTTTATTTTTTTTTTGAAAATTTTTATCAATCCAGTCGTCGTTGACTTCGTTTTAAAGGTTTAAACCACTGAAGCGGTAGGATCTTGAAAATTTGGCACTATTTGCATCATTTTTGGATGAAGGCTTCCTTTATATTATACCTAATATTATACTTAGGTACTATAGAAAATTAAACAAGAAATTTCCAATAACAAATTCCATGCGGCAATTGCTATAATAATTAGTTGGTAGATACGTACGAGTACATGTATAATACAATAATATACCACTCTACGTTACCTTAATATACGTAGCCTGGTATATTAGTGATAAGTACTCACTCAAATAATATTCTCTCTCTCTATTTCTAATAGGTAAGTATCTGCGTTTTATGACGACTTCTATGTTTTTTATGCCTATTTCTATTTTACGATGGATTGTTGTCGACTTTATGCAGCAATGGTGCCTTTTGGGATCGTTAAGAGGCCGTATACTTGCCATCGGTCAATTTTGGAATCTGTAGGTATACCGCACAGTAGACCGTTAGGCTGCACTCATACATAGACGACATAGGCCAGTAAAGATACTTTGATACTTTGCGTAGTCAAGTTCGTACGTACGTGCGGTCGTACGATCTGCAGTACCATTTTACACGTGAATTTGATCAGACTTTGATAATATTTTTTGGTCATATAGGTATTTTATAGAACTTTATTTTTGCACAATTTGTGATATATAAATACTAAACATTCATGGTAAATTTTATTTTATCAGTAATTTCGTCAAACTTTTAAGAAATACAGGTTATTGTGACGCGTAAATTTTGATAAATCGTGCACATTGATTTGATTTTTTTATTAACTAATTTTGTATAGAACGTATAAAAACGAATTGCAACAGTCCAATTTTAAGAGCGTGTTTATCATATTAGTATTTTTTATAAGTCATTTATTATAATTTTTCGTGGATTTATATGGGTGAAAAGTTTCACCCAAAAGTGCAAAAATGGTAAACGTATTCTGCAAGAATGAGAATTTCACTATTATATTTCAATAAAATTAAATTTTTATTTGCAAGTCTACTAAGGAGGGATTAATCTTTAATGTTTTAATTTTCTTTTTGTTATAATACTAATATCTCATGCACAAAGCTTATCAAAAGTTCTTAAAATGTCGGTTTACGGGTTTACGGACTGTTAAGATATTCATGTTTTTTTTTTCGTATTTAATTGTTCCTCTTTATTAATTAAATTAAATTGCGTGCATTAATAGTATTGCAATTCTGAGGCTACTTGGACAATCTATCATCTAACATGTTTAGTTTCATTCTGAATTATTCAATTATCTACCACGATCTCTATCTCTTTAATGGTATTAGGTATGAGCAATAAATAAATATTATGATATACTTAATTTATTATGTAAGTATATCATAATATTTATACTATGACTGTGACTTTTAAATAGTAGATTATTAACCAAGGGGATAAAACAGTGTCTTCTGTCGCGGGTGACGATTTAAATCGCGAGCGTAACGAAGGACTCGAGGATTACTCCCGAGCGTAGCGAGGGTGTTAAAAACTTAAATCACGAGCGAAGCGAGGGATTTAAGACGAGTCCTGAGTGTAGCGAGGGATTTAAGTTCACCCAAGACTAAGACAGCTTTATCACCGAGGAAAATACTCTACTTTTCGTACCATTTGCGAAAAAATTAACACAATAATAATATGAGATAAGCATTTATTAAAAATGATGACAATTTTTTTTTTTATCCACTACAAGTTAGCCCTTGACTGCGATCTCACCTGATGGTCAGTGATGATGCAGTCTAAGATGATAGCGGGCTAACCTGTTAGGGTCATGGCAGTTATATTAAACCCATCCCCCTATTCGGTTTCTACACGGCATCGTACCGGAACGCTAAATCGCTTGGCGGCACGTTTTTGCCGGTAGGGTGGTAACTAGCCACGGCCGAAGCCTCCCACCAGGCCAGACCAGGGAAAATTCAGAAATTATAAATTCCCAAATTGACCTTGCCGGGGATCGAACCCGGGACCTCCGCACGTTAAGACAACAGCGCTACACACTGCGCCACGGAGGTCGTCAAAAAGTAAAAAGACAAAAGCAAATTAAAAGTAAAAGTTAACATTCGAAACATTGGTCCAATTATTGATAGAGAGAGTTACAAATAACGTTTATGTATTTGAAGAAAACAAAAACGCGGCAAATTCCTAGACTAATATTTTTTTGTCGGAAAAGCAATGGCATCAAGCTCATACGGCCTCGTCGGTTTTCGTCATTTTATTTAATAATCATAACTGCATAATAAATGCGTATTCCTTTTTCAAAAAGATGTTTAATGCTTTATATACAAACTCAATGGTGTACCTAAAGACAGATGTAGTTCACGGTATTCCAAATTTAAATCACATTTTCCCCCTAGAGGATGAATGAAATTCAGTACAATTTTCTTTCCCTGTTTTTAACAGATTAAAAATGACTATTGTTAAGTTCGCTTTTTGTGGCACAGAATGTCACTTTTTTGAGCAAGTGGTACGAAATAGTAGATTATTAACCAAGGGGATAAAGCAGTGTCTTCTGTCGCGGGTGACGATTTAAATCGCGAGCGTAACGAAGGACTCGAGGTTTACTCCCGAGCGTAGCGAGGGTGTTAAAAACTTAAATCACGAGCGAAGCGAGGGATTTAAGACGAGTCCTGAGTGTAGCGAGGGATTTAAGTTCACCCAAGACTAAGACAGCTTTATCACCGAGGAAAATACTCTACTTTTCGTACCATTTGCGAAAAAATTAACACAATAATAATATGAGGTAAGCATTTATTAAAAATAATGACAATTTTTTTTTTTTATCCACTACAAGTTAGCCCTTGACTGCGATCTCACCTGATGGTAAGTGATGATGCAGTCTAAGATGGTAGCGGGCTAACCTGTTATGGGCATGGCAGTTATATTAAACCCATCCCCCTATTCGGTTTCTACACGGCATCGTACCGGAACGCTAAATCGCTTGGCGGCACGTTTTTGCCGGTAGGGTGGTAACTAGCCACGGCCGAAGCCTCCCACCAGGCCAAACCAGGGAAAATTCAGAAATTATAAATTCCCAAATTGACCCTGCCGGGGATCGAACCCGGACCTCCGCACGTTAAGACAACAGCGCTACACACTGCGCCACGGAGGTCGTCAAAAAGTAAACAGCAAATTAAAAGTAAAAGTTAACATTCGAAACATTGGTCCAATTATTGATAGAGAGAGTTACAAATAACGTTTATGTATTTGACGAAAACAAAAACGCGGCAAATTCCTAGACTAATATTTTTTTGTTCATACGGCCTCGCCGGTTTTCGTAATTTTATTTAATAATCATAACTGCATAATAAATGCGTATTCCTTTTTCAAAAAGATGTATAATGCTTTATATACAAACTCAATGGTGTAAACACAGATGTAGTTCAGTATAAATTTCGGTAAGTATTCCAAATTTAAATCACATTCTCCCCCTAGAGGATGAATGAAATTCAGTACAATTTTCTTTCCGTTTTTGATTAAAAATGACTATTGTTATGTTCGCTTTTTGTGGCATAGAATGTCACTTTTTTGAGCAAGTGGTACGAAAATAATATTACCAAATAAATAGATTCAATGTCAATATTATAATCTCAAGATCAGTCACTGGAATCAGTTCATTTATGTTCCATGCAAAATTTAGTCGCGTCGATTTTTAAATGTTTACTTTAAAAGGCAAGACCTCAGGCCTTGCTTGCTTAAATGCAGAAGTTTATAAATTATTTATGCTTCCTTACAGCCAAGGTTATCCGACAAAAATATTAAAACGATTGTTAAACGAGGTAAATGGGTATTTTTACCTAGTTGAATATTCTACTTTTCTTATTCAAATAAATATTATAAATGCGAAAGTTTGGATGGATGGATGTATGGATGTGTGTTTGTTACTCAATCACGCTCCAACGGATGAACGGATCTGGATGAAATTTGGCACGGAGATAGATTAAGTATAGTCTGGAATAGCACATAGGCTACTTTTTATCCCGGAAAATTAAAGAGTTCCCGCGGGAACCGAAAAACCTCAATCCACGCGGACGAAGTCGCGGGCATCAGCTAGTATTATCTAAATAGGAAAATAAATAAAGATCAAAAATAAAGTTTCAAAAAATATTACCTACTCAGAATCATCGTCACTGGTTTGTAGAAAGGGCGAAGCCAATTAAAATGTCTAGTTTTTTAATACAAACTACGGAGATACCATTGGGAGATACACGAAGATTTTTTTTGATTGCCGCCATCTTCCACTCAAGATGTCAGACCCATTTAAGTAATGCCCATGATAGAGCATATTTTTTGCCACCTAGAATCCTGCATTTACTATAAATTTCTAAAAATAGCAATTCTTATTTTAAAGTGCATAATTTTGAAATGATGTTTTATAATATTACTAGATGATGCCCGCGACTTCGTCCGCGTAGATTAAGGTGTTTTGATTCCCGCGGGAACTCCTTAATTTCCCGGGATAAAAAGTAGCCTATGTCCTTTTCCGGGATATAACCTACCTCTATACCTTTCAGCAAAATCGGTTGAAAAGAAGGCTCGGAAAAGCGTAGCAGACAGACAGACAGACACACTTTTGCATTTATAATATTAGTATGGATTCCTTGTATACAAGCCAGCAGATGATTTTCGGTACCTACAGAAATCCTTGGTCCCGCAAAAATCGGGGAGGCGTAAAAAGTCAACCAATATTTTTCACCTGCCGCCCGAAGCACTTTGTAAATTGTTTGCCAAACTAGATACAATGTCACTTCGTTTTGTAATACGCTTCACTGGATGAGGTGGTAATTGTTTTAGGTAGGTACTATTGTATAGAAAAACCTTATCAAACTTAAAAACATTGTACTTTTTCTAACAAATTAGGTATCACGCCTCAGCCAAACTAAGCTTAGCGAAATAGCTAGCAGTCTGGAGACGGACTATGGAAACATTTCTTTAGATGCTTTAAATCAAAATGATAATCCATCGTTCTATTTAAATCTACGCACGAAATCTGTTTTTTATTGTACCTATATGTATAGGTTAAAATAATGTTACCATACTACGTACCTACTCATAGGCTAGATAATATAAAAAACTAGTCAAGTGCGAGACCAACTTGCGCACAAAGGGTTCCGTACCACAACACAATATACATTATTTCAGTTAATTACAAGAAAGATGTCATAACAACACGTAATCAGCGGTGAAATAACTGGCTTTTGTATGGCGCCAATCTGGTACCTAGTTAAAAAAAAACTTAATAATTTTTAGTAAACTTTCTAAAAATATAAAATTAAAAATTATGCAACTTCTCTATTGTATCTGAAATAAAATGCAATTATTTTTGTAGGTACCTACCTACTTAATTTCACGTAATTTTAAGCGGGCAAAGTCGGCATCTGCACTTTGCACGTGAAAGCACTTTTTCTGATCGTATAATATTATACCTCTAGATGTTAAAAAGCAACTAAGTATTATTTTCATCTACCCATTGTGCTTTTTCTAGCATTCACTAAACAGGTAAATCTTAGGAAAAGGAATAGGCACCTCAGCGACACGACTGAAAGTCTGAAAAGTACCTAATGAGTATCTAAGACTAATACCTATTGAATAATGTGATTAAATAAAAGAAGATACTAGGTACATTGACCAACACTGAACTTGAGATTTTGCTAAGTAAGCTGGATCTACCACTTCTGCGCTATACGACTGACAGTGGGGCTGATTCTGTAGTGCACAATCTCTAAACTAAACTAAAATTAGAGCATTACAAATATTGCTAACCCTTTCATAATACTCCCTACGGAAAGGGACAGAACTAGATTTAAAGCTGCCATTTTAGTTTAGTTTTAGAGATTGTGTTAAACAGAATCAGCCCCAATTCCTTGATCTAGAGACCATGACGAATACTGAATACATAATATTATTATATACCAGTCGTAGGTATAGGTAAGTATACTTGGAAGAGATGGCTACGAGATTTTGTCAAACTGCTCGATTTCCTCCATACCTACTCCTATACTTAAGTAGGTACTAAGCCTGCCAATAACTATGTAGATAATGTCCTCCCGGCCGAATTTCGGCCACGGCGGCCTATCTCCAGAGATTAGCCATCTGCGCGGGAGATATTATAGTGCACATTGTATTATATTATAGTGTGTGCAATATAAGTGCATGCACTCTCTGTTTCATGTACTCTCATAGCCCGATGGGACGGAAAATCCGACACGACCGGAGAGAGATCAGGCGCAGGATCGACGGCTTTACGTGCTCTCCGAGGCACGACTTGACCGCCTCGTTGGTCTACACACAGGTGCACATGTGTAGCGCACACACTTGTGCACTATAAGTGCATGTACTCTCTGGTCTTTTACTCTCATAGCCCGATGGGACGGAAAATCCGGCACGACCGGAGAGAGATCAGGCGCAGGACCGACGCGACGGCTTTACGTGCCCTCCGAGGCACGACTTGACTGCCTCGTTGGTCTAGTGGTTAGCATGTTCGACTGCGGCCGACGTGGTCCCGCGTTCGATTCGCGGGTCGGGACATGGCAAGCATTGGGTTTTTATGACAAGAAATTCTTAGTAGGTACTATATGAAGTCCGGAGTAAGGAAGTTGGCGGTGTTTCAATAACTATCCCGACAATCAGTCCTGACATACCTACCTAAATATTATAATACTATAGAATTAGATGATGCCCGCGACTTCGTCCGCGTGGATTAAGGTTTTTTAATTACCGCGGGAACTCATTAAATTTCCGGGTAGCCTATGTCCTTCCCCGGGATATAAACTACCTGTATACCAAATTTCAGCAAAATCGGTTGAAAAGATAGGCCGGGAAAGCGTAGCAGACAGACAGACAGGCACACTTTCGCATTTATAATAATTAGTATGGAAGTATGGATTATTAGATACAATCTTCGATACATATAAAGTAATAGTCTCGATACATAATATTTTACACGACGGAGTCCCCTGGAGCATAGTATTAACTGTTTGGCAAACTGTTATTGCATCACTGCACTTTAGCGCGCGCCTCGCTGGTTCTGCGTCGTTGTTAATTGATTTTTAAAATTCAATTACATATTACAAAAATATAATAACAATTGATTTTTTAAATGAAAAAATATTATAACTTGTATAGTTAAGTGGAGTTACATTTATTTATTGAAGTAGCGTTTCATTTTCGAAAGGATAACTTTGAAATACTTAATCTATTTATATTATACTAGCTGATGCCCGCGACTTCGTCCGCGTGGATATACCAAGATTCATCAAAATAACTTGATAAATGACGGACTTTTATACAAACTTTCAACCCCTATTTCACCCCTTTGGGGGTGGAATTTTGAAAAACTGTGAAACACGTATGTTTTCATTTCTAACCCGCAGCTCATATACCAAGTTTCATGGATATAACTTGAGAAATGAAGGACTTTCATACAAACTTTCAACCCCTATTTCACCCCTTCGGAGGTAAAATTTACGAAAACTGTGAAACACGTATTTCTTCATTTTTAACCGGTAGCTTGTATACCAAGTTTCATCGATATAACTTGAGAAATGAAGGACTTTCATACAAACTTTCAACCCCTATTTCACCCCTTTGAGGGTAAAATTGTGAAAAACTGTGTAACACATAAGTCTTCATTTTGAACCCGCAGCTCATATACCAAGTTTCATGGCTATAACTTGAGAAATGAAGGACTTTCATACAAACTGTCAACCCCTATTTCACCCCTTCAGGGGTAGAATTTCGGGATAAAAAGTATCCTATGTCCTACCTCGTAGTATGGGCTCAAATCGTGCCAAGTTTCGTTTGAATTCATTCAGTAGATTCGGCGTGATGCGCGGCCAAGATACAGACAGACAGACAGACAGACAAAAATGAAAAAAATTACAGATTTGGCTTCAGTATCGAATTATGAGTGCCCTCCAAAAAAAATTTTCAAAATATCTTCAATGTACAGAATTGGACATGTTACAGTTTTATTATAAGTACCTACTTATAGATGAGTTTACTATGCGAGTCTTCAGGGATAGTCATGAAAATTCGAGTTTATAAAGGGAAAAGTGAAAGACCGCCACCTGGCGTTCTGCACAGCACGGAAGTTATTCTAGATCTAATGGAAGGATATTTAGAAAAAGGCCACACAATATACGCGGACAATTTTTATAACTCTCCGGATTTGCCTAAATGCGAAAGTTTGGATGGATGTAGTTACATGGATGGATGTTTGTGACTCAATCACGCCAGAACGGCTGAAAAGATCTGGATGAAATTGGGCACAGAGATAGATTAATGGTCTGGATAGCACATAAGCTACTTTTAATCCCGGAAAATTAAAGTTCCCGCGGGACCAAAAAGCCTCAATCCACGCGGACGAATTCGCGGGCATCAGCTAGTACCTATTAATATACTTATTTGACTACAGACTTACGTAAATAAGATGGATGGAATGGAAAGAAGGTTAGGTATGGACCAACCTTCGCCTTCTGGGTTTGGTTGGCTTAGCAGGACTTTCGGCCTGAAGCGGGTCGTTATGTTATCAAACCGCTTTCACAATCCTTTCCTAATCCAAAGTACTTACCTAACCACTCTACAAATTAATTCTTAACACTTCGTTTGCAAGACGGTAGAGAGGTCATCAAAATGAAATAAGTATCTACCTATAGGTGCGTCTTGCTTCAAGAATGAGAAATAATAAATAAACCAGATAGAAAAATATTATGTATTGTTTATAAACATAAGATTCAATAATAATTGTATCAGATCCACCTCATTCATGTTTGAGTGACACGGGTGAACAGGGTATTGTGAAGTTCACGCTATTGTTATACATCTTCAACATCAGAGTTCAAAATCTCATCTGAATCACTAGTGCATTGATCAAGCATAGACGAAATCGTAATAAAAATATCCTGATCGACTGCCATTTAGCTAGAAACCAAATAAGTGCATTAAGTTGGGTAAGTAGGTACCTACCTTTAATCACGTCGGAACGACTGAACGGATCTGGATAAAATTTGGCACAGAGATAGATTAGGTAGGTTATCCTATGGTTATTCCAGAATATACTTACCTAGGTATATTCTGGAATAACCATAGGATACTTTTTATCCCGGAAAATTAAAATTCCCGCGGGACCAAAAAACCTCAATCCACGCGGACGGATTCGCGGGCATTAGCTAGTAAATAAATAATTAATAAATTATTATGTACCCAGCTATAAGTTCACTAATGTTTTAGCAGTTCTAGGTTAGTAGACCTAAATATTAGATGATAATATATTTACTTTATTAAAAATTTGGCTTGATATTGCTCTTTTCAAACTCTCCAACGGCGACGACCAGCCCCCCGATTACGTAAGAATTGTCGATCAAACGTTAAAGATTTTCGTCAAAGTAAAATAAACCATGACAGTATTGAATTAGAGCTCAATTTCGTCTGTCCATTCTTATACGTTTAGGGTATCGTACATACCTAAACGTATAAGAATGGGCAGACGAAATTGAGCTCTAATTCAATGTATTTATGGATTATTTTACTTTGACGAAAATCTTTTACGTTTGATCGACAATTCTTACATGATTGGCTGATATTTTTAAAAGTAGGTATCTCACGAACATCCAATTATTGCTGCACATTTGCAAGATTTTTTACATTGCGCTCTTTGCGCCACATAATATGTCATGTGACTCCATGCTACTGGAATGACAATAATATTATATTTAATAATATGAATTAATATGAATAATATTAGATATTATTCCAGTCGATCGTCAGTCCCAATAGGATTAGGAACAATAGTTAGAAAAGAGTGCACTGCAAAGTGTGACTCTTCCGTTACTGCTCTTTTCTTTTCGTATGGAATTGCCATTGAACTGTTGACATTTCTCATCAAAATTAGTATGTTGTCTTAACTACTTTAATGGAAGCTGATGTACTTAGGTAGGTACTAAAATTATTTAGCTGATTTATTGAAGAGCAAGACTTTAGTGTCCTCTGCCGTGAACGTCAATTCACTTAAAGGAGTCGATCACGCTCGCTTGGTACTAAAAGCTACTAAAAGCATTCCATAAAAGCAATAATTAAATTGGAGTAACGCAATTTAGTAAGGCGATGCTAGCCTAGATACTCGTACCTACCTATGTAATATTGTACTCCAGTGCATTAGACAGGCACAGTTGGGAGTGAAATATATGTAAATGGCCATTTTGAATTAATTTGATAGGTGAAATATGTATCTACATACTTTATACTTACCTACCTCTATCTATGAGAAGTGTTTAGTGTTTACCTACCATACGCCTTGTACGGTACACCGTAATAATATTACCGTGACCGTAAGTACCGTACTTACCTACAGTAGGTAGTAGGTACCTATAACCAATTAGTAAATACCTAATATATTATGCTTACGAAGTTTACTTTAAATGTAGGTAGTAGCACAGAATAGGTAGGTAATAGTAGTAACAGAAGAGTTACTCCGCGAAGACCTTTTAACCATCAGCGACTCAGGTTACGTCGTAATAAAGTGCAATTCAGCTCGCACAGCGCTGCGAGTGAAAATAATTAAATACCTACCTCTATATATCTCTTTCTATCGCGTAACTCTTATCCCTTCAGACGCGGCGCGTGTAGCCTTAGGGTTGACTACTTCTAAATTATTACTATCGGTATCATTACTATGGGTCGGTAATCGGTTGCAATGATGACGACAATTACTTTAAAAATAGATAAAAGATATATTATTATTATTCATAGATTTTGTAGAAACCAAATAGGGATATGGGTTTAACATGCTGCCATGCCCCTAACTGGTTAGCCCGCTACCATCTTAGACTGCATCATCACTTACCATCAGGTGAGATTGCAGTCAAGGGCGAACTTGTAGTGGATAAAAAAAAGTCGTTATATATTCCACAAGTATCAATGAATATTTTACACATATATGGGGTGGAAGGGGGCCCATGCCAGAGTTTACGAGACAAAATAATATACCCACATTATGGATTAATCATCATCGATTCATCGGCGGCCCACTAGTCCCACTATTAAGCACGACTTACGAGGCTCTTCTCATAATGAGAAGGGTTTAAGCCATATATTCCTCGACACTGGCCAATTTCTTGTTGGCAGACATATTAGAGTTTTTTATAATGATTATAGAACTTCAGGCATGTTTTCAGCTTTACACACGATTTTTGTTCACCGTAAATGATATATTTTAATTAATTAAGTTGGAGGTGCGTTCCCAGGATCGAACCCCAGACTTGGAGGCTGAAGTCTACCCATTAGGCTATCACTATAATATTGGATACTACCTATGGTTTATATTTACTTTTGTTTAAAACTGTATCTTGTGTGGATATAAATATAAAACTACCCACATTATGTATTAATATTTGTTTTGTTTAGAACTCTAAGTAGGTACGTATGTACTATGTACCTAGATAGGCAAATAATACAAACTTACCTTTCAGGGTCCTTAGGAAGTGCAAAGAGCGATAAGTTAGGTCTTAATAATTAGAGTTTAAACGACCTAATGTGATACGATATCGTTTACTGATCTTTCTTTGTTTATCCATAACGAGAACTTGAGTAAAAGTCAAACGTATAACTACGGTCCGCGCGCAACACTCGACTGATACGAGTGCCGTCGAGCGTCCACGCAGCAGTAGTTAAATATCTCAGGTCACGTGACAAGTGAGCCAGGTGGTAGTAGGTAGTAGGTACTTCCTACTTAGAAAGTTCATTATCAAGCAACCCAAGTCCATTAGGTAATCCTTTTTTAAGGATCCGTTAACCAGAAAAGAAAACAAAACCGGCCAAGTGCGAGTCGGACTCGCGCACCGAGGGTTCCGTAGATACAAACCTGTAGTAAGTTTTACGATTTAAGACGTATTAAAAATAAAAATTACGTTTGTTGTATGGGAGCCCCCCTTTAATATTTACTTTATTGATATTTAGGTAATTATTTATTTTGAAAGGTATTATACCTACAAGTTAATATTCTGTGAAAATTTGAACCGTCTACCTGTTACCGTTTTTAATATTGAGCAAAAAAATACGAAAAAACACGTTTATTGTATGGGGACCACCCTTAATATATATATTTTTTTAATTTTTAGTATTTGTTGTTATAGCGGCAACGGAAATACATCATTTGTGAAAATTTCAGCTTTCTAGCTTTCACGGTTTATGAGATACAGCCTGGAGACAGACAGACAGACAGACAGACAGACAGACAGCGGAGTCTTAGTAATAGGGTCCCGTTTTTACCCTTTGGGTACGGAACCCTAAAAAGGAACACCCAAGCCCCAAGGCTTGTTCAACCTAATAATTATTGTACCTAATAAAACAAAAATAAAATATAGGTAATTGCTATTTATGTAGGTAACTACAAACAACTATAGTTGACCGAGCGAAGCGAAGGTCTCTGAGTCTACTTGGGTGAATTTGCACTTGTCCGTCCGTCCGTCCGTCCGTCTGTCCAGAGCCATAAACTTCTGAATTACTGAACGTACATAATTACTTCAAATTTAAATATAATAATATGTAAACCGATGGCCTCCCGCCTACTGAAGCTCATTAAAAATTAAATAATTTCGTTTCCATTAATATATATATAGCTGCTCGTGCTGACTGACTCATTGATCACCTCTCCTGTAAAATTTTGTATGAACATTTTTTTTTTCACTCATCGTTTCGTATAGAAGACAAAAATTCATTAAGAGGAAAAATACAGAGAGAGCTGATGATTGAGGATTTCGAAGACGGATGAAGAGCACCAGCCAGGGTATCGAAGATAGGTGGGGGGTGCTCGACCAAATGTCACTCGAAACTTCATCCAATTGACAGTGAGCTGAAAAAAAATTCAAAATGGCGGATTTAAGATGGCCGCCATACAAATTTCATCGGTGTCTATCTCGGAGAGTATAAAAGATGGAAGAGTGGTTTCTTGGCAAAAGATCATCAGGACATGAAGGTCTACTTGATGAATAGGAAAAAAATTCAAGATGGCGGAATTTATTTTTCCATAGAAAAGGGTATTGAAGATAGGTGGGGGGTGTTCGACCAAATGTCACTCGAAACTTCATCCAATTGACAGTGAGCTGAAAAAAAATTCAAAATGCCGGATTTAAGATGGCCGCCATACAAATTTCGACGGTGTCTATCTCGGAGAGTATAAAAGATGGAAGAGTGGTTTCTTGGCAAAAGATGATCAGGACATGAGGGTCTACTTGATGAACAGGAAAAAAATTCAAGATGGCGGAATTTATTTTTCCATAGAAAAGGGTATTGAAGATAGGTGGGGGGTGCTCGACCAAATGTCACTCGAAACTTCATCCAATTGACAGTGAGCTGAAAAAAAATTCAAAATGGCGGATTTAAGATGGCCGCCATACAAATTTCGACGGTGTCTATCTCGGAGAGTATAAAAGATGGAAGAGTGGTTTCTTGGCAAAAGATGATCAGGACATGAGGGTCTACTTGATGAACAGGAAAAAAATTCAAGATGGCGGAATTTATTTTTCCATAGAAAATATATGGCGGATATATCCTTTTCAAAGTTTGTTTGCCGGTAAGGTGGTGACTAGCCATGGCCGAAGCCTCCCACCAGGCCAGACCAGGGAAATTCAGAAATTATACATTTTCCAAACCCTGCCGGGGATCGACCTCGGAACCTACGCACGTTAATTCAACAGCGCTCAACACTGCGCCACGGAGGTCGTCAAACACGTAGACAGTAAACCAGGATAGTAGGACAGCGAGTAAGTAGACAGTGGATCACAGTGGGCCACGCGGTCCACTACGCGGTCCGCTAGCGGGCCGCGCACCCACGCGCCATACTAGTTAATATATATATAGCTGCTCGTGCTGATTCACTGATTGATCACCTCTCCTGTAAAATTTTGTATGAACATTTTTTTTTTCACTCATCGTTTCGTATAGAAGACAAAAATTCATTAAGAGGAAAAATACAGAGAGAGCTGATGATTGAGGATTTCGAAGACGGATGAAGAGCACCAGCCAGGGTATTGAAGATAGGTGGGGGGTGCTCGACCAAATGTCATTCGAAACCCCATCCAATTGGAGGTAGTTGTAAAAAAAATTCAAAATGGCGGATTTAAGATGGCCGCCATACAAATTTCGTCAGTGTCTATCTCGGAGAGTATAAGAGATGGAAGAGTGGTTTCTTGGCAAAAGATGATCAAGACTTGAGGGTCTACTTGATGAACAGGAAAAAAATTCAAGATGGCGGAATTTATTTTTCCATAGAAAATGTAACTATGCAAGACTACGGTTCCTTTTCAAGATTTGTTTTTATGGAAGAATTCTCATTTTGACGAATGGTTCGGAGAAAAAAATATGGAGAGAGATGATGATCGAAGGTTCGGATGATGGGTGAGGAGCACGGCCAGGGTTTTAAAGATAGGTAGGGGCTGCTCAAACAAAAAATACTCGAAACTTCATCTAATTGACAGTGAGCTGAAAAAAAAATTCAAAATGGCGGATTTAAGATGGCCGCCATACAAAGTTCGTCGGTGTCTATCTCGGAGAGCATAAAAGATGGAAGAGTGGATTCTTGGCAAAAGATGATCAGGACATGAAGGTCTCCTTGATGAACAGGAAAAAAATTCAAGATGGCGGAATTTATTTTTACATAGAAAATGTAACTATGCAAGACTACGGTTCCTTTTCAAGATTTGTTTTTATGGAAGAATTCTCATTTTGACGAATGGTTCGGAGAAAAAAATATGGAGAGAGATGATGATCGAAGGTTCGGATGATGGGTGAGGAGCACGGTCAGGGTATTCAAGATAGGTACCTACTTAGGGGCTGCTCAAACAAAAAGGGAGGGGCGGGGGGTTGGTGGTCTTTGTTTTATGTTTTTCCTTTATGAGAATTTTCTTATACGTCGGACGCTTGGCGTGCTGGCGCTTCCACTGTGCTCACTAGCATAGCAGTGTGTTGTTCAGTTCAGAAAACGTAGACAGTAAACCAGCTCCCCGATTATGTAAGAATTGTCGATCAAATCGTAAAAGTTCGGCGTCAAAGTAAAATAAACCATAATAGCATTGAATAAGAGCTCAATTTCGTGTTTCGAAATTGAGCTCTAATTTAATGCTGTTATGGTTTATTTTACTTTGACGCCGAACTTTGACGATTTGATCGGCCATTCTTACATAAACGGGGGGCAGGATAGTAGGACAGCGAGTAAGTAGACAGTGGACCACGCGGTCCACTACGCGGTCCGCTGTAGCGGGCCGCGCAACCACGCGCCATACTAGTATAATATTTAACTACCTACTTAATTAATTTTAGTATTTGTTGTTCAAGTGCAGGATTTATTTCAAATAATTGATAAGTTTCAGGCTCAGCCTTTCAGAAAATTGAGAGTTCTGAGGTCAACTTTGGACGTTAGAAAATCGCCACTTTGAAAGCCCCCCATTTCGTCAATTTTATGGGAAAAATTAAAAAAATAATATTTGTGGACTCTATTCCTAGGTAATTATCTTTAAAATGATATACCGCAAGTCGCAACCCTATGTAAGTAACGCTATAGAAAATATTTTACTTCGCATTCGCTTACATGAGAGCCCCCCTGAAATAAAGATTTTTTATAACTTTTTAAGCCATATTCGGCGGGAGGCCATCGGTTTACATAATATATTTAAATTTGAAGTAGGTAATTAGGTATGTTCAGTAATTCAGAAGTTATAAGGCTCTGACAGACGGACGGACGGACAAGTGCCAACCTATCCGAAAATCAAGCTTAGGTAATGGTCGGCGACTCGACTTTTTTATTCGAACGAGTCGATACTCGATTCTAGTAAAAGGGAACCGAGTAAAACGAATGGGATCGCTCATCACTACCCATTTTCTGTACGGCGATTGTGTACAATTCCTGTATCAATCATTGTTACAGTATCAATTGTTGTGATTGGCTGAATTTATGGTATTCTTGCTGCGTCAATAGATTTTGTCCAATTGTGGAAGAGTGTTAACCAATCAGAGGTGATTGCGATCGTTACACTGTAGGCTGTAGCTGTCATCTTTCAGGTATATTACTTTACTGTCATGGCAAATTGGATAAAAATGTTGTACAAATACCTACCTACATAAATACTAAAATTGTATTCATTATAATTAACAATTCAAATTATGTTTATTCAGTTCCAACTGAATAAATATACACTTGTTGAATCGTAATTAAGTGTGGTTTAGCCTCATTATCTGAGTAACAACCATGCTCAAGGCTAAATTTAAGTAACAGTTGTTACCGTTTCATCATCAAACATTATGTTTTGTATCGGAGAAAACAGCAATCGACACTACGCTTTTTGTATTTTATACAGAACGAGTAAACATGTCCGTACTGAGCAGCATAATCGACAATCAACGTATGCAAAATATAAGAAATGAATTTGGAAGACTTGGAGGTGAGTAGGAACAAGTTAAGTACCTATTTGAAGTTTCACATTTCCAAATAGGTACCTAAACTCAATGAACTTTGCATTAATAAGTAATTTCATACTTACTAAATTTGCTTAAATTCAGAGGCAGCTGTGCCATAGTAAACTATTTTTTAAGACATTATTTAACCATGGCTTGCAAACTCAATAGGTACCTAATTTACTTATTTATTTTCCAGACAAATGCTACTTAGAGAATGCGGGAACCGCATTATATCCAGAGACACTTTTGACAAAAATAAATGATGATCTCTTAAGAAATGTCTACTTTAACCCACATTCAGACAAATATACAAAGGACTGTATAGAACAAATAAGATGTACTGTTTTGAACCATTTCAACACAGATCAATCGACCTACAGTTTAATATTTACATCAGGCACTACACAGTCTCTAAAACTAGTACTCGAGTCATTCCAATTCCATAGTGAACATGATGATGATATTGAGAAAGTCAATGGTTCTTTTATTTATCTAAGAGATAATCACACCTCTGTGATTGGTTTGCGTGAGTTAGCTGAAGCAAAGAATACAGATATCATTCACATATCACATGACGACTTTCTGAACACCCTGAAGACCTGTAAAAGGAGCAAAATCCAAAATTACAAAAATGCAAAGGAGAAAAGTAACACATTGTTAGCATATCCAGCACAGAGCAATTTCAACGGCTATAAGTACCCAATAGACTGTGTGCAGGAAATAAGAAATGGTTGCCTCAATAGCTATTTGAAGAAACAGTTATGTGAAGTTAACTGTAATTGGTATATTTTGTTGGATGCAGCATCATTTGTGCCTACGAGTAAACTTGATTTGTCAATCACACAACCTGATTTTGTGTGCTTGTCATTTTACAAAATATTTGGATTCCCATCTGGATTGGGTGCTTTGTTGGTAAAAAACTCTTGTGTGGATGTTCTTAAGGAAAAAAGATACTTTGGTGGTGGAACAGTAGATATTGTTCTCAGCAGTGAAGACTTTCATGTCAAAAGACAGTCTCTTCATGAAAGGTAAATAATCCCCTAATTATTGTGAAATAAGCCAAATCAATAGTATATATAATATGCCACCATCATGTCAGTTTATTATTCGTTACCAATGTGTTAGTGCAGTGTTCATCCGATTGAGTTGAATCTCTGTATGGTTGTTGTAGACAGTATGAAGGTTTTTGACAACGTATCATCTACCTTTAATTGGTAGCTTGCAAGCCATTCAATTCATGCTGGGCAATTTATGAGAATGAGCATGAGCTAATTTATCAAATATCAATTAAGTACTTAACACAAAAATAAATATGTCTACAAATTTTGCAATATTTTTAATTACCTTACTATCATTAGGGTTATGAACTTCTTCAAAGTTCACAAGGGCTTAGCATATAATATATTATGCTTAACACATAGTATTGGCTTCAATTTTTTTAACAGCTCAAATTAAGATTCATTTACTTTGACAATAATACAACTCCAGTTTTTTTTCTCAATATTATATTTTCTATTTCAGGTTTGAAGATGGAACTTTACCATTTTTGTCCATCATTGCCCTTAAACATTGCTTCAGTGTAATGTCATGTTTAATACCCAAAGTTATTAACAATGATATAATGGATACATTATCGCACCATACTTTTTATTTAGCTAAAGACCTGTTTAAGCAACTTAGTGAACTTGTACACTCAAATGGTACCAAGGCAGCTGTTTTGTATATGGACTCTGATTTTACTGATATCAAGAGGCAAGGAGGTATAGTTACATTTAATCTGATAAGGGAAGATGGAACTTATATAGGATATGCTGAGGTGAGAAAACTGATATTAAACATGCATTAATAAAAATGTTACATAATACATGTATATAAATCTACGAGGTCCCGGGTTCGAGTCCCGGGTCGGGTCACAACAAGTCTGGGTTTTTCTGACAAGAAATTCTCAGTGCTATCCCGGAGTTAGGAAGTTGGCGGTGTTGCACCCCCGTGCCTCGGAGAGCACGTTAAGCCGTCGGTCCTGCGCCTGATCTCTCTCCGGTCGTGTCGGATTTTCCGTCCCATCGGGCTATGAGAGTAAAGGAACAGAGAGTGCACCTGTGTTTGCGCAAACACTTGTGCACTATAATATCTCCCGCGCAGATGGCTAATCTCTCTGGAGATTGGCCGCCGTGGCCGAAATTCGGTCGGGAGGACATTATTATTATTATATAAATCTATTTTGGAGTTCACCTTGGTTCAACAAAAGAAATTTGTTTCATTATTGAATATTAACCACAAAGTTAGTCATGTAATTACTGGTTACCAGATAATATATGTAATTTTATATTCACTGATATGCAAAGCAATAAAGGTAAGTACAAGTATAAAAGTAAGTAACTACTTACCTTTATTGCTTATAATGCTGCCTTATACTATAAGGCAACATATTTTTATAACTTAGTTTCAGCACATGGCTGACCTATTCAACATTAGCTTAAGAACTGGATGTTTTTGCAACTCTGGATCATGTCAAAGACACTTAAATGTTACAAATAAAGAGATGAAGAGCATGCACAAAGCTGGTCATAAGTGTGGTGATGAAATGGACATTGTAAATGGAAGGCCAACTGGAGCTGTGCGAGTCTCATTTGGGTACCACAATACATTCAATGATGTAGACAAGTTAGTTTCAATGATAACCAAATGTTTCGTGAGAAAACAATACCAAAAACCAAAAAGATGTATTATGAACCATAACATCAACAAAGTGGAAGTAGTCAAAACAAATTCGTCGAAGTTTAAAGAAGAAATATTAGCTGTTTTAAATGAAAAGATTTTGAGAAATGGTTGCCCTGAAATCTTTAATACTGGGTCGAAAGCAACTTTGTCTGAAATAGCAATATTCCCAATCAAATCTTGTGGTGCCTTTAAAATAAAATCAGACTGGAAAATCGGACCAAAAGGATTCGAATACGATAGAGAATGGATGATTGTCAAGGACAATGGCGTTTGTCTTACACAAAAACAAAATACAGAAATGTGTATGATTCGGCCTGTTATCGATTTCAAGCACAGGCGTCTTACATTGAATTTCAAAGGTAAAGAAAACAATACATTTATGTCGTACATACATTACAACAGCTCACTCAAAGACTGACTCATCAATGTCAAACTCAAATCTTTTGAGCTAGAAAGCAGTAAGCAAAAGTAACTCTTTTATTTTTATTGGACTACTGTCAAAACTGCAAAGTAGACTTACTGCACATGTCCAATAAAAATATGATTGCGCAGTTACCTGTGCTGTATGTAATATTTTTGTATAGAATTAGAATATTTGTGTAATAAAAAATACCGCCCAATTGGTTGGTAGGTTAATTACTTACTGAAAATCCTATAGCTATTAATAATGGCAGACTACATAAAAATAATAATAGATAAAGAGTAAATTTCTAAACCCACTTTAGTAGCTGCTGATTCGTCAATCAGCTTCCCCTTTTATATACTACCTAGATGTTCATAAACATACTTAATTCTGATCAATTATTTATTTCAGGCTCTGCAATCTCAATACCTCTTGATATTTCACATAGCGATAAATACACAGAAAGATCTACCACACCTTTTTGCCAGAGTAAAGTCTGCACAGACATTGTAAAAGGCTACGATTGTGGTGATGCAGTTGCGGACTGGATATCAAACGCTTTAGGCATCTCTTATTTACGATTAATAAGACAAGCAAATGATGATAAAAGAATTCAAAAGAAAAAGAATAATGATGAAAAGAGTTTACTTTCATTGAGCAATCAAGCCCAATTCCTCTTAATCAATAGAGCAACAGTTAAATGGTTGAAAAGTAAAATTAGAGACTCGACGTTTACAGATGATGTAGATTCATTGACTGACAGATTTAGAGGAAATTTAGTTATAGATACAGCACATGAGCTTATAGAGAGGGAATGGCAGATGGTGACTATTGGAAATCATCAATTTAAGGTATGGTTCCTTTAAGATTAAAAACAATTACCTAGAAATATCCCCTTCATACGATGAATCTTATACATTTTTAAGTTTAACAGTGTAAAAATCAGTTTATTCCACTAATCCTGATTGAAAATCCCCATCAATGTGGATTTGTGAACTTTTCTTCCACAAATTCCCATAGAATTTGCCTAGATCTCCTATTAGAGTTTTTTTTTAAATTCTACTACAAGTACCTAGTAACCCTTGACTGCAATCTCGCCTGATGGACCTGATGGTTTTGTGGAAAAGTTCACAAATCCCAATAATTGACAATCCCCATCAGTTTATATACATAACACATTTTTAGGGTTGAATATGCACGCATATTAAAAATCGTGATTATATCTGTTGATATTATATCAGTGAGCCCTAAGTCCTATTCCGAAAAAGCTGCATCAATCATTGCTACAATCTTGATTGTTGTGATTTGTGGAATTTATGGTATTCTTACTGAGACAGTAGATTTTGACCAATTGTGAATGAGTGTTCTGCTAATTGTCACACTGCAGAAGCAATCATGTTTAAGTAATCTATAATCCATACTAATATTATAAATGCGAAAGTGTGTCTGTCTGTCTGTCTGTCTGTCTACCTGTCTGTCTGTCTGCTACGCTTTCCCGGCCCAACTTTTCAACCGATTTTGCTGAAATTTGGTATAGAGGTAAGTTATATCCCGGGGAAGGACATAGGCTACTTTTTATCCCGGAAAATTAAGGAGTTCCCGCGGGAATCAAAAAACCTTGATCCATGCGGACGAAGTCGCGGGCATCAGCTAGTATTATTATAAATGCGAAAGTTTGGATGGATGGATGGGTGGATGGATGTTTGGTACTCAATCACGCCAGAACGGCTGAACGGATCTGGATGAAATTTGGCCCAGAGATAGATTATAGTCTGGAATAACACATAGGCTAATTTTTTTCCCTGAAAATTAATGAGTTCCCGCGGGAACCAAAAAACCTCAAATTGATGTTTGTTACTCAATCACGCCAGAACAGCTTTTTTTTTTTATCTTTTATCCACTACAAGTTAGCCCTTGACTGCGATCTCACCTGATGGTAAGTGATAAATCGCTTGGCGGCACGTCTTTGCCGGTAGGGTGGTAACGGCTAAACGGATCTGGATGAAACTTGGCACAGAGATAGATTATAGTCTAGAATAACAAATAGGCTACTTTTTAACCCGGAAAATTAAAGATATCCTGCGGGAACCAAAAAACCTCAATCCACGCGGACGAAGTCGCGGGCATCAGCTAGTAAATGCTTAAATTGTTTCGGATTTACAGGTTGAGGGCCCATGCTCACGATGTCAGATGGTATGCATAGATCAAAAAACAGGCGAAAAAACTGTTGAACCATTGAGAACAATCTCCGAGGAATTTGGCGGTAAAATGCGATTCGGCATATACTTGAGCTATCTAGGACCTGTGAATGGACCGTGTAAAATTAAGACCAAGGACTTAATTTTACACGTTGCTTCCCAAGTAACACCTTATTTAAGTGATGATAATATCAGTAGATAAATTAATTATGCCTTTTACAGTTTGTTTCTTGTAAAAATACTCCGTACCAGTGCATGCGATTTATTGATTTATTTATCACTACACAACACACATCACACACTACTAAAAAAGAAGGGTACTAGCAATTGGCGTAGATATCTCGTTCAGGTATTTTTCTAGAAACCAACTGTATTCATGAAACGTTCCTAAACAATGGCTGTTTCTATATTATTAAGTACTTCCTTTAACTTATTATATGTACAGTTAACTATATAAGAAAATATCGCGTTTGTGCACAGCAGTAGCTTAAAACTAGTAATATTTTACATATCACCAATTATATTGATCGATAAAGTGTTTTGTTACGTTCCCTCAAATATGGTTGAGCGAAGCAATGGCTGGATCATGCGTCATGCTCGTGAACGGGTGCCACCGTCGGAAATGGGGCTGCCTCTGTCTGCCAGTCTTGGCGTGTATTGAATATTGTAGGTATGCTCGTGAAAAAAGCTTACTATACAATCGAAGATTACGTAAATGATAAAAAAAACAGCGTGGATTTGATTCGCTCCAGCTATGCGTGGGACTGCAGTTACTTGTATCATTATGATGATTGTAAGTTTTGATGGAAAAGAGCAACCACCGAGTTTCTTGCTGGCTCTTCTCGGTAGGAATGGCATTCCGAACCAGCGGTAGATTCATATTATAACGATTCAAAAGCGCTTGTAAAAGCTTATTTGAATAAAAAAAAAACATTTTGAATTTTTTGAATTTTGAATTTTGAATATACTTTTAAAGTAAAATGGGCATTAAGAGGATCGTCTAGTTGTAAATCTCCATACAATAAGCGATAACGTTTTTCTTCCCGTAAATGTTGTCCAATTTTCATATTTTTTAGAAATATTGCAGATACAATGAAGAACTATGCTCGTACGTTTTAATTTTAAAGAAATATTGGGGCTGATTCTGTCGTGGACAATCTCTAAATTACTAAACTAAAATTAGAGCATTCAAATATTGCTAACCCTTTCATAATACTCCCTACGGAAAGGGACAGAACTAGATTTAAAGCTGCCATTTTAGTTTAGTTTAGAGATTGTGCACTACAGAATCAGCCCCATTGCTTATGTTAAAAGTTATTAGCGTCTAAATATCCATATTTTTGACCTAAAAACTTCCTTAAAAACGAGTTTTTTTTTTTAATTTAACTAAACTAAAATACTAAAAAAATAAAACGTACGAGACTAGATTAAGGTGTACTGAATCTAATGAGACCAAAATTGTCTAATTTCGTAAACGTTTGGGGGCGTAAAAACGTTATCGAAATATATAACGAAACAATATTTCAAGAATAAAATGTAGCCATAATATGCCTACTGGACTTGCAACTCTCTCTATCGCATGATACGGAAAAGGCAGCGAAGCGTTGTGAAACAGATATCATTATCGAAAATACCTACTCGCGTCGCGTTTCGTCACTAGACGATCCTCTTAATGCCCATAAAGTTCCTTGTAGCTCAGTGTTTGAGATAAGACTGAAAATATTTTTTTCTGAACCAGTCTTTGATTATAAAATTATTATTTAACACATCCACTACAAAGCTGTGCATTGCCTGAATTAATAATATTGATGATTGTTTGTTCACATATTATATTTTTTATTTTAGTTGTTTTGTGGAATTACATTCATCAATGTGTTAGGTATAGAAAACTGGGGGAGGATAATAATCTAGATCTTACCTAGATACTTGATTTATATTGAAGGTCCATTTCGTTATAATTACACATTAAATAAAATAATTATCATCATAATAAGACAATGGGGCTGATTCTGTAGTGCACAATCTCTAAACTAAACTAAAATTAGAGCATTACAAATATTGCTAACCCTTTCATAATACTCCCTACGGAAAGGGACAGAACTAGATCATTTTAGTTTAGTTTAGAGATTGTGTTATACAGAATCGGCCACAATGGGGCTGATTCTGTAGTACACAATCTCTAAACTAAACTAAAATTAGAGCATTACAAATATTGCTAACCCTTTCATAATACTCCCTACGGAAAGGGACAGAACTAGATTTAAAGCTGCCATTTTAGTTTAGTTTAGAGATTGTATTATACAGAATCGGCACCATTAATTATTTATTTTAATGTGATTGGTTTTGTTTGTAATACATTATGTATAAAGTGCACCTTAAAGCACACTTGGTCCAGGTGAGAGATTTTTTACCTATTTGATAACATGTAAGTTTTATTTTTATTTTATTTTATTCGACTAACCAACGACATTCATGCAAAAAAAGTATATATATATTACAAAGAGACTTATAAATAAAAGATATATAGCACAAACATAAACAACTGGCTAGTACAAAAGATTTTTAGATAAAACATTTCAAAATTTAAGTATGATAGGTTTACAAAATGCAGTGAGGATTGAGAAAATTACAATAATAGTATACAATACACAAGTTAACTGTTAATTACAAGTTAACTGAGTACTTATTACTATTTTGTACTATATATCTTATTGTACCTACTTGTTGTGTTATTATGTTTTGTGTGCCAATAAATTATTTATCTATCTAGGACTTCTATTGAATTGAAAGAGATTGAACAAGCACCATTCCATATAACTTATAGTTAACTTAGGTACATGACTTAAATAGGTTAAAATCTCCCACCTACTTACATACACAGTTGTCTGATATTTTTCAAGCCATAGGGTGCGTTCCGAAATACACTGAGAGCACTGGAAGTCCCCAGTAAAGAGCACTGCCAGTGCTTGCAGTGCTTATAACGGAACACACACATAAAAACAAGTGTCAAAAGCAGCTTACTAAAATAATTCTTGCTGTATTGTAATTCTTTATAATATTCTTAAGGTAAATGGTGTTGTGATATTTTATTATATGTTATGTTATGGCACAGTTGACTGGTTGTTGTCCTTTTATCTCCCTTGGTTCTCCGCCATTTGACACATCTTGAATTACTTCTGCCACTTCCTCATAGTCTGGCAACGCCATTGTTTGCAGTTTGGAATAAATAAGTTTATCGTTTAATACCACCTCAAATGAACCTGAATAAATAATTTTACGAATAAAAAACAAATAAGTAGAGATTATACAAGATAGGCTGACAATATAGATGTTACTGTGGACTGTGGTGGCTGTGGGTCTCATTAGGAAACTCCTATGTCCAGTTCGACGTCCACAGTCTACAGTCCACATCAAGCCGAATATGATGTTGAAAACACATTTTGAACTGACCTTGTCGACCTTTGTTACAAATAACTGTGGCTTCAGGGCTAATATTTTTAATTGTTGTGGCTAGTGCTAAACAATGACCTCCATAGTCACATACTTTACTGAAAAAAATAGATAAAATTAAATTATATTTTTTTCTAATCAAGAAGCACCTTAATATCCTACAAGTACTGAGATTACCAATACTCGATCTCTACTTTAGGTTTTCGATGTAAGTTTACAATAGACATATTGTTTATACAATTAAGTAAATAATATTTTAGTATTTGAACGTGTACATAGGTTGTAGGTATTTTACACAATATTAAAAATTGTAAAAATCGCGGAAAATTAATTAATAGTAAAGCGCCCTCTAGTCCAGAGACAAGTTCAAGGAAATTAGAAATAGCAACGACCAGAAACAAAAGGGAAATAGGAATACACAGAGTACATTATATTATGAATAAAACTAGGCGTGTGTTCCGAAATACACTGCGAGCACTGTTCAGTTCTCTTACTGTGGAGAAAAGGACACAGTTATGAACTGCCGTCCGTTATGAACTGCCGCAGTATCCTAACTACGGAAATATTTAGCACACTGCGAAGCCGTTCCTTTATAGTTAGGTATACTGGGTACTGCTTAAAACGGAACGCAGTCAGCACTGAGAGGAAAACGCCAGTGCTCACAGTACAAAAATGGCGACGATTTATGACGTCATATATTTCCCTAAGATACTGGTGCAGTGACTGTCAGTCCAAACGGAACGAATTTCTCCACAGTAAGAGTACTGAACAGTGCTCGCAGTGTATTTCGGAACACACCCTTTGTCAGAGACAAGTAACATTGACAAAGATGAAAAAGTGTAAGTAGGTACTCTGTAACTGTTGTCTGTGCTATAAGCAGAGACTAGCTCTTCACTCTCTGGTGTGCTGTCGTGTCTCTCTGGTTACTAGTCTCTGTTTACCAGTATCTATCTAATGTACTCTGTCTCTGTTCTTGTGTTTTCGTAAATTTTATTGTTGATAGTTATAAAATATTTTTCTAAATGAAATCAATAGTAATTGTTCTTGTATCTATGTACTTAGAATACTTATCTCATAACGTATCTCTCGTAGAGTTTGAATGTTATTAATGTTCTTATAATGTTCCATTCCAAACACATGTCCTAAATGCATCAGAAAAATCATTACAACCAATATGGACTACGATTATCTTATTAAACTCCTATGTGTCGGCGACTCCGGTGTTGGAAAAACAAGCTTTTTATATAAGTACACTGATGGTGTCTTTCATACTCAATTCATCTCAACTGTCGGCATCGACTTTAGAGAAAAAACTGTGGTAAGTAGGTAGGTACTAGGCACTAGTAGTTTTATCTTAGTAAGTTAGTAGTGGATTGACTTGTAAATGTGAAAATTGCACAAATATATCAGAAACTATGTATTTATATTCTATAAAGGGGACAGTTGGATTTTGAGAACAAAATAGTATTTACTACATCTGTGGTAGGTACCTACTTGATTTACCCTTGCACCTTTTGTTTTTAGATATACCACCAAAATACAAGGCAGCATCGCATACATCTACAGTTATGGGATACTGCAGGGCAAGAGAGGTATTCACCTTATATAAAATTGTAGTAGTAAATTATTGGAGGTACCTAGTGGTTTTTATTTACTTGTTTTAGTGTATTTCAAACTTGTCATTGCCTCCATGCTCCATGTGACTCCATGCTACTTGCTCAATATGTAACAGGATTTTTGATTTTTTTAAAGTTTTTTTGATTCCTGTGGGAACTCCTTCATTTTCATAGCCTATGTCACTCTCCAGGTCCTCAACTATACCCATGCCAAAAATCACGTCGATCCGTTGCTCCGTTGAGGCGTGATTGAAGGACAAACCAACAAACAAACACACTTTCGCATTTATATTATTAGTATGATACAGAGGCAGACTAAGCTTGTCAGTGGCAAAGGGGCCATCACTGACTGATCTATTTTTCAAAAACAAACTGAAAATATGAACTTTGAATCTATGGAATATAAGAGTGCAAGGAAAGCATGGAGGATTTTTTGTCATTAATTTGATAGCAACAATTGTTAGGGGCTTCCATGCTGAGGTCAGACTCCCTCCTTTGCACAAATCTTAGTCTGCCACTGTCTTTTAGTTACACTTTCACTGGATTCTCACAATGAGTTTTGTACCCTTAAGTGAAAATCAATAAAGATAAATCTATGTAAGTAAGTAGTTAATCAATGTAGAATAAGTATTTAATGCTTTAGTACCTATTTTTATTTAACTTTGTAGGTTCAGGAGCTTAACAACAGCTTTTTATAGAGATGCAATGGGCTTCTTACTGCTTTTTGACTTAACAAATGAAGCATCGTTCTTGGAGGTTCGCAATTGGATAGAACAATTAAAGGTAAATGTAATTTTCTTTATAAGAATATGTTAATGCTATGATAGCAACTTTGCCAGCTACAATTCTAATAAGTACATTGTCAGAATTTTCTGGCAACTAAAAGTAACATTGCATAAGTATTAAGTAATTAAGTAAATTGTGTTTCAAAATTTACATTCAAAGTTTTAGAACACAGTACAACATTAAAATGTATTTCAAATATAAAAGCCATATTTAGTCCTCAATGTCATCAGACTATGGTCTAGCATGTAGGTTCTCTATAACCTATAGCTTCACAAGAATTATGATTTTAAAAAATCTGCACAGCCTGGGTGGAATTAGCTAGTCTAATATTTTTTATCTGTATCCTTTCAGACCCACAGTCTCAGTGATGATCCAGACATAGTGTTGTGTGGTCATAAATGTGATCTACAAGAGAAACGTTTGGTGAACCAAAATCGTGCCCGAGAATTTGCCAAGAACCATAACTTATCTTATCTGGAAACCAGTGCCAAAACAGGAGAAAACATTAACCGTGCTATTGAAATCTTACTTGACAAGATCATGTACAGGTAATTAATGTTATTGCATGCTAAGTGATGCCACAACTTTGACATAAGTCAAAAACTAAGAGACTTAAAAGTAAAATATAAAAACCTATTTTAGAATGTACAAATGAAGCCCTTTCATATGATAACCCACTTTATATAGTGACCCCACCTAAAAAATTTGACCCTCCCATTTCTTGTTGATTTCTCAAACGTCATTCTAAATCTAATATGGGGGACTCCCAAAGATGGAGGACTAGTTATTTGGAGTTTATTTGGAGTTAGTTATTTTTTATATATCCCCATGATATGGATACATGATACATCAATTAAAAGGGTTTGCTGAGAAGAAAATGAAAAATATTTTTTAAATAAAACGTTAAATTCTACATGACGGACAATAAAAGCTTGTTTTTTAAAAATATTTTGACTTATTATTTAATCATTTAATTTTTTTTGCTTGCAGAATGGAATCTTCTGTGGAATATGCAATGCTGTGTGCTTCGGGTCGGAGACGGCAGTCCCTGCAGAGACTCCAAGCGAAGCAGGACAGGAAACTGTGCTCCTGCTAAAACAGCACAAACTGTGATTTTAATACATTCCATGTTTGAAACTGGGGTGACCTGAAATATTGAAGGGCCATTTTTATTAGCATCTTATTTTCTTTTTAATATCATTACTTATGACTATTTATTGTAAAGAGAACGATTTTAAGCCCGAACGCGGCAAATTTTAGGTTCGGGTGCGAATGCGTCGGTGTGCTAATCGCATTATTCTTTGTGTAGTAACCGAAACGATAAACACGCTAAGCAAAATCATAAAATATGCGCTAAGGAATGCTGAGTATCGCACGCCGGTGTGTTACAGACGCGAGCATAGGTGCACTCTGTAGTCTATATCCCCCTTTTCTCATAGTTCGATGGGGCATTCCGACAGGACCGACACCAAATACCTCTTCGCACCCAATACCTAAACCATGATAAATCATCCGTAGGCATTTCTCTAGCTGGTCTAGAACTCTAGACTTTCGACGCATTCAACAAGGTGCATGTCACACTGCCAAACGCGATGGCAGTTCCAAAGTGTGACATCACAAAATCGATATAGGTACACGAAAGGTCAGCTTCGGCTTTGGCTATTCTTATAGGAGAAACCGTGAACGCATATGCACGGTGGTTTCCACTTTTAGTATAGAGTCAACCTCTGTGTTGTATATCTATTTGGTGATCTACAGTCTCAGCGCTAGCTCTGTTTTAGGAGATGCAATAGAGAGGCCGTTGTCGCAAGTTTTGTGGTTATAAGGCCTTAGTAAAAAAAAATAAGTTACAAATATATTATTATGTAGATACAAAATGAACTGATGTTCTCTATGGACATAAAAAGTTACCAGGCAGGCTAATAAAATTTAAAGTTACAAAATTTAAAGTTTCCCTTTTAGTAAATTGTATACTATATTAACAAAAGAATACCAAAAGAGCTGCAGTGCCAGCAGTTTTGAGACTGATTTTACTTGTGTATATCAAGATGATCAATTACTAACATCTGATGTCATAACATCAGTCTAATTTTAAGTGTTTTATGAAGACTAAAGTATTATAACAAGTGTTCTATCTCTATGCCTTTATTAGGTAAAAAAATATTTTCAACTTTTTGGACTATGTTCTCGTGTTTTAGCGTATTCTCCAAAAATGTGCAGGGTACATTTTTCTAGTCATGTTATTTGTATGAATGTTTCGCTATTGTTGTATTTATAGTTTTCTTTGCCTTGATTTGCACAAACTTTTGCCAATTGGATGCATTTAGGCTTAGCTTTAGCATAATTACTAAGAATCATGCGTCTTGTTTTCATTGCATAAGTATTAGTGGAAGTTCATAGGAGTATTATTATACTATTTATCCAGGGGCGCGGTGGCGCGGACGGTGCTTTATCAAATGTTTGAAGTAGCATGTGTATGTCAATCATAACATACACGCGTGCGTACAAAAAAAATACGCGCCGAATTGAGAACCTGCTCCTTTTTTGGAAGTCTGTTAAAAATTGCCACGCTCGACGCACAGAGAATTTTCATGTTGTTCTTTGTAATTTACTCGTTCCAAAAGTTCCTTTCAGGTTGAACTGTTCCTCTGTTTCAGTTTCCTCACATTTCTCAGTTTTCCGATTCGGTAGATATAATAATAATAATCAGTAATGGAAAAGTTCTCCTTTGAGAAAGGGAACTCTATTGGAAGGAGGAAATTTCTCTCAGGGCACTGTCACTTAAGTACAGTGATGAGTGAGCTTCAAATTGCCATAATATCACAATTTGCGTTTTTAAAACGATTTCCAATACTTGCGTAATAATACGCACGGGTCATTCCGGTAAAATGATTTGTTGCGGACTGCAATTACTTTAATTTGCTTGTAACTTGGTGCGGACGAGATGAGACGACGATGACGAGATCATTCATTCAACATGGAGTAATTCTCTTTTATGGCGCCTCGATAGTCTAGACTTTTGAGCGTTACATATACCTATAGTCCGACAAACTTAAGCGCAAAACACATAGGGAACGGGCGCGGGCCGGGTCGGGTGCGCGTCGGGTTGAATCCCTTGTATTTATATGGACGACATCACACAGAACGCGGGCGCGGGTCGGGCGCGTGTCTGGTGACGCTGTGTGATGTCGTCCATATAAATACAAGGAATTCAACCCGACCCGCGCCCGTTCCCTGTGTGTTTTGCCCTTTATCTGACCCGGTGATAGCGTCGCTAGTATAGAAAAATAAAATAAAAACAAAAACTATACAGGCATAAAAAATACTTCCAATTTTGGCTACCGGGTCAGATATATTTGAGGGACTATACCTACAACGAAGAATGACTCGATACCTAACCAGTAACCATACACTCTACCAACAGAACTTTATGTTGGTATGTTATCTGAAGCTCGCTGTACACTAAGCAAAACAATATTCGAATTATATTTGCCATAATTATCATAAATCGATTTTCTAGATATTATTATAGGTACTATATTGAAATTTGAACCAAATTAATATTACTATTGTAACTGTAAGGTAATTCAATATTTAGTATAATTAGTTATTCCAGTTTATGAAATTATACAAAATGTTATTAATCATTATTACTTACGTCGGTTGGCTTTTGTAAAACTTTACTTACTGTGTATATTGTATTTCTATTCCTTACAAATTGAGTCCAAACTTTACGTTCTTATAAACCTATGCCATTTTATAGATACTAATAATTGTCTTTTAGATTTGTGATACCTACTTAATAGGTGAATTCAATAGAATATTTTCTTGTTGCGAAGTCTGTCTAGCCTCGAGGCGGTACATTCTTGCTCGGTACATTCGTCTTGTGGATCCCACTATTTCCATTACGTACCTATTGCCATTGGTGGAAATACTGGGATCGATTGTCATTTGTCCCACTAGACATCTTGGGTTACCTAGACTATTTATTTCAGCACTATTCATCAATTACACTTGTGTTATGACGTACCTGTAAGTAGCTTACGTACTTACAAACTATAAATTTAGCGACTTACGTGAGTAAAACTTGTGTAATTGCGGCCTTAGAATATTATATCAATAAATAATCGACCATTTAGACTCTAAAAGGGTCGCTTCAGAGCCGTTTAGTTTAAAACCTCTAAATGGCGCTGAAGTATGTACTTAATAATTACTTATGTAATTATCTGATGTTTTTTTTTAATATATAGGCTAGCGCTTGTCTGCAATCAGACTTTCTTGCAAGAATTGCTTGATTGAAGCCTCAAATGAAAAAAAATCTAACCCATACCTCTAATTATTGGTTTCTAGGTGGCAACGTACAAAAACGCAAATCCCTGAATCGCTATACTAAGTATAAGGTATAAGGTATTTTCTTGCTTTGCCGGTATGGTGATAAATTGGTACGGCCTGCGGGAAATTGACCTCGAACCTCCCACTAATAACACCAGCGCTCACCACTGCGTTGAGCTCAAAGCTGTAATCATATCCACCACTACAGCCTATTAACGTCTCACTGCTGGGCACTGGCCTCCACTCTCATAGGAGAGAGGGAATTAGAGCTAAGACCCACCACGCTGCTCCAATGCGGGGTGACGGGCTATTGTAATCATATGCTGAGATCTATAGAGCGTACTTTAGCCAATAAATATAGACCGAGCCTCGTGAATCCAAGGTTGGCTTAAATCTTGGTTGGACCCTTGGTTCCATGAAAGCTGTGGTACATACTCCATGTATATTTCATTTAGTTGTAATTTTTTGGCTGAACAAAGGATTATTTATTTATTTATTTTACTTTGACTTTGCTCAGGCTTTACTTGAGTTAAAACGGGATGGACTTATGTGCGTATCATAAATCTGTCTCATTTAACTCGGTCTTAGGTTAGAGCTAAGTCAAAGCATGCTCTATAGATCTCACACATAGGCTTACTAAAAATTTCATAAGTCGATGGCCGTTATAAAGTGGAATAGGTTTATATTATTATGGACTTGTCCAAAGAATTCAGCTTTTTACCAAACCGCTAGGTTTATTTTGTGTCGATTAGTGTACGATTCGAATTATTATACGATTAATGTTTCAGATGTATTCCAATTATTAAAGTATTTGACGAATTTTGTTTTGATTTTCATTCAAGATTTTCAAAAAACCTACAGCCCTGCTTACTTAAAAAACGCGGAAACACAACGCGACGCGACTACTGTCGCGTACTGTTGATACTTCAAACAGTAGCTGGCTGACCCGTCGCATGGCTTACGTTATCGCGTAGATACGTCTGTCATTTTCTATGGTGTCGTAACGCGTCGCGTCGCTTCTGGGCTAATCTTATATACTTAACGTGCTTTCTTTATGCTTTACAGCGACTTAGGTGGCGGATTTAGATATTTTATCAACAAAATATTATATTTATTGAGATTGATAGAACTTCAGGAGTGCAAGTTTGCACTCCTGAATAATTATGAAGGCTAAACAAAAGTCGAGTTTTGTCTTCAAAATTCCACAAGCCTTTCAGACTTTCTTAAAACGTCAAATTGTGTTTTTTTCTGTACTGTTCTTGAAATGCTTTATTTTGGTTGTAAAAGTTGTACGCGATCCAATCACCCATAAATTAAGTTCAAAGTCAGGAGCTGTGGGTGTCCACCTTGCTGCAATAGCTATCTCCAAATCCCCAAGCACATGACGTGATATATCCGCCTGCAGTGTTTAATTACAGAGCGTCGTTCAAATTGCGACCTTATTTACGTTATATTCGAGTTTAATTTTATTTGTATTGCTCTCATTAATCTTGTTTGAAGACATTGCTGTTTTAAACAGACCTTGTTCCGAGGAGACAATGCTGAAATTCGTTTGATAATAAAGGATCGGTTCCCCTCCGTTGCTCCAGCGCGCAGCCGCGGCAGTTTAACGCGTACCTACTGTACGTCACACTAGCGCTAATCTAAAGCCCTCTGAATGCTCGTAGTTTTACTATACTTAAGTATAACATATTCGCAGGCAACTCTTGAAGGACTTAAATGACCCCTTTGTTTGGAAAGAGTTCTAAATGAAGTGCATTCATACGCACCGGGACAAACTTTCCCTTCAAAGAGGTGCTTACTGTAATTCAAACTCGGCAGTGCGATGCTGCTTTCGGGCACCCTCTGACACGGAGCTATGTTCAGAGCGCTAGTCGGTTTGTTTATGTATTGAAGACAACACGGTGTGCAGCCGGCTCCACGAGTTTATCGCACCACGTCGGACGGCATGAATTGAACAGTGACGAGTGAATTCTCGCGGTTTTCATCTCTGGTTGCCGCCACTGATATACCTACCAATGTGATTTAAACGTTTGTTATGTGATTGCTAGGTAGTGTCATTCGTAGTACGAGTATAACGATACGATAGACGAAAATACGAGAAAGGATCTCATCTGCATTTGTAAACTGCTGCGGTAAGTACCTTACTATTATAACGTGTGAAGTCTGGTAATATTATTATTTCAGTTCATGAACTCTTCTCTTAAAAACGTGGAGTTCATAGAAATGTTTGAAGTTTATGTTATTTTACTGTGAAACTGCCAGGTAGGTAGGTTGGTTGGCTACTAAGAAACAATAGGTAGTAGGTACATAACTACATACCTACTTAATTAGAAGCTTACAATTTTTTTATTACTTAAAGACGGACTTTAGAAGTCCGATTTGCAGGCGAAGGGGCTAAGTTTCGGATTGAAATTGTTCCAATGGGCCGCGGTTTGACGTTATACCTACTATCTACACATACCTACCTACTCGTAGCATGGACTATCATAGCCTAAGAGGCTGATTAACCATTCTAGGCGCGCAAGATGCAAGATGTTTGAATGGCGGCCTCATGCCGGAAAGCGCAGAGTTGCACAACTCCCCACTATAGGTCGGTGGACGGATGATCTCAAGGCAGTAGCTGGGAGCCGCTAGAAATAAGCGTCACAAGATCGTGTTCTGTGGAGATCCATGCGGGAGACCTTCGTCCAACAGCTGTGACGTCCATCTGTTCGACGACCTACCGCTATCCACAACCCACGACTAGGCATCGAGATTGAACCGAAAAAAAATGTACCTATTTGTTACCGCTAATGTCCAGAAACCGTTACTGTCACTAACGATTTGGATACGTTAGAGTTTTGATTTCACAACTTTACCTAGGAATAGTCAACATTAACGGTCCCTCCATCGTTAAATCGTGAGATCATAATATACCTACTTAGCACAATATATTTCATTTCATGAAATAATCAAGTACCTACCTACCTATCATATTACTATATGAAATGATCATAGTTTTTATCAAGAATTATTACCAAAAAAATTAATGATATTATGATCAAACGTCTTAGTAGGGTGGCCATAAAAAATTGATGTAAAAAGGATGGGCTACGCCAAAAGACTCGATTCATTCAGCTTCACCTACTCGACACTCGTTTCGCGGCGGAGGTCGCCGGCTCGCTTCATTCAGGACCTCCTTCGCGAGCTACTGGCTTCGAGCTTTACAAAAACCATCGACCACTTAATTACTTTGCCATTTACCTACAAAGGTACCTACCTACCTAGGGACCTAGGTAGGTAGGTACCTTTCTATGTAGCTGGGTACATACCTACTTGAATAGGTACATCTTATTCCTTCTGACTTCTCAAAATGGTTCTACACTTTTCAAGGACAAGGAACCATAAAAAAGGAAAACCTACTAAGTATAGGTCTTTACTTCTTCTTTAGATACATCATTTAAAATTAATACATAATATAAGACGATTAATAACTGACTTACTGAAATATCAGCGCAGGTACCTAGGTACCGAAGTACAGTTCCAACCACTTGGCCTAGAAAAGATTTTCGTTAACATGTAGGACTCTCAATATGGAAGTAGGACCTACATACTCGTAAGTACGACGGGAACCCCCAATAAGCTAGCAAGCATCTTAGATCCTATCGGACTGATTGTAGGTTAAAAGTTTTGGTAATGACATAAGTAGGTAGGTAGATAGACCTTTGAATTACAACTTACTCAAAGCACCAAAGACTCAGCTGCTTTAAACCGTGCGATCTATACGGTATACCTAATACTTAGTTGAAATTTGGCATATACAATTGAACCAGAAATAAGGACCTAAGTATTTTTCGAAATTCCCACGGAAGGCGAAAGCAAAGTCGCGAGCGGTCGCTTGTATTTCGGAACATCTAAGGCGTAGGTACAATATTTACATTTTGTTGTTAATCTAGCAGTGTCCGAAGTTCTATTACACCCAATTATTTTTAATTAATCTTAACTAGGTACGTGCTCCCTTGATAATTTCTCGTTTCTTCGCGAGCGCTTGAGAGTGCCTAGTTGCTTTGTTTGTAAACCAATTAAATGTTTCTAAGATTAAGTTTACACTCAGGTTGCGTTTAGAACCTACTTCAGTAATTACTAACATTTATAATATCCTCAATAGGTACGTTACTAGTACCTAGGTACTACTAAGTAGTATCTACCTAAGTAGGTACCTAATATCCATAAGTGATACAAGTTGTCCTGTGTGAAATAAATAAGTAAATCATTTAATTTAATTTAATCAAAATATCGTGATAAAACCCAGCCTAAAGCGGAAACCACTGAGATCTCTCAAAGTTGCGTTCATAAATGCCAATCTTTAACGAACTCAAACTAACTACCCTACCTACTTAGGTACCTACTGTGAATTTGTTTGGCATTTCCTTGATATTTTGATCGCGGCTTTGAGAGCGCATGCTGGTTGCCGGCATCCGCTTTCAGTAGTGAAGTAGGTAGATAACGTATCTAGAATAAAACCTAATAAGTAAGTAGTAAAGAAATATTAATTTGTGGACGTGTGTTTCAAAGTTAATTGCGACGCTACCTATATAGGTATGCTTTCAAAATTCTTGAATTATCCATCTGATCTATCTATCTATCTATTACATAATATATCTACCTATTAAATTCCAGATTAATTAGAACAACCGGTTGTTTGCAGATTGATGTTCGATCAACGCTGTTAGTAGAAGCAGATTCGATAATTTATGAACATCTTTCCCGCACGAATCATGACGTGTGCATAAATACAGACTACGCATTATTATTTTCTTCCAGTTTTTCTGGTAACGTAAACAGTTTACTTTGGGAAAATGGGCTAAGTTTATGTAACTAACCCCTGTTTCTAAGTGGAATCTAAATCTAAAATATATATAAAAGGCAAAGGTGACTGACTGACTGACTGACTGACTGATCTATCAACGCACAGCTCTAACCACTGGTCGGATCGGGCTGAAAATTTGCACTCAGATAGCTTTTATAACGTAGGCATCCGCTAAGAAAGGATTTTTGAAAATTCGAACCCCAAAAGGGTTAAATGGGGGTTGAAAGTTTGTATAAAAGTTCGTGATACACGAGCGTCAACGAACGAATCGGGATGGACGTGATTTTTGGCATGGGTATAGTTGACGACCTGGAGAGTGACAGGCTACTTTTTATCCCGGAAAATTAAGGAGTTCCCGCGGGAATCATTAAAACTTAAAGCACGCGGACGAAGTCGCGGGCATCAGCTAGTATAATATAAAATCAGAAGCACACTCATTGCGCTATAGGAATGTTAGGAACGCGTCTAAAGACAATCATTTGTCAAAAGGACGATTGGAATATGGAACTGCGAATTCGAAATCGCGCATTAGAGTCACTCGCGCAATGCACGATTGTAAAGTGCATTCGTTACATGCACAATCGTGCATTGTCGAGTCAACATCTCCTGAGGATGCTCCGGTGTCGGAGTGAAACGTAGGTACGTTGAGAATAATTTGGAAGATTTATGTGGTGTGGTGAATATTGCAAGCTGCAAGTGCAAGATACACTGTACCACATATATTTGCCTATTGTTGCGGATTATAGCAAATTAACTTTCAAGTTTCTTCATGATTTTTTTATTGTCTTTTAAGTATTTAGGTAGGTACCAAACCAAAGCATCACAAAAACCAATAATAACTCTCAGCTCAAGGTGATAAGGTAATAAGAAGGACATAATAATAATAATAGAGTAGCGTATCTTTTGTATAAAACTTATAGAGTCATTCGTTTGGTGGAACATAATTACGGATGCATGGTACTAAAATTGAACCGACATTATTTTAAATCCTAGCTTTTGCCTGCAATTTGCATTGGATAGGTAGGTCAATCCAATAAATCATGTCGGCCGCGACTTCGTGTGCTTCGACTTGTTTTTCACAAATCCAGTCGAAAACCTTTGTTTTCCCGGGATCGAGCATTGAAAGTACCATAGTCCATAATATCCCTATCTCTGGCATGCAAGACATCTCTTTGCTGTCACTACAGCTTAAAAAGCTCAGCAAATTCAAGAACAGGTAGGTAACGGGCGGAAAGAAAAATTAAAAAAAAACCTTGTGGACTTACGCGTATAATATTAACTACTAAATGTATTAATCCAATAACGATAAATGATGAAGGTATTTATTTCACTTATGAGAAGTCAAACTCTACCACCGGTTCAGAAAGGATTCTTCTGAGAAGAACCGGCAAGAAACTCAGTTGCTCTTTTTATAAAAAGAAAAATATGACCAAAAGTATTATTTAGTATTTACTTAGTAAAGTATTTACTAAAGTATTATTTTTAGTAAAAAGTAGTATTTACACTGACTTGTGGGCTGCTGGATGCGAAGCCGGTTGCTTCCATGCAACTTTGTTATCATCAATAGTATGGTAGATAATAACCTCGACTCAACAAATGCTGTTTTTATCACAGTCTTTAAATTTATGCAATATCGACGCTTTTCTTCTTCATGACGTGGGCCTTACAAGGGTACCACCCCACGTAAATTTTATTCGGATGGAATAAAACATAGGTAACACAATATATTATACTATTAATCACGCCGAAAAAGTGGTAAAATAAAATTTAGGGTACCTCTACTGAATTAACACAGCTAAATAGGCTTAACATATTGTTTACGAGTAGATAATAGTCGACCAACTTATAAATTATCACATATTGTGACGGGCAACTACGGAACCCTACAATGCGTGTGGCCCGACACCCACTTGGCCAGTTTTATAATGAGAAAGAGTGATGCGATGGAAACCTATCGCACTGCGCTTTCATCGCGGGTTGTTTGTGTTGAAGTCTTTACATAATTTAAGCCAAATTTAGTCATAGTTGATAACAATTTTCCTCGTTCACTTTCCGCCAAGTTTCGGTATCTGATCCCCAAGCCCAACGAAACTTGGGTATTAGATTATCCGAGGCTTATATTAATTACAATTTTGTTGACAGCTTAACTGTGAGAGGCTGTTTTATCTTGTTTTGTAAATTGTAAAGCAATTTAGACAGAAAACTTTTTTATTCGATAGCCGCGGATTTTCTTAACACTCCCTAATATTAAAGAAAGAAGATTATGATCTAAAAGAACCTCGAGTGGTGGAGGTAGGTATGCCCGACTTCCTATTCTCTATAATAATAATAAATATAGCCCACGAACAGTTTCAGTTCTAGCGTTCGACAGGGAGATAGATAATTTTTATCTCGCAGAGTCCTCATTGGATTTTCAAAATTTCCCAAGGTAAGAGCAGATTGTGCATTATAGCGAGTAGGTTCAATATTAGAAAGAGAGAGGGTCAAGCCTCCCAGATCCGTAAGTCATGACTCATGATTAAAAAACAACTGACTTTTCGTACCTAACGAAAAGAATGGTAAGTACCTATTTGTTAGTCTTTTCTAGAGTCAGCCCACGTTTTTTGGCATCTAATAAACCGAATTTACAAGAGAAGCCTATTATTCTCACACAAGACGTGATACAATGGGTGTGGGATGAAAGTTTAAGCAAGGAAATTTAGAAGCGTGCCCTCGTCCGCCGTGCCCTTGTGCCAGATTATTGTTCGCAAGAAAGTTAATTTTCCGTATTTTACTGCATAATTCCCTCTAAGCTCTAATTCCCTCTCTCCTATGAGAGTGGAGGCCTGTGCCCAGCAGTGGGACGTTAATGGGCTGTAGTGGTGGTGGGTGGTGGGATTTTACTGCATGTACTTACACTTTAAAAATTTAGAAGATGTAGAGAAGATTTTTTTCTATTTGCTTTGCTTTTAATCTAGATATTACTTACTTAAATAGCTCCTAAGATATTAGAACTTAGAATTTAATTTTCATTTCATTTCGTGACCGATTTCCATTAATCTCATAATAGTAGGAGTTTTCTTGGCATAATAATGCGATGGGTTCCCACGTCCTTCAGCATACGACTTGACTAAGAGTATTTAAACTATTAGGTTTTTGTAACGATTATTATCAGATGTTAGTGATAATAACCGGGACCGACGCGGTGCTCTTCGAGCATCGATGTCTTCGAGGCACGGAGGAAACGAAAAGGCCTAATTTGAACCTCCAAATTCGGTCACCCATCGTCAACGTTGCCTAACAATCGCCATCGACTGATATGCGTTGTCACAACTAGGCCACTCGTTCCTCAATTCCCTCTATTGGTATTGTACAGGATATTATAATATATTGAAGAGTGTGCCCAAGATCTTTCTGACCAGGTTTTTGCCTAAAATTTCTTCCATTGAAATTTCCATTCGTCAAGCTCTACACCCCAATGTTGTCGATATCCCATAGGTCTTTGCTGCCTCCTTCCGGCTTGTGGTTTGCCCTCCAATTTTTTATCCCACTACAAGTTATCCCTTGACTGCGATCTCACCTGATGGTAAGTGACGATGCAGTTTAATATGGTAGCCCGGGCTTATCTGTTAGGAGGGACAGTAGTTGTATTAAACTTATACCCCTATAATAAAGGTATCTGCAGTACTTATATCAGTAGCGATATTCTGGACAATTCTTTAATATCTAAACAAGCGCTTCACATTCATTAGGCTGCATTGCTTCATCGTTTAAGCAGTACATATAGGGATCGTTCGTTGATCGCGCGGGTCTATAATATTAAGTTGCATAAAACAATACTGGGTTCATACTTCATTTAAACATAAGTACAATTTCTAATCTTTATTTCCAAATGAACTGTTTATGGATCTAAAAGATCTAGGATTGGGTCCCAAATAGAGTGTCATTTCAAATTGAAATTTATACGCAGATAAGTTGGGTCCGGCGAAATAACTTTACGATCTGGCAAAGACGTTGGTAACGGCCTTATCTACGTTGACCTAACCCTTTTCACTACCGCCTTTGGACAGAATTCATCGATATTTATGATAATATAGCTGAGACTTGACTATAATAAGTTGTGTATCGGATACATTTGTAGAATGTACGCATTGTTACAATATTATTAGAATAAATAAAGGTTCTTGTTAGAATATCATTTTCATCCGACTGCGCCACGTCAAAGACAGTTATGTTTTTAACATGTATATGGGTAGATATTTATAGTACCTACCTTCTGGAATGTATGTTTACCTACATTAAAATAATGAGCCTGCAGTGTGCCTGGCGTGCAGTGGTTAAAGGTTACATTTTTTTATTAAACCAAAATGGTGATAGAGAAATAAATTAGTACAATAGTGTGTATAGTGACATACTACTGAATAGGTCTACTAAATACCTATACTTATAATATACCTACTTAATTTGTTTATTTCTTAAAGGACATACGAGTACATAGGTATGTCTCTTAAGATACGTCTTATTTTGACTCTACTATGGTAATCAATTATGAATAAATATATTAACATAATTAAGAAGATATTTTTTCTTAGACTATTTTACAGCGTTACTGTAAACTCAATATATATTTTACATTATATGTATATTGACAACCATAATATAATGCAGTGCAAAGTTTATATTCGACAATGAAGACAATTATTCAGATTGTTACACTGACATGATAAAAAATACTATCTATATAAATATAAACGAACAGTAAAAAATACTATCTATAAAAATAATAAACGAACAGTTGGAAATCTCGTTTATTAAGTCTAGTAGGTATACGCCAGCTGACGTGTTTCCCCTGCACTATAACGCCCCTCGTTTATCCCATCTTGCACCCATTCCACGCTCTTGATCAATAGCTTTTATTATTTTCAAACGTTATTGTTGGGTATGCTCTCTATAAAAAGAAAAAACAAAAATGTTATTTTATAGGAGTCGATTTCAAAAATATAAAGTTTTACTTACTGAGTAGGTAAGTAAGTACCTACTACCAATAAAAATACAGAGAAAAGTAGCTGGACCACCACCACCAACCAATGCCAACCCAATGCAATGCGAGTCAATGCCATTAAGAGGATCGTCTAGTGACGAAACGCGACGCGAGTAGGTATGTTCAATAATGCTATCTGTTTCACAACGCTTCGCTGCCTTCTCCGTATCGTGCGATAGAGAGAGTTGCAAGTCCAGTAGGCATAGCCTACATTTTATTCTTGAAATATTGTTTTGGGGGATAACGTTTTTACCCCCCCAAATGTTTACGAAATTAGACAATTTTGGTCTCATTAGATTCAGTACACCTTAATCTAGGCTCGTACGTTTTATTTTTTTAGTATTTTAGTTTAGTTAAATTAAAAAAAAAAAATACTTACTCGAGGAAGTTTTTAGGTCAAAAATATGGATATTAAAATATGGATATTATTAGACGCTAATAACTTTTAACATAAGCAATTTCTTTAAAATTAAAACGTACGAGCATAGTTTATGAAATTAAAAATTATGAAAATTGGATAACATTTATGGGAAGAAAAACGTTATCGCTTTTTGTATGAAAATTGACAACTAGACGATCCTCTTAAGACGAATTCGGACGGCGGTTTCCCCATACAATCGTATTTACATGTTTTCTCCGTGGATAATTACAATTGAGAAAATATTTTTGCACCAGAAAATCCATATTATGTGTCCGTGCCGTGTGTATTATGTTTTGCTTTTTTCTATAAAATTATAATTTTAAAAACAAGGAACCTTCAAAAATGGCAAAAATGGGTCAGATTTTACTTTTTACGCCATAATGCGAAAAAAAAAATTAAAATCGGTTCAGTTTTGGAGGAGGAAACAGAAAAATACGAGAGTAAGAATTAGACTGTTTTTAGGGTTCCGTACCCAAAGGGTAAAAACGGGACCCTATTACTAAGACTCCGCTGTCTGTCTGTCTGTCTGTCTGTCTTTCTGTCTCCAGGCTGTATCTCATAAACCGTGATAGCTAGAAAGCTGAAATTTTCACAAATGATGTATTTCCGTTGCCGCTTTAACAACAAATACTAAAAATTAAAAAAATATATATATTAAGGGGGGTCCCCATACAATAAACGTGTTTTTTTCGTATTTTTTGCTCAATATTAAAAACGGTAACAGGTAGACGGTTCAAATTTTCACAGAATATTAACTTGTATATTACCTTTCAAAATAAATAATTAAATATCAATAAAGTAAATATTAAAGGGGGGCTCCCATACAACAAACGTAATTTTTATTTTTAATACATACGTCATAAATCGTAAAACTTACTACAGGTTTGTACGGAACCCTCGGTGCGCGAGTCCGACTCGCACTTGGCCGGTTTTTCATAGGTCCTGTATTATTGTATTGGTCCAAGCTGCAGTTGGTCCTATCGGGTGTTATGGGGTTCTATTCGAAGAGCAGCGCAATATAATTGTTCAATATTCCTATTCTCAAAGTTTCCCGTTGATGCCTCACATTGCATTACCTTATAAGGTTCATTTTAAGGTATGACACAAATGTCATCGAATCCTTAAATTAAATGATCAATCGAATAAAAACTTAGCATAACAATGATCATAGAAGTTTTTCTTCTAAGATCATTGTAGCATAAGGACAGGAGTGGACAGTACTGTCCACTGTCTGATGCACCCCCTTTAATTATGCACCCTGAGAAGCTCCCTTGCATTTTATGGAGGAACAACACACCAACACACCTTTCGATTCGAATTTCGAACGTGGATCAATATTGGTTATTATCATTCAAATATTAATAAAAAAAAGAAAAAGCAATGTAGTTTAATTAGGCAGGTAGGTACATGTGTTATAATTATAATTTTAGGTATGCTTGAACGTCTAATAATTGCTACAAACTATACATAATATATAAAATAATAAAAATAAAAAAGCCTTTATTATTCCTTAGTTTGAGTTTTGCTTATACAGTTACAGAGTAGGTACATTACAAAAAAGGATATAAAAGAACAAGAGTGTATAAATTAATAAAAAACAAAAATTTTTTTTTTTTTTTTTATACATATATAAGTAAGTATATTTTACCCAGACCCCGAGTTACAAGTCTCATAAACATTGAAGAGTTTCGTGATCAACCTCCGAAGAAATGTCAATCAAAATTATAATAATATAATTAATAATATTAGGTATCTTCACCAAAAATTTAACCAGCCCGATGGTACTACTCTTGGTTAAGATTTTATAAAGAGTTAAAGTAATAACTATCACCAATAAATTAATTTCACCCTCCTATTATTCGAAGTCCTTTATATTCCAACAACAAAAAAGTGAATTAAGTAATTAGTGCTATTCCTTCCAGTTTAATGCTCAGACTGTTCACAAAAAATACTTACTTAGATAATGTCCAGGTTAGGCCTACCTAACCTGGACATTATCTACCAGGTACCTATACCTACCTGCTGACTAAAATAAAAGCACAAAATTAAAATAACTATTCAACTCTATAAATCCAAGCATCTCTTCATTGGGGCTCATTAATAGTAGATTATTAACCAAGGGGATAAAGCAGTGTCTTCTGTCGCGGGTGACGATTTAAATCGCGAGCGTAACGAAGGACTCTAGGTTTACTCCCGAGCGTAGCGAGGGTGTTAATAACTTAAATCACGAGCGAAGCGAGGGATTTAAGACGAGTCCTGAGTGTAGCGAGGGATTTAAGTTCACCCAAGACTATATAAGACAGCTTTATCACCGAGGAAAATACTCTACTTTTCGTATCATTTGCGAAAAAATTAACACAATAATAATATGAGATAAGCATTTATTAAAAACTAGCTGATGCCCGCGACTTCGTCCGCGTGGATTGAGGTTTTTCAGTTCCCGCGGGAGCTCTTTAATTTTCCGGGATAAAAAGTAGCCTATGTGCTATTCCAGACTATAATCTATCTCTGTGCCAAATTTCATCCAGATCCGTTCAGCCGTTGGAGCGTGATTGAGTAACAAACATCCATACATCCATACATCCATACATCCATACATCCATACATCCATACATCCATCCAAACTTTCGCATTTATAATATTTATTTGATAATGACAATTAAAAGTAAAAGTTAACATTCGAAACATTGGTCCAATTATTGATAGAGAGAGTTACATTAACGTTATAGGTAGGTATGTATTTGAAGAAAACAAAAACGCGGCAAATTCCTATAGACTAATATTTTTTTGTCGGAAAAGCAAAGGCATCAAGCTCATACGGCCTCGTCGGTTTTCGTCATTTTATTCAATAATCATAACTGCATAATAAATGCGTATTCCTTTTTCAAAAAGATGTATAATTAATGCTTATATACAAACTCAATGGTGTAAACACAGATGTAGTTCAGTATTTTCGGTAAGTATTCCAAATTTAAATCACATTCTAGAGGATGAATGAAATTCAGTACAATTTTCTTTCCCTGTTTTTAACAGATTAAAAATGACTATTGTTATGTTCGCGTTTTGTGGCATAGAATGACACTTTTTTGAGCAAGTGGTACGAAAAAGTTTGTTTCAGTTGGCTTTATTAAACAAATTGTGCACTTTAATGACATGCGAAGGGGATTTCCTATATTTCCCTGTATTCCTAGTTACTACTCACTCATTTTACTTCAGGTATCACTATATTATATCAGGAACTTGTATATAAAAGCGTGCTAAAATTTAAGAAGCTAACTGGTAGATAGGTACAAAATGATGAAAATATTCTAAACAATAAAAATTTTTGCCCATTCCTTGCCCATAATTCCTTATTTTTAACGCCTACCGACTAACCTACTTAGGTCAAAAGATAACGAGCCCTTGTAAATTTTTTGCTTAACTATTGCTAAAAATCTATTGCTATAAAATTACGATTAGGTATTATTTTTCTTCTATACCAAAAGCCATTTCCGTTTTTGAATTTGATAGAATCTCCCCTTGGCTTAAGTTTAGATACATGGCTCCCACTTGCTAGAGGCCAGTGTAATTAACCTAATAGAAGCTTATGCTTTGAATTTTGCCGTCCCCTATAAAATATCCTCACGGACCACACCCAGGTTGCTAAGTAGTAGTAGCTTCCACATGTCGCTGCCCAAATCATGATTGCCTATTTCAGCATGCAAGCTTATGCTAAAATCGGCTAAAATACGCCTCTTTATACCCGCACAGTATCCAGATTATATATATTCATAATATCATCGTGAACACACCACTGTAATTAAACCACGTGCGAGCTTGGGCTATATCGCAAGCAATTACAATCATAATGGGCAACAGATGCCACAATTTTGCTTTTGAGGTCTTATAACAGCTACTATTAGAACAAAAGAGCTTTCTGCTCAGAAACAACGATAATATTTAAACGGTAGATGTGCACGTATACGTTATACGAGCTTATATGAAACTCTTTGTCGATCGAGAACAACGAAATCGTTACAAAATCGATACAGTGAAGTCGTTCATTCGTTCGGTGCCAGTCAAAATTTACGCGATGATGTAATAAGGCGAATGAAAACATATTGCATCGGGACATAACATAAACTGTAGGAATTGGGATGGATATTTTTGGGTCGTGTCATAAATTTCGGCACGAATCTATTCGTCACTGTGTAGTATGCGTATGTGCATACATGAGCACTAATCATAGTAATATTTATTATATAAAAATGCAAAAATGTTTGTTGGTTGTTTGTTGGTTTGACAGATCGACGTGATTTTAGGCATAGGTATAGTTGAGGAGCTGGAGAGGGACATAGGCTACTTTCTATCCCAGAAAATTAAGGAGTTTCTGCGGGAATCAAAAAACAAACCACGCGGGTGAAGGCACGGGCATCAGCTAGTATTATAGATGTGAAAGTGTGTTTGTTTGTTGATTTTTTCTTCACTTAATCCAAAACTGAGCAACGAATCGACCTGATTTTTTTTATGAATGTATTGACTACTTACGTTTTATAATTATCCCAGAAAATCAAAGAGTTGCTGAAACTCTTTGATTATGTATACCTATACTGAAAGTAAAGCTGTAGAATGTAGACGTCTAAAATCGTTATGTTGTCGTTGCTGAAGGTTGTGACTTGTGACCCTTGTGACATACCGGTATACCTAATAAGCACGGTTTTTTGCACCTTGTAAAGCGTGGACATAGGTTTTTTTGAGAGCAATAAGCATTTAATCGGATGAATTACAAAGTAGCGCTACTTTCTTGTTATTAACGTGATACATTTATGAATTGAATATAGGTGGTTATAATTTATTAAAGTACCAGGTATTTCTATATCAATATATTTAATTGACTAACCAGTAATCCATACTTAATATTATAAATGCGAAAGTGTGTCTGTCTGTCTGTCTGTCTGTCTGTCTGTCTGCTACGCTTTCACGGCCCATCTGCTCAACCGATTTTGATGAAATTTGGTACACGGGTAGATTGTATCCCGGGGAAGGACATAGGCTACTTTTATCCCGGAAAATTAAAGAGTTCCCGCGGGAATCAAACAATCTTAATCCACGCGGACGGAGTCGTGGGAATCATCTAGTATTATATAATTAAAATCCATGCAAACTATACTTAACTATCTTAGATCCATTGGTTATATTAAAATATAATATATTTTTATTCTACTAATTCCACAATAATTGACTTGGTGTATATTAATAGTAGATTAGTAGCCAAGGGCTGTAAGGCATCAATTGCAGGCCGAGATATTTAGGCGCACGAGCACAGCGAGGGCGCCTATAGTTCGAGGGTGCAATTGATGCTTACACCCGAGCTAACTACTCTGCTTTACATCTCGATTGTGAGGTAAGTAGGTCCTTATTACCCCCAAATGGAGCTTGAAGGTGACCAATTAGCGCTCAAGGGTAATAATGTAGCTAGAAAAGCCCTAGGGCGGTAAGTAATTAAAAAAAAAACTCTTCACTCTTTCAAAAAGTTCGCGTACATCTAACCATCATACTTTTTTTAATTACTTACCGCCCGAGGGCTTTTCTAGCTACATTATTACCCTAGAGCGCTAATTGGTCACCTACAAGCTCCATTTGGGGGCAATAAGGACCTACTTACCGAATATGAGAGATGTAAAATAATATTATAATTCCACTCTCTTAATTCCACAATTATTATTGACAATAGGCAAACAATTAAGGACGTCCACCTCATCCGCTAGTTACACTCGAATCCTCTCTGCTCTAGCTATTTTATTTACACTATCTTTGTTTACAATACCTACTCAGTCACATAAATAGGCTATTTGGAAATTAAGCTATTTCGATACAATTAATTAAATATTGAATTTAATAAGATTAATATACAAATTAATTATTGGCAACGCTAACATTATACTATAGGTACTCATTCCAAAAACTAACTTTATTATAATTGCTGCATACATATACTACTCGTATTACTAGCTGATGCCCGCGACTCGTCGGTGTGGATTGAGGTTTTTTGGTTCCCGCGGGAACTCCTTAATTCCCCGGGATAACCTATGTGCTATTCCAGACTATAATCTATCTCTGTGCCAAATTTCATCCAGATCCGTTTAGCCGTTCCGGCGTGATTGAGTAACAAACATCCATACATCCATGCATACAAACTTTCGCGTTTATAGTATTATATTAGTAAGGATTAGTACCGCTATAGTAGTACTATACCCGTGTATTTTATGTAACAAACGAATACTAATGAGTTTTACTAATTTATATTCGCACATGTGACATGACCGCTTATGATACACGGTCGAACGCCCACATTTTGTAAACCTTTAACATTGTAAGTACTGTATGGTTTCGAATAAATGATCGATCAAACCCGAATATGGCTGATTTCAGGTTCGATGAGAGGTGTGGGGAAATAATTGAAATAAAAACATTTTATTTTTTACCAACTTCTGCTGTCCCGATTTTTTTCTTCACTTCTTTTTTTTCTCTCTGCGTGAACTGAGTCGACCAGCATTAAAAAAAATAGGCAATTTAATTCATTCTTGGGACAACTCACGCTCGACGAAAAATTTGAGTACCTATGCCAAAATTGTTTTTACAAAAAAAGACCTAATGGTTCCTAACACAGTTTCTTTGTATCTCCTGTTTTCGGATTTCCCCGCATACTGCCCATACAGTAAAAATACACATACCGAACAAGGGATATACCTTTATGTTAGTTCCTAGCTGTAGATACATCAACATCTAAACGTCATGTCAACGCCTCGTCGGATGCAGGATCGCAAAATGTTGCACAGGACAATGGGATTTTGCGAGCCTTCTACACTGGCATTTACGATTGTCAACGCTCTTATACTTTGATGAAGTGCTCTGTGCTACCTAAATATGCGTTCTGCGTAGATATAATAGACCACACTTGGCGATGACATTGGATGATAGTGGGTTACTTACATAGCTCAGAGAATTAGTAAGCTGAAGTGGCAGTGGGCAGGTCATGTCTGTCGCAGAACCGATGGCCGTTGGAGCAGACGTTTTCTGGAGTGGAGACCGCGTACCGGTAAACGCAGTGTGGGACGACCTCCAGCCCGCTGGACCGACGACCTTAAAAAGGTAGCGGGAAGTGGGTGGATGAGGAAAGCGGAGGACCGTGTGTGGTGGCGCTCTCTCCAAAAGGCCTATGTCCAGCAGTGGATGATTGCAAGCTGATGAATGGATGGATGGAGAATTCAAGAGTACGGATAGTATTGTACCTTACTCTGAGGGATAATTACATTGTAAAGACGAAAATAAAATTACTTAGTTTTTGCCCAAGATGGTTTTGAACAAAAACTAAGTACCTAATGGTAAATTCTTTACTTTCTAACAGGTGCAAAAATGTTGTGATTCAAAATGGCTATGATTAAAGATATTCCTTGAAAGATAAAGTATTTTCAGAAATCTTACTCCGAAATAAAAAGCTTTTTTACAAACAAACTTAGTTTTGCTGTCCGAACTAAAAGGGATTTTCTCAGATACTTAATGTGAACTTTACAGGAAAAATAAAAGAAAGTCTTTAGCTAGGACAGTTTTTTTTAAATCAGCGGTGAACCGTAACATAGTACCTACTGTACCTAAAGTATTTTTGTTAACTTCATTAATTGTAAATTTTTAGCACCGTCTTCATTATTTAGAGCTCTAATTTACCTAAACCAAATCCTTCCAAGGTATACGCAACCCTCGGTGCGCGAGTCCAACTCACACTTGGTTGATTTTTTTTCCATTACCTACTGATAAGTGTAACACTTAGGTACAAAATTATGCTTGCAACTTCGTCCACGTGGATTTAGGGGAATTCTTTGGGATTCCGGGATTTTCCGTGTTGAAAGTCACTTTTAGGTCCAAAACTTTACCAAAAACAGATCGTCAATCCGTTGTTTTGTCTAAGATTGCGTGATTGAAGTTAAAAAAACAAAGCATCAAATATTTTATACCAACAAAACATTGAATTATTATGTAGTATAATAATTCCTCAAAGCCAACAAATCGCACTTTCAATCACACTTTCGCATTACTTGATTATATTATTATTTAATAAATTTTACAACTTCAATGGTCAAAACAAAGTTATATTTTATAGCCGAAGACAAAGTACTTTCTAAGAAAGTTTTACAATTTATTTGTCGCCAATGCAAATAAATTTTCCTCCGCCCGAAGGTGAGGCTTCACAAAGACTGTTCTTGTTGTAATGAATCAAACTGAGCCTTAACAAACTAAACAAATTCGTACAGTTTTGTGCGAATATTGATTGTTTCTTTGTTCTCCAACATTTTGACGACCTCCCTGGCAAAGTCTAGCAAGCGGCCGGTCTTGTTTACGGTTTTTATCAGGGTCAGAGCTCAGGGGGTCTACTCTCTTTCTCTAAAACGAAACTTCGCAAACAAACGAACGAAATTTCGTTAACTCCTCTCTTACATAATATTATCTCTATGCTCCTCTCTATTTCGTTTTCGTACACGCAGACGATGTACGGATCCATAGAAAATTTTCGTGACCGATTGAACGATTTTGTGTGGGTCTAATATCCGACTAATTACGTTCGTTTGCGAAGTTTCGTTTGAGAGAAAGAGAGTAGACCCCCTGGTCTTTTCCCGTGGGAGGTTTGGCCTTGACTGATTTAGTACGGCGCCGTGTAGAAAGTAGAAACTGATTAGGAGTAGATATAAAACATTTCCGTTGTCCCGCTACAAAGATTGTAGCTCGCTTTCTAGTGACCACTAACAATCTTAAGTACTTTAACCTTTACTTTCTAAGGACTATTGCATCTGTCTACGGTACTAGATCTTTAGATATTTTTACATAGGTAAGAAATAAAAATATACTAATTCCCTACTTACATTATTATACACCCGCAGAGTGGACCGCAAATAGACGCGTTCAAGGTCCCCTTTAGTTATAATAAAAGGACACAAAACTTGGCACTTTTGCGCTCGTCCAGGGAGACTAAATACTAGAAGTAAAGTTTAAATACTACAAGTTTAGACAACCTATAATGCCAATAATGTTGAATAATGTTGCCAGTTACCAACCAAACAAATAGTACATTCATTAAATGTTCAAAGCATGCGATTTCCGGAACGCAAACGGATACGTTAACTGGGTCAATTTTATTGAATAAGACGTCTGTAATGTATTATGAAACGCGTAAGCCAAGCATACACATTACACATGTGTCGGGCACACTCCAACAAAGAATATATAGGTAAATGCTAACGTCACGTCCATACCGAAAAAATACCGCCGTGAAATACCTACTGCATTGTCGAACACGAAACTCATTTTATTTCAATAAATTTTATTGGTGTGGAGACTAGCGGCTGTATACTGACAGCGTGTATAGTCTTTAAATTAAAAAATAACACATAAGTTTTTCCGAAAGCACACCACTTGGCGAGGTCCTTCAAATGACTAGCATGTGACTTAATTTTGGAAATTACTCTTTACACTTTATTATTTTTTATTTATTTTTATTTTATTTTATTTTATTTCGCCATAAGAACAGTGTGCTGGGCTTACTTTGAAGCAGTAGGTATTATTTTAAAATAGCAGTTTTATCATACTTATGACATTCATCTCCAAAATAAGGATAATTCTGAAACAAGAGCGTCAACAACTAATTACTGTAAGGTACTTACCAACTCAGTTACTTATTTAGTAGGTATGTGAATTTAGTATTTATGTATTTAGTACGATTGCTTAATGGACAGCTTTATGTACTTATTATTATCTTTAACAGGCAATAAAATATGATTATAAGGTGAATTTGAAAGATTTTCCAAAAAGAATCATTAAGACAAAAAAGAAACACTTCACACTATTTTTTAAACAAAACAAAATGCACGCTTTTAAAATATTTGAACTAAACATCGGAATTCAATACTGGAATCCTGAATGCAAATGCAGTGATGCATAGTTGATGTGGCGGCGTCAATGAATCAAAGAGGCATGCAAGCTACTATATCGGCATGCGATGGAGGCACTCACGTGTGATGTTTCCAGCCTCCCGGCCTATTCCCCCTTATTCCTAAAGCTGATAGGCAACAGAAAGACATCTTAATCCATACTAATATTATAAATGCGAAAGTGTGTCTCTCTGTCTGTCTGTCTGTCTGCTACGCTTTCACGGCCCACCTGTTCAACCGATTTTGGTATTTTATGATATTATAATGAAATTTGGTACAGGGATAGTTTGTATTCTGGAGAACGACAAGGGCTACTTTTTATCCCGGAAAATTAAGGAGTTCCCGCGGGTTTTGAAAAAACTTAATCCACGCGGACGAAGTCGCGGGCATCATCTAGTGTAGTATAAATTACGCTATAATACTACGTAAAGTGATGATTGCCTATGTAGTTTAGACGCCCAGGGGGTTCGATCTACTGGCATTCGATTATGTGCGTTTTAAGAAATTAAATATCAATTGCTTTAACGGTGAAAGAAACATCGTGGGGAAACCTGCATGCCCGAGAATTCAATTAATGTTCTCAAAGATGTCTGCCTACCCGCACTTGGTCAGCGTGGTGGAGTATGGCCAAACCCTTCTCATTCTGACAGGAGACTCGTGCTTAGTATAGTGAGCCGGCAATGGGTTGCAGTGATGATGATGATGTCTAAACAATAATTCCATAAGGATTATGCCTATGTCAAAAATAAATTATTTCTTACCGATTAACTATTTACTATTGGAAAGTTGGAAGAGTCTTCCAAAAAACCTAAAATTCACATCCTTGGTTAGTTTTAAGTTTGATATCCATTTTAAACTATAGATTAAAGAAAAAAAGTTAGTTTTAATGACGTTACAATTATGTATTTCATACAAACTTCCATCCTAGAAGATAGAGTTGCTGATTTGATTGAGTTGTTATCATTCCTATATGAACTGTCAATGTTGTTTAATACAGAAGTATATTACCATAACTAGTAATTACACAGTATTACTATGTATAACTACATAGTAATAACTATATATAACACTAGGAGTAAGGTAAATAATGGTCAATACTCATTATACATTAATATATCTAGACCAATACGTACCTATATACCAAATAGTGGGTTGTACCTAAACTACTTGTAGGTACATAAGGTTCACTCGCACTTAGCGCTTCGTTGATCTAGTAATAAACGGGAATCTGAGCACGATGTTCCTATTAGAACCTTATATAAACTGGTCCCGAAATACGATATATTCCTTTGTGCTCTAAGCGACCCTTTATAGGCTCATTAGGGACAACTTGGTGTAATAAAATTTCAGCTTCCTCGCCATTACCGAGGCGTAAACAACTATAATATAGATAATACAGCATCTCATCCATTCTCTTCTTTTGTTTAGTAGAACAACTTTTCCGAGTATATTCGTCTTAGGTATAGTTTATAGTACTTTTTGCTTTACTAACTTTTCTAAAATATTTCGTATAGAATAACGGGCTTGGAATAGTACGGTTATATCTTACCAGTAAGACCAACTGCAGTCGTGGTTCATTTAGATTCTTTGGGTGTTGGATTTTTATGGGTGGATGTTTACCGTGCCATATCGATTCACTTGCATGTTTTATAATTAAATAGGTATTGAAATTTCATTGCAACCAGAAAAAAATTAGACATCAAGTCCACTATTAGGAAACGCCTGAATCCGAAGCTAATGTACCTACTGTTGTTATATTTAAACTTCGATTAACTAAATGTGAATCACTGACTCACCAATGTGAGCTATTATGAGACGGTAGTTCTGATTTACCATCACGCCTTGACGCAAGCAAGACATAAATATATTATTGGAATGTCAATCAGGTCGATTGCTCAAGAGCCCGTAGGATATTTAGACGAGGTGCTTGATAAGGTAGATCGATATCATCATGAGAGTCGCAGGGAGTAGCTGAATTCAGGCGTGCTTAGCGGGGTACGTGTATCGATTGATGAAGACGACTTCGACGCCTGGTAAAACATGAAAGTTGTAATGTGGTTATTTTGCGTTAACTGCGTAAATTATGGATTTTTGTACTTACCTATCTCACCAGCTAGCACAGCGGCGGGTTAAGGTTTTAAAAAAATATATATTTATGCGATTCTGTCATATCACATTATAGCAATAGCTGACAAGAAAATAGAGCAGGCGCTGGCGTGTTTAATTTTGATTTCAAAATTTTTATAGAAAAGGTGGGTAGGTACTTTGTAGAAAATCTAACTACACTATCACTTGACATTTGCGCAGCGACGAGCTTTCCCACTTCTTTTCCTATTTTGATTTCGGTTCATTATAAACAGAATATTATTAAGCACTTCTTTAAAAATATCCTACGAGCTCTTGGTCTACGGTTGCTGCTTGCTCTGGTTTGACATCAAATATTTCGATCGGGATCGTTCACGTACCTAATTGAAAACGCCATATTTCGGGATTGAAATGTCAAATCATTTGAAATGTTTGTTGTTTACTTCCGTTTCCATTAGGTACGTCAATATAGTAGGTACATTTACGCGCATTTATGCCCGGATTACACGAGGCGAATTAAAGTAAAAGAATTTTGGTAAGTATCTTTAGTAGGTAGGTAATGGGATATACGACCTAAAGATATACTGTAAGCTGGACTGTCCAAGGATAAAGTCTAGATGCTGAAGAGGTCCAAGATAGGTATATCGCCATGCCTAGGTACATATTGTTGGAGTGCCCGTAATTAAATTAATTGTTTCCAAGACTGGGTAACTAGATCATTGTTCTCGTTTCGAATAGTTATAACAGTTATAACGAGTGAGAATGAGGTCATTGAATTATTTCAGGCAATGATGTGTAGGTACTAGCATCCGAACCGAAGGCCGAAGCGATCGTGAAATAAGTATTTTAGGTTCACGAACAGGTATACTAACACTACCGTCCAAATTGCATAGTCATTTAGTGATTTTTTCTGAGAGATATTACCTATTGAAGAATAGGAAGGTACCTTGTGGTTTAGGCTGTGCATTGATTGATCAAACAGTTAGTCAGACTTATTAATAAAAATCTTATATTTCTCTATAAAACGTTGATGTCTTTAATTAAACATAAAAACATTGGGGTTTAAAAAAGTTTTATGTAATTCACAGTCATGGATATTAGTTAAAGTAAGTAGTTGACTCTCATGACTCAATAAAAAATTGGCAGTCATAAGGACTGCCGATAGAAGCACATAGAAGTGAAAATGAATATTTAAAATAATTAAAAAAAAAGTGCTCAACGCGGCTAAAGAAGTTTTCACTTCAAAGGACTATACCTAAGTATTCATATTAATTGTAAAGTAAGACGTTTTGGGTATATAAGTGGAGGATGCAACGATAATAAAAGTATAGGTACCTAAACGCGATCATTTAAATATGTGGTTTAGTCACTCAGTACCTAAATGGCAGAGGGGCGGACGTACAGCCTGTGGTACAGCCTTCAATGTAGCGGAAGCTTGTGAGTGACACGTGAATCCGACCCCACCGCCTTTCCGCCACAACTCTGCGACAGACATGTCACGTGACACTCTTTATGTTTCCAATGTTTTGGTGTAAGATACTCCAAATAATGGGAGTCTTTAAGAATATCTATGGTACCTTTTGTTCTTGTGTAGCAGAACATAATCATTGGGGTCTTAAGGTCCTAAGCGCATAGGAAAACGCAGCGTTTAAGGTTGTGGACGGATGCAGTTCTCAAGCGAGTCGAAGTAGATAAGTTAGATTTACGTAGAATACGGTATTGTGCATTGTGTATCTTTTTCTAAGGAAAACCATGCAATAGTTGACCTATGCAATTATACAATTGACCTATGAGTTGAAGTGTCGAATGTAGTTTCTTGTGTTTTTTTACCTTTATCATAGTAGAAAAATGAAAGCACATAAGTTCTATTTAAGTACCCAAAAAAACAAAAACTATACAGTCGAGACAGATCCGGCTACTGACTGCGATATTTTTATGATTTTCAAAAGAGAGTTCATTCAGAAAATTAAAACAGCCAATCTGAAATGCGACATAAGAATGAGCTAAGTAATTAAGCAATATTTTTAAAACAAAAGGCAAAATAAACTGGAATCCTAGAGCATTCTTATTTTTATGAGAGCTGACGGTAAATTTTGACTTGAACGCAATATACTGCCTGAACTTTGTTATGGAATTGTTCCGATTTAAAAATTTAAACACCTCCGAAACATTTCCCGGACACTTTTAAATTGGGGCACATTTTGTAAACCGGAAAAGACAATAATCAGATTCCCTGTTCCATGGAAGAGACAGTTGAGATTTGATTTTGTGTTTTTATGATATGGCCGTTTGCCTATTGATATTTAATTAAGTACCTATTCAATGATTCGATGACGTGGGACAGGAATGCCAGACAACTATTAAATACTTTCAATGATCGTGTTATTTGATATAGATTGCATAGCAATAGCGCGCTAATCTAAGGATCACTGTAGCTCAATCATGAACTCCTTAGTATAGTTTCAATACAAAATCTAAACTAAGGAGATCCTTGAGTTATGATTATGCGAATCTAAGTGCGGCAGTTAGTCGAGTGTAAATATATTATGATTTAGTTATACCTAAATAGGTAGATTTGTGGCGCGTTTACATTAGATCGGCTACCAAATGACTCGGTCGCCTTCGGTTTAACCGGATTCATTAAATGAATGGCCTGCTTACATTAGGTAGGTAATGTGTTGGCCGTATTCGGTTTACGGCCAACAGCAAGTTTTCACAAGTCAGTTATGGCCAAATACGGCCAACTATAACAACTTTTACGCCAGGTCGGTCACCGCAAACAGGCTTCAACCGAATCACAGTTTATATTGGCCGGTGACCGAAAATGTCTTTAGCCAAATACAGCCAAAGCCAAACCACAGAATATGTAATAGGCCAAACTGCGGAATTATAACTTTCTCGTAGAGGCTCTACGCGTTGGGCCTATAGTATGTCCTCGTTAGTAGGGATTGTCCCGTGAATTGTGATTGCACCTACCTACGTGAACCGTCCACGATGTTCGCTAGATTTTGCGCCGCGATCCGCATTTTGATACCACAGAATAATATTACATAATACTGAAGTCACCTCTATGACTTCGCGCATATTTAACCCACAAACTATGCTCGAAGACTTTGTACCATATACAGACTGGCGATTCGACCATTGATCTAAATACTTAGCTTATCGGATTATAGCGAATTAAGCTTCTTATTCCTTGGTTTTTATGGACTTCCGCAAAGTAACACCTGTTTCTATTCAACAGTTCAGGCTTGAATATTTTATTACTTACCGCAGAATTTGTGTTTATGGCACGCGTACAATCCGAGGGATTAGAGTGATTAATAAAGTTATAAATTAACCTAAAGCGCCAGGTTGTATTTGTTACGCTTATCTTTTATAATTAGCTCGTGCCTTTTTTCGTAACTCCCTGCACGTTTTCAGCCTACGCACCAAAACTCAAAAAAGGTTGCTCAATATTTTAGACTTACATTTATAAAAGGACATACATATATACATAAATATTGTCTCTTTTGTTGCAGATATCAATGAACGCAAACTCCTAAACAAACAATGTACTACCTCACTTTTGAAAAGTACCCTGGGCTTCCATTAGTTACCTCAAGTTGTTTATTATGAAGAAAACTTTCTACCAAGTAGCTCAGTCAGCGTGGAGTCTTAATTGAAAGTTTATGTGAAATGGAGTAAGATGAGTACAAGGGAGGTGGAACTAACTGGCGGAGCGCCGTGGGGCTTCCGCATGCACGGCGGAGTCGATCAAAACCAGCCACTCAGAATATCTAGAGTAAGTAGCGTTTATTTACTTCCTGCTACCTGCTTCCTGCTTTGCTACCTTGACGTAGATTTTGATGCGTCGCTCTAAATTCTTTGACAAATGATACATGTCCTCCTTTACGCGAATTTGGTAATAGTAGTTTGTGATTTAAGGGCGGTAAATAGGTTTTTCTCACCTCCGGGCGGAAAGCGTCAATTTTCCTCCCGCTGCGCTAAACGAAAATGCCGCTTTCCGCCTCCGTCGAGGAGAAAAATAGTATACACACCACGGGCAGTAAATAAGAAAGCCTCAGATCACATGTTTATTGACCTCGGCTTCGCCTCGGACAACAATTACATGTGATCTGAGACATTTCTTATTTTACTGCCCTAGATGTGTAATGTACTATTTCATCCCATGTATTCGAAAAGGACGACTTGGTTCGCCTTTATGTGCGCCCAAAGGTGGTGTTTTCTATAAGAAACTTTTAGCGGGCAGGAATGAGTTTTTAATCCTCTTTATACTCGTAAGTGCGCCGCAATTATCTTTGCCGCGCACTTATTGAATTTGGAACATCTTAGTGTTCAGCGCCAACGCAAATTGACGACCTCCGTGGCGCAGTGTTGAGCGCTGCTGTCTTAACGTGCGGAGGTCCCGGGTTCGATCCCCGGCAGGGTCAATTTAGGAATTTATAATTTCTGAATTTTAACTAACGAAAGGGCTATATGGATATATTAAAAAAAAAAAAAAAAAAAAAAAAAAAAAAAAAAAATATATATAATTAAATAAATATTATTATAAAGGCGAAAGTTTGGATGGATGTGTGGATGTATGGTGGTATGGATGAGTGTTACTCAATTACGCCCGAACGGCTGAACGGATCTGGATAAAATTTGGCACAGAGATAGATTTAAAAAAAAAAAAAAAAAGATTATAGTCTGGAAATAGCACATATGCTTTTTATCCCGGGAAATTAAAGAGTTCCCGCGGGAACCAAATTTTCTCATACAGGGTGATGAAAAGTAGAGTGTATCATTCGGGCGCAAATATATTTTTGGCTCGGGCGACGTACTTTGAATCCCTCGCTTCGTTCAGGATTCTACTAAAGAATCCCTCGCTACGCTCAGGATTCTACTCTAGAATCCCTCACTTCGTTCTGGATTCAAAAAAGCGCCCTCGCCGTAAAATAGTTATTTGTTATACAAGAGTGAAAAGTTGTTTTTTAACCGCGTGCTCAATTTTGATGACCGAGCAAGCGAAGGATTCTAAAATTGAATCACGAGCGGAGCGAGTGATTCAAAAATTAGAATCCTGAGCGTCAGCGAGGGAATCAAAAGAGCACGAGGTGAAAAATCTTTTCACTCGAGTGCAACACGTAACTTTTCATCCCACCTCAGCGAGGAAATGACTAAATGCAAAAAAATCACAAGATTAAATTCAATTCTGTTGGCGTCAAATTAACTTCTTCGTCACTAGAATTTCTATTACATTATTATTAGTTATATTTTCTTCGTCATTTTAGGTTTTTCACTTATTTTCAATTTTCTTGTTTTCAATCGAAGGTTTTAATTTTAAACAATATGACGTGAAAGAAAATGGTGCGCGCAAAGCAAATTAAAAAAGTACACCAAGAAGGTTACGAGTGTGAGTTTTTAACAAATTAAAAACGGTTGTATGGAAATTCGGCACCATAGAGGTAGAAGTAAATAGGTTGTAATGATGTTTTGAATTCACAAACTTCATAGACGAGTGATATTTACTAACGTGCACACGATGTTCTAAATTCAATTTACTTTATCCTCAAGAGGATAATAACGGCTTTTACCATCAGATATCGAAGAATAAAAATACTCTTTCCGAGATGGTGGGATGAAAATATTATTTTGCTCCCTTATAATACAATCTACTATTTACATACGAGTTGACTAATGTCAGCCCGATGACGCCAGTCGAGGGCTGACCATCGTCACGAGTTTGTTAAAACCTTAACGCCCGTGTATCACACGATATTTTTCAATACATTTGTGAGAAAACTTGAAATTAAAAGTCGAGTAGGTCGTAGGTACTCACTAGAAAATGGCTTCTCACGCCCATTTACTTAGTCGAGATTTTCGGCGGCTATAACAAGCGCGACTTTTTTCTCACAGCTAAAATACCTTATTGTTGATTTAATTTTATTATTACACATCACATAAACCACTCATCTTATTATTTAATAATTTATAAGAAAAACTCAATGAAACTTTTAAAAATAGCGCGCACAGATTCAAGATTTTAGTAGTACCTATCTATAGCGCGTTGTTGTAATTGCGTTTTTTTTAATTGGCTTCATGGCTCTAGGTTCTAGCTCTTAACTATCAGCCTGGACTATTCAGCCTTTACTTTTTTGATTTATAAAACTTAAAACAATTTTAATTAACTAAATTAAATACAATTTTTAATTTCATGAATTAATTTCATCAATCCACATCTAAATGTTATTATTTTTTAAGTTTTCTACATACAAAGTCAATATCATTATGAACCTTCTTTCAAGAAAACTTTTTATTTAGAAGTAAAGTGGCCTTACAAAAATTAAAAAAAAACTGCAAAAAAATAGCACGAGGGCAGTAAATTCTGCAAAAAAAAAGCACGAGGGCAGTAAATTTAACTTACAAGCCCTGTTTACTGCCTCTGTAAGTGCATTTTGCGAGCAAGTGTATTGAAAAAATATTTTCAAATTTTATAGAGATGAAATAAATTGTCAACAAAAATTTTACAACTCTGATCTTGCCGTTAAAGCTTCCATGGTTGGTGTTTCTCTGTACACTTAGTCTAAGTTTTACATTGCAAATTCGATTGATCGTATTGAACGTTCGTTCGATCGTAAAATTAATCGAAAGTAAAATGGACCCAAATGCTCTTGATTTAAAGTCACAAATTCAGTACAACCGATTTTAATTTCGACTTACAGTCGTTGGGTGGGCTATGAGATTATATTTGTCAAAAAGTAAATTAAATCATGCGCGATTACCAGACATTCGACAAAAACAATCAAGTTAGGCGTCTCAAGTTGAGCACTTTTAAAGAAAAGATCGTCTCGTATTACGCCATTAAAATTCATTCTTTGATGTTAAAGAGATTTATTTAGGCCTTTTTCTCGAAAACATATAGGTATTTTTGCAATATCCACTGGGCGTCGTAACTGACTTACCTATTACGCTGGCAAAGTGGTATTTGAATTAATTACTTGCTGTGGTCAAATCTATACTAATCTATACTAATATTATAAATTCGAAAGTTTGGATCGATGGATGGATGTATGGATGGATGGATGTTTGTTACTCAATCACGCCAGAACAGCTGAACGAATCTGAATACAATTTGGCACATATAGGCTACTTTTTATCCCGGAAAATTAAAGATTTCTTAAAGATTTTCCGCGTGAACCAAAAAATCTCAATCCACGTGGACGAATCGCGGGCATCAGCTAGTAATCAATTAAAATAGCCTTTATAAAAGTGACATTTTGTATAATTGTAATTGGTTATTTTTTCAATGATCCGATTAAATTACGTTAAGTTTAATTGCAAATAGACAAGCTAGCAGAATATCAAGTCAATATCGATTACCAATCACGCAGAAGCCAAACAAAGATATCCATACTTCCATACTAATATTATAAATGCGAAAGTGTGTCTGTCTGTCTGTCTGTCTGCTACGCTTTCCCGGCCCATCTTTTCAACCGATTTTGCTGAAATTTGGTATAGAGGTAGGTTATATCCCGGGGAAGGACATAGGCTACTTTTTATCCCGGAATATTAAGGAGTTCCCGCGGGAATCAAAAACCCTTAATCCACGCGGGCGAAGTCGCGGGCATCATCTAGTATCTAAATAAACAGAACCAATGATCTTTTACATAAACATAATGGCTGAGAAATAAATTGCTGTCATCACTGAAAAATTAGATTTTGATTTTTATGATAATAATCTTAAGATTTATGTTTTTTTTCTATTATCGTCGTCGTCGTCTCAATAAATATACGAGTAAGTCCAGAGCTGAACTAGACATAGGTATGCTCTTGAATAGATCCCTCCACCACTAAATGATGAATACGGATTACTTTACTTTTTTTACTGGCCTACCAGACCAGAGAAAATTCAGAAATTATTTATTCCCATTTTGACCCTGCCAGGGAATTAACCCGGAACCTCCCATTTATACGTTCACCTCTGCACCAGATAATCTATATCTATATCTATATATTATATAAAATTCAAAGTCCTGACTGACTGACTTATATATCAACGCACGGCCTGTTCCACTAGTCCCTACCAACGTATCCCCCCTGGGGGGGAAGAGTGGAATTTTTTTCCACCTATCCCTACGGTAGGGATGAGTGGAAAAAATATTTACACTTATCCCTACCGAATTGAATGTGGGCCGTTTTTGTTAACAATTCCATGTATGTACATACATACATACGTATCTAACCTTCTAGTTTTCCAGGTAAATATGAATTATGAACCTACTTAGTAATAACAATAGTAAATAAACACTTTTTTTTGGATGCGTATATTATACTTTCACGGCCCACCTATTCAACCAATTTTTAATGAAATCTGGTACAGGGATAGGTTGTATCCCGGGGAAGGACATGGGCTACATTTTATCCTGGAAAATTAAAGAGTTCCCGCGAAAAATACTTAGTCAACGCGGACGAAGTCGCGGGCATCATCTTGTTCTATATAATTGCTTGCCATAATAGCAATACAGTATTTTTCTCCTCTACACTCAAAAAATACTAAAATCACTTGGTAGGGATAAGTGTAAATATTTTTTCCACTCATCCCTACCGTAGGGATAGGTGGAAAAAAATTCCACTCTTCTCCCCCAGGGGGGATACGTTGGTAGGGACTAGTGGAACAGGCCCAACGCACAGCCTAAACCGCTGGGGTTAGAAACTTGAAATTTTGACAGTAGGTTTCTTTTGTGACGCAGGCGCTCACTAAGGAAGGATTTATCAAAATTCCACCCCTAAGGGGGTGAAATAGGGAGTGAAAGTTTGTATGAAAGTCCGTCATTTCTCAAGTTATATCCATGAAACTTGGTATTTGAGCTTCTGGTTTAAAATAAATAAATAGGTGTTTCACAGTTTTTGAAAATTCTACCCCCAAAGGCGTTAAATAGGGGTTGAAAGTTTGCATGAAAGTCCTTCATTTTTCAAGTTATAACCATGAAAGTTGGTATTTGGGCTTCTGGTTTAAAATAAAGAAATACGTGTTTCACAGTTTTTGAAAATTTTATCCCCAAGGACGTTAAATAGAGAGTTTGTCCTTCAATCACGCCGCAACAGAGCAACGGATCAACGTGATTTTTTGCATGGGTATAGTTGAGGACCTGGAGAGTGATATAGGATTTATCCCAGAAAATTAAGGAGTGCCTGTAGGAATTAAAAAAACTTATACCACGCGAACGAAGTCGCGAGCATCCTCTAGTAACTTATACTTAACTAGATGCTTCTCGCGACTTCGTCCGCGTGGATAAAATTTTTTTGATCCCTGCGGGAACTCCTTAATTTTCCGGGATATAAAGTAGCCTATGTCCTTCCCCGGGATACAATCTACCCCTGCACTAAATTTCATCAAAAGCGGTTGAACAGATGGGCCGTGACAGCGTAGGAGACAGACAGACCGACACACTTTCGCATTTATAATATTATTAGTATGGATTATTATCCCTAAAACCAGACAGCGTTCATATTGCGACCGGGAAAATATGTGATATTGTTTCTAAAACATTGTGTTTTTTTTACCAGAGCCTCAGCGATACGCCTGGGCACACATTTAATGTGAGTACCGAGTGTGCCAAATCTTTCCTTAACAAACAATAAATATAATCAATCTTGCTAACGAGTGTGTGGATTGCAAACACTTTCACGACCCTTTTGGTTTAGCTGAAGTAAGATTTTCCGCACTTTGCGAGTATCTATTATCTATAAGATAATATTAAATCATGATGTTTATTAAGAAATTACTTGGTATGTAAAAGCTGAACCACTCCGCTATATGTTATTCGTTTATATACGTTACGTTTAGTTTTCGAAAGTTAACAGCCTTTAGGTGAAAGCTCCACAGAAAATTGTTTTTAACGAATGCTAACATAGGGCCTGGGAAGAAAAGTATTATTGCATTAACGTAACATTGCTATTTGCTACCATCTTAATATATTATGTATGTGATCGGCTGGATAAATGTTATTATTGCTGCGATAGTACATTTCAAACTGCCTCGTTGGTCTAGTGGTTAGCATGTTCGACTGCGGCCGACGTGGTCCCGGGTTCGAGTCCCGGGTCGGGACACAACAAGTACTGGTGTTTTCTAACATGAAATTTTCAGTGGCCACCAATTTGGCGAGATTTATATTTTTGTAAAAAATGGTTGTATACATTAAAAATAAATCAAACAAAAAAAAAGTATGTACTAGCCCGGAGTTAGGAAGTTGGCGGTGTTTCACCCTGTGCCTCGGAGAGCACGTCAAGTCGTCGGCCCTACGCCTGATCTCTCTCCGGTCGTGTCAGATTTTCCGTCCCATCGGGCTATGAGAGTAAAGGAACAGAGAGTGCACCTGTGTTTGCGCACACCTTGTGCACTATAATATCTCTCGCGCAGATGACTAATCTCTCTGGAGATTGGCTGCCGTGGCCGAAATTCGGTCATTATTAGTACATTTCAGCTAACAGTATAATAGTAGTATTAAATCAACGATCATCACAAAATATAGTTTGTATTCTGTGGCATAATATAGCTGTATACCCAACTATAGCGATAGGCCTAACAAGAAATATAAAATTGCCCCAACATTAAAATAATTTAACGCCTTGCGTATTTTTCTCCGTTTTGTATTTCACGTCTGTTGAAAAGTTTTAATTTTAGTTCTCGAAAGAAGTCATAAAAGTATTCCCTTCGGAGCTCTCTTTGATTCTCGCTTTGCGTAAAGCCTGATACAAACACAACGCACGGCACAAAGAAAGCTATAGGTCTACACAGCAGGGCTTTACCTGAACAACTCAAGAACTTATATTAAACAAAATATCGTAAAAATATAGTGGTAGCAACTATTATTGTCAGTCTTCAAAAAAAATTATTACATTCATGCTGAAGTTTGTCTGTCTGGAACGTTTTTCTGTTCAACTGAATTTGACGAAAGGTTCAGTGAGAGGTTGCATTTCGGAAGAGGACATTACATTTACTTTTTGTAAAACTTCCACGCGTTCTTTTATTTTCACGATTTAATTATTATTATAAGGAACTCATTAGGGTTCCGTACCAAAATGGTAAAAATGGAACCCTTATGGTGCGACTTTCTCCGTCCGTCCGTCCGTCCGTCCGTCGGTCACAGTCGATTATTTCAGTAAAAATTAAAGCTATCGACATGCAATTTGGAATAGTAAGCTATCGACATGCAATTTGGAATAGTTGTGTATAATAGTGGCCTAACATCATTAAAATAAAAAAAAATCGAAAATTAATTTTAGTTTAATTAAAAAAGGGGGAAAATCGGGGGTTTGAAATTTTAAAGTATGATAACTATACTGAGTGGGATATCATATTAAAGGGCTATACTTCTACATTCTAAAACAGATTTTTATTTATTTATATGCAAAATAGTTTTTGATTTATCGGGCAAAATGTCGAAAAAAATACCGTCCCCCCCCTTATCTCCGAAGTTTCCTCCTCCTCCATGCATCGTCATCCTCACTGCTGAGGGTCGTGATCCTTGCCACGGAGTATCTTTTCTTTTACGATGTTACGCCATCTTGGTCTGTCCGTGGCATGGTGCAGAGCAACGTGGACCGGTGTGCCGAGTGTGGTGCTTATTTGGTCGGCCCAACGCATAGGGCTACGTCCTCTTGGCCTCTTTCCTTCCACTTTGCCCGTTAGCAGCAGTTTCTCCAGGTTGTCAGGGTTTCTGCGGGCAATGTGTCCGAAGTACTCCAAGGTTCTCCGTAGGCATGTGGTAGATAGCCTGGTGGTTATTTTCAATTGCTTTAGGATGGAGGCGTTGGTTCTGAAAGCCGTCCAGGGTATCCTAAGCATTTTCCTCCAGCACCACATCTCAAAGGCATCTATGCGTTTACGGTCTGCAGATCGGAGAGTCCATGTCTCAGAGCCGTATAGAAAGATAGAAAAAACCAGGGAATTCACTAGTCTCTGCTTGGTGCGCGTCGATATATCTCTGCTACTCCAGATCTTCGATTTTTAGCCATGCCAATCCGCCTGCGCACTTCTGGTTCAGATGAACCATTGTTAGTTATGCAAGAGCCAAGATATACAAAATTATCCACCACTTCAAGTTTGAGCGCTCCGGTACGATTTATTTTTTAAATCCGAAGTTTACCAATTGAAAAATCTGAAATAATAATGGTCAATAGAAGCTTATGTATATTTTACAGGAAAAATAAAACTACGCTCTAACTAGCATAGTTTTTTTGATATTAACAATAAACCTCTACAAACAAAGTTAGTTTTGCGGTTCATTAAATTCATTAATCGTAAAACTTACCTACTACACGTTTGTACGGAACCCTCGGTGCGCGAGTCCAACTCGCACTTGGCCGGTTTTATTTTATTTTAAACCGACTTCCAAAAAAGGAGGAGGTTCTTAATTCGGCGCATATCTTTTTTTTAAACACTTAAGTTTAAAAAAATTAACTTTTGACGATTTAATGAGGCAGAGATTTAATTGTGTGAAATTATATTTGTAATTGTTGTGATATACCTATGCATGTAAAAAACAAAGCATTTCAAAAGGCTGCTTTGGAAAATTCGTTCTCGTTTGTGATCGCTTGGAACTATTAAATAGCGTTGGGTTTGTGAGAGTAATTCAGTTTTCCACGTCTTACATTTTCACACCCGAGACAGAGGCTCAAGTGAGTCTTTATTTTTAAAGTGCATGAACGGGGTTGCAACAGTAGTCTTGGCTGCTCTCTTTCTCGCATCCTTGCACCGTACGTAGGTGTTATCGTAGGTTTTCAACGTTTTCCCATTTCTTTGGAATCAGGCCGCTTAATGTAGAAACGTGGTAGGTTTTATTCTTCATGGTACTTTATTTGGATTGCTTTTTCGTACCTAGCCTTTTTATTTAGTTTTTTCCTGCTCAGTTAGCAAGTTATTTAAAAACCCGGTAATAACCCAATGTTTCCCTGGAAAGAAAGTAATCCAGACTCTAGATAGGTACCTAATTCCTCGCTTGTCCTCTGACTACCTGCGAAAATCTTGTCAAATTCGGTTTAATCGTTTTGAACCCGTTCGGAAAAATAAACCGACACTTGTTTTGGGGGGTTGGTTTCAAAATCACAGATCGAAAAAATTTACTTACTTACCTACAATGAACTTTTATATTTAGGGCTTACCAAATTGTATGTTTTGATACTAATAGTATCTCAGATATCATATTAAATAGTAATTAATCGCGTGAAGTACTATGAGTACCTTTTAAAATCAAATGCAATCACTTAAATAGCAATATGACAATGCTTTAAGGCTTAGCCATTTGCAAAGCTAAGCTAAGGCACAGAATAATGGCTAAAGCAACGATTAATAAGGTATCAGTATCAAAGCTTTATGTGGGTAAATTATCACCATTACGTTTTGTGTATAAGTATACTGGGTATAAATGACTAAGACTTATTTCGAGCAAATTACAATGCTAACCATGTAGGCTGTGTTTATTTTTTTCTTGGTTGAAAATTATCACGGAATTCATTTCGTTTTTAGGGTTGCTTACCTAAAAGGTAGGTCTGCAACCCTTTATGGTCCGACTATGTCTGTTTGGTCAAGTTGTTTGATTTTTCCGGTATACCCAAATTCTGAAATGTCGGGATCCCGCGGGATTAGTGAGAGCGCATCAAAAAATCGCGGGTTGACATGTTAATCCAGCAGAGCGATCGGCTATAAATTGTCGCAATATCACATCCAAAAATGTCCTAAAGGATATCCATTGTTACAGTCCTTATAGCCGGCTTCACGTAAGCTTTTTCAGGATTGTAGCAATGGGTCGCTTACCACAGATTACTAGTCACGAACTCTGAATATCGATATTTTGGTAGTGCAGACCTATTTATAATCCGACTAATTTGAATGTCTATGGTAATCATGTGGTAATCTAGCAATTTAAGTAGATATAAACAGTCTTCCAAATTTAACTGCATTACCTATTTAACTAAGTTATATTTTCGAGTCTGTGGTTTCTTGTGATTTTCTATTTAATAATTGGCTTTGTTTTCTAATAAATATAATACAAAATAGCGATGCGCCTAAGTTAGTAGATTTTCTTTTTACGATGTAATCAAAGATACCATAAGCTAGAGCTATCTCAAGATACCGAAATTGTCTATGGATATTTTCATTTTAATCACAGATTATAATTTATTGCGCAAAGGATCAGCCTGGGTGTCCAACGAGGAAATGCAGCCAGCATTCTTGCCACCATTCCACGCGGGCATGTTTCTAGCTTTAAGTTCTATTGTATTGTTTTCAATAAAGGTTTAAAAAAGTAGTACATAAAGTTGTACTACTTAGGTACCTACATAACTTAATTCTTTTTTACCGTTAATTTTAATTATAAATAACTAGATGATTCCCGCGACTTCGCTCGCGTGGATTAAGATTTTTTGTTTCCCGCGGGAACTTTTTAATTTTCCGGGTAAAACTAGCCTATGTCCTTCCCCGGGATACAACCTACCCCTGTACCAAATTTCACTAAAATTGGTTGAACAGACGAACCATGAAAGCGTAGCAGACAGACAGGCAGACAGACACACTTTCGCATAATTTATAATATTAGTATGGATGTAATATTATTAATGAATAGCTTATTATTAATGAATAGCATTGGTATGTATTTGGTCGTACAATTTTTGTATTTTTAGGGTTCCGTACCCAAAGGGTAAAAACGGGACCCTATTACTAAGACTCCGCTGTCTGTCTGTCTCCAGGCTGTATCTCATAAACCGTGATAGCTAGAAAGCTGAAATTTTCACAAATGATGTATTTCCGTTGCCGCTATAACAACAAATACTAAAAATTAAAAAAATATATATATTAAGGGGGGTCCCCATACAATAAACGTGTTTTTTTCGTATTTTTTTGCTCAATATTAAAAACGGTAACAGGTAGACGGTTCAAATTTTCACAGAATAATAACTTGTATATTACCTTTCAAAATAAATAATTAAATATCAATAAAGTAAATATTAAAGGGGGGCTCCCATACAACAAACGTAATTTTTATTTTTAATACGTCATAAATCGTAAAACTTACTACAGGTTTGTACGGAACCCTCGGTGCGCGAGTCCGACTCGCACTTGGCCGGTTTTTTTAATAGCGTGAGTTGGCAATACTGCGAATGAGAATATATTTTTATTAGCTAGACATAGGTACCTACGGTATACCTAATAAAAGGTAAATTGTCAATAGAATCTCATAAATTAAATAACATTTTGAAGCCATTCCAATATAGCTTAATTACCTACTTGCTTGAAATAATAGTATTTTCTATATTTACCTAACAAACAATCTATTCGAGCTTTTTAATCCTTATATTATATTTATTTTAGATATTAGAGTCGTAAAACGATTATTGGACACCTTATGTCACCGATAAAAACACCTCCCACCATGTATCAATGAAAGCCTAGTTTGGCATGGTCCGTAAACGACATCTTACTTCAAAAGTCTTACGTGATACCAATTTTCAGCAATTAATTCTATCGATAGTTACTGCATCAATGTCAAAACATTTTTTTTTGTCCTCAACGATCCTTTACGGACAGTCTCAGTGATACGTGAAGCCAAAACCATGTTTTGACATTGATGCAGTCCTTTAATGATTGCGACAATTTATAGCCGATCGCTCTGCAGGAGTTGATCGCCAATGACACTGAGTTGTGTTTTTTGCGCATTTATTTCCAAAGTGTAATATGCAATTTGATCTCAATCCCGTTGTGATCTTCTTAATTATGGTAATTGAAACCATTTATTCCCTAGTAAAATGTGAGGTTGCGGCAGTAATTTCCATGCCCGTCTTTGGCTATGTCTGCATCTATGACATGAAATGGTTCCACAACTCTCTTTTAGAATCAGTCAGTAATTAGCAAGTTAACCTTAGACAGCGTATTGCGGGGTACATCAAACCAGTTTCCCGTGGAACTACTTACCTATATACCACAGAAATCCGGCAAATACCGGAACTGAAATGTTATTGCGGGATTACATTTAACTCTCTTTTAGAATCAGTCAGTACTTAGCAAGTTGGCCTTATACAGCATATTGCGGGATTCATAAAACCAGTCTCCCGTGGAACTACTTACCTATATACCACAGAAATCCGGCAAATACCGGAATTGAAATGTTATTGTGGGATTACATTCCCCAGTTATGGCTGGCATCACTGAACCACAATTACCGCATTCTAATAGCTTTGATAAGACAACGAGCTATAAATAGGATGAATTGGGCGCAGTGTTCAAGGAGGCAGATAGGAGATCGCGTAAGCATAGCACGTGCACGCGGAGTTACGTACGTGCCCCCAATGCTAATCTTTCTTTTAACTGACCAAAATCTATGAAAACGCATCGAATCCACAATTTCGCTTACCTTAGGTTGAGCTTAGTATTCTGGTTAGTAATAATAAATCTCAGACACGATTTAACATTTTTTAGTTACAACGTCGATAATTACAGAAAGATTGATAAATTCTTCAATTGCCACACAAATCATTAATACAAAAAACTAAACTAATAAAAAACAATGTTCACAAATACCGTCTTTATATTATCTAAAAGTAATATCAGGTAGGTATGTTAAAATATTTAAAAAAGTAGAGCACTTCGTGGATTGTTTTTATAGACTTCCTAAGGACCACTTACTGAATCCCTGGGGGGGTTTAAAGGTCCTTTCAAGCCCCCTAATAGTTTTCCTGTAAGTATTAGCATTCAAACCTTCAACCTTGGGATATGAACGTCATCGGTGATATTGTGGCCAATGCCACTTCAATTTTGTAATATGCATACCTTAGAGAAAGTATAACTTCGCCTGAAAAGTCCTACACATATTTCTAAGTTATACGACGGCAACTTCGAGGTTGATTACAGATTGTTGTACGAGTTATACTTTTAATTAAACTAAGTGCCCCTGCTGCAACATTTTGAAAACTTTCACGATAAGACTTTGAACAACTTTTACCACGGAATATGTTTACAGATGTTCAGTAGCAAATGCTTCTTCATGAAATATGTTACTTATTACTTTATTAGTCTTGTTAGATTACGTAGTGGTTACGGAATTGCAACTTTAAAAAAGTTCGTAGTTCGAACAATATACTTAGACCTACGTTGGAAACTATATAGTATAAAAACTAAGGCCTTCTTATTTATTGGATTTTTTAATTAATATAATTACTTGCTATATTATTTATTTAATTTAAAAATAGCGATCAATCGTTAAATGTGGAAGAAAGTTAAGCAAAAACACATTGTATAAAAAATTAAATTCGGTATTTAGGTACATACGAATAAGCAGTGTAAAAATAACATCAGCTGTAATATATTATTATGTATGTACGTAGCTTTGTAGAAGGTAAAGCTATCTCCTTAAACTTTCACGTTAACGTAAACGTAGCAGCTATGTTAGTATTATAAAATTAATTAGGAATCTTTATGGCTGGGTACTTATGCAAATATGAAATTGCTATTGCTGATAGCGGGACTCCTCGCTTGGGGCTCTACGACTGTCATAGTAATAAACGTATACTAGCATTTTATCCGTGACTACGTTATACAATGTACCTACATACGACGACATACGAGTACATAGGACTAGACGCTATAGAAGAATCAAGTGCTTCATTTTGTGACAAGAAATTCTCAGCACTAGTACGGAGTTTGGCAGAAGTCGGTATTTCATCCCCGTACCGCGGAGAGCAAGTAAAAAGCTGTCGGTCCTTCGCCTGATCTCCGTCGTGTTTATCTCGGTCCCAAAGGAAGAGAGAGTGCATCCATGTTTGCGCACACAGTGGTGCTGGGTGCACTATAATATCTGCCGCACAGATGGCCAATCTTACTGGAGATTGGCCGCCGCGCCATGGTCGGAATTCGCTCGAGAGGATATTATTATTATAATGCTTTGCCTTTTGCATTATATAGACTGCGTTATTTTTCGTTATAAAGAATTGCATGGTCCATGGAAAACTTTGGCTAAAAAGCAACACGAAGGATCAATCAAAAAGCTCGGCTGAGTTTGTTATTGATTAATTAATAATAAACGCACGTTTGAACCGTTGCGCTTTAGTTAGAATCTTGATATAATCATCAGGGATGTTTATGATAGATCAATATTCTATCCCTGGTTTGGGAAGCTGAATCCATGCAGTTCTGTCTCAATTAACCCGATTAGCACAATCAACAAATCTTAACACTGGTCATACATAAACTTTAGTACTACTATTACAAAATAAAAGTTCATTGGCCTATAAAAAATACATCGGGTTACTGCACGTATACATGGAATCATCGTGAGTGCCGTCTACAAGATTAATATTCCAATCGGGTGTCTATCCTATACAACAATAGCGTCCACACGCGTGCATATTCGTATAATGCCCATATAATGTTTCGATGAAATTGGCTTTACCATCGCGTGCCTTGGCTTAGTATCTTTGACTTTCACGGGGTGGCCGGACGATACGCCAATAGAGCTTTACTATACTTTTTATGTTGGTTTAGCAGTTAGGACATATTTCGTGGTCATCATCATTAAAATTATGATAATAATTGCTAGCAATTGTTGAGATATTTTTTATGTCTTGAGTGCTTAACGACATAATCGTGTAGTTTTTTAGTGTTTTATAATGACTGTTTTGTGCGTGAGGCTGGTTGGGTTGTAAAGGGCAAAGTGCTCTTTAGAAGAAAATGTTGAAGTTTTGTTCACCGGCGGCGAGGCGGCGAGAGACTAATGCGGTTTGTGAATGCATTGTTTGTAGTTGCAACGTTACAATAAGCAAAGCCTTAATACAATTTTACATCTTTTTTGTATATGCTTTTGTTATTCAGCTCAAAAAAATAGATTTCTCTCTTTTGGATTACATGCCGACGCAATAGGCATGCATTGCAGGCCTGCAAACATTGCTTAAGTGAGAGATTTTTAAGTTTAATTCCTGAGGCCTACGAGTATATATATCGCAATTTAAACCTTTAAAATGTTACCTACTTACTCGTTGGATAAGTTCCTTTTACCACCATAATAATTTACTTTATGAGTAGGGTACTAGTAGGGTGGTTAGTAGCCACGGCCGAAGCGCCCTACTAGACCAGACCAGAGAAAATTCAGAAATTATAAATTCCCAAGTCGACCTTACCGGGGTTCGAACACCAGAACTCCCACTTACAAGACAACAGCGCTAACCACTGCGCCACTCTCACATAGGTGTTTTCGTTAGTTAGGTAAGGTGATAGGTATAATTTGCCATAAGGATATTGTAAATGTAAAGACATTTTTGAGTATTTAAATATTTGGTATATATGGTGGTGGATACAAAATTTTCTTTTCATAAATACCTGTAGGAAATCATTTAATTGGCTTCAGTCTGGCCGTTCTAATGACCTTCATAACCTAACGCACGGACAAACACATAATATTCTGACCACAGATTTTGAATGGCTACCGCAACGAGAGGGCGTGAACATTATGTTTAATAAGTCGTACCTTTAGTGATTACCCCTGAAAATTAAATTATAATAGGTACTTGCCAAGCATTTGAGTTTTTTTTTTTTTTTTTTATCCACTACAAGTTAGCCCTTGACTGCGATCTCACCTGATGGTAAGTGATGATGCAGTCTAAGATGGTAGCGGGCTAACCTGTTAGGGGCATGGCAGTTAGGTATATTAAACCATACCCCTATACGGTTTCTACACGGTATCGTACCGGAACGCTAAATCGCTTGGCGGCACGTCTTTACCGGTAGGGTGGTAACTAGCCACGGCCGAAGCCTCCCACCAGGCCAGACCAGGGAAAATTCAGAAATTATAAATTTCCAAATCCTGCCGGAGATCGAACCCGGGACCTCCGCACGTTAAGGCAACAGCGCTCAACACTGCGCCATGGAGGTCGTCAGTATCATTTTAGCTAGCTAACTTTTAAAATAAAAACATTTTAATATCTTGGCGTTACGTCTTAATATTGTTTTTGGTGGGTTTTCCAATATTGCTGTGGCCCAAATTCGGTCCAATGGTCATTTTTTTAAATCGTGGTCACGTTAGCTTTTAACTGCGATCTCACCTCATAGTATAATTATTATTAATGACGATAGTCTGTTCCGAAGCATCGTACCGGAACACTTTGTCGTTTATAAACACGATGGTAGGGTGGTAACTAGCCACGGCCGAAGACTCACCCAGATCAGACCTGAGACATTTTAGAAATTATACATGTCTACATTTTTAAGGGGAGTAAATAAAGTGATTTGCGCCCATTTTACGGTACATTTACAAATATAATTTATTTGCTAATCACAATTAAAATTTTCTGTTTACCTAAATTTTATTATATTCTAGCTTCCATTGAAATAACTTAAGAGCACCATTATGACATTAATTGCTTACCAATTTTGATGTTTTTGCTAACCATAACAGACAAACAGCACACCAATTTCACATATTGGCTGACAGAACACATTTTATTGCAAACCAAAATATTATTATTTTGCCAACCAGTTAAATGATAGCCATTTTTTCATTATACATGTTTAAATAGTCAAAGATGGGAATCGAATTCAGGACACCCCACTTATAAGGCTACAGAACGTTCACCACTGCTCCAGAGAGGTCGTAAAAATATATTTTATTCACTTACTAGTAACTAGATGACTGCCCGCGACTTGTGTCCTTCAACTTCGCGGGAACTCTTCAATTTTCCGGGATACAAACTATCCCTGTACCAAATTTCATTAAAACCGGTTGAACAGATGGACCGTGAAAGCGTAGCAGACAGACAGACAGACATACACACTTTCGCATTTACAATATTAGTATGGATTAAGTATTAAGTATGGATATGGATATTCAAGGAAGTGGTGTAACGTTTCAGGTGAACCCTGGTCGAAAGGCGTCTTTGAGCGGGATCCGTGAGGGTGACGTCATCACGTCGATCAACGGAAAAGCAACGAAGGACATGAGCAATGCCGACGCTCATGCCATGCTCAGATCTGCTGGGCCTGCTCTGCGACTGGGCTTGAATGAGTAAGTCGTCCTCTTCAAGCTATAGACGTCTACTGCTGGACAAAGGTCTCTTGCAGGGACTTCCTTACGCCGCGAATCCACTGGCTCCCTGCGATTAACTCGATATCGTCCGTCCACCTGATAGGGGTCTACCAAGTACCAACGCTGCGTTTTCCAGTAAGTAATTTACCCCAACGTCTATTCATGTGCCCCATATTTTGCCACTTCTGCTTAATGAGCTTGCTATGAGTTAGTAAAATACTGAAATATGAAAGTGTGGCGGGCAGGCATAGTCACACTCAACTCTTTTTGTACGGAATCCTAAAAGTTAAGGATGTTATGGAGTTTCATAGAAATAACCAGAACTAGTGGAAAACTGAATAAAAAAAAAGCGAAACGTTGTGGCCAATTCACACAATTCAACACAATGTCTAAAACTAAACAAAAATGACAGCTCTAAATCTAGTGCTGTCCCTTTCCGCAGGGAGTATTATGAAAGGGATAGCAATATAAATATAGCTAACATTTAAGTTTCGTTTAAAGATAGTGTACAATAGAGTTGGCGTCAGTAGTTTATTCCTCTGGTAGGTATAGATTTATTTTATCCACGAAGACGCGCCCCACTATTTTTTGTCTCAAACTCAAATCTTTTTTATTCAAGTAGACTTTCACAAGTGCTTTTGAGTCTCATCAGGAAAGCTGCTTTACATAAAGTGGCGTCTTTTATGGTCGTTTATCTTTCCTATAAAAACCAATATTTCCACAGTAAAGGGTACACTGACTCTACTACTTGCTAAAATATGTCTTCATGGCATTGATGTAGAATTTTAGTTTACTTATTCTATTTCAATGCTTCATGGACATAACTATCTATCCTTACTAATATTATAAATGGGAAAGTGAGTTTGTTTGTATGTTTGTTCCGCTTTCACGCCGTAACTACTGAACGGATCTGGATGAAATTTGGCACAGAGATAGATTAGAGTCTGGAATAACACATAGGCTACTTTTTATCCCGGAAAACTAAGGAGTTCCCGCGGGAACCAAAAAACCTCAATCCACGCGGACGTAGTCGCGGGCATCAGCTAGTATAAAATAAATCCGAATGGAAATTTCAATTTCAATTTCAATTTATTTTATTGTGAATACAACAATATATGTGCAAATACAATATACTCCTTAAAATTAGACAAGTTTATTAAGATTCCAAAAATCATGAACAAAGGAGTGCTTAGACACCCGTACTAAGATAACTTGTGTTACGAGTGTCGTGCAATGAGTGCTATATTATAGTTATCATAAAATATACAAAATGATTCAGTTCACTCAACAAGGTTTTTCAATTAGATATCTATTGAAAGTTTATTAGTGTCTATTGAAATGAAAATATGTATTTGTGAAAATATGGGTGATACATGATTGGAAATCACAGTGTTGATTTTCTTAGTCAATATAAAACACCTTCTTCCAAAATTGGTTAATCTTTTATAAAAATCCTAAACAACACAACAACAACTAATTGTTTAGAACAATTAATTAACAAAGTTAAGGTTCTGCAAGGCATATTCTTAGAAGAAATAATTTTATCTCAGTGAAAAACTTCAGTAAGCGGTATGAAAACCCCATTTAAAATACTTTATAGAGGGAAGAATGTTAGGCACTCCGTTAACGTCAGGACTGACATATCACAGCTCTTGTTAACTACGAGCACATTATTTTTAATTTTATCGTGTACTAGCTGATGCCCGCGACTTCGTCCGCGTGGACTAAGTTTCTTCGATTCCCGCGGGAAATCATTAATTTTCCGGGATAAAAAGTAGCCTATGTATGTTATGTATGTATGTATATTCTTTATAGCTGATGCCCGCGACTTCGTCCGCGTGGAATAAGTTTTTCAGTTAATTTTCCAGGATAAAAAGTAGCCTATATTACTATCCCACGGTATAATCCCCCTATAATGGTGAAACACGTACTTCTTCATATTTTAACGAAAGCCCAACTGCTGTTTCATGGCTATAACTTGAGAAATTAAGGATTTTCATACAAACTCTCAGCCCCTATTTCACCCCTTCGGGGGTGGAATTTTGAAAAACTGTGAAACACATATGTTTTCTTTTTCAACCCGCAGCTCATATATCAAGTTTCATTGCTATAACTTGAGAAATTCAGGATTTTCATACAAACTGTCAATCCCAATTTCACCCCTTCGGGGGTGGAATTTTGAAATACTGTGAAACACATTAATTTTCATTTTCAACCCGCAGCTCATATATCAAGTTTCATGGCTATAACTTGAGAAATTGAGGACTTTGATACAAACTCTCAACCCCTATTTCACCCCTTCGGGGGTGGAATTTTGAAAAACTGTGAAACACATATGTTTTCATTTTCAACCCGCAGCTCATATATCAAGTTTCATGGCTATAACATGAGAAATTAAGGAATTTCATACAAACTTTCAACCCCTATTTCACCCCTTCGGGGGTAGAGTTTCGGGATAAAAAGTATCCTATGTCCTACCTCGTAGTATGGGCTCAAATCGTGCCAAGTTTCGTTTGAATTCATACAGTAGTTTCGGCGTGATGCGCGGCCAAGATACAGACAGACAGACAGACAGACAGACAGACAAAAATGAAAAAAATTACAGATTTGGCTTCAGTATCGAACAATGAGTGCCCTCCAAAAAAAATTTTCAAAATATCTTCAATGTACAGAATTGGACCTGTTACAGTTTTATTATAAGTATAGATAGATCACAAGAACTTCACTATATCACTAGTAGCAAGTGTTTATTTAAAGGCGATGTAGTTAACCAGAGTTTGTGTTTTACAGTGAAAACTGAGAGTCGATCATTGAACTGGCAACCTTGGAGGCCAAAAAAAATTAGGGCATTATTTATTAATTATTAGTCAATAATTTTTTATTAATTTACCTCTATTTTGCGTCACTCTCAGCTTTCGATAGAATATTTTATGTTCCTTGCACCTGACGCTATATCAAGTGCTCTTTAATTTTATCAATGACTAGCTGATGTCCGCGACTTTGTCCGCGTGTAATAAATTTTTTTCAATTCCCCCGGGAACTCCTTAATTTTACCGGATAATTTTCCCGGGCATGCAGGTTTTTTGCTTTTTTTTAAACGCACATAACCCACCGAACTTAGATGTGCGTGCCCAAGAATCGCACCCAAAGCGAGGGGGATAATAAAAAAAATACAATATGAATAATAATTTGTATTTAAATTGTTTCAATATTATTGTCACTGATTTCCTAACCAGTGGTAGAGTACGAAATTATCATGAGACATATTTTCCTAAATGAAAAGGAACATTAATTTTTATTTCATTTCATATAACAATGTCTCGTAAATAAACCTGAAAATTATTATTTCAAAAACGCCTCTGCAGTGAAAGGAAGTGATTTATGCAAACATTTGCGCTCTAAATTTGCATAATACACAGTCAAGTGCAAAAACGCTGAACACCGAGGCAGAGGGATGCAAAGAGACCAATAATAGGGATGATGCCTATATCAAAAATACATTCACTTCAGTTTGAATTTGTTTGTGATGATCTTTATCCCGAATTCATAATACTAAGATGACTTAACCAATGCAGATGTACTGTGTATTGTGTATTGACAAGACTCATAGAGTGCAGCGTGTAGCTTTGACCTCGAAATTTTGCATTCTACTGACATACCTGTAGGACTGAAAGCCAGTTATTGTACGTCCATTGTACACGGAATTCGATTTCCATCTTTCGGAGATATCAATGATTGAAGTCAAACCTTTAAAGCTACCCTGTGTACCGTGAAGCTCCTGATGGGAAGGCCCGAATCGAATTATTTGGGCCCTGTGTGTGAGCTAGGTACTCTAATATATAAAAGCTTTTTCGCTACACAAGCCCAACGATGAAAGATTTACAAATAACTGAAATGGTAGATATGCATATTTTAATATCTTGCATCTACGAAAATGCTCCTTAGATTTTTTATTATTCTGATGGTTCCAAAACTTTATACGTAGGTATTGTATGTGTGTTGTTATCTATACTAATTATACTAATCTATACTATAAATAGTTAATATTATAAATGCGAAAGTTTGGATGGATGTATGGATGTTTGTTACTCAATCACGCCAGAACGGCTGAACGGATCTGCATGAAATATGACACAGAGATATATTATAGTCTGGAATAACACATAGGCTACTTTTTATCCCGGAAAATTAAAGAGTTCCCGCAGGAACCGAAAAACCTCAATCCACGCGGACGAAGTCGAGGACATTAGGTAGTAATGTTATAAAATTAAAATTAATCGGAAAAAATTATAATGCATTAAGCTAAATAGATTGATTGATTACCAAGTTCTTAATGTATAGAATTCCGGAAATATAATTAGAGTAAAAGTTATTTATGTTGGTTAGCGTTATCCTTTTCATATTTATTATCAAGTTTTCCACTTACTGAACTTTTATTCGACGAATCTAGAAGTAACTTCTAGGTGACTTGCATGTACCTACTAATCTAAGTTTTCTTGTTGGCAGAGATAGAGAGATGTCACCTCGAAGAAGATCAATTGGCAAATCTGCCGAGTTGAAAAGTAAGTTTTGAAATTAATTACTTTGAGAAGAAGTCCTTTTTGGAATTCTTAGAATTTGTTCACTAACTTCAACTCCCCTGAAAGATTTTGTCGTTTTTACTAACAGAAGCTTTATCAGCCAATAAAAAAGTTACAACGCAACATAGTCATAGGTACTTAGTAGTAGTAGTAGTCATAGTCATAGTTCTTCTAAGGTCTCTTCGGGTATGTTATCTAAATAAATAATAATAATATACATACTAATATTGCAGTGTAAGTATAGATTTATGAAGAACTAGCTGATGCCCGCGACTTCGTCAGCGTGAATTGAGGTTTTTTGGTTCCCGCAGGAACTTTTTAATTGTCTGGGACTAAAAGGAGCCTATGTGTTATTCCAGACTATAATCTATCTCTGTGCCAAATTTCATTCAGATCCGTTCAGCCGTTGGGGCGTGATTGAGTTACAAACATCCATCCATCCATCCATCCATCCAAACTTTCGCATTTATAATATTATAGTAGTATAGTATATACTATATAGTATAAATAGATTATAAATGCGAAAGTTTGGATGTTTGGATTAAAGAAATGATGGCGTGTTCTGTCACGCTCTTAATCAGTTTTTAATGTACCTACTCGTTTATAAAGTTTTCTGTGGCGTACCCTAATACTATTATTACGAGTAGTTAAAAGAGAAAGAGGGTCATGTCTGATATAAAATTCAATAATACTTTGATGATTGGCTTGCAATATGATGCATTAAGCAATTAACCCTTTAATAAACGCTCTTAACCACAAAGGGCGCCGACCGGCTTCGTTCTTACCAGCTGCAATGCGCAGCGGTCGGTAAAATCCATATCATAGTAGTGACTCGTCAGTAAATACATAAAATACAAGATGATAATTGCGACTTCGTCTGCGTGGATTAAGTTTTATATATTCCCGCGGGAACTCCTTAATTTTCCGTGATAAATGTACCCTATATCCTTCTCTGAGATGTACCCGACCTCTATACAAAATTTCATCAAAAGCGTAGCAGCTAGACAGACAGACAGACTTTCGCATATTTTATAACATTTAATAATATTACTTACTAGCTGATGCCCGCGACTTCGTCCGCGTGGATTGAGGTTTTTCGGTTCCCGCGGGAACTCCTTAATTTTCCGGGATAAAAAGTAGCCTATGTGCTATTCCAGACTATAATCTATCTCTGTGCCAAATTTCATCCAGATCCGTTCATCCGTTGGAGCGTGATTGAGTAACAAACATACATCCATACATCCATCCATCCAAACTTTCACATTTATAATATTTATATGGATACTCTAAAATATAATATACTAGCTGATGCCCGCAACTTCGTCCGCGTGGATTGAGGTTTTTCGGTTCCCGCGGGAACTCTTTAATTTTCCGGGATAAAAAGTAGCCTATGTGCTATTCCAGACTATAATCTATCTCTGTGCCAAATTTCATCCAGATCCGTTCAGCCGTTGCGTTGCTGCGTGATTGAGTAACAAACATCCATACATCCATACATCCATACATCCATACATCCACACATCCATACATCAATACATCCATACATCCATCCAAACTTTCGCATTTATAATATTTATTTGATATTTGATTTCATGTATTAAGTATATACCTACTGATAGATTCCTCCATAATACCTACTTACCATTTATGCTTGCGAAGTGCTCAGATAAAGTAATAATAGATTCTAAGTAAACTCGGCATCAGATGCAAAGAGGAATTTTATTCCTTTAAAGCCAGTTGGATACTTAACGAGCAACTATATATTAATAATTGATGTCGCATTTATAGTTTTTATTAAAAAAAACTGTTTTCCTTTATAGCTTTGCAAAGAAAAGGACCAATTAGGTCATCAATTTACGTTCCACGGAATGTTTTTATTCTGTTTGCAAATCCAGAGCTTTTCCAACGCTATAGCTTAGAATATGCTGAAAAAACAACGCCAATTAGACTTGCAGTATCAAAAATATAAAAAATATAAAGTTATTATGTCAATAGGTGAGTGAATCAATTGCAGCTATAGGTGTCCTTTAATATATCTAAGTAATTTTAGTTCTCTACTCTCTTTAATATGATGTTATCTTGAATAAAAATAAATGTTTGATTTTTTTAAAAATTAGTTTTTACTGTTAATTTACATTTATTTCACTACTGATATTTTTTTGTAGACATACTTAACGTTTTCGTACCTACACAGCTGGTACTTACCACATTTCGACTTCATTTTTGCGTCCTCTATACATTATACAAACAAGTAGGTAGTAGGTACTTAGTGGAAGTAGACACTTTATGATTAAAGTTGCTTTTAGTATCCCTGTCACTTCCAAATGAGCAGACAGTAAGCTTTTGTTAGCAATTCTTCTAGATCTATAGTTCTTTTAGATTTAATTCAGTCTTGTTTCTAACATTGAACTGTGACTATAAAAAGCGCTTCAATAATTAATTTGTACTAATAAATATTACACTTTCTGCATAATACTTTATAATGCACTAGCTCATGCCCGCAACTTCGTCCGCGTAGACTACACAAATTTCAAACCCCTATTTTACCCCCATAGGGGTTGAATTTTCAAAAAATCCTTTCTTAGCGGATGTCCACGTCATAGTAGTTATTTGTATGCCAAATTTCAGCCCGATTCGTCCAGTGGTTTGAGCTGTGCGTTGATAGATCAGTCAGTCAGTCAGTCACCCTTTCGTCTTATATATTTAGATTAAAAGAGCTCTTGTCCGCAACTTTAAAAAAGCCATTTCCATTTATAAATGCATTTACTTAATGCAATCACGTGCATACGACGCGATCCGGAAACCCGCAGAACAGGAAATCCACGGCATGCAGGGAAGGAAATTTAATATCCCGCAAAGAAATCTAATCTAGAATCCAGTAATACGTTTGGAATCAGTTTAACGGCTAATTCCATTTAAAAATGAATGCAAAATTAGGACGTATTCAATATACTTATTTTTAAATCAACTATAGAGTTACCAGAAACATACTGTACTGTACTGTAGGTAGTGTAGAGTAGAGACTCTATACTCTATAGTAGAGTTAGTTGTGAGTATGTTTCTGGTAGTTAACTACACATCTAACGAAATTACATACCTAATTGTAATATATTTATTAAAAGAGTCAAATAATAATGTGATTGAAAAACAAATTAAATTTTGTTATAACATACAATATTATACAACATAGCTCCTTCTGTTTCAGGGCCATCGCAGCTGATATCGGAAATAAACAGTGGAATTGCAACGCCGCAAGCGCCTGTCTACGCAACAATAAGACCACAGCAACCACCACAATATAATAAACAACAATCCCCAACTCAATCGCTCCACTCCCCTTATTCTAATTTCAACTCAATACCTCTAGTAAAATCGGTGGTACTGTCTGATGAACCACCAAAGTTTCATCCAACTAATCCTTTTTATTCCACACTGCCGTCAAATTATAATACTTCTAAACTTCCTATTCCAAATGGAAAAGTTTCAAATTCTCCCTTACATAGTAGATCCGTTAGCAAATCAGATGCCTATTCACATAATAATAATGATAACGATTTAAAATTATCGTCATTTTTTTCTAAAAAAGTTGACTCTGGGCCTAGTAGTATACCAAATATTATGCGTAACGATTCGCAACCAAATAATTCACATACATCACCAAAGTATTCAACTAATGACAAATATAATAAATTTTCAAATAGTCAAACTAAATTATCAGAATTTAGAATTTTGGACGACGTTACAAACAACGACAGGAATCCATTTGAATCCAGTAAAATAAATGACTTTCAACACTATCAACATAAACATTCAAATGATAACTTAAATGCTTCTTCACCTATTGGTAAAAACATAATATTTTATTCTAAAAGTGATGGGGACTTTCAAACAAATGATAAGGTTATTAAACATTCAACGATAACAGAGAAGAAAATAAGTAAAGTCGAAGAAATTAAGACTATTAAAAAAATAACCCTTAATGGGTCTAATGAAACCGATAATGATTACAGAAACGGCATATTAAATTCATCAGAAGAACTCTCAAAATACAATGATAAATACAATAGATCTATTTCACTGGATCATGTTAGGAAAGAACGTCTGATTCCTACAACAATAGAAAATGACATTTTCTACAAAAAAGAAACAGAACAAGGAAGAAGCAAGCAAGAAATAAATCATCGTTCTTCTTCATGCCAGATACCACAAGAGGAGTATAATGTAGGTAAGTATTTTATATTTTTAAATATCTTTATTGAAAACATTACAATAAAATGTAGATTATGGTTAGGTTTCTAAGATTTCCTAGTAAAAAATACTTATAGATAGTGCTGGTGGCAGTTTTAGTACCTATATTATAATTTGCTCGTCGAGGAGATAAAGTATGTTATCAAGGTAAACAAGACAAGGTAGCTTATCTTATATTATAATTAGTAAATAAACTATTGCCCAAAAAAAAAACATCGTTAGCAAAAAGATATCGGTCAGTTGCGTTATTATACGTCGTTATCTTATTTTAAGAAATAAGAAATAGCAATCGCGCTCGAGATCTTTTGTTTTATTTGAATTTTTAATTTATCAAATAGATCCTCAAAATGTAGTCTAGTAGTAAAAGTGAAGATTCAAAGTATTATAGCTTATTTTCCTCACAGGTGTAGTATAAAGTATTATGTATCACTCGGGAGAAACTACGATTCCTAACTCGGGTATATTGAGGCTCTTCGGCTGTGCCTCGGGCGTACTACACCCTCGTTAGTTATCGGTCACTTTCTTGCATCAGTGAACAATGTACTATTAAATAGGAAAGCGCTGTGGTCTTACAAGTGGGAGGTAACCGACTGTCGACACCGGGCACCGCAACCGCGGTTTTCTGTGATGGTTTTCCGTGTTGGAAACAAAAAGTACCTATCTTCGTTTGTGCAGTGCCTTAATTGCCTCTTACCGATTTATCATTTAGGTATTATTTTCCTAAGAGAAGTCTTCAGGTGTTTTTTTTCCTTAATAGAGAATTGAAGGGATTTAAAGGGATCAAATTTCTACAGCTTCTTTAAATAAGCAATTAACCTTTATGCGCTCTGTAATCATTTTGGCAAACTTCTATTTATGTAGGTATCTAGGTATAAAGAACCCAACCAATCGATACAAATGACTGATATAATATATTCGTTTAAAATAATAGGCACACGTGTTATGTTTTTTAATCAATGGTAGGTACTTAAGTACTTGTACATTTTTGAATGAAGTTAACAATAATTTTGATAAACTGGATAGTAGTTTGAAGCAGTGCCTTGTCTCTGAGAAAAAATCTGTTGATTTCAAATTTTTTTTGCATTCTAAATACTTAGTATTAAATCGAAAAGTATTTAGACACTCGTGCCACATAAAACTAACTATTACTTACTGCTTACGTAGTCGTGGATTGTCATGATCGATTTACGAATTAGTATAATTTTTACAAAAAAAATACCTACCTCATCACTTAAGACCTCATCATTATGAATAGAATATGTAACGATGATACAATAGACATTTTATCGTTGATTTATCAGAACAACTGCTCTAAATAAAACCAAGGTCTTGGGCTGGCCGATGGGTGTGGTGTCACGCTCTGAAGACGACCTGGAAACGACCCGAAATCCTTAAGTAGTTTCACCGACGGCACTGCTCAACGTTCTTTAGACCTCGTTCTGAATAGTCGTTCCATTGTCCTAGAGCAAAGTTGTATATTTTTCTAATATTAAAAAAAAGTTGTACGTGGAAAAACTAATTTCTTTAACATGAAGCCTTTTTTTGTCTAAATTTTAAATCGGCGAACGATCAGTAAATTAAAATAGTTCTGTGACACCGATTACCTGAAGTGCAGTCTCATGATTTCGGTTTCGGTACCAAAAATGAGCTCTCCCTGTTTCGCGAGCAGCCCGTACATTTTTCATCCGCCATCGGAATCATCTGCCACCGAATCAGATGATAGCGTTGATTCTGGATGCGAAAAGGCCGTCGGTGATGGTGCTGGAACGAAATATATCGACCCCAAGCGGAGGACAATTAACAAAGTTAGCAAAAAGATACTTAAAGCTATCGAGCGACTAACATGTAACATAAAACGAAACTCTAAAACTAAGAAAGTGACTCCACGGGAAACCTTGAACAAAACGAAAAGTAAGTATAAAGTTACTTTGTAGTAGTTTTGTAGAAGATTAACCGACGTCCGCGACTTGGCCAGCTTGAGAAAACTGTAAAATGTTGAAACTTATAAATTTCTCCTAGCAATCCTTTTCTTTTCCTCTATTGTTTTCGACAAAAAGTCCATGAAAGTAGTAGTAGTCCATAAAGGTGGTTTAGATCCCAAGGAAGGCTACTTTTTATCCCGGAAAATTAAGGAGTTCCCGCGGTAATCAAAAAACCCTAATCCACGCGGACGAAGTCGCGGGAAACATCTAGTATTTTTATATAAACACGATCATACTCTAATATCTACTACGTACAGATACCTACTGTTTAAATATTCAAGGAGTAAGTTTAATGAATATTTTTTTAATGAGAAATAATAGGGTACAATATAATATAATAATAATTATGTGAATCTCCAGACATTTAGTATTATTTCGTTCTCTGATAATGTCCTTTACGACTTTATTTAATAAGTTTACGACTCAATCGAGAGCAATAATATTTTAACAGTTTCAAAGAAAATTGTCGCATATGGCATATATTTTTAGGTTTGTGTAAAGTGTATTTTATGTGTTTAACATAATATTGTAACTTTAGGGAATCATAAAAAGAAACAACACTATTGCAAAGACTAGGCTTCGGCTCCTGTAAGAGCGAAATCACACTAGGGACTGGTCACTGGACACGACCCGAAACGCCAACGCGAAACATCCGCGTTGAAGGAGAATGATGTTTTGTCCTGTCATGCTAGTTAGTGCGACTCCATATAAAAGAGTATTTATTTTAATGCTTCGCACTCAGTTATCCTCTGACAAGATATCAGAGACCTTTTAAATGTGATTTTTGCCCGCTCACGATAGTCCTGAAATGGGATAAGTAGACAATTTAATATTATCATCCATTGTAATAAAATATTAATTATATACGTATATGAAATACTAATATTAATTTTATCTATACTAATATTATAAATGCGAAAGTTTGGATGGATGGATGGATGTATGGATAGATTTTTGGTTTTGTTAGGTTTGTTACTTGGCACAGAGATTGATTATAGTCTGGAATAACACATAAGGTATTTTTTATCCCAGAATTTTAAAGAGTTCCTGCGGGAAAAAACTCAAACCACGCGGACGAAGTCACGGGCATCAGCTAGTCATACTATAAAATATTATTTTATAAGAGTGTATTGCGGAAATAGATACGAATAGAGCGGAAATCCTTGATTCTCTTATCTGTGGCGGAAATAATATCAAGAAGTTTACACTGTGGAGCGTTTGTTGAAGCCCCCGTGAGGGCTTGCTTGGTGGCGTGCTTTGTGCAGTTCTATCTATTACCTATTCTGTGGTTCTATACCGTATAAGCCTACTATATAGATATTACCAACCATAGTCTTTTGCTGCCGGGCGCGGGTGGTTGCGCTTTCTGTTTTTCTTCTATACTCTATCTAGTTATTAAAATGTTTTTTATTCAAATGTACTTGTACTTACTTTTGAATCGTCAAGTAAATTTATCTGGGTCTTTGACTAAAAGGGTTCTGGGATATTTATAAAAGGGTTATATAATAAGATACTGAGAAAAAAATCTGTAATAATTTTTATTAAGTAAAAACTCTTTAAGGGGACCATTGATACTTTATCTATCTGAATACTATTACGTCCTTCAGACCGGGAGCACTTTAAATATCGTTGCTGAGTCTGCAATTTTACTATTATATCCTACTCCGCCCTTGATCCGCAAAAAATAATATTATGATATAAAAAGACCCTTCAGCGGCCCTGCCGTATTGAAAAAGAGATAAGTTTCTTTTTACCAATTCAGCGAAAAAGGAGCTCGCTAATGAAAAACATGGATATTTACGTATATAGGATTTCATAACTTATTTTATCACGCTAAAAGTATCGTTATAATTGCCATGTTATTTGAGTGCATTTAAATAGCTGGTGATGTGGGTACGGACCAAAGTGCCATAAGTAGTCCCACATCCGAAATCGCGATTGCAATAGATGATTTGGTTGCCGCGGCTCATCGGTGATGCACATTTGATGTAAACAGTCGGTGAGTCCGTCTTTAATATTATGGTTGGAATTTATGTATTGTTTGACATGTCCAAAAGGACAAAAGATTCCAAAAAAAATAAGATAAAAAAAAAGGTTTTATAAGTAGGATTTTTTTATTTATTGTTTTATTTTAATACTAATTTTCACCAATCATAAAAGTAAAGATTTTGTGATTGTGTTGCCACACACACACCAAAAGTGCTGAAGGGTGCTAATTTCCGAAATAGATTAGATTTTTCACGACTCTTTAATAGGTATATTAAATAGACTAGCTTTTTGCGTAACGCTAAGACGAGATCGTCGACTCATCATTTATCTAAATCAGCCCAATTGGATATTTTTTTACTTTTCGCAGTATCAAACTGACTGACCGTTATTTTCCTTCACCGAAGTCAGGCACTGACGCTGTACTTAATCGTTCAAGTAGCTTTCTAGACAAAATTAAAAGCTACTCAGATCCAAAATAAAAAATAATGATTTGAATAATGAATCGCGATTTTAAAACACGTAAATTTCAGTATTCTTTTTTAGTTTCAGCAAATACAAATGAAACAGGCGTATTTGGAAAAATTTATTAGTTAAATTTAAACGTTACATTGATCTCAAACGTGATGTTGTGTAATGAATTTGGTTACCATTTGCGAGTGCACGAAAACAGGATAAAAAATTAAAAAGGTTTCGCAAGGCCGCCATATTTTCATCAGAGAGGTTAATAAATATGTACGAGGTGGTGATGGCCTTCAGCCTGATGAAGACGAGGTCCAGTCATATTTTTTTATCCATTGTTATACATCGCCATTGTTTTATTTGTCTGGGATAAAATAATTCTATATCCTTCTCCAGATTTTCGGATTTTTTAGAGTTGACTGAAAAAACTTTGCTATTATTGTTAAACGAGCGATACGGACAAATCCTGCAAAATACAAAATACTGACCTCCCTTGTAATGGTGCTATTTATTATTATTGGGTCGATGAACCTTTATTTCGTTGCGTTTTGTTTAATCCGATCGTGAGGTTTAACGATATTCTGGTATTGTTTTGTTTCCTATTTGGATTATCGTCTATTTTTACATACGAGTAGGTACTATGAATACCTATGTACCTATGTAAAATTATATTCGATGACATAAACGCGATTGAATTGCGATTTCAAATATTGATAACTAGATGGCGGCAGCGACGTCGTTCGCGTGGATTTAGGATTTGGTGAACCCCATGGCCCGGGGCTTTGATTTTAGGTGATAACCACAGAACACATAAATGTGTTCTGTGGTGATAACAGCCTATCCCCTGAGTACAATTCAGGTTGTTCAAAACGTAGCAGACAAACAGACACACTTTTAATAGATTATATTAGAATCAAGTGTTCGTTGTGTATTGTTTGAAGTTAGATATCTATCTATACTTATAATAAAACTGTAACAGGTCCAATTCTGTACATTGAAGATATTTTGAAATTTTTTTTTGTACGGTACTCATTATTCGATACTGATGCCAAATCTGTAATTTTTTTCATTTTTGTCTGTCTGTCTGTCTGTCTGTCTGTCTGTCTGTCTGTCTGTATCTTGGCCGCGCATCACGCCGAAACTACTGAATGAATTCAAACGAAACTTGGCACCATTTGAGCCCATACTACGAGGTAGGACATAGGATACTTTTTATCCCGAAATTATACCTCCGAAGGGGTGAAATAGGGGTTGAAAGTTTGTATGAAAGTCCTTATCATGCAATAAGTATGAAATACCTCCTAGCTTATGCCCGTGACCTTCCACTTTTAAAACTCGTAGAGTTTTTGAGATTTGCTTAATCTGTGCTTATGTCATGTACCCACATCTATTCGCAACTGAATTCGGTACGCTGATTTGCTGCGGTATGTTAGAATAGAATAGAATATTTATTTATTTGCATGATTGTAAGTAATCTAATCTAATCTAATCTTATCTAGCCTGTACTGTCCCACGACTGGGCAAAGGCCTCCCTCCGATGTTTCCACATCTCCCTATGTTGTGCTTCGATGGGCCACTCAACCAAGAATTTGTCCAATTCATCGCGCCATAGTAGCCTCGGCCTACCACGCTGGCATTGATGAGTAGATACATTGTACGGTGTTATTATTTAATAAGTTGAGAATGTTACAATCAGCCCTGCAATATTAGGACGAAAAATGACCAAACAATAACCAATTTAGAAATTGGTTCGGTCGGATTCGAACCTGGGCCTTTAGACTACTCATTCAGCGCACTGTGCTGTACAGGTGTTCATATCTCCTACATAGGTGGTGGTGGAGGCAATAGACTGTTTGTTACACTATACAATTACATTTTACACAACTAAATCCGAAAGGCGCGCCTAAGCATCACGTTTATCTGGCGGCCATAGTTCCGCCCTTTGACCGGTTCAATGCTTTCCTCGCTCCAATGATGACACACAACATGTGTTCCAATTCAGACCGGGGATCTTGCACAACGTTATTTAGCCATTCATGATTTTTCCCGCAGTAAAACATCAAGTAGGATCAACTTTGACGAAACCATCCAACCGCAGATTTAGGGTCATGGACGTGCTAGTTGAAATCAACGTGTTAATCTTCTTGTATCCATTTTAAATAAATTGGCATAACATCTTTTCTACCATTTTATCAGAAAGAAAAGAATTTTAAAAGAAACTGTTTACTGGTTGGTTTATACGCAATACTAATACCTAAAAATATTGATTACTAGATACCTAATACGACGACATCATCCGCGTGTATCTATTTGGTTTTCTGAGAAATCCCGTGGGGGCTCCTAAATTTTCCAGGATGAATACCTATTTCCTTCTCCGTGATGCAACTTCTCTAAGAATATCAAATCCCTTAAAAATTGGCTGAACAGATTGTCTGTGAAAGCATAGCAGACGGACAGACACACTTTCGCATTTATAATATTTGTAACTATAGTTTTTGATTTCAACTTCAAGAATGATAAGCAATGGGATGAAGCAGAAAATGCTAAGAGGGAATATAAATTTAATAAATTACAACCTAAAGTTCCATCATAAAAGTTTGTGTAAAATAGAAACATCAAAGTTAGTAGTCAAGTATGATGTATCAACTTTAGTCATCAAATCTAATAAATTAATTTAATACGGATCGGAATGACAAAGCAATCAAAGTTGCCTTCCCACGAGAATCATATTGTTATTATGCAATTTAGTTCATTGAACGTTTTAGGGACAGATGTCTTTGCCTTTGCGAAGTAATAGCAGATGTTTGACATTATCATTTACATTTACACTGCGAGTTTGCTGACATTCCTTCTGATTTGCTTCTTCCAAAAGCGTTACCTTTTGAAGAAGAGAGAACCAAATTGGAAAAATACGTAGGTAGTTCCTATTAAAATCGGCGAAGGAAAAGTTGTCCTTTTTAAAAAGAAACGCTCTTAGGAGATGAAAATCAGAGGGGTCAGAGTGGAGGGAGGGATCAGGGAACGTCAGACTTTTCTCAGTGTCGTTGAAACTATATCTCAAAGGCTAAAGTTAAAATGCGTCTCCAAAAAATAAGACCTGCTTGGCACATTAATTTTTTTTTTTCTGCTAAGATTCGCCCAAAAGCAAGCATTCGTAAAGGGCCCATTCCACCGTCGATTTACTTTATTTTTTTATTATTTTCCCGTTCAACAGATCGTATTAAGTTGTTATATTAGGAGTACTTAGCCAATAGAGCGACGGTAAACGGACCTAGATTTGGAATCTACGATCTTCCGGATTTCAGTCTACGAAATTGGTCACCTTCATAGCAGTATAAGTTGGCTTCACGACACGAATCCTTGAATTGGACTGTAAAGTCTCATCGGAATGGATTGCCAACTCAGACCATTTTGGCGAGTAGTTTCCATCGAGGGGGCTGAGCCTCTTATACTATCTAGCTAGCTATCTATATCTATATACCTAGGCATATCTCAGGTATCTAGAGTTTAAATTGACCATAAAATGAGCCAACGTTTTCCTCCAATAAAAATCAACTTCAGTCCAATATAATTGCAATTAGTAAGCTTGACTTCGATGATTAATTGCGAGCCTCACTTTACCCGACCCAGTTTTGATCACTTAATAAAACGAAGTTGTATGGGGACATGACACGGGGAAGATTGATGGTTCAACAGTATTTACCTATCCGGTCGCGCGCAGTTAAACTGACACACCTTGCCTTCGGACAATATATTGTATGCCAATCACTGGCATCACGCACGGAAGTGTGCATTACCGTAATTTTCGTTTGTTTTGTATCGTAACAGCTCTGAAACAGATACATTATTGAGCAGTTTTGTTATCAAATTTAGGCGTGCTTCCGAACTTTTAAAATGGTTTTGCCATAAAGTTACTTATAGTGGTGGAAATAAAAAAAAAACTGTTTGTAATAAGTATAATAAGCTGAAGCAGGTAGAAGGTTAACCTACCTAGTGCGGTTTTTAAATTTTCTGTAAAAGTTCTATGAACAATTCATAGTTAATATCTACCCAAAAGTACATAGAACTAAGAGGTAACATTACCGAGTTTTACCATGTGTGTAACACTACATACAAGCTAAAACTAACTAATCTCAAATATTTTTACTTAGCAATTATTACCAACCTAGTATAATGAAATTATGTTGTAGCTTAGTATTATGATTATTTCGTTGGTATAGCTTTTTAAATAAATAAATAAACGTTTATTGACCACTTTTAGTTATACTATTTCATGCCATTAGGCGTAGGTACCTACTTTCTGATAGTAAGTTTTCGCAAGATGCTATCTCGAGTCTCTAGAGTCAACTTACTTAGCGGAAGCTCTTAGTTAATTAGGGTTCATGTAGAACCAAGTTCCTAAGTCGTCCGAATTGAGCTGAGCGTTGATATGTCAGTCAGTTAGTTTAATTTGAAATTTCCTTTTATACTTATGTATAAAAGCAGACTATACATTTATAGATTACTTGATAATGCCCGCGACTTCGTCCGCATGGATTAAGTTTTTTAAATTCCCGCGGGAACTCCTTAATTTTCCGGGATATTTAGCCTTTGTCCTTCCCCGCGATAGGTACAACCTATCGCTGTACCAAATTTCATCAAAATCGGTTGAGGGGTTGGGCCGTGAGAGCGTAGCATACACACAGACAGATAGACAGGCAGACAGACAGACACACTTTCGCATTTATAATATTAGTATGGATGTATTAAAAACTCGTAACAAACGTGTAACAGAGCCGACAACGACGCGGCGAATTGGGGTTATATTCGCTTTTTGTTAACATTGATCGAGTTTAGGATGACATGAGCAGTGCTTAGCCCAGCGTGTCGCAATCAGCGGACAAAGCGGGTATTTTATTGTGATTAACATACAGAAAGTGGCATTGTGGTCTCGCCCTGTGACAGTGGCCCGGCGTGCGCGGAAACTGACGCGCGATTCCTAAAATTTGGATGGATATGTGACAAGTTGAACGCGATAGTTTCGGATTTATGTGGTAAGCAATATGCACTTTAAACTTTTTATATAATTATCTTGCTCATATTTTAAATAGTACTTCCGATAGCAATTAACTTTAAATGGCTCTCTGACTTTTGGATGTAAAGCTCAATTCGCAAGGATATATTAGAACTTGTGTTTAAACGTGTAGTAGTATTTCTGTGATGTAAGTAGATTATTTCGAAGGATTTTTAAAAGTTTTACCTGAGTGCGACAGGTCAGCTAACTTAAAGTCATACTTAAAAATGATATAATAATTGATTTTAAGTCTTATTAAGAATTATTCTCACGATGGATAATGAGCTTGTTACCGTTTCATTTAATCTTCAACATGATAGAGTTCAGAATTAGATGAACCACAACCGCCCATTAATGTCCACAGCTGGGCACAGGCCTCCACTCTCATAGGAGAGAGGGAATTAGAGCTTAGACCCACCACGCTGCTCCAATGCGGGTTGGCGGGCTATTTCATTTCAAATATTTGTTCATCAGAATTAGATGTACCTACAAATGTTTGAAATAATTCGTCGTTTAATTTTATTGGTGTGAAACACCTTATACTTTATAAGTCATGTTCAGTTTGACTGTTTACAAAGATTCGCTTCAATTTCGGTCGGGTGCAACTAATCCAGTACCAATATTATACGTGCATGAAACTGTGCCACTATAGCACTGCCTGACCTGGATGCCACTACATCCCACTAGCGAAGAGTTTATTAATTGATCTAAGAGCCGAGTTTACTTTATCTAACTGCACTTTATTTCCAACTAGCTGATGATTCCACGGGAACTCCTTAATTTTCCGGTATAAAAAGTAACCTATGTCACTCTCCAGGTCAACTATGCCCCTTTTATATAATCAAAGCTATGCCCATGCGAAAGATTACGTTGATCCGTTGCTCTGTTGCGACCTGATTGAAGGACAAACCAACAAACAAACAACACACTTTCGCATTTATAGTAATACTAACTGATGCCCGCGACTTAGTCCGCGTGGATTGAGGTTTTTTGGTTCTCGCGGGAACTCTTTAATTTTCAAGATGAAAAGTAGCCCATGTGCTATTATTATTTATTATCTATCTCAGTGCCAAATTTCATCCAGATCCGTTCAGCCGTTGTGGCGTGATTGAGTAATAAACATCCATCCATCCATCCATCCAAACATTGACATTTATAATATTTATACTAGTATAGAAGAATGCCTCTTGATATTATGCACAATCGAGCTCCAACATTGTTATCCACGAACTCCATAAAACGAAATTCAGTGAAATCAGCTATATTTAAACTAATCGGAATCGTAATGGTTTAAATTACAACACCGCTGTCGGTAGGGTACATCGATGCGGCATCGATAGCAGCATCGACAAAATATTGTGTCGATTTGGTCGATTGTTTCGATGATTTATATTTAGTAATTGCATTTCCTACTATTGTTTGAAATTTAGGTGAGTGTTTTCAAATTTTCGTACATTTGCGTTTTACTTAACACAAAATTTAGATTTCCTTTCGGGTACAATGTTGTTTAGGTACCCTTTCGGTATCGGCGACAGATGTTGTAATTGAATACCAATATCAGTTAGCATGCTGCTATAAATATGTGAAAACATGTGTTCAATACAATGTACTTTGTGATAATTAAGTATAATAGAAAATAATATACTTACAGGTATTTTGTTTGAATTTGAAATTTTCTTTGAAAATATAATTTAAGTTAATAATAAATTTAATTTTTTATTATGTTATTAAGGTAGTAAATAATGAGATGCAGCGTTCCTTCGTTCATTACATTTACCATTTAGATGCCCATCCTTAACATCCGCATGCTATCAAAAACCTGGGTTTAACAGTTTTTTCTTGTTCCAACAGTCGAGGAGCAATCGGTCGACGTAGTCACCTCGCGACCTCCAGCAAAGTCGCCGAGTTCCTCACACATCACAACACAGGCAAACAAACGTAAGTGATTTTCTTATTATAGCAGGCGTTTCTTTGCGGCCGTCAATAGATACATAGAGGACAACAAGCTTAGTTTGATATTCATCAAGCAACGTGCGGTACATATGCGATTTGCATCAACGATCCTCCCATTGCGACACACTTAGAAAAAGTTTACTTTTCCACCACAACCACCCAACAACATTCAAATTAAAAACACACTCTACGCTCGTTTTACTACGACAGATAGCTCAGCATTTCCTGAAAATGCTCCAGAAGAAATAAATGCTAATTAAGCTTTTTGTTAACTGTGAATGATTGTCATGTACATAGTAGTTTAGGCGTATCATTTTACATGTCCTCTAGTTCTAGTACCACGTGGTTCCACGCTAGTGATTTTCACACGGGGTTGTTTTTGGCGCATTTGAGGTTTTCTTGCAAACTTTTTGTATTCCAGCCAATGATATCGTGCAAGGTGTAGTATGTATATAAGTAAGTACAATAAAATTGTTATCAGAAGCTCAAACAAGAAGATAATACCTTTCATTTACCATATTATTTTCACACAATATTTGTTTTTCTTTTCTGAATAAAAGCTAGAATCCTATTGCAAATAGAAAAGAAAAGCATAACAGTTTCAAACTATTTTCCAGTGCTAAAATTTTAAAACGCCTAATTAAAAGAGCTCTTTAATTCTACGGGTAGAATGCGCAACTCTGAAAATAAAGCCTTTGCTGTTTTTTTTTGTTTGCAATCTAAGAAGTGCAAACAAAAAAAATTATTAATACCTTATCATTTTTTAGGGTTCCTTAGCCAAATTTGGCAAAAACGGAACCCTTATAGATTCGTCATGTCTGTCTGTGTGTCCGTCCGTATGTCACAGCCACTTTTTTCCGAAACTATAAGAACTATACTGTTGAAACTTGGTAAGTAGATGTATTCTGTGAACCGCATTAAGATTTTCACACAAAACTAGAAAAAAAACAATAAATTTTGGGGGTCCCCATACTTAGAACTGAAACTCAAAATTTTTTTTTTCATCAAACCCATACGTGTGGGGTATCTATGCATAGGTCTTCAAAAATGATATTGAGGATTCTAATATCATTTTTTTTTTTTAACTGAATAGTTTGCACGAGAGACACTTCCAAAGTGGTAAAATGTGTGTCCCCCCCACCGTAACTTCTAAAATAAGAGAATGATAAAACTAAAAAAAATATATGATATACACATGCAAACTTCCACCGAAAATTGAAAATTGGTTTGAACGAGATCTAGTAAGTAAGTAGTTTTTTTTAATAATTTAAAACTTACTACAGGTTTGTACGGAACCCTCGGTGCGCGAGTCCGACTCGCACTTGGCCGGTTTTATCTACATAATATTAGAAGCAGAGTATTTAGATTTTTACGTGAAATAGATGACAAAAATGACACAATTATTTTTTTTTTAAAGTAGGTATACCTGCATCATTTTCGTCTTCCACCTGGGGAAGTGTTCGCCTATTTTGTGGTTTTCGCTCTTAAATTTCATGTAGGAATGCTTGTGCCGATTGGACCTCTGCCGAGGACTAAGACAAGCCTTACCTTGACGATGTTGATAAAATATGATAATAAGTAATTGATTTTTTTATCCACTACAAGTTAACCCTTAACTGGTATCTCACAAGATATAAATGATGATGCAGTCTTACATGGTAGCAGGCTAACCTGCTAGGGGTATGGCAGTTATATTAAACCCACCGTTAAGTACCCACCCACCCACAGTATAAGGGTACCGTACCGTTAACGTTTTCTACACGGCATCGTACGGGAACGCTAAATCGCTAAAACTAGCCACGACCAAGGCCACACACCAGGCAAAATTATAAAATTTAACCATAATTTTGTATATCTCAACAATATTGTATTGTATAGCAAAATATCAATTTAGTTCTCAAAGTTTGTAGCGTAGTACCTACTATAATAACTATATTCTGCAGTGCCTGCAGCAATTATAATGATGAATAGGTACCACTGCGGTTTAGCTCTTGATTAGCAAGTGAAATCCGCATATTGATAAGCCATGCGTTATTAGCCCTCCCAAGTCCAGAAGGCATACTACCATCGCTTAAAGCCTTATTGTTTTAATATTGTTGACGTTCATGTTTTAGAATTATAATCCTTAGATTAGAGACGTCAAGGGGCCATACTGTCAACGCAGCGATATTGTGTCATTATTGTACCTACATACTTTCGTGTTTTAGTATTATAATCCTTATCTTAGGAACGTCAAGGTGCGTGAAATCAAACTGTCATTTTGAGTAATATTACTTAAGTATTGCTTTAAGCGTTGGCAGTATGGCCCAAGGTATGTGACACAAAACTGTCATTTTGTAATAAAACTTCTTTAAACGATGGTAGTAACCCCCCTGAGGTCGCTGTATACATAATCAAATAGCAATTTACGAAGACTGTCATAAACTGTATTACAAGTTTCAATACTGGATCGACCCTCTAATCAAAGGCAAATTGTATACCTATTGACTAAAGTGGAACAAATACATGGAATAGTAATAAAATTGCCTTCTATAATACTGGTAATGAGGATCATGCACTTATGTCTCGTACTATTGTAGGCGGCTTTGAATTCAATAACGAGTGGTGAACTCGAGATGTTTTTATAAATAATTGGTAGATAGAGTGATCCAATATTAGAACTTTTTGGGCGGAATTCGCATGATTTATTCTCCCCAACGTTTTCCTACAAAGTAGGGTAATAATCCATACTAATATTATAAATGCGAAAGCGTGTCTGTCTATCTGTTTGCTACACTTTTACGGCCCAACTACTTAACCGATTTTGATGAAATTTGGTACAGAGATAGGTTACATACCGGGGAAGTACCTACATCTTCTTTTTCTTCTTCTTTAATTTGGATTTAAGAAATATCAAATATCAGTGTTATACAAAACGTATCGTCTATACATAAGATCTTTTTGGGGGTATTTGGTTTAGTATTTTTCTGCTAGTGATTGTGTAAAGTCAAATTCAGCTTAAAATGTTTGTAGGTCAGCACTCGGATCGAATACCTATATTCTTGTGATCAAAATAAGTGAAGGTTTAATAATTATAGTCAATGATTATGATAAGTATTCTGGGCTGACTAATTTATGTTGCAAGTATTAAACGCATAAAATACATGGAATTATACAACAATCATGGAAATAAACAATACGAAGCCTCATCTGTGTGTATAATTTCTTATGTTCATGAGAAATTGCCTGCGTGTTGCAACACTCGAAGTATGAAAATATCGAGATTTTAATTGATTGCTAATCGAGGATGGGACCGCAAGCAATGAATCATAATATTATTATTGACACTTTCGTCCAAGTATTAGTATATACCCTATAATATTTTAAGTTATCAATAGTGAATGAAGATGCACTCATCTAAATTATTGTGGAACTGACTGTGGAAAGTTGCGGAAGTCATTATGATTGCTAAACCAGGAAAACCTCCAAATGATGTTACATCATACAGACCGATTTCTTTGTTACCGATTATTTCAAAACTCTTTGAAAAACTACTACTAATTAGATTGAAACCTATATTAGAAGAAAATAATCTGATACCTGATCATCAGTTCGGATTCAGGGAAAAACACTCCACAATTGATCAAGTACATCGAATAACAAACATAATTGAAAAAGCTCTAGAAGAAAAGAAAGTGTGCTCAACTGTATTTCTGGATGTAGCCCAAGCCTTTGATAAAGTCTGGCATGAAGGTCTTGTTCATAAACTTAAAGTATTACTGCCTGAGCCATTTGCAAACATACTGGAATCATATATATCTGATAGAGTATTTAGGGTAAGACAAGAAGATGCCTACTCTAAACTGAAGGAGATCAAAGCTGGAGTACCTCAAGGAAGCGTTTTAGGACCTATCCTGTACCTCCTGTACACGTGTGATCTTCCCGAACCAATTAACAATACTATCGCTACTTTTGCCGATGATACTGCCATCATAGCTGTGGGTAACACTCACCAGGAGGCAGTGGGAAAAGTACAAACAGCTTTAAATGAGCTCTATAAATGGACGAAAAAATGGCGTATAAGACTTAACGATTCTAAGTCTACCCATATTGACTTTACAAATAAAAAAGCAAATTACTATCCTATTTATATTGACACACAAAAGATACCCTATGCTGATACAGCAAAATATCTTGGAATGAACCTTGATAGTAAGCTACGCTGGAAAGCTCACGTCAAGAAGAAAAGAGAAGACCTAGACATGAGGTACAAAAAAATGTACTGGCTCTTAGGAAGAAACTCATCGTTATCCATACAAAATAAGATACTCTTGTATAAACAAGTCCTGATGCCAGTTTGGACTTATGGTTGTCAGCTGTGGGGCTGTACCAGAAAAAGCAATATCCTAATAATTCAGCGATTCCAAAATAAAGTACTAAGGGGTATCGTCAATGCACCCTGGTACGTCAGAAGGGTGAATTTCCCAACAGCAAAATTTATGCGGCATGGATGAAATCGGTAGTGCAGAACGTTACTATACAGTTCTAATATTTTTTTCTAGGTAGAAGAGGTAGTTACCTATGCACGAGGCTGTAAATATTTCTGGATTAGGATTACAGTTTAAAAAAAATAAATGGTAAAGCTCCGAATTTTTCATTTCAGTGGCTGTCACTGCAACATGTTTCTGTGTAATTTTCCTCATAAAACAAAAAATATTGGTTACTGAGGTTTATGGCTACCTTTATTTTAATCATGAATAGTGATAGTATAATCCCAAAGTATTTTTTTAATAATATCTACCCAGTTTAATAGCAGGAAAGTAAAAATGAATGTGTCACTGAAAGTTCTTTAATTTCGGTGACAAAAAGTTTATCAGGTATATTTTTGCTTAAAACAACTCTAGCTCCCCACGCGTGCGCTTAAAACTTTCGCAACTGTGGCCTCTATATGTTGATCGTGGGAGGACGTGCGCCGCTTGCCTGCGTGTTCCCGCCAAACACATAAGTATGTCATATCGGTGACATGGAACACATTTCTTTTCATTTCCGTGTATAGGTTTATCTTGTCTTGCAATAAGCTAGTAAATTTATTTAAGTATTCATGAATGGGCTAATGGTACTACGTTTATTTGTGTAGTATTCCTTACATCCTATAATAAATAGTTTTCTCGTAATGTTAATTCTTTTCCTTGATTTTAATTTCGGTGTTTTCATTTCGGTTGATTCGGTGGCCTAAACTGACCACCGAAATGACAAAATACTCACCGAAATGATAAAAATTCTCATTTCGGTGAGTTTTTATCATTTCGGTGTATAATTGTTTCATTTCGGTGTATGTTTTTATCATTTCGGTTGATTATTATTTCATTTCGGTGAAAATTCAAGCTAGGAGGTGAATATTTCACAATCTTAGAATACATTTTGCTAATGTGTTTCCAAGACCTGTACTTTTGTGCGATTTACTGTCGATCCGTTTCTCCGTTGCAGCGTGATTGAAGGACAAACCATAATCGTAATCATAGCCTTTATTGCTGAATAAATATTTTACAATGTTATGTTGTTTTATTTAAAAAAAAAAATTTCTGAACATCACCTTGTCCTGCGACATAGGCCTCCTCCAGAGCCTTCCAGATCTTCCTCTCCTGTGTTGTTCGGCGACATGTAGCACCAGCCACCACTCTTAAATCATCTTCCCATCTTTTCCTTTGCCTTCCTTTACACCTTTTCCCATCCCTCGGATACCACTCGGTCACTTCCTTAGTCCATTTTCCACCACTGTCTCTCATCATCTTCTTCTGTCGGACCGGCAGTACGGTTTTCGGAAAAATCGGTCTACAGGAGATCTTCTGGTGTATGCCACGCGCACTTGGGGTGAAGCCATTGAAAAACACGGCGAGGCACTCGCCGTATCTCTGGACATATCTAAGGCATTTGACCGGGTCTGGCACGGCAGTCTTCTCAGTAAGCTCCCAAGGTACGGGATACCTACTGGTTTCTGTAACTGGATATCTGACTTTCCGAGGGAAAGGTAATTTCGGGTTGTCGTTGACGGCAGCTCATCTGACCTAATGGCTGTTAATGCCGGTGTCCCCCAAGGGTCTGTTCTCTCCGCAACACTTTTCCTGCTGCACATCAACGATCTCCTCAAACCCGGTATCTTTGGGTACGCTGATGACAGCACTGTTACGAAGAGATACATGTCCAGTTCTAGAGCCAGTGCTACTGAGATACTTGAGCAAAGAGAGGCGTTGGTGAATCGCGTTAGCTTGACTCTTGAGGAGGTCTCCGATTGGGGTGACGCCAATTTAGTCAAGTTTAATGCCACCAAAATACAGGCGTGTTTATTCACCGCGAAAAAGAGCCCCTTCACCTTGGCTCCAACTTTCTAAAGTATATCCGTCCCGATCAGTGATCATATTGAGCTCTTGGGTATTGAAATCTCATCCAATCTCAATTTCGGGAAATGCATCGAGTTAAAGGCCAAAACAGCTGCCAAAAAACTTGGCATCTTGAACAAGGTGAGGCGGTACTTCACACCGGAACAACGCCTCGCTCTTTATCAGGCCCAAGTTCGTTCTGGCATGGAGTACTGCTGCCACCTTTGGGATGGATCCGCCAAGTACCAACTTGATGCATTAGACTCGATTGATCGCCGGGCCCGAAGAATCATTGGCGATCAATCACTCACGCAGGCGAAACTGCATTGCTTACAGCACCGACGCAATGTCGCTTGCTTATCGATCTTTTATCGGATATACTTTGGAGGGTGTGCTCAGGAACTTTTCAACCTTGTTCCCCCCTCACCGTTCTACCACAGAACAGCAAGAAACCGTTTGCGTTGGCATCCTTATGTGGTTGACGTCCAGTCAGCTCGAACGAAACGGTTCTGTTCTACGTTTCTAATTCGAACCGCTAGGATGTGGAACGCCCTTCCAGCACATGTATTCCCTGCCACGTATAACTTAAGTACCTTCAAGGCAAGAGTGAATAGGCATCTTCTAGGCGGGCGCGCTTCAACCTAGACCACATCATTGCTTTGTATTAAGCGTGATTGTCGTCAAGCGCAAGCCTATCTTGCAATAAAAAAATAATCATGTGTCCAGTCCAACGCCACTTTAGCCTTCTTATATGCTCTATTACATCTTTCACTTTCTAATAGTTTTCAGGTTTATTCTGTCTTTCTTTTTTATGTTTATCAAATTATCATACTTCTCTCCATATTATGTTGACAAGTTTCTAGTTTCTGTGTGTTCGCTTTCGTAAGTGACCAAGTTTGGCATCCGTAAGTTATACACGGTATTATGCAAGTATCAAATACTTTTTGCTTTGCATTTACTGGAAGTTCTTTACTTTTCATAATTTCCTTTAAAGACCAGTATCGTTTCCATGCGTTAATTATTCTTTGGTTAACTTCTTTAGTCATCTGATTGTGTGGATAACTTGTCCCAGATACACATAATCTTCAACATATTCTATTGGTTTGTTATTAACTTTTATAGTAATTTGGTCTCCATTTGTCATCAATTTAGTTTTCTCTGTATTCATAGTTAGACCTACCACAGCACTCTCTTTTTCCAGTTGTTATAACATTATTTCTAGTGTGTTAGGATTGTTACATATTAGAATAAGGTCATCTGCAAACCTGAGATGGTTTAATTTTTTCCCATTTATATTATTAAGTCCATAGTTATCCCAATCTAGATTTTGAAAAACCTTCTCTAAAATGGCTGAGAACAGTTTAGGGGATAGAGGGTCTCCCTGTCTGACTCCCTTTTTTATTTGTAAATCTTCTCCTTCTTTCTCTAGTCTGACTCGTGCTGAACATTTTCTATTTATCTCTTTTATTAATCTAATGAACTTAGTTGGTACTCCCTGTTCTTCGAGTGCCTGCCATAGGTGGTAGTGTTTTATTGAGTCAAAGGCTTTGTTATAGTCGACAAAGCCTAGGTAGTATTCTTTGTTATATTCATTGCATTTTTCAATGTATATGATCAGTTGTGGAGTAATTGCATCTGAATTCTGCTTGTTCTTTTGTTGGACAAACCAACAAACTAACAAACCAATAAACCAACTAACAAACACACTTTTGCATATTATTTCAACCGACTATAACGAGATTTGATTAAATATAATCCGATTTATTTATTTTAAAGTACCAACAAACTAACAAACCAATAAACCAACTAACAAACACACTTTTGCATATGATTTCAACCGACTATAACGAGATTTGATTAAATATAATCCGATTTATTTATTTTAAAGTACCAGGTGAATGCTAAGTTGAAACGCGATCTACCAACTATAATTGACATATTTTTTTAGAATGCCGAGGCTAGCATTGACTGCAGATGAAAGAAAGGAAAGAAGAAGATTATGTGAGCAGAGAAGAAAAGAAAGAATGTTTATATTCGTTTTCGGTGGATTTTAATTTCGGTGGATAGGTTTTTTCATTTCGGTGGCTAGTTATTTCATATCGGTGAACGAATTTTTCATTTCAGTGGCATCACAAATTTAAACACGATTTTTCATTAGTTTATTAAGGTATATTTTGATGGCATTAAATAAGAGCATGAAGAATATCAAGAAGTACAATAAACTACTGTTTAAATTTGAGAAAACTTGATAATACGAAAGTTCACCGAAATGAAACAAAAAAACGCCTTTGTTGAAATTGACCCAGAAACGAAGATATCCATCGCGATCTTCAAATGGACTTCGTAGATATAATCATAAGAAGACAAGCAAAATCCCACGAATACAGGCTTCATCATCATGTAAACGTCGAGGCGATCCAGCTCCTGGACAATACGGATTTAGTGCGTAGACTTAAAAGGACTAAGCCCTTCGAGTTAGTGTAGTGAAGTGAAAGTGTAGTGCTAAGTGCAATGCAAAGAACACAAGAACACAGTGTCTCATAATAAAATTTAGCGTAAACTAAGATAAGTCAATGGACCAATTCTTAGATATAATTTTATAGTATAAGTTTAGGTTAAAATAATGTTACTCATTAGCTTTATTTACTCATAGGCTAGATCGTAACTTTAATAGGGTATTAACTGTAGTTAGTACGTTATGATATATAAAAAAAAAAAAAAAAATCTAAATTATTAAATTAAAACAGCTACACTGATTAAAAAAAAATTTGTCTCTTTGTCTGTAGCGACACTTTACTAACTAATGTATACTGATACATTAGTTAATAAAGTGTCAAAGTATCAGTAAAAACAATAATTTGGTTGCCAATATTTTTACTGAGTCGCCATAAAGGTCAATACGATGCATTGCCTGCGGTCCCTTCCCTCTATTACCAAGTAAAATCGCGATATTGTCATACGAGCATTGTCGTTTTAGACTCAAATAACGAGTATAACCCATACATCATCTAAACTGCAATATTATGTATGTATTGGGCGATCGTATTCTGAACTATGATGTAGCGCTAACAATATTGTTAGCAAAGCGTAGTAAATCGACGGCACTTGTTTTAAAAAAACTCTACCTTTCTAGAAAGGACGGTTTCTACGGTGTCTGGATTCAATGCGGTATTAAGTTGAACGTATATTATTACAAAACGGGTTTTAACGTTTCGGTACAACTGTACTATTACCTATTCTGATGCTGTGTAGAAACTGATTAGGGGTATGGGTTTAATTTAATTAACGCCATACTCCCGCCCGCTACCATCTTAGCATCATCCTACATCATCGCTTACCACTAGCTGATGTGATTGCAGTCAAGGGCTAACTTGTAGTGGAATAAAAAAAAAGCTAAAAGCAACTAATTCTTCAGTACCGAAAATGCTGCAGACGTCAAAAGTACGTAGGTGATTTCGTACCAATTTCAGTATGAAAATTTCGCCGACTACTTACTGCTTGGCTCTTCTTTAATATGCACTCAAACATAACTTTTCTGTAAGCAAGCTATAATCTGAAATATTCAATTTTTAAGGCATTTTATTTATGCACCAATAAATAATTAATGAACATTCGTATTTTGTGACGGAGCTTATATTGACCACTAAGAAGTTCCCTCGAGAGTAGAGAGTTCTGGCTATGGCATTAAATGATGTAAAGTCGCTAGAACTAAACGATTATCCATAACTCGAAGTGTGGGTGTATGCACCCATGCACATGAATAGTATAGTGCGTACTGCGTAATACAAGAGCTAGTATTTTTAATTTAGCTTGCACAAGATACCTAGTAGGATATCTGTTCCATATCTTAATGGAATGTGCCCGAAACGAAGAGTTAAGGATTCCGTAAATTCGTATGCTGTCGGTTTATTCAACACTGTGCTGGCTTACCCGCTTTCAGCCAAAGCAGCGCAAGTGTTGCGGATTAGGATTGGCATCGAAAAGAGAGAATAATATCTAGAGTTTCGATGGATTGCCATTTTTGTTGTGTAGGTACCATAATAATTATAATATGATTAGTGAGTAATGTATCTATAATAATTACTTAATTATTAATTCTGTTATTCTACAGAGGGGCATATTCGCCAAGCGAATAATCTCTAAAAATAAAGATAAAAAAAGAACTAGACAAACAAACTTTACTTACAAAGTTCAAAAGCTCGTAAAATATTATGTAAGTATAGTAATTTTATTTTAATAAACGGGAATTGAAATTAAATTAACTTTATGCGTACTAAATGAATTTCCACAGTCTACCTATACTTGGTTTAATTACCTTATGACCCTTTGAACGATTGCCAGAAAAGCGCCAGCAGTTATCGGGCCGCCCGGCCTTTTGGCACAATGGTCCGGATCTATACGGCGATTATGTCATGCATCGCAATTCCGTACGTCCGTCTGTCTGCGCTACAGTCAACAAATATAGTGCTCTACTTTGTATTCTGATAAACAAAAACTCCTCGCGAATCTTTCGTTATTCGTTCGTGTTCGTTTCGTTTCGTTCATTCGTGGGTTTAGGTTATTAAATAAAAGATTTTAAGGTTTTAGACACATAAATGAATACATACCTTGCGCTGATTCGCTCCAGCATAATTATTAAGTACCTATCAATAACAACAAATATACTATTTATAAATATTATTTCTGTGTTTTTATGTAAATAATGTTATATTTATTTATTCATATGTCTGCTCACCCCTCCCGCTTTCTTTTAAAAGTTTACTCTGCCCTAATGGTTGCCTGGAAGAGATCGCTATATAAGCGATAAAGCCGCCTGTTGTGCCATATCCATTATGATTGTTTTTGTGTTTGTATTTCTTTTAATGGTGTACATTAAAGTATATTTTACTTTTACTTTTACTTTACAACAATTCATAATAATTATATTATGACATAAATTTTATTAACGTTAAACTTTGCAAAAGAGCAATCGCCGAGTTTCTTTATGATTCTTTACTGTAGCAATGTCATTTCGAACCAGTGGTAGATTCACTTGAAGATACAAAAGCAATTGTGAAAGTTTGTTCAATAAATAACTGAATAATTTTACTTTATGTACCTAGCTAGATTTCCGAGAAATTTCGCTCGAAGATTTAGATTCATATATGTAATCCACTGAATTGTTGACGTTATGCAGAAAGTCAACAGTCGAGTGGGAATATCCCATCCATTCCGTGTTATTTTGGGAAGGTCACCGCTGCACATCTGATTTACGCCGCCTGTTGTTCCAAAACGCATTACCTACGCCGATACGCTCCAATAATAAATGTTACTCATTGTTATCAATGGCAGTGCGTCATTTCAATCCCTAGCCTAGATAAACACTAATAGTGCTCACAATTTTATTATAGCTTTGTATAGGGGTGAATTTAGTTCTTCCTTGAGATTTATTCGTTTTGCCGCTAAAATATATATCTAACAAATTGTAAATCGTGGTTGTATGAAATTATTAATCCTTCTTCTCTTATAGACATTTAGAGCTTAGGTACAAGTACACAAATACCTAGTATTTTAGATATTTTGATGAAATAATAATTATTTGTCATGTGCAAGTTACGAATTTGTAGTGAAGATGGGCAACACGGTACAGTACCTACATATATACCTATACCCAATGATTATTTTGCTTTTGGTTCTATTTAGTACTTAGATGTATAAAAAATATTTTTTTAATTCGATGTATATGTGTAATTTTAAAGCTTTACGACGAATACTGAGCAGGTTATTCAAAAAAAAATCTGAGAACATAATAAAATGCAATGCATAAAGCTATAACTTCAACATATTCATTAGTTCATTAAAAAACGAGGCTAAGTAAACTTGGATAATAAACTTCATTAATCCAACACTGATATTTTTCTTGTTGACTGTACTAAACCCAGATAGCGTCTTTGAATGTGTATATCGAATGAGAACAGTTCCCATTTTAAATATACGCTTTAGAAAGACTTGACCTATATAAAAATGTTTCAACGAATTGTAGTCCACCTTATATCTTTAATATCCGTTGGATATTATAAAAACCAGCCAAGTGCGAGTCGAGCTTTACTTTATATCAGGGTTTAATTAGTTTTTATCCTGGTTTAGATCCAAATTATGTAAACTGCTATAATATCTAAACAATGAAACTCCCCATGCCAGGGTAAGAATTTTTTTGATTGCTTTTTTTCTTGCATCCTGAATAATAATTGAACCTCTAATTTAATATTCCATTTAGGATCAAAATTTTACACCAAATATTTAAATGGACCGTTACTTATTCCGTCTACGGCCCTCTGCGCCCACCTAGCAGTGACATTTAACTGGACAGCCAGATAGACTGAGCGACAGCGAGTTCAGCGAGTCCAAGTTAGTCCGCATTCATCGGAGAGTGCATCGTCCTGTTTTATTTTTCAGCTAAGATTTGTATACTTGTAATCGAATGTATAAAAAGTTTAAAATCATTTACCTGAGGGGTTACTACCATCGCCCAAAGCAGTACTTTTTCAAAATAACAGCTTTATGTCACATACCTTGACGTCCCTAAAATAAGGATTAAATTCTAAATCACGAACGTCAACAATATTAAAACAATAATGCTTTTAGCGATGGTAGTATGTCCCCTGGCTATTATTGCAATGTCATAGTGTAGGTACTGTTTTACCAATCGAAAAGACAAGTGGAAGTTTAATGCAATATGTACGACTGTTAGGCAGCTGAATATTATATTCATCTTAATATGGCTGAAAATCATCCCAATTAAACTCGCCTTCGACGGCGGTTTAACAACGGTTCCTCACACAGACGTACAAGGTGGTCAAACATATTCCTAGCCAGCGATCTCTATGTACATTTTCAACTCTTATAATTATGATTATTATTTAAGTACTATCATCGATAGCGTCGGGGGTTATTAAGAGAATTGCTCTGGAAAATTCAATGCCTACCCTTTTTCTTACTGGTCACGCAGCATGGTAGATTAGCCTTAGCCCACTGGAAGCGTTCAATCAATCTAGATGACCTGCAAGTCTAGAAACGTAGGGGCTCGTTAGTCTAATATTAGCCTACGCTAGTAACGAACTACATGTACCTAATATCCAACATCCTTTATTTAAACCGTTTGCTGTTGTTACTCGTTACCCATATTAAATTTCTTCATTTGTCGTTCATTTTATGTAGGCATATATAATTACCTATGTTTGTCGATGCTATTTAGGTTATTGAAAACTTATAAAAAATATTGATGACGCCCGTGACTTATACCATATATATAAGTACATATTTTTTTATACCAGCTCTCTAATTTTCTTACGTACCTCTCTAATTTTCCAAAGTAAGAAGTAGCCCTTCCCCAGGCTGCATGTCACAATGTGAGTCTTAAAATATTTGCATTGCATTTTAGGGAATGTGATAAATTACTCATGATTCTATATAAAACTTTTTTAAAAGAAACAGACTTCAAAAGCACTAATTAGCATTAAATACATTTTTAATTACTTTCATCCAATGTACTCTCAGCCAATGAACAAAAAATCAAAACTCTTAATGTAGGTACCTAGTTTTTGAAGGCGGTGCCTCTTTTTTTGAAGTCGGTTATAAATAATTCATTTTGTTAAAAATAAATTTAAACAATACCTAAGAACATCTATGCTAATATTATAAATGGACCTACTTATGCAAAAAGGAACCAATCCACACACATGCCAAAAATGAGATAAGTATACAGAAAGCTTTTAAAATGCACCTTCTATCGACCCTGGAAAGATCAAAATGATCTGAGATTTTTGACATTGTGAGACCAAAATTGTCAGATCATTTTGATCTTTCCAGGGTCCATAGAAGGTGCATTTTAAAAGCTTTCTGTATACTTATCTCATTTTCGGCATGTGTGTGGATTGGTTCCTTTTTGCATAAGTAGGTCCAAATGCGGAAGTTTAGAAGGATGGATGGATGGAACTCAATCACGCCAGAACGGCTGAACGGATCTGCATGAAATTTGGCACAGAGATAGATTATAGTCTGGATTAGAACATAGGCTGCTTTTTATTCAGAAAAATTTAGGAGTTCCCGGGGGAATCAAATTGACCTCAAACAAAGTCGCGGGCATCAGCTAGTCTTTTATATTTTCTACGGAAGCCAAAAGTATCGATTCAATAAATTCCTGTTATCACACAAGGTCATCGAATGATAACAGACTTGATACTTATTTGCACATACATTTGCGTAATCATAAAGATTATGCGCATTTAAGTAAGTACATAATGTACCTATCATTTTGTCACAATAACGTAAATTGTCGCTCTAAGAGGTCCCAAGTTCGATTCTCCGTTCTCTAATAAAATAAACTACAGTCATGCAGTGAACCTATGGACATTCTGTACTCTGGCCTTGATATTATCTGGATTGAGGGCACCATTATGAAAAACAACATCTTACAAACAAATATTTCAATTATTACAAAAATACTCCCTACGTTTTACCTACTTCTTCTGACTTAAAGCCATTGACATAGAACAAAACTATGTACTTAGCACTCTCCTTTATTTTCAACTATGTAAACAAATTAAAATTTTGTTTGCGTATAGCTTATTCCAAATGTGACTTTATAGGCCATTGTTTGCTGAACTTCAGTTATTCATCCCTAAAATGGCAAAGTGATATGTGGGCAATACTAATTAGCAATAACCAAATTAAATCGCGTCTGGTGATAATGCAGACGTGTGTTTAGTTTGGAACAGCCGGCACCGGACTCCCCTCGTGGCCGGCTCGTCGCGCGCTACACTCGCGTACACGTCTCCGTGTAAAAATAAAGTCGGCGCGCGTCTGTGTACTTCAACCCATTTATAAATTATTAGTAAACCACGGCGCGGGCGCACGACTGCCGTGACCGGGCGCGCTCGCGAAAAAGAAAATCGGTGGGATTCCAAACGCTTTATTCCAAGCATTACTAGAATAACGAGCCCTTGCGCTACCAAGGTAGTCGAACGATTCGAATCCCTAGTGGATGTTCGCGTGTGACGTAATATAAACTTTAACTCCTACGTATTAGATACGAATATTGTGTGGCGTTTGATTTCGTAATAGATTAAAACATTGACGTGTTTATTTATTGATGATTACAGTGTATTTTAGTGCTATCAGTGTTTAATTTGTTCACAAATTATGCCGGAACGACCGAAAAGACGTAAGAACAAAAATAAACGTAAAAATAACAAAAATTCCAATACCGATGTCAACAAAAACAACATTGAAGAAAGTGAGACCCTAAACGAATCTTGTTCAAGCGTTTCTGAAAATATTACGAAAGAAAATGCGACTCCTGTTGAAGATGAGACACTTGATATAACAACATCCGAAACAAGCAATGGCTCCTTTGAAATCGTAAAATCTGACATAAAGCACGTAGCTGATGATGTTAAGAATAAAAATGAATTTATATCTTCTACGTCTCAAATATATGCAGGCTCTAATAATAAGTCCTCAGTTGGAATTATTTCCGAGCCGGAACTGGATAAGGAAGTAACTAAAAAATTAGTTGCCACATCTGAAATATGTCCTGTTTTACATGAAACGAGTAAAACTGATGCAGAAATTCAAACGAAAGAAGTAGTTAATAAAAAAATAACATCATCAGAAGTATGTCCCCTTTCCAAACAATCATTAAGTAATAAAAAAATAAATGAACAAACCGAAGATGTTTTGCAAAAATACATAGTTGAACCACCAGAGCAAGTGGAAACTAGTAAAACCAAATGTAAATTAGATAATACCAAAAAAAGTAAGAGTTGTGACAGTGATGATTGTCCTACTATAGTTGAAATTACTGATGATTATAACGTACAAAGCGATGACAGTAGTTTGTCTGTGGTGAATAATAGTAATGTTTTAATGACCGGAGATGAGTCAGACATTGAATGGGAAAAAGTACATCACTTTAATTTACCACAAACTCAGCTTATCCAAGGGATTTTGTCGAGTGATACGATACCCCTTAATATAGTTCATTGCGATGAAATAAAGTCACTGAGCCCTCAAGAAGAACAATCTTTACGTAACTATTTAGATACTTTAAATTTGTCAACAAATCCTCTAAATTCAAATGATGGAGATATAAAAACGGAAATAGAGCAAATAATAAACCGTGAAATCAAATACAGATTACGAAAAAAAGGATTCACTGAAGACACAACATTTATTCGAGCTGGTCCGTCTAGATCGTTAGCGGTTATTGACGAAGAAGGAAGTGGAGATTCTTCAAAAACATCTAGACGGCATTCATATTTAAGTGATAAAAAAAGCGACAATGAGGAACTAGAGGATGAAGTATTTGAATGTAAACCAACACGTACAGCTAGGTGTAGTAACATTAATTTGAATGCAAATAACTCTAATAAACGTTTAATACCCCAGCCATGTATACGTGTTGATGCGAAACTTAAAGAGCCTGAAATTTCAGAAGCACGAGGTGACTGGTCCATGAAAACAGTTGAAAAGATGACTGGAGCTGAATTAGTATATCTGACAGATTCTTCTAGTAGTACTAGTTCAATGTACGATCTTAATGACGATGATGACAAAGGTGAAGAGACAGACGTAACTGTACGTATGATAACACCAACAATTGAGGTTACAGACACTGAATCGTTACTTTCTAATACATTTTTAACTGAAAATAGTGACAAAAATATAAGTAAATGTTGTGAAAACGAAGATGTCCTTAAATCAACAGACAATTTAACAAAAAGTCTAAAGGATATTGAAAATAATTCTGATGAAAAACATGATGCTCATGAAATTGTAATATTAAGTACTGATGACATAAAAACGAATTTATTTGTAAAAAATATAAATGAATCAAAATCTGCCACGGAATTAGAAGAAATATGTGAAATTAAACTTGAAAATAATTCTAAAGAATCAGCACTAAGCTCTTCGCTTCTTAAAGGTACAGATACATATGACCTGGAAATCAAAGTTTTGAAATGTGAACTTAATAATGCAATCAATAATTTAATCAAAGAAGTTATTTCTGATTCTGAAAATTGTAAAGAAACTTCAAAAGATACAATAACCCGTCAAGATTCTTCTAGTAGCTTAGATTCATCTCAATGTACTATTAAATACAATCCAACTAATTCATCTCTCAATGATGTATCTAATATTTTGCAAGAAGATTCATGCGATAACACAAATAAAGAGAATGTTCAAATTGATACTGGATCTGGTCATGTAAAAGATGTACTACTATGTGTAAATGCAAAGTTACCGCTCCTAAGTAATAAAGCAGAAGATGGATATTCTAAGCAACCTTCTAAATTGAAAGATATATGTGTTAGAAAAATAACTTCTTTTCCATTTGGTGATAAAATCTTAGAAGAACTGGCTCAAGTATCACTCCGGTTACAAAATATGAGTGCTTTAGCTTCTGAACGTAATCAAGCAGTAAAAAATCAACCAGTAAATAAAGGTTCTCAGATAAAGAAAGAACCATATGAATTAAAGAAGTCTTCCGAAAATAAAACCATGTATCATACTAATGTTCCCCCTCCAATATTACCAAGAAAGTCGTCTCTAAAAATAGCTCAAGATGAACCAGTTAAATTTATACCTCCGAAATCAGAAGCCAAGTATGAATGCTTATCACTATCACAGAAAATGCTTATGGAAAAGACTAATACCGCGATAGAAATGGATTTTAAAAGTCAATCTAATCTTCATACAAGCAAAACTAGCATTGGAAATGAAAAAGAATCAAACCGCCCAGTAATAAAAACATCCTTCACACCCATGAAATCAGAAACTGGAAGTCGATTGCTAGCTTTGTTGAGAGATACTTCTCTTTCAAATATTTTGAGTAGGCAATCTTCAGAGGATAGAGACTTGAATCATATACCAAAGTTGAAACCTCATTCAGAAACATTTTCCAGACGACTCTTAGATGAACTAGATTCGACAAATCAATATAGAGAAACAACGAGCACTACAAAAAGCACCTCCACAATTATTTCATCAAGTAGTTCTAAACCCTTACCACCACCAAAGCCTAAAAAACTTACAACTTATTTTTACGAAAGTGATGAAGGTTCAGATTTTAGAAGAAATTCATTTCGTACAATGCATAATAATAAAAAATACTTTCATCACTCTACTGGTAATCTAAATAAAGAAATAGAAGACGACATATCTTCAATACAAAATATGCACAGATATTGTTCAAATTTAAGAAATCAAAGTTACGAGTCCAGTCCCAGAAGACCTTCTTTACCCAAAGACTTATGTGATCAACAGATGGAATATATTCGTCAGAAGGAAAAAGAAGTGGATGAGGAACTTCGTCGTTTAGAGCAAGAACAAAACAAATATAGAGGTCCTAGAGCTCCGATGATTTCTGAAGATAAGAATCATTATGATCAAACAGTTAACTCAAAATCTAAAAGTTTTGTCAACAAAGATTTTACTTCGACATCACAAATACATAAAAATACTGGGAATAGTAAACTATCTTCTCTATTTAGTAGTAGCCAAGAAGAATTGCTTCGAGAAAAAATGTATTCAGAATACTTGAACCAAATGGCGGAAAGGGAACAAAGAAAGCAGCAGAGAGTTATTAAAGTAACTCAAACACCTGTCAGCACAAGTATTTTATCAAAAAGTATGCCCTTACTGGACAATTTTGATTCAAAGATGAATAATCGTATAGAACAAGAATTTATATCAAAAGCAAAAGAAAGGTGGTATAAGCTAGGTATTAAGGATCCAGAGACAAAAGACAAAATGGATGTTGATAGTGATTTGTACAGGGAACCAAAAGTTATTGAACATAAAATAAAAGTGATCGAAGCTGGTGAAGAGAAAGATGTAAAAAACTTACCTAGTCATATGCAAGAATTTGTAAAGTTTACAGTGAAAGACAAAGAGCAAGACACAGGTAGCACTGGTGAGTCGAACGCTGATAAAGCATCCGCGCATGTTGTGGTATTTTGTGCTGTGATCATTTTAGTTTTATCCGTTGGAAAGTTTTTATTACAACTTTTACGAAAAAAGTGATACTAATAAATTATTATGTTTGTAGAAAAATACTTTAATACCTAGTTATATATGTAAGTATAGTAGTTATCATGTGACCTGCATGAGTGAATGGAGTGAACGTTTTTTTTTATTATAGATAGAAAACTTCAAACAGATTGTATCTACTGTTATAACACTGTGAAGGTAAGTTTATAAATTAAAACAACAACGAGCTATTGACATGAGTTTTAAGCTATAATAATTATTTTACTCACTTTATATATTTAATATATAATCTACTAGATGATGCCCGCGATTTCGTCCGTGTGGATTAAGATTTTGCGATTCTCTTGAATTTTCCGGGTTAAAAAGTAGCCTATGTCCTTCCCCGGGATACCAACTCATACAACATATTCCACTAACAAATTTCATTTTCAAAGCGTAGCAGACAGACATACAGATACACTTTCGCATTTATAATATTAGTAGTGTGGATTTGGAATAAAAATAATATAGAAAAATATTATTGCTAACTATTTATTAGTAAGGAAATATATCATTAATTATTAAGATATATATAAGAAATTTAATGCTAGATTGAATCGTCAACTCTATAAACATATTTAAACAGTTACGTAATCAAATATGGCAGAGAAAAGATTAGAACGTGATTGCTTGTCACATAATTTAAGTAAGAATAATAATTATTATAATATGCAAGTCAGTGACGATTGTCAGCAACTGTGTTGCCTCTTGCAAGTGTATGGTCGTGAAATAATATTATTTGGGTTAAGTAGGTACATTATCGATGAATACTTGTCGATTATATTATAATTGCGAATGCGCCTGTTTGTCTGTCTGTCTGTCTACTACGCTTTTACTGCCCATATTTTCAACCGATTTTTATGAAATTTCGTATAGAGATAGGTCGCGGTGCATCCCGGGGAATGACATTTTATCCAGAAAAATTAAGGAGTTACCAAATAAACTCAATCCACGCGGACGAAGTCGCGGGTATCATAACTATAGTCATTTGGGTTTAACATGTTTAAGATACATATGTTACATTTTCCTACCGAGCTATTTTTTAATTTAGCAGAAGTTCTTACAATCATTTTTGCGACATCTAGATTTAGATCTAGAAAACAAATTCGTCACTCAAGGTTCTTGTTTCAGAATAGGGACATGAACTTAGATATACTTATTGAGCAAACATCACGTCCATTTCACGTGCGCAGGTACTTTCGTTTATGAAATCAGCATAATACAAAAATATTTATTGCATCGTAGACGAAGCGACTATAAAATAAAGTAAATAAAAATAAATGAGACTTGGCGTACGCGTGGATTTAGATTTTTGAAAGAAGTTTTTCATAATATCATGGCATAAAATATAGTTTCCCCGGACGCACCCTATCTCGGTTGAACCGATGGGCCATGAAATCGCACCATTACAAACACAGAAATACATGATACAGACTGAGATACTTTCGCATAATTATGATAATATTATCATGGATTTTACGAATCTTGGAAAAGTATATCAAGCTCTTCGATAACATAAATAGAGGTATCATATGAAACAGCAAAAATTATGCTTATCGCTACAGTACTATAATTAAGCGAAAACATTAGCAACTTCATTTAGCTGAACAAACCATTTCATAATTATTTTATTTAAACGCATGTCGATAATTTTATTGTCATCAGAAAATTTTACGACAAATAGCTACCACACTCCAGTCAATAAACAATACAAAAAACTTAACTTGTAGTCGTAAATTTTGTAATTATAACAAAATAAAGGCATGATAATTATTGGCAAATAACTGTTTGCTGCTTGAACACAAAACCTAAAAAAATGATATTTTCTTCACCAACAAAATCTGATTTTCCTATAATTTTGTACCAAAATAATTACATAAAATTTGTTTCTCTGTTTTAGCGTCATTCTTGTTTCAATTTTACATTACGAATACCAAGAAAATTTACAATGGTTATTGACCGAGTGAAGCGAAGATCTCTGAGTCTACTTGAGTGAATTACTTCAAATATAAATATAATATGTAAACCGATGGCCTCCAGCCGAATATGGCTTAAAAAGTTATAACAATCTTTATTTCAGGGGGGCTCTCATAGAAGCGAAAGCGAAGTAAAATATTTTTTATAGCGTTACATAGGGTTGCGGTATTATTATTTTATAGATAACTAGAGGATGCTCGCGACTTCGTTCGCGTGGCATAAGTTTTTTTAATTCCCACAGGCACTCCTCAATTTTCCAGGATAAATCCTGTATCACTCTCCAGGTCCTCAACTATACCCATGCTAAAAATCACGTCGATCCGTGCTCTGTTGCGGTGTGATTGAAGGACAAACTCTCTATTTAAAGTCCTTGGGGATAAAATTTTCAAAAATTGTGAAACTCATATTTCTTTATTTTTACCAGAAGCCCAAATACCAACTTTCATGGTTATAACTTGAAAAATTAAGGACTTTCATACAAACTTTCAACCCCTATTTAACGCCTTTGGGGGTAGAATTTTCAAAAACTGTGAAAAACGTATTTCTTTATTTTAAACCAGAAGCTCAAATACCAAGTTTCATGGATATAACTTGAGAAATGACGGACTTTCATACAAACTTTCACCCCCTATTTCACCCTCTTAGGGGTGGAATTTTGAAAAATCCTTCCTTAGTGAGCGCCTACGTCACAAAAAGAACCTACTGTCAAAATTTCTAACCCCAGCGGTTTAGGCTGTGCGTTGATATATAAGTCAGTCAGTCAGTCAGTCAGTCAGTCAGGACTTTGAATTTTATATATATAGATTAGGAATAGAGTCCAAAAATATATTTTCTTTTCATTTTTCTCTTAAAATCGACGAAATGGGGGGCTTTCAAAGTGGAGATTTTCTAACGTCCAAAGTTGACCTCAGAACTCTCAATTTTCTAAAAGGCTGAGCCTGAAACTTGATCAATTATTTGAATTATATCCTGTACTTGAACAGCGAATACTAAAATTAGATAAATATTATAAGGAAACGAAATTATTTAATTTTTAATGAGCTTCAGTATTTTTAACAGAACTTCACAATGATGTCAATAGATGGCGCTCTGTAATTAAAGTTTATTCGTTTTTGCTTACAAAAAATTGCGAGGTCTCAGTTCGGGGCGAACCACTAGTTTAGATGTGTAGACTATAGATAGGTTAACAACAAAACGGCCTTATGTTGAACCCCGGACGAAAACAGAGGGGTATTATAAGTTCAACGTGTATCTGTTTGTGGCAATAGAGCTGCAAAACGCGTAAACTGATTTTGATTTAGTTTTTTATCAAGGTGACTTGATAGAGAGCTCTTAGCTATGATTCAACAAATTCAATCAATCAATTTTATTGCGAATTTCGGTAGACCAACCTACCACTTGCAATGAATTGATTAAAATTTTGTTCAGCCGTGTGAAGATCAATAATTATTTTTTATGATGATGAAGGGATGTGAGCAGTTGCCTAACACTGTTTCGATTCATCCGAAATTTGGTATAATGTTACTTCAATAATTATCTTATTATACTAAAAATTGGTGATACAGGTGATGACCTAGAATGTGCCGGATAACCAACTTCAACTTACAGCAGAGGTACCGTGTTTGGGCTCATTGGAATGGTCTCAATGAATATGTATAATGCATCGGGGGTTAAAAATTATTAATTTATACTTGCTTTAATAAGAGTTATGACCGCAACTGATATATTTAAAGGTTACTCGCAAATTAAATATTCCGGTGATTTGCTTCATGTGTTAAAGTGCGACGCCCGTGAAAATATTTGGTCCGTCTAAATCGGTACCAAATGGCCTCTGGCGACTCAAAGCACAAACTTATTCCTGTGATTTGTTTCGCACGCCCTTTTGATGCTTTGCGTACATAGAATAATGGAGTAACATCGCACGCAGCCGAGTACTTTGTTTATGGTTCTGTACATAGATGTGTGAAATCCGAAGGTGAAACCATTTTTTTTATTACACTCTAAGTCAGCCCTTGACTGCGATTTCACCTGATATTAAGTGACGATGCAGTCTATGATGGTAACGGGCTAACCTGTACAGTTACATATTGTTATTGCTATACTTCTAAACTAATATTATAAATGCGAAAGTTTGGATGGATGGATGTTTGTTACTCAATCACGCCAGAACAGCTCAACGGATCTTGATGAAATTTGGCACAGAGATAGTTTATAGCCTGAAATTACATAAAGGCTATACTTTTTATGCCGAAAATTTAAAGAGTTCACGCGGGAACCAAAAAGTCGGACGGACGAAGTCGCGTGCAACAGCTTCTTTTAAATATATACATGCTATGATTTCTTCAATCATTTTTTAAATCATCTGTTCTACATCAGCAGAACACACATCTGCAGTAAGCAAACTATAATTAATCGAGATAATATATTATTAGAGCCCTTACAAGATAGTTGGGTAGCCTGCAAACTGTCCTGGCTTGACCTTATCTAAAATCAGTTCATCCATTCTTTCAGTGGCCGCTGTGATTCCACAGAAAGATACAAAATTAATGTAGAACATAAAACAGTAATGGAAAAATAAGCATTTCAATTATTAATATACAAGGCAAAAATGTAATAAGGATTTTGCTGGATGTCATTCTTAATAATTAATTATTAACTTGATGCTAATAAGCTTGATGGCTGATGGAATTATATTATAGCGGATCCTAGTTACGTCGACGCAGGTAATTATGGAGGGAATGCGATGGAATTTCAATTAACGCTCGACTCTATCTACTTTATGTATACCATCGAACTATTTTATCAACTTAATATTACCTCTGCGATAAACTTAATTAAAATATTAACATTGTTTTAAACATGGCTTGAAACCATACCTACTTGATGGAAAACCAATCGCCAGTATCTACGCCATTTTCACACACAATATTTAAAATTAACTACTTACTTCTATTTTCTTGCAATAAATAATTGTATGGATTTTAATGGCAAGGTCAGTCGATTACTTACCTAAGCTATTGTTTTGTACATAACTGTAAAAAAGACGATTAAATAGTTTTAACAAAAAATATTCTCCAGAAATGAAAACAAAAAGTAGAATATACTGCATCAGAAATGATTATGAATAGACATAATATTGTAACTGTGACTCTATTTATAAAGATGTGCGTGCAATGTTGGCAAGGAATATTATTTAGGTGTTACTTCCCTGGCAATGGCGCTTCATTCAATCGTAAAGACCGTGTTTTGTTGCAGTTGATAAATAGAATGTAATTTTTTTTATTATAAAAATGTCATTTTCATTGCGTTGTCTATCTATTGATAGACAAGTAGATACTTAGTTACGTCTACTAACTTTACCATCACCTGAGTACTTAGTTAGTAAAAGTTTTCTGTCAGGATATTGTGGATTGTGTCTCGTAACTCGTTACTGTAAACTTTGAATGCCATTGTATTGTATTGAATTTGACACATCTTAATTGACCGAGCAAAGCGAAGGGATTGACACTTATCCGTCAGTCCATCCGTCCGTCTGTCAGAGCCCTAACTTCAAATTTACAAACGATTTGTAAATCGGTGGCCTAAAAAAATCCTTATTTTCTATGAGCACCCCCCCTAAATTTTTTTTTTCGCTTGACGACCTAAGTTGTGGGGTATCTTCGAATAGCTGTTTTGGACCTGATTACAAAATTATTAATTTTTAATTTTACAGGCTATACGAAAGTTGCTTTTCGTAGACCATTTTTGTCCTGGGTGCTATCTAAAAACGACTTTATATCAAAAGCTGTAACTTACGTATAATTTCAGGCATTACCTGACTAATATCAGCCATATCAAACAGAAATGAAAAATAACATAGTTTTTCCTAGATTAATTATTTATCCTATGGGGCCAATCTTTACCATGATTGTGTACACATAATAGGTATGTAGATGGCGCTACACCGGCATTTTCAATCAGTGTGGCTCGGTTTTGGGCAGAATAAAATTTATCAAATCAAAAAGATCGCAAAGTTATACAAGATGTGAAAAATAAGTTCTTTAATTTAGTTGTACCTACCCGTACGTCTATACTCTATTGGTAGGTCTGAACTCTGAACTTATAGCACAGAATAGGTAATCATAGGACGCGAGGTCTTAGTTCGGGCGACCACAAGTTAATTTTATTATACTCACAATCATGTAATATTTACACGAATAAACTGAAATCGACCTATTATAAACTGTATGTATACTTTTTTTTTTCAGTTATTGAAAACAATACAATAGAAACAATAAAGCTAGCTAGCCTAACCTAATCTATATATATAAAATTCAAAGTCCTGACTGACTGACTGACTGACTTATATATCAACGCACAGCCTAAACCGCTGGGGTTAAAAACTTGAAATTTTGACAGTAGGTTCATTTTGTCACGTAGGCGCTCACTAAGGAAGGATTTTCAAAATTCCACCGCTAAGGGGGTAAAATAGGGGATGAAAGTTTGTATGAAAGTCCGTTATTTCTCAAGTTATATCCATGAAACTTGGTATATGAGCTACCGGTTAAAAATGAAGAATATCGTGTTTCACAGTTTTTGAAAATTCTACCCCCAAAGTGGTGAAATAGGGGATGAAAGATTGTATGAAAGTCCTTCATTTCTCAAGTTATAGCCATGAAACTAAGATTTTAAGCTTTTGGTTAAATAAGAAGAAGTATGTGTTTCAACATTTTTGAAAATTCGACCCCCAAAGGGGTGAAATAGGGTAGTCTTTTATTTAACAAGAAATTTTTCAAGTTAAATCTACGAAACTTGGTATTTTGGCTTTTGGTAAAAATCCAGAAGGATGTGTGTCAGATTTTTAAAAATTCCACCCTCAATGGGGTTAAATACGGGTTGAAAGTTTGTATGAAAGTCCGTCGTTTTTCAAGCTGCTATAGCCATGAAACTTGGTATTTGGGCTTCCGCTAATGATGAAATACGGATTTTAAAGTTTTTGAAATTTCTATCCCCAAGGACGTCAAATAGAGAGTATGTACTTCAATCACGCCGCAACAGAGCAACGGATCGACGTGATTTTTTGCATGGGTATAGCTGGGTAGGTACTTGGGGAGTGACAAAGGCTTCTTTTTAGCCCGGAAAATTAAGGCGTGCCTGTGGAAATTAAAAATCTTAAGCCACGCGAACGAAGTCGCGGGCGTCCTCTAGTTACTATATAAATCATGCCCGCGTGGAATGGTGGCGAGAATGCTGGCTGCATTTCCGCGCTGGACAGCCAGGCTGATCCTTTGCGCAAAAAATGAGCCAGCCCTTCTGTCTATATTATTCTTCTTCTGTCTATTCAGGTATACTTATTTATTTACAAAATATTTTATTTTAAGCGATATTGCTTGTGGGTGGAATCGCGTAAATAATCAAAATTAAATTTCATTGCAGTTGCCCAGTTGGCAAATGTTTTGCCAGCACTAGCTGCAGATTTTGTTTCACTATCATAATAATATTATCTACGTCAGTTTCGACACAGTTTCTGGTTTCGAGTAGGTAGGTATTTCAATATTGTTGAATGAAAACTATACGAAAGACCAACGAAGGCGTTTTAAAGAGGCCTTATTTTTAACAGACTTTTAAAAAAATCTGTGTTCGACTCGTATCTATGCATTTACGTATTTACCTACGTATGTAAGTTTTTTTGTAAGATTTTCTTGTATTCGTATTAATATAAACTGTAAACTGTAGTTTTCTATTTTGGACCTACTTATAACACTTGCTAGTTGCTATACAAAACTTGTGATAAATTATGGTTGTTGATATTGGCTGAATGTTTTGAATTTTGAGTTTGAGCCAATCTAAATCCAGTTTCATATTGCAGTTACGAATAATGTCCTCCCGACCGAATTTCGGCCACGGCGGCCAATCTCCAAAGAGAAATTAGCCATCTGAGCACGAGATATTATAGTGCACAAGACTAAGTGTGTGCGCAAACACAGGTGCACTCTCTGTTCCTTTACTCTCATAGCCTGATGAGACGGAAAATCCGACACGACCGGAGAGAGATCAGGCGCAGGACCGACGACCTTACGTGCTCTCCAAGGCACGGGGTGAAACACCGCCAACTACCTAACTTCTTGTCAGAAAAACCCAATACTTGTTATGACCCGACCCGGGACTGGAACCAGCGACCTCGTTGGCCTTAGTTGAACATGCTAACCACTAGACCAACGAGGCAGTTGTTGAGATGCAGCTAATAATCTATGTTCTAATAAGCTTTTTACAAAATTAAAGAAAGAGACTTTCATGACCTTTGGGATTAGGTAAGTCCCTTATTTATGCCTATAATATCTCATCGCTTTTATGTTGCTCTTAAACGAAGTATTAGTTTTATGGGGGGAGAGATTGACGGAAATTCTAATTGCTGGGTGTCTTTTTACGACCAAGTTTATTACTCCGGGCCCTATGTTAGCTAGGTACATATTCGAATTTGTTAGTAAGAAGTTTGTCAGCAATAATTATTACAATAAGATTTAGTTGATTGACGATCAACTAACCACCTAATGTAATTTTGATAAATGATTGTAGCTTACATTGTCATAATACTTTCAAGTACATGAATGAAGCTTAGATTATTAGTTTCTATATGCAAGTGAGACAGACAGACAGACCACAGGACAGACTTTTTTTTTAATTTAGACAGGTGGACCTGACAACTCACCAAAGTAGGTACCCCAGGTATAGTTTGATTTTATTATTTCCTGCTGATACCTGCACTTCATCTGCGTCGATATAGATTTATGAAAATGTGGAGGTTGACTTCCATCGCTTAAAGCAGTATTATTTTGGAATTGACGTTTTATATGACGTACCTACTTACCAAGACCTCCCTAAAATTTATACAAATATTATAAATGCAAAAGTTTGGATGGATAGATGGATGTTTGTTACTCATTCACGCCAGAACGGCTGAACGGATCTGGATGAAAAGCACAGAGATAGATTATAGTTTGGAATAACACATAGGCTACTTTTTATCCCGAAATAATATAGTTCCCACGGGAACTAAGAAACCTCAATCCACGCGGATGAAGTCGCGGGCATCAGCTAGTGAGGATTATAAATCTGAAACAAGAGCCTCAATGAGATTAAAATCACTTTCACATACAGCTTTAAGCGATGGTAGTAAGCCCACTGAATTATATTATTACGAGATGATGCCCGCGACTTCGTCCGCGTGGATTAAGATTTTTTGATTCCCGCGGGAACTCTTGAATTTTCCGGGATAAAAAGTAGCCTATGTCCTTCCTCAGGAAACAACCTATCCCTATACCAAATTTCATCAAAATCGATGAAATCGTTGAACAGATGGGTCGTGAAAGCGTAGCAGACAGACAGACAGACAGACACACTCTCACATTTATAATATTAGTATGGAACGTCTCATTACACCTCAAAAAAGTGAAATTTTAAAACAATGCTGCTTTAAGCGATGGTAGTAAACCCACTGGGAACTCTTTGATTTTGAATTTAGATTGAGACTAACTGATGCCCGCAACTTCGTCAGCGTGATTTAAGTTTTTTGATTCCCGCGGGAACTTCTGGGATAAAAAGTAGCCTATGTCACTCTCCAGGTCCTCAACTATACCCATTCCAAAAATTACGTCGATCCGTTGCTCCGTTGCGGCGTGATTGAAGGACAAACCAATAAACCAACAAACAAAAACACACTTTCGCATTTATAATATTAGTAATTAGTATGATATGACATGATAGGTACAATGTTTAAAAAACTGTACAATCGATGTTTCCACGTGGTTAATCATACGTAAATATGATTGAGTGGATAATTTGACATATCGGGGTCCGTAACAAAAGCTTGAATGTCAAAGAGCCCGCAGCGCCGGAAGCGGTTCGACTGCGGAAGTGACGAGCTGGGGACGCGGACACTGACCTGCGAGGACGAATGTTATTTAACTTGTATGTATAACTTATTTGCTTGTACATAGTAACTTAATAACATCTTGTCTGTAGGTACCATATTTTACCAAATAAAAAATTACTTTAAGTACTTTACTTTACTTTAACATAATATTACACACTAGATGATGCCCGCGACTTCGTTCGCGTGGATGAGGTTCCTTTTATTCCCGCGAGAACTCGTATATTTTCCGCGATAAAAAGTATAAGTATGTCTTTAGTCTTTACCCGGGACACAGCCTATCTATATATTTCATCGAAGTTGAAAAGATGGGCCGTGAAAGCGGACCGACAGACAGGTAGACACACTTTCGCATTTATAATGTTCTCTCTAAAGAATTAAAAAGTATATGAAGTCCATCATTTTTTAAGTAATAATATTATTATCCATGATAATAATTGGTACGTGGTCTTTCGGTTAAAAATAAAGATATGAAATAAGTACTTACAGGTATACGTGTTTCAGAATTTTTGTAAATTTCAACTCTCCTCGAGCGAAACCAGGGCGGGATAGCTAGTAGGTACCTAAGTAGGTATAATATAAATTTTGTGAGTAGGTATGAGTTAAAAGTAAAAATTATTGTATTAATTATATAAATAAACAAATTTTATCTAAATTTAGCTATTAGGTATTGCTACTTGAGCCAAGAAGTCAACATTAACACTTTTTATTGTGTTTACCGTTGATCACACAGCTATTTATAACGCGAATATTTGATTCTAGAGTCAGATACCTATTTATATTCGCCAGTGTTTACGTTAGAAACTTTTTACCTACTGAAATATTTAATATTTCGGATACATTTTACACCCTCGTTAGTAATCGGTCACTTTCTCCCCGCAGTAAACAATGCTACCTACTATTAATAAAATAAAAATATTTCACTGCAATTTAAATTATGAAACTGATGACGTTATTTCCATTTTTCCTTCTCTTGGTCTTGGTCTTGCAATAATCTGTGAGCATTGTGAGATTACATAATATTATATTGAACTCAAAATGAATGGAAATAATCTTTCACATTACTGACAAATAAAATTAAGCGCTTTAGTGCTGTTTGTAGGATTGAAGAGTAGGCTCATCATTGAGTTGAAGATCGTAGAGATACAGAACTGCCCCCCGATTGTGTACGAAAATCGGAATCAGTTAAGTTTTTCAAATGGATAATTCGACGTTGAAGGAGTGCAAATATTCCTGCATGTCAAAGAGCATGTATCAACTCCTTAAACAGTCCGAATAATACGTTTTAAGCACTCAATTAATGATTTCGATTTTCTCAGATACTCTAAATTATATTAACCCACCGTTAAAATGTTTTAATGCTAAAAATAATGAGGTCTTTGGACCTCGTAAAATGTAATGTAAAAACGCTATTCCAGTATCTTTTAATAATTAATTGATGAGCATTATGTACCATTTAGCCAAGAGTGAGAGAAGCACTTTACGGAATAGAGAATTGAAATATTCCGTGCTGTTAGGTAAGTACCTACAACTAGGTAGGTACTTATACTCGTATATCAGAAGTACTTATATATAATACTTACATATACTACTTAAATGTAATACAAGTACTTATATTATATCAGAAGTGATTGCGATCATTACAGCTGTAGCTCTCAAAGTTGGTTGCAAAGTAACTATAATAATAATATGTAATAACAAACGTGTGCTAGTGTTGCAAGGTTGTTCTTCGCATCTTGTTCACCAGTCAAGTGTGTGACTGTTTTGCAAAACTTCACTACCTCTAGTAGGCACGCGGCAGTCGCCCTCTCTGAGCGTAGTCATTGCTCTGCGAACATTCCGTACTTATACCTTAACAATTATTTTTAATTGCACGGACCCAGTCGCCTCTCGTATTGTTTTAATGGCGCGAACGCTTTTTAACTATCATAAATACGGATAAAAGCACTAGGACTTTAATCTGGTAATATTGTAGGTGAGATTTCACGTTGAAAAATTACAAACGCTACAAAGAAAAGTGTACTTACTTACTGAATAAGTCTGAAACACACACTGAAAAATAATGACCATAACTGATGCCTACCTCTGTTTGCGTCGGAGGTTAAAAGTCGGTCAAAAATTACAAAGTATAAAATCACTGTAGGTACTTATCATAATATCAGTGATGCTTTATTGAATTTTAAAAAATAGGTATTTTATTTCAGTAGGTACCTAAGTAGGTAGTAAAAGTTAACTACCTATCAAGTCTAAAAAGTTACGAATCTATATTTTTTTCTGCAGATTTTACTTTCAGCTATGATGAGTTTATTCATCGGAACTAATAGGAGCGTATTCATACTAAGTCAATAAATTATACAAGTTCGATTAATTCAGAAAAGAGGCGCCCTCTAACACACGAACGATACAACGTTGAATGAAAATGCGTAAAATCCCCACCAGATGTCTATACGTACCTATTTTTCCTCAGTTTTCTCAATCGATTACACAATATCCGTTGAGTTAAGAGTAATCCTAATGATAGATGAGATTAGTAATTTTAGTTAGAGTGAACTTGCCAAAAATTTAATATTATTAGGTATCTACTCTTACTAATTGGTATATTATGACAACATTATTTGAACCCATTACATAATATTGGGTTGTCTCATTTAAGCGGCTCCACGAGGGTTCAAGATTTTGCCTCCGGTTGGGTCAGCAGTTTTTATAGCGTATATTAAGTACTTTAAGGAAGTCAACGAGACAACGACCTAGAGCATTAGTTACTCTTTAATCTTTATTAATTTTAGGATTACGAGAAGCTAGGTCAAGATAACATAGGTAGGTCAAGCTTTTTAACTAATTTTTTTTAATGAAAGAATTTTGAAATCCCTTTTTACCTATTTAGAATACTTTTATGTTTGGCCATAGAAAGTACCTAATAATAATAATAATTAGTTTTAAAAAGTTGTCCTGCTTCCCGAAGCTTCTGATGTAAAAGTTATGTAAAAGTTGAATTTTTTCGAGCGAGTAACTTTCAGTTCCTGCAAACACAAATTCAATTGTGTTTTGTCAACAAATAAACTTTTAAAGTACCTACTTACCACTAATTATTAAACTACCACTAATTCGGAATGATTACCTAGTTACTACCGAGAAGAATCACCAAAAAATTCGACTGTTGTTCTTGTCCTGCTTGCTTTGCCTTGGTTGCTGATCTTTTAAGGTAGACCGTAGACAATAGAATGTGCCCACTACACATACATTAGTAAAAATACCATTCCATATCTGTCTTGAAGGGTTGTTCGTGAGTGATGGCTCCATTACAATATTGTGAATTTGTCGATCTTTGTCAATCGATCATAGAACCTGTCTGAAAACGTAAAACATTTCGTGAACATCGCAAACTGTATCAACTTTTAGTTGCTTCATAAACGAATTTCAGCTTACAAAGATTAAAACAAAAAGATACATAAGGAGGTCCTTATTTATCTTTTTATTTTAATAGTATAACCTATAGTATAATGTTTTCCTTCTACTTTTGCTATTACAAGCTAGCCCCCCCTGAATGCAATCTCATACCATACAGTCGTAGTAGTAAAAAAAAATAAGAAGATCATGAAAAATGGTAAATGATGATAAGATCTCGATCGATTTCTTCACGGGTTCGTACACTAAATCGCTTGACGGCACCGTTTTGCCCGTCCTTTGTATCCTTATAAAGAGCACCTCCTTGCTACGTTTAGGTGCCACTACAGCCCATTAACGTCCCACTGCTGGGCACAGGCCTCCACTCTCATAAGAGAGAGGGAATTAGAGCTTAGACCCACCACGCTGCTCCAATGAGGGTTGGCGGGCTTTAACGACTATTATCATGTTTGTGATATTAACCAAGACCAACGGCTTAACGTGCTCTCCGAGGCACGAGGGTAAAACACCGCCAACTTCCTAACTCCGGGCTAGTACTGAGAATTTCTAGTCGAAAACCCCAATACTTAATTATGGCCCGACCCGGGACTCGAACCCGAGTCCTCGTCGGCCGCAGTCAAACATGCTTATCACTAGACCAACGAGGCAGTCACGTTTAGGAAACATTGGAGGAAAACCAAAACACTACAGAACATCAAAATTCACCTTCAAGCATTTGTTTGTTAAATGCTCGAAACATCTCCATTAATCCCTCATTTGTCACTATAAATTAATCAAAGCTTTATGGTTAAGCAGCTGTATGGTATTAGATAATAGTGCCAAGTCATATCATTCGGAATTCATACCCGAATAGGGTACCCGTGGGAGAATTTGCAGTTGATAAGATTAATTAGAGTTGCGGTTGAATTAATAACACTGCCCGTCCACTGCTAGGGAATTTAAGGGTACGGTAAAACTGTTAGCTTACACAGACAGCGGAAACTTCCTGTACAACGCAGGACAAGGAAATCAGAAAATTCTAGCGAGCGAATGAATTGTAAATCTTACATGTGCGTTTTCTTTGTTCTAAAATAATTTTCCGTATTCTAAACTAGATGATGCAAGCGACTTCGTCCGCATGGATTGATGTTTTTTGATTCCCGCGAAAACTCTTCAATCTTCCGGGATAAAAAGTAGCCTATGTAAGGACATAGGCTACTTTTTATCCCGGACGGAAGACTCATCATCCATTATAATATTAGTATGGATTTACATAATAAGTAATATCTTTTTTTTTACATCTACGTGTTAAATTACAAGTATTAAGTATTAAGTTATTGATTTTACATTTCCTTCACTTACAAATATTACAAAACCTACATGAACCGGATGTAAATCATTTGTTTTAATCGGTGCAAGCAGGACTAGTTGCAAACCTTTTATCAGTACCTTCGAAAGCCTTTATTGGACTATACTTCCTGCCTAAATGAGTTTAAATTTAGTTAGGCAAATTATTGACGGGGATAGCGGCGTGGAAATTTTCTAGTGCTTTTACGCACAGTTATGGTACTTTGATATGGGGGGCGGTCACCATTTCTTTTACATAATGACAAAAATTCACGTCAAGTCGTAGTGGATTTTCATAGGCGGATTTTAGCGCGCGCAATTTCTAGATTTAGTCTAGGCAACGGGGCGGTCTGTTGTATGGAGACCCCCACATTGAATCCTCAGTCGATGAAACTTGGCCGGGTTTTAGTATTGTATGATCCAAAACTTACACAAAAATATCCACCAAAAAAAAAACCAGAAGTTAGGTTTTTATTCCTAAAAGTACAAATAGCTTAATATTTTGAACTGAATAATATCTCGCTCCATTTTTTTTTACCAAACTAATAATTAATAGCCTTATTATGAGGTACTCGATAAAAATCCAAAACATTATTTAAACGGACCTATTTTTTTTTAAAGTGGTTTCCTTTTTTTGTCCGTAATTTCGGCAAAAAAATTGCTCATTCGATTTTTTATTTTCACATGTCCATAAAATGCTGTTTAGCATAACGTATAAGAAAATCCAACAAAATATTTATACCAAAATCAATTTATCTCATATTTATCTTATATTAATTAAATACAAAATATTTCTTTACAAAATGATTTTAGTTTTTAATGCGTTTGATTTTATTATATTTGATATTTTCATAGTTGGTAGGAAAAAAAAATATTGTAATCGTATCAATAAAAAAAATTGACGGAGAAATTTTTCACTACGAATAAAAAGGTAACTTTTGAAAAAAATATAGACTGATAGTATATCAATTGTTGAATTTTAAATTTTTAGGTATTAAACGGCAATAAAAGGACATTCCAGTGAAAAGTTTCAATGAGCAAATTTTCCGATGCAAGTAACATTAAAAAAACATATTTTTTCAAAATTTGATTGTGTTATCTTCGAGTATTTGTTGGATATTTCTTATTTAGTTTCCATACCTTTACGTGAATGTTTCAAGTGAAGAAAGTTTTGACGGATCATTTTTGCGGACCAAGATATTAGACATAAAAGAGTTTAGGTAAAAATACCTAACTTCTGGTAAAATTTTTTGTTGGATATTTATAAAATACCTTTACGTTATGATACTTTATCATACTGTAAAGTTTCATCGTCTGAGGAATTACTGTTGGAATCCACTAGCTTCCTTTCCTAGACTAATTGGTATGTTGGCATTAATACAACCGCGATACATTGACATATTATTTAATGAGTATGTATTTATAAAGATAGTTCACATCTAAAGATCTATGATTCTATTATCTATGGATGTTAATACTAGAACTGGCAATCGCTTGTTAAGATTTGAGAATCGCTTGCTAAATCGCTATCTCTCTGTACGAAAGCTTATTAGTTCCTAAACAATAGTAAATCGAATCGTATAACCCGAGTGAGGGATAAGTTATTATAACCCTGTTTATAGGCACATAACTATGTCGAAAAGTAGGTATATAAACAAATCCCTCGACGCGGCATAGTAAATACAGATAAAGTTTTTAAGATAAAGTCTCTGTATCTAATATACTAAGCTATGTAATCTAAGTATTGTTAAGGTTGTGGTACCAGGTACCTACTAACTTATTATCTTCGATTAAGGCACTATTTGAATATTAAAGTGGACTGGGAAACTATGATTATTATGATTTATAGAGGTAATGTGTACCTAAACGTGGACAATAAGGGCAAACACAAACTAGGGACAGGAAACTGTCAGAGCCACTCAGAGGAGAAACACGTTGTCTGTCGCGCTAGTCTGTACCTACAGGGTCTATAAAGAAGAACTTATTGACGCGGACTTTTTGTCTTTTGTCGAAGTATAGCAATCACATAAAAAGTTATGCCCGTGTGTAAAAGTGGTTGCATTTCCACACTGGACAGCACCTCTTAAATAATATACCTCAATTCATTTTATTCACGATGACCTAGCAGTAAAGAGGTCCCTACCTTACAAATGACTACCCTGGCTTCAATCCCTGTGCTCGCCACTGCTGGACAGCCAAGCTGATTCTTCGCGCATATAATAAGTCAGACTATTGTTTAAAAAATCACGGTCGTACTCGTCGTATTGAATCACGTCCGCATGGCATGACTATAGCCACTATACCTCAATAAATTACCTAATTACATTGTAACTCTCTGCTGACTGCAGACTTCCGAAAAATTGTGAAAATTTACCTAATTTTTATTTAACCTCTCCCAAAAATAAACTACAAAAACTGGAGTTAAACTTAATGACATATTGTTTATACAGATTGTGATGTTTGCCGTAAAATAGGACGAAATACAATTACAGCTATTGATAATTAAAGCTTGATCGGAACTCTCATCGCTGCGACGTTACGTATACACGGCAGTAAGATATTAGAACTTAAGTTTTTAACATAATTATTGTATGTGGGTACATATACGCGTCCGATATCGCAATAACGCAGATACTTCAATATTGCGCGTTCGCATAAAAATACCTTACCATCTAATGTCAGCCGCTGTTACATAAAAGTCTACCTCATATTATCAGTTAAAAATCTACCGTCAGTGCTATCAAATTGGAAAATTACTTATTGATTGCCTAGTTCCCAGAATATCTAATTAATTTCGCATTCAACTCATCAGCATTAATTAACGGGATTGGCAATTATCATGTAACCGTACAAGTAATTATTCTGAACAAGGAATGATTCTACGAAAAGCTTTGAACCTTTGAAAATTGTGACACTATATTATTACTTACTGATTAAATCCCTTGTCTAAAACTTTTTTAATCTATACATGAAAATACAACGAAAATGCAAATAGTTGACTCGACTCTATGTTGTTCTATCTATGTAGAGAAAATCTATCCATGAGAAGGACGAAAATTAGGGTCATGTACCGAAAGATACGCAAAGGTCTCGAAACATCCGGTTAAGAGCGTGGTGTGAGATAAGATTAGTAGATGGGCAATATATTACAGAGCATTATTGTAGATAAGTATGCGATAGGTATTTTCCTTTTACCTATATAATCAAAAAATCAAAATTTCTCTCATAATACATGTCAAAACTCTTCACTAGTTGGAAACGATTTATAAGTATTTTAATTATATTTAACGCAAATTTACTAAAAGCGGGCTAGAAACTCAGCCGTTACTATAATTATATTATGTACACAAAGACACAAACATTAGCTAATAGACGATACTCGCGAGTTGCCTCTCGTAGGCTTAGGTTTTTTTAAAGCCCCGTGGGAACTCTTTGATTTTCCGTCTTGATATTTTCTTGAAGTCTGTGTATGATAGTATTACGTGGTAGTATCATTATATAATTTCTTGTGTTTAACTAAATGCAAAGAAAGTATGCATGTTTGCCACTAAGAAATTTAAAAAATTCAGCAATGTAATTTTTTACATCATTAATGATTTAAGCAATACATATACTTTACACCGAAACCTTTTTCCTATTAAGCATAATATGATAATAGTTAGTATTATATCAAATAGCGTTGGCCGCAAAAGTATATACTCAATATACATAATTACCTAGGTCTCTCGACGAAAAAGTCGTTACAGAAGTCGTGACTCTGTTCAAAAGAAAATCAGCCGATACTAAATTCACCTCACATACTTTCCACGAAAGTTTCCGACGTAGCTGAATTATGTTACAACGTTGTAGTAATAAATTTATTTTATCTCAAAAAATTTAGTTGGAGAGTCAGTAGTCAGCCGTGGTTTCATGAGTTTTAGGTCACGACTCACGTTTATAAGAACCTGGTTTTTAAAATACTCCTTCAAGTTTCATGAAATAAGAAAACTTGTAAACTAAAAACTATAATAAACTCAATAAACTCAATTTATTTTGATACAGGTGTCTCTTATGTTACGTCATGTTTTGACTCTACCACCGCGGGTTCGGAATTCAGTTCGGCTGAGAAAAGCCAGTAAGAAACTCAGCAGTTCTTTTCAAAAAAACAAGATAATATTACAATACGTAGATATTATATAAATTAAATACAGTAGTGTAAGTTATTATACTATCCTGTGGGCGCTGGACCCAAAGTCGATTGCTTCATACAACTTTGTCATTAACAAATTCGTCAATTGTTTAATAGCCTCGACAACTTAAGTTTTCCTTTACGGTTTTTTTAAATTCATATAACGGCAAATAATAGTAAATGAACGTTTTCGTAAAGTTTGTTTATTTTTTTTGGAGATAAGGTTTTTCTTGCTCCAGTAATTATAGAAATTACATTACCTACAATAAAAAGTAAATTCATATAAAATATGTAATTTTCTTATTATTCGAGGTCTAGTTGAGTGTAAATTGAGGTCAATAGGTCTTCTTGACACCCAAGAAATTTTTTATTAGAGGGTCAATGGTTAAACAACGTTGGTAATTTATCATATCCGACATTCTGTACTCTTGTCATTACTTATGCCAGTTGATCGTCGGGTTACATTATTGATATAGGTAATAGGTTTAACTCAGGAATAAATTTGAAATTTTGACAGAAGTGTTAAGTATACGAATTCTGTCAAAGTAGCAGCTAAGACTCTGGCAAGGATAACCCGTCGTTTCTTCAATCGGGTCTTGAGGTTTCTTCAAAGAATATACCTACATATTGTTGTTTTTATTTATATAAATTAATTTTCATAAGTTGATATGTTTTTCTAATTAAATAACTCAATGTAAATTAACACCTAAACTTTCGCTACCATATTTTAAAATATGTACCTATACTATAATTTCAAAGCCCCACATTCGAAGAAACAGCTAGGTGGACCGGATTATAGAGTTTATTTCGAGATGCCTACCTACCTATTTTGTTTCAATCTATTTTAGCCCTTCCTGTTTTGTTCGGCGACGAACGTGCAAATTTAAGGGCACCACAAAATGTATTTCAATGAAAATAGAAATATGTGTGATATTAGGTATTTTCGTCCGTCTCGCACCTCTGTAGGTAGGTAGGTACAGTTTTCTAAAGCTCTACCTTTTTACAACTTTGTAGGTACGCATGATTATAAGAGACTGTGTTATCGAAATCAATGATAATAATAAAAATAACCGTAACAACCATTATTGAATTAATATAATATAATTATTGTTAAAAGTACCTACTTGTGAGTGAACCGATTTTTTCCCATTTTCATGTAATACCTAATGTATTTAATGATTATAAGCACACATGCACACATACACATTCTATTCTATAATTTTATGAAGAAATTAGGCAAAATACGTTTCACGGCATGACTGACCTTAGAACGTTGTTCTAAGGCTGGCTAGCATGTAGGGTATGATTATCACATTGTGCGATAATCTTGATTGGCATAGATATAATATTACTGATACAATTACCGTGCAAGTGCATTTAACTAGTGAGACTGTCAGATGTGCGATTACTATCATGATATGATTTTTAAAATAAATTTTATTCGGTTGTGCGTTTTATATGTATTATGAGTACGAGTAAGTTAGTAATAATTCAGTAAAATTGAGTAAAAAAATAAATTCTATTCTTATCTTAATCTTATAAATATTATAATTATGCGAAAGTTTGGATGGATGTAGGGATGTGTGGATGTATGGATGTGTGGATGTATGGATGTTTGTTACTCAATCACGCTCCAACGGCTGAACGGTTCTGGATGAAATTTGACACAGAGATAGATTATAGTCTGGAATATCACATAGGCTACTTTTTATCCCGGAAAATTAAAGAGTTCCCGCGGGAACCGAAAACCCTCAATCCACGCGGACGAAGTCGCGGGCATCAGCTAGTATCCAATAAATAAATAATTACATACGATAGGTATGTATAGTCCCACTTACAGAGACGACGTATGTAGAGCCGAAATTTCGTGGCTTTACTGTACATTCAAATAAATATTATAAATGCGAAAGTTTGGATGGATGTAAGTATGGATGTATGGATGTATGGATGTATGGATGTATGGATGTATGGATGTATGGATGTATAGATGTATGGATGTATGGATGTGTGGATGTTTGTTACTCAATCACGCTCCAACGGCTCAACGGATCTGGATGATATTTGGCACAGAGATAGATTATAGTCTGGAATAGCACATAGGCTACTTTTTATCCCGGAAAATTAAAGAGTTCCCGTGGGAACCGAAAAACCTCAATCCACGCGGACGAAGTCGCGGGCATCAGCTAGTATTATATGAATTATAGCTGTCAGTACCTATTCAATGTTTCTGTGGTGTCACTCATATTCACTTCCAAATTAATCAACAACCTTTTTTCTGATAAAATAGTGATAAAAGAACCGTCCACATAGAAATTCCCATCAAAAACCTTTCATTAATTCAAAAGGTATTTTTCACCGTGGCCACAGAGTTTCCATTGTTTTCCATTTTCCACAGGGTAACCGTATCACGTCATGCGGCGTTATCAGTGGCAGACTCATCAGTACGCTAGCGACCGTCAAACGTAACGCACGTACGCCCCTGTGTCGTTTTTCCGCGAGTTTTCCCACCGTGTATAATGTCACAGTGGCATTAAAGCCTTATCCTTGTTGTATGCTAATAAATAGTCGGATTATCGTGCGTAAAAGGTATAATTGGGCAAATGACAAGTTAATGGGTGCGATCTCAACCCCGTGTGTGCGCACGTGACAGGATTACGGAAAGGGGTACCTTTAATTCTTCTGTTGTTGTTTGTAAAAATGTAAGTAGATATGTTATCTATATATATATAAATCTCGTGTCACAATGTTTGTCCTCAATGGACTTCTAAACCACTTAACCGATTATAATAAAATTCGCACACCATGTGCAGTTCGATCTAACTTGAGAGATAGGATAGTTTATATTATATAGATTAGGATTATTAGTGCTACCCGTGCGAAGCCGGGGCGGATCGCTAGTGTACCTATATAGATTAACTAGTAGCAACTTATACTTTTAGAGCCACTTTGGTACTTAGCGACTGTAGAAGTTTTTCTTATTAGTAGGTTTATACATTTTTCACTTCTTTTGGGCTTTGGTGGAAAAACTACATTAACATTATTTTATAGATGAACTTGTACTGAAGCGTCAAACTTCAGTATCAAAGTATTGTCGAAGGTCGATTGCGTTTATCTTTTATCGTAGACCGTAATATTTTTATTTTAAATTATTGTTTTTCAACTGGTTTCGCTGTTTCGTCTCATAAATAAGTGTGTCAAATGTTGTGATACTTAAATATTGTTACCTAATACCTTGTGACGCTTGTCAAACGTACCTACACAAAAACTACATTAATAAAACTAATTATTACAAAGTAACACTAATAAAACGTAAATTTCATTATAACTATTCAATTGTACAAAAAGACTACTACTACTAACTAAATTAATTCATCTAAATTAAAACTTGAAACCAGAACTCAAATCAACTAACTACGTAAAACGAAACACATTTATAACCTGCGCAAGGGCAGGGAGTGATTTGACATGACGGAAGACGTCACTCGAAGCGCTAAGTGACTATTCACTTTTTACTGCCGTTAATTTGGAAAATTGTGATATCTCTAATCTCGTTGATTCTAGAATTTAAAATCGATAGAAATACAGCTGTGAACTACTATTATACAAGAAAGTGACTAATCCCCGATATTGGGTGAGTGTTGAAAATTATCTAAAATAAAGAATAGTTACTTACATGTAAGATTGCATCATTCTTCATTTCTATCATTTATCATGCTGATTAATTGTCATTTTAGTTCATTATTATTACCTTAGTCTCATTATCGCTTTAGCTATGCTTGTCGTTTGTTATTTTAATAAAATTCTTGTATCGAAAAGTCGAGAACGTTGACATGACCTTAGGTACCCTATAACTATTAGACTAGAATTATTTGTAACTACATCATATTTAACTATTACTTGTGAATCGATTTATTATTAATTATTCTTTTAAAATGAAATACCAAGCTAAACTTGAGTTCTGAAGTCGAAATTTGATAATATCTAACTGCATTGTAAGAAAACGTAATTCTACCAGTTTTTTTAATGTACCTACATAGTTTAGATTGCCGCATCATCATTGATCACTATTTAATGCTTTAATTATTGCTTCTGCCCTCTCACCACATCACACATTCATCAATTCACGGAAGCCGACGATCGATGTTATGTTGCAGTCAAACTATGAAACTGGACATTTTTCTAAAATGCCGGTTTCGGTCAACATTTCAGGGAGCCTACTACGGGATCTTTCTACCGGATCATTCTACGTGGTCTACCACTACTCGCGACCACTCTGCAGAGCGAACCACCCCTTGGGTCATCCTGCAGCCGGTTCATCATCTACCTGCCACGATACTGTTCATCTACCCTACCCTCTGCGGTCGAACAGCACTACCCTGCGAGCGTAACCACGAGGGATCATCAAAAAGGGCAGTGGCATTCTATGTGAACTACACTAGATATAACTAGAACTGCAAGGTGCATAAACCCACGACCTAGTCCGCGGTACTACCTACATCTGTTAAATATTTTTTTATAACTTTCTTAAAAATAAATTTTATAAATTGTTAATTTTGTGATTAAGTTATTTATACTAACCCTACATCTCTTTGTTAACGACCTAACCCGTTACAATGGCGCCCACCGATTCTATGTACTATGCAGTTCTGGTGAGTTCTAGGTAAGTTCTAAGCACTTTGTAGTTATCATTGGTGGTGGTGGTACTTAGATTACTAGTTTAAGCTAACTTTAGGCTAAGTTCATATTGTGATTGTATCATATCTATTGTTAATTTAGTTTGCAACACTCACGCAATATTTTGCTATTGATTTTAATTATTCTACAAATATCTAATAATGTCGTTTCACATAAAATATCTTTCACTGCAAAAAGCTGAGCTCGAATATGAAGTAGCTGTTCGCGGTAGCACACCAGCTGATTCTGTTGCTGAACTACGTAAACAAATTGTTAAATTAGCTCCAAACTTACCTCCGGAAGATATACTGGAGTCACATTTAGATGCGAAAGTTGATTTGAGCGCGGTTAGAGAGACACTGATTAAAACGCAAAATAATATCATAACTCTAAAAAATAAATTTGATAAAAATTTGTTTACTAGAACCGAAACATTACTACATCATATTCACCATAGAATTAATCGTATTACACCTACTGCAGACTGTGCTGACATTTACAAAGTATGTCGCACCAACTACAAATCTCAATACAACGACATACATGATCTGAAACCTCAGCCATCTGAACCACTTCCTGGTAATACTGAAACCACGGATACTGCTGCTACAACTGACGCTAGTGAATCTGAGCGCATCGTTACTTGTGAACGGAATTTAATCACTGAAATAGGTAAAATTAAGTTTTCTGGCAAAACGTGTGTAAGACCATTTATACAAAAGATGGATGAGTTTGTGTTATCACGAAATATTACACCTAGCAAAATAATGACATACGCTTCCGAATTCTTTACTGAAGACGCACTACACTGGTACCGTTTCAAAAAGCCCAAAGTCAATTCTTGGAATGAACTAGTGGAGTTGTTGAAGCGAGACTTTAGTGATAGTGATTATGACTACAGACTTCTTGCCGAAATTCGCAATCGTACACAGGGTGAGAAGGAGAATATCACTATATATTTATCTATAATGCACGGTATGTTCTCGCGCTTAAACAAACCTCTCTCGGAAAGTGAACAACTTGAAATCTTACTGCACAACATAAGACCGTGTTACGCAAGCACACTAGCGGCATCTTCTGAAATCAACACTTTAGACACACTAATGAATGTTTGTCCTAATTATGAAACAATTCAATCACGACTGAAACAATTTCATGAACCTCTCAGTGCTAATCCTGAAACTCTGGCACCTGAATTTGCCTATAATAAATTTAACACTCCTAGTAGTAGTTTTTCTAACAATCAACAAAATAAAAAATTTAATTATCATTCTAATACTTATCCTACTAACTACAACAAACACTATACACACTACAATAAGAATCAAGAAAAATATCACAAACCTCATTACACTAATATAACAAATAAAAATAACCCTAGCAATACATATGCAAGTAATTCCCAGCTACCTAAAACTAACTACACTAGGACATCACAAGTTGCTACAGTTTCTTCTGACCCTAAACAAGTATATTGTCCTAGATGCAGAGACAATACACATTCCTTAAAACAATGCAAATTACCTCACTTTCCCATTTGCTTTCAATGTGGAAAGAAGGAAGTCCGCTATCCAGATTGTCCTGATTGCCAGTCTCTAAACAATCAAAAAAACTAAATAAATCGGATTGTAGAGCCGACAACACCTCAAAAACTAGTACTAATTTTAATGCTTCAGAATGGAAATTATGGCTCGAAACTATCTCCAAATATTTTAACTGTTACACCATTTCTACAATCCACAACTCTAATAATAACACAAGGCCTTACGCTTTAATTGATACTAACGGTCTACGATTGCTAGGTCTCTTGGATTCAGGTTCCACGGCGACAATACTGGGAAATAACTCTCATAATAAACTACTTAACGCTGGTTACCAAATTATTAACTCTGAACAACTGCAATTTGCAGCAGCTGATGGAACTAGAATAAAATCTCTAGGCTTTATAAACTTACCTATGAACTTCGCTGACCAACAACACATTATCAAGACTCATGTCGTACCTGAAATAGTCAACGACTTAATCTTGGGCATGGATTTTTGGATTACATTCGACATTTTCCCTAAAAATATAAATAATATTATACTAAAAGAACGAGATATAGTTTTAGCTGAACTAAACACCCAAGAAAATAGTCAAGTTTGTTCTTACGACCACCTTACTCCAGCTCAAAAAGTCACTGCCGATAACATAATATCTCAATTTCATAGCATATCTTATGAAGAAAAAGGACTAGGCCGCACTACTCTAATCGAACATACAATCGATACTGGTGATTCTCCACCAATACGTCAAAGGTACTATAGAATGTCACCTGAAAAACAAAGAATTCTAACAGAACAACTTGATGAGATGGTGAAGGAAAACGTCGTAGAACCATGTGATAGTCCTTGGTCATCACCTGTACTATTAACACCGAAAAAGAATGGAGAACTCAGATTTTGTTTAGATAGCCGTAAATTAAATGCAGTCACTAAAAAAGACGCTTATAATCTACCTTACATTTCTGAAATCTTAGACAATCTACGTGATGCTAAATATTTAACTAGCCTAGATCTATCAAAAAGTTTTTGGCAGATTTTAATAAGGGAAGAGGATAGATGCAAAACTAGCTTCTATATTCCATCACGAGGCACATACCAGTTTAAATGCATGCCTTTTGGATTAACCAACGCTCCAGCTACTCAACAAAGGTTAATTGATAGCTTATTCTATGGGCCTGAGTTTGAAAACATGGTATTTGCATACGTTGATGATATTATTATTATTTCCCCTACATTCGAAAAACACATATCACTTTTACTACGGGTAATAGATAAACTTAAACTAGCTAATCTAACAATAAATTTCACTAAAAGTCAATTTTTTAGAAAACAATTGAAATATCTAGGCTACGTCGTAGATACAAACGGTCTCCATGCTGATCCTGAAAAGGTACAGGCTATTACTAGTTATCCAACACCAACTAACCGTAAAGAATTAAGACGTTTCTTAGGCACAGCATCTTGGTATCGTCGATTTATACCTAATTTTAGTTCTTTAGCAGCCCCTCTAAATAAATTAACATCCCAGGGAAGGAACGCTCCTCCATTTTTATGGAACTCTAAGGCTAATGAGGCATTCTTGAAACTAAAAGACTCTCTTATCTCGGCACCAGTACTAAGTTGTCCTAATTACTCAGAACCATTTCAAGTACATACCGATGCAAGTGACTACGGCATTGGCGCGGTCCTAACCCAGTCTCTAAATGGCGAGGAGAAGGTCATAGCTTACATGAGTAAATCCTTGTCTGATCGTGAAAGAAATTTCAGTGCAACAGAGCGCGAGGCACTCGCAGTCCTCACTGCTATAGAGCACTGGCGTTGCTATCTAGAGAACGGTCATAAATTCACTGTATACACTGACCATGCTGCACTGAAGTGGTTCATTAACCTCAATAACCCTTCAGGACGATTAGCACGTTGGGGTATTCGACTATCTGCCTACAACTTTGATATAAAACACCGCAAAGGTTCTGATAATGTTGTTCCCGACAGTTTATCACGCTCAGTTCCAATCTCTGCTATTGATAATATTACTAACAACAATACTCCTCCCCAAACAGATGACTCATGGTACCTAAACATTTACCACGGTTCACAAAAATCACCTACATCATTCCTGAACTATAGAGTGACAAATCACAAACTATACCGCTACATAAAGAGCTTAAACCCATTAACTAGAGAATTTCAATGGAAAGAAGTTATACCAGCTGAATTTAGGAATGAATTAATAGCAAAAAATCATTCTGAACCTACATCAGGACATTTTGGCATTTTCAAAACATTTAAACGCTTGTGTCTAAATTATTACTGGCCATCTATGCACCGTGACGTTACAAACTATGTACTAAATTGTGACGCATGTAATGCACATAAACATCCTACTCATGCAACACTAGGAACTATGGGAAAACCCAAAAATTGTTGCAGACCATTCCAGATGATAAGCATTGATCTTGTTGGTCCACTACCAGCAACAAGAAATCAGAATACATTTTTGTTTGTAGTAGTCTGTTGCTTCACTAAATACTGCTTATTATTTCCTATCAGACGAGCAACTGCTACTATTATAGCTCGTATCCTAGAAGAAAATGTATTCATGGTCCATGGCATCCCTGATACTGTGTTGTCAGACAACGCAAAAAACCTTACTGGAAACATACTTACTCAACTATTCCATACTTACAAAATACCTAATGTCTTATATACACCAAAATATACACCACAAGTCAACACTGTTGAACGCTACAATAAAACTATAATGACTGCTGTTTCAACATTTATTGAAAACGATCATAGGTCTTGGGATATCAATATACCTAAAATACAATTTGCTCTAAACACTTCTGTAAACTCTGTTACTAAATTCACCCCATCATTTTTAGTGTTTGGTAGAGAGCTAATAACCTGCGGATCTTTATACAATTCATCAGAAATTGCTACTCCTGATGAAATTATTTTCATACCTAGGGATGAATATGCCGAAAATCTTGGATCACTACACAAGATTTTCGACAAAGTCCAGTCCGCAATACTTACAGCTCATGCTAGAAACACCTCAAACTATAACTTGCGTCGAAAACATGCTGAACTCAATTTAGGAGATATAGTATGGAAACGAACATACTACCAGAGTGATAAAGACAACAAATTTGCTAAAAAACTCGCACCTAAATACATTAAGTGTAGAGTAACAAAAAAGAGATCACCATTGGTCTACGACCTGACAGACCTTAATGGCAACGACCTAGGTACATGGCACATTAAAGACATAAAACTAACACGTTACCTTACTTAATCATAACACTCTCATATGCACTAAAATATAATTATTACTGTAATAAACACTTAATTACCTAATTCCTAACTGTAATATAACTATTACTAATTGAATACTTGTGTAATTAAACTAAATAACAACTACATTCTATAAATAGCTTCTTGAATTATCTAGAAATATCTCCCTACAGAAAGTACTCCCTACTATAACTCCTCTACACATGTCCAAACTATTTGTACAATGGACACTCTAAATTGTTCCCCACTAACGGATCAATTTTTGTTGTCTTGGACCTTACATCCAAGAAGACATCCTAGACATAGTACTTATCCGCTGACCTAAAAGGTGGATTGCTATGTGCCTACTGTTCATTGTACAAAACTAGCAGTATGATAGACACTCTAAATTGCTCCCCACTAACGGATCAATTCCTTTGTTGTCTTGGAATCTACACCCAAGAAGACATGCTATTCATGGTACTAGTTCACTGATCTATAAGGAGAATAAACTGTGAAAATGAATGTCTATCATACTCATTAATTCTAGACACTTAACATCTTTTACTGTCATTGGTGAGCAATAGTCGCACTCGCTAAAGCTCTGTATGTAAGGAAGCAACACTCTAACTATATAAAAGAGTGGCTGCAAAGTATTGAAAGATGAAGTATGACAGAGTTGAACGAATGTACCTATAGGATACTAGATTGAAGAATGTAAGAGCAACCTATAGCAGTAATGTCTAAGAGTAGGAGCATGGATTTCACTTAGGTAAAATCCTACCCTAAAAAGGGGGATATGTGACGCTTGTCAAACGTACCTACACAAAAACTACATTAATAAAACTAATTATTACAAAGTAACACTAATAAAACGTAAATTTCATTATAACTATTCAATTGTACAAAAAGACTACTACTACTAACTAAATTAATTCATCTAAATTAAAACTTGAAACCAGAACTCAAATCAACTAACTACGTAAAACGAAACACATTTATAACCTGCGCAAGGGCAGGGAGTGATTTGACATGACGGAAGACGTCACTCGAAGCGCTAAGTGACTATTCACTTTTTACTGCCGTTAATTTGGAAAATTGTGATATCTCTAATCTCGTTGATTCTAGAATTTAAAATCGATAGAAATACAGCTGTGAACTACTATTATACAAGAAAGTGACTAATCCCCGATATTGGGTGAGTGTTGAAAATTATCTAAAATAAAGAATAGTTACTTACATGTAAGATTGCATCATTCTTCATTTCTATCATTTATCATGCTGATTAATTGTCATTTTAGTTCATTATTATTACCTTAGTCTCATTATCGCTTTAGCTATGCTTGTCGTTTGTTATTTTAATAAAATTCTTGTATCGAAAAGTCGAGAACGTTGACATGACCTTAGGTACCCTATAACTATTAGACTAGAATTATTTGTAACTACATCATATTTAACTATTACTTGTGAATCGATTTATTATTAATTATTCTTTTAAAATGAAATACCAAGCTAAACTTGAGTTCTGAAGTCGAAATTTGATAATATCTAACTGCATTGTAAGAAAACGTAATTCTACCAGTTTTTTTAATGTACCTACATAGTTTAGATTGCCGCATCATCATTGATCACTATTTAATGCTTTAATTATTGCTTCTGCCCTCTCACCACATCACACATTCATCAATTCACGGAAGCCGACGATCGATGTTATGTTGCAGTCAAACTATGAAACTGGACATTTTTCTAAAATGCCGGTTTCGGTCAACATTTCAGGGAGCCTACTACGGGATCTTTCTACCGGATCATTCTACGTGGTCTACCACTACTCGCGACCACTCTGCAGAGCGAACCACCCCTTGGGTCATCCTGCAGCCGGTTCATCATCTACCTGCCACGATACTGTTCATCTACCCTACCCTCTGCGGTCGAACAGCACTACCCTGCGAGCGTAACCACGAGGGATCATCAAAAAGGGCAGTGGCATTCTATGTGAACTACACTAGATATAACTAGAACTGCAAGGTGCATAAACCCACGACCTAGTCCGCGGTACTACCTACATCTGTTAAATATTTTTTTATAACTTTCTTAAAAATAAATTTTATAAATTGTTAATTTTGTGATTAAGTTATTTATACTAACCCTACATCTCTTTGTTAACGACCTAACCCGTTACAACCTTTATAATTGAGCATTAAATTATAATAAAAAAATATGTGTAGGTAGCCATTCAAATCATTTAGAGGGAGAAATAACCATAAACCAGTAAGTAATAACTTAAATAACCATAATAAGAATATGTAACATTGGAATTTGGAACAGATGGTTTGTTAATCCAATTTTCCATTTCGCGTCTCAAAGAAATGTTATCAGAGCCCACATTACTAAGATTAATGTTGTTTAGTAATGACAGCATGTCAAATTTTGGAATTTGGCGACGACGACCCCAATGTTTTATCTCGATTCGCGCGTGGAAGAAAAGATGGATATACCTACCTAGTGTAAGGGTTAAGTTTCTTCCATAGAGATTATTATAATTATTTTATGAGAAGGTTAGTCAAATTATTGACCTTATCATATTATACATGCGAAAAGGAGTTTGTTTGTTGGTTTGTTCGTCTGTAATCTGGAGAGTAAATTGGGATTTTGCCTACGTCAAAAATAAATTAATTTTTAGTGATGAATAAAAATGGAGGTCCTGCCAAAAGACGTACTTAATATCCACGTCCCCTGTTAGTTTTATATTGAATAACCATTTAAAACTATCGATTGAAGTAAAAAAGTACGTCGAACTTTAATGACGTCACAATTCAGAATTTCACACAAATCCTCCGATCCAAATTTCAAAAAACAGTTCCTGAGTCGTCAAATACCCAATTATCCCAGAAAAGCAACCACGGTATTTTCAATTAACCCAAATCCACGCAGCCGAAGTCGCAGGCGTTGTCTAGTTTGTAATATTTGATCCTTGGAATAATGCAGAAGGCTACAACAATAACATTGTGTCTCATGAGACAAGTAACAATACACAAAACAACTTGAGACGAAACGGAAGGTTTGACATTCCAATTTACACCTCGCAGAAAATGTTATCCGAGCATATACTTAGTAGGTACCTACATTTCGCGCGCGAGTTGAATGCAGAGTAAATATATGTGTCACCATACATAAGCTCTGCCTTCAACTCGCGCGCAAACTATACGAAGATTTAATGTTTTCATGAAGATTAACGTTCTATCATGTGCTGGGTTTTCTTGATGTTTCACATAATCTTGAATCCTATTGATCTTGTCGATATTATTGACCGTGGGAAAAGTAATCGAGTGTACAAGCCAACTCTATCTCAATGTCTGCACTAACCTCTTCGATAAAATTAATAAGGCGGGTTAGTGTAGACATTGTAGTGTATGCACATCATATTATAATATTATATTAGAGTTGTTACAACAATGTTTTAATATAAATTGGGAGTTTTATTACAAATTAATGTGCTTGAATAAGCGGATGAAATTAGTCTAATTTGAGTGGAGTCGTGTACCAAATATATAGGTACCTAATTCTCATAGCATGTTTGGTCACATAGCTAAGCTAGAATTTTATTAGGGGCACCGATTTACTATACTTATAATATCAACGTCACATCAGTTTTGAACTGCAAACTCTTTCAAATATGCCGTATGGTTGAAAGTGTATAACCAAAGGATTCATGAAAATTGAATCAGTCGGTTGATGTCTTCCCTCTTCATTCCAAACCTTAATCCACGATGACAAAGTCTCGGGCACCGACTAGTTTTTAATAATCTTATTGATGGAGTCTATACCATGTTTTCAGATGCACTGTGAGACTTTACAGCTCTGATTGTGAATACGGGGAATACTTAGGTTGAGTTTACACCACGTTTGAGAATTAATTGAGCCTTCCTTGATGCTTAACGTCCTTTGATATATACCCATAGACTGAACTGTTTCAGTAGTTGAACATCTGATTTTATGTAGCTTGGGTTTCACTGAGTTCCACTTTCGGAGTTAGCATGGGCGGTAGAAGGAAAGCTCTCGAAAGCATACATTTCAAAGCTAAATGTTACATTGCATAACTAGAGAAGCTCGATTTATTATTTAAGACGCTTAGAATGTAATATTATAGTTTAATCACAGCATAGGTAATGTACAAGAACATAATAGAAGCGGAATTCTGATTCCTCACTCGAATTAGTGAACCTGTTGATCGCGATTTAGTATTGAGTAACGTACACGCTATTAAGGTGTGAAATTATTAAAGTTTGTCATCTGTGTTGTGTAATATTATCTTTATCCCGTCACTAACAAACGATGAATAATCAAAAATTCCATCTGGTATCATTAGTCACCAGTTGTGCAGACTACAAGTGTCTTGACCGTTTTCCTTCACCACAGTTTATATTATTACTAGATGATGTCCGCATTGATTTAGGTTTTTGAAAAATCCCATGGATCCTTTTAGATATTTTTAAATAGCCTTCCCCAGGATGTATCATGCAACCTATCTCTGTAAAAAAATTCGTAAAAATCGGTTGAACAGTTAGGACAGCTGTCGTACAGACACAAATATTCATAATATTAGTATGGATTATGATTTATGACAGATCTATTTAATAATATAATTTAAATGATTAAATAATAATAGTCCTAAAATTCTACATCAATGATAATAGTAAGTAATAAAAAGAAAATTCTTTTGAAAGAGTCCTATCCTCTCTTCGTAGCTTTAGTTTTAAGATCCCGTAGTTAATTATCACCATCACGTTTTATACTTTGTATGCATGACGTTCAGAAGGTGTACTTTGTAGGTACCTATTTTGAATAAATATGTTTTGAATTGAATTGAATATCCTACTTACATGGTCAGTCGGAAGGGGGGTTTTTAATCAGAGTGGATTGACGATCAATCCAACGTCAATCCACTCTGTAGGTAGGTACACGATCAATCTGGACCATTGATCCAGATTGACTGTGTATCGGGCGCCTTACAAAGCCACCCAAATAGGATGTACTTTTTTAAATAATATAATGTTTCAAAACTAAAAACATGTGGCCATTGCATTAAATCTTGTAGATAAGTACACATGAATCCTAGCGTCCAGTAAATTGCACTGGAGACTGCTATAAAGGGTGGGAGTGGAGACTAATCGCCGGACCACACAATTACCTCTAATGAAACAAAAGACTTACTTATGTCTTTGTCCTTCCACCGATCAGTAATTGGCTGGCTATAGAGAGATCTAATGTATCAGATATGGCATTATGAGTCCGGCAACAGTATAACCGATTTTTTAGGAACTACTAGTACCTACTACTAGAATCTGGAACCCGATTGCAGCGCCACCCACCGGGTCAAATTGTGAATGTAAACCATCCCGGGACCCATTCAAACACACACAATAAAATCTCAAAAATCGGTTTAGCCATTTACGAGTTTTTTGAGTGACGACCGCACGGCAATAATTTTTAATAATATAGATCCAAAAAAAATTAAATTATTAACGTTCAATTAGTGGACTAACGCAAAAAATCTATTAGAATATATCTAAAAGTTTAAATTAAATAATTGAAATTTCAGCTATCCTATAATACTCGAGGCCATTATCGCTAACCAGGCAAATTGAGAAAATCAGCCTCCACTAGCGTTTTTTCGTAAAAAAAATACCGTTTAAGGGGCGCATACACGTATTTCTAAATAGCTAGCATATTGTATCAGCAAGTATTACCTATAGTGGGTCCTCTGGTCCTGCAGATGCTCATGGGCTACCGTAGTCACTTAACATAGGAGTCGCCTGCTCGTTTACTTTATTTTTTTAATCTTTTGACTCTACATTTATGTTCTTTGAAGTAGGTATGTCCAGGATCATAATATACCATACAAAATGGAGTATAGGTATGTATACCTACAATTTTTATTAAAATAGTTACTCGTCTGATAAGAGTTCCTTATAATATATTATATATTCAGATATTACAAAAGTTGGTCGGTGCATAATATTTAATCAAATAATATCCCAATTTTAATATCTTAACATTTCGCGCTAATGGAATAAAATAGTATTGTCATATATTACTAGAGGATGCTCGCGACTTCGTTCGCGTGGCATAAGTTTTTTTAATTCCCGCAGGAACTCCTTAATTTTCCGGGATAAAAAGTAGCCTATGTCACTCTCCAGGACCTCAACTATACCCATACAAAAAATCACGTTGATCCGTTGCTCTGTTGTGATTGAAGGACAAACTCTCTATTTAACATCCTTGGGGATAAAATTTTCAAAAACTGGGAATCACGTATTTCTTCATTTCAAACCGAAAGTCCAAGTGCTAAGTTTCATGGCTATAACTTGAAAAATGAAGAACTTTCATACAAACTTTCAACCCCTATTTATCCCTTTTGGGGTGCAATTTTGAAAAACTGTGACATACGTATTTATTCGTTTTTAACCGGTAGCTCATATACCAAGTTTCATGGATATAACTTGAGAAATGACGGACTTTCATACAAATTTTAACCCCTTATTTCACCCCCTTAGGGGTAAAATTTTGAAAAATCCTTCCTTAGTGAGCGCCTACGTCACAAAAGGAACCTACTGTCAAAATTTCAAGTTTCTAGCCCCAGCGGTTTAGGCTGTGCGTTGATATATAAGTCAGTCAGTCAGGACTTTGAATTTTATATATATAGATTTAAACAACAAACTCGCGTAGCTCAACGGGAACGGGAAATAGTAGTCGTCAGACTAATCCTAACTATATTATAAATGCGAATGTAAGTTTGTTACGCTTTTACGGCCCATCTTTTCAACTGATTTTAATGAAGTTTGGTACAGGCAAAGGTTGTGTCCCGCGATAAGTCACGGAAAAATAAGAAATTCCTGCGGAAATTAAAAAAAAACTTAAACGAATCGAACAAAGTCGCGGGCACAAGCTAGTTTTTTAAATTGTTCTTTTATAATGGTAAACCTATACTTAATAAGTATTTGTATGTAATCTATACAAATATAATATTATAAAAAGGTAAAGTTAGTGAGTTTGTGAGATTGTAGGGGGTAATCTCTGAATCTACTGAACCGATTTTGAAAATTCTGTTACCAATAGAAAGCCACATTATTTGTGAGTGTCATAGGTTACTTAAATATTATCCCAAAAATTAAAAGACTTTTTCGTGGTAGTCGGAGAAAAAACGGTCGAACGAAAACGTTTCTTACGAAAAGCTCATTCCACGCGGACGAAGTCTCGGGCATCAGCTAGTCTAAGTATATAAATCAATCGTACTTTCCAGTAAATCTGAGTAGGGCGGTCCCTAATAGGGTACGTAAGAGAGATAAGTTAAATCGCTTGCCTACACGACTGTCCGCCATTAATGAAACAAAGGGTTAACTCAGTGCCCTTCTGATGTCAATCATTACTATCAAATCTATACCCATACCTACTAATACCCATTATAAATACGAAAATGTGTCTGACAGTGTCTCTGTTACCTTTTCACAGGCCACCTGTTATGCCTATTTTGACGTTTGGGTTTGGTACGCAGATAGTGTCAATAGCGCTGCCGTGGTATATGATAGAGCAGTTAAAGTCGGTTTCGAGAAAATGGCGCTTAAAGTTTTGATATTAAGCAACATTTTCCCGAAACTGTCTTTTCTGTTTAACTGATCCATCAGTTACTACTTATGTCAGAGCATCTGGGAGTCGAACAAAATCTACTTTTTATCCTGGAAAACCAAGATTCTCTACGGGATATAAAATTCACGTGGATAGAGTCGCGGTCATCATCTAGTATTAATGTATTAAAAGCAGCACCTGACTGACTGACATAATAGGTACTAAAATTCTACATCAATGGACATAATAATATAATCAACGTACAGCTAAGACCACTGGGTCTTGTTCTGCGCTGAGATTATGCTGCGAAGTTTTCTATTTATACCGTTAAGTATAAGATTTTCATTCCTTCCAAAGTTCCATGAGAGCAAAGCAAAGGTGTGTCATTTATTAAGACATACTTAATTAGTAAAAAAAAAGTAGATAAGCCCGAAACGTATTTTATAATGGCTAAAAACATTTGCTTCACCCACTACATGGTCAAAGGCGTGGGGAGGACATGTAGGTCATGGTCTTAGAACACGCCCATGCTAGCGATAATACGGCGCCTCGAAATCCTCTTATTAAGGTAAACTTCTCATCTACACTTCTATAGTCTTACTTAATAAAATTGTTTACAATGACTATACTAATTTCCGAGCCTTGAGAATTTCTGTATGTCTATACTAATATTATAAATGCGAAAGTTTGGATGGATGGATGGATGGATGTTTGTTACTCAATTATGCCAGAACGGCTGAATGGATCTGGATGAAATTTGGCTAGATTATGATCTGGAATCACAGAGCTAGATTATGATCTGGAATAACACAAAGGCTACTTTTTATCCCGGAAAATTAAAGAGTTCCCGCGGAAACCAAAAAACCTCAATCCACGCGGACGGAGTCGCGGGCATCAGCTATCCATAAATATACCTATTATCCTACCGATTTTTGTACAGGATAATGACATAGGCTACTTTTGTATCACGGAAAATCAAAGAGTTTCCACAGGGTTTTCAAAAACCCTAAAGCCACGCTGAGTTATCTTCGATGTATTTTCTATACTTGAGGAAAATGTTATCTACTCCTACTAAATACTTACCGTTTCCACCCGGCATATTTTTTTTTATTCAACAAAAATAACTTGGAAGTCGACAATGTCGAGTTGCCGACCGACAATCGTAGTAATGGGGTTCGGAAAGGCACCTTAATGCCTATCTAATTAGAGATAAACGCATCGAGCAATCGCGTAATTAGCATTCGATATATACGTCGATTGCCTTCGCCATTTAAAGAAATATCGACAAGGAATAGATACATGTTCGAGATAAAAAGACAGCCAGCGGGCGCCTGTGTTTTTTCTGTACTAACATTAGACTAACCGTTAATAATCTTTTATTTTATTTAGTTTTTACGATTGACTAAGATCCTTTATGGATAGTAATCTGTAATGTAATGATTTGATTAAACTTAAATAGGTGTATGCTAGCAATAAAATCATGTCAGTGTCGTATAACATACTTATTATAATTTCCATAACAATTCTGGTTTATATTATTACTAGATGATGCCTGCGACTTCGTCCATGTGGATTAAGATGTTTTAATAACGGGGCCTGCCCTATAATTTGTTACATTACTCCCTCTATATTCTTACTTTGAGACATTTCTTGTTTATAATTACCTACTTATAACTTTATAAGCATGAAATAGATACTTTGATAGATGCTTTGTTAGATGATGAAATTTTTAAATTAAAAACAGAACACTACTATATCGCTTTTATTGAAAGACAATAGGTAGGTACTTTTCAACGTTAGAATACTTGTGGTAGTAAGTAGTTATGAGCAGTTCTCCAATATTATTGGAATTTTACACCTTGTGAGATCATATTATCGGATAACAACATTACAAATAGCGTAAACTCAATACTAACAAGGCCTCTATACAAACTTTAACTTCAATCGTATTCCTTTGTAGATGGGAGACATCATGAAATCGTAGATTGTACCGCGTATACGAGGTATATACAAGTTTTAGTTTTTGATCTTAACATCTCGTATTGCGTTCCTTTGCCGTCGGATGAACCTCCACGATTTTCCAATCTTCGTCTCTCCTTTCTGCGTCATGATTAGGAAATGTGAGCTCCCGACGATGTCAAAGGTGAACGGGGCCTGCCCTATAATTTGTTACACTACTCCCTCTATATTCTTACTTTGAGATATTATATTTCTTGTTTATAATTACTTATAACTTTATAAGCATGAAATAGATGAATTACGTGACCTTTGCTGATAAAAGAGTGGAGTGATCAGCTCGCAAGTATTGGGTAGGTACTAGAGCCGTGGCTTAATTTTGGTTTAGGTGCAGTTTTACCTATTTCTACGTGAGTCAATACCGGCCTACAATGGGTCACCATTGCCGTCATCCATCTGTTCCACGTTCTTTTGAAGAAAATTCCACTCTATTAGTCTTGCCCGCTTTTGTCCAGCTCTCCGCGACTCATTGGCAGTCGAGTCCACCTTATGTCTATCAAAACTGCGCTTTCCGCTACAAGTTTGCGATTCGAGCACCTTGGGACTCCAACGTAACTCGGTCTTCCGAGCTAAGTATAGTCAACTGGTTAACAACGATTAATCTAATAAACAACCTTGAATAAAGCTGTTGCATTGTAGGAAGTAGATCGAGTGTCACAGTACCTACCGATATATCATTTTAAGTTCCTACTTTATTGATGCACTGAATTAAATAGATAACTTTACCACAATACCTGATGCTATTTTTGTATTAAAATATAAACACCTTGTAGATTATTCTTAGGAGAATGGAAAAAAAAAACTATTTGCCAGCTCGGATATACTTCACAAACTTACCTATATATTTTACTACTAGCTGATGCCCGCGACTTCGTCCGCGTGGATATACCAAGTTTCATCGAAATAACTTGAGAAATGACGGACTTTTATACAAACTTTCAACCCCTATTTCACCCCTTTGAGGGTGAAATTTTGAAAAACTGTAAAACACGTATGTCTTCATTTTTAACCCGCAGCTCATATACCAAGTTTCATGGCTATAACTTGAGAAATGAAGGACTTTCATACTAACTTTCAACCCCTATTTCACCCCTTCGGGGGTAAAATTTCCAAAAACTGTGAAACACTTATTTCTTCATTTTCAACCAGTAGCTTGTATACCAAGTTTAATCGATATAACTTGAGAAATGACGGACTTTCATACAAACTTTCACCCCCTTAGGGGTGGAATTTTGAAAAACTGTGACACACGTACTTCTTTATTTTTTACCGTAAGCCAAAATAAAAAGTTTCGTTGATATAACTTGTAAAACATCTTGAGAAACGAAGGACTTTCATACCAACTTTCATCCCCTATTTCACCCTTTTGGGGGTCGAATTTTCAAAAACTGTGAAACACGTATGTCTCCATTTTCAACCCGCAGCTCATATATCAAGTTTCATGGCTATAACTTGAGAAACTAAGGACTTTCATACAAACTTTCAACCTCTATTTCACCCCTTCGGGGGTAGAATTTCGGGATAAAAAGTATCCTATGTCCTACCTCGTAGTATAGGCTCAAATCGTGCTAAGTTTCGTTTGAATTCATTCAGTAGTTTCGGCGTGATGCGCGGCCAAGATACAGACAGACAGACAGACAGACAGACAGACAGACAGACAGACAGACAGACAAAAATGAAAAAAATTACAGATTTGGCTTCAGTATCGAATAATGAGTGCCCTCCAAAAAAAATTTTCAAAATATCTTCAATGTACAGAATTGGACCTGTTACAGTTTTATTTTATGTATATAAGTATAGATGATTATATTATCGGCCATTATATTATATTATGTTTAGTCCATACGTCCATACTGGTGATTTGTATTGTGTCTAGAGAGTAATTAAGTACTTATATTCACGCAAATGGAGTAGTTATAGCAAAATATCAAAATGGAAATTGAAACACCCGTTTCATTTTGGAAATCTTCAATTATTGCTCCTACTCGGCGAACAGTAGAATTCAAAACGGAAATTACCATTGCGGTATCTGAAATGTCGGGCAATCATTCCATAATTAGTATGAATCATTCATTAGGCTCCAGGTTGGTTATAGTGTTACTAAAGTACTACTGTTTTTTACTTCGATACAAAGCATTAATTTTAGCTTTCGATACGTATGCGTCACCCGTTTAATGCTTGAATCCTAAGCATAATAGGTATAATATTATTTATTTATTAAAAAAACAACAAAAAATATTCCTAAATTAAGTTATTGGCTAAGGTAAAGAAAGTTATGCAACGTATTGAAAGGCACATATTACATTTACAACATTGCGTACCAGTCACTATTACATAAGTGTATCACACGTAAATCACAATCACATTATTTTATAATAATTAAATAATAAACAATGATTTTAATAGGTATGTAACTACTGTTAATAAAATTTAAAAATAGATTTGTAAATGGCCTTTAGTTAGGTCTGTTTTTAGTGTCTTATGTAAATTTTTAATAGGTGTTTCAAATGATATAAATACAACAACCTTTCAAGCTTCGCGCTGAGAAAAGGTTACAAAAAAGGTTAATAGGTAGAAAACTGTGTCATAGTCTATACTTTTTATAGATGTTAAATTACTTTAAGTATTTACCGCAAAGTGGCGATGCATTTCACTGGTTTATGTCTTATAATTACTTACTCTTAATTTCACTTTTTTATAGATGAAGGTGACGATTTATAATTAAAATTCAGCCACGGTCTTTTACACTGAATTGAAAGGCACAGTTCTCCGAATACGCTATGTAGTGCTCTGAACTCTACTAATGTCCGAGTTTGTAAACTCTTGTTTTCAATATTTCCTCTCGTGTCGAGCTGTACAATCATTTAATAACATAAAATAGGTAGGTATTAACTTTAAAATAAAGTAGGTATTCTCTGGTTCCCTAGTTTTAATTCCTTTAAAACGTGGTTGCCTGGAAGAGATCACTTCAAAGCGATAAGGCCGCCAATATTGTTTTATTGTTTAAATGTATTTTTCTTTTTAATTTGGTGTAGAATAAAGAATATTTCATTCATTCCATTCATACATTGCAGTTATTTAAGACTAACGCTTGAAACAAAAGAAAAAATTTGAATAAGCAACTAAAATTAGTTACTCATTCTACACTTTGTGTAAACATTAATTATACTTATGTTATCTCTTATATAGATATTTTTCGTTCCTTAAAGCAAAGCCCAGCATACAACATCTTGTATGCCTACATAATAATATTATTTATCTACATGATAAGGACCATGTTTAAACCATTATGAATTCGGATTTCGGGCTTTTTTTTTATCGTAGCACACGAAAGTCTATTTTCGAGTGAAGTAGAATAAAATCACTCGCATCCATATTATAGAAGGGGCAAATAAAATTTGATGATAATAGTATGTAACATGGGTGGGGTCGGTTCTCATAAAGCACAGTACACACAGGATCTGGGCTCGATTTAATGCGCCCGCGCACTTATGCGTGACGATGGCGACGCCCTGCAACCTATCCTATAATCTATAGCTATCAATGTTTTGATATGTAAATTAAATCTATAGAGATTAACAACTGTCGGTAAATAAATGACAGATGGTATCTATGGATACTATGAGTCGTTTAATCATTCTATTGCGTTTATTAATACCATCGCTTATATTATGGTTATTTGTAAAAGCTGTCTTATGTGATTCAATGATTTTGTTCGTCGACCTTTTTATTGATGATGCCCGCGACATCGTCCGCGTGGACTAAGATTTTTTGATTCCCACGGGAACTCTTTAATTTTCCGGGATAAAAAGTATGTCTATGTCCTTCCCCGGGATACAAACTATCCCCATACCAAATTTCATCAAAATTGGTTGAACAGATGAGCCGTCAAACCGTAGCAGGCAAACAGACCGACAGACAAACAGACGGACAGACAGACAGACACACTTTCGCATTTATAATAATTAGTATGGAAGTATGGATATGGATTTTTTTAACTACTTCAAACATTTTCACCGTACCTACCTACACTTCACAATAATGGTGTGTCGTGAGCGTGATAATAATATATGATATTGTATCAAAGATGCTATAAAACGAGATGACTGACAAGATACTGTTTAATTGTAAAGTCTCAAGTGAAATATCGCTGTATCTACGCTACATTCGCACGTTTTGTTTGTGTCGGCCTTAAACTTGTTTACTAGCCCTGATGGATGTAATTTGAATTATTTACGGCTTTCAGTTTTGCTCCCATTATACTCACAACACCTAATTATTTTTGTCTGACATTCGGATGCAAGAGTCGACGGAGCCAATTGGCAAGTTCTTCTACTACACAGTTCATCTTCTTTTAAATTTAGGCTGTTCGAAAATAAATATTGGAAATTTGGGACCTCGTGTTGTTGTTAACTACAACTCTGCATCTTTTCTAAGTAATTAAATTAGATTGCAGTCCAGCATTTCAATGTGGATTCGCTTATAAATTCAATAATATATAACTTCTCCGTGTAACTAATTTCAATACAGTTTTCATAATCACTTAAGGTTAGTTGCCATATTGGTTTTGTCCTTTAGTACCAATGCTCTGTACGCAGTTTTTCTTTTTAAATTTATAGATAGGTACATACTTACATAAATAAATAGGTAGACCTGGAAACCCATCGCTTTATTATCCCAAGAAAAAGCTCTAACATTTGTTAAAGTCGTATAAAGAAAATATAAAATTGTCTTTCATAAATATTGTAAAACTCTCAATGCAACAGCGCTCTACAGCTGCGAGTATAGTGAGGTACCCATTATCTTCCATCCACAGTTTTAATGAATGACCTTAACCTTAAAATCTGACAGATAAGCATAAAAATAATATGACAATGTTTAGATTGTTGTCGTGTTAAGATTTTATTTTACTTAAGTACCTATTAGGCACTAGGTACCTACTTTATTAACATTACTAGCTGATGCCCACGACTTCGTCCGCGTGGATCGAGGTTTTTCGGTTCCCGCGGGAACTCCTTAATTTTCTAGTCTATGCGTTATTCCAAACTATAATCTATCTCTGTGCTAAATTTCATCTAGATCCGTTCAGCCGTTGGGGCGTGATTGAGTAACAAACATCCATACATCCATCCAAACTTTCGCATTTATAATATTTATTTGACTCTTCTCCTATTTGACTTTTGAACATATCAGCCGAGCGATCGCGTAACTTCTGCATCAATCATTGATACATCGCAATCACCTCTGATTGGTTAACACTCTTCCACTATTGGACATAATCCATTGACGCAGCAAGAATGCCATAAATTCAGCCAATTACAACAATTGATACTGTAACAATGATTGATGCAGAAGTTACGCGATCGCTCGGCTGGAGGCATCTATTTCGTTTTTTTAATTATCTAATTGATATTTATTATTTATATACTTACCTGAGTGCCGTTTTAATTAGTCTGAACTTTTTTAAACAGCAAAAAGCTGTTTTAATTGGTTTCCGCCTTATTCACAGTAACTTTATTTCATTACTTATCTAATATTTATTTCACCTAGCTACCTGGTTATACAAGTAAAGTAAACCCTCAATTATTAAAGATAACCTCGATTATGATCCATGGAATTTGTTTGAATTATTCATAAAATAATCGCTTATGCCACTTTATTACCAATCACGGTAATCAGGTAGGAATAAATTATTTATTTACTAGCTGATGCCCGCGACTTCATCGGCGTGGTTTAAGTTTTTTTGATTCCCGCGGGAACTCCTTAATTTTCCGAGATAAAAAGTATCCTATGTCACTCTCCAGGTCCTCATCTATACCCATACCAAAAATCACGTCAATCCGTTGCTCCGTTGCGGCGTGATTGAAGGACAAACCAACAAACCAACAAACAAACACACTTTCGCATTTATAATATTAGTATGATGTCAATCCTTCTATAAAACAGTACATAAGCCATTGTTTTCTTTCACGCTGATGAATTGACTGTTTTTCCGTAGTAGGTAATATGTACAGATTGTTGTTAAAATTAATACATAATCACAGACTACAGTGTATAAACTACATAATAAACTTAAATAATAACAATTGAAGCCGCAAAAAAGAAGATATTAAGGTACAAAGGGGCCACTTTTTATACAAAAAAAAATTGTTACCTTTTAAAATATAATTTTCAAATTTTCTAATATCGTTGAATTAGCTATGGAATATGTTTGCGAAAAAAATGTTTAAGTAATAATAATATGTCATGTACCACACACACATTGGCACATTTTAGTAAAGTTAAAAAGGTGTTAGGCTATTATCACAAAGTTGGTCGATTATTCTGACCCTGTTCCGGCTTTCTCCACAATTATTCTGCGCGAGTGTTAATTCAATATTTGTTCACCGACTTTGGAATGACGTGCGGGGCTAGTGGCCTACATCCTTCACCTTCACCACATCGTTTCGTTATCGTTAGCACGTCTATTATTTTGGTAAGGGTCAGCTCTATGATCGCGCGGTGCGCGTACCAAAACTTTTCATTGAATAGTTTTAGGTAGTCAGTAACAACTTTAGCAGTAGCCTGCATGGGCTAAAATTATTAGAAGATGTACATGACCCTTTACAGTCTCTTCAAAGAATTTTGGTAAGCGGAAAGACTGAAGCGCTTGGCTACATGGATTTCCTGGTAGGGTTGTTACTTGTTGGTTACTACCCATGGCATAGCAGGACTATTCTACCGGCACCAACCAGAGAGCTTTTAAAAATTATTGTAAATACCGCAATTGCCTTTGCTGAGAATCGAACCGCGGTTTTCTCCCTCCCTCTTAATTACGTCGATCAAGACTAATGACAATGCAAATCATTAGGAAGTCGTAAATTCATTATTAAGGTTATCTAAGTACTGTAAAAATTGAAAATTATTTAACTTAACGACTGACCTTCAATAATCGATCGCCGCTTCGCGTTGCGGCGTCTTCCAACGAATTTAGTCCATGACCAGTTATTTGTAGCCTTTTTTCTATTATAAATTTTTTGGCCTACATTTTGTTAGCTTGCCTATTGCCTAGATATTATGGAAGTCATTCACTACAATTCTGTCTACAGTTTGATAAAAAAGAAACCTAAAATCTAGTTGACTTTATTCGGAGTGGTTAACTTCAATAACTAACCAAAATGACGTCATGAACCTATCTCAGTGATAATTAATAAAAGAATTGAAATGTTTTATTTTATGTAGGTTCATTAGTGTCATTACAGAGCAGAGCCAGAAAGAAACTCAGTAGTTGCTCTTTAAAAAGTTTACATGTTACAGTATACTTACCTATATATTAAATAAGTTAAAATAATGATTTATGGGCTGCTGACTGCAAAGCCGATTGCTTCCATGCAACTTAGTTACTGAGAAATTCATAAATTGTATAATAACCTCGGTTAAACAAATTCTGTTTTACAGTCTTTAAAGTTATGTAATGACAAATCTGAGAACTCTTTCGGAACTATGTTATAAAAGCGTACCTACACTCAACCTAACAGAGGAATTCTATACACATACATATACATTTACATATACATATTATGTAGTAATTTTAAGTCATCCAGATCTCCCTGTGATCATTATTTATAAAATTTATCTATATCGTATAATTTCATAGATACTGTCGTTTCCAGAGACCGTGATGATCGCACCAACGTTCAAGGCGCGCTCGTCCTCACCAGGTACCGGAGAGTGTGTACCACACATTGTGTTAATGTTTTCCTTCCTGTGACCCTCGTAGACACATTGTAGTTGTAAACATTAATGTGCTTTAACCATGTTTATATGCCTAAGCCTTTACCAAAAAAAAAATACATGGATCCATCTTGAACACATTTTTATCTTTATGTGAGCTATATTTAAAATATAGATTGGGGCTGATTCTGTTGTTCACAATCTCTAAACTAAAATGACAGCATTAAAAATATTGCTAACCCTTTCATATTACTCTCTGCAGAAAGGGATAGAACTAGATTTAAAGCTGTCATTTTAATTGAGTTTAGAGATTGTTTTAAAGAGAATTGGCCACATTTTACAGATTTTACATTTAATAATAATTATTATTGTCATTTCTATATAGGTACAACCATGGTACAACGGATATTCATAAATAAAAGGCATCCAAGTTTTAGTAGCAATGTCCTTTGAAAGTTTTAAAAAGAAGAATACATATTAACGGACCAGATTCCATCCATTTACTTTACTTATTCAAATTATCTCAAGAGTAAATCCAATACATATTTTTCTGTAATTGAAAATTCTCGTCGAAGCGAGAATTTATTCTTTTTGAAATTGATTTAAAATTAGCTAGAGTATTTTCATCACTGAATAGAAAATTATAGGTATATCTACCTAGTATAGTTATGTGCGTAAAAAGGAATAACAACAAGATATAAAATTATCAACGGTAGGAAATAGTAATGTTTATGTTTAAGTGCGTATGACAAAGAATGATAAAATACCTACATGAGAATCATTAACATGAGAATGGTGGTATTGAAATAGGTAGGTATGCTTGTTAGAAAACATGAGAAAACCATGATTTATATCCCATATAATATGAAATAGTTATATTCATTAGGTATATTATATTCTCTTTTTTTGTCAAAGAATAAAATCATTAAATTACACTAACTCTATTCAATTTGAATTGTAATACATACCTAGTAGATAATTATATATCACTGTTACATAGCGCCTAAAAGAAAAACCTAAAGTAAGTAATACGTTTTGGCAAATTTTCTTTTAAAGTACTCCCTCCGAGTATCTTTACGTAGAAGTAGTTTTACGCAAATTATTGATATATTGTTTTCAGAGAAATGTGTTAGACATAATTGGTTACGTTGTTCTGAAGATGACAATTTCCTAGATCTTGGATACCTACTGTGTTTTAATTGAAACTTCATATTTTGTTTGAAAGCCTAAAAATTTACATTTCCTTGTTATTAGTCTTGCTGATTTAACTGGCTGAAAATTTTGTTCTATCCATAGCAAAGATCCAATTTTAGTTGTTAGATATAATAAAATCAAAGATAAATAAATTAACAACCTGTTTGGAGAGTTTTGAGTGTTTATTCAGTTTTGTTTGCCTTCTAATAAGTATGCCGTGATCTACTAATTCAGACTAATGACTAGGTACGTTTGCATGTGCGAGAGTTTGTTTTAAACTTGTGAGGTGCTTTAACTCATTAGCCTTATGTTCAACCTTTTTAATTTCATGCGTATCGTAGGTACACTTTGTATTAATGATGGAAATGTATAGTTTAGTTTGCAGAATATTGTCATGTTTTCCTTTATCAAGTCTAGTATCAAGTTTAGTAAATTTTAAGACGTATCTATTTGAGATGAGATCATAGTTTAGGCATCTAGCCAAACTGGAGGATTGACCTGTGCTTATGTCTCTCAAACAGTACGTATATGTATATTATTACATAATATTATTACCACCATCAAGCTACCGCACGAATTGGATGGCGCGAAAAATTTAATTTTTGAATCAATGAATGTTTATTATTGTATTAAATTATTTATATTTGAATTATATTTACAATATTCAAAAACTTTCATCATGCGCGTTAAACAGCCAGACTTCCAGAAATTTAATTGGAAATCTTAATATTGTATTACCTATATTATTACAACAGAAAAAATGGATACAGAATTTTTAAGGACACACTACGCCTAACACAATAAACTAATGGTAACAGTGATAACTGGGAAAGGTTATAAAAAGGGGCCCATAAAGCGGGCATTAGCATTTCTTCGTATTACCAAAAGCTCAAGGGGCTTCCTGTTCGCCGTCGCCGGGATCTTCATGTTCTTTTACTTCTATGCCGTGTTCATCTTCTGTTACTTTTTACCGTGTGCTATTTGACCCAAAAACTCCCTCTTACCTGAAGAAGTTTAATCTGGGAGATCAGTCCGAAATACGAACATCCCGAAAATTAACTTTATGCATACCATCGCATAAGACAAAGTTTTATAAGCAGTCTTTCACAGTGCAAGCTGTTTTATTATGGAATGCTCTTCCATTAAACATACGACAATCAAAGTCACTGAAAATATTTAAAAAATCTGTTAAGACTTACTACTTGTTATCATCTTAATACTGACACTAGCTTTAATTGTTATTTAGTTTAACTAATGATAAATACATCAATAAGAGAGAGAGAGAGAGAGAGAAATACATCCTTTATATTAGTTTACTAGCTGATGCCCGCGACTTCGTCCGCGTGGATATACCAAGTTTCATCGAAATAACTTGAGAAATGACGTACTTTTATACAAACTTTCAACCCCTATTTCACCCCTTTGGGGGTGGAATTTTGAAAAACTGTGAAACACGTATATTTTCATTTTTAACCCGCAGCTCATATTATATCAAGTTTCATGGATATAACTTGAGAAATGAAGGACTTTCATACAAACTTTCAACCGCTATTTCACCCCTTCGGGGGTAAAATTTACGAAAACTGTGAAACACGTATTTCTTCATTTTTAACCGGTAGCTTGTGTACCAAGTTTCATCGATATAACTTGAGAAATTAAGGACTTTCATACAAACTTTCAACCCCAATTTCACCCCTTCGGGGGTAGTAGGGAATTTCGGGATAAAAAGTATCCTATGTCCTACCTCGTAGTATGGGCTCAAATCGTGCCAAGTTTCGTTTGAATTCATTCAGTAGTTTCGGCGTGATGCGCGGCCAAGATACAGACAGACAGACAGACAGACAGACAGACAGACAGACAAAAATGAAAAAAATTACAGATTTGGCTTCAGTATCGAATAATGAGTGCCCTCCAAAAAAATTTTCAAAATATCTTCAATGTGCAGAATTGGACCTGTTACAGTTTTATTATAAGTATAGATTTTCATATGGTCTAATCTTGGGTGTAGAGTTTTTATAGTCATTATACCTACTCATAAAGATCAAGCAAGAATACGGATTAAAGTAAGATGTTTTCTTGTAGTTTTCTTTACTTTTAAAAAGCAAGTCACATACGCTTATTAAAAGTAACGATCAGGTTTAAGCTGTACATCGTTATGATAGTATAACGCTCGCGGGTGGCCTTTCTAAGGCTGAGGTCTTAAAACCGGCGGTTCCAGAAAAGGTTTGTAATAAAATAGTATTACTAGAACATAATTTCTTCCCCCTTACGATCTCTAGGTATTGTACACGACACCCTTTTTTCTCACAAATACAACTGTTCCGAAAATAAGAAATTTACAATTCTCATGTCCATGGTCTGAACAATGGTTGCTTGGGGTTTGAACAATTTTGCTATACCTTGTATGTTCATTTTGTTCTTTTTTTTTGGGATCGATCGAACGGATTGGGATCCCAAGGTAAGCGAAAAGCGCATCGTTTACATATTCTCACTAGATAAACGGACGACATCAAAAGAGTCGCAGTGTTGAACACTGTTGTCATAATGTGGGAGTCCCGGGTTTGATCCCCGGCAGAGTCAATTTGGGAATTTATAATTTCTGAATTTTCTCTGGTCTGGCTTGGTGGGAAGCTTCGGCCGTGGCTAGTTACCACCCTACCGGCAAAGACGTGGTGCCAAGCGATTTAACGTTCCGGTACGATGCCGTGTAGAAACCGATTAGGGGTACCTATGGGTTTAATGTAATTTCCATACCCCTAACAGGTTAGCATCTTAGACTGCATCATCACTTACCATCAGTTGAAAACGCACTCAAGATCTAACTTTTTATAGTTGATAAAAAAAAAGACTGCGTTTCGAGACTATTGCACGCCCGTTTCATAGCCCCAGCCCTTGGCTACAATAGCGCTGTTCAAGCAAATATTACGTCATGTGATAACGCTATACCTGCACTTCCTTCTAGAGAGGCTAAGTAAATATTATACATAGTAGATAATGTAGTAGCTCTTTTAACATTTTTAACAGGTGCTTGGTGAATAACATTATCTAGGATTTAGGTACCTACTAGCAGGAGAGGGTGGACCGTAAATTAATGGGTACTTACATATTTAGTTTATCTATTTAGATAGATTACAATGCAGAGAGAATGTTCATCAGAACAGATTTGGCTTTTAGTAAATAGTAAAGTTCTGTTCTATTAACTTATCCTATAGAAACTTCATGAGACTTACCCACACTTCAAGAGACCTTCAATATCGAATAATCTTTCACGGAAATTCCAAACTCCACAGTTGTGGATTTCGGTGTACTGTATACTAACTTCTGTATGCTGTATCTACTCGAAGTTCGAACTTAAGTATTCTGTCTAATGAAAGTGTTTAATCATTAAAGTTTCATTACTTAATCCTGCTGTGGCCTTGCCACAAATAATTATGAAATACAAATATTATCTTAAACCCATTCTTCTTTCTATAAGTAATTCGAAACCATAGATATATTTTGACGATCTGAATAAGGCGTTAGTGTATTGGATTCCCGGAAAAATATGTGTACTGTAAATCAGATCAGGTATTTGATGAAGGCTGCAGTACCACAAAAACGATGATACTTAGGAAACCTCATTATTTTCCTTACGATTCACAAACCATCAGAAGTATCTCTATGAAGTAACATAACCACATATTATATAGACTAAATGATGTACCGTCTTTTCTGTACAAAATGTTCTTTCGTGAACTAAGTATACATGGGAAAGCAAGAACCGCTTGCTCATCTCATACAAAGAAAAGTACTGAGTCACTCACTGACTGACTCATCGACGCCAAATCCAAAGACGTGGACCTAGAAAGCTGAAATTTTGCACAGAGGTTAAATTTAGCCAAGGTAAAGAAAGAGACCAGATTTTTCGAAATTCGCTTGTACCTAAAAAACTATCATTTTCCATTTCCTTCTGCACCTTTGGGCCGACTTCGTGTTTAAGTAGTCGTACCTACTGATATATTGACACGGTTTTAAATTTTATAGTTCCAACGTTAATGTAGATGTTCAATATCACACGGGTCGTAAAGTCGTAGCGGGCTCATAAAGTCGACCTCATTTCAAGGATTCCTGGCTGTTCAAATTACTCACGTGTATTTAAATTACATAATAAAAATTAAAATTAATATATTTATCAAATAAATATTATAAATGCGAAAGTTTGGATGGATGGATGTATGTATGGATGTATGTTTGTTACTCAATCACGCTCCAACGGATGAACGGATCTGGATGAAATTTGGCACAGCGATAGATTATAGTCTGGAATAGCACATAGGCTACTTTTTATCCCGGAAAATTAAAGAGTTCCCGCGGGAACCGAAAAACCTCAATCCACGTGGACGAAGTCGCGGGCATCAGCTAGTATTACATAATTTAAATATGGTATAATTTATTATACTTGTAATATAACTTAAGCCAGACAATTCGGTTATAAATAGAGTATGCTTTTAAAATTTTTGGTTGTATAGTATAGCTTTATTTACATATTCATAATAATATAGAATCCAGCAGAACTACCACTTAACCGACCCTGCCCCCCTATCACGTAAGAATTGTTCATCAAACGTTTAAGACGTTGGACCTCACTGCGTGTGTCACCAAAGTGGTCACTGATCATTTGGACATCCCTAACTTTTCCAACTCGTGCATCAAGTCGAGTTATCGCCTTGGCCGCACCTCGGATGGCAAGCCCAGGCCTATTGTGATAAAATTCGCTGAGGTTACAATCCGTGACAAGATATGGTTTGCAAAAACTAAATTCAAAGGCACTGGCATCACTCAGTCAGAGTTTTTGACAAGGCCTAGGCATTCTGCATTCTTGGAAGCTCGGAAGCGGTTTGGAGTAACGAATTGTTGGACGCGGGATGGATGTATTCATATAATAGCCACGGACGGGAGCCGGCATCGAGTGGAGACAATACGTGAGCTAGAGAGCATTCCCACAGGGTCGGCGTCATCGGCAGCCGCTGCGAAATCGCCTAGCCAGACCCCTGGAGTGCCTACTAAAAGTCCAGGCACTAGGTTGCCTTTTCATCGTTCTAGACGAGTGGTTAAAAAATAGTTACAAATTCCTTGTTTGCTATAAATTATTAATTTACCCACTCTTAGAAAGTTTTTGAGCTTCCATCTCTGTAAATAAACGATGTCAATTCAAATTGGCAAATGACAGTGAAACAGATGAGAATTCCTGACGGTCATCCATAGATTCCTTTAGTAATTTTTAATTCGTAAATGAGCTGTTCTTTAGATACCAGTGTTTTAAAATGTTTGCCTTTGTTATAGTGTTAAGTCGTGATGGGTAACTTTGTATGTCGGCAATGGTAATACTCATAATTTCCTACCTCAATGATACCAACTGTAATGATATTAATTCAAAAACACATGTTTTTGAATTAATATATTAAAATCTAGGGCTCCTTGAGTTTGTTACATACATATATATAGGTATAATAATATTAATAAGGTTAATGTACTCTTTAATGATAATGAATGGTTTTTTTCACTTGTAATTTCAATTCTCTCTGTCACATGTTATTTAATATTTCTGTTTCTTTGTATTAAGTTATTTGATTCTACTTTCTGTTGCTGGGGGGTACAATTTGTTTGTATTTAGATTTAATTTCATTATTTTATAATTATTTATTCATATATTTTAATATTATATTTTATTTTATGTCATTTCAAGATATTAGCCTAGACGATTCATTTTTTTCATTATCATCTTCTGATGGATTGAATAGTAATGACAGTTTCTACAGTCTCCCTTCTCTTAATGAAACTATAGATTCTCGCTTCTCAGATGTACTAAAGAATTTCAATGTTGTCCATATTAATGCCCAGAGTATTCCTGCACACTATCCAGATTTGCTCTCCTCTTTTGACTGCAAAAACTTACACGCTATTTTAATCTCCGAAACCTGGCTTAAGCCGTGTTTGTCCTCCACATCTTATGCTCTTCCAGGCTTTCAATTAATTAGGAATGATCGTACTGCTCGTGTTGGCGGAGGCGTTGCCATATATCTCCGATCTCACTTGCCGTTTAAAACGATTAGCATGTCAAATGTCCAGGCTGCTCCGGGAGCTGAATATTTGTTTGTTGAGGTCCTTTTTTCTAGCAGTAAGCTCTTACTTGGTGTATTTTATAATCCTAGCCTTACAATTGATTATTTTCCTGTGTTTGAAAGCCTTCTGGATCAATATATCCCACTGTATCAGCACTCTATCATTATGGGTGATTTCAACACCTGCCTCTTAAAGAATGACTTCCGGTCTGTTCGATTGAAATCAATAGTTGATGCAGCGAACTTACATTTACTCCCCCTTTCTGCCACTCACTCTTTTCCTAATTGTTCTCCATCACTTCTTGATCTCATTCTTGTTTCCTCCGTTGATCATGTTGCAAAACATGGTCAATGCGCTGCTGATGCTTTTTCATACCACGATTTGGTTTATCTATCGTATAAGTTACGCCCTCCTAAACCTAAAAGGAAAATTCTTCTGCTGCGTAATTTTGGTGGTATGGATTTAGATCAGCTAAGATATGATGCGGCGATGATAGACTGGACCAATGTCCTTACGGGAGCTAGCATCGATGATAGGGTGGAAAGCTTCAATTCACTGCTAACGCAACTTTATGATGTACATGCTCCAATTCGGCCAGTTCGACTTAAGCATCTTCCTGCTCCCTGGCTTTCTGAGGAGGTAAAAAAATTGCAGCAAAAAAAAAACACTGCAAAAGCTAAATATAAATCTAATAACTCTGATGAGAATAGGGAAAAATATAAAAATATTCGGAATCGTTGCAACAGGTTGTGTAGGGATAAACAACGACGCCATATCCATAAATCCATACTTGAAGAAGATGATTCTGGTCGAGTATGGAAGTTTCTTAAATCTCTTGGAGTTGGGAAAGCACGTCAGGATAAAAGCTCCTTAAATATTGATCTGAACCAACTTAATCAGCATTTCTCTTCTTCTTGTGCCATTGATGATGCCACAAAGTTGCGGACTAAAAATCGAATTTCAGCTTTACCCACTTCTGATGATCCTGCTTTTATTTTTAGTCAGATCACTGATAGTGATGTTAAGAAAAGCATTCGTGAGGTCAACTCTGATGCTGTTGGTACAGACTGTATTAGTCGTAAAATGATCATCCCTATCATCGATATAGTGACTCCTGTTATTAAATCCATCTTTAATTTCTCAATTACTACTGGAAATTTTCCTTCTTCCTGGAAAGAGGCTCAAATTACTCCTATTCCCAAAAAAGCTAACCCCTCTGGACTATCGGACTTCCGACCCATTTCCATACTTCCATTCCTATCAAAAGTATTTGAACGTATTGTTCATCAGCAATTGAGCCTCTTCCTATCTAGATGGAGTCTGTTTAATCCATTTCAATCCGGTTTCCGGACAGGTCATAGTACGACTACTGCTTTAGTCAACATTACTGAGGATATTCGTCTCGGTATGGATAATCAGCGTGTAACAGTGTTGACCTTACTTGATTTTAGCAATGCATTCAACAATGTTGATTTCGATCTCTTGTTAGCTATTTTAGCTTCTCTTAACATATCTCCTGAAGTGATTGACTGGTTTCATAATTACTTGTTTGGTCGCCGGCAGCGGACGCGAGTTGATGATTCGTTATCTAACTGGTGCACGATTAATGCCGGTGTTCCACAAGGTGGCGTGTTGTCTCCTCTCTTGTTTTCAATTTTCATTAGTTCTATTACTCTCCAGTTATCTTCTCACTACCACCTGTATGCTGACGATCTCCAATTGTATGTTCAGGCTAAATTGGTGGATCTACCTGAGGCGATAGATTTATTAAATAATGATCTAAATTCTATTGTGCAGTGGAGTAAGTCATATGGCCTGAAGGTAAATCCAGCAAAAACTCAATGTATAATAATAGGCAGTCAAAAGTTGGTCACGCGGATAGATTTTTCAACATTACCTAGTATTATTTTTGACGGAACTTGTGTACCATACAGTGACACGGTTAAAAACCTAGGTATCATTTTTGACAAATTTTTGTCTTGGGCTCCGCAAGTAAGTGAGGTGAGTAGGAAGGTGTTTGCGTCTGTCGGGTCTCTTCGTAGATTGTCAAATTTTCTACCCATACCAACTAAAATAACGCTAGCACAGTCTCTTCTCTTGCCAATTCTCGATTATGCTGATTCTTGCTATCTCAATCTAAATGAGGAGTTGCTTAATAAACTTGATCGCATTCAAAATCTTTGTATACGGTTCATATTTGGACTCAGGAAATATGACCACATTTCTGAATTTCGCGAAAAACTCAAGTGGCTCCCGATCCGCCTTCGCAGGGATACTCACATTCTTTCTCTTTTATATTGTGTTCTATTCAATCCAACTACTCCTTTTTACCTCAAAGAGCGGTTTGAGTTTCTGAGTGACACTCATGGTCGCTCTCTTCGCTCTAATGATAACCTTATTTTAAAAATTCCTTCCCATAATACTTCTTTTTCTTCGAAATCCTTTTCCGTTGAAGCTGTTAGGCTATGGAACTCCTTACCGTTTCATATTAGGCGTGCGCCATCTCTAGCAGCATTTAAAAGGCTCATCAAAGCGCACTTTCTTCCTCCCTGAATTATTAGATTACCTTACGTCTTTTCAAATCCTTCATCTGACTTACATTGCGTCTTCTGGCTTTTATTTTATTTTACTCCCATAATTGGCATAATATATATTGTATGTATTTAGGTGTTTATATATTTACATACATTTATGTACATATATTTATTATTATACATTATTTATTTATTATACATATTATATTTATGTATGTTTGTATGTAGGTATTGATTTTATAGTATTTTATTGTATATAATAATAGTTATAATTATATGTAACTTAGTATTATATTGTATTAATAATTAGAAACTATTTCCTCTCGTACGTACACCCTCGACTCGTGTTCTTTTGTAGACTTAATTCCTATAAAACGTGGTTGCCTGGAAGAGATCGCTTCAAAGCGATAAGGCCGCCATTTGTACCGATTTTTCTTTTTTTTAATTTTATTGTTGTTTAAATGTACTTATTTTTTATTTTTATTTTGGTGTACAATAAAGAGTATTTCATTCATTCATTCATTCATTTTTGTCAAAGTAAAATAAACCATAATTGCATTGAATTAGAGCTCAATTTCGTCTGCCCATTCTTATACGTTTAGGTATGAACGATACTCGAACGTATAAGAATGGATACACGAAATTGAGCTCTAATTTAATGCCGTTATGGTTTATAAACTTTGACGACGAACTTTAACGTTTTGATCGGACATTCTTACATGATTGGTACCCAGATCCCTGACCATTATTGATATTTTGGTACATCAATCTATCTTAAAACATATTATTCATCTATCTATAAAAAATGTAATGCTCCGGTACGATGCCGTGTAGAAACCGAATAGGTGTATGGGTTTAATAAAACTGCCATGCCCCTAACATTCATCCAAATAATAATGTTCCATCGAATATGGGTCTTTGAAAGTAGTTTCGATACTGCAATGTGTCGCTACTGGATGGCATAAACAGGAAAGATGCATATCTCAAAGTTCGTCACCGGCAGGTAAGTGAACCGTGGCCGAGTGGTCCAGGCGCTCAGGGTGCGATTCCCAGAGAGACGCAGGTTCAAATCCTGCCGGTTCCGAAAATTTTTGATATGTACGAGTATTTAAGTTTAGATGGCCCTATCAGGTTAGCCCACTACCATCTTAGACTGCATCATCACTTATCATCAGGTGAGATCGCAGTCAAGGGCTTGTAGTGGATAAAAAAAAAGCCCTCAGTAGCGATTGTAGCTATGTTAATCACAAGTAAGGGAGCTGATTAGCTAGAGTTAGTACTAGGTAGGTATAATAATAATTTTAATGATGAACAATCATCATACTTCATATCATACTTCATACTAATATTATAAATGCGAAAGTGTGTTTGTTTGTTGGTTTGTTGGTATGTTGGTTTGTCCTTCAATCACGCCGCAACGGAGCAACAGATCGACATGATTTTGGCATGGGTATAGTTGAGGACATGGAGAGTGCAGACATAGGCTACTTTTTACCCCGGGAAATTAGGGAGTTCCCGAGGGAATCAAAAAACTTAAAACACGTTCCGTTTTTCCCTCCTCTTTTAATATAGGTACCTTCAAACCAAGAGTGAATAGGCATCTTCTAGCCAAGCGCGCTCCACCTTAGGCTGCATCACCACTTGCTAGCAAGTCTGATTGCAGCCAAGCGCTAGCCTATTTATTTAAAAAAAAAAAAAAACACGTGGACGAAGTCGCGGGCATCAGCTAGTATTAGTATAATACTCATAGCAGTTGTACTGCTATGAGTTGACTGCTGCAGTAGCAGCTATTCTGCTTCTCGCAAAAAATACATCTTATTATGCATCGCTAAGTTCAACCCCTTTGCTCGGTTACGGCGTGACTAAAGGGAAAACTATCAAACAAATACACTTTCTCATTTATAATATTTAGGAAGGTAACACCCGCTCATATTACGAGACAGTTCTTAAAGTCGAAAATGGGGTTCATCAACACGGCCTCATTACTATATCGGGGACCGGGGTGTAAGAAGATGTCACAATGCCTGAGGGGGTAACACCCCCTTGAAAGTTGGCATCTATCCGCGCAGGCATATTACGGTTGTAGAACGCGGGTGTAATTATTACGTTACAACAATACGCGAATCTTTCTATTCATGTTGACGTTGTGCGTTATTAAATTTATTAACTAACCATTTTAGGCCGGCCATACACGGACAGCTTGTAGCAGTCACGATTGACTGCTTCAAGCTGCGACTGCATAGTGAACTATAGTCTTCTACGTACACACATACATGCAACCGCTCGAGCAGTTATGCGACTGCTTCGGGCGGTTGGCAGCAGTTACGAGTATCAATGGTAGCTTCAAGCTGTTGACTGCAAGAGCGGTCCGTGTATGTTGATTAGGGTTGTAACGGAACCTCGCCTCCGCCTCTGTAAGTGCAGAATTTTCGCAAGAAATCGTTCCGCCTCCGTTTTTCCGTCCGTTCCGTCCGTTTTTTTGCGGAGTTGTAACGAAGGTTTATATACGTTGACTTACAATGCGAGAGGTACATCTCGAAGCAGGTGACGTCAGTTACACTATTACAAAAAGCAAAAAGGCAACTGACTTTGTAGAATCCTCAAAAAAAAACAAATGTGGGATTCATCGCAGTTTAAAGCACAGAAAATGGACGAAGTGATCGGAGAAATCCACCTCCGCCTCCGCCTCCGTTAACCTCCGCATCCGCGGAGGCAAAACCCCTTCACCTCCGCATCCGCCTATGCTTCCGCTAAGAACGCCTCCGTTACAACCCTAATGTTGATCACTGGCTAACTGTTCGCGCAGTCCGTGTTTAACTGACCTTAAACTGTTAAGAGTATGTCGTATACGTAATAATATGATAGTCCTGTTTTAGCCGAGTGTTTAGCAGCTATGTGTATAATTATTTGTCAGTTCACCATGGCTCTGGTTTTTACAAACTCCTAATAGCGTTTAACCTATAGGTATTCGATGTTTTAATTTTCATAAACGTTATTCGGAGTTGGTCAAATCGGCACTTAGTAGTTTTCAAATAATATGTACCTACGAGTACCTCATAAGATTTTTGGATTTGGTTCGAATTCGTTTAGTTAACTTTTAGTTTTTAACTTTGCTAACTTTAACAACCAATTACTTAATACTTTTATGATGCGTACGTAATAGGTAAGTATCTAACACTTCAATAAGTTGTTTGATGAATTTCAAAATACGTCCTGAATACTTGTTATAACTTTTTCCATTACACCTCAGATTTACATCGCGAAATAAAATAACCAATAGACTGCTGATCGGAGGTTCCATGGAAGTTTGTTGTGTACTTGGAGGTTGTGTAATATGTTGTTACAAATATAAGTCTGGCATTGATCGCTCATGGACGTAAGTACTAAGTAGGTATGTTGGATACACTGAGTAGTTGTTTGATACGTCCATGCAGACGGCTATCTAATCAATTTTTGAAATATTTCTGTTCATATCTAAATTTATAACAATAAAAGATGACCGACTGATCTATCAACGCTCAGCTCAAACCACGTATCACGTACTTGCTGATGCCCGCGACTCCATCCGCGTGTTTTAAGTTTTTTTGATTCCCTCGGGAAATCCCGGGATTTTCCGGGATTAAAAGTAGCCTATGTCACTCTCCAGGTCCTCAACTATACCCATGCCAAAAATCACGTCGATCCGTTGCTCCTTTGCGGCGTGATTGAAGGACAAACCAACAAACAAACACACTTTCGCATTTATAATATTAGTATGATAGTACGCACCCGCTAAAAAGGGTTTTTGGAAATACAATCCCTTTAAGGGTTTGGTGTTGAAATTGAACTTTGTATGAAATTTTAACTCGAAGCCGCGGGCAAAAGCTAGAAATGAATACGAATGATCGTTTATTGCTTAGATTGATAAACACATCCAGATGCCCGATTGTGTGAGAAAATTGGTATCACTTGAGAGTTGAGATCTTAAAACGTATATGTTTTTGTCAAACGAGATAGCTCCCCGAATTATACATTTCTAACATCATCGCACTACATTTAACCCTATGGCGTCAAATCCGGTCATCATTAATAATGTACTAATAATGACAGTCTCATGATAGTCTAATGACTACCTACGTCATACGTGCCGCCGCGTCGTGATCGTAATTTTCATCTCGAACTCTATTAGTGGATATATGCTTTATTACCTTTATTAATGGAAATCCTTCGTTTTCACGTTGAACTTCTGGTAAGTATTATGTCGTTGAACATCTGGAAAGCATTGCACGCTTTTAACTTCTTTCTTTTAAACTCGTATATGAAAGAACTCTTCAATGTCCACAAAATGGACTTATTAAATCAAATAATTGGAGAATTGTTTTGTTTTTAAGAAATTAAGCGTTGGAAATGTTTTTTAACTAGTTTTACTGAATTATTAACTACTAGCTGATGCCCGCGACTTCGTCCGAGTGGATTGAGGTTTTTTGGTTCCCGCGGGACTCTTTAATTTTTCGGTATAAAAAGTAGCATTTGTGTTATTACAGGGTATAATCTATCTCTGTGCCAAATTTCATCCAGATCCGTTCAGCCGTTCTGGCGTGATTGAGTAACAAACAATGTCTTTACTCTATATTATAATAATAACGCACAATTGATCAGATTAGGGTCGACTATTGAACAGACTTTATTTATTATTTCTTATCATTTATTTCTGATTTATATCAAAACACCATGATAGCGATTGGTGGTGTTTTTTTACCGCTTACTTAACAATACTGATATCGGGATTTGGGATCATTTGCATATCAGACGGACAAATTAAAGCTTAAATTATGACAAATAATATCAAATAAAAAAAATTGTGTGTGTCAGCTCCGACACACGACTGGAGTTTACTCTTTACGAACGATTATAAAATACTAGATGATGCCCGCGATTTCGTCCACGTGGATTAAGTTTTTTTGATTCCCGCAGGAACTCCTTGATTTTCCGGGATAGCCTATGTCCTTCTCCGGGATACAACCTATCCCTGTACCAAATTTCATCAAAATCGTTGGACCGTGAAAGCGTAGCAGACAGTATTACAATATTAGTATGGATATGGATATGGATATAGATTAGTAAATGAGGGTAAATGAACGCATTTTTTATATTACTGAAAGCATGCTTGATACATTTATTTATATTAAAGCATATAATTTATATTCATCAAAATACATTACATAGTCATGGAAACATGTACCTACATAACGTAAAGGAAAAAGTTTTATTTTACTCCCCATACATTTTCATACCCCGGCCTTATATTATATGAAAATCGATTCTAAAGGAGGTAAACTCCCAAAAGCAATAATGTACATGTAATACAATACTAAAACTATTATTTTCTAGATAGGTATTCACTATTCATGTAATTATGTGCCGATTGTAGACATTTTACTGAGTAATATAATGAGGCTTTGTTTTTACAGATGTTAATTTGTATGTAGAGCGTTATAACGAGTATGCGTCATGGTTTCAGTTGTAATAATTAGAGCCAGCTTACGACACGTTACAGATTTTAACATTGGCACTCGTTAAAAACATATGAGATAACTTTGACATCTGGCCAAAACATGCTGACCTTCAATGGACACATTAGTTCTAAATCTAAGGGCCTGAAGATATTCAACGAATGTGTAAACATCATTAACTTTCATAACAAAAATTCTGAGGTTGGACGGATATGTCACCGTAAAATTGTAAATACCGTTAGATTATAATTTATCTCGCGAGATTTTGAACTGTCGAAAGATTGTTAACCGTTCAATGTTCTGAGTGTCAAGTTTTGAAATATTTATTGTATTTACATTTTCTTGTTCTTCCTCTTCTTGATATTTTAGGTTAGGTTAGGGTTAGACATAAATATTCAGGTAGTCGAACTACTTAGGTTCTATCGGGTTAAGATACCTAATAGATTATAATCTACCGAAAAATAATGCGTTAAATTGTAAGCAGTGTGTTACGGTTCACAATCTTTCGACAGTTTACAATCACGCGAAGATAGTAAAGTAAAAAGATAGATTATAATCTAACGGTATTTACAATTTTAAGGTGACAGATACATGAGATACAAGCCAGTGTTTTGTAGAGAAACTTGCTAGAGATCCTTTTTAAAAATATATCCACTAAAATCTTTCCAATAAAAGCTAGTCTTTCAATAACCTATAAAAAACATTAGAAAGTCAAGTTCAAAATGTCCTTATTAAAAAACACTGAATGATCACATGATATCACAATTTACTACAGAAAATACTGCTACAAATAAATGTGTCTATCTTTCAGATAGTGTAATCTCTTTGGTCATTACAGCATTCGTATACAGACAGCCGACAGGGATGGAAGGTAGTTTTCTGTATTTTTAGGGGCGTACCGAATTCAGCGACGCTATCAGTGAATTGTTGGTGATAAAAATAGCGAACACATAATATTGTTTGGTTAGCGGCTGATTGCCTGGCTGCAACCTTACGGGCGAAAACACGCTACGGACAGGACAAAACAAAAAGTCCGCGTTTTTTGCTTTCGTGTTAATGAGCATCTCCATATTAAAATGCGCGCGCGGTCTTTTTATTCTCAAGACATATTTTCTTGTTCGTAGTATATTTTTGCCTTTTGACGTCCTTTGCGTAATCACTAAACATGTTACAAAATACCTGTCAATACGTGACTTATTGCTGTTTTCTTCCTCTGCGTTATTTATTCACTATTTCATCCACTTCTAATTATTATTGTAGTATCAATTTTGAAACTATGATGAAAATTTAATAATATAACATCTAGCTAGTATAATGATGGAGTTGGAAGGAAGCTTCTTCCTCAGCCGAAACTCCTCAATCAATCCTATGAATATTGAATCGAAGCAGGCGTTACTTTGCGGAAGTCCATGATAATGAATGAACCAGAAGCTTAATTCACTATAATCCGCCACAGTAGACAAATCTATGTGGTGCAGTGCGTGTCTTCCACCGACAGCATGCGAACACCCACCACCCAGCAATTCGCACCGGCACAGCACCACACCACACAAATCCTCCAAATCACTCTCTACGTACGTTTCACAATGCACGAAAATACAGGATTTTGGTTAACATTTAATAACAATAATACAATATTAGCCCCTATATCCGAGTAAGAGACTAAACATATACTAGGTACATATGGTATAGGCAGGTATAGAAGTTCGTGACCACCACTTCCAATAGAGCCAGTATTGAACTAGAGGACATCATTAAATATATTCCCTTTGTTTTCATATTGTCAATAGCGAAGGTTTGCTATCCCGTATGCATAAAAGTAAATGAAACATGACATCGACAGTACGGGCGATATTTAATTTATTCCTGAACAGTGCAAGTTAAATATCGATAGAATGGATGTGTATAGATGTATAATATGGTTCCGGGATTAAGTAGTATGTACAAGTTGCGAGATATGAACGACCTACGTCAATCTGATAACCAGACGAATTGTGTTATTTTTATGAATCAGAGTACAAGAAACAAAATGCCTCGAACATCGAATGGGTTGCCTAATGAAATCAGTTCAAAGCTACCTTAAATTTTAGTTTTTTTTTCGATTTCTACACCCATCTGATAACCAATTAAATTATATACCAGTCGAGAGCAGGAATCGGATTCAGAAAATATTGGGTTATTTAAGGAAATTCGTTCTGGGGCCAGGGTCACAGAGCTTTAAAGTTTTCAACTTTAGGCCATAATATCTACATCCATTTGTTAACAGAACAAATATGATATCAATCGAGCGCAGTATAGGCATTCAGAACAAGAAAATATAGGGCTGCCTAAATAAATCCATTCTATCTATACCCAAAATTAAGGAGTTCCCGCGAGAGATAAAAATAACCTAAACCACGCGGGCGAAGTTACGGCCATCAGCTAGTCTGATAAAAACAAATTAAATGTAACATATTACATCAGTCGTATCGAATTATATTATATACTAGATGATGCACGCGACTTCGTCCGCGAGGATTATTTTTTTCAAATTCCCGCGGAAACTCCTCACTTTTAGCCTATGTCCTTCCCCGGGATGCCACCTATCCCTGTACCAAATTTCATCAAAATCGGTTGACTAGATGGGCCGTGAAAGCGTAGCAGACAGACAGACAGACAGACAGACGGACAGACAGACAGACACACTTTCGCATTTATAATATTAGTATGGAAGTATGGATTTTTGTGGCATCGGAAAACTCGGGAGTCTACAAATTATATTTATCTAATCTCTTAATAGTATTTGATTCTTTTTATTTTATTATTTAGAATTTTATTGAACGTATACCTTTGTATAACGTTCAATAAAATTCTACTAATTAATATGGATTTAGAAATAATATCGTATTATTTATTTATAATATCCATAAGATCTTTTAAAGAGCCATGGGAAGTTACCTACTCATCTGAAGCAGACGCCGTTATGCAATGAACCAAATTTGATGTGTAGCAAACTCCTGGTCATTAAGCGAGAAACAAAAATAGATAAGCTATTTTAGACCGATGTGTGTCAGCGGGGAAGTTAATTTAACTCATCGTTAAAGGGACTCGATGTCAATTATAAGCTTTATTATGATCGATAGGAAGATTTGATGAAGCTTAATTTAAAGACCGCAGCTTAAGCAGCATATTCCAATCAATAGTATCTAATTATTATAGGGTACCTATCCATCAACATAATATTCGTGGTAGCAAAATCAGTGGTATAGTAGGTATGTTAGGTAATAATATTATTAAAAATATCAACGACTTCCCAAAGAAAATTACCTACGAATCGCGGAAAACAGTTTCAAAAATCCGTACGAGTGTTTTCTTTTTTGCATAAACATAGGTAGGTATACTTAATTCTAAGTTAATGCTGAGAAGATAACTGCCTCGGTGGTTCCCAGGTCGGGCCAAAAGTATTGGGGTTCTGATCGTATCCTGGGATTATTTTCCGCACTTGGTCGCAGGCGTCCGCTGTACGTGAAAGTATTGAGGTGTTACCGTGTTTGTGACAAGAAACTCTGTACTTAGTAGCCCGGAGTTAGGAAGTTGGCGTTGTGTCTCCCCAGTGCTTCGGAAAACACGTAAAGCCGTCGAGCCAGGCACCTGATCTCCCTCTCATTGTGTCGGATTTCCATCCTACCGGTTATGAGAGTAAGGGAATAGAGAGTTTACTTGTGATAATGCAATACGCAGCATAAATTCGGTTGGGAGGACGTGCGGTTGGTACTACTTAATACATACCTATAATGCACCTATGACTTACGCCTCCCGTGAACCTGCAGATAATAATATGTTTAAAAACATCACTAAATACGTTTCAAGATCACATTTGTTCACGGGACAATTAACGTGACTAAACAAAATACAGTAATACAAAAATAAAACTTGGTGCTAGGTCAGTACAGTCTTGAGAAAACGTAAAACACCTACGACTATCCAGTGAATCACGTTATACATGTCAACAACAGAAGCTACCACAGAATTCAGAATAGGTTTAAAAGAAGTTCACCACCAGACTGGTTCAGTTCCATTAACATCTTCACAATGTTTCACAATAAACATTGTGGAGGATACTTAATTGACTTGAGACACCCAAATCGCTTGTTTTGTTTGTGGGCAAGTTTAACTATTGCGATAGCCTTTTATGGTTCAACTGGCCCTTAGATAATTGTGCTCTCAATTGTTTTCTTTATAAGTGATTTATGAATCGATTGATCGACAGTACTAAATCTGCGACGGTATTAACAGCAGACCATTTCTATTCCTATATTATTTTGAATTCTGTGGCAGGTACCTACACAAAGGTCGTAACACCTTTACTGCTGGCACTTTGTCAAGTCGGATCATATTGGCAGAAGGTGTTAGCTAACAGGAAACGCTATTTGAGTAACCGTTCCGAAAATACAATGGGAATATAAATAATATTTTTATTTTTTTTTAAGTACTTTTTTTTTGTTTCAGGTAAGTGGACATTTGGAATTTTCCAGCGGTAAAGTATGGTAAAAGCCACTTGTTTTAATTAAGTAACTAGTATGAAATACCACAGGTAACACACATCTTGAACAAGCATTATTATTAAACTCTACACGTACCAAATGTTTGAGAGTGATATACATATTTATTAGGAAAGAACAGACGTGGCTTACATGTTGAGAAGCAGGATAATATTATATTAGGTATAAAAATCCAACTAATATTAATTAATGCCGGTTAGAAGAATGGAATACAATCGAAAAATTCTATAATATTATTTTGACAGCGGGCCCGCGATGGGTCGATGCTGATCAAGAATCTGGTTTTGGAAATTGAAAATAATTACATATTTTTTTTATTATCTTTAAAAACACCTCCTCTGTTGATCCCATCAAAAATATTTAAGCAGAAAACTTGAACACTTAAAAAGTTTAAATAGCAAAACGCGAAGCTTTAATTAATGTAAAAGGGCGAAGTGTTCGGAACAATTTCACTAACCGAGATTAAATTAACGTCCTCGTAAAATGCGTTAATTATTTAAGTGTTTAAAAAATCGCTTTAAATAATGAGACCAGGCAAGCTGTGCAATAAGCAGGCGAACCGCAAAGTAATCCTATAGAACAGCACCTGACCTTAAATTAAGTACCTACCACTAGTTTTGGAACTTACATTATTTAGAGATATTATTTCATTTGGCAAAACTGGGGGTTCCCAGCTTTCTAAGTTTTCCACAATTCTTGTGGGTAATCCTTCATATTATTTGTAACTAGCTGATGCCCGCGACTTCGTACGCGTGGTTTAGTTTTTTGTTTCTACTCGGCATTGTACCGGATGTTAAATCGCTTGACGGCACGTCTTTGCCGACAGGGTGGTATTGGTAATATAGTTAGCCACGGCCAAAGCCTCCAGACCAGACCAGAGAAAATTCTGAAATTGTAAATTCCCATATCAACCATGCTGGGGATCGAACCCGGGACCTTCCACTTACGAGACCACAGCAAAGCGCTCATCTCTGCCCCAGGGAGCTTGTCAAAAGTTTAAAAGTTAAGTTTACAAAATTATGAGCCGCAATTCTTTTTTGAACTGTAAATGCATGCTTTATGTTAAATCTGACTAAATTCTGAAGAAAAATACGATCAGCATTGCTTGCATGAAGTCCTGGCCAATTCACGCTCAGTTAATTTACTTCGCCATCCACAAAAGTGCCGACTAGGACTAGGCACACACAAATTTATTGTTGCAGTGTCGAACAAAATAATTGACATCCGCTCTGGAACACGCTCGAATGACGAATGCACAATAGTTGTTTGAACTCTACAGAGTCTATACAAGGTCTATACTATGGCATAAATGCGTCAATTAGGTAGTTGCGCGCGGATTCTCTTTGAAGTGCTAACAAAAAACCAAAAACTAAACTAATGCATAGTCCACACTATTGCATTGCATTATTGTGTGTGTATAATATTGCATTACCTAGTAAGGTATGCGATATTGTACGTGATTGTACACCAAATATTCAAATTTTTTATCGACGTAGTAGATGCTAGGACCAACAATGAGTATACCTAATTTAGGTACATACTTAGAGAGATATTGAGGGTAATATTGGAATCTATGATGTTTAAAAAAAGTCAAAGGTCAAAATTATTATCCATTAGATAAGTACATAATATTATTCACCTGATAATATAAAATGACTAGCGGTCGCCCGCGATTTCGTCCGCGTACAATTTCTGACTTCCTATAATAGGATTATGAAATTTTCCCGCTGCAAGAGGCCTATCTTATGCAGGTGTTCATTATTTAAAACTTATAACCTAAATCCCGATTTTCAAGTACTTATCTAACTTCAAAAACATAGAACTTTCATACAAACTTCCAACCCCCATTTCACCCTCTTTGGGGTAGATTTTCGAAAAAGTGCTTATACAGGTTATTTAATAATAACCTGTATAAGCAAGCTGTTAAAACTGATAACCTAAATCTCGATTTTCTAGTCTGTAACTTCAAAAACTTAGAACCATCATGCAAACTTGCAACCCCCATTTCACCCTCTTTGGGGTAGATTTTCGGAAAATTTCTTATTGGTACAGATTTTTATTATTTTAAACTAATAACTTAAATGCTAATTTTCATGTGTCTAACTTCAAAAACAAAGGACTTTTATACGAACTTCCAAACCCCATTTCAACCCCTTAGGAGTGAATTTTCTCAAAACCATTTCTTAGCTGACGTCTACACCATAGAAGGAACCTACCTTCCAAATTTCAAGTCTGTATGTTTTATAGTTCCTGAGATCTCGTGATGAATCAGTGAGCGACAAGCTAGACCACATAGATTTTAGCGAATTAAGCTTATTGTTACTTAATTACATAAAACATAATATGACTAAATTTCACACAATATAGGTACCTAATATAAGATGGTAATGGATCCGTAATGGAAGTTTTATTTTATCCTTAATCGAGTACGATTTAAAGCTTTTCGGGGATCAGCTATTGATACCGCAAATGACCTATTTCTGGTTTACGACCGCATTTTCGGTTTTAGCAAATTACGATAAACTCGAACATCGTTAATGAATTAAGTATAATAACTGTCATGTACATATAATGCAATTGAAAAAATAGCCAATTTTCCATCACGAGTCTGAAACCATAACCTTACGGGGTTTAAATGGTTTCATACTTAGTTAAAACTAGACTAGATGATGCCCGCGACTTCGTCCGCGTGGATTGGGGTTTTTTGAACTCCTTAATTTTCCGGGATAAAAAGCCTATATCCTTCCCCGGGATGTAACCTACCCCTGTATCAAGTTTCACCAAAATCGGTTGAAAAGATGGGCTTTTAAAGCGTAGCAGACAGACAGACAGACAGATAAACAGACGGATAGACAGACAGATACACTTTTGCATTTATAATATTAGTATGGATAAACCAATTTGAGTTTGAGCAGTGTATGTAGTCTTATGTTAATAATATGCACAAATTGCTAGTAACTATGCATCGAAAAAGTATTTTTGTAACTTTCTATCCGTAACCGCCATGTATGGCCAGCGAATAAAGTTTTGCCCTGCGAGTTCGCAAGCTGTACGTTCCTATTTGTGACGTGAATCCGTAATGTGACCTGAGACTTGAGAGTAAAGTTAAATAATTTGCTTCATTGTGACTGTCATTTATAATGAACACGGAGATAAACTTGCTCATTTTTTTTTCTGCTATAAAAAAATTGCTTTTATTGCTAAAAAAACATTTCGGATGTAAGGTTTTTTGACTGGTAGTTTTTGCGTTGCTTGATATCGGATTTATAATAATTATACATACCTACCTACTGTACCCACTAAATGTTGAGCCTATAGAAATAAAATACTATATCCATTACTTTACATACTTTATATCCCGGAAAATAAAAAAAATTATGTACCGGAATTTTTAAAACCTATAAAGGTACCTACTACACCCGCTCGGAAAGTACCTTCGTACTTTTTTCAAAACGAGGAAGAACCACAGAATAGGTACGTGGAAGAACGTGTATCATTGATACCAACCAAATAATATGCGGGCAGAAAAAGTGCATGAATATCCATTTTTAACGCGCCGTCCGCAGCAGCTGAATTAATGTCCTAAATTAAACCTACTTAAGTTGGTAGACCGTACATTATGGGTTGGGCGCGAGCTATGTGCAAATCTGATTATTATGAAGGCTAAGGTGAGTACTGAGTAGGTAATATAGGGTTCTATTCAATTTGGGTGTTTTCCTAGCAGAACACTGCATTTTACGATCACTCTATAAATCTCCCTAAAGCGGACAATCGACTCGTGTTTATTCGGTCACTTGAACAAATTGGGTTAGGCACACCCTTTCTTTATAATTGGAGAAATGTAGAATTTGTTGTGTCGGTAACTTTGAATAAGCGGTGTATTTAATATTAGCAAACTAGATGATGCCCGCGACTTTGTCCGGGGATAAAATTTAAAATTTCAGCCATATCAATTCAGTAGTTGTGGCGTCAAGGAGTATCAAACATCCAAATTTACAAACATCCGAACATTCACATCATATTAAGTAGAAAGTAGGATACAGGATGAGGTATGATGATTATTTATTTTTTAATTATAAATATCTCTCTCTTCGTCGTATTCCCCATTACTGAGGGTCGTAACTCCTTTCCATTAATCAATTAATAAAGGTAGGAGTTTTCTTGGGACAATAATGCGGTGGGTTCCCACGTCCTTCCGCATACGACTCGACTAAGAGTATTTAAACTCTTAGTTTTTTGTGACGATTATTATCAGATGTTAGTGATAATAACCGGGACCGAATTATAAAATAAGAGGAATAAAAAAACTGAGAACGTCAAAGGTACGTAATCAGTGGCATTTAAGTGCCTACGCAATAATATTTCAAAGTAGTTTATTTAATGTAGTTCTGCTAGTAACTCTAGACTGATGGTGCAGAGCTTCAATGTTAGGTTAAATTAAAGTCAAAATATAAGTAGGTACTTAACTCATTCGAGGAGCCAGAACTGTTTGACTGGAAAGAGGAAACTTTTTGTAAGTTAAAATATACAACATTTTGACAATAATTAATCCCAATTGTCAAAATGTTCCTATCCAACCTTGATTCTAGTTTAATATTTCATGTTGGTAGTAATCTTTAAGTAAGTACCTACAGTCAAAGTATACGGGTAATAGGTACTTGAGCCTGAAAACCAGATCACATTAAACTTGAATATTATATTCTTTGTTCACTAGAGATTAAAATCAGAGTGAAATAATTGATTAATTAATTTATTTATGGAATTGTCCGGCTTCACGCGTCGGCATCAAAGGGAGAAGGACATACACAAAGCGATTTCAATTAGGGCGAAATTGTGAAAGCCATGCCCGCATGAGTTCAAGTAATGCGAGAGGCGGGTTAATATTTTTTTTCTTACGTAGGTTTTCAAAAATAAAAAATATACAAACGGAACTCTATTGGAATCATCTTGGTATGCTGTGCTATTCAGAAATAGTATTAATTACTAGGTTAGTGTATTACGCACATGAGACATACCTACCTACTCTTACATTAGTATTCTTCAAGCATTTGAAAATGCTTGAAGTTAGGTAGGCTCTACATTTAAAACAGAACTCAAAAATACTAGTTTTGATGCGAAGTTTCTAAAGCGTCGCTTTACAACCGGTGAGTAAACCAAGGAAAACGACAACGTCACCCGAGATCTATCTCAATGGTTACCATGGTTACTCAAAAATCTACTTAATAGATGGACGCCCTACCTATATTTTGAACAGAGCGATAGGTATTTGATAGAGGTCCTGAATTCTATATGCGTATTTTGTTGTAAATTGAACATGCAAATATTATAGGATGACTCCATAAATAAATGTTTAATTGCAGCAATTTGGAGGCCCGGGGCTCCATCAGGGGGCGAGGCCCCTAGCGCGCCAAGCCCGGGGGCTCCACCACCGCCTCCACCGCCGCCCGTGTGGACGCCTAGCAGTGCCACGACTTCGCCACAAACCTTGAGGAAGACCTTCCGCCCCGTGCACTTCGAAGATACTCCTCCACCACGAAGAAAATTCGGAGTAAGCTTTTTGAAATTATTTACTTAACCCTTTTTTGTTTGGAATAGTTTCAGCCCAAATTCAGTTTAAGGGCACATGCTTGTAAAGAGAAGGAGGGTATATAGGTACCTATAGATATTTAATTATTTACCTGCTAGATGTATCCCGCGGGCCGCGACTTCACCCGTTAGATTTTCAAAAAAAGTTTTTATACAAAAGATATAATTATATAAAAAATTTTATCTACACTAATGTTATAACATTCTACTTATGTTTCCAATACTTGACTTATAATTACTACTGTTATAGCGCAGATAACAAAACACTCAATTTAAGCAATTTCACATGATGGTATAATATCCACATCGATATCGTAAAATCTCATTATAACATCAATAAAACGCGACCAATTAACCTGGCGAGCCTTATGTCAAAATCCTCATACAAGTTGTATAAAATTTTGATATTAGACTGGCTTTTGAAAACAGTTGGGTTATACGTGAAAACTTCGTCGAAACTACTAAACTTACATACACAAAACTCTTTGGTAAGATCTTGTGCCAATTAAATAAAAAACGAACAGCGCGCGCTCGCTCCTGATTGGCCCTGCGCGCGCAGCTGCGCTCTCATTGGTTAGATTTTAATGGCGGCAAGTTCACTGTGACAATACACGTACGCGTGAATTTAATGTTTCGCAATGTGTTTTGTTTTTAAAATACAAATTAAAAGTTAAAAATGGATAGCGACGATGATATTTGTACGCCTCCGGATATTCTAGAATTGGCAACAAAAGTAACTCACAATCTTTTGCCAGAAAAATCTAGAAAATTATATGAAAAAGAATATAATAACTTTTTGGCATGGAAGATCGAAAAGAAAACTACATCATTTTCTGAAAATGTCATTCTTGCGTATCTCAAAGAACTCTCGGACAAATTCAAGCCATCTTCTATGTGGGCTAAATATTCTATGCTCAAGTCCACACTGAGTATCTACAACAATATTGATATCACGAAGTATTCAAAAGTCATAGCGTTCCTGAAACGCAGTTCAGAAGGACACAAGGAAAAAAAGTCCTTGACGTTCACATCAGGTCAAATAAAGATGTTCCTGGAAGATTCACCAGATATTTTGTAACTTTTTGAAAAGGTAAGTGTATTTTAGTTCTGTTATTTAAAATCTACCTAGTACTTACGTACTACACACGCAAGTTATCTAGACACTCCGTTTAAGCGCTTTGTGTATAAATTTGGTAGTAGGTACCTACACTTTACTACTTCATAAATCATAGTTTTTGCCTTGGCTATGTACCTCAAGCTTATTATATCGTTTATTGTTACAGGTTGCACTAATCTTCGGCATAATGGGGGCATGCCGAAGGCAAGAGCTATACAACATCCAGTTCGATGAAGTCTCTAACATAGACGACAGTACAATCATGGTGAAAGTTTCGAAAACAAAAACGAAAATAGATCGTTCTTTCGTTGTGACGGGCAACTGCTATGCCGTATGTAAAAAATACATGGAACTTCGACCCACCCCCTGTCGAAACCCTGCCTTTTTCTTGAGCTATAGATCGGGGAAGTGCGTCGATCAAAGAACTGGTATTAATAAATTTGGTGCTCTGGGAAAAACTATCGCAAGTTTTTTGAATCTGCCTAACCCAGCGTTGTACACGGGGCATTGCTTCCGGCGCACCTCGGCGACCCTTCTCATAGATAGCGGTGGTGATTTGACCGCACTGAAACGACACGGGGGGTGGAAGTCTTCTACTGTGGCTGAAAGCTACATTGATGAGTCTTTAATGAATAAAATTCAAGTCTCAAATACGATCTTGAACAGTATAGAAAACAAGACGAATGAAGTAATTATAAATATTCCGACTCCGTCTACGAGCTCTACTGCTTGCCCCGCGGCCGCTACAGCTGCTGGATCAATAATTAACATTAACTTTCAAAATTGTACCGTCCAAAATTTGAACAATTATTATAAATAAACTATTGTCAGCTTTTACTCTTGTTGTTTGATAAATTGCATTAGTGAAGATAAAGTAGTGTATGCAACTGCATATAACACGGGTATTAAAACACTCGTTACTATTATGAAACTCGCTGCGCTCGTTTCATAAACTCACACTCGTGTATTAATACCCTTCATTATATGACAGTTGCATAAACTACTATAAATTAAGTATATAAAATTATAAATCATTTTATATAATAATATAAAATGATAATATAAATTTGTATAAAGGCAAAATTTAAGCAACGAGTTAGTTCTGTTCATAAATAAACAGATTAAATCGCTCAACTGTAAAGCCAACCCAAGGGGCGTTTATCAATTAAGTAATTATCCCTTCTAAAAGCGATTTATTAAAATAGAAAAGGTCTCTATTCGAACAAAAAGGAAACAGTGGACACTTTTGTGGCTTTCTCCTATATATTTTAACTTAATTAGAACTTCAGGTCTCTATTATTTACCCTTTCATTTGATTGAAAACAAGTTTCATTATAAAAAGTACAGTTTTGTTATAGTTAGAACTGAGGATGAGTAATCAACTTTAGTGAACTTAACCAATTTAGTATTTATTTTAAAAATTGCGGTCAAATAAAGTTCCTAATGCTTAAGTGTTGTAGGTATTAAAGCTACAACATAAGCATTTTTAGGGTTCCGTACCCAAAGGGTAAAAACGGGACCCTATTACTAAGACTCCGCTGTCTGTCTGTCTGTCTGTCTGTCTGTCTGTCTGTCTGTCTGTCTGTCTGTCTGTCTGTCTGTCTGTCTGTCTGTCTGTCTGTCTGTCTGTCTGTCTGTCTGTCTGTCTGTCTGTCTGTCTGTCTCCAGGCTGTATCTCATAAACCGTGATAGCTAGAAAGCTGAAATTTTCACAAATGATGTATTTCCGTTGCCGCTATAACAACAAATACTAAAAATTAAAAAAATATATATATTAAGGGGGGTCCCCATACAATAAACGTGTTTTTTCGTATTTTTTTGCTCAATATTAAAAACGGTAACAGGTAGACGGTTCAAATTTTCACAGAATATTAACTTGTATATTACCTTTCAAAATAAATAATTAAATATCAATAAAGTAAATATTAAAGGGGGGCTCCCATACAACAAACGTAATTTTTATTTTTAAGGGTGTATTTCCGCAAATCCGTTAAAATATATTAGAATGATGATTAGAACTGTCGGTACATTTTGTGACTAAGTCGGACAAAATAAAATGGAACTAAAAATTACTACACATAGATTGATCCTTTATCTTCAATTTTTGGAGATGACATTGTTAAAAATCTTTACTTAAACCTACTATAAAAATGATTTTCCGACACCTCTTCGCACATAACATCGCGACTTTATGTACCGAAAGTCGCGATGTTATGTGCGAAGAGGTGTCGGAAAATCATTTTTATAGTAGGTTTAAGTAAAGATTTTTAACAATGTCATCTCCAAAAATTGAAGATAAAGGATCAATCTATGTGTAGTAATTTTTAGTTCCATTTTATTTTGTCCGACTTAGTCACAAAATGTACCGACAGTTCTAATCATCATTCTAATATATTTTAACGGATTTGCGGAAATACGTCCTTAATACGTCATAAATCGTAAAACTTACTACAGGTTTGTACGGAACCCTCGGTGCGCGAGTCGGACTCGCACTTGGCCGGTTTTATAGGTATAGGCAGGGTATAGGAACATAAAAAATGAATTCGGGATACAGCTCCGCCCAGCAGATGATCGATATTCACTAGCAACCTTCAAAAATTTAGCCTAAGAATGTCAAAAAATAGACAATAATTTTCATAAGACGACTTCTTTATCAATAAACTGTGTGTACTAAGTACTTTCTAGTCTAGCGCAGTGGCGATTCCTGGTGGTCAATCTTGGGTTTGCGCTTGCTGATGGTTAGGCATTTTCTCAATAAAACACATTTACCTCATATATCACTGATTAGGGGTTACATAGGTTTAATATAACTGATAGGTATATCCACAGGGTATATCCCTAACAGGTTTGCCCGCCATCTTAGAGTAGGTACTTACATCATCACCCACCACCTGGTGACATTGCAGTCAAGGGGTAACTTGTACTTACTAGAATAAAGAATACTATTTTTATTTATCTTACACTAGCAGATTCCCGCCACTTCGTCCGCGTGGAATAATTTTTTAAATTCCCACGGGACCTCCCTAATTATTCGGGTTAATCTCGGTTCTCGTACCAAGCCTATGACTCTCACAAATAATGTGGCTTTCTGTTGGTACCAGAATTTTCAAAATCGGGTAAGTATATCCAGAGATTAACCCCTACAACCTCACAAACTTTACCTCTTTATAATATTAGTATAGTGCGCGTTACATTATTACTATGATATCTTCTAAGATATTCATCTGAATTAAATGCTGTAAGGGCGAATTTGATCTATATTAAATACTTGAGATGAAAACTCATTTTATTTTGATAAGGATTAATACTATGTTGGTAAAAACACCTTCGCGAGTAAAGCATTGTTTTAGACCAAATTTGAAAATCACAATGACGGTTGTTGTGAGACGACCTTAAAAGATAGCTATATGCTGTCGCGGACCTTTTTTTAGAACTTTTTGAGAGGAACAATTCCACCATACATTGTTTTCGTGTAACTTTTACCATTTACGCAGCGCACGCCACGGAAGCTCTCAGATGAGACAATTTTTTCCGACTTCACTCACACTATTGCAATATTCATAGGGATCTTTAATGTTTTTCAAAATAAAATACAGCCTATGTTACTCGCCAATAATGTAGCTTCTTTCTATAGGTGAAAGAATTTTTAAAATCGGTTGAGTGGTTTTTGAGTTTCGAAAATAATACTACACGGCACATGCGCAACTCATAGTGCACGCCTTCGGCCCGTAGTGAGCGGGAGTAAGCGGGCCGACGGAGTTCGAAGATTCGCGCAGTACGAGCCACGTGGCGATGCGGCGCACGTCACAACTCACAACTCACAACCAAGGTGCGAGGTGGTCATGGAGCGTGCGTGATTTTAAATAATTATCGATTATCGCAATCATTTAATTGATAAACCTTATGTTTTGTGAATGGTACCTATTTCATGTTATAAAATATTAGTATATTACTTAGGTATATAGATCTAGTATAATTGGTAAGTAACTTATTCATAATTATTGGTATTGCGGCGCAAGCTGCGCAATCTTAGAGGAATCGCCACTGGTCTAGCGGTAAAGTAAGAGCAACTTTACGAGAAAATAAATTGCAAAATCTATTTCAATATTTCAGAGTTCAGATCAGAACGGATGCACCAGTGGCTCGGAGAGTGAAGGTCGTCTTCGGACGTCTCAGAGTGCGCCGGCAACTGGCCTGAACTCCTTGGGATCCTCCACAAGCCGCCTGCCTCGAGCCCAGAACCCCACAGTCACCTTACTACAGAAAGCTAGAGGTAAATATATAAACCACTATTTTTTGGTAAGGTTCTTCCACATTCTTTGTCACTTATGGCGACTTATGTCCATTTTTTTTTTATTTTTTTTTATCCACTACAAGTTAGCCCTTGACTGCGATCTCACCTGATGGTAAGTGATGATGCAGTCTAAGATGGTAGCGGGCTAAGCTGTTAGGGGCATGGCAGTTATATTAAACCCATACCCCTATTTGGTTTCTACACGGCATCGTACCGGAACGCTTAATCGCTTGGCGGCACGTCTTTGCCGTTCTTTGTCTTTGCCATTTCGCACGAACGCGCGTTTTGGAATAGAATAGTACCTATACTCTTCTGTCCCAGAACGCTTACATGGTAGGACTCAGGAGTAGGTGCTATTCTGCTTACTACTCTGCCTCGCTTCCCTGCCCTCGAGCGAAATGGTCATGTTACCGCCAGATAGATTAACTTCTTCCTCCTGTTTCCCGCAAAACTACAATATGAGGCTATTCAAAGGGCGGATAAACACAAAAGATTTCTGAAAAACCAGCAACGCACTAGTGGTGGTTAGTAGTGGCAAGCGACGGATCGAAGTTGAGATACCTATTAAGGTACCGAATGAAAAGGTAGGCAGGAGGCAGGAGCGCAGGACCCGAGATTTTTCGCGCGATAACAGCTACATCAGGCGCGCTATAAAATTCGTGAGCAGAGGTTACGTCAATGTTATTCGTTGTTGTGGTCATTACCATTTCTTCAACGGGTTCGATGCGACCGACTCTTTTAGCTGATGTTACGCGCATTTTCAATATTGAAATATAAGCGTCTTGCGTGCGATTTCCACATTAAAAGATAATCATTTATTATGTTTAGAAAAAACATGTAAAACAGAAAGCATAATGAACACGATAAAACTTGGTGAACTACTTTTTTTTTCAAATAATTTCTAATTATAAATATTTATTATTATAAAGCGGTTAAAGTTAGTTTATTAGCTTTTAGTCTACCTAATTATATCTTACTTAAAAATTAAATATTAAGGTTTGGAGTTTTGTAAGTTTTTCTGTGTGGATGTTTGTGACACTTTTACACCGCAACGACTGAACCGATTTGGCAAAAATTTTGAATTTAGATAGCCTATAACCTGAATTAACACATAAGCTACATTATATCCTGGAATATTTAAGAGTTCCTGCGGGAATCATAAGATACGCGGACGAAGTCGCGGGCATCATTTATTTTGTAAATATTTTTGACACTCCATGGGCAGACGTATTTTGGTTAGGTTAATATTCATGGATTACCTAGGTACCTATTTATTAAAAGTTTTTGAGTTAACGAAACTCGTTTACGAGAGTTTACGTTATATTGGTCCGTCAGGGATTTTGTACCTGTAAATAAACAAACAAAAGACTTCTCTAGGGAACAAATTTATATTATTTATACAAAAATTCAATCTCGAAGCTAGGCAGATAAATAATAGTACATTGTTCACCGAGGGGAGAAAGTGACCGATTACTATCGAGGGTGTAGTTTGAGGCCCGAGGCGTAGCCGAAGGGCCGCAATACACGCGAGGTAGGAATCGTACTTTCTACCGAGTGATACATAGTGCTTTATACTACACCTGCGAGGAAAATAAGCGATAATTAGTGATTAAACGAACTTACAAAGGTTTAAAATAATATAAAATAAATATTTTTCATTTCAGGCAATTTTACAAACCCATATTCAAAATACAGAAACATAAAAAAAAAAAAAAAACAAAAAAGAAAAAAAAACAAAAAAAAAAAAACAAAAAAAAAAGGTTTAGGTTAATAGTTAATAATAGTTAATAGTCCTTAATTAGGTTAGGCTAGCTAGCTTTCATTTCTAATGTACCTATTGTTTTCAAAAAATTAAAAAAAAAAAAAATGACGTTCTATCATAACTATATGAGTCGCTTCATTCGAAGCTTCACTATCACAACTAGACTACATTTTGAGGATTATTTCAATATAGATTTCGATATCGACAATCGACATCGATATCGACAATCGACATCGATACCGACAATCGACATCGATACCGACAATCGACATCGATACCGACAATCGACATCGATATCGATATCGATATTCAAAATAAAAAACAACAGCGCGTTAGAAATGGATTTTCATACAGTTTTCTTCCCGCTTAGCACGTTAGAAATGAAATTTCATACATCTTTTCCTCCCGCTTAATTGGTTTGTAGCAATGACGTACTTTCTACCTCGTTTTGACAAAAGCAAGAGGGTACTTTCCGAGCGGGTGTAGTATAAATAAATTTTCAATAATCCAAACCGAAGTACAGTAACCAAAATCCACAGTAAATATTGAATTTGTCATCAGAAAATTCTCTGGGAAACTCTTGTTGTCTTGTCTTGTGAGTCGCTGTTTAATTACAATTCAGCACCACACCAATCATTAGAGCTCCATGCATACAAATAACATTTAATTGTATCTCTACTTTAATATATTAAACCATAGAACAATAAAAAATTTCGCAGTCTACGTATTAAATCAACTCGTAAAATATAATGTGACGCTCATGGGAATGTATTGATTCATTTATGAAACATGGATTTTACCCAACCAACAAAATCGCAATAACAAGATAGGTCTATTAATCTGTGCTGTGCGGTTGTTTACGTTCACGAGCAAAGCTGCAACTCAAAACGAAGTAGGTATAACATTATCAACTTCAGTAGGTCTAGAAACTAGAGATTTTGCATGGTGGTTTTGTCTATAGAATACAAAATCCTAGGAATTAAAAATAAGTTCCGCCATAGTGAAACCGAAATGGATCAGCTAGATACATAAAGTGAAACTAACATAAAGCTACTTAAAAGTTAAATAAAAAAGGAATCGGTACCTATATGAACCGAAACAAAGCCAAATATAATTAAAAAAAGTTTCTGTAAGTTTAACCCCAAAAAATTATAATTAAAGATTTGTGAAATGTAACTTGGCAATGAGTTTCGATAAGTTTCACGAACAAAAAGTTCGTAATTTATTCACGTCCATGCCGTTGAATTGAGGGTTAATTGCCCTCGAACTTTTATAAATAGACAATGGAGCTTTCTTCCCCTTGATTGTGAATTATTGAGAAATCCATAATTGATTCGTGAGATCTGAGCCCATACTAAGAACCTCTAAGCATTTTACAGACCTTTATGCACTTATAAGCCTTTAACATAAAGGTACCTATATCTTTCCTGCTTGTTAGATATTCCATTATTAATTTTATTCGATTCGACTTGATATCCATCTTGTAGTATTAGTTCTTGTTTGGAGCTCGATAGTGTACAAAATGTCCGCATTCTACTGTTGATAAACTCTTTAAATATAATATACTTAACTAGCTGATGCCCGCGACTTCGTCCGCGTGGTTTAAGTTTTTTTGATTCCCGCGGGAACTCTTTAATTTTTCGGGATAAAAAGTAGCCTATGTCACTCTCCAGGTCCTCAACTATACCCATGCCAAAAATCACGTCGATCCGTTGCTCCGTTGCGGCGTGATTGAAGGACAAACCAACAAACCAACAAACCAATAAACCAACAAACAAACACCTTCGCATTTATAATATTAGTATGACTAGATGATGCCTGCGACTTCGGGTTTTGCGATTCCCGAAGGAGCTCCTTAATTTTCCTGGATTAAAAGCAGCCTATACCTCTTTAGGTATGTTTGTTATGTGTGGCACAATTTGGTAATAAATGTTTTTTCTTTCTTTCTTTTTCTTTTCTATTCCGTTCGATATAAATAATTTATTTATTTATGTCGTTCCCCGGGATGTAACCTACCCCTGTACCAAATTTCATCAAAGCCGGTTGAAAAGATGGACCGGGAAAGCGTAGCAGACAGATAGACAGATACACTTTCGCATTTATAATATTAGTATGGGGATTTAAAATGTCACCCCAAAAATTGACTATTACTAGATGTAGACCCCAAAAAGTGACTATTTAATTTAAGTACCTCCTATTTCATTTTAATAACGATTTTGTAACGATTATTATCAGAATCAGATGTTAGTAATAATATCCGGGACCGATGGCTTAACGTATTCTCCAAGGCACAGAGGAAACGAAAAGGCCAATTAATTGGAACCTCCTAATTCGGTCACCCATCCAGTTACCGACCTGTGTCAACGTTGCTTAACAAACGCAATAGACTGATATACCTACGTTGTCACAAGTCACAACTAGGCCACTCGTCACAAACTTTAATGGATGACGATATTTCGATGATGATATTAAATATTGAACACAAGATTTTTTTAAACCTTTCCCTTTGTTTTATTAGGTAAGCTGTTATCCTTCATAGAACCTACTTATTTCTCTTTATTTTCTTTCTACTTATTTCTCTTTATTTAATTTAAGTATCTAATAATTTTGGGATCTTCATCTAAACCTCAAGCTCAAAAGATACTCACATTGTTTTTAGCTGATCTGATAAGTTTTGCGAAAACAGTTTTCATTCATTTATTAAGAACGAAAATACCGAACTGATATACTTACTATACATAATGATTCCAAAAATGTCCCTGTCAACATATTTAGGTAATAATGTTAATTATAATTATCTACTACAAATCCGACCTAGTTAGCCGACTTGGTTGGGGAACGGGAGATTGTAAATTGTTCGTTATTTGCTAATTTAATTAAATTGTAAGTAATAATATTTTAACGGATTATAACGGCCTTTAGTATCAAACACTTTGATTGATTATAATATGTTCTACATGTACCTAACTATGTGATCCAAATTTGGTGGTAGGTACTAATATACAAAATATACATTATATACAAAGTAATTAAGTACGAAGGATCAGCAATTTTTTTTGTAATTAAGTAAGTATGATCAGTGATACGTTAGGTTAATTTTTTGATTCACTTTTGTGTACCTACTTACTACTGTAGTTTTTTGTAGCAGTGTAAGGGTAAGAGACAAAAGTCTGTATTAGGCTGATTTTGGTCATACACGGATGTCGCTAATAGAGCAAGAGAGATAGAAGAAGAAAGACCCCTGTTGTTTTATAATTTAAGAGTGTCTGACAGGGGCTTGCAATCGTACTGTCTGGCAATGGACAACGTGGTTTCCAATATTATTCCAAAGAAAAATATAAAAAAACGGAGCTTAATACTTTAACGAATTTTGAGGTGCCACCTTTTCTAACTTGTTTCCTTGTTTTTCTACCTGATACCTTCCAAAGCAACCGCAATCCAAATTTCATAGTAGGGGATCGTTTATACCTCTATTAGAGACATGACATAGAAAAACTTTCAGCTTTAATAAAATAACGAAGGTCTGATTGTCGCGGGATCTTGGACCATAAGTAATAATTTAGAAAATGATGTTTTATTCTTAGTAAGTAGTTCTATATCCACACTAATAAAATAAGAGCACGAGATTCACTAAGTAAGTAATTCAAATAGATATTACGTCCTACATGAAATAAAAAAGTATGTAATCAATTGATAATATAAATAAAACCCGATCGAATCGATATATTTCCTATGTATATGCGTATGCGTAAATAAATATCGTAATAAAATTAATATTCTTGTTAAAAGTATCAGAAAGTATTATCTGGCATCGTCAAAAATTTACAAGTCAGCAATTCAATTTCTAAAGATGACTCATGTTTGGAATGGGAATATGTAGGGACTAGGTCCCTACCTAATGTATTTTTACAGACAAGTTAACGTGTGACAAGGGTCCGCCTTTGTTTAATTTGATCATTGATTTCCTAGATAGGTATTAAAGTGATCGAAGGAGGGGTAGTCAAAGTTGCCGTAAGTAGAGATGTTTGTGGCAGAAAACGCCCTGCCTATGAAAAATATAAGGATTTCATAATATTAATGACTATAAATCCCATAGAATAATATGTCACAATATATCTATGTACTTAATATGTATGTACATACATAGGTTCTACTATGAGATAAATAGAATGGCACGATAAACTATTGAACACCGAGAACCTTCAAGTACACGCTATTTGCTCAGTTGTGTCATGTGTGTATTTGCTTATCATCATCACATCACTTTTGGATCGGCTTTAACTAAAGAAAATTCATAAATATTTATACCTATCAATGTACCAACGTAAACTTGCTTCATCCAAGGCCTATGCACACGATGTATTTTCTACGCGCAGACAACGCGATACAAATGCGATTCTACACAAAGCATACTTATACTAGTATTACTACATAATATTAGCTATTCTGTGCTTATACTACGCGCTTCAGTCGCAGCTAAAAACCTCTGCACTCTTTGTATCGATACAAACGCGCCGATAATTGGATACAGACGCGCTCGAAACTGCCTTGTTGGCATGTTCGACTGCGGCCGACGAGGTCCCGGGTTCGAATCCCGGGTCGGGCCATAATTGAGTATTGGGTTTTTCTGACTAGAAATTCTTAGTAGGTACTAACCCGGAGTTAGGAAGTTGGCGGTGTTTCACCCCCGTGCCTCGGAGAGCACATTAAGCCGTCGGTCCCGGTTATTATCACTAACATGATAATAGTGGTTAAAGCCCGCCAATCCGCATTGAAGCAGCGTGGTGGGTCTAAGCTCTAATTCCGTCTCTCCTGTGAGAGTGGAGGCCTGTGCCCAGCTGGGACGTTGGGACGTTAATGGAATGTAGTGGTGGCGCTCGAGGACGCGCGTTCGTCCCTTATATACCTATGTACGAGCGCAAATGCGTGTTATGGGCGCGCTTGTTTCGTATTGTAGGCTAAACGGCTAGCCACATTGAAGGATGCAGCGGACGTTCGTTCAGCCGTAGTACAATCTGCTAAGCAGTCAAATAGACGTTTTGTAACACGGCGGATTCTACAATCCGGCTACGACATATAAATATATAAATACCAGTGCTACAATCTGCTTTTTGAACTGAATACGCACAGACGCCGTGCGTATCGTGAAACTAAATATTGCCTATCTAGATACTGAGGCTTCTTTAGGATTCCATAAATATAGGAACAAGGCTCGGAATAATTGAACTCTTGAACGCAAGAATACATATTATATAGTATACAATATTTTGCTACAATTAATAATAGGTAATTATAGATTCATGTTTATGTCCTTTCAGAAGCACAAATTCCACGTGCATCAAGCAGCGTCCAACCACCCAGAGAAGAGAATCATCGTCTTGCTCGTGATCGCCCATCACCTCCCAGAATCGAATCAGGTAATCTATTAACTCTATAAGATACCCAATTGTCTAAACAAATTGTAATCATTTATTCGAACTGTTTAAGGAGTTCATACATGCTTTTTGACGTGCAGGCATCTGTGAACTCCTTAAACAGGTCGAATTATACGTTTGAAAAAAGATAACGATTACGATTTCCTTAAACAACCGGGGGGCAGATCTGCCTCGTTGATCTACAGGCTGCCTTATTTAGGGTTCTGATTATGCGAGTTAGATATCCTGTTCAGGCCAAAAAATTCGGGTTTTTGCCACAAAATTATCAGTAGCAGCCCAGTGATGGTAGACCTGCTTGCGTTCTTAGGAGCATGACATGAATTCATTGGTCCCGAGCCGAATTCTGATCGGTTGTGTCAACGCGCTGTCCTACCCATTCGACTACACGACTAAGCTCTCTCCATATTCCCTCGTATCCACTTTTCTTTACCACTTTCTTTTATTATAAAACTAGATGATGCCCGCGAGTTCGTCCGCGTGGATTGATTTTTTTATTAATTCCCGCGGGAACTCTTAAATTTTCCGGGATAAAAAGTAGCCTATGTCCTTCCCCGGGATACAAACTATCCCTATACCAAATTTCATCAAAATCGGTTGAACAGATGGACCGTGAAAGCGTAGCAGACAGACAGATAGATAGACAGACAGACACACTTTCGCATTTATAATATAAGTATGGATTTGCTTGGTCAGCAACAAAAGCAATAGGGATATGGGATGATGCCTATGTTAAAAATAAATTATTTTTATACTGATTATTAAAATACTTCTAAATAATTGTACTACGCGACTTCGCCCGCGAGTAATCCTCATTTTTAACTATAGAAGTGCGTTGAAATTTGATGACGTCACAACTATGTATTTCATACAAACTCTCATACTAGAAGTGGGTTTTTAAGTTCGATAAAGAGTTGCTGATTCTATAGAGTTGTCATCATCCCTATTATTACCTATGCAGTTCATGTTGCAGCGAACTCGCCTAAAAAGATATTTCTTCATATTACTTAGATACATTAAATTATAGTTATTTATGCAACAGTTGTGTAATAAGGGGTATTAAAACACGAATGTGGGTTTATCATACGACGCGAAGCGGAGTATGATAATAGTATCATATGAGTGTTTTAATACCTAATTATCAACTGTTGCATACAAGACTTTATCTACACTCATAATATTATGAATCCTCTATAACAGATTCTGAAATAGTTAGCTTACTGCTAACATTAAAACATCCAGTCCTAGTAACCTAATATCATCAAAACTCAAAACATGAATCGCTCATTTTTTTTTTTTTTTAATTTTTTTTTAATTTTTTTTTTTTAATTTTTTTTAATTTAATTTTTTTTAATTTTTTTTTTTTTAAATTTATTTTTTGTTAACTTTTTTTTACAGCGCGCGGCGTTCTGGTAGTGAAACGCGCGTGTATGACAATGTTCTTTTTTTGAAATTCGTACAGATGTTCTTTTTTTATAATTCATACAGATACCACGCATCGAGCAGATGTGGCAGGGGTATTGTAATGAAATTCAGTACAACATTACATCACCCGTTTGGATGATGTAATGGTTATTAGGACATTAGGTGTTTTAATGTTGGCAATTAGCTAACTGTTTCAGAACCTGTTATAGAGGATTTATAGCATGAGAGTAGATAAAACTACTTACACCATTATTAAACATAATAATATTTTGTAAAAACTTCCATTTGCAGTGTATGCATCACGCAAAGATTACGCGAGCGAGAGTGAAGCCGAGAGGAGTGATTTTGAGAGGAGTAGTCATAGAATGACGGACGCTAAGCAGAAGATTGAAGGAATTGGACCCACAACGAAAGACGGCATGCCAGTAACACTTAGATCTGTAAGTGGAGTTATCATTATATCTTCGCCATTGACTATGAAGCTTCGAAGGAACTAGAAATTAAATTTCCAGTTCCTTCATTATCACGACCTTCCGCAAAGTAACGCCTACTTCTATCAAATAAATGAAGCTTAGTCTACCTGTATTTTTTTCCAGCACAAGTGTTAGTCTTGACTGCCAATAGGATAGGATTCCCTCCAAAATATTTTTTTTAAAAGTCCTTTTTCAAAACGTGGGTCTATCACTATCAAAGTCTTCTGAAACCTGTTATTTTCATTTTCCTATACAATATAATATTATTGAGTATGTAATAATTAAATATAATTTTTTTTCAGGAAGTAAAGGACCCCTCAAGGTGGTACAAAAAAATGTACGACACGATTCACAAAAACAAATACGACGGTGAGTTAAATAATACATAGTACACTACGTTTTGTCTATGTTATAGTTTTATGTTCTAGTTTTATGTTACTCTTCATGTATGCTTTATTTTTTTATTTTTGAATGATACAAAGTTTCTATACATTTTCTTTTTCAGAGGATTATGTGACTATTCGATACAAAAACCGTCGAGGTGATTATAGTTTATTTTCCAAATTTTCCATGCATCGGTTGCCATATCACCCTTTCATAATAGAGCAATACATTTTAATAAGAAAGACGAAAATGAAATTTACAGAGAGACTACTATACCTACTCGTAAATTAATCATAATAATTATATCAAATGTTCTTCTGATACTATCTAAATGTAAATAATATTGGTAGAGATATATGTCTAATCTAAAAATGAACGGCCTCTGCACGTCCAAACGTTTGTGTCATTTTATGGCATAGAATTAAATAGCCGTTGATAGAACGACGTATGTTGAACGACCAATATCGGTATCCAATTTGAATGTTTTGCTCATAGGTTTTGCTAGATATTATAAAACACAATTTGCATGTACGCGTAAACGCGTTCGAGGCGCGTTCATTTTAAGATTAGACCTCCATCATTGATCACGTTGTAGATAACATTTCCGTCTTTACAGGCCACCAATACAAAACATAATAAATGCTTTTTACTTTAATAAAATAGGTTTGGCCTAAGCATACAGAATAGCTATAATAAAATTATCAAAAATACAGTTTTTCTTTTTATTTTTTTGTTATTATTAAATTTTAATTATTGACATTATTTTCTCTTACCTACTAAGTAGTTACATTATTTTTCGGAAAAATAGTCTAAATGAAATGTACTAACTAATTTACACTGCTTTCCCGAAAAATAATGCATTTATATGCATGCATAAAAATAATGCATTTATATATAGGTATGTAATCACTTTTTATTAAATTACTAATTTTATAACCGACGAATTAACATTAACTTTTACTTTACAGTTTATTTTTCCACAATAACCACTAATATGTTTTAATTATGATGAATAAATAAATGCGAAAGTGTTGTTATAATTGCGAAAGTGTGTTTGTTTGTTGGTTAATCCTTCAATCACGCTGCAACAGAGCAGCGGATCGAGCTTATTTTATTCATAGGTGAAATGGGCTACTTTTTATTTCAGAAAATTAAGGAGTTCCCGTGGGAAACAAAAAACTTAAACCACGCGGAAGAAGTCGCGGTCATCAGCTTGCTATTCAAATAAACTACTACGAGTAGTTTTGAATTAAGTCATAGTGACTACCACTGCACTGGTTAGAAACGCCTTTCCTACCAAAAAAGTCAGCAAAACTTGCTAAATATAAATAAATATTTAGAGTTAAAAGTTACAGCAAAATGTAATGACGTACCTACCGTCACCTACTTACAAAATGTTCATAAACATTCAGAAATATACCAATAACCATGTTCAATTATGTAATATGCAGGATTAATTTTAAAAATATAATAACCTCTTAGGGGTAACTTTTGTACATATAATACTGAACAACTTTTGGCTTAGTTCCATGGATGGTAGATTCCTAGTTCCATGGTTCTACCACTTTAAAAAATCCTGTCCTTTTTCATACAAAAATAAAAATAAATACACCACTCAGTCGTTCATATTTCCTGATATAGGTTTTACATTAGATTTTTTTGTAGGGGAAACATTACAAAGGCCTAGCAGTAACAGATCACAGTACGCATACTTTGACCCTCGCTCGGGGTACCTCAGCGAGCCGGAGGGAGGTCTCAGTAGACTTGCGTCTAGCACGTGGAGCGATGCGTATGACAGTGACGTCACAACCGGTCCCAGACGGAGAACAGCATCAGTGCAGGAGGATAGGAGGCATGATGAAGTACCAGCGTACTTACCAAATAATAAGTAAGTTTTTTTAATTACCTTATTACCACACAAATTTCCATAATATTATAGTTTTAATTTGTGTGCGTTGCCTCATCCGCCACATAAAATGACAGACTTTTTGAAATGCAAAGCAATCTGTGCTCGAAGTCAACAACCAGTGTCATGAACACAATCACTGTGACACAATTATGCATTCTGCTAGTAGTCAAGGAATCAAGTAAGTTATAGTCCCACAAACTTAACCGGTGTAGGTACTAAGATTCTACATCAATGGACCCGGTGACAGCGTCGCTAGTAGATATGAAAAATAAAATAAAAACAAAAAGAAACAGGCATAAAAGTTAGTTCCAATTTTGGCCACCGGGCCAGGTTTAAGTTGGTGGGACTATATAATATTGTAATGATTAAAGTCAGATACGAAGAAGTAAAATCAAACATAAAACTTATTTAAGTATTTATTTAAATCTATATTGCACACAAATTCAAATAGTAACAAAAGACATTAACTAAGATTAAGACTACGCAGTATGCAAAGGCTGTCTTATCGCTTATGGCGATCTCTTCCAACTAAAAACTTTAAACTTTCAAATGGCTGAACTTATGTGTTTGTAACTATAATGTTAGTATACTATAAGTTACTTTTGTTTCGTACGTTTAAAAAAGGCACTTTTGTATTTTCTTTACAGGTATAGCACGTTAGCATCAGCGAGAGCGAGACAGGAAGTGTACAAAAACCAGCCAGGAAGGATAGAAAACTATATGCCAGGGAAATCCTCTGTTATTGATAAGGAAGCCAAACAGGTATCACTATTGATAGCTTACATGTATTTGAAACCAAATAGCTTTAAGGAGTGTGCATTGAGGTCAAAGCGTAACGCAACGTATCAGTGCTCTTCTAATAAAAATCTGAAAAACTTTGTTTGATGAGCTAAGTACTCCGCCTCCACACTCTTCATAGTCTTTGTTTTCGACGAAGGTATTCTTTCTTGTGTTTGTCATATATGTAAATTGTTAGTGTACTAAATAAATAAATATAAAAAAGATACGAGTCGATCCGAGTACGAAAGCGAAACGCACTCACATCGTAACCTTCAAGTGAACTCTATTTGTACATTGGTCTCGTTTTTTAATCGATTTATAGGATCCTTCCTCTGAATCCGTCAAAACACGAGACACTATAACTCGCGCGATGGTCAGAGCAAGGCGTGTTTGCGAGAGCTTTGATGGGGCCGAAACAAATTTCATTCCGCGATTAATCTAGCATACGCTTAAAATACAAAATACATTGCTATGGTGCGTTGCGAATTATTACATGGTATGGAGCCTAGCTTAAGGGAACTAAGGTGCTCACATCATCATCAGCGTTAAAAAAATCATCTAATACTAACAGCCTGAAGAAATCGTCATTCGGCCACGCAGGCACATCGAATCGGCATTTCGGGAATGACATTCGAATTAAAAAGCTGTTGTTATCGACATTATTTATCGGTATTATTATTTTTTATTATTCTAGTTACAAAACGTTGGCAAATGTTGCTAACGTTTTGCAAATAAATGAAAACTTAAACTTAAAGGCAAGAGTGAATTGGTACCTATTGATTTGCACTAAGCATTATTGTAATTTAGCACAAGCCTATTTTATGAAAAAAAAAACTAAAAGCTAAAACTAATAAATCTCCCGCGGTCACTAAATCGTCAATCGTCAATCGAATTCGATGTGTTTACGTAGAGTTTGAACCATTTATTAGCTACATTTAGCATACCATATTTGATTTATTTTCTTTTCTAGTGGTGGGACGAGGTCATGGACATTTTTGACGGGGTACGATTTTTTCAATTTTTATCTGTGTACTTGTGATAACTATTGTAACATCTTTCCTTGATTGTGTTTCTAAAATTTTCTTTGGTTTTTCAGTTAAAAATGATCATAATCTATAACATATCCGACTACGTTTACTCTACAAACTCTGTTAAACAATTAACTACAGCCTACCCACGAATGACCGGCAAGCAAAGCGAGCAGGCTGTTATAAGCCAAAACAACATGCGACAATGTGGCATGCCACAAATGAACACTTAAGTTTTGCAGCCAGCAGCATGCGGCAGTTTTTATGCCGAGACAACATACTAAGTGCTGTAGAAATTCATGCTATATTTTAAAAATAATAATTAATTATTGTACCTACCTTCTTAGGTACACGCCACCGTGGCATGCCTCAATGTTGCACTGCGTTAATTTGGTCCTCAGGTGGCTTTCTATAGTTGAAAGCAGTGACGCGTTGCATGCTTCATAATATTACCCAAACATTTTATTGGCCTCTTTTAATATGATTTTTGCACACTGTCTCTGCCTCTGTCTGTCTGTCTGTGTCTGACAGTAGATTGTGTACGGGAAGTTTCTACTTATATAGAGGTATAAGTAAACGTAAAGTATAAGTAAAGGCCCACAATTTTGCAAAATAACCGATTTATGATTTATGATTTTCATGCCGCTCCAAGATTTCTGGAAATGTTCAAACTCTCAGATCATTATAACATAAAATGTATGAGTTTTAACCTGAATTTTGCGATAGTTAAATCGATGTTTCTATACTGTATAGTTGTTAGTTTTTTTTAAATTCATTTAAGAATTTATTATTTTATTATACTTTGCCACTTCACACTTATATTATTATTATTAATAAGTGGCTTCCGTATTCTGTTAATTTAATAATATACATAAATTAATAATAAATAATAAATTAATTAATAGTATTGTTACCTACAACATGTTTTCATCGTAGTCGGATATGAGTACCTACTTACTTATTATTTTAATTTCACGACTCATATATTGCAATTATTAATCTGTAATAAATAAAATATCTGTCAATGCATAACAATCACGTATATAATTATGAAGGCAGAAATAGACAAAACCGTTAAACCGTAGCGTTTAAAAATAATATGTTAAAGTCAGAGATAAGTTCCCAATCATTACTTAAACTATAGTAGTATAACTCTCTATTATAGTAGAGTAAATTTATTAAATCAACTTACTTTGTATCTAGGTACTTACTTCTAATTTTCCTATAAATAAGTACCAATCTTAATAATATAATCGTTGAATTATTTCCCTATCTCATAGTACGTGCAATTTCATTATAATAATTATGGAAGTTGTATTAAAACAATCTGTAAGACTGAAAGAAAACCTATATTTACTTACTTAAGAATCAAAACAGTCTATGAGAATATTATTAAGTTCTGCTTTATTAGGTAAATGACCATTGACTGCACTAGATTTTCGATCGCCATGTTATTACTATTGAGTTTAAAATAGAGATTCCCAGTAAAAGTGTGTCCATATTATCTACCATGTTAAATAAGACTTTTGCTGCATCATGTTGTTAACATAATAACAGTGTAGTTTAACAATGGCAAGGGGATAAAATAATAAACGTTTTATTAAAATTCAGTTTTGTTAAGATGTTTTGTGACCTACTTAAAATATGGTAATGTTATATAAGTAATCTGGACGCACGGTAACAACATAAGTAACACATTCACTGATGTATTGTAATGTAACATTGACATCGCTGCGGCGCGGGCACTAACAGTGGCTAGACGAGAACTCCCCTCTGCCTCCCTACTCCACATTGCTCGCTCGCGCTATACAAAAGAGTGTAAGGTTCCTTAACATGTCTGCATGTTGTGGTGCCTTTCGTGTATTTTATTATGCTTAAAAAAACTGCCACCTTCAATGAGGCAGCGCCCTATGCTTTATATGCTTCTGTGTTAGAAATGGTTGTAAGGTAAAGCTTGAAAATAAACTAAACGCGAGAAGTCAGCGTGACAACAATCAAATCACCTGCATTGCATGATTCTCATAATAATTTAGGATGTAATTTTTAAAACTCAGTGACTAGGGGGCTCAGTGTAACTTTTTCTACAAGACTTCCCCGTTCGTAAATCTATTTAGCATGAGCGGATAAGCGAGTTGACGGCATAGATTTATCAGAATTACGTTAGGTACTTACTTTTATTTACATGAAATACTTACACTCAGGCCCTTAAGTATAATATGAGATGAAATGCTTAAATGAGAGCTTTATTTGCCTATCTACTCGCCATAGCTTGCAATTGAACCCATACTGCAACTACTACTTGCTGCAACTGACCGTATGGTTAGTTTCAGTGTGGTTCAGTATGCGTGAATATAAGTTAATAGGTAGGTTTGTACTAATTCATAATATTTATTTAAATACCTTCTTATAATTATAGTATTTTGTGCACTCATGCTAAATTAATATGCTGTTTATTTTATTCATTTGTGAAATCTCAATGACTGAATATTGAACATTATGAGTATAATATAACAAAATAGGTACAGGAAAATAGAACAAAACAGTTATTAAATTATATAATATGTATCACGTAAAATGTCTACCTGTCTCGTTATCTCATCTACGATTCGATACCGGTTACGATAAGTGCAGAAAAAAGTGGCACAAAAAGATTGATTTACGTAATCTTTGTACTTTTGTTTCAATTGTTTTCGCTGGTAAGGTTAATAATTATTATTGATTGCTGTTATAAATAATGATTTATATAATGACGTTGTACCTATATATTGAACATTTACCTTCACAACCTGCAAGGCTGTGTTCTGCTCAACGCAGACGGACACCTCGACGGACACTCATCTATACCAGCTATAGATGAGTGTCCGTCGAGGTTGTCCTCGACCAGGAAAACCCGACCGCGTTTTCTGCTCAAAATAAAACCTCGCGAGGCTGCCGCGCTCTGTATGGACCCTGCTACTAAGCATTCTTGTCGCAATAATTTGAAGTGAATGATGATGTTTTCTGTGTTCTCTTTATGCATGATTGTTGTCTTAACTTAAGTAACTCTTTGTTTTTTTTGGAAATAATAATATAGAAGCTATTACATATTAAGCACATTAGTAGTACCTACATATTATAATATGTTTACTGTATGTTTAATTTTAGGTAAAAATACCAAGGCAATGTTATTACTGTATTACCAGATCTTTTTTGTTTTAAAAATATCTAAACGTACCTAATAGGTGAAGTGCTATGTAGCTAATTTGTATTAAAAAAATTCTTACTTTTTGCAGCAAAATGAATCAAATGCACTGTCACAGTCTCAAGCGTCGCCAAAGGAAAAGAAGGACATAACATCTGCAATTCTATCCAAATCTAATATGGCAAGGTAATGTCTAAAAGAAAAGAATAATACAAAAATATTTTAAAGCTTTAGTTTATTTCTACTGAGCATACCATAACGATACCGCAACGATAATTAATCAGCTCCTTTCCATTAGACCTTAACTTGATAGAACTATTTCATCTGTGATGAAAGTTTTGATTAAGTTTAACAATTATTGTTATGATCATGCGTGAGTTGTGTATTAACCTATAGTGAGATAGTTTCAGCCCAGGGTTTCAGCCAATAGTGATTTCGATCTTTAGATCGATAAATTTCGGCGGTAGTTCTGGGCCTTAGCATCAATGCTAGACAGTTCAGAGTGATGATCGTAATGGCTGACTGCACTGCTGTCGCAAGTTAACTACCAATAATTTAAAAAGTAATGAAACTAGTCATATGCGGTACATAGGAACTGAGAGCCGATCGCACTATTATCCCAGAAAACTCCTACGCAAACGACACTCGTTAACGAGGGGAATTAATCCAAATATTTGTTTGCCCAGAGCTTTAAAAGAGTCGGGCTATGAGTCTGACTCGACGCTAGTCTTCCGACGTCGTGAGGACACTGAGGCGCCACTGTCACCTGCGGAGCGACGCGCGGCCTACAGGGACCTGCAGGCGGGTGGCGAACCTCCCATCAGGGGGTTCCGCTCCCCAGCTCCACCCAGACAAGGTATTACTTGCTTTACGAATAAAATATGCTGTTGATGTTATTTCATTCCCCCTTTTCAATGTATGTATATACTATTCTAACTAACGGTTTAATTACCAAGTCGATTTTGAAGCTAAGTTTTTTATCGGATGTTTGGGATTGGGACTTGAATGACAAAAGTGAAACGGACGAACAGACGCTGCTGGGTTGAAACGTGCACCGTAAAATAGCTGGACAGCTTAAGTATTATTGCTCATGTCAGTGGACTTGTTCCATTTGCAAGTTAGTTGCCGTCACAGCTTTTTTGTTAGAAGAGAGTTTAAAGATAATATTTTGAGTTAGTTTAACTAAATAAAATCCAACGTAATACGTGCGTATATTTTATTTGAAATATGTTTTATGAAATAAATTATTATGTAGTAGAATATGGTAGTTAGAGGAATGAGTACTTTATAATATTAGAATTACAGCGTATTAACAGAACTGATAATCTAATTCTATAGCATGAATTTATTATTAAGGTGTTGGTTTATTTCCACAAGTTATTCAAACACTTTGTTTCAAAATTAAATTACGTTAAACTTATTAAGTAATAAATTCTTAATCATAAACACTTTTAAGAAGTTTATTTGGAAAAAAAACATTTGAATTTTATAAAGTCAAGGTCATTAGTACATTACATCATTACACTATGTGTAACTGATGTTATTTACCGTTTCATCCACTGTCAAACGAGGTCACAATATAATGACAATGTACTTATAGTCCAGTCATCTTAGTCAAAATTAGGTAAGAATCTCGGAATTTGAGATACCCAGCTGATTTTTTGTATAAACTTGTATTTTGATATTCTAAAAGTTGTCTCAAAACCTACATATGGTAGGGTGTCCGCGTCTATTAAAAATTGAGGTCAAAGGTCACAAAAATCGATTTTTTGCATATTTTTTGCAAATATCTCATTTCCTATGGGTTTTTCGCTATTTGTATTTATTATCAATATTGTAGAAAACTAAATTTCCTACAACTTTTGTATAAAAAATTTTTTTATACGTTGAATCGTTTTCGAGATAGAGGGCGGAGAGCGCGCGGTTCGAGCATAATGTAAGGTCAAACGGTATAGTCTTGTCAAAACACTCTAGATAAAGTTTATTAAGTAATTATTGATAAATAAATAATTAATAATAATTTTCATTTGTTATCAACTCATCATCATCATCATCATCATCAGCCAATATGCATCCACTGTTGGACATATGCCTCTTTAAGATTGCGCCAACTTTGCCTATCCTTGGCTGTTAGCATCCATTTGATGCCAGCCACTCTCCGGATGTCGTCGCTCCACCTAGCCGGGGGGCGCCCCACACTCCGTTTGCCGAGACGCGGTCTCCACTCTAGGACCTTGCGACTCCAGCGGCCGTCAGTCCTACGGCAAACGTGACCAGCCCACTGCCACTTCAACGTGCTAGCCTTGAGAGCTATGTCAATTACTTTGGTTCTTTGGCGAATTACTTCGTTTCGGATTTTATCCCTCTAAAGAAATTCCGAGCATAGCTCTTTCCATAGCGCGTTGAGCGACTTGAAGTCTGTGGACTAGCCTCGATGTCAGTGTCCACGTTTCGGCACCGTAAGTCATAACCGGCAGGACGCACTGATTGAAGACTTTGGTCTTCAGGCATTGCGGTATAGGCGACGAAAAGACTCGACGGAGTTTGCCATATGCTGCCCAGCCCAGCTGTATTCTCCGTTCTATCTCTTTCTCGAAACTGTTACTTCCTACTTGCAAAATTTGCCCAAGGTATGTGTATTCTTGGACAGTTTCGAGAATAGATCCGTTGACAGTAATCGGCCCCGGAATGACCAATTCATTGAACATGACCTTGGTCTTGTCAAAGTTCATCCGGAGACCGACACGTCGGGAGGCAGCGTGAAGGCTATCGAGCATCTTCTGCAGCTCTTGCAGCGAACTTGCGATGATGACGATATCATCAGCGAAGCGGAGGTGTGAAATGTGCTCTCCGTTCACGTTGATGCCTTGTTCGTTCCAGTCAAGCGTTTTAAAGACATATTCCAAAGCATTAGAAAACAGTTTCGGGGACAGAACATCCCCCTGTCTCACCCCGCGATGCAATTGGATAGGTCTTGTAGACGCACCCTGTACTTGGACAGACATAAATGCCGAGCTATATAGGCATTTCAAAACTTCGATGTATCGCCAATCAACTTGGGATCGCTGCAAGGATTCCAGAACAGCCCAGGTCTCGATGGAGTCAAAGGCCTTCTCATAGTCCACGAAAGCGAGACACAGAGGCTGTTTGTACTCATAGGACTTCTGCACAATCTGCCTCAATGTGTGGTCTATGGTGTGGTCTCTACAATGCACGAATGTAAAGACTTTACAATCGTGCATTGTCGAGTCAACGTCTCCTGAAGATGCTACTCCTGAAGATACTACTCCTGAAGATGCTACTCCAATCTGTACTTCATTATTGTCTACTTAAATTATAATTAGTGGAAATGAGAATATAATTATAATGTAATTAAAGTTTGTCCCTTAATATTTTTTTAATTTTAGGAATGGGTTGTAAGTATTATTGAATAGATAGATTCAATTGATGAAAAAAATGATTAAATATGTATAATGTAATAGTTGATAACAAATGAAAATTATTATTAAATATATATTTATCAATAATTACTTATTGAACTTTATATAGCGTGTTTTGACCAAGACTATACCGGTTGACCTTACATTATGCTCTAACCGCGCGCTCTCCGCCCTCTATCTCGAAAACGATTCAACGTATAAAAATTTTTTTTAAACAAAAGTTGTAGGGAATTTAATTCTCTACAATATTGATAATAAATACAAATAGCGAAAACCCCATAGAAAATGAGATATTTGCAAAAAATAAGCAAAAAATCGATTTTTGTGACCTTTGACCTCAAATTTTAATAGACGCGGACACCCTACCATATGTAGGTTTTGAGACAACTTTTAGAATGCCAAAATACAAGTTTATACAAAAAATCAGCTGGGTATCTCAAATTCCGAGGTGAACTACTAAGATGACTGGACTATTATATAACTAACCGCGATCACGTTAGTTTTTATCGTCTATCACATCAGGTAAGTCTTTATTATATTCTGTTGCATGGCTCTCAATAATTTAATATCAATAACCTTGGTGCTGGGACGGAGAAAAGTGAAAACGACTGCGGAAAAAGGTAAAAGGCCACTTGCATGTGTACAGTAGACTCCAAAATTAAACAAACACGTTGAATAGATCTTTTTAATTTAGCCACAGTATTTTTCTGCAACACGTTTTTTACACGTAGGTAATACACATCAAGGCTTTACACTAGTTTATTTACAACAGGAGCACAATGATCACGTTTTACTTACGTCTAACGAAATATCAGAGGATTTGATGAAAGAACAACCATTGGAATTCCACAGACGAATCAGAGATCGAATATATTCCTATATCGTCAACTTTGACGAAAATAAGAGTACATAAAAAAACGCCGCAGATGCACGAAGTGATATGCTATCCTGTAACAACCATTTTCAAAGATCATGAAAACGAAGAGTATTCATTGCATAGAAGCAGAATGAGTGATTATCCGCCGATACCACCTAGAAGAATATCTTCTAAAAACAGTCGAACGCTACAATTGGTAACATCTGCTAGATCCTCTTCCCCGTCACCCAAACGATTTTCCTTCGAAAAATCGAATGTTGAATATCTTAAAAATAAAATTTCTAATAAATTGAACAGAGAAAATACTCATGTAATAATAAAAAAGAACTCAAGTCCAAGAATTATATCAACATCGGCACCACCAGCATTAAATAGGCATAAAATGACACATGCTGCAGTAAATATGAAACAAAAAACCTTTAATAGCACCAAAAATACTGGAACTAGTAGTTTTAGCACGCCTCGGAGAACAATTTTACCCATAAATTATCCAAATACTGGATGCAGACGTGGAGAAGCTTCTTCTATAGTATTGGAGGGTGGCGCAGGGCGAAAAACCCCCATAACCAATATATTAGATAAAATTACTCCCCTGGATAAACTTTGGAGTTCACAAAAAAGAAATGAACGCATTGATCTTTCTAAAATAAGACCGAAAAGTATGATAAAACATGGCGATACTGCTGTATTGAAATCCACAATTTCCAAGTCTCCAGTGCCAATTGTAACTCATAAAAGTAGAGATATGATAAGAACTTCAGAAAAAATTCAAAGAATGAAAATTACGAACCTCGAAGCAAAATCTACTCCATGCTTGTCGAAGTCAGACTCTACGAGTAAGTCTATTAAGTTTAATCCCTTACAAGGATTGTCTAATATGTCTAAGTCATCTTCACAGATAGCGGCAATTACAAGAAAGCCCAACCAAGTCAAAACAGCTTCGGTAACGAACCTTAAAAAGAAAAAATCCCAAGAAACTATTTTAATACGACCTCTAAGTGTACCTTGCCATGAAGCACCTGGAAAAAAAATAAAGGAATCAATTAAAAATGTTAAAAAAATCCAGAAAAATAAAAATACACTTAAGAAGAATCCGAAAGACTTAGAAAATCCCAATCAATTCGGAGATCAGTTTAAAAAGAAAAATTCAAAAGATATTAAGAAAGCTCATGACGCTGTTGTTTCAGACTCTTTTTTCCAACATTTATTCTTAGGAAAGCTTCCAACTTCAGCTTATAATCTTAGACATACAGAACATGATTCAATGAGCTTAGTGCTCCAAAAGGCTAAAATGTTTCAGTCGTTACCAGAAAGTACTTTAAGCTATCCAAATTCTTTAAACACTTATTTGATTCATAGAAAACCAGTATCTCTATCACGATTTAAAATGTGGGACAGACAACCAACCTCTCTAAATGTTCAAAATACTAGATCTATTTCTTGGCCTGGTAAAATGGATGGCAAAATTCGTAAATTTGACAGTCTATTAAAATACCATAGTGAATTTGGATCAACATCTTCTTTAGCAACAGTAAGAAGTAGAAGTGAACCACCAGCAAACAAGCTATATTTTTCACAAACTTCTCGACCAGTATCTCCAAGTATAATATTTCACAAAAAACCAAACGTACCAATTAGACGGACATCACCGGTCAAGTTTATGTCACCAAACAAATTTATTTTTCTTCAACAAATGCCAAAAAATTTAAAATCATCGTCTGACACTGAAAAGCGTATGAATTCAAAATTAAAAACAGTTTCACCGACACGAATTAATTTTTCTGAATCAGTTCGATCGATTTCTCCATCACTTATAAGTGATATTTGTGACTTATCCTATAAAATTACATCGCATACAAATCAAGGCACATTATTTGTTCCCCAAATTTGCAGACCCATATCGCCCAAACTTATAAATAAAGCATCTGCTAGTAGAAGCCAATCAACTTCTCCGGTTTCAACCCGATCTCCTTCGTATCGTCGTATACATAATGCAAGAACTCAAACAAAGCTTGAAACAATCAAGAAAGAGTTCCGCACACGTAGTGCTGATACAGTTGAAAAATATGATAGAAAAAATAAAATACCTTCTAGAGCTATTAGTGAATCTAACATCTACGTAAATGATCCTGATTACGATGAATACATTTGTGACGTAAAAAATTCAAAAGGAAGATCTGAAAGATTTCGTGAACTTAATCGTTACTATACGTATTTAGAAAGAGTTGCTGAGCTAGAAAAAGCTACGTCTCTCCGAAATCTTTGCCAAAGAAAAAAGGACGAAGAAATTATTGATTTCGATCGTTGGAAAAAAATTCGCACAATAGAAAGAGCAGAAGAGGAGCTAAATAATTTATATTCAAAACTTAAGAAAGCACAGGATGAAAATGATGTACTCTTTTACCCTCGAGATGTTAATGATTTTAGATGGGATTATAATAGAGAAAGAGGTTTAAGAGTAAAAGAGAAATCTGTTGAAGATTTAAAAGAAGAATTGCAACAAAAAACTTCTGAAATAGACCGTTTCCAATGTAATGATACGTACAAACCTCTTTGGCGTGGAACAAGTGTCGCTGAAACCGCTTATACTATTAATAAAAAAAATGAAATCAAGGACAATGAATCCCGAAAACCTGATAAGCCTAAAACCAGTTCGCAAGCAGATTCCTTAACAGATTTGCGAAAAAAAATTGGGATTGGTAATCGGTTATGGAGCAGCTTATCAATGGAGCAAGTTAACGCGCTTAAAAATCAACTTAACGCCATATATAGTAAAGAATTTGAATCTAAGTCAAATAGGGAAAATGAAAATTATACTATTGATGTAAAAGATGCAAAGGCTAATAAAAGTCCCTTGCTTCACGTTCGCTGCAGTTCTTTAATAACGCCCCGGTCAAAAGATATTGAAACTGAACTAAATAAATCAAAATCCATTGCAGCTATAAGTTATCCATTAGCATCTGAAAAAGAATTAAAAAATAACGTAAATAAAATGCAGATGTCTCTTACTGAAAATGAAAAGAAAAGAATTTCACAATCTCTCAGTAAGGAAGTTTTAAGTCGAATCCATAAATTTGATACTGCAGCACTTAAACAAGATTTTGACAACACAGTAGTTAATATCGAAAGTAAGCAAAACAAAGAAGAAGAAAACACAAATTTAAGTATGCCTAAATATTCAGAAATAGGTGCAACTCGTACCTTGGACGAAAAAAATAGGCATGTCATTTATCTTGCACAAAATACTGAAATTTCGAACCAATCATCGGCTAGTGAAACTGAAACAGGTAGTTCAGATATATCTGGCAAGACAGTCATATATAACGAGCCTAAAAAAGAAGTACGAAAGAAAGTAGAATATTTTGAATCAGTTAAAAACGAAATCAGTCAACCAAAGAATATATATCACGCTAGAGATAATTCCGATGAACAAAAAGTGACTCAGAAACTCGCAGACGCAGAAAAACCTAATCAAATATTTCAATCTCAATCATGTACAAATATCAAAGAATTTTTTGGAGAAAGTGAAAGAAGTAAATTTTTATCCCTTCCCTTAAAGAATGACCTAAATTCAAGATCGCCATCGCCTCGTTCAGAAATATACGTTAGCGATCGAAGAACGCCTGACACGCTACGGTTTTCCAGTGACGAGACAATCTGGCGTAGTCGAAGCCCGTCCCCCGATCCGGAGCGTTACTGGCGTACTTACCTTAAACTGGCACGTGAAGGGGAAGTGCGCCGCCTTGCACGACGCTTTGATTCACCCTCTGCAGCCGGCGCGGTACTGCGACGATACCGAAGCGACCCAGAAATTATTCGTAACGACATAAATAATATTTGGCCCTTCGCTGAAAGGGCCACACGCCGCGGAAAATGTAGACCATTACTACCAGTGGCACGCATGCCACTACGTCCCAGCAATCGTTTTATGCCACATATTGACGTTATATCAAAACTGGCAGCACTACGCAAACGGAATACCACAAGATCTCATTCTGCAGAAGAAGCCCTAGAATGTAGACCAGGAGAGGTCGAACGTATTCGGCGCAGATTTGAAGCGATGTCCCTACTTGGTCAGATTTATGCATCCACTCCGGACGTTAGTGATCTTCACGATATAGAGTCTTACTTAGCGGGACCATGGATTGCTCATCGATACCCGAAACCTGAAGATAATTATAGATCAATAGCTGACACGACCACTTTAGTTCGCGGACGCACAGCTTCCGATAAAAGGGAAAATATCAAAACAGCAAAAAAAGAATTTATTAAGATGAATTCAATTCTTAAAAACGAATCATTAGCAAAGCAAGCCTTCAATCCCTTGGCTCATCGCCCGGCCAGCCGTTATGAGCCCCCTCGTACGCCACCACGACCCCCGCCAGCTTCGTGGCCCCACCGTCTCGCGCCCTATATCACGCCATCGCGTCACACAGTAACATTCCAAGGTTAATATTTTTTATTTTTTTAATGTTTAGTCTTGGAGTTAAGTACTTATTTTGTTTTCTTAAAAGATTGATTGAAATACGTTTGACTTAATTTTATTTGGGAGTAGGGAAATCGTCATTTTTTAGTCACTTTATGGAACAGAACCGATCCTCATAATTCCAACAGAAAAGTACTATGAACTTTAATAACCCAAAATCAAGAAAATAATAAGAAAACAAAAAACAGTTTTTTTTAATCTCTTCGTTCTTTATATTATTATAACGGCTATCAATCCATCTTTTTTTGTTCTTGCACAGATTTAGTTGTTTTAGTTCTTTACCATCTTGTTTTATTGTATCCTGGTAGAAAGTGACACCGCGCCAGAACCACCGCGACGGACATCTCACGGCGGCTTCTCAGATTCAGGCAAGTATTTACTATGATATATTATGGCTTATGTTTTATGTTAATACATACTGTTATTAAAATAACTATATAATTACACTGCGAAAGCGAAAGGCAATGTTCATTTTAACTGTGTGCTGCCCTTTAATGTGACATTAAAGGTCGTAACTTATAAAGAAAGATTCCTCAACTGGTTTCGAAATCGAAGTTGGATTTTTTTTTCATATAAACAAGATTAAATATACTTAGGTACAAAAATATAAGTTCACTTAAAATAGTTATAATAAAACTGATTTTATTAATTAATTCAATTTGAAAATTAAGAAAATGAACTATTTGGCGTGGGAGCAAGTATATTATGGCTACTATAACAGCTATAATATTATCATCAGAGCTTATAAAAAAGAAACAATGGCCTTTGTTGAAAACAATCGGAACTTAAAGCGGAACTTTGTTTGTCTAACTGCCGAGTCGAAAACGTACGTGGTCTTTGGCAAAGTGAATCCAATTTAATATATAAAGTACCTAAGAATTGCGTATTTATACTTATAAGTTTTTGTTTGTGATTTTTAAAGGTCGACGAGATATTGACGTCATTTAATTTGACTGAGCCGAAACCAGTCTGAACAGTTTTTATCCGATTGTAAATAGTATCTTACGCTCTTGTGCGCGGAAATGCTGTTTGGCTGTGCTATTATTTATTGTTATTTAGCTTTGTGTTATTGGTTGTAAAAGCGGTTTTGTTGCGTATTATAACCAGTCGTTTGTTATTATCGATTGTTTTTATCATACTGACTCACAGATAACCTATCTTTCTTATCACTACTTCAGTTTTGTGCGAGCCGTTAGGAATTTATGTATAATGCAAAAGATGATCCATAGTGGAAACTAAAATGAACAAAAAATATAAAAGTGAAACTACTTTAAGTGGAAGTTGTGTGAAAAGTGTTAACTTAGAGGCATATCCCTATGATGACGATATACAGTTGCGGAACATTCCTTCTTCGGGATCCATGTCAAGATCACTGAAAGCTTTAAACTCATACGTTAAAAAAAATATATTTTTTGACGAAAGTGAAGAACAAGAAGTAGAAAAAGATGATAGTGCTTACTTTTCTAAAGAAAATAGTCCAAATGAGTCTATATCTAAAAGTGATTCAGATAGTCTAAAAAGTAGCAGGTCCGAGGAACATCAAAACGTAATTCATCATTCAACTTATTCGACAAATACCGAACTTGAAACAATAGTTGATGAAATCACTCTTGATGATCCCGTAACATTAACAGATGATTATAAATTCAATAAGCTCTTAGAAAACTCTACCAGCAACGGTGTACCTGAAATATACATTCAATCATACGAAGACAACATAAAATACGAACCAGAACCTCCTGTCATTCCTAAACGTGAAGACGTTAATAGTTGTAGACTTCTGGAAAAGTCAATCAATAACGCTAATGTTCAGCCCAATGAACATTCACATTCCATTTCTTTTTGTAGTAAAAATGTACCCATTGCAGCTCATGAACGTACATCTTCACTTACAAATCTTAATAAAAACAATAACTTAAAAAAAGAAATCGATTTCAACCCCACCGTAACTCTGAGAAAGAAACCGGTTACTGATTTTAATTTGCAAGATAATCGACACACTATTCATGATTTATCAGAATGGGTCAACAGAACAGATATTTATCCAGATGTCTATGCACCTCTTCCCTACAGTAAGTACTTGTGATATCTGACGATTATATTTTACTTGATCTAGGTTTCCGTATCCGTATTCAGATTATTATAATTTATACTTAGATAACAAAAAAAAGATAAAATGAAAATTCAAACTACGTTACCTTGCTATGTACTCACCCTTGAATATTATACCCATAACAATTCAATTTAGTTTCAATTACTCTGCAAAAAGGTATTCAATTTTGGAATATAATATAAAGGAAATCATATATGTACTAATATTATAAATGCGAACGTGTGTTTGTTTATCGGTTTGTCCTTCAATTACGCCGCAACAAAGCAACGCGACGGATGGACGTGAATTTTCGCATAATAGCTGTTGAAGACCGAAAGAGACATTCCTGCGGGTATTTTTTATTAATTTACTAGCTGATGCCTGCGACTACGTCCGCGTGGATTGCGGTTTTTTGTTTTCCGCGGGAACTCCTTAGTTTTCCGGGATAAAAAGTATGTGTTATTCCAGACCATAATCTACCTCTGTGCCAAATTTCATCCAGATCCGTTCTGCCGTTCGGGCGTGATTGAGTAATAAACATCCATACATCCATCCAAACTTTCGCATTTATAATATTTATTTGATTTGATTTAAACCACGCAGATAAAGTCGCGGGCATCAGCTAGTTAAACTGAAAACTTAGATCTTTATTCGGTTCTCAAACAGATTCGAACACACTCTACTCATTTTTACAAAACGGTAGAGCATCTTCAAATTTAAGATGACCTTATAATATCGTGTTTAAGTATATCTAATTTTGATAATTCAGCTAAGTCGAAGGTACCTTTGCCAATCCATGCGAAGCTGAGCATGTCAGCTATTATTAGCGCTTACTAAAGTCGGATCGATAAAGTATAACACAAAAAATAAAGTACTTATTTACGATATAATGAAAAATAGCTTTATCCATACTTCCATAACCATACTTAATATTATAAATGCGAAAGTGTGTCTATCTGTCTGTCTGCTACCCTTTCACGGCCCGACCGTTCAACCGATTTTGATGAAATTTGGTACAGGGAAAGGGGTATCCCAGGGAAGGACATATATACCTACTTTTTATCCCGGAAAATAAAGGAGTTCCCGCGGGAATCAAAAAAACTTATAAACCACGCGGACGAAGTCACGGGCATCATCTAGTACTTAATAAGAAAGTCGTTGTAAATAACTAAATACGAGTACCTAATAGTAAAAATTTATTATATTCAGTTTGAACAAACTGAATATTTAAGTTCACCATTTTATCGGATAATTTTACTATCATTCGGTGCGAAGAATAAAAGTTTTGAATAAACTATGCCATCATAGAGATCGTTGCTAGATGCACTTGAACCGCTTTGTCAGCGAAATCACTGCGTAAGTTTTTGGCGGGAGATACCGATGAAAGTGCAACTGATAGCGCGGAGACAGTCTTCGCGACGTTGACAGGCCGGCCGCTTGATTTTTGTTTCGTGTGGTGTATTTATTTTATGAAAAGTGAAGTGGAGTCTTAACATGGGCATATTGAAACAAATCAAAAAGATGGCTACCTATGGTTTGTAATAACTATTTAATTTATAAAACTCTAAAATATCATCTAAACTAATAATAAATGTATCAGTTGTCTATTTACATTTTTATAATGTGCAATCTTAATTATAGTGAAACAAAAAACTAGAATTAGAAGTCAGGTAAACGTAATTTTCATCCCACCATCTCGGAAAGAGTATTTTTATTCTTCGATATCTGATGGTAAAAGCCGTTATTATCCTCTAGAGGATAAAGTAAATTGAATTTAGAACATCGTGTACACGTTAGTAAATATCACTCGTCTATGAAGTTTGTGAATTCAAAACATCATTAAAACCTATTTACTTGTACCTCTATGGTGCCGAATTTCCATACAATCGTTTTTAATTTGTTAAAAACTCACACTCGTAACCTTCTTGGTGTACTTTTTTAATTTGCTTTGCGCGCACCATTTTCTTTCACGTCATATTGTTTAAAATTAAAACCGATTAAAAACAAGAAATTGAACATAAGTGAAAAAACTAAAATGAGTGATTCTAGTGATGAAGAAATTAACAGAATTGAATTTAATCTTGTGATTTTTTTTGCATAGTCATTTCCTCGCTGAGGTGGGATGAAAAGTTACCTTGTGATTTTTTTTGCATTTATTCATTTCCTCGCTGAGGTGGGATGAAAAGTTACGTGTTGCACTCGAGTGAAAAGATTTTTCACCTCGTGCTCTTTTGATTCCCTCGCTGACGCTCAGGATTCTAATTTTTGAATCACTCGCTCCACTCGTGATTCAATTTTAGAATCCTTCGCTTGCTCGGTCATCAAAATTGAGCACGCGGTTAAAAAACAACTTTTCACTCTTGTATAACAAATAACTATTTATGCTTATGACAGTCCAATAATTTAGTTTTAAAATATGTATTTTAATTCGCAGTTTGTTACCGATTTAATTATGATTTATGAGCTATGACCGTTGTAAGTAGATCATTACAAGTAGTTTACCAAATTAAAAATTTTACCTTTAGATAGGTACTTATATCGCCCAGAATTAATGTGCTTCAATGAGTATTAGGACAGGGCAGGATATGTTGTAACAACATACCAGAACACCGGTGTCTTATTTTGTTGCGTAAAGCAAAGATTTTATTAACACCGGCGGTGTCCGGTCGTGTCTGTGTGTAGTGGATGAGTAATCAGCCGACAGCCACATTTTAATTCCTTTTATTTATAGATAGTAGATACTAGATGATACCCGCGACAAGGTCCGCGTGGAACAGGTGTGGATTTTTGATTTCCGCAGGGACTATTTCATTTTCCGGGATAAAAAGTAGCCTAAGTGTTTATTCAGGGTAAAAACTATACTGCGAATTACAGCCAAATCGGTTTAGTCATTGTGGCGTGAAGGAGTACCAAACATGATGCAAACATCCAAACATTCACATTTTTATCTTAATGTATAGCACGTTAACTTTAATCAAAACCATAAAGCTTAATACAATTTTAAACGCGGGAACGTAAATCGAGAATCAATATTTCAGTATTTAAAACAATCTAAACCTTTAGCTATTTTTATTTTAAAAGGCTAATTTTCAACCCTAATCTAACGACGTATCAGAACGCCACCCTATACATACGCTCTAATTACTTATTTCTTCTATAATGTTTCTGAATGAAAATATCTTATAGTAATATTTATTTTTATCGGGTCGATTTAATTCGAGTTTTGCCGTGAAAGTAATTCGTTCTTTAATACTAGTCACGTACCTACATAAAATAAGTTTTACTTTTATATTTTCGACTTTCCTTAATATTACTTACGTATTAAGTTATTGTCTTACAATCCAGAACAACTATTACTTTGTCAGTTTGTATTAGGTAGGTACTTGTATCCTTAGAATCCTCTTCTTGCAACTCTGCTAAATACGAGTATAGGTACTTCTTCTCTATACTGCTTCTTTATCGAAATTCCAAACAAGCTCAAACTTTTTTTAAGAAACTTAGGGCGGTAATATGAGAACTATATCTACTTAATTAATACCTAATAGGTACCGCATTGAAAATTTGAAAAACATAATCTAATAACAGCTAATGTAAGTATGATTGATCGATTTTCAGTATTTTCAATTAGTATCAAATTATGCCTGTGCAAAGTGCCTATGCCATAATAATATAAAGTGCCCATATATTATGTATATTCACATATTATATCTATACTTCTATACTAATATTATAAATGCGAAAGTTTGAATGGATTGATGGACGGATGTATGTTAGGTAGGTACTCAATCACGCCACAATAGCTAAACGAATCTGGATAAAATTTGGCACAGAGATAGATTATAGTCTGGAATAGCACATAGACTACTTTTTATCCCGAAAAATTAAAGAGTTCCCGCGGGAACCAAAAAACCTCAATCCACGCGGACGAAGTCGCGGGCATCAGCTAGTATTATATAATATTATAAACGTAAGTAAGTAGCAACCTACACATGTTTCCACGCGCGTGTCGCGAATGTCTATTAAGTGAAAGTTGACGGGCAATTTGTGACCGCAAAGGGCTTTCATTTTCCTCTAAGTATGTGCGTTTTTAAGTCTATGGTTTTTCTTGTTCAAAATATAATAATATTATCAAAAGCCTTAGCAAAGTGAACGACTGTGTGCCCTATGTACTTTCCATTAAACTTCCGTAACAGGGGTTTCCCCATAGAAGATGTCTTCGCAAACATTGATATTTGATTTGGAATGTTGAGGTATTTATAAAAACTTAATCGCAGAGGAAAGGGCTCTATCTGATTAGTCTGACCCACGGAACAAACTTTTTTGTATTCTGTTAATTTCTAAAAGATTTTGCTTCAATTTTTCTGTTTATTAGGAACTATTTTCTGTTGAAATAGGTAATTAAAAATAAATAAGATCTAGACGATTCTATAGAACGCCATACTTATTCAGTAATTTTTCTACTGATGCGCTAGACATTTAGCAAGGAATATAATGGGGCTGATTCTGTAGTGCACAATCTCTAAACTAAACTAAAATGGCAGCTTTAAATCTAGTTATGTCCCTTACCGTAGGGAGTATTATGAAAGGGATAGCAATATTTGTAATGCTCTAATTTTAGTTTAGTTTAGAGATTGTGCACTACAGAATCAGCCCCAATATATAATATATTATACAACTCCATAATAATTGTCTACATCTATTACGTAGGTCAGATGAGATCAGTCTAGGGCAAGACCTATAAAAGATTAAAATTACATAATTATTTTAGACAAGCCTTCGATTGCAAAAGGTTGAAATATACTACTTATTACGTTTTTACGCCAGTATAAAATCGGGTCTAGATACTTTATACATAGAGTATCGTATTCATGAGACATAATATCTACCCATCGCTATCGAAGAGAGAATCTTAGTAGCTTTTAGTTAGTGGGTTACACTAAATTCCTGAACCGGTTCCACTCGTCATGCGTGATTAGTGATTACGTCTCGTCGGATAATCTGACCCGAAATATTACTATCGATGGCGTTACATCATGCCATAACACTTCCGATGCTTAACAACTTTCACTGATACACGTATTAAATTCCATAAACTATTTTAAAATATGTTTTTAATTCTGTACCGCGGTTGGAGTAAAGTAAATAAGTAATAACAAGACAAGAAGGCGATTAATTGACCAATCAATACCTACCTATATTAAAATAATTAATTGTTTGTGTGTTCGTTCGTTTGGGCATCGTTCATCCGATCCGAGTCGCAAGTTTGTACCTACAGTTTTGGACACTTGCGTGTAGGTTTCTGATATATTTCCATCAACGGTCTTACAATAAGTTGCGCGCGAATCGCATGACAATCATCATTGATCGGTTATAATTTGGTTACGAAAGCTAATAGTAGATAATAGGATTAGGAATGCACGACATTGAAAACAACAATTACCATAATAAAAGGACCTTAATTACTAATCTCAGATACTAAAATTCAGACTTTATGGACGCGTCTCAGATTTTATATTAAGATGTAAGACACAAGACAGTCCATATCAGTAGGTAGATCCAAAACTGACTGAAGTTTATGGATCCGAGCGACTCCCGCTCGAAATTTTTCCACCTTTGCCCTTTGGTAGCACTGCAGGAGGTCCGTCCACTTGCTCAAGCAGTAGGTAGGTACGTCATCACTGGTGCTGTAGATACAGAAATTACGAACTCCTAATCGACAAAAGGCCCAACTTGCATAATCAGTCGGCTTCTGTTTGTTTAAATACCAGTTTTCATGCAGAATCTCCGAGCCGGCGGTACGTGGAAAGCGATGTGAACATCCACTACCGGTGTCCGGTGCGACACGACCCCCTACCGCTGGTACCTGAACGCGAGCTTGCCATCCAACAGGCTGAACATATGAAACGGCTCTACAGAGAACAGCGACGGAACAAATACTTACAGGTAATCTATAAAATATACTTCCATATCAATATTTTTAATATGATGAATGCGAAAGGGTCTGTTTTATTACCTTTTCACAATTCATGACAAAAAGACAATGCGCATAAATTTATGGGACCTGGTATTTGCTTCCGGTTCCTGATTCTTGGTTTTCCGGCATAAAAAGTAAGTAGCCTATGTCACTCTCCAGGTCTTAAACTATACCTATGCCAAAAATTACGTCGATCCGTTGTTCCGTTGTGGCGTCATTGAAGGACAAACCAACAAACAAACACACTTTCGCATTTATAATATTAAGTATGATGCATCGTTGCATAGGTATTTCTAAATAGAACAATATTTACCAAGTACGGGGATGAGGATGACACACCGCCAACTTCCTAACTCCGCACCCTAATTTTTTTTTTTTTTTTTAATTTATATAGGCTAGGTAAATCAGACTTGCTTGCAAGTGGTGATGCAGCCTAAGGTGGAGCGCGCTTATAAATAATTCATCCAACGATTAGTAAGTACACACATGTTTTTTTGCAGCCATGTTAAATTAATGAAGAACTTTTTCGCACAACGGTACCTAGAAACATTTCTCAAGCCCTTGCAAAACACCGATATCTGGCACAAGAAAATATGCTGCACAATATGTGCACAATGTACAAAAAGCTACCATAAATATCATTGTATGCTACATAGTAGTACTAGTAAGAGGTGATAATATTACTATTACCGGAATGATTACCGGTTTTGAATAAGCAGATAAGACCTAAGTAAAAAGTCAGCGATTATAATGAGTTGTTATTGAAAATAAGATAACAATACTCGGATGTAGAAAAAGACTCTAAGGTAAAATTATTCAAATAGTTGGTCGAACTCCAGTCCACGTGCGGTCGTGAGGTTGGCAATGCGATTACCGTGTCAGTCAAAGTTAACGGATAATAGGGCTTAATCTCAGCCAACTGCGTCACGCCACTGCAGTGAAATCGATTTTAAAACCCTAGGAAATTCATTTAATCCAGCAAACTTGCCCGTAGATGCATGAGGTCCATTCCTAAGTAATAAGCGACACAATGATGATCTACAATTCAGCGTAAAATATGGCAATACATACCTGATTGTACTGAATAAATAATTGTACTGATACAATACTGATTTATTTTTATAACTCGTGCTCTCTACATTCATTTCCACTTTCGGCTATCCTGATAATATTATCGTCTAGATCTATCTTGAATTACAGACACCGTTCGTGGCATTTATCCGAGACGGGGCTCTAAGTGGAGAGGTATTTAAACATGGAACAAGGAATCTGCTTATTAATCATATCTAATAAATGCCTCAGTTCTTACTATTTGTCTGTAGTTTCACATTCCGTGGTGACACACGATTCGGCGATCGCATATACCAGATACTTAGAAATCAATCAGAGGTCAATCGTCATATCTCGATCTGTTCAAAATTGCAATGTTATTGATAAAAACCACAGAATGTAACCAAAATGAGAAGCCATTAACACATGAGAGGCACAAATAATTTAAATAACGGTACAATGAGATATCACATTACGCGATAAAGTAAGGCTTTGTACATTTATTATGGAAACAGTGGAAAGCTGTCTCTTCACACCTCGCTTGTTTGGTGGTTTTCATTCTAGTCAAGCTATGGTCATCTGAATAGCGCGCCAGTTTGCGCACGCGCAGCCCGACCGTTACTTTATTCTGTTGTTTTATTTTAAATAAGTAATAAGTACTATGTAATAATAAATTATAGGCACATATTTGTGAACAGTGCTTTATATAGTTGGTGAATATGCATATGACTTCGGATTTAGTTATAAAGGTGAGGTGGTGTTAAGTATTCTATGTAATGTGGCCGTTGACCACATTTTAATTTTTTTATGTTTTATCCACTACAACTTAGCCCTTGACTGCGATCTCACCTGATGGTAAGTGATGATTCAGTCTAAGATGGTAGCGGACTAACATGTTAGGGGCATGGCAGTTATATTAAACCCATACCCCTATTCGGTATATAATAACCCTAATATTGTGGTAGATGAAGTGCTACAGCTGTTTGTAATTTGTATTTGCGCAAATTCTAATACCTAAGTGTTAAAGTAACCTTTTACCACTTTATTCTACTTTAGATAAAGGTTTATTTATTTAAGTAAAGAGGACTTTTCGTCGTACACAAAAATATGAAAATTAAAGTTCGTATAGATACTTTTGTTATATCGATATTATTGTTAAAAACTAGTCTCTAATATCGTATAGACTTGGTCAATAGGTCATCGTAAAAACATCAATTAAACAAAATTAATTAAGGTCAAAATTTTAATCCGAATCAATTAATAACAAATTACTTAGTAATCTCACAGTTACATTCGTTTTTTGGGTTAATGGTTTAATGTCAAGATTGAAAATTACATTTCAAATTATTCGTTGATTCAAATTAGTCCATACATATACACATTAGACACATTCGATTTCTCATGCACCTACAATTTCTAACCAAGTGGGCCAGTACATTTTTTAAACGATTTTACTCGAGTAAGATGGCTATATCGGAAGACAATCTCCGTGGCGCAGTGTTGAGCGCTGTTGTCTTAACGTGCGGAGGTCCCGGGTTCGATCCCCGGCAGGGTCAATATGGGAATTCATAATTTCTGAATTTTCCCTGGTCTGGCCTGGTGGAAGGCTTCGGCCGTGGCTAGTTACCTGCAGCCTACCGGCAAAGACGTGCCGCCAAGCGATTTAGCGTTCCAGTACGACGTCGTGTAGAAACCGGATAGGGGTATGGGTTTAATATAACTACCATGTCCCTAACGGGTTAGCCCGCTACCATCTTAGACTGCATCATCACTTACCATCAGATAAGATCGCAGTCAAGGGCTAACTTGTAGTGGATAAAAAAAAACTCTGTGTATCTATTCTATGATATTATGATGACATTTTATATTATGAATAAAGTTGTGAACCTTGGGCATTCCGTAAATTCTTACATAATGAGGCTTTTGGACCAATTTGTGCCTACTGGCACAAATACTATAAGCGTATTGTGAAAGGCCTCTAGCTGACCTTGAACTTCGCATTCGTAGGTAACTAAATCCCACATATTGAGCAGATTGTTTAACAATAGATTTAGATTTTTAAGACTTTTGACTTCAGAATTAAATTCCCTTGAGCAATTATTTTACTACGAAGTACCTACCTCAATCAGTGATTTTATTTGAAAACTTATAGCTTCAATCAATCAATAGTTTTATTTGAAAAAATGAAAACTAGTTTCGACAACATAATTCTTTTAGCGGACACGATGTATTAGTAAATTTGAATAATAACAATGTAGGTTTAATGTTACGGTAACATGCAAAGTTATTCGTAATCTCTCTCTTCATGGTACGGCAATACGGTGTTTATCCAGACCCTTACGCATACTCGAAACAAGGACGATGTCTATGAATAACGATAGATAATCATATCAGTGATAATAACCGAGAAACCGCAGCCAGTGACGCTTATCGTGGGTTTAATTTCCTCTCAGAGGCACTGAGGATGGCAATGATGCAACACTAGTCGCAGTATTTACTTAAGTACTTGTACATTTGCACCGTACTCACACCGTATTTTGTTGTGCTAGTTGTGATAGTTACTTAAGCTTTTCTAATGTCCACCTCATTTATGTTACTACTAGCTGATGCCCGCGACTTTGTCCGCGTGGTTTAAGTTTTTTGATTCCCGCGGGAAGTCCTTAAGTAAAAGTAGCCTATGTCATTCTCCAGGTCCTCAACTACATCCATGCCAAAAATCACGTCGATCCGTTGCTCCGTTGAGGCGTGATTGAAGGACAAACCAACAAACCAACAAACAAACATACTTTCGCATTTTAGTATGACTAGCTGATGCCCGCGTCGTCGTCCGCGTGGCATAATTTTTTGATTCCCACGGGAATTCCTTAATTTTCCGGGATAAAAACCAACAGACAAGCACACTTTCGCATTTATAATATTATTATAGTATGATGTGAATACTATGTATTGGTACATGAAAAATAGTAATAATAAATAAAAATAAGAAGGTCAATATGCAGCATGACAATAATTATATAGGACCACACATTGCTAAAAGTTTTAATTTATACTTAGCAGAAAATGAAAATAATTTTAATTTACAGGAAAATAATATACGCCATGCCGATATAGAGTCATTTGATGCCTCTATCAAGGTGATGATTGAACGATGTGTGACTGACGAGTGTTCATAACACGTTTTCCAAATCATTTTCATAACTAGGAATATTATTCTGTTATAACATTTTGGGCTTTAGTTATCATCCCTAAAAAGTTCCTAATATTTCACCGAGTACTTTTCGTTACTAAAAAAATGAGAAAAACAAACCTCATGAATTTCATCAGCGAAAATGGCCGAAGTTGTCATGAATGGTTGCCGACAACCCGCCTCCCTCATCTCACCGCGTTTTTTTAAACATTAGCCTCATAACGTAAGAATAATTAATGAATGATTGTAAAAAAAAAATAGTACTATTGTACTACCTTTCTAACCTACACTTTCTATTCTAAACGGCTTATGATTATGGAAATTACTATAATTTTAATTTTAATTACAATCCCCAAAAACCTGTGCTTACATGTTGTAAAATATAATCACACTGACGATTTCTATGCATATTGAAACTCGTAGGTTCGGTTCTTTACAGCACTCGATGAACAACCGTACGCTTTAACGTACGCTTGTACGCGCAGCCAGCGCTTTTCCTTTGAATACGTAGAGATAATCGTTTAATCTAAAAATTAATAAACCTCACTAACACTGGCATCATTTATACACTACTTGGCCAACAAATCCAGCCGTTGATTTCACTAACGACCAATAACGACGTGCAATTTGTGTGCATTGATATTTGCATTCGTAGCATTTGAGCATAAACACATTGGAGGCACGTTAATTTATAGAATAGACGTACTTCTACCTTAATAATCCAACACATTTTTAAACATTTCTTTTTAACATGTTTTTTTAACATGATTAACAATGCTTTCTTAAATTTTCCCAGGAGCTTCAGGATATGCAAAATCGACGTCACCAAGATAATTTCATGCCATCACAGAAAACAGTAGTACCTCTCAATCGTTACGACGAAGCTGAAAAGATTGTTGCCAAAGCCTTATACACATTCAATGGACAGACAGCGAGAGAGCTCAGCTTTAGGAAAGGCGACATTATAAACGTAAGAAGACAAATAGACTCAAATTGGTATGAAGGAGAGGTGCGCGGGAAGGTCGGGCTGTTTCCTTATAACTATGTAGAGGTAAGCTACTCGTATTTACCTATACTTACGAAAGAAAATAATGTGATTGTTATTAATACAAATATCTAACAGATACAGCACATGCTGATTGAAGACCATTTTGGGGATCCAATCTTTCTTTTTAAAGTTCTCGCTTATATAAAATACGAGTATGTTTGTTTCTTTTTGTATTTTGTTCCCCCAAGAAAGGTTATTTTGTTTCTTCATTTCCATGGGTTTGCGCATTATGTATCCTCTGAAGTAGGACGGACGTACGTAAAATAACTATACCAGTAATAATGATCTACTATATACTAGAATAAATTTAGCAATTTTTCTATTGTATTTTCTATTTTGTCAGTTCAAATTTTATTAATAATAAAATGTGTGTATGAAATAACATGTATTATGCTATCGAATCGAATGCACTCGCAGTAGTCGCATAATGTTAAAAAATTAATCTCGCCCGTGGCGACGACTTTGACTATCTATTTATAGTTGAATAGAGGACTATTTAAGTAGGAACCGACGCAGAACGACTTTGCTGGGGCAATTTTTTGCACAACCCAATTTGGCTCAAACCCTGTTCATCATAGCAGTTCAATCTTTCTTTTCCAGTTACTTAAAAACGATGTGGTTCAAACACTCAAAAAACCCGCAGTAATGGAAGGTCGAGCCAGAGCCAAATTCGATTTCATAGCACAAACCAATCTCGAACTGCCGTTGAAGAAAGGCGAGATCGTTGTACTGTCGAGGCGAATAGACCATAATTGGTGGGAAGGGAGAAACGCGAACAGAACCGGTATATTCCCTGATAGTTATGTTACAATTTTGCAAGAGCCTAGTCAGACTAAGCCTGGTAAGTTGCATTTTCTTTAAAGCTTATCTATAAAGTACTTACTTAATAATTTTACTATAAGAAACTAGCTGATGCCCGCGACTTCGTCTGCGTGGATTGAGGTTTTTCGGTTCCCGCAGGAACTCTTTAATTTTCCGGGATAAAAAGTAGCCTATGTGCTATTCCAGACTATAATCTATCTATGTGCCAAATTTCATCCAGATCCGTTCAGCCGTTGGAGCGTGATTGAGTAACAAACATCCATACATCCTTACATCCATCCAAACTTTCGCATTTATAATATTTATTTGATAACAATAAAATCTCTTTTCAAATTAAAACTTTTCGGCTTAAAATCAGTAGGTACGGAAGGGACCCTATTGTTACCAGAATTTCTGGGATTTTTTTCCCATTAAGCACGTCTTCTGTGTCGAAATTTATGTTATCACTATTTCTGTTTTTTTACCTGACTAAATTGATGTATAATTTTAGTCTACTATGAAATCATTTTCATAATGTCCATTAAAATAAGTTCCCAAATATAAAATTGTGCGGGATGTTTCATTTGACGAGATTTAGGATTAAAATGTATTTTTAATAGCTTTAAAATCTAAAATCGACAGACAGATAGATAGACACACTTTCGCATTGATAATATTAGTATGGATATGATGTCAAGTATTCTGAGTTCAAATTATTTTCAGAGCCAATCCTAACGACCGACAAGCCGGTAGCGTCGCCAGTAGCGCACGGGTTGTTGAATGGCACGGATAAAAGAAGCATGGGCTCCCACAGCTACACCCCTCAGCCCAACAGTCCCGCACTATCCAACGCGCCGCCTGCCACGCAGCCGCTGTCAGGTACGTTCGTTCTACCCTTTGTAGGTCTTGGCCTCCTCCACAATTTCTCTCCACCTGGCTCTATTCTTGGCCTCCTTCTTCCATGAAGTGAGCTTTCCAAGTTTGTAAACATACGGATGAAATTACAAACATATTATCATCATCAAAATCATACAAATCATTACCGGCTCACTACTGAGCACGAGTCTCCACCACGCTAGCCAAGTGCGGATTGGCAGACTTTACACACCTTCGAGAACATTAATAATAATTACTCCGGGCATGCAGGTTTCGCGATGTTTTCCTTCACTGTTTGAAGCAACTGATAATCAATTTCATAAAACAAACCTAACTCAGACAAGTAAGAGGTGCGTACTCGGGGATCGAAACGCTTCCCTAATAAAAATACACATTTACTTAATATCCATCCATCCATACATCCATCAGCCTGCATTCGTCCACTGCTGGACATAGGCCTTTTGGAGAGAGCGCCACCACACACGGTCCTCCGCTTTCCTCATCCACCCACCTCCCGGTCCAGCGGGCTGGAGGTCGTCCCACACTGCGTTTACCGGTACGCGGTCTCCACTCCAGAACGCGTCTGCCCCAACGGCCATCGGTTCTGCGACAGACATGACCTGCCCACTGCCACTTCAACTTACTAATTCTCTGGGCTATGTCAGTTACCTTTGTTCTCCGGCGGATTTCCTCGTTACGGATTCTATCCCTCAGAGAAACACCCAACATAGCCCGCTCCATAGCCCGCTGAGTGACTTTAAATTTGTAGAGAAGGCCAGCTGTCAGTGTCCGCGTTTCCGCTCCATACGTCATCACAGGTAGGACACACTCGTTAAAGACTTTCGTCTTTAAGCTTTGGGGAATCGACGAGTCGAAGACCCGACGAAGTTTTGCAAATGCTGCCCAACCCAGCTGGATTCTTCTGTCAGCTTCCTTATCGAAGTTGTTCCTACCAAGTTGTATAACCTGACCTGACCTGAACAACTTCGATGCTGACATTTTCGACGGTAATGGGTCTCGAGGTGACGTAGTCATTATACATGACTTTGGTTTTATCCACGTTCATCTTAAGACCCACGCATCTGGAAGAATGGCTAAGACCGGACAACATTAATTCTACTTTTACATTTTTACTTAATATACACCAAATTATATGTACAATACATAATAGGTATATACATAACACAGCAGAAAAGTATATACAAAACATGTAGAAAAGAAGAAGAAGAAAGGCGAATGGTCTGTCGCTCTGTGTGATTGTCCGTAGCATCTTATCTAGCACTTGAACGGCTAGGTCAATAATTTATATGCGGTTTAAAACATGCGGTCCAATGATAGGGTAGGAACTTAGGAAGATGGCCATGGGAACTCAGCCCTACTAAACTCGAGTAAGCATAAACTCGGTGGACCTACCCATTCTATACTCGTTGATGGTTTTGTTACCTACTAGACTATAAACTAGTAGTCGACAGACCTAGAGATAGAGTTATAGAGAGATAGAGTTGGAATGCTGTGGGATACCCCTTGTCAGAGTGATTTAAAATAAATTTAGTAATTTGTTATATAACAACTAGCTGATGCCCGCGACTTCATCCGCGTGGAATAAGTATTGGTCGTTAAGTCTTCTTAAATTTTCTAATGTTCCACGCAACTTTCTTAGTAGCAATAGTATTAACTTCTATCTTCCTGAAAATAATTGCAAAACATTGAAAACCCCGAGCATAAAATGTGCACGAAGTTGAGAAGTGTGCACAATTAACGCGTATAATATTATGTATGAAGGTATACCGAAAATATAAATGATAAGTAGTAGTAGTAAATCAGTAAATGACAAGTCTGTTCGGGAAAGTTAAACAGGCCTTTGCATAAACTGATCTCTATATTAAACTTTGTCCTTAGGTTACGTGACCAAGTCGTCAAAGGGTGCATCTGCGTCGGAGCGCGGGTACGGGCCTCCGACGGGTGCGGGTGTCGACCTCAACAACACCGAGCCGCTCTACGTAGACACCAACGCTGAGGCTGTCCCGTACGTTGTACACTAACTAATAAGCTTTGACATTAGGTTACCGTAACCAAGTCGCCACAGGGTGCGTCTCTCGGCGTCGGAGCTTGCGTACGGGCCGCCGACGGATGCGGGTGCTGACCTCTACAACACCGAGGCGTTCTACTTAGACGCCACCACCGAGACCCAGGGGCCCGTAGCCTTCAAGCAGGCCCTAGCCGACTACAAAGGGGTCAAGATATTCACCCCACCCCCCGCGGGGGGGGCTGCCCCGCGTCCCACCCGGGTAAGGAGGCCAGGCCTCGAAGCCCGTGCCCCCGCTTGGCCCGTGAGGGCCAAGCGGGGGTACGGGCTCCCTCAGGGTTAGGGAAGACCCTCGAGCCCCGGAGCAGACACTAACCCCGAGGCTGCCCATATGTGCCCCGTAATACCACCCTTACGAAGCCGGGGCGGGTCCGCTAGTTTTGTAATTGTAAAAATAGAGCTCATTCTTTTACGCAAATAGCAAAGTAATGAGCCAGATCTTCTATCACCATATGAGGTAAAATTTCTAGTATTTTTTTGCAACAAGTAATTAATCCATGGCCCAGACAATTTGACAAACGAAACGAAATTGTAATTCTCGATAAGAAATAGCTTATTCTTGCAGCGCTCAAGAGTTTCAGCCATTACTGCTGGGGAGGCTTCCATAAATTGTTGTAACTGGTATTTATTTACAGATATCGAGCAATGTACAAATACCGGCCGCAGAACCCCGACGAGCTAGAGCTGCACGAGGGCGACACGGTCTACGTGTTGGAGAAGTGCGACGACGGCTGGTACGTCGGCTCCAGCCAGCGGACCGGCAGATTTGGAACTTTCCCTGGTGAGAATATTTTCACCAAATAACTCTTTATACATTCCCTATATTCGGTATGTTCCGATACACTGCGAGCACTGTAAGGTGTGACGTCAATTTAGTATACTGCGAAGCCGTTCCTTTATAGTTAGCTATACCTACCTACTGGTTACTTATTAAAACGGAACGCAGTCAGCACCGAGAGCACCTTACCTTACCGCCTTACCGCCAGTTCTGACATACCCATTAGGACCACCATGCTCTCCACCAGGATGGTTTGTAAACACGACGTATTTTTTGACAAATCATATGGTTATTACCAAAAGATGTCTTGTGAAACCAGCTCTGATTTAGTGCTGTTCCCACAAAATATGTGACATGGTGATTGGTATCCTAGGGCAAGATAAACAAATTCCTTAAAAACTAAACTTATACTCTATTTTGCTTCAGTTATTGTACATCAAGATGGTCTTACACTTCGTATATGAAATGTATCGGCCCTTATGTAATATAATGTTTATTTAATTTTGCAGGTAACTACGTGGAACGTATCTGATAGCGCCACACGTCGCTGCTGCGACGCCTCCGCCGAGCCGCGCTGTGTACGCGACGCACAAGATAAACACATAACACACAATATAACCGACTGCCTACAAAATACAAAAACATACCTTGAACTAACTTTTATAATGTGATAATAATATACCGATTCATTAAAAAATCTTAAATACGACAAGTGTAGGTACCTAATAGTAAAATAAAAATTTAAGCCTTTATCAACAGATTCATTGAGACAAGTCAAACGAGCTCAAATTGATGTATTTGCATTAATCATTGAAGGCTATTACTATGGTCTATGAACTTATTCTGGTTGCAACTGCATACCAGCTCGAACTTGTAGGCAAAGCATAAAAACTTACTAGAACTAGTAAGTTTTAGAGAGAGTTCTACCTCAGACTATTAGCTAGTGCATACTACTATTATAATTTTGACGGATTGGTAGAAATTATCACGTTTGATTCACGTTTGGCATCTTTTTATGTCTGTCAAACCAGACAAACTTTGCGATCGAGAGGAACGGAAAATAGAGTTAGTTTAAGCTCGCAATCTATTGATTTAAACAAATTATTTACAAAATTATTGATGTAAAATTAAATTATTAACAGATCTGTATTATACTTACTTTAAAATATGATTGGTACCTACTGGACATTTAACACGATGTTTGTAATAATTTCGTACCTACCTACATAATATTGTATCTATGGTAGAAAACGTCAGGAAGTCTCTTTACAGTGACTCGAAGTTATATTGTATACTAACAGTTCATTAGGTATGTAAATTAATGTTACCAAATTATGAACCATGACTTTTATATCCTTTTATAAAGTACCTATTTCATGTTACTTAAATTAATACCTATAATTAACTAAATACCGTTTATTATTGTCCTATGGTACATATATTTTTTCCAGGTTACTTTATGCACTATTGTATAAATAAAAACCGAATAATATCATACTGATCATTATCTAATGACCCAAAAATACATAATTTATTTTTCGTTTGCTGTAACTTTGTATTGAAAGAATTAGAAAGAATATGTGTGCCAACTTGACCGAATCATCCCAAAGTTGTATTGCGCGCCCAAAGAATATGTTATTGGATACTAATAATGGTGTTGTATAATTGTATAAAACGTATATACCTACCTGTAAAGTCGTTTATTAGTTATAGTAATTTATTTAATATGTAAGAACTGGGGATCGGAGCTCTTCTTTTAAAAGCAACTTTTAAAAGTATGCAGCTGAAACTTTAACTACCAATTTTTATTCTAGGAACGAACGTTTCTTTTAGTGGCAGTCTATAGCAGCAGGTCTATACTAATACAACATTCTAACTAAACAAGAACTATTTAATATTATAGTGTAACAGTACATACCATGACAGTTTTTTAAAATATTATAAATCGACAAATGTCAAACTTTGATAACTAACTTTTCATAATTAGGTAAATGCAAAGTTTCGACGTTTTGTGAATTGGCAAAAAGATCATAATTTACTAACTTTATACGCTAACATTATTTAATTTCATTAGACACCGTGTTTTTTATTAGTTACCGCATTAACGTAGCTATAAAATATATTATGTATAAGTAATGAAATACTCATGACTATTTAACGGTTGGTGTATATATGGCGAGTACCTATACATAAACATATAATAATATTATGGGTAACGTTGACAATACTATTGTGTATGCTTTATTTAAAATTAGATGTATATCATAATAACCGGGAGTATTGGGCTCCTAATATGCGATAGACGTAAATGTTTGGCTTGGCTTTTTAATGTCTAGTCATTGTTTTAAACATTTCCAATTCATCAGAGGATTTTCTTTGAGCTTTTTATATTAAAATAACATAAACACACTTATTTATTTTATTTTCAAACTTGAATATTTAATTTACGATGGTACGTACCTACGTAATCATACCAAAGTGTATTTCTCTCGCCCTATGTAATTGCTTAATTTATGTAGGAAAACTACGTTTTTCTTATTTTTAACCTATTGTTGTAGTTTTGTTAATCTATTTTTAGAAGCACAAACGTTTATTTGTTGTTGACACCTCGACATGCAATGTAACATTTACTGCTATTGTTCAATGTCATCACATCTAATATTATAAACTTTCTATTACAAATTGTTTTATTTTCCTCATTACATAAGAAATGCAAAAGTAGGTACAGAATTCCTATACAGCATCTGTCAAATCATCAATAATTAATTAAGTATTTCGTATTTATTCATTAGATACCTACTAGTACAGAATCCCTGTCTACAATAAAATAATCTTCCTTTTTTTTTTTATTGGGGACGATAAACAATTAGGTACACATTAAATCTAATTATCACAACTAATATAAAATATTAACAAATGTGTAATCCACCACACCATCCACGGGTTAACTTTTTTTAACTTAACTTTAATTCATTAACCAAACCAGTGCAAATTACTAGCATCGATTTACGTGTTTATACCTTCCTACCCAAGAGTTGTGATGGGAAAAACATAGTCAACCTAATGTTTGCATATTCTATAGGCTTCATACTTTCGATTGGTATCGAATTTGGTCTATTAACCAAACCAGTGAAATGTTAAAAAAAAAAATTGTCAGGGTCTGTGGTGTTAATAAATTTCTGAGGGCTATAAAGGGCTATACTTAGTAACTACCACATACTTACCTACTAAAAGTAATAATTTCTACTTCTGTTGTGTGGTAGATTGTTCAAAAGCAGTGCAACACCGAATATAGGTTGCCTAGCTACGGTTAAAATATAAACAACGCGTAAAAACACAGTGAACGACAGCAGCAAAGGACAGCAGTGCAACAGCAGTGTGAGTCATAGGTATATCATTTCGTAATCGCTGCTATAATAATTAATTAACTTTTTCTTACTAAGCGAGTAATTCAAAACAGACTTATAAGCATGGAGACTGATTGGAGAGAGATATTGAAGTTTTCACAAAAGGAGCTAAAGCAGGCTGAAAAAGAAAAGCTTTGTGAAAGTTTGTCCTGGATGGAAGCTGACGATATCGAACTCAACTTTACCGATCTCAAGACTTTATTTAGACTCTCTCAAGACATAATAAAATATAAAACTGAGCAAGTAAGAATAAAACCTATCAAATATTTACGTTTATGTGTACCTAGAATAGAAAAACAAAGTTCTGATCAATTTCTGATCATGGACTCGCCAGATTCGTGATTAGGCACATTCGGGATTTAAGACAGAATCGCTATACGGCAGAAGTATCTAGACACTTAAAAATATATTTATAGTTATATTTTTTTTTAATCGATTTTCATAGCTTAGATCGCTACATTTTAGATCAAGCGCTCCTATTTGTGGGTTTTAACACACATATTTACGTACTTAGCTGAGCAACGTAGCACATCTCTGGTGGAAATGCACCCTTATGTAAGAATTGCTTGATTTCATGGTCTACCTTATTTTTACGATACAACATTTGAGAGATTTAATCCTCATCGTAGACCGTATCATTCAACAAACATTCCCACAAAATTCAAAAATTAAAAAAAATTATTATGTATAGATATAGGTTTAGATTCTTATTTTTAAAATTATAGGAATGTTTCCTTTGGGTGAAATTTCGTATCTTCAATATTTAAAGTTTTTATGACTTTTTAAGTTAGGTACGTTTTTACAATTCCTGCCTTATGGCGAATCTGTCTAATCCCGAATCCGCCTAATCGCGAATCTCGCGAGTCCAGAATCTTTGCCAGCGGAAATAATGTCAACAGCAGTGCCGTAAATAGGGCGGTGCCACCGGTGCCCAGGCACAGGGCTACGACTCTGGGGGGCGCAAGAATGGCCAAACCAGGCAGGACTATTAATTTTTCGGCTTTCTCCTGATAAGTTCCCGCTGCGCCCCTAGTGCTCGATTCCAACACATACGTACCTACATGCCAGTATCATCATAAACGTCTGTTAAATTAGACAAAACATCGGGCTCATTTTTTGGCAGCGCACGAGCGTATTGTGTTTATCGGAGTCAAGCGGCCGGCCGGCTACGAGCCGAAGAGGGGATTTTTGGATTTACTCCAGCGCGGCAGATTAATATAAGGGGCGATTCTTTGGACCCTATAGAGTATACCTTCATCGTATATCTCTATATATTGATGGGTCTATCTAGGACAGCATATCAGAATAGTAAAAAAAAAACGATCATCAGACATACCTACTCGAGCGCGTCAGATTAAGGTAGAGTGAGTTAATTACATGCTAAAAAGAGTAGGTCTACATTCAAATAATCTGACGATTTTAGCGTGACCTAATAGTAACAAACTTGCAAAAAAAAATGTCACCTGTACACTCTCGAGCACGGTTTTTTTTATTTTGAAGAAAATTATTCACGGATCACGAGAATAACATATAATCTGCCGGTTTGCACAATCATGCCGAAGTAACTAAAATCTATCTATTTAATATACATAAAATCGTTATGGGATCAACGCACTGCCTAAACCGCTAGGGTTAGAAACTTGAAATATTGACAGTAGGTTCCTTTTGTGACGTAGGCGCTCAATAAGGAAGGTTTTTTGAATTTTTGTGAAATACTTAATTTACAGTTTACTGAAACTTTGCAGGGTGTTATCTATAAAATTCAAAGTCCTGACTGACTTACTGACTGACTGACTTATATATCAACGCACAGCCTAAACCGCTGGTCCTAGAGACATGAAATTTGGATGGTGTGTTCTTTGTGAAGAGCAGGTATCCACTAAGAAAGGGTTTTTTGAAATTCCACCCCCAAAGGGATTAAATAGGGGTTGAAAGTTTGTATGAAAGTCCGTCGTTTTTCAAGTTATAGTAGGTAATGAAACTTCATATTTAGGCTACCGATTTAAAATGAAAAAATACGTGTTTCGCCATTTTTGAAAATCCTACCCCCAAAGGGCTGAAATAGGGAATAAAGTTTGTATTAAAGTCCTTTATTTTACAAGATATTTTTCAAGTTATATCTAAGAAATTCGATAAAAATTTGGCTTTCGGTAAAAAATAAAGAAGAACGTGTGTCACAATTTCTAAAAATTCCACACCCAAAGGTGTTAAATAGGGGTTGAAAATTTGACTGAAAGTCCGTCGTTTTTTTCAAGTTATATCCATGAAACTTGGTATTTGGGCCTCCGGTTTAAGATGATGACGTATACCACAGTTTTTGAAATTTCTATCTTTAAGGACGTTAAAAATAGAGAGTTTGTCCTTCAATCTAGGTATATTATTATGGGGTAATGCTGCTGATATTAATTCTGTTTTTGTGCTGCAGAAGAGGGCTGTTCGAGCCATATATAATATGGGACCAAGAGAGTCACTAAGAGATAAATTTAAAGAAATCAAAATTATGACAGTGCACAACCAATATATATTTGAAAATTTAGTATACGTACATAAACACATTGATAAATTCAAGAAGAAAAGTGATTGTCATAATGTCAATACTAGAAATAAAAATAAACTTGTAATGCCTGCTTCTAGGCTTAGTAAAATTAGCAATTCATTTGTTGGAACCAGTGTCCGCTTCTACAATAAGCTCCCAGAAGACATGTTAAAGATGTCTCTGAACAAGTTCAAAGTTAATGTAAAACGTAAACTCATTGAAAAATCTTATTACCATGTAAAGGATTATCTAAACGACAAGGAAGCCTGGCAATGATTTGCTCAAATGGCTCTGATAGTTCCTTAGTTATGATTTGTGAGATGGTGATAATAAAAAAATAAAAAAACCCGGCTGAGTTTGTTGTGGGCTCTTCTCAGACCAGGGCGCGTTTGGAACCCTCGTAGCTTTAGTTTTAAGATACCGTAGCTGATTATCACCATCATGTTTTTTATGTAAGTAATTTTTTACGTCAATAAGTGTACAGTGTACCTATATTGAATAAATGAATTGAATCTTGAATCTTGAATCTTGAAATCACGCCGCATCAGAGCAACGGGTCGACGTGATTTTTTGCATGGGTATAGAGAGTGTTCTTAAATCACGCCGCAACAGAGCAACGGATTAACACGATTTTTTGCATGGGTATAGATGAGGACCTGGACAGTGACATAGGCTTTTTATCCCGGAAAATTAAGGAGTGCCTGTGGGAATTAAAAACTTATGCCACGCGAACGAAGTCGCGGGCGTCCGCTAGTTTTATTATAGAAGTATGAAGACCAAAGTGACCCAAAAATTTAACCTTAAGCATCAGGGTGGGTCCACTTAAATAGCTCGTCTGCTTGTTTGCCCACATCAGTTCTAGTTCTTTAAAAAAATAACTTTTTTCCAAAATATTAGATAATTGGTCCACCAACATCAAGGTCCTTGTGCATTATTTCCCTGAATGAAATAAAGTAGGCCTATACATATTACATAGCATTGCTTTAGCTAGGGTACCTATAATATCTAAAAAAAAAAACAAGGGCGCAGTAATAGAAGCTCGCACAGGGTGCAGAAAAGGCTATTTACGGCACTGGTCAACAGAATGATTTATGTAGAAAGTATGAATTGATTTAAATACCTACTAGATAATGCCCTCAACTCCTTCCTTTTGGATATGAGTTTTTTTAAAATTCCATGGGAAGTTTTTGATTTTCCGGTATAAAATGTACTAAGTATCTATGTCCATCCTCCCCGGAATCTAGCCTATCGCTTTATAAAGCGATAGGCTAGATTCCGGGGAGGATGTTTGATAAATACAAGGTTATCAAACATACACACACTTTCAAATTATATTATTAATTATTATTAGAGTTATTTTGTGATATGCATATCCTGTTACTAACTTTAAAACAAATTGTTTTAGGTTAACGGAGTATTGGGTAGGTTAGAAAAAGCAAAAAAAAAAACCAAAACTAAAGAAAAAAGTACGATTACAGGTAAGTAACTGGTAACAAATAGGCAAGTAAGGTCGAGTTCAGGCGAATTATACTTAAACATTTTATTTAGATTCTCCTGCTATCAGTGCTGACAGTGTATTTGATACAATTACGCATCAAGAAGAAGTAATAAAATCAAATAAAGATATTTTAGAACAGTTATACACAGATATTGCCGAATTAGAACAACGAAAAATTCAATATGAAGGAGACAAAAAGGACCAGGAAAGTGAATCTAGTCGGGGAACTCTATCTGAACTTAATGCAATTACACAATTGGAAAATGAAGTATCTAAAAGAAATAGGCATATAAGAAAACTACTTGGGGACGTTAAAGTAAGAGTGTAGACATACTTAATATCATAAAATTAAGAAATCGATATAATTCAAATTTGTAATACAGGTAAATATTAAGACAATTGTATATGTTTTACAGATATTGGAAGAAGAAAATACAACAATTAAAGAAAAGTTAACAATATTCAAAGACAAATTAAAAGAAGCTACATTACTCATTGAAAATTTGACGGAACAATTACTTGCATTTAACAGTGAACACGCAAAATTAAAAGGTTCACATTTTCATTGCTTTAATATAATTACCTGGGTGCGACCAAGATTCGCTCGACGTACCTACCTATATTAATTTAATTTGTGTTGTCTCCAAATTCCTGCGGAAAGTAATCTTATTATAGTTGAATAGTGAAACATTATTATTTTGAAACGAAGTTTCACACCTAAATCGTTTGAGTCGGGAGAAGCTGTAATAAGCTTAAATTCCAGTTGAAAATTAAAGCTATTATAAACATAATAATAGTGAATAAAGATTTATTCACTTGCTTTTTTTTTCAATATTTGGATTATATATTTCTAGAAAATTGTACAATAGGTAGTAGTTGTAGGTATGTCTTCAAAGAAGTCATGACGAACCATAATCATGCAATTTTTTCACCCATAAGGAGATATAGACGGAGATCATCCCTTTTTTACTTACAACTACATTACATCATGTGGCTCCATATAATAATTTTTGTACAAAGTGAAATATATTTTTCTTTTCAGTATATCGTACAGTTTTATATTTACTTGTATTACAATTGCCAATTCAATTTAATGTTGTTTTTTCTGATTAGAACTTCTTGCAAGAATGGAAGAAGAAAAAACAAACTTAGTAATAGAAATAGAAACTCTCAAAAACGAAGTTATTAAAAATAATAATATAGTACACGAAAAAACCGAGGAAGACATGAAATCTAAACTTCAGCAACTTAAAGTATGGGCTCATTTTTCTTTTTGCAATACTTGTTTGAATAATATGTTTTAAAACAATATATAATTCTATACAAATAACAATATAAACAATATATAATATAAACATATATAAACAATATATAATAATATATTCAAATCAGTTTTAAAACAAATAAACATTATCAACAGGAACTATTAAAATCCTATAAAAGTAAAATTGATGACCTATCAGCAGAAAATTCTCAATTAAAAGAAGAAAATATGATCCAAAAACCGAAAATGGATGTGTCTCCTAAGGTAAGGTATCTGACAACAACGTCAGCTATTGTAAGTAAATATAAAATGGTAAAATCAACTGTATTTTTTAGAAATTCAAATTAAAAGAAATGAAAGTTATAGAACTACAAGAAAAACTAATAGAAGCGTCTGAAGAAATGGTAAAGTCTGCGAATTTAATTAAAATCTTAAGAGAAGAAAATAGAAATTTAAAAACGTTTCTGGAAGATATACCTGATAACTCTTTATCCGAACACAAAAATGAGAGTGATGATGGTAAAGAAAAAAATATTATAAAAAAACTCAAAAGAAAAGTTGCAAGTTTAAGTATAGCTCTTCGAAATGCAGAAGAAATGGTTTCTATAAGAGAAAAAGAGGTAAAAATTAATCATCACATAAATATTATTAGGTACCTGTACAGTTTTATCATTTCATATTTTCTTAGCTTACAGAAATAACGGCCCAATTAAAACTTCTACGCTCAGATGAAGGAATCAATGCTCTAATAGAAGGCATAAAAAATAAAAAGAGACATCTAAAAATTAAGGATGAAGGTATTAAATCATTAGTACAAGAAGTAAATACATTGAGTAACCTCGTGAGTGAACTTCAACTTGAAAATGCTACAATGAGGTATTGTGAAGATATTTATCAATTTTTTTTTAAATACTAGATGATGCCCGCGACTTCGTCCACGTGGATGAAGGTTTTTTGACTCCTTCGGAAACTCTGTAATTTTCCGGGATAAAATGTGAATAATATGTTGTCAGGGTATATGCTATCTTCATTCCAAAATTCAGCCAAATTAGTTCAGTCGTTACAGTGTAGGGGAGTAATACATTGTTATTGTATTTTAATTGTGATAATTAATATTTTCTATTCAGAAATGATCTTGGGATTCCGGTAAATGAAAAAATAACTACGCATGGAATTTTAAAAAAGTATAACGATATGGATATGGTCAATGAAGAACTTATGAAAAAATTACAAGAGTGTGAAAATAAATTTATATCTCTAGAAATTGAGTATCTTGATAAAAAATCAGAACTTGAGGAACTAAAATCTTTAGTCAAAAACTCGCATATCACAGATGAACATTACGATGAAAATGCAACATCTGCTGCAACTATGAAATCTGTATTAGATGAAAACGAAGGTCTTCGAAAGGGATTGGCGGAGATTTTAACGTTTATGAAAGATAATAGTAAGTTTTTATAGTTCTCTGAAAATTTTAAAATAAATTATTTTACGTCCTATGTTTTATGATTATCAGGCAAGACAACTTCTGGAATACTTTCGATGGAGTGCCCCAGTTTAGAAGCCATATTAAATTCAATGGAAGCACGAAAATTGGCTGGGTGGTTTTCACCGCACATGAAAACAGCTATGGAGTTAAAAGCAGCAATTGGTGGAAAGGATGCTTTAATGAATGCCCTTCACGAATCAAGGTAAATCTTATTGTGTATTAAAAGAATTTGATTTGCAATTTTTAATTTTACTCCTGCACACAGGAAAGAAACATTTCAAACAATGAAAAAACTCGCTGATGAAGAACAAAAATCGTCTGAATTAGAAAGAACAATACTTAACATAAAAGAACAGTTGCAAGCAGAGACAGAGGATAAAATATCAAACGCAGCAGATATAAGTGAAGGAGAATTTGGATCTTGGATGACAAGCAACGCATATGGGATACTCGATTTTAAGGATGGCAATCAGATACAAGATATTCTTAACAAGGGACACATCCTATTCAAAAATCACTTCACAAACGCTCTGAAATATTTTCAAAATAAATTTACAATGCTTTATGATAAGTTTACGTCATTAACAATAAGTGCTGAAGATAATTTAAATAAATGGTTGGTAAAAGAAGAACAATATAAAGCTGAGATAGAAAGCTTAAAATGTCAAATAGATGAAAATGAAGATGATACTAGCAATCGATCACCCGGATTACTCACTAATACAAAATCCATTTTTATAGATAGAAAGTATAATTTTCTTGAAGATTCATACAAACAAATAAGAACTTTGAATGAAAATATTAGGAATGAATACTTAGAAAGTAAGAAAGAGAGAATGGCTGAATCATTTGAATATGAGAAAAAAGTTCAATATTTAATTATATCTGTTCTAAATCTGAGTGACAAGTTGCGAAGCTCTATACCAATTGAGTTATTTCTTAAACAAAATGAGGTTTTGAATCAAAACATCATTGAGTACAGAAAAATAGTCGAAATCAACAATATGAAGCATATTCAAAAGCTAGACATTATGAAGCGATTAGATGAGGATAAATTTGATATTATTAATCGGTTGCATAGTGATATTCCCGAATCAAGTAAGTAAAAAATCTTCTTTACTTCATTTATATTGGATGACCTTATCTCTCATGTATTTGCTTTTTAATTTTCAGCTACGACTGAAATTCGAAAATCTAGTAAAATATTATCAGATGTGGAATATATAGTACTACAAAAACAGCTCGATCAAGTATATCAGGAATTAAATAAAAAAGACATTGAAATAGAGACATTAGAAAATAAAGTATTGGATTTACAAACTGCGCAATCACTACTAATGTAATATTTTGGTTCCAAAGTAAATGTGTTATAACGAGTTTTATAGATACAATTTTTATTATTTCAAATTATTTTCCAGTGACAAAATAATGCGTTTAGAAGCAAACGAAGAAACATATATAACAGATGATCAAATTAAATTATTGGAAGAAGAAAATAAATTCCTTAAAGATCAACAAAAAGAAACCCAAAATAAACATGACGTTTTACTTTTACAAGTACTCAAAACATGATTATTTTCGTAAAATAACACATAGTTTTATGGTCTTAACTAAAAATATTGCGGTATTTTCTTGCCTATTTTGTTTCTGAATGACTTTCTGGTGGTTTGTCTTAGAAAATACAAACTAAGTAAAATAATACACGGAATTTCGTATCTAATTTCGTAATTCACTAAAAGGGGCATTGTATCTTGAAAACTGGGGCTTTTGAATAAAAGGTTTAAAGTCATGATTACTAAGAAATAATCAAGTTTCGGATATGGTTAACTAGCTGATGCCCGCGACTTCGTCCGCGTGGTTTAAGTTTACTTTATTCTCGCGGAAACTCCTTAATTTTCCGAGACAAAAAGTAGCCTATGTCACTCGCCAGATCCTCAACTATACCCATGCTAAAAATCACGTCGATCCGTTGCTCCGTTGCGGCGTGATTGAAGGACAAACCAATAAACCAACAAACAAACACACTTTCGTATTTATAATATTAGTATGATTAACTGGAAATCTGCTCTACTTTAACCACTTGCAAGGAATTTGTCGAATTTTCTGTCACTCTGTATCAATCAAATAATAATAATAATATTATTATGTTATAAAATTTCAGGTAAAGGCATATGAACAAGGAAAGTTAACTACTCGCTTGCTTCTGGCAACGATCGTTTCCAAACTAAAAACGTCGAGCCTTGCTTTTGGCAACGATCGTTGCCAAAATTTATTTTCTATTAAACGACTTTGAACTCTGTTTTATACTGCGTACGGTTCTCTAAAAACGTTTCTAAAGCATACCACCATAGATAATCTAACATCTGAATGCAAGTTTGCAACGTTGTAGAACGAAATATTTTATACAGTTGGTATCTAAAGTTTGAAGTAGCGACTTAGTGAATTTTTGTGCTCAGCGTAATTGTGTCTCTACGAAAAAATGCCTTAAGTATTCTCATTTATTAGTTTTTATTACTTATAAGGTACCAAATTAATCTAGAATAGCTGTTCTATGATATTTTAATATTTTATTCAATGATACTTAATGTAAAATGTGCTAAAATTGAAAGAATTTTCCGCATCTTTGTTGACGTTGTTTGTATACATATTTAAAGTGGTAATATTATCGTAGTTTCTCAAAACTGCGTGATATTATGTGTGAAATAATAAAGTTTGGACATTATTTTAATCATAAAAGGTAAAGTAGTCATATAATATCTTGTAGATGTGCTGGATTATATGAATATTTGCGACAAGTGAGTAAGTTGTATCGAAATATTGCTCTGGCAACAATCGCTACCAGAAAGCAAAGTAAGTTTCACTGTCAGGGTCGGCACTTAGCATGCGGCTTTTTTTACGTTTGTTTTTTTCATTTGACTGAAGCAGATGGGGATGTAGTTGTTGGTTGGTGACTTGGTTTTGGGTGTTTTTGTGGTTTTTAAGAAAATTATTTACGTTTGTTTTTTTCATTTGACTGTGATGCAGCAGATGGGGATGTAGTTGTTAGTTGGTGACTTGGTTTTGGGTGTTTTTGTGGTTTTTAAGAAAATTACATTGAGCCTACATCCCTTTTTTTATTTATTTATTTTAAATTTGTTTTTAATTTAATTAATGTATTAACAGTATTTACGCTGTAAAGTAGTAATTTCATACAAAAAATTATACTTACACAAAACTTTTTGATAAAAAATCTCCTTCATACATTTGGATGTTAAATGCAGAAAGATAACAAAAAAGTGCTAGTGCGGAAAAGAAGAACTTTCCGCACGCTAAACAAAAATGGAAAAGTCTACTAATTGAACAAATGTATTAAAATATTGTTATTTTGACCAATACATCTCTAAAAATCGGTGGCAAAATACTCAGAATCTCTTTTTACTATAAGATCTTATAAAACTCATTACGTAATGTAATATATACGTTTTTATATTTTTTGAAGTTTTATTCAAACCCGGTATGTTAAATAAATTACTTGGTCAGAGGCAACCCTAGCTTCTACCGCCGCCATCTTGCTACTCTTGACGCTCATTCGAGCTTGTTGCGAGTTTTTAGGTTGAAACTCGTCGTAAGTTTAAGCTTTCAATTACTGAAATTCTAAAGATACTTAGTAGTTTTATGCCATATCTATTAACATTAGTATTAGATCTATTTATAACATGGTTGAAATTGGTTAAAGGAGAGCATAGTATCGTCGTAATTTTAGTTTGAAATCGCTATTTTTTTCTTTAAAAAAAATCTCCCTTGGGGTTTTTTGTTACTTATTTCAGGAGATTATAGACTTATGGGAAACTTTTTATATTTTTAATAAAGATAATAAACTGGCCTTTATCAACAAAGTTATATTTTTGTTCTAGGATTTATAGTTTTTATGTAAATCGGCTATGATTGTCAGCCTAGTTTTAGTGGCGAATTGTACAACTGTGTGCAAACTGCGCGTGGATTCTTTAATTTTTTTAAGCACATTTTCTACCTCAATAATTATTGTTTCTTGTTAAATAGTACAAATAACTATTCTAGTTTATAAAAATCGTGATAAACTATATACCTATCGCGCAAGTTTTTTCGCAATTTCACGTTATTCGACTTAAACCGGCAAAATATGTTCGACCTTAACTTTAGTCTGAATATATAATGTTATACACACAACTTATATCAAAATAACTAACGTTTTTTTGTTCCTTATGTTATCGTCTACACGAAAAGGTAAACAAAAATACGCTAGGCCACTTCAATCCATTGTAAATCAAGTTTTAATGAGGGTGGCCGCGCCGAGTGCATAGTGCTAAATTTCAAGAGCAAAGCTCGACGTTTTTTTGGGAATCGAAAGCAAGCGAGCGGTTAAACAATGATATAGAAATTAATATGTTAAGACATCAAATTCTTGATCTTCAGTCAATGGGAGACAACAAAGCAATAATCGCTAGGTAAGGTATTGTTTCAAAGTTACGATTTTTAAATCTGAACTTAAGTAATTTATAAAAATAATAAATTTTCCTGTTTCTTTTGTGTCTTTATAGACTCAGTGGTGAAGTGCTATTAGCACAAGTACAAACGTCTGAAAGTTATCAGAAAATTGATTCTCTGAAAATAGATTTACATAAAGAGAAACAGTTGAGAGCTGAAATGGAAGAAATGTTGAATAAACGTCAAAAAGTCTTTGATATTTACTCTAAGAGGTGCAATAAACAGTTTAGGTAAAATTATATAATATCAAAGCGTAATTCATTGTAATATATTAGTCACGTTTCTTACCTAAAGATTTTTATACATAATTTATTTACAGAACTATGAATGATATTGTTGAAATTCTACGGAACCAATACGCGGGTGGCTTACCTCTAATCTCTGCAGAATCTTTTTTCAATAGACTTGAAGAGGTTCAACGTAAATGGCAAGAAACTGAGGAAAAACTAAATGATTTAGAAGATTTACGGTCAACCCTGATGACAAAACATAGTGTTTATAGTCAAATATTAGATCTAAGAAACACAAAATGCTTTGAAGATGAAGACAGTTGTCCACATAAATTGCAAAACATAATTATGGTCAGTGCACAAAAATTATTAACTTTTTTATTTATAATGCTTATTTATAATTTAATACTATACATAATTTATCTAAATTAATGCTCAGGAAAGGACTCAAAAATTGGAGGTTGGAAATTATAATAAAAAAATATTACTATTAGAACAATCACACAAACAACTTTTGGAACGTTGTGATGTACTAGAAAGAACGTTAGTGTTGGTAAGTCAAGGTTTTAAAACTTTGAATACTAGGTTTGAAAATCCAACAAATCACAAAGAAAATGGAGAAATTGAAGTCCAAGATATTAAAATTAGTGATGAAACAATTAGTAAAGGTAAACCACAAAAAATACTGCTTACAAGTCCTATTTTAATTGTATTTTACTTATATAATTCAATATTTTAGGAAGTCTCACATACACGCTACCACATGATAAAGCAAAAGATATTGATTTAAAGGATGGTAAAACACAATATGAACCATTTGACTCTAACATTACATCTAAAACTGTTTCACAATCTAAAAAGGTAGAACATCGTCAAACTCAAACTAATTTTAATCTAAGACCAACAGAGGTAAAGTTAATCCAAACGGATGATGATAAAAAATCAGTAGAGATTACTTCCAATATAAAAAAACTTTTGAGTGATAACCAACAAAAAGATAAGCTGTTAGAGGAAATCAAATTACGATCTGATGGACAAGCGCAAGAATTACTTCTTTTAAATACAGAAAACAATGAACTAAACAAAAAAATACAAGGTTTATCTATTACTATCAATGAAAAAGAAAAAATAATTAATAATTTAGAAGTAATTCTTGATTCTTCAAAAAAAGAAATAAATTATCTTAAATTAAAAGAATCTACACAAGTGAACAACAATGATACAGTAAGCGCTGAGAATCAAGTTTTAATAGCAAATCTTAAAAAAATAGAAAATGATAAAAATGATGTGATAATGGAATACAAAGAACTTTTAAGAAATGAAAGGCAGGAATATTTAAAATCGATAAAAAAATTACAATCAAAATTATCAGACTTACAGGCTGAAGTTGATGAGTAAGTATTTAACGTGTATCCTAAATAATACACCATCAATCATTCTAGTATCACGCCTCCCCTGATAATAATAGAGATCTTATCTTCTGAGATTCTCATAAATTAATCATGTATTTATTACAGAAAACAGTCTAACGTAATCTCCGCTAACGCTGATGTTAGAAAAGAAACTACTAGCAAATATACATTAAAAATTAGTGATTTGGAAGATAAATGTTTTAAATTTGAAAGTGCTTTAGAGGGATATAAAACGGATTTGTAAGTGATCTTTGCTGTTTTTGTTATTACCATATATCTCATATTCAAATAATAATTGTGTTCATGATTTAAGGAAAAATCAACAAAGTGAGTTAGAACGTTGGAAAGAGCTAGCAACGGAAAGATTAACTAAAATGGAACACCTAAGTGCCCAATTGAAAGAGAGACACAACCATGAAGTGAGTACTTAATACTATTATACAATTTTTTTTTTTTTTGGTAATTCGTGTTTTTTAATAAAAGACACTGATAACCCAATTAAGTAAAATATTTATTGAACTAAAATCATTACGTTACAACCATTTTGCTCTAAGATTTTCTGCAGAGTGTCAACCAAAAAACATCATTACAAAAAGCGAACATTAACTTTTTTCTCACCAGCCTGTCTTACAGTCTTGATGTAATGTGATTAAATACTATTTCCAATACGCGCCCTTAATCCATTACATCATAACACCCTTTACTAATTACAATATACTTAATACAAATGTATCGCGCCCTTAACCTTGCAATTTAAACACAATCGTTAAGACCAAAGAAAAAACTGTAGAAAATATTTGATTACATAAAAATAAATATTAATTCTACGGCAAAACAAACACAATATTCCTCACATAATATTTATACTATTCCTTATGCCCCCTTAATCAAATATTTTCAGACATAACTCTGATAAAAATTGTTTAATTTTAGGACCATGTAAACATTTCGTTAAAATATCTGCCACCATTTTTTCAGTTGGCATATATTCAATCTTAACTAGATTATTTGCTACAGCCTCCCTTATGTAATGATACTTTATATCTATATGCTTAGTACGGTTGTGGTTCATTTTATTATTTGCTATTTTATGACAAGGTTGATTGTCATTGTACAACTCAACTGGACTAATCGAACAATCATTATTTACTAAGAGGAGCTCACCTAGCAAATTATGTAGATATACCGCCTCCTTAGCCGCTTGGCAAAGACCAACATATTCAGATTCTGTAGAAGACAGTGAAACACATTGCTGTTTTCTACTCTCCCATGTTATTAAATTACAACCTAGTTTAAAAATAAAACCAGTAAATGGCTTTCTGTCATATGCGCCGCCCCAGTCTGCATCTACATAACCATGTAGACTAACTTTGTTTGATTTTTCAAACTTTAAACAAAGTTTAGACGTTCCTTTCAAGTAACGTAATACCCTTTGAGCAGCTTTGTAGTGTAATTCATTATGAGCAGAATTGAATTGCGACAAAACACTCAAAGCATGAGCAATGTCAGGTCTTGTATTAATTGCCAAATAATTAAGACAACCTATCAGATTTTGATATGGCCTCATATCTGACTCTAACGCCTTTTCTAGCTGGAGACCAACCTCCATTGGAGTCGCTGCAGGCTTACAATCTAATAAACCAAACTCATTTAAAACATTCAGAATGTACTGTTCTTGATCAAGAAAAGTTACACCATTTTCCCTTCTGAGTCGCATTCCTAAAACATGCCTAGCCGGACCTAAGTCTTTAAGCTTGAATTTATCGAGAAGACCTACTTTTAAATTATATTTCTCCTCCTCACTATTTCCAAAAACAAATATATCATCTACATAAATAACAACAATAATTACCCTATTGTTACCTGAGTTTTTATGATATAAACATGGTTCTATTTTCGACTGTATAAAACCTAAATCTAACATTGTACTATCTAATTCGTTAAACCACGCATTCGAAGCTTGCTTTAATCCATACAAGGATCTTTGCAATTTACATACCATGGTTTCTTGACCTTTGACAACTGCACCTTTTGGCTGTAGCATGTAAATATCTTCTTTTAACTTACCATATAGAAAAGCAGTATTTACATCCCATTGATCAATAAACCAATCGTATTCAGCAGCTAATGAGAACAACAGCCGCAAAGTTGAGCTTCGAACTACAGGTGAATATGTTTCATTATAATCTATACCACGAACCTGAGTAAAACCTTTCGCTACTAGCCTAGCCTTGTATTTTACAACATTTCCATCGCTATCCTTCTTAATTCTAAAAACCCACTTGCAGTGAATAGGCTTTTTGTCCTTCGGTAATTGAACCAGCTTCCAAGTTTCGTTTTCTATTAATGATCGAATCTCGTCGTCTATAGCTTTTTGCCATAAATCTCCATCTGGTCTCGCCAAAGCTTCTTCAATGGTTACAGGATCGCCGTCAATGTCTGCAATAGCATTACAAATACAATTATTTACATCTGGTCGCTTACGTGATCGAAGATTATAACGTGGTTCAACCCTTTCCACAACGTCTTTAGTCTCGTCTTGATTATCAACCACTTCTTCTTTGTTTTCAGTTTCATTATTAACTTCATCGTCCTTATTGTCAACCTCTTTAGGGTTGTCACATGGCACAGACTCTTTCTGTCCCTCGTCCAGATTCATAGGAACAACTGTGTTATTCGTTTCTATATCGTTATCACCAGGAAAAGTATTCTCTATAAATTTGACATCTCTAAATACATGGACGGTATTCGTCTTACGATCCATCAATCGATAACCCTTGATGTTATTAGGATATCCCACAAAAATCATAGGTTCAGTTTTCCTGTCAAATTTTTGTCTCTTTTGTTTTGGTTTCAATCCGTAGGCTAAACAACCAAATACCTTAAGATGACTAAGATCAACTTTCTTTCCTGTCCATAACTCTTCCGGAACACCATCTGTTACAGCCTTAGTAGGACTTCTATTTTTTAAATATACAACAGTATTTACAGCTTCTGCCCAATACTATTTCTTTAAATTAGCTTCATATAACAATGTTCTTGCCTTCTCAATAATCGATCTGTTTGCCCTCTCAGCAACACCATTCTGCTCAGGTGTGTACGGGACCGTCGTCTGGTGCTTGATACCTTCAGACTTTAAAAAATTATCAAATACTCGAACAATTATACAATACTCCGACCCATTGTCTGTCCTTAAGCATTTAATTGGCTTGTTCATCTCCTTTTCTACTTCCGCCTTATACTCGCGAAATCTATCAAAAGTTTGACTTTTACTTTGAAGAAAATATACATGTGTTTTCCTAGTAAAGTCATCGATAAACAATAGCATGTACCTCGAACCACTAAACGATGGCTCTTCCATTGGACCACAAATATCGCTGTGCACTATCTCCAAGACATTATTTGCTCTCGTGCCTTTGTTTTTGAATGGCTTCTTACATGTCTTTCCTTCGATACACGATATGCATGGTTCAATAATATCATTCGATTCAAATTTAATTCCGTTCACTAAATTTTTTAACGTATTCATGTATTGTTTACATAAATGCGCTAATCTTTTATGCCAAAGATTGGACAAATTTTGACTTGACAATGTCACGTTCAATGTTACGTCTTGATTTTCTTTTAATTCGAAAATTCCACCAACATCTTGACATTTGACAATTTGTTTATCCTCTTTCGTTATGATGCAACCTTTTTTATGGAAATTCATAACATAATCTTTTTCAATTAGCTTGCTCACGGAAATTAAATTCATGGACAATTCGGGAACATGCAAAACATTATCTAATGCAAGTTCTTTGTTCGCACTGATTTTCACATTAGCATTCCCTCTTCCTTGGATTGATAGTTCTTCTCCATTTGCCACTCTTATTTTCTTATCCTTCTGTTTTTGATAGTTAGATAAATTACGTATATCGTGGGTCATGTGGTGCGAACATCCACTATCAATGTACCAACTATTCGTTTTAATTGGCTTCCTATCTGAAGTACTCATGCAAACTGACGCATAATTATTTACCGCTGTGCTCTGCTTCTTTTCTTTACATTCGCTGGCTTTATGGCCTTTTTGATGACACCTAAAGCATTTGTAAACAAATTTCGGCTTCTGTACTCTTGAACAGCTTTTAGATTTATTAGTCATTAACACATGCGATGATGTACTTCCACTTGATTCATCTCGCTGTCTATTAGCCTCTTGCATCAATTTAGTTTTAATTTGCTCAAGACTAAGCTTTTGTCCACTATTATCTACAGCCATTATTAAGGGATTATATACTTCGCTCAACCCGCTTAACATTATAGATACAATCCAGTCATCATCAATCGGAGCATCGATATCATTCAACTGGTTCGACAAAAACATTATTTCTGAGATGTACTTCTCCATAGACTCGAAGTTCTCAAGTTTACATTGCCATAGTTTCCGTTGTAACAAAATACGTCTTCCCCAACCCTTGTCTTCATATGCTTTACATAAACTATCCCAGACCTCTTTTGCAGTCTTTGCTCGATATACATGAGTAAAGCAATCGGGCTCTAGTAAAAGACAAAGCGTAGTTCTTACCTTTGTGTCTACTTCTATCAAGCATTCTTTCTGCTTACTTGTGTAAACCTCATTTCCTACGACCCACCACCAGCCTTTCAATTCAAGATAGTTTTTTACCTTAAATTTCCAATTTGCAAAATTTTCTGTACCTTTCAACTTCTCAATATGACCGCAAAGGCCAGAACCAGACTGATGACTCTCTTCCATCGTATTTTTCGTTCACTTTCTTTCGACACAAATACACTACTTTTTAATTTTTTTAATTGGGTTTAGGACTCCTTGATGTGTTTCAGGATATTCTGGGCCCATAACCTAATAAAAGACACTGATAACCCAATTAAGTAAAATATTTATTGAACTAAAATCATTACGTTACAACCATTTTGCTCTAAGATTTTCTGCAGAGTGTCAACCAAAAAACATCATTACAAAAAGCGAACATTAACTTTTATATCATACTTGCTCAGTAACTAGGGATTACTATGGTGGAAAGTCTCCTTGTAAGTTGGTGTTTGCAATTCAAGGCAACATTACGTCGCACTATGCTTGAATTGTAATGTTCACATTACAGTTCAAGCTATGCAAAACTCTTTGGTAAACAATCTCTTTTCTTATAAAATGGTAAGAAAACTTTTTACTGAAAAAAAAAACACTGAACATGGCGGCATTTAATTTCCATACATTTCAAACTATGCAAAACTCCTTGGAACTCAGAGCCGTAAAAAAAAATGGAAAACTATTTACGAAAAAAAAATGGAAATGGCGGCATTTCATTTGATCTGAATGTTTGTGAAGTTTGTTCGTAAAGTGATTTAAATTTCATTTTGCATTACCAATGTTTTATTTACCTCGCAAGAATGATATAAAGTAGAATGCTTACCTCGGTTGCAAGTAGCTATTACACCCTCGAACTATATTCACCCTCGCTCGCTGCGCTCGCTCTTGTGACTAAATATCTCGGGTGCACGCGATCCATTAGCGCCCTATGCGAGCTGCGCTCGCACTGGCGCCAAATTGGATCTTGTTCTGTAATAGCTTACTTACGTCCCTTGTGTAACAATCTACTATTTTCTCACCAGCCTGTCTTACAGTCTTGATGTAATGTGATTAAATACTATTTCCAATATTTTTTGGAAATGATATTTAAATACGAATTACATACTGATGAAATATGAATAGTATTTTTCGATCTTACTGACTTATCAAGTACAAAACAACACAATAAAAAAACAAAAACAAAAAAAATCGGACTGGAGACATCTGGACTCGAACGGGGGCTTCTGGTTTCAAGACCGCCCGATTTCTCACCTGAGCCATGATTACCATGTAGAATGTAGATGGTAGCGAAATTTACCTTCGTAATCTAATGATATTGTTGCAGTTTTTTATTGCCTGAAAACACGGATAAAATGACATTTTCTAAAAATGAATCCTAGCTAGATCGATTTATCGCCCCTGAAATCACCTGCATACTAAATTTCATGAAAATCGTTGGAGCCGTTTTCGAGATTCAGATTATATATATATACTAGCGATCCGCCCCGGCTTCGCACGGGTAGCACTAATAATCCTAATCGTCTATACCCAACATAGCCAGTGGGCAGTGGGCAGGTTTTACATTTTAATATTACGTTGTAAGAGTACGCCCCGTCCTCACCACACCTGCCACAGCCGCCAGTATGATATAGTTAACTAAAGGAATTCGAATTCCTAATTGGAATAACATAGTTATTTTGATAAGGATTATTAATACTATGTCGGTAAAAACATCTTCGCAAGTAAAGTATTGGTTTAGACCAAATTCGAAAATCATAAAAATGATTATTGTGAGTCAACCTTAAAAGATAGATAATTTATATGCTATCGCGGAATTTTATTTAGAACTTTTTGAGAGGAGCAATTTCATCATACATTGTTTTCGTGTTACTTTAACTATTTACGCAGCGCACGCCACGTAAGCTCTCAAAAGAGATGTTTTTTTCCGACTTAGTTCACATTATTGCAATTTTCGTAAGGATCTCTAATTTTTTCAAAATAAAATATATCCTATGTTACTCGCTGATAATGTAGCTTTCTATAGGTGAAAGAATTTTTGACCGAGCGAAGCGAAGGTCTCTGAGTCTACTTGGGTGAATTTGCACTTGTCCGTCAGTCCGTCCGTCCGTCCGTCCGTCCGTCTGTCAGAGCGTAATTACTTCAAAGAGCAACGGCGAACTTCCATACATAAATATTATTGAGAAAAAATAATAATGTACACGTGTGAAAATGAAGTGAGCGTCGAATATGAAGCTCACAGCAGCTAGAATTATTTTTTTATGAACCTAGACAAAAAAGATATTTCATTTTAAAGTTTTGTAGGTTATGTGGTAATGTCCATAGAGGTAATATATCTCTATGGGTAATGTCACTTCTAAAAATGACAACCGGAAGAAAGCCACAAAAACAAAGACAGATGACAACCACAGACCAGTAAAACATTCGGCACAATCATAGACAATCAGCATCAGTGCTGCCATAATATTCTTTCAATTAAACCCATTCTGTTAGAGATTATTAAATAATGTATGCAAGAAAATTCACTTTAATAATATAAAATACACTAAAAAAGAGCAGTACTATTATTTATGCAAACATTAATCAGACGAAATAATTACAATTTTTAAAACGATGCAAAATAATCTACTAATTTAGATATATTCTAGCTACTAGGTAGATTATACATAAAATGGTAACACTAAACTGAGAAACGGGAACTAAATAATCAAAAAAGATTCCCTAAATATTTTATTTTTTTACCTAGGTTCAATTAATTAAGGTGAATACTTGATAAGATATAAAAAAATAAGCAAATTACTTTCGTCTTTACCTTGCTTGTGTACAATCAAGATTTAGTAAATGTGGTCAATAATAATTTCGCCGTTGCTCTTTAAATATAATATGTAAACCGATGGCCTCCAGCCGAATATGGCTTAAAAAGTTATAAAAATCTTTATTTCAGGGGGGCTCTCATAAAAGCGAATGCGAAGTAAAATATTTTTTTAGCGTTACATAGGGTTGCGGTATATCATTTTAAAGATAATTAGGAATAGTCCAAAAATATTTTTTTTCAAATTTTTCCCGTAAAATTGACGAAATGGGGGACTTTCAAAGGGGAGATTTTCTAATGTCCAAAGTTGCCCTCAGAACGTATTGGTAAGTCAATGCTCAGAACTCTCAATATTCTGAAAGGCTGAGCCTAAAACTTGATCATTTATTTGAATTACATCCTGTACTTGATCAACAAATACTAAAATTAGATAAATATTTTAACCCTCTACTGCATATGAGCCCATATATGGTATGGCGATTTTATTGTTGTTTTATTTCCAAACAAATAATAACTAAGCCATTCCTCATTCTTAAATCAATGTTTTGGTTAATTAGCAATAACGAAACGCAATAAGTTTGTATAGGGTTTGATGCCATTTAGAAATAATGTCACTTTTGTGCGAGTAGTCGGTGAAACAAAAGACGAGTGCCTGAGAGACATTTTTGAGTATCGAAAACTACAACAAAACGTAAGTAAATGTAAATAAAAAAAATTGATTTATAAAGTGAATACCGCCTTCTTTACCTATCAATAATAATTATCTAACTTCTTACAGATTTCCTATTATTTTCATCCACTTTTATGTCGATACCATATATGGGCTCATATGCAGTACGACGAAAATACGTTTGGACATATATGGTATCGTATGCACTCAGACTTATTTTCATCAAGAATAAAAAAAATCAAGTGCTATTATGTTTTCGCTTTTTTCCCATTCCCTTGTCATAACACCATTGTTTTTTTTTTGGCTTTTGTTTGGCAGAATGGACACTGCTCGCTTTTATGGTAAAAACAAATACGCTAATCCTATTCCGGGTGATGGTTGTCTAAGTGGCGATGATGAGTTGGATTCCGATAGCGAAGTACCTTCAATACCTGTCCCAGTCAGAAGAGCCATTATAATACCTGAAAATATTCCTCTAGCAAGTCTTGTCAAGGAAAAAAAGTGACTAAGAAGCCTCACAAAACGTCAGCAACTAAGACGGAATGGAAATCCAAACATCTGGATCCATACAGACAATCCTGACAACTTCACCTTCACGGGCGATATTGAGCTTCCTTCATGCATTGTGGAGCTGAATACACCAGCTGAATTCTTTAAATTTCTTTTCAAATTGTCTTGTTACATTCCACGACTAATAATAATAAATATTACTTTTGTTTATCTCAGATAATGTTCCTTTTCTACTTTGTTATTTTTTTGTTTGACTGCATACGATGCCATATAATATGTCCAAGCGAGTTTTTGTCTTAGTGCATACGAGCCCATATATGGTATCGCAGTTTTTTTTCTACATTAAACAACTTTTTTATTTTTTTTCGATTTATTTGTCTTAATCATACTTAAATAATACAATATCCACAAAAAAAAAATTTTTTTTTCATCTCCTTAATAATTCATGCAGTAGAGGGTTAAGGAAACGAAATTATTTCATTTTTAATGTGCTTCAGTATTTTTAACACAACTTCACAATGATGTCAATAGATGGCGCTCTGTAAAAGTTTATTCGTTTGTGCTTACAAAATATAATAGTCGTTAGCACCATCTTACGTGGAATAAAAAAATATTAAAACTATCTTATGGATACCGCGAGGTCTCAGTTCGGGGCGAACCACTAGTTAAAATCGGTTGAGTAGTTTTTGAGTTTATCCATTACATACAAACAAACAAACAAATCTTTCCTCCTTATAATATTAGTTTAGATAATATAGGTATATACAAGAATTGTTCGTTTAAATCTCCTATCTATCTAATACCTTTGTATTAGATAGATAGGAGATTTATAATATCATCACGTTATACCAATGCCACTACAGATGGAATCATACAAAGCTGAGAACCAACACTGGTTGTCGCAACTGAACGAGACACAACGTGAACACATGGAACTACGATCCCGATTGACGGAGCAAAAAGCTTTCCATGTAAAGCAATTAGCAGAAAAGGATGCACACATTGATCATCTACGCTCTGTTATCAACAATTTAAAGGTAAGCTTTTCCGTTCTGCTCGCATGTTATGTCCATCTATACTAGACATCAGTGATTGACCTAGTTGGTCAATCACTGGTGTATTTTATAATTAGTCAATATCTCATGCTACACCAGCAAGCAGCACATGTCGTATTTCTGCTACGCTTTCACGGCCCATCTGTTCAACTGATTTTGATGAAATACGGTACAGAGGTAGTTTACATCGCGGAGAAGGCTACTTTTTGTCCCGGAAAATTAAAAATTTCCCGCGAGTATCAAAACCCTTAATCCACGCGGACGAAGTCACTCGGATCAACTATTATCTAATAGGTCTCTATTTCGTTTATAAAAACTACCTTTGTCAAAAACATAAGATCGTTTTTCTTGTGAAAGTAAAAACTATGCTACAGGACAAGTGGTCCCAAATTTAACATTTACCTAATTATTACTTTAATTCTAAATTTAATCAAACACACAATAAAAAACATACGCCGAATTGAGAACCTCCTCGTTTTTTGGAAGTCGGTTAAAACATAAAATTAAAAAAAACATTAATTTTAGACTCAAGTACTCAGCATGCAAACAATGCTGACGATAAATGATCCTAGTTTCGATTTATCCGCCATTGTCGAAGTTGACGAAGTGAGCGACGCGGCATCGCAACAAGGATCAGATAGACTGGAACTGAAGTTTGAATCCTCTATCGACTTGAACGAAGTTCAAGACGATTTTATGAGGATACCGAGTAGTTCTACAGCTATATGGTAAGTATCTTTATTTCTATAATTTGTTTGATCTTGACAAAAGATACATAATAATAAAAGCGAAGTTGAAGCGCTAGTTTAATAAACTCGTCCATACTCATACCTCAACAGTTTCCAAGCGCGGGATCATACAGAAAAGCACGGCAGTACATCCTCGCCGAAAAGGTGACTGAGTACCTAATGTTAATTAGTTAATTTACGCTGAGTTGCACGAAACTATTTTAATAATTTAAGTGTTGATTAAACTAATTTAATCACAAGACTCCATACGATTCTTGCGATTAAATTAGTGTAAGTACTTACCACTTAAATTTTTGTATTTGTTTCGTGCAACTCAGCGATAATCTAGTTATTAACTCGAAACGTACTCAAGGCCTGTTTTATATTATGGCCTTCGTCCATCCATACATCAGAAGGGTCATCAAAATGTATGTGAGAGTCTTACTTTTACCTGCAGAGTTTGTTTTCAGGCAAGATCCGTTAATAGAGCGTTTACGAAGAGAGAAGCAGTTGGTGGGGAAACAGAATGCTATTTTGAGGAGACAGATAAAAGTTATCGCCGCAAGGGAGCGCAGGTCGCGACTGGATGCACAGAATCTTAAAAATCAGGTCTTTCGCATGTAAGTAAATCAGAGTAATTCAAACTCCGGGTATAAATAATAATATGCAGGCTTGGCCAGGATTAGTCTGAAAAGACTATACATAATAATATCTGCCACTGCCGCGCTTCGCGCTACTTATAGCATCAATCTATGAGAACATAAATATAGGGTAGGATATACCCTGACGATCTTTTAGTTAAGTACCAAAGTATCCGACGACAAGTGTAAGCGAGGTTTATTATAGTGGAGAGTAGGTACAATAGAACAGTGACGGTCCTCATGACACAGGGCCTTAAGGACCTTTAAAGCCATTAGTCACATCACAAAAGAAGAAGAATTAATGTAATCAATAGCTCAAGAAGTTGTCTGAAATCCGAAAACCACACCTGTTGCAAAATTGTCGTAGTAAATACTGGCTCAACCTTAGCGCTCAGCTGGGAGAAAAAAAACAGGATTTTGGTCATTAATTACCTTCTTAAAACGGTTTCGTTTAAATTGCTAATATTATTATAATTAGGCATGCATTTAAAATAAATTATTATATTATCAGCACTACTACGGGTAACAAAGTCCCTTCAGCGGAATCTGCGGCGCTTCAAAATAAGATCCAATCTTTACAAGCTCAGCTGACGAGCGCTCGACGTGATGCTTCTTCATCTGTAGCACTCTGGGATAAATGGAAAAGGTAAAGATTTAAGGTGCAATGCACACCTGCAAAGTGAAGTAAAGCAGCATTCTTTCTTTATAAGAACACAAACTTCATATTGACCATGATAGGTATATCGCGCCAAGCCATTAACCATCCGTTTGATTATTTTGTTTCTATTGTTACCATTATAAAGTTTTTTATCCACTACAAGGTAGACCTTAACTGCGATCACACCTGATGGTAAGATGATGCAGCTCGGCTCCCCTCCACTCTGGTCTCTGTAGATATCTGTAGACCTTAAGATTAGGTACCTATTCTGTGCCTTAAGCTCAAGTTTTCTAGGCTAACTATGCCTTCTTATTATCGCGGCCGCTATACCAGTGCTATAGCGTTAAATGACTTCATGACACGTCTTTTAAAATAAGATAACATGGTTACCTTAACTATTACTTACTTTATGAGCGTTATTATCGTTACTTTAGCAGCCTATTTACAAAAAGCTGAATCCATCATTGATTTAAAAAACACGTTTTTAGAGCCCAGCAAACAGCAGAACGGTGGCAAGCCAAATTTGAAGAAAAGTGTCAAGAAAATAAAAAATTAGAAATGAGCCTCAATTTAGCTAAGTCGGCGATTGGGAGGCTAGAAAAAGAAAAACGAGTCCTTCTCACCAGATTGAGTGATATGAAACGTAAGTACCTATGTCCTATACGTTTTTGACTTGATAGAAAAAAACAAAAAAGTTTATTTGTTTTTTGACCAGGGGACTTAGTTACTAAGTATTTATAAAGCTGGGAACTTACTGCAGTATTATTTTAATATTGCAGTTTTATATGACGTACCATGACGTCCCTAAAATAAGGATTATAATTCTGAAAGGAGAACGTCAACAATTTTAAAATAATACTGCTTTAAGCGATGGTAGTAAGTTCCCAGCTTTTTATATAGGTACCTACCTACGTAATTTCTGAGGATTTCTAGGTGTCTATTCTGAAAGACCACACATCACGAAGCAGCGCTAAAAATGACGCCAACATAGAGATAATATTATTATAATATTATAACATAGAGATAATGTTATTATATTATCTCTATGGATGCCAAACAGTGTTCGTATCTAAATAGCAACCAAATGGTCTCACTGAAAATGATGAATGTTGCATTTCCTCAGCAATTTGCAGCAATTGTGCAAATTAAGTACTAACAATTAGTGTAAAAGGAAAAATCATTAAAATCGGTCCATTACTTTCCGAGAAAATCGTTTATATATATAATACATAGTCACATACATAAGGGTCGAATACAGAACATCCTTTTTGAAGTATGTTAAAAAAAGCACACTTAATATTCATGACGTCAATATTTAATTTTTTCCATACTAAGCGCACGTGTAAAGGTTTGATATACCTATAGTCGCTGATTTGATTAGTTCGCAGCATCCTTATTTTATAAGTATTTCCATTTTTGCCGCTTTGGCGTAATTGAGGGTATAATAGCACGTCCAAAAGGATATTAAGGAACCTAAACATAAGAAACAGAAAACTCTACTTTGCAGATGAAAAATCGCTAGCTATAGAGAAGCAAGATGCAGAAGATTCTGAGAAAGCAATGTCTAGAAATGAAGACTGCTATACACCTCCCCCTGTATCGACACGTGCACTCCTCGACAGAGTTGAAGCTCAACAGCGTCGTATTGCTGCACTGGAACTTGCAGAAAAGGTAGGTAGTAGTTTTATAGACTACATTTATGGAACTGATAAGTTAGCTCAGGGTCACTCAGCTGGTGCTGGAGAAGACTAAGGTAGGAGTATCCCTACGTGATCAAATCTGAAATGAGGAGAGGGAGGGGAACCAGAGTCACCGACAAAGCTCGACGAGTTGCGAAGCTAACGTGGTAATGGGTGGGTCACATAGTTCGAAGAACGTTGGACGTTGGGGTCCCAAGGTACAGCGATGGACATGTATTGTTCGACGTAGACGACGACTGTCATAGAAACCCTAGTGTTTGTAGTGCGGGATTGAAACGGCTATGCACAATTGGCACTAGGTACTATTTTCTTTTACGTTTTTAATATTCTCTGTTCTTCTTCTTTCAAGGGAAATGAAACCTTAGTATCCGAGTATGAGAGGTGTTTAGCAGAGATAACGTCACTAAAAGGCCAAGTTCTGAAACTGGAGTCCACACTACTCGAAGCTCAAATTAGATCACCACTGAAATCCACACATGATACAAAACCAGAATTGGATTATTGGAAGAAGTAAGAACTGTTGTAAAATTATATCTCCTTAAGTATAAAGTCATTGCAGTTTGAACACGGTGACATTTTCACTTGCAGACATTTATGTCTAGTTGAGTTAGACTTGGACACAACTAAAATGCTCTAAGAGAAATGCAATTTGCATCGTTAATGACGTGCTTTCGAAAAATGCGAGTTGAATGCGCGTGAAAATGATGAGCCTACCTTAACTTCCTAGTTTAAGTGAACTAGTCCAAAGCCGAAAATTACGCCACATCGTGATTGGGCTAGCCAATGGCCAAAGCGCTTGGTCCAAAACTAAAACTTCGGTTTGTGCCTAACGAGTTTTCAGGCCAATCTCGAATTTCATGTCAATAGCCGAATTAGTGAGCCGTAAAATCTGTTTGGAGCAATCCTGAATTATGTATTTGAGTGTACAGACAATATAATAAAATATTAATTATTGAATAAGAACAATATTTTAAAGACTTTTATGTTATTTGTTAGCAAAATATTATCACAATTCGCTATTTAAGAATCTTACCGAACAATTGCATGTTACCGTCGCGCTTCATCGCGGGTTCTTTGAACTAATGAGTAAATTCTCTCTCTGCGTCGCATTACTGAGGGTCGTGCTCGTGACCCCTTTCCATTAATCAAATAATGGTAGGAGTTTTCTTGGGATAATAATGCGCTAGGTTCCCACCCACGTCCTTGCGCATACGACTCGACTAAGAGTATTTAAACTCTTAGGTTTTCGTAACGATTATTATCAGATGTTAGTGATAATAACCCGGACCGATGGATTAACGTGCTCCCCGAGTTATGAAGGAATCGAAAAGGCCAAATTTGAACCTCCAAATTCGGTCACCCATCCAATAGTAACCGCAGGATGTCAGTAGACTTGGGTCAACGTTGCTTAACATTCGCAATCGACTGATATGCGTTGTCACAACTAGGCCACTCGTCCCTCAACTTGAGTTCGAACAAATTTAAAATAAATTCTAATCTTATATAATACGAGTATTGCTGTACAGTTATTGCGACATGCTGAAAGAAGAGAACATGCAGTTGACGCTACGCGTGAACTCCCTGGAAAACGTTCCCACCTCGGCCCATCACCAACGCGTCAGCGATTTGGAACAGACTGTGTTGACCCTCAGAGGTACGTTAAGTTATTTTTTCTATTTTCCATTCCTTTACATTCCTAATTGTTATATAAGTACTAGCTGATGCCCGCGACTTCGTACGCGTGGTTTAAGTTTTTTTTTGATCTCTTCGATCGGGAACTCCTTAATTTTTCGAGATAAATAGTCTATGTCACTCTCCCTACACTACACAGGAGCTACACAGGAACTACACCCATACAAAAAATCACGTCGATCCGTTGCTTTTTTGCGGCGTGATTGAAGGACAAACCAACAAACCAATAAACCAACAAACCAACAAACAAACACACTTTCGCATTTATAATATTAGTATGATAATTGGACTATAGGTATAGGTTGAAACCTATACCTATAGTTATAACAACTAGCTAAATTGCAATTTGCACGCCACTCTTTTCGCGTTTGTTTTTTGTTTTCCTGTGCAGTTCTCTACCAGAAAAGGCAGTTATCACGAAATAGGAGACAAACAAAACATTCTGTTTGTCTATGTATGTATCTAAGTAAGTAAGCGGTGATAGGCGATAGCCTGACGATAGCGTTAGTTTGGACGTTCGAACTCTTATTGAGATGGTCGGGAATCGATCCTGGGGCACGTATCTACTTCAAACTTTTCTGAATTCTGTGCGTTTTGAGCATTAAAATTCTACATCAATGGTTTTCAGCAGTTAAATATAGCTCGTTAAAACGGCGAAGGAAAACAGTCTTAGTAAACCTACATAAGAGACATATTCATATTATTATCTTCAAAAGTTTTTGTGTGAAGCTGCCAATACCCACTTGGCCAACGTGGTGGACTATGACCAAACCCTTCTGATTCTGAGAGGAGGCTCGTGGGCCGGCGCGGCTGAAATGATGAGGAATTGAGATAGATTATTGTACAGGTCTTGTCAGCAAACTACAAGCTGAACAAAAATCATCAGGGGTTGTACATAGACGTGTGGACTCCCGCCCCAGTAGCGGTCGTAGCAGCTCGGAAAAGGTATAATTATTTACTTATACCTACTTGTACACTATATAACTTACCGTTACTCACAAAATCCACGCAATTTTACAAATTCGAACATGACGTGCGTCTTTTTGGCCATGTGTCATGTCTGTCTGATATGGTCCATCTGTTCACTCGATTTTGACAAATTTTAGTCGTCGCATCCCAGGGGAGGACATAGGCTACTTACTTTTTATGCCGGATTCCCCACGAAATCCCGGGAAAGAGTAATTCGGACCATGAAAAACCTGATTCCACGTGGTCAACACACGTGGTTGCACCTGAAAGGACCTGAGTACAATATCAATTTAAGCTTCACCTTCACCATAATATGTCTTCTAGCGATCCTCCTTGACCTAAGTGCTCGTTACGTGATAAATATATTTTGTTTGGATTTCTATTAAGATTATATTCCTCTTTTTGTAGATGCGCAGTCAAGTGGAATCATACCGCATTGAAATATCAAACCTCAAAAAGAGCATCGTAGAAAAAGATGCTCTTTTAGAGAGTTCCAAGGAAATGCTTAAGATTGCTGCAGAAAGAGAAGACGACTTACTAAGAGAGGTGCGTTACTACATAGTTAAATGTACTAGTATATAACTAGAAACCACTTTACATACGAGTAATTGTTCTACTACTGCTACTTTTTAACATTACATGTTTGGTTACAAAACCATTAGATACCAGATTTTTTTTTCTTTACTCTACCATAACTACATTACTACATAGTTAAATGTACTAGTATATAACTAGAAACCACTTTACATACGAGTAATTGTTCTACTACTGCTACTTTTTAACATTACATGTTTGGTTACAAAACCATTAGATACCAGATTTTTTTTAACATTATATAATGTATTATATAATGTATTTGTATTATATAATGTATTATGTTCTGGACAATAAATCAATTATGAATTATGAATGAATTACAAGTTAGCCCTTGACTGCGATCTCAATTGATGGTAAGTGATGATGCAAGTGTTAGATTACAACGGCCCTTTTTGTTGGCATCGTTACGTTAGAGTTGAGATTAGCTACATAATTAACATTAATAAATCTCTATGCTCTAATGATTTTACGCACTGTAGCCGTAACAATAATTTACCATTGATTTTTTGAAATGATATGCTTTTTAAGAGTCTTTCTACATTGCACAGATTATAATATTGCGGAGGATCGGTATTGGAGATCTATAATATAATATTATAAATGCGAAAGTTTGGATGTATGGATGTATGGATGGATGTTACTCAATCACGTCCCAACGGCTGAACGGATCTGGATGAAATTTGGCACAGAGATAGATTATAGTCTGGAATAATACATAGGCTACTTTTTATTCCGGAAAATTAAGAAGCTCCTGCGGGAATAAGAAACTTAATTCACGCGGACGAAGCCGCGGGCATCATGTAGTTAATAATATTTTTTTCTTTTTTTAGAATGCACTATTGCAGCGGCGTTTAGAACAACTAGAAATTAAAAGAGGACTCATGTCAGCTTAATAGTGCTTAAGTGAAATTTATAGTAAGTAAGAAGTAAGATAAATAAAACTTTCTTTCATCAATCATTACAACTATAATAAACTTAATTATTTTGTACAAACATTGCTTTTATTTTAACGATAATATCGAATATTAAGTAGATAGTTTTCTAAATACAATAATATAATAAATAGTTGTGAAACGATAATAATTATGTTGTTTAAACTTTTTGGAAAGCTTAATTTTGATTTAAAAAAACTTGATTTTGTTGTAACAATCAAAGTCCATCAATTAATTATTAATGCTAGCATGCTAGGAACAAGAAGTAGGATCTATCGACAGTAAAATAGGTACATATGTCACAACTCTCGCTGACGCGACAAGCTTTTCCGAATTAAAATAGGTCCGAATGCTGCTTTAAATTATATGAGGCCAAAAAGCTAATCAAAATCCAGCTTTCCAGGAAGTGTAGCGACTAAAATATTTTAATGGCTATAGGTATGTAGGTAATATAACTGAGTGGAAGCACAGTTTTCATTATCACAGCTTCAGATATATCAAAACATTTTGAAACGTCTCTATAACATGACTCATGAGAGAGTACGATTTATTATTCTTGCTTACGAATAATTCTTCTTAGAATAAGTACTTTGGATATCGATTAGGATTTTAAAAGCAACGTAGTTTAATATGAACCTCTCTAGATTTAATTTTCATGGTCCTGTTTCAGACTAGGTATGCACGGAAACTGCATTAAAAAAAATCTCGTACGATAACTCGTACCAACACAACTCGTACAACTCGTAACAAGTATCATCGTAAAATAACTTTTACGTTGATACTTGCTCGTTATTACATTGGACTAGTAAAGTGAAATTTGGTAGAGTGCATAGTAATTTAAATTAGACTATTCTCACGTAATAGTGTTTATGGCCATATGGGTAGGTACTTAGACTAGATATGTATAGGTATATGACACAACATTTCGAGTGAAAAAACAGAAATAAGTTGAAATTAAGTACTCCTTGATTTGAATTGAAGAGCCTTCGGCAAATACTCGTCCTACCGCGCAAAATTATCCAGAGTAGGTAGGTACTACGTATCTACCTGCTGGCAGAAAAGTTTTCAAGAGTTCAGCTTGCTGCAGTGGTCCTCTTCATCTAAAATTAAAATATTTTAATAAAATACTCGTAGAATGACAAAATATTTGATTGAATTGAATAAACTATTTGACAAATTTAAGAAATGACCGATAATAATGCAAGAAAAAGATTTTTAAGTCTACAGAGTCTTCTTACGTTAGTAAGATTACAAAAACACTACGGACAAAAAAAAATTATAATATAGGTAGAGCACAGAACGTTTTGAATGTTGTAACGTACAAAACGGCCTTCTTGTCCGACGTGGACATTTCGCTCTGACGTTTTGCCCTGTCCGGTCCTAGTCACGCTAAGATTCACACATTGGTCACATTACTCCATAAATATTCTTTACCTGAATACCAGCTTTCTCGTCGTTTTTAATCCTTAGCCTATTCGCCAGTGGGGGTGTGAAGAGCTCAGGGTTGGGATGGGTGTGACCTGCTTTCTCCCACGGCTGTTGCTGTTTCCAAATAAGGGATATTACAGAGCCCACCACAAGGACCCAGATGAAGCCAATCTAAAAAAGGATTAAAAAAAATAAAAACTAACTATTTATATCTGACATTGGCCTATAGTGTAAGTATCATGTGCATGATCATCATGGTACCATCATGATCATGGTACCATGATATTACTACCAAGTACCGTAAGATCTTATATCATCAATCCTTAGTCAGATAGAAACGTGTGAGTACCTACTACAAAATGCTAGACTGCTTTTCACTTTAGTTCGTTTCTAGGGCAGGAGGAATTTTCAGATACACAAAAGTGAAAGAAAATAGATGAACCAAATCCTATACAAAAACAATTCAGGCCAACAAAATAAAAGTACCAACTTATTTAACTATCTCATAATTTAGAATAAAAATTATACCTAGTATACTTAGGTAACCGTATCTATAGCCATTGTTACTTTTCTTGATTTTGGACGCAAAAAATTTTTTTTTCTGTAGAAGTTTGGAAGACCCCAATATTAAAATAACATTTTTATTTAAAAAAATACACTTTCTGTATCTAAGGAAGGAAGGAGTGTCAAAGTGGCGGCTTGAAATATTCCTACATCCATGCTTGAAACCTCTCTACGCTTGAATCTATTTTATTCAAGACTAGCTGATGCCCGCGACTTCGTCCGCGTGGACTAAGTTTTTTCGATTTCCGCGGGAACTCATTAATTTTCCGGGATAAAAAGTAGCCTATGTATGTACCTATGTATATTCTTTATAGCTGATGCCCGCGACTTCGTCCGCGTGGAATAAGTTTTTCAGTTAATTTTCCAGGATAAAAAGAAGCCTATATTACTATCCCACGGTATAATCCCCCTATGATGGTGAAACACGTACTTCTTCATATTTTAACGAAAGCCCAAATGCTGTTTCATGGCTATAGCCATAACAAGTTATAACTGAAACTATAGTTTCTCAAGTTATAACTTGAGAAATTAAGGATTTTCATACAAACTCTCAACCCCTATTTCACCCCTTCGTGGGTGGAATTTTGAAAAACTGTGAAACACATATGTTTTCATTTTCAACCCGCAGCTCATATATCAAGTTTCATGGCTATAACTTGAGAAATTAAGGATTTTCATACAAACTCTCAACCCCTATTTCACCCCTTCGGGGGTGGAATTTTGAAAAACTGTGAAACACAATGTTTTCATTTTCAACCCGCAGCTCATATATCAAGTTTCATGGCTATAACTTGAGAAATTAAGGACTTTCATACAAACTTTCAACCCCTATTTCACCCCTTCGGGGGTAGAATTTCGGGATACAAAGTATCCTATGTCCTACCTCGTAGTATGGGCTCAAATCGTGCCAAGTTTCGTTTGAATTCATTCAGTAGTTTCGGCCTGATGCGCGGCCAAGATACAGACAGACAGACAGACAAAAATGAAAAAAATTACAGATTTGGCTTCAGTATCGAATAATGAGTGTCCTCCAAAAAAAATTGTCAAAATATCTTCAATGTACAGAATTGGACCTGTTACAGTTTTATAATAAGTAAACTATAGATGGCGGATTCAAAATTACTGTCGAAAGTAGGCGACCATTTTGAATCCGCAGGTTTCGGACCTTCTAATGTTCAACCTGACTTTTGGTATTTTAGAACCTACCCATTCCTAGCGCAAGCTTTTACGCCTAAATGTACATAAGGGAAATGGGCCTATTAGGTGCTTGTGTGATGTGTTATATGATGATTTTTGCTTGCTTCTACTTACTGAGTACTAAAAATGAGTTACAAACCGGACTCGTCCACATGTACGAAATCCTGTACAAGTAGAAATAATCGCTAGGTTGCGACGTAGTCTGTATCGGCAATGTGACATTGAAGAGGCAGCCTTCCACGCTGATTGGCAGTTTCACTGGTGACGGCCGAGGTCCTCCGAAGCTTATCCAAAGTGTCGTTGCCATGCCAGTCAACAGTGCTACCAATACACCCTGAAAATTGTGTTTTAATTCTTATATTATCTACGAATGTAAAAAATTATAGTCTTTTCACAAACACTTTAGGTTAGATACTGCTTAAATTCTCAAGTTTAACAAGTGCGTTGTATGTGATTGATAAGGAATCCCATATTTAATAATCAATATCAGTGTTTTAGAACCTAACACGTTAAAAGCCAAAGTTTTCCAAGTTAAAAACTTATTGGAATAAGTATCACGTGTTAAGTATAATATAGCTAAATAGAAAAGAATTTACATTTTATTCTTATAATCTATCGTAAGTACTACAAAAGCTTACGAAAGCAAGAAGCAAAACCTCGATTGGTGTGATATTTAACTACTTACTGCTTTGTTTTGCTACTCACCATTTCATTAGCGTAAGTGGTGAACATTCCCAGCGTAAATATACCCAATAGAGGTCCACCAACTGCTCCGAATATAGTCATAGCAGCTTGCAGGACGCCGCCTAAGTGTTCAGCAATAAAGGCTAGGGCAAGGAATACTAGGCCGAAGGCGCAGGCTGCTAGCTTTGTTAGCCAAGGTATGTAAGTTGGATTGACTTTACACCACCTGAGAAATTAATATAAAAAGGATATATTATAAGACTAGTGATCCGCCCCGGCTCCGCACGGGTTCTTAACATATTTATTTTGATAAGGATTAATACTATGTCGGTAAAAACATCTTCGCAAGTAAAGCATTGGTTCAGACCAAATATGAAAATCATAAAAATGGTTATTGTGAAGATCGCGGATATTTTTTTAGAACTTTTTGAGAGGAACAATTCCACCATACATTGTTTTCGTGTAACTTTAACTATTTACGCAGCGCACGCCACGTACCTAAGCTCTCAGAAGAGACGATTTTTTCCGACTTTGTTCACATTATTGCAATTTTCGTATGGATCTCTAATTTTTTGAAAATAAAATATAGCCTATGTTATTCGCTGATAATGTAGCTTTCTATAGGTGAAAGAATTTTTAAAATCGGTTGAGAAGTTTTCGAGTTTATCCATTACAAACAAACAAACAAACAAATCTTTCCTCTTTATAATATTAGTTTAGATGAGAGGAATAATGGTTCAGGATCAGTTAGTGATATGTTGAGGCTGGAAATAGGGTCAATTTCAGATCTTCCAACTTCCGTTAGACGTTGCGTAGGTAAGTACAGTTCGCGCGCGAGTTGAATGCAGAGTAAATGTATGGTGAAACATACATTTCCTGTGCATTCAACTCGCGCGCGAACTATAGGTATGTCGACGAAATTCGCAAATGACAATATATTTTATAAACCATACTTTCTCTTCTCGTGGGCTGTCGGTGTAAATTACGTCATAGAAAAGGTAAATATTATTTCGTCTTCCGAAAAATCGTCTTTGTACGAAGTCTAGACTGTTCTTCACACATACATATGAACGTCCAACGTTATATATACGTCCAACGGGGACGTTTATAAGTTTACAACCTGCCTAGAAGGAAGAAAGAAAGAAGTCCACCTCATAAACATCCTAAGTCTCACTTTATTCATGCAACAGCAAAGACGGATCGGTGTCCATCGGCGAATCTATAGAATAAGAGATAACTGCACTTTTGGTAACCATCGCCAGAAAGGCTGATTCAGTGTTAGGTGGATGTAGGGTTCTCCACTGATCACAAAAGTTACAGTCTGCCTGCATGTATATGGGTCTTTCGCTAGATATGGCCGTTCAAAGACGGTTTAGGGCGGTTAAGGGGACGGGTAGGTTTTATCTCCTATAATAATATTATTTTCCTTTGCGGAGACTCAAAAGAACGAAACCGTGCGAATTAGTGTAGAAAATGCATTAAGTGCAGTGTCAGTGAAATAATGCTTGTGCTACTTATCAGTCACATTAACATAGTGAACAGTAAGTATATGAGAATTATTAACTAAGGACAGTTATTGGACTGTAAATTACTTAGTTGTAGAAATTACACATAAGTAGAAGTTTAAGACGTAATATTACTGATTAGCCCATAGGCTAGATCGTAGTAGTAGTAAATAAGGCTGCCATGATAGATGGTGCTTTATGGTTAAAGAAAAAAAAAATTGCCTTTGCATGCCTTCATTCAGCTCCGTATGTAATGGCCATAATAATATTACAGATTAGATAAAATATCTCTCTCATACTCATATCTATACTAATATTATAAAGAGGTAAAGTTTGTGAGTTTGTGAGGTTGTAGGGGGTAATCTCTGGATCTATTGAACCGATTTTGAAAATTCTGGTACCAATAGAAAGCCATATTATTTGTGAGTGTCATAGGCTATAATATATTACTCCGAAAAATTAGGGAGTTCCCGTGGGAATCTAAAAACTTATTTCACGCGGACGAAGTCGCAAGCATCTGCTAGTTTTTAATATATACCTGCCAACATAGTCAGATAATGTGACAGCGGCAAGCGCGTTGCAGGCGGCAGATATTGTTGACAGGGAGGCGCTGAATATACCAGCTACGAACAGGCCTGCCAGACCTGGCACAGCCTTCATCACATCCACCACGTAATACGGCATTAGCTGGTCAATCTGTGGAAACAAACAACTTTTAACTAAGATTTTCCAAAAAATTCTAGAAAACATGAAGTTGCCCTTTGCTAGGGATGTATATGAGGGATCCGCAGCTTTTTTCATGACTTAGGTAAGCTCTGAATACGAATTAAGCAAAATAAGCAAAGCCAAAATGGGTGGCGTTTAAATATGCCGATACAGGTATCATTGGATTTCACGTTGTATTATATAATAAAACCGGCCAAGTGCGAGTCGGACTCGCGCACCGAGGGTTCCGTACAAACCTGTAGCACAGAATAGGTAATCCTGTAGTAAGTTTTACGATTTATGACGTATTAAAAATAAAAATTACGTTTGTTGTATGGGAGCCCCCCTTTAATATTTACTTTATTGATATTTAATTATTTATTTTGAAAGGTAATATACAAGTTAATATTTTGTGAAAATTTGAACCGTCTACCTGTTACCGTTTTTAATATTGAGCAAAAAAATACGAAAAAAACACGTTTATTGTATGGGGACCCCCCTTAATATATATTTTTTTTTTAATTTTTAGTATTTGTTGTTATAGCGGCAACGGAAATACATCATTTGTGAAAATTTCAGCTTTCTAGCTATCACGGTTTATGAGATACAGCCTGGAGACAGACAGACAGACAGACAGACAGACAGACAGACAGACAGACAGACAGACAGACAGACAGACAGACAGACAGACAGACAGACAGACAGACAGACAGACAGACAGACAGACAGACAGACAGACAGACAGACAGACAGACAGACAGACAGCGGAGTCTTAGTAATAGGGTCCCGTTTTTACCCTTTGGGTACGGAACCCTAAAAATGGTATCTCTGGTGGAAAAGCAAACAGTGACAAGGCAATGTGTAGTTACGGGTACAGTTGCTACTGATTAGATTTAATTTAATCTGAGTGTCCAACCCTCACAGTTTTAGGCCTATATTATAGTAAACTGTACGGTTGTACCTCACTCACGTAGGTAGGTACTTAACTACCTTAGTACAAGGATCACGATCAGATGAAAATGTTTCAGGTTAAAAAAATCATGATAAACTTTTATTTTTATGCACAATCTGATCCTTTAGCCAAGTGCACTAGTAGGAACACCAGATCTTGAGTATTGAAGCCTAAAGGATGGATCTAATATCAGTAATTGATAATTAATTATCCTGATACTTTCTGTAAAAATAGTGCATCGTAAAATATGGACGTGTACCTACTCGTGAGAACATGACTTAGGTACATTTATACTAATATTTAACAGTATTACAACATACATAATAAATAATATTATAAGTCTATGATTACAACGTTCCTCAAGATTTGGGATTATGTGTGTCCTTGTTGGAGATAAGAGGTACTGTGAAGAGGTAGTACAGGTAATCTATCTACAAAAGATCTGACTGATGCAGTCATGTATTTACTCCTATTAGGTAGGTACTATGTCTTATCTCTTTATGAACTCGTACATTATCATTTTAAACTAAACTATTTTATCTTACTGCATGTTAACTTTGTATAAATAATGCTACATAGGGTCGACTTCCTATTAAATTATGGCTGTAATGGTGCTGGTGCCATTCTCTCCCCTGCCTAAGGCTCAAGGCATATTGTGACAGTGTCGATGCGACGACACTGCAATCAGTTCAAAAGACAACACACATTTAAACTTTTACAATAAAATTGTATACTTACTGCACTTATAATTTTGCTTGCCAACGGATCACAATCCTTGTATACGGCATAAATACTCAAGCCACTGGTGCAAGTGGCTAGACTAAGTACTGAAATAATAGGCCAACTCCACCACAGACATTTCTGCGATCGCTCCAATGTACTCACTGTTTGTAAGCGTTGTACCTGTGCAAATTACTCTGTTAAGTATTCTTTTTGGAATAATATATTAATTTAAGTATGAATATTTAAAAACTACCTCGTTGGTCCAGTGGTTGGCATGTTCGCCTGCGGCCGACGAGGTCCCGGGTTCGAGTCCCGGCGGGCCATAATTGAGTATTGGGTTTTTCTGATTAGAAATTCTCAGTACTAGCCCGGAGTTAGGAAGTTGGCGGTGTTTCACCCCCGTGCCTCGGAGAGCACGTTAAGCCGTCGGTCCCGGCTATTATCACTAACATGATAATAGTCGTCAAAGCCCGCCAACCCGCATTGGAGCAGCGTGGTGGGTCTAAGCTCTAATTCCCTCTCTCCTATGAGAGTGGAGGCCTGTGCCCAGCAGTGGGACGTTAATGGGATGTAGTAGTGGTATTTAAATAAAAAACAAAAAGAAAACGACGCGAGCGTGGTGCGATAGCCGATAGTAAAGCAAGGCAGGACGTTGCATTGCACATTTGCAACGAACGCTGCTACATTATTGGTTCACTTTATAGAAGGAAGAACTGTACACTGCAACACACGTTTTGTAATTTGAATGACTTTCACGCATACTTAGTTAAAGTTCTCTATCTTTTGTTAGGTACTTTTTGTTGCCGCGGCTTAAGTACAAGTTGCCGATCATTGACTTTATTGTGAGTCTCAACTTCTAGAGTTTGATTAACAAACAATGTATGAAGTTATTAAATATATAAAGTTTCACGTAAAACGTGCTCTCGAAAGTAGAGGTGATCATTTTAAAAATCCTTACGAGTACCTAGAAGATCTTTAATTAGATAAGTAATCAAATAAATATTATAAATGCGAAAGTTTGGATGGATGTATGGATGTATGGATGTATGGATGTATGGATGTTTGTTACTCAATCACGCTCCAACGGGTGAACGGATCTGGATGAAATTTGGCACAGAGATAGATATAGTCTGGAATAGCACATAGGCTACTTTTTATCCCGGAAAATTAAAGAGTTCCCGCGGTAATCGAAAACCCTTAATCCACGCGGACGAAGTCGCGTGCATCAGCTAGTACTACATAATTACCTGTGTATGATTGACAGCATATAGAGATAAATATGTGATGCATCCACCAATGATCAATGACCACCATGTGTGCCTTTCCGTTGGATCTACACTGAAACTGATTAGAGTTCATGTTAGGACGACTCACTGAGTACTTTTTATTGGGAGACTACAATACTTACCACAAAAAACATTACTAAAATAATTATAAATCAATGACAAAAAATAATTATTATGTCACTAAACGTCTTTTTTCGTGTCACAACGTACCACGACACGGTAAGTAAGTAAGTAATACGTGTTTAACTAACTCCATAATACGCTGATGGCTTTTGAAAATAAGACAAAGCCTAGTTTCACATATACCTATATAAACCAAATCTGTTTTTAAGACGAGTTTAAAGTTGTGGGACATGTACATAGTTTTGCTCAGCATTAGGTATATGATTTTTGTCTAGTTTCCGATTTTGATTTTACCGGACCAAAGGGCTCCCAGAATTACAACGGACCAAAATAAATTGTAAAACTTATTTTACTTACTTTGAGAAATCTAATCGTCCGCCTTCTTGTGCTTTGATGAAGATCTGCTCAAATCCACCAAGTTGCACTGACGCGAATATAACTATACTGAACACTGCTCCGAACATGAGAAAAGACTGTAATAAATCTGTGAACAATACAGCCTTCATTCCTCCCAGAGTGGAGTAGAACGTACAAGCCAACCCAACTACTAGTATAGAAATGCGTCTATCCAGTCCTGTTGCTGATTCTAAAACAATCGCAGGGGCATATAAAACTATGCCATTGTATAAAACCATTTGTAATGTATAAGTTAAGGATGCTAACACTCTTATTCGTGGCCCAAACCGTAGCTCTAAGTATTCATATGTACTAGTTTTCTGTAGTCCAAAAAATACTGGAAGATATAATCTAGACGCTATAGGGGTAGCTATTCCATAAGATATGTTTATTACTACGAATATCACGCCGTAGTAATAGTTTTCAGCTGACACCCCTAAAAGTGTTATTGCGGACATAAAGGATGCCATCAATGATACAGCCACGGGGAATATTGACATGTTCCGATCAGCCAGGAGATATTCCTGTGAACAAAAGAAAGAAGCATAAAATTGCACGGCTTAACTTCTTCAGATGGATTGTGGAATCCGTAAGGAGATACGTTAAAATGATACGTTGATAGGTCATGCTGTTGAGACCTAGCCATATTAAAATATACAACAAAATTGAGAACCTCCTCCTATTTTTGAAAGTGGCGTCGTTAAAAATAAAAATAAAGTACTCACGTCATTTGTTTTTTGTTTCCCACCACTAAACCGAAAGTAAAGTCCAATGAGAACCGATGCTATCATTGTTGCGGACATGATGATGTAGTCCCATATACCAAAAATTGGCTGCACCATTTTTCCTTAAACCAAGATGATTAAATTAATGTACAAATTCAGACTCAAACTCTTTGTTTGCTTATCGATTTCAAACTACTTTTTTTATATCATTTCGTTACCCCTGAATACCTATTACTGGCTACTGCTAAAAATTTCATCAATCGTCGGTCGTCATTGTAAGACGTGTTTCTTTATTGTCAAGGACGTACCTACAGTTCGCGCGCGAGTTGAATGCAGAGCTTTATAATATATTCTTATAGAAACGACATTGCTAGAGTAAAGATATAGGTACTAAATTATGCAAGATTTATCTAAACTAATATTATAAATGCGAAAGTTTGGATGGATGAATCTTTGTAACTCAATCACGCCAGACCGGCTGAACGAATCTGGATGAAGTTTGGCAGAATTATTGTTTGGAACAACTCAAAGGCTACTTCTTATCCTTCCTTAAAGAGTTCCCGCGGTAAACAAAATACCTCAAGCCACGCTGATGAAATCGCGGGTATCAGCTAGAAGTTGATAACATTTAACTGGCTCCGAATAATAACACAAATTCCATTCACAATAATAAATGTATAAAAAGTAGGTAAATAAAATAAGATGTTTTGACAGTTTTTTTACCCCACTAAAAGTGAGTAGGTAGGTACCTACTAATAAATGCAACCTAAGATGATAGTGGACTGTTAGGTCACCTGTTTTATATAAATTAGTCAAAACATTAGGTCATATGGCTAGATATCAAAAAACGGCCCATACTTAATCATCAAACAAATACGAGATAAATTCACGAAATTATTTATAAGTATCTAGATTAAGCATGTCTATTTTCTACCAATAAATCTGCTGATTGCAACTTTTCGTTAACTGGGCACTAAAATGCCGGTCAAATTAAAATAAAGTGATACCTATTACACAGCTCTTTAATAATTCGTAAATACTTATGATATTGTTGATAAAGTTGCTGACCTACGTCAATTTGTCGGATCACGAAACTAATTGACGAAGTGCGTACGAGGAAACGTATGATGTGGTATTGTTTGCTTACTTCAACATTGTCCTCAATAATGTTTGTAAAAATATACCTAAAGGTATTATCAATATTGTATACATAGAGCATCATTTGGTATTTTTCATGGTATTATTCTTCATTCGTAATATCTGTAATAGGTACCTACTCTAATAAATAATAACAATTTCAACAGATAGCTAGTCAAATTACGAGAAATAGCATGCGAGCTGAAATTTGAAATAACTCCCGAGGCACACTAAAGCACACACACTAGCCCCACTACACAGGGACGGCGCGGCACGGCACGTACCAGTACCACGGTAATAATGTGCCAGTAAGTACATACAACCTCATACAAACAATATTGGCCGCTACGTGCCATAATGCGCCGTGCATCTGTAGTGGTGCTAGGTCCAAAAACTTTTCAGAATTATAAATACAAAACACTTAAAACGCATTATATTTATAAATTTTCTTTCAATTAAATTAATTTAGTCAGTTAATATTTGATCAGTAGATACTTACCTAAAGTATGTAATATACTAGTGCGCTTATTAATCCTTATAAGCTACTTATTAGTAATTCTTCTACACGTTGGTTTTAGACAAATAATAATAATTAATTAATCCATTCTCCAACACAGCAGTTTAAACTAACAATTTTAATTCGCCTGTATACATAATTTATCAACATAGTACCCGATTGCATTCTGAACTTTTTTAGTAAAACTTTTATTTATATTATATATTCGATATAGAGCAGTTTACGTAGAAACTACTTAACGTCCGTTCTAGGGAAAATCCTCCGACGGAATGAAGTTAGCCCAGATAGCATACTTGCTTAATTCAATTATATAATATTGTTGTAGGTATATATTATATTATATCGAAGAATCGTCACTATAAAGTGCGAGTCAAGCTTTATAAAGTAATATTTTTCGCAATAAAATACATGATAATCATATTAAGAGTTGGTTAGTGGTAGAAAATATTGTCCTCCGAGTTGAACAGTGAAGTTATTGATTAGTTGATTGTACCTAGCAGCTTTTCCTAACCGCTTCAGCGCTGTTAATTATCTGGTTTTCAGCTTTCAGCGATTAATGTTCAGTAAAAACGATAGAGCCATTTTTTCTGCTGATAGGTAAGTATATCACTTGCAATTCAATTTTATTCTTTCGACGCCCGTTTCATTGTTTGATTTAGATTTTATAATCGAAATACGTAGATTTCTATTTTGAGTATGATATTACCCGCCCTCTTTAATGTGATTTAAATTATATAAGCTATCGATTAATATAGGTAGGTAGGTACCTAAGTTAGGGCAATAAAACCATGCACTCACTTTTTTTTTCAATTTTATTGTATTTTGAAGTTGTCCAAAACAATCACCAGTTAGGTAGTTAAATCTTTACATAATTTTCTGTTTTTTTTTTAAATTATCTTAAAATCTAATTAAATAAATACTTAATAAGGAACAAAGATCAAATCATTTACCCTCATGATTTTAATTTTAGTAGGTACTAAACACTATATATTAAATTTGTTGTGCTTTTCCTTCAAGGCATAATATAGAGCTTAGACTACTTGATTCTAGTATTGTTATGTCAACTGAAATTAATAGTCATTCATTATAACATCTTAGGTATAATAAAATCAGACTATATATATCATAGAAACCAAAGACCTATCTGCACTTAATAAACTGTAACTTTTGAAAAGTAATTATTTTTTAAATTTTTTGTTATTACAATTTTCTTACCAAACATAGTAAGTACTGTAAGCCTATTAGGATTAGCTCACCCTTACAGAGCCTATAAGTACAGAGTTTGTTAAAAAGTTGAAAACAACCGTATTATCGAGCAATCCCGTTCCTTTTCCCACCTGCCCTAGAAAGGACTAGCAAAAAGAGATCTTCTATAGGAAGTAGCATTTCTATTTTATCAATCAATACTTATATTGTCATGCATTTTGAACTTAAAATAGATCCAAGGATACTATTACATAGCCATATTATTGTCATGTACCGAATACTTAATCAATCCTTAAGGACGAAGTCGCGGGCATCATCTAGTATAAAAATAAACTGATTATAAATAAATAGGTACATTTTCTATAAAATATAATCTTTGGACCTCTTAAACATTTTATGTTACAATAAATTATATAGGTACCTACTACCTACTTACAGCGGGCAGTTTAGATAATTATATTCACGTTAATTTAATTGCTTTAAGTAAATAAATACTTAAATACTAGCAAGCATAGCTATATTTAGGCTAAAATTCTATTCTTATGATAACGAAAAGAAAAATTCTCCACAATTAGTAGAAAGGTATATAATATGTACCCTTTACCAGCTCTTAGATATTCAAAATTATTGAACACGCGAGTGGAACAAATTAAGTACAAAACATGTTCTAGATTCATATACAAAATATTATGTACTTTATAAATACTATTTTAATAGATGTTTTCTATATAATAATATATTTAATTTGCCAAACTATTTAATACTAAAATAACTTTTATATTAGTTAATGATAAATTATTGTTATATTATACAAGCGATAGAATGTCTTATTACTTAGCGGATGAAACAATAAAATTTATATGTTGTTACCTAAGTAAATAATTTAACTAAGGTACCTACTATAGGAATGTTGAAATACAAAATTTTACAATAACCAGAGAAGATAATAAATTAAATTATTTCTAAGTATTTATCATAATATAATGTTACTAAGTAGACACTGTAAAATATAATACGCAGAAAACTACCTATGTGAGTACTTAAGGGTAAGTAGTTAAGTACCTACTTAAGGGAAGGGTATACTAAATAAGGTCAATGGTGTAAATGAATATTTCCTCCAAAATCTTAACAGAAAGTACTTACTTAGTAGTTACGTTTAACTCGGCCAAAAAAATATATAAAAAGGTTTCGAGGATGTAAAGCCCATTTACATCCTCAAACGATTTTATATTACTATGTTTAAAAATCTAATTAAATAATATTATCCGTTCAATATGAACTATGTCAAAGAATAAATATCTTGAGCCCCTGCATTCTGCGCCGACGATCTTTAATGTTCTTGACCGCTTTGCTTCAGAAGCTCGCACTGAAAAATATATTTTAATATGTAGATAATACTTTTTTGCTTATTTACTTAAATCATCATCATCGTCGTCAGTGCTTAATATACAACCGTTATTCGGTGCGGGCTGGCTCAGTGGCAAGTACAGCTTTTGAAGCTAGGGTATGCATTATAGTTAGTCAAAATACCTATTTACTAGCTGTTTTGATGAAAAATGAGCATTAACGTATTTCCATTTGGGTAAGCGGTGATTTTATGCCTCTATGAGCTGCACGGCACTGGGCTGGCTCCAGTCGATTTCTATGTCTATCTGTATTAAGGGCGTTACGTACCTACCCAGTTTTATCAAAGTAGGTTAAGTACCTAGATCATAGATGTACCTACTTATTAACTACTTTCTCAAAGACATAATACTTTCGTTAGTACCTACTTACCTAGTACGGTCATGAACGTTTCAGTGCTACCTATTCATTATTTTTGTGTGGTAGGTGTGTTATTTTTTTTTTTAAACAAGTCGATAAAGTTAAAACTAAGGAATGTAAGCAAGGCCGACTGCATATTATAACTGATTTAACGAGGTTACAAATATTATGCCGAATGGCTTCTAGGCCAGGCCATAGACGTAAAATAAGTTGGTACGTTTCAATAACTAGTAAAGTTAAATAAGTAAGTAGGTAAGCGGGTACTTACCTAATTAATTTATGGTCATAAAGCAAAAAATAATATATTCAATAAATAAGTCTCTGTTATAAGTAAGTATAGTCTTTACTCTTGACCTACTTCGACAAATTTTGGTACAGCAAAGAGACAAACTCATAAAACTCAGGATTTTAAAAAACGGAAATCCCGCATGAATTTAGGTTCTGCGAAGTAAGGCATAATGATGCATATAAGCGTAAAAATATAGTCAAAATAAAAATTCTCACTTGTACGCTGGATTTCTTTTCATATTTCGCTCTTAGCCTCTTAGCTAGTGGAGGTGTGAACAGCGCAGGGTCGGGATGGGATAGGCCTGCTTTCTGCCAAGGTTGCTCATGCTTCCATACTAGAGACACTATGGTCCCTACCACTAGAACCCATACAAATCCGATCTGGAATAAAAATAAAACTCAGTTAAGTTAATGTAATATATTGGATAGAAGCAGGCGTTACTTTGCGGAAGTCCATGATATGAAGGAACTTGAAATTTAATTTGCTGTTTAATTTGGATTATAGCAAATTAAATTTCAAGTTCCTTCATAATGTAATATAATTAAAATAAAATCTTCATCAATAAAAAAGGGTTTTTTGATGAATTCCAAATTGAAATGTTTTTTATTCAAATAAACTTTTACAAGTGCTTTTGAATCGACGAGTGAATCTACCACTGGTTCGGAATTCCATACCTACCCAGAAGAACCAGCAAGAAACTCGGTGGTTGCTCTTTTGCAAAAAAAGATTTACAATTTCATCAATGTGTAGATACATAAGTAACCGCTATCCTTAGCATTGCTGGAGCGAGTCAAATCCATGCTCTTTCATCATTTACGTAAACTTCAACAGTTAAGCTTTTTTAGAAGCATACTTTTAATGGATTTCTTAAACGTCTTGTGTAAAGGCAAGTTTAAAATAGGTTGTGGAATTTTTTTATCTCTTACATTGTACACTAACCCATATCCTTAATGTATCGATCTCTACGTCTATATTTCCTGAAGCTTGGAAAAGTGCTAATATAATTCCTCTCCCAAAAAAGGCTCACGCTTTACACTTTTCCGATTTTCGCCCTATCTCCATCCTTCCATTTCTGTCCAAAGTATTAGAAAAACTAGTGTTCCATCAATTGAATCTCTTCCTTAACAGAAATTGCCTTCTGAATCCTCTTCAGTCTGGTTTCCGGGCAGGACATAGTACGACTACAGCGCTGGTTAAAGTCACTGACGACGTTAGACGGGGAATGGATAAAAAACAGCTCACCGTCCTGGTATTGTTAGACTTTAGCAATGCCTTCAATTCCGTTGATTTTGACATCTTGTTGAGTCTGTTGCGTTCTATTAACATATCTCCATCAGTGGTTGGATGGTTTCAGAGTTATCTCAAAGGTCGACGGCAGCGTATTCGCATTGAAGATAAGTTTTCATCTTGGTGTGAAATATCAGCCGGCGTACCTCAAGGCGGTGTGTTGTCTCCTTTACTCTTTGCCATCTTCATCAATTCAATTTCCCAGAATATTACTTCTCTCTATCACATGTATGCAGATGATCTCCAAATTTACTCGCAGTCAACTCTTGAGGATTTGCACACTGCTGTTTCTAATATTAATTGCGACCTGGAGGCTATCAGTCAATGGAGTAAGTGTTATGGACTTAAGGTTAATCCTTGTAAGTCCCAGGCTATTATTATTGGTAGCTCTGGTATGATTTCAAGAGTTGACTGGGATAATCTTCCGCCTGTTACATTAAATAACGTTAAAATACCTTACAGTACTACCGTTAAAAATCTTGGTGTCTACTTTGATAATACCCTCTCGTGGTCTAATCAATTAAAAGAAGTTAGTAGAAAGACTTTTGCTGTTATGGGTTCACTTAGGCGTCTGCGTTCTTTTCTCCCTATTCCTACTAAGATTATGTTAGCACAATCTCTACTTCTCTCCATCCTCGATTATGCGGACGCAAGCTATCTTGATTTAACTGAGGACCAGCTTAATAAACTTGAGCGAATTCAAAATTTAGCTATTAGGTTCATATTTGGTTTGCGCAAATATGACCATGTCTCTGAATTTCGTTTAAAGCTCAAGTGGTTACCCATTCGCTTTCGCCGGAATCTACATTTTGTTTCCCTTCTGTACTGTGTATTGTTCAATCCTATGACTCCAAGTTATTTAAAGGAAAACTTTAAATATCTTGGTCATGACAGACCAGAAAGAGTTCTTCGGTCGGCCGGAAAACTCATTCTTGAAGCGCCTACATATCGGACAAAATATTTCAAAAATTCATTTATATTCAAGGCCATTAGCTTGTGGAATGAACTGCCCTCGCAAATTCATCGAGCTAAAACTCTTAATAAGTTTAAAATTGACGTAAAAAACCATTACATGTCTCTCTGTTATCATCAATAGCGACATGTTTAATTTGTCACTTATTTATATGTATACTTATTTATGTATTTAATCTTACGTATGTCTATTTTATTTATTTTGTATATATTAGTGTATTAATACGTTATTATTTTATGATATTGGTTAGTTTATGTATCTATTAGTATTTAAGTTTATTTTTATGCACCACCTCCCACTGTCCACTTGTTCATTTTCTCTGTATCGATAAGGTTGTCTGGAAGAGATCGCTACTTAGCGATAAGACCGCCTTATTGTACCTACGTTTTAAATTTTCATATTTGTTATCTGTTTCGTTTATGTTTTTGTGGTGTGCAATAAAGAATATACAATACAATACAATACACTAACTCTAAAACTTCTACTTACTAAAACGATATTACTTATATTAGTGCCAGTAGTTTTTATTGAGTAAGTAAAACGTTACTTCAGTTTCGTGAATAGGTAACTTGGTAATGCAGACTTACCGGACTTGTCCACATATAGGAGATTCTGTACATATAGAAGTAATCGCTTGATTTAGAAGGAGGTAGCACTGGCAAACTCGCATTGAAAGGACATCCATGAACACTGACGGGCAGTCTGACTGGCGAAGGACGAGGCCCACCGAAACTTATCCACAGTGTCACCGCCATACCGCTCAGAAGGGCCACTGATACTCCCTGGAAAGTTATGACTAATGATATAGGTACTTGAGAAAATACAAGCAAAAACTATGCAACTACGATTCCGATTGCTATTATGGGCATACTAATATTAGCAGCAGCAGGGTCTTCTCCGTTTGGCCTTGGCTAAAACGGGGGTACGGGCCTCGAGGCGTAGCCGCCTTGCCCGGGTGTGGCGCGGGGAAGTTCACTTCTCCGGTGTCGTCTTTTTAGCCTTGTGACGGCTAGGGCCTGCCGTCTTGGTGGCCTCGTGGTCTTGGCTGGGTATTAAGTCTTGGGCCCCCGCGCTATGAGCGATAGGCGATATTAGTACCTATATAGGTAGATATACCTAGCAAAAGTATATATGCACACATATATAAATCATTGGAGGCTTAAAATAGTTGCAAGAAGGAATCAATCGTTACAAAGAGATCACCGGTTTTCAATTACTATGCTATTTCTTATGAATTTAAAGCCTTTAATTCTTATAAGTAATTAATAAAGCTTAAGCTTAGCCAACCTAAGGACGCCGGTACTGCAAGCATGTAGGCAAAACTAGCAATCTAACATGGGGACTTAAGATCTGAAGAAGAAGAAGACTTAAGGCTGTTTTGGTACAATAATATTATTAATTACAGCCAACAGACGTCAGAAATCTAATAAGTACCTAACCGCTAAAAACTAATTAACTGTGAAATGGGCAAAATCCAACATAGATAACATTGGATAGATAGATAAATTAATTAATTATTTATTGCTACACAAACATAAAGATATAAAGATATAAAGTATACAAGTACAGAAAACAAAGTGCGCAAGGGCGGTCTTATCACTTAAAGTGATCTCCTCCAGACAACCCAACAACAACAACATTAATCAAAAATATTTAAAAAATTATCTTACCCCCTCATTTGCGTAAGTAGTGAACATTCCTAAAGTGAACAGTCCAAAAAGAGGTCCACCAACTGCTCCGAATATTGTCAGAGAAGCTTGCAACACTCCTCCCAAATGCTCAGCGATGAAAGCCAACGCGAGAAACACCAGGCCGAAACCACACGCAGCCAACTTGGTAAGCCATGGTATGTATGACGGATTTATCCTACACCACCTATAAAACAAAATACACTCATATTATTCTAGAAATATTATTAGTTCATATTATTTTGACATGTGTCCTTTTTTTTTAATCGCTGGAAAATGCTTTTTCATATAACCTGCATTGAAAGTGCGAGTTTCAATGCCTGTTGAGCCACCCGAAACTAGTCAATTTCAGACGAATGCGTCATTCATCGGGTAGAAAACCGTCCGTTTTCTACCCGCTTATTTCCCTTTCTCCTATGAGAGTGGAGGCCTGTGCCCAGCAGTTGGACGTTAATGTGCTGTAGTGGTGGAAATCATATAATACAAGTAATTAAAACTAAATATTCTATCTTTAGGTACCTGCTAACATAATCCGTCAAGGTAACAGCAGCCAACGCGTTACAAGAAGCCGATATCGTGGACAAAGAGGCGCTGAATATCCCCGCCACGAACAGCCCCGCGAGCCCTGGCACTGACTTCATTGCGTCCACCACGTAATATGGCATCAATTGATCCGGCTGTATAAAACGGAAAAAAAATGTTAAGCATAAAAAAATATTTTCATACAAACATTAAAATATTATCCATACTAATATTATAAAAGTGAAAGTGTGTCTGTCTGCTACGCTTTCACGGCCCATCTGCTCAACCGATTTTGATGAAATTTGGTACAGGGGTAGATTGTATCCCGGGGAAGGAAAAATGCCACTTTTTATCCCGGAAAATTAAAGAGTTCCCGCAGGAATCAAAAAATCCTAATCCACGCGGATGAAGTCGCGGGATCATTTAGTAATTATAATATTATTAATGAAATATTATAATTAAAATATCAATAAATTAAATTAGCTGCTCTAAAATGGCATCATGCCAAGAGACGCGCGGTTAGCGTTCAACTTGCCTGTTCTAGTGCTACACCTAGAGCTGAAGAGTAGAGCGTACAGGGAAAAGCTTAATAATTTCATAAATAAGTTTCTTTTTAAAGCTGTAGAACCAAAGTTTTTCAGTATCATGTAAAAAGTAACTCTTTATAAACGGTAAGCATTCTTATTAAGAGCTTCATAATGCTAAATAATTAATGTATTTAAAACATTTTAAATTAAACATTTCCACCATTGCGCGTTAGATGCATTAACCTAGACCCTTGCTAGATGGCAAGACGAATGGAATAAGTCCACGAATGGGCGGTGAACGCACAGGTTGATAAGAGAGATAAAAGGCTGGGTGTCCAGGAATCACGGTACTGTACCTAACGTTTCGCATGACACAGTGTCTCACAGGGCACGGGGTGTTTATGCAGTACATGGAGCGTATCAAGAAAAGAAACAACAGCAAGTGTATGTACTGCATACATCCTGTTGACGACGCAGAACATACACTGTTCCACTGTGCACATTTTGAGGAAGAAAGAAGGAAGGTCGTGGACGTACTAGGTGTAGAAATTGGGGCGGAGAGCCTCATAGGCATAATGCTAGAGTCCAAAAAGAACTGGCAAATAGTACAGCAATTTATGGAAAATATTATGTTATGGAAGGATGAATGAGACGGGCATGGATGAGACAGGCATTTGGCAGTAGTGGTAGGCCAATTTTGGGCAGGAACATTGCTGCTTGGAGACAGGAGGGGTTTTTAGCCGGTAGGAGTCCGGCACTATCCGGTCCGGACTGGATGTCCATGAGGATTTTCCCCTCCTACAACAAAAAAAAAAAAAGATGCATTAACCTAATCAAGCCACGGAAACAATACGTCGTCGTAATATTTTCTCTAACTGTTTATTTAATTTACCATTGTTACTACAATGGTAAACGAGAAAATGGCAATAAAAAAGCTATAAAACATCTTACCGCAGTGATAATTTTGCTGGCCAACGGATCGCATTCTTTGTACACTGCATACATGCTCAAACCACTTATGCAGGTCACAATGCTTAGGACGGAGAGCACAGGCCAGCTCCACCACAGACACTGCTGCGAACGCACCAAAGTGCTCACAGTGAGAAGACGCTGCACCTGCGCATACATTAATCTACAACTTCTGGTATTGGAAAGTTCCGTTTGCTACGACAAATCAATTGGTTGTACGATAAACCCATGAAGGGGTCATCCATAAAGTACTAGACCAAGATCCCGCGACGATCAGACCTACGTTATTTTATTAAAGCTGAATTTGTTTGTATGTACTCGTACTCGTATGTCTCTAATAGAGGTATAAACGATCCCCGACTATGAAGTTTGGATCGCGGTTGCTTTGGAAGCTATCAGGTAAAAAAGGTGGCACCTCAAATTCGTTAAAGCATTTAGCTCCGTTTTTTTATTGTTTGCTTTGGATTAATATTAGAAACCAGGTTGTCCATTGTCAGACGCCTTAGTACGATTGCAACCCCCTGCCCCCTGACACTCTGTTGTTTTGAGTCACAATAATTTCGTTATTTTTTGACCCTTTTTTTAAGCTAGCTTATGGACTAGTAAAAAAGTAGGTAAGTATATTTTGTTAAATTCACCTGTGTATGATTGACGGCATATAGAGACAGGTATGTAATACAGCCACCGATTATAAGCGACCACCAAGAGTGTCTCTCTGTTGGATCTATGCTGAAACTGAATAATTATGCTTGTTAAGTGAAGTGTCATCTTCTATAATATATTTAAAAGCGAAATACCACTCATTCACTCACTCACTCGCTCACTGACTGACTGACTAATCACGATATCTCAAGAGCTATAAAGCATACAGACTTGAAATTTGGAAAGTAGGTTCCTTCTATGGTGTAGACATCAGCTAAGAAACGGTTATGAGAAAATTCACCCCTAGGGGGTTGAAATGGGGGTACTTATATATTCCTTTGTTTTTAATGTCACTAATGTCAGACTAGAAAATCGGGATCTTGGTTATTAGTTTTAAAAAATATTAACCTGTACAAGCAATTTTATGAAAATCCACCCCAAAATGGGTGAAATGGGGGTTGGAAGTTTGCATAAAAATTCTATGATTTCGAAGTATAGGTAGACATGAAAATCAGCATTTAGGTTATTAGTTTAAAGAATAAAAACCGGCATAAGCTAATAATAATAATAATAATAGATAGGCTTTTTGCAGCGGGAAAATTTCATAATCTCATAGGAAATCAGAAATTTTTCGCGGACGAACTCGCGGGCGACCTCTAGTATTATAATATAACAGCACTGGAAGGTAGGAATAAACTAAACCTGAACCTAGGTTAAGTTTATTTAAGCAAAAGATTTCCATCCTGAAGAATGCCGTGTTATACCACACGAGTGTTACTGAAGTCTGTGACTTGCACCATAAATTCATTTGAATGTAAGTAGGTACATTACTAATTATATTCATGTTTGCATGGAGGAAAGGCCTCTCAATACAACAAAGGCTTGTTATGTCTTGAATGATGTTTGTGAATACAAAGAGTAGTAGGTGAGAACTAAAGGGACATAATATTTATTGGTTATGACTTAAGTACCTACTAATTTCGGTTGACACTAATAATATTAGAGATTGCTAGTAAACTTTGTAGATAAGTTTTGTTGCTAACTACTTATTTAGCTGGTGCCCGCGACTTCATTTGCTTGGAATGAGTTTTTTTATTCCCATGGGAACTTCTTAATTTTCGGGGATAAAAAGTAGCCTACGTCAATCTCCAGGCCCTCAAATATACCCATGCCAAAAATCACGTCAATTAGTTGCTCCATTGCGGCGTGATTGAAGGACAAACCAACAAACAAACACACTTTCGCATCAATAATATTAGTATGATTAGTTTAAATTAACTAAGGCCCCGAATCCCAATGGCATTTTTATCACACATCATCATCCAAATTCTTTGAATACTTACTTGGAAAAATCTAACCGCCCTCCGTCTTGAGCCTTGATAAAAATTTGATCAAATCCTCCAAGTTGTACTGATGCAAATATAACAACACTGAATACTGCTCCGAACATTAGAAAAGATTGTAATAAGTCAGTGAAAAGAACTGCCTTCATCCCTCCAAGTGATGAATAGAACGTGCAAACTAAACCAACAACCAGAATGGAAATTAGTCTGTCCAATCCAGTTACGGATTCCAAAACGATTGCCGGCGCATATAAAACTATGCCATTGTACAAAACCATTTGTAGTGTATACGTCAGCGATGCTAATATTCTTATTTGAGGTCCAAAACGTAACTCTAAGTATTCGTAAGTACTTGTTTTCTGTAGTCCAAAAAATACTGGTAGATAGAGGCTGGAGGCTATAGGAGTTGCGATTCCGTAGGCAAAGTTTATTACGACAAATTGCATTCCGAAGTAATAGTTTTCAGCTGATAGTCCTAGAAGCGTAATTGCAGACATAAAGGAAGCCATTAATGAAACAGCCACTGGAAATATTGACATGTTGCGATCGGCTAAAAGATATTCCTGAAAACAAAGAAATTCATACAATGAATATAAAATTCCTAAATTAATTCAGTCATTGATTGATTCATTACCGTTCAGCCTTGAAACTAGAAAGCTTTAATTTTGCACAGCGGTTTCAAAAATTCCTAAGGGAGCGAAGCCACGGGCGGTCCATAGCTATAGATAAATATTCCAAGCCGATCGATCGATCTCTGGATCGATCTATTTATCCATCTGGAGAAGGGACAAGGCGGTTTTTATTAAATTCAAGCCTCTAATTGTGCGGTATTGTACTGGATAGCAAAATCGTCGGCAACAATCACGGACCAACCTCTGTCTCTGATCACAACGTACCGTCAAGTGGTGTAACGGTGGTTTAAACTGACTTGGGAACTAGCCTCGGTCAACCATCTTTTAAATTATAATTCATTTCCAAATAGACTCTCACCCATGACCACCACCACCACTCACCATTCCTATACATTAGACCGTAGTGCAGGGCTGCGCCAGGGATTTTGTCATTCGCTAGGAAGGAATAAACCAGAAACTAAAACTAGGTCGTAGGTGACGGACTAAGCAGTCCACAGCTGTTGTACCTACCTACTCCGTAGGTAGTAAGGCATGCATCAGAACTTACATCATTGGTTTTTTGTTTGCCTCCGCTGAATCGAAAATAAAGTCCGATAACAATTGAGGCTACCATTGTTGCTATCATAATGATATAGTCCCAAACTCCGAAAATTGTCTGCGCCATGATTGCCTGAAACCAAATTTTTTTGTGGTCATAAATTAAGTTGAACATACCTACTCGGAAGTCGGAGGTGGTAACTAATTTTTGTTTTTAAAACCTACAAACCTTTACCTACCTGTCACAAAACTTCGTAACAGATAAAAATAATAGTACGCGAGTCGCGACTCGCGCATCGTGGCTCATCGTGACCAATAGTTAAATTAGCATTAATTCAAAAGTATTATATGATGCAACCCAATTGATTCAATCAGTTTACAAAAAGTTATAGCGATTATTGTTCTGTCTGTACAAACAATACACAGATAATAGGTACAAATTATTCTAGGATTAGATTAAATGGGTAGATAGGTACCGGTGCAGGGAAGTATGTAAATAATAACAGCCTATTTGAATCGTTGTCGCTTTCAAATGACAGATTAGTTGACGACCAAGGCACAAAAGGACTCGCAAAAGCTCGCAATGTAGGTATATTGTATGCCTAGGGGTGAAACAAGACGATTTCAGACAAGGGTGAAGTTGCCTGTCTGAGCGAAGCGAGGGCTGGCATCACCCGAAGTCTGAAATCGTGTTTCATCCCGCGTCTCTATATTAATCATATAATCCGCATTAAAAGTGCGAGTTTTATTAAAATTGTATTTCTTATTTATTTTAGTTGCAGAAATATGATATCTGTCAGTTTAGTTGATGGTTAAGATGACAATTATAGAGGTTTGAAATAGGTAGGTACCTAAACAAAAGATACTTTGACAGGATCGAAAGGAGGGCTACTGCCTGCTACGTCATTCAGCGGGTAGAAAATCACCATGATTCAATCATGATTTTCTACCCGCTGAAATTGACTAGTTTCGGGTGGCTCAACAGGCATTGAAACTCACACTTTCAATGCCGATTATATGAAAAAGTTATTTCTATTCTAGTTCTAATATTCTAGTTTTTTATATAGGATATTGAAAAAATGCCCTAGGAATTCATTGATGTTCCGGAATTCGGAGGAGCGGAAAGCCTAGTACTTAATACATCGACCGGTTGTGTGGTCGATGACTTAGTATAACTTCGCGTTTGGAAAGTAACATACACGCTTTCACATTTCATAAAATTAGTAGGTATGAGCACTTTTTGAGAGGATACATTGTTTTCGTGTAACTTTAACTAGGTATTTACTTACGTAGCGCATCACCACGTAAGCTCTCAGATATGACGATTTTTTCAGACTTAATTCACATTATAACAATTTTCGTAAGGATTTCTATTTTTTTTAAAATAAAATATAGTTTAAGTTACTCGCTGATAATGTAGCTTTCTATAGGTGAAACTCACGTCCTCCTCACTTATGTTCGAAGTTCATAGGGCAAACATTTGGAATTATTAGAAGAGTTGACAGAGATTTACCTGTGTAAAGTTTACATGAAACATAAAATAAATCTCTAGTTACGAGATTTTTTTTCACAAAGTTAATTTTGCATAGAGACAAACCTACTGTAGCTACACATTATACTATACTAAGTAAGTAATATTAGGTATAAATGCGAAAGTTTGGATTATAGAATGATGTATGGATGGATGGATGTTTGTTACTCAATCACGCCAGAACGGCTGAACGGATTTGTATGAAATTTGGCACAGAGATAGAGTATAGTCCGGAATAACACATAGGCTACTTTATCCCGGAAAATTCAAGAGTTCCCGCCGAAACCAAAAAGCCTCAACGCTGACGAAGTCGCGGGCATATTAGCAAGTTAGATAATAATATATTTCATTTCCTTCCAAGTTCCAAGCTGCGGAACACTCGGTGGACGAGTCTGACTCTCACTCAGACGGTTTTTATTATTATACTAATTTCTTAAAATTAATAACTTAAGTAAATACAGAACAACCTTTTTGGAGTCTGTTAAAAAAACCACAGCACTTACCTACCTTGTTTTTCCGATACAAAGTAACAAAATTTTCCAGTACTATACCTTTAGATACACGAAAATTTTATATTATGGAGTAAAATATAAATTATTTTATACTGTGCTACTGTGCTACTGAGGTACCTACTAGTTAATTGTTAAACTTTTGCAGTTAAGTACAGCATTTTTTTAAATTGACTCCACATTTCACTATAAGTACAGACTTAACACTATAACTAGTTCGTATTTTTTAATCACTAAACCAATATAAGAAAATAATATACTTATTATGTGACTTATATAAAGTTTTTATCCTATACACGTATGGACTGTGGACCTAGTAAATAGGTAGGTATATTATATATAAATTTCTTATCACATTATATTCTTATTAAGGCACAAAACCATAAAATATAAAAACGTGTCTCCCTCCGAAGCCCCCCCATCGGAATGACGTTCGTATACGCACCAATGTTCATTTGTTTGCCTTTGCATAATGTTTAAGCGAATATGTTTTGAGGTTAAGTTCAGTTCCTTGTCAATTCAAATGACATAGTTACGGGTTCTCACAAAATCTAGCGATGTAAGCGCTACAATGAATTAATGTAGCCTTTTATAAATTTTGAGCTATAGGAAGCATATTATTGCATTGCGTGACTTTTTCGTCACAACTTGTGTTGTGATTCACAAGGTTATTAAATTACATTAATATTTATACCTTGTAATGGTTTATTTAAACGTTATATATTGTACCTAGTACCTACTCGTGGTCTAGGTTTGTGTAAACGTGTTATTAAGTAGTATATTATGAAGTTTTTAGTAGGTACAAATGCAAATTACAATGCAAGTAGGTATACATAATATACATGTAGACCATGTATTTATACCTAAATTCCTTTGGAAAAAATATAAGTACCTACTTACCTGGTTGATAGAGAATTGGTCAAAACTCAAAATGGTTTATCGATTCGAAGGTTCAAGCTTATTCGGTAATAACTAATAGGTAAATCTTTTTATTAATTTGTACCTCTATGTCCGTTAAAAAATAAGTACAAAACTAAAAAAAATTGGCTAAAAATTTTACTTGCTGTCCTCGCTCTGTAAAAAGCGCTTTATCGCTTGATGGATGCAAAAACTTCAACGTGTCGATTGACGCAAGAAGCGTCTCTGTTGTTACACAACATTCGAGATTATACAGAACCGTATTAAAATTATTTAATAATAAGCATGTAAATCTTGCTGAAATATTAAACATTAACTAAAAGTTGTGAATAATAATTATATAAATTAGGTATGTTCAGGACTTTGAACTTAGCCAATGATATTAACGCCATCTATTGGCCACCCTTACTCATTTTATGGCGAACGTTATGGTGCGTCTAACCGTCTAACACAAAGATTTTTATACCACAGGTCTACTTACATCAGCAAAACGTACCTAAGTATCTCATCTGCTTGAACGTCCTAACCGAAAATAATAATAAAAGAAAAACAAAATGCACATTTAGAAATGATAATAATATGAATACCTAACTCCTTGCTAATTTTAATAAGTCACATTTTGAAATCTGGTAACTTTTTCCTAATTATAACTTATCTAGGTACCTAGTTAGGACCTAAGTTTTGCGTCAAACTGCTAATGTTTCATCATAAAGAAGAAAAAGTGGCCGCTCGGAGGGCCCTTGTCCTTCTTTACGCAATCAATAACAAACTATATTCCACGATAAAGTAAGTACAAAATTACACGATAACACATAATATTCACCTCAAATTACTATTAAACTGACTTTCAATAATAACACCTGACAACTACATTACATTAAACATTATCAACCAGGCATAAAATATTCCATTTAAATTATACGTTTCAAGTTGAAACCTAAAGTCCCTTATTATAATACACAGGTAGGTACATCCCATAATTAATAAACCATTACTTTCAGCTGAAGGTGTCAAGCAGTAAAGCCATGGTTTCATCACACAGCTTAAGAGGGCAATTCTAGGACTAGGTACCTACCTACCTTGTTTTTCAACAGGCTAGACTTACAATCAAATATTATGGGAAACGAACGGGTCGGTCAAATTAACATTAATTTTCGATGTCATTAAAAACTAATTCTTTGAGTGAGAAGAATAAAATTGTTGGTTTAAGAATCATCATCCATTCAACCCATTGCCTGCCATTTCCGAACACAGGTCTCCTCTCCAAATGCGTTCTTCTTCTTCAATTCTTCGTCAAAGTCTTCACGAGTCTCTTCAATGCTAGTCCAAACAGAACAACTACAAAATATGTACTTATGCAGATTAAATTAAATAACAGTGTTTATTACTTACATCTTAATGTAATATCAAGCTTATGAATATGACCCGTCACTAGACACTTAATACTACCAATTACCACCGTCGTGATGGTGTAATCAAATTGTATAAAAATAATATAATCTTCTGAAGAGCAGGCAAGGAACAAGGAAAGGTTGACAATGACATAAAGTTCACCATGCAATTATTAATAATATTCACGATGGAAACTAAATTCAAAGCATGTATTCTGATTTATGCTCTTCAGTAGGTACCTATACCTACTATTAAACCTACACAAAACCAGCGTTTATTTGTTTGTTAACTCATCGACGGTTAGCGCTAACAAAATATTTGAAAAGTAATCTAAATCGATTTTAGCGGTAACGCACACGTAACTATTTTAGGGTTCGGTATTAAAATGGTAACTAAGTAATTAACTACTGCTAAGTGCTAACTACTGCTACACAAAAGGGGTCAAAATGGGGGAGACGAAATTTGAAAGTGGGGTGACTACAAAAATTGAGGTATTCGATGAAATGGCTCTATTTACACATGTAAAAAAATAGATTTGTATTAATTTTTAGTTTTTTACATATGGTAAGAAATGTAAGTAAAAAATACCATTCCCGACAATAAATTATACGAAATAAGTAATCTATACTAATACCAATATTATAAATGTGAATGTATGGATGTATGGGTGGATGGATATTTGTTACTCAATCGCGACAGAACGGCTGAACGGATCTGGATGAAATTTGGCAGAGAGATAGATTATAGTCTGGAATAACACATAGGCTACTTTTTATCCCGGAAAATTAAGATGTTTCCGCGAGAACCGAAAAAGCTCAAACCACGCAGATGAAGTCCCGGGCATCAGCTAGTTAATAATAAGTAGTGGTTTACCAAACTACAGAACCGTGGCGTCGTCGGTGGGCGAGTTCGACTCGTACTTGATCGGTTTTTATTATTTTTTGACGTTGTTTTTATTTATTTTCAAGCCATCATAAAACACTGGGCACTGGTCTCGATTTGGCGTCTGCTTTTAAAATATGGGTTTTTTTTAAATAGTGCGGTAAGAATGTTCGTTAGCAGATTTTGATATAACCTAGCTTACCCCGACTTTAGAGTAGGCGAAGTGGATATCTATTACCTACTTATTGTAAAAAATTATAAGTCGCTTACCGCTTGCGCTTGACACTATAATCTCTCCCGATATTAAGTAATTATTGTATTATTGTGGCAACTCTTCCCACAAGTAAGCTCAATCACGACCATGTTTATTAAGAATTTATGTAGATACGATTATTATCAAATTTATATATACCTGCTATTTCTCAAAACGAACACGTCAGTGTAAAATAAATCGAAGAAGGATCATCATGTCTGATTTGGAAAGACCGGCACCGCAAATTCCACCGAGGCGTTACTTTGGTGTACATTATATTTTACTCAGATTCCTTGGTCTGGGATGGTGGCACCATCCCGACGAAGGGGACACTCGGAATTTCCCTGGACTTTACATTTACTATACCATAATAACTGAAGTCGTCTGGGTAGCCGGTTTTGTTACACTGGAGTCAATTGATCCATTTGTGGGCGAAACGGATAATGATCGGATTATGTTTAGTATCTCCTTCGTAATCACTCATGATCTGACCGTTATAAAACTGTTCATATTTTTGTTCAAAAATAATGCAATTCAAGACATCGTACACACTCTGACGATTGATTTGCAGAAGTTCTATCAGAACCAGGAAAAAAATCGACGAACTATCAATATCACGCGAATTCTAACGGCTACCTTCGTTTTCTTCGGGTGGATGACTATTGGGAATATTAGCGCCTACGGTATAGTTCAGGACATTATTTGGAAAGCTGAGGTCAAGAAAATCAACGATAGCTTATTGCTGCCTCCTCGGACACTCCCGCAGTCAATTTACATTCCATGGAGCTACCAGAGCGACTGGTCTTATACCTTGACTTTCCTTTTAGAAACACTGGGATTGCTTTGGACTGGTCATATCGTGCTGATCATTGACACATTCATTGCCTCCGTAATATTACACATGAGCTCTCAATTCGAAATATTGCAAGAGGCTATAATTACTGCATACGAACGCACAATTGAACATTTAACCAATGAAATCAATCGAGACATCGATGACACACTTACGATTGACAATTCTCATTACACGGATGTCAATTACGAAAGAATTGTGAGAACATATCGCACGGAGCAAGAAATTGAGAACGCGTTAGAAAACACGTTGAAGAATTGTTTCCGTCAACATCAAATGCTAATAAGGTAACACAATAATACGCTGATTACTAAAAATAGAGCACTTCTATCACACCTATACGTACGACACTCCTAGCAATCAAAGAGTTATTACTGTTCTTGGATGAAGGTAAAAACGTACCTAGAGCAATACAGTATCTTAAAATTCGATGTTTTTTGATAAAATAGGTATGCAATTTTATATTATCCTTATCAATGTGATCTATCATCATCATCGACCCATCCAAGGCCCTCTACTGAGCCGTGGATTTAATACCCGTGCTCAGTAGAGGGCCGGCCGGCGGAGGCCTACTTATTATGGAAAAAGTTTACAGAGAGTTTGGGCTAAAGGTAAAACCCACCACGCTGATGTCCCACCATGTGCGGAAGACTTTACACAACTTTAACTTTAGTACGAAAAGCTCACAGGCATGCAAGTTCGGAGTTCCCTCACGATGGTTTCCTTCATCGATTAAAGCAAGTTTTATTTTATTGCTTAGTTTGCTGTGTTCGCAAATAGCTCCAAAAAGTAAGAGGAACAATACGTGCACTTGGATTGAGCGGTGAGCCCCACACCTCCGACTAGGAGACCTTACTTAGACTATCGTCGTTATGCTGCTCTATACTAGATTTTTAATTGTACTTGTAAGTTGAATCCTGCTGCCAAGAAAACTCACTGCAAGCCAACGACCCTAAATTGCAGTAAACTGCGACGTAAATTACCAGGCTTGTATCCCACGCCAAGTGGCGACAAACTTTGTTTTAACAAAATATTGTCACTAGCAAAGAGGACTGAACTTGGAAATGAACATAACGGAATACGGATGTTGGAATCAAATCAAGTTGCACACTTGTTTTGGTGCTTTGGACTCCATTTGGAATTTAAAAGTATTAGCATTTTCTCTTATCCTAATTATTATTAGTTGAGTGATAAACTTTTCTTATTAACTATTTATAATACAAGTAGAGAATGCTCAGTAATTAAGATTTCTTAAACCATATTATTATACTTAACTACTGAGTTTTTTTAATAAGTACGTATCAGGTATTTTATGGTACTAAAATTCTACATCAATGATCTTATGACATTCATATTAATCACTCCGTGATAACATCCTGATTTATTGAGTTAAGGGCATTTTCTTTTATTCACAAATAATAAAACTAATTGTTTTCGACATAATCTAGAGTCCTAGGGTATATAGTTACATGATAATATAGCCAAAATGTTTAGCGAGGGCCTACAATAATTTACACCCGATAATAATAGTCGAGTACCTAAGTAATGTCTTTAACATGCAGGAGCGAAACGAGCGGGGAAAATTAGTAGAGTTTTCCTCGATTAAAACGTGCTACTTAATAAGTTTTCACTTTAAGTAATTCTTCTATAACACCCTATCAGTCGATCAGTTGTTCCAATTTATAATTAACTAACTACGAGTACGTATACTTAAAAAATCAAAGAGGTCCCACAGGATTGTTTAACTTCAAATCAAACAAATTCTTATTTGTTTTTATTGTATTTCAATGAAACGCTGTCCACTTTCATACTGACTGAAAAGAAAAATAAGTAAGTAAGTATTCAGTATTCACGTATCGATGGATTTATCTCCGCCAGAGGTTCTAGTTTCAACACCCAAAAAACAATATCAATCTGAGCCAGTACGACCAATAAGGGCCGCATTTCTGAGACACGATATGGTTCAATATCAACGGATTACCGCTTCAATATTGTCACTCGGTTACTTTTTTCACACGCCTAAATCAACATAATATACATTTCTTATTCACCTCCCTCAAAATGAAAGTATTCATTCATATTTCGATAAGTCTACGATGTTCAGCAGAGACTGAACTAGACTCTATTTTCGAGGGGGAAATGAATAAAATATGAATGAAAAATGAATAACTTTTGACGCCACGTCACTCCTAGGCTTTTGAATAGCCAAGTGATTCTGGCATGGAATTTAATACTTGGTAGATTCACTTGTGACATTTTGTACATACTTTGCTAGATTTTTACTACTTACTTTTAATTTTATTGAACCTTACAAGCTTTGAGATTTAGTATAGGTAGGCTATAACAAAGGCAACCTAAATAAATTGCTGTAATTATTTAAATTGAGGCCAATCACTTATATAAGAGTAATGTCAATAATAGGTATGTCATGTAATTAGTGAAGAAAAATAATTGAGTGTTTGTAATTAGGAACTTATCCAAAAATTTCTTAAATTTCGACTTAAGTAAGTAAATAGACCTAGTTAACCGACAACCTATTAATAATAAATAGTTAAGAAGTACAATTAAGTAATGTAAGTACTTACTTATAATATAATTGTTCTTTATTTATTTGTGCAAGTAAGTACTTAAGTGATTGTTTGTTATAATAAAATTAAGTAGGTGGATAGAGAAATTTCAACGGTGTGAATGAAATAATTATTCTTAATGAGTTAAATTTTGAATGAAGTGACAAAACAAACTGACATTATATCTATTACTCTCATTTGATTCTTATTTGACTATAGTACAAACTTGTCTAATAATTGTAAAAATAATAAATTAATTGAAGTTATCCATTTTGGTAGTTTAGGAAATAAACTACCATAAATTGATTTGATTAGATTATTTGCTTTATTTAATGTAAAATCTGTCTAAAATATATAAGCCTATTAGGTACTATAGCAGACACAACAGCTGTAAGTCCATCCTGAACCTCTTAAATGTTATAACATTAAACCTTGACTGCTAAGCTAACTAAAATAAGTCACTTCAACCGAGCAGAGGCCCCCCAGGTTTTTTTCCACAATTCCCTATCTGTCCTGGTTATTGATCATCCTGAGTAACAAGGGGATAGCGCTTACACACCACAAGTTATACTAACCAACCAACATGGCTGAACTACAAGCACTATTCGACCAAATGAAAATTGAAATGTCAAATCAAACTAAAGATATTATTTCACAAATGGACCAGAAGTTAGTACCCTTCACACAAGAACTAGAAAAATTAAAGAGTGAAAACGACCACTTAAAAGGAAAAATAGCCAATTTAGAAAGAACCAACAGAGCAAACAATATAATAATCTACGGGCTAAAAGAAACAGAACAATCTTCGAATGATCTACTAGAAACAACAACAGAGAAGATAAAAACGGATTTAAATATTTGCCTGGAGAGTAGAGACATAAACGTGGTCCGTCGAATTGGCATAAAAGACAGCAAGAACACAAAAGCACGACCGGTGATGATATCTTTCGTAAACTGGTGGAAGAAAAGTGAAATAATGAGACAGAAAAAGAAACTAAAGGACATTCAGATCTCAGAAGATTTCCCAAAAGAGGTTCTAGAAAAGAGGAAAGAACTGCAAGAAAAACTCACAGAGGAAAGGAGAAAGGGAAACTTTGCAATCATAAAATATGATAAATTGATTGTCAAAGAAGGTGGTCGGGGCAAAGAAAAACGTAAAAGAGCTTCAACAGTATCACCAGAAACTACGGCCCAGCCTCGCAAGCAACATGCTACGTTACAAACATCAAAAACAAACAGAACAAACGCATTTGATGTAATGAGAGGGAGAAGCAGCCCCTTTTCCTCATGCAAACCTTCATCAGAACCAAAATTATAGGATACAGTCATCAGCCACCAGAACAAGAACAAGAATTTAGAAAAACCAGAACTGAGCAAATTCCAAACATTTCCCAAGCCGACTGGTCCTCGTGGGAAATCAGACCAAAACCCCCCAACTACAAACAACAAATCAATACTTAAGTTCAAAGAAAAATCACTAAAAATCTGTACTTATAATGTGAGATCCTTGGCTTCAATAGAGAGATATTTACAACTAACTTATGCCTTAGAAAATGTAAATTTTGACATATTGGGATTGTCAGAAGTAAGAAAGATGGGTTGCAACATCGAAGAGTACAAAGATTACATCCTATGTTATATTGGAGAAACCAAAGGGTTACACGGAGTGGGATTCTTAGTAAAGAAAAACTACAAATCTAACATTGCCAACTTTATTGGAATCTCGGAAAGAGTTGCCCTACTCCAGCTTAAATTCGACGACATTTGTATCTCTCTAATTCAAGTATATGCACCCACAGAACGATCAAACGAAGATGAGATCCAAAAATTCTACACCGATATTTCAAAGGCACACTCCTTGGCCGACACGAAGGTGATCCTAATGGGTGACTTTAATGCAAAAATAGGACGCCCAAAAAAAGAAGAAAGCCTTATAATGGGTATCTACGGTTATGGCGAACGAAATGAAAGAGGAGAACGACTTATAGATTATGCCCGAGAATACAAACTATCAATCATGAATACATTTTTTAAGAAGAGAGAAAGTAGGAAATGGACTTGGATATCACCCGACCAAAAGACTAAGAATGAAATTGATTTCATAATGACAAATAACCCTAAATTGATATCTAACGTCGAAGTTATAAACAACATAAAATTTGCCTCCGATCATAGACTACTAAGAGCAACATTCCTGTTAAACCAACCAAAAAAGAGTAGAAAAGCCTTCAAAATTCAACCTAAGATACCGGAAACAGAAGATGAAATTAAAAATTTTACGAACCACCTTAAATTAGAAATTAGAGATAGAATGATATCAAAAAATGTCCAAACGTACTACAATCTAATGGTGGATGCCATCAAAAGTAGTGTGAAAATAAATAACAACACTCATACGAAAGGACATAAAATATTTAGCACAACCACTGAACATCTTATAAAAAAACGAACTGAATTGATTCTAACAAAAAACAAAGACAGACATATGAGACAAGAACTGAGTGAATTATTTAAAAAAACTAATAAGTCAATTCGTGATGATTATAGTAAACATAGAAGAAGTATCATAACAACAAACCTTAAGAAATTCAGAAGTACTAAAAAGGCTTTTAAACAGTTAAAGCTCCACAAAACATGGATACATAAACTAAAACAGCAAACAGAAGAAACAAAAACGAGGATGGATGTTATAGACCACGCAACGAAGTTCTACACGGAGCTGTATAAGGAAAGAGGAACAGACTATAACATGGAAGAACCACCGAACTTCGAAAACTCTTCCAACTTAATTAAGCCAATAGATGAAATAGAAATATACGAACAAATAAAACAACTGAAGGCTGAAAAATCACCAGGACCCGATGGTATACCTAACGAAATAATCAAACTAGGCGCACCTGTACTACTAAACCATTTAACTCGTCTATTCAACATGGTACTGGATACAGAAACAGTTCCGACACAATGGTGCACATCGGATATAATATTACTATACAAAAAGGGCAACCCGCTGGATATCGGTAATTACAGGCCAATCAGTTTATTAGCTAGTATATACAAACTTTTCGCATCAGTAATACTAAAAAGAATAAATCCGAAAGTCGACGAATTCCAAACAATAGAACAGGCAGGCTTCCGGTCAGGTTTCAGCACCACTGATCACATCCAGACGCTAGAACAGGTGATAGAGAAGTACAAGGAGTTTAACAGACCTTTGTATCTATGCTTTATTGACTATAGCAAAGCTTTTGACAGTATTAGTCATAAATCAATCTGGACAGCACTGAAACTATCCAACGTAGAACAAAAATACATCAACATCTTGAAAAACATATACGAAAATAGCACTAGCACAGTCAAACTTGAAACAAGGGGTGACCCAATCAAAATAGGAAGAGGAGTCAGACAAGGTGACCCTCTGTCACCAAAAATCTTCATCGCGGTGCTAGAAAACATATTTCGTAACTTAAACTGGACACGAAAAGGCATCAAGATTTCTGGTACTTATCTTAACCATCTTAAATTCGCAGACGATATTGTCCTATTAGCGGAGACATCTCAAGAACTCGAAGAAATGGTTCACTCACTAGATAGAGAAAGCTCAAAAATCGGCCTGGAAATGAATGGAACAAAAACAAAAATAATGACCAACAGCCACAAAATACCAATTGCCCTAAACGAGAACAACATAGATTACGTAGACAGTTATATCTATTTAGGAAAACAAGTTTCATTCATGAAGTCCGGAAACGAAGAAGAAATTGAAAGAAGAATCAATTTAACATGGAAAAAATTTTGGGCACTTAAAGAGATCCTAAAAGGAAATTATAGCTTAAACTTGAAGAAAACAGTGATAGATACTTGTCTCCTTCCTTGTCTACTCTATGGATGTCAAACCTGGGTATTCACGAATAAAGCGAAACACAGGATAAGATCAACCCAAAGAGCAATGGAAAGGAGTATGCTGAAAATAAGAAAAATACAAAAAATTTCAAGCGCCATTATTAGGAAAAAAACAAACTTGACTGACGCACTTAGCCAAGCTCTTACACTGAAATGGCAATGGGCTGGACACATCTCACGCTACTCCGATAATAGATGGACCATACAGACCACAAAATGGAGAGGACCTTTAGGAAAAAGGGAGGTTGGAAGGCCAAACAAACGGTGGACTGATGAGATAGTGCAAACTGCAGGGAAAAACTGGATAAATGTGGGCAAAGATAGGGAAAAGTGGAAGAGGTTAGGGGAGGCCTATACCCGTAAAGGGGCTCATATCTGACAAGTAATTATAACAAATGTTGCAACACTAACCTTACTAACCTAGGAAATAAGGAAAATGTATTACTAACTCATCTAACAACACTTATGCTGTACGAGGAAGGATATGAGAATAAAAGGCTTTTTTATTTTTATTTTATTTTATTTAGATTCACTTCAGTCCTAAGCACTATTTAATTATAAAAGTTTCATTGAATTTAGGTTCATTTGGAAAGGAACTACTATTATAGGTACGTCCAGTACGCGAAAATACTACCGTGTACGAAAAGGATTTACAAGATCTTCAAAATTGTTTGACAACTCGTTTGACTACCGCCTTGTACAGACAGGGTGAATTCGGACGGGTCAGCTTGTTCATCTTGACATTGAAAAGACTCTAATGGATACTGGATAATCTATATATATATATATAATAGGTAAAAGTGACTGACTGGCTGATGTATCAACGCACAGCTCAAACCACTGAACGGATCAGACTGTAGGTAATAAGGCATATATTATGACGTAGGCATCCGTTATGAAAGGATTTTCGAAAGTTCAACCTCTGTAAGGGGGTGAAATAGGGCTTTGAAATTTGTATGAAAATTTAACTTAACGTGAGCGAAGCTGCGGGCAAAAGCTAGTGCTAGATAAAAGGGTTACTTTATTTCAGGAGGTGTGGAATCCACAACCCGCCAACTACGCCAGCGATATTATCCATTTTATTCAGCTAGTATTTTTCTTACAGTTGTGTTGAGAAATTCGCGTCAACTTATTCCTACGGCTTTATGACTCAACTCCTCTCGAGCATGGCTGCGATTTGCGTGATAATGGTGCAACTTTCGGTGAGATATCACAGCGGAATTACTTTTTTACATAATTCAGATAAATTGCTTGGATGCTGCATTTATTTACAGTTGAGGTTCTTTGAATGTAAATGTAAATGTTTCTTCCTATATACAATTTTGGCCGACGGTCAATATTAGTGGAGAATAAACCAACTACGCAGAAGTTATTAGAGTGCATAAGTGCACTCTATTCCCTCACTCTCACATTAGGTACGAAATAACGATAACGATAATCCGTCACGACCAGAGGCAGGCGCAAGTTTTACATGCTGTCCTAGGTGCTTTTTGGTCCGAACCGGGACTCATATTATAGTAGAATACGCTATCAAGATGTACATTCTGTCAAAAAAGTACCAGAAATTCATCATTTGTTTCTAATTCCAAATTCAACTCAAAAATTATTTTTTGTCGCTAAGTTGACACAACTGTCGTCTATATTGCCGCGAAGTTTAAGCGTCAATTGTTATTTACTTTGTTTACAGTGCGCCATTTTGTCAGTTCATCTCAATAGTGTTTTGCGATTTTTACAATGAATGAAAACATCGAACAAAGAGTTTGTCTCAAATTTTGCATCGCAAATGGAATTTCGTGTCCAGAGTCGCTGAAAATGTTGCAGAAAGCTTACGGGGAATCTACTTTATCAAAAACACGTGCATACGAGTGGTACCATGCATTCAAAAGTGGTCGCGATGTGGTGGAAGATTTGCCTCGCTCTGGTCGGCCATCAACGTCTTCAACTAAAAGGCACAAGGCCATCATTGTGAATGAATTTTTGACCAAAAACTCAACAAATACCATCGAACAACTACCGTATTCACCGGATATGGCTCCGGCCGACTTTTTTCTCTTTCCAAAACTCAAATTACCACTTCGTGGCACCCGTTTTTGATCGATAGAAGACATGTAAAAGAGAATTCGCGGCAAGAACTGAAGTTGATTCCGAAAAATGCCTTTAAAAAATGTTTTGAAAATTGGATTATTCGTTGGCGTAAGTGTATTATTTCCGAAGGGGCCTACTTTGAAGGAGATACAATAAATTTGGAATAATAATTAACATTTTGTATATTATAGACCTTTTCCCGGTACTTTCTTGACAGAGTAGTATAGTGTTTTTTCCTTCCTTGCTTGTTATACTTTGAGTTATTATTTTGCATAAGTAACAAAACTTGAACTTTAGTAATAATGACCTTTTTTATTACAGCAAGATGCTTCTAGTTTAAAGTCAATCCGCCTAGTGTCTTCGCTAGCTTTCTTTGCTGTTATGATCATACAACTCGCCTTACAGTGCTTCACTAGTAATGAAATGACTAATCAGGTAAGAAGTGCCATCCTTCAGCCTGTTTGAATATATTTCTAGACATAGAACTTTTGGAAAATGCGCCACCAGACACGGTACTCCACCTAAGTAGGTACCACAGATCATAGAACTTAATTCTGTGATCTGTGATAGGTACCTACTCCTTCTTTTATCCGCTACAAGTTAGCCCCTTAACTGCCATCTCACCTTGTGGTACTGAGGGATGATGCAGTCTAAACCGCTTAGCGGTACGTCTTTTCCACCAGATCAGATCAGAGAAAATTCAGAAATTACAAAATACCCTACCGGTGATCGAACCCGGGACCTCCCGCTTATAAGACAATTACAGCGGTCACCACCACCCAACGGTCATCGGTTCTGCGACAGACTTGGCCTGTCCACTGCCACTTTAGCTTGCTATTGGAAAGTAGGTATGTTTACACATAATGTGAATTGGCAAGAGGAAAATAATTAATCAAATTGCACCGTCCCGCCTTGCCCACCACTACATCAGTCTCTAATGATACCCCATAGAAACTATACGTTTAAGCAGAGCAAAACCTACCAGACTAAATAAGTATTATGTATGAAATATGATTTTCACTTTTTAATTTGCCTTATATGCCATCGTGTGATTATAAGGTACCAAATTGGGAACTTTAGAGTGGCGTCTTCCTTTTTAGGGTTCCGTACCCAAAGGGTAAAAACGGGACCCTATTACTAAGACTCCGCTGTCTGACTGTCTGTCTGTCTCCAGGCTGTATCTCATAAACCGTGATAGCTAGAAAGCTGAAATTTTCACAAATGATGTATTTCCGTTGCCGCTATAACAACAAATACTAAAAATTAAAAATATATATATATTAAGGGGGGTCCCCATACAATAAACGTGTTTTTTTCGTATTTTTTGCTCAATATTAAAAACGGTAACAGGTAGACGGTTCAAATTTTCACAGAATATTAACTTGTATATTAACCTTAATAAAACCTTTCAAAATAAATAATTAAATATCAATAAAGTAAATATTAAAGGGGGGCTCCCATACAACAAACGTAATTTTTATTTTTAATACGTCATAAATCGTAAAACTTACTACAGGTTTGTACGGAACCCTCGGTGCGCGAGTCCGACTCGCACTTGGCCGGTTTTCTTTGCAAGTTACGTTAATTAGACTCAATAAAATATCAAGAAAAACCCGTAAACGAACTTAGAAACAAGTTTTATAATGAAAGCAATCTTGAAACAGGCCGGTCTGGTAGCAGATGCGGTTATGGCGTGCAAGTGGGAGCGAATGTCGCCGCGCTTTCGAAGACTTCTTACGCTGATGATGATGCGAGCGCAACGCCCGCTAAGGTTGACTGCGGCCGGTTTCGCCACCTTGGATAATAGCTGCTTTCTTTCTGTAAGAGCGAGGCCTTGTCCTTTTTTTTATCCACTACAAGTTAGCCCTTGACTGCGATCTTACCTGATGGTAAGTGATGATGAAGTCTAATGCTGAGATCTATATAGAGCGTACTTTGACTTTGCTTAGGCTTTACTTAGAATTAAAACGGGATGGACTTATGTGAGTATCATAAATCTATCTCGTTTTAACTCTGTCTTAAGTCAGAGCTAAAAGTACCTACGCTCTATAGATCTCAGACTAAGATGGTAGCGGGCTAACCTGTTAGGGGCATGGCAGATGAAACCCATACCCGGTACTATTCGGTTTCTACGCGGCATCGTACCGGTACGCTAAATCGCGTGGCACGTCTTTGCTGGTACTGGGTGGTAACTAACCACGGCCGAAGCCTCCCACCAGGCCAGACAAGGGAAAATTCAGAAATTATAAATTCCCAAATTGACCCTGCCGGGGATCGAACCCGGGACCTCCGCACGTTAAGACAACAGCGCTACGGAGGGCGCCAAAACTCGTCGTAGGACGACAAACGCGACAATGCGACTCGACGCGATGAGACAGTATCAAACATTAGCTAACCATTCACGTTGTCGCGTAGATAAATGTCTCATTCTCTATGAAGTCGTATGTTCGCCTCGCGTGGTGGCGCGTCGCTTTCATCGCTCACCTAGAGAAACGGGTGAGGCAAAACAAGTGTGATTTAGATTTTAGTGGCGTTTTTGGTTGTTTATTGTTACACTAGGCTTTTAGCTAATAGGCAATACATTAGTTATGTTAAGCAAATTAGATTGTAACTTCATTATCGTATTATAATTATTAATCCCTGTAATGATAATGTAAGAAGGTGAATAAAAAAGAGGTCCACATGATAGTGGAGGAGCTCTACTTAAATGGATCCGTACCTACCGCTAAAGTTCGATAAGTTCAAGTTCGTTTTTCGGGTTCAGTAGCCAAATTTGGCAAAAACGGAACCCTTATAGATTCGTCATGTCTGTCTGTCTGTCTGTCTGTCCGTCCGTCCGTATGTCACAGCCACTTTTTTCCGAAACTATAAGAACTATACTGTTGAAACTTGGTAAGTAGATGTATTCTGTGAACCGCATTAAGATTCCACCGAAAATTGGTTTGAACGAGATCTAGTAAGTAGTTTTTTTTTAATAATTTAAAACTTACTACAGGTTTGTACGGAACCCTCGGTGCGCGAGTCCGACTCGCACTTGGCCGGTTTTTTTTTTTTATACACTACAAGTTGGCCCTTGACTGCGATCTCACCTGATGGGAAGTGATGATGCAGTCTAAGATGGTAGCGGGCTAACCTGTTAGGGGCATGGCAGTTGTAATAAACCCATACCCCTATTCGGTTTCTACACGGCGTCGTACCGGAACGCTAAATCGCTTGGCGGCACGTCTTTGCCGGTAGGCGTCGTCTTTTTCGTGACGCGAATTAAGTTAAATACCTAGCTCAATTTGTTTAGTCTTTAAGGATGACCCCGTAGGTATAATCATAGTATAATATAATATATTATATAATATACCTATATGTTTTTTGGACATACAAACGTCAATATTTTTGGATCTTTAATCTAAATTCTATTTAAAATTGGATAGGTACCTACAATTCCATCGATGGGGAAAATTAAGAAAACTGCTCCTGACATTGTTTATTTTATTAGGATTTTTCATTTTTGACCAGTGAATAATATACCTGTACCTACATGTACCTACTAGGAAATAATATGTATACTTACATCTTATTAAATTTTAACTTTATGTATATCCAATTTATGTCATACATAATTATTATGTCTTGCCTAGCACTGGGTAGGTAAGTACCAAGTAGGTAAGTACCAAGTAGGTACCTACTTATCTACTCACTTTTCTTTTTCTATGTAGAGGTACTCTGTACTCTCTTAATATTCTGGTATCTAAGTAAAATATAAAGGTACATTCTCGTCGTATCATAACGTTGTTAATTGTAACAATTGAGTTCCAATGAGTGGAACGTAATTTTAATTACATGCCAATTACCAACGTATCTGGTACTATTAGCGGTGAATCTACCCACTCGTCATATACCTACTTGCACAGACCATACAACCAACCATAGGTTTACTACTCGGTGTATACTTGTATACGATTATGTATAATAGTGGTCTGAGTCTAACGATAATTTTTATTTATTTATTTATTTAGTGTTATTTTAGTACTTTTTTTACGATGAGTTATACTTTATCATCCCACTACTGGGCAAAGGCCTCCCTTCTCCTTCCACTCGAGAATAGAGAACATTACAAGTGGGGGAAAGTAAACTTTTTTTTGTTTCAGATAATGAAAGCAGCTTATTCATATTATGCAGTGTTAAGTCAAAAACAAGCTTCTAATAAATGAATAAACAAAATTAATTCATTAAATAAAACAATTAATATAATCAATTTTAAAATTTTATTACATAATACACGCACATAGCCCACTTAATATGCAATTTGAACAAAATATGATTGTAATAAATATTATACCTAAACATATTACTATTTATTAGAAGTACCTATAATCTATTATATACTATCACAGATCGTAAAGACAATATTATAAAAGTATGAATTAAAATATGTCCGATTAGTATTATTAACTTATATACCTACCTACTTATTAATTTTCTTAGTTTGTTTATTATTATGCCTTGACGACTATTCTTGATAATTTAAATTATATTAGGGAAGGTAGGTAATCTTCCAAAAATCACGTTTCCGTTTCCGTAGTGGGGTACCTACGTACGCCTACGCACCTAGGTACATGATCTTTGAAAGTTAAAATCTTTAGGCCTGATTTCCTCCAATGTTGCTTGCTAGTACGTCAGCAGTCACTCAGCTCCGTGGTCTGTGTACGTCAGTCACGCGTTCTATATACTAACGTACAATTCGCGCGCGAGTTGAGTGCAGAGTAAATGTATGTGTCACCATACATTTACTCTGCATTCAACACTAGTTGTCCTAGGTGAGCGACGAAAGCGACACGACTCCACAGAAAATGATAAACTGATCTACATGACAACGTAGGCTACAGGCCACCACGTGAAGGATCTGACACTGACGCACCGTATTGAGTCGCGTTGTCGCTTTCGTCGCTTGAACGTACCTACATGATCTGTAAAAGTTAAAATCCTCAGCTGATGAAGTCCTCTAAGCTGCGGCGCGGCGACGCTGTCAGCGTTCCAGCATCGCATCGCAATCTGGAGTTTATCAAAAGCTAGTTGTCTGTATTGTGCTGTATCGCTGTATTAATACACGCCACCGACTAGAAAAGATTAACTAGGTAAAGTAGGTACCTACTTCACGAAAACAGGATTGTTTTCGTAATGACTTTGAAATCCTACTAATATTATATAAGTTTGAAAGTTTGGATTTCGATCTATTTGGCTGATAGCTTATAACCTGACACAGATGCTACATTATATCCACCATTACCATACCATATTATGAACCAACATCCAAATATCCTGAATCCACGCAGACGCAGTCGCGGGTGTACCTAGGTATCTAGGTAGGTACCTAATCTTGTGTCAATATATATGGATTAACTAGTGTTAATCCATATCCATACCATATATCTATACTATATATATATATCTATATATATATAGTATTATTATACTCTCATTTATTTGTACATATTTTTATAAAATTATTTCTAAACACGTTTTAAATACATATATGAAAATACTACACAAAACACATTTAAAAATAATCTTATAAAACTTCCACCCACTGCGGGGTCTTAAAGACCCAAGCAGCCGGTAGTCAGGGCTCCAGAGAGAGGAACTTCCTCACAATTCGCGCCGTCTCAAGGATAACCGCCTTATTATTATTATTATTATATATATATATATCTATATATATATATAGTATTATTATTATTATTATTATTACTAGCTGATGCCCGCGACTTCGTCCGCGTGGATCGAGGTTTTTCGGTTCCCGCGGGAACTCCTTAATTTTCCGGGATAAAAAGTAGCCTATGTGCTATTCCAGACTATAATCTTGCTCTATGCCAAATTTCATCCAAATCCGTTCAGCCGTTGGGGCGTGATTGAGTAACAAACATACATCCATACATACATACATCCATCCATCCAAACTTTCGCATTTATAATATTAGTATAGATTATTATCTATACTAATCCATACTAATATTATAAATGCGAAAGTGTGTCTGTCTGTCTGTCTGCTACGCTTTCACGGCCCATCTGTTCAACCGATTTTGCTGAAATTTGGTACAGGGATAGGTTGGATCCCGGGGAAGGACATAGGCTAGGCTTTTTATCCCGGAAAATTAAAGGGTTCCCGCGGGAATCAAAAAACCTTAATCCACGGACGAATTTGCGGGCATATATTATGTACTTATAAAAAGTTACACAGTATCATGAACTACAATTAAATTGAAATGTTAATAACTGTATTCTAGGTGTCATAATAATATGATTATGCAATTGAGACATGTTATTAACGTTCATTATTAATTTCAAGTACCTAAGCTAAGTACTTACTCGTAGATAAGTACTTTAATAATATAATGTGAGTATGTAATTTGCTTTTATCCGTATTCCGTAGCCTTTTCTAACATACATTACATATTTTAGTAATACACAATCACATGTTCCACTTTATTTTACCACACAAAGTTAGTCAACCGAACTTAAACTGGTCGCCTCAAGTTTCGGTTGATAATACTTACAACTTCAGCCATGCACAATTCACATATCTACTTATATAAACCGGCTTGGGATTTTTATATAATTAAAATTTGTTCCCTTATCGTTCAAAGATCCAAAAGGCGAGGTTTCGGCGTCACGGAGCGAGATCTTTCAGGAGTCGACTTCAAGTCAAGTACAGTCATTTCCTCGCATCTGTAAATGTAAAATGTGAAAAATATAATTTTCAAATACCTACGATACGATAAATACGATTTCGAAATAACAAAACTAAATAGATATTTTTCATCCCTACTGATGACTGATACAAGGTTTGCATCCCACAAACGGGCTACTACATTTCAACGATAAGAAAATAGATGATTGTTTCACTTGCTCGAATTTTCTAAACTTTAATCGCGGCAACCCAACACTTGAGTATTGACCGAATTTCTTCGGCGGCCTCGCATAAGGAAAGAAGTCGTTGCGCGATTTTGAAGCACACGTCGTGCTATCGTGTGAGAGTAAGCACGCCCGTTCAAGGCTCCTAAGTTGCTACACCTACACTATGCGAATTTAGCTCGGTGCATGCTCCGCCAAGTGTTAAGATTTGCAGATTTATGATGTTTGCGAACATTTTAAAAATGTAAAATCGGCACAGTGGGTAATAAATCGCTGCCTGAACCACAGAATAGCTGAAAGCTCAACAAGCCGATCACGCGATGTAGCCTTTCTGTTTGCGGTGTCTGTAGACGTGCAACGAGCCTACAATTAACACTGTCCTCGGACCTCCCTGTTAACTTTAGGTGCGTGTACGCATAATATAGCCGAGACCGAGCGGATCGGCTCGCGCATCGTCGCTCGCGGCTTCAAGCGTGCACTTACAACGAGCCTACAAGTTACAACAATCACTGCATCTTCAACGCTCGTTTGTCGGTCCACGCTAAAAATTCTGCTCAGCTCGTGTACAGCGCTTTGCGAATTTAGTTCGGTGCATGCTCAGTTCCCCAAGCGTAGACGCAGCTTTATGTAGACTGTTGTGCATTAGAGATGAAACGGATGTCCGGTAACTATCCGGTATCCGGCCTATCGGGCGTACATTTATTATCCGGCCGGATACCGGATAGTAACTCAATATCCGGCCGGATACCGGATGTTCAAAAACTACGACAATTTCTTAAAATCAACTTTAAAACATAAGTTATTGTGAGGTGAATAATAGGAAAACGGGTTATAATTATGATGTCTTTTATTTATAGCTGAAAAGTTACAAAATCTCACAAAGGAAGTTGTCTTCCAAAAATGTTCTATTTTTATAACACATTTACAATATTTTTGATTTTGTCTTAAATCACACCCAAATCACGCACTTTACTCAGCAAGTAAACAATAACTTTTCGCTATGCAATTAAAATAATCACTCATAACGCCGGCCACGATCACTCACGATGAAACACGAAACCGCCCGAATTAATCCGATCGCTTTCGCTGTACCTGTGCGGCGCTAAACTTGTCACGACCTGCTACGAGACCACGGCCCGGATATTCGGCCATCCGGCGTCATAGCTAGCCGGATATCCGGTATCCGGCTAAACATTTATCCGTTTCATCTCTATTGTGCATACAAACCTATCTTCAGCAGATTGCGCCGCATTGAAGTACACGTCAGGTATATTGGAGTCGTGCTGACTCAGCAACGTGCTACCCGCGCGAGGCGAGTGAGGGCCGTGAGTCGCATAGGGTGAAAACGGCACGGTCGCTCGCAAGGCTGCCAGGACAAGCAACATTCCACCTGGAAAAATATTACGATTTTATGCCGTGTGAAATGAAATTCGTATTCGTATTTTGTGTGGTATTATAATATAGTTTCCATAACTTTGTATGGATGATTAGATGAGTATATTTTTTCTCCTATAGGTTAGAATTATTTAGGTTAGAGTTATTGAATAGTGAATTGCTTTATTTCCGGGCTGGGCAGTAAAGTACTAGCTAATATAATAAACCGCCTAACCAGAAAGAATTGTTCGATTCGGTTGTATTTGTAACGATTTGATGCCCACACAACCGCGTTATTTCAGGTTTTTAAAAATCCCTAAAAAAAAAGTAGTCTCGTCTTTATTTAATTACAATAATTATTATTCATGCGAAAATCACCTTAATCCGTTGCGGCGTTGAAGGACAAACCAACGAACAAACTCAGTTTCGCAATTATAAATGAATGATTAGTGATATCTGATAGTCAAGGAGTTTGTTCTAAAAATCTAGGTAATTAGGTAATCACGAAATTACTTACATCGATAATATAAGTAATTATAAGAGTATGTTAAAATATCCCTGGATACATTTCTGTAGTTATAATTTGTATACCTAAAGTAACTACCTACTCTAATTAAATTGTATAAAGTTTGTCGGAGCCATGAAACTCAAAGCAAGTTTGTGTCTAATGACTGTTCAGCCGAACTTTCGTCCTGCAGTTGTACGTATTTACATAAAGCTCAGTTTCAACCACAAACGATAAATTAAGTAACGAATACATTCTCCAAGCCTGTTTGACTGAACATGTTATTAACGCCTGGCCGTCCTTGCATTGGCTATAGTAACTAAATTACAGAGGATTACAGAATTACTTAAATGCCCGGACATCGAAAATCAGGGGTCCACCAACCAAAGAAAATTTAGGCTTCCCGACGCCTACATTTTCTTTGGTTGGTGAACCCATGGGCGTTGTTTTCTTTATCAGCTGATTGGTCATCATCATTTCGCTCCCCGCATTTTATGAAAAGAACCATGCTCAGACACTCGAGCGAAGCTATAGTCGACACTATTTACGTCTCTAAAGCATATCTATAGTGTCAATTTCTATAGGTACCATATATTATCATTGCTGCATTACAAATTTTACCTCAGTCCTCACCTGACACTGAACCAAAAATGGTAAGGTTAGCGAACAGTATCTCTGCATCCACGCAGGCGTAAAATGGCGCCCTTGCCCGACCGCATGACCACCGCATGAAGTCCCAGTATTACCTATTCTGTGGTACCAGCACCACAGCTTTATAGAACTGTCCCTGCGACGACGGCACAGCGAGTCCACGAACAGGATGACCACGCACTCGTCTCCAACAGGGACATTAGTATCGCACCCACACTGCGCAAAATTATGAAAAAAGTTTTGAGCATATACGTAGCTCATTCCTCACCTGACACTGAAGCCAAAATGGTAAGGTTGGCAAACAGTATCGCTGTAGCCACGCAGGCGTAAAATGGCGCCCTAGCTCGACCGCATGACCACCGCATGAAGTCCCAGCACCGCAGCTTCATAGAGTACTCCCCGCGACGGCACAGCAAGTCCACGAATAGGGCGACCACCCACATCGTCTCCAACAGGAAGATTAGTATCGCACCCACACTGCGCAAAATTATAAAAAAAGTTTAAATTCAGATTTTGTGGTTTAAATTCAATAGTTGTGGTTTAAAAAATAATTTAATTTTAATAGTAATAAATTTTAAATTTAAGGTTTATAAAATCCACAAATATAACGGAGTTTCGTATAGTAAAACAAAGAATCCTTAGTTAGTCGTGCCAAGACGTGCTTGGTCATGTGGTCAATAATAGTTCTATACAGGTATGTCATGGTGATAATATGTTGCCTGTCTGCCAGTCTGTGTCGGTCTGTGTGTGTGTCTGTCTATCTATCTACAAGATTTTCAAGGCCCGTCTGTTGAAGCGATTATGACGAATTTTGATACAGATATTGATATGGGTAGCATCCTGGGGAAGGATATTATCAAATTGGCTAGCCCGGTGGCTATTTCAATCCCGGAAAATCGAAAAGTTCCCACGGGATTTTCAAAAACCTAAATACCTAATCGCAGACGAAGTCACGAGCGCATAGGTATTATCAACTGAATCAACTATAGCTGCTATACCTTATATGAAACCTGTTAATACTACAAAGAGAAGTTTTTGCTAAAATTTTGAAAATGAAGGTAGGTACTTAGATAATAGATATGTCCTGAACATAAAAAGCGAAAATGACAAAAAATTAATGGTTCACTCCGAGGTTTACCAGCCTCGAATAGATTATTTTAAAATCATTACGAAGTCAGAATTTTGGAAATAGAATACTTATAGTTATCTATACTCTGTACTAATATTATAAATGCGAAAGTTTGGATGGATATATGGATGGACTAGCTAATGCCCGCGACTTCGTCCGCGTGGTTTAAGTTTTTTTTATTCCCACGGGAACTCCTTAATTTTCTGGGAGAAAAACGTAGCCTGTGTCACTCTCCAGTTCCTGAACTATACCCATGCCAAAAATCACGTCGATCGGTAGCTCCGTTGCGGCGTGATTGAAGGACAAACCAACAAACAAACACACATTCGCATTTATAATATTAGTATGAAAGTATGATGGTTGTTACTCAATCACGCCAGAACGGCTGAACGGATGATGAAATTTGGCACAGAGATAGATTATACTCTGGAATAACACATAGGCTACTTTTATATTTTATTTATTATTATTATTATTATGAAAATTAAAGAGTTCCCGCAGACGAAGTCGTGGGCATGAACTAGTTAGTAATAATGATCGTTATAAAGTTTTTGGAAAAAGCATGGATACGGACCTCCTTAGTCCCTACCTTTTGCGTGTTCTGAATAATTTTAATTGCATTTGGCAAGTTCTACCTTTCTCTACCCTCCTAGATGGTAAAGTACCATCTAGGAAGGTAGAAAGTATAGTCATCGATTTTTAAAGACTTGTCAGTTTCTAGAAAGATAATCAACTTTTACTTAGTCTTTAAACAGAGTCATTGACTGCTAACTAGGTCGCAGTTTCAGTAGGTTTGCTTTCTTTTATAGTCCAAAAGTAAGTAAGTATATTGTCGTCAAGTGCAAGCCTATCTCGAACAAAAGAAAAAAAAGGGGGGGAAAAGAGTAAAAGTTATTTTCTGGTTATGTGAAACAGGTACAAACCAAGTCAAAATTCTTGGGCACTTACTGCAAGTTACGTAATACTTTGCTGATCTTCTCAATTGAAACACAATATGTAGAACTTAGAGGGTCACATGCCGAGACTAAAAATATCTATAGTGTAAACAAGATAATATAAAAGAATCTTGCTTGTACTGGTGAATTATTAATTAGTTTTCCGAGAAGGATTCACAATCAGATTTCATCTTGGTTTCTTTTGATCAGCATGAATTTGAAACATATAGGTAGGTACGTGTAGGGGTATCGAAAATTTAGATACTTAGATACACTAACTAGAGTTAGTTAGTTAGGCATTAAGTACGTAGAGATCAATCATACTAATATTATAAATGCGAAAGTGTGTTTGTTTGTTGGTTTATTAGTCCATTCATTTTAGATTTTTTCACGGCAAAATTTATAATTTTTTGAAACCACTGTGGTTTTATACCTATGAGTGAGTACATTAAAAAACACAACTCTCCCCCCCCTCCGGTGGTGGCTTCCCCCCTCCCCACCTTGAAAAGTGTGCCATTTTGCAGATTTCCTAGATTTTCAAGAAAACTATACAAGCTAGGACAAAACCGTCAAAGAGAACATTGTTCCTTAATAAATTACCTACAAATAAGTTTATAACACTTATTATGATAGGAGTTATAGTTTACAAGCTATGGTGCGTTAAAGTTGACTAAAAATCGCAGCTCAGTAAAATTAGCCAATTTTCAACATTTTATATGTATTCTGTAATTTCTAGAAAACTATTAGAGTTAGGCAAAAACTGTCAAAAGTAAAAATAAACACCATTTAATGACCTACAAAAAAAATATTTAGTTCATAAAGATAGGACTAATAATTTCGCATATATATCCACGTATTGTATACGAAGAAAAATAAAAAAATTGTTAGAATCCTGTGTTATTTGCAATTTGCACAAAAACTATTAGAGCTAGGAAAAATCCTTCGAAGACCAATTAATTTCATTAAATTACCTACAGAAAAATGTTATGGTTTATTTAGATAGGACCAATAGTTCGAAAAATATGACTACCTTTATTACATGAAAAATTTTTTTTTTCAAAAACCTTGTATATATTTTGTAATTTTCACAGAAACTATTAGAACTAGGAAAAAAAATATCAGAAGCAAAAATGAATTTCATTAAATTACCTCCAAAATAGTTTTTAGTTTATTTTGACAGAACTAATAGTTTCGGAAATATTGCTGTCTAACTTGCATAAAAAAAGAAACCCTTGTAAAATCCGTAAATGTTTTTTGTAATTTCAAGAAGAAGTATTACAGCTAGGAAAAAAGCTGTCAGGACTTAGGACAAAGATAATTAATTTACCTATAAAATAGTGTTTAGTTTATTTTGATAGGACAAATAGTTTTTGAAATATACCTTGCTATTTTGTAAGAACCGGTGGTAGTCATGTTGACTTAGCATAATAGTATGGAATGAATAGAAATTAACCCCTAAATAAATAAAGTTTTTTTTTTATTTTAGGCCCAAATGATGCCATCCTTCCTCCACACTCCCCCAACCCCCCTCCCCCCTCCCCTCTCTCAAACATCTCGCCGATTGTGCTTTGATTTTAATTTTGAATAAATTAAAAAAAAATTTAAGATATATAATAAACACATATTACCTAATGCCCCCTTTTTAGGGTTCCGTAGCCAAATGGCAAAAAACGGAACCCTTATGGATTCGTCATGTCTGTCTGTCTGTCCGTCCGTATGTCACAGCCACTTTTTTCCGAAACTATGAGAACTATACTGTTGAAACTTGGTAAATATATGTATTCTGTGAACCGCATTAAGATTTTCACACAAAAATAGAAAAAAAAAACAATAAATTTTGGGGGTTCCCTACACTTAGAACTGAAACTCAAAAATTTTTTTTCATCAAACCCATACGTGTGGCGTATCTATGGATAGGTCTTCAAAAATGATATTGAGGTTTCTAATATCATTTTTTTCTAAACTGAATAGTTTGCGCGAGAGACACTTCCAAAGTGGTAAAATGTGTGTCCCCCCCCTGTAACTTCTAAAATAAGAGAATGATAAAACTAAAAAAAATATATGATGTACATTACCATGCAAACTTCCACCGAAAATTTGTTTGAACGAGATCTAGTATGTAGTTTTTTTTTAATAATTTAAAACTTACTACAGGTTTGTACGAAACCCTCGGTGCGCGAGTCCGACTCGCACTTGGCCGGTTTTTTTATGCTAAAATGACTGGACTACAAGTGCAACAATGGCGAGGAAATGTACTGTTGAGTCTAGAAAACTGGGACTGGAAAAAAAACAACTTTATTCGCCCATACATACTACAAAGTCACCAGCTCCAGCATAGAGCTGATCTGATGATGGAACCAGGAGGTGTATAGGGGAACTCTTCAATTATTATCAGTAAGCCCCTCGAGTATGGGCTCAATTGGTTTGTTTTAAATATTCCAAGCGTGTTTTTGAACTAATTTAAGGCTTATTTTACTGAGCTGCGAATTTTAGTCAACTTTAACGCACCATAGCTTGTAAACTATAACTCCTATCATAATAAATGTCATGAACTTATTTGTAGGTAATTTATTAAGGAACAATACTCTCTTTGACAGTTTTGTCCTAGCTTGTATAGTTTTCTTGAAAATCTAGGAAATCTGCAAAATGGCACACTTTTCAAGGCGGGGAGGGGGGAAGCCACCACCGGAGGGGGGGGGAGAGTTGTGTTTTTTAATGTACTCACTCATAGGTATAAAACAACAGTAGTTTCAATTAATTATTAATTTTGCCGTTTTCCCCATACATTGAAATCTAGAATGAATGGACTATATTGGTTTGTTGGTTTGTTGGTTTGTCCTTCGATCACACCGCAACGGAGTCACGGATTTTTGGCATGGGTGTACCTACTTACTTGAGGACCGGAGAGTGACATAGGCTAAATTAAGGAGTTCGTGTGGGTATCAAAAAAAACTTAAACCACGCGGACGAAGTCGCGTGCATCAGCTAGTATTGGATATGTTATAAATTATTTAATGTTATGGATTAATATATAATTAGTAGGTATAGTTTAGCGTAGCTATAGCTAATGCTACTTAACTGTTTACTAAACTGTTAGGTATTCGTTATATGGAATACTTTCCTGATACTTGAGCGTTCTCCGAACCTTCGACGATTTTCATCAGAGCTTCACCTAACCAATCGCCACATTGAGAGAAATATCCTGAGTCTCAAGGTTCCTTCTTATTTTTTACTTCCAAAAAAAAAAGCACCGAATCGAACAACTGTAAAAATGTTACTGTACCTATATAACCAGGCAAGAAAATAAGAAAGAACGTTGTGACAATCCAAAAATCTTACTTCTAGGTACCTATGCCTAGTAACAGAAGTTTATTATGTAACGGGTAAATAAAGAATTCCCTTTTGAAGAAAGAGGCGTAAAAGGCATTGAAATAGAATGAGTAATAGAATCAGGGTCACGAACAAAAATTATCGCAAAAATGACCCAATTTGACAACACATAAATATTTGAGTATCTGACTGTTAAATGTAGAAAAAGGTATTATATTAGCAACAACTTCAGTTAATTATGCACCTTAATACTAACACATAAAGCTACATTACGATTAGAAAATATTAATTTTTAAGACATTCTGTCATCAGAGAAAAGGTAGGAATAACCTTTGAATCCAAAATAAAAAGTAATTTTTAAAATATGTACAAAAATATTTATTATTAAAATAAAACTTAATGTGTAAGCAATAAGGTACGTCATACGTTGCCAAATTGGTACCTTTACACTATTTTGGAACTAGACGCAACTCTTGGCATCACATTGTCAATATCAACAACGTTAATTTATTATAAACCTTAATACTTAGCTTTTAGGATAATTACGAATTTAGTATATTTATATTTAAGTCCTTTTGTCTTGTAGAAAGGCAAAAACAAAAAAATTCAATGGAACGAAATTCAAATAGAACAATGGAGACATGGACTTGCAGAATATTTTTTGCTGTGTATGTTCGTGTACTAGCTTACGCGCCCCAGCAACTCACTTAAATGTGTTATACTTGTACAGTATAATTTATTTATCAAAATAAAAATTGAGACAGCTTTGGTGCGTAGCACTGCGAAAAACCACGTAGGTTTAAATTGCGTACCTTTACTCTTCTATCAATATTTATAACTATACAATGCTATGATCTACATTAGTATCTGTGTAAAAATACGAGGAAACTAAAACTAAACTACCTAACATTTATTTAAGAAGTAAGAGTAACTTATATTTTAAACTAAATGATTCCCGCGACTTCGTCCGCGTGGATTAAGATTTTTTGATTCCCGCGGGAACTCTTTAATTTTCCGGGATAAAAAGTAGCCTATGTCCTTCCCCGGGATACAATCTACCCCTGTACCAAATTTCATCAAAATCGGTTGAGCAGATGGGCCGTGAAAGCGTAGCAGACAGACAGACAGACGGACAGACAGACAGACAGACACACTTTCGCATTTATAATATTAGTATGGAAGTATGGATTATCCTTAGTTAGTTTCATTTTAAAATCAATACCAAGGTTAAAAATCTACGTTTTACTGACGTATTACACTGAACGCAATTGATTTGCTGCTACCCGATGGGCGGATGAGGAGTTCCGCCTTCCATCTCTGAATTACTACTCGTCAAATCTTCATGAAATTGACATGTGACCAACCTGATAATGTAAAGAAAAAATAATTGTGAAAATCGGTTGATATTTGATGGAGTTACGGAGTAAAATCCACAAAACATCATCCGACATTCCAAAGGAATCCTATCGTTAAACAATAAGAATAACTTGTATTATTATAATATATATGTATATTACATGATGATAATTCTATTTTTACGGATTGTTTGAACTTACTCATTAAATAATTTATCAAAAAATTGGTAAATAGATCCCAAAAGTAATTTATTGACAGACAATGCTCAGCTTAAGCCTCTATAGGTACTATTTTATTTCGATGTCTAGAAGCATGAAATTTTGAACAGGATTTCTTTATTCAACTTATTTTGTTGTACGAAGAAATTTGTATTAATAAATAAATAATAAAATTTGGAAATTCACCCACTAAGAGGGTAAAATACGGGATTAAAACTTGCAAAAATCAAAATTTACGTGAACACCGACTTCTCTCCACAACTATATCTACTTTCTCTACTCAACTGGCTTTGATGCCGATTCAGATTTAGGCTTTGCGGCTTTTATTCTATTTTACTAATTTTTTTAATATAATATTTATTTAAAGAACTAAAGTAACCGACATTGCTCGACGTGTTGCGAAGCTGAAGTGGCAATGGGCGGGGCACATAGTTAGAAGAACCGATAGACGTTGGGGTCCCAAAGTGCTGGAGTGGCGACCACGCACTGGAAAGCGCAGCGTTGGCAGACCCCCTACTCGCTGGACGGACGACATCAGGAGAGTCGCAGGGAGCCGCTGGATCCAGGCGGCGCAAGACCGCGGCGTGTGGAAATCCCTGCAAGAGACCTATGTCCAGCAGTGGACGTCTATCGGTTGAGGATGATGATGATGATGATGATTTATTTAAAGTATATAATATATTTATGTACCCAATGTATTTTATGTGTACTTATGTAACTATGTAGGTATGTGTGTTTACAGTAATATCAATTTTATCAAAATGAATTTGAACATAATATAATGTGTTTTTTTAGATGGCTTGAATAACTCTACTGCACATCGAAATGGATTGCTAGGGAATCTACAAACAACAATACTTTTAAAACATCAATACTACTCCATGCATCCCCTGTATCCAGAACAGTCAATGTTTGTTGCAATATTTGACGCATTGTCACAAACATTGGCCAAACAATAACAATAATATTAGCACAATTTTTATATGAGCACTGCGGCATTTTGACGCGTCGTTATGTTGGCTATGGTTGGCCTATACTAATGGCAAGTAAGAGCACCTTCGTATTTTGTGCTGTAACTTTTCGGGGACAATTTTGAAGCGCTAATCGGACATCTAGTATAGGTACTAAAATTCTACATCAATGGTAAAAGGCATGTGAGATGTTGTACGGTCTACGTAAACAGTATTTCAGTCTCTCGGCCTCCTTTTAGGCTGATTACACCTACCGAGTAGAGAAGCGAGACAGTACTCTCGGCCGAGTACTCGGTGCGTATAAACACTTCGCCGAGTGCTCGGCCGACCACTCGGCCGAGCAAAGTGGTGAGACAATAGCTCGGCCCCCATTCTATTTACTAGGCCGAGTACCCACCCTCCCGCTTCCCCGCACTGTCTCGCTCGCTCACTCGGCAGGTCTGAACACGCACTGTCTCGCCTCTCGGCCAGTCGATTCTTGCTACGCCGCGCGCGCAATTGTTTTCTTGTGGTTATTATTTAAAAGTAAAAAACAAGTTCAACGTAGAATTTACGTAGTAATACAGTAGTTTTACGTACCTACGTAATAAAATACAGCATGGCTACTTATAATAAATGGGACATTGAAACAACTATAAAATTCTAAAAATAAAAAATTCTATAAAATTCTAATTCTACCAGAAGAGGTTTATGCAGCTTTGTGGATTTTCTAATAATTTTTTTCCGATCCATATCAGCGTCACTTGTCCTTGTAGGTACCGGGTATAAACTGAACTGACTGACTGTCTCGCCGCAATTTCTAAATATGGTATAAACACTCACTCGGCCACAGCACTGTCTCGGCCGAGTGACATTTTAGTCTCGCTTCTCTACTCGGTAGGTGTAATCAGTTTGCGAGTCGTCTCATCAAAAAGCGTTACGCATTTATCATCTCGCTACTCTGGTTTGTTTATCACCTAAAAGGATGTTTCTTTGACTTGTTACATGTACTTACCCAAATTTGGTACGTGCTTAACCAAGAATACGCTAACTACATGTTACCGACCTCCGTGGCGCGGTATTGAGCGCTGGTTATCATAACGTGCGGAGGTCCCGGGTTCGATACCCGGCAGGGTCAATTTGGGAATTTATAATTTCTGAATTATAAATGGCCGTGGCTAGTTACCACCCTACCGGCAAAGACGTGCCGCCAAGCGATTTAGCGTTCCGGTACGATGCCGTGTAGAAACCGAATAGGGGTATGAGTTTATTATAACTGCCATGCCCCTAACAGGTTAGCCCGCTACCATCTTAGACTGCATCATCACTTCCCATCAGGTGAGATGGCAGTCAAGGGCTAACTTTTAGTGGATAAAAAAAACTTAGTTCCCGCAAAATAAAGTAGGTACCTTTTCTACCTATTTTGCTTTATTTTTTGGAGACGACGGGCGAGTAGTGTTAACTTTACTGCTTCATAAAGTCTACTTACATCAAGCCAGGTGCAACTTCGTAGTCCAGAACCATAAGTTGAGCACCTGCACCACTCATCACTGGCAACAAAAAAAAATCTTTTTTACCAAGTCGCTTGTCCATCTATACTTACTAAATGCGAAAGTTTGGATGCATAGATGTATGGATGGATGTTTGTTATTCAATCAGCCCCCTTATCATGTAAGAATGTCCGATCAAAACGTTAAAGTTCGTCGTCAAAGTTTATAAACCATAACAGCATTAAATTAGAGCTCAATTTCGTGTATCCATTCTTATACGTTCGAGTATCGTTCATACCTAAACGTATAAGAATGGGCAGACGAAATTGAGCTCTAATTCAATGCTGTTATGGTTTATTTTACTTTGACGAAAATCTTAAACGTTTGATCGGACATTCTTACATGATTGGTACCCTGCCCCCCTATTACGTAAGAATTGTCCATCAAACGTTAAAGATTTTTGTCAAAGTAAAATAAAACCATAACGGCATTGAATTAGAGCTCAATTTCGTCTGCCCATTCTTATACGTTTAGGTATGTACGATACCCTAAACGTATAAGAATGGGCAGACGAAATTGAGCTCTAATTCAATGCATTCATTGTTTATTTTACTTTGACGAAAGTCTTTAACGTTTGATGGACAATTCTTACGTAATAGGGGGGCAGGTCAGAACGAATGAACGGATCTGGATGAAATTTGGCACATATTATAATATTAGATTATTTTCTCATAAATAAATAAACCGTGTTTGGTGGCGCGCTCTCGAAAAGGCCTATGTCCAGCAGTGGATGCATACAGGCTGATGGATGGATGGATGGATGATAGATTATAGTCTGGATTAACACATTTAAGCTACTTTTTATCCCGGAAAATTAAAGAATTCCCGCGGGAACCAAAAAACCTCAATCCACGCGGACGAAGTCGCAGGCATCAGCTAGTTTACCATAATTTTAAAATGCTTAATTTTTTCAACTTTTTTGTTCAAGCGGGCAAGTACAAGAGGAGAGTGTAACATTTTGGAAGTACGAAAATAATATATTTCGTAATAAAAATGGTTATGGTTTATAAAGACGTGAGAGCTATTCCCTACCTTATCTTAGGTAAGAACTGGGAAGTCCTAGGTGCGATAAATATTGCCGGCATGGCCAGTTTTGGAATTTATAATAATTTTCTAAATTGTCTCTGCGGTCTGGTATGCTACTTACCACCCTATCGGCAAAACAGTAGCGCCATGTGATTTAAAATTACGGCGCGAATCGCGATGCCGCGTACAAAACGATTACGATGATTAGTGCCAGACTCTATCCAGGGGGTCTACTCTCTTTCTCTAAAACGAAACTTCGCAAACAAACGAACGAAATTTTGTTAACTCCTCTCCTACATAATAATATCTCTATGCTCCTCTCTATTTCGTTTTCGTACACGCAGACGAAGTACGGATCCATAGAAAATTTTCGTGACCGATTGAATTGAACGATTTTGTGTGGGTCTAATAACCGACTAATTACGTTCGTTTGCGAAGTTTCGTTTGAGAGAAAGAGAGTAGACCCCCAGGTTAGTCCGATTCCATCTAAGACTGTATCGCGCTTAGGTATATAAATAGTAGGTTATACATAAGTATATGTAACCCATGCAAACAATGTAAATAAACAATCAAAAACAAATCTTACCTACCTATGGCCGTTATGAGTCCCCATAATCTGGCAATAGGCTGTAATAAATCCCACAACCGAGACTCTAAGGTCTTCTTTGGCACAGGTCTTTTTACGGTAGGAATTCTTTTATTTGCACTATGAGACGGACTAGTCCCAGTTTCCGGGCCGGCCTGGTTTAATTCGACGGCCACACTCATCTTGTTACTTCATCACAGCTAATTAAATTAAACCTACTACGAAATCACGACAAAAAATGAAAAATATTATCAAGGTTTCCTTTACGGTCCAAATGATTTACACGCACCAAATTTATTACACACTCCGATGATAATATGATAACACTGCGAATGTAAAAATAAACCTGTATAAAATAACGTTTGTAATAAAACGTGTATTAGGTATACCTAAATCACAAGAGTTGACTTTTATTTAATTATTTGCATAGTAATATGTAATTTTTAACGGTTAATTTTAAATAAAAATAAGATTATTTAGGTAGTTAGTTAATATGTATTTCACATAATATTAATTAATTCACTTTATTGATATACAAATTAATTAAGAATTATTAAGATGACAAAAAGTGATCAACGATATTGTTGATAGTACATTTTGTTTGTATGTAAAAAACGCATCTGCTTATTTACTAATATCTTGGCTCCATGCCAGAACACAAATATAACACCTTGAAACCAACGACATATCTTGAAACACTTCTTGTAAACACAACGGTGAAGTTATTATAAATGTTTTTTTAATGAATAATAAGTAAATTAAAAACTCACAGAACTACGTAACTATTATAGCTCTATTAAAAAAATGTAACGCTACGATTCGCGTCTATTCTCATGGACGCACCGTATCACTCTGGGAGTCTTCAGTCTGGCTGAAAGTTACAGCCCGACGGATCTGTGGTTTTAAGATGAAACCTACGAGTGTGAAATGAACGTCCAAGAACACAGTCTTTATCATACTAATATTACAAACTAGCTGATTCCCGCGACTTCGTCCGTCTGGTTTAAGTTTTTTTTTGATTCCCACGGGAACTCCTTAATTTTCCGGAATAAAAAGTAGCCTATCTCTCCGGTTCTCAACTATACCCATGCCAAAAATTACGTCGATCCGTTGCTCCGTTGCGGCGTGATTGAAGGACAAACCAATAAACCAACAAACACACTTTTGCATTTATAATCATTAGTATGTTATTAGTAGGTATGATGAAGCGTTTCTCTTTTGTTTGTCCTTCAATCATGCCGCAACAGAGAATCGGATCGACGTAATTTTTTGCATTGGTTTACATGCGGACCGAGTGACAGACTACGTTTTATCCCGTAGGGCGATTGTGTAAAACCTGCATCAATCATTGTTACAGTATCAATAATAATTGTTGTGATTGGCTGAATTTATGGTACCTATTCTTGCTGCGTAACTGCCTCGTTGGTCTAACTCTAGTGGTTCTCATGTTCGACTGCGACTGACGAGGTCCCGGGTTCGAATCCCTGATCGGGCCATAATTAAGTGTTGGGTTTTTCTGATTAGAAATTCTCAGTATCTTATACTAGCTCGGAGTTAGGAAGTTGGCGGTGTTTCACCCCCGTGCCTCGGAGAGCACGTTAAGCCGTCGGTCCCGGTTATTAGATATCACTAACATGATAATAGTCGTTAAATCCGCCAACCCGCATTGGAGCAGCGTGGTGGGTCTAAGCTCTAATTCCCTTCTCTCCTATATGAGGGTGGAGGCCTGTGCCCAGCAGTGGGACGTTAATGGGCTGTAGTGGTGGTGGTGGTGGTTGCTGCGTCAATGGATTTTGTCCAATAGTGGAAGAGTGTTAACCAATCAGAGCAGCAGTGGGACGTTAATGGGCTGTAGTGGTGGTGGTGGTGGTTGCTGCGTCAATGGATTTTGTCCAATAGTGGAAGAGTGTTAACCAATCAGAGGTGATTGCGATCGTTACACTGTAGCTGTCAGTTTTAGCCAATCGCCCTGCCGGAAAATTAGGGAGTTCCCGTGGGAATTAGAAAAAAAACTTACACAACGCGGACGAAGTCTCGGGCATCAGCTAGTTAGTGAATGAATTACTTACAGATAGTGTATACCTACGCAGATAACGTAGGTATGCAGCTGTCCTTACGTAAACGGAATTGGGAAACCGACCTTCAGATTTAATTTATTAACATTTTTACTTGTTTTATCATCAACTATCGCTTTATTTTTATTTTTAGAATGAGTTGATTTGAAGTTGAAAAGAACGAAGGTTTTCTTGTTTCTCTACGGAACCCTGAAAAGAAGACGTAATAGGTACCTATATATAAAAAAGTGGGCTCAGGGCTGTAGTGGTGGTGGTGGAGCATCACCGTGGATGCCCGCGACTTCTCGCGTAGGTATCTCATGAGACAGTTGAAGTTTTCAGTGTGGATACTTATTGCCGCTAAGTGGCCGCTAACAAGAAATAATAAAAATAAAATAAAATCCATACTAGCATTATAAATGCGGAAGTTTTATCTGTTTCTCTGTCTGCTACGCTTTCCCGGTCCATCTGTTAAACCGATTTTGATAAAATTTGGTAGGGTACATTGATAGGTTGTGTCTCGGGGAAGGACATACTTTTTATCCCGGAAAAGTAAATAGCTGTTCCTCCAGGAATCAATAGAAATAGAGCTTAATCCACGCGGACGAAGTCGTGGGCATCATCTAGTGGTTTATCTATAGCTTATATACTTACTACTCTTTTTTATTCCACTACAAGTCACCATTAAAGCGATCTCACCTGTTGGTGGTAAGCGATGACTGATGACGCAGTCTTCTTTGGTAGCGGGCTAACCTGTTATAGTTGTGGTAGGTATGGCAGTTATATTAAATCCTAATCAGTTTCTACTCGGCTTAATAAAGGAACGCTAATTAATCGTATACCGCCACCTCTTTGCCGATAGCGTGGTAACAGCAACGGCTGAAGCCTCCCACCAGATCAGACCAGAAAATTCAGAAATTACATAGGTATTAACGTTAAAAGGTTAAACGTTTGGGAAGGAACTGGCCCCTAAGATACGGGTCCTCCTAGTTTAGGGGCCAGGAATTCACTGTATTTTTGTATTAAGTTAATTTGATAATAAAGATTTCTATTTCTATTTCTATTATTATTCTCAATAATTGACCCTGCCGCGGATCGAACCCTGGAGACGGAGTCAGGACCTCCCACTTGAAAAACCATAGCGCCAAGGAGGTCTTCAAACTCTGGGTAGTTGCCTATTTGCTGTCAATAAAAACTATTGGGTTAAAAATTCGAGAAAGTGGATAAATCAATGACGAAATTCTTTATTCATTGGGATAAATGCTTTCATTTAGTCAAAGTAGGTCTACTTTAGATACTAAGTAGAACCCAGATCCATATTGTAACGTTTTTTTTATTTAGTGTTGCTAGCTCAAAATCATTCTTGGAATCAGGCGGAAGAGGGCGGAAGTAAAGAAATAATTTAATTTCCTACCTCCATGGATATTATTGATTTTGTCTATGATATTGCCAGAAAGCTTTGCAGAAAAATGTATACTGATTGGTTTAAAAATTATTGCTTCTCTCGGATTGGTTGATGAGCATCTATCCCGCTTGTGGTGATCCCGTGTACCGCCGATGCCTGTGACTCAATGACGAAGTAGTACTATGGTACTTCCTTCGTCATTGGAGTGCCTGCTCGCTAGTGGTGGGTCGTTGTCGTATTTTTGACGGACGAAACGCACACGAAACGCAACCGTTATCCCAATGACGAAAACGGTTGCTGAAAACGGTCGTCGTTGCAACTGGTTTGAAGATGGCTTATAAGCCGTCCGGTTGCGACGACAACCGTTCTTTGGAACGAAACTTATTTAATATGGAATAGAATTGCGTTTTTTTTTTTTGTTAAACGGTTACAGTTTCTTACAACTGTTAGGTAACAATTTCAAATATAAAAAATCGTTTATTAAATTTGACCGTCGCTTCACGAACGGCAGGATAGGTTAGTCTACTGGTAATACATTATCGACTGTATATCATGGGAAAAAAGTTCATGTTCATTCATATTTTGAGAACGAACGTGGAACGATAAGGACGACGTGTGGACTCTCGACTGTATTTTATTAGGCGTAAAATAAAAAATCACACCAAGTTACCTATTCGAAGACTGGTACTTTGTGCAATGAAGACTGTTTTACCCAGAACGTAAAAACGGTTTCACCGTCGCAGAACAGAAAACGGTCTATTGAAACGGTTCGTCGTCGCAACGCCCACCGCTACTGCTCGCTATTGACATTTGACTCGCGTCATGTTCTGTGCTCGCGTCTCGCTGTCGCGGGTCGCCTGTCGCTACCGGCACCGCCATTTTGTATTGTTCTGTGAATTTGTGAAATACATCAGACATCTTATCGTGAACGTAGAAATTCCACAAAGCAAAGACTAAAGAAAGAGTATTAGAATATATTAATGTTTAGGGATTGTTAGTGTTTTATAGTTTGACTAAAGAATGCAGACAAGTGGTGGAACCAAAAATCCACCATGGGCGCGTTCAAATGTGAACACAAACATGACCGGCATGAATCCGCAAATAATGGATCCAAACGCCGCTATGATGTCTCAGCAAGGCATGATGCCCTTTCAACAAACTCAAGCTGTATTTAATCCAAGCATGATGCAAGCACAAAGTGGTATGACTATGCCAATGTCGGGCCAGATGCCAATGAACCAAATGGCTCAAAGTCAAATGTATCCAGGAAATGTGGTAGCGTATCCTACGCCGCGTGCTATGAACCCAAACATGTATCAGAACAACTCTGCAAATACAACTCAACAGACAAACGAACAGCGTGTGTTTACCGGCACTGTAACAAAGACTCACAATGATTTTGGTTTCGTTGACCACGATGTTTTCTACCAAACCTCTGTGTGCGCCAAAGGTTCTATTCCTAAAGTAAACGATAGAGTATTGGTAGAAGCTACTTATAACCCTAACATGCCGTTTAAATGGAATGCAACGCGGGTTCAAGTACTGCCGAAAGGTGGACCAAATCAAAAAGCTAACCCTCAAAAGTCGAATTCGTATAACGCAGTTCCGCCGCCGTCTAACAAAAAATCAATGTTATCTCGTCGGGACGATCGCCGGGATGACCGAGGCCCGCGTCGCGATGACAGACCAAGCGTTCCAATGATGAACAGGGTAAATATTTGACAGATTTGCCTTACTCATATTCTTATTATAACTGATAACATCGTAGTTATCAATTACCTAGTTGATAACATCTCATGGGTGTTTCTTGCCTTTAGATTAGGGCATGGTTACGTTTCATCATTTCGTTAGGTGGAAGTTGACAAGAGTTTGATAATAATTACATACCTATGCATCATGATTCATGACTATAATAACATAATATTAACCACAACATCACCTTGAAGGCGTTATTATATTGCAATTGGAGCACATTGTAAGTCTTCTGCGTGTAGCTGTTGGTCCACAGGCTGCACGTGGCCACAGTTTTATCCGATATTTCGTGACTTGTATACTCATCTAGTAATTACAAGACGTTTCCTTTTCAAATTAGTCATGGAGCTGCGACAGTAGCTTTCTTGATAGTGCTTTAAGCACCATACATCTTTGGTGATAGATGGTTTCTATGACCTGATGGATTCATGTACATTAATTAATGCACTATTTGAGTTTATAAATGATTTATTTTAATATATATACATTAATATACTTAAGTCATTTAAACCCTTGGGTATGTTTATAAAACAATAAAAAAATGCTGAACAATGATAAATATCAATGTGTCAAATCAATTAAAACTTATTTATAATAAAGAAAGTATATTTTATCAAAAATCTAATCAGTAATGCATTAGAACATCATTGAATCGAGCTGCCAAAAGTAAAATAAATGATTGGACAGAGAATAAAAGCAGCAGTTTTGAGTTTGATGGACCTATGTGATGTTTATCGTATTTTAGAAAAGATCCCGTACCAGAAGTCGATCAAGGTCCCGTGACAGACGAGACAGCCGCAGTCGCAGGGACTCTCCTCCACGCAAACGCACTTTTGCTCATCAGCCATCGCCAGCCAAATATGTTGTTAGAGTTCCAAGAATACCTCTTGACATGTAAGTAGTATTTGAACTTTGTGCCGCAATTAAACTTTTCATCTAAAGATAATTAATCAAAATTTATGAACTATAACATGGTTAAATTATTTTGCCTCAGTAGAAAGATCCCTGCTTCTTTAATTTACTCTCTTCGTCACTTTCCATGTGATGTTATTAAGGTCAGGTGCAGAGTTATTGTGACATGTTATATGTGTATCTCCTCTTTCAGTTGGAAGAACTTCTTCAGTCTACACAACTCCTTTACACTTTGGAAGTTGGTTAAAAAGACTGAACAGGCAGGTAGAAGTGTGTTAGGAAAATTAATTTAAATGCCACCTGTGAATTTATCTTAATTTTATTAAGTAAATCTTATGATTTGTTAAAATGGTTGTTCAAGAGTTTCACAATAGAAAATATAATGAATAAGCCTGGTAATTTATGAGCAAGCAATGCTATTATAAATCATTTATGATGCTAATATTATAAATGCGAAAGTGTGTCTGTCTGTCTGCTATGCTTTCCTGGCCCATCTTTTCAACCAATTTTAATTAAATTTGGTACAAAGGTAGGAAACATCCTGTGGAACGACAGGCTACATTTTATCCTGGAAAATTAAATTGTTCCCACGGGAATCAAAAGCCAATCCACGAAGTTGCGGACACCATTGCTGCTAAGCAATATAATTTAGAGATTGTGTAAAACAGCAACAATAAGTTCAAGCAACTTTAAAACTTTTAAAAAAAAAAAGCATCTGCCGAGCTTTTTGCTGGCTCTTCTCAGCAGTATCTTCTTTCCGAACTGGTGGTAGAGACAAAACATGACGTAACATAAGAGACACCTGTACGCCCTACATGTTTTAAGTAAATTGAATTGAATATTTCAAATCTTAAAATAAATCCTTTCTCTTTCAGACAAAAGATTGATGTGCCTACACTGTTGCAGAGATATAATAATCTGTACATACCTTCAGACTTCTTTAATGCCCATGTTAAGTGGGGTGAGACCTTCCCGCCGCAAGCACCATTTTCTCTGAACAATCCTTGTGCATACCACATTATGAGTAAAGATGTTCCTAATCCAAGTCCTAATGATGCTGTTCTAGAACCCCCAGATGCAGATTACAGGTTTTCAGCTAAGGTAAACCTTACTTGAGTAATAATTACTTATAATTCATTTGCCCTATACTATTACTTGTAATTAATTATAAGTAATTTATTTATTTATTTATAAGCTTGTGTTGGACAATAAAATATTTTTGAACAGTAATTGTTATTCTAATCCGTGGTTCTATTTGCTAGTCCATGTGCCCTTTGGCAACAGCCTCCTCCAATCCTTTCCAATGATTCCTATTAGCTGCTCGTCTCGTCCATGTTCTTCCTGCTATAGCCTCAATTTCGTCTTGCCATCTTTTGTTTTGTCGCCCCTTCCTCCTCTTTCCCTCTCTAGGGTACCAAATAGTGACCGCTTTGCTCCATCTATCCTCACCCCGTATGGTGTGGCCAGCCCACAGCCCTATAAGTAATAGTATAGGGCAAATTAATGGAAAATTAAATTAACTCAATTTTATTGATGATGTTCGGTTTGATGTTCAAAGTGAATTTATAGATTGATATTCTTGTATTACAAAAAGTTTTCCCCTTGGAATTCTTTTACAGAATTATATTTTGCCATTCAACCAACTTCTTGTTGCAGGTTATGTTGATTAGTATGCCAACACTAGAGAGCCTCTACCAAAAGTGTGGGCTAACAAAGGTTGATGAAAAGGACAAGCGATCTAGCAAAACACCTTTACATCCTACTAGATTGATTAAATTCCTTGTGGGGCAAAAGGGTAAAGGGGGTGAAAACTTTGCTATAGGTGGGCCTTGGAGCCCTTCCCTCGATGGGGAAAACCCAGATTCTGACCCAGGAGTTTTGGTTAAAACTGCCATAAGAACATGCAAAGCCCTTACAGGCATTGATTTATCCTGCTGCATTCAATGGTAAGTTTTCTATTAACTCTTTCTCTATCTAACTGGTGATTAATGTATGCAGAAAAGAAGTCCATACTGTTTGTGCCCTAATCCTAATGGGACCTAGAGTATCCTCTTTTATTATTAACTGTTATAATATTATGTTCTGTTTTGCGATCTTGCTGGAATTAGTATGTAATTTCAATTGGAAATACAGTTGTGGCAATTAATCTGCAAAGAGGACACTCTAGGCTTCGATGTCACCATACCATGGTACAGTACACATTCATTATGTGAGAGTGATGAGCGGTCGTACATCATGCGCGGTTTGGCAGCGGAGCGATGTACCGTCCGGCAATGAGCGCTAGACTCTCGTACGGGATGTGTCGTGTCCATGCGGCGGACGGCGGCCCAGGGCTGCAGTGTGAGTATGTATCACTACAACTTGGTTACCCGCGCAGGTACCGAATGGTGGAGTTTTACTACTGGCGCGAAGGCAGCGGCGGCAAGGCGCGACTTGAGTGTGTGGTGTTGTTCCTGCCCGACGTGTGGTCGGCTCAGCCGTCGCGCGTCGACTGGACGACGGTCACCGACCACTATAAGGCGGCCTGTGACGCGGCTTTGAAAAAACTAGACGGCGAGCAAGAGAACACTTCCGGCGGCGACGCGGTGCCGGCGGCGCGGCCCGACGACAGCGGTGCAGCGGACAAATCCCAAATTGTTTGTTCCCAGTTTTGTTTGGTTTTGTTTCCGGCTGCGTGCGCTACTCCCATACCCCGATGACATCGCCCGAGCTGCCACCAAGAATTTGCCGACGCCGATCTGGCCGATGTTCACACTTTTAACAACATAGGCACCCTTTTTTACTTTTTATTCTAGTACTAGACTTTAAAGTTAAATTTTTTGATACATTTTTATCATTAAGTAAAATTTCTAAAATTTTACAGTTCTCAGTTATTGCATTAAGCCAATAGTTTTGTTTGTTTGATTGTGTGCCTATAGTCGCAATTCACTTTTAGGAACCCAAGGAGTCGGATAAAATGTCAGTACATAATGACAGTACAATTACGATAGATGAAAATGATGATGACGATGACGGGAAACCTGAACCGACTCATTATTCTAAAATTGATTTGAGGTCAATCAAAGTTGATCAATTAAGACAAGAGCTCCGCGCACGCAACGTGAGCTGCAAAGGTATGTTGAAAATGAGATCAGATGCCTCTGTAATAAACAAAATGTGAAAGCTAAAGCAAAGTGCTTAAATCACAGCGGCTTAGACAGCAGGGTCGCCGCAACAAAGCGTTGTTTTATGTACTTCTTGTTTCCTCAACATGTGTGTAATTTGGTAACCTATCATTTCATTAAAAACAAATGACAAATTTTCATTTCACAGCCAACGTTTGGCAAAATTATGAATTAAAAAATTCATCTTTAAACAAATAACTGGTTCTATAAATGATATTTTTTGATAATTTTTTTGCAGACAACTTTTCATTTCACAAAACATTATTTGTCGAACAAATCATTTATTATTCACATCAATTACTAAAAAAACGCATATCATAAAAACGTTTGGTAAGAACTTCTTATAAAGAAAGAAGAGTTCTGTACTCTAAACTAAATTAAACAGACAGGTCAAATCTAATGACAATCTTTCCACAGCGAGCATTATGATAGCATTATATATATTACTAGATGATGCCCGCGACTTCGTCCGCGTGGATTAAGGTTTTTTGATTCCCGCGGGAACTCCCTAATTTTCCGGGATAAAAAGTAGCCTATGTCCTTCTCCGGGAAATAACCTACCCCTATACCAAATTTCAGCAAAATCGGTTGAAAAGATGGGCCGGGAAAGCGTAGCAGACAGACAGACAGATACACTTTCGCATTTATAATATTAGTATGGATGTGATTTGTAGGGCTTAGAGGTCAGCTAGTATCCCGTTTATCGAAGCTGGTGAAGATGGAAGAACAAAAGGAACAAACAGGCGAAGAGGTCATGGATGTTGAAGATGAAGAGAACGAAGAAAATAAACCAGCATCGGACAAGAAGGAAGAGGACAAAACTATATCTATAGGTTAGTAATTAACTATTGAGCAAGACATTTCTGTCTGCAAGAACTTGCAACTAGTAATAAGACAATTTTAACAACTTAACTGTCCAATGAGTCACTTATGACTCACGGAGAACTTTTGAAATAAGTTCAAGAGTCACTGGTGACTCATTTTTTTATACAAATTGTGCACATAATTTTGTTATGAGCGTGGAGTAATATTATAATTAAAATTACGTGAACGTATAGCAAAAAACCTAACCTATAAGAAAAAAAAAAAAAAAAATCGCAATGTAAATGTTAATATCCTATCAAAAAAGAAATCCCGAGGGACTTGGGGTAGTTGTAAATTGTATTGTATAGGGACAGTTAAGTTGTTAAACACAGATATTTTAATTTGATATGTTAAGGCGCCAGCGGAGGGTGAATTGCTCATACAAACGTAATACCAAAATAATTAGTAATTCGAGCATATTTCCTCCATATTATGCGATTATTAAGATTGAACTTGTATCTAGGTCCCTGGATAATTATTTTTCCAAAATACTTTCCCAAAATGAAATGTAAGCACATTGCGTTTTGCATGTTTTTGCGACATAAACGACATGTTTTCTCCTTATTTGTTTCATATTAAAACCAACGATATCTCACGTACTAATTGATCAGGAACATAGCCTATATTGTCAAGTTACAGAATAACAACATGAAGTTAAATACACAACAATTTTTCATTCATCATTTTTGGTATTCACGGAACAAGACTAAATGTATAACAAATTCTGTACGCTCATATTGCTATCGCGCTTGCACGCGATCATGTGTCTTCAGCCGAATAGGGATAGCAATATACCGGCAAATTTATATTTGCGGTTCGAGTAGAAGTTGCGAGCGGCGGTCGCCGGTCCCTTAAATTATTCAAGTCAAATAGATGGATGCCAAAAATTTTACTCCAAATCACTTCTTTTTTTGATGGATGAGTTACGAGAGATGCCAAGGTGCATGTATTTCGCACTAACAGACAATTTTTTCCAGTATATCCTAACTTACTTAAATGTTTTACCGTCAATGCCGAGCTTTACTGTGAAACTAATAAAACTAGCTATAAAGATGCATGACGTGTTTTTTTTATATGATTTTCTTGTTTTACAGTATACCATATACCTAGTTTTTATTTGTTTATTGTAGCTGACGACTCGGTAGCCATTGTCGACGAAACAGAGGATAAAGCCGATACAGATAAGGATAAAAAGAATACAGACAATGATAAGAAAGATAGCAAAGACAAACCTGAAGAGAAGGTAGACAAACCAAAAACAGAAAAGGAAATAGAAGAAGAAAAGAAAAAGGTAAGAAAGGAAGTAAGAGTAGACCAGTTGAGCGGCCACAACTGTTCCAGAGGTTTTTGTTTTAAAATTATTGGAAAATTGGAGCTTGTTATGCAGTTACAGGTTTAAGCAGTCAGTAATGAGAACTTTAAACTGCCTATATGCAGTTAAGGCCCTTTAAACATTTACCCCGCGACCAACTATAGGTAAAAAACTCAACTATAGGTATAAAACTCGTCACACTACAGCATATATATGCACGCTTTACGAGAGCGTAGAGCTATAGAGCGTAGAGACGCTCGATTTTATAGCCTACTAACCAATTTTGTTACTTGAAAATATTAGACGATTATTTATTTACTAGGTACTTGTTTACGCTGTTGGCCGCGGTAAATATTATGTACCTATTTATGCGCCGAAACAATACTCGCGGCTACAATAATACTCAGTTTTTGAGATTGTAAAATAATGTATAAAAGATTATCTTACCGATTTCGTTCAAAATCGATATCTGGGGTTTCGTAGGATCACAAAATAGGAAACTTACCAAAATTTTAAAAAAGTCAGCGCCATTTTGAAATTCTTTGTTATCGTACCGATTTTGTTCAAAATCGATATCTGGGGTTCCCTGGGATCACAAAACAGGAAACTGTTACCAAAATTTTAAAAAAGTCAGCGCCATTTTGATTTTTTTTGCTATCGTACCGATTTCGTTCAAAATCGATATCCGGGGTTCCCTGGGATCACAAAACAGGAAACTGTTACCAAAATTTTAAAAAAGTCAGCGCCATTTTGAAATTTTTTGTTATCGTACCGATTTCGTTCAAAATCGATATCTGGGGTTCCCTGGGATCACAAAACAGGAAACTGTTACCAAAATTTTAAAAAAGTCAGCGCCATTTTGTAATTTTTTGTTATCGTCCCGATTTCGTTCAAAATCGATATCTGGGGTTCCCTGGGATCACAAAACAGGAAACTGTTACCAAAATTTTAAAAAAGTCAGCGCCATTTTGAATTTTTTTGTTATCGTACCGATTTCGTTCAAAATCGATATCCGGGGTTCCCTGGGATCACAAAACAGGAAACTGTTACCAAAATTTTAAAAAAGTCAGCGCCATTTTGAATTTTTTTGTTATCGTACCGATTTCGTTCAAAATCGATATCCGGGGTTCCCTGGGATCACAAAACAGGAAACTGTTACCAAAATTTTAAAAAAGTCAGCGCCATTTTGAAATTTTTTGTTATCGTACCGATTTCGTTCAAAATCGATATCCGGGGTTCCCTGGGATCACAAAACAGGAAACTGTTACCAAAATTTTAAAAAAGTCAGCGCAATTTTGAATTTTTTTGTTATCGTACCAATTTCGTTCAAAATCGATATCTGGGGTTCCCTGGGATCACAAAACAGGAAAAGGTTACCAAAATTTTAAAAAAGTCAGCGCCATTTTGAAATACTTTGTTATCGTACCGATTTCGTTCAAAATCGATATCTGGGGTTCCCTGGGATCACAAAACAGGAAACTGTTACCAAAATTTTAAAAAAGTCAGCGCCATTTTGTAATTTTTTGTTATCGTACCGATTTTGTTCAAAATCGATATCTGGGGTTCCCTGGGATCACAAAACAGCAGTCAATCAAAAAAAAGTCAGAAGTGAACTTTTTAAAATTTTGGTAACAGTTTCCTGTTTTGTGATCCCAGAGAACCCCAGATATCGATTTTGAACGAAATCGGTATGATAACAAAGAATTTCAAAATGGCGCTGCCGTTTTTTAAATTTTGGTAACAGTTTCCTGTTTTGTGATCCCAGGGAACCCCCGATATCGATTTTGAACGAAATCGGTACGATAACAAAGAATTTCAAAATGGTGCTGACTTTTTTAAAATTTTGGTAACAGTTTCCTGTTTTGTGATCCCAGGGAACCTCAGATATCGATTTTGAACGAAATCGGTACGATAACAAAAAATTTCAAAATGGCGCTGACTTTTTTAAAATTTTGGTAACAGTTCCTGTTTTGTGATCCCAGGGAACCCCGGATATCGATTTTGAACGAAATCGGTACGATAACAAAAAAATTCAAAATGGCGCTGACTTTTTTAAAATTTTGGTAACAGTTTCCTGTTTTGTGATCCCAGGGAACCCCAGATATCGATTTTGAACGAAATCGGTACCATAACAAAAAATTTCAAAATGGCGCTGACTTTTTTTAAATTTTGGTAACAGTTTCCTGTTTTGTGATCCCAGGGAACCCCGGATATCGATTTTGAACGAAATCGGTACGATAACAAAAAAAATCAAAATGGCGCTGACTTTTTTAAAATTTTGGTAACAGTTTCCTGTTTTGTGATCCCAGGGAACCCCAGATATCGATTTTGAACGAAATCGGGACGATAACAAAAAATTTCAAAATGGCGCTGCCGTTTTTTAAATTTTGGTAACAGTTTCCTGTTTTGTGATCCCAGGGAACCCCCGATATCGATTTTGAACGAAATCGGTACGATAACAAAGAATTTCAAAATGGCACTGACTTTTTTAAAATTTTGGTAACAGTTTCCTGTTTTGTGATCCCAGGGAACCCCAGATATCGATTTTGAACGAAATCGGTACGATAACAAAAAATTTCAAAATGGCGCTGACTTTTTTAAAATTTTGGTAACAGTTTCCTGTTTTGTGATCCCAGGGAACCCCAGATATCGATTTTGAACGAAATCGGGACGATAACAAAAAATTTCAAAATGGCGCTGACTTTTTTAAAATTTTGGTAACAGTTTCCTGTTTTGTGATCCCAGGGAACCCCAGATATCGATTTTGAACGAAATCGGGACGATAACAAAAAATTTCAAAATGGCGCTGACTTTTTTAAAATTTTGGTAACAGTTTCCTGTTTTGTGATCCCAGGGAACCCCAGATATCGATTTTGAACGAAATCGGGACGATAACAAAAAAAATCAAAATGGCGCTCACATTTTTTTTTATTACATACATACATACATGCATACATACATATATATTCCTTACATACCCTTTCCTTGTGGCTTTGCCGTAATCGGGTAAAAAAAATACGCCTACACTTGAGAACTTCCTTCTTTGTGGATGTCGGTATCAAGTTTTTCTAAGCGTTTCTTACACATAGAGAATATTATATCTCTATGGCAGTACACAACACGGTGTTCATTTTGTCGTAATAAATTTCGTGCAAAAAAGCGATACACCCACCCGTCCACTAGCGCGTCTCAGCGCGTACTGAGCGCCAAACGCCTAGCGCTCGGCTTCTTTTCATAGAAAAATGTATGAAACATTTTTTTTTTGCCACATAAACTATAAACATATTTATTTGTATGCTTAATGCTTTGCACCATGGATAGAGGACTATATAAGCCCCACTTTATTGTTAATATTCAAGTTAAAATATCCAGCGGATCTAGCTTTATGGGTACCTATCCGGACCCCATTTTTCGTCATTTTCAGCAGATCTTGCGTTCGGAGAAACGTATTTATGCAGAAAATTTGTATTGGAGTGTGCATTTTTATAAGGTCAAACGAGAGATGAAGAAATGACCTTTAATTTGATACCATGACATCCCCACAGCTGTGACTCCCGATTCTTTAAAGTGTACCTGGAAAAGGATGACACATCATGAAATCCGTATAAGGCACCTTAATTTAAAAATACTTAAAATAAATCATAGGAATCTTGCACACTAGAGCATGTGCATGAGTAGGTACATGAGCGAATGAGTAGTTTCATAGAACATCTGTTCCAATGCAGCCAGTGAGACCTTTTTTTTTTACCCACTAAAAGTTAGCACTTGACTGCGATCTCACCTGATGGTAAGTGATGATGATGTCTAAGATGGTAGCGGGCTAACCTGTTACGGGCATGGCAGTTATATTAAACCTATACCCCTATTCGGTTTCTATACGGCATCGTACCGAAACGCTAAATCGCTTGGCGGCACGTCTTTGCCGGTAGGGTGGTAACTAGCCACGGCCGAACCAGGGAAAATTCAGAAATTATAAATTCCCCTGACGCTGCCGGGGATCGCACCCGGGACCTCTGCACGTTAAGACAACAGCGCTCAACACTGCGCCACCGAAGTCGTCAAACTGTTTGACTAAGACTGTTTTCAGATTATCCAATCAAATATTGGGGGAAGTTAAATGTACAAATTATCCTCTGATATCAGAGTGGACAATCTGATAGGCAGGTACATAAGGTACATAGGTAGGTAAGTTTTATCTGATAATGTGGAAACGCTCTTAGTGTGAGATCTATAGAGTGAACTTTGACTTTGCTTAGACTTAAGACATGATTAAAACGAGACAGATTTATGTCACTCACATAAGTCCATCTCGTTTTAACTCTACGTGAAGTCTGAGCCAAGTCAAAGTACGCTCTATATATCTCAGCATTATTCTTAGACTTTCACTACTAGTGTGCAAGATCCCTTTGAGGTATCATCCCTAAGTGAGCATAAACACCTTGGAGGTACGTTCCTTTTACAATAAGACAACCTGTAATAGTATTAAGAGTTTCTAATAGTAATAATAAATTGCAGTTAGAAAAGGAGAAGCAAGCATTAAAAGCGCGTTACGAGTTGCCCACGAGTCCTCACATCATTGTGCACCCGTCCGCTACAGCTAAAGCGGGCAAGTTTAGTTGCAGTGTTGCCACTGTTTCACTGTTGCTTGACTATCGCATCACTGACAACAAGGAACACAGCTTTGAGGTAAGTTTATAATCCACTAGATGATTCCCGCGACTTCGTACGCGTGGGTTAGGTTTTTGATTCCCGCGGGAACTCTTTAATCTTCCCCAGGATACAACCTACCCCTGTACCAAATTTCATCAAAATCGATTGAACAGATGAGCCGGGAAAGCGTAGCAGACAGACAGACAGACAGACACACTTTCGCATTTATAATATTAGTATGGATACTAATACTATACAGCTATAATATATTAAATGCGAAAGTGTTTGTTTGTTTGTCCTTCAATCACGCTGCGACGTGATTTTTGGGGTGGGTATAGTTCAGGACCTGGAGAGTGACATAGACTTTTTTATCCCGGAAAATTAAGGAGTTCCCGCGGGAACCAAAAAACTTCCATCCATGCGGACGAAGTCACGGGCATCATCTAGTATTTTATATGCCAAAGTGTATGTCTGTTACCTTTTCACAACCCTTCTTCTGGATAAAGAGAAAAAAAATATTGTTACTAATTATTATTATGAACTGATTTGTACTGTAAGATAAAAGATCTTCAAAATCAATACTTCAGTTTTTCTTTGGTTTACGTCTTCATATAATACAATTACTGTTCAATAACACTTCCTCAAAGCAATTTTTTTTCCATTAGCTATTTGTATTTGCCGAGCTGTTCAATGAGATGCTTATGCGTGACTTCGGATTCTATGTCTACAAAACTCTTTACACTCTGCCTGAAAAACCTGAAAAAATAGACGAATCTAAGGAAAAAGACAAGAGCGCAGAAAAGAAAGAAGAAAAGAAAATAGATGACAAGAAAGAGGAGAAAAAAGATGAAAATAAGGTATACGTTGTTGTTAATTCAGTTGTATGTAGAAGCACTAATTCAAAACAAATCACAATCAGAAAAGGATAGCACTAACACACCTGTCCATTTTCTTGCTTGCATTATGCTTGTTTTTTTTCTTTGGTGCAAAATAAAATAATTATTTGTTTGTTCGAAAAGGATGAAAAAGACAAAAAAGATGACAAGGACAAGAAAGACGACAAGGACAAAAAGGATGACAAGGATAAAAAAGACGACAAGGACAAAAAGGATGACAAAGACAAAAGGGATGATAAACGCGATTCACGGAGACGAGAAAGACGGGTAAAGATATTTGCTATTGTAATTGTATTCATTACGTGTGTCCATTTATTTATTCCCTGGTTAACCTGGTAACTCAATCTCAAACTCAAATCTTTTTTAACCGACTTCCAAAAAAAGAGGAGGTTCTCAATTCGTCGCGTATCTTTTTTTTTCTATTCAAGTAAACTTCGACAAGTGCTTTTGAATCGTCGAGTGAATCTACTACAAAAGTGCAGTTTTAAGAACAGCCCCTATTTCTTGCGCACAGAATCCTGTGACATGAAAATTGAGTGTGTATGGAACGTTGGTTGTAAAAAATATAAAATTAAACAAGATTTGAAGATGATGGGAAAGGATATGAGTTTTAGTTTTTTTTAAATATAGTTAGGATACTGTGTAGACTAGAGTTAGCACCATCATCAGGTATTGTATAAATATAAATGACGACCTCCCTGGCGCAGTGTTGAGCGCTGTTGCCTTAACGTGGGAGGTCCCGGGTTCGATTCCCGGCAGGGTCAATTTGGGAATATCTGAATTTTCCCTGGTCCGGCCTGGTGGGAGGCTGCGGCAGTGGCTAGTTACTACCCTACCGGCAAAGACGTGCCGCCAAGCGATTTAGCGTTCCGAAACCGAATAGGGGTATATAACTGTCATGCCCCTAACAGGTCAGCCTGCTACCATCTTAGACTGCATCATCACTTACTATCAGGTGAGATCGCAGTCAAGAGCTAAATTGATGTGGAATTTAAAAAAATAAAAAATTACTCTTTACGCACGATTATAAAATATTTTAGTAAATGAGGGTAAATGAACGCATTTTTTATGTTACTGAAAGCATGCTTGATACATTTATTTATATAATTTATTTTTATTTTATTTTATTGGTTTGCCAACAGATAATACACATCTTAATATATATAAATCTCGTGTCACAATGTTTGTCCTCAATGGACTTCTAAACCACTTAACCGATTATAATAAAATTCGCACACCATGTGCAGTTCGATCTAACTTGAGAGATAGGATAGTTTAATATTATATAGATTAGGATTATTAGTGCTACCCGTGCGAAGCCAGGGCGGATCGCTAGTATAAAATAAAAATTACAATGCACAGAGAAAAAGAATTTGAGTGTACACCCAATTACTGGCAAACCGGCATGCATTTTAAAAATGTGCAAGTGCGGGATTAGGTACCAGTTAACTTAAAGCTAAAAATACAAATACATATGAAAAAAAAAACCTATATATATATATATATATATATATATTATATTCATCAAAATACATTACATAGTCATGGATACATAAACAAGTGTTACCATGGAAACATGTACATAACGTAACAGAGAAAGTTTGATTTTATCCCCATAAATTTTCATACCCCAAGCTTATTTATGAAAATTGATTCTAAAGGAGGTAAACTCCAAAAATCTTACATAAGCAGGAGTCGCACAGTATAAAAAAAAAAAATTAAAAAATTACTCTTTACGCACGATTATAAAATATTTTAGTAAATGAGGGTAAATGAACGCATTTTTTATGTTACTGAAAGCATGCTTGATACATTTATTTATATAATTTATTTTATTTTATTGGTTTGCCAACAGATAATACACATCTTATCTTAATATATATAAATCTCGTGTCACAATGTTTGTCCTCAATGGACTTCTAAACCACTTAACCGATTATAATAAAATTCGCACACCATGTGCAGTTCGATCTAACTTGAGAGATAGGATAGTTTAATATTATATAGATTAGGATTATTAGTGCTACCCGTGCGAAGCCAGGGCGGATCGCTAGTATAAAATAAAAATTACAATGCACAGAGAAAAAGAATTTGAGTGTACACCCAATTACTGGCAAACCGGCATGCATTTTAAAAATGTGCAAGTGCGGGATTAGGTACCAGTTAACTTAAAGCTAAAAATACAAATACATATGATAAAAAAAAACCTATATATATATATATATATATATATATATTATATTCATCAAAATACATTACATAGTCATGGATACATAAACAAGTGTTACCATGGAAACATGTACATAACGTAACAGAGAAAGTTTGATTTTATCCCCATAAATTTTCATACCCCAAGCTTATTTATGAAAATTGATTCTAAAGGAGGTAAACTCCAAAAATCTTACATAAGCAGGAGTCGCACAGTATAAAAAAAAAAAATTAAAAAATTACTCTTTACGCACGATTATAAAATATTTTAGTAAATGAGGGTAAATGAACGCATTTTTTATGTTACTGAAAGCATGCTTGATACATTTATTTATATAATTTATTTTATTTTATTGGTTTGCCAACAGATAATACACATCTTATCTTAATATATATAAATCTCGTGTCACAATGTTTGTCCTCAATGGACTTCTAAACCACTTAACCGATTATAATAAAATTCGCACACCATGTGCAGTTCGATCTAACTTGAGAGATAGGATAGTTTAATACTATATAGATTAGGATTATTAGTGCTACCCGTGCGAAGCCAGGGCGGATCGCTAGTATAAAATAAAAATTACAATGCACAGAGAAAAAGAATTTGAGTGTACACCCAATTACTGGCAAACCGGCATGCATTTTAAAAATGTGCAAGTGCGGGATTAGGTACCAGTTAACTTAAAGCTAAAAATACAAATACGTATGAAAAAAAAAAACCTATATATATATATATATATATTTTATTCATCAAAATACATTACATAGTCATGGAAACATAAACAAGTGTTACCATGGAAACATGTACATAACGTAACAGAGAAAGTTTGATTTTATCCCCATAAATTTTCATACCCCAAGCTTATTTATGAAAATTGATTCTAAAGGAGGTAAACTCCAAAAATCTTACATAAGCAGGAGTCGCACAGTGACGAGGAACGCAGCCAATCACCAAGGCGTCGCAGTCGCGGCGTAGACTTGCCGCCGGACCCATACCTGCTGCTGTCGCTCGTGTACTTCGACACCGCACGCGGAGGCACCATCACGCGCAAGGACCTGCAGAATCTCTTCATGAGCCTCGGCTTGCAGCTGTCGCGCTCGCAAGTGCGCAGCATACTGGAGAAAGTGTGCATTCGCGACAACTTCAGTTACAAGTGAGTACCTACCTGTGGGCGCCAAGTGCCCTGTACTTGAAGCTAGGGATATTTTTTTTTTATTTTTTTTATACACTACAAGTTAGCCCTTGACTGCGATCTCACCTGATGGTAAGTGATGATGCAGTCTAAAATGGTAGCGGGCTAACCTGTTAGGGGCATGGCAGTTATATTAAACCCATACCCCTATTCGGTTTCTACACGGCATCGTACCGGAACGCTAAATCGCTTGGCGGCACGTCTTTGCCGGTAGGGTGGTAACTAGCCACGGCCGAAGCCTCCCACCAGGCACAGGATATCTATGTGTTTAGCATGCGCACAACGAGATTATCGCGTCGTTGCCGGCAAATTTTTCATTTACCCTAACATGCACAAATGCGGTATATTTTACAAGAGAAAATAGTCGACATGTAAAGATTCGTAGAGAAAAATACCACAGATAAGAAATATTACTTTTATCTCTACTTTTGACGTAACGAGACAAGTAACCATGTTAGCTTCGGTATAGACAGAGAGATAACGGGTAGACATAATTTTACTCGTAGTGCGCATGCTAGCCATACTGCGCGTCCAATTAAACTAATAGACTGGATAACCACTAATTTATTTTGAGAAAACAACAAAATTACAAAGTATACACAAGTTAAATCGACTGTCCGTTCTTATTACATGACGTATTGTGACCGATCCCGCGTGGCCGTTTATTATCCTAACCGGTTGGTCCGCGCGACCGTCTTGATTCCACCGCTTGGTCTAGTGCCGCGGCTGTGTCGCTAACAGTACCTCTTTTTCTATGTCGCAGGACAAGCTGATGTTCAATTAAACATTTTGAAAAAAAAAAACATTTTAATCGTACAAATATTTTATTCAGCAATAGTTTTAGTATTTGGTCTGTGTCGCTCCTACACTTCGACATTACGAAGGTTTACGTGCGGGCTTGGCGAAAACATATTATGTTTCAGTACAAATCTAGATTGTTTAAAAAAAAATTGGTTGCCTGTAAAGTCGGTATACGGGCGAAAGTTTTACGTGACAACGACTTTGAGTGGTAAAATAATTTTAATGTGAATATTCATTCGTATAGTAGGAAGAAGGATGAAATCTCTCTCACTCTCTCTCTCTCGCTCTGTCTCTCTCGCTCTTAGGCGGGCTAACTGTGCTCGAGTGGAAGGGACGCGTGCCTTTCACTTTTTATGTCTGTCTCTCTCGCTCTTAGGCGGGCTAACCATGCCCGAGTGGAAGTGACGCGTGCCTCTCACTCGCTCTCATTGTGAGCGCATAACGTGAGCGGAGCGTAACGCAGTTTCTTGAAGTGTCACCCGGCAAACCAATGAAGACGTTGTCACGTCAAAAATGGATACTAGATGATGCACTATAATCTTATCATGTAAATTAGAAGTATCTGTGGAACTAAAAAAAAATCCGACCAAACCAGCCTGCACCGGACTGGTCTTCAGTAAACTGTCAATTAATAATGATTATTTATATATTTCTTACTCTCTGTGCAGGACACTGATGCAAACTATCAAAGACCTGTCTTCCGGCGCACAAGATGCGATCCAAGATTTGCCGCTCGATGGCACTGTGGTTCCCAATGAAGTGCCTCCACATGTAAGTAGCTGTTATTACATGCATAATAATATGTACATATTTTAATAATTCATATAATCTCATTAACTTCTCTACCTGGCCTGATGCTATCATCAGGCCTAGAACCTGCGCGATGATTAATCACTCAATAATGTTGGTACAAATCAATGCATGTCAGTGGGCTGCCACCAAATTTTTTTTTTCCCTGGAAACATAATATACCTATTTTTTAAATTCATCATCTCGAACATCGCACTTTGTACAAATTTGAGAAATCCAAGGCGCAGATTAATTGCCCCCATAGGTTACACCCGCCTTTTTGATCCATTTTTTATAATTTTTATTCAATACTGTAGATTGCGGAGCTAGAGGCCACCATCGCGTCGGGCAACAGAGAGCTCCTGCCCGTGTTCAACGGAGGCAGTGACGACGGCGAATCCTCTACTGGCACTAAAGATGTCAGTGATAGTGGTGCGTAAAACATTCACAATCTATATGTATTTATTTTAATACTAGTTGATGCCCGCAACTTCGCGTGAATTGAGGTTTTTTGGTTCCCGCGGGAACTCTTTGATTTTCCGGACTAAAAAGTAGCCTATGTGTTATTCCAGACTATAATCTAGTTCTGTGCCAAATTTCATCGAAATCCTTTCAGCCATTCTGGCGTGATTGAGTAACAAACATCCATCCAGCCATCCATCCATCCATACATCCATCCAAACTTTCACATTTATAATATTAAGTATAGATGAGGACTTTTTTTCTTTAAAAACTCTTTCTTTGTCAAGTTGTTCTGACACTGGAATATGATATTACATGTACCTGATGAATAGTTTGGGCGAAACTCCTGAATGGGTAACAGCAAACCAATTGCGATCAGTATAATAGATTTTTTATTAAAAAGTAATGCGAAAGTGTGTTTGTGTCTGTCTATCTGCATTCACAACAAATCTTTTCAACCGCTTTTTATGAAATTTTGTAAAGAGATATATAGGAAAACTAAAGAGCTCCCACGGGAATCATAAAAAAACCGGCCAAGTGCGAGTCGGACTCGCGCACCGAGGGTTCCGTACAAACCTGTAGTAAGTTTTAAATTATTAAAAAAAAAACTACTTACTAGATCTCGTTCAAACCAATTTTCGGTGGAAGTTTGCATGGTAATGTACATCATATATTTTTTTTAGTTTTATTATTCTCTTATTTTAGAAGTTACGGGGGGGGGACCAACATTTTACCACTTTGGAAGTGTCTCTCGCGCAAACTATTCAGTTTAGAAAAAAATGATATTAGAAACCTCAATATCATTTTTGAAGACCTATCCATAGATACCCCACACGTATGGGTTTGATGAAAAAAAATTGAGTTTCAGTTCTAAGTATGGGGACCCCCAAAATTTATAGTTTTTTTTCTAGTTTTGTGTGAAAATCTTAATGCGGTTCACAGAATACATCTACTTACCAAGTTTCAACAGTATAGTTCTTATAGTTTCGGAGAAAAGTGGCTGTGACATACGGACGGACAGACAGACAGACAGACAGACAGACATGACGAATCTATAAGGGTTCCGTTTTTGCCAAATTTGGCTACGGAACCCTAAAAAGTAGTGAAACGAAGGTCGAGTAGCGAGTCTTCTGGCGTAGCCCATCCATTTTCAATCATAACTTAGTATTTCTGAATGATGCAATTGGCTTAAAAAGCCTTAGAGTTTTTAAAATGTAAGTATAAAGTTTATTTTAAATTAAATTATAGTATTTTTATCAAATAATTTACCATTTATTCTCATATCTACCATTACATTTGGAAAAATCACGAATTTGACAAATAAATTGTTTGGTGAAATAATAAATTTGTAACTGATACTCTAACATTCAGCATATTTGCAAAGTAAACCATTTGCGAAATTAGTATTTGTCAAATACTAATTTCGCTAATTAATTAATTAATATAATTAATATATTAATTAATTAATTAATATTATTAATATTATTATTATTATTATTATTATTTGTCAAATGATCTTTTATAAAATTATATGTTTAAAAAAAATTATAGTTTTTGAAACGTTATATTTTGTGAAATGATCATTTGTTATACGTTTTTTGTTAAACATTAGTGAACCCCAATACCTACATGTATATTATAAGGTAAACTCATGTAAAATAAAAACAAATGACTGTCGGTACAGGCGTGGTGATGTACAAGTCGCGGCTGGTGGACGTGGGCGCGCTGGTGCTGGGCGCGTCGCGCTGGGGCGGCGAGCGCGCGCGGCTGGAGAGCGCGCTGCGTGACGTCACCGCCGCGCTGAAGGCCGCCCGCGCCGCCGCCGCGCGCACGCAGAGCGCCGAGCGCGGCGCGCAGTCGCAGCTGCACGACGTGTCCTCCGCGCTCGCTGCGGCCCGCGCGAGGATCACTTCACTCACCGTACGTGCCCTCTCTCTCTCTCTGCGTCGTATTCCTCGTTACTGAGGCGCAAAACACACAGGACGCGGGCGCGGGCCGGGTCGGGTGCGCGGCGGGTTGTATTCCTTGTGGATGACATCACACAGCGTCACCCGCCACGAACCCGACCCTCACCCGCGTTCTGTGTGATGGTCTAAGATCCGAATCTAAATCGAAACGTACCGGTTTGATAAGAGAATCAAATTTATTTTATAATAAATTTCATATATTAGAAAATAAATTAAAAATGGGTAGACAACAGAAATCCTGGACAGAATATTTTTAATTATTTTTTGAAAAATGATTTTTCATAAAATGTTGCAAAATGAAGATAATAATAAAATTTTATACTGGACTTAAAGTATAGAGCATATAGAATGTGCAATCGTAGGGTAGACTATTATTTACCTGGATAAATAATGGAAATAATAGTCTACCCTATTATTTACCTGGATAAATAATGGAAATAATAGTCTACCCTACGATTGCACATTCTATATGCTCTATACTTTAAGTCCAGTATAAAATTTTATTATTATCTTCATTTTGCAACATTTTATGAAAAATCATTTTTCGAAAGTAATTAAAAATATTCTGTCCAGGATTTCTGTTGTCTACCCATTTTTAATTTATTTTCTAATATATGAAATTTATTATAAAATAAATTTGATTCTCTTATCAAACCGGTACGTCTCGACTTAGATTCGGATCTTCTACTATGATGTCGTCCATATAAATACTAGGAATTCAACCCGACCCGACACGCGCCCGTTCCCTGTGTGTTTTGCGCTTAAGGGTCGTGACTCGCGACCCCTATCCATTAACCACATTATAGTAGGAGTTTTCTTGGGATAATAATGCGGTGGGTTCCCATTTTTTTTTTTCTAAATTATTTTTGTTTTATTTTTACAGGCCAGCTCTAAGATATTCCATTCCGCACTCAAGAGCATCCAGGCAAAAGTTGAAGCTGTGGTTAACATCAAATATGAAGACGACGACGTCGTAGAAGTTTTCAATGGACCAACTAAGTAAGTTGTAGTTTCCAATTTACAATAGTGTTCTCATTGAAAAATTATCTCGCTATTTAATTTAGAACTGAATATTTTCTTCTCATTTAAGTATGTAGCACTAGATAGACGACTTTCCGTCCGACTTGTCTGCAACTGCGGGATACAACCTGTCTCTATAGTACAATTTCATCAAAATCTGTTGAAAAGATGGGTCATGAAAGTATAGCAGACAGACAGACATAGATACAGACACACTTTCGCATTTATAATATCAGTATTGATATTTTATTGAATAGATCATTAATTATTTGATTTACCTATTTTGATACGTACTTAAGAAAACTTACTGTTTTAAATTTCCAGATCTGAAGATAAAAAAGACAGGAAAGATGAGAAAGAGGCAAAACCGATGGTCACAGAAAAACAAGATATCAAACACAAAGCTGATGACAACAAAGAAGAGAATATTGCTAAAGAAGAGATAACTGAGAAAATAGAAGAGAATACAAGAGAAAGTGCAGAACCAATCGACAACAAAGAAGCTGATATTACCACTGCAGAGAACATGGACCTTAGCGACAAGGAATAATAATATAATTAAATTAAATGATTAATATGTAAATTTTAAAACTACCATAGTTTTAAGCTTTATGAACAGCGGTCGAATACTGTAAAGTCTCGAAAAAGTGACATTCGGCGTACAATACCGCATAGGAAATGGCCATACATATGGTTATACTGCGTTTTTTGTTTAGTTACCTTCAAACTTTTTACATTGAGTGTTTTGAATGCCGAACGTCACATTTATTAGTTCATTATAATTATTAAAAGTAGAGAAGATTTTCACTTCTGCTTTTCAGTATTCAACGGGATGATCGCTTAATATTACAATAAAAAGATTCCAATGTCTTGATACATTTTAGTTTTTAATATATTGGTTGAAAATTGAAATAAATGTACATTTTGGTGGATACTGGATATAGAAATAAACTTAGTTAAAGATACTTCAACTAGCTGTGTGTGTGAAATATGCAGTTATGATTAGTGTAAGGGTGCGTTTCTGCCAGAGATGTGCTATGTTGCAAAGCTACAGATGTGTGTCAAATCCACCATTAGGAGCGCTTGATCCCTATCGATCTAAGCTATAATAAGTCTTAAACCATTAAAAATCATTTTTAACAAACTTATCGTCCGCCATATTAAATTTCATTTTATTTTTCGTATACTCACCAAACCCTTTTAATTGATACCCTTAACATGGCATAAAAATAACTAGTGCGCCATATTGGATTTAGAATGACGTTACTTAGCTAATAAGTGCTGCCCCGTTCCGCAAGAAGTGATGAAAGGGATAGCAATATAAATAGTGCTGTCAGTTTAGTAGAGATTGGTGTACAACAGAATTGGCGTCATTGTCATCTAAACTAAACGTGTACCTATGCAAAATTTCAGCTCAATCGATTGCCTGATTTAAAATTGAGTTGCAAGATTTGACCACAAACATCGCAAGTTAAATAAAAGCTTGTAACAAAAATCAAGCGCTCCTGTTGGTGGGTTTGACACACATCTATAGTTTAGCAATGAATGTAACGTATCCATCAGAATGGCGGGTGTAGGTTTTCTGATTACATTCAAACTTTACTGAATAAATGTACGTAATTGTACTAAATTATGGATAAATGTACTTTATTGTATATTGAGAAAACATGAAAACAAAGTGAGCAGCCATCCTGACGTCAGAATGGCGGGTGTACTCTTACATCTTCTGCATAAATTAACTTTTTTTAAATTAGACATTACCAAATAAATGTACGTTAAATGTACTTATGGAAACATGATATCAAAATTACTAAAATTTAATGCGAGCTCTGATATTGTGAAACACATGTGAGCAGCCATCCTGACGTCAGAATGGCGGGTGTATTCACGGTATATTCTGCATAAATTTACTTTTTTTCAATTAGACATTACCAAATAAATGTACGTTAAATGTACTTATGGAAACATGATACCAAAATTACTAAAACTTTATGCGAGATCTAATATTGTGAAACACATGTGAGCAGTCATCCTGACTTCAGGACGGCGGGTGTAGGTTTTCCAATTACATCCAAACTATACTGAATCAATGTACGATAAATGTACGTAATTGTACTAAGTTATGGATAAACTAGCTGATACCCGCGACTTCGTCCACGTGGATTGAGATTTTTTGGTTCCCGCGGGAATTCTTTAATTTTCCGGGGTATAAAGTACCCTATGTGCTATTCCAGACTATAATCTATCCCTGTGCCAAATTTCATGCAGATCCGTTAAGCCGTTCTGGCGTGATTGAGTAACAAACATCCATCCATCCATCCAAACTTTCGCATTTTTAATATTATATATTATATATATAAGTATAAGTTTATATTATTTTCAATAATTCTACCCCCAAAGGTTACGTTCGGGGTGAAAGTTTGTACGATAATCCCTAATTTTTCAAGTGATACCTATCGCTGAAACTTCGTATTTGGGCCTTCAGTTAAAAAGAAAGAAATATTCATAGATTTTGAAAATACCACCCGTGAGTGGTTAAATAGGGGATGAAAGTTTGTATAGAATTTTTAAGAACCTAATTTCACGACGAAGTCGCGTGCAAAAGCTACTTATTACCTAAAATATAATTAAACTTAAATAATTATGAAAACTATTATCTACTGACACAAGCGGAGCCTCTGTATGCTCATTCTCCTTTGCTACAAACATAGGTAATCTCGGGGAAAGCTACTTTTATCCCGGAAAATTAAACAATCAAAAACCTTAATCTACGTGGTCGAAGTTGCAGACAAAATAAAGTATCAAACTATAATTTTACGATATTATGTTCTTCATATTCATACTTACTTATAATTGATGCAAAAGTGTGTTTGTCTGTCTGTCTGTCTACTTCGCTTTTACCGACTTTATCTTTCAACCGAATTTTATGAAATTCGGTACAAAAGTAGGTTAGGTACATCGGGAATTAAAATTACTATACACGCGGACGAAGGCGCGGGCGGCGTGCATCATAGGTAATATTCTAATTATTACACAAATAAATATTATAAATGCAAAAGTTTGGATGTATGGATGTATGTTTGTTACTCAATCACGCTCCAACGGATGAACGGATCTGGATGAAATTTGGCACAGAGATAGATTATAGTCTGGAATAGCACATAGGCTACTTTTTATCCCGGAAAATTAAAGAGTTCCCGCGGGAACCGAAAAACCTCAATCCACGCGGACGAAGTCGAGGGCATCAGCTAGTTACAAAATAAAATTTTATTTAAGTTTGACACTAGCGTACTTATAAACAATCGTGATTCGCTACTTTAACGTACGGCATCTATTAATTACTGAGCACAGAGTACTTTTTATTACTGAGGATACAGTCATGTTCTCGGGATCATTTGGGCGCTTTAGGTCTAATTAATTAACGCAAATTTTAGAAAATCCGATTAATATTGATGTATCCATTTTAACAAACATTGTGTGACCCTTCCCATTACAGATTGATAGTAACATATAGCGACTGTTTATTATTATATTTCCTGTATTGTTTATACAGGAAAATGTCTTATCGTTATTGCGTTATTGTAGCGAAGCAAACACATAAAACCATAACCATTATATAGATATTTAATAGCTATCTATACTTTACAGACTGTAATGAGGCGTGAGTCGTGACTTAAGACCCAAAAGCACATATGTGTGTGAAGATCATGTTGATGTAACTACGATCAGGGTTGGTCAATAAGTCCGTGACTTAATGAAACATAGGATTTTAGATAAAAAAGCATTTAATTTCTCAAGGTCACCTACACTTCGTCCAACGTTTCTCATTTTTTTAACCCTTCCAATAATGAGATGTTCAAGGTACTCAAAATAAGAGTTTTCCGACCGATTTAAAGAGTCAAATCATCGTAAGAATCAAATCTCATTCCACCGAGCCATTTCTTTAAGAAACAAGAAATAATCACTGGAAGCTAGATCTGGAAATTACGGGGGATGCGGGAGCATAATTTGTAACTCAAATCATGCGATTTCCCTATAGCAGCGGACTTGTGCACTTTTGCAATTTCCTGGTTGACGAGCTTTTTATTCGCCATATTATGTGACATTTTTTAGGGTAAAAACGGGACCCTATTACTAAGACTCCGCTGTCTGTCTGTCTGTCTGTCTGTCTGTCTGTCTGTCTCCAGGCTGTATCTCATAAACCGTGATAGCTAGAAAGCTGAAATTTTCACAAATGATGTATTTCCGTTGCCGCTATAACAACAAATACTAAAAATTATATTAAGGGGGGTCCCCATACAATAAACGTGTTTTTTTCGTATTTTTTTGCTCAATATTAAAAACAGTAACAGGTAGACGGTTCAAATTTTCACAGAATATTAACTTGTATATTATTACCTTTCAAAATAAATAATTAAATATCAATAAAGTAAATATTAAAGGGGGGCTCCCATACAACAAACGTAATTTTTTGATATTAACAATAAACCTCTACAAACAAAGTTAGTTTTGCGGTTCATTTCGTCTTGTTTATAATACGTCATAAATCGTAAAACTTACTACAGGTTTGTACGGAACCCTCGGTGCGCGAGTCCGACTCGCACTTGGCCGGTTTTTTCTTTTTGATATCATGCTTCCATGAGTACATTTAACGTACATTTATTTGATAATGTCTTATTTTAAAAAAGTTAATTTATGCACAATATACCGTGAATACACCCGCCATTCTGACGTCAGGATGGCTGCTCATATGTGTTTTACAATATCAGAGCTCGCATTAAATTTTAGTAATTAATTTGATATCATGTTCCATAAGTACATTTAACGTACATTTATTTGGAATTGTCTAATTTAAAAAAAGTTAATTTATGCAGAAGATGTAAGAGTACACCCGCCATTCTGACGTCAGGATGGCTGCTCACTTTGTTTTCATGTTTTCTCAATATAAAATAAAGTACATTTATCCATAATTTAGTACAATTACGTACATTTATTCAGTAAAGTTTGAATGTAATCGGAAAACCTACACCCGCCATTCTGATGGATACAATGTAACGCATATCTCTGGTGGAAAGGCAGCCATAGGCTACTGCCACATAAATCAAAGCTGCATGATAAAATAAGAGCGCCAAGATAAGTTGAAGTATCTATACTTAATTTAGTACATACAATTTATATTGTGCATACAATTATGTTAATTATATCTGGAAACAATGTGAGATTGACTGTTTTGTGTGATCCTATATTGTGTAAGGGCAATAAAAATGTCGTCAAATGAATAGTGTTTTATTTTTTTCCGACTACATGAAGAGTTAGTTTCATTTAGGGATCGTGTTCCAGCTACTGTCTAACCAGTTGGACCACGGGGCTTCAGTAGGTGCGGTGGTCCAACTATTATTTTAGTGGACCATGACTCATCATGAGGTCCAACCGTTGGACCTCATGAGGACTCTGAATAAATCCGTTGGACTCCAACGGATTTATTCTGAGTAGATGGAGTATGCTGTATGATGGAAGCTTGTGTGCTCAGCTTCACCTAAACTCTCCCCTCGAGGTTTCCCACAATAACAACCACACTCATTTAGAGGTGCCAACTCGATTAAGAAGCAGTTCGTCTACAGTGTACACCATAGAGGATAAATTACGTATCTAAACTCGGATTTTTAATTGCGTGGAATTCTGACGTTTCTTGACGTTTCTTGGTTAAAACATTTTCCCCAAAAAAAGGGTAACAAATTCTAATAAAATTTATAAGTAATGCTAATGGATTCTAAAGATTAAATCTATAACAGTGTTAGTTTACATTAAATTGTTAATTACTTAATAGAGCACCATTTTAATTTCAAGTGACAAACGTTACAAATATTTTATATTTGCATACTTACTTACATAATATTGTGCACACATGTAATTACATGCATTAGCAGAAATTAAACACTTATTACCGACTGAAGACTGAAAGAGTCTTAAAGTAATTAGAAAGAACAATTTTGCTATGAAAGGATAAAGAAAAATCCAACAACTAATAACAGTAAACATTTTGTAAATAATGAATTATTAAAAAAATCATCATCCTCGTCATCGTCACTGACATTTATAATGAAAGTATCACAGACACTGTCAATCAAATGGTCAAAACGGCATAGTTTATCCTCTTTTTTAACAACATGTGCTATGCACTCTTGCCATTTGTTTGGGGTGACATTGTTCACTCCCTCGACCAAAAGCTCTTTCACTTCCACCATTTTATAAGTTTTATTGTTTTTTGCCACATGCCCCTTGGCTTGAGCCCAAGCCAACTCAATCGGATTGAGCTCTCAATGGTAAGGGGGTAATCGGAGCACAGTGATCCCTCGTTCCGCTGTCATCTAGTCCACAACATACTTATTATATTTATGCATTTCTTTGCTAACTATGTCCAATAAGTTTACCTGCAACATAGTTTCATCATAATTTAAATTCTTTGACGATGCTTGAATATCATTCTTTTTCCAGCCGGTTGTTGGTATTCGTTCAACTTTTCGTAGTGAGAATATCAAGTAGCAACAACAGCACATTTGAACATTCAAGCTGAAAGTCGAATGGCATGATCATCAGGATGACGGCCGACAGACGCCTAGAAAAAACTTTTTTTTTTGGAGTTTACCTCCTTTAGAATCGATTTTCATATAATATAAGCCCGGAGTATGAAAAATGGGAAGTAAAATCAAATTTTCTCCGTCACGTTATTGACTTTATATTTCCATGGTAACACTTGTTTATGTTTCCATGACTATGTAATATATTTTGATGAATATATAAAAATTATATAATTAATATGTAAATAAATGTATCAAGTATGATTTCAGTAATATAAAAAATGCGTTCATTTACCCTCCTTTACTAATTTATATATTTTACTAGCGCGCGACTTCATGCGCGTGGATTGAGGTTTTTTGGTTCCCGCGGGAACTTTTTAATTTTCCAGGATAAAAAGTGTGTTATTCCAGACAATAATCTATCTCTGAGCCAAATTTCATTCAGATCCGTTCAGCCATTCTGGCGTGATTGAGTAACAAACATCCATCCATCCAAACTTTCGCATTTATAATATTAGTAATCTTTCGTAAAGAGTAAACTCCAGTCATGCGTTGGACTGACAAACACAATTAAGCTTTAGTGAAAAAGCTATTTCCTCTTTCGTTTGCCAGGCTGATCTGTTAAATGTTATTAAATATCAATATTGAAACAATTAATGTGGGAGAAAAAAGCAAAACAACTGGTCACACCAAGCATGAGTAACAAACCTTTTGAACTGAAAATTAGAAATTATTATTTTCGACACTTTTATGTTCATTAAGTTTTGAGTCAATTTGTAGTTGAAGGTAATTTTTTTTTTAAATATATAGGCTAGCGCTTGGCAATCTGACTTGCTTGCAAGTGGTGATGCAGCCTAAGGTGGATAAATAAATTTAAGTGGATAAATTTATTGGGCATAACTAGCAAAGAAAAGCATAAATGTAATAGAAATGTCGTGGACGAGTTGGCAGCAGAACAAGGGATTACTGTAGGTACTCCAATCGCCCCCTGACTATTGTGAGCTCAATCCAATTGAGTTGATTTGGGTTCAAACTTGGATTGCAATTTGGATGTTGCAAAAAACAAAATGGTTGAAGTGAAAGAGCTTTTGGTTGAGGGAGCTAACGTCACCTCAAACAAATGGCTAGAGTGCATAGAACATGTAATTAAAAAATATGTCGTATTACCCACTTGATTGACAGTGTGTGGATGACGAGGATGATGAGGATGACGACGACAACGATGATCATGATGATTTTATTTAATACTGTAACAAGCATTGCACGCGCGGCTCGGCCTCGAATACTTTCCTGCTTAAACATCGACTAAACTTCTCGCTCGGAGCGCTTCGACCAACGTGTCTCTGCGAAGAACAAAGCGGCGGAGCCCTATATAAGCCCGAGCGCGACGAAGATATTAACTCCATTCGCTAGTTAGCGACCGTACTATCAGAAGTCGCTGCAGTCGATTCTCACGTCTAAATCTAGGGAACCTAGGCTTTAGCTAGATTCCGTTACTTATTATAAGCTAGGTCTAGGAGATCGATAGCCGTACAATACATACAAGTTACTGTCATTGGCGTTTCTTTTACTTCTACCCTACAATACTTAATTATTAACTAGCTGATGCTCGCGGCTTCGTCCGCGTGGAATAAGTTTTGTTCATTGCCTTCAAAAAGGATCCATACTTCCATACTAATATTATCAATGCGAAAGTGTGTCTGTCTATGAATGAATGAATGAATGAATGATTAAGAAGTTCCCGTGGAAATCAAAAATCTTTAATCCACGCGGAATCTAGTTTGTAATATTAGTAAGTATGGATAAAGTTTATTATTATTGGTTGTTGTTTCTTTATTTTATCTTTTATCCTTTCTTAGCAAAGTTATTAATTCATAAGTACTTACTTATTTGGATTTTGCTTGTGACAAATGATAAACTATTTATTTTTTGTAATAGGTGCATGTTTTTGTGCAATTTGCTTCATACAGTAATTTTTAACCTTAAAAAACCTGAGTCTTGAAATAAAAAAGGCATAAAAAATGTTTGTGTCAACTGAACGTCACAAACGTCAGAATTCCACGCAATTAAAAATCCGAGTATAGTCCGTCAAAACTTATTTGTCACTTGTCAGCGTCGCTAGTTAAAAGAAGAAGTAGTTTGTCTATTAATTAACGATTCGGCGCGTACTTTTTTTTTAATGTATGTCGGTGCATAAATCTCCGTGGTTTCTAAACCGATTTGATTATTTTTTTTAAATTAAAAAACCGTTCACATTTACATATATTATTTTTATTAGAATTAGGTATTACATCATTACATGATTATTAGCTTGATCGGAATGAGTAAACATTTATAAAATCTAAATTCTAAAACAAAAACAATACTTATATTATAAATATGCGAAAGTGTGTCTGCCTGTGTAAACTTTTCACGGGCCTTTCGTTTAAACTTTAACCGCATTTGAATCGGAGACGGGCATCGTCTATTATCATATCCAGATGCTGGTTAGCAGTGGCGTGCAGTTCATCATACTTAATATTATAAATGCGAAAGTGTGTTTGTTTGTTGGTTTGTCCTTCAATCACGCCGCAACAGAGCAACGGATCGACGTGATTTTTTGCATGGGTATAGTCGAGGACTGAGTGACATAGGCTTCTTTTTATCCCGGAAAATGAAGAAGTTGCCGTGGGAAATCAAAAACTTATTTCACGCGAAGGACGTCGCGGGCATCAGCTAGTAGAGGCATAAAAGCACTGCTTACCCGAGTGGAAATACGTCAATGCTCATTTTTTATCAAGACAGTAAATATGTATTCTAACTAACCAATGTTTGCCCTAGCTTAAAACCCTGTGCACGCCACTGCTGGTTAGATCCCGTGTCTTTGAAGGGAGATTGTCATTAAAGTAATTTTTTTAATGTTATTGTGGCCAAGTCTGTTGCACACAATCTCTGAACTGAACTAGAATGACAATTGACAGCTGCAAATATAGTGTTCTTTTTCCGCGGGGAGTTTTACGAAAGAGATAGCAGTACAATAAGTCATGTCATTTAAGCCCTAATCCCGAGTGTACGGCGCATCGCGTAAGCGGAATCCGCGGCGCACTACAGTTACACTCAATCTTTTTGAGTCATCGATATATATATGTAGGTACTAGATGGGCCCTTTCATAGTAAAAATTAACTCCGACCAATAATTCACATAACTAATAAATTGAGGTCGTTGTTTTGAGTGTCCCGCATACGCGATGCGCTGTCAGTCACTCAGGAGTCAGGACGCGCACTTAAGTGATTGTGTACAACCAACGACCTCAATTTACATAGACGGGCCCTATCAAACAAAGAATGTGGACCTATTTTACTAACGTCATCTAGTCTGAAAAGCGGGACAGCACTATATGACAGGGACAAGGACAGGCTTATACAGGTGTGGAGCGTGTTCTACAGGTCGGACACCTATCTAGTACCTACGTACATATATATCGATGTGTACAACAGAATCAGCCACATAGCAGATATACAGATATAATGGAGCGTTTACAATGCTTCTGTTTTCTTCATTCCCTAATAATTATTACGTACATTGTCATAACTTTAAAAGAGCCTTTTTTAGTATTTATATAATTATTGTACCTACTTGTACAAGAATCGCTTGCTTAATACTAAATAATATGGCTTAATTATGTGGCATAAAACCTACAAAGTATAATATAATCTTATCTATTTAATAATAACATAAAATGCGTGCTTAGGTGCGAATATTTTATCATTATAACATTTGCTTATTAATTTAAATAAAAAGCGTGTCAACTTATGTTCTAACGTAATATTGGTCGCAAATCGCAATATCGCTTCGAAAATCTTTAAATTATTGTTTCTTTGTATACAACGAACGTCTACCAAACTCGAGGAGACAAACTTATGTAAAACTGCGCGTGTAATCTAAGGCGCGGGACATACAGAAGTGTCGGGGCGATTGGTGAGGTGCGCAAGATGCGCGACAGTGTCACGCCACTGGCGCGCATCTGTCGCGCATCTGTCGCCAAGTGGCGCGCAAACGGTGAGGCTGTGACGTAGCAGTGGGACGTATTTGGGGCATACTAGTGTTTGATTTTGATGCGACAACATGTCTTCTTCGTCAGATGAAGATATGCTAGCTGTGGTGGTATAAATATCCAATAAAAAATCAGTACGGAAGTAAGGTTTTTTATGCTATACCCAATTGTTAAAGCAGGAAGGAACATCGTCGCGTAAACGCAGTTTAGGTTTGATAATAAAATCGGTATAAATATCGATGTTCTGCATGATTATTTCTTTTGGTATTTCGGTTTTGAGTGTAAATATACTACCTACTATTATTTTAAAAAGAAATCGAGAAAATATTCTGTCATAAATATTACGTTTTATGTATAAATACCTAACTTCCGCATGGATTTTTTTTGGATATTTTTGTATAAGTTTTGGTACATTACTACAACCGTGCCAAGTTTCAACGACTGAGGACTTAATGCGGGGGTCTCTATACAACGAACCGGCCCGTTTCCTAGACTATACAAGATTTATTAATTTAATTGAGAGAAAGAAAAGAAAGAAAGAAAATACATTTATTCCACAATGGTGACACAGACAAACATTTAACATACAATTGTACATAAGAATATGTTTGCATGTGACACCACCCGGAATGGGTGCTCCTACAGCACAGGTTTGTGCCCAGCATTATACCTACAAACTAAAAAAACTAGTCTAGGTATTTTTCCACTAACTGGCAAAATCTATATTAAATTCCGTATCGTCGTGCATTTGCAATCCGGCCCTGTGCGTTTCGAGCGGTTTGCCACTGTCGAACGGGTGCGCCGTATGTCGAGGAAGCGTCGCCCCCACCATACCCGCGCCGCGCCTCTGCAGTATGCTCGGCGCCTCGCCGCTTGCATACATTTTGTATGAAATACATAGAAGCGGCGGCGACCGCTCGCTTCTCGACATACCCGTCGACCGCCCGTCGACACTTCTGTATGTCCCGCGCCTAAGTAACTAACGGTGGAAATTAATAACTAATTGCCGATATGGTACTTAGCAAGACGGCTTACCACTCTTACTGGTTGCAAATTTTTTTACCATAGTGCTCACGGTAGAACTGAGGCGTTGGGCCATAATTCATTCTAATCAGTCTATCTCGCTCGCACTCATTGGGCTTATGGAGCATCATAAAGAGGTGCGTAACAGCAGGTAGTTGATATCGATAACATTTATCGACAACATACATTTAACAAATATTTTATTATATTATTTAATAAAATCTATACCTAATACCACAAATAAACGCAACATTTTCCCGTGTTTTATTAAAATTAAGCTGGGATATTTTTTCGGGATCACTTTTCAATTTATTTAAAAACAAAAATATATTGTTAATAACTATTCGAGCTTGCATCTATTGACTTTTGTAACAGCGAAAATATAACTAACAACGTTATATTTCCACTTTCAAAGTAAGGGCAATATTCGTTGACTAATTTATACCTAGAAAGCATATCATGTTTTTACTACTTTGATTTATTATAACATTTATGTAATAAAATTGATATCACTGTAAAGGACATTTTATTGAGTTTCTTGATTTATCTTCAGTTTCATGGTTCTTTCCTTATACTTAGCTCAAAAGTAAGATAAGTATGACCTGCAGGGCTAGCATGGGCCGGAGATAAAAATTTTATCCCCCGATTTTATCCACCGACAAGAGATAAAATTAACTTACTCACTTCTCAGAGCACGGCAACAGGGGAGAGGAGAAGTTTATCCCCGTTTGACATTTCACGGGGACTCGGGGGACTATTTATCCACCGTTATTTAGCGTTTTTATTTATTTATTTAGGAATAAATTTTTTATCCTTTCGTCGGGGAGAAAATTGTCTCTGCCCATGCTAGGGGGGCAGAGCGATAATGCACGCACACATCGAAAAACAAAAATGGCCGCTGCATTGTCCTTATACAAGCAGAAAATATAGTTCCACGCTCTTAGATCGTTACATCTACAGTATGTTGAAAAATGAAACCGAAATTTGTTTACCTATTATTATATATTTTTTTGTAACTATAATTTTTATATGCTAAACTGCTGTTTACTATTTTTTATTTAGTCGTTAGTAGTGACCAGGGTGTGACGATGGAGCCGGAAGGTGGTCACTGGAACTCCGCAACGGCACATAGTAAGCCCTTCGAGTTTGGGTTCATTTTACTTGTCTCCACGGGTGCTTTAGTCATAAGTGGTGACCAGGGTGTGATGATGCAGCCGGAAGGTGGTCACTGGAACTCCGCAACGGTACATAGTAAGCCCTTCGAGTTTGGGTTCATTTTACTCGTCTCCACGGGTGCTTTAGTCATAAGTGGTGACCAGGGTGTGATGATGGAGCCGGAAGGTGGTCACTGGAACTCCGCAACGGCACATAGTAAGCCCTTCGAGTTTAGGTTCATTTTACTCGTCTCCACGGGTCTTTAGTCATAAGTGGTGACCAGGGTGTGATGATGGAGCCGGAAGGTGGTCACTGGAACTCCGCAACGGCACATAGTAAGCCCTTCGAGTTTGGGTTTATTTTACTCGTCTCCACGGGTGCTTTAGTCATAAGTGGTGACCAGTATGTGATGATGGAGCCGGAAGGTGGTCACTGGAACTCCGCAACGGCACATAGTAAGCGCTTCGAGTTTGGGTTCATTTTACTCGTCTCCACGGGTGCTTTAGTCATAAGTGGTGACCAGGGTGTGATGATGGAGCCGGAAGGTGGTCACTGGAACTCCGCAACGGCACATAGTAAGCCCTTCGAGTTTGGGTTCATTTTACTTGTCTCCACGGGTGACGTTCCTCTTAAAAATTGAATTTCCAAAGTTTTCGCGCTCTTTTTTTTCGACCAATACCGGCATTGTAACAGTTCATCGTGAAGTTAGTCTAAGATCCCAGTCTGTCATGGTGGTCGTTTTATCGCAACAAAATAGTTTTGGGAAGTAAAAAGTTTAAATTTCTCCGTGAAAATCTTTTGTGTTTAGTGAAACAGTATAAATAATAGGTGAGTTATGTTTTCTATATAAAATATTAGCATTCTTGACGACAATTATCACTTCTTATTTACTTTCTAACCTTTAAACGATTTCGGGTAGGTGGGTTTGAATTTTTTGATACCGGTCGGGGCACAATGAAACGGGGTACAATGTAACAGCGTTTCATTGTACCCCATCTCATTATGCACATGTATTTTGTTTCAGATTGCTTAGGGGTTTGAAGATGGTGAGAAACAGAGTAAGAAAGACTCAGAAAGGGCTTCACACGAAAGAGAATATGAGAGAAGCCATAAGCCTTGTCGAGAACGGTATGAGTTTACGAACCGCAGCTGATTTAAAACACGTGAACTACATCACGTTATTCCGATATGTTCATAAAAAAAAAGCCAAAGAGATGGTGAACTACAAATACGTTTGACTCCAAATTATGAAGTGAGACTTGATGATTGTTTAAGTTTACCTGTCTGTGGGCAATAGCTCATATATTTTGATCTCAAAGCTTTGATGTGCCTTGTGTTTCATTGTGGCCCAGATGGTGTTTCATCCTACCCCAGACCTGGGGCACAATGAAACACGGGAAGGGTTTTAAAAAAGTAGAATTAGTTTAGGTTAGGCGTAAATTTTTGAACTCACTTTTGAATACAAGTTGTAAGTCAAAGATTGATCTAATGAATCAACTAAAAAAGTTAGTTGATTTATTAAACCAATAAAAACAATAAAACAAAATATCTTTTTCGTTTCATTGTACCCCCACTGTCCCTACTTATACAATTTTTAACTTGTTGATTTAATAATAAATCTATGAATTTGTTTTAGAGATGGGAACCTGACAATTTAGTGACCGGAGAAGGCATTGAAATCATCGATGAACGTGTAGACGTATGTATTACTAATAATTTTAGCAATTATTTTTACTAATATAATGATTTTTTTATGATGTTCAGCTTTACCCTGTGAGTGGTCAGCATGTTTTATATATTATCTATGCTAATATTATAATGAACCATGTTAATGGTGTAACATTTTACTTACTTATTGTTACTTGTTCTTTGTGAAATTCCCGGGGACGGAAGTCAGCATGAAAGCATGTCAGCATGTAGAGATATGTACTGTATTGTAATTACTAATATGGGCTGCTGTTGAATTATTTGGTAAAATGTGTTGCTTTTCTGCTTTTGGGTCTGGTTCAGCATGGAAACTATAGGATGAAGAAGACATATTTGAGACGCCGACTGCCGAAGCTCTTCCAAGTCCAGACTCGGCAAGCGAAAAAGAGGACGAGGAAGTCGACTTGGATGAGCTTGAGCAGATTTTTGAAGTATCGTCTGACGAAGAGGCCATCGAGGAGGAGGAGAATCGCGATATGTATGATTGGACCGCGAATTTTTCTTCGTTTCGCGGGCAGCGGGAGGTGTTCTCGGAAACACCTGGTCCCAAAATTGAAGGAACAAGTCCAATGGAGTTGTTTCTTCAAATTTGGGACCAGCCCATAATGATTAATGACCAGCATCGTCGAAGAGACCAACAGATATGCCTGGCAAGAAATTGCCAAGGCTTCGGAATTAGGTATTGCCCCAAAAAGCAGATTGAATAAATGGGTCGAAACATCTGTCGCGGAAGTATACCGCTTGATTGCTATAATGATTTTGATGGGGATTTGCGTAAGAGTGTGACGATTCGTACCTCTCAGTCAAAATATATATATTTATAACAATATTAGAGAATAAAATATAGTATATATAGTGGAGGAGCGATCTCGGTCCATGCTAGAAAGATTTCCGACAAACGGACTGGTCGCCGAACAAGCGACGACGATGCGAAAGTATAGCTTGTGTATGTGATGGTGCACAGCGGTGCTGTGGTGTTTGCCCGGGTGCGTGCAGTATGTGTCACGATGTCGGTCGCTCGTTCTCGGGCTGGTGTCGAGCAAAGTGGATTCGCTGTTCGTGTAATGGTGCGTGCAGTATGTGTCACGATGTCCGTCGCTCGTTCGAACGCGTAATGTCGTTGGAGGCTTCCAACGATATTTGATCTGCCCATGGTGGATTTATATACATATTTTAATACAATATATTTATACGTATATTTACCTATATATAATCATCGCTGGTTGAGTTGGGGCTGCGGAATGTAGGTTATATCGCTTCGGCGATGCCTCGGCACGGCTGGTTCTGTCCTGATGTCTACCTAGTTGGACGTTTGGGTGGGATTGGTTTGTTGTTGAACCAGAGAGCTTGCTCTCTGTGCGCAATGTACTTCATGTGCATTACTATGTTCTGCAGTACACCTGACTCTGCCATGCGATCTGCTTATAGATGAATTACTTATGCATACATTGTGTAAACCTGTAACTATCGTTACATTCGAACGACAACTAACCATGGTTGATAGGACGCTGTTTACTATTGCCGAAGGTTGGATCACACGTGATGTGAGATACCGAATATCATGCTATGTTTTGCGCTACGCCTGACTCAGCCTCGACACTTATTCATAGTTGCATGGATTCACAACCTGTGCTACTATACTATTTACGGTTCCATAGATTCACAACCTATGTTACTTGTAAATGCATAGATTCACGACCTATGCTGCGTCACATTGGCTCACAACCTATGTAACGTAAAACGACGTCCTACTACCCATGGTGGTCTCCGCGCTGTATTTAACTAAATTAGAGTATGCTTTCATACGTCGCGCTATTTCCCCAAATGGTGACCTAGTGGTTTAAGGAGGGGAGGCTGCTGCCTTTTGGTATACTTATGAGACCCATTAGTCGATGACTAGTGCCTCTTGGGATACCAAGAGAGGGAAGAATTCTATCATTGGTGAGCGGGGTGGAGCTACCAATCACCATTTACTTTACATTAAATCAATACTTGAAAGCGTTTATAAATTATTTAAAACTTGAACACGTCACTATTACATCTAGATCGGTATATAAGCAAGTCGTTGGGATGGTTGAACTCGAAGCTTCCGAAACTCTAAAAGATCTTGGTTTATTATGGACCCAACATTATGAGGGTCTTACTGCTGGATGATTCACGTGCCATTTTAAAGAGATATTGAATTTTATAGGTAGAGTAAAGGTATAGATGCTTAGGGACCCCGTCAGGTTAGTTACAAGAGGTAGGGTCGACGAATATTGGCAGACAGGGGTGATAGGAATGCCCAAATTTAGGGAGCTCATGACTCTGGACCGATTTTGGCTCATGATGAGATTTTTACATTTCTCAAACAATTCGAGTACTCGTTGCCGCGCGACCACCCCGATCGAAAATTAGAAAAAATATCAAAGCTACTGAACCATTTAAACCGTAAATTTTCTGACATATATACCCCGCGCCAAGAAATTTCGATCGACGAATCCCTCCTCTTATGGAAGGGCCGCCTTAGTTGGGTCCAGTGCATTCGATCTAAAGCGGCTAGATTTGGATTAAAATCATATGAGCTGTGCGAGGCCTTTTCGGGGTACTGTGTAAAATTCTTTTTTTATACTGGTAAAGGTCTCGTTAGCCGAGAACCAGTTTTAGGTTTTACGAGCGCCACGGCGAAAATTGTTTTAAAATTAATGCAGGGATTTTTGGGTAAGGGGTACACCCTTTTTATGGATAACTTTTATAATTCCGTTAAACTGTGTAGGTTTTTAAAACTCCATAAAACGGACGTGGTAGGGACATTAAACAGGCGCAGGACCGACACTCCTCAAGCAGTCAAAGAATTGAACGAGCGGCGCATGACAAGGGGGGAGGTGGTCAGTCGCCATTGCGGTGACGTTACAGTTTTAGCGTGGAAAGACGTAAAACTAGTCACCGCAGTGTCAACTTACTACAATGCAGACATGGCACCAGGTCGGCGTGCCGGCCAAGTTTGCTCAAAGCCCGAATTAGTGCACACCTACAATAAGTACATGGGGGGGGGGTAGATATAAAGGATCAAAAATTATCGATGTATTTATTAGAAAGGAAGAGAGGCATCAAATGGTACATCAAAGTCTTTAGGCGGCTCATAAATATTAGTGTGCTAAACGCGTACGTCATACATTGCGCCAACGCGAGTCGAGGACAGAAGCTAACGCACAGAGCGTTTCGCTATCGTTTAGTCGAGGAGCTCATGCACGCATACGGCGTGAACGTAGCTCCGCGTAACCGCAGTACCGTTGTTGCTGTTGATCGGTTGGATGCTTCGCTGGGTCATTATCCCGACCATCAGGATACAAACACGGTGGATCGTACTGCGAAGCAGGATCGGTACAAGCGGGGACGGTGCGCGCGGTGCGCTAAAAAAAATATACGTAAAACGACCAACATAGTGTGCACGCAGTGCAATGTGTTTCTGTGCGTCCGCCCGTGTTGGCGTGAGTATCACACTCTTGAAAGTTTAGAGTGATAATATTTATAAGTTTTTTTTTTCGACAATATTACACACACGCAATATTTAGACTCCGCAGTTGCATCGTCGCACACTTTCATTTGTAGGGTCACTACATGATAATAGATGGCGCTATCTAGTTCCACGATGTAATAATGACAGAGCTCGAACAAAGAACATACGTCATCCAATCAAGTGCCGCCGCCTGAGTCACGATAGCGAAATGTAATCAGAAATGCACTATATACACAAGGTTAGTTTTTGTATAAGGAAAACCTGAAAGTAGTTTGTTCAGAATCAGTAACAGAATCTAATGCAACCATTTTTACACCGTGTTATATTTTGTCCAAAAAATATTTTAAAGTCCTGCAAGATTGGACACAAAGTTCAATGACCTAATAAGCTGGATCCGCGACGTCGCAATTGGCTACTTGACAGCTGTAACTATAAAATATGAAATTATAAAATATGAAATATGTTAGATTTGGTAGCTTGTAGGTTAACAATAATTATGCAATATGTATTTTGCATTAAAATAAATTGTATATATTTTATTTACGCAAAACAAATTTGAGATTTTTTATCTGTGGATTGCAAGACCCGAAAGGCGGACGCCATTGATTTAGCATCGTGTGACGTCACAACTCTCACACCACAGACAGGGTACTTTTTATCTCATACAAACGTCACTGTGAGGTCGTGTGTTATACCTATAAATCGTTTTCGTTTTGTTGAGAAAATTAACATAAATTATTTCGATTTGAGCTTGTGAAAGGTTTCACGAAATAGAGTCAGGCTATACAAAAGCTGATAGTGCAAATCTGCCTAAAGTCGATTCATTTATGGTTGTAAATTTATTTGCGTGTAATCCACAGTGTAATCCTAACTTTTGCTCTGCCGAGTTTCGTAATGTAAAAACTTCCATGTAAGTACCGAAATAAACAAAGTAATATTACTTAGGTCTCGTGTTTAAGACCTAAGAAAGTACTGCTGTAAAGTGACAGAAAAATAATTTATTTTAATTTTATGTCATGTTTTATGAAGAAAATCATGTTTTTTGCTAGATCGAGTCTTAAGTTGATTTCTTCCTAATAACTACTAACATCAAAGTGGTCTTCACAAAGTAATATCGCAGATTTATCCGTTTTAAATTCCGGGTCTCGGCAGATTAGCTGTAACCACTGCTTTTGACGTTTATGACATACTATTGTATATGTAATACAATTTGTCAGGATATTAATTAATTATTTTATTTATAGTATTTCTACACACGTCTTGTGGCTTGTAATTTTCACAATTTCATTAAAAAAGCTGTAAACTTTCCACTCGAAATTACTTAAGACTTGGAGCGTCGTAGTTAGCTTTGTTTTATTTAGAGCTATGACGTCACGCTAGCAAATGTCACGTGACCGGCTGTTTTCACGCGAATTTAAAATTAATGTATTAAAAATGTATTTTTTTCTAATAAATAACGCTTTTTTTGAGAAAAAAATCATTGTAAGAGGTATAAAATGAACCCACGTACATTTTTAAGTATTTTTCCGAAAACTGTCAAATAGCCAATTGGTAGAATGACACATCGAGAGTCGTGGTCGATGACGTCATCATCCCGCCCGCCAGCGATTTTTCGCGGCGTGTGGGGTGACCATGTTTTAGCGAGGACAATGACCCAACACAACAAGCTCTTATAACTTCGTTAGTTTTCAATAAAAAAAATTGAAATTTTGTATAAATGTTCCTTAAGTGAAAATATTTGACACGTGTTTCGGTTTTTGCCTAAAGTAGAACTAACGTTGTAGAACTTCCAACCTACAAACGGTCGGACCAGCTGGGTCCCCGAGCATACCACCGGTTAATTTGTAGGTAATGTTGTATCCTTAGTTGGTAAATCGATGCATTTATGGCCCAACGCCACAGTTCATAACGCGAGCACTATAGCTATTCCCACGTCTCTCACCCACAGCAACACTGTGACTCGCTGGGACGAAAAAATTCTGAAAGATTCCCAACCAGTCACACTTTGACACACATTTATTTGAGTGGGTGATGATGATTTCAGTAAATTGTCACTTCATACATCTGTCATTTTCTATGGCGTTGTATCGCGTCGCGTCGCTTCTATCGTTCACGTAGGACAACGGGTTAGTATAAGTGCCAAGTGAATGTGGCGAATAACAACTCGCATGTCGAGATAATTCACTGACAGCCATATCCCATGCGCTTTGGGAATCTTGTGTTCGTCTTTGCAATAAAATTACCTCTACTAGAATTCAAAAACGGCAGGAAAAGACAAACATATGAACATTGTCTAGGGCCCAGTTGCACAAGGACTCTTAAATTGATTTAGTTAAATATTTTAATGCATATTATGCATATATGCATTTGCCAAAGAGGGGCAGCTTTACAAACTTTAACTAAGTCGATCTTGTCCTTGTGCAAGCGGGCCTAGGTGTCTCATACCATAGGCGACAATGATTCCCGGGATAAACGAGTACGTATGATGTTACTTCCACCTACGCCTCTATACTGTGGTGCAATTAGACGCAGGGTTCAACGTAGTTCCCAGGGAACAGGCCGGTGACGCCGTCCATGACGCCTTCCCACCAGCCGTCGTCGTTCTTCTTCAGAACGTAGATGACAGAGCTCTCCTGGAACGACAGTTCGTCCTCTTTATCCGCGTAGTAGTCGTATATCGCCACCACTGGAACAATCATACAGGTTATGTTTTAATTTTTTTTAAAAAGATCGTCGATCGAGCCTTGCCACGTTTGTTTTGATGCAACCTAACTTTGTACCAAATTTCATCAAAATCGGTTTAAAAGGTGGGTCAGAAAAGCGTAGCAGACAAAAGACATACAGATAGACAGACACTTTCGCATTTATAATATTACTAGCTAATGCCCGCGACTTCATCCGCGTGGATTAAGGTTTTTCGGTTCGAGGGAACTCTTTAATTTTCCGGGATAAAAGCTAGCCTATGTGTTTTTCCAGACTATAATCTATAATTATCTGTGCCAAATTACATTCAGATCCGTTCCGTTCTGGCGTGATTGAGTAACAAACATCCATCCATCCAAACTTTCGCATTTATAATATTAGTATAGATATTATGGATACATAGTAGTGATGCAACAGAAGTGTCTTAACGGAAACAGAAACGGAAACGGATACGGAAGTGTAAATAATATGAAAAAAAATCTAATTTCCGTTATAAAAGTTGCGGAAACAGAAGCAGAAACCGATGTTGAAAAACGTGCAGAACTTCTGCGGTTGCGGAAGCAGTAACAGAGGTCTGTTGCATCACTAATATATAGTATGAATTACCTTTCTCGATGTAGTTCTTGGGCACCCACCCGGGCAGGTCCTCCTCGTCGGGCACGATGGCGGGCACGGCGCCGCTGTACTGCGCGCCCATCTTGCCCTGGAACAACTGGGCCGCTTTTAACGCGCCTGTCCTTTCCTTACCCTTCTCTCTCTGCGTCATAATCCCCATTACTGAGGGTCGTGACCCCTTCCACCAATAATCTTTTTATGGACGATGTGGATCCATTTTTTGCGACATGGACCTTGCTGTCGTGAGCGGTGCGGATTTGATCTGACCAACGCATCGGGCTACGTCCCCGAGGTCTCTTTCCGTCCACTTTGCCAGTAATGACAATCTTTTCAAGATTGTGCCCCTCCCTTCTGGCAATGAGGCCGAAATAATCAAGGATCCTTTGGACACAGGAGGATCCTAGATCAAGGTAATTCATCATTAATTACTTTACGAGAAATCCCCGTTCAAGGGACTCATACTTTATGAGAAAGTTCATTAAATGGCCCCAATCATGTAAGAATATCCGATCAAACGTTTAAGATTTTCGTCAAAGTAAAATAAACCTTAACTGCATTGAATTTGAGCTCAATTTCGTCTGCCCATTCTTATACGTTTAGGTATGTACGATACCCTAAACGTATAAGAATGGGCCGACGAAATTGAGCTCTAATTCAATGCAATCATGGTTTGTTTTACTTTGACGAAAATCTTTAACGTTTGATCGACAATTCTTACGTAATCGGGGGGCTGATCCGCTATTTACTTTTTTTTTACTTAACATCACATACTTAAGCATTCTGTGACTACAGAATACAGAGTTTTACTTCAAAAAAGCACAAGCGATTAGGGCCAGCGCAAACTGATTATTTGTGGTAACTATCTAAGCACAGCCTTATGTATTTTGACATACCATTACAGCTGTTAGTATACAGAAAACAAAACATTGCTAAATGTACTATACGAAAAATAAAATGTTGCAAACCACGCATGGGTCCGCCTTGGCTTGCCGCGCATCGCTTTCATGCCAGAGTAAATATAGAGAAAAGCAAGAATTTGACTTGCTATCAAGAATGACACGGCGCGGCGCCTCGGGTTTTCTACAAGAACTAAAATTATGTATACTAAGACTATGCTATTAGTTGGTATGCGTCTTGTTGCTTAGTACCTACTGTTAGTCCGAGTTTTAACATTACAATTTCGATTGTTCGTCATCGAGCGTTCGAACGCATTGGCATCATAGTAAAATAAACTTTAACTGCATTGTTCCGTAAATCAAGGGTTTAGGTCTATTTTACTTTGATCCCAATGTGTTCAAACGCTCGAATACGATCAATCGAAATTGCAATGTTAGAACTCGGCCTAACGGTGCTGCACCCCGTAAGCTCACGGGCTTTAGGGATATTCGTTAGGTGGTAATGCTTACCTGCATGTGGTGGCGGCCGAAGGACTCTGCGAGCTCGTCGTCGAGCGGCGGCGGCGGCAGCGGCGGCGACACCGATCCGCCGCGCGCAGAGCCGCCGCCGGAGCCGCCCGACCCGCCCGCCGACGAAGATGACGCACGCTGCACCAGAGAACAGCGGTGTGATAAGGCGGCCCTTTTATATGGTATGTTTTTTTTGCCTAATTTTTTTATTTAATTTTTTTTTATGTTTATGTGTGTTTATTTTTTGTAATCAACAGCGTTACAATAAAGAGTTGCAATTTTGACTTAACACAAAAATAAGGCCAAGTAGGATTAAACTTTGGTTTCAAAGTATAAAAGGAACCAAAGGACCAGTGGAACTATGGGAGCTTGCCTAGGTGTCAAAAGTCAATGTGCAGCAAAGATTTTTTTAGTATTGCAATTGTTATATTTTATAGTTTTCAGATAAACCGTTTCAGGAGTCTGAAAGCTCAGAAAACTGAAAAAAGTGAAGAAAAGTTTCACCAAATACCTAACTGCTGCTTTCCCACACTAGATGGCGCTAGAGGTGATTAGCGAGTCAAAAAAATATTATCAACTATCCATTGGACAGGACAGTATAATAACTTACACTATTGTATTTAATTTACATACTTTACTTAAGTACCTAGTTACGTAATGTAATATATATTGTTTAAAAAAAAAAGAGCAACTGCTGAGTTTCTTGCCGGCTCTTCTCAGCAGAACTGCTTTCCGAACCGGTGGTAGAGTCAAAACATGACGTAAACATAAGAGACACCTGTATGTCCTACATGTTTTAAATAAATGAATTGAATTGAATTGAATGGTCGTTAGAAATTGATCACAAGATTCACACAGTACCTTTGCAACAATCTCGTAAACACCACGAGTATCACACGAGAACCGTGACGAGGGCAATGGCCCTCGTCACGGTTCCTACCTAACCTATACCTTAGAGATTGGGATAGGATAGGATAGAGAACCTTGTGTGTCGTGTCTAGTTATTTGTTACTTACATGACCAGGCAAGCTCATGGAGTGCTGACTATGTTCACCATCTGATCCAATCAATGGAGAAGGAGGAGCTGAAATCATTTGCACTCTATTACATTTTTTCAAGTTTATTTTCATTTCATTTTTATTAATTATTTATACTGCAACATTTGGCCTCCTATTTGAGGGTCATGCACCTCTTAACTTATCGGAGTTATATGCCTTTTAAGTTTTAAGCAATAAAATATCACATGCTCTAACGGAGAAGGAAATCATCGTAAGTCCGCATGCCTCAGAGGTCTTCATAATGCCCTCAATGGTCTGTGAAGCCTGCCGATCCACGCTTGGCCAACGTGTTGGCCTATACATTTTTTATTTTTGTGAGGAGACTCGCTCAGCAGTGGGCCGTTGACGGGTTGAGATTAGTGTCTGACCGAAGGTCGATTTCTAGCTGAAGCCGAATCGGCTATGGAATCGAATGTTATGTTATTGCCACAACCTTCGGCCGAAACCGAAGTCGGAACCGAAGGATTATTAATAACTCTAAGAAAATTCAAGATTGGCTAAAAGTGAATAAAATAATGGTGTTTTATAATAATTTATGTTGACTTTTGGCTGATGCGTTGACTGGCGATGGCGGCGCTCTCGCGCATTTGTACAACTTCGTTCAAATTCGGTGCTTGCTAGAAATCTTTGGTCCATTTTGGCCGAAACCAAAGGTTTGGCCAAAGTCGAAGCTTCGGTCGGATACTAGTTGAAAGAAATGAATCATGATGAAATGCAAGACAAAAAAAAATTACAGCTCGTAATAACTTACGTGGCATACTCGAATGCAAGTCTTGTTGCGAATAATTGGATGGTGATTGATGCTGATTCGGGTGCACCATCCCAACCTGAAACAATTTGTTTCTGGTTAAAAAAAATTACGTCCCTCTCACATTACGATCAGCGCACAGAGCAGTAAAATGCTAGAGCTATTTTCATTGATAATTAACTAAATCTCAATTAAAATAGATTATAAATAGCATGCAAGAGATAACGCCACAAGAAATTATCTCTTGCATGCTATTTCGAACTATTTTTAGTGATTATAATTTTGTTTGTATTATTAATTTTTGAGAATGTTATGCCTCTCAGTGGGCCCATTACGAAGATCAAAAGCATCCGATCCTGCAATATTCAGACAGTCTGCCAGGGACCTAAAGGATTGCTACCGTGTAACGATCGTAATCACCTCTGATTGGTTCACAAACTTCCGCTATTGGCCAAGAAAATGGATTTTGGCCAACAGAGGAAGCTATTTTACATAATAGGGCTACACATCTAATACTAGGGCTTGTCTAATTTAGGATGATAATTTTGTCGGATGAGAGGTGCATAGCAAATGCAATAGTTCGGACTAGAGTGAGACAGACTGAAGCAATACTATGCAAATGGCATCTACCAAAATTAACATCCTAAATTAGACAAACTATAGACTTTTACAGAAATTTCTGATAATAAGAGGATGGTATAGTTGTAAATTTTCATACAAAAAGCGATAAAGTGAAGTAAAGTAAAATATACTTTATTGTACATCTTAAAAATAAATACAACAATAATAATAATATAATGGACATGGCACAACAGGCGGCCTTATCGCTTAAATAGCGATCTCTTCCAGGCAACCTTAGGGCAAAGTACACATTAAAATAGAAAGCGGAAGGGGTGTACTAAAAGATAAGAAATTAAGTAATATAAAAAAGATACAGAAATGAGTCATATAAAAATATAATTATAAGTATCTAAATAGATAAAATAGAAAGAAAAAATAATAAAAAAAAATTGTAGTAATGAAAGTTATAGACGACAAATAGATAAATATATTAAGAGGACAAATAATGCTGTTTCAGCTTAGTTTTGAAGATAGGAAGTGATTGAGATAATCTAATATCCAAGGGGAGAGAATTCCAAAGCCGTATAGCAGTAACAGTAAAAGAGTTTTTATAGAAGGAAGAAGAGTGTCTAGGAGTAAATAGCAATAGATTACTTTGGGAACGGAGAGAAAAAGCGTGTGAGTTGATTATTATATACTTAAATCGATCTTTGAAATAATGAGGAGTGGTGGGATTGAACAGAATGCAGTAAAGAAGGTGAAGAATATGCGTATTCCTGCGAAGGCGAATCGGGAGCCAATCGATAACGTTTTTCTTCCCGTAAATGTTGTCCAATTATCATAATTTTTAGAAATGTTGCAGATACAATGAAGAACTATGCTCGTACGTTTTAATTTTAAAGAAATATTGCTTATGTTAAAAGTTATTAGCGTCTAAATGTCCATATTTTTGACCTAAAAACATCCTCGAGTATTATATTTTTTTTAATTTAACTAAACTAAAATACTAAAAAAATAAAACGTACGAGCCTAGATTAAGGTGTACTGAATCTAATGAGACCAAAATTGCCTAATTTCGTAAACGTTTGGGGGGGTAAAAACGTTATCACCCGAAACAATATTTCAAGAATAAAATGTAAGCAAATGCCTACTGGACTTGCCACTCTCTCTATCGCACGATACGGAGAAGGCAGCGAAGCGTTGTGAAACAGATAGCATTATTGAATAGTATATTTCATTACAAGTGTGGAAAGGCTGTCATTGCAAAGAGTTCCGACAAATATCTACCCGAGCCGAGGCGCAGCCGAAAGCGAGGGTTGACAGTCGGAACAAGTTGCAAGGACGGTTCCGCACGTGTACTGAACGACTATTTTTAATACAGTTGCGAAAAAATGAAGCAATTTAATAAAATAATAAAAACACAATAAACTCAACTAACTTAACATTTATTTCTTATAAAAGTTATAATTCACATATTACATTGAAATTGGTACAGTTTTTTATACTAACTGGGGAAGTTTTAGGTTGCATATTTACTGTTTGAGACAAACTATTATTAATTTCGTATGATTGTTCATGTATATTTGTCATACAATGGCGTTTGCTAGTTATGGAGTTGGATCTGATGAATTATCATTATCAACGAAGGTAGATGGACGAACGTTCTCTGCAACATGTGAAGGAGACGGACTGGACCTTAAATTAATGGAGTGTGTGATTTTTTTCCCAGTTTCTAGTTTGTTGCATTTTCAGCATACTTTTTATCATCGAAAACCTCGACCATAACGTAGAAGGTTTTAATTTTGCTGAGAGTTCGGAGAAGTATGCCAACATAACATTTTCTGAAAAACTATTTGCTTTTTTCTCTTCTCTCCACGCAATAAATTCGTTGTACCTATGTAGATATGTAGCGACTTTTTGACTTTTCCGGTAAAATGTTCTCCGAAGCATTTTGTGCAATTATACTGAGTTCCGGTGGTGTTCATTCAAAAAAACTAGGGTCGAAATTACTCATTTTGTGCAACAAACAACTAAACTCGCAAAGAAAATTTCTGAAAAATGGCGCCAACCGTAGAATATAAGCAGAGTTTTTTTTTGCTTCACCCATTCTGGTAGGCAAAGGGAACTATGCCCATACAGCCAAGTCTTCAGTAGAATTTTTTTATTGATATGAAATGAAAATGAAATTTAATGAGATGAAATGAAATGAAACCTAACCAAACTCATTCAATCAAATCATTAAATCTGATATTGAAACAAATTAGTAGCTTCTTTTTAGAAATATACGTATTTGCATGAATCATAAAAACTTCTATGAATTGTTTTAGTAAAAACTTCATGGTTGGTTTTTCTTTTTAATAGACATTATTTTGACAGTTGGGAAAGAGAACGCACGAGTTCGGGAAAGGTAAAAAAAAAGCACGAGTATGTAATAGCCCACATCCCGAACGCTATACGTCCCTGCAATACGCCACGTCATAAGCGGCTATCTAGGCGAAGGCTTTCCTAGTTTAGAAGTTGGGGTTATCTAAAACAATACCGGACGAGTACCTGTGGCTGCGCGACCGGCAGCGTGGAGTAGCCGGGCGGGCGGCGCGGGTAGTTGGGCGCGTAGTGCGACGGCACCTGCGGCGGCGCCACCGCCGGCGGCGTGCGGTACTCGCGCGACGACTTGCCTGCCATTACGTGAACAGTGAACATCAACTCAGACAATTTTATAATTTTCCCGCGACTTCGTCCGCGTGGATAGAGGTTTTTCGGTTCCCGCGGGAACTCTTTAATTTTCCGGGATAAAAAATAGCCTATGTGCTATTCCAGACTATAATCTATCTCTGTGCCAAATTTCCCAGATCCGTTCAGCCGTTGGAGCGTGATTGAGTAACAAACATCCATACATCCATCCAAACTTTCGCATTTATAATATTTATTTGATACTAGCTGATGCCCGCGACTTCGTCCGCGTGGATTGAGGTTTTTCGGTTCCCGCGGGAACTCTTTAATTTTCCGGGATAAAAGTAGCCTATGTGCTATTCCAGACTATAATTTATCTCTGTGCCAAATTTCATCCAGATCCGTTCAGCTGTTGGAGCGTGATTGAGTAACAAACATCCATACATCCATCCAAACTTTCGCATTTATAATATTTATTATTTGATTTGATTTGATTTGATTACAGTGCTTCACATACGAGGAAAGTTTTGGCACGTTTTTGCCGATAGGGTGGTAACTAGCCACGGCCGAAGCCTCCCATAAGGCAAGTAATTACTTAAATACATATCAAAAATTGCAGAACCGGCAGGATTTGAACCTGTGTCTCTCTGGGAATCGCGCCCGGAAAGCCTTTAACCGCTAGGCCAAATAGGCTAGGCAATTTTTGAATTGTATATAAGTAAGTTTACGAACTGAGCTTGTACACAATGTATCAATGTATGCATAGTCCGTCAAACGTAACTGTTTAGTTTGTTTTATTTTTCATATCTTCTGGCGACGCTGCCACCGGATTAGATAAGTTTGTGGGACTATAACACATTTTGCAATCTGGACACTTGATTTTATATGAAATAGAAAAAAATATATCCAATGTACTAGCTGATGCCCGCGACTTCGTCCGCGTGGATTGCGGTTTTTCGGTTCCCGTGGGAACTCTTTAATTTTTCGGGATAAAAGTAGCCTATGTGCTATTCCAGACTATAATCTATCTCTGTGCCAAATTTCATTCAGATCTTGAGCTGTTGGAGCGTGATTGAGTAAAAAACATCCATACATCCATCCAAACTTTCGCATTTATAATATTTATTTGATGTAATGTTGTATAATTTCTAACATGATGACAGTACCGCCGTCCGCGGCACAACACGCGATGTTCATCGCATCACGATCACACTTTAGTTAAATGTGTTGATATAATATTATGAAGACATTATTAAATTTCCATTCACATTAACGTTGTATCGTGCACGCCCACGTAATATATATTTTATGTGGATGTTGAGCTTCTACTCACCGAGGGTGCCGCGCCCCAGAGTGCCGGTGTTGGCGGAGGACGCGGAGCGCACCACGGCGGGCGGCGTGGGCGGCTTGGTGGTGGGCGCGGGCAGCGGCGCGGCGCCGGGCGCGGAGCCCGAGCGGCGGCCGCGCGGCGTGCCCGTGCCGCCGCTGCTCCAGCGCGCACCGTGCCCGATGTCGTCCAGTGCTAAATACAGTTTTAAATTATAAATAACTAGCTGAAGCCCATGTTGAATTGAATAGAGGAATTGAGGTTTTTTGGTTCGGGATAAAAAGTAGCCTATGTGTGTTCCAAATTTCATTCAGATCCGATTAGCCGTAACAAACATCCATCATCCAAACTTTCGCATTTATAATATTAGTATAGATGTTGGTCCAAATGCAAAGTAAATCAACTTATATAGTCAAAACTTAAAATAATGCAGTGCAATACACGCCACTTGATTATAAAGTTGGAAAAAGTTAATAGTACTTATTTGATTTTTAATTTTTTAATAAGGTTTATATGTAATTAATAAAAATGACAATATTACAATCAATTATTATGGTAAGTAGTAACGTATAAGCTCAGTTTCCATCGCAAAAGGCTAATTGAGCAGGAAATGGCTTATATGACAGTTGCCTAATGAATGAGCTCCTTTTGACTCTTTAAACACTCTTTTTCTAAAATTCTTTGTAGGTGAAAGTGCTTGTATGCAATTTTCCTCTGTCTAAATTCTTAATAAAATTTTGCAGAAACGAATATATATGTGTGCAATTGCCAGATTTTTATAAAGAAAATCCTCCCAAGCGGTTTTTGTTTGATCTCTAGAGAGATAAGGGAGATGCATGCAAGGGAGATGTTGCAGTGCACTCTCATACCCAGATGGAAGTGAAAATCTGGTAGGACCACAGAGAGATCAAACAGATTATTATGGGGGTGAAACACAGCAAACTTTGTAACCTGTCTAGAGGAAGAGAATTTTTGTCATAAAAGCTTTCTATTTTCTAAGCTTATTAACGAAGTTTTTGAAGTCAGTGGCAACTGGCAAACCATACAATCCAATCAAAAGTTGAAATCAATGCTTCTTTTCCATATTAGTAGAAATTAAACTTGTTAATTAGTAAATTTTGTCTGATTTGGAACCGTTGTTTGAGGGTTTGGGCTTAGAATTGAATAGTCAGCCAGAATGAGTCGGGTCTTGTCTTTTTATTGTATGATTTACTCAATAATGGAAAAGTAGACATACCTGAGTAATCAATGCTCTTCCTCACATATTTTATAGGCTTCTCAGGATTAGCCGGCGCAATGATTTTGTACTGTCTGTTTGTGACTTTGTTTGCAGTTAATACACCAATCTCCCTTCTAGCCACTTTCTCTTTATGAATTGAGACTGTTTGAGCGATATGGTTCATCTGACCTTCCATCTCCGCTAGCTGCATAGTCTGCAACTCTAACAACTGAAGGAAATTGTATGCAAGTGTGTTAATTTGATAAGCCACACTGGCTAGGGATTGTGTGGTGTAGTTTTTGGTACTTTCCAATGCAAGCCTTTTATTTTCCGATTGGAAGTAATTTGCTTCACAGTACTCTGCCACTCTTTCAAGGTTCGTGTGGCTGTCAGTAAGGTGATTACGACCCTCTGGTATGTCCGTTTGGAGTAACGCTGCTAATTCTGCCATTTTGAGGCTGAAAATAAAAGATTCCTTCATAAAAGCAAGTAATTTTGTATAGTATCTGAATAAACTTTCGAGTTTCGACCCAAAGTACAATACATTGCGTCGAAAGTGTGGTGAAGAAAATATGCTTGCTAAATAATAAATAACAAATCAACAAAATACTGGAACGGATATATGTAGCAACTTGAGAAATTATAAATTATTGATAGATATTTATTACCTTTGTCCTTTGTTGTAAGTTCCTTTCGAGTTTCGATTTCGAATCTAAGTTGGTTTATCCCGTATTTAAAGATATAGTTATATAAACCGCAGAAAACCACCAGAAAACCACATCAAAAACCATCCGTGATCCGAATTCCGTCTCCGGATGAAATATCTCTACCTTTAACTTTACCTTTAGACCACCGACTCCGTTTATACACTGTAGTCTGTGCACCGACTAGAAAAAGAAGCTTTAGTCTGTGACTTACTGGGACTCCGGACTATCGTGGGACCATGGACTTATTATACCTATGCGTGGGACTATCGTAGCTTGCGAGTCTTGTGAGTGAGCTGTGACCGTAGACAGAGAAAGAGACATAGACATGGCGTCAGCGTATACAGTATGCGATAGCGATAGTCTTAAACGCACAGAGTTATAAAGAGAAGCAGAGGCAAGATAACGTACAAAATAGCGTGGCAATTACAAACACACGAAAACATTACGCACACATACACAAAACTCAGGGCCGAACCTTGTTGCTGCATAAAACATTATATTAATATGTAGGGTTAGGTTGCGTGAAAAAAATTGACCTAAAGACACCTATCATTTGGAAGCTATAATTTGTAAGGATTTTAAAAATAATTATTATTGGTACGTTTATAATTTCCTCATCACAAGCGATCACAACTGCAATATAGTAACACTAGTAATGGTAATCATCACCACGTGCGGGACCCTAGTCAATGTGGTGAATATAGATGTGAGCTCCGCGCTGCGCGTGATATCGTCACCGTCGCGCGCGGAGTTATAGTTCCTGTTACAACTCAAATCCTGAGGACTCCGTCAGTATCATGGCCAGTGGTTCTCGCGTCGTTCTCGCTCTGCGTCGACGCGCAGGTGATGGGGATATTATGTAGAAGAACAGTACCAACGGATATCGTGTAAATACCGCCAGATTTTAGCTCAAAGTTCCTATTGACAATAATTTCTTGGCAGTAAGCCAAATAAATGTTGTTAAACAATCGAATCGAATCGTTATTCCAAAAAGAGGTTAAATAGAAAATTACAACAGGTGTTTTAAACTCACATGTTTTGACGTGACAACGTCTTATAAATTGGTTTGCCGGGAGACACTTCAAGAAACTGCGTTACGCTCCGCGCGTTATGCGCTTACAATGAGAGCGAGTGAGAGGCACGCGTCCCTTCCACTCGGGCATGGTTAGCCCGCCTAAGAGCGAGAGAGACAGACATAAAAAGTGAAAGGCACGCGTAAGTCGTTGTCACGTAAAACTTTCGCCCGTATATCGACTTTACAGGCAACCAATTTTTTTATTCAAATAAACTTTACAATTAGTGCTTTAGAATCTGTATTGAGGTTTTCAATAAAAATTAATGAAATTCATCCACCTAATGGAAGATAAGGTAAATTGGTACCTACTTAGTATAAGACCTCAACTAACTTTTCTTTGAAAATGGTCGGTATTGCACCAGGAGATAGAATTGTACGGAATATATTACGTTCTTAGATTATCTGTAAAATGCTTGCAGCTTGGAGCATATAGCACTCCATTCGAGTTGGTCTGCCAGTCTTTTCTATTAATATTTTTAGGCATAGGTCTCTCAGGTATTCATCCTTTGGAAACCTGAAATTAAAAGTCGAAGTTATATACTTAAAATAAAAGAGTCGTCGAGTCCGGCCCTGTAATTTGTTAAAGTTCCCAAAATGTCAAAAAAGATTATTCAACAACTTAAAGCATGTATTTCTACAGAAAACCATAATATTATAGTTTTAATATATGCATAGCTACATATTTCGTCATAACAACTATAAAATATTAGATATCTTAGCCTTGATACGATGCGATACGAAAACATTCCAAAGCTACATGATAGCATGAATTTTACTTACCGATGGAACGTTACTTCTGGGGTTTTCCTGTACGAAGCGTTGTAACACACGGGGACACAACACTTCACCATTTTATTTCAGTAAATATTCATATAAATCTCCAAATTTCACAAAAAACTTATGACACCCAAGACAACACAATGTAAACAAACGCCATAGGTCTCATAGATGTCTTTTAATGACTGCCACGCATTGAATTTTTGTCAATGTGTGCGTTGGTGTAGCACAGTGTTGCAGCAAATTAATACATACACATTTTTGCTTGCAGGGACACGGTCACACTAAGTCACACTGATTCGCATACACTTGTCTATGTGGGTGTGAAATTTATGTTGTGTCTGCTTCTATTTATGTGTCTGTGCTTAAACGTTATTTTCTTCATGCTAAGCATTGACTTACCAATACCTTAGACGCACCATTGAAACGCAAAAAACGGCACGGTCAAATTGTGCACAAATAGATAATTGTGAACAATTTTTGCCTCAGTCGCGCATGAGTACACTAGGCGACAATCGAATTGTTATTCAAAATTGAACCCTAAATATAGAGCTATATGGTTGGTTTTTGTGAACGGTTTGGTGTCTCTTTGTCTATTATCTATAGCTGTGTTTGTATAAGCGATTGTGGACGCTTTTTGAGTATTAATTTGTAGGTAATGTTGCATCCTTAGTTATACGCTGACCAGAGATAGTGAATAGGCCTGCTGGACAAGTGACAACATTTTCTCGCCCTGTCACTCCTTGGCATTAGCGTTCTCGTTCACCATTTCGCTCACCTGTGGTCACAGACATATTATTAGAAGCAGACACAACATAATTTTCACACCCACATAGACAAGTGTATGTGAATCAGTGTGACTGAGTGTGACCGTTTCCCTCCAAGCAAAAATGTGTATGTTTTAATTTGTTGCAATACCTACTGTGCTACACCAACGCACACATTGTCAAAAATTCAATGCGTAGAAGTCCTGTACCCCTTCAATGTACTCTGTGGAGTCCTGTAAGCAGTGTTTCTTTCAGGTACTACTCCGGGGGGGCGAAGCCCTACTGCCCCCCCGAGGCATGTGATAGCAGACCTTAAATCATTTAAATTTTACATCAAGTCAATGTTAGAAAGCGGAATGTACAAGGACACAGGTGAAAATCCAATCGCAAAAATCTTGGAAGCAGACTTAGGGTACTCCGAATTACAAAAACTTTGTGAAATCCTTCTTGTCATTCCCGTCACCACTGGCTCCGTTAAAAGATCGTTTAGTACAATGAACAGAATACTAAATAAGGCAAGAAACATAATGCTACCTGAAACTTTGATGCATTGTATGATCATAAGCATCGAGGGACCAGAGACTCCAAAAGAAGAATTTCTAGAAAAAGTTGTTGATTTGTACGCAAGAAAAAAGCCACGAAGAATAAGATTTTTGTAAATAATAATTCTTCGTTGCTTTTTACAATTTTACTATGACACCATCTTTTATTCATCAAAATATTAATAAAAATTGGAATTGATTTTAAAGATTATTTTGTTTCTTTTATTTACTCCGCCCCCCCAGATCTCTTAACCGCCCCCCTGGAGAATTTTGCCTGAAAGAAACACTGCCTGTAAGACATCTAAGAGACATAAGGCGTTTGTTTACATTGTGTTGTTATAAGTTTTTTTGCGAAATTTGGAGGTTTATAGGAATATTTATTGAAATAAAATGGTGAATTGTTGTAGTTGTAATGGTGAAGTGTGTTACAACGCTTCGTAGAGGAAAATCCCAGAAGTAACGTTCCATCGGTAAGTAAATTTCATGCTACCATGTAGCTTTGGAATGTTTTCGTATCGCATCGTATCAAGGCTAAGATATCTAATATTTTATAGTTGTTATGACGAAATATGTAGCCATGCATAAGTATATTAAAACTATAATATTATGGTTTTCTGTAGAAATACATGCTTTAAGTTGTTGAATAATCTTTTTTGACATTTTGAGAACTTTAACAAATTTCAGGGCCAGACTTGACGACTTTTATTTATAATAAAACTTCGACTTTTTCAGGTTTCCAAAGGATGAATACCTGAGAGACCTATGCATAAAAATATTAATAGAAAAGACTGGTAGACCAACTCATGGAGTGCTATATGCTCCAAGCATTTTACAGATAATCTAATAGAACGTAATGACTCCGTACAATTCTTTCACCTGGTGCAATACCGACCATTTTCAAAGAAAAGTTAGTTGAGGTCTTATACTAAGTTGGTACCAATTTATCTTATCTTCCATTAGGTGGACCAATTTCATTATTTTTTATTGAAAACCTCAATACAGATTCTAAAGCACTACCTAACTAATTATAAAGTTTATTTGAATAAAAAACATGTGAGTTTAACCTGTTGTAATTTTTTATTTAACCTTCCAACCTAGTTTTTGGAATAACGATTCGATTCGATTGTTTTACAACATTAATTATTTGGCTTACTGCCAAGAAATTATTGTCAATAGGAACTTTGAGCTAAAATCTGGCGGTATTTACACGATATCCGTTGGTACTGTTCTTCTAAATAATATCCCAGAGCGAGAACGACGCGAGCCACTGGCCATGATACTGACGGAGTCCTCAGGATTTGAGTTGTAACAGGAGTTATAACTCCGCGCGTGACGGTGACGATATCACACGCAGCGCGGAGCTCACATTCGTGTTATCTCTGCCTATAACTATATTCACCACATTGACTAGGGTCCCGCACGTGGTGGTGATTACCATCGGTGATTACCATTACTAGTGTTACTACTTATATTGCAGTTTTGATCGCTTGTGATGAAGAAATCATAAAAGTACCAATAATTATTTTTAAAATCCTTACAAATTATAGCTTCCAAATGATAGGTAACTTTAGGTCAATTTTTTTCACACAACTTAACCCTACATATTAATATAATGTAATAAATATAATGTAATAATAATAATAATAATGTAATAATAATAATATAATGTAATAATAATAATAATAATGCTGGTTCCCTGGGAACGGGGACGGGCGCTAATGTGGGACGCAACATGCGTAGACACATTGGCCCCGTGTCATATCAGGGAGACAGCATCAAGGCCGGGAGCCGCAGCAGAAAAGGCTGAAACCGGCAAGCGGCGGAAGTATGCCTCTCTCATAGAGAGTTACATATTTGTTCCGTTTGCCGTGGAGACCCTGGGGCCGTGGAGTCTTAGTGCCAAAAATTTTTTGCGAGATATTTCACCGCGGTTGATTGCCTCATCTGGTGACAGAAGGGCTGGCTCATTTTTTGCGCAAAGGATCAGCCTGGCTGTCCAGCGCGGAAATGCAGCCAGCATTCTCGCCACCATTCCACGTGGGCATGATTTATATAGTAGTTAGGTTAGGCTAGCTAGCTTTAATTTCTATTGTATTGTTTTCCATGTAATAAATAAATAAATAATAATGTTTTAAGCAGCAACAATGTGTGTTTGTAATTGCCACGCTATTTTGTACATTATCTTGTCTCTGCTTCTCTCCTGTGGTATTATTATTACATTGTCTCCTCTTGTTATATTATTAACATGGAACTAATAAGTACTACGTACATAGTACTTATTAGTTCCATGATTATTAATAACTCTATGGTATAAATCCATGCATATTTCATATCCTCTCCTTTATACCTAATTCTAAGCTCGTCCTACATATTTACTCTATTGTCTCAAGCCAAGTAATATTAAATCGATGTCAATCAATATTTCAACCTTCAACTCAATGGTCAACGATATGGTACAAGTGCAAGCCATAAAACCAAGAATTGAATTGAATTGAATGGTCAACGATTACGTAAAACGTGCATCAATCATTGTTACAGTATCAATTGTTGTGATTGGCTGAATTTATGGCATTCTTGCTGCGTCAATGGGTTTTGTCCAATAGTGGAAGAGTGATAACCAATCAGAGGTGACTGCGATCGTTACACTGTAGCTGTCATTTTTAGCTGATCGACCTGCAGGGCGATTGTGTAATTTCTGCATCAATCATTGTTACAGTATCAATTGCCCAGCGGCAATGGCTAAAAATAACATTGTAATCACCTCTGATTGGTTAACACTCTTCCACTATTGGACAAAATCCATTGAGGCCGCAAGAATACCATAAATTCAGCCAATCACAACAATTGATACTGTAACAATGATTGATGCAGAAATTACACAATCGCCCTACTGCAAGTGTCTGACTCTGACAGTGACATCGATCCTACTAATATGTTACTTGTCTCTGGGTCTGAACTCTGACCACAGAGTTATACTCTGACTCTGGTCAATGGTATCTGAACTCAATGATCAATCCCAAATCTCAATTTTTCAATCAAAAAGATAATCTAGTTCTAACCATTTCGTAATTTATAGTGATTTTGTAGATTAAACAAGTTGGCTGTTTATCGGTTTCCATAAAATGTAAATATATACCTCTCAGTAAAGTGTATTGAAATGGGAACTAATGGCAATGGTCGCCGAGGCGGCACAAAATTGCCCGACGTCCGCCGCCCTATGGAAGAAGGCGATTGTGTCGACATGGAAAGTCCGGAGCTTGATTTTGTGTATGACGACTGCGATACCCAAGCAAATGAGATAGCTGAATTGTACAGCTATACTGAACATCCGGAGTTTCAGTATAATGTTAAAGCTTTTGAGGAAATCATGGAAGAATTCAATTATCCACCCAGTTGGCAGAGATTGACATACAAACAACACCGCACTGTCATTATGAAGCTCTTGGAGCATCTGGATGTTGCTGTGAGTGAAATACGGATGCGGGCGACGAGGTGTATATTGTACTTGGCGCAGGGCTGCTGGGCTGAGATGCAGTCTGATGCAGAACAAGCAAGCTGGGCTCGTCTAAATATTATGACTTTGTACGATATGGGGACCTTCGCTGCTTTTGTCGAATTGTTAAATCTCGAAATAGTAAGGAGTAGTGCGGCAGTAGCATCTCGGAAACTTGCTGAATCTCTTGCAGACTCTACTAATCTAAGAGTCATTCTTTCTGTTTTGTATCTCATAACTGAACATATGAGAACTGAAAAAGACAACCCAGATTCAGAGTATTCACATCTGGTAAAAACATTCAAGGAAGAAATTGGGGCACCCTTTGGGGAGGAAATGTTGCCCGTAAAACTACTAGGGATGGTTACTCAACTATGTGCAGGTACTACTCCCCATTTTCCTATGAAAAAAGTGTTGTTGCTTTTGTGGAAAATATTGCTGGTGTACCTCGGTGGATCTAAACAGTTGAAGGAGAGAAAAGCTAGGCTTCGGGAGAAATATGGTCTGCCTCCTGTGACTGAAGATACTCTTGAAATTATAAAGACCATGCGTTCAAGCTCTCCCCCTCCCAGTGCTGCAGATATGATAGAGAATCAAAACCCTGGACAGAGAAAACTAAAGGAGAATGAACGTGCACTCCGTAGACAGACGTTCATGAAACAAACATCCTTAGATGAATCTGATGAGCAAATATTTGTTGATAAAGATGAAACTGGCAATGGGTCCGAGGACTACTCAATGGAGTTCCAGTCTATGTCATCTGATAACATTCAAAATGCCAATACAAATCCAAATTGTCCATACTACATGTATATCAAAAGATTTGATAGCCCTCCTCCACCCCCACCACTACCCAGAAGTTTGCCCTGGAGGTCTAAAGTCCGTCAAAAGGATATTGACATGTTTTTGGACAACGTAAGGATAAAATTTGTGGGATTCTCTCTTCCTGGTGACAGACAAACCATTGCTGGCTTACCCCAACCTATTCATGAGGGTATAGAGATATTAAAGAAGCATATGTATACAAGTCTCGCTGAAGTCCAAGCAGAAAGAGAGTATGAAATCGCGAGAAGTCCTTTAACCAGAGGTGAAGGAGAAGTTGAGGAGACAGAGGCTGAAATTCTGTACAAAGCAATGTTACCGAATCTCCCCCAGTACATGATTGCTCTCCTCAAAATCCTCTTAGCTGCTACACCAACATCCACAGCAAAAACTTACTCTATGAACATAATGGCAGATGTGCTGCCTGAGGAAATGCCCATGACTGTACTCCAGTCACTCAAGCTCGGCTTAGATGTGAACAGGCACAAAGAAATTATTGTTAAAGCCGTCACAGCCATACTATTATTACTGTTAAAACATTTTAAATTAAATCATGTGTACCAATTTGAATTCATGTCTCAGCACCTTGTATTTGCCAACTGCATGCCTTTAGTGCTGAAGTTTTTTAATCAGAACATTTTGTCTTATATTGGTGCAAAAAACTCAATACCAATTTGTGACTTTCCAGCTTGTGTTATAGGTGAACAGCCTGAGCTAACCAAGGAATGTTTGGACATAGGAGATACGTCAGTTCCATATTCATGGAGAAATGTCTTCTCTTGTATAAATCTTTTAAGGATTTTAAATAAATTGACAAAATGGAAGAATGCAAGAATCATGATGCTGGTAGTATTTAAGAGTGCTCCAATTTTGAAACGTACACTGAAAGTGAGACATGCTTTGATGCAGTTCTATGTGTTGAAATTGTTAAAAATGCAGACAAAATACTTGGGACGACAATGGAGGAAAACTAATATGAAAACTATAAGTGCAATATACTCCAAGGTTCGTCACAGATTAAATGACGATTGGGCTTTTGGGAATGAAGTGGATGCTAGACCTTGGGATTTTCAAGATGAGGAATGCGCATTGAGAGTTAGTGTTGATCGTTTCAATCAAAGGAGATATGGTTCTGGGATGGATCATGACGGTGAACTCACACCAGTTGATATAGATATTAATAGTGTTCTAGACACAAACTTAGAACTTGATGAGGAATTCAAAATAAATTACGAGTTGTGGCTTGAGCAAGAGGTGTATAATAATGAAATCAATTGGGACGTTTTACTCTCCACATGAAGTAATAATACAAATTGGGTTATAAATGTAGCAGACATAATAACTTTTCTCTATTACTTTTATGTAATTACTTAATTTACTTATTTTAAATCAAGTGTAGACAGGTTTTTTAAATATTTTTTGTTATATTGTATTAATGACCGTAATAATGTGAATGCAAGTTTTTAAAATCATAGTAACATACAATATTTTATCAATAACAGTTGAGTTACAGTTGGTTGCAGGTAAAAAAGTTACAGTTGGCTGCTGTTTGCGCTTAGGTACTGTTTTCTCATGGTAAAAAGAAAGGGTTTACTGGAAAACCAATTGCCACTAAATATATTGATAAATCATCATCTGTGTTTGAGTTCCTTTTACACCAAATCAACTGTTACTTTGAAAATTGCTGTTTTAGACCTACTTATTGTAGTAACTTTATGAGAGAATATTTATCTTAACAAACATCATTACTTATTTGTATATTTTGTGTCATAGAATCTTTATTAAGTATCTATCATATTTATGATTTTCTAACATTTCTGGATTGAAAAATAATTTGGTAGATAAGACATAGATATAAAAGATTAAGGCCCACTTGCACAAGGCTGTTAAATGTGGTTAAGTTAAATTTTCTATACCTGTCCTCAAAATATTTTTTACCAAATCAGTTGTTGCGCATGTCGGCCTTAAACATTTTAGGTAATGTAATGTCAAAGTTAATATTTTAAACCATGAATTTAACTTTTCAGGATTCTAGTCAGTATGACAAGGATCAAAATGTACCTATTCAACCAAACTTCCGACAAACTTATCTGGCCTGGTAGCCAAAATTGTAACTAATTTATTTTTTTATTGTTCTTATCTACTAGTGACGCTGTCACCAGTAGGGCTAGCATGGGCCGGAGATAAAAAAAATTATCCCCCGATTTTATCCACTGACAAGAGATAAAATTAACTTATCCATAAATAACTTTAGCACGGCAACAGGGGAGAGGAGAAGTTTATCCCCGTTTGACATTTCACGGGGACTCGGGGGACTATTTATCCACCGTTATTTAGCGTTTTTATTTATTTATTTAGGAATAAAAATGTTATCCTTTCCTCGAGGAGAAAATTGTCTTGGCCCATGCTAGGGGGGCAGGTCAGATAAGTTTTGGGGACTGTAAAATGTCACTTATTAAACTAAGTAAGTATGTAGTTACTAGTATTTTGCATTTTTATCTCAATTATATGTCTGTTATTGGTTTACATTATAATATCAGACAGGTATTTTAATAGTGATATATTCTATGAAGGTGCAAAAACACTTGTATGTTGAGACAATGCAATCGAAGCAATATTTTAAACCAGATGATGTCCGTTCGTCCGTGTTGATTTTAAAAAATCCTTTGGGATTATTCGGGATACAATGCCCTATACTTCTCCGGGATACCTATTGCCTATCTCTATATCCTATAAAATTTCGATAAAATCTGTTGAACGATGGGCCGTGAAAAGGTAGCAGACAGGCAGACACTTTCGCATTTTGTAATTTTATGCCTCCGCTACACTATGCTCCTCGCGCTGCCGCGTAGCACGCCCTCGCTCTGCCGCGTTGCTGCCCTCCGTGGCCACACACAGCTCTCCTCGCGCGATTAATCGCGACGCTCCGCACTAGGTCATTTGCACTTGCTACACGTAACACACAATGGAGGTTGAAACTTGAAACTGTGGCTGCGTGCGCGCTATGCTTGTTTAGCATATTTAATTCCTTCAATCACGTCGCAACCGAGCAACGGATCAACGTGATTTTTTGCATGGGTATAGTTTAGGACTCGGAGATCGACATAGGCTACTTTTTATCCCGGAAAATTAGAGTTAATATATAAATGGTTCCCGTGGGAATTAAAAAAACTTATTCCAAGTGGACGAAGTCGCGGGTATCAGCTAGTACTTTTAAAAAACAAGCTTCTCTATACTAATATACTTATGGAATAACATAGAGGCTAATTTATATCCCGGCAAATTAGAGTTCCCGCGGGAACCAAAGAACCTCAATCCACGCGGACGAAGTCGCGGGCATCAATAGAATAAAGTCTGAAATAACACAATATAGACTACTTTTATCCCGGCAAATTAAAAAGTTCCCGCAGGAACTTTTTTAATTCACGCAGACGAAGTCGCGGGCATCATAATGTAGGTATAGGTACCAACATAATATATTTAAAACATAAAACATCGGCTGGCGGCGGCGGCGACGGCATGATTGCGCGTGCTTCTGCTACGAGCGCTTGATAGCGAATGAGTAGCGGGCAGTGTGTGGCAGCTCTCTCGCGCTCATATCGCCAGTCCTTTGACTCGCGCCCAAAAAACCGACAAAACAGGGAGCGATGCGCGAGGACGAGGAGCGTGGCGAGAGCATGGCGAGTATCGTTGCCACACGACGTCTCTGCCTCCGTCCCACGCTACTTCCCACGTCACTCGGGCAGTGTGTGGCTGGGGGGTTAGATTATGACTGCTAGCACCCTAGTCTGACTTGACCAATCAGAGTGCGCCTCGAACGAGACGTGCTGACCTCTAGTACGTTTCTCGAAGAGCATTCCTATTGGTCGATTGTCGCATAGAATTGTTTACCTCTTAAGTACCCAACGTTTGTGTCAAGGCTTATCACAGTATGTATTATTATGACGTCAGTGTGCGATATTTTTAAATTAATTGTTAGTAAATGTGTGCATCGTCCATGTAAGATGCGTTTTTAATGTCCAAATGCTAAAACAACGGATCATAGTTTTAAATATTGTATCTAACAATTTTTTTAAATCTAGTTTTGAACAAACGAATTGACAGATTTTCAACCTTTTATCTATGCGAAAAGTATACAAGTAGCAGTTTATCAATAATAATTAATTAGTACTTGCCTATTAACGGAGTTGTTTCCATGTATACAATAGGTAGGTACGTAATGCCTTTGGGTAAATGATGCGAATTTGTTTGCGGTCATAGGTAGATAGTTCAATCCACGACGACGCGCCCCACTATTTATCGCGAGGGGAAACAGCGGGGTGTGGGGAGTTCAGCCCGAACATTAGTCTCGAGTCGACCACGGCTCAGTATACACGGTTAAGTTGGTTTGCTTTGCTGCGTATCGCGACCCACCGGAAAGTTGCTCTACTTTAATTTTTTGTAAAATATTGTTTTTATTAAGTATGTCCAAAAAAACGGAACGAATTCTCCTTAAAAGCCAGGTAGGTATTTTGAAATTTTATCACTGGGTGTTCTATAAACAGAATTTATTATAACAATTAAATTGATTTTTCTAGGCAAGAGCAATAATTTCGAAAGTATACGATTTTATGAAAAAGGAAGCATGTAATAATTATGCAGAAAAAATAACCGATGCACGCTGGAGAACAGCACAGGCTGTTGGAGTGTCTGAAAGCACGGTCACTAGAATTTTACGCGAAAAGAAGGGGCATGGATTATAGCAAAATAAATGTAAATTTTTTCTTGCTACATTATTTCTTGTTATTAAAATATAATTATTATTATCCAATATCACAATTAATTCATTCTATGCAGGACCATCACGACTTATATTTTATTTTTTAAAGTAGGTGAAATGAAGTAGAGCATACTTCAAGTTAATTATGACATTTCTCGCTATTTAACTTTGTGTGCGTGTGCCCACATTGCTACTCGCTGCGTAGTAATAGAACTCACATTCTTGTAGTTTACATTGCACACTTGCACTGTAAGCGATTGCGGAAAAGAGTGGGGCGCGTCCTCGTGGATTGAACTATCTATATGTAGGTAATTTTAATATTATTTATTATTTTATTTCATCAGTAACTATATTATGACAAAATAACGTTTTTATTTTACTCACGTTTACAATGATATTTTAAGGTCATAATGTAACTTTTCAACTAACGTGACACATGAATACTTTTTACTGTCTTGAATCTGTCATAATGGACGAGCAAAGGTTCCGATTATGACACCTGCGTTTTCACCACATGTGCGAAGGACGCATCACTCGAGCGAGGCGATGTGGCTTAGCGAGCTACTATACTACCTGTCAAGAGATTAAAGAAGACATTGCACCGCTCAGCTTCTTCGCACATCTGGTGGAAACGCACCTAAGGGTGCCTTTCCACCAGAGATGTTCTACGTTCCTAAGCTACGGATGTGTTTCAAAATCCAACCAATAGGGGCGCTTGAGTTTCATAGTTTAGATCGCCAACCATATAAGAGGGCATTATGTATAGTATACTAATAGTTAATAACATGATTGTAATAGAAAGAAGAAAAAATATACAGTTTAATGAAATATTTGGGCATGAAATAAGAATGAAATAAAATAGTGCAAAATTTAAAAAAATGTACCGACCTACTATGAAGTTATGTAAAACATGCATAGGTATAGTTCGCGCACGAGTTGAATGCAGAGCAAATGTATGGTGACACACATTTACTCTGCATTCAACTCGCGCGCGAACTGTAGGTATAAAGACGTTAGTATAAAATTCTAATAATTATGCATATTGTAATTTGTATTCAACCAAGGTAAATTAAATAAAAGAGTTTATAAAGCAAAACCGCTTTTTCTTGACAATAAGTTCAGTTTTCCACCAATGAAATAAATTATGTAGTTATAATAAAGTGAGGCATAGGTACTGAAGGTAGGAGGTTTATCTACCCTGTGCTGAAAGTTTCAGGAACTGGCCACTTACAATAAAAAAAATAAAAAAGCAATTGCACGGAATTCGAAAATTCGAAACTCTCTGGGAAAATGTTATTTTTAATTTGCGCGACTATCATTTGTAGGTAATTTAATTGGGGCGCGCGGCTTTTAGAAAATTATGTGTCGCTGTTGCAATGAATTTAAGTCTTGAAAATTTTCGCTCTTCGTTTTTTTACGATTTTCGCTGCGGCTCAAGCCAATTGTAGAGTTGCCAGAGACTTCAATCGGCCTTTGATGATGAAGCCCCATGTCACAGCTCTGTGTAGATATTCATGGTTCGGATATGTTAGACGTGGACGTGATCATCTGATGATGTATCTGAAGGTCGGCCGGCGACTGCTGTTACTGTTTCAACAGATTGAAACTGACAAAAAAATTAATGTCAGCTAATTCGTAAGTGTACCTACCTACGTAAACAAAGTGAAAAATAACAATTTTTTAATTTTTCCAACGGTAATCGCTTCTGAGGCCATTCGGCCATTCTTATTTTTCGGAGGCGGATAAAAAAGTTTGACCCAAAAAGCACTTGTTGACCATCGTACATAATACCTCAATGTTGTTGACTAGACTTTATGCATGTTTTAACAAAATGGACAGAGGACTATATTAGGTATAAATCAATCTAGAATATTGATATCAACTCTTTAGTAGATAAAAATAGATAATTGAATCAATACTTACTTACCTATTCTAGATTGATTGATTGTTCTAATACCTACCACCTTCCGTGTTCAGTGTTCTCCAGTCGCACTCTTCGTCGCAGAAACAAATTTCATCCTCACCACCTGGATGCCTGGTCTTCTTCCACCTCCCGTTATTCCAGGTCATTTCTGCCACGTAGGTGGATGTGGTGGATGAGGATTGTGGAGCCAGCTTCCATCTTCTGTGTTCCCTAATTATTATAATATGGGGCTCTTCAAAGGGCGGATAAAAAAATATCTCAAAAGCCAGCAACGCATTGGCGGTTCCTCTGGTGCTGCAAATGTCCATGGGCGGCGGTAATCACTTACCATCAGGTGACCCGCCCGCTCGTTTGCTCACTATATATATAAAAAAAAAATTGATTCAAATGTTATTTTAAACGGTTAGGTACTTTAAAAAATATTCAAGATCAATTTAAAATCTGATTAACTTACTTTTGAGGTATATTTTGAACGTACGAAATACTTACGTAGGTAGGTATAGGTAAATCGCGAGAATAAAATTCACGCGAATATTTTTCGCAGTGCGAACGTAAGTACCTTAATCCCCCATGTACCTGCGGAGCATCGTCAATGCCAGCATCGATTAAATTTTCTTATATTGAACAAGTGAAAATAGTAGGTACCTACCTACCTATACCTACCTAATAAAATCTGCTCTATTATTTTTCTTTCCAGTGCGAGATGGATTTTGAACAGCACGAGCGAGCCGGGGCAAGCTGGTTTTGTTCCCATGTCAAACGTCGCTGCGATGACATCAAAACATTTGTAATATTGTGTATTACAATGGATCCTCTTTCCGCCCTATCGAGGCACTTAAGAGCCGCAAGGGTGCGATTTGATCTACAATACAATTACTGGTGGGTGATTTAAATTTATCGCCTAATTTACCTACATATTACTATAAACTATGGGCAACAACAGATAGGCATTTTTTATCCACAAGATAGCCCTTGACTGCGATCTCACTTGGTGGTGATGAATATGATACAGTCTTAAGATGGTAACGTGCTAACCTGTTAGGGATAGGTATGGCAGTAATTTCAAACCTATTAACTATTCCCCATTTTCTACATATGTAGTTACCTACACATTTTCTACGCGGCATCGTACCGGAACCACAGGATAGGTAATTAGTAGGTACCTACACCGGAACGCTAAATCGCTTGATGGGACATCTGCCGGTACTCGGTAGAGTGGGTGATAAGTAGCCCCCGGCCAAACAGACCAGTATAATTTCAGAAATTATAAATTCCCAAATTGACTGCCGGGTCGCCTAGTTGGGAATCGAAATGTGGAGGCCAGTTTCTCCACAACTCCTTCTCCTTGCCGGAAATTACCTAATCGTAATGAATAGCTGCTACTAAAGAGTAACTAGGTCCATAATATGTGCAGTCATAGAGATATAGTGCAGTCGATACCTTCAGGTTTCTGGACGACATGTGCTAGATGTAGTGTCTGCGTACAGGCACAGGTGCCGTAGGTGCTATACCTACTTACTTTTACACTTTCGCACAATGCAAAGGTTGAGTAACGAGATTAAGGGGCTATACACGGATTTTATCATTTTACAGGTACACTTTAAAGAAACGGGAATCACAGCTGTGGGGATGTCATAGTATCAAATTAAAGGTCATTTCTTCATCTCCCGTTTGACCATATGAAAATGCACACTCCAATACAAATTTTCTGCATAAATACGTTTCTCCGAACGCAAGATCTGCTGAAAATGACGAAAAATGGGGTCCGGATAGGTACCCATAAAGCTAGATCCGCTGCATATTTTAACTTGAATATTAACAATAAAGTGGGGCTTATATAGTCCTCTATCCATGGTCCATCACATTAAGCATACAAATAAATATGTTTATAGTTATTGTGGCAAAAAAAAATGTTTCATACATTTTTCTATGAAAAGAAGCCGAGCGCTAGGCGTTTGGCGCTCAGTACGCGCTGAGACGCGCTCGTGGATGGGTGGGTGTATCGATTTTTTGCACGAAATTTATTACGACAAAATGAACACCGTGTTGTGTACTGCCATAGAAATATAATATTCTCTATAGTGTACTGCGCTTAGAAAAACTTGATATTGTAACCGACATCCACAAAGAAGGAAGTTCTCAAGTGTAGGCGTATTTTTTTTACCCGATTACGGCAAAGCCACAAGGAAAGTGTATGTTAGGAATATATAATATGTATGTATGCATGTATGTACTATGTATGTATGTAAAAAGTGAGCGCCATTTTGAATTTTTTTGTTATCGTACCGATGTCGTTCAAAATCGATATCTGGGGTTCCCTGGGATCACAAAACAGGAAACTGTTACCAAAATTTTAAAAAAGTCAGCGCCATTTTGGATTTTTTTGTCATCGTACCGATTTCGTTCAAAATCGATATTTGGGGTTCCCTGGGATCACAAAACAGGAAACTGTTACCAAAATTTTAAAAAAGTCAGCGCCATTTTGGATTTTTTTGTCATCGTACCGATTTCGTTCAAAATCGATATCTGGGGTTCCCTGGGATCACAAAACAGGAAACTGTTACCAAAATTTTAAAAAAGTCAGCGCCATTTTGAATTTTTTTGTTATCGTACCGATTTCGTTCAAAATCGATATTTGGGGTTCCCTGGGATCACAAAACAGGAAACTGTTACCAAAATTTTAAAAAAGTCAGCGCCATTTTGAATTTTTTTGTTATCGTACCGATTTCGTTCAAAATCGATATTTGGGGTTCCCTGGGATCACAAAACAGGAAACTGTTACCAAAATTTTAAAAAAGTCAGCGCCATTTTGGATTTTTTTGTCATCGTACCGATTTCGTTCAAAATCGATATCTGGGGTTCCCTGGGATCACAAAACAGGAAACTGTTACCAAAATTTTAAAAAAGTCAGCGCCATTTTGATTTTTTTTGTTATCGTACCGATTTCGTTCAAAATCGATATCTGGGGTTCCGTGGGATCACAAAACAGGAAACTGTTACCAGAATTTTAAAAAAGTCAGCGCCATTTTGAATTTTTTTGTTATCGTACCGATTTCGTTCAAAATCGATATCTGGGGTTCCCTGGGATCACAAAACAGGAAACTGTTACCAAAATTTTAAAAAAGTCAGCGCCATTTTGGATTTTTTTGTTATCGTACCGAATGCGTTCAAAATCGATATCTGGGGTTCCCTGGGATCACAAAACAGGAAACTGTTACCAAAATTTTAAAAAATGTCAGCGCTATTTTGATATTTTTTGTTATCGTACCGATTTCGTTCAAAATCGATATCGGGGGTTCCCTAGGAAAAAAAATTCAAAATGGCGCTGACTTTTTTAAAATTGTGGTAACAGTTTCCTGTTTTGTGATCCCAGGGAACCCCCGATATCGATTTTGAACGAAATCGGTACGATAACAAATAATTTCAGAATAGCGCTGACTTTTTTAAAATTTTGGTAACAGTTTCCTGTTTTGTGATCCCAGGGAACCCCAGATATCGATTTTGAACGAAATTTGTACGATAAAAAAGAATTTCAAAATGGCGCTGACTTTTTTTAAATTTTGTTCATAGTTTCCTGTTTTGTGATCCCAGGGAACCCCCGATATCGATTTTGAACGAAATCGGTACGATAACAAAGAATTTCAAAATGGCGCTGGCTTTTTTAAAATTTTGGTAACAGTTTCCTATTTTGTGATCCTACGGAACCCCAGATATCGATTTTGAACGAAATCGGTAAGATAATCTTTTATACATTATTTTACAATCTCAAAAACTGAGTATTATTGTAGCCGCGAGTATTGTTTCGGCGCATAAATAGGTACATAATATTTACCGCAGCCAACAGCGTAAACAAGTACCTAGTAAATAAATAATCGTCTAATATTTTCAAGTAACAAAATTGGTTAGTTGGCTATAAAATCGAGCGTAGAGCGTAGAGCTATATAAGCGTGCATATATATGCTGTGTATGCGAGTTTTATACCTATAGTTGAGTTTTTTACCTATAGTTGGTCGCGGGGTAAATGTTTAAAGGGCCTTAAGTAATGCGCGGCGGTACAGACCCAAGCCACTCTATGTGAAAATAGCTTGAACCTGCGCGTTCAATTTATTTTCGTTTTTAAAAAATATTATTTTCCACCGCCATGGTAACTGCACTTTAGGTAGTACTTTGACAGTTATCTAGAACTGTGATACACTTTGTGATATAATCTGCAGACTGAAGAATTTTCTGCTCTATAACCCGTGTAATCTTCCCATTCAACATGCGAGTTCAACTTTGATGCCATTTTCACCGCATCTCTATAACGTTACACTCTCGCAAAATGTACAAATCTGTAGTGACATGGGCATTAATTTTGAAAGTGTTAAAAGTTTCTACAGAAGTGTTTGAGAATGAGTTAAACCTTAATGATATTCTGCGCACGGACCTCATGCCTACATTTTTTATGATTGACGAAGATAAACAGAATGTAAGCGATACCCCGAAGAGCAAACAAATGCCGTCCGTTAATGGATCGATTGAAGCGGCATTGTCTACCCTCAGTTTTCATAGGTAAGAATATCTAAATAGGTACCTACTTACGCTTTTCACCCAACCGCGATGAATCCCAAAAGATGGGCGTTGGGGCCTGGGACTTCGTAGACATGGACTTAGGATACTAGTGAGATCTACAGAGCGAACTTTGACTTTGCTTAGACTTAAGACATGGTTAAAACGAGACAGATTTATGTTACTCACATAAGTCCATCTCGTTTTAACTCTAATAAAGTCTGAGAATTTGGGAACTCTTTTCTTTTTCGGGATCAAAATATTATGTAGCTTAAAATATGTCCATCTCTAGTACGTTTTAAACTATCTCTGGACTTAACAAATTGCGTGAAAATTGGTCTAGACGATAGGCCGTCGTCAGGTAGGTAACAGATAGACGCACTTTCGCATTTATAATATTATAGTACGGAATGTACCTATGCCCATTACTAACGAGTGAACTGATGAGGTAGATTATCTATAATACAGAAGGTATCGAGTGACACTCAAAGACGTGGCACTGGATGGCTCAATGGACTCTCAAATACTTCGAGCATTTTATGCTTGAAGCTCAAAAGCCATTAAAGTAAAAATTTGTTAACGTTTTAAGCGAAACTTTATACGTTTACTTACCTACTGCCTAGGGGGAGTGCCTGGAACTCCTCAACAATGAGGCCACAATGAAGGAACTAGAAATTTAATCCGCCACAGTAGTCAGTAGCGCATCAATATCGCAAGCTACAAGTGCAATGTACACACGTTGTATAGTCTGTGATACACACTGTACCGCATAGATTTACCAACTGTGGCGGATTATAGCGAATTAAATTTCTAGTTCCTTCATTATCATGGACTTCCGCAAAGTAACGCCTGTAGGTAAATGAGGCCACAGTAATTGATACATAACACTCATATTAGGTAACTATGCCATTATTTTATTATCAGTAGTATATACAATTTATAGACTAGGTACCATAAGGTAGGTACCTAAGTGTATTCTTTTTTTTTAGAAAAATGATGAACGAATATCAATGTAGGAACTACCTTGCAGAGCAGATATTGCATGAAATGGGTAAAAGTGTGCTTCAAAGTCGAATTGGTAAGCCGCATGCCCGTGGGCACAATCTACTCGCCCGCCGCTCTCAGGATGTTAGAAGCAACTTCATGTATGATCCCGGTTCGATGAACTATCAGGAATGGTTGGCTAAGTAAGTCCACGGAACACAGTGGTTTTCTTTATAACCTTTGAAATATTAATGGCATGGACACGAGCAGTTAGGTCACCTGTTTATGTGTTTACTGGTTACTATGAAATAGAAGCCGCCCCAGAAAATTTGCAGTACCAGAGGCCTGAGAGTTTTTTTTAAATTCCACTAGAAGGTAGCCCTTGACTGTGATCTTACCTGATGGTTAGTGATGATGCAGTCTAAGATGGTAGCGGGTTAACCTGTTAGGGGTATGGCAGTTATATTAAACCCATACCCCTAATGGGTTTCTGCACGCCATCGTACCGGAACGCTAAATCGCTTGGCGATACGTATTTGCCGGTAGCCGGTAGGGTGGTAGGTATAACTATAGCCACGGCCAAATGCAATTGTATAACCGCCCCTTGAACAGCCCCATATTGTAGAATATCTACTGCGTCGTGGTTGTTTACGACGTTCTGTCTTGTCTCGTCGTAGTGTGGTCACGTCCTATTTGTAATATATTGTTTAAGAAGTAGAAATTACAATAAGCATATAAAATTATTTTTTATACATTTAAAATAATTAGTCCCATCTTCACATTCCAGGGTGATGGCTCTAAGCGATGTATACCGGCATTACAACGTGTCTTCAAGCGCGCCTTACGAGTACAACAGTACACAGACAGAGCCGCTCGCGTCGGTAGATCGTCCACGATCCAGAGAGGGATATGAAGTGGTAGAAGGAGCCGAAATAACGCTCGGAGACTCCGACGGACTTATGTATGAAGTTTCGAAACATGGTACATTTCCCCATAAAAACCTTTTTAATAAGTTTTTGAGAAATCATGCGAGGAATTTTCCCAGTACCTACTTCCTTACTTGCTATTTTACTAGTCAAACACTACTCCTACCTGCTCACCTAAGCGCTACTCTTGAAAAAGTAGATATGTCACTTGGCCTTTTGGTCCCTAATTATGACTCAAGACATAATATTATACACGTCATGTTAATTTTTAGTCTACCAGGGCAATGCTTTATTGCGGCGTGATTGAAGGTCAAACCACCAACCAATTATACGCTTTCGCATTTAGAATTATTTTAGACCGGAAGTACGAATTATATCCGACTTGATGATGCTTACGACTTCGTCCGCGTCGCGGGAACTCTTTCTAGCTCCAGCTAATCAGCTACTTAATTAATATTATTAAGTATAGTAGGAAGGATTCTTGTAGGTGGTGGTTACGAGTACAACATGCCGCCGCCTCCGCCGCCGCTGTACCAACACCCCTCCTCTCATGACATCCACGAGGAATATGGTGTGGAGCGGGAGTCCCACGGACTGGGCATTGCTGATCTCTTCGATATATCTCTCACCGGGATCGCTTTCTTGTCCTTTGGCATGTTTATACTGCAAGTACTAATGTGTATCACAATGGTATGTAGCTTTAATCATTAAGTAGACATAGGTACTTCCTTTCCTTTATTTTTCTTGGATATAGGTACAATTTGTACATCCTACGTACTTTTCTTCATTTAAAGTTTTTAGATTATTTCCTCAATTGCCGCAATATTCCATGTCAGGAGGTTTTTTATTAATCCTTTCCTCACTTGCCGCAATAGAGACCAATTTTTTTTCCAAATAATATGTGCCTACTTACGAGTAAGTTAGCCCTTGGTTGCGGTTGGTTGGAATGTGATGATGCCATTGCAGTTTAGATGAAAGTGGGTTAGTCTGGACGAGGTAGGTATGTTAGTTACATTTAACTCAAAAACCTTCCCATAGAAAATAGGAGTTATGGCAATATAAAAGATCATTGGGGTATGGGTTTCCCGCTACTATCTTAGACTACATCATCATTTACCACCAAGTGTGATCGCAATCAAAGGCTAACATAATGTAGGTATATTACGTGGAAGAAATTTAGGTCACTATTGCGGCAAGTGAGAAATCCTTGACATGAAATCGGCCCTAAGTACCTATATAGTAACAGTCATCTATAATTTAAAAAAAATTGAGGAATAATAATTGTTTTCAGGAACAACAGAGTGTAGATACAATTTGTAGGTATACTTACTTTCAATAAAATCTTTCACTTTGATTAAGTATATAATACTAGATGATGCCCGCGACTTCGTCCACGTGAAGTGAGGATTTTGATTTCCGCGGGAACTCTTGAATTTCCCGGGATAAAAAGTAGCCTATGTCCTTCCTCGGGATACAATCTATCCCTGTACTAAATTTCATCAAAATCGTTTGAATAGATGGGCCGTGAAAGCGTAGCAGACATACAGACACACTTTCGCATTAATAATAATAGTTAATTGACATAATTACAGAATCAACAACCGACACAAATAATGCAAATGGTCGACAACACTGATACAGTCAACGTGGACGACGTGTTCCGGGTCAGGAGAGAGACCGAACCGCGTCGCCGAACGATTTCCACCCTCAACAGCTTGGCTCGCCACGCTTTGATGGCTATCAGACCTCAATCCTTGGAATGCCTGTACCGTACTTTGTGTTTGGGGAATAAACATGCAAGAAACATTGGTGATAGCAACAAATATTGGCTACCTTTGTGGCAGTAAGTATGTTTAAGTCTATGGGCAAGCTATGAGTGTATGTAGTCGATTGAAAATTGTATAGCGTCCAAGCCTTCTTTGATATTTAGACTAGCTGATGCCCGCGACTTCGTACGCGTGGATATAGGTTTTTTGGTTCCCGCGGGAACTCTTTAATATGTTGCTCATTAAATTAAGCTTTCACAACGGTATGTTAGTAAGACGAGACTAACGATAGGTATTACATAATTATTTATTCCTGGCTCATGCCCGTGACTTGAGACGTCGTTCGCATGGACTGGTATTTCAATAATCCCGTAAGTACTCTTTAATTTTCCGGGATAAAAAGTAGCCTATGTGCTATTCCAGACCATAATCTATCTCTGTGCCAAATTTCATCCAGATCCGTTCAGCCGTTCGGGCGTAATTAAGTAACAAACATCCATATATCCATCCAAACTTTCGCATTTATAATATTACTAGCTGATGCCTGCGACTTCGTCCGCGTGGATTGAGGTTTTCGGTTCCCCCGGGAACTCTTTAATTTTCCGGGATAAAAAGTAGCCTATGTGCTATTCTAGGCTATAATCTATCTCTGTGCCAAATTTCATCCAGATCCGTTCAGCCGTTGGAGCGTGATTGAGTAACAATACATCCATACATCCATACATCCATCCAAACTTTCGCATTTATAATATTTATTTGACTAGCTGATGCCCGCGACTTCGTCCGCGTGGATTGAGCTTTTTCGGTTCCCGCGGGAACTCCTTAATTTTCCGGGATAAAAAGTAGCCTATGTGTTATTCCAGACTATAATCTATATCTGTGCCAAATTTCATCCAGATCCGTTCAGCCGTTGGAGCGTGATTGAGTAACAAACATCCATAGTATAGATTAGATTCTGAGTGCTAACAGATATTTTCGCACAAGTTTTTCTAAAATAAACATTTTGCCTATCAGCCGAATATGGGTTGAAATACTTAATCTTGCACCAACATGAAAAAATCAAAAACTTTTAATATAATATATGAAAATAAGTATAAGACAGCAATTTTTTCTTTCTTTCTTTCTTTCAATTTTTCACGGATTTCAAAAATGAGGTTCTGTATTCGATGTATTCGTTGATGTGATAATGTATGTACCTACATACGTTTGTTTGTTCGCAATTTTCTCGTCAATCAATGAAACGATTTTGATGAATTTTATAATAGCTATATTCTTCATAGGATAGTTTAGATAGGTAGGTGCTTGTATGTATAAAAAAAAAATTTTTTCAGTGCCGGTGTAGCATGGACTCGTGGAGGAGCACTCGGTGCTTTGCGAGCCGCTGCCATGGGGCTCGGCGATGCTGATTGCAATGAAATTTATCCTAAAAACCAATGCACTTATGTTTGAATATCTTAGTTTGAATATGTTTAGATTTAGCCACAATGCAATCTCTTTTAAACTTCTTGGAAAATAGTTGAACATGCTCCTTGAACTCATAACTAGTATCATACTGTCGCTCTGCATACAATTCATATAATTTTTGCCTATTTCTGTGTAATTCATTTGTTGCCCATTCACTAAAAACGTTTGCATCAGTAGTTAAGACCGTTCTGCTGGTGAATATTGACTTGAATATTTCACTGAAAGTGTTAAAGAATATGGTGTACATTTCATTAGGACTCAACCCATTTGGTAAAAAAGGGAGTTCCTTTGTAAGGCTTGTTCGCATTTTTTTTTTCATATATAACACCTTTTAATATATAACACCTACCTACTTAATTATAGGTATTAAGTAATAAATATTTACTTAGGAATTTATTTATTTAGGAAGTTCGATTACATAATTAAGTACTATATTACCTTGTGTGGTACCGAAATAAAGGACAATAATTAGATTTGAACATTTCATTTATTCTAATTTTTACACATAATCTTTATAGTTAGTAATCACATTATATAATATACCTACGAACCTATGCCGTATACATTAATATTTACAGGATACGTTAGGTGACGTGCGAGTGATTTAGGTTTAAAAATCACGGGGACAATCTTTGCTAATCCGAGATAAAAAGTAGTCTATCTCACTCTCTGGGTCCTCATCAGCTATACCCTGCAATACTAAGCAAGAATCATGCCGATCCGTTGATCTGTTGCGATCTGTTTTGATTGAAGGACAAACCTACAAACAAACGCTTTTGATTTTGCATTAAATAATATACTTAAGTATGCTAATAATATACATTTCTTTTAATATTATGGTACCTACGAGTACTTACATCTTTTATTGACTACAATATTTTTAATAAATTAAAAACCTTAAGTAAGTACACTTTCTAGTTTGTGATCTAATTTAAATATTTTATTTAGATTTCTTGTAGGTAGATTGATAGGTATGATTCAAATTATGTACTATGTTACCGCTAAAGTGCGTCATAAACTCATGAGAGTAGAGATTTCAGTCAAGGGCTGACTTGTAATGAATAAAAAAAGTCTCTATAAATGAGTACCTACCTATACCTACACAAAATAGACCGTTCCGCGCTGTAACGGTATAACGTTAATATTTATCCTACGCAAATAAAGTACAATATAATAACACATAATAAATAATAACGAGTAAAATATGACAATACAAAAGTATTGTCATATTTTTTGTCATATTTTTATTTGTTACTTTTTTAGTAACAAATAAAAATTTGTTGACATTAGGAAATATGGTTAATGCCAGCATAAACGGTTTTCGTACTCTAGCGGTAACATGTAACTTTCTACGTCGTACTAGAACTAATTACTTACACACGAGGTATTTATACTATTATAATAAAGTATTTACCGATGGTAAATGTAATGAATGTCTATTTTGACCGGACTATTAAGGATCTCTACTTTGTATAAACTTGACAGGGCTGTGACAGGGGATACATGAATACTTAAAATATTATTTTAAAATAAGTTCTGTTATCTCCCCCGGCCTAGGGGAGACACCAGTACTGGAAAATCCTAATGTCTCCCCGAGGGGGGCAATCAGGGGAGGCACGAGTCCGGAGCCATCCGAACAGGAGTCCAAGCGAGTGTTTTCGTGTCGCTTTTTCTTCTGTATAGCAAGCTTAGCCGCTGAGCCTGGACTGCAGGTGACTATTGAGTATCTATGATGTATAGTTAAATACTGAAGTACCTACGGGTGCATCACGATTGGCCTATTCAATCCTCGGAAATAGCCAGAGGGTTGGACCAAAGCTAAAGCTTTGGGATTTGCCTAACGACTTTTCAGGCCGATCACGACGTGCATACATTTTTAGTCAACAGCCAACTGAAAAGTTAGGTTCAAGCTCGTAGACCATTGAAAAAATATACTTAATCGTAAACGGATGTAGTAGTTCATAAAATATCATTCACCTGCTATTAGACGGAGAGCTGGCGACGAATTTCGGGAAGGTCATTTTGGCAAGCTGAAATTGTGAAAAAATATAATTTCGTCAATTGGCGAAATCAGTCCTACCAGTCTGGTAGAGCGTTTGCGGTTATTTCGCTACTGCGCAGCATTTGCAAACAACATTTGCAAAATTTAACCAAAAAATATTTTTTTTGGCAACTTGTAGAATTCGAAAAAAAAATCCCAGACGTTTTTGTCGGTTATAAAGTATTACCAGACCTCTTCAAAAATATTTTATTAAAATTTCCAAGAAATATACTTTTCGCAATCTGAAATTTTAATCACGTATATTTATTGAGTAATTTCAATAATACCTGCAAATCGCCAGACAAATTTTGCGGTTTTAAACAATTCCCAGACGTCAATAAAGTTTTCAAGTGAGTAGGGGAGACCAGGGATGAACGTAACAACTTGTTACTTTCATCCCTACCTAAAAATTTTACGGAATATGGCAAACACATGAATATAAACTAAAAATCCGATAGAAATATACCATTTCAGATGCCAATTTAAAAAGATGAATACTTATGCTAATTTACTGGCACTTGACACGCAAGCTTAAGCCTACCATAATAAAAACAAACGCAGTTGAAAAAAATTGCCAAAACTTATTTTGGAGGTATTTTTGCGGCAACGACTCGTTACGTCAACAACCGTCGGCACAGCGCAGTGAGCGCAACTGAGGTTAGGGGGGGTTCAAAATTGCGCATTTTGGTGAAACAGCCATCAGTGTAACCAATAAAACTCGTTCAAAAACTCATTTGTTACGTTCATCCCGTGTTACTTTCATCCCTGGTCTCCCCTACCACATACGAAATAACCGCAAACGCTCTACCAGACTGGCAGGACTGAATTCGCCAATTGACGAAATTATATTTTTTCACAATTTCAGCTTGCCAAAAGGACCTTCCCGAAATTCGTCGCCAGCTCATGGACCAATATGTGAGTAGTAAATGAAGTACATTTCCTCATAGGTACTTCTTTTGTCATCTGCGGGTTGTGTCGACACGACCACCGAAGTGACAAAAGTAGCGAGTTACAGCAAGCGTGTGTACATTTAGCGTTGTAATTAAAACAGTAAATGCCATATAAATATTACAGATATAACAAGCACAGCCTGTACGACCGACTAGGTACGTTTAAATACTCGTAGTTGTAAAAATGTAACCGACACTATTAAATTATAATGTGTTTGTACCAAACTGCATAACTTATGCTGATACTCGTAACTGCATTGGGTTTTCCGGGATAAAAAGTATTTATCTAAGTAATATCTGTCCACAGGACGTAAGCTATTTCCCCAATTTTGTCATGATCGGATCAGCGCTCGATATACTTGACAAGGGAACAAACAAAGGCTATATTATAGGAGATAACTGCACTTTTGGTAACCATCGCCTGAAAGGCTGATTCAGTGTTAGGTGGATGTAGAGCTCTCCACTGATCACAAAAGTTGCGGTCTTTCGTTAGATATGGCCGTTCAAAGACGGTTTATTGTTACCAAAAATGAACGTTAATTAGAAAAGCTGATTCTTGTACAGTATTAAAGTATGCGCAGTACCTACCTATGTAAACAGAATAAAAACTGACGCATGAGGATGGGTCTTTTACTAGATATCACTTCTCAAAGACGTTATAAGCTATACTTACTATGCGTTCCTGTAAAAAAATATAAGCAATTATTATGTCGTCCCGTTGATTTCTACGGGACGACATAATAATTGCTAATATTTTTGTACAGGCAACTTTTGTGATCAGTGGAGAGCTCTACATCCACCTAACACTGAATCAGCCTTTCAGGCGATGGTTACCAAAAGTGCAGTTATCTCTTAGTCTACTATTTATTATATTTCGAATTATAACAATAAGTAGTATGGACATTTTATGAATTCCACCACTGCTGAGCACAGTGAATTCAATTTTGTGTAAATAAAATATAAATACGTAACCATTCCAGTTACGACTAAGATTTTTTTTTACTAAGGTTGTGAGGATGGTATTGTTACAGGGGTAAAAACGCAACTAAGTGGCGCATAAGCGTACGGATTTAAAAAGGAATAAGTTTGTGGAGTGTGTCCGAAGATATGCCCGGAAAACAATCCTTGGCGTTGAGCAATTTTTATTCGGGACGTTAATTGTTTCTTCCACTTTGTCCTCCTGTTCTGAAACCACGTCTTGATTTGGACTTCAGTGAGTCCCAACGCTTTGGAGAGCTCCATTCTTTTTGAAACGCTTAGATATTTGTCTAGTTTGAATTCTGATTCGAGTCGCTCGAGTTGCTTAGCGCTATACGCTTGACGAGGCTTCCTTTCAGGACCCGATCGTCTTGGCCGTCTGCTGTTTTTGTCATCTGTGAAAAAAAAAATACTCTGAATTTTTTTTACCAAAGTAGGTACATTCTTGTATAAGTAACAAGACAAAATACACAGAAATACTGCTTACAGGGTGAAAACATCTCAGTAAATTTTTACAGGGATTTTAAGGCAGCTACGCTAACTAGACAAATATTTGATCAGATCTAAAAAACTAATTAGGTATGTACTAGGACGTATTTCCTGCCATAGAACCTGAGAACTCTAAGTTACCTATTAAAAATTTGATGTGGGTTAGTTAAATATTATTGGAAAAGTTAAGCAGCTGTTTTGGCAGGAATTTCTTATTTGCTTTGATAAATACATAATTTCAACCCATCGATCGCTAGTATTGAACACCAGTCTCAAAAATCAAAATCAAATATTTTTTATTCAAGTATATTTTTAATAAGTGCTTTTGAATAGTCTAGTATACCACTCCTCTCAGAACGTAACGCTGGCTAAGTACAGATTGGCAGACCTATCAATCTGCGACCGGCAGGACTGCCCGCACTTACCTACTGATAAATTTAAGTAATAAATAATACGAAAATAAAGAATGAACTAGAAGTTTAATTCGCTATAATCCGCCACAGCAGACAAATCTATGTGGTATCTACAGTGCGTGTCTTTCACCAATAGCATGCGAACACCCACCACCCAACAATTTGCACCGGCACAGCACCACACCACACAAATCCTCCAAATCACTCTCAACGTACGTTTCACTCCGAAACCGGAGCATCTTCAGGAGATGTTAATTCGACAATGCACGATTATAAAGATTATGAAGATTATGGTTAGAATACGAAAATAAATGACGATCTCTCAAACTAAATAAAAAGAAGAGCCTTCTAAAACACTCCTAAATTTACAAAGTAGCTGCTCTCACTAAAAACAAACAAACGGTGAATTTTTTCTCAAGTACTAATCGGAATTGTCGCAGTCTCTCGTTAAGTGGCTATAAACACAATCAGGGTATTTGAGTTGCGCCTGCGCAGTTTGACATCTCGTGTGTCAATAGAGCATTGTCGCGAGTGTATGCTGTGTGATGGTCTCGCTAACAGACCGCTAACGTTTTACGTAAGCGATTTTGGTAGAACTTACTTAAATCTGCATTACAATTACCTAAATAGGCAAGTATAGAAATGTGCTTATGTAAAAAATTGCAGTAGTAGGTACCTACTTATTTACTTCAGCAGATCCACGTACGAGGAAAGCCGCTGAAAGGTTTGTCTGGTTTGAGTTAGTGGAGTTTTGCTCGTACGAAATAGGCACAGAATATCAAAAAACTATGCGATTAGTATCGTCTATACTCAACACTAATGCGGCAGTGCTATTTCCCAATCTCCGGGAATAGCACTTTTCATGAAATCTGCCTTTTTACCCGACAGCGGAACGCACAGGGTTATGTGTTCATCAGTCTATATATATATTTGTTTGTTTTAATCTTTAGGCTAGTGCTTGGCTGCAATCAGACCTTCTTGCAAGTGGTTATGCAGCCTACGGTAAAGAGCTTGCCTAGAAGATGCTTGTTCAATCTTGATTTGAAGGTACCTTTATTAAAAGTGGAAGAGAAAACGGATTCTGGAAGGGCATTCCATATTCTAGCGGTTCGAATTAGAAACAAGGAAGCTAATCGCATCGTACGTGTCCGTGGAGTGTTAACGGGCGTTTCCTCGTGCTCCTGTAAATTTGTCCTAAATTAGTGGGAGCACGAGGAATAGTTGGAAATGGGTCGTCCTCGCGTATGGATACAAAATGCATACCTTGACTATGCATAGTAAAAGGGTGACGGAGGAACCAGATCGATTTGTTCTTGAGCACTCTCCTAAATAAATATCATGTAGAATATACCGACAGACAGTCTCCTGTTATTGACGCGTAAAAAGATTTTGATCAATTTTTGACGCCATTGACGTTTACAATAGTAAACGTTTGGTAAACATTGATTAGAGGCTATAATAATCACGGAGCGTTCGCGTTGGCACAATTCATAAAAGTTTTCGTGTATCATTCCTTGATATATCTACTCCCAACAGCACAAGTTGCTAAAGCGGGGTGTAAACACGCCAGCTTTGTGAGTAATTATCGTCGCGGCAGCTGTTTGCCGACACTTCGGTGTGAAGTCGCGACCACCGTCCGACGGCTGGCGAGCGGCGACAATTCGACGAATGTGTCCTCAGACATGTCGCACTAAACGGAACGCCATGTATACCCTGTTTGCTTCACGTATTAGTGATGACAATTTTTCACGTTAGCGCAATTTCAATCATGGAAATATTTAACACATATTTTAATTTATATTTTTTTATTATTATTTTCTTGTTTTTATGTTTTATCTGTTGCTATTTTCTGTTTTGGACTTACTTGGGGGGCTAAACAGGGCTGATTGTAGATTTCAGCGACATATTGACCGCCAACTTGGAAAAAAAAAATCTCACTTCCTGTTAGGATTTCGCTTAGAAGTTCAGGCAAATTCGGATTCAGCAGGGTCAAAATAAAGGGGAAAAGACACATGGGTTACTTTTTGTAACTTGTAACACTTTTTTTTTTCACACATTTTTTTTGTGGACTTTGCTACCATTTTCTTGAAAAAATATTGCAGCCAATATTTCACTCCCACACAACTTCACACCCGCGTAGCCTTTAGTTTTGAAATACCTACCGTAATTAATTAATTAATTATTAACCCTCACTACATACCTACGGAATATTGCTCCCCATAGAATTAAGAATAGGTATGCTTATTATCATAAATTATGCTTCTAGATGATTTTACTTAATGATTAGATTTCCATTTCTTTGGTAAGAAGAATGGAATTATGGCCCAAGAAATCCAAACACGAGCAGACTCCCTGCTTGTTCTCGGATGTGACACATGACACACTAACTTTATAGCCACCGAAATTCCGAGCGTTCATCTCGACGAATGTGACAAAATACTTGACAAACTAGAGTTTACACAAGAGAGCAAGGTACACGGAATACTTTGCTTTTTGGCTTTATATTTTTGTAACAAATTGAATCTAATCAAATAAATATTATAAATGCGAAAGTTTGGATGAACGGATGTATGGATGTATGGATGTTTGTTACTTAATCACGCTCCAACGGCTGAACGGATCTGGATGAAAATTAGCACAGAGATAGATTATAGTCTGGGATAGCACATAGGCTACTTTTTATCCCGGAAAATTAAAGAGTTCCCGCGGGAAACGATAACCTCAATCCACGCGGACGAAGTCGCGGGCATCAGCTAGTATCTATTATATTGAGTAAGTAATAATCGTCGTTTTCGTCTTCAACCTATAGTCCACTGCTGAACGTAGGTCTCTTGCAAAGTTCCACACGACGCGGTCAGGGTCGCCACTCCAGCGCTTTGGCACCCCAACGTCTATCAGTTCTTTGAACTATGGTCCGATTGCCCACTGGCCACTTCAGCTTCGCAACACGTCGAGCTACGAGTACGTCAGTTACCTTAGTTCTTCTACGGATCTCCTCATTTCTAATTTGATCGCGGAGAGAAACGCTGAACATCGCCTGCATGAATAACTGATACTTACTTAATTATTCAGGGCGACAAAGTATCCATAGCATCATTAGTTTGTTAAATTGAATAACTTCTTTGGTCCAAGAACTCAGGCACTCCAGAGATGGCTAATTTGCTAGGCAAATGCCGAAATTTTGGCTATTAACGACGCTTTCCTGACGTCGATTGCCTACGTTGGTACGTTGGTTGGTGGTTGGGTTCTTCGCGTTTCGAGCATTCTAGTTCATAAAAAAGTTCCACAACCTATTTTAAACTTGCCTTTACACAAGTATAAGAAATCCATTAAAAGTATGCTCTTGAAAAAACCTTATCATACTGTTGAAGATTATGTAAATGATAAAAGAGCATTGATTTGACTCGCTCCAGCAATGCATAAGACTGCGGTCACTTTAAATGTACCTATCTACACATTAATGTACTTAATTGTAATTTTTTTTTCAAAAGAGCGACCACCGAGTTTCTTTTCGGTTCTTCTCGGCAGGAACGGCTATCCGAAGCAGTGGTAGATTCACTCGATGATTCAAAAGCACTTTTCAAAGTCTACTTGAATAAAAAGATTTGAATTTGCTTCGTTGTGCTTAAAATAGCCTCGCCTGTGGTCCCTAGTGGTAGATTCACATGACGATTTGAAAACACTTTTCATTACTTGTCCGTTGTAACTATTTTTAAAAGGAATCGCAACAAAATGTTATCCCATAAATGATTGCCTAATAACAATCACAATTATTATTATTCATCACAAGGGGAAGATTGCGTGCATGTTCACAGCGGTGCGTGTGAAGATTCGCACCCGAGCGATGTCACGCGATGCGGCGCATGCTAGCTCATTTGAGTAAGGGTGCCTTTGCACCAGAGCTAAGCTAAGGATGTGTGTCAAACCCACCCAATAGGAGCGCTTGATAATATTCATAGCTTAGAGCGTTAGTTGTTAGATGAAGCGCTCGTATTGGTGGGATTAATAAGCAGATTCACTGTTCCGTGGTGGGAACCACATATTATATCCGTAGCTTAGCAACGTAGCACGTCTCTGGTGGAAAGGTACCCTTATAATGATCTACTATATTATATCTGTGACTTCATCTGCGTAGATTTACGTTATTGAAAAATCTCGTGGTAACTCTTTGATATCAAAGAATAACCAATTTTCTTCTTCTGAATGCAAACTTCGTTAAAATCAGCTAAGCAGATGGGCCGTGAAAGCGTAGCAGACAAACACACTTTTGCATTTATAAGATTAGTATGCAGGATAACATTGGCCTCAGAAACATTCATCAAACTAATCTTCTTTTTCATCATGATAATGAAATGAATGAAGAAACTAGATTTAGATAGTTTAATTTGCTATAATCCGCCACCGTAGACAAATCTATGTGGTACAGCGTGTATCTTGCACGTATAGCTTGCGATATTCAGCCACCAATTCACACCGGCACAACACCACACTCATAGAGATATAATATAACCTACCATATACCTATAATATAATATACCTACTATAATATTATACCTCTATGACCACACCACACAAATCTTCCAAATTATTAGTGGTTGCTTATACGCTTATGCTTTCTACCTATTATTGTTATTTGTATATTAATGTCGTCAGGTACGTATATGGCCCAATACAATACAAGTTATATCTATAAAAGAAGCCTTTTTATAGAGACTACGTACCAGTACCTACAAGTAGCTTGCGCCGTAGCCTACGGCTACGGCCTATCGTAGACCCTAGACTTTTACTTACAATACCTATGCCAATAATAATAATATTATATAACTACAAATATCATTATATTATTCTGGTTTCACGTAATAAAATGCAAGCAGTAAACAGGGATTGTTAATTAAATTTACTGCCCTCGTGTAATTATGTAGATAGTAATTACACGGATTAAATCGAGTAAGTCGAAGTAATTTTATTTGCAGTTTTTTTTATTTTTTTGTTATTCTGGTGTCATGTAATAAAATTTTCAATACACTTGCTCGAAAAATGCACTTACAGAGGCAGTAAACAGGGCTTGTAAGTTAAATTTCCGGCCATGTGCTATTTTTTTGCAGAAATTACTGCCCTCATGCAGTAAATTTGCAGGTTTTTTTAATTTTTGCAAGTCCACTCTAGTCCACTTTACTTCTTAATAAAAAGTTTTCTTGCAAGAAGGTTCATATTAATTTTGACTTTGTATGTAGAAAACCTAAAAAATAATAATTTCGATGTGAATTGATGAAATTAATTCATGATTTTTTTTTTTTAACATAATTAAATTAAATTGTTTTAAGTTTTATAAATCTAAAAAGTAAAGGCTGAATAGTCCAGGCTAAGAGTTAAGAGCTAGAACCTAGAGCCATGAAGCCAATAAAAAAAACGCAATTAGGTACAACTACGCGCCGTATATAGGTACCTACATCTTTAATCAGTGCGCGCTATTTTTAAAAGTTTCATTGAGTTTTTCTTAAAAGTTATTAATAAGGCAAAGGCACCCAAAGGCACCCAAAGGTACCCGATCGTCAGCGATATAATATTGATATTAATCAACTAAGGAAGGTTTCTTTGTGTTTTTACTTCAACGGTCTCTTACACTGTATGCATGTCTGGAAAGTTTTTTTTACATTTAAAGGCCCTTTTAGATTCTTAAGGGGGTCTCTGTTTTATATTTTCTTATGAGAATTTTTTTTACGTCTGTCGGACGCTTGGCACGCTGGCGCTTCCACTGTGCTCGCTAGCATAGCAGTGTGTTGTTTACTTCAGAACACGTAGGCAGTAAACACTAGGATAGAAGGAGAGCAAGTTAGTAGACAGTGTAGGTATATATTTTATGTGAAAATAAATGTAGTTTTTTTTTTGTAAATACATATTATCCTTAGAGTGAAATATATTCTTATATTAAGTATGTATATCATGATGACCAGAAAAATGAAAAACCTCGCCATGTTGAGTGACCTAAAATATTATGTCATTACGACGCGAGTTGCCACTAACTTTACTTCTGCCAGTATATTAATTAAAATAGGTAAAACTTACCATAAAACGTAGACGTGGGTTGCTGCGTAGCAAGCCAATGCGCGTAGGCATGTCCCGCCAACAGCTCTGCGCCGTTCAGCGCGCTGAGCTCCGCACAGGTAGAGGTCGACGACACTGCAAAGGAAAAAGACTAAAGAGTTACCTGGATTGGTAACTGGGTCCATAATGGGGCTGATTCTGTAGTGCACAATCTCTAAACTAAAATGACAGCATTATAGTACCTAGTTTGTGATATAAGGGCGGTAAATAGGTTTTTACATACGAGTTGACTAATGTCAGCCCGATGACGCCAGTCGAGGGCTGACCATCGTCACGAGTTTGTTAAAACCTTAACGCCCGTGTATCACACGATATTTTTCAATACATTTGTGAGAAAACTTGAAATTAAAAGTCGAGTAGGTAGGAACTAGGTACTCACTAGAAAATGGCTTCTCACGCCCATACTTAGTCGAGATTTTCGGCGGCTATTACAAGCGAGACTTTTTTCTCACAGCTAAAATACCTTATTGTTGATTTAATTTTATTATTACATACACATCACTTATACCACTCATCTTATTATTTAATAATTTATAAGAAAAACTCAATGAAACTTTTAAAAATAGCGCGCACAGATTCAAGATTTTAGTAGTACCTATCTATAGCGCGTTGTTGTAATTGCGTTTTTTTAATTGGCTTCATGGCTCTAGGTTCTAGCTCTTAACTATCAGCCTGGACTATTCAGCCTTTACTTTTTTGATTTATAAAACTTAAAACAATTTTAATTAACTAAATTAAATACAATTTTTAATTTCATGAATTAATTTCATCAATCCACATCTAAATGTTATTATTTTTTAAGTTTTCTACATACAAAGTCAATATCATTATGAACCTTCTTTCAAGAAAACTTTTTATTTAGAAGTAAAGTGGCCTTACAAAAATTAAAAAAAAACTGCAAAAAAATAGCACGAGGGCAGTAAATTCTGCAAAAAAAAAAGCACGAGAGCAGTAAATTTAACTTACAAGCCCTGTTTACTGCCTCTGTAAGCGCATTTTGCGAGCAAGTGTATTGAAATAGTAGTTTGTGATATAAGGGCGGTAAATAGGTTTTTACATACGAGTTGACTAATGTCAGCCCGATGACGCCAGTCGAGGGCTGACCATAGTCACGAGTTTGTTAAAACCGTAACGCCCGTGTATCACACGATATTTTTCAATACATTTGTGAGAAAACTTGAAAATAAAACTCGAGTAGGTAGGTACAAGGTACTCACTAGAAAATGGTTTCTCACGCCCGTACTTATTTCGAGATTTTTGGCGGCTATTAATAGCGCGATTTTTTTCTCACATCTAAAATACCTAATTGTTGATTTAATTTTATTATTCCACAACACTTAAACCACTAATATTTATTTAATAATTTATAAGAAAAACTCAATGAAACTTTTAAAAATAGCGCGCACAGATTAAAGATTTAGTATCTACGGCGCGTTGTTGTAATGGCTTTTTTTTAATTGGCTTCATGGCTCTAGGTTCTAGCTCTTAACTATCAGCCTGGACTATTCAGCCTTTACTTTTTTGATTTATAAAACTTAAAACAATTTTAATTAACTAAATTAAATACAATTTTTAATTTCATGAATTAATTTCATCAATCCACATCAAAATGTTACTATTTTTTAAGTTTTCTACATACAAAGTCAATAATATCATTAAGAACCTTCTTTCAAGAAAACTTTTTATTTAGAAGTGGCCTTACAAAAATTTAAAAAAAACTGCAAAAAAATAGCACGAGGGCAGTAAATTCTGCAAAAAAAAAGCACGAGGGCAGTAAATTTAACTTACAAGCCCTGTTTACTGCCTCTGTAAGTGCATTTTGCGAGCAAGTGTATTGAAAAAAATATTTCCACCCTGCGGAAAGGGTCAGAACTACATTTAAAGCGGTCATTTTAGTTTTGTTTAGTTAATGTGTTATACAAAATTGGTCACAATAACGCACTATAGGTATTTTTATTTAGGTATATTTGTAGTCAATGACTGACTGAAATATAAATAAAAATCTGAGATTTTGCTTACGTAGGCAGTAGGTCCTTTACGGTACGGTAGCAGCACAGTATTGGTATCTATATACTGTGGTAGCAGGTACGTACGAATTACAATAGTATACAGAGAGAAACGATTTTCAGAAATAGGACCCGAGCAATAGCTGTTAGTATTCTGTGCCTGTAGTAATTTGTGATGACCGTGGACTGGGTGACGGGTCAGCTAGTTTTTTCATAAAAATGATTTTTTTAGAATCCAATAACAGCGAGATACCGTTGAGATATTAATTGTTCCTCCGTCCCTTGAAAAGCTTCATATTGTAGTCAATCACTTTATTAATCATTACCTAGCTATAAAAGGCTTTGTCCTGAGTGACTGCGTGACATACAACCTATAGCAATTAGCAACCACAGAGTTTCTTGCTGGTTCTTCGCGATAGTAATGATTCAAAAGCACTTTTAATAAGTTTATATGAATAAAAAAATATGAGTAGGTACATAAGAGCCCAAACGGATGTTCGATAAGCCTCTAGAGGTGTACTAACAAAAGGATTTTTCCAAATTCCGCCCCCTGAGGGATTAAAATTAATAGGGGGTGAAAGTATGAATGTCCGTCATTTTTCAAGTTGTATATCCATGAAACTTGGTATTTGGACTTCTGAATAAAAATGAAGAACACAGTTTTTAAAAAAATCCATTCCGCGCATCGTCTTTGGATACATATGAAGAAACATAATATTTAGTAAGTTAGTTTAGTAAGTTAGCTATATTATTTATGTTGGTTATAAGACATGAATTGAAAAAAAATTTGAAACGAAATAAAAGTACAAATTCGCGAAATCTTGTGAATTTGGTTCCTAATTCTTTGTGTAGTTCCTCCTATTTACTGGCCATTGCCAAAATAACCAGCCCGTATATAGGTTTCTACCTACTAATATTTATTCGACTGGTAATTTTTTTACCATTCTGAACATTGATTTGTTCAAGATATGTGTTTTATATAAGATTTTGTATAAGATTAACAAATCTATAAAGAGTATGAGAGAAAAGAATCTTTTTAAAACATACCATTATGTTCATCACCAGCTTCTAACTCTTCACTTTCATCACTTATTGGCTTGGTTTGCGGATTGTTGCTATTGTTACCTAAAATACTATCAATGAGAAAGTTTTTGCCTCTATCGTTCATAACACTATTTGCTATATTATTAATGCATGTTATTTGATCACTTTCACAATTTTCCTTTCGTTTTACTGTCATTTTGTTTCCATATAAACTTTTATCAGCCCTAAATGAAATAATAGTATTTGTATTACCGGTTTGGTTTAGACTTAACATAGGTTTAATATCGTCCACATAATCGTTGTTTTCACAAATCACGTCTACCGTTTCATTTTCACTATCAAACTCAGACTCCGATTCGTAATTGTATTCCAGTTTTTCTTTCCGATCTGCACTAAATGAATGTTTGTCGCAAAATGACGATCCTGCTTCGTTTTCGCACGTGCTTGATATATCGTCATTGCAATTCATTTTTTTACTATTCAAATAGTTACCATATTATTGGGTGTTATACAATAATTATTTTGATAATATGATATAATTTATTTCATCACGACGCTGTTAATGTGACAACACCGAAATCTCAAAACATACTAGAGATTCAGTTCAATGTTGATGCGGGAAGATGATAATTGGTTTTGAAAATAGGTGGTACCTTAGAGTCGCGGAAGCTGTAGGTATCACTCAGTTGAGATTCTGTTATGCTACTGGCTGATAATCTCGTGGAGGGGATAACGCCATCTTAAGAGGTGGGGCCTAGCGAACCGCCTGTGAAAATTCACACCTTTCTTTTATTTGATAACAAGTTATATGAGAGCTTTTTACCGCACAAAAGATCCCTAAAAGCTTATGATGAGATCTGCAGGGGGAATATTGCTTGGCTATTATTTGTGTGTCATCAATTTTATCAGATATTTAATATTATCGAATGATGGATGATTGCGCAATCGGATTTGAAAAGGTTGTGGTTAATTATACAATTTCATCTTTATCCTATAGAAAGGATTAGGTAGACCTAATTATGGCGTTTTAGGGTTCAGGGGGAAATCGAGTTAACTTTAACAGTGTTTCGTCCAGTCCAACTGCCTGTGTCACAGACCACAGTTATATAAAAAATCAACTATTGTTTAATTGTTTTAAAGTTTATAGAGGTATAAGTATTCACATCCGTTGGCTGTGACGTCACCTGTGTCACAGCTGAAATAAATCAGCGTCCGGCTTCATGCATGCATTTGTTTGTATGATGCTGGGCACACGGCTGAGCTGGTGACACAGACAATCATATTTTTGTGTACAACTGGTACAACTATGTATGTCAGATGTTTGTCTGCAACACCATTTTTAAATAAATGCATTTTCTTTCTTTCTTTCTTGTTTCTTCTTATTAACGCAGTTCAGTTTGCTTATGGAAACCTGTTACCTGCCGCTGCCACGGATTCCATATATGATATTAATATTAATAATGCAAAAGTGTGTCAGTTTATCTGTCTGTCTGCTACGCTTTCACCATCTGTTAAACCGATTTTGACTAAATTTTGTACGGAGATAGGTTGCATCCCGCGGGGAAGTTTATTATTTCTATTCTGAACAATCAAAGAGTTCCTACGGGATTTTTCAAAATCCTAAATCCACGCGGACGAAGTAGTAGCATCCTCTAGGTCTAGGACTACCTAAGTATTACTACCACTAACTGCCTCGTTGGTCTAGTGGGTAGCATTTTTTTTTATTTTATTCCACTACAAGTTAGCCCTTGACTGCGATCTCATCCGATGGTAAGTGACGATGCAGTCTAAGATGGTAGCGGGCTAACCTGTTAGGGGTATGGCAGTTCTATTAAACCCATACCCCTAGTCAGTTTCTACACGGCATCGTACCGGAACGCCAAATCGCTTGGCGGTACGTCTTTGCCGGTAGGGTGGTAACTAGCCACGGCCAAAGCCTCCCACCAGACCAGACCAGAGAAAATTCAGAAATTGTAAATTCCCAAATCGACCCTGCCGGGAATCGAACCCCGGACCTCCCACGTCAAGACAACAGCGCTCAACACTGCGCCAGGGAGGTCGTCATGGAGGGAGGGGAGCATGTTCGAATGCGGCCGACGAGGTCCCGGGTTCGAGTCCCGGGTCGGGCCATAATTAAGTATTGGGCTTTTCTGACTAGAAATTCTCAGTACTAGCCCAGAGTTAGGAAGTTGGCGGTGTTTCACCCCCGTGCCTCGGTGAGCACGTAAAGCTGTCGGTCCTGCGCCTGATCTCTCTCCGGTCGTGTCGAATTTTCCGTCCCATCGGGCTATGAGAGTAAAGGAAAAGAGAGTGCACCTGTGTTTGCGCACACACTTGTGCACTTTAATATCTCCCGCGCAGATCTCTCTGGAGACCAACCAGCGGCCAACCGCTGTGGCCAGAATTCGGTCGGGAGGACATTTTATTATTACTACCACTATATACTTACAGAAATTTAATAATAATATATTAGAAATTTTGAAATATAAATAGTTTTAAGGGACCTCCATAGTATGTAAGCATAGAGACGAGAAATTAATCCTACCACAGGAAACTTTAACTTTTCATACCAAGTACGTTTCAGTCGACAAAATGAGTCAACACTTGACTTGACCGACGGTATAACGATTCATAGTCATAATATTATAACAGGCAAGGGAGCATAGGGTCTACTACCATAGCTTAAATCACTATTATTTTTATATTGTTGACGTTCTTGTGTATGAATTATTATATAACCTACTTATTTTAGGGACGTCAAGGTACGTCGTATAAAAAGATCATTTTAAAATAAATGCCATACCATGATAGTGTTACCATTTTATGTATAATCTACAGAATATAGCAGCAGAATAAATCTAAATTGGTAGATTATTTTGTATCGTTTTAAAAATAATTTTAATTATTTCGTCTGATTAATGTTTGCATAAATAATAGTATTGCTCTTTTTTTAATGTATTATATATTATTTAAGTGAATTTTCTTGCATACATTATTTATTTATCTCTAACAAAATGGTAATAATTGAAAGAATGTTATGGCAGCACTGATGCTGATTGTCTGTGGTTGTGCCGAATGTTTTACTGGTCTGTGGTTGTCATCTGTCTTTGTTTTTGTGGGTTTCTTCTAGTTGTCATTTTTAGAAGTGACATTACCACTTAACCTACAAAACTTTAAAACGAAATAATTATCTTTTTTTTCTAGGTTCATTAAAAAAAAATCTAGCTTCTGAGAGCTTCATTTTCGACGCTTAAAAACATATTTTTTTCATACGTGTACATAATTATTTTTTCTCAATAATATTGATGTATGGAAGTTCGCCGTTGCTCTTTGCACGCGAATTTAATAAATTGTCTGCATTCTATGCGATAAGTACCAATAAGCATGCTGTGAAAATTATTTACAATTGTAGTTACACTTGCGTGATAGTTTTCGACGTAGGACCATGAATAGGTGGCGCAAGAGTAGTTTAAATAAATTACCAACAAAACAAATTAAAGATAGCTATTATTACCTATTCGAACATCTAAAAATCTGAGTTTATTCAAACGCAAAAAGCTTTTTTGATACCTTTTGAAGTTTCATTTTCTATTGCATCAAATGACGATACAATATTAAAGCCTCTCTTAAGGAAACTTAATAGTAGATTAGTAGCCAAGGGTTGTAAGGCATCAATTGCAGCCCGAGATATTTAGGCGCACGAGCGCAGGGAGGGCGCCTATAGTTCGAGGGTGCAATTGATGCTTACACCCGAGCTAACTACTCTGCTTTACATCTCGATTGTGAGGTAAAGTAGGTCCTTATTACCCACAAATGGAGCTTGTAGGTGACCAATTAGCGCTCGAGGGTAATAATGTAGAGCTAGAAAAGCCCTAGGGCGGTAAGTAATTTTAAAAAAAACTCTTCACTCTTTCAAAAAGTTCGCGTACATCTAACCATCATACTTTTTTTAATTACTTACCGCCCTAGGGCTTTTCTAGCTACATTATTACCCTAGAGCGCTAATTGGTCACCTACAAGCTCCATTTGGGGGTAATAAGGACCTACTTACCGAATATGAGAGATGTAAAACAGTATTATTACTAGATGATGCCCGAGCCTTCGTCCGTATGGATTGAGGTTTTTAATTCCTGCGAAAACTGTAATTTTCCGGTAAAGCCTATAAAAGCTATTTCCATTCCATTTCAGCCAAATCGGTTCAATCGTTGCGTTCAGTTGCGGTGTGAAGCAGTAACAAACATTTAAACTTACAAACTGACACATCTTTAATATATATAAATCTCGTGTCACAATGTTTGTCCTCAATGGACTTCTAAACCACTTAACCGATTATAATAAAATTCGCACACCATGTGCAGTTCGATCTAACTTGAGAGATAGGATAGTTTAATATTATATAGATTAGGATTATTAGTGCTACCCGTGCGAAGCCGGGGCGGATCGCTAGTTTATTATATTATTTTAGCAGGATTTTCATAGAGTTTAGATACGTCTTACGGACGATCTTTGTTTATTTTCATGGTAATTGTATATTGCTTACTTAAATAAAAATATTGAATATTTTTTTTAGCACAATTCTCCTAGTAGATACTTAAATCAGGCGTAATCCCATAATTAAAGTTCACCCAGTGGTTCACTCGAAAAAACACCACCTATCTAAAAAGCTCCACCTACCTAAACTTGCAAGTTTAAATTCGCCCCCCGATAGATGGCATCATACCTACATACATTTTATTCACAGACGCCCTGAAACGTTTGGGTCTTTAGGTTCTTTTCCAAGTAAGGACAAGCTATCGCTAAAGAGATGAAGATGGCATAGTAAACGCCACTCGGTCTTTCAGGGTTGTGAGATGATTGCGGCTTGTGTCGTGAGTATTAACTCGTGGCCCACCGATAGAGTTGAGAGTTGATTAACTTTTTATGTTCTGAAAAATGGAATTCATCACATCCTCTCTCGTGAACTCTTTAATCCTTCTGGATAGCTTATATGTCCGTCCCTGGGATGCAAGCCATCTGAAAGATAGGTATCATGGAGAGGCCGCAGACGGACAGATAGACACTCTTTCCTATTTTTAATATCAGTATGGACTATACTATTTATATTCAATATCGATTAAATTCCTCCCGTATTCATAAACCTGTCGTAACTGCGAGGCCATCACAATGCATTGGTAAACAAAACTGAGTCTACTTACTCTAATTCAAACTAACCTCAACGGATGGACTCCACAGCTGAACATAGGTCTCCTGTAGGGCCCTCCACAAGCCACGGTCTTGCGCCGCCTGGATCCAGCGACTCCCTGCGACTCTCTTGATGTCGTCCGTCCACCGCGTGGGGTCTGCCGACGCTACGCCTTCCAATGCCTGGTCACCATTCCAGCACCTTGGGACCCCAAACCTAGGTTTCTTTGCCCCTAATTACATGTATTTTACAAAAATTTCAAATTGCAACCGTTGGGACGCACTCATTAGGCTGCTTTTTTTACGAACAATCATAGTTCCATCGGGATTTTTAAAAAACCTACGTTTACAACATCATCAGAAGTGTTACTTATTGAGTAGGACCTCCATCAAAGATGGTAAGACTAAAAACAAAGGCAAGGTAGAGGTACGTTTCAAACATCAATAAAAGATTAATATTTATTTATATTACAGGGAAAATCTGTCCGATCCGCCGATCGGATAATATAAACTATAGTTAGAAATTCGTTTCCACGTACGTACTCGTACGTGTAGGTAACCAGAAAAGCAGCTCCTTTCATTTTATTGTGCGACTGAACTCGGAAAAATTCTCGAAAATGGATCTCAAGAAATCCTTGTAAAACCATATTGGTTAGTGATTCCTTGAAAATATATAAACCTAGTTTTATTAAGTAATATTAATAGTTTATTTACCTAAATAATGTTTAAAAAAACATGATATTTTTTTATTACCATTAATAGTTTAATTGGAAAATTAAATTAGAAATTACCTAATTTGAACGTAAAGCGAGAAAGTGAAATAGTTTTTTTTGCAATTGAAATTAATAATAACTAACATATTAAGTACCTACCAAATAAATTAAAGAATTTATAAAAGTAGGTACTTACTTATAAGTTCAAGTACCTACCTAGTACTACAGCTAGTACCTATCAACCAAAAATATCACGATACCCACTCACGGCAACGCGGTTTGTCCGGTATCTAATAGTAGAGTTTCAAATACCGACTCACCAAGTTTTATTAAGCAGGTACTTTAATTTCGTTATATTTATTTTTAAGCATGTAAGTAGTAGGTAAGTTAGTACCTATTTTGTTTGCTATAATAATTATTTCGAAAGCATTTTAAATCCCTAGTCATGCGAATTTTATCTAATTGTAAAGCTCGTCGACGCGAGAGGAATGCAAACAAAGCGGGCCTTAAGTTAGTTAAAAGAGCTTTGTAATTTGCTTTGCTCGTAATCTGAGTGAAGGAATATAAACATTCAAAATTGTATCAAGTTCAACATACTTCGGTGGCGCTGCTTGCTGCGGTGGTGTCGATGAGTACCTACCTACTTACCGATTTAAGAATTTAAGTTATTTTAAGTCACATTTTAGTTTATTTAATAGTTAAGTTTTAATTACAATGTAAACTTTTGACGACCTCCGTGGCGCAGTGTTGAGCGCGTGCGGAGGTCTCGGGTTATTTCAGAATTTTCCCTGGTCTGGCCTGGTGGGAGGCTTCGGCCGTGGCTTTTTACCACTCTGTAGACCTTAGATTACAGTCAAGGGCTAACTTGTAGTGGATAAAAAAATGTTTTAAGAATTCAGTTGTAATGTTTAAGTTTATGTAGGGCGGTTTGCACAAGGACATTGACTGACTATTTCTAATAATGCTGTAACTTTTTCGCACCCGCTAATTGCTCTTGCTGGTTGCTAGAAAGTGACAGCATTATAAAATGTTACTAAATCAGTTCAGGCAGTGTCATGCAATTTTTGTGATTTATTGATTTTAACATACTTAGATAAATACTTCATAGGTATATAAAGTCTTGAATCACTCACACACTGGCTGACTCGTTAATGCCCAGCCTAAACTCTTGGTTAGAGAACTGAAATTTTGACAAGGAAAACGAATAGGAAACCTACTCTAGGAATAGGAAAGCATAGAACCAACCAACAGTCTAACCTCTAATAGAAACTGTCATGTAACAATCTCATGCCGATTTCACGGTGTGTGTGTACCAAACTAATACGACTATTACCTATTCTGTGCTAATAGTGCAGTTCTTTACCAGAACTTAACATAGGTACTATTACCTATTATGTGCCAGAACGCCTCTCTGCATGGTCGTCGTCGTTGTCAACCGATAGACGTCCACTGCTAGATATCTCTCTTGCAAGGACTTCCACATGCCGAAGTCATACGCCGCCTGGATCCAGTGACTCCCTGCGACTCGTTTGATATCTTCCGTCCACCTTGTGCAGGGGGGCGTGCTAACGCTGCACTATCCAGTGAATGGTTGCCATTATGCAATTTAAGACCCCAACACCGTAACATGGTAGTAATTACGGAAATACTGTAATTATTCTGCCTCGCTGTTCCGACGTTGTGCCAAACTATCATAACTTACCAAGTATATCTATCATTCTATGTATCAAGAGGGATTGCCGTAAAGATCAAACTTTTTGTTTTAAATATTTTTAATAATAGAACACAATGATAGAACAGCCAGATTTTTTCATGCCTTTTATCAAAATTCACGCCGTCATTCTGATCGAATGAAACCTCCGCATTTGGTATAATAATATACTAAAAAACAAGCATCAAGGATATCCATTTACGACCCTGCGCACCTACAAATCCTGTCACAATAAAAGAAAAACATTGTTATCGGCTTTTCGCAGTAGGTAACGAAACACGCTCTCCATTTACCAGTATTACAGCTTATGTAATTCCTCTACCCCTAGTAATTGACGACATCCGTGGCGCAGTGTTGAGCGCTGTTGTCTTAACGTTCGGAGGTCCCGGGTTCGATCCCCGGCAGAGTCAATTTAGGAATTTATAATATCTGAATTTTACCTAGTCTGGCCTGGTGGGAGGCTTAAATAGGCCGTGGTTAGTTACCACCCTACCGGCAAAGACGTACCGCCAAGCGATTTAGCGTTCCGATACGATGCCGTGTAGAAACCGAATAGGGGTATGGGTTTAATATAACTGGCATGCCCCTAACAGGTTAGCCCGCTACCATCTTAGACTGCATCATCGCTTACCATCAGGTGAGATCGCAGTCAAGGGCTAACTTGTAGTGGATAAAAAAAAGTATTTATTCATACAGATTATAGTATTAAGATTTACCTAAGTTTTTAAAACATCTCGTGGGAGCTCTTTGATTTTATACCTTCAGAATCATAAGCTATTTATTAATTTAGCTAAGCTATTTCTGTATTCAATTCCGACTAAACAACTTAGCGGATGGGCTGGTAAAGACCGACCGACACACTTTCGCATTTACAATATTAGTATGGATTATGGATACACATACACATAGGTATAGGCGTTGTATTGTGTAACCTTCTGATTTTACAATATTATTGTGGACAAGCTGACGCCCGCGACTTCGTCGGCGTGGATTGAGGTTTTTTGGTTCCCGCGGGAACTTTTTAATTTACCAGGATAAAATCCTACGTGTTATAGATCTATCTCTGTGCCAAATTTCATCCAGATCCGTCGTTCTTGCGTGATTGAATAACAAACATCCATCCAAACTTTCACATTTATAATATTATGTATTATGGATATACACACAGGCGTTGTATTGAAAGTCTTCTGTTTTTTAAAGTTAGTCAAAAAACCGTGCTACAGCGAAATCTGCTTAGGTTATAGTGTCTAAAATGATGTAAATTTTGATTACCTTTGAATAAACTTAAAACGTTCGGGTTCGTTGCAAAATTGTACGTGACTGATCTCGCTCTACCTAGGTAGATACAATACCTATTCTGATGTGTACTTCCCGAAGTTTACGTGGGTACTGGGTACTGCTTTAGTATCAAGTTTAATAAGTACTTATCTACTTTTATTTATAGGATAATATAAGATATATCCCTGTTTTCATAAAGACGGTCAAGTAGGCAAAAAATAAACATAATTTCAATTTAAACTTCTAAGTCGTTTTAAGAACTACTTATTGCAACCATTCTTGAAGAAAAGCAAACCTGCATTTTTCTAATCTTACATATTATAGCCTATACACTTTTTTTTTAAAGAACTACATAATGAGAAACAAGTGATGTTGAAATGCCTATAATGGCGCATAACTTCGACCGCGGTTAGAGTTTCGTGCACGGGAATCGAGCCCCGGACTCCCTAATAAGAAGCCAAAGTTTGAACCACTAGGCTATCACCGCTTTAGGTTCAGTATTGTGCTCGACAATTTGCCAAACCACACTTGACCAGTGGGGTGAACTATGGCCGAAACCGTTCTCATTCTTACATCCGTGCTTATTGGGCTGTGGGCAGGCGTTTGGTTGATGATGATGGTGATTATTTATAGCACATAGTTCGGAGAACCGATGGACGTAGGGCCCCAAGGTGTTGGAATGGCCACCCCGCACTGGAAGGCGTAGCGTCGGCAGACCCCCACACGGTGGACAGACGACATCAAGCGAGTCGCAGGGAGTCGCTGGACCCAGGCGGCGCAAGACCGTGGCTTGTGGGGGACCCTACAGGAAACCTATATCCAGCAGTGGACGTCCATCGGTTGACGACGACGACGATGACGACGACGATGGTGATTAAATTGCAGTTGTCGATAGATGATTATTGATTAAGTACCTACTAGTAGATAGTTAAATGAAATCTTGTAGGTAGTAGTTTGCGATCTCCTATAAGTGCGTGCGAAGCTGAGGACAAAAGCTAGCGGTTAATAAAATCGATTCGGATATCAATTTCGAACTCGTGTGTATGAAAGATAAGGGTATTAGGTGCAGAAAACGTGAAGGTATTAGTTTACAGCGCGGAGCTTAGAGCATGGAGTAGCAGACCAAAGCCCCATCGCCCCCATCAAATGAATCAAAGAGGCAAGCCTTCTTTAAAATTATTAATAACTATTTAAAACTGTCTTGATCCATGAAATAAATTCTGCGATGTGTCCTAATTGCCATGCATCGCAGGGCAGCGATAATAATCATAATATGATAAAGATAGCGATATGATCTTACTGTGAATTTAGCACGAAAGTTTTTAATAATTTCACATCGTAACAATCGCAATTAGGTGTCAATTTTGGCCTCTGTGTGGTAGTAGGAAGATAGTGGCAGCGAATTAGAGGAATATGATCGTCACACTGAATCTGTCAAACTAGGGCGGTAAGCAGGCAGATGCAGTGCTAATTAAACAATAATTATCAAAAATACAACTAGTGAACATGTACGGTATCGAGACATGCTGCTCTAGCATTGACAATGACAGCTCTCTGGTCTTCAGATTCGGAATATTGAGTTGGACCCGTGTCACGAACACCATCATATCCGGTTAACACGTTACACGTATATTGCTGTTCGTTTCCGGACAGATTGAATAAACCGGCACCGGCGCACAATACTGCGATATCAGCAGTGCGAATATGGGTTGACTTGGCCCGTTAGAAGCTTATTATTACACTAGATGATGCCCGCGGCTCTATCCGCGCGAATTTAGTGTTTTAAAATCCCGTGGGAACTATTAATTTTCCGGGATTAAAAGTAGCCCATGTCACTTTCCAGGTCTTTAACTATGCTGCATGCAAAAAATCCGTTGCTACGTTGCGGAGTGTTTGAAGAACAAATAAACGCACTTTTTAAGCTAAAGAGGTGAAAATAAATATTTGTATTTGTATGTTAAGAAGTATTTTATAAAACAATACACGAATAAAGACATCAACGTGGTTAGATACTATGTGAAGTACGATTGGTACGAGCCACTAAAATATTATAATCAAGTAAATGGATGTTCAGCACACTAACTACGTTACCTGTACCGTTGCTAACTCCTAAATTTAGTTACACCTAGTAACAAGTTGAGTAAAGTTACAACAAATATAAGTATCCGATATACCGACAAACCGACACATTATTGCATGATTTTTCATAATATTAAGTAAGTTTCACTTGTCATATATTACCGCTAGCCACTAATTATAGATACAAATATTTTGAATCATTATTGAAAATAATTAATTATTTTAAGATTGCATCATTACGCAATTTTATAATAGGTATATATTATTTTGTTTGAAATTGTAGCTATTCATAGCAATAGCTACACAGTTTCCCAGCGATATCTACGGACTTAAAACATCTCCTTACCCTCCTTCGCTCTTCTTTCACGTAAAACGGACTGGTTGGCATACTGTACCACAGAATAGGTAATAGTAGACTGTACCTCCAGTTGGCTAGCCAACAACGTTGCAATTGGCCGCTGTAGCCGAAATTAAGATCGGATCATAAGTTGAACTGGCGGCCGACGGTAGCTTCGTTCCCGTGGGAATTTCGTAATATCAGTCCTTATTCCTTGTCTGCATCAAAAAGGGAATCTTTGTGTAAGATTTCAGCTTTCTGAATCCAATGGCTGGGCCTTGATGAGTTAGTCAGGCAATAAGGAAGGAGTTTTCTTTTTATTGTTTGAGATGTATTGATAAAAAGCATTGATGTAGAATTTTAGTACCTATAAAAAGTTTAAATGCATTTCCAAAGAAGTTTATGCTCCAAAGTCCGACTCATATACAATTTATGATGCAGGCAGGTATTAATAACTCCGAAGCCTCACATTTCATACTGCATAGGTACTAAAATTCTACATCAATGCTGCATACAATATTTCCAAAGTTTGACAATAGCTTTCAAGCTCTGACGAGTTCTAGCGTTGTTAATTCCACAGACAAATAAGCGCTCTCTAAAACTGGGCTATTAAGGCCTCTGCAGGAAAGTTGATTCAATGCAAGCTTTGACGGTTGACCTCATTATATACCTCTACTGTTTAGAGCAATAGACTTGAGGATACCTTTAATGTTAAAAAATAATTACTTTGTACTGTAATTACTAGTGTTTGTTTTAGGGAACAGTGACACGAAAAGTTAAGCTATTATACATAATATTTTAATAAGTAGATAAAGGAATGAAACAATTGTATGGATTCCCTTTAATTCTATGCATTACAGTTCAATAAAACATGTGTGAAAGATGGTTTAGATTTAGAAAGGGAAAAATTGAGATTTAAGAGTTGAGTACTCGATCTCGTAGTTAATGACCACGCGATTCGAGCTTAAAGTGACTCTCGAGAGGGAGCGGGGCTCCCTTCAAAGAATTCAAGCGAGAGGCGATAGATTTCGTGAAAAAATCAGGCGACATCAAATAAAGATACCCACTTGTAGATACAGTGTGTTTTTTAAATCTAAATAAGTAGTATATTTATGAAAGTTCTTTTAAAATATCCTAAGTCTCTTTATTTATATCTTTAAGAATGAAGAATGTCGATACTACGATCGAAACGATGTTCCTACAACGACCAAACTCCCATCTTAATAAGTAGGTACTTTAAAAAAATACACAATATTATTATCCTTCCAAAAAAAATGAAATCAGTAAGTACCTAGTACTTAATATCTAACGATAGTGAACTAACTATCTTAGAATTACTGGCATTCTCAGAAGATATTACCTGAATAATGCGAATAGTCCACTATGCTGGCCCAAGCATGGATTGGCAGACTTCACACGCCTTTGAGTTATAAGTGACGAACTCTCAGGAATGCAAGTTTCCTCACTATGTTTTCTTGCAAGATACATAATATTTTAATTGTTTTAAACGCACGTGATTTAGAAAAGTTAGTTAGTGCGTATCCGGTATTCAAACTCCCGACTAGGCCGATCAGGGCCCAGGCTATCAAAGATTAAAGATAGCATCATCCCATACTCTTTCGAAAATGATGAAAGTTTAAATTCAATTTATTTTCAAGACACGCTTTATGACGATCTTGTACAAATTGCATTTTGCAAAGATCTCAACATGTTTCGCAAGTGATGCTAAAACGGTTTCATAGTTTGGGTGTGTATTGTAGAGAATTTCTGTTGGCTTATCTCTTCGAGCCCCTGGTAAGCCACGGCCTAGCTGCGGATCAAACATTTAATGCATTTGAATGTTAGTGATTAATCCAGCGATATTAGCTGGAAGGTATACCAATCGATTCGCCAGATTACTCAGTTAAAATCTTTTTCTTTATTATTTTGTTTGGATCAGCTGTTGGCTATCTTCAGCATACCTATACATAGATTAAGATGTTGTGGCAATAAAAGACCCTATACTATACTTATTAGCTATGTAGCGAGGCAATTTGACGATAGATGTTTAATTTTCTTATTAACTTCGATGACCTTCGTGGCACAATGGTGTGCTGTGGTCTTATAAGTATTTCCCAAGTTTGATTATTAGTTCTAGCTAAGCCTTCGCTGTCACTATAGGTATCTATAGTTGGGATCATTCTGTAATTCGCAGTAAATTTAATAGTAAAGATTAAATCCGAATGGACTTTGCGATTTCGATTGTATTGGGGTAAAGCCTGTCTACAATAATTTAGTTGTAGCCAGAAAAGCTTCCCAAAGTAACGGCAATGGTATCGACTGTGACAGGCGAGCGTGTGCATCGGTTGGCATAGGTACCTACTACCTACACGGAGCTTTCGATATTTTACGTTACTTTTCGTCCCGGCACTTGTGACAGGAATATTTACGTCATTACCTCGCTCCTGGGACACTTGTGTAACGTGTAAAACACACGCGAGAAGCGAAAGCGATTTCTATTTCAGGAAGCGAAATAGATATGACAATCTATCATGAGCAGATGAGTATGAGCTAATATGGATTTGCTTGCATTCGTATAATTATATCGCTAAATAAATATTTAACATTCTACTTTATTCAGTCACTTTCACTACAATATTTCAATGTTTAAAATATCGATAGGGTAAAACATGCTGTTGTAAACGCTGCTTTATTTACTTAAATAATATACCTACATATAGAATATAACACCGCATGGTGCACCGTTAGGGAGATTATATTATATTAAATATAATTTTAACATAAACTTATCAATTTAAAATGATGTAGGATCAGAAAGATTTTTGTTGACGCTGCGACATAGCCGGCGGCTAGATTTGAATATCTTATTCAAGCGGCTAATAACTTTTTTTTTGAATGCATGTGTCTGGTGTTATAATAATTTAAGAAAACGCTTTTCGCTTAAGAGTTATCGCTTACCAATACGGGTCTTTTGATATCGAGGCGCGAGTAACATTAAAATGTCTACGTCTAGGATAAAGGAATTCTCAAGGAAATAAATTTTAGGTCCACAAATATTTATTTTTGAATTCACATTAGGTATTCCTTTAGTTTATATATAAAAGATCATTGGGTATTGGTATGTTTCTTTTAATTTCAGGCGTTTCGCAATTATTTTCTCACCAATAGGACGCGCGCGACACAGGAGTTAGATTAAAATATAAGTACCTAATATTAAAACAATTTTAGAACCTAAACCCAAAGCTACAATTTTTTTTACCTAGCTCACTATATTTAAGCTTACTTTAATATTTAAGGGCGAACTTGTCATCAAATCAAAAATATAAAGAATTGAGACAAAAAGTGTGTCCGTATCATAGTTCAATATAGTCAACTTCACAATATGCTTACAATGTTAAAGCAAAGTGCACAATTTTTTTTAAAAATTGAACTACGTAAATGAAATTAATTTAACCTGGTACTTACCTAGATCTAATGATCCCTTAATGTAAAGTTATCTCCGTCTGTCGCTATAGTTTTGAGACAATAACAACTTGCGAGGTGCCGGAGCTTTATCATCATCCGTCTTAATGAGACACCTTGCTTGAACCTACTTTCATCCTATTTGTTTGTTACCAATAAAACAAGACAAGGAACTACTCACAATGAGATTTTATTCCTTTTATGTACCTAAAGTATGAAGTGAAAAGAATTGGGTGTCGTCTGTTGATTATAAAACAAAGTTTATATATTATAACACTTTTAAAGTAAGAGGTAGGTTTTTGCTAGCAGGGTGGTAACAAGTCACGGCCGATGCCTCTCCCTGGAAAGGCTAATTTTTAACCCCAACCCTTAAATCAATCCGTCAATCCATTCAGTCAATTTTTAATTTCTGAATTTCCTCTAGTCCGGACTGGTCGGAAGCTCCGGCCTTGGCTACTATAGCCACTACCACACCCTACCGGCAAAGACGTACCGCCAAGCGATTTAGCGTTCCGGTACGATGCTGTGTAGAAACCGATTAGGGGTATAACTGCCCCTAACATCCCGTGAAAGTAAAGAGATTAAGATTATAATAGTACATAGTGCTACACCTGCGAGGAAAATAAGCGAAATATAGTTTGAAACTTCACTATCACTACTATACTACATCTTGAGGATTTTTTTTAATTTTGAAAATTAAAAATTTCAATAAAACAAAAGATATTATTATATTTGGTTGGTACCTCGATTTGATAAAAGTAAGAAGGTACTTTCGAGAAAGTGGGTATAATATAATGGAGGTTTTCACTCACTATTTATCATTTACAACTTTCATAAAGGTTGCCTGTATGGCTAGCATGCGCATTACGAGTAAAATTATGTCTACCCGTTATCTCTATCTGTCTACCGAAGCTAACATGGTTACTTGTCTCGTTATGTCAAAAGTAGAGATAAAATTAGTAATATTTCTTATCTGTGAGAATAGTAATATTTCTTATCTGTGGTATTTTTCTCTACGAACCTTTACATGTCGACAATTTTTTCTTGTAATATAGCGCATTTTGTGCATGTTAGGGTAAATGAAAAATTAGCCGGCAACGACAACATCTCTCTCTCTCTCGTCGCGAGATAATCTCGTTGTGCGCATGCTAAGCACACTGGAAGAGATCACTCATAGTGATAAGGCCGCCTTTACACCGTAACAAGTTGTACATTCTATGACGATTCATTTTACCTCTGTTTTGTTATTTGTTTGTGTGCAATAAAGTGTTTTTACTTACTTACGTTACCTTTCGTTTCACAACCTTACTTTAGTAGAAAGGCAGCCTAACGTTCGTAGGTACAAGCGTTATTGGATCACTTGCATACTGGGAATTTCGAAGGAACATCTCGAACATCCCGACCGCGCGTAGCAAATATTCGTAACGATAATAATCCAAAACCTCGTACGTAAGGGAATTCCCGATAAAATACCGTTGACTGTTCAATCGAGTCAACCTCACTATCTAGTAAAAAAACTAGGACTATGGTAAAAAGGTTTTCACTTTTAACAAACCTCTACTTACTCGTACCTTTATAGACAAAAGTAGTTGTACTTACTAAAAAGTTAAAAGAACTTTTGCCCGGATTTTAATTTTGAAGGTAACATAAGTTGGTAAATAGATGTTATTGTATACTTCAAGTAAATCAAAAATAAAGAGGTTAACCTTCGCTCGTAATACAAAGTGCCTACGTATCGATTCAGATGCTGAGGATGAGGGTAGTTCACGGTCGACTGCAGGATCAGTGCCACTCCGTCGGGCACACACAATACTAAACTAACGAGCCACGTATGGCGAGCCTCAACTATAGGAAATTCAAATTAGCAATTGTGACTCAATGAAATGAAATATTTCATGGTCCCGTACCAAAATGGCAAAATGATACCTACTCTTGGTACGACTACGTCTGTTGATCCGTCTGTCACACTGTCTCAGGGAAGGAAAAAGGCTTTTACACTTTTTATCTCCGAAAATTAAGGAGTTCCAGCGGGAATTAAAAAAATCTTAAATCACGCGGATTAAGTCGCGGGCATCAGCCAATAATTATAGGTCAAATTGCAACGCATGCTAGTCATGAACTAGTACAGTACCATTTGAAATCAGCTGAATGGCAGATCTGACTAAGTACCTAGTATGTTTTTCATGCGAAATATATGTGCTGCTACAATTAATATGTAAAGTTGCAAATTCCAAGTAGTTCAATATTACCAATACAAACAGATAATAAAATATTTCTGATATTAATAAATAACGTGAGTTCAGTGAGATACTCGTATATAGTTGAACACAATGCTTTAACAAGAAACTTATTGAATACTTGCATGTGCGCGCCAATGCTCGACTCACCTCGCAGCAGTAGCATGTTATTAAACTATTTCTTGGCGCTCTATTTCATCCTAGAAATGTCCATAATATAACACGATAAACTCAGGTACTTTGTGTTATAAGGCCGTTACTTGAATCGATAACGAGAAGTCGAATATTGAATACGTAAAGATATAAATTAAGCATTTATAAAAACCCCACACATCAAAATAACTCATAAAAATATCAAATGTAGTATTTCTAAAAACTCTACGCCGGCTGGGATAAGTCCTGATTATCCTTTAACCGCTAAACAGTTGTATTTCATCAAACATACGAGTAGCTACGAACTATCCCAGATGAACCCACCTTGGATTTTTTTAATTTGAGCTCAGACGACACACTACTATATAGTAAAAATGAGACCAATTCTCTAAGCTTCACAAAGGCTTCTTAATATATCAAGGTACATTATCTCTAAACTAAACTAAGGTGCTAAAATTACAGCTCTATTTATATCCCCCTTCAAAATACTCTCTGCGGAAAGGGGCACTAAATTTAGAGCTGTCGTTACTATTCCTCACATTTATTCTGGCGATAGGTATCTTCCTTGTACCAATTCATTATTAACTAAATACATAGCATAGCCATAGGTGATCTGTCCTTACTAGCAGCTACTGAGAGAGCTTGGTCTAAATAGAATTATAGGGTGAAAACACTACAGATTTTTTTTTTTGTCTGGTGGACAAAACCTCAGCGCCCACATTGACGTAGAGCTGCACAGACTACTGCGACAAGACAAATCGTGTTCAACCTACGATGACTTTTTCCTGTTCTGTCCCGTGTCCGCATTGTGTTTTCGGGCTTATAGATTTGCAGAAAGTTTGCTAAATTATAGGGAGGAATATTTTCAGGACTTTTTATGTAAATGTCATATTCCGACATTTGCATTATTATTTTTAATGGTCGAGATAAAAAGCGATAGCAATCTACTCAAGCCTTCCTATTCAATTGACCTAGAATGTAACTTAAGGCCACGTCTATAAAGAAACGACAGCAAGTTATTACCTAAGTTAATAGTCTCGCCTTTTATGTAACATTTATACGTTTACGCACCTTTTACATTAATTAGTATTCCTATGAGACTATTTAAATGGAATAAGTAGGTATGTGATTTGGTATATGAATGATCCATTGTTTGGATTTTTATCATTCAGAAACCTCGGGGTCCATATTGCTTAAATGCTTTCACATTGTTGAGAGAAACCAAAGTTGGTCTTAAATTTTTGGTAACAAAAATTTATGTGAAAGCACCCCCCTCCACTAACCAAATACTAATGCTTTAATGGTAGTGGGGTAATGTAATTTATGGAAAGAGGACGACCACGACCCTTAGTCAGCAACGAGGAAACCGATGCAGAGAGAGAAAAAAGAGAGAGAATCATGTAAGAAAGATCATAAAATAAGTGTGATCTCGATATCTATACGATCTATACTAATATTATTATAAAGAGGTAAAGTTTGTGAGTTTCTGAGGTTATAGGGGGTAATCTCTGGATCTACTGAACCGATTTTGAAAATTCTAGCTGTTACCAATAGAAAACCACATAGAGCAAGATCCCGCGACGATCAGACCTACGTTATTTTATTAGAGCTGAAAGTTTTTCTATGTATGTCTCTAGAGGTATAAACGATCCCCGACTATGAAGTTTGGATCGCGGTTGCTCTGGAAGGTATCAGGTAGAAAAGGTGGCACCTCAAATTTGTTAAAGCATTAAGCTCCGTTTTTTAATATTTTTCTTTGGAATAATATTAGAAACCACGTTGTCCATTGTCAGACACCTAGTACGATTGCAAAACCCTGTCAGAAACCCTGTTGTTTTATAATTTAAGAGTGTCTGAGCTACTTTTTATCCCGGAAAATTAAGGAGTTCCCGAGGGAATCAAAAAAACTTAAACCACGCGGACGAAGTCGCGGGCATCATTTAGTTTTTAATAAAATAGCTGTTAGCTACGTGTTGCAGATTTTATCTTCACCTTCTCATCTAATAGAGTCAAGCTCTGCCGGCTAGAATGCTTTACTTTAAACTGTTTCTCGGCAAGATTAAAAGCTCAGATCTTTTGAACGTGCACTATACCTACTGCCCGAGCACAATCAGTTTCTCTTGCAAAGACACATTTCCTTCGCAGATTTTGAAATACTTTAAAAATATCTGCTATAGAGCCGTGAGAATGCCGTCAAAATGATTGTGCTTGTCTTCATTTGCACGATGAAGACAATTCTTATAAATATAGGAAAATTTATAAAAAATTACACAGCTTAGGTACCTCGAATTAATTCGAGCTGATCATTAACCTCTCCTTTAAACTAAACACGCCGCCGGTGATGCAGTGGTGATATCGGTCATATAGATAAGATACATCTCCGATGACCTGCCGGCTAATTTGTATTTAAAATAATGTAATTTCTGTTAAATATCGATAATAGGCGTGCAAAAATGTGTAACCTGTATTGTATAAGTGCCTAACCAGGGCATGACATGAGCGCATCGCAGCATCCGGCCGCATAGTTCAGATGACGCCTTAGGAGGAATGCGAGCGGCCCACCTTTTTGAACCCCCTGCCTATCTCCACCCAAGTTTTCGCTTTGAGCTCATATTCCTCCCAAAATTATACCTCCGACTTCACTAAATACAACTGTATATGCAAATAAAACAATTAAGGTATTTTATAAAGTATTTTATTAAACATTTTTTTCTGTAAAATAGTTTAATTAAAACCGACATTTACAACAAACAACTATAAAATTCTTTGTTTCATTTGTCTAACACTAAGTATACATAAATAGGTCCTGCTTAAGTTGGAATAGTTCTAGTTAAGTATATAGCCTGAAATAGTAGTAGATAACTCGCAAGGCGAGAATCTTCGGGATTACTGAACACGTAGCTTAACGTATCACTTGAAGACGGGCGGGGATGCAAATCACGTTAAGATTATAACACGTAGGTACATCTTATAATATTCGAAACTGGATATTCCTTTGCTCAGCTTGAAGTTTCGTGTCTACTATATGTTTTACGTTTTTTAACGTTATATTATTATATAGAAAAACAAGTTAACACAAAATGGATTATAGAAGATCATACGAAAATACTAAGTTTTATCTACTGTGCCAGTTGCAACTAAATCCATATTCAATGTTATATGTATAATTATTATGAAGAAATTAAATTAAAATTTACACCATTTGATTACACGATACTACCTACATCGATGACTATACCTAACAATGGCGTAGCGTAGCCAAAATTCGATGCTACGAGATTGCTACGAGATTGCTACGAATTCGTAAAAGCTCTTTGCAATAATACAGCAAGTTAGATTTGAATAACGTCTTTAAAATTACAACATGTAAAAATTATTTTCATTTGACATTTCTTATGGAGTGTTGGTATTAGTAAAATTTATATTGGTGAATCAAATTTATTTTAATTATTATCTCATATACTTTTTGTAGCCGTTTTATAGTTAAAACAGTAAAGTATGCCATAGCTGTAAAATAGTTGTCTAGATCTTTTGCGACTGCTTCCTTCTGCCGAAGCCAATTTTTAATCTTGATAAATATATTTTTCGATCTATAACATTAATATAATTTATATAAACACGAAACTACATAGCCGAATCACATCAAACATTTAATTCGTATATAGTATGTACACCAATTTTTATTTTTATTTTGTTTCTACAGAGTACAGACAGTGTATATTAGACGGATGACATTTCTCTAAGGTTATCAAACAAACGTACAAGTATATCATATCCTACAGTCCGAGAGAGAGTGTAAAAAGCAGCTTGAGCGGTACGCACTGTGTATACTCTACACCAGGGATTCCCAAAGTGGTCGGTTTCCCAGGGGTCGACATTAATGAAAACTGATTTTGGGGGTCGACGAGGTCTAAAAATCGTCCCTTATTTTAATGTTTTTTTTTTTTCAAAAAATAATTAAATACCATATAATTATAATTTGTATTAATAATTATTAATTGCACTTGATATGTACTGAATTTTATGTATATTTATTTTGTTAAATTTTGATGAGAAAATGATGACAAGTTTACTCACATTTAACCAACCGCAAAGTTTTTATGTTGGTTAGTATTTTGTATCAATAGGAAAAAAACTAGAGATTTTTAAAGTAATTTGGCTATGGGGGTGTGAGATTATCAGTTCATTTCGGAAAAGGGGTCTCTTGTCCAAAATAGTTTGGAAATCCCTGCTCTACACTATATTTGTGCACACTCATACAATTGCATAGCTCATCTTACACCTCGCATATGCATTGCATGCATTTTTTTTGAACCTATCTATACATAAAATTAAGACATTAATAGTACAGATTCGCTTAATAAATATAGTTGTTATGTTCAGAATATTTAACTTTAATGTCCGTATTATTAGCAGCCGCTTTCATTTTACGATTTAATTGGTATAATAATATTTTTAGAACATAATATATTACACATTAATATAAAGGTACATCATAACTCAGTAAAAAATTATCAATAAAAAATAATCCATTGATTTCATATAATAAAGATCCAACCATAATAATCATAATTCATTATGCATACTAACTATTCCATATTTAAAACAATTTAGTGTGTAAAAAACGTTAAGCGGTTTTAATAATAATGTTAAATAATAAAGAAAATAACATACCGTGTTATGTAACATATTCTTCATATACAAGGGCGTAGCCAGGTCGCCGTTCAAGAATAATTCGCTCGCATAAATTAACGTTTTAGCTTGTATCCTTACCTACTAGAAGTTTATCTTTGCCTGCCCGACCACTCTCTCTCCCTAAACAAAATCAAAATCAACATAACAATTGAGGAAAATCAAGAATCTAAAAGAATGGCGTTGTGTTTCGAAATTTTTTATAGATTTTTTATTACTTTGTAAGTGCACAGTGTGCATCCATGCTATTTTCAATTATTCTATTAGTCAGTTCAGTATCAGTTGTATTAACATAACTTGGATGCATCTCTGAAAAAAAATATCTTATATATAAGATATTATTTTTCAAAAAAAAAAATAAAAAAAAAAAAAAAAATTTATATATAAGATATTATTTTTCCATTTTATATTTAAGTTCACTCTATAGAGTGAACTTAAATATAAAATGGAAAAAGGCCACTTATTCAGTGTAGCATTAAAATAAACAAAAGTTCTTCTGAAATATTCATTTGAATATTATTTACCAAGTATGTTTACTTGATAAATAATACATACGAGTAGGTACATACTAGGTAAATAATAATTAATCATACCAAGTATGTTTATACTTGGTAAATAAGATTTAAGAACTCCTAAGCTAATTGTAACTGGTTTATGAAAATGGTTTTGCATGAAAGGGTTTTAGGTAGGATCTGGTCAGGTAGTTTTAGGTCCTTAGCAAGAAAGTTTATTTAATATTGGTATGTTTAATTTATTAAAATAAATAAAAAAGTGGAATACTTTTCCCCCTTTAACGATTTAAAATATATCTTATTAATGTCGTTATAATAGGCAGTGGTTTCATTAACAATATAAATTAAAATCGAAACACCGAAACTTACTCCCGTAGTCGTACCTACATATCATTATGGGTCACAGTTATAAATATTTTATTCAGCCGCTCAAGCATTCAAGTCAGTTGTCGAAAACACAAAGCCATTCAAGTGTACCTACATTGATTTTGCGCTTTACAATGACAAGAATAGGTATTCACTTCTTATCGTTCCGCGTTACAATATTTATAGTTTCTACAATAGGTACCTACAATACAAAGCTATTATTCTTATGAGATAAAAGCACAGGTTAGAAGCTCATTGACTAGACTTGACAGACATACTTAAATGTTAATGTTATTTTTTTAATTTTATCATTTTTAACAAATTGGTAAGCTTTATTACAGAGTGATCTGTAATAGTTTTATATAAGTAAACATATACAATTATACCTACTAAATAAAACATTTAAAACAATTCTAAAAACAGCAATATTCAGGTTTTCTGTAAATGTGTAATGCAAAGTGATAAAGTGAAGTTAATAATACAATATTTTGTTGATTTTTTACAATTACTCCCTTGTATCGTTAGAGTACATTATATTATACATAAAAAACCAATGACTAAGTATATTAAATTCAGCATTTTTAAACTTAAGTTTTTCCTTTATTTTCCCTTATTTATTTGTATATATATGTAACAAGTATATAATATTATATAGTATATTATGTTTGTTATAATTACATTATATATTATAGTTTAGTTGTAATACCTACATATTATAAAATACATAGGTGATACATAGTGTTTCCTACATTTCAAAATTTATGTAGACCATGAGACTTTTTTTGGGTGATTTGTTTTCGACTCATAGATGCTTGAAAGTCAGACGCATTTTAAAACTCTAAAGTAAATAATTTGAAATTTTAGTTTAAGTACTTACAGCTGCAGACATACAAAAATACAAACAGTTGATTGTTATAACTTAAACAGGTCCCCACCAGCGGCAGACTTTAGTATAGGCTTCTGCGCAGTAGAATTTATTTTATTTTCTCAAACATGCTTGGAAATTTGAGCATTATTTTGACAACCTTCTTCGAGATAAATCGAAATTGCTGTACTGGCCAAATACATGCGAGCAGCGGCCTTCTAAAGTTGTATGAAAATCCATATCTGTCGTGGTTTAGCGGCCAAATAAATTACATACTAAATTCATATCTGTCGTGTAGTTTAAAAGTGGAACGATCTTTTACTCCGAAACATGGCAACCAAGGAGGTAACTTATCAAAGGTTTTATTTAAATTTCGAACTAGCTTGCAAATAATAAAATTGAAAAAAAAAACAAATGAACACTTTGACGCGGGAAAAATTATTGTTGTTCGTTGTTCGTCATTGATTTTGAAATGTTTTTGACAAAATGAATTCAAGTGAAGACAATGAGTGTGATGAACACTTAGTTTTAATTTCCGCGCATTATTTGAGAAAAGCACTATAAAAGCCTTGGCCACAACTAGGCATTGATGGACTTACGTATGTGTGCCTCGGCTTCGCCTCGGCCCACATTTACACGTTCGTCCTTCAATGCCTGTTTTGATGGCCGCTGCAGTAATGTACTATTTTCTGTTACTAATAATTGATGCCTTCATAATTTACAAAGTAAACTCTATATTTTATTTATATTTGTACAGTGAACGATTACAATATTTTGGACAGACGATTTATTTTTCATAAAACTCACTTTTGTAATTATTCGTATATATAATATTTGTATTATTGTACATTCACAAAGCGTAGATTCCTTACATTTTTGATTTTAAATATGATTGGAGGCTCATCAGTGCATCAATACAATCAATTTTTACTTGGAAAATGTACTAAAGTACTTATACCTTTACAGTTTACACTTTACAGTAAACAAATGAACGCAGCATTTTGGCACCTGTCAGTTGGGCATGACTAGTGATGGAAAAAAAATATCGCTATTACTTACTTCTTCATTTTTGAATTGAATAGAATATTGAATTGAATTGAACTTTCATACCCTATTTCACCCCTTTGGAGGTGGCAATTTTTAAAACTGTGAATAACTGTGAGTATTTCTTCATTTTTAATCGAAAGGTCAAGTGCCAAGTTTCATGGATATAACTTGGAAAAATATGGGCTTTCATATAAACTTTCGTCCCCTATTTAAAAACCCCCTGGGGGTGTAATTTCAAATATTTCTTTCTTAGCTCAAAGAATATTCTCTAAAAATTACAAATTTCTCCGTTCAGCCGTTTGGACTGCAGGTTGTCGGTCAGTCTACAGTAATTGATGATGATTGTTATAAAGTATAGTATCAAATCTAACATCACGTTCGAAGTTTTGACACATTTTTTTTGTTTTTTTTTACGACCTTGCTCTGGCATCTGCTTCAAATTATATTTGCGTCAATCCCTTTTTTGTAGCCAATTCACCTATTCTGCCTTTTTGTAGCAGAAATTATTTCTGTAGCGTTATTTACAACATAACGTTACTATAGACAAATAACGTTACATTTGCCTAATACTTTGTACCCCATCACTACATAAATATTCAGTTGGATTAATCTTGTAGCAGCTTCATACAGTTTAAAGGAATATATATGTTTTTTATACTTTGAATTTAATAATAAAATTTAACGTTTAATATAATTTGACATGATAATATTATAATCTTTTATTTAATTTGTGCCAGTAGGGCATATTCACGATAAAAATAATTAATATTTAAAAACAAACAATTTTCACACAAACTATAAATGAAATATAAATTAAAACTAACATTACAATCACCATTAAATTAAAACTAAAATAAATTAAAAAATCTAAAACCTCATTAATATTTGCCGTATATTGTTCGTCACTTCAAAGTTACCTCGGTCATCAGATGACGATCTGCCAAATTCGCATTCTCTGATGTCTCAAATTATACAGGTATTTAGCTATAAAAAAGGCATGGAAGTAATAAATACCTACTACTTATATAGGTACATCCGAAAACATCACAATTGTCAGTAGCGCAAGCCGAAAGAGAGAAATGAAAACTTTCCGCGTTCCTATCTGAGAGAGCTACTTAGTAAGTATTATTAGTTCCATGAAGATAAGTATTTGATCCCGTGAGTTCGAACAATATATAATCTTATATTAATGTAGAGCATTAGTTATTTAAAATACTTATACCAGTGCCAGTATACATTGCATCATTCGCAGGTGTAAACAAAGTTAACCAATTAATAATCTACTTACTTAATATTAATTTTCGTTTTATCCAGTTACACAATTACAACATTATAACCACATGTATCTTCTAATACAATATTAATCTATCTTATTTCATATAGGAGAATTGACTGTCTCTCTCCTAAATATCGATATACATATATTATAACAAACAACATTTTGAATTTATCATTATTCACAGCTTCACAAACTAGCTACACACGTTATGCATTCAATTCACGATCGGAACCCTACGTTCCTCATAGTTTGTGCGTTGACTGGCCGATTTTAAACGGCTGATGCAGGGCAGAGACTTGGACGACGCGACAGGGGAATTTTAATTTGGTTTCTCTTTGGGGTGTTTTGTGAACGGGATCTCACCCCGGATGTCGCGAGCACGGCTTCTGGCGGCACTCGCGCGAATCGAGTCAAGCGGAGGCTGCAATAGCTTTAGCCATACCGCACAGTTGCCCACTCTCCACTTTCACTGTCTACAGCCAAAGAGCGCAGCAGAGACGTGCCGTGAGCCGTCCTATCTCACGCTCACATAGCCTCAGAGAATTTGGTATTAAGTCCAGTTACACGGGTTTAACTGGGGTCAAGTCGGATCACGCAGGTCCTGCTCTAGTAGGGCTGACCGGTGTCTGTGCGCTCTCCGCGTCCGCTGTGGCGGGCACATCCTGCTGGTTCTGAGGCAGTGGAGCGCCCACGCCAGCAGCGGGCTCGGGCGGCTCGGGAGGAGCGGCGGCGGGCCGGATGTTGTCGAGTCGTGGGCGCGGCGAGTAGCGCGGCGTCAGCGCAATCCCCCCGACGACTGGGTGCGATTGGCGATTCCCGCCTGAAGGACGTCGTGCATCAGCCGCTCGTTCTCTTGCCGTACTGCGAACAAACGGACAGCTTAACCAGGGCGTTTACAGGTATGTAGATGGAACTAGCACGTTGTGATTATCACACTGCAATCATCGTATTCGTTGTAATTGTATAATGTGATCATCACATTTTCGGTGCTATGGGACAAATCTGGGCTTGATTTGCCCTATCAAGATCATGGGGTTACTGTTCATTATGTTAGTTATCTGATATTATATTTAGAGGTGTTTTCAGAAGTTAATAAACTACAAATTCCGGTACTAGTTTGTTATGCCGAGTGTTAGAACTAGAAGTTAGGACTTTGCTGGGTGCCACACTGCTAGAAAGTACTACAGTGGTTAGTAAGAATCACTCAGATGCATACAGATGCAGTTATTGTTATTTTATTAAATCTCTAAACACTACCAGAAGATCTAAAAGATTTATTTATGGTAAATTAAATACTAAAGAACTGTAAGGTAACTTAGCTTTTAATTAAAAAGACTGATTGACAGACTTCACACACCTTTGAAGGTCTAGACCCTTCTTGAGATGCACTTAGCGGCGCGGCACGCAGCGGCATAATATGTTATTTGGATGACTTCGTACGGGGCCGCGTCACGCAGTGCATCTCCGTGCTGCGTGGGCCCAGCTCCATACAACCTCATACAAAGAATCTTTGCCGCTACGTGCCGTACTGCGCCGCGCCTTTGTAGTGGGGCTATCTTTCAGGTGTGTAGGTTTCCTCACGATTTTTTCCTTCAGCGTTTGAAGCAATTATTCTATTTATTTTTCTTAAAACGTTGGACTCTGTACTACTATTAACCATCTCTTATGTACAAATATTAATGCAAATAAAGAATCTGAATCTGAACGCACATCTAGGTAACTCAAAAGTTAGAGGTGCGTGCCCGGGGATCGAACCCCGTGACGTATCGGGTAGGTACGTACTAAACTATTCGGGTAGTCGGGTGTCAATGTCACGAGGCTATCACCGCTTCACAATCAAATAACTCAAGACACTCACATTTAATTACCTATTCACTATTAATTTTATTGAGGCACTAGCTGATGCCCGCGACTTCGTCCGCGTAGACTAAGTTTTTTCGATTCCCGCGGGAACTCATTAATTTTCCGGGATAAAAAGTAGCCTATGTATGTATGTATATTCTTTAAAGCTGATACCCGCGACTTCGTCCGCGTGGAATAAGTTTTTCAGTTAATTTTCCAGGATAAAAAGTAGCCTATATTATTACTATCCCACGGTATAATCCCCCTATAATGGTGAAACACGTAAGTACTTCTTCATATTTTAACGAAAGCCCAAATGCTGTTTCATGGCTATAACTTGAGAAATTAAGGATTTGCGTGATGCGCGGCTAAGATACAGACAGACAGACAGATAGACAGACAGACAGACAGACAGACAGACAGACAGACAGACAGACAGACAGACAGACAGACAGACAGACAGACAGACAGACAGACAGACAGACAGACAGACAAAAATGAAAAAAATTCCAGATTTGGCTTCAGTATTGAATAATGAGTGCCCTACAAAAAAAAAATTCAAAATATCTTCAATGTACAGAATTGGACCTGTTACAGTTTTATTTTATGAGAGACGTAATAGATAAGTAATTCATATTAAAATTTTCATTAACGTTCTTCTACTAAACTAAACACAAAAAACTGTCTGGAAACACTCGCTCCCACTCTGCCGTTATGCATTGAGCCTAAGCAAGCGAAACGGTATAAACGGTCTAACAAAGTAAAAATGGAATGTAAATATAAAGCATTTTCATCATTTTCTCGGTACGGTCTACTGTCTAACAAAGTTATCTCAGACTAATTTTACGCCGCTACAGGAGAACCTCCCCGCTAATTGCTCTTCTCAGAGAGATGCCATATTACTAGAGGGTCAAATGTTTCGCATGTACTTTAGTGGCTTCAACCGAACTGGTGTATGCAGTGGTGTGCTCAAATTATGAAGCTAGGATAGGCATTAGGTAGTCAGAATAACTATTTACTGGCTGTTTTGATGAAAAATGAGCCCATTGTGTAAGCAGTTCTTGTACACGAACTGCACGCTACTGGGTGTATGTCAGCAACCTTTTTAGTTCTTTTATGCATTTTATTTTATTTATTTATCTATGTATTCTTTCGTCTAAGAAGTCTGTATTTATCACAAGGCGCAGACGCTTATACCAATTGAGGTCAAACCTCTGTGGTTTTTTTTCAATGTGTACTATGTGTGTATTATAAAATTTGTACTTTGATATTAAATTTAAAAAAAAAGTGGTCCTCTATTATGAGTGGTATATAAGTAGTGGCGTAATCGTAATCGTAAAAGTTAGCTACATTTTAGATTTTTAAACCCAGGGTAATTCTTTGATTTTCCGGAATAAAATGTAGCATATTTTTTCCCCGGGATAAAAGTAAAACCGGGGTACCAAATTTCCATTCAATTTTGGGGGTACCAAATTTCGTCAAAATAGGTTGAACAGATGGACCGTGAAAACTTAGCAGACAGGCAGAAAGAAACACTTTCGCATTTATAATATTGGTATGGTTAAAATCTCTGTGTAATCTGATTGGTTTGCTTCCCAGCAGCGCTTCGCTTCAGTGGATAGGCGCCTTAAAGGTCAGCTCCTTAGTTTCATTACTATATTAACGGTTTTATTACCACTCTGATAAATGGATTATAACTGTTTTGATCAGTCTGTTTTGATTCTATCATTTATTGAAGACTTTGGCTGATTTCCAATTACATTAGAAACTGATTGCTTATTTTATAATAATGTTTACACGTATTATTAAAATTCTACATCAATGTTTACACGTCAGAATAGCGGAATAGTAGGTGCCTTACATCCAGAAAAGTCATTGATTCATGGATATACCAAATCCCTATTTTCTCCTCTTCGTCACTCCTATAAATAAGAACTACAGATGTTCAAGACGAAGATGAAATTTATTTCTTTCTTTAGGCTGGGTACCGGCAATGACGTACCGCCAAGCGATTCAGCGTTCCGATAAGATGCCGTGTAGAAACCGATTAGGGGTATAGGTCTAATATAACTGCCGCAAGTATACAGATGCTACCATCTTAGACTGCATCATAATTTATCTACCATCAAGTGAGATCGCAGTCAAGGGCTAATAGACCGGGAGATGGTCGTAGGTGATAGTCTCCCATTTTCTACTGCATGCCTTTTTAAGAGTTGATAACTAACCCTAAAGTATGAAAGATAGAGGGGTTACTAGCCCTTGCGCGCTTGCACGTCATAAACAAAATGGCTTCTCTTTGTGACAGAATTTTAGTTTTTGCCGTGACATTCTACTGCATGCCTTTGTAATATAACGTAGTTGGAACAAATTTAAGCTATAATAATTGATGGCATGCAATTCGCAACGGCCGACGGGGCTCAAACGGTTACGTAGAAATGTAAAAAAAAATAGAACATTTCCGTGTTTACAAATTGCATGCCGTTGTAAAAAATTACTTTTATTATCTCAAATATACTCTACGAAAATTGGCATGCACCCCTCGTATGACCAAGGGTGGAAAATATTAGGAAAATGTTGTGAAAATTCAATACAGCTTTTCCGTGATTTCAAACTACTTCTAATAAAGATAAACATTAATTTAATGACCAAATAATTCTGAAATACAAATGGCATGCATGTTGCTCATGATCATTATATTATAAATAATAACAAAAGTTGCAAAAATTTAATAAACATTTCCGTGTTTTTTATTTGCATGCCGTTTTGTATTTCATAAAAACGTATTATTTTAAGTATATACCGAAAATGGCATGCGTATTAAATAATACCATCATATTTTAAATAATAATGAAAGTTGCAAAAAATTTAATAAATATTCCGTGTTTTTAATTTGCATGCCGTTTTGTATTTCATAAAAACATATTATTTTAAGTATATACCGAAAATGGCATGCGTATTAAATAACACCGTCATATTTTAAATAATAACAAAAGTTGCAAAAATTTAATAAAAATTTCCGTGTTTTTAATTTGCATGCCGTTTTGCATTTCATAAAAACATATTATCAAATAAATATTATAAATGCGAAAGTTTGGATGTATGGATGTATGTTTGTTACTCAATCACGCTCCAACGGATGAACGGATCTGGATGAAATTTGGCATAGATATAGATTATAGTCTGGAATAACACATAGGCTACTTTTTATCCCGGAAAATTAAGGAGTTCTTTCAACCCCTATTTCACCCCTTTGGGGGTGGAATTTTGAAAAACTGTGAAACACGTATGTTTTCATTTTTAACCCGCAGCTCATATACCAAGTTTCATGGATATAACTTGAGAAATGAAGGACTTTCATATAAACTTTCAACCCCTATTTCACCCCTTCGGGGGTAAAATTTGCGAGAACTGTAAAACACGTATTTTTCATTTTTAACCGGTAGCTTGTATACCAAGTTTCATCGATATACCTTGAGAAATGAAGGACTTTCATACAAACTTTCAACCCCTATTTCACCCCTTTGAGGGTAAAATTTTGAAAAACTGTGAAACATTTATTTCTTTATTTTTAACCGGTAGCTTGTATAGCAAGTTTAATCGATATCACTTGAGAAATGACGGACTTCCATACAAACTTTCACCCCCTATTTCACCCCCTTAGGGGTGAAATTTTGAAAAACTGTGACACACGTACTTCTTTATTTTTTACTGTAAGCCAAAATAAAAAGTTTCGTTGATATAACTTGGTAAACATCTTGAGAAACGAAGGACTTTCACACCAACTTTCATCCCCTATTTCACCCTTTTGGGGGTCGAATTTTCAAAAACTGTGAAACACATATGTCTCCATTTTCAACTCGCAGCTCATATATCAAGTTTCATGGCTATAACTTGAGAAATTAAGGACTTTCATACAAACTTTCAACCCCTATTTCACCCCTTCGGGGGTAGAATTTCGGAATAAAAAGTATCCTATGTCCTACCTCGTAGTATGGGCTCAAATGGGCGCAAAAAAAAACAGGGAAATGTTCTTTATTTTTAATTTTCGTTAAAAAACCTTTTTTTAATTTTATTTTTGCACATTTTTTATGTCAGGCTTGTGTAATATGCATGCCATTTTTTTATCAACTTAAAATAATGTTTTCTAATGAAATATTGAATGGCATGCAAAATAAAGTCACGGAAATTATATCAGCGTTTTTTGCAATTTTCGTCATGCATGCCACTAATTTACAACTTTCTGTTGTGCATGCCAAATTTGCTAACGTCAAGTAATTATAAAAACTAAGTATTGTTCAAATGGCATGCAGTTTGAAATCACGGAAAAGCTGTATTGAATTTTCACAACATTTTCCTAATATTTTCCACCCTTGGTCATACGAGGGGTGCATGCCAATTTTCGTAGAGTATATTTGAGATAATAAAAGTAATTTTTTACAACGGCATGCAATTTGTAAACACGGAAATGTTCTATTTTTTTTTACATTTCTACGTAACCGTTTGAGCCCCGTCGGCCGTTGCGAATTGCATGCCATCAATTATTATAGCTTAAATTTGTTCCAACTACGTTATATTACAAAGGCATGCAGTAGAATGTCACGGCAAAAACTAAAATTCTGTCACAAAGAGAAGCCATTTTGTTTATGACGTGCAAGCGCGCAAGGGCTAGTAACCCCTCTATCTTTCATACTTTAGGGTTAGTTATCAACTCTTAAAAAGGCATGCAGTAGAAAATGGGAGACTATCACCTACGACCATCTCCCGGTCTATAACTTGTGGAATAAAAAAGAAAAGGCTATAGTCTACAGTTAGGTAAAGTGGTAAAATAGTTAAATACATCATATCCACAGATGTAGTAATCATATCATACTTCATACTAATATTATAAATGCGAAAGTGTGTTTGTTTGTTGGTTTGTTGGTTTGTCCTTCAATCACGCTGCAACGGAGCAACGGATCGACGTGATTTTTGGCATGGGTATAGGTAGTTGAGGACCTGGAGAGTGACATAGGATACTTTTTATCCCGAAAAATCACGGAGTTCCCGTGGGAATTAAAAAACTTATTCCACGCGGGCGAAGTCGCGGGCATCAGCTAGTACTAAATAACACCACATTTTCGCATCAGAGAAATAATAAGAAGCAAACTGGCACGTTATGTTCCTTTATAAACATGACTAAGCTAGCTTATTAAATTACATTACCTACATAAACTTGTTGTTATCTAGCGATTTTCGTAACTAATGAGTAAAGGTGAACACCTTTAGTCTTAATAACATATTTAACTTAAAAACTAGATGATGCCCGCGACTTCGTCCGCGTGGGCTTAAGTTTTTGAGAAACTTTTTGATTTTCCGTCAAATCTGTATCATAAATTTTTTTTATCAGCTATATAATGTTTGGATATACTCTCGGCTTTAGCTAAGTAATTCAACCATTTTCTAGTCAATTTATTGGTGTAAAGATCGAACAGCTCTTAACTCTGGTTGAGATGAGTGAAACATTTTTATTTATTCAACCGAAACGCCGAATTCTTTTTCTTTTGTTAAGGCATTAAGTATGTAAATTAAATTACCTAAGCTCTTTTGCGTGGTGAGATGTTAATCGCTTATTTGAAAGAGTTTATCTATCTATCTAATATATAAAATTCTCGTGTCACAGTGTCTGTACATTCTCTGATCTGTGGTCTGTACCTAACAAGACTTCTCCGAAGCGGCTTGACCGATTCTTATGAAATTTTTTTGTATGTTCGGTAGGTCTGAGAATAGGACATAAACTATCTTTCATACCCCTATGTAATGAATGAACGAGAAGTTTTATTCGCTATAATCCGCCACAGCAGACCAATCTATGTGGTACAGATCTTTACAATCGTGCATTGTCGAGTCAACATCTCCTGAAGATGCTCCGGTTTCAGAGTGAAACGTACCTACGTTGAGAGTGATTTGGAGGATTTGTGTGGTGTGGTGCGGTGCCGGTGCGGATTGCTGGGTGGTGGTTGTTCGCATGCTATTGGTGAAGGACACGCACTGTATCACATCCATACATCCATCCAAACTTTCGCATTTATAATATTTATTTGATAAGTACACACTTGTAATACATACACAGTATTAGCACCTATTATGTAGTTACCTTATTAAATAAGTACCTACACACAACATACAAGTTGGAGTTTTCATTTGTTTGAAATTTTCCGCGCACTTACCTACCGAGCTATTCGTAAATAGATGGTCATTATACATTCCTCTTTACATTAATCAAAGCTCTGTTCCGAGAAAAAAATATTTATTTGATTGTAAGCAGTTATTAACTGGGTTTGAAGCGACGACATCTAATCATAACAGCATCGTAAGTCGTATAGTATGTTTCCGATGCACGTAGGTACAACTATAGCCTGTTCCGATAGGGTTGATCTATTTTTTCAACTTCTTTAACGTCTGATCACGGAATCTCATTCGATCAATAATGATAGCAATATCTACAAACTTGTCGTCTTTCAATACTATTGGTCAAGTAGCAGATAAGACGACGTGATGAGACGTTAAAGATACACTGGTGGCGATTCCGTAATGCAACTCTCTAACCTAAACTAAAATTAAAAATCTCCAAATTTAGCTTTTCTATTTCCATTTGCTATTCTGTATATGCCTCCATCTAAATTTAGGATGTGTAAAATCCTCGCTAGGCTAAAGTCTAAATTGAATTGCGAGTGTTACCATATACAGAAACAAAAATTGCACAATTTGTCTTTGTTTTTTGCACAATAATCGTAATAATACTTTTTGCGACTAAAATCGAATTAAATGGCATTTCATACGAAAAAAAATTATTTTATTTTAATAAAATGGATGTTCCTTGCACCAACTACGTAATAAACTGCCAAAAAGAGACATTTTGTCAATGCTACTTAGGCAGATTCCTAGTTCCATGATGCTACCACATACTACCTCTATGTTTATTCGTCTGTGGCGGTCAGTTGTCACTTGCTATTCCCATAAAGGACTTGTATCCAGGGCCGTAAAATAAATTAAATGCTATTCCGTTGTCTTTGGTACATAACTTGTTTGTTTTCACTTTTCATTTCGATTTTCGAGATTTCACAAAAATCTGTGAATGCAGCGAGTAAAAGAGCAAATTAAAATCAAATGTATCTTCTAGTAGAGAAATTCCATCCTAAAAATTAAGTTATAACCTATGCACCAAGAGCGTAGAACGTCAAGTCTCCATGGACATCCTCGGTCACCCTGGTGAATAACTTGGTGGCAAGCTTATGAAAGTAAAAGGCTACAAAAGGAAGCAATTGGTACTGCATCGGAAATTATCGCTGCTGCAACGACAGACATGTAGGGAGTTCGATCACCGGCGTTCGCCTATCTTCCGTTCCGATTCCGAAATAAAACGAAGTCCAGTGTTTGTGAACCACGTACCGTATAATATCCTAACTGATGCGTGAATCTCTTCAAGTCTAGGCCAGTCGGATTAATTGTCGCGAAAATAAAAGTAGATTTCCTTACCGAAAGGAACCTAACCTACAATCTGCGCGAATCTGTCTCGTTTAGCATCTAGCGTCTCAAATACAGTTTAAGAACCTTTTATCAGTGTAAGACTTATTAACAATAAACCACCTGTGTGGCTTAGAATCATATTAGTTTTATTTTAAACCCCCCCTGCATAGACTAGGACCCGTGAAATAGGTAAATCCTGTGTGACCTATCTGATCAGGTTGCACAGGGAATGTACAACAAGATGCTTGAAGTCTAGTCTACCTAGACCCAGGCACTCTGTTACAATAATTATAAATAAGTTGATTTTACATGTAATAGCTATATATAGTTGATGTTGAGGTTATAGGGGATGTGTTTGTATGATTGGACCATCAAATTAACCAATTTTGATAAATTTTAGTACATAGCTAGGTACTTAGGCTTACATCCTGGAAATGTACTATTTCTACTTTTTATCTTGGAGAATCAGTTTCCAAGGGTTCACAAGCATCATCTTAGTATACCAATATGTTGACTTTAAATGAAAGAAATATGTATACATAACATTGTTATGTATCTAATGTTAATTATATATTGATATTTATTCAATTTTATTTAGGTACCTAGTAGATTGTTATAAAAGAATAACACAAAAAGCAAAGGATTTAATTAATTTTCTTTTTATTAATTAAAGTACCTATATTTATAAATCCTTGTCTAATTATTCTTGCTTATGCAAGGAAATCCACATCTTATTCTCTTTGTCTTGGAGAGACAGCTATGCAAGGCCTTTGATCCACAACCACTTGCAGCCAAGAATAGTATCAGCGTCTTTGCTGGGATATCCTTAATTATTATTAGCCTTATCCCGGTAGACTAGGTGAAGGCTATGTTAGTGCATTAGCGCAGGGCAGTAGTAACAGATGATGTGTAAATGTGTTTCTGTCGCCTCAGCAGAGCCTCTGCAGCTGTGTTCTGGAGCTTGAGATTGGATACATGATGTCGGTTCAACCAATATTTGCCCAGTTAGTCTTGGATCAATTTGTTCCGTGAATAATTGGTTTTCATCAGCACAGCTGCAAAATACACAGAATTTTTGTATTTAGTATTTTATGGAAGGTTACTTGAAAAAGCTTGAACTTGTATATTTTGTCAGTTCAGTGATAACATGCATATTACTGAACGATGCTAAGTCTCCAAGTCTACTTGAGTTAATTTGCACTTGTTCTTTAGATATAACTGAAATTCTATGTGTTGCCTACTGACTGCATACTTAATTAACATTTTTTACAATATTCTAAGTAATTTATAGTTTATACATAATATGAGGATGCAGTGGATGTGGTCTTGATTTAGGCAATCTAAATAATTTTTAAAATTACTCTTCTGCCTAACCCATACTACAGTGGTAGATGTTCCTAAACTTAAATTAAAAAATTTCAAATTTCAAATGTTTTTATTCAACTAAACTTTTACAAGTACTTTTGAATCGTCAAGTGAATCTACCACTGGTTCGGAATGACATTTCTACCGGGAAGAACCAGCAAGAAACTTGGTGGTTGCTCTTTTTAAATAATTCATTAGGTTATTTTAAACTAGTAAGGTTCATTACAAACTAGTTAGGTACACTTAGGCATAGGTTTGGGTAGATATAAGTATGTATAGCTAAGTACCTAATACAAAACAGAATCAGTTTATGATTGAATTCTTTTATTGTATGGGTACCAACTACTACTAGGTACTAGATATACCACAGAAGAAGCAAACAGCATGAGCTGATTCCCTGTATGGTGTATTCCCTAGTTATTACTACGTAGCTACTGACCATTGGGTTTGTGTACCTAAACAGTAGGAAAGCAACCCTTATAGTATAACTGTCTGTCTGGTCACAATTTGCATTATGTTATTTGCCTAAGATTATGAATATTACAAAATTACCTTTCTTTCGGAACAACCAGAGCTGCAACAACATTTAAGCATGCATTAGCACGGCACAGTAGTAACAGGTGATGTGTAATTGTGTTCCTGCAGTCTCAGCAGAGCCTTTGCAGCGGTGTTGTGGAGCTTGAGATTGAATACATGTCTGTTCAACTGTTAATCACCTTGAATTAATTAGTTTTCATCAGCAATCTGCAAAATGCACTGAATTTTTGTATAATTTAATATTTTATGGAAGGTAAACGTTAGTTGAAAAAACTTCAACTTCTATATTTTGTCAGTTCAGGGAGAACATGCTTATTTCACAGAGCGAAGCAGTCTCCAAGTCTACTTGAGTGAATTTGCACTTGTTCTTTAGATATAACTGAAATACTTTGTGCTACCTACTTAATTAGCATATCTATAATAATATTATAAAGAGGTAAAGTTTGTGAGGTTGTAGTGGGTAATCTCTGGATCTACTGACCCGTTTTTGAAAACTCTGGTACCAATAGAAAGCCACAATTATTTGTGAGTGTCATCCATACTAATATAATAAATGCGAAAGTGTGTCTGTCTGTCTGTCTGCTACGCTTTCCCGGCCCATCTTTTCAACCGATTTTGCTGAAATTTGGTATAGAGGTAGGTTATATCCCGGAGAAGGACATAGGCTACTTTTTATCCCAGAAAATTGAGGAGTTCCCGCGGGAATTGAAAAAGCTTAATCCACGCGGACGAAGTCGCGGGCATTTGCTAGTTTTACAATATTCTGAGTAATTTATACTACATAATATTATGTTGCAGTGCGTGGGGTCCTGATTTATAGGTTCTTGATAGGTTTGGGTAGATATAGGTATAGCTAAGTACCTAATACAAAAGGAATTAGCTTGTGAATAATTCTTTTCTATTCTATGAGTTCCAACTACCTACTACCTACCATAGAAGAGGCAAACAGCATGAGGTGATTCCCTGTATGGCGTCTTCCCTAGTTTATTTTGGTTTTCTTAGGAAACTCCAGAGCTACAGACCATTGGGTGTGCGTACCTAAATGGTACGAAAGCAACCCTTGAAGTGCAACTAAGTATGTCCGTCCAGTCACAATTTGCATATGTTATTTGCCCTATGAATATTAACTAAGATTTGACCCTAAAATTACCTTTCTCTCGAAACAACCAGAGCTGCAACAACGTTTTCTTCCACCGACCAGAAAAAGAAGCTTTTCTTCCATTTTAACTGTTAATTTTAGCTGTTATCATTTTAAACACTAAGTTCAATCCCAAATGCACCTAATAATGCATAGAAATTACACTTGAACTATTTAACTTTTTGTGAAAATTCGTGTTTATTTTGCTTAAATCCGCTTCTCTAGACTTAGCGGCCACCTTCCGAGGTCCTGTCTAAAATTGGAGAAAAATATCCAATTTTAGTTTGACGTTTCTTAATTTTGGAGTTCAAAACGTCGACTAGAATAGCATTTCGTTAAATCATCGCTAAATTGAGTAGTTAGAGCTGTCAGATTTAATTTTAGGTTAGACCTGTCAATTAAGTGTGTTTTCAGAATAGCAGACGTCGCTAAGTCTAATATAAGCGATTCTAATTTAGAGAAACTAACAGAGAATTGGCACCACTGGTGCCAATTCTCTGTGTCACATCGCTAACCTAAACTAAAATTAAGAATCTCCAATCTTAGCTTTTCTATATCCATTTGCTATTCTGTATATGCCTCCATCTAAATTTAGGATGTGTAAAATCCTCGCTAAGTTATAGTCTAAATTGAATTGCGAGTGTTACCATATACAGAAACAAAAATTGCACAATTTGTCTTTGTTTTTTGCACAATAATCGTAAAAATACTTTTTGCGACTAAAATCGAAATAAATGGCATTTCATAAGAAAAAAAAATATTTTATTTTAAAAAAATTGATGTTCCTTGCACCAACTACGTAATAAACTGCCAAAAAGAGACATTTTGTCAATGCTACTTAGGCAGATTCCTAGTTCCATGGTGCTACCACATACTACCTCTATGTTTATTCGTCTGTGGCGGTCAATAATGTCACTTGCTATTCCCATAAAGGACTTGTATCCAGGGCCGTAAAATAAATTTAAAAAACTTGCTATTCCGTTGTCTTTGGTACATAACTTGTTTGTTTTCACTTTTCATTTCGATTTTCGAGTTTTCACAAAAATCTGTGAATGAAGCGAGTAAAAGAGCAAATTATAAGCAAATGTATCTTCTAGTAGAGAAATTCCATCCTAAAAATTAAGTTATAACCTATGCACCAAGAGCGTAGAACGTCAAGTCTCCATGGACATCCTCGGTCACCCAGGATATAACTGGTGAATAACTTGGTGGCAAGCCTATGAAAGTAAAAGGCTACAAAAGGAAGCAATTGGTACTGCATCGGAAATTATCGCTGCTGCAACGACAGACATGTAGGGAGTTCGATCACCGGCGTTCGCCTATCTTCCGTTCCGATTCCGAAATAAAACGAAGTCCAGTGTTTGTGAACCACGTACCGTATAATATCCTAACTGATGCCTGAATCTCTTCAAGTCTAGGCCAGTCGGATTAATTGTCGCGAACATAAAAGTAGATTTCCTTACCGAAAGGAACGTAACCTACAATCTGCGCGAATCTGTCTCATTTAGCATATCTAGCGTCTCAAATACAGTTTAAGAACCTTTTATCAGTGTAAGACTTATTAACAACTAGATGATTCCCGCGACTTCGTCCGCGTGGATTAAGGTTTTTTGATTCCCGCGGGAACACCTTAATTTTCCGGGATAAAAAGTAGCCTATGTCCTTCCCCGGGATATAACCTACCTCTATACCAAATTTCAGCAAAATCGGTTGAAAAGATGGGCCGGGAAAGCGTAGCAGACAGACAGACAGACAGACAGACAGACAGACAGACAGACAGACAGACAGACACACTTTCGCATTTATAATATTAGTATGGATAAATTCTAAGCCACACAGGTGTGGCTTAGAATCATATTAGTTTTATTTGAAACCCCCCCTGCATAGACTAGGACCCGTGAAATAGGTAAATCCTGTGTGACCTATCTGATCAGGTTGCACAGGGAATGTACAACAAGATGCTTGAAGTCTAGTCTACCTAGACCCAGGCACTCTGTTACAATAAGTATAAATAAGTTGATTTTACAAATGTAATAGCTATTTATAGTTGATGTTTAGGTTATAGGGGATGTGTTTGTATGATTGGACCATCGAATTAACCAATTTTGATAAATTTTAGTACATAGCTAGGTAGGCTTACATCCGAAATATACCTACTATTTCTATTTTTTATCTTGGAGAATCAGTTTCCAAGGGTTCACAAGCATCATCTTATTATACCAATAATATGTTGAAAAAGAATGTATATTGAAGAAATATGTATACATAACATTGTTATGTATCTAATGTTAATTAAATTATATTGATATTTATTCAATTTTATTTAGGTACCTAGTAGATTGTTATAAAAGAATAACACAAAAATAAAAAGATTTAATTAATTTTCTTTTTATTAATTAAAGTATATTAATAAATCCTTGTCTAATTATTCTTGCTTATGCAAGGAAATCCACATCTTATTCGCTTCTTCTTGGAGAGACAGCTATGCAAGTCCTTTGATCCACAACCACTTGCAGCCAAGAATAGTAGCAGCGTCTTTGCTGGGATATCCTTAATTATTAGCCTTATCCGGGTAGAAAAGGCTATGTTAGTGCATTAGCGCAGGGCAGTAGTGTTCTGGAGCTTGAGATTGGATACATGTCGGTTCAACCAATATTTGCCCCGCTAGACTTGGATCAATTTGTTCTGTGAATTACTTGGTTTTCATCAGCACTATCTGCAAAATACACAGAATTTTTGTATTTGGTATTTTATGGAAGGTATAAGGGTTACTTGAAAAAGCTTGAACTTGTATATTTTGTCAGTTAAGTGATAACATGCATATTACTGAACGAAGCTAAGTCTTCCAAGTCTACTTGAGTTAATTTGCACTTGTTCTTTAGATATAACTGAAATACTATGTGTTGCCTACTGACTGCATACTTAAATATACCTACTTAATTTACATTTTTTACAACATTCTAAGTAATTTATACATAATATTATGATGCAGTGGATGTGGTCTTGATAAATCAAGGCAATCTAAATAATTTTTAAAATTACTCTTCTGCCTAACCCATACTACAGTGGTAGATGTCCCTAAACTTAAACTAAAAAATTTCAAAATTCAAATGTTTTTTATTCAACTAAACTTTTACAAGTACCTACTTTTGAATTGTCAAGTGAATCTACCACTGGTTCGGAATGCCATTTCTACCAAAAAGAACTAACAAGAAACTCGGTGGTTGCTCTTTTTAAATAATTCATTAGGTTATTTCAAACTTGCTAGGTACACTTAGGTATAGGTTTGGGTAGATATAAGTATGTATAGCTAAGTACCTAATACAAAACAGAATCAGCTAATGATTGAATTCTTTTATTGTATGGGTTCCAGCTACTACTAGGTACTAGATATACCACAGAAGAAGCAAAAAGCATGAGCTGATTCCCTGTATGGTGTATTCACTAGTTATTACTACGGAGCTACTGACCATTGGGTTTGCGTACCTAAACAGTAGGAAAGCAACTCTTATGGTATAACTGTCTGTCTGGTCACAATTTGCATTATGTTATTTACCTAAGATTATGAATATTACAAAATTAGCTTTCTTTTGGAACAACCAGAGGTATATTTTGTCAGTTTAGAGAAAACATGCATATTTGACCGAGCGAAGCAGTCTCCAAGTCTACTTAAGTGAATTTGCACGTCTTGCTCTTTAGATATAACTGAAATACTATGTGCTACCTACTTAATTAACATATCTATACTTACTAATATTATAAAGAGGTAAATCTGGATCTACTGACCCGTATTTGAAAATTCTGGTACCAATAGAAAGCCACAATTATTTGTGAGTGTCATAGGCTTTAAATTAACCCGAAAAATTAGGGAGTTGCCGTGGGAATTTAAAAACCTTATTTCACGCGGACGAAGTCGCGGGCATTTGCTAGTTTTACAATATTCTGAGTAATTTATACTACATAATATTATGTTGCAGTGGGTAGGGTCCTGATTTATAGGTTCTTGATAGGTTTGGGTAGATAGGTATAGCTAAGTAACTAGGTACTTAATACAAAAGGAATTAGCTTGTGAATTTTATTCTTTTCTATTCTGAGTTCTAACTATCTAGTACCTACCATAGAAGAGGCAAACATCATGAGGTGATTCCCTGTATGGCGTCTTCCCTAGTTTATTTTGGTTTTCTTAGGAAACTCCAGAGCTACAGACCATTGGGTGTGCGTACCTAAATGGTACGAAAGCAACCCTTGAATGTCCGTCCAGTCACAATTTGCATATGTTATTTGCCCTATGAATATTAACTAAGATTTGACCCTAAAATTACCTTTCTCTCGAAACAACCAGAGCTGCAACAACGTTTTCTTCCACCGACCAGAAAAAGAAGCTTTTCTTCCATTTTAACTGTTAATTTTAGCTGTTATCATTTTAAACACTAAATTCAATCCCAAATGCACCTAATAATGCATAGAAATTACACTTGAACTATTTAACTTTTTGTGAAAATTCGTGTTTATTTTGCATAAATCCGCTTCTCTAGACTTAGCGGCCACCTTCCGAGGTCCTGTCTAAAATTGGAGAAAAATATCCAATTTTAGTTTGACGTTTCTTAATTTTGGCGTTCAAAACGTCGACTAGAATAGCATTTCGCTATATCATCGCTAAATTGAGTAGTTAGAGCTGTCAGATTTAATTTTAGCTTAGACCTGTCAATTAAGTGTGTTTTCAGAATAGCATACGTCGCTAAGTCTAATATAAGCGATTCTAATTTAGAGAAACTAACAGAGAATTGGCACCACTGGTGGCGATTCTAGAATGCAACTCTCTAAACTAAACTAAAAATAAGAATCGCCAATATTAGCTTTTCTATATCTATTTGCTATTCTGTGTATGCCTCCATCTAAATTTAGGATGTGTAAAATCCTCGCTAAGCTGATGTCTAAATTGAATTGCGAGTGTTACCATATACAGAAACAAAAATTGCACAATTTGTCTTTGTTTTTTGCACAATAATCATAATAATACTTTTTGCGACTAAAATCGAATTAAATGGCATTTCATACGAAAAAAAATTATTTTATTTTAATAAAATTGATGTTCCTTGCACCAACTACGTAATAAACTGCCAAAAAGAGACATTTTGTCAATGCTACTTAGGCAGATTCCTAGTTCCATGATGCTACCACATACTACCTCTATGTTTATTCGTCTGTGGTGCGGTCAGTTGTCACTTGCTATTCCCTTATAGGACTTGTATCCAGGGCCGTAAAATAGATTTAAAAAATTTGCTATTCCGTTGTCTTTGGTACATAACTTGTTTGTTTTCACTTTTCATTTCGATTTTCGAGTTTTCACAAGAATCTGTGAATGAAGCGAGTAAAAGAGCAAATTAAAAGCAAATGTATCTTCTAGTAGAGAAATTCCATCCTAAAAATTAAGTTATAACCTATGCACCAAGAGCGTAGAACGTCAAGTCTCCATGGACATCCTCGGTCACCCTGGTGAATAACTTGGTGGCAAGCCTATGAAAGTAAAAGGCTACAAAAGGAAGCAATTGGTACTGCATCGGAAATTATCGCTGCTGCAACGACAGACATGTAGGGAGTTCGATCACCGGCGTTCGCCTATCTTTCGTTCCGATTCCGAAATAAAACGAAGTCCAGTGTTTGTGAACCACGTACCGTATAATATCCTAACTGATGCCTGAATCTCTTCAAGTCTAGGCCAGTCGGATTAATTGTCGCGAACATTAAAGTAGATTTCCTTACCGAAAGGAACCTAACCTACAATCTGCGCGAATCTGTCTCGTTTAGCATCTAGCGTCTCAAATACAGTTTAAGAACCTTTTATCAGTGTAAGACTTATTAACAATAAACCACCTGTGTGGCTTATAATCATATTAGTTTTATTTGAAACCCCCCCTGCATAGACTAGGACCCGTGAAATAGGTAAATCCTGTGTGACCTATCTGATCAGGTTGCACAGGGAATGTACAACAAGATGCTTGAAGTCTAGTCTACCTAGACCCAGGCACTCTGTTACAATAAGTATAAATAAGTTGATTTTACATGTAATAGCTATTTATAGTTGATGTTTAGGTTAGAGGGGATGTGTTTGTATGATTGGACCATCGAATTAACCAATTTTGATAAATTTTAGTACATAGCTAGGTAGGCTTACATCCGAAATATACCTACTATTTCTATTTTTTATCTTGGAGAATCCAAGGGTTCACAAGCATCATCTTATTATACCAATATGTTGAAAAAGAATGTATATTGAAGAAATATGTATACATAACATTGTTATGTATCTAATGTTAATTATATTATATTGATACTTATTCAATTTTATTTAGGTACCTAGTAGATTGTTATAAAAGAATAACACAAAAATAAAAAGATTTAATTAATTTTCTTTTTATTAATTAAAGTATAAATCCTTGTCTAATTATTCTTGCTTATGCAGGGAAATCCACATCTTATTCTCTTCTTCTTGGAGAGACAGCTATGCAAGGCCTTTGATCCACAACCACTTGCAGCCAAGAATATTAGCAGCGTCTTTGCTGGGATATCCTTAATTATTAGCCTTATCCGGGTAGAAAAGGCTATGTTAGTGCATTAGCGCAGGGCAGTAGTAACAGATGATGTGTAAATGTGTTTCTGTCGCCTCAGCAGAGCCTCTGCAGCTGTGTTCTGGAGCTTGAGATTGGATACATGTCGGTTCAACCAATATTTGCCCCGTTACACTTGGATCAATTTGTTCTGTGAATTACTTGGTTTTCATCAGCACTATCTGCAAAATACACAGAATTTTTGTATTTGGTATTTTATGGAAGGTATAAGGGTTACTTGAAAAAGCTTGAACTTGTATATTTTGTCAGTTCAGTGATAACATGCATATTACTGAAAGAAGCTAAGTCTTCCAAGTCTACTTGAGTTAATCTGCACTTGTTCTTTAGATATAACTGAAATACTATGTGTTGCCTACTGACTGCATACTTAAATATACCTACTTAAGTAATTTATACATAATATTATGATGCAGTGGATGTGGTCTTGATAAATCAAGGCAATCTAAATAATTTTTAAAATTACTCTTCTGCCTAACCCATACTACAGTGGTAGATGTCCCTAAACATATACTAAAAAATTTCAAAATTCAAATGTTTTTTATTCAACTAAACTTTTACAAGTACCTACTATTGAATCGTCAAGTGAATCTACCACTGGTTCAGAATGATATTTCTACCAAGAAGAACTAACAAGAAACTCGGTGGTTGCTCTTTTTAAATAATTCATTAGGTTATTTCAAACTAGTTAGGTACACTTAGGTATAGGTTTGGGTAGATATAAGTATGTATAGCTAAGTACCTAATACAAAACAGAATCAGCTAATGATTGAATTCTTTTATTGTATGGGTTCCAGCTACTACTAGGTACTAGATATACCACAGAAGAAGCAAAAAGCATGAGCTGATTCCCTGTATGGTGTATTCACTAGTTATTACTACGGAGCTATGACCATTGGGTTTGCGTACCTAAACAGTAGGAAAGCAACTCTTATGGTATAGCTGTCTGTCTGGTCACAATTTGCATTATGTTATTTACCTAAGATTATGAATATTACAAAATTAGCTTTCTTTTGGAACAACCAGAGGTATATTTTGTCAGTTTAGAGAAAACATGCATATTTGACCGAGCGAAGCAGTCTCCAAGTCTACTTAAGTGAATTTGCACGTCTTGCTCTTTAGATATAACTGAAATACTATGTGCTACCTACTTAATTAACATATCTATACTTACTAATATTATAAAGAGGTAAATCTGGATCTACTGACTCATATTTGAAAATTCTGGTACCAATAGAAAGCCACAATTATTTGTGAGTGTCATAGGCTTTAAATTAACCCGAAAAATTAGGGAGTTGCCGTGGGAATTTAAAAACCTTATTTCACGCGGACGAAGTCGCGGGCATTTGCTAGTTTTACAATATTCTGAGTAATTTATACTACATAATATTATGTTGCAGTGGGTAGGGTCCTGATTTATACCTGTTCTTGATAGGTTTGGGTAGATATAGGTATAGCTAAGTAACTAGGTACCTAATACAAAAGGAATTAGCTTGTGAATTTTATTCTTTTCTATTCTGAGTTCTAACTACCTAGTACCTACCATAGAAGAGGCAAACAGCATGAGGTGATTCCCTGTATGGCGTCTTCCCTAGTTTATTTTGGTTTTCTTAGGAAACTCCAGAGCTACAGACCATTGGGTGTGCGTACCTAAATGGTACGAAAGCAACCCTTGAAGTGCAACTAAGTATGTCCGTCCAGTCACAATTTGCATATGTTATTTGCCCTATGAATATTAACTAAGATTTGACCCTAAAATTACCTTTCTCTCGAAACAACCAGAGCTGCAACAACGTTTTCTTCCACCGACCAGAAAAAGAAGCTTTTCTTCCATTTTAACTGTTAATTTTAGCTGTTATCATTTTAAACACTAAGTTCAATCCCAAATGCACTTATTAATGCATAGAAATTACACTTGAACTATTTAACTTTTTGTGAAAATTCGTGTTTATTTTGCTTTAAATCCGCTTCTCTAGACTTAGCGGCCACCTTCCGAGGTCCTGTCTAAAATTGGAGAAAAATATCCAATTTTAGTTTGACGTTTCTTAATTTTGGCGTTCAAAACGTCGACTAGAATAGCATTTCGCTATATCATCGCTAAATTGAGTAGTTAGAGCTGTCAGATTTAATTTTAGGTTAGACCTGTCAATTAAGTGTGTTTTCAGAATAGCAGACGTCGCTAAGTGTTAATTAAGCGATCCTAATTTAGAGAAACTAACAGAGAATTGGCACCACTGTCGCATTTGTTATATTAGGATGGATTGTCAAATATTCTGATTTTATCATGGAATTAGTAAGTACCTAGGATGGATTTTGTATATAGTGCATTTATATTACAAAAAACGGTACGGTACAATGCAACTTCGCAACGAACAAAAGAAAAGCAGAATTATAAAAACATTGTAAGTAATAAAAGGGTGAAAAGCGGAAGCCCGTAGGTATAGGTATAAACTTTTCTCAGTGAAAATATTATTTTAAAGAGATGGCTCACAGTTTGATCTAAGCATTTTAATCTTTTTACAAGTTCTCGATCTCGATAGGAAGTACATTGTGTATGCATTCACTTGAGGATCGAAAGCACTAATCTTGTAAAAGCTTTACAGTAAAAATCTTTTAACTTTTTAATTTTATTCTAAGGCTAAGTAAGCCGGGAAAGACGTGCCGCCAAGCGATTTAACGTTCCGGTACGTTGCCGTGCCGATTAGGGGCATGAGTTTAATTTAACTGCCGTACCCGCTTTATTAACAGGTAATCCCGCTACCATCTTAGACTGCATCATCATTTACCATCAGGTGAGACCGCAGTCAAGGGCTAACTTATAGTGGAACAAAAAAATTGTACACTTGTTTAAATATTTGGATGTTGTATTAACCCTTTCACAATAAATAATGAACAACAAACGAGGGTGAAAAGCGGTCAGTCTGGGCTAACGACCGTTTGGAAGAGCGGCGTAGGTGGTTGAGATACTATGCCTATTTGTCGCGGTCAGTACCCTTACTCTGAGATTGATCGAATTTAAAATACGGTCTCACTAAGTGAGGTGAATCACATTTGAGTCAAACTAAAATGGACCCAAAAACTCTTGATTTAAAGCCACAAATTCAGTGCAACCGATTCAAATTTCGAAACGTATCGTTTGGAGCGCTAGCTGTGAATGCATACACGAAATTGAGCTCTAAATTAATAAGATTAAGATTCATTTTAGTTTGATGCATATGTAATTCACCTCACTTAGTGAGACCGTATTTTAAATTCGATCAATCTCAGAGTAAGGGTACTGGCAACTTGCTAAGAGCGAAAACACACTGTAGTCTGTCCGCGTTAAGAAAATAGCGTCTCATCACTATCGGCAGGCGCCTACGCACTACGCCCCCCAACCAATCAAGTTGCATGAAATAAAAAGCAGCTAAAGGCCTGCTGAAGGCTTACAGCAGCAGTTACAGGTTAGCCCACTGCCATCTTACACTGCATCATCATTAACCATCAGGTGAGATCGCAGTCAAGGGCTGACTTGTAGTGAATAAAAAAAAGCAGTGATACAGGATTAGGAAACCCATTACAGACTACAGTACAAACAGATCCTGTTCAGTAGGCTCCAATGGTGAAATCATGAAATAGCCTACACACTTAGTAGGGTCAGCCACAATATCCTATACTAGCTGATGCCCGCGACTTCGTCCGCGTGGTTTAATTTTTTTTTGATTCCCATAATTTTCCGGGATAAAAAGTAGCCTATGTCACTCGTCGTCAACTATACCCATGCCAATAATCACGTCGATCGGTTGGTCCGTTGCGGTGTGATTGAAGGACAAACCAACAAACCAACAAACAAACACACTTTCGCATTTACAATATTAGTATGATTGTTCAACAAAACCCGGTGTCTGGTGTACGTGTTTAAATCCAAAGCGATTAATCTCTTTAAAACCGATGACAAATCAATTAGTCGTGAGCTGACACGTTGCCAGTTGCCACCCTTTCCGAATGATGAAATTAATTCGCCCATACATTGAACCTTTTTAAAGGTGTCCATTGTAAATTCAGTTTCACGAATTACGTAAAGAAGGTACCTACTGGGCGTTTCCTCGTGGTCCTACTAATTTGCCCTAAAAGTAAGCCCACGAGGAATCCATACTTTTCAATTTAATCTATATTCAGATTAAGAATACCATTAATTCAGAGCATCACATTCAGTTGAGACTTGAGACTAACAATGATTGATGCAGGTTTCACATTATAGGGCTTTACCTATTACCTAATCTACTATGAACGTATAACTTCAAAGTAAAACTAAATTGTCGAGAGAATTGATTTGAAACGAAATCGCAAATCTTTGGCATGTATCTTTCACAGCTTTCGTTTCAGTACATGCTTTCGTTTGTTTCAGACGTTCCGCGTATTCCCCACGCTACCTATCAGGATATAAATATCTCAGCACTACACATCACTCGTCACTCCATTCAAAGCTTTACGGCCAGAATGTTATTAGGTAGGTATAAAGTGGGTTAAAGCAAGTTGCAAATGTATGTGCGAGCTTCTGAAAGAAGTTTCTAACCAACAAGTATACAAATAAGTAGAACATCACTGTAGCATAAAACTATGCTAAGCTAAATTAAAAAGTAATTGTTTAAAACGTGACGGCTTTAATTTTTTTGCGATTTAAATTCATACTTTTTTCTATTTAAATAGTACATAATTATCTACTTCTTCGTTTCTATTAAATACCTCTTAACTTTATTATAGCTTAAAAAATTCGGATCCATTATCAGATTAGGCTTTATCCCAGGTAAATGAATCCGGGATCAAAGGTAAGCCTGCCTGTAAAATTCCAGTAATTTTTTTTTGCTGTTTCAATGATTAAGGTGAACAAATAAACAGATAAATTTTAAAAAATGGGTTTTTGGGCTTGACCATATTTTAAGAATTCATTTAATTATTAGAGGTATCTAATTTAATATCTGAGGTCTGCGATATCGAAATAACTGTTCGACACTTATTCCATTTTTGGGTCGCGACTAGGGCATGCTCCCGGGAAATATCAGTATCAAAAGTATCGGGATTTCCCGAGACTTTTGAATATATTCAGTCCCGGTTCTCCACGAGAGAGGTCCGGTACTTTCGATACTTTCGAGACTATTTGAAAATCCTGAGTAAATTAAAATATTCGCATCGTATAAGCTTACTGCATATTATACGATGCGAATACGAACTTTTTGTACCTAATATAAAACGTATCGAAACGTTTGTTTACGATACATATCGTTCAAGTGATCTGAAATAAACATTTGAATGTTGAACTTGGTCAAATCATTTTTTTTTGTTTGAATATATTGGTCTAGTCTCTCATTACTTGCTATTGAACTGTGAAGTAACTAGATTTGGATATCACGTCATTAAGAGCACAAGCGGCGACTTTGAGCGACGGTTTCGAAAAATCATTGCAAGATCGGTAAGTTCATATTTATTTAATGACTTTTTAACATACTTTGGAATGCGATATTAAGTGAACCCTTATTACAATAAGAAATAGTTATTAAAAGAGAAAAACTAAATACCCTATTTGCAATATAGTTAGATTAAGAACTAAAGAAAAGCCTTTTACAAGATCGTTCATCTTGCTCCAGTGATATTTCCAGTTCAGTTCAAGTGGAAATGGCTCTCTATGAAAATGAAGGAAATATGGGAAGATACCTTTCAATGGCCTACGATTATCTAATGACCAACTTCATTAAGTGATAAAAATGTGGACGCTATAAGCTTTCTGCGATTACCAGGATAAAAAAGCCCTTATGAAGACTGATTATTTATATGTAGTTGATTTGTATATAACGCTAAAATAAAAATTCTTAGGGTGTTTTGTTTTTGATACGGTAGTAAGAGAAGATTCTGAATGTTGTTTGGCTTGAATATGTTCATAACTTACACAAAAAGAATTATGGAAGGAAACTGGCAGACTTGTGAGGCTAAAGTTAATAATATTATAAGAGGTTATATAATAAGCACGAGAATGAAGGCTTACTTTCGATTGAGAATAGTAGGTACTTAATTTGTTGACTTTTTGTTTAAAGGCTAAACTTTGACTTTTGATTTGTCAGAGGTCTACATTTTATAAGTTTTACTGCCTACCTACTTACTGTAATTTATTTATGTTAGAAATTAAAAACTAGTTTTGAGTAGTATGGTTTTTACTTCACATTTTATACCCTTTCCTATTCCTGTTTCCATAATTTTATATGGCAGTATCGAAAGTATCGAAAGTCTCGGGAAATCCCGGTTCCATGCCAGTATCGGACAAAAAATTCCCGATACCTGGAATGGTATCGATACTGCAAGCCCTAGTCGCGACCACCGGCTTCTCCTACCAGAGGATGGAAGAGGAATTCCTGTTTACCCGTGGACCCACGGCATCGCGGTTAGAAATACAATTCAAAAATATGCCAATTTATGTAGGTACATACCTAGACCCTAAATCAGCCGCATTTATTTAGAGTTTTTGAAAATTCCTTGGGGAATCTTTGTTTTTCTGGATTAAATCTCTATTCCAAATTTCGTCCAAGTCGGTTGAAACGCCGTGATAAGGTAATTATCACAGAACATATAATAAGAGGTTAGAAAGGCGATGTGGGCGGGTCACGCGCGCCACTATATTGAGCGAACGCTCAAACGTACCAAAAACACACCTCAGTCGGCCGCGGACTGTCTTGGGAAGTTTTACGCGCAAAAAAGTGTTTATAATGCCTTCTTGCGCGGTAATAACCTGCAGAGCTAGAAGCCAAAATGTCAATGTGACTAATGGCAAGATATCTTTTCATCGGTAAGTACATTAAACCTTGATTTTAAATGATTTAATTGAAAATACTAAAGACATTATGTTTTCCTTCACTAGTGTGACTGGATCGCAAATTTGTATGTACATCGCTGGTGCGAACAACGCGCTCCAACAGAGTCATGTACGCGAGCGGCAATGTAAAGCGTAGTGCGTATGAACGATCAACTCCACTTGTTACCTGGTATTACCCAATAAGAGTAACTTGTCGATAGGGCTGAGTAGCATTTTTCCACCGTATCGATAAATAGTTTATTTGTTTCTGAGTTTATTATTATGAACTTTTAATGATAGTTACAGATTTCGATTTTAATCATAAATGTTTGAAATATTGTTATAGTATTTTGTGTTTGTTGGTTTTGTTGTATAGTGTGTTTTAAATATTGTTGATGTATTCAAATAAAAACCATTTGTAAACCATAGTTATTTTTTTATTTTATTTATTTCTTATAAAGAAACAGTAGTTATAAGCAAAAGAAATATCATTATGTCTCCATACATTTTTTAATCTATACTTATAATAAAACTGTAACAGGTCCAATTCTGTACATTGAAGATATTTTGAAAATTTTTTTTAGAGGTCACTCATTATTCGATACTGAAGCCAAATCTGTAATTTTTTTCATTTTTATCTGTCTGTCTGTCTGTATCTTGGCCGCGCATCACGCCGAAACTACTGAATGAATTCAAACTTGGCACGATTTGAGCCCATACTACGAGGTAGGACATAGGATACTTTTTATCCCGAAATTCTACCCCCGAAGGGGTGAAATAGGGGTTGAAAGTTTGTATGAAAGTCCTTAATTTCTCAAGTTATAGCCATGAAACTTGGTACTTGCGGGTTGAAAATGAAAACATATGTGTTTCACAATTTTTCAAAATTCCACTCCCGAAGGGGTGAAATAGGAATTTGAGAGTTTGTATGAAAATCCTTAATTTCTCAAGTTTTAGCCATGAAACAGCATTTGGACTTTCGTTAAAATATGAAGAAGTACGTGTTTCACCATTATAGGGGGATTATACCGTGGGATAGTAATATAGGATACTTTTTATCCTGGAAAATTAACTGAAAAACTTATTCCATTCAGGACGAAGTCGCGGGCATCAGCTATAAAGAATATACATACATACTTTTTATCGCGGAAAATTAATGAGTTCCCGCGGCAATCGAAAAAACTTAGTCCACGCGGACGAAGTCGCGGGCATCAGCTAGTTTAAAATAAAATAGTAAAATCTCCAGACATAGAGTCCAACTTAAGTTAACAATATGAATATTGACATGCTGTCGACCGTACGAAAAATAAACATCGATAAAAAATATTTTAGTCAATCCCTAGCGTATGTTGCTGTTTTACACGACAACACGCGCAAGTTTAAAGTTTCACTAGTGTGCGTAGCTTCGCCAATCGCAGCGCTTTTTTCTGCCTCACGCACACATGGGAACTCTCGTGTGTATTCGTTTAGATTAGTAGTAGTGAAGAATGGTGGGATCAAAACGGCGACAGCGGTTTCCGTACAAAATTTGCACTAGGGCCTTTCTAACCTCTATTATATGTTCTGTGGTAATTATATATTCGAAATAATATTTCCGGTTGGTAGGTATAGCTTTTATCACTTCTGGTAGGTATAGTCTTTTTTGTTTAAAAAATCGATACCTAAAAGGGAATTAAATTTGAGAATAATATATTTCTATTTATTTAAGAGCTTTGTGGGTTTCCTCGTTTGTGGGGTCCTTTGAGGTTCGCTTTAGATTTAATCGCGAGAAAAGATATTTATGTTTTGGTTTGAAAAGGGTTGTTCGATGTCTCATCGCGCCGATGGAAATTGGGATTTCCGGGGCACAATTGGTTTACTGTTACAAAAGAGCAATTCTGTTGGTTTCTGCGAGCATTATTGAGATGTAAAGGATGTAAACCATACCTTAAATTAAAATTAAATACTAAGTGATTTTGCTGACGTTCCTCGAAAAGATAGGTACTTCAGAAACTTTAGAAGATTAAATAAAAATTCGGTATAATTATCGATATACTCGTATTAAGGGCATGAATACCGGGATCCCGGGATCTCGAAATCCCGGGATCTCGGTCGATATTTCCGAGATTCAAATACCGGTATTGAACTAGGTGCAATACCGAAATACCGGTATTGAAAAAAATATACAGACATTTGCGAAATTCAATATTTAGCGAATATTTATATATTCTAGCAACATCCTACTAAATAAGACTGAGATTTTTTTTAATGAAAATGTAGATGATTTAAAATGAACGATAACTTTGTTATTGACCGATTTCGTTCAAAATATCGAAACAGGAAACTGTGACTTTTTTAAATTTTATTACCAGTTTCCTGTTTTGTGATCCTAGGGATTCTCAGATATCGATTTTGAACGAAATCGGTTCAATAACAAAGAATTTCAAAATGGCGCTGACTTTTTTAAATTTTGGTAACAGTTTCCTGTTTTGTGATCCAAGGGAGCCCCAAATATCGAAACTCAATAAACACTTGTTTTCATTCAACACTAATCGTAAACACACACCAACCGCCATTCGTCTTTTCGAGTCAACTAAAGGATTCTTTCAAAAGCCTCTTAGGTGCGTCATCTCACTCATCTGACATTTCGTTTCTTCTCTCTCTGAATACCTCTCAACTTACGTTCCACATACTAGGTTCGAAATTTAAACTATACATAAAAATCTTACGCATTTTCGGAATTACGCATTCGAAATTGAACTTTAATTCTTTTTGAACTTTAATTCTTTGGTAGATTCTTACGACTTATCATAAGTGGCACAAGTTGTCCTACATGAAATAAATCATTTCTATTTCTATTTCTATTTCTATTTCTATTTCTATTTCTATTTTATGTTAAGGTTTAATTTCGAATACATTATACTTAAATTCTTACTCTCGGTCCGGACGTTTTTTGCCGGCTATTTTCCCAACCGCATCGTCCCATAAGGAACTAACGTTCCAAAAACGTGTTTTTATTTAAAATATTCAAGTACAAATTGAGAACTTCAATACCGGTATTAATACCGGGATCCCGGTATTGAAGTCCAATACCGAAACCAATCCCGGGATTGAAAAAATTCCGAGATTTACATGCCCTACGTATATGTAGGTAAATTAGGGTCGTTGGTATAATTGATTGACTGGATATATTACATCAATTAACAAATAATATAAAAAAAGACAAATTATCTAGGCTGGTTCCACTGCTAGTTTCATACAGCATCTTTACGAACAAACTCAGTTTTGCGGTCTTAAATAAAAGGATTTTCGACGGTATATTAATTTAACCACACAAGTAAAAATGTGTTTCTTTTCAAGCTCCGGAACCCTCGGTGGCATGTCTGGGTCGCACTTGGCCGGGATTTGATATAAATACTACCATAAAAACACCCACTCGAGCCATATAAAATTTAATCCTCTTAAAATCTCTTTTCCAAGCAATGAACAAAATTCCCAAGAGATTTGAATATTATTCAGTAGGTACCTGAAACAGACAAAACTTCTTGTGAAGCTCCAAGTTTTCATTTGAACTCGCCCAAAAGTATTTTTGTTAACCTCTCTTGAACTCGTCTTATGATGAAAACTTGTAAACCACTTAGAGTGTTGAATTTAATTATTCCAAGATTGTAATAACGATAAGCCATCCTATAGACCGAAAACGCAATCTTTTTTAGAACTAGATATGTAGTACATGACCCAAGAGTTTACTAGCAACAAAAATTGCAGAAGTCAACACTGGACTTGTATGTTACTTGCACAGCGAAAAAACTAGTAGCAAGTCAACTTTTAGCAACTAAACTTGCAGCAATTGATATTGACGGTTGACCTGATGGCTGATAATGATACTTTCGCAAGTTTAGGCCCGAGGTTTCAGTTTCAATCCTGTGGGAAGTCTTTGATTTTCGGGGATGAACAGGAAATATGTATATATCACGCTAAAATCCATACTAATATAATTATAAATGCGACAGTGTATCTTTCTGTCTGTCCGTCCGTCTGTCTGTCTGACTGTCTGTGTCACGGCCCATCTGTTAAACCGATTTTGATGAAATTTGGTACAGGGATAGGTTTTATCCCGGGGAAGGACATAGGATACTTTTTATCCCCGAAAATTAAAGGAGTTCCCCCGGGAATCAAACATCGCGGACGAAGTCGCGGGCATTATCTAGTAAATAAATAAAAGACAAAACATGCGAGATTACAAACACTTTACAATTTTCACCTTGACAAAATTTATAAACGTCCTAGTGAGCGTGGACGTTTATAAATTTTGTAACGTAAAAGTACCTAGTTATAATGATGGTTTTTTTTTATCTTCTACAAGTTAGCCCTTGACTGCGATCTCACCTGATGGTAAGTGATGATGTAGTAGTCTTTACCGGTACGGTGGTAACTAGCCAGGCCAGGCGGAGGTCGTAAAAATATCGTACGGCCTTACATGTTTGAAACTAACCATTCCTCTTTTAGAAAGGTTTCCCAGGGATTTATGCTTTTGTAGGCTCTACAAACCTATCTAGACCTACCTTATACCTAAGTACCTCCCTACCTACTAGTACAATACTTTGTATGAATTAATACTGAATTGTGACGTCATCAAAAATCAACGCACTTTTTTACTTTAATCGAAAATTTAGAATGGTTTTCAAACATAAAATTAACAGGAGACGTGGATATAACGTCTTCAGGCTGGTCCTCTTTTTAATAATCACAAAAAATAATTTATTTGACTAGTTGTCAAATACACAATTCTAAAAATGTATACATTTTGGAGAAAACCAACATGCAAAATCTTACAATAGCAAGGAAATTATGACCTTAATTTATTACGTACGAGTACATCAACTTCACACAAATTTTAAAACATTTTATGCATTAGCCAACTAATGTCTCCAGACCTGAGTAATTGCTTATGGTTAACCAACTTTGACCCATGTCACAGTTAGTTACACAAGTGTCGGAAAGAATGGTAAAACTTTGGCAGTTGTTTGGCATTATATGAACCTAAACTCTTAACAATTATAAATGCGAAAGTTGGGATGGATGTTTGTAACTCAATTATGCCAGAATGGCTGAACGGATCTGGATGAAATTTGGCACAGAGACAGATGATAGTCTGGAATAACACATCTACTTTTTATCCCGGAAAATTAAAGAGTACCTACTCATGGGATTTTTGAAATACTAGTCCATGCGAACGACGTCTCAAGTCACGGGCATGAGCCAGGAATAAATAATTATGTAATACCTATCGTTAGTCTCGTCTTACTAACATACCGTTGTGAAAGCTTAATTTAATAATGAGCAACACGATAAAAATCAGCCTTTTTATAATTCATTATCTAAGCTATATAAAAAGCACTGGACATTTTCAGGGAAACAATAGGAAAACAGATAAGAATAATTAAAAAGCTTTTACTCTCGTCCGTCTGACGTTGGACATATCTAGGTACTCAGGTACTTTTGATATCAGAGAGATTATTTGCTTTTTTATTAATCAACTAATTTTAAAATAACACAAACGACATTTTTTTTTTCTTTTTTTAATTCCACCACAAGTTAGCTTTTGACTGCGATCTCTACTAGTGGTCAGTAATGATGCAGTCTAGCGGACCAGGATGTCAGGGGTCTGACAGTTAAAATCCCATATCCGGCTTTCCATTCTACAAGGCTTCGTACCAAAACGCTAAATCGCTTGGTTGTCGGATGGTAACTAGCTATGGCCGAAGCAGCTCCCACGAGACCAAGATCAGAGAAAATTCAGAAATTTTAAATTCCCAAATTGTCTTTGCCGGACTGCACCCGGGACCTCCCGCTAATAAGACAACGTCGCTTATGTAACAGCTCCAGCCCCCCTAGCATGGGCCGAGACAATTTTCTCCCCGAGGAAAGGATAAAATTTTTATTCCTAAATAAATAATTAAAAACGCTAACTAACGGTGGATAAATAGTCCCCCGAGTCCCCGTGAAATGTCAAACGGTGATAAACTTCTCCTCTCCCCTGTTGCCGTGCTCTGAAAAGGGTGTCGCGGCACCTCCGCGAATGTAAATATTGTACATAGCAACACTGGCACTCTATAGTGAGTATGTCTATGGTTTCTATCAGCAGGGTCAAGTTCGTACTTGTCCGTAATATGACAGCTATAAGCGCGGTAAAATATTTTCCTCTCAACGTTTGCATGCACCATCTCAAGTGTAGTTTCGTAGTAAATATTAAAGTCAGTGTTAACGTGCTGGACGATTGTCAACGGGCAGTAACATCCACGCCGATGATAGCTAAGTGCCTCAGGTTTACTTGTTAATGTCGAAAGCTTCTCTAACTAAAGTGTAATAATGATATTATAATGATCTGACCCGGAGTTACGTACTGTTGCTAAGTACAACCAGTGGAGGTCCGGTTCCTCTTATCATGGAATCGGACATAACGGCATTGCCCTGTTGCAAAGCCATGTAAGCAAAGTTGAGAATGATCTTGGCCCGCCACAATAGGCGGGCCCGTCCAACCAAAAGATTGGACAACTACCGGTAGTTAGGGATGACCTCAGGCGGTACATCTCACCATGCACCGCGAGGGCGGCATTTGGCCTTAATGGTAGCTTGCCGTGGTGGCTTATACACAACCCCGTTATTCGGTTACTAGTGGGTATGGATTTAGGGTCCAGACACTAGTCATTCTAGACCGAGAAAGATCGCTCATTCGCTCATTACGGGTCCAGATTATACGTAGAGTCATGACAGTAAAGTAAATAACTTAACACATTGCTAGTGTTATCTATGTATGAACTTTAGGCACTTAACGATTCCAGCAGTCCGAATCATAGTGGAATTAACTATTACAGATGGCGAAACAATAGCACGATAGACAGTTGGAGACAGTTGACTCCAACTGCTGGTACAAGGGACTCTGCAAGTGGCAGAATATAAGGTGAGAGTAACATGTTGCAATAACTTGATTATTAATAGAACTAAGGCAATCTGTATCACCATCTGTAAGACTCAGTTGGCAGTCTTAACCCCCAAATAGAGATGGCGACATGGTGGAGATGCTGGGATTGTTCAAATCCAGATATTTGCCAATTTAGAATCCAAAATATAATTCATGTATGGAAAGATTGCAACTTGTTACTCTCAACGCCATCTGTCGTGCACTAGCGGAACTAATGTTATCAAGCTAAAGTCGTTTCATAGTAAAGCGAGCTATTTTCTTATAAAATTGAGATTAGTCATGTAATAATAATATGATGGGAATATTTTAAATTTTTACATAGGTATTTCGAATGCAAAACCATTTTTATGCAATTTTTAGATAAATGGAAGTCTGATCGATCGATCTATTAATTTGGCTAACCGGACGTGAAAAATAAAACATGGCGTCACCATGTTTGATTTGCGTTAAGCTATAGTCATTTGAGCACTTACTAAATTTAGTAAAACGTTTAATATTCAAGCAATTTAGTTTAATAATAGGGATTAATTATAAGACTAATTTTAAGATAAATTTCGGGATCCGTACGTAAAGATAAAAGATCTAAGTATCGTATTTCAAATTTTGCCGCGTGAATACGACAGTGACGCTACTTCTAAGATTCAATTCCCCGGCCATCCGCCATTACTGTAAAAAACTTAAAACGTTATCAAACGAGTTCGTTAGTAAAAAGTTGAAAGTGTGAAAAGTAAATATAAATAGCTGTGTTGTGTTGTAAACGGTTGTTGCGTTACTTTCAGGCAAACACACAAAGACACGTTCAGTATTTTACTCCTAAGTACTCATCGAAAATAGTAGAAGGTACGTTACGGATATATTATAATAATTATAGGAACAGTAGTACTTTCAAGCAAGAATTCTAATTACCTATACTCTAGCATGGTAGGGTATCTGTGCTAAACCTAATTATATATGACCTGTGACTTAGTATTCAGAGGTATAACTTTGACCCACGGTGCTGGAAGAATAATTGTTTGTATGTTTATTGTTTATATGGTACACAAAACAGGAAATAACTACATCATTTCAGGAAAGTATAAAATGATAAGATCGGTTCTAAGTTATAACCCAAACCATATGCACACAGCATGACTTATACACAAAATATATAACATAAATAGATAATAATGTATTTATGAACATACCTACTTTCTTTCTCAAAGTCAGTTAACTAATTACCAAATTTTATTATCTTTGTGATAGATTTGCAAGAACAATTTTATCTGATTTGAAAAATAGTTTCAAGTTAACCCGTAGAATTTATTTGAAGTTTTAGGTTTATGGATGCAATGTCCATGAATGATTTTAAATAAATATCTGCCATTGTATATTATTATTGCTCTCAGATTCCATGCAATAAGTAAATCAATACTTTAAAATAACATTTGCCAAAATGATTTAAATTCAAGTTTAATGCTATGGTGTACAGTTAGCAAAAATTATTAGCAAATTCTTAAAATACTTTTATATTTTGTTTTTCATTGTTTTGATTATAATTTAATGGCAATGAAACATACCTGCATGGATTTGTGGTTGTTGTTGGTACTTGATGGTAGAAGATGCTCATGTACATTGTAACTATATATCTTCAGTGTTGTGACAACAACAACGTACATACTTGTTGTTTCAACTTTCAGTAATAGGGAAATAACTTAATTCTTTATTAATAAATTAAGTTAATGGTAACAACTGCCAAAGTTGAAGTTTTAAACATTCTTACCTGACAAAGTACTTGTGCCATTGACATAGAGTAGAATTTTGTGTAACTAAGGTATGAGAAAGATTTTTACTTTTCAAAGTACTTGTGCCGTTGGCATACGGGTGAATGTCGTGTAGCTCGTGTGACTTATTTAAAATGTGTGTAAGTGGGTATACCTAATGGTAGGTTATTGTACACTTATGTTTATTGTAGGTTGTTATACCTAGTCTAAATTATATTTCCAGAATATTTGACTACAAAATGGACGCGCAATTTGCTTACCTTGCTATAATCGATCGTTCCCGGCGGGAGTGTCGCGGCACCTCCGCGAATGTAAATATTGTACATAGCAACACTGGCACTCTATAGTGAGTATGTCTATGGTTTCTATCAGCAGGGTCAAGTTCGTACTTGTCCGTAATATGACAGCTATAAGCGCGGTAAAATATTTTCCTCTCAACGTTTGCATGCACCATCTCAAGTGTAGTTTCGTAGTAAATATTAAAGTCAGTGTTAACGTGCTGGACGATTGTCAACGGGCAGTAACATCCACGCCGATGATAGCTAAGTGCCTCAGGTTTACTTGTTAATGTCGAAAGCTTCTCTAACTAAAGTGTAATAATGATATTATAATGATCTGACCCGGAGTTACGTACTGTTGCTAAGTACAACCAGTGGAGGTCCGGTTCCTCTTATCATGGAATCGGACATAACGGCATTGCCCTGTTGCAAAGCCATGTAAGCAAAGTTGAGAATGATCTTGGCCCGCCACAATAGGCGGGCCCGTCCAACCAAAAGATTGGACAACTACCGGTAGTTAGGGATGACCTCAGGCGGTACATCTCACCATGCACCGCGAGGGCGGCATTTGGCCTTAATGGTAGCTTGCCGTGGTGGCTTATACACAACCCCGTTATTCGGTTACTAGTGGGTATGGGTTTAGGGTCCAGACACTAGTCATTCTAGACCGAGAAAGATCGCTCATTCGCTCATTACGGGTCCAGATTATACGTAGAGTCATGACAGTAAAGTAAATAACTTAACACATTGCTAGTGTTATCTATGTATGAACTTTAGGCACTTAACGATTCCAGCAGTCCGAATCATAGTGGAATTAACTATTACAGATGGCGAAACAATAGCACGATAGACAGTTGGAGACAGTTGACTCCAACTGCTGGTACAAGGGACTCTGCAAGTGGCAGAATATAAGGTGAGAGTAACATGTTGCAATAACTTGATTATTAATAGAACTAAGGCAATCTGTATCACCATCTGTAAGACTCAGTTGGCAGTCTTAACCCCCAAATAGAGATGGCGACAAAGGGGTTAAGTTATTTTTATCTCTTGTCAGTGGATAAAATCGGGGGATAAAATTTTTATCTCCGGCCCATGCTAGCCCTGCAGGGAGGTCTTCAAAACATTATTTATTAAATACCTAGTATCACACCGCTAGCTCGGAATTATATGCCGCACTTACCCCGCATTTTAGATCAGTAAGTGGTATGTGTGCGTAACTGATTCGCTAATAATATAATTTGGAGCCATGTGTGCATTAACAAATCAGTACACCTTAAATAAACCGGATATATGTATATCGTGGGAGAAGTCAGCAGAGCTTCGACCCTGCAACCCGACCTGAGGAATCTTGTCATAATATTAGCGATTTATTACTTATTGTTACTACTATCCCAACATTTAGATAACTGTTTATTGATTTAAAAGGCTAGTCAAGGCCGCAAGTACCTACTTATTTGTTAACTATTTGTGTGGTGAGATTTTTAACCGACTGCTGCTGTTTAAATTGCTCATAAATTGTTTTAATAATTTTAGAAGCTAGCTAATCTTATTTACGCTGTAGTTAACTGATTTGTTAATAATAAGAGTTTCAATTGTTTACCCGCCATATCGTTCCACCAATCGGCGAGCGAGTCGGCTGTTGTTATGCCGCGAGCTGCTGACTGGGGGCGCGACTGTGCTATTGTCTAGTTTATTTATTGATGCTAATCTAATAGTCTTGGCCGCAAGTACATACTTGTCGGTTCACTATTTATTGTGTGTTTAAATTGCTCATAAATTGTTTCAATGACTTTAGAAGCTAGCTAAGCTTATTTACGCTGTAGTTAAGTGATTTGTTAATAATAAGGGTTTGTATTGTTCACTCGCCATATCGTTCCACCAATCGGAGCGAGTCGGCCGTTGTTACGCCGCGAGCTGCCGACTGGGGGCGCGACTGTGCGCCTAGGCATTGTAATTTGGAATGGCGGATTATTAGATTATTATTCTGTGAGCTGGGTAAGAGAACGGTCATAAGACCAACTTCTACTTGATTTTCCACCTAAAATTGTGTGCCTAGGTTTTGCTAGGTTTTAGTTTGATTCTAGACTAATTCAAATAATTTTCCAGTAGTGATAAATATTCGTGAATAGGTTTCGATCTTGAATATCGTAAACTAAGTTAATATTGTAATAACATTGTTTTTAAAAGAGCTACCGTTGAGTTTCTTGCCAGCTCTTCTCAGCGTGAGAGGCCATTTCCGAGCTGGTGGTAGATTCACTTGTTCATTTCATAATTGCAATAAAAACAATTTGAATTTAAACATTTAATTCGGTGTTTCTTTAAAGTAATTAAAAATTAGAAACTGTGAGGTTAAATAATAATTATTAAACTACCTACGTAGGCGTACCTACCCACGTATGGTAATAATCTTAGTATTTCATTTGATTACCTTTGCTATTAGTGATTTCCTTTATTGTGACGGTAGTAAGGCTTTTGAAAGCCAGTGATAGATAAACTATTAGAGCAATAATTACAATTACTGTGTAGGGTTTTTATGAATTGCATTTGTAGGTAGTCCATTTATTTAGTGATTGCAGTGCCAGTGATAGACTAGGCAACTATTAAAATCAGTGTTCAAGCCATTCATTCAAATAGTAACCTTCGGTTGCAATCTGCGACGTATCCGCATATGCGGTGGCTATTTTATCAAGATCATTCATCACGGGAGTTCGCGATGTATGTTAATCTAGTTTGCTTTTCGATAATTAACTTTAGTACCTCATCTGGATAAGCAAATATCAGTTCTAGTGCAGTAGATAGTGACAGCAGAGACGGTGACCTACTAAAGGTCAGCGGTTCTGCTGATTTAAAAAGAAAAATGAGACGCGCTTTCCCGACGCGTCACCCGTCTTTTCCGACATAGGCCACCGTTTAAATGCGACATGTATATTGACTGTGATGTACAAAAGTGGTGCCTGCAATAAAACAGATTCAGATAGTTAAAGAATTTAAAGAGTTCTAATACAGTTAAACCTTGATGTAGGTATCTGTGTTGGTTTTGTGCACAACATGAACCTTTTCGATTGAGTTATACCTATTGTGCAGTTCGATCTAACTTGAGAGATAGGAACCGAAAAACCTCAATCCACGCGGACGAAGTCGCGGGAATCAGCTAGTTTAAATTAAAAAACTATTCTTACTAGTATCAAATGTAGTTATTTTTTCACTACAAAAAAATCTTAATGGAAATTGTAAGTTTATGATCAACTTCGATGAAAGCAGTAAGATGATACGCTCCATTACTTCCAAACATCAAAGTCGATACTCTACATACTAATAATTAATAAAGATATTTCTCTCGTCGATAGATGTTGTATAACATAAGGGCGCTTTTCCACAGACCAACACATGATACGATTTGCAGTCCGAAATACTGCGAACGATCTGTCGTTCCAACGATTTCCACGAGTAAACACAACACAATTTTGCCCGAAAACAAAATACAGTGTTCTGTCGTTGTGCGGTGTGCGGTGCACTTTTTGAAAAACCGTTCTTATTATAAATTATTGTAAGTTATGGAACAGTAAATACTCACTTCTAAAATTTTGAAGCGCTCGTCGCATTCGCCGTTGATGTAATCGCAAACAAAAGCAAGTCGAATTTGTTTAGCAGTTAGGCCTTAGGCTATTGCGCATTATATAGTACATTGTTCACCGAGGGGAGAAAGTGACCGATTACTATCGAGGGTGTAGTTTGAGGCCCGAGGCGCAGCCGAAGGGCCGCAATACACGCGAGGTAGGAATCGTACTTTCTCCCGAGTGATACATAGTGCTTTATACTACACCTGCGAGGAAAATAAGCGATAATTAGTAATTAAACGAACTTACAAAGGTTTAGGTTAATAGTTAATAGTTCTTAATTAGGTTAGGCTAGCTAGCTTTAATTTCTATTGTATTGTGATCAACAAAATTTTAAGAAGAAAAAAAAAAAAAATTCGACATATCGACATCGATCCTACCGACAATCGACAACGATATCGACAATCGACATCGATATCGACATTTACCGTATTTGACTTTTCTATGTCAAATATGGTGAAGCTACTTCTAATATTATATTTCCTTAATATAAGACATCTCTCGTAACGCCCAAATTCTCAACGTCCATATCATATTTACTTAAAATTAAAAAACAACAGCGCGTTAGAAATGGATTTTCATACAGTTTTCTCCCCGCTTAGCACGTTAGAAATGAAATTTCATACATCTTTTCCTCCCGCATATTTGGTTTGTAGCAATGACGTACTTTCTACCTCGTTTTGACAAAAGCAAGAAGGTACTTTCCGAGCGGGTGTAGTATAAAGAAAATTTCTTGTGGCTTGTAAGAAATGTCTTATAAGAAAATCAGTCGCAATGTTTGTTATATGAGACCATACATATTACAGGATAATTTTTCTTGTGTCGGATCAGAAACGCGCATACAAAATATAAGATATTACTTATAAGACACATTTTCTTATCATGCGCAATAGGCCTTAGGGGGGAAAAGGTGCTTGGCGACTGTGCTTCCTATTAAACTTTTTTAAAACAGTTTTTAAAACCAAACCAAACCTGAAATTGTATAAGAATAATAATGATATTTGCATTTTTATATGGAACGGTTGATTTTTTTCAAGATTATAGAGGTCGGTCCTATAGTAAAAAGTTATTTACTACAGAGTCAGCGAAAGAAGATTTTTCGGAATGAGTTTGTATAGTACGGCGTTCGTTACAATTTATACTTAGTCGTGTCGTGCGGTAGAGCGTGAAAAAACAGCCCTTAAGCTTTATTAATTGCGGCTTTCACGTCGAAGAATTTTGTTATAATAGCAAAGTTTATAGCAACCTCAAATTTAATGCAAGGTATTGTATGCTTACATTATTTTCAGAGTTTCAAAAGCTAAATATTTAACATTATGAGAAACAAGACTAAGACATAATAAATAATAAGTATTATGTAGGTAATATGTCGTCTTAAACATTATTCCAAGCTTAGGTTTAGGTGTAATTATGTGTTGTAAACAAGTGGTGTTTTTGTGTCTGTTCCATGGTTTTTACTCAATGATTTTGTATATCAACTTCCCAATATTTATTTAATTGAACTAAACACGCCTTTACAGATAAACTGACGAGCCTACAGAAATAGCTGTTCGCTAAACTGCTACAAAGTGTTAAAATCCACTTGACGCGGCCTGACCTCACTCCCCTTACAGTTAATCAACCGTTTTCATCTCGTGTAGCGTTTAGCTCTGGAAAAAAGATTTACAAAAGTTTAACCTTTTTTTAGAATGATGAATCATTTGAAGAGAGAGACGAGATAATTATGTATAGCCTAGTTGCAATAGAGTATGTTATAATTGACCGAGCGAAGTGAAGGTCTCTGAGTCCACTTGAGTGAATTTGCACTTGTCCGTCCGTCCGTCTGTCAGAGCCTTATAGCTTCTGAATTACTGAACGTAATTACTTCAAATTTAAATATAATAATATGTAAACCGATGGCCTCCCGCCGAATATGGCTTAAACAGTTATAAAAATCTTTATTTCAGGGGGGCTCTCATAGAAGCGAATGCGAAGTAAAATATTTTTTATAGCATTACATAGGGTTGCGGTAGGTATATCATTTTAATAGTAGTTTATACACCAAGGGGATAAAGCACTGTTTTATGTCACGGGCGCTACATTGAATCCTGAACGTAACGAAGGACTCCAAATTTAACTCCCGAGCGCAGCGAGGGTGTTATAAGTTAATTCCCGACCAAAGGGAGGGAATTAAGATTGAGTCCTGAGTGCAGTGAGGGATTCAAGCGCCCAAGAAAAAAACTGCTTTATCCCGGTGGTGTATACTCTACTTTATCTACACTAATGTTATAACATTCTACTTATGTTTCCAGTACTTGACTTATAATTACTACTGTTATAGCGCAGATAACAAAACACTCAATTTAAGCAATTTCACATGATGGTATAATATCCACATCGATATCGTAAAATCTCATTATAACATCAATAAAACGCGACCAATTAACCTGGCGAGCCTTATGTCAAAATCCTCATACAAGTTGTATAAAATTTTGATATTAGGCTGGCTTTTGAAAACAGTTGGGTTATACGTGAAAACTTCGTCGAAACTACTAAACTTACATACACAAAACTCTTTGGTAAGATCTTGTGCCAATTAAATAAAAAACGAACAGCGCGCGCTCGCTCCTGATTGGCCCTGCGCGCGCAGCTGCGCTCTCATTGGTTAGATTTTAATGGCGGCAAGTTCACTGTGACAATACACGTACGCGTGAATTTAATGTTTCGCAATGTGTTTTGTATTGTCAGCTTTTACTCTTGTTGTTTGATAAATTGCATTAGTGAAGATAAAGTAGTGTATGCAACTGCATATAACACGGGTATTAAAACACTCGTTACTATTATGAAACTCGCTGCGCTCGTTTCATAAACTCACACTCGTGTTTTAATACCCTTCATTATATGACAGTTGCATAAACTACTTCTACCATAACAGTAAAACAAACTGTAACGGTTAGATATTTATTGCAAATCATAGTAAGTAGGATACATAGGTCTAGTAAATAATAAAAAGAAAAGATGCAGGTATACATACTCCTTGGTTTAAAAACTTTTATGTCAAATGGTACGGTCGTTTGGTCGACCAGTCTGGAGCCTAGACTCTGTTGTGCATATTTATTTTACAGTATGGGGTTGGTCAACTAGTTGGGCGATCGATCGACTAGATTATGGCCCTAGGGCATGAAGACTGACTTTAGACCCGCAAAAGTATGATTAAAACAGTAGTAAAGGTATGGTAGAAGTATAAAGATAATTATAGGAATAGAGTCCAAAAATATTTTTGTTTTAATTTTTTCCCTAAAATTGACGAAATGGGGGGCTTTCGAAGTGGCGATTTTCTAACGTCCAAAGTTGACCTCAGAACTCTCAATTTTCTGAAAGGCTGCTCCTGAAACTTATCAATTATTTGAATTATATCCTGTACATGAACAACAAATACTAAAATTAGATAAATATTATAAGGAAACGAAATTATTGACCGAGCGAAGCGAAGGTCTCTGAGTCTACTTGAGTGAATTGGCACTTGTCCGTCCGTCTGTCAGAGCCTTATAACTTCTGAATTACTGAACGTAATTACTTCAAATTTAAATATAATATGTAAACTGATGGCCTCCCGCCAAATATGGCTTAAAAAGTTATAAAAATCCTTATTTCAGGGGGGCTCTCATAGAAGCGAATGCGAAGTAAAATTTTTTTTATAGCGTTACATAGGGTTGCGGTATATCATTTTAAAGATAATTAGGTATAGAGTCCAAAAATATATTTTTTTTAATTTTTCTCCTAAAATTTACGAAATGGGGGGCTTTCAAAGTGGTGATTTTCTAACGTCCAAAGTTGACCTCAGAACTCTCAATTTACTGAAAGGCTGAGCCTGAAACTTATCAATTATTTGAATTATATCCTGTACATGAACAACAAATACTAAATAAGATAAATGTTATAAGGAAACGAAATTATTTTATTTTTAATGTGCTTCAGTATTATTAACAGAACTTCACAATTATGTCAATAGATGGCGCTCCGTGCAAGTTTATGGATACCGCGAGGTCTCAGTTCGGGGCGAACCACTAGTTTAATTTTTAATGTGCTTCAGTATTATTAACAGAACTTCACAATTATGTCAATAGATGGCGCTCTGTACAAGTTTATGGATACCGCGAGGTCTCAGTTCGGGGCGAACCACTAGTTATACAAATGCGCGTGGTATGCTAATTTGACCCTAGACGGTATCTGGATTCAGGATTGAAGCCCAGTTTATACAAGGTCATTCGGAAAGAGGGTTCCAAAGCAAAAGAGGGTTTATGTACCTATTCTTTGTTGTTAACAAATTTTTATATGAGGCCAATCCCTTTTTTTTATTCTTAACTAGATGATGCCCGCGACTTCGTCCGCGTGGATTAAGTTTTTTTCACAATTTGGTTTGGTTTGAAACCATCAATATTTATCTATTTCATTATTGCATTTCCATTGCAACATTATGCACACTTACCTATATAGCGACATAAATCTATTTTTACTATTTGAGCACTGTGCATGTATGCCTTGTACTACTCGTATTTCCGTTAGAATAATTTTCGCTGACTCCAGAGTTTAGACGCTAACCTCTATCGTAAACATTTACGACTATGTAGGTAGAAATTTAACAAATTATTTGAAAAGCAGGTTTTAACGAGCTTCTAGTCTCGAAACTACAGAAAAACCAAAGTCCACAACTTTAGTTTTTTAAGTAGATGGTTGAAATTATCACACTGGGTATTTCTATATTGCAGCTATAACAACAAATAAAAAATATAAGGGGGCACCCATAGTCATACAAGAAACGTGATTTTTGAGCGCCTCCCTTGTTTATGTTACGAAAGTACATGTATATTTAAAATGTACATGGCGTTAAATCTCGCAAATGTCCGGTTTTCTGCTGTACCTACCTACCTACCGTGTAAGATTACGTTAACATTTATGCACGAGTCACGACTATTGAAAGTTTCAACACTTCCAGTGACGTCAACACTTTGTCCCCACATCCACATGCCGATAAAATTACCGTTATCATAAAAGTTTGCCACACAAAACTAGACCGAGCTCGAAATAGGCTAAACCCGTGGGAGTTCAGAACAAATATATACAGAACAAGACAAAAATTGCCCGTTTAAAATAGCATAGAAAGTGCTTTTTCGTTTGGGTCTTCCTACCGAAAAAACAAGAAATAAGTACCTAAGCATATTTGTATTATGCTTTTTAATTTTAAGCAACGCATTCGACATTCATTCAGTAAGTATATTTATATTATGCTCTTGAATGTAGCGGCATGTGAATAATAGCGGTATTAAAATCATATGATGCTATTTTTATTCAATTAGCACCATGGTAAATATTAGAAACGACGATGATGAAATATTGACGAAAAGTAGTATAGGTAGAGAAAATATCTTTAGAGCATATTAAACGCTATAATCTAAGTGGAGATTATTTTATTTACTATTCTATCACACAGGAAAATATTACCTAACTCCCATGTTAGGTAATATTTTCCTAGATAGAGCTTCTATGTATCACTCCAGTATCACTTCTTGCTCTTTCAAATCAAGCGTGAATAGGCATCATCTAGGCAAGCGCGCTCCACTCAAGGCTGCATAGTAGTTAATACCTACTTACTTGCTATTATAGTGAGTCCGCTTGTAGCCAAGGGCAAAATCGGGTTTGAGTTTACTCTCCGAAAGGTAACTAACAGACCGACAGAACATGTAGCTATAGACACATAACTTTTGCATTTAAATAAAATCAGCTCAATTTGTACGGAGTAATGGACCCCTAAAGACCCCAAAGATACATATTTAATTGTCGGTACTATGGTTACTTCTACTGGAAATTACATATCAAGTCCTGACATTTCTATTTGAAAAGCTTTTAACGGACGCCTCGGGATCGGTTTGTAATTGTTAATAACGATGAGAGATACAAATTATTGAACGTAGTTAGTTAAAAAATTCAATAGAAGTTCTTTAAAATGTAACAATCTGGGTGAATAAAAGGCTTTCTAGGTACGAGTACGTATTGTTCGTGAAAATGATATTCATCGATATCAATAAAATATTATCCTTAACTTTAAATAAGTATAAATAACAGCTCAAGCATAATCAGTGCGACAATTTTTTCATAGGTTTTGCAACGACAAAACGTTGCAAAACTCGTAAGAAACTACGCAAGAAAGCACGAAAGAAAAACAGGAAATACTAAACTAGGAAAACATCGGTTTCCTTAGTTTCTTATTCGTGTTTATGATCTTCGCAATTTCTGAGCTTTTAACTTATTATGTTCTTACCGTCGCGTTGACGCTCGCATTTTCTCGTACGGAACGACAGTTTAGTCTAGGTATATATTTCTAAGTTTAAACTTACAGGTTAATAGTGATAGACTCACCTAACAAATCGAGCACTTTGTAAACATTTTTTATTTCTATTTTTACATTTTTATAGAAGATTATAATTTCGGATAAAAATGACAAAAAATGACGCCTAAATCAAATAAATGTTGCCGTTATTATATAAATGGGTAATTGTTGAGTTAGATACCTAATAGATTGAATTTTAATGAAATCTTTATACAAATATGCCTTCTTTAAAATGTTATGTTTCACGGCTCAGTTAAAGTGTTCTTTGCCAACTCTTCACCAGTGGTTGTGCTTGAGCGACAGGAACATGTTGTGTCACGAAGCTACTGCGGAATGGGCGGAATATGCTGCTCACTGTCGAGGAAAATTTCGAATCAAGCGTGAAATTAAAAAGTTCCCTATTCCAGAAGTATGGAAATATGGGTATATGTTGGTTGACGGACGCTTTTAAGTATTCCGTATATTATTCCGTGTTTTTTTTAATGTTTCCGGTATTTACTTAGGTAGCGCACGCTTTTCTAGAAGTTTTCCACTCACTTAGTATATTGTAAGGAACTCAGGATACGTTAGGATAGGCTATATGCCTATAGAAAGGGTAAAGAGAAGTCATAGGGGCATACTCAATCACAGGTATGTCTATCTCTATTTATTTCACAGCCATTTTCACATGTCAGAGTCATTCAGAAACTTGTTGCCGCTACACGAGTACATATTGATATAATAAAATCTAGTCATGAAAATGGAAGAACTTGAAGTTTTATTTGCTATAATCCACCAAGTAGACAAATCTTAGTGGTACAGCGTGTAGCTTGCAATATTTACCGCCCAGTGAGCCAGCAATTCGCACCGGCACAACATCACACCACACAAATCTTCCAAATCACTCTCAACGTACGTTTTACTCCGACACCGGATCATCTTCAGGAGATGTTGACTCGACAATGCACGATTGTAAAGTTATAATAATTGTCGAGTTTATGGGGGGAAAAACCAGGGTAAATGTGAACATGAGAAGAGTGAGGAATCTTTATATTTTTGTAGAATCCTAATATAGAATTAACAGTAAGCTAATATAGTTTCCAAATGTTATTCCCCTGAAATTTTACGATGGTAAAAACTCATATTCACGGCGTGACCCATTTTAGAAGGAAACAGGTGTATCGCTGCTCGTGCTGATTGACTGATTGATCACCTCTCCTGTAAAATTTTGTATGAACATTTTTTTTTTCACTCATCGTTTCGTATAGAAGACAAAAATTCATCCGGAGGAAAAATACGGAGAGAGCTGATGATTGAGGATTTCGAAGACGGATGAAGAGCACCAGCCAGGGTATCGAAGATAGGTGGGGGGTGCTCGACCAAATGTCACTCGAAACTTCATCCAATTGACAGTGAGCTGAAAAAAAATTCAAAATGGCGGATTTAAGATGGCCGCCATACAAATTTCGTCGGTGTCTATCTCGGAGAGTATAAAAGATGGAAGAGTGGCTTCTTGGCAAAAGATGATCAGGACATGAGGGTCTACCTGATGAAGAGGAAAAAAATTCAAGATGGCGGAATTTTTTTTTTCATAGAAAAGGGTATTGAAGATAGGTGGGGGGTGCTCGAACAAATGTCACTAGAAACTTCATCCAATTGACAGTGAGCTGAAAAAAAATTTCAAAGTGGCGGATTTAAGATGGCCGCCATACAAATTTCATCGGTGTCTATCTCGGAGAGTATAAAAGATGGAAGAGTGGTTTCTTGGCAAAAGATGATCAGAACATGAAGGTCTACTTGATGAACAGGAAAAAAATTCAAGATGGCGGAATTTATTTTTCCATAGAAAATTTAGGTATCGCGAATATTGAAGAGGCTACAAGTGTAGAACTATGCAAGATTACGGTTCCTTTTCAAGATTTGTTTTTATGGAAGAAATCTCATTTTGACGAATGGTTCGGAGAAAAAAATATGGAGAGAGATGATGATCGAAGGTTCGGATGATGGGTGAGGAGCACGGTTAGGGTATTAAAGATAGGTACCTACTTAGGGGCTGCTCAAACAAAAAGGGAGGGGCGGGGGGTTGGTGGTCTTTGTTTTTTTTTCCTTTATGAGAATTTTCTTTTACATCGGACGCTTGGCGTGCTGGCGCTTCCACTGTGCTCACTAGCATAGCAGTGTGTTGATCAGATCAGAACACGTAGACAGTAAACCAGCTGCCCGATTATGTAAGAATTGTCGATCAAATCGTAAAAGTTCGGCGTCAAAGTAAAATAAACCATAACAGCATTGAAATAGAGCTCAATTTCGTGTTTCGAAATTGAGCTCTAATTTAATGCTGTTATGGTTTATTTTACTTTGACGCCGAACTTTTACGATTTGATCGGCCATTCTTACATAATCGGGGGGCAGGATAGTAGGACAGCGAGTAAGTAGATAGTGGACCACGCGGTCCACTACGCGGTCCGCTGTAGCGGGCCGCGCAACCACGCGCCATACTAGTTATTATACTATATATAGCTCATTAATATATATATAGCTGCTCGTGCTGATTCACTGATTGATCACCTCTCCTGTAAAATTTTGTATGAACATTTTTTTTTTCAATAATCATTTCGTATAGAAGACAAAAATTCATTAAGAGGAAAAATACAGAGAGAGCTGATGATTGAGGATTTCGAAGACGGATGAAGAGCACCAGCCAGGGTATCGAAGATAGGTGGGGGTGCTCGACCAAATGTCACTCGAAACTTCATCCGATTGACAGTGAGCTGAAAAAAAATTCAAAATGGCGGATTTAAGATGGCCGCCATACAAATTTCGACGGTGTCTATCTCGGAGAGTATAAAGGATGGAAGAGTGGTTTTTTGGCAAAAGATGATCAGGACATGAGGGTCTACTTGATGAACACGAAAAAAATTCAAGATGGCGGAATTTATTTTTCCATAGAAGAGGGTATTGAAGATAGGTTGGGGGTGCTCGAACAAATGTTACTTGAAACTTCATCCAATTGACAGTGAGCTAAAAAAAAATTTCAAAATGGCGGATTTAAGATGGCCGCCATACAAATTTCGTCGGTGTCTATCTCGGAGAGTATAAAAGATGGAAGAGTGGTTTCTTGGCAAATGATGATCAGAACATGAAGGTCTACTTGATGAACAGGAAAAAAATTCAAGATGGCGGAATTTATTTTCCATAGAAAATGTATGGCGAATATTGAAGAGGCTACAAGTGTAGAACTATGCAAGACTACGGTTCCTTTTCAAGATTTGTTTTTATGGAAGAAATCTCATTTTGACGAATGGTTCGGAGAAAAAAATATGGGGAGAGATGATGATCGAAGGTTCGGATGATGGGTGAGGAGCACGGTCAGGGTATTAAGGACAGGTACCTACTTAGGGGCTGCTCAAACAAAAAGGGAGGGGCGGGGGTTGGTGGTCTTTGTTTTATGTTTTTCCTTTATGAGAATTTTTTTTTTACGTCGGACGCTTGGCGTTCTGGCGCTTCCACTGTGCTCACTAGCATAGCAGTGTGTTGTTCAGGGCCCCAATCATGTAAGAATGTCCGATCAATCGTTTAAGATTTTTGTCAAAGTAAAATAAACCATACCTAACTGTATTCCATTAGAGCTCAATTTCGTCTGCCCATTCTTATACGTTTAGGGTATCGTACATACCTAAACGTATAAGAATGGGCAGACGAAATTGAGCTCTAATTCAATGCAGTTATGGTTTATTTTACTTTGACAAAAATCTTAAACGTTTGATCGAACATTCTTACATGATTGGGGGGCTGATCACAACACGTAGACAGTAAACCAGCTGCCCGATTACGTAAGAATTGTCGATGAAATCGTAAAAGTTCGGCGTCAAAGTAAAATAAACCATAACAGCATTGAATTAGAGCTCAATTTCGTGTTTCGAAATTGAGCTCTAATTTAATGCTGTTATGGTTTATTTTACTTTGACGCCGAACTTTGACGATTTGATCGGCCATTCTAACATAATCGGGGGCAGGATAGTAGGACAGCGAGTAAGTAGACAGTGGACCACGCGGTCCACTACGCGGTCCGCTGTAGCGGGCCGCGCAACCACGCGCCATACTAGTTATTATACTATATATAGCTCGATTACCACTCACTCACTGACTCACTCATTGACATAATTGTTCTCCTAGAAAGAGACAGAAAACGATATAATGATGTAGGGGAGATGTGTTCGGGTGCGGGATTCGAGTGGGGAAAAATTATGACATTTCGGAAAAACAAGATGGCGGCCGCCGTGATTCTCGCATCTCTTTTGTTTTTCAACCGATTTCGTTACAACTCGCAATTATTGAAGAAATTAGTAAACGATCAACAGAAAAAGTGGAAAAAATTTGAAAAACAAGATGGCGGCCGAGCTGTAGTGTTTTCAAATTTTTGATTTTTCGACACCGAACCGCGGCGCCACAGATCCGAAACGGCGTGGTCGAACATGATATTTTTTTCTTTTTTCGTCTACAATTATCCTGTATTTTGACAGAATGGAAGTCGTTTTTAAAAATTCAAGATGGCGGCTGTCGCGGCGGCCTTTTTGTTTGAGGTACGAAAAAACGCAATTTTAAAATTCAAATTTCTCACAGTTGGCAACGTCGGAGCGTTTCGACTTCTAGGGGGCGATTGTGTGTACAGACTCGAGGTATGGATAAGGGAAAAAAAATTACCCCATTTCTCGGGAAATTTTCAAGATTTACCCCAAAAATAAAAAAAACGAAATACGGACTTTTTGCAAAATTTGAGTACGAGCAACCACGTGTCTCACTTGTGCGAACGACATTTGGGTATTTTCGTCGCCGAGGTCTGGCAACACTGGAATTTATCAAAGTAAAAGTGATTTTCGACATGGTCTTTTTTCAGGGGAGATCATTTCGGCTGGGTGCGAGCGAGATGAAAAATTTAAACGTCATCAGGAGAGGTATATCCTGTAGTTTACAAGAAAATTATGAAACTATGTAAAATGTTTCTGTGCAACGAGGTGGCGGCCATTTTGTATTCTTTTTGTGTTTTTGAAAATTTCGAACACGTTTTTGAGGCAGTTGGCAACATTTGGGAAAGTTGACATGAATAAATCGATTGTGTAACTCAATCATCGGTATCGAGATATCTAAACAGTGTTGCCACATTTGGGGTAGTTTTCGAGATTTTCCCAAAAATGTCCTCCTGTAAAATTTTGTATGAAAAATTTTTTTTTCACTGATGGCTTCGTATACACGTCAGAAAACTAAACTTGAACAAATATATGGAGACAGCTGATGATTGAGGATTTCGGAGACGGGTAAAGAGCACGGCCGAGGTATTGAAGATAGGTGGAGGGTGCTCGACCAAATGTCATTCGAAACTTCATCCAAAAGACAATGAGCTGAAAAAAAATTCAAAATGGCGGATTTTAAATGGCCGCCATACAAATTTATTTGGTGTCCATCTCAGAAAGTATAAAAGATGAAAGAGTGGTTTCTCGGCCAAAGATGATCAGGGCGAGAAGATCTATTTAGCGAAAAGAAAAAAAATTCAAGATGGCGGAATATTTTTTTTCATACCAAATTATATGGCGATTAGGACATACATAAATTATTGTTCTCATAGAAAGAGACAGAAAACGATATAATGATGTGCGGGAGATGTGTTCGGGTGCGGGATGGAAGTAGGGAAAAATTATGACATTTCGGAAAAACAAGATGGCGGCCGACTTGATTCTTGCAACTCTTTTGTTTTCCAACCGATTTCGTTACAACTCGCAATTATTGAAGAAATTAGGAAACGATCAATAGAAAAAGTGGAAAAAATTGTAAAACCAAGATGGCGGCCGAGCTGTAGTGTTTTCAAATTTTTGATTTTTCGACCCCGAACCGCGGCGCCGCAGATCCGAAACGGCGTGGTCGAGCATAACAATTTTTTCTTTTTTCGACTACAATTATTATCCTGTATTTTGACAGAATGGAAGTGGTTTTTAAAAATTCATGATGGCGGCTGTCGCGGCGGCCGTTCGGATTGAGGTACGAAAAAACGCAATTTTAAAATTCAAATTTCTCACAGTTGGCAACGTCGGATCGTTTCGACTTGTACTGGGCGATTGTGTGTACAGACTCAAGGTATGGATTGGGGAAAAAATTACCCCATTTTTCGGGATATTTTCAAGATTTACCCCAAAAATTAAAAAGTCGAAATACGTATTTTTTGCAATATTCGAGTACGAGCAACCACTTGACCCACTTGTACGAATGACATTTGGGTATTTTCTTCGCCGAGGTCTGGCAACACTGGAATTTATCAAAGTAAAAGTGATTTTTGACATGGTCTTGTTTCAGGGGCGATCATTTCGGCTGGGTGTGAGCAAGATGAAAGATTGAAACGTCATCAAGAGCGGTATATCCTGTTGTTTACGGGAAAATTATAAAACTATGTATAATGTTTCTGTGAAACGAGGTGGCGGCCATTTTGTATTCTTTTTGTGTTTTTGAAAATTTCGATCACGTTTTTGAGGCAGTAGGCAACATTTGGGAAAGTCGACATGTATGGATCGATTGTACAACTTGACCGGCCGTATATATAAACAGTGTTGCCACATTTGGGGTAGTTTTCGACATTTTCCCCAAAAATTTCCTCCTGTAAGATTTTGTATGAAAATTTTTTTTTCACTGATGTCTTCGTATACAAGTCAGAAAATTAAACTTGAAGAAAAATATGGAGACAGCTGATGACTGAGGATTTCGGAGACGGGTAAAGAGCACGGCCAAGGTGTTGAAGATAGGTGCGGGGTGCTCTTACAAATGTCATTCGAAACTTTATCCAATAGACAATGAGCTGAAAAAAAATTCAAAATGGCGGATTTAAGAAGTCTGCCATACAAATTTATTTGGTGTCTATTTCAGAAAGTATAAAAGATGGAAGAGTGGTATCTTGGCAAAAGATGATCAGGACGAGCAGATATATTAAGCGAAATGAAAAAAATTTCAAGATGGCGAAATATTTTTTTATACCAAATTATATTAAGGCGATTAGGAACTATAAAAGACGTAATTGTTCTCCTAGAAAGAGACAGAAAACGATACAATGATGTGTGGGAGATGTGTTCAGGTGCGCGATACGAGTAGGGAAAAATTATGATATTTCGGAAAAACAAGATGGCGGCCGTAGTGCTTTTTGTAACTTTTTTGTTTTCCAACCGATTTCGTTACAACTCACAGTTTATTATTGAAGAAATTAGGAAACGATTAATAGAAAAAGTAGAAAAAATTGGAAAACCAAGATGGCGGCCGAGCTGTAGTGATTTCAAATTTTTGAATTTTCGACCTCAAACCGCGGCGCCACAGATCCGAAACGGGGTAGTTCATGTATAGGGGATATGTTCGGGTGCGGGATGGAAGTAGGGAAAAATAATGACACTTCGGAAAAACAAGATGGCGGCCGATTTGCCGAAATGAACCGATCGAAGGATTGAAGATAGGCGGGGGGTGCTCGACCAAATGTCATTCGAAACTTCATCCAAAGACAATGAGCTAAAAAAATTCAAAATGGCGGATTTAAGATGTCTGCCAATCAAATTTATTTGGTGTCTATCTCAGAAAGTATGAAAGATGGAAGAGTGGTTACTTGGCAAAAGATGATCAAGACCTGAAGGTCTAGGTACTTGATGAATAGGAACAGATTCAAGGTGGCGGATTTTTTTTGCCATAGAAAATATAATTTGGCGAATATTGAAGAGACTACAAGTGTAGAATTATGCAAGATTTTGATACGGTTCCGTTTTACCCACGACGGGGCTCCCTGGGATTACCTGAAAGGAAACTGTTACCAAAATTTAAAAAAATCAGCGCCATTTTGAAATTCTTTGTTAGTTGACCGTTTTCGTTCAAAATCGATATTTAGGACTCCCTGGGATTACAAAACAGGAAACTGATACCAAAGTTTTAAAAAATCAGCGCCATTTTGAAATTATTTGTTAATTGATCGATTTCGTTCAAAATCGATATTTAGGACTCCCTGGGATCACAAAACAGGAAACTGATACCACAGTCTTAAAAAATCAGCGCCATTTTGAAGTTCTTTGTTAATTGACCGATTTCGTTCAAAATCGATATTTAGGACTTCCTGGGATTACAAAACAGGAAACTGAAACCAAAGTTGTAAAAAATCAGCGCCATTTTGAAATTCTTTGTTAATTGACCGATTTCGTTCAAAATCGATATTTAGGGCTCCCTTGCATGGGCCGGAGATAAAAATTTTATCCCCCGATTTTATCCGCTGACATGAGATAAAATTTACTTATCCACCTCTCAGAGCACGGCAACAGGGGAGAGGAGAAGTTTATCCCCGTTTGACATTTCACGGGGACTCGGGGGACTTTTTACCCACCGTTATTTAGCCTTTTTATTTATTTATTTAGGTATAAAATTTTTATCCTGTCCTCGGGGAGAAAATTGCCTCGGCCCATGCTAGGGGGGCTGGGATTACAAAACAGGAAACTGGTACCAAAGTTTTAAAAAATCAGCGCCATTTTGAAATTACTTGTTTATTGACCGATTTCGTTCAAAATCGATATTAGGGCTCCCTGGGGTTATAAAACAAGAAACTGATACCAAAGTTGTAAAAAATCAGCGCCATTTTAAAACTCTTTGTTAATTGAGCGATTTGGTTCAAAATCGATATTTTGGGCTCCCTGGGATTTCAATACAGGAAACTGTTACCAAAATTTAAATCAGCGCCATTTTGAAATTCTTTGATAATTGACTGATTTCGTTCAAAATCGATATTTAGGACTTCCTGCAATTACAATTTACAAAACAGGAAACAGGTACCAAAATTTAAAAAAATCAGCGCCATTTTGCAATTCTTTGTTAATTGACCGATTTCGTTCAACATCGATATTTAGGGCTCCCTGGGATACAAAACGGGAAACTGGTAGGTACCTACCAAAATTTTAAAAAATCAGCGCCATTTTGAAATAATTATTTGTTAATTTACCGATTTCGTTCAAAAGCGATATTTAGGGCTACCTGTGATTACAAAACAGGAAACTGATACCAAAGTTTTAAAAAATCAACGCCATTTTGAAATTCTTTGTTAATTGACCGATTTCGTCCAAAATCTATATTTAGGGCTCCCTGAGATTACAAACCAGGAAACTGGTACCTACCAAAATTTTAAAAAATCTGCCCATTTTGAAATACTTATTTGTTAATTTACCGATTTCTTAAAAAATCAATATTTATGGCTACCTGGGATTACAAAACAGGAAACTGATACCAAAGTTTTAAAAAATCAACGCCATTTTTAAATTCTTTGTTAATTGACCGATTTCGTTCAAAATCGGTATTTAGGGCAAACCACATCCCGTGAGCTGCTTTAGCAGCTCGCGCACAGAGCGAAAAACTAGTTAATATATATATAGCTGCTCGTGCTGATTCACTGATTGATCACCTCTCCTGTAAAATTTTGTATGAACATTTTTTTTTTCACTCATCGTTTCGTATAGAAGACAAAAATTCATTAAGAGGAAAAATACAGAGAGAGCTGATGATTGAGGATTTCGAAGACGGATGAAGAGCACCAGCCAGGGTATCGAAGATAGGTGGGGGGTGCTCGACCAAATGTCACTCGAAACTTCATACAATTGACAGTTAGCTGAAAAAAAATTCAAAATGGCGGATTTAAGATGGCCGCCATACAAATTTCGACGGTGTCTATCTCGGAGAGTATAAAAGATGGAAGAGTGGTTTCTCGGCAAAAGATGATCCGGACATGAGGGTCTACTTGATGAACAGGAAAAAAATTCAAAATGGCGGAATTTATTTTTCCATAGAAAAGGGTATTGAAGATAGGTGGGGGGTGCCCGAACAAATGTCACTCGAAACTTAATCCAATGGGGGCTATCGCGTATGAATTTGCCGCTAGGGGCGCTGGTGTCGCGTGAGGTTCAATATCATTCACTTTTCACTGGTTTTGGCGGGCTTCGTGACATAAATTATAATTTCTTTAATTTACCTGTTGAAAAGTGATCTCCTTCGTGAAATTATCGCAAATATGGATTATTTGGCGATGAATGTGAACGCTTTGAAAGCGGAATTAAGAAAAAGAGGCGCAAAAATAGGCGGCCTCAAAGAGCAGCTAATTCAGAGGTTAGTTTGTTTACTGTTTCCAAACTTATTTTTTGCCAAAAGTATGCTTGTTTGCAGAGGTAACAGCTATGTTTTTTCTTTTTACATATATTTACCTAATATAGGTATTATATATATTTACTTACTAAGACTTCTGCATGAAAGGTTATGGGTTTCATGCACATCAAGGACACACTTACTACATGATATTGAAATAGGTATACCTATGTCTCTGGTTATGTACCCACAGTAGGTATCACTAACGAGAACACACCTATCTTGGGATCAGATTACTATGTGTGAGATGACCAGAATTTAATAATAGTAGGTATTTCTCTTGATTAATATTAGATGTTTCATTTCAGGTTTCTCCAGAAGGATTAATTGGAGAACTAACTAACAGTATTGGAAGTGAAATGTACTTTCTCTTTATAAGATGAGTTTATCAGTGTGATAATTATTATAAGCACATAAAAATGATCAATAATGAATACTTATTGCTTGAAAGAAAGTAGCCCCTACTATCATACATACATGATACCTGCTATTGCTAGAAAATTTTCCAGCTTAATCTAGTATCTACCATTGTTTAGTAGTTTCAACTAACAAAGAAAGAAAGAAAGAAAAGAAAGAAAAAGCGTTTATTTGGAACCACAATACAATAATTATAGTAAAGAGACATGAAACAAAAATATGAGTTGTGTGATCCCAAAATCCCAAAACAACTCAACCATCTTTCAGTATCATATCCATTGTATGGATTTAAGTACAATGTTTAATATTTTTTTGTATAGCAGTGTGTTTTAAAGGGAAAGGGAAGGATAAATATAAGTTTAATAAGTAATTAATTTATTTTTATTTTATTTATTAAGTGCCTATATAATTAATTCCTCAGAATCCTGCGAATTCCTGCGAAACGCCACTAGCCACTGTTTTAGAACAGTTTTATCTTTTGGAAACATGTGTTCTCCTTTTTTTCCGAACAAAACGGAACTGCACAACATTGTGGAACTAGCTACTCGATATTATGATGATAGTTATAAATTATTAAACATAATGAGATTCAAGATTTAAAACTTTGTTTCGACGCCGATCTTATAAAGTCGCCTTTGACAGCTATACCTCTGGGCCTTAGTCAACAGTGGCGCCAACTGGTGAGCAAAGAAACGATAGTCCCCATTGACAGTGAGCTGAAAAAAAAATTCAAAATGGCGGATTTAAGATGGCCGCTATACAAATTTCGTCGGTGTCTATCTCGGAGAGTATAAAAGATGGAAGAGTGGTTTCTTGGCAAAAGATGATCAGAACATGAAGGTCTACTTGATGAACAGGAAAAAAATTCAAGATGGCGGAATTTATTTTCCATAGAAAATGTATGGCGAATATTGAAGAGGCTACAAGTGTAGAACTATGCAAGACTACGGTTCCTTTTCAAGATTTGTTTTTATGGAAGAAATCTCATTTTGACGAATGGTTCGGAGAAAAAAATATGGAGAGAGATGATGATCGAAGGTTCGGATGATGGATGAGGAGCACGGTCAGGGTATTAAAGATAGGTACCTACTTAGGGGCTGCTCCAACAAAAAGGGAGGGGCGGGGGGTTGGTGGTCTTTGTTTTATGTTTTTCCTTTATGAGAATTTTCTTTTACATCGAACGCTTGGCGTGCTGGCGCTTCCACTGTGCTCACTAGCATAGCAGTGTGTTGTTCAGATCAGAACACGTAGACAGTAAACCAGCTGCCCGATTATGTAAGAATTGTCGATCAAATCGTAAAAGTTCGGCGTCAAAGTAAAATAAACCATAACAGCATTGAATTAGAGCTCAATTTCGTGTTTCGAAATTGAGCTCTAATTTAATGCTGTTATGGTTTATTTTACTTTGACGCCGAACTTTGACGATTTGATCGGCCATTCTTACATAATCGGGGGGCAGGATAGTAGGACAGCGAGTAAGTAGGCAGTGAACCACGCGGTCCACTACGCGGTCCGCTGTAGCGGGCCGCGCAACCACGCGCCATACTAGTTAATATATATATAGCTGCTCGTGCTGATTCACTGATTGATCACCTCTCCTGTAAAATTTTGTATGAACATTTTTTTTTTCACTCATCGTTTCGTATAGAAGACAAAAATTCATTAAGAAGAAAAATACACAGAGAGCTGATGATTGAGGATTTCGAAGACGGATGAAGAGCACCAGCCAGGGTATTGAAGATAGGTGGGGGGTGCTCGACCAAATGTCACTCGAAACTTCATCCAATTGACAGTTAGCTGAAAAAAAATTCAAAATGGCGGATTTAAGATGGCCGCCATACAAATTTCGACGGTGTTTATCTCGGAGAGTATAAAAGATGGAAGAGTGGTTTCTTGGCAAAAGATGATCAGGACATGAGGGTCTACTTGATGAACAGGAAAAAAATTCAAGATGGCGGAATTTATTTTTCCATAGAAAAGGGTATTGAAGATAGGTGGGGGGTGCTCGACCAAATGTCACTCGAAACTTCATCCAATTGAAAGTGAGCTGAAAAAATTTTCAAAATGGCGGACTTAAGATGGCCGCCATACAAATTTCGTCGGTGTCTATCACGGAGAGTATAAAAGATGGAAGAGTGGTTTCTTGGCAAAAGATGATCGGAACTTGAAGGTCTACTTGATGAACAGGAAAAAAATTCAAGATGGCGGAATTTATTTTTTCATAGAAAAACTATGCAAGATTACGGTTTCTTTTCAAGATTTGTTTTTATGGAAGAATTCTCATTTTGACAAATGGTTCGGAGAAAAAAGTATGGAGAGAGATGATGATCGAAGGTTCGGATGATGGGTGAGGAGCACGGTCAGGGTATTAAAGATAGACCTACTTAGGGGCTGCTCAAACAAAAAGGGAGGGGCGGGGGGTTGGTGGTCTTTGTTTTATGTTTTTCCTTTATGAGAATTTTTGTTTTACGTCGGACGCTTGGCGTGCTGGCGCTTCCACTGTGCTCACTAGCATATCAGTGTTGTTCAGATCAGAACACGTAGACAGTAAACCAGCTGCCCGATTATGTAAGAATTGTCGATCAAATCGAAAAAGTTCGGCGTCAAAGTAAAATAAACCATAACGGCATTGAATTAGAGCTCAATTTCGTGTATCGAAATTGAGCTCTAATTTAATGCTGTTATGGTTTGTTTTACTTTGACGCCGAACTTTGACGATTTGATCGGCCATTCTTACATAATCGGGGGGCAGGATAGTAGGACAGCGAGTAAGTAGACAGTGGACCACGCGGTCCACTACGCGGTCCGCTGTAGCGGGCCGCGCAACCACGCGCCATACTAGTTAATATATATATAGCTGCTCGTGCTGATTCACTGATTGATCACCTCTCCTGTAAAATTTTGTATGAACATTTTTTTTTTCAGTCATCGTTTCGTATAAAAGACAAAAATTCATTAAGAGGAAAAATACAGAGAGAGCTGATGATTGAGGATTTCGAAGACGGATGAAGAGCACCAGCCAGGGTATCGAAGATAGGTGGGGGGTGCTCGACCAAATGTCACTCGAAACTTCATCCAATTGACAGTGAGCTGAAAAAAAAATCAAAATGGCGGATTTAAGATGGCCGCCATACAAATTTCGACGGTGTCTATCTCGGAGAGTATAAAAGATGGAAGAGTGGTTTCTTGGCAAAAGATGATCAGGACATGAGGGTCTACTTGATGAACAGGAAAAAAATTCAAGATGGCGGAATTTATTTTTCCATAGAAAAGGGTATTGAAGATAGGTGGGGGGTGCTCGACCAAATGTCACTCGAAACTTCATCCAATTGACAGTGAGCTGAAAAAAAATTTCAAAATGGCGGATTTAAGCTGGCCGCCATACAAATTCCGTCGGTGTCTATCTCGGAGAGTATAAAAGATGGAAGAGTGGTTTCTTGGCAAAAGATGATCGGGACATGAAGGTCTACTTGATGAACAGGAAAAAAATTAAAGATGGCGGAATTTATTTTCCATAGAAAATGTATGGCGAATATTGAAGAGGCTATAAGTGTAGAACTATGCAAGACTACGGTTCCTTTTCAAGATTTGTTTTTATGGAAGAAATCTCATTTTGACGAATGGTTCGGAGAAAAAAATATGGAGAGAGATGATGATCGAAGGTTCGGATGATGGGTGAGGAGCACGCGGTCAGGGTGTTAAAGATAAGTACCTACTTAGGGGCTGCTCAAACAAAAAGGGAGGGGCGGGGGGTTGGTGGTCTTTGTTTTATGGTTTTCCTTTATGAGAATTTTCTTTTACGTCGGACGCTTGGCGTGCTGGCGCTTCCACTGTACTCACTAACATAGCAGTGTGTTGTTCAGATCAGAACACGTAGACAGTAAACCAGCTGCCCGATTATGTAAGAATTTTCGATCAAATCGTAAAAGTTCGGCGTCAATGTATAATAAACCATAACAGCATTGAATTAGAGCTCAATTTCGTGTTTCGAAATTGAGCTCTAATTTAATGCTGTTATGGTTTATTTTACTTTGACGCCGAACTTTGACGATTTGATCGGCAATTCTTACATAATCGGGGGGCAGGATAGTAGGACAGCGAGTAAGTAGACAGTGGACCACGCGCTCCACTACGCGGTCCGCTTCATCGGGCCGCGCAGCCACGCGCCATACTAGTTCGTATATATGATCGTTGCAATTTCAGCAACTTTTAAGCTGCTTTCCGTCGCTTTCCGTACGCTCGTTTTGCTTAAGAGGATCGTCTAGTTGTAAATTTTTATACAAAAAGCGATAACGTTTTTCTTCCCGTAAATGTTGTCCAATTTTCATAATTTTTAGAAATGTTGCAGATACAATGAAGAACTATGCTCGTAAGTTTTAATTTTAAAGAAATATTGCTTATGTTAAAAGTTATTTGCGTCAAAATATCGGTATTTTTGACCTAAAAACTTCCTCGAGTATTTTATTTTTTTTAAATTTAACTAAACTAAAATACTAAAAAAATAAAACGTACTAGCCTAGATTAAGGTGTACTGAATCGAATGAGACCAAAATTGTCTAATTTCGTAAACTTTTGGGGAGGGTAAAAACGTTATCACCCGAAACAATATTTCAAGAATAAAATGTAGTCATATGCCTACTGGACTTGCAACTCTCTCTATTGCACGATACGGAGAAGGCAGCGAAGCGTTGTGAAACAGATAGCATTATTGAAAATACCTATTCGCGTCGCGTTTCGTCACTAGACGATCCTCTTAAGGCGATAGGTTTTCTCTTATACGGCTCGGTACGACGTATTTTACACGTTTTAAATTTTAAATTTACAGATAGCTAATTGCAAGGACAAAATAAATATTTGTAGTGGATTTTTAGAATGTTGATGAGTAGGTATTTAATAAAAAGTAGAGATTAAAATTATTCAACGTAATAAAGAAAAGTGACACTAGTATCTAATAAGTAATAACGTTGAAATCAAAATATTAATGTTGCCTAAAGTAAGATCACCTTAAAGCTTACTTTGAAATGATTCAGCAGAGGCATTTGAATAAATCATTGAATTATAAATACATTTTTAACTAAATATGAATACGTTCCAATTTTACAAGTAGATGCAAAATTAGTGTTGACTTTCATTTCATTTCACTTTAAAATGTTAATTAAAAGTATGGTTCAACTACTTGTTAGAATTCAACAAAAGATTGACGGTTCTTTAAAAGCATTCTATTCGAACAAAGTCGCTAGCAAAAAAAGTGTATGAAAAATGAACATCATTTTATTTTCAAACATATCCAAATCAATTTTAACATCAATTTATCAGAAGCACACTAAAATCCATACATCAGCATCAAACGTGACACGTTCTGGATTGACACGGTGACGACGAGCCGACGTGTTATTATTGTGGCCTAGGCATGGAATATTTTCATCAGTTTAGAAAAAAATGATATTAGAAACTTCAATATAATTTTTGAAGACCTAGATCCATATATACGCACACGTATGGGTTTGATGAAAAAAAAATTTTTGAGTTTCAGTTCTAAGTATGGGGACCCCAAAAATTTATTGTTTTTTTTCTATTTTTGTGCGGAAAAAAGTGGCTGTGACATACGGACTGACACACAGACAGACAGACAGACAGACAGACATGACGAATCTATAAGGGTTCCGTTTTTGCCAAAGACTACGGAACCCTAAAAAGTGTCGAACTTTGATGACGTCACAACTTAAAATTTCATACAAAATCCATACTAATCACGCGTTTTGACGTTTGGAAAAAAGTTGCTGATTTGACTAGTTGTCAAATACCCAATTGGGTAGGTATTTGACAACTCTGCAACTCTCCATCAAACGTCAATAGGTACGCGCGATGAGTAAGTATGGGAGCTTGTGGAGCTTGTATGGTTTTGACTTGAGACGTCATCACATCGCACTTTTTTACTTTAATTGACAGTTTGAAATGGTTATCAAACTTAAAAAAACAGACAACGTGGATTTTACGTCTTTTGGGGGCGACCCTTTATGTAAAAATGTCTAAACAAATTTATTTTAGACTCAGGAAACATCCCTATTTCCAATGAATTTATAAAATAACAAGCTAACCCGCCCCTACCGCCGCGCCGAGTGAAAATTTTGAAACTCGTAAAATAGTTAGGTATATGTAGGTATCCCTTTATTTTTAACCGAAACCCCAAATTTCAGGGATAGGTAAAACTTGGAGAATCACGGACTTTCATACATACTTTAATGACTTTAATCTCATAATTAACCCCCTTGGAGGTGGTAAGCCCAAAATTCTTGATATAGGTACCAATTTGATATTTAAAACCGAAAGTATAAATACTTTCTACTTTTTGTGTATAGTTGTGTTTATGATATAATATTTCATTTCAAGCATTTTCATAAATTCCACCTCATATTTTGTTGTACCTATTCTTCGTTTACAACCTTTCCCACTGCCAAATGTCACCGGTAGAGAATAGAGATCTCATAAAGAGATAAGTGTTTCCTTGTCTATGTTTCTGTTATTCTAAGTTATTGGTCCAAAAAAATTTAAAAAATATAATACCTACTCGTGTTAATAAAATAAATTTTTAGGGGCACCTCGTGGTAGAGATCTCATATTATAGAGATAAGTGCTTCTTTGTCTATGTTTCTGTTTTTCTTCGAATTCTATAAGTTATTGGTACAAAAACAATTAAAAAAATAATACTCGTGTTAATAAAATAATTTTTAGGTGCACCTCGTAGTCTCTCAGTGGTAGGTCTGCTTAGGCTGACACCCTCTGGCGGAGTTGCAAGGTGCGAAGCGATTATTTATTTAGTCAAGTCCGGCATAACCACTGCGCTCCCCAGTGGCTGTTAATAACCGAGCATGAGGATTTTCCTCACAAAAAAGGGTATGATTACGCCGTACGCGTAGGTAGCTCTAGTTCGTAGCGTAACGGTACACTATGTAATTAAGTTTTTAGAGGTAGTTAAATTCGTTTTAAATTAATTTTAAAGATAATACGCAATTAATCATAAAAATATTATTTTACAGATGACGCTTATTCGTTTGTTCACTTGAAATTAATTACCAGCATAATCAATCATTCCCGTCGCAACTGATATGCAAGTAGGTAACTATACTTACGAAAAACAAAGTGTGAATTTCTAGTGCCAATGACAAGGATGTTGTTTTTAGGGTTCCGTACCAAAATGGTAAAAATGGAACCCTTATGGTGCGACTTTCTCCGTCCGTCCGTCCGTCCGTCCGTCTGTCACAGTCGATTATTTCAGTAACTATTAAAGCTATCGACATGAAATTTGGAATAGTTGTGTATAATAGTGGCCTAGCACCATTAAAATAAAAAAAAAATCTAAAATTATTTTTAGTTTAATTATTAGGGTTCCGTACCAAAATGGTAAAAATGGAACCCTTATGGTGCGACTTTCTCCGTCCGTCCGTCCGTCCGTCTGTCACAGTCGATTATTTCAGTAACTATTAAAGCTATCGACATGAAATTTGGAATAGTTGTGTATAATAGTGGACTAACACCATTAAAATAAAAAAAAATCGAAAATTATTTTTAGTTTAATTAAAAAAGTGGGAAAATCGGGGGTTTGAAATTTCAAAGTATGATAACTATACTGAGTGGGATATCATATGAAAGGGTATATGATACTTCTACATTCTAAAACAGATTTTGATTTATTTTTATTAATAATAGTTTTTGATTTATCGGGAAAAATGTCGAAAAAAATACCTTACGTGGTGATGATTACTGTATTGAATTAACATTTAACGAACTTGTTCATTGATTTTTTCATTATTGATTATACATGAATTTAGTTTACCCATTTAATTCTTGTAAATAATTTAATTACTATCTAAGTATAATAATAGTGTAAAATGTTAGTACTTAATAATAATAATAATCCTAAATGTTGTACGCCAGAAATGGCTGAATACATGCTGATATTGTGTTCGCAACGAATAAATAAATCTAGATAAATGATAAACTTAGCGACTCTCGCGCAGGGTTTGCTACCTTTTATATATTATTAGCTGATGCCCGCGACTTGGTCCACGTGGATTGAGGTATTTTTGGTTCCCGCGGAAACTCTTTAATTTTCCGGAATAAAAAGTAGCATATATAAACTATATCTGTGCCAAATTTCATCCAGATCCGTTCAGCCGTTCTGGCGTGATTGAGTAACAAATATCCATCCGTCCATCGATACATCCATCCTTCCAAACTTTCGAATTTATAATAATATTAAGTATAAATATTAAGTGAAAAATAATTAATCAAAGTTTTTGGGCGCGAGTACCTATAGTGTTCTGGTAGATAGCGTCCACTGCATCGGTCAGTTCCGGGAAAATGCCGCTTCAAAAGTATTTTCCTCATTAATATTATTACAGTAGTTTCGTTAATTGATATTAGGATAGAATCATCGATATATATGTAGGTACTAGATGGGCCCTTTCATAGAAAAAAATTGGGAGTCCGGCCTGTGGAGCGCGCTCCACACCAGTATAAACCTGTCCTTGTCCCCGCCATAGCGCTGTCCCGCTTTTCAGACTTGATGGCGTTAGTAAAATACGCCCACATTCTTTGTTTGACAGGGCCCGTCTAAGTAAATTGAGGTCGTTGGATAGAATAGAATAGATTCTATTCTTCTATTCTATATTGGGACAGTTAAGAGATGCACAGTCGGTAAATTAGGTAATAATATATCACAGTAATTTGTGTTACGTATAAAAACATTTAAGAAATGTAACTTAATCATATTCCTTATCGACATCTAGGTAGGTATATTGTTCGTAACAAGTTCCGACACTGAAATATCCGTATATTATAATATTGCCCCAAGTCTGAACTGTAAGAATGTATAACTAACTTTGATTGATGAAGACATCTACGATGCTACAGAATTACAACTTGAAATGTGAAAGGTAATATCTGTTGGTCTGTAATTTCTGAGTAAGTAGCAATATATCTAATGTAACACCCTACAAGGTTTAATAGCTTTGATCGTACCTGACGTGCCAAGCAATAATAATCTTACAGCCCGAACTGCCTTCAAGTTGATAGAGATGGATTGATGGGGAATAAAAATAGTCACTTATTTTATTTTCCAATTCAGTAATTCTACTTTCAAATATATTTTCACAACAACCATAAATATGAGGAAGACATAAAACTGATCTGTGGCTATTGAAGTGATAAAGCCACGATGTTCAGTCGTCCCTTATGCTTCAGGCAGTGGCGTGCAGTTCATAGAGGCATAAAAGCACCGCTTGCCCAAATGGAAATATGCTCATTTCATTAACCACCACCACCACCACCACCACTAGAGCCCATTAACGTCCCACAGCTGGGCACAGGCCTCCACTCTCATAGGAGAGAGGGAACTAGAGCTTAGACCCACCACGCTGCTCCAATGCGGGTTGGCGGGCTTTAACGACTATTATCATGTTAGTGATAATAACCGGGACCGACGGCTTAACGTGCTCTCCGAGGCACGGGGGTGAAACACCGCCAACTTCCTATCTCCGGGCTAGTATTGAGAATTTGTAATCAGAAAAACCCAACACTTAATAATGGCCCGACCCGGGACTCGAACCCGGGACCTCGTCAGCCGCAGTCGAACATGATAACCACTAGACCAACGAGGCATTTCATTATAACAGTCAGTAAATAGGTTTTCTGACTAACTTGTGCCTACCCTAGCTTCAAGGCCTGTGCACGCCACTAGGCTGGTTACAATGGCGTCTCAAAAATATGACGACGGCGACGTTCTTGACAAATTCCCTGGCGTAGTTTTGAGCGCTGTGGCCTTAACGTGGGAGGTCCCGGCAGGGTCAATTTGAGAATTTATAATTTCTGAATTTTCTCTGGTCTGGTCTGGCCTGGTGGGTGGCTTCAGCCGTGGCTAGTTATTAGTAGTACCCTACCGGCAATGACGTACCGCCAAGCGATTTAGCGTTCCGGTACGATGCCGTGTAGAAATCGACTAAGGGTATGAGTTTATATAACTGCCATACCCCTAACAGATTAGCCCGCTAACATCTTAGACTGTATCATCACTCACCATCTGGTGAGATCGCACTCAAGGGCTAACTTGCAGTGGAATAAAAAAAATATTGGCAGTCAAAGGGACTGCAGATAGAAGTGAAACTTAAAAAAATATAAAAAAATATAAACCTTAAAACTACGAGATTAAAGTTTAATTACGAATGTAGTATATTTATATTTAAGACCTTTTGTCTTCGTAACAACGTGAGCATGTCGGTGACGCATATCGGTGACATGCGTCAGTCGTCACCTATACCAAAAAGTGCTCAACGCGGCTAAAGAAGTTTTCACTTCAAAAATAGTAGTCACTAGTCAGTCGCCTTGCCTAGAAATTGTATTCAACTTTAGCTCGACGACTACTACTACCCAATGTTTAGATTTTTAGGGTTCCGTAGCCAAATTTGGCAAAAACGGAACCCTTATAGATTCGTCATGTCTGTCTGTCTGTCTGTCTGTCCGTCCGTATGTCACAGCCACTTTTTTCCGAAACTATAAGAACTATACTGTTGAAACTTGGTAAGTAGATGTATTCTGTGAACCGCATTAAGATTTTCTTACAAAAATAGAAAAAATACAATAAATTTTGGGGGTTCCCCATACTTAGAACTGAAACTCAAAATTTTTTTTTCATCTAACCCATACGTGTGGTCTTCAAAAATGATATTGAGGTTTGTAATATCATTTTTTTCTAAACTGAATAGTTTGCGCGAGAGACGCTTCTAAAGTGGTAATGGTTTGAACGAGATCTAGTGAGTAGTTTTATTTGTAATAATTTAAAACTTACTACAGTTTTGTACGGAACCCTCGGTGCGCGAGTCCGACTCGCACTTGGCCGGTTTTTTGTTTTTTTTAATCCACTACAAGTTTAAAAGTACCTATCAAACTGTTAGCAACCTGTTGAGTTTTGTATCAAGGTATTCTGGACTACACTGTAAGAAACTGAGAATGAATAATACAAAGGTATAGGTATGTTTGCATATAGTAGGACACAATAGTGTGTCCACGCTGGGCATACATGATTGATGCATGTTTTTCCACATGAGCGGACCGTCAACATAAGACCACATGAGTGTGATATAGAGGTGGTTAATATAGCACGTAGCGCAAAAGCATAGCACGCTTTTTTTTGATAGCACGGACAGTATGCTTACTCCCAGTTTTAACATTGCAAATACGATTGAGTGACGTGAGCGTTCGATCGCATTTACGTCAAACTAAAATGAACCATAATGACATTGATTTAGAGCTCAGTTTCGTGTATGCATTCACAGTGAGCGCTCCAAACGGTACGTTTCGAAATTTAAATCGGTTGCACTGAATTTGTGGCTCTAAATCAATGCTGTTAAGGTTCATTTTAGTTTACGCAAATGTGATTCACCTCACTTAGTGAGACCGTATTTTAAATTCGATCAATCTCAGAGTAAAGGTACAGCATGCTATCCGAGGAGCCTCTGTGACGCTACGGTGCTACGAATATCGAGCGATCGCGCGCGGCGCTTCGTACTTCGTAGCACTAGTTGCAGCCGTAGCGGTGCCCGCGCTGCTGTGAGCGTACGTCATTACTCATTTATCCTGCCGGCCGCTCACATGCTTTCATAAATAATGCTTTCATGCGTGCTATAGCATAGCATATTTAAAAGCATGCTAGAAATTTATAGTTTATAGCCTGTAGCGTGCTATGATTTTGTAGCAGTTTTGAACAACTCTATAGTGTGATAAGACGCTGGGCGTAGAGCAGTCAGCCGGGGCAGGGTTAATAGGACAGCCCCTTTGACGTCAACACCTATGTGCCGCACCTGCACGTGCCCTGCCTTTGTGTATCAACAATTTCATTACCATTATTAATGTAGAGCATACAGAAAATATGCAGATTATGAAGGCAGGATGGACGTCCCAGGCTATACCCATATTTTTTGTAACGTTACATATTTACCAGTATGTTCACTATACAAATATACGTACTTAATATATAATTTACGATACAATGGAGAAGTTTTCCTTAAAAATTAAGGCAAAATATAACAGAATTATTAAAATATCTCAACAAATGAAAAAAGTTATGGAACTTTAAAGTTGTGTTTGCAAGGATTTATTTCGTTGAGGTAACGTGTGTCACTTTACCTTACGTACATACCGACTTTATAAAACCGATTACTTAAAAGAAAAAAAGGTGTAAAGTATTGGGGCGTGAATAAATAAAATTAGACCTAAAAGCACTAAATATGTGTGAAGATCATTTTGACGAAGCTTTATTTTATCACGTCACACCGTAAGAGACCGCAATCGTTGTGCGTTAAAATCATTGACTTACCAATACCTTAGACGCACCATCGAAACGCAAAAAACGGCTCGGTCGAATTGTGCACAATGAACAATTTTTGCCTCAGTCGCGCATGAGTACACTAGGCGACAAAATGTCGTATGTGTCGAATTGTTATTACAAAATTGAACCCTAACTGTAAAGATATATGGTTGGTTTTTGTGAACCGTTTGGTGTCTCTTTGTCTATTATCTATAGCTGTGTTTGTATAAGCGATTGTGGACGCTTTTTGAGTATTAATTTGTAGGTAATGTTGTATCCTTAGTTGGTAAATCGATGGTTAAAATACTTAAATAATTAACTTCTCAGTAATTTAATGATGGATAAAAAAAACGATTAAATAAATAAAAAAATTCAATAATTTATTAGTTTAGATATACTCGTATACAACTGTGCCCGCGACTTTGTCCGCGTGGAATAGTGACTTTCGGCAGCATTTTTAATTTTTTATGCTAATTATTTTGCAAATAAAACACATTTATACATTAAAATAAGCTATTTACAGTCCCCTTTAGGGTAACAGTTTTACAAACTTTGAATGTCGTATTTATTTATATATAATCAAAAGCCTAAAAAATAAGTTTCAAGCTGCTAGCTTTAAAAATGACGTAATTTCCATAACTTCGTAACTTTCATCCTCTATTTCAACCCCTTACAACCCTTTTTTCGCATTAATAAGTAACCTATGTCCTTTCTCAGGCTCTAGACATGCTCTAGACCGATTTAAATTGGTACAGAGATAGTCTACTATCTCTGTACCAATTTAAATCGGTTCAGTAGTTTAGGCGTGATTGCGTAACACACAGACAGGCAAAGTTACATTCGCATTTATAATATTAGTATGGATTTTAATTCAATTGCGTTAAATAAGATAATTACCACATCTCCCGATAGCTAGTTGAGCCGCTCTGGCTTCATATGGGTGAACTTAATAAACTTACTTAATTATAGCTTTTACTAAGCTAATGCAATGATCGCGATTGATTTGCTCTTATCAGCCGAGGACTTCACCTTTCCATCGAACTATTTTGCAGTAAGTAGTTCGTACTCCGTACTTACAACAAGGAACCAAGTCACAAAATACTAAGTAGGTAACTATTACACTCAAGTAATACTGTGTAAACTAAAGATGCTTTCGGTGGCCACTTCGAAGCAATCTCTATATATAAAATTTATTTTTGGGGCGGATAAACAAATTTCTCAAAAGCCAGCAACGCATTGGCGGTTCCTCTGGTGCTGCAAATGTTCATGGGCGGCGGTAATCACTAACCATCAGGTGACCCGCCTGCTCGTTTGCTCGCTATAATATATATTATTTAAAAAAATAAAAAAATATATCATAGTATGTTTTAAAAACGAAGTTTGACGCGTTATATGAAATTAGAACAGGCATCGTAACTTTGTTGATGGCTTTCAATACACGTAGAGACGAGTCCTCAAATGAATAATGGACATCCCGTTTCGAGACTGTTCGTGCGAATGAATAAGTACTTCAACCACCCCTCAACGTTAAAGAAGTGCGTAGTAAGAAAAGGAAAATAGGTACGAGTATATAGGAACTATGTAGGTATACGATATTTCTTTCATAATAACACCAACAGAGTACTTGAGGCTGAAAACTGAAGCATCTCTCATGCTAAGAATGTGCTCATCAGATTTTTGTGATTTTTCTTTTATTCCAGTACCAGTTAACCCATGATTGTCCATGTGACCCAGAATTATGTAGTACCAGATGATGCCCGCGACTTCGTCCGCGTGGATTAAAGTTTTTCGATTCCCGCGGGAACTCCTTAATTTTCCTTTTTTAAATAAAAAGTAGCTTATGTCCTTCCCCAGGGCACAATCTACCTCTGTACCAAACTTCGTCAAAATCGGTTGAACAGATGGGCCGGGAAAGCGTAGCAGACAGACAGACGGACAGACAGACAGATACACTTTCACATTTATAATATTAGCGGGACACAATCTACCTCTGTACCAAATTTCGTCAAAATTGGTTGAACAGATGGGCCGGGAAAGCGTAGCAGACAGACAGACAGACAGACGGACAGACAGACAGACACACTTTCACATTTATAATATTAGTATGGATGTAGTGGAGTGTAGAATGTAGATGGTAGTGGACTAACCAAGTAGAAGGTAGGGCGGTTATATTACACCTATTCTGTGGTTATAATAAACCCATACCCTACGCGACTTTGCCAGTAGTAGGTATATCAGTAACTACTATTACGTAATGTGGTAATGCTTTAGTCTAGAGTAGTTTAAGTAAATATTGCTTACCCAAAATTAAATTATTTACATAAGTGAAAGTGAAAATTCAATGTTTCAGTAAAAATAAAATGCTGCTAGCCTACGTAGTGAAGGCTTGATTAAGAAAACCTATAAACGTTCATATCAACGAATATACAAGTCAACCTGTTGCTGTAAATACCAAGCTTGGCACAGTGCCTACATTGTGGATTTTCGTATCAAAGAGGAAATTTATGAGTACTTCAACCACCAATATACCTAACAACTTTACGAAATGGACTGGGTAATTTGCAAGTATTTTCTCGTCATTAAAAATGAAATCAATATTAATTTTACAATTAAAGTCCTAACTAGGAGGACTGCAGTTAAATTAAATCTAAGACTTACAAGTAAGAGCGGTAATAACTATTTTTTGATGTGTGGTAGAGGTATAGTCATCCAAATATTTAAAATTGGAAAAAGTGACTGACCGACTGATCTATCAACGCACAGCTCAAACCACTGGACGGATCGGGCTGAAATTTGGCATACAGATGCTATTTTGCATGAGCTATTTTGACGTAGGCATCCGCTAAGAAAGGATTGATGAACATTCAACCCCTAAGGGGGTGAAATAGAAATTTGTGTAGTCCACGCGGGAAAAAGCTAGTATAGTAGTAGGTTTATCGCTTTGATGGGTGGAGACATCGCCTAAAATTGGAAACTTTGAAGCTTGGCAAGTCTAACCTTGATTTATTTAAGACTATATTTTCTCTTTGAGATCCCTGATTTCGTTTGGTTATCAGATGGTGTAGAAATCGAAAAAAACTGTTAATCTGTAGTCTTGAACAGATTTCATTATTCTATTCAAAGCATGTTGTTGATTCATAAAAAAACACCTTTCGTCTGGTTATCAGATGGGTGGAGGTCGTTGTATAGCGCGGGATCTTAGAACATAAATTATGGCAATAGAATACCAAAGGTACACTTACGAACCAAACAAGATTTAGATGTTCAATATTCCTAGAGCAATACTGAAACTTCAACATAACTTTGCTTACTTTGCTTATTAGTGTGGATTGAGGGAGAATTCATCATTTTCCGATCAAATGTCAAGTTTGGATTAGTCTAATACTAGGGGTACCTAACTACCTCTCTATACTTTTAGTATCTAGACGAAATCAACTAAAAAGTGGATGATGCCCGCGAATATTCCGTGTGGGTTAAAGTTTTTGGAATCACTCGGGAACTCTTTGATAAAATAGCCTTTTTCTGTCCACGGGATTTAACCTACCTCTTCAGATAACAACAGATGTGCCAAAAGGTAACTGACGGACTGACAGATGAATTTAGAAAAAACCGCTAATGAACTATTTTTACCGAAATATTTTTTTTTTAAATTATAAATTAAGATTTTACGAATTGGTACTTGACCATTTGATAAACATATTAGACTGGTATATGTGCATACGAATTAGTTGGGATTTATGGACACTGAATCGAATATCATTGCGAGGAAAATAGGAAAAGGTTTGAATAATTACTTAATTACAAAAATATTGTGGGCACATACACTCAAATTTTGAAATATTAGCAAGGGCATAAATATACAGTCACAGTTATAATAGTAATTTTAAAACCACACATACTTATTTTTGTTTTATTATTTCTTTTAACCCTCTTAGTTATCCCAAGTTGTATGTTGAACTAAAAAAGCTTTTAGGCACCTTTTACCCGAAGTCCGTGGTGGCCCATGTCGACCGCATCCATTTTCACCAATAGCTACTCGACATGAAATATTTCTCTGGAGACCTTATCGACTGGCTTCAGGTTTCATTTAGTACTCTAGGGCATTATGTTAACTAAATACTATTTTTTTTCTGTGACTCCGTTCTAAGTAAACTGTGTTTTTTAAATACCGGTGAACCTATGAACAAGTCACAGTGTCTTTTTTTTTAATGTGTAGGCTAGCGCTTGGCTGCAATCAGACTTGCTTGCATGTGGTGATGCAGCCTAAGGTGGAGCGCGCTTGCCTAGAAGATGCCTATTCACTCATGATTTGAAGGTACCTATATTAAACGGTCTTCTTCTTCTTATTTTGTTTTATGTCTTTAAGTAGTGCCACACCAGCACAATGCCACGTGGAGAAGTCACATTGTCATATTGTTTCATTATTTTGTCTGTTGGTGCATCTAGCGTTGGCGCATAATTAATATATTTTGTATAAGCAGATATTTTCTGGAATTGTGGGAAAGTTTCACGAACAAAAGGTAGCGTGCAAGTTTCGCTGTATTTTATTCCGGGCAGCAGCTAGTGGCAAATAAAAACAGACAACTTACTAAAACATTAACGTTTCTTGCAAACCGTTAATTCCACTTACTCAATGAACAAACTTGTTTATACGATAAGGTTCATATTGTAATAACAACCCCAAGGTTTACTATATTTACTATAGGACTATATTATATCATACGTACTAATATCATAAATGCGAAAGTGTTTTGTTTGTTGGTGTGTTTGTTTGTTGGTTTGTCCTTCAACCACGTCACAACACGACGTGATTTTTTGCATGGGTATAGTTGAGGACCTGGAGAGCGGCATAGGCTATTTTTTATCCCGGAAAAAAGGAATTCCGAGAATTGTAGGAATTAAAAAACTTATTCGCGGAAATTCGCGAGCATCAGCTAGCAATAAATAAGTATCTGTTTCTCGTAGATAATAGGAAAACCAACAAATTAAGTTATCCACGTCGAAAGGTTGAAAGGCATGATGTACGTTAGCGGGCAAAGGAAATAGTTCGGGGACGCCTCAGAGTGAATACGTGCTCAGAAAATCATGTCGACAGCTATTATATAAATCTGAAAGGGACACTAGGTGCCACTTATTATTGTTGCCATTAATAAGATCGTACTAATGTAGTACTCAATCTGGAGAGTGTTTTTCCCATACTTTTTTATTCACGACTCTATTGCATGCTTACATAGGTTGCTTCATGTTCACAAAAACCTTAACGCTCTACTTACGGATTTAGTTTTTTTTTAAATACCGTGAAAACTGTTTGATTTTCCGAAAATACAACCCAAAAAACAGTTAAATTGGCTTAATGGGTTTTAAAAAAGTAAAGAGAGACAAAATAACTTTCGGATGTAGGTACCTACCAATAGTATGAGTAATGATTTAGAGAATTTGTAAGGTTTTATAAAATAACTAGATGATGCCCGCGACTTCGTCCGCATGGATTCAAGTTTTTTTTCAGGGAAAATAGTAGCATATATCCTTCCCCGGGATCTTCAGACCTATCTTTATAGCAAATTCCATCAAAATCGGTTGAAAAGATGGGCCGTTTAAGCGTAGTAGACAGACAGACACACTTTCGCATTTTTAATTATATTACCTACTGAATGTGCAGAATACTGATGACGTTTATTATTGTACCTAATTTAAATTCAAATATTTTTTATTCCAATAAACTTTTACAAGTACTTTTGAATCGTCAAGTGAATCAACCATTGGTTCGGAATACCATTCCTACCGAGAAGAACCAGCAAGAAACTCGGTCTATATGATAATCTAATTTTTATATTCATTTGAAAAAATATTTGCCCATCCATTTCAACAATTTTAACCGCAAACAAAAAGGTTCTTCGTTGTAGTAGGTAGATTCTATAAAATTCTCGGTCCTTAATACCTTGTTGAGAATATCTGCCGTCCGCATCGGTACTCAACGTTCCCGACCACTCCAGTGTTATTATTAGAAGCTTTATGCTCGAGTGAACGTAAGTGCATATAATTTTGATGCTTTTCATCATAGATTTGGCAAGTGACTGATGTATGTGTTGTTTCATCGATAATTTAAACCATTACCGGTAAATAATATTTTAGTTTTAATTATTAGGTATTTATTAGGTATTTATAGAGGAACATAAGGTACATGTTACAATGGTAGTGATACCTTCTTAAAATCAACTTTTCAAATTTTAAAAATAATGTGTTTTGACTCGACGATAAATCATCTACCTAAGTAAAATCACACGCCCCTCATTTTAAAAATTAAAACAATGTTTATAATGACGCTTAATTAAAAAAAATCAAAACAATCAAATAAATATTATAAATGCGAAAGTTTGGATGGATGGATGTATGTATGGATGTATGTTTGTTACTCAATCACGCTCCAACGGATGAACGGATCTGGATGAAATTTGGCACAGAGATAGATTATAGTCTGGAATAGCACATAGGCTACTTTTTATCCCGGAAAATTAAAGAGTTCCCGCGGGAACCGAAAAACCTCAATCCACGCGGACGAAGTCGCGGGCATCAGCTAGTATCTTATAATAATTGGAAATCAGGACAAACATAAAACTAACAGTAGCCGTGGATATTAAGACTTTTGATAGATCCTTTATTTAATAATCACTAAAAAATAATTTATTTGAGTAGTAGCCCACTCAATTCCCATTTCTATGCTGACAGAAGTCCATATTTTTACAATTTTTAATAATTCGATTTACTAAATAGACAATTTGAATTATTTCTTCATAAGAAATCTAAATTGGATGCTGAAGTACAAAATTGATTGACTTGAAAACTCGTAATGAAAAGCTGCCATTATTCAAATAGCCAAGGAAGGAAGACGTACCTACTTACCTTATTATAATTTGAACAATAAAATATTTCATTAGGTCCTATTTTTCATAATTAATCGAAAGCTTATATTGTTGATTGCTTAAATCGAAGTATTTTTTTCATAAAATAACAAAAACACCCGTTAATGAATGAAATGTTCGATCATATATAGGTACTAACATTAATTATTGTAAAGTATTGTACTGTTTGTATTTGTACATTTGCATCGTCAGATGTTGTTAGTCCGTTGGTATATAAATCTACCAATGGCCCTTGTGATAGGTCCAGAATAGGTACAGGAATGAAGCCATTAAAATTCCTACGTTCAGAATCGAATGATAAGTTTTCATGTAGCCTCTAAAAAATTTGACCTGTCCAATAATAAATAGATTTATTATTTATAAAATAATATAAAAACGCTTCAAACACTCAATATGATCACTACTATCATTACGTACTCATATTATTAATGTGAAAGTGTAATTATGTCTGCTACGCATTCACGGCCCATCTTTTTAACCAATTTTAGTGAAATTTGGTATAGAGCTAGGCAGTGTATCTCGGGGAAGGACCAGCTACTTTTTATTCCGCAAAAATAAAGGAGTTCCCGCGGGAATAAAAAAAACAACCTGAGCGGACGAAGTCGCGGCCACCATCTACTTAGTATTACGCATTATAACTGCTGTGTATAGCTAACAAATCTCGTTTTCTTATTTGCTCGTATACAGAGAAATTAGGAATGATTGATTAGGTACTTTTCCTGGTGACTGCGTTTACGATACAGAGAATGATATTAATACAATGTTAGATAGGTATATGTATGTAAATGTGTTCTGTGTGTTCGCAAATATATATACCAAAAATAATTTCTTTTGTAGTACCAACATAAGAATTTATTTTTGGTAGGTACATTTTTGGTATTTATGAGAATATGCCACTTTGGTCTCAGAATTATTTTGAAGACAATATTCTTATGCTTAACATTTTCAAATAAAAGGCCTTCAATAATATCGAGGGCACTAGGTGCATTTTGTCTTGTACCTAATGTAATAAATAGGTAAATTAATTTTACTATTCTCACATTCTGTCCCACAGTCCATCATGTTGGTCAAGTGCAGATTGGCAGACTTCAGATACCTTTTAGAACATTATGAAGAGATCTCGCTATGACCGCTCTAATCTTTCAAATCTTTATCACAACTGTGACGAAATTATCAAAAATTGGCAAATAGAATGGGTGAACTAAATTATTAGGTATTAACTTACGTCAGTATTTCGCGTTACATACACAAAAGGCCAACCACGTCCGGTGATTGTCTTCTATTAGTTATGCACATGAAAAAAATATGAAATGTTAAATTTCCTGGAACCTTGGTTCGAGATGAACACAATATCAAACGTTTTTAAGTATAATATAATATAACGATAGTGAAAAACTACTTTGGCAAAGGAGTCAAAATAATGGTAATGACAAAAACTAAGTTAAATTGAATTTGCATATTAATTTGTTCCCCAGAATCTACCATGCAAATGGTAAACAATAAAAACAATTAATCATAAGATTTTTGTTTTACTTAATAATATGTAAGTAACCTGCCTCGTTGGTCTAGTGGACCTGCCTCATTGGTCTAGTGGTTAGCATGTTCGACTGTGGCCGACGAGGTTCCGGGGTCGAGTCCCGGGTCGGGCCATAATTAACAGTTAGGTTTTTCTCACTAGAAATTCTCAGTACTAGCCCGAAGTTAGCAGTTAGGAAGCCTCGAAAAGCAGGTTAAGCCGTCGCGTCGGTCCCGGTTATTATCACTGACGTGATAATACCCGTATTGGAGCAGCGTGGTCCAATGCGGGTTGGCGTCCCACGGCTGGCCTGTGCTCAGCAGTGGGACGTTAATGGGCTGTAGTGGTGGTGGTGGTGATGTAAGTAATAACCATGTAAGTAATCTATACTTATAATAAAACTGTAACATGTCCAATTCTGTACATTGAAGATATTTTGAAATTTTTTTTTTGGAGGGCACTCATTATTCGATACTGAAGCCAAATCTGTAATTTTTTTCATTTTTGTCTGTCTGTCTGTCTGTCTGCCTGTCTGTCTGAATCTTGGCCGCGCATCACGCCGAAACTACTGAATGAATTCAAACGAAACTTGGCACGATTTGAGCCCATACTACGAGGTAGGACATAGGATACTTTTTATCCCGAAATTCTACCCCCGAAGGGGTGAAATAGGGGTTGAAAGTTTGTATGAAAGTCCTTAATTTCTCAAGCTAAAGCCATGAAACTTGATATATGAGCTGCGGGTTGAAATAGGAGACATACGTGTTTCACAGTTTTTGAAAATTCGACCCCCAAAAGGGTGAAATAGGGGATGAAAGTTGGTATGAAAGTCCTTCGTTTCTCAAGATGTTTTACAAGTTATATCAACGAAACTTTTTATTTTGACTTACGGTAAAAAATAAAGAAGTACGTGTGTCACAGTTTTTCAAAACTCCACCCCTAAGGGGTTGAAATAGGGGGTGAAAGTTTGTATGAAAGTCCGTCATTTCTCAAGTTATATCGATTAAACTTGGTATACAAGCTACCGGTTGAAAATGAAGAAATAAATGTTTCACAGTTTTTCAAAATTTTACTCTCAAAGGGGTGAAATAGGGGTTGAAAGTTTGTATGAAAGTCCTTCATTTCTCAAGCTATATCGATGAAACTTGGTATACAAGCTACCGGTTAAAAATGAAGAAATACGTGTTTCACAGTTTTCGTAAATTTTACCCCCAAAGGGGTGAAATAGGGGTTGAAAGTTTGTATGAAAGTCCTTCATTTCTCAAGTTATATCCATGAAACTTGGTATATGAGCTGCGGGTTAAAAATGAAAACATACGTGTTTCACAGTTTTTCAAAATTCCACCCCCAAAGGGGTGAAATAGGGGTTGAAAGTTTGTATAAAAGTCCGTCATTTCTCAAGTTATTTCGATGAAACTTGGTATATCCACGCGGACGAAGTCGCGGGCATCAGCTATAGTTACTTAATAAATTCATAATACTCAACCTCTTTATTTTAACCTAACCTCATAAGCTTACTATTCAAATGACATCAATGCCGGATTTCAATTCACATGAATGGAAAGTTATTCAATGAAAATATATTTGAACCGGAATTGTACGAAATGAAATGATTACTGTTACAAAGGCGTCAACTAACCACCGAAGAAAATAAATAATTCGTGTGAAAATTCTCATTTTTTTATAGTAAAGTTTGATTCTTCTGCATCATCAATGATTATTCAACATTTTATGCATATCATACCTACCTATGATTAATGAAAAAGTCAAATTAAGTACTTCTATAAATCTATAAGCGAGCCCGATTCTGTAACGAAGCTGGAAGCTTTCCTCGAAAACGCTGCCTATTTTTTTTGAGATATAACAAAACAATGTATGATGGAATTATGCCTCTTTTACAGGTCTACAGAAAAGTCCGCGATAGTATATGTCTATGTTTTAAGGATAGCTTACTATACCCATTTTAAAGTTTAAAACAATGCTCACCTAATATTACAATGTGGTAATTGGGAAACTATTTTGAGGCATACGCTATTAATTCTTATCAAATTAAATAATATGTTAGTTACTATTAGGCCTTTCATGCACATAATAATTTTGATCTTTACACCACAATAAATCTCAAGCGGTCTCACTTCTTGAAATTTGTACGAAAATCGAACCTAACGCGAGCGAAGACGCGGGCAAAAGCTAGTCAAATTTGTAGGTAGTAAAGCAAATAAATATTAATAGCCTGCCAACCCGCATTGGAGCCGCGTGGTGGATCTAAGCTCTAATTCCTGCTCTCCTATGAGAGTGGAGGCCTGTGCCCAGCAGTGGGACTTTAATAGGCTGTGTGTGTGTGTGTAAATAAATATTATGCATGTCGTCGCCAGACAGAGACAGAGACATGATCACAGATTTTGTAAGAGTCATATTTTGATCAAAGAAAGAATAATTTTGACTAGCTATACTTACTTGGTGAATAATGGTAATGGAGTCGAATCTAATAATAACTACGCGCATACTATGCTTCAGGTCATATTATGCTAGGACCATACTTGCCACAGGTACTTATGCGCCATAATACTAAGTATCTGCTGTATACAAGTAATAAAGTATGTGTTTTTACATATTTTACGCAGAATACATTTATAATTTAGTAGTGGGCTTGGCAGACGTTATCCTGCCCTGATCCCTAGACCCGATCGCAGTGCCCATATTAACCATCCTGGGAACCACTCAAACACTCCATAAAATTCCATCAAAATCGTTCTAACCGTTCTGAAATGATGCGAGAACATACATTTCCATAGTCGTTGAGTTTTCTGAAATTTTCCAATCTTCTGCGCAATTTTCTTAATTTTTCTTTCCGTAAGAACCTTCTACAAAGTATTAGAAAACTTTTGAAAAAAGATGAATGAAATCGGTAAAGTCGTTCTCAAGTTATCGCGTCATCGACGGAAACAGGGATTCATTTTTTAGTATTATATAGAATAATGAACTTTAAATAACTTATATTACAAACACGTTACATCTATTACATTCAAATCATGCAGAAGGGGGTTGCGAACGTGCGAACGATCGACCTCTTAAGGAAGACTAGGGTGTACTCTATTTGCACATTACCATTTGGAAGAATGGTTGAGTGTGGTGTTAAAGAGGAACAGAAAAGATTGTATGACTTTTGTAACAGAAATCAAGAAGGTTCATGAGTTCTGATATCTACCGGCGGTGAGGAGCACACGAGTGTCCATCGACTGTTGCACGATGACGTTCGCAGCCCCTGGAACTCGGGGTCGGAGACAGTCGCATGCGAAGCGGGAAGGGCGACGGTGGGGCAACATGAACGGGGCTCACTGAGAGGATGGTGCGGCGGCACGGAGAACGTGTAGTACTTGGCTGTTTGGTTGTGGGCGCGAAGCACCGAGCTGTGGGTCAGCGTCACCACCACCACGAGAACCGACGCCAGCGCCAGAGCGAAGAACGACGCGGCCACAGCGGCGACCACACGGCGGCGGCGGGCTTCTTTGCCCGCATCCTCGGGTGCGCCCTCCGGTTCGGCCGCAACCGCGGGGGTCGGCTCCGGCGACCGGCTCCGAACGCTGGGTCCGCGGCTGTTGGGCAGCTCTAGGGTGTGACGGCGCGAGCGCCGCGCGCGCTCGCATTCCGCCGCCGACGAGTGGTGGCGCCGAAGACGATGAGGAGCTCCAGAAGTGACCCTGCATGACGCCGATCGCAACGTACGGGCCGGCACCATCAAATCATCGCTGGCTACGCGCGGCACTCGACCCGAGTGAACAGAGCGAAAAGAGTGGTCCCGCGCAGATCCACTCGGAAAAGCGAGATCGACAGAAGCGCGGGAAGAGTGTCTCGAGAAGCGATCTCGATCGCGATGATCCACGCGTACCGACATGTTGCGAGCGGAGCGCGCGGCGGCGGCCGCCCGAGTGACGGAGTCCCCCCCGCGTGGTCACGCGCGACACCGTGCCGCCTGCCGTGCCGGCGAGACGCGACGTGCCGCGCAATCGTGTTTACATTTCGCCCCCAATAGCGCAACGAAAGCTTACAAAACATACCTTACGCGAAAACGTATTTCCACTTCATGTGACTCGGTTCAGTATTTACTCGCCCAAAGTTATTTAAAATTGCCTCTTAGTATTGCGCTTAACCCTTAACAACACTCTTGTCTCGTTGTCGTTACTTTCAGTCACCTAATAACACACATGAGGGATCTTGCCCGTCCATATTTTTTACATCCTGCTGACGAACCTAGACTACATTTATCCTGAAAAATTAAATAGGTCGTTCCTTCGGGATTTAAAAAAGCCAAAGTTGCGGGCTGGTATGAAATTTTGTTAAATTTAAACTAAATAAGCCTGCTGAATATACTTATCCTAAAAAAACATTAAAGTGTGAAATTCTTCGTATCAAAAATCATTAACATTATGGCCAAGTTATTTGCTAGGCATTTGTTAGAAACATTTTTAATCCACATATTCAAAGGCGTTTAAAATAATGCCTAGCCAACAAAATAACTTGGTCATAATTTTCATCTCAGTACTTTAAATGGACAATATTTTTGATAGGAAGTTGGCCATATAATTTTTGGGAAATGTTTTTTGTGATTTCATGTCTTTTTTCTAAGTACATATTTTATCTGCTTACCAAGAATAAAGATAAATAAAAGGTATGGTGGTGATTTTTGGAACACTGCTGATGTTAAGGGTTAACATTTAAATTCGAGCAAAGATTGGCTTTTTGAAGATGTTTATTCACTGGTCATTTACTCAACTGATTTCCTTCAGCGTATTGACACAAGCTATACTAAGAAACGAGTTAGGAAACTGAATGGATTTGAAAATTATCGAAAGTAAGCCTTCAATGGCGAGGTATTGAAAATTTTCCTAAATTTGGCACTTATATCATTCGTAGCGTCTAGTAGATTCGATAATTTAATACTATGCCGAATCATTATTTCTTTACATTTTTGACACTACAAGTTAGCCCTTGATAGCGATCTCACCTGATGGTAAGTGATGATACAGTCTTAGATAATAGCCTCTTAGGGGTAAAGCATATTAAACACGTAACTACCCCTAATCGTTTTCTACACGGCATCGTACCGGAACGCTAAATCGTTTGGCGGCACGTCATTGCCGGTAACTAGCCACGGCCGAAGCCACCCACCAGACCAGACTCAGACTAGAAAAAAATCAGAAATTATAAATTACCAAATTGACTCTGCCGGGGATCGAAGCCGGGACCGGGACATTAGGAAAACAAAACTCACACTGCGTCAGGGAGGTCGTCTAAATTGTAAAAAGTCACATATATAAAATCATGAAGCACAACATACCTACGGCTCATAATACCTGTGCCCATTGCATAGAAACGACGGAGTATAGGGACAAATACAAAATAGAACACCGTTCTCTTTTGTTGTCAAGTTAAATTGTCACTCGCGCGGGAAGCGACTGATAGAGAAGTTTCTCTATATCGATGCAGTAGAGTTACTGCATCGACAGTCCACACTATTGAATGGGCTACATTATATTATCATATCATTAATTATTATGACTTAAAATGTAATCTAATAAAACGTTTATTTTAAATATCAAATGCCATACGTTTAAAAAAACCGGCCAAGTGCGAGTCGGACTCGCGCACCGAGGGCTCCGTACTAATCTGTAGTATAAAAGTAAAAGTTATTTGATTGCGTTGACATAGAAGTTTGATTTTGTAACAGCTTAAAGGTATAATTATAGACCGGAGTATTTGATATGAATTTCAATTTAATACCTCTACGCGTTCATGAGGAAAGGTGTAGTAAGTTTAAATTTATTAAAAATATTTTTATTATATAATGTAACTAAAAATTTATGCTTTTTGCAATTTTTCCTTTATCTGTGCTATAGGACGTTGCTTCGTACCAAATTTCAAGATTCTGAGTTCACGGGAAGTACCCTGTAGGTATTGATTCCCTTGCGAGTGTCGAAAATTTGCAGCATAAACGGTTGTATCTTTTGATTGCGTTGGCTTAGAAGTTTGATTTTTTACAGCTCCAAGGGACAAGGGACAGTAGACCTGAGGATTTGATATGAATTTCAGCTTGATACGAGTACCTCCATGCGTTCCTGAGAAGAAGGGTCTTGACAGACAGACAACAAAGTGCAAATATAAGGGTTCCGTTTTTTCCTTTTGAAGTACGGAACCCTAAAAATGTGCTATGTCACTAAAGATGTTTTAGACAAGGTATACCTGATATGTAGATTATTCATAGCACCGATATATGAAATAAAATGAAATAAATAAATTCTTTAAGTAAGTGTAAATAATACTAGTGTGCTTAAAATGAAATGAAATTATTTATTTCACGTAGGACCACTTGTATCACTTATGATATCTCAAGACTCTAACTACCACCGATTTGGAAAGCAGATTCTACTTCAGAACCGACAAGAAACTCAGAAGTTGCTCTTTTTTTAGAGATTTTTTAATATGTAGCTAATACCAAACGTATGTATTCTTAATGTAACAAGAATTACACTGACTTGTGGACTGCTGAAACCGCTGAAACTGCTGCTACCGATGAACACACATATTATAATATTAAAGTCCAAAAGATTAAAATAGGCTATAAAGTAACTTGTTAAAAACATTATCTTACTTTGTACTTAGATTAGTAATCATATCATGATTAGAAGTACCAAAATTTTTTTTCGCATAAATAACTACCACTTAACATCAACACAAATAATAACTTGGCTAATTTTACTGTGTTATGTATAACATCAATCATCAGTAATAGAGCTTTATGTTCCCTTAAAAGAACATTTTACTTGATAACGACTAACAAAAATTTGGTGGCAGCGATCATTTTTTTTTCAGTGTATTGAACAACTGCTGCAAGGAATAAAACTGTCTGACTGCTGAATTGAAACCTGATTTTTTCAATTCAATGAAACTTACAAATTAATAACCTCTACTTAACAAATGCTGTTTTCACCTCTCATGCTCTAAAAAGATGTCACTATAGCTTAGCGTAGGCGGACTAAAGTTAGCATTTAGGGTCTAGGGATTAAAGTAATTAGTTTTTTAATAATTGCTGGCGTTATTATTTTTTTTAATAATTTCTGGCGTTATAGGTTGTAAATGGGTGGTAAAAAATTAAAGTCTATGGTTAATATCAACAGCACAAAATGGCCCAAACTAATGTCACAGACACAGTCTCATAAGATACGTTTTTTCCTACCAGTCGTTCAACGAAGGCATCTAGACAAAGCAAAGCGGCAGGGTGATAGGGGCGTAACGAATGAAACTAGCTGATTTTTTATAATACAAAATTCTATCACGCTAATGTCTTTTATGCAGTACCGTACAGTACAGTATCTATAGGACTGCTAAAACTGTCATGGTATGATGGTAGTCAGGTCTAACATTTGTGTGAGCGTCGACTCACTGTATGAAATTAATAAATAGTGACGCTATGTTAATACGATCCACACAGAAACTACTTTAAAAAAAAAAACATACGCGCCGAATTGAGAACCTCCTCCTTTTTTGGAAGTCGGTTAATAAAGTTGGTAATGCGGATTGCCCCGAAATCTCTAATATTTTTATTGTAATCAATACATTTATTTAAAGAGATGTTTATTTAATCCATTTCGGATTTAACGGAAGGTGAAGGCATAGGGTAAAGTGAATGTGACTATTTATTTGTAAATATCATCAAGTGAAAATAAAGATCTTATACCTACTATTAAAATGAAAGAATAAAATGGCAAAAAAATTATTAAAAATCGTTATTTATTTTATTTTCTCGAATCGAAGATAAAAGTAGAGTGTTTACCACGGGACTAAAAGCCATTCTACTCGACACTATATATAGCATACCTCGCTACGCTCGGTAAGCATCTCGTATGAAATGGCTCATTTTAGTCCCTTGATGAACAATCTACTATTTACACAGTATATTAATTCCAAACCATGATAAAAAGCACTCTAAAAATGGAAACCACTTTATATTATACTCGTAAGTATCGAAAATTCGTGTTCACGGTTCAAATTTCTCTGACCCATGTAACAATAATTTATTTAGCCTGGGGATGTAAGTAATGAACTTCCGTAACCGAAACTATCGGATATACTTAATCCATTATATAAATAATATCTGATACTGAAAAGAATCTCACCCAGCCATATCCACTATCCATACTTTTAAATTAATTTATTTTTTTATATTATAACTAAAAGCGTCTGAATGAAAGTGATACGCTTTCACGACCCATCTTTTCGACCGATTTTGATAAAATTTGGTATAGAGGTAGATTGTATCCCCCGGAAGGACATAGACTACTTTTTATTCTGGAAAATTAAGGAGTTACCGCAGGAATAAAAATAATTAATTACGTTAAACGTAATAAACGCGAATTCGCGGGAATCATTTAGTGCGAGTCTAAGGGTTGCCTGCACGTGCAATTTTAATCCCGCGGGAACTCTTATTTTCCAGGATTAAAAGCCTATAGATAATAGATATCCTTTACCGGGATCCAGCCTATGTATGTAGATACCTACCAAGTTTCGTAAAAATATAAGTGAGAATTGTGTCAAAACAAGTAAAACGATATTGTAGCGCAGGTTGTAGTATAAATATTTAGTGCTTCTAAAAAGTCCACAGAATGGAAGAGAAAGATTTTCCGCTTGTCAAGTTCCAGAATGAATCACAAAATGAAGTTCCAGAGAGGAAATTAAAAATATTTTGTACAAATAGGATTCTACAATCACGAAGTAATGGATCGGCGTGATGTTTTGTATGCTCTTAGCGGATGCCTACGTCATAAAAGCTATCTATCTGCATGCTCAGCCCGATCCGTCCAGTGGTTCGAGCTTTATGTTGATAGATCAGTCAGTCAGTCTGTCACCAGTTACCATTTCCTTTTATATATTTGGATTACAATTTTTTTTCAAAAACAATTCGGGTTTACAAGGTAACAAGGTTTTTTTACACTATTTTTTTTATTACATATAGCATAAATTGAATACATAGTAGTCTTTATCCGTGTGACGGGCCACTAATATAGGCAAACACAACTATTCCAACTTTCGCCACTATCGCTGTAACATACTATACATAAACAAGTATCTACTATCTAGGCATGGAGACGGGAAAATGCATTATTCATGACCCCGATCTCAATAAGTGTCACAGTGTTAACAGTGGTTGTTGAAAAATCTTCAGGGCTCTCTTCGCCGCCGCTCTTTTATTCGCTGAACAGCGGAAATAGAGCGGTATTGCATTTCATTTTTTTTTGTATAGTTATACGAATAAATTAATGTGATTTCCTATTTTATATTTTTTATATTTTATCGGGAATGTTCATTAGAATAGGTACTTTGGTTTTTTAGCTAAAAGCTAATAAAAAGAAAAGTCATGACTAACTCATTTGCTGACTGCCTATCATCAGTGCTAACCCAGGCTTATAGATTGCACAGACATAGACGTTAGCTTCATAATGTAGACAAGGATTCTCCGGAGTTCCCACGAAAGTGAAGCCGCAGGCGGTAAATAGGTAGTTATTCCAATAAAACTACAACCCGTGATATTGTAAGAAATGGTAATGATTGACAATACAATACGTGCAAATAAATAACAACAAACCTTGTGGTGTCATTGGACACCCCGTATAAAGAACGTAAGTTCTTTTCGCTCGAATTTTCGCTATTCTATTAAACAAACATGAGTGTGACTCTACCCTGCAACATCTTTCTTACGACGCGGTTCCTATTAGATAGAGCCACCGCGGCTCCTAACGGACTGTTCAACTACCTAAAATAATAACAAACAGGTACTCTGTCTCTCTCCATCTATACAGAAGGGAGAGAGCCAGAAAATAACGCTTTTCTGTCACACGTACAATGCGTAGAATACTCAATACTCAATCTGTTATTTTCATATTGGACACACAAAGTGTCTCTTATGCAGTATGCTACGTCATGTTTTGACTCTACCACCGGTTCAGAAGAGCCGGCCAGAAACTCAGCAGGTGTTTTTTTCAAAAAGCAAGATGTTACAGTAGGAAGGTAGGTACAATTTTTCTAGATTTATTCTTCCATAAAGAAAGTCTAATGTTCTAATAACGGTGTGATAGAGCTGGTGGGAAGACAATATGACGGTTTTCGCAATATCGCTGCGGCGAGCTACTACATTATAGACCACATCTACATACTACTATCAGACTAAACGTTGTGTTCAGTTGATTGTGAAGTTGTGTTTCGGCCATGTTATTAACATGTAATGCGAATTTTGTGTAGTTCCAATGATTGCGGCTTCGGCAAACAACATTTTCGCTACGAGTTTAATATGGATAATAACATCTCTCTATTTCAATACAGCGAAACGCGAGACTGGCAAATTGGCGTTGGCGTAGGTAGGTAACTTGGGATTATTTAAGTACCTAATTCTAAATCGACCAACTATATACAACATAGTACCAATACATACAATATGCGCTGATAAACATGAAAAAAAATATAGGTAGGACATTATATCAAACAGATATTACAAATTCCGCAACAGAGCAATGGATCGAGATGATTTATTGCATGGGTATAGACTAGTTGAGGATCTGGAGACTGGACTGTACCTAATTTTTATCCCGGAAAATTAGGAGTTCCCGCAGGAATGGTGAATTAAGGAATGGTGATAATAAAAAAAACCCGGCTGAGTTTGTTGTGGGCTCTTCTCAGACCAGAGCGCGTTTGGAACCCTCGTAGCTTTAGTCTTAAAATACCGTAGTTAATTATCACCATCAAGTCTTATTCTTTGTAAACATGACGTTCAGTAGGTGTACTTTGTAGGTACCTATTTTGAATAAAGATGTTCTGATTTGATTTGATTTGATTTGAATGAAAAAAAATTTGATCCACGCGGGCGAAGACGCGGGCATCAGCTATTTATACAACTCGTATGAAAAAGAGAGTAAAAATTCATCAAAGTTCATAAAGTAAAAAAAAACTTGTATCTACAGAAGCAAAGTACCTATGAGCTGTAAAAAGCAACCTTTTATGCCAAAGTTGTGTACCAAGGCGTTGACTAACAAGGTGATATTTGAAATTCAATCCCTTTGAAGATTCGTTGTTATATAGGGCGTCCAAAGTTTTTATGAGAAAGCGGTGTTTATAAAGGGTCCAAAAACTTTGGTATAAAATATAAACAGCCTTTAAAACAGATACAATTGTAGGTAAATTTCCAAAGATAACAATAAAAAAGTAAGATAAACAAAATAGCATAACAATTTAAGTTTTATTCTGTATCTATGTGACATGCCATGGCTTTGGTCGTTTTCTTAGTAGAGATACCTATACGTGTACAAAAACCTACTTACGTTTCTAGGAAGGTATAGCATCTGTAAACTTACGAGTACGTTGTTTATGTCATTCTTTATGAATACACACCTCCAATTGTCCAATGGAATCTTCAATTAAAATGGAGTACCTAAATTTTAACACAAAAGACTTGAATCTCGACTTTGGCGTTCAAACATTTTTATCTCTTAATGTAATTTAAATAAAAATGTTTGAACGCCAAATTTTTATTTCTTCAAACATTTTTATTTCTTCAAGTTAGAAGTACCTAACTTGAATAGATAAAAATGTTTGAACGTCAAATGTTTCAAACGAGGAATCGCAATTTCGGATATTAGCTGTGGATATTAGGAACGATTCTAACCTAGATTATGAATCGTGTATGACCATAGACTATTCATATTGATCGTACTTTTAAGAAGTTTTACCCGGACAATGTCTACAAAATAAAAAACATATCTGTACAAATAAGAAATTGTTCCGTTCGACTGTCATAAAATGTTTGAAGAGGAAACTTTCCACCCCATTTCACACCGGGTTCATGAAATCTCGAAATTTGATTTTGTTGCCCGCAACGATTGCCCGATGTTGAATTTCCGAAGTGTGGTTACCTAAAGCTCAACGACCAATTTTGGATTAATTTCTTATTGATTTGCACGCTATTGTAATTGCCTATTAATTCCCACGGGAAAACCAGTCGGACTTTGTTTCTTAATATCTGCAATAGAAACTCAAATTTACGACTTAAGGATCCAAATAAAAATGTACCTAAAATAGTTGTACATTTATTTCATATTAGTTTTGAACATGTTTTAAAATATTTTTTACCTGCTTTAACTTTCCATTGTTTTTCTTGAGTTAAGCCAACTTAATATAAATGTAGGTAGGTACCTAGTTGTGAAAGTAAAATTTTATGGCGTTCAAATAAGATTCTCCTGAGCTAAACGTAGCACCGGATTGCTTACCTTAAAATATACTTGGGTAGTAAGAATTGAATGCGCTTTGTCTTATTTAATTTAAATAAATATTTTCAGTAGAAATACGCCCTAATCAGTTTACTTTAATTTAAGTGTAATTAAAATAATTTTTGTTTGAAAAAACTAAGAGTTTTATTATTATTATTACTTAGAGCAGAATACCTATTATAGTATAGTAAGTATTACGTATGTATACTAAGTTTATTGTAACGAAAAGAAAATATAAATCTTTCCTCTTCACAAGTTTCATAAGATTTATACCAAAGCTCTTTATCAAAATGACAACCGAAGATGAAAGGAATCATTTTATTATTTTTATATGTTGATCTTTGAATATTTTTCATGTTTAGTTTGGATTGAGGTTCACAAGCAAAAAAATACTTTGTTCCATTGTCACTATAACCATCAGTTCAATATAGTAATAAATTAAAATAGGCGTCTCTATCTAGAAGCGGTCGGTAGGTACGGTCCACAGTCCAACCGTACATTTTGCTCCATCAGCATTACCCTAGTTTTCATTACACATTCAATCTAACAATAAATCAGTGTGCAAATCATCATCGCGACCAGCACGCGTGCCACTCATTTATATCATCATATCATATATCATCAGCATTTATCATTTTGCATATAAATAACTATAATTATAATTATGGATAAATAAATTATATTTTTCCAACAATCTATCTAAGACTCAGACTGAACATGACCCATGGCCGTAGCATGGCAAGTAGGTACAGCTGCATGTATTGAAACTGCTTACAATGATGATGAGATACGCAATACCTCGTAGAAGTTCTTGAATAATGTACTTACTGTTAAAAGTAATCCAATATCCACACAACATAGTACGCTTACAAACACGTGTATTCGCAAGGTAACTCACTTAGTTTGTTAAATTGGATGTATGGAGGGAAGAAAACCCCATAAACATCTATTTAAGCGGTCCTTAAGCAAAGATATGTACCTACGGAAAAGCTTATGGTGTCGGGTCAAATGTAAGTAAAGCTTATAAAAAAGCCGTGATTTTCACTTCGGGTTATTTACTTAGGTACCTAAAAAATTTTTTTCACTGAAGCTTTATTAGTGAGAAGGGTTTTATTTGCAAAATAAAAACAGTAAGTAGACCAGACGTTTTATATTAAAGTGGCAGGGACTTTAGTTCACAAGTTAGTCTAGCGGTCAGCATGTTCGACTGCAGATGACGAGGTTCGATTCCCGGGTCGGGACCAAAAATAGATACTGAGTTGTCTGTCGAGAATTTCTCAGCTTTAGCCCGTACCTTGGAGAGCACGTAAAGCCGTCGGTCCTGCGCCTGATCTAGTATCTCCGGTCGTGTCGGATTTTAGTGCCTAGGCCATGAGTGGCCGAAATTCGGTCGGGAGGAAATTTATATCATAGTGGAATCAGATCTTTTACCAAGGGCATAAATCCATAAGGAACTTAAGAACCCGTAAACCTGCTAACCGACATTTTAAGAACTTTTCATGAGTGTTGTGCATGAGATATTAGTATTATGTTTCGCAGCTTCTTTCTTTGCGATTTTGGTTTACATGTTGTAGTTGCGTTCCCACGCATCAGCCTACACACGGATATTTAGATCATTTTACCTGAAATTAAAAAATAACAACCCGCTTTCCATCTCTACTACCCCCACCTTCTATCCCCACTACCCAGCGATATCTCAGCTCAGGGCATTCGACCGGCCGATCGTCATTACGTGTTTCCGTGCCGAAGCCTACGCACGTCACGAAAACCCGCACAAAATATTTTTATATTTAATTTATTTTATAAATTCAAATCAAATATTTTTTATTCAAGTGAACTTTACTTTTTTTACTTTAAACTGTTTAATTTAAGTAAACAAGTGGTCTAGTGAATCTACCATCATTTACCGTTCTCAACATGGGAAAGAAGAGGAAAAATGGAGAAACGACGGACAGTAAGTGCTATTGATTGATTTCATTACAATATAATTTGAACTTTGGTGCGAACAACTAACAAATTACACATATTTTGTATAATTGACTGGGTTGTATCCATCATTTTTATGACATTGATGCGCAATTGCCAAATTCCGGGCTCTTGCCTTCAAAAATAAACAAATTGCGAATAGCTAAACTTTGGGCTATTTCCTTTTTGTACATTCTAAAGAACGTTTTGTTCTTTTCGATTCTCACGAAGAATATAAATTACCAATTTTATGATAAAGAGGCGTAATTGCTAAATTTTGGGCTCTTACCCTCAAAAATAAACATATTGCGAATAGCTATATTCTTGGGCTATTTCAATTTCATTTTAAAGAACGTTAAGTTCTTTCCAACTCTCAACTTTGGTGCGAACAACTAACAAATTACACATATTTTGTATAATTGACTGGGTTAAGTATCCATCATTTTTATGACATTGATGCGCAATTGCCAAATTCCGGGCTCTTGCCTTCAAAAATAAATAAATTGCGAATAGCTAAACTTTGGGCTATTTCCATTTTATACATTCTAAAGAACGTTTTGTTCTTTTCGATTCTCACGAACCTGACCCTGCGACAAAGGATATTGATGCCGTAATGGACGACCATTCCTTTGATGAAAATCTCAATCTGGAAGCAGGGACCGAGTCACACACAAACGAAGATGCCGATCTAGATACAGACGGCCTTGAATTGTTGAGTGAAGCGCCAGAGTCTAATACTTTATTAGACAAAGCAATTCATAAAGATGTTGCGGCCTAATGGACCGACACAATAAAAATAGTTTGACCAAAGAAAATAAGGAAAAATTCTCAAAGAAGTACTTATTCCAAGTAATTGTGAACCCTTATTGCCAAGTATACTAAAACCAGAGGCCAAAAATCTGCCCTGACTAACCATTTTAATGAACGGGACTCATCTCGTATGTGTCGACCAAAATAGCTCAGTGATGCCTTGGATGCGTTAGCTCCAGTCAGAGAATAAAGAAACAACCAGCCCTATCTGCGCCAAAAGCAACAGCAATAGTAGTAACCAGTAGCAGTAGCAACCAGTAGCAGTAGCAACCAGTAGCAGTAGCAACCAGTAGCAGTAGCAGTAGTCACCGCGATGCCGCAGACCGCCCACGCCCGCCGTTTGTCGAGGTATCGTACACAAGACGTTTACATTTTTCTCACAAAAGTGTTGTATTACCGACGATCCCATTATTTTATCGTGGATCAAGGGATGTACCTATTTGTGTTGATCCAAAATCACCTCAAGTTTTTGGATTTTGATAAATCTCAGTTTTATCTAGTCAATCTTTAGCACCAGAAGCCTAACGGCAAAATTAAAAACTTAAAACTAGTCATTTTAAGATGGAAGGTCATCGCACCGCATCAAAACGAATTACACCAAATAGTTTTATTACATCTATCGATCTAAAAGACACATATTATTTGATAAATATAACTAGATCGCAACAAAAATACCCGTTTAAAATATGGTGATCATACAAACTGTCGTTAGTGCATTTAGGATTTACTTACCTTCCCTTTTGTTTGTGTCCATCATTTACTAAATTATCTGTAAACCTATAATAAAATATATACGAAATAATAAAATAATTAGACGTATAGATGATTTGCATCTAATGATAACGACTCCATTTGCGTGAATACACTTTATTTGTTATTAAACGATGTATGGACTATGCCATAATATATTATAGCAAAATTCGGAAGCGGACTGTACTGCAGCCCGTCGGCACAATGCAAGCTCTATTTGAATCTCGTTCCAAAACGGAATAGTTCTCGCTGACAGCTCGATTCTTCTTTACATACCTTTTAAAGAGTTAAACAGTTTGGTGTAAACAAACGTAACAATAACGTAAATTATACAATAATTCCAAGACAGAAATAGTACATTGTTCACCGAGGGGAGAAAGTGACCGATTACTATCGAGGGTGTAGTTTGAGGCCCGAGGCGTAGCCGAAGGGCCGCAATACACGCGAGGTAGGAATCGTACTTTCTACCGAGTGATACATAGTGCTTTATACTACACCTGCGAGGAAAATAAGCGATAATTAGTGATTAAACGAACTTACAAATGTTTAAAATAATAAATAAAATAAATATTTTTATTTCAGGCAATTTTACAAACCCATATTCAAAATACAGAAACATAAAAAAAAAAAAAAAAAAAATTAAAAAAAAAATTACGTTCTATCATAACTATATGAGTCGCTTCATTCGAAGCTTCACTATCACACCTAGACTACATTTTGAGGATTATTTCAATATAGATTTCGATATCGACAATCGACATCGATATCGACAATCGACATCGATACCGACAATCGACATCGATACCGACAATCGACATCGATATCGATATCGACTATCAATATCGGATATCGATATCGACTATCGATATCGATAATCGACGTCGATGTCGACAATCGACATTCACCATATTATTTGACTTTTCTATGTCAAATATGGTGAAGCTGCTTCTAATATATTTCCTTAAGGTAAGACATCCAAATTCTCAACGTCCATACCATATTTACTTAAAATTAAAAAACAACAGCGCGTTAAAAATGGATTTTCATACAGTTTTCTCCCCGCTTAGCACGTTAGAAATGCAATTTCATACATCTTTTCCTCCCGCTTAATTGGTTTGTAGCAATGACGTACTTTCTACCTCGTTTTGACAAAAGCAAGAGGGTACTTTCCGAGCGGGTGTAGTATAATGTAAATTTTAGGCTTCATATACGATTCGAAAAATATGACACTTCGACGATACAAAATATTCTTGGAAAAATATTCAGATAATCGAAAATGCAAACCTCACGATTTTGCTTAATTAATAAGTCCAATATTTTTGATTATAAACAAGATATTCAAACGTCACAAGAACCTTTGTATACTAAACAATCAGAATTACGAACATAATATTTACCTTAATAATATTTACATATATTTAAAAAATAATTTAAATTAGTGATTAAATATCATCAGCGCTGCCTTTCCACCTTTAAGATTAAACAAATTTGATTAGGAAATCTTTTGGATGCAAGTTTAACCAGCTGGGGTGATTTTTAAAAATAAAAATGAAACGTTAATAATAGTTATTATTATTATGAATCTTATTTACAAATTAACGAGTTTGAATTGAAGACGGCTTTCCTAGCTAACACGTACTAGAACGTATTTACAAAAGGTTGCATAATGTAGACATTCTACTAAAATCTAAACTAACAAGCCAATATCGTTTCAACAGAATATCGTAAAAAGATTCAAGTGTTTATCAATTTTAATGTAAATTTGTTTACAGGTCGCTGTAATGCTAAACGTGAAACTTATATCACATGAAAGATCGATCTTTAGGCATGGGCCGTTGATACCCGTACGGCATCCTGGAAAGATATTTTATATTTATATGAATCTCCACATTCATTTTATTTTGACTTCATTGTGATTTTTGAAAAAGTAAGAAATATAATAACTGACAAAGCAGGAGTATTTATTGTACCATATTGACCGTCGCAGTCCTAGTTTCCTTTGTGTAAAAGACTGGTCTGCTCACAGTCATGATGACTATATATATAGTATAGTATAGTATTTTGATCCTAACACTCAACTCTTAGTATCTCCTTTCAGTACTCCCCACAGTCTTCACAAATCACTCCACTTTATTGCCGTGAAATTATCCGGGCAGAAGTTTTTGACGATGTCAATACCTGACAGGTCTATTGGTATTGTCGCAATTTCACTTTCCGATAATACACACAGGTCACAGACAGTAGGTATGGTATTAGATCTTGGTTAGAATTTTGTAAACCAAATGATTATGATTATATTGATACAAATGTCACTGTTATTTTACAAAATAATTTCCTACAAAAGTTTTTGGTCTGGGGATAAAATATTGGTTCTAAACTATGGGACTTATATTCGTTCAAATCTGCCTTATCATTATTATTCCCTAATCTTTTAAATGATACTAAAAATAAGTGGTCTGTGAAAGTAGCTTTCAGGTCGAGACCAACTCATGTGCATATACAAAGTATAATATGACATGGTATACTGACACTGTTCTAGGTTACTTATCTAAACAATGGCCACATGAGAACCCCGCCTTTAAAACTCTTTTTAGGGTTCCGTATTTCATCTTGGCCCTGGTAAATGCACATAGAGTAAAAACTCTTTCACTGATCAAAATAAGTATTAATACCAATATCGATAACTTGAACCTAAGTACTTACTATTAAAATTTCCGATTTATTAAAGACCTCTCGACCTAATTCAATTCAACCCTTTTTTGAATTTAACTTATATAATTATAATGTAAAGTATAAGTCCAGCTACTTGCTTAGAAGATTATATTAATAAAGCGAATTATATTCGTAAAGCTAACAATAATAATTTATTTATTAGTTACAGAAAAACTTAATAAAAAGTATCACGTCAACGCTTGACTCATTGGATTAAAAATACATTGCAAAAAATGGTTTTGATACAGAATATAGTAGTATCTCTTCCCACTTCTAGATTTAACAGATCAGGTGTCAATATTGATGTGATTAGAAGTATTATCGGTCGGAGTCAGTCCTTAGCTACTTTCGCTAGATTTTATATTAGAAAGATGGTTAACGATAACTTTGCTAGCTGCATATTTGAATCTACAAACCAATAAAATTTGATTCAGAAAAATTAAATTCTATCTATTATAATCTACAAATCGATTACTAAATTATAAAATTACAATATTATAATCTTCGAAAAAGATGTAAACTTACCTTGTTTTACCCATTATGTAAAATATAACTACTAGACCCACTTTTTAACAAGTCAAAAGTAACATTGTTACTTGTCAAAAATATTATACTATTATGTGATATATACATGTATTATATAATATGTCTATGACCGTTGTAACGGTTAACAATAATATGGTACGTATTTTATATTTGTTACCTCTGAACATCCTACAACATGTAAACCAAAATCGCAAAGAAAGAAGCTGCGAAACATAATTAAACATCAAACGAACTTACCAAGTGAAGTTCGATGATAATTATGTGAGCAGCTTCTTTCGACGCGATTTATACACACCCTCCCTATTATATAACTTACATATTTCTTACGTATACCCTACCCTATACACAAAACAAATATAAAATATAATATACTATCAACTAAATGACGATCGGCCGGTCGAATGCCCTGAGCTGAGATATCGCTGGGTAGTGGGGATAGAAGGTGGGGGTAGTAGAGATGGAAAGCGGGTTGTTATTTTTTAATTTCAGGTAAAATGATCTAAATATCCGTGTGTAGGCTGATGCGTGGGAACGCAACTACAACATGTAAACCAAAATCGCGTCGAAAGAAGCTGCTCACATAATTATCATCGAACTTCACTTGGTAAGTTCGTTTGATGTTTAATTATAACAATATTATAATAAATACTAAATTGTAAAAGTCCTTCAATATCGCTGCAATGTGATTGAAGGAAGTGATAGTCGTGATTTTGAAACAAACCAAATTCACGTGTAAAAATTCGCTGGCATAATTTGTCTAGTCCTACTAATATTACAAATGTGAAAGTTTGGATGTTTTTATATTTGTAAGTTTGGATGATTGTTACTCCTTCACGCCGCAACGTTTGAACCGATTTGGCTGAAATTTTGAATGGAGATAGCCTGAATTAACCTGAATTAACACATAATTTGTATGCCGGAAAATTAAAAAAGCCTTAATTCATGCGGACTCATGCGGTATCATCTAGTATTTCATTATACTAAACTGCCCCCCAATCATGTAAGAATGGCCGATCAAAATGTTAAAGATCGTCGTCAAAGTAAAATAAACCATAACAGCATTAAATTAGAGCTCAATTTCGTGTATCCATTCTTATACGTTAGAGTATCGTACATACCTAAACCTATAAGAATGGGTACTTACACGAAATTGAGCTCTAATTTAATGCTGTTATGGTTTTGTTTACTTTGACGACGATCTTTAACGTTTGATCGGCCATTCTTACATGATCGGGGGGCTGTTAAAGGAATATATCATTTAATCCAATTTGGGATTCTTTCAAGGTTACATCTCATGCGATGACATCACTCCGTCAAACTAATTCATGACCTAGAAGTTTTTTCTCAAAAACGAATTTAAAAAGTGATTTATAAAAAAAAACAGTTTTCTTTGACACACAATGCTGACTTTTGGTAGGACAATAATAATTATTGTAAAACGACCTTACTTTTATAAGTGACTTTATTCGCAAAGTTTAAATCTGATACTGCGAACTGGCCTAGCATTACGTAAATGATCACAAGTTTTTTGGAAAGCGTCTCTGAAGTAATTCAATGCTCTGAAGTAGAAAATTTTGTTTCTTAGGTACATTAGCGGTCGCCCGGTTCTTCCAGGCTAAATGTCAAACTTAGAGATTCTCGCGCAGGGTTTGCTTTTACATATTACTAGCTGATGCCTGTAACTTCGTCCACGTGAATTGAGATTTTTTAGTTCCCGCGGGAACTGTTTAATTTTCCGGAATTAAAAGTAGCCTATGTGTAATTCCAGACTATAATCCATCGCTGAGCCAAATTTCATCCAGATCCGTTCAGCCGTTGGGGCGTGATTGAGTAACAAACATCCATCCATTCATACATCCATTCATCCATCCAAACTTTCGCATTTATAATATTAATACCTATAGGGAATATACTCGTATGCAGTCATTATTTCTATTTGGGGGATGCCCCGTCGCTCACGTCCGCAGGAACTACCTTCTACCTCCCTGCACGTGTCCCCTGGACGGTGCTAAACGAGCGACGAACTTGCAGGCGAAATAAGCGTTCTTTATAATATTATAAAAACGCTTATATACACTAAACGCCATACGATTTAATTAATTTATATTTCAGTAATAATAATTTGCCCCCCATAAATGGAAAAGTGTGTAAGAGCGAAAACACACTGCGGGCAGTATTAGGACAAAGTCCCTCATTTTAGGCAAAAAATGCCACGAGGAACGTTTATAATATTAACGTTGGTAAAAGATTGCTTGACAAAGATTGGCATAAAATAAAAGTAACTTGTTGTTACAATTTTAAAGCGGAAACATGGCAGCGTAACTGGAGAAACAAGTGGTGCAAATTATATTATGAACTAGCTGATGCCCGCGACTTCGTCCGCGTGGATATACCAAGTTTCATCGAAATAACTTGAGAAATGACGGACTTTTATACAAACTTTCAACCTCTATTTCACCCCTTTGGGGGTGGAATTTTGAAAAATTGTGAAACACGTATGTTTTCATTTCTAACCCGCTGCTCATATACCAAGTTTCATGGATATAACTTGAGAAATGAAGGACTTTCATACAAACTTTCAACCCCTATTTAACCCCTTCGAGGGTAAAATTTACGAAAACTGTGAAACACGTATTTCTTCATTTTTAACCGGTAGGTTGTATACCAAGTTTCATGTCTTCATTTTTAACCCGCAGCTCATATACCAAGTTTCATGGCTATAACTTGAGAAATGAAGGACTTTCATACAAACTTTCAACTCCTATTTCACCCCTTCGGGGGTAAAATTTACAAAAACTGTGAAACACTTATTTCTTCATTTTCAACCAGTAGCTTGTATACCAAGTTTAATCGATATAACTTGAGAAATGACGGACTTTCATACAAACTTTCACCCCCTATTTCACCCCCTTAGGGGTGGAATTTTGAAAAACTGTGACACACGTACTTCTTTATTTTTTACCGTAAGCCAAAATAAAAAGTTTCGTTGATATAACTTGTAAAACATCTTGAGAAACGAAGGACTTTCATACCAACTTTCATCCCCTATTTCACCCTTTTGGGGGTCGAATTTTCAAAAACTGTGAAACACATGAAAACAAACTTGATATATGAGCTGCGGGTTGAAAATGGAGACACCATTTTCAACCCGCAGCTCATATATCAAGTTTCATGGCTATAACTTGAGAAATTAAGGACTTTCATACAAACTTTCAACCCCTATTTCACCCCTTCGAGGGTAGAATTTCGGGATAAAAAGTATCCTATGTCCTACCTCGTAGTATAGGCTCAAATCGTGCCAAGTTTCGTTTGAATTAATTCAGTAGTTTCGGCGTGATGAAAAAATTACAGATTTGGCTTCAGTATCGAATAATGAGTGCCCTCCAAAAAAAATTTTCAAAATATCTTCAATGTACAGAATTGGACCTGTTACAGTTTTATTATAAGTATAGATAGCGGTGCACTCTTTGATTTACAGCTTTTGTTCTTTCACTAAAATAGGGATTTGTGAATTGTGGCACACATAACTTAAACTGCCTACGTTGCCTTTAAAATTAAAATAATAATTTTGTATGTGTTATCTTTTAATTGTATGTACCATGTTTCAAGACAATAAACGATTTATTTATTTATTAAAAAGTTGATTTTTTAGGACTCCGTGTTTAAAAAGGAACCCTTATAGTTACGCCATGTCCGTCCGTCTGTCTGTCTGTCCGCGGCTTAGCTCCGTGACTCTTAGTACTAAAAAGCTCTTAGTATGTCACGTACTTAGCCGGTTTTTTCATATTATTATAATTATATTCTTTATCGCTTAATAATATTAAACTTACACAATTACAAACTGAAGTTAAAAGTGTTAATGAGACGGCTAGATAAACCCGGGAACGCTTATATTTCCAACAAATCCGCGCGAACAAGTTTAATGCCAGCATGCATTCGCAATAGCTGTAGTACTGTAAATTTACATTAACCGTTTGCCCTATACAAAGCTAAGATTGCAAATGTTTATCTTACCCTATACTACAAATGTAACATAAATACTAGTGGTTCGCCCCGAACTGAGACCTCGCGGTATCCATAAACTTGCATACAGAGCGCCATATATTGACATTATTGTGAAGTTCTGTTAATAATACTGAAGCACATTAAAAATTAAATAATTTCGTTTCCTTATAATATTTATCTAATTTTAGCATTTGTTGTTCATGTAAAGGATATAATACAAATAATTGATAGGTTTCAGGCTCAGCCTTTCAGAAAATTGAGAGTTCTGAGGTCAACTTTGGACGTTAGAAAATCGCCACTTTGAAAGCCCCCCATTTCGTCAATTTTAGGGGAAAAATTAAAAAAAATATATTTTTGGACTCTTTTCCTAATTATCTTTAAAATGATATACCGCAACCCTATGTAACGCTATAATAGTAGTTTATACACCAAGGGGATAAAGCACTGTTTTATGTCACGGGCGCTACATTGAATCCTGAACGTAACGAAGGACTCCAAATTTAACTCCCGAGCGCAGCGAGGGTGTTATAAGTTAATTCCCGACCAAAGGGAGGGAATTAAGATTGAGTCCTGAGTGCAGTGAGGGATTCAAGCGCCCAAGAAAAAAACTGCTTTATCCCGGTGGTGTATACTCTACTTTATACTTCTACCATAACAGTAAAACAAACTGTAACGGTTAGATATTTATTGCAAATCATAGTAAGTAGGATACATAGGTCTAGTAAATAATAAAAAGAAAAGATGCAGGTATACATACTCCTTGGTTTAAAAACTTTTATGTCAAATGGTACGGTCGTTTGGTCGACCAGTCCGGAGCCTAGACTCTGTTGTGCATATTTACAGTATGGGGTTGGTCAACTAGTTGGGCGATCGATCGACTAGATTACGGCCCTAGGGCATGAAGACTGACTTTAGACCCGCAAAAGTATGATTAAAACAGTAGTAAAGGTATGGTAGAAGTATAAAAAATATTTTACTTCGCATTCGCTTCTATGAGAGCCCCCCTGAAATAAAGATTTTTATAACTTTTTAAGCCATATTCGGCGGGAGGCCATCGGTTTACATATTATTTAAATTTGAAGTAATTACGTTCAGTAATGCAGAAGTTATAAGGCTCTGACAGACGGACGGACGGACAAGTGCAAATTCACTCAAGTAGACTCAGAGACCTTCGCTTCGCTCGGTCAATTAATTAATTACATATATAATTAAATCCAGGCAGAACAGCTACCGAATTAAATAAACGTAGACACATTTAGCTGAAAGTAGAGAAAATGTAATCACTTAGATTTTAAAAGTAAATTATTAGAATTAGCAGCATTCGATTCCCATTGGTGACTAGATGATAATTAAATAAATATAAATAAATAATCATTTATTTGCTAGAATATTTGTACATAATGATGGTTAAATCGGAGCGAAAAAATTCTATGTCTATGGGTTAAATACTACAGTGTGTTCATAAACATTCAACTTAATTAATAGTGTGTAAATATTACAATAATAATTAGCAGGTGAGTATATAAATTTAAGCTAAACAATATCAAATAATTCAATTTAATTCAATATAAAATAAATAAAACAATGTCAGAGAAATTACAGAAAATACAACGCGATCAAAAATAAGAATGTCAGTACTTAAAAGCTACAATTATTATACTATATATAGCTCGATTACCACTGACTGACTGACTGACTCATTGACATAATTGTTCTCCTAGAAAGAGACAGAAAACGATATAATGATGTACGGGAGATGTGTTCGGGTGCGGGATTCGAGTGGGGAAAAATTATGACATTTCGGAAAAACAAGATGGCGGCCGACATGATTCTTGCAACTCTTTTGTTTTCCAACCGATTTCGTTACAACTCGCAATTATTGAAGAAATTAGTAAACGATCAACAGAAAAAGTAGAAAAAATTGGAAAAACAAGATGGCGGCTGAGCTGTAGTGTTTTCAAATTTTTCATTTTTCGACCCCGAACCGCGGCGCCACAGATCCGAAACGGCGTGGTCGAACATGATATTTTTTTCTTTTTTCGTCTACAATTATCCCGTATTTTGACAGAATGGAAGTGGTTTTTAAAAATTCAAGATGGCGGCTGTCGCGGCGGCCGTTCGGTTTGAGATACGAAAAAACGCAATTTTAAAATTCAAATTTCTCACAGTTCCCAACGTCGGGTCGTTTCGACGTCTACGGGGCGATTGTGCGTACAGACTCGAGGTATGGATTGGGGAAAAAAAATTACCCCATTTCTCGGGGAATTTTCAAGATTTACCCCAAAAATAAAAAAATCGAAATACGGACTTTTTGCAAAATTTGAGTAAGGGCAACCACGTGTCTCACTTGTACGAATGACATTTGGGTATTTTCGTCGCCGAGGTCTGGCAACACTGAAATTTATCAAAGAAAAAGTGATTTTCGACATGGTCTTTTTTCAGGTGCGATCATTTCGGCTGGGTGCAAGCGAGATAAAAAATTGAAACGTCATCAGGAGCGGTATATCCTGTAGTTTACGGGAAAATTATAAAACTATGTAAAATATTTCTGTGAAACGAGGTGGCGGCCATTTTGTATTCTTTTTGTGTTTTTCAAAATTTCGATCACGTTTTTGAGGCAGTTGGCAACATTTGGGAAAGTTGACATGTATGGATTGATTGTGTAACTCGACCGGCAGTATCGAGATATCTAAACAGTATTGCCACATTTGGGGTAGTTTTCGAGATTTTCCCCAAAAACTCCTCCTGTAAAATTTTGTATGAAAAATTTTTTTTTCACTGATGGCTTCGTATACAAGTCAGAAAATATAACTTGAAGAAAAATATGGAGGCAGCTGATGATTGAGGATTTCGGAGACGGGTAAAGGGCACGGCCGAGGTATTGAAGATAGGTGGGGGGTGCTCGACCAAATGTCATTTGAAACTTCATCCAAAAGACAATGAGCTGAAAAAAAATTCAAAATGGCGGATTTAAGATGGCCGCCATACAAATTTATTTGGTGTCCATCTCAGAATGTATAAAAGATGAAAGAGTGGTTTCTCGGCCAAAGATGATCAGGACGAGAAGATCTATTTAGCGAAAAGAAAAAAAATTCAAGATGGCGGAATATTTTTTTTTCATACCAAATTATATGGCGATTAGGACTCATTGACATAATTTATTGTTCTCCTAGAAAGAGACAGAAAACGATACAATGATGTAAAGGAGATGTGTTCGGGTGTGGGATTCGAGTAGGGAAAAATTATGAAAAACAAGATGGCGGCCGACGTGATTCTTGCAACTCTTTTGTTTTCCAACCGATTTCGTTACAACTCGCAATTATTAAAGAAATTAGTAAACGATCAATAGAAAAAGTGGAAAAAATTGGAAAAGCAAGATGGCGGCCGAGCTGTAGTGTTTTCAAATTTTTGATTTTTCGACCCCGAACCGTGGCGCTACAGATCCGAAACGGCGTGGTCGAGCATGATAATTTTTTCTTTTTTCGACTACAATTATCCTGTATTTTGACAGAACGGGAGTGGTTTTTAAAAATTCAAGATGGCGGCTGTCGCGGCGGCCTTTTTGTTTGAGGTACGAAAAAACGCAATTTTAAAATTCAAATTGCTCACAGTTGGCACCGTCGGAGCGTTTCAACTTCTACGGGGCGATTGTGTGTACAGACTCGAGATATGGATTGGGGGAAAAAAATTACCTCATTTCTCGGGAAATTTTCAAGATTTCCCCTAAAATAAAAAAATCGAAAAACGTATTTTTTGCAAAATTTGAGTACGAGCAACCACGTGTCTCACTTGTCCGAATGACATTTGGGTATTTTCGTCGCCGAAGTCTGGCAACACTGGAATTTATCGAAGTAAAAGTGATTTTCGACATGGTCTTTTTTCAGGGGCGATCATTTCGGCTGGGTGCGAGCGAAATGAAAATTTGAAACGTCATCAGGAGCGGTATGTCCTGTAGTTCACGGGAAAATTATAAAACTATGTAAAATGTTTTTGTGAAACGAGGTGGCGGCCATTTTGTATTCTTTTTGTGTTTTTCAAAATTTCGATCACGTTTTTGAGGCAGTTGGCAACATTTGGGAAAGTTGACATGTATGGATCGATTGTGTAACTCGACCGGCAGTATCGAGATATCTAAACAGTGTTGCCATATTTGGGGTAGTTTTCGAGATTTTCCCAAAAATGTCCTCCTGTAAAATTTTGCATGACAAATTTTTTTTTCACTGATGGCTTCGTATACAAATCAGAAAATATAACTTGAAGAAAAATATGGAGCCAGCTGATGATTGAGGATTTCGGAGACGAGTAAAGAGCACGGCCAAGGTATTGAAGATAGGTGGGGGGTTCTCAAACAAATGTCACTCCAAACCTCATCCAATTGGCGGTGAGTTGAAAAATCTCCAAAATGGCGGATTCAAGATGGCCGCCATACAAATTTCATCAGTGTCTGTCTCGGAGAGTATAAGAGATGGAATTGTGGTTTCTCGGCAAGAGATGATCAGGACGAGGAGGTCAGGAGGAGGAGCGAAATGAAAAAATTTCAAGATGGCGGAATATTTTTTTTCATACCAAATTAAATGGCGATTAGGAACTATAAAAGAGTGACTTGTTCTCCTAGAAAGAGACAAAAAACGATACAATGATGTAAGGGAGATGTGTTCGGGTGCGGGATTCGAGTAGGGAAAAATTATGACATTTCGGAAAAACAAAATGGCGGCCGACGTGATTCTTGCAACTCTTTTGTTTTCCAACCAATTTCGTTACAACTCGCAATTATTGAACAAATTAATTAACGATCAATAAAAAAAATTGAAAAATTTCGAAAAATAAGATAGTGGCCGAGCTGTATTGTTTTCACATTTTTGATTTTTCGACCTCGAACCCCGGCGCCACAGATCCGAAACGGGGTAGTTCATGTCTAAGAGATATTATGTTTGGGTGTGGGATGGGAGTAGGGAAAAATTATGACATTTCGGAAAAACAAGATGGCGGCCGATTTGCCGAAATGAACCAATCGAAGCATTGAAGATAGGTGGGGGGTGCTCGACCAAATGTCATTCGAAACTTCATCCAAAAGAATGAGCTGAAAAAAAAATCAAAATGGCGGATTGAAGATGGCTGCCATACAAATTTATTTGGGGTCTATCTCAGAAAGTATAAAAGATGGAAGAGTGGTTTTGTGGCAAAAGATGATCAGGGCTCCAATCATGTAAGATTCGGTCGATCAAACGTTAAAGATTTTCGTCAAAGTAAAATAAACCATGACAGCATTGAATTAGAGCTTAATCTTGTCTGCCTATTCTTATACGTTTAGGGTATCGTACATATACCGGGGCCCAGGGCCCAGGACGAGGAGGTCTATTTAACGAACGAAAAAAATCAAGATGGCGGAATATTTTTTTTCATACCAAATTATATGGCGATTAGGAACTATAATAGACGTCATTGTTCTCTTATAAAGACACAGAAAACGATACAATGATGTACGGGAGATGTGTTCGGGTGTGGGATTCGAGTGGGGATAAATTATGACATTTTGGAAAAACAAGAAGGCGGCCGACGTGATTCTTACAACTCTTTTGTTTTTAACCGATTTCGTTACAACTCGCAATTATTGGAGAAATTAGTAAACGATCAATAGAAAAAGTGAAAAAAAAATGGAAAAACAAGATGGCGGCCGAGCTGTAGTGTTTTAAAATTTTTGATTTTTCGACCTCGAACCGAGGCGCCACAGATCCGAAACGGGGTGGTTAATGTCTAAGAGATAGTATGTTTGGGTGTGGGATGGGAGTAGGGAAAAATTATGACATTTCGGAAAAAATCCATATTTAGGGCTCCCTGGGATTACAAAACAGGAAACTGATACCTACCAAAGTTTTAAAACTCAGCGCCATTTTGAAATTCTTTGTTATTTGACCGATTTCGTTCAAAATCGATATTTAGGACTCCCTGGGATCACAAAACAGGAAACTGGTACCAAAATTTTAAAATATCAGCGCCATTTTGAAATTATTTGTTAATTTACCGATTTCGTTTAAAATCGATATTTAGGGCTACCTGGGATTACAAAAAAGGAAACTTATACCAAAGTTTTAAAAAATCAGCACCATTTTGAAATTCTTTGTTAATTGACCGATTTCGTTCAAAATCGATATTTAGGGCTCCCTGGGATTACAAAACAGGAAACAGATACCAACGTTTTAACAAATCAGCGCCATTTTGAAATTCTTTGTTAATTGACCGATTTCGTTCAAAATCGATATTTAGGGCTCCCTGGGATTACAAAACAGGAAACTGATACCAAAGTTTTAAAAAATCAGCGCGATTTTGAAATTCTTTGTTAATTGACCGATTTCGTTCAAAATCAATATTTAGGACTCCCTGGGATCACAAAACAGGAAACTGATACCAAAGGTTTAAAAGATTAGCGCCATTTTGAAATTCTATGTTAATTGACCGATTTTGTTCAAAATCTATATTTAGGGCTCCTTAGGATTACAAAACAGAAAACTGATGCCAAAGTTTTAAAAAATCAGCGCCATTTTGAAATTATTTGTTAATTGACCGATTTCGTTCAAAATCGATATTTAGGACTCCCTGGGATCACAAAACAGGAAACTGATAACAAAGTTTAAATAATCAGCGCCATTTTGAAATTCTTTGTTAATTCACCGATTACGATATTTAGGACTCCCTGGGATCACAAAAAAGGAAACTGATACCAAAGTTTTAAAAAATCAGCGCCATTTTGGAATTCTTTTTTATTGACCGATTTCGTTCAAAATCGACATTTAAGGCTACCCGGGGATCACAAAACAGGAAACTGATAACAAAGTTTAAATAATCAGCGCCATTTTGAAATTCTTTGTTAATTCACCGATTTCGTTCAAAAACGATATTTAGGACTCCCTGGGATCACAAAACAGGAAACTGATACCAAAGTTTAAAAAAAACAGCGCCAATCTGAAATTCTTTGTTAATTGACAGATTTCGTTCAAAATCGATATTAGGGCTCCCTGGGATTACAAAACAGGAAACTGTTACAAAGATTAAAAAAAATCTGCGCCTTTATTGAAATTCTTTGTTAATTGACCGATTTCGTTCAAAATCGACATTTAGGACTCCCTGGGATCACAAAACAGGAAACTGATACCAAAGGTTTAAAAGATTTGCGCCATTTTGAAATTCTATGTTAATTGACCGATTTCGTTCAAAATCTATATTTAGGGCTCCTTAGGATTACAAAACAGAAAACTGATGCCAAAGTTTTAAAAAATCAGCGCCATTTTGAAATCATTTGTTAATTGACCGATTTCGTTCAAAATCGATATTTAGTACTCCCTGGGATCACAAAACAGGAAACTGATACCTGATAGCTGCTATATGTACTCACATAATATGCCTATTATATTTTATTATACTTATTAATCTATCATATATTTTCTATACATTTTTTCTATTTGTATCTTATAAATCGCTATCTGTAATATTTAGTTATACACACTAGGTACACTCACTGAACAAATTACATATTTTATTTTACTCCATTTTATTCTGAAGGGAAGATCACTCATCCCGTTGCTGCGGACGGCTGCGAAGACTGTCGAGCTCGTGCGTGTCACTCGTTTGGGCTCCGGCAAAATACCAGCGCTCAGGTTTTGCTCTCAAAACCTGCAGCATTAATGCTGAGTCGGGGGCCTTTTCATCTTGTGCCATGGGGGTGCAAAAGCCATAGCTTAATTTTAAAGTTTGATTTTATGTGCGAGGCACAAGGTGAATAAATGATTTTTCTTTCTTTCTTTCTTGATACCATAGTTTTAAAAAATCAGCGCCATTTTGAAATTCTTTGATATTGACCGATTTCATTCAAAATCGATATTTAGGGCTCCCTGGGATCACAAAACAGGAAACTGATACCAAAGTTTTAAATAATCAGCGCCATTTTGAAATTATTTGTTAATTGACCGATTTCGTTCAAAATCGATATTAGGGCTCCCTGGGATTACAAAACAGGAAACTGTTACCAAAATTAAAAAAAATCCGCGCCATTTTGAAATTATTTGTTAATTGACCGACTTCGTTCAAAATCGATATTAGGGCTCCCTGGTATTTCAAAACAGGAGAGTGATACTAAAGTTTTAAAAAATCAGCGCCATTTTTAAAATCTTTCTACATAAAGGTGAATTGTGTATCTAAGTAAATAAATTCGGTTTAATACAATAAAGACGTCAAGTCTGTACTACTTAGTACTAACGTCTAACCACATCTCGTGAGCTGCTTTAGCAGCTCGCGCACAGAGCGAAACACTAGTTATACTATATATAGCTCGATTACCACTCACTCACTGACTGACTGACTGACTCATTGACATAATTGTTCTCCTAGAAAGAGACAGAAAACGATATAATGATGTAGGGGAGATGTGTTCGGGTGCGGGATTCGAGTAGGGAAAAATTATGACATTTCGGAAAAACAAGATGGCGGCCGACGTGATTCTTGCAACTCTTTTGTTTTCCAACCGATTTTGTTAAAACTCGCAACGATTGAAGAAATTAGGAAACGATCAATAGAAAAATTGGAAAAAATTGGAAAAACAAGATGGCGGCCGAGCTGTAGTGTTTTCAAATTTTTGATTTTTTGACCCCGAACCGCGGCGCCGCAGATCCGAAACGGCGTGGTCGAGCATGATAATTTTTTCTTTTTTCGACTACAATTATACTGTATTTTGACAGAATAGGAGTGGTTTTTAAAAATTCAAGATGGCGGCTGTCGCGGCGGCCTTTTTGTTTGAGGTACGAAAAAACGCAATTTTAAAATTCAAATTTCTCACAGTTGGCAACGTCGGAGCGTTTCGACTTTTTTGGGGCGATTGTGTGGACGGACTCGAGGTATGGATTGGGGAAAAAAAATTACCCCATTTCTCGGGAAATTTTCAAGATTTACCCCAAAAACAAAAAAATCGAAATACGGACTTTTTGCAAAATTTGAGTACGAGCAACCACGTGTCTCACATGTGCGAATGACATTTGGGTATTTTCGTCACCGAGGTCTGGCAACACTGGAATTTATCAAAGTAAAAGTGATTTTCGACATGGTCTTTTTTCAGGGGCGATCATTTCGGCTGGGTGCGAGCGAGATGAAAAATTTAAACGTCATCAGGAGCGGTATATCCTGTAGTTTACGGGAAAATTATGAAACTATGTAAAATGTTTCTGTGCAACGAGGTGGCGGCCATTTTGTATTCTTTTTGTGTTTTTGAAAATTTCGAACACGTTTTTGAGGCAGTTGGCAACATTTGGGAAAGTTGACATGTATAAATCGATTGTGTAACTCGACCAGCGGTATCGAGATATCTAAACAGTGTTGCCACATTTGGTGTAGTTTTCGAGATTTTCCCAAAAATGTCCTCCTGTAAAATTTTGTATGAAAATTTTTTTTTTCACTGATGGCTTCGTATACACGTCAGAAAATTAAACTTGAACAAAAATATGGAGACAGCTGATGATTGAGGATTTCGGAGACGGGTAAAGAGCACGGCCGAGGTATTGAAGATAGGTGGGGGGTGCTCGACCAAATGTCATTCGAAACTTCATCCAATAGACAATGAGCTGGAAAAAAATTCAAAATGGCGGATTTAAGATGGCCGCCATACAAATTTATTTGGTGTCTATCTCAGAAAGTATAAAAGATGGAAGAGTGGTTTCTTGGCAAGAGATGATCAGGACGAGGAGGTCTATTTAGCGAAATGAAAAAAATTTCAAGATGGCGGAATGTTTTTTTTCATACCAAATTATATGGCGATTAGGGCTCATTGACATAATTAATTGTTCTCCTAGAAAGAGACAGAAAACGATACAATGATGTACGGGAGATGTGTTCGAGTGCGGGATTCGAGTAGGGAAAAATTATGACATTTCGGAAAAACAAGATGGCGGCCAACATGATTCTTGCAACTCTTTTGTTTTCCAACCGATTTCGTTAAAACTCGCAACGATTGAAGAAATTAGTTAACAATCAATAGAAAAAGTGGAAAAAATTGGAAAAACAAGATGGCGGCCGAGCTGTAGTGTTTTCAAATTTTTGATTTTTCGATCCCGAACCGCGGCGCCACAGATCCGAAACGGTGTGGTCGAGCATAATATTTTTTTATTTTTTTGCCTGCCAATATCCTGTATTTTGTCAGAATGGGAGTGGTTTCAAAAAATTCAAGATGACGGCTGTCGCGGCGGCCGTTCGACTTGAGGTACGAAAAAACATAATTTTAAAATTCAAATTTCTCACAGTTGGCAACGTCGGAGCGTTTTGACTTCCATAGGGCGATTGTGTGTAAAGACTCGAGGTATGGATTGGGGGAAAAACAATACCCCATTTCCCAAGAAAATTTCAAGATTAACCCCAAAAATAAAAAAATCGAAATACGTATTTTTTGCAAAATTCGAGTACGAGCAACCACGTGTCCCACTTGTACAAATGACATTGAGGTATTTTCGTCGCCGAGGTCTGGCAACACTGGAATTTATCAAAGTAAAAGTGATTTTCTTTTCTTTCTGAAATGGTCTTTTTTCAGGGGCGATCATTTCAGCTGGGTGCGAGCGAGATGAAAAATTGAAACGTCATCAGAAGCGGTATATCCTGTAGTTCACGGGAACATTATAAAACTATGTAAAATGTTTCTGTGAAACCAGGTGGCGGCCATTTTGTATTCTTTTTGTGATTTTGAAAACTTCGATCACGTTTTTGAGGCAATTGGCAACATTTGGGAAAGTTGACATGTATGGATCGATTGTGTAACTCGACCGGCAGTATCGAGATATCTAAACAGTGTTGCTGCATTTGGGGTAGTTTTCGAGATTTTCCCTATAAACTCCCTCCTGTAAAATTTTGCATGACAAATTTTTTTTTCACTGGTGGCTTCGTATATAAATCAGAAAATATAACTTGAAGAATAATATGGGGACAGCTGATGATTGAGGATTTCGGAGACGGGTAAAGAGCACGGCCAAGGTATTGAAGATAGGTGGGGGGTTCTCAAACAAATGTCACTCGAAACCTCATCCAATTGGCGGTGAGTTGAAAAATCTCCAAAATGGCGGATTCAAGATGGCCGCCATACAAATTTCATCAGTGTCTGTCTCGGAGAGTATTAGAGATGGAATTGTGGTTTCTCGGCAAGAGATGATCAAGACGAGGAGGTCTATTTAGCGAAATGAAAAAATTTCAAGATGGCGGAATATTTTTTTTCATACCAAATTAAATGGCGATTAGTAACTATAAAAGACGTTCGTACATTGTTCTCCTAGAAAGAGACAAAAAACGATACAATGATGTAGGGGAGATGTGTTCGGGTGCGGGATTCGTAGTAGTAGGAGTAGGGAAAAATTATGACATTTCGGAAAAACAAAATTGCGGCCGACGTGATTCTTGCAACTCTTTTGTTTTCCAACCAATTTCGTTACAACTTGCAATTATTTAACAAATTAATAAATGATCAATAAAAAAAATAGAAAAATTCGAAAAATAAGATGGTGGCCGAGCTGTATTGTTTTCAAATTATTGATTTTTCGACCTCGAACTCCGGCGCCACAGATCCGAAACGAGGTAGTTCATGTCTAAGAGATATTATGTTTGGGTGTGGGATGGGAGTAGGGAAAAATTATGACATTTCGGGAAAACAAGATGGCGGCTGATTTGCCGAAATGAACCGATCGAAGCATAGAAGATAGGTGGGGGTGCTCGACCAAATGTCATTCCAAACTTCATCCAATAGAAAATGAGCTGAAAAAAAATTCAAAATGGCGGATTTAAGATGGCTGCCATACCAATTTATTTGGCGTCTATCCCAGAAAGTATAAAAGATGGAAGAGTGGTTTCTTGGCAAAAGATGATCAGGGTATGTACGATACCCTAAACGTATAAGAATGGGCAGACGAAATTGAGCTCTAATTCAATGCTGTCATGGTTTATTTTACTTTGACGAAAATCTTTAACGTTTGATCGACCATTCTTACATGATTGGGGCCGAGGACGAGGAGGTCTATTTAACGAAATGAAAAAAAATCAAGATGGCGGAATTTTTTTTTTCATACCAAATTATATGGCGATTAGGAACTATAAAAGACGTCATTGTTCTATTAGAAAGAGGCAGAAAACGATACATTGATGTACGGGAGATGTGTTCGGGTGCGGGATTCGAGTGGGGATAAATTATGACATTTTGGAAAAACAAGAAGGCGGCCGACGTGATTCTTGCAACTCTTTTGTTTTTTAACCGATTTCGTTACAACTCGCAATTATTGAAGAAATTAGTAAACGAACAATAGAAAAAGTGAAAAAAATTGGAAAAACAAGATGGCGTCCGAGCTGTAGTGTTTTAAATTTTTTGATTTTTCGACCTCGAACCGCGGCGTCACAGATCCGAAACGGGGTGGTTCATGTCTAAGAGATAGTACGTTTGAGTGTGGGATGGGAGTAGGGAAAAACTATGACATTTCGGAAAAAATCCATATTTAGGGCTCCCTGGGATTACAAAACAGGAAACTGATACCTCCCAAAGTTTTAAAAAATCAGCGCCATTTTGAAATTCTTTGTTAATTGACAGATTTCGTTCAAAATCGATATTTAGGACTCCCTGGGATCACAAAACAGGAAACTGGTACCAAAATTTTAAAATATCAGCGCCATTTTGAAATTATTTGTTAATTTACCGATTTCGTTCAAACTCGATATTTAGGGCTTCCTGGGATTACAAAAAAGGAAACTGATACCAAAGTTTTAAAAAATCAGCGCCATTTTGAAATTCTTTGTTAATTGACCGATTTCATTCTAAATCGATATTTAGGACTCCCTGGGATCTCAAAACAGGAAACTGTTATTTAAATATATTACAATCCCTGGGATCCCTGGGAATTCAAAACAGGAAACTTGTACCAAAATTTTAAAAAATCAGCGCCATTTTGAAATTATTTATATATTGACCGATTTCGTTCAAAATCGATATTAAAGGCTCCCTGGGATTACAAAACAGGAAACAGATACCAACGTTTTAACAAATCAGCGCCATTTTGAAATTCTTTGTTAATTGACCGATGTCGTTCAAAATCGGTATATTGGGCTCCCTGGGATCACAAAACAGGAAACTGATACCAAAGTTTTAAAAAATCAGTGCCATTTTGAAATTCTTTGTTAATATTATTGACCGATTTCGTTCAAAATCGATATTTAGGACTCCCTGGGATAACAAAACAGGAAACTGATACCAAAGTTTTAAAAAATCAGCGCCATTTTGAAATTTTTAAGTTAATGGACCGATTTCGTTCAAAATCGATATTTAGGGCTAACCACATCCCGTGAGCTGCTTTAGCAGCTCGCGCACAGAACGAAACACTAGTTATACTATATATAGCTCGATTACCACTCACTGACTGACTGACTGACTGACTCATTGACATAATTGTTCTCCTAGAAAGAGACAGAAAACGATATAATGATGTAGGGGAGATGTGTTTGGGTGCGGGATTCGAGTGGGGAAAAATTATGACATTTCGGAAAAACAAGATGGCGACCGACGTGATTCTTGTAACTCTTTTGTTTTCCAACCGATTTCGTTAAAACTCGCAACGATTGAAGAAATTAGGAAACGATTTATAGAAAAAGTGGAAAAAATTTGAAAAACAAGATGGCGGCCGAGCTGTTATGTTTTCAAATTGTTGATTTTTGGACCCCGAACCGCGGCGCCGCAGATCCGAAACGGCGTGGTCGAGCATGATATTTTTTTCTTTTTTCGCTTACAATTATCCTGTATTTTGAAAGAACGGGAGTGGTTTTTAAAAATTCAAGATGGCGGCTGTCGCGGCGGCCTTTCGGTTTAAGGTACGAAAAAACGCAATTTTAAAATTCAAATTTCTCACAGTTGGCAACGTCGGAGCGTTTCGACTTCTAAGGGGCGATTGTGTGTACAGACTTGAGGTATGGATTGGGGAAAAAAAATTACCCCATTTCTCGGGAAATTTTCAAGATTTACCCCAAAAATTAAAAAATCGAAATACGCACTTTTTGCAAGATTCGAGTACGAGCAACCACGTGTCTTATTTGTACAAATGACAGTTGGGTGTTTTCGTCGCCGAGGTCTGGCAACACTGGAATTTATCAAAGTAAAAGTGATTTTCGACATGGTCTTTTTTCAGGAGCAATCATTTCGGCTGGGTGCGAGCGAGATGAAAAATTTAAACGTCATCAGAAGCGGTATATCCTGTAGTTTACGGGAAAATTATGAAACAATGTAAAATGTTTCTGTGAAACGAGGTGGCGGCCATTTTGTATTCTTTTTGTGTTTTTAAAAATTTCGATCACGTTTTTGAGGCTGTTGGCAACATTTGGGAAAGTTGACATGTATGAATCGATTGTGTAACTCGACCGGCAGTATCGAGGTATCTATACAGTGTTGCCACATTTGGGGTAGTTTTCGAGATGTTCCCCAAAAATTTCCTCCTGTAAAATTTTGTATGAAAAATTTTTTTTTCACCGATGGCGTCGTTTACAAGTCAGAAAATTAAACTTGAAGAAAAATATGGAGACACCTGATGATTGAGGATTTCGGAGACGGGTAAAGAGCACGGCCGAGGTATTGAATATAGGTGGGGGGTGCTCGACCAAATGTCATTCGAAACTTCATCCAAAAGACAATGAGCTGAAAAAAAATTCAAAATGGCGGATTTAAGATGGCCGCCATACAAATTTATTTGGTGTCCATCTCAGAAAGTATAAAAGATGAAAGAGTGGTTTCTCGGCCAAAGATGATCAGGACAAGAAGATCTATTTAGCGAAAAGAAAAAAATTCAAGATGGCGGAATATTTTTTTTCATACCAAATTATATGGCGATTAGGACTCATTAGCATAATTTATTGTTCTCCAAGAAAGAGACAGAAAACGATACAATGATGTATGGGAGATGTGTTCGGGTGTGGGATTCGAGTAGGGAAAAATTATGACATTTCGGAAAAACAAGATGGCGGCCGACGTGATTCTTGCAACTCTTTTGTTTTCCAACCGATTTCGTTACAACTCGCAATTATTAAAGAAATTAGTAAACGATCAATAGAAAAAATGGAAAAACTTGGTAAAACAAGATGGCGGCCGAGCTGTAGTGTTTTCAAATTTTTGATTTTTCGACCCTGAACCGTTGCGCCACAGATCCGAAACGGCGTGGTCGAACATATGAAAAAAATTTCAAGATGGCGGAATTTTTTTTTTCATACCAAATTATATGGCGATTAGGAAGTAGCATAATTTATTGTTCTCCTAGAAAGAGACAGAAAACTATATAATGATGTCCGGGAGATGTGTTCGGGTGCGGAATGAGAGTAGGGAAAAATTATGACATTTCGGAAAAACAAGATGGCGGCCGACTTAATTCTTGCAACTCTTTTGTTTTCCAACCGATTTCGTTACAACTCGCAATTATTGAAGAAATTAGGAAACGATCAATAGAAAAAGTGGAAAAAATTAGAAAACCAAGATGGCGGCCGATCTGTAGTGTTTTCAAATTTTTGATTTTTCGACCCCGAACCGCGGCGCCGCAGATCCGAAACGGCGTGATCGAGCATAACAATTTTTTCTTTTTTCGACTACAATTATCCTGTATTTTGACAAAATGAAAGTGGTTTTTAAAAATTCAAGATGGCGGCTGTCGCGGCGGCCGTTCGGTTTGAGGTACGAAAAAACGCAATTTTAAAATTCAAATTTCTCACAGTTGGCAACGTCGTCGGATCGTTTCGACTTGTACTGGGCGATTGTGTGTACAGACTCGAGGTATGGATTGGGGAAAAAAATACCCCATTTCTCGGGATATTTTCAAGATTTACCCCAAAAATTAAAAAATCGAAATACGTATTTTTTGCAAAATTCGAGTACGAGCAACCACTTGACCTACTTGTACGAATGACATTTGGGTATTTTCGTCGTCGAGGTCTGGCAACACAGGAATTTATCAAAGTAAAAGTAATTTTCGACATGGTCTTGTTTCAGGGGCGATCATTTCGGCTGGGTGTGAGCAAGATGAAAGATTGAAACGTCATCAAGAGCGGTATATCCTGTAGTTTACGGGAAAGTTATAAAACTATGTATAATGTTTCTGTGAAACGAGGTGGCAGCCATTTTGTATTCTTTTTGTGTTTTTAAAAATTTCGATCACGTTTTTGAGGCAGTAGGCAACATTTGGGAAAGTCGACATGTATGGATCGATTGTACAACTCGACCGGCAGTATATTTAAACAGTGTTGCCACATTTAAGGTAGGTTTCGACATTTTCCCCAAAAATTTCCTCCTGTAAAATTTTGTATGAAAATTTTTTTTTCACTGATGTCTTCGTATACAAGTCAGAAAATTAAACTTGAAGAAAAATATGGAGCCAGCTGATGATTGAGGATTTCGGAGACGGGTAAAGAGCACGGCCGAGGTATTGAAGATACCTGCTCGAACAAATTTCACTCGAAACCTCATCCAATTGGCGGTGAATTTAAAAAAACTCCAAAAAGGTGGATTCAAGATGGCCGCCAAAAAATTTCGTCAGTGTCTATCTCGGAGAGTATAAGAGATGGAAGTGTGGTTTCTTGGCAAGAGATGATCAGGACGAGGAGGTATATTTAGCGAAATAAAAAAATTTTAAGATGGCGGATTTTTTTTTTTCATACCAAATTATATGGCGATTAGGAACTTTAAAAGACTGGGTACTTGTAGTTCCTTTTCAAACTTTGTTTTAATTATAGGACTCTCATTCTAACGAATCTTTGGGAGCAAAAATGTGAAGCGAGTTGATGATTGAGGATTTCGGAGACGGGTGAAGAGCACGGCCAGGGTATTGAAGAAAGAGTTCGACCAAAGGCATGAAAAAAAAACATAAAACTACCAACATACCCGCCTACCTGAATACCAGCCTACCTGCATACCCGCCTACCTGCTTACCCGCCTACCAACATACCCGCCTACCATCATACCCGCCTACCGACATACCCGCCAACCGACATACCCACCTACCAACAGACCCGTACGTACACCCCAAATAGCACACATCCTGCAATTTTAATGTCGTCGATTTTCCGTTACATTATAAGATCTGTTGATTTTAATGAAAAAGTGAACCAGCGCCATTTTGAAATTCTTTAATAATGTACCGATTTCTTTCATATTCGATATAATTTAGGTCTCTCTGGGATTACAAAACAGAAAACTGATATCAAAGTTGTAAAAAATCAGCGCCATTTTGAAATTCTTTGTTAATTGACCGATTTCGTTCAAAAACGACATTTAGGGCTCCCTGGGGTTACAAAACAGGAAACTGATACCAAAGTATTCAAAATCAGCGCCATTTTGAATCTAATTGTTAATTGACCGATTTCATTCAAAATCGATACTTAGGGCTCCCTGGGATTACAAAACAGGAAACTTGTACCAAAATTTTAAAAAAATCAGCGCCATTTTGAAATTATTTAATATAACCGATTTCGTTCAAAATCGATATTTAGGACTCCCTGGGATTACAGAACAGGAAACTGATACCAAAGTTTAAAAAAAATCGGCACCATTTTGAACTTGTTTGTTAATTTACCGATTTCGATCAAAATCGATATTTAGGGCTCCCTGGGGTTATAAAACAAGAAACTGATACCAAAGTTGTAAAAAATCAGCGCCATTTTGAAATTCTTTGTTAATTGACCGATTTCGTTCAAAAACGACATTTAGGGCTCCCTGGGGTTACAAAACAGGAAACTGATACCAAAGTATTCAAAATCAGCGCCATTTTGAATCTAATTGTTAATTGACCGATTTCATTCAAAATCGAAACTTAGGGCTCCCTGGGATTACAAAACAGGAAACTGGTACCAAAATTTTAAAAAAATCAGCGCCATTTTGAAATTATTTAATATAACCGATTTCGTTCAAAATCGATATTTAGGACTCCCTGGGATTACAGAACAGGAAACTGATACCAAAGTTTAAAAAAAATCGGCACCATTTTGAACTTGTTTGTTAATTTACCGATTTCGATCAAAATCGATATTTAGGGCTCCCTGGGGTTATAAAACAAGAAACTGATACCAAAGTTGTAAAAAATCAGCGCCATTTTGAAATTCTTTGTTAATTGACCGTTTTCGTTCAAAATCGATATTTTAGGATCCCTGGGATTACAAAACAGAAAACCGGTACCAAAATTTTAAAATATCAGCGCCATTTTGAAATTATTTATTAATTAACCGATTTCGTTCCAAATCGATATTTAGGGCTCCCTGGGATTTCAATACAGGAAACTGTTACCAAAATTTAAATCAGCGCCATTTTGAAATACTTTGTCAATTGGCCGATTTCGTTCAAAATCGATACTTAGGGCTCCCTGGGATTACAAAACAGGAAACTGGTACCAAAATTTTAAAAAATCAGCGCCATTTTGAAATTCTTTGTTAATTGACCGATTTCGTTCAAAATCGATATTTAGGACTCCCTGGGATTACAAAACAGGAAACTGATACAAAAGTTTTAAAAAATCAGCGCCATTTTGAAATTCTTTAATAATTGACCGATTCCGTTCAAAATCGATATTTAGGGTTCCCTGGGATCACTAAACAGGAAACTGATACCAAAGTTTTAAAAAATCAGCGCCATTTTGAAATTCTTTAATAATTGACCGATTTCGTTCAAAATCGATATATAGGGTTCCCTGGGATCACTAAACAGGAAACTGATACCAAAGTTTTAAAAAATCAGCGCCATTTTAAAATTCTTTGTTAATTGACCGATTTCGTTCAAAATCGATATTTAGCTTTCCCTAAGATCACAAAACAGGAAACTGATACAAAAGTTTTAAAAAATCAGCGCCATGTTGAATTGACTGATTTCGTTCAAAATCGATATTTAGGGCTCCCTGGGATCACAAAACTGATACAAAAGTTTTAAAAAATCAGCGCCATGTTGAAATTCTTTGTTAATTGACTGATTTCGTTCAAAATCGATATTTAGGGTTCCCTGGGAATACAAAACTGAATCTGATACCAAAGTTGTACAAAATCAGCGCCATTTTAAAACTCTTTGTTAATTGAGCGATTTGGTTCAAATTCGATATTTTGGGCTCCCTATTTTGGGCTCCCTGGGATTTCAATACAGGAAACTGTTACCAAAATTTAAAAAAATCAGCGCCATTTTTGAATTATTTGTTAATTTACCGATTTTTTCAAAATCGATATCTGAGGATCCCTAATATCACAAAACAGGAAACTGGTACAAAAATTTTAGAAAATCTGCGCCATTTTGAAATTATTTATTAAAATTAACCGATTTCGTTCAAAATCGATATTTAGGACTCCCTGGGATTTCAATACAGGAAACTGTTAAGTACCAAAATTTAAATCAGTGCCATTTAGATATTCTTTGTTATTGTAGCGATTTCGTTCAAATTCAATATCTGAGGATTCCTAATATCACAAAACAGGAAACTGTTACCAAAATTTATAAAATCAGCGTCATTTTGAAATTGACCGGTTTCGTTGGAACTTTTCGATGCTGGAGTAGATAAAATAATTTCCAATGAACAATGAATGAATGATTTTTCACGTAGCTTAAATTATTTACAAGAAGGAATTTAAATACAGGCTTGAACTAAAAAAAAACCGTTTTGTTGCCATTTAATAATCTTCAATATACATTATCTTTAATGTTCTACTCCTGGCTAAAATTATAAATATTTAAATACGTGGCTGATTTAAAAAAAAATAACAATTTTTGTTTAATTTCACATAACGTATACCTACCTACTGTTTCTTTAAAAAATAGTATATCTTTAAAAAAATATTATAAAGTAGCTCATGCATGCGACTCCTTTCAAAGAACTTATGTTTGTGATCTTCCCTTTTTTAATTTTCCTTTTCTAATCCCATATTTTTTGCATAAAGCTGAAACACCACCACCCATCCTTCAAAATTTGAGACTAACACGGCCCGCGAGCTGCTTTAGCAGCTCGCGCACAGAGCGAAACACTAGTTATACTATATATAGCTCAATTACCACTCACTCACTGACTCACTCATTGACATAATTGTTCTCCTAGAAAGAGACGGAAAACGATATAATGATGTAGGGGAGATGTGTTCGGGTGCGGGATTCGAGTAGGGAAAAATTATGACATTTCGGAAAAACAAGATGGCGGCCGACGTGATCCTTGCAACTCTTTTGTTTTCCAACCGATTTCGTTAAAACTCGCAACGATTGAAGAAATTAGGAAACGACTTATAGAAAAAGTGGAAAAAATTGGAAAAACAAGATGGCGGCCGAGCTGTAGTGCTTTAAAATTTTTGATTTTTCGACCCCGAACCGCGGCGCCACAGATCCGAAACGGCGTGGTCGAGCATGATATTTTTTTCTTTTTTCGCCTACAATTATCCTGTATTTTGACAGAACGGGAGTGGTTTTTAAAAATTCAAGATGGCGGCTGCCGCGCCGGCCGTTCTGTTTGAGGTACGAAAAAACGCAATTTTCAAATTCAAATTTCTCACAGTTGGCAACTTCGGATCGTTTCGACTTCTATAGGGCGATTGTGTGTATAGACTCGAGGTATGGAATGGGGGAAAAAAATTACCCCATTTCTCGGGAAATTTTCAAGATTTACCCCAAAAATAAAAAAATCGAAATACGTATTTTTTGCAAAATTCGAGTATGAGCAACCACGTGTCTCACTCGTACAAATGACATTTGGGTATTTTTGTCGCCGAGGTCTGGCAACACTGGCATTTATCAAAGTAAAAGTGATTTTCGACATGGTCTTTTTTCAGGGGCGATCATTTCGGCTGGGTGCGAGCGAGATGAAAAATTTAAACGTCATCAGGAGCGGTATATCCTGTAGTTTACGGGAAAATTATGAAACTGTGTAAAATGTTTCTGTCCAACGAGGTGGCGGCCATTTTGTATTCTTTTTGTGTTTTTGAAAATTTCGAACACGTTTTTGAGGCAGTTGGCAACATTTGGGAAAGTTGACATGTATAAATCGATTGTGTAACTCAACCAGCGGTATCGAGATATCTCAACAGTGTTGCCACATTTGGGGTAGTTTTCGAGATTTTCCCAAAAATGTCCTCCTGTAAAATTTTGTATGAAAAATTTTTTTTTCACTGACGGCTTCGTATACACGTTAGAAAATTAAACTTGAACAAAAATATGGAGACAGCTGATGATTGAGGATTTCGGAGACGGGTAAAGAGCACGGCCGAGGTATTGAAGAAAGGTGGGGGGTGCTCGACCAAATGTCATTCAAAACTTCATCCAAAAGACAATGAGCTGAAAAAAAATTCAAAATGGCGGATTTAAGATGGCCGCCATACAAATTTATTTGGTGTCCATCTCAGAAAGTATAAAAGATGAAAGAGTGGTTTCTCGACCAAAGATGATCAGGGCGAGAAGATCTATTTAGCGAAAAGAAAAAAAATTCAAGATGGCGGATTTTTTTTTTCATACCAAATTATATGGCGATTAGGACTCATTGACGTAATTTATTGTTCTTCTAGAAAGAGACAGAAAACGATACAATGATGTATGGAAGATGTGTTCGGGTGCGAGATGGGAGTACGGAAAAATTATGCCATTTCGGAAAAACAAGATGGCGGCCGACGTGATTCTTGCAACTCTTTTGTTTTTTAACCGATTTCGTTAAAACTCGCAAGGATTGAAGAAATTAGTAAACGATCAATAGAGAAAGTGGAAAAAATTGGAAAAACAAGATGGCGGCCGAGCTGCAGTGTTTTCAAATTTTTGATGTTTCGACCCCGAACCGCGGAGCCACAGATCTGAAACGGCGTAGTCGAGCATAATTTTTTCTTTTTTTCGCCTACAATTATCCTGTATTTTGACAAAATGGGAGTGGTTTTTAAAAATTCAAGATGGCGGCTGTCGCGGCGGCCGTTCGGTTTGAGGTACGAAAAATCGCAATTTTAAAATTCCAATTTCTCACAGTTGGCAACGTCGGAGCGTTTCTACTTCTACGGGGTGATTGTGTGTACAGACTCGAGGTATGGATTGGGGGAAAAAAGATTACCCCATTTCTCGGGAAATTTTCAAGATTTACCCCAAAAATAAAAAAAATCTAAATACGGACTTTTTGCAAGATTCGAGTACGAGCAACCACGTGTCTCACTTGTATGAATTACATTTGGGTAATTTCGTCGCCCAGGTCTGGCAACACTGGAATTTATCAAAGTAAAAGTGATTTTCGACATGGTCTTTTTTCAGGGGCGATCATTCCGGCTGGGTGCGAGCGAGTTGAAAAATTGAAACGTCATCACAAGCGGTATATCCTGTAGTTCACGGGAACATTATAAAACTATGTAAAATGTTTCTGTGAAACCAGGTGGCGGCCATTTTGTATTCTTTTTGTGTTTTTGAAAATTTCGATCACATTTTTGTGGCAATTGTCAACATTTGGGAAAGTTGACATGTATGGATCGATTGTGTAACTCGACCGGCAGTATCGAGATATCTAAACAGTGTTGCCACATTTGGGGTAGTTTTCGAGATTTTCCCCAAAAACTCCTTCCTGTAAAATTTTGCATGACAAATTTTTTTTTCACTGATGGCTTCGTATATAAATCAGAAAATATAACTTGAAGAAAAATATGGAGACAGCTGATGATTGAGGATTTCGGAGACGGGTAAAGAGCACGGCCAAGATATTGAAGATAGGTGGGGGGTTCTCAAACAAATGTCACTCGAAACCTCATCCAATTGGCGGTGAGTTGAAAAATCTCCAAAATGGCGGATTCAAGATGGCCGCCATACAAATTTCATCAGTGTCTGTCTCGGAGAGTATTAGAGATGGAATCTTTCATATTCGATATAATTTAGGTCTCTCTGGGATTACAAAACAGAAAACTGATACCAAAGTAAAAAAAATCAGCGCCATTTTGAAATTCTTTGTTAATTGACCAATTTCGTTCAAAATCGATATTTAGGGCTCCCTGGGGTCACAAAATAGAAAACTGATACCAAAATTGTAAAAAATCAGCGCCATTTTGAAATTCTTTGTTAATTGACCGATTTCGTTCAAAAACGATATTTAGGGCTCCCTGGGGTTACAAAACAGGAAACTGATACCAAAGTTTAAAAATCAGCGCTATTTTGAAATTATTTGTTAATTGACCGATTTCATTCAAAATCAATACTTAGGGCTCCCTGGGATTACAAAACAGGAAGCTGTTACCAAAATTTAAATCAGCGCCATTTTGAAATTCTTTGTCAATTGGCCGATTTCGTTCAAAATCGATACTTAGGGCTCCCTGGGATTACAAAACAGGAAACTGGTACCAAAGTTTTAAAAAACCAGCGCCATTTTGAAATGCTTTGTTAATTGACCGATTTCGTTCAAAATCGATACATATGACTCCCTGGGATTACAAAACAGGAAACCGATACCAAAATTTAAAAAATCGGCGCCATTTTGAAATTCTTTGTTAATAACCGATTTCGTTCAAAATCGATATTTAGGACTCCCTGGGATTACAGAACAGGAAACTGGTACCAAAATTTAAAAAAATCGGCGCCATTTTGAAATTCTTTGTTAATAACCGATTTCGTTCAAAATCGATATTTAGGACTCCCTGGGATTACAGAACAGGAAACTGGTACCAAAATTTAAAAAAATCAGCGCCATTTTGAAATTCTTTGTTAATTGACCGATTTCGATCAAAATCGATATTTAGGGCTCCCTGGGATCACAAAACTGATACAAAAGTTTTAAAAAATCAGCACCATTTTGAAATTCTTTAATAATTGACCGATTTCGTTCAAAATCGATGTTTAGGGTTCCCTGGGATCACTAAACAGGAAACTGATACCAAAGTTTTAAAAAATCAGCGCCATTTTAAAATTCTTTGTTAATTGACCGATTTTGTTCAAAATCGATATTTAGGACTCCCTAGGTTTACAAAACAGGAAACTTGTACCAAAATTTTAAAAAAATCAGCGCCATTTTGAAATTATTTAATATAACCGATTTCGTTCAAAATCGATATTTAGGACTCCCTGGGATTACAGAACAGGAAACTGATACCAAAGTTTAAAAAAAATCGGCACCATTTTGAACTGCTTTGTTAATTTACCGATTTCGATCAAAATCGATATTTAGGGCTCCCTGGGGTTATAAAACAAGAAACTGATACCAAAGTTGTAAAAAATCAGCGCCATTTTGAAATTCTTTGTTAATTGACCAATTTCGTTCAAAATCGATATTTTAGGATCCCTGGGATTACAAAACCGAAAACCGGTACCAAAATTTTAAAGTATCAGCGCCATTTTGAAATTATTTATTAATTAACCGATTTCGTTCCAAATCGATATTTAGGGCTCCCTGGGATTTCAATACAGGAAGCTGTTACCAAAATTTAAATCAGCGCCATTTTGAAATTCTTTGTCAAATGGCCGATTTCGTTCAAAATCGATATTTAGGGCTCCCTGGGGTTATAAAACAAGAAACTGATACCAAAGTTGTAAAAAATCAGCGCCATTTTGAAATTCTTTGTTAATTGACCGATTTCGTTCAAAATCAATATTTTAGGATCCCTGGGATTACAAAACAGAAAACCGGTACCAAAATTTTAAAATATCAGCGCCATTTTGAAATTATTTATTAATTAACCGATTTCATTCCAAAGCGATATTTAGGGCTCCCTGGGATTACAAAACAGGAAACTGGTACCAAAGTTTTAAAAAACCAGCGCCATTTTGAAATGCTTTGTTAATTGACCGATTTCGTTCAAAATCGATACATAATATGACTCCCTGGGATTACAAAACAGAAAACCGATACCAAAGTTTAAAAAATCGACGCTATTTTGAAATTCTTTGTTAATAACCGATTTCGTTCAAAATCGATATTTAGGACTCCCTGGGATTACAGAACAGGAAACTGGTACCAAAATTTTAAAAAATCAGCGCCATTTTGAAATTCTTTGTTAATGGACCGATTTCGTTCAAAATCGATATTTAGGGTTCGCTGGGATTACAAAACAGAAAACTGCTACCAAAGTTTTAAAAAATCAGCGCCATTTTGAAATTCTTTGTTAATTGACCGATTTCGATCAAAATCGATATTTAGGGCTCCCTGGGATCACAAAACTGACACAAATGTTTTAAAAAATCAGCGCCATTTTGAAATTCTTTAATGATTGACCGATTTCGTTCAAAATCGATATTTAGGGTTCCCTGGGATCAATAAACAGGAAACTGATACCAAAATTTTAAAAAATCAGCGCCATTTTAAAATTATTTGTTAATTGACCGATTTCGTTCAAAATCGATATTTAGGGTTCCCTGGGATCACAAAACAGGAAACTGATACAAAAGTTTTAAAAAATCAGCGCCATGTTGAAATTGTTTGTTATTTGACTGATTTCGTTCAAAATCGATATTTAGGGCTCCCCAGGATCACAAAACTGATACAAAAGTTTTAAAAAATCAGCGTCATGTTGAAATTCTTTGTTAATTGACTGATTTCGTTCAAAATCGATATTTAGGGTTCCCTGGGCTTACAAAACTGAATCTGATACCAAAGTTGTACAAAATCAGCGCCATTTTAAAACTCTTTGTTAATTGAGCGATTTGGTTCAAAATCGATATTTTGGGGTCCCTGGGATTTCAATTCAGGAAACTGTTACCAAAATTTTAAAAATTCAGCGCCATTTTGGAATTATTTGTTAATTTACCGATTTTTTCAAAATCGATATCTGAGGATCCCTAATATCACAAAACAGGAAACTGGTACAAAAATTTTAGAAAATCTGCGCCATTTTGAAATTACTTATTAAAATTAACCGATTTCGTTCAAAATCGATATTTAGGACTCCCTGGGATTTCAATACAGGAAACTGTTACCAAAATTTAAATCAGCGCCATTTAGATATTCTTTGTTATTGTAGCGATTTCGTTCAAATTCGATATCTGAGGATCCCTAATATCACAAAACAGGAAACTGCTACCAAAATTTATAAAATCAGCGTCATTTTGAAATTTACCGGTTTCGTTCGAACTTTTCGATGCTGGAGTAGATAAAATAATTTCCAATGAACAATGAATGAATGATTTTTCACGTAGCTTAAATTATTTACAAGAAGGAATTTAAATACAGGCGTGAACTAAAAAAAAAACGGTTTTGTTGCCATTTAATAATCTTCAATATACATTATCTTTAATGTTCTACTCCTGGCTAAAATTATAAATATTTAAATACGTGGGTGATTTAAAAAAAATAACAATTTTTGTTTAATTTCACATAATGTATACCTACTGTTTCTTTAAAAAATAGTATATTATCTTTAAAAAAATATTATAAAGTAGCTCATGCATGCGACTCCTTTCAAAGAACTTATGTTTGTGATCTTCCCTTTTTTAATTTTCCTTTTCTAATCCCATATTTTTTGCATAAAGCTGAAACTCCACCACCCATCCTTCAAAATTTGAGACTAACACGGCCCGCGAGCTGCTTTAGCAGCTCGCGCACAGAGCGAAACACTAGTTATACTATATATAGCTCGATTACCACTGACTCACTGACTGACTCATTGACATAATTGTTCTCCTAGAAAGAGACAGAAAACGATATAATGATGTAGGGGAGATGTGTTCGGGTGCGGGATTCGAGTGGGGAAAAATTATGACATTTCAGAAAAACAAGATGGCGGCCGACGTGATTCTTGTAACTCTTTTGTTTTCCGACCGATTTTGTTACAACTCGCAATTATTGAAGAAATTAGGAAACGATCAATAGAAAAAGTGGAAAAAACTGGAAAAACAAGATGGCGGCCGAGCTGTAGTGTTTTAAAATTTTTGATTTTTCGACCCCGAACCGCGGCGCCACAGATCCGAAACGGCGTGGTCGAGCATGATATTTTTTTCTTTTTTCGCCTACAATTATCCTGTATTTTGACAGAATGGGAGTGGTTTTTAAAAATTCAAGATGGCGGCTGTCGCGGCGGCCTTTTTGTTTTTGGTACGAAAAAACGCAATTTTAAAATTCAAATTTCTCACAGTTGGCAACTTTGGAGCGTTTTGACTTCTAGGGAGCGATTGTGTGTACAGACTCGAGGTATGGATTGGGAAAAAAAATTACCTCATTTCTCGGGAAATTTTCAAGATTTACCCCAAAAATAAAAAAATCGAAATACGGACTTTTTGCAAAATTTGAGTACGAGCAACCACGTGTCCCACTTGTACGAATGACATTTGGGTATTTTCGTCGCCGAGGTCTGGCAACACTGGAATTTATCAAAGTAAAAGTGATTTTCGACATGGTCTTTTTTCAGGGGCGATCATTTCGGCTGGGTGCGAGCGAGATGAAAAATTTAAACGTCATCAGGAGCGGTATATCCTGTAGTTTACGGTAGAGTTATGAGACTATGTAAAATGTTTCTGTGCAACGAGGTGGCGGCCATTTTGTATTCTTTTTGTGTTTTTGAAAATTTCGAACACGTTTTTGAGGCAGTTGGCAACATTTGGGAAAGTTGAGATGTATTAATCGATTGTGTAACTCAACTAGCGGTATCGAGATATCTAAACAGTGTTGCCACATTTGGGGTAGATTTCGAGATTTTCCCAAAAATGTCCTCCTGTAAAATTTTGTATAAAAAATTTTTTTTTCACTGATGGTTTCGTATACACGTCAGAAAATTAAACTTGAACAAAAATATGGAGGCAGCTGATGATTGAGGATTTCGGAGACGGGTAAAGAGCACGGCCGAGGTATTGAAGATAGGTGGGGGGTGCTCGACCAAATGTCATTCGAAACTTCATCCAAAAGACAATGAGCTGAAAAAAAATTCAAAATGGCGGATTTAAGATGGCCGCCATACAAATTTATTTGGTCTCTATCTCGGGGAGTATAAGAGATGGAAGTGTGGTTTCTTGACAAGAGATGATCAGGACGAGGAGGTTTATTGAGCGAAATGAAAAAAAAATCAAGATGGCGAAATTTTTTTTTTCATACCAAATTATATGGCGATTAGGTCTCATTGACATAATTTATTGTTCTCCTAGAAAGAGACAGAAAACGATACAATGATGTAAAGGAGATGTGTTCGGGTGTGGGATTCGAGTAGGGAAAAATTATGACATTTTGGAAAAACAAGATGGCGGCCGACGTGATTCTTGCAACTCTTTTGTTTTCCAACCGATTTCGTTAAAACTCTCAACGATTAAAGAAATTAGGAAACGATCAATAGAAAAAGTGGAAAAAATTGGAAAAACAAGATGGCAGCCGAGCTGTAGTGTTTTCAAATTTTTGATTTTTCGACCCCGAACCGCGGTGCCACATATCCGAAACGGCGAGGTCGAGCATGATAATTTTTTCTTTTTTCGCCTGCAATTATCCTGTATTTTGACAGAATGGGAGTGGTTTTTAAAAATTCAAGATGGCGGCTGTCGCGGCGGCCTCTTTGTTTGAGGTACGAAAAAACGCAATTTTAAAATTCAAATTTCTCACAGTTGGCAACGTCGGAGCGTTTCGACTTCGTGGGGGCGATTGTGTGTACAGACTCGAGGTATGGATTGGGAAAAAAAATTACCCCATTTTTCGGGAAATTTTCAAGATTTACCCCAAAAATAAAAAAATCGAAATACGGACTTTTTGCAAAATTTGAGTACGAGCAACCACGTGTCTCACTTGTGCGAATGACATTTGGGTATTTTCGTCGCCGAGGTCTGGCAACACTGGAATTTATCAAAGTAAAAGTAATTTTCTTTTCTTTCTGAAATGGTCTTTTTTCAGGGGCGATCATTTCGGCTGGGTGCGAGCGAGATGAAAAATTGAAACGTCATCAGAAGCGGTATATCCTGTAGTTCACGGGAACATTATAAAACTATGTAAAATGTTTCTGTGAAACCAGGTGGCGGCCATTTTGTATTCTTTTTGTGTTTTTGAAAACTTCGATCACGTTTTTGAGGCAATTGGCAACATTTGGGAAAGTTGACATGTATGGATCGATTGTGTAACTTGACCGGCAGTATCGAGATATCTAAACAGTGTTGCCACATTTGGGGTAGTTTTCGAGATTTTCCCCAAAAACTCCCTCCTGCAAAATTTTGCATGACAAATTTTTTTTTCACTGATGGCTTCGTATATAAATCAGAAAATATAACTTGAAGAAAAATATGGAGACAGCTGATGATTGAGGATTTCGGAGACGGGTAAAGAGCACGGCCAAGGTATTGAAGATAGGTGGGGGGTTCTCAAACAAATGTCACTCGAGTTGAAAAATCTCCAAAATGGTGGATTCAAGATGGCCGCCATACAAATTTCATCAGTGTCTGTCTCGAAGAGTATTAGAGATGGAATTGTGGTTTCTCGGCAAGAGATGATCAGAACGAGGTCTATTTAGCGAAATGAAAAAATTTCAAGATGGCGGAATATTTTTTTTCATACCAAGTTAAATGGCGATTAGGAACTATAAAAGACGTCATTGTTCTCCAAGAAAGAGACAAAAAACGATACAATGATGTAAGCGAGATGTGTTCGGGTGCGGGATTCGAGTTGGGAAAAATTATGACATTTCGGAAAAACAAAATGGCGGCCTACGTGATTCTTGCAACTCTTTTGTTTTTTAACCAATTTCGTTACAACTCGCAATTATTTAACAAATTATTAAATGATCAATAAAAAAAATAGAAAAACTTCGAAAAATAAGATGGTGGCCGAGCTGTATTGTTTTCAAATTTTTGATTTTTCCACCTCGAACCCCGGCGCCACAGATCCGAAACGAGGTAGTTCATGTCTAAGAGATATTATGTTTGGGTGTGGGATGGGAGTTGGGAAAAATTATGACATTTCGGGAAAACAAGATGGCGGCTGATTTGCCGAAATGAACCGATCGAAGCATAGAAGATAGATGGGGGGTGCTCGACCAAATGTCACTCGAAACTTCATCCAATAGACAATGAGCTGAAAAAAAATTCAAAATGGCGGATTTAAGATGGCTGCCATACCAATTTATATGGCGTCTATCTCAGAAAGTATAAAAGATGGAAGAGTGGTTTCTTGGCAAAAGATGATAAGGGTTTGTACGATACCCTAAACGTATAAGAATGGGCAGACGAAATTGAGCTCTAATTCAATGCTGTCATGGTTTATTTTACTTTGACGAAAATCTTTAACGTTTGATCGACCATTCTTACATGATTGGGGCCCAAGACGAGGAGGTATATTTAACGAAATGAAAAAAAATCAAGATGGCGGAATATTTTTTTTCATACCAAATTATATGGCGATTAGGAACTTTAAAAGACGTCATTGTTTTCTTAGAAAGAGACAGAAAACGATACAATGATGTAAAGGAGATGTGTTCGGGTGTGGGATTTGAGTAGGGAAAAATTATGACATTTTGGAAATACAAGAAGGCGGCCGACGTGATTCTTGCAACTCTTTTGTTTTTTAACCGATTTCGTTACAACTCGCAATTATTGAAGAAATTAGTAAGTGATCAATAGAAAAAGTGATAAAATTGGAAAAACAAGATGGCGGCCGAGCTGTAGTCTTTTAAAATTTTTGATTTTTCGACCTCGAACCGCGGCGCCACAGGGTACCAATCATGTAAGAATGTCCGATCAAAACGTTAAAGTTCGTCGTCAAAGTTTATAAACCATAACGGCATTAAATTAGAGCTCAATTTCGTGTATCCACTCTTATACGTTCGAGTATCGTTCATACCTAAACGTATAAGAATGGGCAGACGAAATTGAGCTCTAATTCAATGCAGTTATGGTTTATTTTACTTTGACAAAAATCTTTAATGTTTGATGAACAATTCTTACGTAATAGGGGGGCTGATCCGAAACGGGGTGGTTCATGTCTAAGAGATAGTATGTTTGGGTGTGGGATGGGAGTAAATCCATATTTAGGGCTCCCTGGGATTACAAAACAGGAAACTGATACCTACCAAAGTTTTAAAAAATCAGCGCCATTTTGAAATTCTTTGTTAATTGACCGATTTCGTTCAAAATCGATAATTAGGACTCCCTGGGATCACAAAACAGGAAACTGGTACCAAAATTTTAAAATATCAGCGCCATTTTGAAATTAATTGTTAATTTACCGATTTCGTTCAAAATCGATATTTAGGGCTTCCTGGGATTACAAAAAAGGAAACAGTTACCAAAGTTTAAAAAAATCAGCGCCATTTTGAAATTCTTTGTTAATTGACCGATTTCATTCTAAATCGATATTTAGGACTCCCTGGGATCTCAAAACAGGAAACTGATACCAAAGTTTTAAAAAATCAGTGCCATTTTGAAATTCTTTGTTAATATTATTGACCGATTTCGTTCAAAATCGATATTTAGGACTCCCTGGGATAAGAAAGCAGGAAACTGATACCAAAGTTTTAAAAAATCAGCGCCATTTTGAACTTCTTTGTTAATTAACTGATTTCGTTCAAAATCGATATTTAGGGCTCCCTGGGATCTAGTCCATTCATTTTAGATTTTTTCGCGGCAAAATTTATAATTTTTTGAAACCACTGTGGTTTTATACCTATGAGTGAGTACATTAAAAAACACAACTCTCCCCCCCCCTCCGGTGGTGGCTTCCCCCCTCCCCGCCTTGAAAAGTGTGCCATTTTGCAGATTTCCTAGATTTTCGAGAAAACTATACAAGCTAGGACAAAATCGTCAAAGAGAACATTGTTCCTTAATAAATTACCTACAAATAAGTTCATAACATTTATTATGATAGGAGTTATAGTTTACAAGCTATGGTGCGTTAAAGTTGACTAAAAATCGCAGCTCAGTAAAATAAGCCAATTTTCAACATTTTATATGTATTCTGTAATATCTAGAAAACTATTAGAGTTAGGCAAAAACTGGCAGGAGTAAAAATAAACACCATTTAATGACCTATAAAAAAATATTTAGTTCATAAAGATAGGACTAATAATTTCGCATATATATCCACGTATTGTATACGAAGAATAATAAAAAAATTGTTAGAATCCTGTGTTATTTGCAATTTGCACAAAAACTATTAGAGCTAGGAAAAATCCTTCGAAGAGCAATTAATTTCATTAAATTACCTACAAAAAAATGTTATGGTTTATTTAGATAGGACCAATAGTTCGAAAAATATGACTACCTTTATTCCATGAATTTTTTTTTTTTTCAAAAACCATGTATATATTTTTTAATTTTCACAGAAACTATTAGAACTAGGAAAAAAAAATATCAGAAGTAAAAATGAACTACATTAAATTACCTCCAAAATAGTTTTTAGTTTATTTTGACAGAACTAATAGTTTCGGAAATATAGCTGTCTAACTTGCATAAAAAAAGAAACCCTTGTAAAATCCGTGAATGTTTTTTGTAATTTCAAGAAGAAGTATTAGAGCTCGGAAAAAAGCTGTCAGGACTTAGGACAAAGATAATTAATTTACCTATAAAATAGTGTTTAGTTTATTTTGATAGGACAAATAGTTTTTGAAATATACCTTGCTATTTTGTAAGAACCGGTGGTAGTCATGTTGACTTAGTATAATAGTATGGAATGAATAGAAATTAACCCCTAAATAAATAACGTTTTTTTTTATTTTAGGCCCAAATTATGCCCTCCTTCCTCCCCACTCAAACGGAACCCTTATGGATTCGTCATGTCGACATGTCTGTCCGTGCGTATGTCACAGCCACTTTTTTCCGAAACTATATTATTAAGAACTATACTGTTGAAACTTGGTAAATAGATGTATTCTGTGAACCGCATTAAGATTTTCACACAAAAATAGAAAAAAAAACAATAAATTTTGGGGGTTCCCCACACTTAGAACTGAAACTCAAAAATTTTTTTTTCATCAAACCCATACGTGTGGCGTATCTATGGATAGGTTTTCAAAAATGATATTGAGGTTTCTAATATCATTTTTTTCTAAACTGAATAGTTTGCGCGAGAGACACTTCCAAAGTGGTAAAATGTGTCCCCCCCCCCCTGTAACTTCTAAAAAAAGATAATGATAAAACTAAAAAAAAATATATGATGTACATTACCATGTAAACTTCCACCGAAAATTTGTTTGAACGAGATCTAGTAAGTAGTTTTTTTTTAATAATTTAAAACTTACTTCAGGTTTGCACGGAACCCTCGGTGCGCGAGTCCGACTCGCACTTGGCCGGTTTTTTTATGCTAAAATGACTGGACTACAAGTGCAACAATGGCGAGGAAAAGTGTTGAGTCTAGAAAACTGGGACTGGAAAAAAACAACTTTTTTCGCCCATACATACTACAAAGTCACCAGCTCCAGCATCGAGCTGATCTGATGATGGAACCAGGAGGTGGATAGGGGAACTCTTCAATGATTAGCAGTAAGGAGTATGGGCTCAATTGGTTTGTTTTAAAGATTCCAAGCGTGTTTTTGAACTAATTTAAGGCTTATTTTACTGAGCTGCGAATTTTAGTCAACTTTAACGCACCATAGCTTGTAAACTATAACTCCTATCATAATAAATGTTTTAAACTTATTTGTAGGTAATTTATTAAGGAACAATACTCTCTTTGACAGTTTTGTCCTAGCTTGCATAGTTTTCTCAAAAATCTAGGAAATCTGCAAAATGGCACACTTTTCAAGGCGGGGAGGGGGGAAGCCACCACCGGAGGGGGGGGGGGGGGAGAGTTGTGTTTTTTAATGTATTCACTCATAGGTATAAATACACAGTGGTTTCAAAAAATTATTAATTTTGCCGTTTTCCCCATACATTGAAATCTAGAATGAATGGACTAATCACAAAACAGGAAACAGATAAGTACCAACGTTTTAACAAATCAGCGCCATTTTGAAATTATTTGTTAATGGACCGATTTCGTTCAAAATCGATATTTATGGCTAACCACATCTCGTGAGCTGCTTTAGCAGCTCGCGCACAGAGCGAAACACTAGTTATTATACTATATATAGCTCGATTACCACTGACTCACTGACTCATTGACATAATTGTTCTCCTAGAAAGAGACAGAAAACGATATAATGATGTAGGGGAGATGTGTTCGGGTGCGGGATTCGAGTGGGGAAAAATTATGACATTTCGGAAAAACAAGATGGCGGCCGACGTGATTCTTGTAACTCTTTTGTTTTCCAACCGATTTCGTTCAAACTCGCAACTATTCAAGAAATTAGTAAACGATAAATAGAAAAAGTGGAAAAAATTGTAAAAACAAGATGGCGGCCGAGCTGTAGTGTTTTCAAATTTTTGATTTTTCGACCCCGAACCGCGGCGCCACAGATCCGAAACGGCGTAGTCGAGCATGATAATTTTTTCTTTTTTCGCCTACAATTATCCTGTATTTTGACAGAACGGGAGTGGTTTTTAAAAATTCAAGATGGCGGCTGTCGCGCCGGCCGTTCTGTTTGAGGTACGAAAAAACGCAATTTTCAAATTCAAATTTCTCACAGTTGGCAACTTCGGATCGTTTCGACTTCTATAGGGCGATTGTGTGTACAGACTCGAGGTATGGATTGGGGGAAAAAAAATACCCCATTTCTCGGGAAATTTTCAAGATTTACCCCAAAAATTAAAAAATCGAAATACGCACATTTTGCAAAATTCAAGTAAGAGCAACCACGTGTCGCACTGGTACAAATGACATTTGGGTGTTTTCGTCGCCGAGGTCTTGCAACACTGGAATTTATCAAAGTAAAAGTGATTTTCGACATGGTCTTTTTTCAGGGGCGATCATTTCGGCTGAGTGCGAGCGAGATGAAAAATTTAAACGTCATCAGGAGCGGTATATCCTGTAGTTTACGGGAAAATTATGAAACTATGTAAAATGTTTCTGTGGAACGAGGTGGCGGCCATTTTGTATTCTTTTTGTGTTTTTCAAAATTTCGATCACGTTTTTGAGGCAGTTGGCAACATTTGGGAAAGTTAACATGCATGGATCGATTATGTAACTCGACCGGCAGTATCGAGATATCTAAACAGTGTTGCCACATTTGGGGTAGTTTTCGAGATTTTCCCCAAAATCTCCTCCTGTAAAATTTTGTATGAAAATTTTTTTTTTCACTGATGGCTTCGTGTACAAGTCAGAAAATTAAACTTGAAAAAAATATGGAGACAGCTGATGATTGAGGATTTCGGAGACGGGTAAAGAGCACGGTCCAGGTATTGAAGATAGGTGGGGGGTGCTCGACCAAATGTCATTCGAAACTTCAGCCAATTGACAGTGAGCTGAAAAAAATTTCAAAATGGCGGATTTAAGATGGCCGCCATACAAATTTATTTGGTGTCTATCTCAGAAAGTATAAAAGATGGAAGAGTGGTATCTCGGCCAAAAATGATCAGGACGAGAAGATCTATTTAGCGAAAAGAAAAAATAATCAAGATGGCGGAATATTTTTTTTCATACCAAATTATATGGCGATTAGGACTCATCAGCATAATTTATTGTTCTCCTAGAAAGAGACAGAAAACGATACAATGATGTACGAGAGATGTGTTCGGGTGCAGGATGGGAGTAGGGAAAAAATATGATTTTTCGGAAAAACAAGATGGCGGCCGTAGTGCTTTTTGTAACTTTTTTGTTTTCCAACCGATTTAGTTACAACTCATAATTATTGAAGAAATTAGGAAACGATCAATAGATAAAGTGGAAAAAATTGGAAAACCAAGATGGCGGCTGAGCTGTAGTGTTTTCAAATTTTTGATTTTTCGACCCCGAACCGCGGCGCCGCAGATCCGAAACGGCTGGGTCGAGCATATGAAAAAAATTTCTAGATGGTGGATTTTTTTTTCATACCAAATTATATGGCGATTAGGACTCATTAGCATAATTTATTGTTCTCCTAGAAAGAGACAGAAAACGATATAATGATGTAGGGGAGATGTGTTCGGGTGCGGGAATTGAGTGGGGAAAAATTATGACATTTCAGAAAAACAAAATGGCGGCTGACGTGATTCTCGTAACTCTTTTGTTTTCCAACCGATTTCGTTGCAACTCGCAATTATTGAAGAAATTAGGAAACGATCAATAAAAAAAGTAGAAAAAATTGGAAAAACAAGATGGCGGCCGAGCTGTAGTGCTTTAGAATTTTTGATTTTTCGACCCCGAACCGCGGCGCCACAGATCCGAAACGACGTGGTCGAGCATGATATTTTTTTCTTTTTTCGACTACAATTATCCTGTATTTGGACAGAATGGGAGTGGTTTTTAAAAATTCAAGATGGCGGCTGTCACGGCGGCCTTTTTGTTTGAGGTACGAAAAAACGCAATTTTAAAATTCAATTTTCTCACAGTTGGCAACATCGGAGCGTTTCGACTTGTACGGTGCGATTGTGTGGACAGACTCGAGGTATGGATTGGGAAAAAAAATACCCCATTTTTCAGGAAATTTTCAAGATTTACCCCAAAAATAAAAAAATCGAAATAAGGACTTTTTGCAAAATTCGAGTACGAGCAACCACGTGTCCCACTTGAACAAATGACATTTGGGTATTTTCGTCGCCGAGGTCTGGCAACACTGGAGTTTATCAAAGTAAAAGTGATTTTCGACATGGTCTTTTTTCAGGGGCGATCATTTCGGCTGGGTGCGAGCGAGATGAAAAATTTAAACGTCATCAGGAGCGGTATATCCTGTAGTTTACGGGAAAATTATGAAACTATGTAAAATGTTTCTGTGCAACGAGGTGGCGGCCATTTTGTATTCTTTTTGTGTTTTTCAAAATTTCGATCACGTTTTTGAAGCAGTTGGCAACATTTGGGAAAGTTGACATGTATGGATCGATTGTATAACTGGACCGGCAGTATCGAGATATCTAAACAGTGTCCACATTTGGGGTAGTTTTCGAGATTTACCCCAAAAATGTCCTCCTGTAAAATTTTGTATGAAAAATTTTTTTTTCACTGATGGCTTCGTATACACGTCAGAAAATTAAACTTGAACAAAAATATGGAGACAGCTGATGATTGAGGATTTCGGAGACGGGTAAAGAGCACGGCCGAGGTATTGAAGATAGGTGGGGGGTGCTCGGCCAAATGTCATTCGAAACTTCATCCAAAAGACAATGAGCTAAAAAAAAATTCAAAATGGTGGATTCAAGATGGCCGCCATACAAATTTATTTGGTGTCCATCTCAGAAAGTATAAAAGATGAAAGAGTGGTTTCTCGGCCAAAGATCATCAGGACGAGAAGATCTATTGAGCGAAAAGAAAAAAAATTCAAGATGGCGGAATATTTTTTCTCATACCAAATTATATGGCGATTAGGACATACATAATTGTTCTCATAGAAAGAGACAGAAAACCATACAATGGTGTACGGGAAATGTGTTCGGGTGTAGGATTCGAGTAGGGAAAAATTATGACATTTCGGAAAAACAAGATGGCGGCCGACGTGATTCTTGCAACTCTTTTGTTTTCCAATCGATTTCGTTAAAACTCGCAAAGATTGAAGAAATTAAGAAATGATCAATAGAAAAAGTGGAAAAAATTGGAAAAATAAGATGGCGGCCGAGCTGTAGTGTTTTCAAATTTTTGATTTTTCGACCCCGAACCGCGGCGCCACATATCCGAAACGGCGTGGTCGAGCATGATAATTTTTTCTTTTGTCGTCTGCAATTATCCTGTACTTTGTCAGAATGGGAGTGGTTTTTAAAAATTCAAGATGGCGGCTGTCGCGGCGGCCTTTTTGTTTGAGGTACGAAAAAACGCAATTTTAAAATTCAAATTTCTCACAGTTGGCAACCTCGGAGCGTTTCGACTTCGTGGGGGCGATTGTGTGTACAGACTCGAGGTATGGATTGGGGAAAAAAAAATACCCCATTTCTCGGGAAATTTTTAAGATTCACCCCAAAAATAAAAAAATCGAAATACGGACTTTTTGCAAAATTTGAGTACGAGCAACCACGTGTCTCACTTGTGCGAATGACATTTGTGTATTTTCGTCGCCGAGGTCTGGCAACACTGGAGTTTATCAAAGTAAAAGTGATTTTCGACATGGTCTTTTTTCAGGGGCGATCATTTCGGCTAGGTGCGAGCGAGATGAAAAAATTAAACGTCATCAGGAGCGGTATACCCTGTAGTTTACGGGAAAATTATGAAACTATGTAAAATGTTTCTGTGCAACGAGGTGGCGGCCATTTTGTATTCTTTTTGTGTTTTTTCAAAATTCCGATCACGTTTTTGAGGCAGTTGGCAACATTTGGGAAAGTTGACATGTATGGATCGATTGTATAACTGGACCGGCAGTATCGAGATATCTAAACAGTGTTGCCACATTTGGGGTAGTTTTCGAGATTTACCCCAAAAATGTCCTCCTGTAAAATTTTGTATGAAAAATTTTTTTTTCACTGATGGCTTCGTATACACGTCAGAAAATTAAACTTGAACAAAAATATGGAGACAGCTGATGATTGAGGATTTCGGAGACGGGTAAAGAGCACGACCGAGGTATTGAAGATAGGTGGGGGGTGCTCGACCAAATGTCACTCGAAACCTCATCCAATTGGCGGTGAGTTGAAAAATCTCCAAAATGGCGGATTCAAGATGGCCGCCATACAAATTTCATCAGTGTCTGTCTCGGAGAGTATTAGAGATGGAATTTTGGTTTCTCAGCAAGAGATGATCAGGACGAGGAGGTCTATTTAGCGAAATGAAAAAATTTCAAGATGGCGGAATATTTTTTTTCATACCAAATTAAATGGCGATTAGGAACTATAAAAGACGTCATTGTTTTCTTAGAAAGAGACAGAAAACGATACAATGACCGGTACGGGAGATGCGTTCGGGTGCGGGATTCGAGTGGGGATAAATTATGACATTTTGGAAAAACAAGAAGGCGGCCGACGTGATTCTTGCAACTCTTTTGTTTTTTAACCGATTTCGTTACAACTCGCAATTATTGAAGAAATTAGTAAGTGATCAATAGCAAAAGTGAAAAAAAATGGAAAAACAAGATGGCGGCCGAGCTGTAGTGTTTTAAAATTTTTGATTTTTCGACCTCGAACCGCGGCGCCACAGATCCGAAACGGGGTGGTTCATGTCTGAGAGATAGTATGTTTGGGTGTGGGATGGGATTAAATCCATATTTAGGGCTCCCTGGGATAACAAAACAGGAAACTGATACCTACCAAAGTTTTAAAAAATCAGCGCCATTTTGAAATTCTTTGTTAATTGACCGATTTCGTTCAAAATCGATATTTAGGACTCCCTGGGATCACAAAACAGGAAACTGGTACCAAAATTTTAAAATATCAGCGCCATTTTGAAATTATTTGTTAATTTACCGATTTCGTTCAAAATCGATATTTAGGGCTTCCTGGGATTACAAAAAAGGAAACTGTTACCAAAGTTTTAAAAAATCAGCGCCATTTTGAAATTCTTTGTTAATTGACCGATTTCATTCTAAATCGATATTTAGGACTCCCTGGGATCTCAAAACAGGAAACTGTTATTTAAATATATTACAATCCCTGGGATCCCTGGGAATTCAAAACAGGAAACTTGTACCAAAATTTTAAAAAATCAGCGCCATTTTGAATTTATTTATATATTGACCGATTTCGTTCAAAATCGATATTTATGGCTAACCACATCTCGTGAGCTGCTTTAGCAGCTCGCGCACAGAGCGAAACACTAGTTAATATATATATAGCTGCTCGTGCTGACTGACTGACTCATTGATCACCTCTCCTGTAAAATTTTGTATGAAAATATTTTTTTTCACTCATCGTTTCGTATAGAAGACAAAAATTCATTCGGAGGAAAAATACGGAGAGAGCTGATGATTGAGGATTTCGAAGACGGATGAAGAGCACCAGCCAGGGTATCGAAGATAGGTGGGGGGTGCTCGACCAAATGTCACTCGAAACTTCATCCAATTGACAGTGAGCTGGAAAAAAATTCAAAATGGCGGATTTAAGATGGCCGCCATACAAATTTCGTCGGTGTCTATCTCGGAGAGTATAAAAGATGGAAGAGTGGTTTCTTGGCAAAAGATGATCAGGACATGAAGGTCTACTTGATGAACACGAAAAAAATTCAAGATGGCGGAATTTATTTTTCCATAGAAAAGGGTATTGAAGATAGGTGGGGGGTGCTCGACCAAATGTCACTCGAAACTTCATCCAATTGACAGTGAGCTGAAAAAAAATTCAAAATGGCGGATTTAAGATGGCCGCCATACAAATTTCGTCGATGTCTATCACGGAGAGTATAAAAGATGGAAGAGTGGTTTCTTGGCAAAAGATGATCGGGACATGAAGGTCTACTTGATGAACAGGAAAACAATTCAAGATGGCGGAATTTATTTTTCCATAGTTAATGTATGGCGAATATTGAAGAGGCTACAAGTGTAGAACTATGCAAGACTACGGTTTCTTTTCAAGATTTGTTTTTATGGAAGAATTCTCATTTTGACGAGTGGTTCGGAGAAAAAATATGGAGAGAGATGATGATCGAAGGTTCAGATGATGGGTGAGGAGCACGGTCAGGGTATTAAAGATAGGTACCTACTTAGGGGCTGCTCAAACAAAAAGGGAGGGGCGGGGGATTGGTGGTCTTTGTTTAATGTTTTTCCTTTATGAGAATTTTCTTTTACGTCGGACGCTTGGCGTGTTGGCGCTTCCACTGTGCTCACTAGCATAGCAGTGTGTTTTTCAGATCAGAACACGTAGACAGTAAACCAGCTGCCCGATTATGTAAGAATTGTCGATCAAATCGTAAAAGTTCGGCGTCAAAGTAAAATAAACTATAACAGCATTGAATTAGAGCTCAATTTCGTGTTTCGAAATTGAGCTCTAATTTAATGCTGTTATGGTTTATTTTACTTTGACGCCGAACTTTGACGATTTGATCGGCCATTCTTACATAATCGGGGGGCAGGATAGCAGGACAGCGAGTAAGTAGACAGTGGACCACGCGGTCCACTACGCGGTCCGCTGTAGCGGGCCGCGCAACCACGCGCCATACTAGTTTTATTATATATTCCTTCACATCATTGCGTTAAATATTCCTTCCCATTATAGTAACATTTTTTAAGTTAAAGGTTAGGTTTTGTAAAAATCCCGCAAAGTAGCCTGTCTTACTCTCTGGCTCTAAGCTTACAAAATCACGTCAATCCTTCGCTGCGTTGCGACGTGATTGAAGGAGAAACCATGGAGCGAAAAAATTCTATGTCTATGGGAGAAACCAACAAACAAACACTCTTTCACATTTAAGATACTAACTTACCTACCTTTTTTTTTTTTTTTTTCGAGGGGGAGATCTGCGTCAGATACCCGATCTCCGGGGGGAGAGTGCGGGTGATGTGGGGTTTTTACCCACTAAAACCCCCTCGGTGGCCATCCTCTGAGCAAAATGGGAATCTCCGGGAACTCGCAAAGAACATGCGCCGGAGACTCCCTTGCGCGATGCCCGTTGGGCTCGTCCTGTCGTTTCATCCCTGATTTCATGCATCACACATGAAATCATGGTGGTACGGCAGCTTCTGCCACAAGAAAGCCACCGTCTTCCGCATATATTTTATGGAGAAAGAGCGGCCAAAGCCCCACTTTCAGCCGTCCCTTTGTATGTTTTGATCAGGGCGTCGGTCGGTGTCGCCCTGCTGCCTCCGTCTCCGAGCGGGATTGGCACGTTCTCGTTCCCGCTCAGCAGTCTCTTTCTTGAGCATGACAACGTCGCAGAAGGAGACTACAGCCCTCCATGCTTCATTCGCCGCCAGCATTGCCGCTATGATAGCAGGCGGTAAAAGATCTCTCCCTACGTAACTGACCAAAACACGGCGCTCGGGTTCCCAGGCGGGACACTCTTCAAGCGTGTGCTGAGCAGAGTCTAGGTCGTTCTCACAATGGTAACACCGTGGTGTTGCCTCGCGACCGATCCGGCACAGGTACTCGCCGAAGCAACCATGCCCGGTAAGTACCTGTGTCAGTCTGAAGGTAACGTTTCCATGCTTTCTCCCCAGCCAAGCTTCAAAATTTGGCAGGATAGCACCAACAGTGCGTTGGCGTGCGTTTCTTTCCTCTTCCAATCGCATACGCCAATTTACAAGGGCCTGTTGGTGCGCTTGCCGTCGCAATGTTCCGCCATCTCGACCATCGGCACTGCTTTGGCAACCCGCTCGGGTCTGGGTATATACCTTCGCATCCATATCCGCCAGGATGTCAAGAGGCGGAAAGCGGGCCAGGACAGTAGCCGCCTCGAAGGATATCGTGCGATATCCTCTTGCGACCCTGATAGCTACCTTGCGCTGCACGCTATTAAGCTTCGCTCTGAGACGCTGAACACCACAAAGCCTATTCGACCATACCGGCGCCCCGTACAGGGCTATCGACCGAATAACTCCGGCATAGAGTCGACGAACGCCTTCCTGTGGCCCCCCGAGGTTAGGCAGTAGGCCGTGCATTGCACCAGCAACTTTTTGTATCCTGGGTACCAGGCGCTCAATATGTTCCTCGAATCCCCATCGGCCGTCCAAGGTAAGATACAGATATTTCAGGTGTTTTCCTACCTGCACATCTGCATCACCAACGCGAATTGATGAGCTGGGGGGCTCGAGTCGCCTCGGTAGCCTATGGAACCAGAGAGCCTCCGTTTTTTGAGGCGCTACTCTGAGTCCGAGCTCATGGATTTTTGCGACCACGCATGCCACGCCGGCCTCAGCGAGCCTTGATGTTTCCCCAAAGGTATTACCTTCGGCTAGCACCAAGGTGTCGTCCGCATAGCAAACTATGGTAATATCAGATGGGACATCAACGCGAAGGACTATGTCGTAGGCTAAGTTCCACAGGAGCGGCCCTAATACGGAGCCCTGTGGAACCCCACAATTTACTTGTCTTCTGTGTGTATGTCCGTCCCGCCCTGTGTATTTAATTGCCCTGTCGCACAAGTATGCCCCGACTATATTGCGCAGATACGAGGGTACGTTGTGGTGAGTTAGAGCTTCCCTTATAGCAGTCCAAGGAAGGGAGTTGAAGGCGTTCACAATGTCTAAACTCACCGCTAACGCCACTCCACCCCTACGAACAGCCCGTTCTGAAGAAGTGCGAACGCGGAGTATCGCGTCTACAGTTGATCGGCCCTGCCGGAAGCCAAACTGACTTTCAGATAAGTCGGGGCCTACACGCGTGAGGTGCTCCGTGAGGCGAGTTGCTATAATCCGCTCGAATAATTTCCCTACTTCGTCCAGGAGGCATATGGGTCTGTATGCTGATGGGGACTCCATTGGCCTGCCTTCTTTCTTCAAGAGAACTAGTCGCGCTTCCTTCCAGCTGGTTGGAAATACGCCTGACTGTAAGCAGCTGCTGAACAGTCGTCGCAACCTGTGGCCTAAGACTTCTAAGGCTAGCACCCACGCGCGGCCCGGTATGCCATCTGGACCAGGTGCTGTATTACGAGCTGCAAGACGCTTAACTGCTCGCTTCAGCTCCTCTTCCGATACATCTAGCTCCTCGGACCAGGTTACCGCCTCCAGTTGACCCGCGGTGGTAGAGGGGGTGTATTGAGCCCTGGGAAATAGTGCATCTATTACTCTCTCTAACAAAGCTGGGTCGAGGGTTTCTGTCAGTGGTGGGACCCATGGTCTGAGCTTGCCTAGAACAATTTTGTATGGGCGCCCCCATGGATCCCGATCCAGCCCTTCGAGGAGCTCCCTCCAGCTCTGTGCCTTTGCCTTTGCGATGGCAACCTGAAGCGCTTTTGTAGCTTCCCGGTATGCGGAATACGCACTAGCGATTGCTCCTGCCGTTGATCTCCGTCTTCTTCTGGCCCTCGTGTATTGGCGTCTGCTTCTTAGACATACCCTACGCAGTTGAGCGATGTCCTCGGACCACCAGTATACTGCCCGGTTTTTAGTCTGTCTGGCTCGCGGCATTGATGTATTACATATTTCTGACATGGTTTCGCGAAACCAGGCCGACTCACTTTCTGGATCCGGTAGGGCATTTTGAGTTCCTTCTGACCAGGCTGCAATACACGCCGCAGCGACCAGTAAATCGCCGTCAAGCTTTTTGAGGGACCAGCGACACCTTACCTACCTACTAACATATTTGCGCGAAACTTAGTCCGCGTATGACGGGATTTATAAAACTGAAAATATTTTAGTCAAAAAGTTCTTCTTCTTATTTTGTTTTATGGCTTTTATTAGTGCCACACCAGCACAATGCACTTTGCCAATGTCAGGTTAGTCAAAAAGTTTGTGAACATTTGTCATGGCACCTTTTTGAGTGTCAATTTCGCAGTTAATATAGAAAAAATACACAGAAAAACGTGCAAATTATATTCAAGCTATAGCTATGAGCGTACCAAACATATGGGCCACTCATAGCAAACGTAGTCGCAAACGTAGTCTTATAATTTTCCGAGACTAAAATTTTCCTTGTAGGTATAGTTAATTAGGAATCCTTGAAATAAGTTTTTACTTACACAAGAACAAAAAAACACACTTTCGCATGTATAATATTAGTATGAAGTATGATTATTACTATTATGTATGTATTGTTACATAGTAGCTACGGTGTAACTCCAATATAATAATACACCAGGGTCTCGTGAACTGAAGCCATTAAAATTATTACGAGCCATATAATATGACGTTACATCTTGAATGTGCTTATGTAAATAAGCCACGGAGCTGGGAGCAAGCAATTTGACACAAGTTAAAGACAATTTTTTAGAATGCTATAACCCTGAGTTAACAATAATATAAGTGTTAATATATCGTTATATATAACATATAACAATATAACGCTTATATTATTGAGAAGTTGTCTATCAACAATAATTATTAAGCATTATATATTTTAGGTAGTCCTGATATTCCGTATAAAGGGTTATTTAAAAATTACTAATAACCTCTCAAAGGGAACGTCTCTACAATATAATACTGAAAAGCTTTTGTTGTACAACTTTTTTTGAGCAAATTTTATGTGAATGGGAGAGATGGAGTGGAAGTTCCAAAAAATATTGCGGTTATGACAACCTCCGTGGCGTAGTGTTGTCGTTGTTGTACGGAGGTCCCGGGTTCGATCCCCGGCAGGGTTAATTTGGGAATTTACAACTTCTGAATTCTCCCTGGTCTGGCCTGCAGGTGGGAGGCTTCGGCCGTGGCTAGTTACCACCCTACCGGCAAAGACGTATAGGTTTAATATGACTGCCATGCCCCTGGCCCTAACAGGTTAGCCCGCTACGTTCTTAGACTGTATCAGCACTTACCATCAGGTGAGATCGCAGTCAAGGGCTAACTTGTAGTGGATAAAAAAAAATGAAATCCTACGTCAAGAAATCAATTAATATACTAAGAAAACAGACAAAGCATGAAGAACTGTTCCTTGTTTTGCTGTCCGTGGCTATCCTACAAATGGGTGTTTTTATTTTAATAATAATATTATGTAAATAACCAAATCAACAAATAAAAGGATTTTCATTTCCATATTTTGTATGCAGAGTAGTACACGGATGAAGCCTAGAGCCAAATTATACACGACGCGTATCATGAAGCTATATTAATTTCCTCGCAGCTTTCCATGCCTCTAATTAAAGCGGATATTTATTCGTTGTACAAATTAAATGCGTAATTTATATTATAATGATAGTTTAGTTTCTCTCTCGCAGCTGCTTACCATAATAACGAGAGTTCAGGCCACGGCAACTTATTAATAGATATTACAAGACACAATTAAACATTATTTTCACATTTGTGTGAGTTGGTCCTATATTAATTTCGAAAGTGTTATATTTGGTTAATTAATTAATCAATGTAACGTTTTCATTTAAATTATAGTTACAAGTTACAAAGTTTCAAAGTGATAGGCAAGAGAAATTAATTAGGTACAGTTGCATGACAGTCAATTAATTTACGGTTACCATTAATCTTTGACCAGCTCTTGACGCATATAACGTACCTACCCACGTATATTATATATTTAAATACGTTTATATCATATTTCACGTTTAAGGTTTTTTTACATTGATCCAATGTTTATATTTCGTTCAAAATTATTATTATTATTAATAATAATTAAACAATATTTCGGTCTTAAGTTGAGTTGACGAACAAAGCTTCCGTAACGTAAAAGCTGTTTGTCATGCAAATGGACCTTACCTACTTAAATCACAGTACTTAGCAATTCAATTTTCGTGAGCTTTATTTGGTAAGCTTAAAACTATTCCCTGATTAAGATTAATGTCAGTTTCCTTTTACACAAACTGCGGACTCTCAAACTACTTTTAATATACTATACGTCGTCTTTATTTGACCTTATTTGCAAAGTTTCAAAGTGATATACGATACGGTCCACTCTTACAAAAAAGTGTATACCTAATAGGTACGACAAACTTTTGAAGTAAAACTACGTTAGGTACGACTTGATCTTTTTGGGGTGGATATAAAACAGGCGCCTAATAGAACAACAGTTCTGAGGCCGCCATCTTTTATGAATAAACATACTTTTATTTCTTTTACTTCTTTTATTTCTTTTACTTTTACTTCTTTCATTTGCTTTTCAAAATATCGTGAGGAATCCTAAAAGTTCTTCAGTGTTTCAAGTCAGATTCAGATTCACTTTTAATTTTCACTAGCCTTTGCCCGCAGCTTTGCTTACGTTAAGTTTGAAATGAAATGAAATGAAATTTATTTATTTTGTACACTGTAACAAAACAGAACAGTTTTTAACCCCTATATTAACTAAAGGCATGCATTTTCAAAAATCCTTTCTTAGCGGATGCCTACGTCATATCTGTATGCCAAATTTCAGCCGATCCGTCTAGTCACTCTAGTGGTTTAAGCTGTGCATTGATAGATCAGTCAGTCAGTCACCTATTCCTTTTATATATTTAGAATTTAGATTAGCATTCAACATAAACAATGATTGACCTCATAGGGTCTTCAAAAAGACCAATATATATATAAGAAATAATTATTTATTTATAACATACGCATCATTAGGGTTCCGTACCCAAAGGGTAAAAACGGGACCCTATTACTAAGACTCCGCTGTCTGTCTGTCTGTCTGTCTGTCTGTCTGTCTGTCTGTCTGTCTGTCTGTCTGTCTGTCTGTCTGTCTGTCTCCAGGCTGTATCTCATAAACCGTGATAGCTAGAAAGCTGAAATTTTCACAAATGATGTACTTCCGTTGCCGCTATAACAACAAATACTAAAAATTAAAAAAAAATATATATTAAGGGGGGTCCCCATACAATAAACGTGTTTTATTCGTATTTTTTTGCTCAATATTAAAAACGGTAACAGGTAGACGGTTCAAATTTTCACAGATTATTAACTTGTATATTACCTTTCAAAATAAATAATTAAATATCCATAAAGTAAATATTAAAGGGGGGCTCCCATACAACAAACGTAATTTTTATTTTTAATACGTCATAAATCGTAAAACTTACTACAGGTTTGTACGGAACCCTCGGTGCGCGAGTCCGACTCGCACTTGGCCGGTTTTTCCTATTATAGTCCGGATGAGATAAGTTTGTGGGACTTTAAGGGTGTTTCAAATATTCATGGTCATCATCATGACTCGTCAGCTCGTTTGCTCGCTATTCATAAAAAATATACGCTATATTAAATTATATATTATTACCAGAATAAGACAAAATGTCATTCCTTTTTTATCTGTCTTTGATTAAGGACGTGATATTTTAATGATATTTTAATAATCAACTAAACTTTGTCATTTATTATACGGTATACCTAATAGGATCAGATTGGTATGGGAATTGACCCAATAAGTAGTCCAAATATTGATATTGTAATTATTATTAGAGGCGATGTTTACCTCTGCTGATTGAATCCCTTTTATACAATGGCGCAACCAATGACAGAAATCGATAGAGTGGACAAAAAAGTAGGTATATCTACATACCTATTACCTACACCTAATTGGTTTGCGCATTGGTAAAGAAAATCCTATTTTATAATTATTACTAGTTTTATCATTTTACAATTTAGTGTGAACAGGTAAAATTAAGTCGCTTTTGGGAAAGCCGTTTTTGAGATACATAGATAGACAATAACTATACAATACAAAAACAAAAAGATACAAAAACAAAAAGAGTGGAACCTATGATATTTAAAACATAAGTCGTTGAGTTGAACTGACAGCTTAAATTCCTTTCGCTCAGATTCGATCCGTACGCTTACTCCCAATTTTAACATAGCAAATACGATTGATCGAAGTGAGCGTTCGATCGCATTTGCGTCAAACTAAAATGAACCTTAATAGCATTGATTTAGAGCTCAATTTCGTGTATGCATTCACAGCCAGCGCTACGTTTACGTTATAAATACGATATGTTTCGAAATTTAAATCGGTTGCACTGAATTTGTGGCTCTAAATCAATGCAATTAAGGTTCATTTTAGTTTGACGCAAATGTGATCGAACGCTCACGTCGATCAATCGTATCTGCAATGTTAAAACTGGGAGTAAGCGTACTGTACTTAAGCTATGGAAAATTACATTGTGAATAAAAGTAGGTATATCAGGTAGGTAGGTACATCAAAACCTACCTATAGATAGGTACTTAATAATATTATCTACCAGAGGCAACCACTAGGTCTGTAATATAGACTCTTTTCTATTAAAAATTTTCTTCCAAAAACCTGATTATGAAAACGAAAAACCTGTAATAATAAAGATACAAAATTACGAGTACATGTGCGTAAGTATACCACTAGTAGATAGGACTTCGTAGATTTTTTGATTTACTTAACATATAAATCATGGCACTAACTCCCATAACACTGTATACTTTTTTGGGAGTTAGAGGCCAAATTATAATTTTGAACCTTGTAACTTCGCAAATAAAGATTTTATTTATTTATTTTATACAGTGACATTTATTACAAACTAGCTGATGCCCGCGACTTCGTCCGCGTGGATTGAGGTTTTTTTGGTTCCCGCGGGGACTCCTTAGTTTTCCGGGATAAAAAGTAGCCTATCTGTTATTCCAGACTATAATCTATCTCTGTGCCAAATTTCATCCAGATCCGTTCAGCCGTTCGGCCGTGATTGAGTAACAAACATCCATACATCCATACATCCATACATCCATCGAAACTTTCGCATATATAATATTTGTATTTGATATTTGATTGATACAATGTCGTCTGTAATCTGTATCCAAAACGATCCAAAACTTTTTAAGCAGTGGACAGTAAATAATGGTGATTCTCAGGTTATACCTGAATGAAAGCGACCGTTCCTTTATTAATTTAGTCATTTATAGTCATTTAGTCATTTATTGATTGATAGCTTTCATGTCTTACATACTAATACAATGTTCTTAATATTAGCAGTTAGCATGCATGGACATGAGGCTGTGATGAGGCCCTGTCAGGGCGTTGCTAAATGTTAACATTATTATTTGTTATATCTAATCATTATCATAATAGATGTACAAGAATCGATATGGCTACATTTTAACCATTTTATTTTATCTTTGTAAGATACTTACCATCCATCATTACATTTTACCATCGTAAAATCAACGTACAACTTATTACCTATTCTGTGGTAAAATACAGAGATATCTTGCGAACTACAAAATCTAGTTTTATGCTGACCATTGACTTAAGTCTCGATATAACGTGAAGTGAAAATTTTATCGTGAGTGTGAAATTTGTAAGCCTGGCGCGATGATAATACACAGTATTCCGTGCCCAAAGTAAACTACAGCCTTAAGTCATTTGGCGTCATGAATAAATATAATATTATCTCATTTTCAGCGAAACTTTATTATTTTTAAACAAGCTTACAGACACAGGCTGAAAAATAGAAAAATATTGTTTCCCACTGTTTGTCATTACATTGAAAGTACGGATTTGAATGCATCTTGGCACATTTTATAAGAAATGCTCGGGGTTACCTAACGTATAAGTATCTAGGCTATTTGTATCCCGAAAACTCCTGTTATTGGTTTTGTGCAATCCTGGTTGCCACTTAGGAAACTAGCACTCAACAATTTGAACATCAACTCGTTGATATAATCCACTTTGAGTAAAAGTAAATGCCGTGAAAATCACGTGAAAATATTTAAGTACCTAGTCAAAAAACGAAAACGTTAATACTCTGCTAGCCTACTTCTTAATACCAACAAAAAGGGCAAAGGGCGATATGAAACCTCATTCTTTACCTGAAACTCGAGTAAATACCGCTTAGACGGGGGCGATTGTGTGAATGACGTTATCAAAAGGGATGACTTGCAGCAACGTTCCCTAAATAGATTTATCAGCAGAATCTGTTTGCCGTGATTTTTAATTAATCCGCTTTGCCTGAGCCTCTTTTCAATTTTCAATTTGTCTTTTTTTTATTTACTACATGGCGCCCACGACTTTGTCCGCCTGGTTTCAGTGTTTTTAAGAATTACTTGGAAGCTAAATTGATTTTCCGGGATAAAAAGTCTGTGTAGAATGTGTAGTAAATGCTCTAAAATGCAAGCGATAGGTACCTGTAATTATAATTGTATAATTCAGTTCTATGCAAAGATTAAAATACATTCATGTACATTGTCATCACGGACCTAATCGGATTTCTACGTCTACACTCCACGTACAATATGCATGTAAATTATGAGACTAACTACCCTTTGCGGTGTTCCACTAAGCTATGAGACAAACACTGAAAAGCTGGCAACACATTGGCGGTTCCTTGGCGGTGCATAGTACATTACACATCTAGGGCAGTAAAATAAGAAATGTCTCAGATCACATGTAATTGTTGTCCGAGGCGAAGCCGAGGTCAATAAACATGTGATCTGAGGCTTTCTTATTTACTGCCCGTGGTGTGTATACTATTTTTCTCCTCGACGGAGGCGGAAAGCGGCATTTTCGTTTAGCGCAGCGGGAGGAAAATTGACGCTTTCCGCCCGGAGGTGAGAAAAATATTTGACGTGTGTAATATCCATAATTATTATGAATAAACAACTACCTATGACTATATTAGGCATTGATCAACAAGGTATAAATTAAACGGCTCTTTAAATTGCGATTTGCGTCCGCACGTTTTCTGCATGTATGAACTGGCTCGTCGTAAATGCCATCTGGTAATAGTATTTACGAGTAACCCACCCAAGCATCACCCAAGTTATCCAAATTCAAAATAATATACTAATTCGAATATAACGTAGGTACAGGTTCATAAAATGGTGACATTGAATAATGACCGCACTCTGAATTCGGTGAACCTTCTTTTCTTTATTTGAATAATACTTTTATCTGTCTACGTACCTACTACAATTTAAGACCAATCGATGCGAAACATAGAGAGGGTAATGTGCTTAGTATATACGATGTATTTACGAGTTCATAGTCATAATACTTATAAAGCGTACCTATAATAATTATTATAGACGCGGTCTGTGCCGCTGGTTTTTTAGTGGGTATTCTGCATCTCTTGTCACCCACATACCCGCTTTGTGCGGGATGGGGTTTTGCGAAGCAAAAAGAAAAGGTCTACACATGTATAAACATATATATGTACCAATTAATGATAATTATATATACCGCACATGTAATTGTAAACACACATGACACTATATCTATACAGTACACAGTATAATAATGTATAAACCAAAAAATACATAATGTATCTGTTTTATTTCACTAACAATCAAGGACTCTTATTGGACATGAGCATTATATTTTGTAGTAAGTAGATATCTGAATTCACTAGTCTAAAAATAACAAGTATTTTAAAGTAATTTTAAAACGCTGAGAAAAATGTACGGATATTTTCCACTTGATTCAGCTTAATATTCTGGGATGAAGTTAAGTGTCTGGAAAGGTTTGAAAAGTTATATAAGGGAACAAGACATAATTGTTTAATTACATCAGCCGGTGCCGCTCTCAAGAATTAAACACCCGACTGGAAAAGTCGAAGGTAATTTGTTAGTACCTATACTATTTTAAGTCTGGTTTCGATTGTATCTGTAATATTTAGTAAGTTACTAAGCAGTAAGCACGTTCTTATTTTCTAAAAACGACGGTCAATGTAGCTACAAATAACTTATCGACAAATAGATTGAACATTGAATCTGGAAGTTACTCGTAACGTATAAAGATATTATGTAAGCTAAATAATTATAATAAATAATTTAATGATTATAGATAAACGCTCTTCTTACTCTTCCACTGCTGCGCTCCCTGGCAGCCTATTTAACTGCATTTTAGTGCTACTACAACTTAACCGTTGACTGCGATCTCACCTGATGGTAAGTGATGATGCAGTCTAAGATGATAGCGGGCTAACCTGTTAGGGGCATGGCAGTTATATTAAACCTATACCCCTATTCGGTTTCTACACGGCATCGTACCGGAACGCTAAATCGCTTGGCGGCACGTCTTTACCGGTAGGGTGGTAACTAGCCACGGCCGAAGCCTCCCACCAGGCCAGACCAGGGAAAATTCAGAAATTATAAATTTCCAAACTCTGCCGGGGATCGAACCCGGGACCTTCGCACAATTTCAATTCAGTATGATTTAAGTTCAATTTAATTCAAAAAATATAGATTGCACGCTAAAAACGAGATGGCCAAAAATTTAATGGGCGCGTGTCCGAGAAATTGCGTTCAGAGCAGAGATTTTGAAGCCACAAGCAGACTAAAACTAACAATCGTTAGTTTTTTCATCTACGCTAAAGGTGAACTACTATATGATCTATCGCGTTTCAAACCGCCCTCGCCTTTGATCTTTTTGTGATTTTTAATTTTTTTACTCGTATAGTTCGTGTGATACAACGAACTCTACATACACTATTTGTTCGTAGTTGCGAAAGTTGGTTCCAAATTTCGCACATATTTTGCCATGTCGGGGTATACCTACATCTATACTAATATTATAAATGCGAAAGTTTGGATGGATGGATGTATGGATGGATGGATGTTTGTTACCCAATCACGCCCCAACGGCTGAACGGATCTGGATGAAATTTGGCACAGAGGTAGATTAATTATAGTCTGGAATAACACGCATAGGCTACTTTTTATCCTGGAAAATTAAAGAGTTCCCGCGGGAACCTAAAAAACTCAATCCACGCGGACGAAGTCGCGGGCATCAGCTAGTAGTACCTAAATATACTTAGCTTAGGTAAATGTCAACGTCGTAGTTTTGAGGTTTAATCTAGTCTCTTTTGTTGAATATAATTGCTTTCTGAATCTCCATAATTTTGGGGAGATTATCGTTAATCTGGTGTTGAATAGAACATAATTTATGTTTACGACAAATATGAATATTAAATGCTGCCTGATGCCCGCGACTTCGTCTGCGTGAAATAAGTTTATTACAAAAATAGGAAAAGATGACGCATATACATTTAAATCACGAGCACTCATCGTTATCTATATATATAAAATTCAAAGTCCTGACTGACTGACTGACTGACTGACTTATATATCAACGCACAGCCTAAACCGCTGGGGTTAGAATCTTGAAATTTTGACAGTAGGTTCCTTTTGTGACGTAGGCGCACACTAAGGAAGGATTTTTCAAAATTCCACCCCTAAGGGGGTGAAATAGAGGGTTAAAGTTTGTATGAAAGTCCGTCATTTCTCAAGTTATATCCATGAAACTTGGTATTTTGGCTTAAAGTAAAAAATAAAGAAGTACGTGTGTCACAGTTTTTCAAAATTCTACCCCCAAAGGGGTAAAATAGGGGTTGAAAGTTTGTACGAAAGTCATTCATTTCTCAAGTTATAGCCATGAAACTTAACATTTGGGCTTTCAGTTAGAAATGAAGAAGTATGTATTTCACCATTTTTGAAAATTCTACACCCAAAGGGGTGGAATAGTGGATGAAAGTTTGTAAAAAAAATCCTTCATTTCTCAAAACATTTTTCAAGTTATATCAACGAACCTTGGTATTTTGGCTTTCAGTAAAAAATAAAGAAGTACGTGTGTCACAATTTTTCAAAATTCCACCCCCAAAGGGGTAAAATAGGGGTTGAAACTTTGTATGAAAGTCCTTCATTTCTCAAGTTATAGCCATGAAACTTAGCATTTGGGCTTTTGGTAAAAAAAGAATAAGTGTGCGTCAACATTTTTCAAAATTCCACCCCCAATGGGGTAAAACAGGGGGTGAAAGTTTGTATGAAAGTCCGTCATTTCTCAAGTTATATCCATAAAACTTGGTATATGAGCTACGGGTAAAAAATTAAGAAATACGTATTTCACAGTTTTTGAAAATTCTACCTCTGAAGGGGTAAAATAGGGGTTGAAAGTTTGTATGAAAGTCCTTCATTTTTCAAGTTATAGCCATGAAACTTGGTATTTGGGCTTCAGGTTTAAAATTATGAAATACGGATTTTACAGTTTTAAATATTTCTATCCCCAAGGACGTCAAATAGAGAATTTGTCTTTCAATCACGCCGCAACAGAGCAACGGATCGACGCGACGCGATTTTTTGCATGGGTATAGTTGAGTAGGCTGGAGAGTGATGTAGGCTTCTTTTTATCCCGGAAAACTAAGGAGTGCCTGTGGGAATTAAAAAACTTATGCCACGCGAACGAAGTCGCGGGCGTCCGCTAGTCGTCATTTAAAACAGAACGTGCCTAGAATTTTCCATAGGGGTTAAAACACTTCGATAGTGTAGTTTTTGTTTGCTTATGGGTAAATCGAATCAACGAAAGTGCAGTAAAATGTATTCAAACAAGCTTTTTGGAAAGTGCAGTAAAATGGCATGTACATACTCGTATTACCCACCGCACTCAGAGTCGCTCAATTATTGCTTATGAAACTTCTTAGTATAGATTCCTTAAGTAATGATTAAGCGACTCTGAGTGCGGCACTAAGTGTAATTAGGTACAAGTTCTGAAAATCTATTAGGTATTTTATCTTACTTCAAATAATATTGAAAAATGAACCATACACTGGTTTCAATCCTTAAGATTGAGGAGTTGGGATTGTGAGTTGAATCGTGTAGTCGTTGCTTGGTATCTACTATATAAAATCACCATCATTTCCTAACTTTGGTTGAGGAGTTCTGTACCCTACAGCATCAAGATTGAGTATTTGGAGTTTTCTGGGCCCACCTCACAAGCTTCCTTTAACCACTGAAAAAATCTCAAATCAGCTCAAAAACCTCGGAGAAATCGGTTTACAAAAAAAAAAAAAAAATACGCGCTTAATTGAAAACCTCCTTTTTTGGAAGTCGGAAAAAAATTGAGAAAAATTATCAGTCCTGCAGTTTGCTATCGTATACCTACTATTGCTAATATTACCGTATCGTGTGTTTGTTATCGCATGATCATGCAATTATTATAAAAGCGAAAGTGTGTTTGTTTGTTGGTTTGTCCTTCAATCACGCCGCAACGGAGCAACGGATTGACGTGATTTTTGGCATGAATATATTTGAGGACCTGGAGAGTGACATAGGGTTCTTTTTATCCCGGAAAATTAAGGAGTTCAAGCGGGAATGAAAAACCTTAAACCACGCGGGCGAAGCCGCGGACATCCGCTAGCAATAATCATCATCATCCTCAACAGATAGACATCCACTGCTGGACATAGGCCTCTTGCAAGGATTTCCACACGCCGCGGTCTTGCGCCGCCTGGATCCAGCGGCTCCCAGCGACTCTCCTGATGTCGTCCGTCCAGCGAGTAGGGGGTCTGCCAACGCTGCGTTTTCCAGTGCGTGGTCGCCACTCCAGCACTTTGGGACCCCAACGTCTATCGGTTCTTCTAACTATGTGCCCCGGCCATTGCCACTTCAGCTTCACAACACGTCGAGCAATGTCGGTTACTTTAGTTCTTCTACGGATCACCTCATTTCTGATTTGATCGCGCAAAGAAACCCCGAGCATTGCTCTCTCCATCGCCCGCTGAGTGACCCTGAGCTTTCTTATGAGGTCCATAGTTAACGACCAACTACTAATAACAACGACTAGTAATAATATGTAATAGCTTATTATACTGTTGAAGATTATGTAAATGATAGAAGAGCTTGGATTTGATCGCTCCAGCAATGCTAAGAACAGCGGTTACTTATGTACCTACACATTGATTTGAGTAATAATAATTGTAAATGAATTATCTAAAAAGAGCAACCACCTAGTTTCTTGCTGGTTCTTCTCGGTAGGAATGGCATTCCGAACCAGTGGTAGATTCACTTGACGATTCAAAAGTACTTGTAAAAGTTTATTTGAATAAAAACATTTGAATTTTTTAATTTTTAATTTTTGAATGAACAATAATTTTATTTTGACTTAATCTTAGAACTAATAGCCACTGTGGCTGAAAATGAAAATGAAAATGAAAATGAAAATGAAAATGAAAATGAAAATGATTTATTTCATGTAGGACAACTTGTGCCACTTATGATAAGTCGTAAGAATCTACCACCGGTTCGGAAAGCTGATTCTACTGAGAAGAACCGGCAAGAAACTCAGCAGTTGCTCTTTTCAAAATCAGAAAAATGTAACAATTTGTATATACATACTTAATATAAAATGCATACGCTACGTTACAAGTAGGTAATTACACTGACCTGTGGGTTGCTGGATGCGAAGCCGGTTGCTTCCATGCAACTTTGTCATCGAGAAAATCATCTATACTATAATACCCTCGACTTAACAGATGCTGTTTAACACAGTCTTTAAATTTATGTAATGGCAACTCCAATCCGGCAGCTGAAATCCGGATTTAGGGTTGCAAATCGATAAAAAAGACATACACCTGCATCGCAAACTCTATCGAAAAGCATAGTGCAAACATTTGCAGCTCGGGCATGATCCATTATTCTACAATGAAATAGGAATTCATAAAACTCATGGAAACTTTTTCGATTCGTTTCGAATAGTAAAGGTACTTAGATATTTGCCAGAACACGAATTGACGAACGAAACGGCGAAATGACAAAGTTGTATGAAAGCAACCGACTCTGGGTCAAGCTCCCCACAGGACAGTATAATAACTTACACTATAGTATTTAATTAACATACTTAAGTACCTACGTAATGTAATATATATTTAAAAAAAAAGAGCAACTGCTGAGTTTCTTGCCGGCTCTTCTCAGCAGAATCTATTTTCCGAACCGGTGGTAGAGTCAAAACATGACGTAACTTATGAGACACCTGTATGCCCTACAATTACATGTTTTAAATAAATGAAATGAAAATTAAATGAACAATTTTCAATTTATAAAATACTAGCTGATGCCTTGATGATTTTCAGCCTTTACTTTTTGATTTGAAAAACTTAAAACTATTTTAATTAATTATATTAAATACAATACAATTAAATTACGATGAAAATAATTTATAAAATTATTTTCATGAATCCACATTTAAATGTTTAATAAGAATTATTTTTTAAGTTTTCTACATACAAAGTCAATATCATTATGAACCTTCTTGCAAGAAAACTTTTTATTTAGAAGTAAAGTAAACAGTTTACATAATAATTAAGGAACTAGATTTCGCTATAATCCGCAACAGTAGGCAAATCTATGCGGTACAGTGTATCTTGCACTTGTAGCTTGCAATATTCACCACACCACATAAATCTTTCAAAATATTCTCAACGTACGTTTCACTCCGACACCGGAGCATCTTCAGGAGATGTTGAATCGACAATGCACGATTGTTTTTACAATCTACATACACTGTACCACATAGATTTGCCTACTGTTGCGGATTATAGCGAAATCAATTTCTAGTTCCTTCATTATCATGAGTTTCCCCAAAGTAAGTGAGTGAATTCTACAAAACTTGGCACGTGGCCAATTATTGTAATTATTGTTATTGAACAGGGCTTATATTGTAAGCCCTGTTCACTGCCTCTGTAAGTTTCGAGCAAGTGTATTGGAAAATGGTTTTCTCACCTCCGGGCGGAAAGCGTCAATTTTCCTCCCGCTGCGCTAAACGAAAATGCCGCTTTCCGCCTCCGTCGAGGAGAAAAATAGTATACACACCACGGGCAGTAAATAAGAAAGCCTCAGATCACATGTTTATTGACCTCGGCTTCGCCTCGGACAACAATTACATGTGATCTGAGACATTTCTTATTTTACTGCCCTAGATGTGTAATGTACTATTACACTTCCACTAACAAAGTTTGTGAGCTGATATTTACCCTTTGTGAGCTCTTTTTGCTCAGTCCTTTCCGCTAACACTTTGTTTTCAAAGTACACGTATGCAGTTTTCTTTTGCGAGTTAAACGACGTACGTACGGAGCTCGCTCCGCTCGCGGTGGAAGCCGCGCGTATTATTTGTAGCCTTCCACCACTACAGCCCATTAATGTCCCACAGCTGGGCACAGGCCTCTACTCTATTGGAGAGAGGGAATTAGAGCTTAGACCCACCACGCTACTCCAATGCTGGTTGGCGGGCTTTAACGACTATTATTATAATTTTAGTAATAATAACTGGTACCTACCTATTCTAATACCTACTTGTTACGTAGCGTATGCATTTTATATTATATACAAATTGTAAAAAAATTCTGTTTTTGAAAAGAGCAACTGCTGAGTTTCTTGCCGGTTCTTCTTAGTAGAATCATCATTCCGAACCACACTGAGAAAAATTTCCTTGTTTACCTTCCGATTTTTTCCTTCTAAAACCGATTCCTTCCAAAATTGGGTCTTTTCCTTCCACCGATTACCTTCTAAATCGGGGAACTGCCAAATTCCTACCGATATTTAGAAGGTAATGAATTTTATCCGTCTAATACGGAAGAACATAAAGGAAGGAAATTTGTTGGAAGGAATTAACCAAGAAGGAATTTCCTTCCAGCTAAATATTCCTACTAAATAAGGATGCATTATAATAATTCCTCCCAAATGTATCCTTCCAAATTAGATGTTAATGTCCTTCTGAATTCAAATCCAAAGTTGTCGGAAGGAAAACGCAGCTAACCTTCTGATATTGAAAGACATTTACCCTCTTAACTAGTGGGAAATAAATTGACATTACTATTCCATCAAAAAAGAAAGGATTAGAAAGGCTCGCTGGAAGGAACTACCATCCAAATTAGATGGATCACATTTGGAGGGAATAACACAAGGAATATCCTTCTAAATTAGATGATAATATCCTTCTAAATCAATTATAATTTTTCAGTAGGAACAGTGTCAGAAGGAAAACGCATATTTACCCTTCGAAATTGAAGGATATTTACCCTCTTATCTAGTGGGAAATAAAATGACATTACTTTTCCATCAAAACCGAAAGGATTAGAAAGGCTCGCTGGAAGGAATTACAATCCAAATTAGATGGATCACACTTGGAGGGAATAACGCAAGGAGTATCCTTCTAAATAAGATGATAATATCCTTCTAAATCAATTATAATTTTTCGGTAGGAACAGTGTCGGAAGGAAAACGCATATTTACCCTCCGAAATTGAAGGATATTTACCCTCTTATTTAGTAGGAAATGAAGTGACATTACTATTCCATCAAAAACGAAGGGATTAGAAAAGCTCGCTGGAAGGAATTACCATCCAAATTAGATGGATCACATTTGGAGAAAATAACACAAGGAACATCTTTCTAAATTAGATGATAATATTATCTCTCCAAACAAATTGGAATATTTCGGTATCGGAAGGAAAACGAATACTTAAGTTTTATTAAATAGAAATTGTAACACCGAATGTAGTACCCGACCCGACCACTAGATGTCGCTACGCGTATATTGGCTCGCGGTATAGGGTGGCGCCGGTCAAACACATATATATCGCCAAGTCCGCTTGTATCGGTACGTGGCAAATGGTGCTTCCACCTAGTTGGGACATTCATTGAAAGCGCATATCAGAGCATAAATCATAGGTGGTATACGGACCCCTGCTTCCACCCTTGCTGGGACAGGGCGTTTTGAAAGCCTATAATTTATCTGTTACCTCGTACTTCGTAGACCGTAATCTATAACCTCTATAAGGAAAATTTTGAAATTACCTTCCTATTATATCCGATTACCTTCGGTATTTACTTTCTGGATTGGGGGGGGATTACTGAGATTCGTAGAAGGTAAATACTTCTAAATTGGAAGGATAATGCTAAAATACCCACCGCAATGAGCATGCAAAAGCCCGTTTTCCTTCACCTTAGGTAGGAAATATTATGTCTTTACCTTCTAGATTTGGAAGGTTATTTATATTTTCCTTCCAAAAATTACTTCCCTTTTGATTGGGTAGGAATTTTCGACCGAAATTTGGAAGGTACGTATTACCCACCAGGCAGACACCAGGCAAAATAGAAGGCAGACATTGTTTGGAAGGAAATTTTGGACGGTAATAATATCCTTCCAAGTTGAAAGGTAAATTTCCTACTGAGTCAAAAGGGACGGTAATACCTTCCGTATTTCGGAAGGTCTTTTTTCTCAGTGCAGTGGTAGATTCTTAAGTGGCACAGGTTGTCCTACATAAAATAAATCATTTCTATTTCTATTTCTACCGACGCGACGGCTTAACGTGATCCACGAGCCACGGGGATGAAATACCGCCTGACTCCGGGCAGCGGGCTATAGTACTGAGAATTCTAGTCAGAAGAACCTAAGCCTTATATTATTATTATTGTTTGACTTACCCATGTCGTCAATAAGCGGCGCCATCCGCAGCGTGACGCCGACCAGCAGCAGGCAGAGGAACAGCAGCAAGCACGCCGTCACCATGATCGTGTAGCGCGCTCGCCTCGGCAACTCGTCCGGGTCCAATACCTGACAAACAAAACAGGAACCTAAAGCTTGGCAAGCTGATCTGTGCACGTGGAGAAATTTGATTCAAATCTGTGTATACTTATAACATAGGTATTGTAGTTATTTTTGGCACCTGGAAAAATCTTTCTTGACAAAAAAGCGTCAATAAACTCTGTCTCTCTCACTCTCTCTCTTGCCCGCCAACCCGCATTGGAGCAGCGTGGTGGGTCTAAGCTCTAATTCCCTCTCTCCTATGCGAGTGGAGGCCTGTGCCCAGCAGTGGGACGTTAATGGGCTGTAGTGATGGTGGTGATGGTGGTGGATTGTTGAACATTTTGATTTTTGAACACTTTCTAATAAGTAGGTCGTAATCAAGATGTTGCAGGTTCGAATAAATTCCACTCATGATTTTTTTTATTAGTTTTTCTTATATATTTATTAGAAAAAGTAACAATATTCTTACGGGGTGTTCAACGATACCGAATGGCTTGTTTATTTTAAATAGATCTGCCTCTCGCACAGATGAGTGTTACTACAAAGCCGGAGATATTTTAATGTATGCTTCTTCGAACTGAGAACTACGAGTATATGTAGAATTTGCTTACATAACCTTTTCTACATCAGCGAAGCAAATTCCCTCAAAGAAAATAAGCAGCTTTTAGCTAGTATAGAAGAAAGAGAGTACGAAAAGTTTATCTCGAGCCTCGGAGCAATGAAAATGGGTTGATTCATTTTTGTTAGCTCCAGACATTTTTAAAACCCTCTTTAGGAGCCCTCTTCGCAAACGAAGATTGCCCAGTATTTCAACCAACCCTTAGTTAGATGGCGCTGTTTCACAACTAATGTTACAACCCCAACAAAGATGGCGCTTTTAACTTGTAATTTCACAAACAACTGACCCGGTGACAGCGTCGCTAGTAGATATGAAAAATAAAATTTAAAAAACTTTGTTGTTGGTTCTTCTCCAACTGACGGTGATCAGTTGGGGGTACGGACCTCGAGGCTGGGCCTCCTTGCCCGGGCGTGTCCTCACGGGTACTTGCAGCTACCTGGACTATATTTCAGTCCTTATATGGGCTGGGGCCGCGCTTCACTTGCGTCAGCCGGGTGGCAGCTGCGTGTAGGATGTCTGGGGGTTACCAAATCGGATGGTGTCATATTCGGTGTTGTCGTTCTAGCACAGAATAGGGAATAGTAATGGTCCTAGGTAGCTTCCTCTTCGTCGTCACTGATGCCTATGTTGGGGGGCATCAATTCAGAATGTAAGAGCTCTCGCGGCAGGGTACGCCCGTCCGGCCTTCTAGTTAAAAGTGGGGCTATTCCGTGGAGGTATGCACGCACTTGTGTGTGCGCGAGTGAATGAATAAAATCCGCGATTAGCAGCACAATCAGACAGACGTGGTCATTTCTTTCTTAGGCACTTTTTGCCTCTATCTTTACTTAGTTAGGCACAAAAGGTACTTACGTGTATAACTTTGGCCTGCTCGTCAATCGCAGAAACCAGTAGGGTTCGATGTTTTCTAGGCTTCTGCGGGTGGGGGGGCGCCTGTCGCCTGCGCTTGCGTCTCCGGCGCTCCAGCTCGAGTTGCTCTGGACTGTTGAGCTCCCGTCTAAAAAAACATAATAAGCATAATTATTTTTCTATAGTATCCGTACAAATATTATAAAATCGAAATTGTGTATGTCTAGTGTATGTTAGCTGTTCTCAGCCAATCAACTAAACCGATTTTGACGAAATTTGTTACAGAGATATATGTTGCATCATAGCACATAGGCCATTTTATCCGGGGAAGATACGGATTTCCCCGGGAGTTTTAACACCTAAATTCAGTCGGACGTCGTCGTCGTGGGCATAATCTAGTTTACTATATTATAGTTTACTGTAAAACAGCAGTTAATTTTATACAAGCTTCTGTTTAATTTTTATTTTATTGCGAGATAGGCCTGCGCTTGACGACAATCATGCTTAATACAAAGCGATGATGAGGTCTAGGTTGGAGCGCGCTGGTCTAGAAGATGCCTATTCACTCTTGCATTGAAGGGACTTAAGTTGTATGTGTCAGGTGTAGTTGTATGTGTAATGCTTTGAAAGTAAGTGTACTATTTATTGATCGCTTACCCATGGTGTGTGTGCAACTTAAGCTTTTTCTTCCTCCTTTCAAACTCATGCTCACACCAGTGTGATGGTAGTCTTTCGCCAGGGCTGCCAATTATCGATGCCTCCTCTGAAAAAAAGAGAAATATTCAAAACATCGACATATACTTATGTATAATATGTCGATGTGTTATAATAAGCTCTTTATTTCAGATAAAAATCCACTGTTACAATAGTATAAATAATAAATGAAAAAACAAATAAGAATAAAAATAAAAATAACATAAAATAAAATAAAAATAGCGAATTAAATATTTATATAAGCTATTTCCTAAAACTACTTCCTATTTCTTATTTGCGTCTCGGTGGACAGAGTGCCAGTGCTTGATTATATCACTAGACATATCCTCACCGATGACCCAGAATGACATTATTCGTTTGTCGTAATCGCTCCCAGAAGGAAGCTATACGATTGCGCCTGATCGCAAAGAAATCGGAGACTCCCGCCTCGGCAAACATGCCCGACGCGCTGCAGTACCTCGGCAACCTCATGAGGATGCGGTATGCGTCATTATACTGCACCCTCATGGTGCTCATTGTCGTTCGCCTGAATTTCGTCCATAATTGGCAAGTGTAAAAACATTGACAATATGCACGAAACAGGGTTAGCTTTACGTCGGTACTGCATTTAGAGAATCGGCGCGCGAGCATGTTGCACCGAACCGACAGTGCTCTTCCCTCTCTTTCGATGTCCAAGTCATCCCTAAGGTCCTCGGTGACCACATGTCCTAGATATTTAAACTGCCGCACCTCCCGAATTGGAGAACCATTCAAAAAGACCGGCAGCACCCTCTCCGGACCCTTCCCCGATCTGAATATCATCATCTCTGACTTGGAAACATTATATTTCAGTCCATGGTCCTTAATATAACGCTCACAGGCCGAAAGAAGTCTCCTCAGCCTTCCGATCGAGGGGCTGAGCAGCACCATGTCATCTGCATAACTGAGATTATTCACACAAACATCTCCCAGATGACAGCCAACCCTGGCGCCTCTCAGCTCCTCGATCAAACCGTTGATATAGACGTTGAAAAGATCCGGAGAGGTGAGTCCTCCTTGACCCCGCAGTCTAGTTTGTATCCGCTAGAGGTCGCGTCGCCCCATCTTACGTTGTTCACTTGGCCTCCGTACCAGTATCTCAACAGACTCGTTATCTCGTCCGGGACCCGAGCAACATGCAAATTGTTACAGAGAACTTCATAGTTCACAAGATCAAATGCGCGGCTCAGGTCCAGAAAACATGCATACACAGATGTGTTACGTTTTGTGTAGTATTGTACTGTATGTTTGAGACTGAGGACAGCCAAGTCCGTCGAGAGACCGGGGCGGAAGCCAAATTGAGCATCATCAATACTTACATTCTTCTGCAATTCGGTTATGCTAGATGGGCATTTTCATAGTAAAAATTTGAAGGAACTAGAAGTTTAATTCGCTATAATCCGCGACAATAGGTAAATCTTTGTGGTACAGCGTGTATCCCGCACTTATAGCCCGCGATATTTACCACACCATGCACACTCACCATGCACTCGGTGACATTATCCTTGAGTAGTTTATGGGCTTCTGTTGGCGAGGAATTAAGGGAACTGATACTGGTGACTGGAATATTTCGAAAAAGGTTCTCAAATGTGTTTGCAATTTCCATTTTGCAGTCAATAATATGGTCGTTAAATTTTTGCTCCGGTGTATTGTCGTCTACTTTATGTTTCCCAATTTCGTCCGTGATTATTTCCCAAACTGCTTTAATTTTGTTATCTGAATTAATATTTTTTTGTTTTATATGAAGTGACTTTGCTTGTATACAGACATTTCTAAATAATTTTGAATAATTTCTGACGTATTTAACAAATGTAATCAAATAAATATTATAAATGCGAAAGTTTGGATGGATGAATGGATGTATAGATGTTTCTTACTCAATCACGCTCCAACAGCTGAACGGATCTGGATGAAATTTGGCACAGAGATAGATTATAGTCTGGAATAGCACATAAGCTACTTTTTATCCCGGAAAATTAAAGAGTTCCCGGGGGAACCGAAAAACCTCAATCCACGCGGACGAAGTCGCGGGCATCAGCTAGTTAATTATATTGCTTTTCGGCATACAAATCAAACAACTTGTTTCTACTTTAATAAATTCCAACAGTTCTTAAACAAAAAAATTCCCGTACTATTTTAAAGATGGAATAAAATTGTGAATTTAGCAGATCAAAGAAGGTGAATAGAGTTCATCCGGACCACCCTGTGTAAAGTTGAGCGTAGATTTACCTACGCTTAACTTTACACAGGGTGGTTACACAGGGTGAAATCCTTTAGTCTTTAAAAAAAATTGTTTGAATTTCTGTACTTTTTTAGTGGTATCTAGACTGTGTCTGTCACATTATTAAACAAGTCGGTTGATTGCAACCATCATACTTAATATTATAAATGCGAAAGTGTGTTTGTTTGTTGGTTTATTGGTTTGTTGGTTTGTCCTTCAATCACGCCGCAATGGAGCAACGGATCGACCTGATTTTTGGCATGGATATAATTGAGGACCTGGAGAGTGACGTAGGCTACTTTTTATCCCGGAAAATTAAAGAGTTCCCGCGGGAATAAAAAAAACTTAAACCACACGGACGAAGTCACGGGCATCAGCCAGTAGACTATAAATTTTGACTACTTTATGTAATAACGACTAAATATTAAAAATAAATACTTTAATCCCTAGAGGCTAAATGCTAACTTTAGTCCGCCTACGCTAAGCTATAATTACATATTTTTAGAGCATGAGAGGTGAAAATTATATTATAACCACAGAACAGGTAATAGTAACATAACATTCTCTTTTAAAAGAGAAAAAAAACTTCACGGTGTAATTATTATTTTCGTCAGCTGTTGTCAAGTCGAGCGGCACGTAGAGAGCCTCAGAGAACTTTGTAACCGCTGCAAAGTCGGCAAATATACGAAAATAGCACAAAATAAACTACTCAAAAGTGAAGCCATACAAAATAGATTCCCCGGGGTAGCGCAAGTTTTACAGTTTACTTACTTTTAATAACGTCTGTATAAAGAACTAAGCACACTGAAGCTGTGAAGGAAACAGAACGTGGCGGGACCGGCCGGAAATTTCTGCATAGTTCCGTATAAAATACTATCTTCGAATAATTTTGGTATAAAAAGAGAACTCTTTGAATACGCTACCGCTAATGGCAGAAGCAAAGCTATGGAAATAACATAGAGTAAACAACTCAAAACTTATCAATGAAGTACTAAAATCAGAAAAAACAGCTGAAGTAAATCGACATTAGACAGCTATAATTTGTAACAATGCTAAATTGTTGCTTTTTCTGATTTTTTAATGTTTGGATTTTCCAGTTAAAATTGATTTAAAAGAGGTTAGAAGAAAACTTTTAATTTAAATTTCTAAACCATTCATAATATATATGTTCTTCTTTTACTTAATTTTTTTTTTATTTATTTTTATTTGACTTTTTACGATCAATCTAAAAATTAAAAGCAAAGTTTAACTTTAACTTGGTTAAAATGCTTTTAGCGTTATAAAGTTGAGTTTAATAGAATCAGAACTTGTAAGTAGTTCCAAAGTTTAGACACATTACCGTCACAGTAATTATTTTCTTACAAGTTTCAAAGTAGCTACTCGAAACTCGACACGCTTCTTGAATCTTAAGTGGCTTCTTAAGTTCGGGAAAATATTAAATCACCGTTTTTGTTTTTAAAAGGTCGATGATATTCAATTCAAGATACAATAATTATCTTATATAGATAGTATACATACGTACGTACGTACATATAGGGTAGGTAATAGGATGTAAAATCTCTTTGTAAAAAAAGAGAAAAGGATAATTCACCTGCTACTTGCTTGCTACGACGTAGAGCTTCCGCGTAGAGGCTATTTGTAGCTCACCTACGTTTAACCTCTACGAAAAAATGTTCAATTTATTTCTCTTTACCTCGAAATATCATATTTTATGTATTTTATTAAAGGTTAAATTATTTCAACAACGCGCGTGCTTGCGTGCACACTACGCTAAATACCCGGTTCCAATATTGTTAAACCACTTTGTCGTCTGTTCCTGCGTAGGCTGGTAGAGTGTTATCGCTTACCGTCGGACACATGGCTGCGCAATAGCAGTAACAACGGGTGGGTTGCCCGATGCCTGGATTGCTCGGCGTGCAGCGCGCGTGCCTTGCGCTCCACCAAGGCCACCAGGATGGCTTCGAGCCGCGCGGCGCCTGAGTCCTCTGTGCACACCGCTTTGTCGACTGTCTGTAACGTAACAAAATAATCTCTGTATTTGGGAATTTGACAACTAGGAAAATCAGCAACTTTTTTTCAAACCTCAAAACGCGTGCTTAGTATGGGATTTTATATGAAACATTGCGTAGTGACGTAATCAAAGGTCGACGCACTTTTTTACTTTAATCGATGGTTTAAAATAGTTTTTCAACATAAAACTAACAGAGGACGTGGATATTACGACTTTTGGGAAATCCTATTAAGTATTATATTATTATTATTTTTATAAAAAGGGCTCGCGCCTCATACGTTAAAATTACTTGGGTCGTAGTATTTTACATAGAAACATAATTTAGGTGGACATTGGAAGAGCTTAACCCCGAATATAGATAATTCCAGCTTTTAAAACGAGGTGTCTTATTTTATATTTTATTTTATTTTATAATATTATAAAGAAGTAAAGTTTGTGAGTTTGTGACGTTGTAGGAGGTAATCTCTGGATCTACTTAACCGATTTTGAAAATTCTGGTACCAAGAGAAAGCCACATTATTTGTGAGTGTCATAAACTATATATTAACCCGATAAATTAGGGGGAAATTATTCCCGTGGGAATTTATTAAAATTATTTAAAAAACTTATTTCACGCGGATGAAGTCGCGGTCATGTGCTTGAATTTTATAAATCCCATAGACGTAGTCATAAGTAGGTAGTTACTCCAATTAGAAACATAAAACGAATCGATGAAAGAAGTAATGGATTGCGTCGAAATAAAATATGAAGGACAATTTGTAATTTTCTTTTGCCTCATAATAACCATTCGTACACAAATAACATGAATCATTGTATGAATAAATAATCTGACAAACAACAAAAAATAGCTGTATCCGTTGTTTGGTTGGAAAACGTTTGTATACTTTGCGGAATAATGTTCCCACTCTCATTATCCTTGCATTGTTTGGCAGCACAACATTGCTGATAATATGATGGTAACTATAGCCATGATCAAAACCTACCACCAGACTAGACCTGAATCAATACAGAAATGGTAAACTAAACCTAGAACTAAAGTAACCGACAGTGATCGACGTGTTGCGAAGCTGGAGTGGCAGTGGGCGGGACACATAGTTAAAAGAACCGATAGACGTTGGGGTCCCCAAGTTCTGGAGTGGCGACCACGCTGGACGGACGACATCAGGCGAGTCGCAAGGAGCCGCGCTGGTTCCAGGCGGCGAAAGACCGCGGCGTGTGGAAATCCTTGCAAGAGGCCTATGTAAGTCCATTTTACTTCTGAATTAAAAGTTTTCTTGCAAGAAGGTTCATAAAGAAAAGAAGAAAAATAAAAAAAACCAGCAGTGGACGTCTATCGGTTGAGGATGATGAAACTAAACCTAGTCGCGAATCGAACCAGAAGCTTCCCAATTTTATTCACTTAGATGATACGCGCGACTTCGTCCGCGTGGATTAAGATTTTTTGATTCCCGCGGGAACTCTTTAATTTTCCGGGATAAAAGTAGCCTATGTCCTTCTTCGAGATACAATCTACTTACCCCTGTAACAAATTTCATCAACGGCTTATGATCTGCTCAACCGATTAGTTGAGCAGATGGGCCGTGAAAGCGTAGCAGACAGACAGACACACTTTCGCATTTATAATATTAGTATGGATGTTGCCTCGGGAAAAAAAACCTCAGTAAAGTATATAGGACAAAGCTAACAGCTTTCACGTGTCGGAAAAATTAAAACATGACACAGTTTTTCCAGTAGTATACAGTATATTCAAATTGAAAATATGAAAGTGAGTAGTGACACAGTTACTTCGACGGTATCGAACTGCGGAGATAGGTAACGGTAGGCATAAAGCGAATATCCAATGTATCAACACTGCATACACTCTTTGACGCTTTTGTGAAAATATGACGAGCTACGGATTATCGTCGTGTGAACACATATCTATACACCGTTGGGTTTAGGAGTAACTCCGATAAGCCACTTTATACCGCTTTTAAAGCTTATCACATACGTTTTCTATATTATTAAAATAATGAAAAATACTAAAATTATAAATGATAAAGTTTGGATGGATGTATGGATGTTTGTTATTCAATCACGCCAAAACGGCTGAACGGATCTGGATGAAATTTGACACATAGATAGTTTTAAATAGTCTGGAATAAAACCAAAGGCGCTTTTTATCTCGGAAAATTAAAGTTCCCGCGGTAACAAAAAAACCTCAGTCCACGCGGACGAAGTCGTGGGCATCAGCTAGTTTTATAATAAGCACTAGAGGTCGCCCGCGTACAATTTCTGATTTCCTGTGAGATTATGAAATTTTCTCGCTGCAAAAAGCCTATCTATAGAGGCTTTATATTGGTTGTGCAGGTTTTTATTAATTAAAACTAATAACCTAAATCCCGATTTTCTAGTCTCTAACTTCGAAAAACAAAGGACTTTCATACAAACTTCCAACCCCGATTTCAACCCCTTAGGGGTGAAGTTTTTCAAAACCGTTTCTTAGCTGATGTCTACACCATAGTAGGAACCTACCTTCCAAATTTAAAGTTTGTATGCCTTAAAGTTCCTGAGATATCGTGATCAGTCAGTGAGTGAGTGAGTGAGTGAGTGAGTGAATGAGTGGTATTTCGCTTTTATATATATAGAAGATACTGGACTGTTCAAGTAGAGATTTAACTTACGTCGGTCGACTGCTGGCGCATTGTGAGCGCGCGGCCGGCCCATGTGGCCGATCATCGCCTCGCGTCCGCCGCTACCGCACACCACGTTGTACCTAAAAATTAACAAAGAATACCATGAAGTTTACAATCAGAATCAGCTGAACGTAGAAAACTAATCATAGGACACAAAAAATAATAATTGATTTTTCAGGGTTCCATAGCGAAACAAGTTTACCAACCCTTTGCACGGGACCCTATTAGGTACTATAAGCCTCTGATGTCCGTCCGTCCGTCAAAATAATAAAAATAATAAATAACATAGGGGGTTCCACACAAGAAACGTGATTTTTGAGCGCCTCTCGTGTTTCTTTTACGAAAGTATTTAAAAAGTACATCGTGTTATTGAATCTTGTACGATGGTACGGAACCCTTTTTGTGCGAGTTCAACTTGCACTTGTCCGGTTTTTTTAAACGAGTATACTCTCCGTAAGTGTCAAAAATAATAACCATGTTTTTTGTAAAAGACGCCTACTTTATGTTTCCAGCTTCATTAATTTAAGGGCCATCTGAAATACAGAGTCAGTCGGTGCGAGTTGGTTTTATCAAATGAATGATTAATAGAACTCGGAATGGCCGAATAGTCATACCAACCAGTAAAGGCTTAGGCCGGGATGTCGGGTGCTAACGACCGTTTTATACGATTCTATTACCTTCAATGACCCATTTCCAGACGTCCAAAACGAAGCGGTGATAGAAATATATCTATACTATCGAACAAAATGTTCGTCATAAAGCTGACTGACTGACTCAGCTTATTTTCCGTATGATAATGTTATGGTGTTCATAATATTTAAGTATGATCGATTACTGTTTGTGCCAACCGTATATTTAATCAGCAAACCTAGCTCCTGCCATACAATGTAGTTTTACGAAAGTAGGTATTCTTTTACTCGATAGACTTGCGTTTGAACTCTGAAGACAATCATGCTTATGAAAAGCAATTATGACGTCTAGTTTGGAGCGCGCTTGCCTAGAAATGCTTATTCACTGTTGTAGTACATACTTATGTTAAGTGGCAGGAAACACGGACGCCGGAAGGACGTAGCAAACCAGTTCGCATCAGAAACGTTGATTATAAATGTTTTGTGCGAGGAATCGAATAGTTTTTTCGCTTTGTCGCCACATGAATATATATACCGACTAGCGACCCACAACGCCTTCGCTGTGTAGGAATTTCTTAAAATTAATTCTGTTCTTTAATGACTGTCTTGCCGAACTACCGACTGAAGGCCAGTTATTTTAGCATCAACTCGTCAACTTAAATAGGTATAGGTACCAGGAGAATCAAGCCTATATCAAGTCACCAGATAACAAATTATCCGTGCTATTATCGTGCGAAGTGGACAATTGCACCGCTCATCAGAAGCAGTCAGCTTTCAACAAATCCGCGTGTTAAAATATGTACCTTATTTTCACCGCATTGCAGCTGCTTTATATTTTTGCGGTTTTATACAATATGCAAAAACACAGCCTACTCACTGGTCAATTCTCACGGGAGATTCATTTGCATAGAAATTAGTACGAACAGCTAACAGCACTGGAAAAAGGTGTAATTTATTTCGAATACTCATTTTTCGTGCCTGTGATTACCCGACTTTTAAAAAGGAGGAATTACTCAAAATAACGCGTAGGTAGGTAAATTTTTTCGCTGATGTACTTCTATCAAATCTAAATTCTGAAATTATTTCGATGGTTGTTTGTGGATAGAACATCAGGTAGATCCGATTTTAAATGTTGATAACGCCGCAACGACAGTGGACCACAACAAAATGTCGTACAATTTATTTTCTGACATACCTACCTACATTTTTAAATCTACTTGAATTAATTATCTATAGTTGGTAATTTAATTTATTACAAATAATCCATTTTAATAGCTTCGCAGTATATTTAACGTGTAATGTAAAGAACAACAAAAAAAATGTTAAGATTTCTAGCATTACCTTTCTACACACTTCTTGAATTGTGTCCCACACTCAAAGGTGGAAATTATAAAAAATCTGTATTTCACAGCCGTTTTGTCGTTTCGAGAAAGTTGCTGTTGTGTGTGTTCAGGCTTATAATAATAGGTAGGTCTAGTCTATACGTACTCGCGATATAATACAAAGTTTAAAAGCTCTCCACAGAGCTTACAGAGCTGTTTAATTATGCGGTGTAATTGGTTTCACCAAATGTGTTTTTTTGCCTGCAATAAAAGAGATTTTCAACATTTTCTCTGAAAACACTCGTGTATTTTTCTTTTCATTATATGAATGAGATGTTGGCAAAATATTCATTGTTAATTTAACAACGGGTCGGTAACGTTACATTCACTCCCTAGGGAGGAAAAGTTACTAAGCTTTAGGGATCCATACCAAAATGGTAAAAAAGAAAAAAAAAATAAGTCCGCCCGTCAGAAATTGTAACCGAAATAAGTGTTTTTAACACTATTTTCTGAAACTGTTATAGAAGAAACACTTTTAAATCTGTTACAGGTTAATTTCTGTTACAAGATGTATAGGTGATTTGGGTTAACAGATTTAAAAACAAATTGAACAGTGTTACATCTTCGATGCTGTTATCAATTCATACTGTAACACATAATATGATTCTGTAACCTTTACGAAACTGTTTTTCAGTCCCTGTCCGTCACACTTCTAAGACGTAGTTTGCATGACCAAAATTGATTGAAATATCTTTTAATTGCTTTTGAGACGGAAGACAAACATAACTAAGTAGATAACTATCCATACTAAAATTATAAATTCGAAAGTGTGCCTGTCTTTCTGTCTGCTACGCTTTCACGGCCCATCTATTCCACCGATTTTGATGAAGTTTGGTATAGCGGTAGGTTACATCCCGGATAAGGACATATGCTACTCTTTACCCCGGAAAATTAAAGACTTCCCGCGGGGAAACCTCAATTCACGCGGATGTAATCGCAGGCATCAGCTAGTCTTTGCATAAATACGATTCCCTAAAAAAAAAAATTAATGCCTAAAGTAATGTAAAAAAAAATTTTTAGATCACTGGCTATAAACTGTCATGTCAAAGTATTTAACCACGGTAAAAAAAAGTTATGCAAAGTTTATATTGTAGATTGTTTCACAGACTAGTCTTATATTTTATGAAACAATCTACAATGTAAACTTTGCAAAGTTACGCTCTAAATTACGCATTACGGACCATAAAACATAAGAAAACGGGTTTCAAACTACTTCCTATTCCTTATGATAACAAGGAGAATTTTATTAGAAAAGTTCATATTGTCATTTCTTTATAAGTTTTTATGGCAAAAGTTTAAATAAGTTATTACAAAAAAAACACAAAGGGCCAGGGGGTCTACTCTCTTTCTCTAAAACGAAACTTCGCAAACAAACGAACGAAATTTCGTTAACTCCTCTCCTACATAATATTATCTCTATGCTCCTCTCTACTTCGTTTTCGTACACGCAGACGAAGTACGGATCCATAGAAAATTTTCGTGACCGATTGGATTGAACGATTTTGTGTGGGTCTAATAACCGACTAATTACGTTCGTTTGCGAAGTTTCGTTTGAGAGAAAGAGAGTAGACCCCCAGAGCTTCGAGCATTTAACTAACAAAAGCGTGAAGGGCCAAAGCAACTAAAATTTCATTTATTTTTTGCTACCTGATATCTTATATCTATCTTTAAAAATTTCTCTACAGATTCTTGTAAATACGATAATCCATACTAATATTATAAATGCGAAAGTGTGTCTGTCTGTCTGTCTGTCTGCTACGCTTTCCCGGCCCATCTTTTCAACTGATTTTGCTGAAATTTGGTATAGAGGTAGGTTATATCCCGGGGAAGGACATAGGTTACTTTTTATCCCGGACAATTAAGGAGTTCCCGCGGGAATCAAAAAACCATTATCCACGCGGACGAAGTCGCGGGAATCATCTAGTATTAAATAAGTATAAGATCTGAAAAGCTTTCTTGGAAAATGAAAAAGCACGAGTAGGAAAAAGGAGAATTCAGAATCTTGAAGGCCAATTCTTTTAAAATTCTAATAATATAATTCTGATCGAAATTGACGTAACAACCATTAGAATATATATCGTTATAGCTACAACTGGAACCTTTTATCTACTTAATTTTCATTTTTTATGTGAATGACTACAATGTATTTACACATAAACCACAGTAAAATAATCACAACTGTGTATAACCCTTATCTATTCTGAAACAACATAGTAAACACGATGTGCATATAAATTGCATCATAATTTACATAATGGAAGTTTACAAATACAGTGATAGCTATATTATACCTACCTACAGTCTATAGTTCGCACGGTAAGTATAGTTTCATTTTATTTCGATAGATTGTAGTTATCTAGCTTTTAAGATAATAATATTTTTTGAGAGCGAATCCATACTTTAATATTATGAATGCTAAATGTGTCTGTCAGTATGATCGTCTGTTGTTTTCACGGCAAATCTGTTTAACCGATTTTGACGAAATTTGATACAGACATACCTAGGCTGTATCTCGCGGAAGGCTAATATACTTTTCATCCCGAAACATCAGAGGTCCCACGAGATTTTTTCAAAAACCAAAATCTACGTGGAAGAAGTCATCGGAATCATCTAGTTTTAAGCTAATCTAAATAATATAACTTTAAGTATAACTACGTATAGCAGTACTTTGCTACTTCCGCTCCGTAGTGTGGCAAGACACTCAAGAAAAAACTGACAGAGGCCAAAAAGTCCACCTCTGCTCAGTTTTTTATGAAGCCGCATATACTAAAGCAACAGGATACAGCTGAAACAAAGTTGTTCCCCTCCGAAAGTGGCAGGTTGCGCAGACGTTTCCTCCTGTCCGGTCCTATTCTGCCAGAGCCCCTTGATCCTATCAAAGGAAAAGTCAGCAACTCAACATTAATTAAACCTTTTCTGATGTATTTTTGGGGTTTTGCGTATAAAAATAAATTCTAAGATGGCTGAGCAAATCTTAACCAAAGCTTTTAGACAGGATTTTTCCTTCAACTATAATCTCTATGTCGTTTTAAGACAATGAGCTGAATCTATGTTACACCCTGTAACTGTAACATAAAGTAACTTGAAATTAGATTACTGCAAGGCCTCGGTTTAGATAATAGATAAGATATATTTCGGAAAGAAGATAGGATCTATGTTATTAAATATGCACAAGCCTTTTCTTTGAGTCTCAACATAAGTTATTGATTAAAGGTTTACGAGTACCAATCCATTTCAGTCACCAAATTCGTATTTGATGAACACTTTTTCAACTACCTCGTTGGTCCAGTGGTTGGCATGTTCGCAAGCGGCCGACGAGGTCCCGGGTTCGAGTCCCGGGTCGGGCCATAATTGAGTATTGGGTTTTTCTGATTAGAAATTCAGTACTAGCCCGGAGTTAGGAAGTTGGCGGTGTTTCAGCCCCGTGCCTCGGAGAGCACGTTAAGCCGTCGGTCCCGGCTATTATCACTAACATGATAATAGTCGTCAAAGCCCGCCAACCCGCATTGGAGCAGCGTGGTGGGTCTAAGCTCTAATTCCCTCTCTCCTATGAGAGTGGAGGCCTGTGCCCAGCAGTGGGACGTTAATGGGCTGTAGTGGTGGTGGTGGAACACTTTTTCTTGAATTTTAAAACCCCCTGTTAATGATTGCTGTACACGCTTCAAGCCTAGTTGAATGATTGTAGTATTTTCAGTGGTAGATATTCTCATAGAACATGAGAAAATTCTTACATATAGGTAACTGTAATGGAAGCTTGTTAAGCATGCAGAGTTTAAACTTACTACTTACTTCTCGTTCTTGAAGGTCGTCACCGTTTCCAGTAAACATTATAATGAATGTTTTCTAGCTAACAGATCCTTCCGCAAGCAATTAGTAAAAGTATATGTTTTCTTATAACCACGTTTTCTTATTGATAGGCTTGCGTTTGACGTTAGTCATGCCTATAGAAAGCAATGATGAGGTCTAAGTTGAAGCGCATTTGCCTAAAAGATTCTATTGCTTCGAAGGTACTTAAGTTGTACAGTCGACTGCAAAAGTCCATACATAGCTCTAAGGCTAAAACCGCTTGCAAGCAATGCTGTGAATAACTCCGTGCTCACTCACACTGATAAACATAAACTGTCAATAATATTATCAACCTTAAATCAACACCGTAAGGTTCAAACGATTTCAGTTCAATACTACCTGCATTACCATAAACTGTCAACAATATCAACCTTATGTCATTAGCATTAGGTTCTAAATATTCCTATTCAATCACCTTGTCTATTCTGATTGTTTATTTCATCACTTTACAGTAACCACTCCCAGTGTCGTGATTATATAGTTGGTATACGAGTTACGACGCATCATATGACCTAGGTTCGAATCTCTTACAGCAGTTTTTATTTTGTTTTGAATACAAACAAAATTTATGTTTTGTTTATGTGTTTTGTGTCTGTTTGTTATTCTTTATTATAATATATCTTTATTTCCATTTATAAACGCAAACATTAATTATAACAAGATAATACTTAAGGACAAAGTTAGTTATTTTGGGAGGAAAGCTATAACTATGTTAGTGGTGTCAATTATTGCTTATTATGAGTCAATAAGTAATAAAACAAACAAAATAAATTGGAAGAAACACTTTTTATTAGATAATCGACTTTATTTTCATTTATTTTCTTTGTTATCATGTTACATTTTCTCAAAAGTAATAAATAACTTCAGCTACTTTTTCTATCATTTTTTAAGGTTATAGCTTAAGTAATCGTTTTCATAAAGAAAAGAAAATTGAAGCTAAACCTTAAAAATCTAGTAAGCAAAGGGCGGCGCTGCTTTTTTGTCTGTTAATTTTGATAAGATATACTAATAATAATTATTACAAGTTAGGAAAAGAATAAACGTTATGTTTCATATTTAAAGCCTTAAAAATTAAATTTTATATAGCTTTAAAAGTATTACTATTCAATAAAACCTCCACTTTTTTCAATAACATCAAGCAAGCGCCGCCGGGTGAATCCGTTTGTAATATTAGGATAGATATCCGTTATTCTAAATATATTCTCCCATAATTCCATACAGTGAGCCTCCGTTTCCTCTGCAGTCTTTTCATTTCACATAACCCACCAGTTTGCACCATCAAACCTCATAATATTCTCTATGATTTAAGTTTGGTGATCTTACTGGCCAGGGAATAACTGTTGTCTGGGTTTTGATTAAACCAATTACGCACTATATGTGATCGATGCACAGGACAACAATTATCATGCACAAATGATAGTTGTGGCACATCAACAGCTGGACATCACTTCCATGTGTTATAATGTGCAGCTTTGGCGCTGGTGTTTAAGTATCGAACATGTTCGCGAACTCGACAGTTGGTATGCAGATATTGTTCTCATATTGTTCATCTATAATATTATGTCTTCGTTGTGAAGCATTACTCTCTTCGTCAGGATGCGACACCCAACACTTGGTTGTCCACTAAAAACCAAACAGCGAGATTAAAATAAACACTTTTGAAACTACTAAGTATCTTGTCTAGATATTTACTAATAAAACGTTATGTAACTAATCCTAAGTTTATGAACACACATTTTTTAACAATAAAAACAATACTCACAGTGAAACCAGTTTCATTGCAAATTTGAGCTAAGTATATTGTATCCGATATTATTTAGCTCAATAATATGCATCCTCTTCTGCATATTAATATAAGCCTGCATTATTGTTGAAGATAAGAAACAGCAAAACTTAGTAAATTATAATAATTTTGTAGTATTTGCTAATAACGACTAACGAGTGTCAAATCTTCCGTCTCCGTCAGTACTCAGTGGCCATATCTGTTCAGAGATTTTTTAAACTACCCGCATATGCTATTGCTGGTATAAAAATATCAGTCATCAAATAAAAAAAGTAAAAAAAACTTACACGGGGTCGAGATTTGAACCAGCAACAGTTGCGGTGTGCAATCCAAGTAGTTCCACACCTCGCCATTGAGCTCACTTACTTGAGGTGTGAAATTATCGATATTACTCGGCTATTACAATACCTACAAGCTGAACGACTTATATTATACTACTGCAAGTGTGTGGGTGTCCGACCGCATGCAAAGGAACTTATTTGCTTATTCTATATGCAATTTTGACGTCGACTGTACATGGCAGAAAACACAGAGGTTGGAAGAAAGTTCCATTCCTTTGCGGTTCGTATAGTTCAGAAAGGTTGAATCAAAACGTAGAAAGATCCGCCAAGTAAACTAAACCAAAATAAGTTTAGAATAGAGAACTAAAATAAGTTTAGAATTACTGACAACGTTGCAAATAAAGTGTAAATAAAAGTAAGCTTACAAAAAGTGTAAAGAGTCTTCGTTAATAATGAACAGTCTTTCCCGGAATTAGGCTGAATAGAAGCTTTCTCAAGAAAGTAAGTGCTCCCTTTTGGAATGAATATATCTACTTGTATTTATTTGTCTGAATGTGCTTGAAAAGTTACAATGAGACCTTTTACGTAATTTCTTTTACTCGAAGACCTTATAATGTGCTTTTATCACGTATAGTGACAGAATCCGCGACCCAGAATACTAATTAGTACCTACCGACGTCAGTACTACGAAAAGCTTCAGCTACGCCTACGTTCATGTTATGTTCATGCTACGAGTTATTCAAGATACTCTCTGTGAACTTGAGATGATTGAGTAGGTACTTCTATTTATCAAAGAGCTACAGCGGTAGTATTCCATGCCCTCCTACTGTTTTGATTATTGTCTCGCGCCACTCTGTTAAGGCCTGCCTTCAATGGGCTTCCACCAGGAATTGATAGGAAGTTCCAGGTCGACCAAGACTTTGTCGACCGACAAACTACCATTGTTCCGCCATTTACGCAGCGTTTCCTCTCTTCGTAACATAATTCCCAAATCAGAGCTATTTTGTTGAACGCGGGGAGCTTTTCCCACAGATCTTTATTCCTAATCACGTTATTCCAGAAAATGCAGAAATTATAATGTTATATTCAATCCCGAGACAACTGTTTAGGAAAAATTGGATTTTGTGGATTACTAGTTGACTTTTCTTCCTTATTTTCACCCGTATATTTCTTGTATAGTCGATCCCTTTATCCTTTTGAACTTTAGTTACTTACATTACAAACGCAAAAAAAAGAAAGTCACTAATGCGAAAGTGAGTGTTTCTGACTGTTACCTTTTCACGGCCCTTCCATTCAACAGATTGGCACAGAGATAGGTTTTTCGATGCTTCTTTTATCCCGGAAATTCTAAGTTGCAGTTCCCACGGGATTTTTAAAAACCCTAAATCTACACGGACGTTGCGAGCATCATCTAATCAAATATAAATATTATAAATGCGAAAGTTTGGATGTATGGTGTGTATGGATGTTTGTTCCTCAATCACGCTCCAACGGCTGAACGGATCTGGATGACATTTGGCAAAGATATAGAAAATAGTCTGGAATAGCACATAGGCTACTTTTTATCCCGGAAAATTAAAGAGTTCCCGCGGGAACCGAAAAACCTCAATCAACGCGGACGAAGTCGCGGGCATCAGTCTAAATTTATAAAAAGAAAAGGTGACTGACTGACTGATCTCTCAAACCACTGCCCGGATCGGGCTGAAATTTGGCATATGCTTTACGACGTAGGCATTCGCTAAGAAATGATTTTTGAAAAATCAACCCCTAATTGGTTAAAAAAGGGGGTTTGGAATCTTTAAATCAAACTTAACGGGAGCGAAGCTGGCATAATCTAGTAGAAAATATTATGCTATTAAAAGTCCACTAACTAAAAGATACCTCAAGATGCCTGTTGAATTAGATACACTTATATAAAGCTTTGTCGGTAATCAGTGCTCACGAAGCGAATCCGTTGGGAAAACGCCGAAGGCAACGTGCCTCAGAGAGATTTTATAACTCATTTTACTTGAGAATGAAATCTTATCATGCTTTCGGGTGTCAAAGCACCACCACATCATAATCACAAGGACCTACGCTTGAAGAGAAGAATGGCAATTTTATTGTTTTACAACGTTTATTATGTTAAAAGCAACAGTTTTGCGCTGGCTCCTTTGAATATTTTTAATTTTTTTTAATATTCCATACTCAATTTATTTATTCCATATATATAGGACATACCTACCTACAAAGTTGTCTCACATGTATTGTTTTAGATTAAAATACCAATGCAGTCACAAAATTAACATAAACATGGCTTGTACTTACTGTGTGTTTTGGCTCTAATTTAGCTAACCAAACTTAAGCCGTTTAATTATACATCCTGAAATCTTACGCCTGAGAGCCTGCTAATTTCAGAGTTTAACAGTTATTTAGCTAACAAACGGTGCTAAGTGAGGTAAACGGTCCGATCCCTCACATTACCTAAACTGCGCTTGATAACTAAAGGCTGGGTGTTGTTATAAGCGTTTAACATACTTATTACATTAATACCAGAGTGGTAGATAATACTGTAGATGCTCGTAGTTATGATGAGCGTTATTTGTTTGTTAGTATTTGAAGTAAAACTTCTTTAGAATCGTTGTGATTCGAAAATTGAAAAACGAAACGAAAAAGCGACACCAAAAAGAGACAAACATATTCATAATAGGATTTAGCCTGCGAGAGAATGAGATAGAATACAAGTTAAATTTATTTCATTATATCGTAGGCTAGTTTTCTGAAGTTTCACTTCTGTTGTGTGTGAATTGCACACACACGCACACACTTTTTTTACATATTTTTTATTAAAAAGTCACATTAAAACTAATTTTTGTTTGTAAGTCCTGAATCACTCATCAACGCCCAGTCCATACCCCATGGACCTAGAATGGTGAAATTTTGCACGGAGGTTCCCTTTATTAGGTACATACAAGCTGTACTATTAACTATTCTGTGCTATAAGTTGGTGCCTATAGCTACAGTATAGTATAATCATTACTAGCCTCGTTATTCTTATCATTTGCGTAGTAACATTTATTTTGGTAATCGATTTTATTCCGTTCGACCATTTTTCGAATACCTACTGAATTTGGCTTTCATTCGAATTCAATAAGCATAACGTTATTATTCTTTTACTACCCATAAATAAAATATATATTTCACGACCCATATTATAAATACTTACAAGGGTATGTTTATTATTTTGTCTAACAGTTGCACCACTCAACGGCTCCACGTGATTTTTTTAGTGGATATACCTAGTTTAAGGGAAAGTGACATAGACTCTAGTCTAATAAATAACACCACTGATAATACTAGAGTCTACACCAGCTCATCCGAGAACGTGCAGGTTTGATTAACGTGGCTTCGTCAGTATTGAAAAGGTAACAAACAGAGCTCTTTAGCATTCAGGTTTAATATAATATAGGTATGTATAAGATGTTATATATAAATCTTTTTATTTAATGAAGATAAAAGGATAACGCAACAAAAAAATATCCGTTCACTATATTTGAACAAACAGGCGCTATAATAGAAGGGTCGTTACAGCGAATTGCTTTCGAAACTATCGTAAGCAATAAAAAGTCCTCGTAAATTTGCGTAACAGCACCTAACTACAACGCACAAACATTCCGTTACCCACGACCTAGAGGCGAGAACAACAACGACAAACAGTAAAGAAATAATAGTATTTGCTTAAGATTAGTTAATTTTGCTCTACCAAATAAAATGTGTTTGGGAAATGTAACTTATTTATCTAAATATATAAAAGGAAAAGGTCAAAGGTGACTGACTGATCGACTGATTGACTGACTGGCTGATCTATCAACGCACAGCTGAAACCAATGGATGAATTGGGCTGAAATTTGGCATACAGATAGCATAAAATGGTAAAATGCGGGTTTAAATTTTGTATGAAAATCGAACTTAACGTAAGCTGCGGGCAAAAGCTTGTATAATATAAAATTTCTATAGCTAAAATCTAGGGGGACGAAGTCATGGGTATTGTGATGCCAACTACCACAACCGCTACTTCATCCGCTTGGATTTTGAAAATTCTGTAAGAACTGTATAAGGTTCTGGAACAATCAGATGTTTTTAAAAATCCTGTAAGAGCTCTTTGATTTTCCGGGATAAAAAAATAAAATAAAAAAAAGCCTGAGCAAATTTGATCAAAATCGGTTGAAGAGAGATCCCTTGAAAACGTATGCAAACTTACGACACACTTTCACATGTATAATACTAGTATGTCGTCAATAGTCAAACAACAAGGTCAACAGTAGTTAAGTATAATAAGTCTCTTTCACTCTTAATCTTCTCTCTTCTTTTATCAAGTTAAAGATTATTATTATTTAGACTTTGTGATACGCCCTAATCAACGACCTCCATGAAACATAACTTCAATGACCTGACCTATGACCTACCTAAAAGTCACTATATTATAACAGCTATGTAAAACTGTATGTAAATTACTTGCGATATCGTAAAGAAAATTAGGTATTAAATTTTCAATTATAATCATTCAGAGAGGAATACCTAACAGGGTTACAGTAACGGCATCGCCGATCCCTGTTTCAAGCTTTCCGCACAAAGGAAATTGAATTTTCTCCAATAAAAGCTACGCCCAATTTTCTTATCAAGTTACATTTCACACATTTTGTATACTTTTACTTATTCTCAAACGAAATCCATTCATACTTCGAATCTAATATTATAAATGAGAAAATGTGTCTGTCTGCTACGCTTAAACGGGCCATCTTTTCAACCAATTTTGATGAAAATTGGTACCTATAGTTAGGATGCATCCCAGGGAAGGACATAGGCTACCTTTTATCCCGAAAAATTAAGGAGTTCCCGTGGGGAAAAAAATCCACACAGATGAAGTTGCCGACATCATCCTCTTTTGACGACCTCCCTGACGCAGTGCTAGTGCAATGGTGTTTTAAAGCGCTGTTGTCTTAAAGTCCGGACGTCTCGGGTTCGATCCCCGGCAGGATCAATTTGGGAATTTATAATTTCTGAATTTTCCCTGGTCCGGCCTGGTGGGAGGCTTCGGCCGTGGCTAGTTACCACCCCACCGGCAAAGACGTGCCGCCAAGCGACTTAGCGTTCCGGTACGATGCCTTGTAGAAACCGATTACCATGCGCGGTGCGCCTAACAGGTTAGCCCGCTACCATCTTAGACTGCATCATCACTTACATATCAGGTGAGATCGCAGTCAAGGGCTAACTTGTATTGGATTTTTAAAAAAACAGTTTAATATTTTTTTAAAAATGTAGGTACATATTGCAAATCGCTTAAAATAGTATCTACTCTACCGAGTAATAGTACACAGTTGTATTATTCTAAAGAAAATCTTTAGATATTTATAATAATTATTCAAGGCTTTTGTTTGTTTTAAAATGTTTAAAGTGAAATTTTTATATGATCAGATTAGATTTAGGTTTTGGCCCAGGAACTCTGGCCATTCAACACCTGTGCGTGACTGAGTAACTAATGCTGTTAATTTCCACAAACTTTCTTATTTAAAATATTATCTTCTGAACTAAACGACAAAATTAGGTAGGTACTCGTATTTCCTCGCATTCAAAGCACACGAAGCTCACCTATTCAAATTTTGTAGTAAATGTAACAGTACAGTTCTATCGACCTCGATTTTATTCAGTTGCATTTCAATGTGTAGGATTATTGACGGCACTAAGGAGCGTAGCATATGACAATACTTGCAATACAGTGAGATTCCCGACTCCCGAGGGATCTCTTCCGCTCGCCTCGAAAGTCGGCCACACTCGCCGGAAAGCTGAACGGTGATATTACTCGTGCCTACCTACCTACTACATTCATCTTTACTTTCCTTGCTGCTATACCTTTCCTTGTTCGATACAAGAAAATACTATTAAGTATGCTATTTTTAAATAGTTACTTGTTTATGGATGCAAAAGTTGCTACTTGGCGCTAATGCTTGTAGATATACTTGTGTGTAATATTGTATGCCCAGCCAAGCCGTAGGCTAAGTTTAAATTTCAAAGTTATAAATTTCTGAGCGTAGCGAGGGATGCAAAGGCACTAGACGCAAATAATAATTTTGCAGCCGTGTAAAACACGCAGCTATGCATCCAGGAAAATGCTAGATGTAAAAAAAACATTATAAATAAGTAGGTATTTTATTAATTGATCAGATGCAAATACTGAAGGAAAAAGTCAGATACCCCGTGTAGATGTGTAGATACTGTCTACGACCATGATTATGGCCCATAGTTCGTTAAGTTCGAATTTCGAATAACTATTTCATGTTGGCGAATAAAATGGACAATAACCGCGCGGATTTCGAACAATAAAGAAAAAGAAAGATGAAAACATAGTTTTAATCTTAGCTGAATATATCAGTGTGAGAATGTGCTTTGGAGACGCTGAATATAAAAGCGGCTGCTCCTGAAATCATCCACTTTTTCAATGCACGAGTCATTGATAAATACAAAGTGCACTTGAGAAAATTCTTAATAAGTATTAATTAAATCTTATTAGGTATTTACGAAAAGGATGGAGGAGGCCTATGCCCAAAAATGGGCGTTCCAATGACAAAATGTAGCACACATCGAAGTAACAAAACATTATGTAACATTACATTACATTATTACAATTTGACATAATATTTTTTTCGTACCACTTGCTCAAAAAAGTGACATTCTATGCCACAAAAAGCGAACATAACAATAGTCATTTTTAATCTGTTAAAAACAGGGAAAGAAAATTGTACTGAATTTCATTCATCCTCTAGGGGGAGAATGTGATTTAAATTTGGAATACCTACTTACCGAAATTTATACTGAACTACATCTGTGTTTGCACCATTGAGTTTGTATATAAAACATTATACATCTTTTTGAAAAAGGAATACGCATTTATTATGCAGATAAGATTATTAAATAATATGACGAAAACCGACGAGGCCGTATGAGCTTGATGCCTTTGCTTTTCCGACAAAAAAATATTAGTCTAGGAATTTGCCGCGTTTTTGTTTTCTTCAAATACATAAACGTTAATGTAACTCTCACTATCAATAATTGGACCAATGTTTCGAATGTTAACTTTTACTTTTAATTGTCATTATTTTTAACTAGCTGATGCCCGCGACTTCGTCCGCGTGGATTAAGGTTTTTCGGTTCCCGCGGGAACTCTTTAATTTTCCGGGATAAAAAGTAGCCTATGTGCTATTCCAGACTATAATTTATCTCTGTGCCAAATTTCATCCAGATCTGTTCAGCCGTTGGAGCGTGATTGAGTAACAAACATCCATACATCCATACATCCATCCAAACTTTCGTATTTATAATATTTATTTGATAAATGCCTAACTCATATTATTATTGTGTTAATTTTTTCGCAAATGGTACGAAAAGTAGAGTATTTTCCTCGGTGATAAAGCTGTCTTAGTCTTGGGTGAACTTAAATCCCTCGCTACACTCAGGACTCGTCTTAAATCCCTCGCTTCGCTCGTGATTTAAGTTTTTAACACCCTCGCTACGCTCGGGAGTAAACCTAGAGTCCTTCGTTACGCTCGCGATTTAAATCGTCACCCGCGACAGAAGACACTGCTTTATCCCCTTGGTTAATAATCTACTATTTTTTTGACATGCTATGAGTAAAAGAAGACAAGAATCAGACATTAATATACACATAGACATAGAATTTTTTCGCTCCGAATATACATACTAATTTACTTAAATAGAATTGACATTTAAATTTTTAATTTTACTAAGAAACCTTTTAAAACTATTGACATTGTAATAATTTGTTTAATATATAATAATTGGTAATATATTGGAAATAAAGGCTTTATTTATTTATTTTAGGTATTTACGGCATTAATTGATTCTGTAGAGTCATTTATGGAAAGAAAAAATAATAAACTTTCAAACAAACAATTTTTGCTTGATAGAAATTACATATTTGGGGACGATAGAAAATAATGTTTGTATTTACAATCCAAACATGAACGACGGACGTGATCAATCAAAGAAAGGAACTACCTACTCGTAATACGCTCTTTCAATCGGGGAAGAAAGGACCGTGTTAACTTAACCCACCTACCTAACCTAACCCAATCTTAATTTTTTTCTTACAATACAAAGTCACATAATTACTTAATAAAAACTTTAAAAATTAAATTTTACTTAATACAACTAAAGTTGAATTGCAGAACCATTTTCAGTAAGTAAATCGACAAGTCAAGTCGAAACTGAATACTACAGCGTAACAACAACCCGCAAAGCAATAATTTCCTTTTAAAGTGCCCCGACAATCGGCCGATAAAATTGTTTCACTCTCAACTCATATAATCCACAGATCAGAAAGCTCTGTGATATAATCGGAGCTTTACCTGTTTTTAAGTATTACGGATGTTTTTAAAAGGCCAATGCTTAAATTACTGGATTTTAATGGTTCCTAATTAAGTTGAAACCAATTAGATATACCGTATGTATAAAACCTTGTATCATGTAGTTACATAACTAAAATTGTAAAGTTGAATTTATTGATTTTGCGTTCCGGTACGATGCCGTGTAGAAACCGAATAGGGGTATGGTAATTTAAATGTATATAATATGATTATAATGAGAGCGAATTTTTATTCTATATGTTGGATTGTAATTTCGTGGTTTCATTTATTTTAATAGTTTCCAAAATAGGTGTGGTAAATCCCGCATCGTCGTTAAAATAGCAAGCAACAAATTATTTACCTACATTTCATCGCGTGTGGTTTGTAGGTAATTATTAGTAATTATACTTAATACAAAGGCGCATGGCAGTCTGCCAAGCCAAGTTTTAGCTTACTGTGCATTGGACACAGTGTCTTTGCATGAAATTTTTAATGCTGCTTTTACCCCCTCCGTTGAGTTTAGTCCGTGTCATGGAAATCTAGAACAGTCGTAAAGCTTTTAAATATGGTACGCTGAAGCATGGTGATGAAAATGGTGGCATTTATATACCTCAGTTAAATCTTACTTGAGATTAAATACCTCAGTTAAATTGCACTTAGGAATATGTATAGAGGTCCGAAAAGAAACCCACTCACTCACTCGGGAAAATCATAAAGCGTAGGTATAGGTACGTAGAAAGTGAAAATTTAATAGCATGATGGGTGAAAGTGAGTAAATAAAGGAAAAATTAAAATGTTACAATAGAGATAGAACACTAACGTCTATCTGGCGCAGGTTTATCTACATAAAAACTATTCAACTGATTTCATTGTTTTTCTTAAAAGTGTGTTTTCAGTAGGTAAATTTAAATAGAAAAATGATATCTATTCAAATCCATAGGTACTTAATTTGAGGCTCAAATCCATACTTAATAAATGCAGAATTGTGTCTGTCTGTCTGTCTGACTGCTACGCTTTCCTGCCCCATCGCCGCCCCATCGCCCTGATTTTAATTCCAAATATGATACTTAACTTTCATGCAGCACACTTAAATAAACGTTACATCAAAAAAAAAATTGTCAACGTCGCTCGCTACGAGAATCGAAAGTTTATTTGGGAAGGTTTATCTATTACTTTATTTCTTTTGATCCTCCTCAAAGAACTTTGTCCGTGTTGAATATTAATGTGCTATAATAGATATAGTGAACTTTCTTCGTAAAATGTTCTAAGGGCGTATTCACACTAGGGACCGGACAAAACGAAACGGCTGCATGAAAAGGAAAAGTCGCGCTAGGTAAATTGTAAAGCTCCATATTATAAAAGTGTGTTACGGACTTTTTGTCTGTCAGACAAATTTATTTGTCCGTAGTGTGTTTTCGCTCTAAATGATAGTGAAAGCCGCAGTTCACAAATTTTAAGAATATAGGTCCACAGAGCAATGTAAATACAAGTTTTATATTATTCAGAGCTTCAGGGGCAACAATTTACAACTATGTTTCACAATATCATGTCTTTCGACGGGGTTAAATGACCCATGTCTGGAAACTCTAGATTATAAGTCAAAGTGAACCCAGGCAATTAGCGAACGAGCTTCTCGTGAGGACAGGTCATTAACCTAATTGGTCCCTTTATGATTCCAACCCAAAACTGCATGGCGTTAGTAATATTAAATATTATGTTGAACCAGACTTGACACAAAATACTAGCTGAAACACGAAATCTCTAATTGAACTATTGATGAGGCCTTAAAACCTATTCTATAGCTTCTGTTAATTTGTTTAATGGTAAGTACCTACTGAGCCACCCTTAGATAAAGAAACTGGCTACTCGGTTTGAAATGCTAAGAACGTTAAAAAATCATTAGTAAAGTAAAGTAACAGTAAATATTCTTTATGAAACAACAAAAATAATAATGTAATGGACATAGCACAACAGGCGGCCTTATTACGCGATTTAATAGCGATCTCTTCCGGGCAACCTATTAGGGCAAAGGACACGTCGTCATTACCTAGCTGATGGAAAAAATCTTAACTACCCTGTGTTCGCTTCCGTGAAACTTGTTAAACCCTAATTCTGATTTCTGATCAATGGTCCTGTAAACTAAACATTAACTTTTTATTTATCTTCAATTTATTTGCATACTGATTTCTATAAAATTATTCCTTAACATAATAGGTAATGCTTTCAAACTGCGAAAGTTTAAAAGCATTATTATATCTAAATCGGCCTAGTTTGAATGAACAATGTGACGTTCGATTTTATATTTAGAATATAAAAATGGTTATCAACGTGGATGGATAGGTATTACAGATCTATATTATATACTTAGTATTAAGGTATTAGGTATGTAAAAATATGCATGAATATGCAAAAATTCTTTTAAAAATAATGAAGTAGGTAATAACCGACGTAGACAGCAATTCGCAGCCGGAGCTTATGTAAATTTAAATCTGTTTGGAGATATACGTACTACACAACGACCAACGTTCATACAGTAACTGCTGAATAATTCTACTACCTCCCGAGGAATAATGGTACCTCGACAGCCTTAACTTCCATACTAACTATATGAAACTCTTATATGGACAAAATGCAGTGAACTATAATTTTCGGAAAATTCGCGGAAACCCGTGGTTGTTCGGCTAGTTTTACTATCGAGCTAAGACGTTATGTAACCGTAAGTATACATATTTATTAATATTTACTTAGTAATAAGTATCCACACTTATATTATAAATGTGAAGTATGTCTGTCTGCTAAGCTTTCACGGCCAATCTGTTCAATTGATTTTGATATCTACTGTCTACATTCTACAGCAAAGACACATCCCGGGGAAGGATATAGGCTACTTTTTATCCCGGAAAATCAAAGAGTTCCCTGGGTTTTTTCAGAAACTTAAATTCGTGTGGACGAGGTTGCGGATAAGTATCACCTATCGAATCGTATATATAACTATAGGTATTGTACTGCACTCGTACCCATATCTATTTTACAGTTGATAGTGAATTCGAATTTACATCTAACGCCTATCTTTCGCGTAGATGACGCCATAAATTCCAAATCCAGGCTGAATCCTAACTTACGATCTACGACGGCCCAATATATTTTTATTCTTCCACTTTGAGAGAGAGATGATGTTTGTATTTTATACTTAATTTTTATTATAGTGTTTACCCACACTAAGGGAAGTGTCTTAACAATTCTTAAATACATTAGGTATATTAAAAATTGCAGAACCTGCAGGATTTGAACCGGTAGGATTTTTCCTCAATTTTTGATATGAGTATATTTATAAGAATTGTTTAGAGGTCATGTTAGCTCAACCAGAGTGAACGATGCTCAAATAATGCTCGGAGGTAAATCCCATTGGTTTTACTTTTAAATTCGTAAATGATTGAGGTCATTTATTAAATAAAGAGGCATTGACGATCGCAGACGATTTACCCCACGAACACGTACAAAAAAAATACCATCACTTAAAACTAAGAACTGCTTAATTTACTTAAGAGTCTCAGTTCTCTCCTATTCCATAATTATTACCTACTAGCTGACGCCCGCGTCTTCGTCCGCGTGGATTGAGGATTTTCGGTTCCGCGGGAACTCTTTCATTTTCCGGGAAGAATAGCAGCCTATGTTCAATTCTAGACTATAATCAATAATCTGTGCCTTTCATCCAGATCCGTTCAGTCGCTCTGGCGTGATTGAGTAACAAACATCCATTCATCCATACATCCATCCATCCATCTAAACTTTCGTATTTATAATATTAGTATAGAAGTGGTATAGAAGTAATGATTTACCTCGGAGTAGGTAGGTACATTAGTCACGACCTTACTTACTTTTACGTCAGCAACTTTTTATACCCTATTTTATATTCAGCACAACCCCAACTAGACGGGAAACGGGCAAAGATAAAAATAATTGAATATTTATAATATAGGTACATTTATGATCGTATTAATATCTATAAGTAAGTATACTATACATATAAAAATGAATCCCTATTTCAGTATTCACGGTATCACACGTGAACGGCTGCACCGATTTCGCTAATTCTTTTTTTGTTGTGTTTGTTATTGTAAGGAGAAGGTTCATAAGAAGTTGGGCGGAAAATTAGAAAATTTAAGAAAACTTAAAATATACCTTATACTCGTAACTTCACGCGTTTAAGTTCGCGCGTTGGATGAATGTGAATTTAGCAGACAGCTGTTTTTAGGGTTCCGTACCAAAATGGTAAAAATGGAACCCTTATGGTGCGACTTTCTCCGTCCGTCCGTCCGTCCGTCTGTCACAGTCGATTATTTCAGTAACTATTAAAGCTATCGACATGAAATTTGGAACAGTTGTGTATAATAGTGGCCTTACATCATTAAAATAAAAAAAATCGAAAATTATTTTTAGTTTAATTAAAAAAGAGGGAAAATCGGGGGTTTGAAATTTCAAAGTATGATAATTAGACTGAGTGGGATATCATATGAAAGGGCTATACTTCTACATTCTAAAACAGATTTTTATTTATTTTTATGCATAATAGTTTTTGATTTATCGGGCAAAATGTCGAAAAAAATACCGTTCCCCCCCCCCTTATCTCCGAAGTTAACCAATTGAAAAATCTATATATACTTATAATAAAACTGTAACAGGTCCAATTCTGTACATTGAAGATATTTTGAAATTTTTTTTTGGAGGGCACTCATTATTCGATACTGAAGCCAAATCTGTAATTTTTTTCATTTTTGTCTGTCTGTCTGTCTGTCTGTCTGTCTGTATCTTGGCCGCGCATCACGCCGAAACTACTGAATGAATTCAAACGAAACTTGGCACGATTTGAGCCTATACTACGAGGTAGGACATAGGATACTTTTTATCCCGAAATTCTACCCCCGAAGGGGTGAAATAGGGGTTGAAAGTTTGTATGAAAGTCCTTAATTTCTCAAGTTATAGCCATGAAACTTGACATATGAGCTGCGGGTTGAAAATGGAGACATACGTGTTTCACAGTTTTTGAAAATTCGACCCCCAAAAGGGTGAAATAGGGGATGAAAGTTGGTATGAAAGTCCTTCGTTTCTCAAGATGTTTTACAAGTTATATTAACGAAACTTTTTATTTTGGCTTACGGTAAAAAATAAAGAAGTACGTGTGTCACAGTTTTTCAAAATTCCACCCCTAAGGGGGTGAAATAGGGGGTGAAAGTTTGTATGAAAGTCCGTCATTTCTTAAGTTATATCGATTAAACTTGGTACACAAGCTACTGGTTAAAAATGAAGAAATAAGTGTTTCACAGTTTTTGTAACTTTTACCCCCGAAGGGGTGAAATAGGGGTTGAAAGTTTGTATGAAAGTCCTTCATTTCTCAAATTATAGCCATGAAACTTGGTATATGAGCTGCGGGTTAAAAATAAAGACATATGTGTTTCACAGTTTTTCAAAATTTCACCCTCAAAGGGGTGAAATAGGGGTTGAAAGTTTGTATGAAAGTCCTTCATTTCTCAAGTTATATCGATGAAACTTGGTATACAAGCTACCGGTTAAAAATGAAGAAATACGTGTTTCACAGTTTTCGTAAATTTTACCCCCGAAGGGGTGAAATAGGGGTTGAAAGTTTGTATGAAAGTCCTTCATTTCTCAAGTTATATCCATGAAACGTGGTATATGAGCAGCGGGTTAGAAATGAAAACACACGTGTTTCACAGTTTTTCAAAATTCCACCCCCAAAGGGGTGAAATAGAGGTTGAAAGTTTGTATAAAAGTCCGTCATTTCTCAAGTTATTTCGATGAAACTTGGTATATCCACGCGGACGAAGTCGCGGGCATCAGCTAGTCTGAAATAATTATGGTCAATAGAAGCTTATGTATATTTTACAGGAAAAATAAAACCAACGCTCTAACTAGCATAGTTTTTTTGATATTAACAATAAACCTCTACAAACAAAGTTAGTTTTGCGGTTCATTTCGTCTTGTTTTTAATACGTCATAAATCGTAAAACTTACTACAGGTTTATACGGAACCCTCGGTGCGCGAGTCCGACTCGCACTTGGCCGGTTTATTTATTGTATACCTACTACTTTTTATCCCGGAAAATTCCCGAAAAAGAAAGAGTTCCCGCGGGTACCAAAAAACCTCAATCCACGCGGACGAAGTCGCGGGCATCAGCTAGTTAATTATATATTCAATTGAATTGAAACATCAACACGTTGAATTACGCTGAACTACTCTGTCCAGCTAGTTGGACCACGGGCCTTCGATGGGGCAGTGGTCCAACCATTATTTTAGTTGGAATACAACCCCATTACGAGTCGCGGCCGTGGTCCAATTGATTTATTGTGATTAGGTGGAGCAGGTGGATCACAGGAACTCAACCCCTGTTAAACGTTGGTCCACCGAGTTAAACGTGTACTTACCTAATTATATCTGATAAAGAGAACAAAAATCAAGTCCTCGGTAAGTCGTTGACGACCTCCGTGGCGCAGTGTGTAGCGCTCTTGTCTTAACGTGTGGAGGCCCCGGGTTCGATCCCCGGCAGGGTCAATTTTGGAATTTATAATTTCTGAAGCTGCTTCGGCCGTGGCTAGTTATCGCCCTTCCGGCAAAGACGTGCCGCCAAGCGATTTAGCGTTCCGGTACGATGCCGTGTAGAAACCGACTAGGGGTATGGCTTTTATATAACTGCCATGCCCCTAACAGGTTAGCCCGCTACTATCTTAGACTGCATCATCACTTACCATCAGGTGAGATCGCAGTCAAGGGCTAACTTGTAAGGACTACTAGCCAATTGTTCACCTCAGGCCCTCAATCCACTAGGATCCACTTTTTGGATCCACCAGTGGATCGAATAGGACTCTGGTATCCACTAGGATCCACCAATGGTCTGGGTGGATCCTATAACACTTCAACTTCTTTAGGATCCACCGTCTGGCTCCACCAGTGGATCACTGGGAGTTCACTGTGATCCACCACTGTTCTTAGTGGAGCCTTCAGCCTGTAACACTTCAATGCCCATTTCGATCCTCTAACTAAGCTTTTTTGCTTACTGACTGTAAAAAACTTTTAAAAAAGCCAAATAACTTTTACGTCACCTTGATGTCACTTAATCGAAAAATATCAACTATTTTTGTAGAAAATACTTTAAAAATTCAGAAATTTTCTACTGCAATCAGCTATAAGATTGTCAAAAATAGACATAACTCAATTTTAAGAATCAAATTTTAAGTTCAGAAATTTCCGCCTTACCACCTTTGAAGTCCGATTTCTTACAATAATGCCCCCTAAAGTACCAAATTTTTTGACGAATAACGGAAGCCTAGGAACCCCAAAAGTTTTTAAAATTAGTTGTAAGTGACGTGGACAGGTTTAAGTATTTTTAATCTAAAATTGAAAATTCGACTCTACCTCTGTCGAACGTAAATTTTGCACTTACGACCTAAAATTTTCCGACTTGTGTTAATGTTAAGATAGTAAGTAATTTACGCAAAGTAAGGAACCTTCATAGCAAGCATGTTAACAAAAAAAAATCGGAAAAAACACTAAAGAAAAAGAAAAAAATTCATCACTCACTCTCTCAGAAATCTCTCGAAAACTATCAAAAATCGCTGAACATACATGGGGTATTTTCTGATAGGTACCTATAGGTACGAGTGATCAAATTATTTTCTTTGGACGTCACTACTTGGGTCAGCCTGTATAGATTAGTAAATGAGGGTAAATGAACGAATTTTTAATATTACTGAAAGCATGCTTGAAAGTATATCTTTATTATTATCAAACTATTTATCACTTAGCTGGGTCTTAGAGGATCGAAATGGGCATTAAAGTGTTACAGGCTCCACTAAAGAGATTGGTGGATCACAGTGAACTTCCAGAGTGCCATTCGATCCACTGGTGGATCCAGACAGTGGATCCAAATGAAGTTGAAGTGTTATAGGATCCACCCAGACCCAGACCAATGGTGGATCCTAGTGGACTCCAGAGTCCTATTCGATCCACTGGTGGATCCAAAAAGTGGATCCTAGTGGACAGTGCCACCTCAGGTAGGTACCTACCTATGGGTACGCTTTTTTGATATTAGGAAGAGGATTTTTTAAACAAATAACAATTTGTTTTATAACAATTTTTTGTGGATAAATTTAATAATGGAATGACCTATGAGATTCACTAAAAGTTTGTAAGTTTGTATAATATTTCACAACTTACTGGGGCTGATTCTGTAGTGCACAATCTCTAAACTAAACTAAAATGGCAGCTTTAAATCTAGTTCTGTCCCTTTCCGTAGGGAGTATTATGAAAGGGTTAGCAATATTTGTAATGCTCTAATTTTAGTTTAGTTTAGAGATTGTGATAAACAGAATCAGCCCCATTCTTTGTCTTTTGCCTTACTTAATCCTTAATGAGCGGGTACGCTGTAGCATGCGCTACAACCTTAACGTTCTAATTTTAATTAAATTTGTGAACTTAAACGCATCCATTTAATTATAAACCCCAAGCCCTTCGTCTGAGCGTCAGCTAATTACTGAGTTTTGTAATTTGGCGCTTAAAAGAGGAATAATTCGTGCGGTGAGAATACTCTTAATATTTACCTAAACCAAAATGTGATGATAGGCTGATCTACTATCGCAGGAAAAAGCATAAAGTGCGGGGCCACATTTTTTAAGGGTACCCAAATGGTGCCAACGGGACCTTATCACTAAGCCTCCCGTCTGGCTGTCCGTCCGTCTGTCAGAGGGATGTATCTCGTGAACCGTAATAGGTATACTGTTAGTCACAGAGTGTGTATTATATTGCGGCTATAACAATAAGTATTTAAAATAAAATAAAAAATAAAAGTGGCCCCATATCTATCTATCTATCTATCTATATATATAAAATTCAAAGTCCTGACTGACTGACTTATATATCAACGCACAGCCTAAACCGCTGGGGTTAGAAACTTGAAATTTTGACAGTAGGTTCCTTTTGTGACGTAAGCGCTCAATAAGGAAGGATTTTTCAAAATTCCACCCCTAAGAGAGTGAAATAAGGGTTGAAAGTTTGTATAAAAGTCCGTCATTTCTCAAGTTATATCCATGAAACTTGGTATATGAGCTACCGGTTAAAAATTAAGAAATACGTGTTTCACAGTTTTTGAAAATTCTACCCTCAAAGGGCTGAAATAGGGGAGTAAAGTTTGTAAAAAAGTACTTAATTTTACAAGATATTTTTCAAGTTATATCTACGAAACTCGATATTTTGTCTATCAGTAAAAAATAAAGAAGCACATGTGTCAAAATATCTAAAAAACTTCACTCCCAAAGGGGTTAAATAGGGGTTGAAAATTTGAATGAATTTCCGTCGTTTTTCAAGTTATAGCCCTGAAACTTGGTATTTGGGCTTCCGATTTAAAATTATGAAATACGTACCTATTCCACAGTTTTGAAATTCCTATCCCCAAGAACGTTTAATAGAGAGTTTGTCCTTTAATCACACCGCAATAGAGCAACGGATCAACGTTATTTTTCGCATGGGTATACTGGAGGACCCGGTGACAGAAGCTATTTTTATCCCGGAAAATTAAGGTGTGCCTGTGGGAATTGAAAAACTTATACCACGCGAACGAAGTCGCGAGCATCCGCTAGTATGATATAAGAAACGTGATTTTTGAGCGCCTCTCTTGTTTTTCTGCTCTCTCTTTTACGAGAGTATTTAAAAAGTATATACTTAGTGTTAAATCTTGTATGTTGGTACCCTACCCTACGTGTGTGAGCCCGACACGCACTTGGCCGGTTTCTTTTATTCATAATACCAACCACATCAAGCTCTCACTCAACAAGTTAAAGCATAAGTCATAAGTCATAAGTCATAAATATTTATTCAATTTAGGTAGATGCACTACACTTATTGACGTCCAGTTACATAAAAATGTGATGGTGATAATCTGTTACATGGAAGAAGGAATTACGACTATGATCTGTTACGGTATCTTAAAACTAAAGCTACGAGCATAAACCTGAATATGCTCTTGACGTCAATTTTGAAGATAAAAGCATGATTAAGTGTCGCAAATTTCAGATAACCACCGAGTTTTCCCGACATACATATAACAATAATTATTAATATGTACCTACTTTTACTAGATTGATACGATCAAGCCTGTAAATGCGATTTTCAGCAATCATTATTACCACTTATTACAGAGATCAAAACATTTTAGTTTCACTTACTTAACAGATCTAACTAGAATTAATACAGTAAGTATGCTCTGAAGTTGAAGGACTTTAACATCGATTTAATTATAGACTCGCAAAGCTTTCTAGCGAGATTGGACAAATCACCGAGTTTGGTAGTAATTAAATTTGGCCCTTGATAATAATAGCTGCAATTTGAGCTGTGAACGATCTCTTTACTCTGCACTTTAATTAATAAGTAGGTACAGATAACAAAGAAAGTATATAAGCTGATTTTTTTAATTAATAAAAATGCCTTCTTTAATTTATTAGTCTACTTACATAAGTAGCTAGTTGTGACTGCACTTCACATAAGATATTATCAGATAGGTACTAGCTGATGCCCGCGTCTTCGTCCACGTGGTTTAAGTTTTTTTTGGCTCCCGCGAGAACTTCTTAATTTTCCGGGATAAAAAGTAGCCTATGTCACTCCCGGTCCTCAACTATACCCATGTCAAGAATCACGTCGATCTGTTGCTCCGTTGCGGCGTGATTGAAGGACAAACCAACAAACCAATAAAATAACAAACAAACACACTTTCGCATTTATAATATTAGTATGATTGACAAAGTGATATCGTTAATGGATAATGTTTAAACATATTATGCAATAAAGTAATATCTAAATGGACTTTAGTTATTGAACTTCTGCAAGTTTGCAAGCGCAATGTCATAGACGGATATTGAAAAAAGAAAATCTTGTGTATATCTAGGTATACGTGTGTGTGACTATAGTCAACGCAAGTGGATTTTTACCGTGTATTTTTTATCCAGGTTTATTACATGCGCAGTAAACTATGAACTTAATAAATAATAAATTTTCCTACCTACTGTAACTACCCGAATCCCGCATTGCAACAGCTTAGAGTATGGTTTTTACTCTTAACGAAATTATCTTGAACAATTTTAATATATCTAAGTTACCTACCTATATTTAAAACTGAAACTTGGCGCTAAAATTAAACCGCTATTTTAGAGGAGTCAGTCATTTGTTACGCATTTAATTGCAAATACTTACATTATTTACTGCATGTAGTTTGTGTTAAGGATATAAAAGTAATAATTTATTGACACGCATCTTTGATATTGAGATAGGTAAAGTAAGTTCTATGACGTGTTAGAGCAAGGCAAATAGCTTTAGTAAATTTTTTTATAAATGTACCTACCTAATGTCACAAAGATTAAGTATAGTTGGTACCCATTACCCAACCTATCCATACTGGAATTCTTATTTCTTAATACCTCATACTTAAGTGAGAACCTACGTCTTAAACAAAGGTTAGTAGATATCTTACGAATATACCTATAACACAACATAGAGGGAAAAGAAAGCGAATAGTCAAGTAGAATAGTAGATTTTATTTAGCTATGTTAATACCTAAAACTTACCAAAAGTTTGCTTACAAATCGCCACATCCATATTCTTCTTAAGGAAGCTCAAGCTTCAAGTTCAAGCTTTTAAACACAAAAAATTTAAATCCATCTATTCGACTATGACAAATTCGTTTTTTTAAGCACACGCGGATTTTTTTTTTTATTTCGTGAATCCGAGATTTTACATAAAGGTAAATAAGAAAAATCACCTCGCTCCCTTGTGAACACGAGCGCGCCTAGCTAAATCATCACTGAAAAGTGGGTCGCGGGGTTAACCACTGGTATCGGGAGAGGTTCTCGCGTAAGGCCGAGGGTGATGACTACGTTGCGGCAGGTGGCAGCTTGGAGTAGAGCTTACCATTTGTCATGTTTTCGCGGCGTGGTGCGGCCGAGTCGCGTATGACGGCTCACGCGAGCAGACTGTTGCTCTCGGAATCTCGGCCGGGTCAGGGCTGCGTGCGCACCTGAGCCCTAGACCCCCTCTACCTCGAGCCCAGGCCTACGTTGATCAAATGCCGCCAACACAAACCGCCACTCCAACTCGCCTCAAAGCCAGCCCCAACCACGCCGTAACATGCTTTGTCTTGAGACAATTGGGGAAATATTATATGTATACTTGCAGGAATTGATAGTGATACCCAGTTTTAGTTCACAAACATTACAAGTCGTACTTCTACATAGCTAGCCTGTATTAATAATTTTATCTTTTGTGTTCTGTGGCATATTATGATGTAGGTACAATAAAAATACTTACTTAGTCATTCATTGATTTGTACGATGTAGGTACCATTAATTACATTGTAAAAAAAATCAATGAACGCCTAAACTGTACATTTTTATTTTGTTTGTTACATTATGTCACTGATAAAACGTCATGATCCGATAAGCATTGATCGTTGGGAACATTGACTTACCAATACGTTGGGAAGCTCAAATACCTACTATCAAATGGCCATGAATAGCCATGCATTCATTTGGCAAGAGAATACCTACCCTACTTAACTTAGGTAGGTACTTAAGTTGATTGGTAAAAATTTCTCCACAATCGCCAATTGGGTTTCTTCTCCTGTCTGAAGTTTCAAAATTTCTATTTCCACATTTTTTTTATCCCCTACATAGTACCCCATGATTGCGATCTCACCTGATGGTAAGTGACAATGCAGTCTAAAAGTGCCTGGGCCTGGGATCGATTTTGTCAAAGAACTTCATTTTACTGCCGTACTCAGAGTAGCGTAATCATTAGGTACTCATTAATTTTCCGGGATAAAAAGTAGCCTATGTATGTATGTATGTATGTATGTATATTCTTTATAGCTGATGCCCGCGACTTCGTCCGCGTGGAATAAGTTTTTCAGTTAATTTTCCAGGATAAAAAGTAGCTTAAATTACTATCCCACGGTATAATCCCCCTATAATGATGAAACACGTACTTCTTCATATTTTAACGAAAGCCCAAATGCTGTTTCATCGCTATAACTTGAGAAATTAAGGATTTTCATACAAACTCTCCACCCCTATTTCACCCCTTCGGGGGTGGAATTTTGAAAAACTGTGAAACACATATGTTTTCATTTTCAACCCGCAGCTCATATATCAAGTTTCATGGCTATAATTTGAGAATTTAAGGATTTTCATACAAATTCTCAACCCCTATTTCACCCCTTCGGGGGTGGAATTTTGAAAAACTGTGAAACACATATGTTTTCATTTTCAACCCGCAGCTCATATATCAAGTTTCATGGCTATAACTTGAGAAATTAAGGACTTTCATACAAACTTTCAACCCCTATTTCACCCCTTCGGGGGTAGAATTTCGGGATAAAAAGTATCCTATGTCCTACCTCGTAGTATGGGCTCAAATCGTGCTAAGTTTCGTTTGAATTCATTCAGTAGTTTCGGCGTGATGCGCGGCCAAGATACAGACAGACAGACAGACAGACAAAAATGAAAAAAATTACAGATTTGGCTTCAGTATCGAATAACGAGTGCCCTCCAAAAAAAATTTTCAAAATATCTTCAATGTACAGAATTGGACATGTTACAGTTTTATTATAAGTATAGAAGAAAGAAAATACCTTTATTCCACAATGGTGTTACAGACAAACATTTAACATACAATTGTACATGATAAGAATATGTTTGCCTGCAGTGACAGCACCCAGCTCTACGGCTCAGTCTTCCAAATACTAAATACATATATAAATAAAAAACTACTAAATGATTAAACGACTCTAAGTACGGCAGTAGGTAAGCCATCGCCACTTAAAAAGAGCCTCCTCCTTCCGACAGATTCATATCGTCTGTGTCGTTGACGGTTGTCACCGGCGCTCTTATAAATCAGTGCCGCTTAACCCAGAAAATTCTAATAGTTTTAAACGCTGTTGACCTGAATCTGCATTTGCAAAACCTGAAAATTATAGAAGTATTCTATCCTCGGACATACAACAGAACTACTTTGTTTGAAGGTTTATTAGGTTATCTACTTGCCTCATAATCATCAGCATTTCAACCCTCAGTACTGAACACTACTGAACACGGCTTTGTAGGCTCGAAATGAGAGGGACATAAATTGCAAACAAAAGCAAGCTTAAAAAGATAGTAGGAATTTTATAATCCTAGAACTGAATTTCCATATCCGATAGCAATTTTATCACTTTGTTCGATGTTATATTATTACACAGATCTTTATCTCTGGGATCATTCCAACCGCCATCGACGACATCAAAAACTAAATATTCTTCATTTTCAAGCTCAATATGTGTGTATACTTCGAGATAAGGTGGAAATAACTCATTTTTTACAATTTTCTGTCTAGTCAAAGCTTGCAAAACAATCTCTTTAACATTGCAGCTTATAACTCCATGCAAACAAGAAGACGTTTTAATTACTCTCGGCGTTGTACTATAGACGACCTTAAACATTTTATTCTCTCTTTTATTAAGTGAGAGATACAACAGCGATCTTGACCAGGAACTATCATCAACTGTGCAGAAAAGATCATAATTAGCCATGATTGTTTTCCATACTGAGACATCAAACGCTAACACACTCGAATGGTATGTTGGATCCCAAGTCGACACTTCAACACGATAAACGTCATCGTACACAATGGAAGGGTCGAATGTTCTCATTGATACTATCTCGCAATGAGGAAAATATTTTGCCACATTTCTCATATAATAAATCATGTAGAGGAAATCTTGCATGATATATAAATCATCCTCTATAAATATAACATCACCAGTGTTTTTCTCTATACATGACAAGTTTTGAAATACTTTATTTGCCGTCCACCACCAAAAATGTTTATTTTCTGCCTTGGCCGGATTTCGATATCGTCCGTGGCTATCCGGAGTATACGCCCCAGTGCAATTCAAAAGCTCAGCTTTTTCAATTTCCATATCGTATGGACAATCTTGTTCGCCGTACCCAGGAAACTCATGAGCATAAGCTTGTAAGGAGTAAGGATAAAATATCTGCAATACGCGACAAAAGTCTATACTCTGAATCAATTTGTTCACATTTTCGTCCACATACGAGTGGGAGAATATCAATAGGGTTTTTTGTATGCCAATTACTTCACAAAGGGAAGCTAACAAATATTTCAAAGTGTCCTTGTATTTATGTACTTGGACGACGATAATTACCATGTCCCTATTTAAATGGCCAAACTTATCTAAATTCAAGATTATTTCTTCTTGATTGTGCTTATTTATGTAATGCCTAACTTGAGCGCTATTTATTTCTTTTACTAGTGTTTCTTCGTAATGCATAAATCCAAGCGCATTTGGAGAAAGATCGTTTAAAACGCTGTATTTGTCTAACCATACATGCATGCAAATAATCACGACTGAAGTAAGAAGAATACTATACATAAAATTCCGCAAATACAGACACAAAGACCGAAACTTTACCCTTATCATAATTGTATTTTATTAAATACAAAATAATGATAAAACAAAATATCAAAAAAAATTAATTTCAAAATAATGCAGGTAGAAAGACTTGTCAATTTCACATCCATTTCGACGATTTCGACAGTCAGTGAATTTACTATGGGCTTAGGGCTCCCACACAAAACTGCGAATTCGCATCGCATCGCAAAAATCTGCGAGCTCGCAGGACGCATCGCAAAAACTTGCGATTTGATTCGCATCGCACATTCCTGCGATGTTACGTCACACTTGGTGACCCCATTTTTAGTCCGCTCTGAGACAGCGTGTGGGCAAGGCGCCGCCGTCGTTGTGTGGAAAAATGGCAAACGTTGACGTGGATTTTTTAATAACGTTTATTGAGGAGCGCCCCGTCCTTTGGGACAAATGAAGATATGCTCATTCTAAAATAATCAAAAAAATTATCGTCCTCTGTTCTCAAACCATTGTATTTTCGAATAAAATAGTTCCCATCAGCGTTTATTATTGTAATAAGTGGATGAACCCAAAATCTTCTTTTTTTTCTATATCTATTTAACAATAACATCACTGCAACACGTTTCTTTCGATCCATATCACTACTTCTAAAAACACGTCCAGTACGGTAAACTACCGTCGAGTGTATGGTCACCTGAACCAACGCTTCGCCGCACGAAATGCGATGCGATGCGATGCGACGTCGCATCGCATCGCATCGCAGTTTTGTGTGGGAGCCCTTATTATTTTTGGTGTAACACCATAAAGTAAAGAAGAAGAATGGTTGTGTACCCTAAACCCCAATAAGAAGCTTTGATATAAAGAAAGAAGATTATCTACATAGACTTCTTATAACTATAAACCCACTGACAAACCCCAAAACGCGTTTTGTCGCAAAGGCAAAGCACGCACCAGCGGATAATCAAACCGGTAGATAGTAAGTACATCTAAACTAATACATATTTATAAAGAGGAAAGATATTTTGTTTGTTTGTTTGTAATGGATAAACTAAAAACTACTCAACCGATTTTAAAAATTCTTTTACCTATAGAAAGCTACATTATCAGCGAGTAACATAGGCTATATTGTATTTTCAAAAAATTAGAGATCCTTACGAAAATTGCAATTATGTGATCTAAGTCGGAAAAAATCCTGTCTTCTGAGAGCTTAACGTGGCGTCAGGCGTGCGCTGCGTAAATAGTTAAAGTTACACGAAAACTTATGGTGGAATTGTTCCTCTCAAAAAGTTCTAAAAAAAGTCCGCGATAGCAATACATCTATCTTTTAAGGTTGACTCACAGTATCTACCTAACCATTTTTATAGCTATTAGGATTACTAGTGCTACCCGTGCGAAGCCGGGGCGGATCGCTAGTATATCTATCTATATCTATACTTATAATAAAACTGTAACAGGTCCAATTCTGTACATTGAAGATATTTTGAAATTTTTTTTTGGAGGGCACTCATTATTCGATACTGAAGCCAAATCTGTAATTTTTTTCATTTTTGTCTGTCTGTCTGTCTGTCTGTCTGTCTGTCTGTATCTTGGCCGCGCATCACGCCGAAACTACTGAATGAATTCAAACGAAACTTGGCACGATTTGAGCCCATACTACGAGGTAGGACATAGGATACTTTTTATCCCGAAATTCTACCCCCGAAGGGGTGAAATAGGGGTTGAAAGTGTGTATGAAAGTCCTTAATTTCTCAAGTTATAGCCATGAAACTTGATATATGAGCTGCGGGTTGAAAATGAAAACATATGTGTTGCACATTTTTTCAAAATTCCACCCCCGAAGGGGTGAAATAGGGGTTGAGAGTTTGTATGAAAATCCTTAATTTCTCAAGTTATAGCCATGAAACTTGATATATGAGCTGCTGGTTGAAAATGAAAACATACGTGTTTCACTGTTTTTCAAAATTCCACCCCTGAAGGGGTGAAATAGGGGTTGACAGTTTGTATGAAAATCCTTAATTTCTCAAGTTATATAGCCATGAAACAGCATTTGGGCTTTCGTAAAAATATGAAGAAGTACGTGTTTCACCATTATAGGGGGATTATACCGTGGGATAATAATATAGGCTACTTTTTATCCTGGAAAATTAACTGAAAAACTTATTCCACGCGGACGAAGTCGCGGGCATCAGCTATAAAGAATATACATACATACATACATAGGCTACTTTTTATCCCGGAAAATTAAGGAGTTCCCGCGGGAATCGAAAAAACTTAGTCCACGCGGACGAAGTCGCGGGCATCAGCTAGTATACTTATAATAAAACTGTAACAGGTCCATTTCTGTACATTGAAGATATTTTGAAAATTTTTTTTGGAGGGCACTCATTATTCGATACTGAAGCCAAATCTGTAATTTTTTTAATTTTTGTCTGTCTGTCTGTCTGTCTGTCTGTCTGTCTGTCTGTCTGTCTGTCTGTCTGTATCTTGGCCGCGCATCACGCCGAAACTACTGAATGCATTCAATCGAAACTTGGCACGATTTGAGCCCATACTACGAGGTAGGACATAGGATACTTTTTATCCCGAAATTCTACCCCCGAAGGGGTGAAATAGGGGTTGAAAGTTTGTATGAAAGTCCTTAATTTCTCAAGTTATAGCCATGAAACTTGTTATATGAGCTGCGGGTTGAAAATGAAAACATATGTGTTTCACAGTTTTTCAAAATTTTACCCCCGAAGGGGTGAAATAGTGGTTGAGACTTTGTATGAAAATCCTTAATTTCTCAAGTTATAGCCATGAAACTTGATATATGAGCCGCGGGTTGAAAATGAAAACATATGTGTTTCACAGTCTTTTAAAATTCCACCCCCGAAGGGGTGAAATAGGGGTTGAGAGTTTGTATGAAAGTCCTTAATTTCTCAAGTTATAGCCATGAAACTTGATATATGAACTGCGGGTTGAAAATGAAAACATATGTGTTTCACAGTTTTTCAAAATTCCACCCCCGAAGGGGTGAAATAGGGGTTGAGAGTTTGTATGAAAATCCTTAATTTCTCAAGTTATAGCCATGAAACAGCATTTGGGCTTTCGTTATAATATGAAGAAGTACGGGTTTCACCATTATAGGGGGATTATACCGTGGGATAGTAATATAGGATACTTTTTATCCCGGAAAATTAATGAGTTCCCGCGGGAATCGAAAAAACTTAGTTCACGCGGACGAAGTCGCGGGCATCAGCTAGTATCTAATAAATCTGATTCAAACATAATATCTATGGATATACCTAGTTAACTAGCTGACGCCCGCGACTTCGTCCGCGTGGATTGAGGTATTTTAGTTCCCGCGGTAAATTTACTACAATATACTCGCGGACTTACCGGGATAAAAGTAGCATAAGTGTTATTGAAAATGAAATGATTTATTTCATGTAGGACAACTTGTGCCACTTATGATAAGTCGTAACTCGTAAGAATCTACCACCGATTACTTATAATCTATATATCTGTGCCAAACATCCAGATCCGTTCAGCCGTTCATATGCGATTTGATTATACATAGATCATCCATACTAATATCCATACTAATATTATAAATGCGAAAGTGTGTCTGTCTGTCTGTCTGTCTGTCTGTCTGTCTGTCTGTCTGTCTGTCTGCTACGCTTTCCCGGCCCATCTTTTCAACCGATTTTGCTGAAATTTGGTATAGAGGTAGGTTAAATCCCGGGGAAGGACATAGGGTACCTTTTATCCCGGAAAATGAAGGAGTTCCCGCGGGAATCAAAAAAGCTAAATCAACGCGGACGAAGTCGCGGGCATCATCTAGTTATAAAATATGCGAAAGTGTGTCTGTCTGTCTGTCCGTCTGCTACGCTTTCACAGCCTATCTTTTCAACCGATTTTGATGAAACTTGGTATAGAGGTAGATTATATCCCGGGGAAGGACATAGACTTTTTAACCCGGAAAATTAATGTGTTCCCCCGGGAATCAAAAAAATCTTAATCACGCACGTCTTTGCCTGTAGGGTGGTAAATGGTAACAAGTCACGGTCGAAGCCTCCCGCCAAACATTTTGCGTATTTACAAGTTTTCAAGCATTTATAGAATACTAGATGATGCCCGCGACTTCGTCCGCGTTGATTAAGGTTCTGATTCCCGCGGGAACTCTTTAATTTTCCGGGATAAAAAGTAGCCTATGTCCTTCCCCGGGATGCAAACTATGCCTATACTAAATTTCATCAAAATCGGCTGAATAGATGGGCTGTGAAAGCGTAGCAGACAGACAGACAGACAGACCCACTTTCGCATTTATAATATTAGTATGGATATGGATAGTATGGAAGTATGGATTATTTGTTAATGTCATTACTCATTACATTTTTAACGAAAAAAGGAGGAGGATATATAAGTAGTCTCAGTCTTTGACCTTCGTAATATCTCCGTAGCTTAGAATAATCTACATAATAAGGATTGAGAAAATAGCTCTTTGAGTTTAATCATGAAGTCGTTGCTTGGTATCTACACTATTGATTCAACATCAAAAGAATTCCTGCATCTCCATAAATTAGCGGACAGTAACCAAGGATAAGGAGTTGTATTCAAAAACCTTTAGGGAACATTTTCGCGATATTCCCTTAAAAGAGCATAATTTAAATTATGCAAATCGGTCCAGAAATCGTATACGGTCTGACGACCTCCGTGACGCAGTGTGTAGCGCTGTTGTCTTAACGTGCGGAGGTCCCGAGTTCGATCCCCGGCAGGGTCAATTTGGGAATTTATAATTTCTGAATTTTCCCTGGTCTGGCCTGGTGGGAGCTGGAAACTTTTCTTCATGCTAATAATTTATAACAACAATTGAACAAATAATCCATACGGATTATTTGTTGTTATAAATTATTAGCATGAAGAAAAGTTCTTTATTAATTGCGATCGTAGAGTAGGCGGGTGACGTCCGTCAAGCTCGCGGTTGACCGCATGTGCCGCGGGCATCTTTCGAATCTAATTCCCTTTCTACGGCTCTCTCTGTATAGACCTATACAGAGAGAGCCGTAGAAAGGGAAGTGACTCGTGAGATAATTGTCTTGTTGCTCATTGCTGACTTCTGAGTACCTAGGTATCGTAAACCCATTACATTCATTTTTTTTTAAAAAAAGCTTCCTCCTTGTAATAAAAGTACCTATATAGATTTTCATGATTGAGCTTCACAGAGATAACACATATAAGATACACAAGCCAAGCTATAATAACATTTTTATCATAATTATTTTTTCTTTTTTGCCAAGGTTTCTCACTCCTTTACATAATCAAAGTCTCACTCATCCTCGACCATTCTCAAATCGCACCCTCGCGTCGCACTTCCCTAGTGAGAACTGTCAATTTATTCTATCAACAAACATACATTACAAAAGAAAAACAACATGAATATTATACCTTTCTTAGGTAAGTAGGTAGGATAGCAAGCCTTAATTTTTATATTTTAGTAAACATTAATAATAAATATTATTATGAATTAATTCAAAATGTGGTTTCCGAGCATCAAAATTTGGAAATGCCGCCCTTTCGAGTTCTTCTTCTAGTTGGTCGGCAAAGTTACCAAGTAAGAATCAAATTGTGTCATCTTATTACGAAAATGTAGTTCTGCGGTTAAATTATTTTTATGAAAATGATTCATTTTGTTGGAGGTGTTTTATTTTAAAGTAGGACTCCAATCTTGTATGCAAAAGAATTATTTTGGAAGATTTAAAATAAAAATAGATGTATTAAACGACAACGTAGTATCCGGTCATCTAAATTAGTCGCTAGGCGGCGCCAGTAGTACAACGTCAGTCGTGTGTAATGTGTATCTATAGTTTCCTTCTGTTTTGAAACCCAAGCAAGCTAAGTGATTGAGTTCTTTGAACAAATAAAACGGTTTTTCAAGTGTTTCCTAGTGTAATTCTTCCGTTTGAAGATGGAAAAGAGAGTTGTGTTGGAATTACGGGGAAGGAGTCCCTCGCAGGTAAATAAAATTTCTACATCGATATAGCTTTCGGAATGTTTTGTCGATATGTATTTTCTGAGATACATATTGTTTCTATTGCCTCACAATCAAAGTTATTCGCTTAAATTAGAGAAATAATATTGCACTGTGTTCGATTACCGATAACCTAGAACGATAATGTAGATTTTAGGATGTGGCGTTATTATTTATTGAAGTCGCAATTATCCAATGTTACGTGCATTCGTATCCACGTTTTCATCTAGCAAAATTGGGAATTAGTAGTATAAATTGATAAGCCGCTTTTAACATAGGTACTTATTTAAACTCGTACATAAATAGAAATACAGTATCTCTTTGCATTTAGTTTTTGAGGTTAAGTGTTTATTAGGACACTCGCACAAGCGAACTTTCGAAACCGAAAGTATGAGTAGGTATATAAGGGCCTAATTATTTTATTTTGGCCATCAGAAATTGAATTTCCTAAATAGGCTCTGTTTAGCAATAATGTGTCAAACAGCCCTTAGCTCCATTAAAATTTAAACCAAGCCTGATCACTAAATTCCAATACTTAACTACTGGATTTACGGCATCCGACATATTCATGACCGCAAATCTAATCTAGAACTTAATTGTAATTCAGTTTACTATTTGTATTTACCTAGTAAGTTTAATAATTAATCATACATTTAATTGTCTCGAAATATTGAAAGTAAGTAGGTATGAAGGTACCTACTAGACGTAATTTCGCGCCCTTTCACCCGGCCTATACTTTCTAAAATTTCACTGATATTAATTAATTTGAAATATTTTTAACAGTTTATTTCGCGTAAGCGCAGTGATTAATTTCTCTTAATTAAAAAGGCATTTCATTTGTGTTTTCTTGACGCACGCCTTACCAAAACAGCGGCCATTTTTATTGCGTCGCGACTCGCGATGATTCGTGTCATCCGCCATTGTAAAACTAAAACTATCATTACAGCTAAAATTCACGATTATAATGTAATATACCTATGAAAACGAATGCATTTACACATCCCCTGTATGTTTAACTGAAGAAATTCTTATTAAAAACACTAGTTTTTTGGAATTTTGAAACTGCGCGAGTCGAACCATTGACAACCTTGCACCATTTTGACGTTTTAGTTGATTGCTGCTGGTTTCGAATCTTTACGGGAAGCCAAATGCAGTACTTTTTCTTATAAAATGTTTTCTATAGGTTGTATTTATATGAAAAGGCTGTATTTAAACGTTTTCATATTAAATCATAGTTATTTTGTTTATATATTCTTGATACCAAACATCTCTATGGTTAGCATAGCAAAATTGCATTTACAATTTATATATACGTCAGGGCTGCCACCATTATTGATGTAAAATATAGAGAGACTATACGGATGTATAGATTATACATAAAATAGGTATATAATATTATGTATAAATTATAATTTACTCAAGAAAGAAAATTATAAAATATGTAGGTACTTAGTATAAAAATAAAAGAAGGGATATAATAATTATTAAAACCCAGTGAAAGAGCTGTTTAAAATAAAACTACTTCACCAAAAATATATATTTGTACTTACGTATGTTTATTTAATTTTTTTATTTTATTTAAGTAAGTACATATTCATTGAAAGTTACACTGCTTAAATATTTATACAACAATCAACTGATTAAGAAAGTAATTATTTGAATAACTACTGGAACATTACCATTCTGATAATAAATCTTTTGCTAAATATTCTTTACTAGATGCCCGCAACCATGTTCTTGTGGATTTTTTAATATTTTATTCTGACAGAAACTTCTAAATTTTCCAGGATAAAATATCCTAGCCTAGCTAGGGCCTATGTCCTTCCCCAGAATACAACCTATCTCTATACCAAATTTCATGAAAATCTGTTGAAAAGATGGACTGTGTAGCAGACAGACATACTTTCGCATTTATAATGTTAGTACAGATTCGCATTTATAATGTTAGTACAGATAATATCCGTTCTTTTCACTTTCTTTTACAGATCAAGGAGCTTAACTTGGATAACTGTAGAAGCACTAACATTGTTGGACTGTCAGACGAGTATACCAACCTTGAAATCTTAAGTCTCAACAATGTTGGTCTAACAACACTGAAAGGTTTCCCCACATTGCCCAAATTGAGAAAGTTGGAACTGTCTGATAACAGGATATCCAATGGCCTCAACTTTCTGAAAGGATGCAAGAAGCTGACTCATCTCAACTTGTCGGGAAATAAAATTAAAGACTTGGAAACATTACAGCCCTTGGATGAGTTTGAGAACCTGAGAGTACTAGATCTGTTTAACAATGATGTCACTAACATTGATGACTACAGGGCGAAAGTATTTGCTCTGCATCCATCTGTCAAGTACTTGGATGGGTAAATTAATTTATTAACTTACCATATATAAATGTGTTACTGGAAACAAGAAATGTAATTCTTCATTACATACAACTAGATGAGAAGCCTAATTTGCTGAAATAGACAAATCTGTATTGTATAATGTATCATGTATATCATCATATAGCATGCACTAATTATGCACTATGAAATATTTTAAATTTCTTCAAAATCTGTTAGACAGGTGGGCCATGATATCGCAGTACATAGACAAACAGACTCACTTTCGCATTTATATCAATACTAGATGATGCCCGCGACTTCGTCTGCGTGGATTACGTTTTTTTGATTCCCGCAGGTACTCCTTAATTTTCCGGAATAAAAAGTAGTCTATGTCCTTCCCCAGGATACAACCTATCCCTGAACCAAATTTCATCAAAATCGGTTGAACCGGTCGGTGAAAGTAGCAGACAGACAAACTTTCGCATCTATATCATTAGTATGGATTAGATGATGCCTGTAATTTGTTTTTGTGGTTTAGGCTTTTGAAAATCATGCGAGAACTCTGATTTTCTGGAATAAAAGTAGCCTTTCTGGACATGAAAGTAACCTATCTCCATACTAAATTTCGTCAGAACCTGTTGAACAGAGAAGCAGACAGATGCACACTTTCGCATTTATAATATTGGTATATTTAGAAACCGTAAATATAGAATTTCTACAATAAACAGAAAATGTGTGTAAGTAATTAATTTTATTAACATTTCCTAGAATTTCTATACATTTCCTAAACAGAATTGTGTTAAATGCAGGAGTTTGTTTTCTTTTTCAGTCATATGGTAATTCTATTCTATTCAATTCCTAGGTCTCATACATTCCCTGTAACCATAATACATATTAAAAATCAGATGCTTGTTATTGTTACTGTCTAATCATAGAAATGCTAGTCAATTGTTATTAGACACTACTTATAATCCTCACTAATTAAATTCTTTAAATCAAGAGTGAATAGACACCTTCTAGGCAACCATGACCCATCTTAGACCGCATCATCACTTCCCATCAGGTGTGATTGTGGTCAAGGGTTAGCGTAAATAAAAAAAATTACTAGCTCAATTTTATGAAGTTGTATTCACTTTCTAGATATGACCGTGCTGACAGAGAGGCTGAGGACAGCGATGCAGAGGAGGAAGATGTTGAACTGAATGGAAACAATGACAGTGAGGAAGGTAAAGGAATTGTCATTAAGAAAACGAATCTATGAAACTAATGAATGAACGAGAAGTTTAATTCGCTATAATCCGCCACAGCAGACCAATCTATGTGGTACAGTGCGTGTCCTTCACCAATAGCATGCGAACAACCACCACTCAGTAATTCGCACCGGCACCGCACCACACCACACAAATCCTCCAAATCACACTCAACGTACGTTTCACTCCGAAACCGGAGCATCTTCAGGAGATGTTGACTCGACAATGCACGATTGTAAAGTGACGAACGTGTCGAAAGTTCCGGCTTTTATCGACCCTACTATTAGACCAGTCCCCCCTAGCATGGGCCGAGACAATTTTCTCCCCGAGGAAATGATAAAATTTTTATTCCTAAATAAATAAATAAAAACGCTAATTAACGGTATAAATCCCCCGAGTCCCCGATAAATGTCAAACGGGGATAAACTTCTTCTCTCCCCTGTTGACGTGCTCTGAGTAGTGGATAAGTTAATTTTATCTGTTGTCAGTGGATAAAATCGGGGGTATAAATTTTTTATCTCCGGCCCATGCTAGCCCTGCTGACATAATATTGGCTATTTTGTATACCGAAAATCAATAGGGTTTCATTGGGATAGAGGATGGATGTTTAAGTTTGATTTTAATAATAAATAATAATAATAATTCTGTTAAAAGTGAACCAGTTTTGATATATTTATTTATAAAGTTTTTGCTGTCAGGTTAGTTTCATGTAAATTTTGTTAAGATTTGATCAATAGTTCGGAGATGGCGGGTGGTACTCAAAGAGTAACAGCAAATCAATCGTAGATTAGTAGGCAGTAGATTTTCAAAGTTTGGTTGTACACCTACACAAACTAAACCCCCCTGTGCGAAGCTGGACTGAGTCTTTAAGTTCTAAATAAATAAGTACCTATGTATTCCAACTAGGTTTGTTGGGTATTTTGTAGTAAATTACTTTAGATAAGGAAAGCAATGCCGGTTCATTACAAAGTATAGACTCCACATTGTAATTTTGAGCACTATTTTAACTGGGCGAGAGATTTAATTTATCACTTAACCCAATTAATTAAATTAAGTCCTCTATCGTTGTGTAACATTATACTGGCTTGCAGATCTGGACATAGATTTGGGTCCTCTAGTGATTGAAGATGACAGTTTGTCTGAGAGGCCCCTGGAGACATCGCCCAGTCTTCTCATGTCCTTATATACAGTTTATGGTCTCCTATTCCATATGGGTTATCTTTTACGAAGTAAGCATCATATCTTTATATTGTGATGCTTATGTACAGAATACATTCCTTCTTTAACCATATTATATGAAAAGTATAAGAAATTAGCAATATTTGTGTGGAACTGGATGAGTAAGAAATAAAAAAATAAACTCTTCAGCAGGGCCATGTTTTGCTGTCTATAATAACTGTTGGTTCATGGATTCCCACATAATTGTATAAATTAATAAGTAAGTTTTATTGTTTGTAAATCTCTCTCTCTATGGCTATGCTTTGCAGGTGAGATCAAAATATTATGATCTCTTAATAATTACTGCCCAGCAAGCCTTTCACGGCTATGCCATTGATCGAAATCTGCCTGTTAAAAACATCCTACTAGTATAAAATAATGTGAAAGTTTGGATGTTTGTTACTTCTTTCATGCCGCAACAATTGAACCGATTTGGCTGAAATTTGGAATGTGCATAACATAATTGTATAATATAATATTACTTAATGTTCGTTGCTAGAGCGGGTTAAAAACATCACTTCTATCTTCTACATACTTTAGGTTTAGGGTATGCTCCGATATACACTGCGAGCACTGTAAGGTGTGATGTCAATTTAGTATACTGCGCAGCCTTTTCTTTATAGTTAGCTATACTGGATACTGTTTAAAACAGAACGCAGTCCGCACTGAGCGCACCTCGAAAACGCCAGTGCTCACAGTACAAAAATGGCGACGATTTATGACGTCATATATTTATTTCCCTAGGATACTGCGGAGTATACTGTCAGTCCATAACGGAACTAATTGCTCCCCAGTAAGAGCACTGAACAGTGCTCGCAGTGTATATCGGAACATACCCTTAATATGTCGCAGGCGTTGATAAAAATGAAACATCTTATAAATGTTTTGTATCTTGTTACAGATTCTGAGGTGGATGACGAAGAAGACGATGATGAGGATATATCGCTGAGCGCAGTGTATCGTGATAATTTAGGTATGTTCTTGGAGGAAATAACTAAAAATAGGGGTCATCCATAAAATACGTCACACACGTTAAGGGGGTCGGCGAAGTGTGACATTGTGTGACAAGGGGTGGAAGGGGTCCCTAAGTTTCGTGACGTCACATTTCAAAATCTTATACATCTTAAGTGTTAAAATGCCAAATTTGAACTATATATTAACGAAAAACTTTAAAATATTTCCAAGTTTTGTTAATTTTTTCAAATATATGATGTTGATTAGTTATATCAAAAAATAATTTAAATGGAAATATAACTAATTTCGGAAGTGCTGTTTTTAATTTAATAATTCCTAGATGTAAAATTGCAAGGTATGTGACGTCACACTAGGGAGGGGGGTTTCACAAATGTGACCAACTGTGACAAAGACGGGTAAAAAAATCACGAAATTAGTGTGACGTACTTATGGATGACATAGAAAATAACTAAAAACAAGAGTTGCCGTATATGGTGTGGCATGTATCTCTGTATGTAGTCTCTTTCGTGACTGTTTTTTAGGCATGAGTAACCGTTCTAGTTCTACAGTGATTTTTTGACGTGATAACGTCGTCTTATAAATCGATGAACACCGGCTGCACGCACGAAAAAGTGTCACGTTCCGCTTGAGCCTGAGCGTGCAAGTGAGAGCGCGGAACAAGCGATAGAGAGGCACGATCGGCCCAAGCGTTGGCTTGTGACACATTTATCTCTCTTCTCGCGTGACGTCAGAGCTAGCAGCTCGAATAGTTCTGCTACTGGATCGCCGCCACGCGAGCTTCTTCGAGAACTTCTAGTTAACACGTAAAACTATCGTCCGTAACCGACTTTACAGATAACCAATTGTTTTTTTTTCGTGCACAAATTGTTATATGCTGTACACCAACGAAATTTACAACACGTATTTTTTATTTTACTTAAGAATACCAAAGTTATCGTTTACCAAAGATAATATCTACTTTTAAAACAGATGATTAGGGTCACTCTACTAGCTGAATCTGCTGTTATTGCAGTACACACCCAAAGCGCGCGCGGCGCGTTAAAACAAATGATTAAATTATGATAAAATGTTTTAATAAACGCTATTAAGCAACCGTTTCATAAATAAAATTTTTAGTGCAACTAGCTGATGCCCGCGACTTCGTCCGCGTGGTTTAAGTTTTTTTATTCCCGCGGGAACTCGTTAATTTTCCGGGATAAAAAGATAGACAGACAGACGGGTTAGACATTAGCCTATGTCCTTCCCCGGGATACAACCTATCCCTGTACCAAATTTCATGAAAATCGATTGTACAGGTGGGCCGTGAAAGTGTAGCAGGCAGACAGACATACTTTTGCATTTATAATCTATATATATATAAATCTCGTGTCACAATGTTTGTCCTCAATGGACTTCTAAACCACTTAACCGATTATAATAAAATTCGCACACCATGTGCAGTTCGATCTAACTTGAGAGATAGGATAGTTTTGTATTATATAGATTAGGATTATTAGTGCTACCCGTGCGAAGCCGGGGCGGATCGCTAGTATTAGTATAGATTTATAAAGCGAGAGCTCGAGAATCCGAGTTTCTTTTGTATAATATAAGGGGTTGTAAAGAAAAATAGTTTCTTCAATTTCTTTCTTCTTTTTTCTTGCCATAAAGTTCCATTACAATTTCATAAATGGCAAATTTATTGACTACTACCTACCATCTAGCCTATGGGCTAATAAGTAATATTAATTTAGCTTAAACTTCTACTTATAATTAATTGATATCTGATTATGTGATGACTCCAACGAATCATTTAAGTCAAATCACACACCCTTAATTTAAAAATCAAAACAATGAGGCTGATTCTGTAGTGCACAATCTCTAAACTAAACTAAAATGGCAGCTTTAAATCTAGTTCTGTCCCTTTCCATAGGGAGTATTATGAAAGGGTTAGCAATATTTGTAATGCTCTAATTTTAGTTTAGTTTAGAGATTGTGCACTACAGAATCAGCGAATTATCTTATTAATAACTAGCTGATGCCCGCGACTTCGTCCGCGTGGTTTAAGTTTTTTTGATTCCTGCGGGAAATTTTTCGGGATCATCACAGTTACCATCAGGTGAGATCGCAGTCAAGGGCTAACTTGTAGTGGATAAAAAGTAGCCTATGTCACTCTCCAGGTCCTCAACTATACCCATGCCAAAAATCACGTCGATCCGTTGCTCCGTTGCGGCGCGATTGAAGGACAAACCAATATACCAACAAACCAACAAACAAACACATTTTCGCATTTATAATATTAGTATGATTGGAAATCATGACAGGTTATTGTCATTGTGAATAATAACACTGTAGTTTTCTATTAGTATTTATCTACTCCCATGCTATAATAAATCCTCTATAACAGGTTCTGAAACAGTTAGCTAATTGCCAACATTAAAACACCCAATGTCCTAATAACCATTACATCATCCAAACGGGGGTTGCGCAAAGGGTTTACTCAACAGACAGCCACATCTGCTCGATGCGTGGTATCTGTATGAATTACAAAAAAAGAACATCTGTACGAATTTCAAAAAAAGAACATTGTCATACACGCGCGTTTCACTACCAGAACGCCGCGCGCTGTAAAAATAAGTAGGTTATTAGAATTTTCCCCGCCATTTTTCTTAAAAAAAAAAAAAAAATTAAAAAAATGAGCGGTTCAAGTTTTGAGTTTTGATGATATTAGGTTACTAGGACTGGATGTTATAATGTTAGCAGTAAGCTAACTATTTCAGAATTTGTTATAGAGGATTCATATTATGAGTGTAGATAAAGTCTTGTATGCAACAGTTGATAATTAGGTATTAAAACACTCATATGATACTATTATCACACTCCGCGTTCGTGTTTTAATACCCCTTATTACACAACTGTTGCATAAATAACTATTATTACTTCTGTTCACAATTCGGTTCACTTAAGTTATTTAATATTACATAAAGAGCACAGCTAGTTGGACCGGACATCCATGATCCAACCAGACAAGATGGCTGCTCGACGCTAGCCCATAGACATATCCATATAAATATTATAAATGCGAAAGTTTGGATGGATGGATGTATGTATGTATGGATGTATGTTTGTTACTCAATCACGCTCCAACGGATGAACGGATCTGGATGAAATTTGGCACAGAGATAGATTATAGTCTGGAATAGCACATAGGCCACTTTTTATCCCGGAAAATTAAAGAGTTCCCGCGGGAACCGAAAAACCTCAATCCACGCGGACGAAGTCGCGGGCATCAGCTAGTACATTAATATAAAGCCCATAGATTACGTGTTGCCACACCTCACAGTTATTATTAATATAAATAAATGTATGTTTGTGCAGAGGAGGAGAGCTCAGCCAGCTCATTGTTCGCGGGCAGCGACGTCGAGGAGGAGGAGGACGACGACGAGGACAACGAAAACGACGGCGAAGGCGAACACAACACCAAGGCTAAAGGTGAACAGCTTGCTTGATTCTTGTTCATAGTTATAACTTTTTTTTTTATCCACTACATGTTAGCCCTTGACTGCGATCTCACCTGATGTTAAGTGATGATGCAGTCTAAGATGGTAGCGGGCTAACCTGTTAGGGGCATGGCAGTCATTTTAAACCCATACCACTATTCGGTTTCTACACGGCATCGCACCGGAACGCTAAATCGCTTGGCGGAACGTCTTTACCGGTAGGGTGGTAACTAGCCGAAGCCAGACCAGGGCAAATACAGAAATTATAAATTCCCAAATTTTCCCTGTCGGGGATCGAACCCGGGACCTCTGCACGTTAAGACAACAGCGCTACGCACCGCGCCACGAAGGTCGTCGAACTAATATGGATGACGTTGAGGAAGAGTAGGACGACGGCGACACAACGCCAAGGGTTTGTGGTCGCCGCGCCGTCCAACCAATTGGGTAGGTATTTGACAAATAGTCAAATGAGCAACTTTTACCCACCACATAACCTCTATTCCTGCCATCAATGAATTGAATAGATCGATAAACCGTTTGCTGCGCAAGCTAAAAGGTCAGGTTTTTTACACCTGATATATGCTGGGTAGCGATGTGGAGAAAAACAATTACTGGTTATAAGTTCAGAAATTACCACATTCTGCTTTTTTTGGACATTGCTTGCATGTCCAAAAAAACCAGTGTCATTGGACCATGTAACCAGATGCTGCAATTTCGTCCGTGTGGATTGAAGTTTTTAATAATTTTATATGAACTCTTAGATTTAAATTTCGTCAAAAGCGGTTAAATAGTTGGGCCGTAAAAGGTTAAGTAAGAGACATACCTACTTTCGCATTTATAGTATTAGGATAATTAATGTATTAATGATGAATTATTGTTTAGTTAAATAAACCTAATATGTAGTTTAATCTAACGTCTTACATTTACAATACCTTTTGGTTTGTTATGTTAGATGGAGAGAACGCGCGCGAGTCCGAAGAGAGCACTCGAGGTAAAAAGCGAAAACATGAGGACGAAGACGAGAATTGAAAGTTGCCTTAAGCGGAGTTATCTTACTAGTTCGTAAGTGTACAGCGCTCCGAAGCATCGGACAATAAACCTGATCATAGTAATGGTGTACCGACTGCAGTCGGCATATTATGCGAACATCCGGGTCCGAAACCACATGGGTCCATACGAACGCGACAAGAACTAAATAAAATCTTATCACCATTAACTAACAATTTTAATGTTGATGTCTTTTTTGTGTGAAATCTGTAGTTTGTTGTCCGAAAGTTGATATTAAAATTGTTTCTGTAATAACTATTTTTTATTCTATTGACATGCTTACTTTAGTCTAATTGAATGAAATGCGATTGCATGATTGTTAGAAAGTAAATTAGCTCTCGGAATTTCTTAAAATTACACTGTAATTGATTTTTAGCTGTAAGTGGTAAGTACTATTAATATTAACGGTGAACAATGATCGGTCATACATTTGTGATTCTGTTTTTAAAAAGATAAATTATATGCGAGAAATTCCGCCTGTGTAATACTTTATATACGACCAATACTGGTTTAACATCTTATTTAAAATATAACCGAAATCATCGGTCGCCATTTATATTTATGCGCCTCAGTGACTGAAACGCATAAAGTTTATCTACAAGAACAGATGATAAGTAATAGATAATTTTCAAAATCATTCTGCACCATACTATCAAGCAGTTTGTGTTCTGTATCTTAAATATAATATTATGTTACTGAAAAGCGTGAACTACGATAACTATAATGACTTACCAAATCGTGATGAAAAGAGTCCGTACTATTCTGTGATAAGTCGTTAATTTCCTACTTACTAGCATTCCCTCAAGAATCTTCGGTTTTACCTCAGGACAACCGAGATCCGAATAACAGCTAAACCAGAACCAGAACTCAATTTGATCACCCTAACTCCACTTTGAGTGAAAGGACGACGGAGCCTAGTCTTCTGGCGTTTAAAATCACTCATTCAAACACAAATCTTACATTAGCCAGAGAGAGTGGAAATAATAGGTAACTAAGTTGTAGTTATTATTCGGACTTGACCATGACAGAGGTAAAGATTTACTGAATTTACTTGTAAAAGTCCAACAACGGTTATTACAGAAAAGCTCAAACTTGGCCATCATGACATGGTAAGAATCTTGGGGTCTAATGGAATATAATAGTGACATTTGCCGTAGTCTGAACTTTTACAGTTAACATGTAAAATTAAAACCTGTATTATTGTCATATATATATATATATATACGAGTATGTATATATATGACCATATAGAATATATATATTGGTCCACATAATATTTTCCAGTGAAAGTTCTGTATTTCCATTTGCTATAAAAATATTGAAGTTTTTTAACTATTCTTTATCTTGCTGGAATATAGAAATATTATATAGAATATAGACAGCCAGAAATATTTTTTGCCATACGACTATATCATGTTTTCAGTCCGGATAATAAATAATTCGGAAAGCGATTAAAATATCAAACAATAAATAAAGTCAATTGTTTTGTATGAATATACAAGCGTAACAGTAATTTTTACTAGCACGACAGAAATATGATATGGAGCAATTGTAATACAATTAGCTACACAATAAACAATTTATTTTTATTGAAATTATGAAGAGTATTTCGACGCTCTAAGCTTATTATGAACTAGATGATGCCCGCGACTTCATCCGCGTGGATTAAGTTTTTTTGATTCCCGCGGGAACTCCTTAATTTTTCGGGATAAAAAATAGCCTATGTCCTTCCCCGGGATACAACCTATCCCTGTACCAAATTTCATCAAAATCGATTGAACAGGTGGGCCGTGAAAGCGTACACACTTTCGCATTTATAATATTAGTATGGATTTTGAATGATTTTGTAATCTACAAAAACCTATGGCAGTAGATATGATAAAGAGGCAGTAGTTACTACTAAAATTCGATAACCTTTAGGATTTATAGATCCTATCAATGAATAAGATGAGGTCAAAAATGACGTAGGGACGCACATGCTTTTATGTCATTTTGACTTCGTTAGGTAGGATATTGTATTCTTTTATGTTGTACTAGCTGATGCCCGCGACTTCGTCTTAGCCTATGTGCTATTCCAGACTATAATCTATCTCCGTGCAAATTTTCATCCAGGTCCGTTCAGCCGTTGGGGCGTGATTGAGTAATAAACATCTATCCATCATCCAAACTTTCGCATTTATAATATTAGTATAGATTATGTTGTATTAGACATGAAAATTCAATGGTTCAATATAGTTCACGCGGCAGCAGAAGTCTAGAGCTTTTAGAAGAATTTCTAAAGAAAATTAGTTTTAGCTAGGTCATCATTATAAATATAAACAATCCACATATCACAACAGTGTTTGGACCATTTGTTTACAATTGAAATGCATCCACTTGGTGATTGTAACACCTTTCCGACTGACATTGTAGTTTGCAAAATCTTTTGAACCAATTTGCCATGGGTTTTTGCTAATAATAATATTATGTACATTAGAAGTTTTAAATCTGATGTTCGTAGTGTTTTGTTCAAATTATCGTGATGTTATGATTTTTGATTAAATTAGATGAAATTCTTTGGACATCTGGCGATTTCAGAGAATATTTTTCTATAATATTTTTAAATTTTAAAATAGCGATTAATGCACTTAGTATAACAATGTAATTTATAAATGTTTGGTTGATACATCATGGTGAATGTGCCAGATAAATGTTGAAGATAATTTTAGTTAATAATTTTATTATATTATGTAAGTCATTAAGTTTAAGTAATTTACAATTTGGTCTGTTGATATATTATATTATAATCCTATTAAAACTTTATTTCTGGGATTGTAAAATAAAAACTACATCCAAATTTAATTTGTTTTATTTATTTATCCTATATTTACACTTCACACGCTCTAAAAAGCTCTATCTATAGTCTGTTCACAGTCCTTTCTTTAGCTTTAAGGTTGGCTCGGCCATCTTTTAGCAGAGTCCATACGCGGACGGCGAATTTCAGGCGTGGTCTATCGATTTATATATTTCCTCCAAGTCCAACGGCCCTTCATTGTACAGTAACTTGTTGGTCCAGAAACTGCTGCAGCAAGGCGCTGTCGATAGGTATGACTAAGTTCTCCGCGCCGTCGCACGTGCGCTTCTGCCTCACTAGCTTGTGGTCTAGGAACTCTGTGAGCTGAGCGCGCAGGGCGAGGTCCGAGCTCACTAGGAACTGCTCGCGGGCCTTTGAGTACAGGTCCTTGAAAGGCAGACCTGAAATTAATTTTATATTTTTTTCATTCCACTACAAGTTACCTTTGACGGCGGTCTCATCTGGATGCAGTCTGAGATGATAGCGGCTTAAACTGTTAAGAGTATGGCAGTTGTATTAAGGCCGTACCCTTTGGACAAACTTTTTTTACTTTAATCGATAGTCGGCTGGGCATCGAACCCAATCATATACAATCCGATGCAAACTTTATGTCCCGCGGAAGTTAGCCGCAAGTGAAGTTCGCGCTGGTACAGTCAACTAAAGAATGATTTGGCTACTTTTGTACAGTCAACTAAAGAATGATTTGGCTACTTTTGTTTTTTTAAAGTACCTATGTACTAATGATAAATATAGGAAGTTCTATTATAATATTACTTAGTTACTTATAAACAGTAAATAGTTACTAATGAAAACTTAACCAATTAATAACAACAAAAAACTTATCGTAACAAAAACTTAATAATGAACAGCAAATTAAGACAACGACTGTACTTTGACAGGATCGCGCGCGTGTATTGCAGTGTACGGACGTAACTAACTCACACAGAAAGCCAATACGTTCAAGACGAGTGCGGGTGGAAGACGGGCGGCGCGGCGGGGGGACGCGGCGTAACGCCCCGCCTCCGCATTGCTCCCGCGTCCCGGTTGATACCTAATATTGTACTCTGCGCATGGACACGCACGAAGTTCGCGAGGACATAAAGTTTGAATCGTACTGTACCAAAGAAGTTTGAATCGTACTATACCAAAGAGGCCCAATCCTCTAAGCAAATCGTTTGACAGCTTAAAACGGAGTTCATACATGCTTTTTGACGTGCAGGCAATCTATGAACTTCTTAAACAGGCCGAATTATATTTTTGACAAACGATTACGATTTCCTTACACAATCGGGTGGCAGAACAGATTTAAATGCGCCGCAGACCGCAGCGTTAAAAGATCTAATCTAACTCGAGTTCTCGTTCATGTTAACAGTAAGAATGTCGGACCGTCTCTTCGACGTGTAGCAATGATGTAGCCACTTCTCACAATGAGAAAAGACGAGTAACCTCCAAGGCCATACATACTTTGACTACATACATATTATTATTCACGAGTTGATGTTTTGCAAGATGCATTCAGAATGCCTTTTGGTGGTGAACGACTACGGCAGTCGGCAGACGGCAATAATGTCGTGACGTCTCTATGACGCACTGAATGAACGTCACGACGTCTCTTCAACGTGTGGCAGGAAGGCCCATCGCCACATTTCAAAATGTAACAAATAGTGATGTGCCGGATCGTTAAAAATGTATATTAGCGGATACAGATATTAGGTGTCAAGATCCGCGGATACGGATACGGATTTTAACTTTCTTGCTCAATCGGTGTCGGTGCACGTGACCTCGAAACTCACTACGATGTTTGCAATATAAAGGTGCCAAATATTTGATTTAAAAAAATTAAAAATAATCTGAATAGTTTTTCATTGCTAATCACGTATACCTATATAGAATTTCATCTATGTATTGAAAATTAATTAGGTAAAAGATCTGTCAAAAAAGTAACGGATACGGATCTTTCTTCTCCCTCGGATATCCCCAGGGGGTCTACTCTCTTTCTCTCAAACGAAACTTCGCAAACGAACGTAATTAGTCGGTTATTAGACCCACACAAAATCGTTCAATCCAATCGGTCACGAAAATTTTCTATGGATCCGTACTCCGTCTGCGTGTACGAAAACGAAATAGAGAGGAGCATAGAGATAATATTATGTAGGAGAGGAGTTAACGAAATTTCGTTCGTTTGTTTGCGAAGTTTCGTTTTAGAGAAAGAGAGTAGACCAGCAGATACGGATACGAATATCCGGCACATACCTTGAAGAAGTAACAAATACTACGGACTACCACTAGTAACAAATGCCTTGAAGATATAGTCATACCTTGATAATGTGACTGTTTATGGTTCTCGAGTTGATGTTCGATAATGATTTGGAAGATCCCTTTAGCGTTGGTGGTGAGTGACTGGTAGACGCTCTTGAGGGACGACAGCTGTAGAGCGCCGCTGCGCTGCGACATCAGAGAGTTCTCGTACGACGTCTCTGCGACGTACGGCAAAAATGTCGTGACGTCCCACCATGTAAAGTTGAACTTGCTGAGTTTCGAATGATCCCATACTGAAATATATTTATCCTACTATTATCAAATAAATATTATAAAAGCGAAAGTTTGGATGGATGTATGGATGTTTGTTACTCAATCACGCCCCAACGGCTGAACGGATCTGGATGAAATTTGGCACAGAGATAGATTATAGTCTGGAATAACAAACAACAACTGAAAAACCTCAATCCACGCGGACGAAGTCGCGGACATTAGCTAGTAATGTTATAAAGGCGAATGTGAGATTGTTTGTTTGTTATGCTTTTACGGGTTCATCTTTTCAACCGATTTTAATGATTGGTACAGACATAGGTTGTGACCCGGGGAAGAACATAGGCATGGCATAGGACAGACTTTTTTATCTCGGAAAATTAAGAAGCTCTGTGGGAATTAAAAAATCATTAAACAACGCGGACAGAGTCGCAGCATCAGTTAGTAATATTATAAATGCGAAAGTGTGTCCGACTGTCTGTCTGCTATGCTTTAACGGACCATATTTTCAACCAATTTTAATGAAATTTGGTATAGAGGTAGGGTACATCCCGGAGAAGGACGTAAGACGTTTTAACCCAGATTTAAGAGTTGCCGCGGAAATAAAAGAGTATTAACGCCGAAGAAGTCGCGGGCATCTTCTATTTACTTTTAAAAGAAACTTACAAAATGGTGCATTAACATGGTCTATCGTCGCAATCAAGTGAACATTCCTCAGTTGCGCCAGATTGGCGAACATCGACTGCGCTTTCACATTGCGCAACATCACACCATCGTTGTGGTGTAGAATGACGAATAAATATGTATTAAACTAATATTATAAATGCGAAAGTTCGTCCGACTCTGTCTGCTATGCTTTAACGGACCATATTTTCAACCAATTTTGATGAAATTTGGTATAGAGGTAGGATACATCCCGGAGAAGGACATAGATTTTATCCGGGATTTAAGAGTTGCCGCGGGAATAAAAGAGTACGGGCGTCATCTAGTTACTTTTAAAAGAAACTTACAAAGTGGTGCATTAATATGGTCTATCGTCGCAATCAAGTGAACATTCCTCAGTTGCGCCAGATTGGCGAACATCGACTGCGCTTTCACATTGCGCAACATCACACCATCGATGTTGTGGACGATGACGAACAAATGTACACCACATTCTTCCAACTGCGACTGTATTAAATTAACCGCATCACCTACAAAAAATAAAGTAGACATTACAAGTACCTACACTGCTCGCAATCTATTTTTAATACTTTAATTTGTAAATGGATGTCATTATAGTACTCAGCAACTCGAGAAACCTCGAAATTACTACAATATTTATAAAATTCAAAAACCTTGAAGATATCAGTGATATAAAGACCAAAATCCGAATGGACAACATTTTCGATTATCTATACTTAATATTATAAATGCGAAAGTGTGTCTGTCTGTCTGCTACGCTTTCACGGCTCACCTGTTCAACCAATTCATGAAATTTGGTATAGGGATAGTTTGTGTAACGGGGAAGGACATAGGCTAGGTTTTTTATCTCGAAAAATTAAAGAGTTCCCGCGGGTATCAAAAAGCCGTAATCCACGCGGACGAAGTCGCGGGCATCATCTAGTTTATTATAAATGCGAAAATGTGTTTGTCTACTTGTTCACTGTACCTACATTATTTTAACTGATTTTGAGTTCTGTTCTGAGTTTAACAGCACAGGGTATTATGATGGTGATACCTATTCATCAAAATTGTTTTTAAACTTTGTCTTTAAGCATTACTGAGGAAACTAATACCAATTTAACAAAGTTGAGATTTTACCTATATTCGATGGAACATGTGTATTGTCCAAAAGATCAACCACAATTATTTCTAGAACACTCTTCATAGAAAGACTGGGAAAGAAGCCATTGACTACAAGACAGGGCATATCCTTCAGTTTCTCTGACTGGAATCTCTGAAGCACTTGTCTCTTAGAACCAATACCATAAAGAATGACATTGAAATTTTCGCTTATTACATATATCCATCGGTCGAATAGTTGGTCGTAAGAGTTTGTGAGATTTTTTATGCTTTCTTGGTGCTCCTTGGACATATGGATATCTGCTTGTTTTAAGTTGTCATCGAGATTCATATTTTTCAGTCTTGCTAATGTGTGATCTGATGTTGTAATCTAAAGTGAGACATGTTATTTATACGTTATTTGTTTACAACACTAATAAACATCACTAGATAGAATCAAGTTCTATAGGTGGTACGCTAAACTACTAAATGTAGTACGCTATACTACTATATAGTTTCATAATATGTAGATAGTAATAACAAATAATAAGTCTTAAATCATTAAAAATCATTTCTTAAAACGGCTTATAACATCCGTCATATTTAACGTCGACGTCTACGTATGTGACGTCATTTTAGTTCTCGTATTTTTCTCAGCTAACCCTTTCAATTGACCCATATCATGGGGGTGCACAAAAAATAACTAGTCTGCCATCATTGGGAGTCCGCCATATTGGATTTAGAATGACGTCACTTAGCTAACCATGCATCCAAACTAATCGTGTATGCAAAATTTCAGCTCAATCGGTTGGGGATAACTGTTTTAAAATTCAGTCGCAAAATTTGACCAAGACCAACCCACAAACAATGAAAGTTAAATAAAAGCTTGTAAAAATAACTCACTTTTTTACTAGAATTCATCATGAAATAATTATCAGGTGTAACAAAATACTCAGAATCCTTTTGTTTGATTTTGCCACCTCTGTTTCTAGTAACTTGTTTTGTAATTGTTTTCTTTGGACTGCTTTCATCTTCTACATTTGATCCACTATCACTCCCTGAAGACTCACTCTGAAAGTTTCATACACAATAGGAATGGTGCCTATATCAAATCAATATTATAAATGCGAAAGTTTGGATGGATGTATGGATGTTTGTTACTCAATCACGCCCGAACGGCTGAACGGATCTGGCAAAATTGCTGAAATGGCTGAAATTTGGCACAGAGATAGATTATAGTCTGGAAAAGGACATAGGCTACTTTTTATCCCGGAAAAACCTCAATCCACGCGGACGAAGTCGCGGGCATCAGCTAGCCGATTATTAAATAGAGGGTCTTCCAAAAGACCTATAATTCACATCCTTGGTTAGTTTTAAGTTTGATAACCATTTTAAAATATAGATTAAAGAAAACAAGTGAAGCATACACCTGTATGCCAAATGCCAATACATTATACCAAAGTGTTGTATCTTTTTATTTGTATTACTGGAATGTGTAAAGAGAACATTTTATGGAATCACCTCGGTGTTGTTTTTGTTGTAGTTTACATTTAAGTAAGAAATAAAAGTACAGTAATACCACTTTTATAAGTTACACTGATGTACCTGCGCAGAATTTTTTCTTTATAGTGCGAAAATATCTCACCCAATCATAGCGCGTTTCCTTCCCCTGTTACCTATGCACTATGTTTGGAGTCTGAGCACAATAGATAATCTCTGTTGTTCTTGTGTTTAAAATCTTAACATCAAGCAATAATGTCTGTATTTCATCGGTGGTCACATTCAGTTTTAGTGGGCGTTGTTAGGTTGCTTTTCTGCAATTTTTTTCTGATGCAACTTATAAAAGTGGTAGTACTGTACTAAAGCTGCACCTATCTTATCTAAGACTGCATCATCATTTGTCACTAACCACAAGATTGGAGTCAATTACAAGGTGCTAACATACCTATGACAATATAAAACCGAAATAGTGATTACTTACCTCTTCATCACTCTTATCCGGTACAAAGTCACTGCTGGTCCCAGAAAAATCACTATCAGAAGTATCACTTTCTACAGCTTGAACAATTTCTGCAAAAAATTAATGTATCAATTGTCAGATTTAATTATAAGAAATAACTTAAGGTATGGCCAATCTAAATTTTTAAAAAACCGGTCAAGTGTGAGTCAGACTCAGCGCACAAAGGGTAAACACCACACAATATAAATTATTTTAGTAAATAACACGAAAGATGTATAACATAACAATACATACTCAGCTGTGAAATAACTGACTTACATATGGCGCTAAACTGGTACCGCCTGACAAACAATTGAACCCCCTATGTGTAAGGAACCCTAAATTTCGCTTTTCGGATTTTTTCCTATACTTGTGCTGTGAGACCTTGCTGCTTGCCAAGTTTCACGATTCTAGGTCAGCGGGAAATACCCTACAGGTTTTGATTTATTGGCGAGTATCCAAATATGCTGCATAAGCGGCTATATCTTTTGATTGCATTGACTTAGATTCTAAGAAAATCAAGCTTCTAAGTCTTAGAAGCTTGATTTTCTTATAGCTCCAAGGGGCCGTAGACCTATGTATTTGATATTCATTTCAACTTGATACCTCTACGCGTTCCTAAGAAAAAGGTGGTTGACAGACAGACAAATGAACAACAAAATGATCCTTTAAGGGTTCCTTTTTTCCTCTATATATTATATTATTATAATTTAGTATTGTATTCTCTGTCAAAAACAAATTTTTTGACCAAACCAATCAAATCAAAAAATTATAGTCACCACAGTAATAATACCCCATAATAATATTAAACTTACTTTTCTTCATAATATTCACTACATGTTTTGGTGTTGCCTCTGGTGCTTTTTGCAGTGAATTCAAATTTTTCTTTGGAGTCTTCACCTGAATGTCAGTGGTATTAGTAACAGCCTCCTTAACCTTATTATGTAGATCATATTTTGTATGACGAGATTTAAATTTAAATATGTCTTGGCCTTCCACATCATCGTTACCAAAGAGTGCTGAAATGGGATATAAGATAACTTTTTTAGAAGTAAGAATAACGGGTGTGTTCCGAAATACACTGCGAGCACTGTAAGTCCCCAGTTCCCCAGTTCAGTAAGAGCAATGAACAGTGCTCGCAGTGCTTATATCGGAACATCCACTATATCTGTTTACTATTTTGTTACCCACATGACTCAAACACTGAGCTATATAAATCTGCTATCACATCTTTGGAAAGAATAGAATAGTTATATTTATTTGCATGCATAGTACTGATTTTATGGTGGCAGAGCTAGGCTGTGGCTATAGTTAACAAATACCAACCTACTGGCAAACAAGTGCGCACAAATTTTTCAGTGGGTATACAATAATGTATTATCAATATATCATCTTAGTACCTATACATATATTTTGTTACTCTATTGTAACCTTGTGGATGTCCTAACTAAAATAATAATGTAAAATATGTTCACTATATACTTATACATTCCTTTTACCTTTTGGTTTTGGTGTTGCGTTTTCATCATCAAACTCCTCATCAGAACTTTCAACGTAACGAGTCTTTCTTTTCACTGGTGACATGTCTAAGAACTCGTCATACTTCTTTGGCTTATTCCTGTTTCTAGTAGCTCTTCTGGGCGTGAATTGAGATTCGTCCATTTTTTTGTCTGTAAAAGTTCAGATAACAATAATTTAAAATCAAATTTTAATTGAATCATACAACCCCAGACACCCCCATTAAGAAGCTTAAGTATTACAGCTAGCACCGCTTGTACCTATGTTCTCAAAGGTGTGCGAAGTCTCTTATACCAGCACTAAGTACTAACCAGCGTAGTGGACTTTGGCTTAAGGCTAAACCCAGCTCATTCTGAGAGGAAACTCCTGAAAGTAGGTACTACGATGATGATGATGTTGATGTCATATTAAAAATTAAAAGAAAATATGTATAAATAAAATAGGATGGCTCCGTAAAACGAAATTACAAGCCTGAATAGTGAATCATCACCTTTATGACTACTATGCATTTTTTAGTATTTATTTTATATTATTATAACCGCCAAAGTACAAACCTTATCAATTCAATTTTCGACTGGACCACTGGATCTCTCTGGTTAGTGGTTACTACGCATGGATTAATACCTCCATGTTACTACGTTACTAGTCTCTGCACTGGACTCTGTCCTCTGTCCTCGGCTCTGAGTCTCTGCTACTAGTCTCTGGTCCTCTGTCACTGTCAGAGACAAGTAACATTCTGCAGAGCGATTGGCTAAAAGTTGTCGCAATATCACATCCAAAAATGTCATAAAGGAGCTTACAAAACCGCATACATACATACATTTTTACCAACTATAAAGGAGACGAAAAAAACATTTTTGAAACACCGCCTAAAAAAAAAAGTTAGTAAACACCGCGTATGAAAATGATATCAATTTTCGACTTGAGCGGTGTTGTAAGATAAGGGACGATATGCATTGTTACAAAGCCGGCTTCACGTAAGCTTTTTCAGCAGAGCGATCGGCTATAAATTGTCGCAATATCACATCCAAAAATGTCCTAAAGGATATCCATTGTTACAGTCCTTATAACCGGCTTCACGTAAGCTTTTTCAGGATTGTAGCAATGGGTCGCTAACCACAGATTACTAGTCACGAACTCTGAATATCGATATTTTGGTAGTGCAGACCTAATTATAATCCGACTAATTTGAATGTCTATGGTAATCATGTGGTAATCTAGCAATTTAAGTAGATGTAACAGTCTTCCAAATTTAACTGCATTACCTATTTAACTAAGTTATATTTTCGAGTCTGTGGTTTCTTGTGATTTTCTATTTAATAATTGGCTTTGTTTTTTAATAAATATAATACAAAATACTTTAATATAAGAAGCGATGCGCATAAGTTAGTAGATTTTCTTTTTACGATGCAATCAAAGATGGATAAGCTAGAGATATCTCAAGATACCGCAATTGTCTATGGATATTTTCATTTTAATCACAGATTATAATTATTTATTGCGCAAAGGATCAGCCTGGGTGTCCACACAGAGTTATAAAGAGGGTGTCCAACGAGGAAATGCAGCCAGCATTCTTGCCACCATTCCACGCGGGCATGTTTCTAGATTTAAGTTCTATTGTATTGTTTTCAATAAAGGTTTAAAAAAAGTAGTACGTTAGTTGTACTATGTAGGTACTAGGTAGGTACCTATATAACTTACTTAATTCTTTTTTACCGTTAATTTTAATTATAAATAACTAGATGATTCCCGCGACTTCGCCCGCGTGGATTAAGATTTTTTGATTCCCGCGGGAACTTTTTAATTTTCCGGGTAAAACTAGCCTATGTCCTTCCCCGGGATACAACCTACCCCTGTACCAAATTTCACCAAAATTGGTTGAACAGACGAACCATGAAAGCGTAGCAGACAGACAGGCAGACAGACACACTTTCGCATTTATAATATTAGTATGGATGTAATATTAAATTACGTCTTATTATTAATGAATAGCATTGGTATGTATTTGGTCGTACAATTTTAATATTTTTTTTAATAGCGTGAGTTGGCAATACTGCGAATGAGAATATTTTATTAGCTAGACATAGGTATAGACACGGTATACCAAATAAAATATACCTATTTAGGTAAATTGTCAATAGAAATTAAATAACATTTTGAAGCCATTCCAATATAGCATACCTACTTGCTTGAAATAATAGTATTTTCTATTTTTACCTAACAAACAGTCTATTCGACCTTTTTAATCCTTAAATTATATTTATTTTAGTTAATAAAGAGTCGTAAAACGATTATTGGACACCTTATGTCATCGCTAAAAACACCTCCCACCCATGTATCAATGAAAGCCTAGTTTGACGTCACGTTTGTGATGGTCCATAAACGACATCTTACTTCAAAAGTCTTACGTGATACCAATTTTCAGCAATTATTTCTATCGATAGTTAGCAGTATCAATGTCAAAACATTTTTTGTCCTCAACGATCCTTTAAGGACAGTCTCAGTGATACGTGAAGCCAAAACCATGTTTTGACATTGATGCAGTCCTTTAATGATTGCGACATTTATAGCCGATCGCTCTGCAGGATTTTAGCAATGGGTCGCAAACGGGTTTGCAACGTGATTATCACGTGACTATCGACATTTTGGTGGTACAGACCTATTTATAATCCGACTAATTTGAATGTCTAAGGTAATTGGTAATCATGTGGTAATCTACGTGCAACTTATGTAGACTTGACAGTCTTCCAAATTTAACTGCGTTACCTATTTCACTAAGTAATATTTTATGGTCTGTGGTGTCTTGTGATTTTCTAAAGTCTGAGGCTTAAAGTCTTGGTAAGTCAATGTATAGTCCATTCATTCTAGATTTCAATGTACTGGGGAAAACGGCAAAATTAATAATTGTTTGAAACTACTGTTGTTTTATACCTATGAGTGAGTACATTAAAAAACAACCGTTTGACAAAACCGTCAAAGAGAACATTGTTCCCTGTGTGTTCCCTAATAAATTACCTACAAATAAGATCATAACATTTATTATGATAGGAGTTATAGTTTACAAGCTATGGTGCGTTAAAGTTGACTAAAAATCGCAGCTCAGTAAAATAAGCCAATTTTCAACATTTTATATGTAGTTATTCTGTAATCTCTAGAAAACTTAGATTAGAGTTAGGCAAAAACTGACAGGAGTAAAAATAAACACCATATAAATGACCTATAAAAAAATATTTAGTTCATAAAGATAGGACTAATAATTTCGCATACCTATATACTTATCCACGTATTGTATACGAAGAAAAATAAAAAAATTGTTAGAATCCTGTGTTATTTGCAATTTGCACAAAAACTATTAGAGCTAGGAAAAATCCTTCGAAGAGCAATTAATTTCATTAAATTACCTACAAAAAAATGTTATGCTTTTAGCTAAGACCAATAGTTCGAAAAATATGACTACCTTTATTCCATGAAATTTTTTTTTTTTCAAAAACCATGTAGGTCGATGTGCCGGATTTCGGCCTTTTAGTGCTCCCATCAACTTTAGGACATCAGAAAAAAATGTTACAACCTTAATATTGCTATGCTCATTATGTTAGATGAAAGCCCATATACTGGAGTTTCTTTTTTAGAAACTGTGTTGCGCTTGAAGCTATTAGTTATTTTTATTTTTTATTTAATCCGGAAAAACGCTAAAATTTCAGTTTTCGGCCTCAAATTTCAGTTTTCGGCCAACGGGTATTCTGTTTTCGGCCACTGGATTGTGATGGATTTAAAATGAATTTATAAGTTTAAAATTACATTAAAACGCTTTTTGTAAGTTCATCATTGTTTTATTATGTATCCAAATGTTATTAAAAGCAGTGGCGATTCCTGGTAGTCAATCTTGGGTTTGCGCTAGCTGATGGTTAGGTATTTTCTCAATAAAATACATTTACCTCATATATCACTGATTAGGGGTATAGGTTTATAATGTAACTGATATATCCCTAACAGGTTTGCCCGCCATCTTAGAGTAGGTACTTACATCATCACCCACCACCTGGTGCCATTGCAGTCAAGGGCTAACTTGTACTTACTAGAATAAAGAATACTATTTTTATTTATTTTACACTAACAGATTCCCGCGACTTCGTCCGCGTGAAATAAGTTTTTTAAATTCCCACGGGACCTCCCTAATTTTTCGGGTTAATCTCGGTTCTCGTACCAAGCCTATGACACTCACAAATAATGTGGATTTCTATTGGTACCAGAATTTTCAAAATCGGTTCAGTAACTAGATCCAGAGATTACCCCCCTACAAACTCACAAACTTTACCTCTTTATAATATTAGTACCTATAGTGCGCGTTACATTATTACTATGGTATCTTCTAAGATATTCATCTGAATGAAATGGTGTAAGGGCGAATTTGATCTATATTAAATACTTGAGATGAACAACCATTTTATTTTGATAAGGATTAATACTATGTTGGTAAAAACAAATTCGCGAGTAAAGCATTATTTAGACCAAATTTGAAAATCATTATTGTGAGACGACCTTAAAAGATAGCTATATGCTGTCGCGGACTTTTTTTTAGAACTTTTTGAGAGGAGCAATTCCACCATACATTGTTTTCGTGTAACTTTCACCATTTACGCAGCGCACGCCACGGAAGCTCTCAGATGAGACAATTTTTTCAGACTTCATTCACATTATTGCAATATTCGTAGGGATCTTTAATGTTTTTGAAAATAAAATACAGCCTATGTTACTTGCTGATAATGTAGCATTCTATAGATGAAAGAATTTTTAAAATCGGTTGAGTACTTTTTGAATTTCGAAAATAATACTATACGGCAAATGCAGAGCTATGCTCAACTCATAGTGCACGCCTTCGGCCCGTAGTGAGCGGGAGTTAAGCGGGCCGACGGAGTTCGAAGATTCTCGCAGTACGAGCCACGTGGCGATGCGGCGCACGTCACAAGTCACAACTCACAACCAAGGTGCGAGGTGGTCATGGAGCGTGCGTGATTTTAAATAATTATCGAATATGTTTTGTGAATGATACCTATTTCATGTTATAAAATATTAGTATATTACATAGATCTAGTATAATTCGTAAGTAACTTATTCATAATTATTGGTATTGCGGCGCTAATGGCGAGGGTTTTCACATCAGGTACAATAATAAAAGAAAGAGTCGTGACATATATCATTTCACCAATTGAATAAAAGAGACAAAAGCGTGGAAGACTTGATACGCCACATATCGGCCCCTAGGCCGAAAAACAAAGTTTTGAAGAAAATTTAATGTTAGATCGCGGCCCCCAACATTATTGTTGTTTTGTACAAAATATTCACATAATCATATTTAAAAGTATGTTACTAAGTTATTTTAGAAGGGTATTACATGCCTATTAACATCAATCATTCACAAAAACAACAAAAAGCTTGCCTTGGAGTGAAACGCGCGGCACTATTTTTTTTCTAATTTCCGCAGGTTGCGTTACCTCCGATGCCCCCCGTCGAATTGAATAAATTCACTAAAATCACTCGAAGATGTTACCTGACCAAAATTGTTGTCAGATACAAAGCAATTATTTTCAAATGTCTGAATAAAGATTTCATTTGGAAATAGTATTTCTAAGCGATATTCTCGCAATTTTGCGGCACCGAGTACGCGTAAAGGCCGAAAACTGAAGGAGGCCGGCGAACCGGCATAACAACCTACATATTTTTTAATTTTCACAGAAACTATTAGAACTAGGAAAAAAAATATCACAAGCAAAAATGAACTTCAATAAATTACCTCCAAAATAGTTTTAAGTTTATTTTGACAGAACTAATAGTTTCGGAAATATGGCTGTCTAACTTGCATAAAAAAAGAAACCCTTGTAAAATCCGTGAATGTTTTTTGTAATTTCAAGAAGAAGTATTAGAGCTAGGAAAAAAGCTGTCAGGACTTAGGACAAAGATAATTAATAATTTACCTATAAAATAGTGTTTAGTTTCTTTTGATAGGACAAATAGTTTTTTTTTTTCATCAAACCCATACGTGTGGGGTATTTGGATAGGTCTTCAAAAATAATATTGAGGTTTCTAATATCATTTTTTTCTAAACTGAATAGTTTGCGCGAGAGACACTTCCAAAATGGTAAAATGTGTGTGTCCCCCCCTGTAACTTCTAAAATAAGAGAATGATAAAACTAAAAAAAATATATGATGTACATTACCATGCAAACTTCCACCGAAAATTTGTTTGAACGAGATCTAGTACTTAAGTAATTTTTTTTTAATAATTTAAAACTTACTTCAGGTTTGTACGGAACCCTCGGTGCGCGAGTCCGACTCGAACTTGGCCGGTTTTTTTATGCTAAAATGACTGGACTACAAGTGCAACAATGGCGAGGAAATGTGTTGAGTCTAGAAAACTGGGACTGGAAAAAAAACAACTTTTTTCGCCCATACATACTACAAAGTCACCAGCTCCAGCATCGAGCTGATCTGATGATGGAACCAGGAGGTGGATAGGGGAACTCTTCAATGATTAATTATCAGTAAGCCCCTCGAGTATGGGCTCAATTGGTTTGTTTTAAAGATTCCAAGCGTGTTTTTGAACTAATTTAGGGAAACGTTTACAGAACTTCACATTTATGTCAATAGATGGCGTTCTGTACAAGTTTATGAAGTTCGGGGCGAACCACTAGCTAGTGTATAAAGATACCTACTTTAAATTACTCAAAGTTTTAAAAAACCGCTCAAGTTGCATTTATAATTGCTCAAGTACATACAAGTTACTTATTTATCAAATAGGCTACGCCAGCCCCCCTAGCATGGGCCGAGAGAATTTTCTCCCCGAGGAAAGGATAAATTTTTTATTCCTAATTAAATAAATAAAAACGCTAAATAACGGTGGGTAAATAGTCCCCCGAGTCCCCGTGAAATGTCAAACGGGGATAAACTTCTCATCTCCCCTGTTGCCGTGCTCTGAGAGGTGGATAAGTTAATTTTATCTCTTGTCAGTGGATAAAATCGGGGGATAAAATTTTTATCTCCGGCCCATGCTAGGGGGGCAGTAGACTCGGTCGAATAGTGTGACAGAACCGAATTGGCCAAATTCGACTCCACGTAGTCTTGTCTGCCCTACCCCTAGAGTGTTTTTATAAAGCGCAAAGCCAGAAGCACGTGAAGGAGGTCCTGAACGAAGGTCGAGTAGGTGAAGCTGATTGAAGGGGCGACGGAGCTAGTCTTCTGGCGTATCCTATTTGATATGTAACTAGGTAATTATACCTAGCAATCTAGCTTATTGTAAGTCGCGGGCTAGTATTATAATATACCTACTAGCTGATAACCGCGACTTCGTCCGCGTGGATGAGGTTTTTCGGTTCCCGCGGGAATCCATTAATTTTCCGGGATTAAAAGTAGCCTATGTGCTATTCCAGACTATAATCTATCTCTGTGCCAAATTTCATCCAGATCCGTTCAGCCGTTGGAGCGTGATTGAGTAACAAACATCCATACATCCATCCAAACTTTCGCATTTATAATATTTATATTTAATATATAGGTAGGTACCTAATCTATTCTGACCATATATTGTATTGTAAATTGAGGTCATTGATTCTGACAAATGTATTGAACTACGTCGTGTGATACACGAGCGTTAAGGTTTTTACAAACTCCTGATGATGGAACAAACTCCTGAGGATGTAGTTCTCTGTTGGGGGCAGGCACCATAGTCAGTAGCTAGGTAATGAAAATGAAAATTACGTACATACATTACATCATTTCATTTATTTGCTCAACTTATTGACAATTTCGAAAATCACAGTTAATATTTCTGACAATTGTTTTGTAACTATCATATTACGCGACAACACCTGCCAGTATGTAAAATGGGGTGTGGGTATAAAATGGTATTATAAATGTTGTTATTTTATTGGCCACAGTACATTGCTATTTATAATATTATATTGAATTGTAATTATATATTTAAATTGGTACATTCGATAATAAGAAACTAAAGAATTAGAGAACAGATATTGTTATCAAAATAGTAGGTATACACCTATAATATAATAGACAGTAGGTAGATGGTTGAGTGGTTTTAAATAAAAGCAACATCATATTATCTTTCCTTTTAAAAAAGCGAGCATAAAAAATGAAGAGCGATTTGACTTGAAAAGACACAAAATACACTACAAAAAAGCAAGATTGACTATCATTCACTAAAATTCTTTTTAAATAACTTTAAAACACATATATCAATCAAAAATAAAACCATTAGAACTTTTTTAATATTTACAGACACTGTAATGTATTAAATCACAATATCGGAATATTACCTATGTGTAAATAACAAATAAACATTAATGGTGTCTCACGGTTATACAACTTAAAATTTAGTACTTAGTTATATTGTAATGGTGGGATCATAGCTCTATATACAACACCAACAAGTTCAATATTCTATGACAATCACTCGAGTCACCTACAAAACATCTAAATGAATGTGACAGAGCTTTGTACAGAAAGCGCACGGAGACCAATGTGTACATTTTCATTTTGGACTCTTTTCACATACATTTGTACAAAACTATGTTACAAAACTTTATCAACATTTATTGCATTCAATTACCACTATTTCGAGTAGATCAAAAATGCTACTTTAACATCTACCAAGATTTTTTGAAAAAATAATAGACAATTCGATTTTTTGAAAAAATAAAAGTAATAGAGTCAAATTCCATTATAATTTACTACATTTTAACCATTCTTTAAAAAATCAAATTTAGCCAATAATGTACACAATACGTTTGAATAATTTATGATATTAATACAGGACTTTAAATATTGAGGTTTATATTGAATACATCGCAATAATTTACATTAAACATAACAGTAAGAGAATGTTCACAGAAACGAGATACATAAAAAATACCTACTTCAAAACTACTCAAACGCGCAAAAAGCGTCCAGCATACTAGAATAACATACACATTAAAAGTAATCATTTTTAAGCAGCACAGTAACATACCGCGAGAGACAAAAATGTTAGGATCGAATATCGTCTTGAGATCAATAATAGTAAACGAAGTGACGAATCCGCGGATTCACAACTAAATATACGTTACACTCGTGTACGGGCACGAAATGAGCGGTAGCGGGGCGACGGCGGTAGCGGGGCGATGCGATTAGTCGGAGAGCTGGCGACGAATTTCGGGAACAATTTGAAAGAGGTCTGGTAATACTTTATAACCGACAAAAACATCTGGGATTTATTTTTTCGAATTCTATAAGTATAAAATTTAAAGATAAAAAAATCAAGTTGCCAAAAAAATGTTTTCTCGGATTTTTTTTTGCAAATGTTATATGCTGCACAGTTAAGAAATAAACGCAAACGCTCTTCCAGACTGGCAGAACTGGATTCGCCAATGAACGAAATTATATTTTTCCATAATTTTAGCTTGCCTAAAGGACTTTCCCTAAATTCGTCGCCAGCTCTCGGATTCCATCGCCCCGCTGTCGCCGTCGCCCCGCTACCGCTAGTTTCGTGCCCGTACACAGTCCAACAAACTAATCTGACTCGGTGACAGCATCGCTAGTGTAGGTATATGAAAAATAGAATAAAAACAAAAACTAAACAGGTATAAATATTAGTTCCAATTTTGGCCACCGCGACAGATTAATTTGTGGGACTATACTTCGTGGTTTAACGACGTAACTTATAATGTAATAACGAGTAGGTACGTATCACGACAAATATGAAGATTGTTTTGTGGTCCCGTGGTCGTGACCACGATCCATGCAACTAGGTGGAAATATCGACCGTCAAAAGAATCGTATTTTATCGTAGTACATACTCGTTATTTCATTATAGGTTACACGTTCATCGGCCATGCCCTTCGATTCGCAGAATCGTTCAATTGCACTCCACATCAGGTGCACGTTGGCTGATGGAGAACTTCAATTAATACTAATGTTTAAGCGCTAATCTTATATTAGTCGGCACATTCAAACCACTTTTAGAACTAATGGTTGAATTATTTTAATCACAAAATAGATATAGGTACACAGAAGGTCAGCTATTTTGTGGTTTCAATATTCTCTAGTCCGTTTACTTTGCTTAGGCTGCCTGTCCATCGAAGCAGAGCGAAGCGGAGATGTGTTGTGCAGACCAATATTAGATCAACAGACAGGTGACTCGATAAAATTACCGCTCCGCTTCCGCTTCAGTGGACAGGCAGCCTGAATTTGTTTACATCGCGTGACTTTCTAACTTCCATGCGTAGAACTTCGCAATTGCTATCATGTCACAATATATTATCAGAGCCATAATGGCGCTAATTCGATTACTTTGCAGGATTCTAAACAAAATCAAACTAACAGGTCTAAAAATATCTATCCTTTAAAAACTTAAGGTAAATTTAGTTCAGTGAGAGTGTAAAAACCGAAAAAGCACCAATATGTATAGTTCATCATATAATTTGTGTGTGTATGTGAGCAGTTAGGTGGCCTCAGATAAATATTCACACAGCAGTACTCACATTTAACTATTTCAACATTATTATTACACCAATAGGGATTTTGAAAAAATATACATATCTGGTAAGTATTAACAAACATTTATTTTACAACTAACAATATAATGGAGCAATAATAATTAAGATCAATTCATTTTTATTTTGTTTGGCAATTCCATTGTTTCAATTTGTCTTAATCAGTTTGTCTACTCATATAATTATTACTTCCAATATTAATAGTAGTTATGAATGTTATGATACTATCACATTAGAAACACAATTTATGTCCTTGCGTGGCATGTAACTATGTTGAATGGTGAGGGAAGGGAGGTGATGTGCGGCACAGTATAACCAATGCAAACAATAAGTATAGTTCAACTTAAGTTCATTGCCTATGCTCATCATCAATTGATAATAAATATAACATAGATATTCCTTCTATATAAAATGAAATGTTTATCTGAAAATGTGGGTAGCATGAGAAAAAATCTGAAAAGCCAAGGAAAGTTCTAAATAGTTACTAATTATATTTTTTTTAATAGCATACGATAATATCCTTTGAAGAGTTAGCTACTATTATTGGTCTATACTTCATATTGTTTGAAATATTGGTTCCGCACAAACACTAATTTACTGTGGAGATACTTTGTGGGGATAATTATGCTAATGACTCACACTATCAAGTTATTTTGAAAGATTTTTTCAGGTTGTTTGCTTTACGTAGCTGAAAGTCTGTTACTGCTTACATTATTCAGATATTATGAGTGTCTTTGGTATAGGGGCGGGCGGCAATATGAACGTCCGTACCAGCAGGGTCACTAACAGCTGTAGTTACATGATTGTTATCATGTCAAACCTGAAATACGCAAGGCGCTGTGAGAATTTAAGTAATTTTCGCCCCAGCGACACTGCTTTTCGCCTAGACTTAAGAGTGAGAGCGGCACGCGCGCTGGAGCGATCCGGTTATAGGTCCTTAGTGGGGGCATAGGCTTGCTAAACGCGCTTGCGCGGTGGGCCGGTGGGCGGGACCTGATTATATTGCGTGGTGAGAACATGAAAGGTCTCGACGATAAAGTATGCGCTCGGGGCTGGAGCAACCTGGCGGCAGTTTGAGGGCCTGGTTGACGTGCATGCGCGGTTAACCGATGGGCGGGACCTGATGTTGTTGCGTGGCGTATATGGCGTATGCTGGAGCCATCCGGCGTCAGGCTAAGGCCTGTTTGACATGCTTTTGCAATCGATAGGATAGGCGGGACCTGCTGTTGTTGCGTGGCGAGCTCTCGGAAGGTTTCGACGACACAGTATGCGCGGGGGCTTCGATTGCTTGACGCTATGACGCGGCGCGGCACTGCTGCTGCTGCGTGGCGAGAACGTGTAAGGCCTCGACGATAGTGTGCGCGGGGGCGGGAGGGACCAGGCGGTTGGCTTAGGCCTGCTTCACGCGCTTACGCGGCGGGCCGATAGGCGGGATCTGCTGCTGTTGTGTGGCGAGCGCGCGGAAGGCCTCTGCGATGAGATGCGGATGCGACGAGATCATGTTTTTCCACCCTGCAGTGTCCATTACGTCCGTTGCGTGGCTCCTGCAATAAGATCACGTTGTATTTAGAAGGTGTTAATTAAAAAAATAACATCACAATTAAGAAACTAGAAGTTTAATTCGCTATTAAACATATAATCCGCCACATAAGACAAATTTATGTGGTAAAGTGTGTATCTTGCACTTGCAGCTTGCGATATTTACCGCCCAGTGAGCCAGCAATTCACGCCGGCACAACACCACACCACACAAATCTTCCACGATTGTAACAGAATCAAGATCTTTACAATCGTGCATTGTTGAGTCATCGTGTTTCGACGATCTCCGTGGCGCAGTGTTGAGCGCTGTTGTCCTAACGTGCGGAGGTCCCGGGTTCTATCCCCGACAGGGTCAATTTAGGAATTTATAATTTCTGAATTTCTCTGGTCTGGCCTGGTGGGAGGCTTCGGCCGTGGCTAGTTACCACCCTACCGGCAAAGACGTGCCGCCAAGCGATTTAGCCTTTCGGTACGATGCCGTGTAGAAACCGAATAGGGGTATGGGTTGAATATAACTGCCATGCCCCTAACGGGTAGCCCGCTACCATCTTGACTGCAACATCACTTACCATCAGGTGAGATCGCAGTCAAGGGCTGACTTGTAGAGGATTAAAAAAAAAAGTCAACATCTCCTGAAGATGCTCCGGTGTCGGAGTGAAACGTATGTTCGAAGTTGAGAATAATTTGGAAGATTTGTGTGGTGCATTCTCTCTCTTTGCCTCTGCTAGAATAACAACTCGGAATAGCGCAGGTACTGACGTGTTGATGAAGTCGATGGTCTGCGCCTTGAGCTGGTCGGCGGAGTGCAGGTCGGCCAGGATGAGCGTGTCGGCCGCCGTCTCCACCGACAGGCTCGTGCACAGCGCCTCCTCGCACATCACCTTCAGTCTGTCCAGCGCGTACTGCAACCAAAACATTCACACATGGACTATTATCATCATCCATGATCCATCCATCAGCCTGTATGCATCCACTGCTGGACATAGGCCTTTTCGAGAGCGCGCCACCAAACACCTCCGCCTTCCTTAGCCACCCACTTCCCGCCACCTTCTTTAGGTCATCGAACTATTATAATCAAATATAATATATAATAAATATTATAAATGCGAAAGATTGGATGGATGTATGGATGTTTGTTACTCAATCACGCCCGAACGGCTGAACGGATCTGGATGAAATTTGGCACAGAGATAGATTATAGTCTGGAATAACACAGGCTACTTTTTATCCCGGAAAACGAAGGAGTTCCCGCGGGAACCAAAAAACCTCAATCCACGCGGACGTAGTCGCGGGCATCAGCTAGTAAGTCATAAGCCATAAATATTTATTCAATTTAGGTAGGTACATTACACTTATTGACGTCCAGTTACATAAAAATATGATGGTGATAATCTGTTACTGTATCTTAAAACTAAAGCTACGAGGGTTCCAAACGCGCCCTGGTCTGAGAAGAGCCCACAACAAACTCAGTCGGGTTTTTTGTAAGTATTGTATTTATTTTATTTTCTTATATTCAATAAAAATTTATAAGTAAGTATTAAAAAAATTGTATGTGTCAGCTCCGACGCACGACTGGAGTTTACTCTTTACGAAAGATTATAAAATATATAGATTAGTAAATGAGGGTAAATGAACGCATTTTTTATATTACTGAAAGCACGCTTCATTCATTTATTTATATAATTTATATTCATCAAAATACATTACATAGTCATCCATACTCCATAGTCCATACTTTAATATTATAAATGCGAAAGTGTGTCTGTCTGTCTGCTACGCTTTCACAGACCATATTTTCAACCGATTTTGATGAAATTTGGTACTTATAGGGATAGTTGGTATCCCGGGGAGCGGGCTAGGCTACTTTTTATCCCGAAAAAATAAGGAGTTCCCGCGGGAATGAAAAAACTATTGACGCGGACGAAGTCGCGGGCATCATCTAATTTATAATATTAGTATGGATGCAGTTGGTGAATTATTAATAAAAAAAGATAAAATCCAATATCGTTTCAAAGTCAAGGATCATGATAAAGTAATTATTGTGCAAGTTGCAACAAGTTCGTTTAAAAATAGACGTTCTATGTGAACAACAAAACAATAATGCAAACATCGTACAACAGTATTGCAGTTTGGGTTGGGCGTATACAGTGGCGTGCAGTTCATAGAGGCATAAAAGCACTGCCCACCCAAATGGAAATACGTCAATGCTGGTTTTTCATTAAAACAGCTAGTAGGTAAATAGGTATTCTGACTAACGAATGCCTACCCTAGCTTCAAAAACTGTGCACGCCACTGGGCGTATAGGTATACGGACCAACTGCCTCGTTGGTCTAGTGGTTAGCATGTTCAACTGCGGCCGACGAGGTCCCGGGTTCGAGTCCCGAATCGGGCCATAATTAAGTATTGGGTTTGTCTGTAGAGAAATTCTCAGTACTAGCCCGGAGTTAGGAAGTTGGTGGTGTTTCACCCCCGTGCCTCGGAGAGCACGTTAAGCCGTCGGTCCCGGTTATTATCACTAACATGATAATAGTCGTTAAAGTCCGCCAACCCGCATTGGAGCAGCGTGGTGGGTCTAAGCTCTAATTCCGACTTTCCTATGAGAGTGGAGGCCTGTGCCCAGCTGTGGGACGTTAATGGGCTGTAGTGGTAGTGGTATAGGTATTTGCTATTATCGCTTGACCGTCCAGACTAGCTCCTCTAGCAGCTCTAGCAACTATACCATTCCACGCGCGGGCATGATTTATATAGTAATAAGTAATAATAGTTAGGCTAGCTAGCTGTAAGTTCTTTTGTATTGTTTTCAATAAATGATATTGACAAGTTGAGAAAAAAAAAGAAAAAAAAAACTATAGCGTCAACTGGAAGCCAATAGTGTACCGACATTTTGTGTGTTGTATGTTTTTTCTGAGTTGCTATGTTTGTTATTATTACTTTTACAATGATACTTATACTTGATGAACTATTTGGCACATCAAATATCTGTATAACTCTATACAAGTTGTTTTTTGAGCGGTCAGTGAGATCAAATTTTAACTTTGAGAGATAGTTCAATTTTATGGTTGGTGGCTGCTCTTAATTTATAATATTAAAAATGCGAAAGTGTGTTTGTTTGTTGGTTTGTCCCTCAATCACGCCGCAACGGACCGACGGATCGACGTGATTTTTGGCATGGCTATAGCAGAGGACCTGGAGAGTGACATTGGTTACTTTATCCCGGAAAATTAAGGAGTTCCCACGGGAATAAAAAACCAGGCGGACGAAGGCGCGGGCATCATCTAGTAAATAATATTTTTATGTAAATACTTATTATAAGTTAAATTACTTTAATAAAAAAAATACCTTATCTGCCGCCGCTAATAAATCGTCCGCCATTTTGTCTAGGTTAGGCGCTCGATCTGTGTAAATAAATCTTAACATCTCCCGTAGTACTTCGTGGTCAACGTCCGTAATGTCAACTCGATTTCTTTTCCTCTCCTCCATTTCATGTTCAAACATCGCAGCAAACACAGGACTTCGCGCTGAAATTAAAACACGTTTCATGAACACAAATTCTGTACTGAAGACCTTTGAATAAGTCACGTGTACGTGTACTCTGAACTGTGAACCATAAATGTACATAATAAATTTACTAACTAGCTGATGCCCGCGACTTTGTCCGCGTGGACTAAGTTTTTTCGATTCCCGCGGGAACTCATTAATTTTCCGGGATAAAAAGTAGCCTATATTACTATCCCACGGTATAATCCCCCTATAATGGTGAAACACGTACTTCTTGATATTTTAACGAAAGCCCAAATGCTGTTTCATGGCTATAACTTGAGAAATTAAGGATTTTCATACAAACTCTCAACCCCTATTTCAGCCCTTCGGGGGTGGAATTTTGAATAACTGTGAAACACATATGTTTTCATTTTCAACCCGCAGCTCATATATTATCAAGTTTCATGGCTATAACTTGAGAAATTAAGGACTTTCATACAAACTCTCAACCCCTATTTCACCCCTTCGGGGGTGGAATTTTGAAAAACTGTGAAACACATGTTTTCATTTTCAACCCGCAGCTCATATATCAAGTTTCATGGCTATAACTTGAGAAATTAAGGATTTTCATACAAACTCTCAACCCCTATTTCACCCCTTCGGGGGTGGAATTTTGAAAAACTGTGAAACACATATGTTTTCATTTTCAACCCGCAGCTCATATATCAAGTTTCATGGCTATAACTTGAGAAATTAAGGACTTTCATACAAACTCTCAACCCCTATTTCACCCCTTCGGGGGTGGAATTTTGAAAAACTGTGAAACACATATGTTTTCATTTTCAACCCGCAGCTCATATATCAAGTTTCATGGCTATAACTTGAGAAATTAAGGATTTTCATACAAACTCTCAACCCCTATTTCACCCCTTCGGGGGTGGAATTTTGAAAAACTGTGAAACACATATGTTTTCATTTTCAACCCGCAGCTCATATATCAAGTTTCATGGCTATAACTTGAGAAATTAAGGACTTTCATACAAACTCTCAACCCCTATTTCACCCCTTCGGGGGTGGAATTTTGAAAAACTGTGAAACACATATGTTTTCATTTTCAACCCGCAGCTCATATATCAAGTTTCATGGCTATAACTTGAGAAATTAAGGACTTTCATACAAATTTTCAACCCCTATTTCACCCCTTCGGGGGTAGAATTTCGGGATAAAAAGTATCCTATGTCCTACCTCGTAGTATGGGCTCAAATCGTGCCAAGTTTCGTTTGAATTCATTCAGTAGTTTCGGCGTGATGCGCAGCCAAGATACAGACAGACAGACAGACAGACAGACAGACAGACAGACAAAAATGAAAAAAATTACAGATTTGGCTTCAGTATCGAATAATGAGTGCCCTCCAAAAAAAATTTTCAAAATATCTTCAATGTACAGAATTGGACTTGTTACAGTTTTATTATAAGTATAGATGATCATCTACACGCATAAAGAAGGGAAGCCATCCAACGGACACTTGCTAAATATTTAAAATTTTATAATTTATTCCGTATCATTTAATAATATTTGGCGGAAAACCAATTTATTTTTTACTCGAATGTTCGGGATTCAGTTAATCAGACAAACTAGTAATGAATGCCCTGAAGTTGCATTTTCATTTTATGTTTTTATTGGTACCCATACCCATGGAAGGAAGTGGGTTCCTTCCATGGGTATTGGGTAATTCCTAAAAAATTACGTGTTTAACATCTAGGTTAGTATAATTTTAGCAGAATAAATAATTGCACACAGCCACAGGGGTACGGCGTTAACCTAAACAGTTACAGTACATGCTCGAGAAGTCCTAGCATAACCATGGAAGTTTAAAAACGTGACACCGCGCCGGACTTATTACCGCCGTTATTATGGACTCGGGCGATATACGAGATGTCACATACACGAAATACATAGCTGACCGCAACGATGTAATTAACAACTTTTCGATTTAAAGTATTTCTTAATTCTTAGGTAGGTCCATGAGGATTGACCAGTATTTTATTGACGGAATGTACTCTATCACTGAGCACATTTGCAAAGCACATCATTTGCGACTTAGTATTTTTTTATATGTTTGCGGAATACGATAACTAGCCGGCTGAATATTTTTTTAAACCGTTCATGTGAAACAATAGTGGTCAGGAATAGTAGTATAGGATTAGTAAGCATACTACATTTCTAAATGACAGTAAAATCAATATGCACTGTAAAATATTTAACGAGCATTAACATGCCGTGAAAAGCTGATTGTATGTATAAGCTGATTAAAACACGTGCCGAATAAACGTGCCGCGTTCGTATGACGACATCCGCATTTCTTCGACGCAATGAAACAAAATTAATGCAATGACTTAAAATACAGGCCCATTTTATAATATGTGCGCACAGAAGTGTAGGTACGTAAAACGAAGACGTAGAAGTATTCATTTAATATTTATGTTCGAGTTTTCATGCTGAAAGTCTTCGTGTAACAAGTCCGGATTAAAGATGTCCGTTTCAATAATCATTAAACAGGCGAGCAACATAAGCAGCCCGCAAATAAGCCCCAAATATAATATATCATACTAATGTTACAAATGCGAAAGTGTGATTGGTTGTCGGTTTGTCCACCAATCACGTCGCAACAGGGCTACGGATCGACGTGATTTTTTGCATGGGTATAGGTAGTTGAGGACCTGGAGAGTGACATAGGCTACTTTTTATCCCGGAAAATTAAGGTGTTTTCGTGGGAATTAAAAAACTTATTCCATGCGGACGAAGTCGCGGGAAGCAAGTAATATTATATAAGTAATTAAAAGTTCCGTATGGAACCCTTGAGGTGGTTACCTTTAAAAAAAAGATTAATTAAAAAACTGTCTAGGCAGCGATAAATAGCATTAGTACGAGACCATGACGAATGATTATACTAATGACAAAATGTGTGACGCATTCAGACCATAATAAAATTATGCCCGGCCAATACAAACAATATCAACGCATACTCGTAACAATTATTGAGAACGGAAATAAAGGCTAGTGTCCAGGGCACACAGAATACTAGGACATGCGGTCAAATGTTATTAATACGTGCTCACAAAGGAATTATTATAAAAAGTGAATCATATGAAATGACCGTAAACACGGACAATATTAACGATAACCCAATAACTAACAAAGTGATTACAGAATTTCCATGACATATTTTAGGGTCATTTATTAATTTGGGTTTGGCAATTTTATCAAAGCAGGATAATAATAATGTTTTTCGACTAATGTAACGCAAAATTCTATATAGGTAAGTTCATAGGAATGATAATTTAGATAATTTAAGATTTACAATGCCCTGACACTCGCATACTATAATCGTCTTTTCCTGGAATGCATCATGGTAACCTACCTCTATACCAAATTTCAACAAAATCGGTTGAAAGATGGGCCGTTAAAGCGTAGCCGACAGCCAGACACAATTTCGCATTTATAATATCAGTAAGTATGGATAATAATAATCCCACCAAAACCATTTCATGGATAGACTGCCAAGACTCACATACAAGTTCAAATCATAATGCTTTCACTGTTAAAAAGTTATGAGATCTCTAGCAGAGCCAAGCCCCTAGTTGAGCTCCGATTTGTGCTGCGCATCATCATAGCCCATGGGGCCAGTTCCAAGTCCAAAGTGTACAGGTTTAAGTACTTTTGGCTGTACCACATTTACTACATAGAAGTCCTGACTCTACAAACTCTACATATTGATACAAAGATGTGGCTTGGCCGTTTCGTGATTGTCGCACAAACTATACTTTATGTACATATAGGTACCTATGTTATGTCCTGTAATAGTTCCACGAACATTAAATGATTGATTGAATCACGAAACAGCCAAGCCACATCTTTTTATCAAGATGTAGACTCGTAGAGTTTATAGAGTCAGGACTTCTATGTAGTAAATGTGGTACAGCCAAAAGTACTTAAACCTGTACACTTTGGACTTGGAACTGGCACCATGGGCTATGATGATGCGCAGCACAAATCGGAGCTCAACTAGGGGATTGGCTCTGCTAGAGATCTCATAACTTTTTAACAGTGAAAGCATTATGATTTGAACTTGTATGTGAGTCTTGGCAGCCTATCCATGAAATGGTTTTGGTGGGATTTCATTTCGTTTTGGCAGGCGCGCTAGATTTTTAAATTTTTTGGACTCTATTTCTCGCACTACAGTTATTCCTTTTTTCATTGCCCACTCTCTATCGTTGCCTCTTTTCTTTGTGGGTTTGCTATATGATGCACGCAGACGAAGTCGCGGGCATCATCTAGTTTTCTATAAATTGTCACGCGTTAATTTAATTCAAACCAATGAACTGAGTGCTTAGTTCGGAGAACAGAGTTGGACGAAAATATCGTTGATTACATAGTGAACAATTCCTAAAGGGATGCCGATGGGAATCGGGTCTTACATGGACTCTTCGCCAATGATACTTACCTTTACTAGTCTATAGGTATATTTACCTCTGAAAAATATTTTATGTTGTATATTTTATAATTTTTCAGTAATAAAATGAAAATAATGAGAATAAAAATGACAAGATTACGTGATTATTATTGGCGACCTGTTTGGAAGATGGTTAGTTGGTTACAGGCCATGACTGTTGATGGAGAGGTCGCGGGTTCGAATTCTGCTAGGGACATAATGTTTGTATTCAGAACATTTGTACCTGAGTCATGAATTGTATATTTATATTATTTATTACGGTATTATGTATATATACTGCATTTTGCACATATTTCTTTAAGTACCAACTGTACCTACAGCTATTATGCACCCCTTATAGGAGGGGTTGGAAGGGAAAAGTTTCTGATTTCTTAATTTTCCCATTATTTATATGCAATTCCTAGCCTACATACCAAATTTCAGCTTTCTAGGGCTTTGGGAAGTACCCTAGAGGTTTTGATTTTCATCAGCGATTTATTAAAAGGCAAAATTACGAAACCGACGAATTTCAGTTATCGATAAATCTGAAACTATAAATGCTAGACAATTGATACTTGGTATGTTTAATAAGTCTGCCAACAGCATCTTTTCCTGAAATTTTCAGCTTTCCAGCATCATCCGGACTAAAGCTATGACGGTCAGAAAATACGTGGAAACGCTGTCAAATATGGACCCCCAATAGGAGGGGTTGGAAAAAGAAAGTTTCAGATTTCTTAATTATTCCATTGTTTATATGCAATTTCTAGTCTACATACCAAATTTCAGCTTTCTAGGACTTTAGGTAGTACCCTAGAGGTTTTGATTTTCATGTGATTTAGTAAAAGTAAAAAACCCCCAAAAGTACGTATTAATTACGTATTTCAGGTATCAATAAATCTGAAACTATAAATGCTAGATAATTGATACTTGGTATTTTTAATAAATCTGCCAACGACATGTTATCCTGAAAATTACAGCTTTCTACCATCATCCGTACCGAAGTTATGACTGTTCGAAAATACGAGGAAATGCTGTCAGATTTGCACCCCCTATACGAGAGGTTGGAGGGGAAAAGTTTCAGATTTCTTAATTTTCCTGTTGCAAATTCTAGCCTACATACCAAATTTCAGCCTCCTAGTTCACTTCAGGAAGTACCTTTTTCAGTTTGATGACGGTCAGTGAGTCAGTCACGAAATCGACGTATTTCAGGTATCAATAAATCTGAAACTATAAATGCTAGAAAATTGATACTTGGTGTATTTGGTAAGTCTGCCAACATCACCTTATCCTGAAAATTTCAGCTTTCTAGCTTCATCTGGACCTAGTCTATGACGGTTCGAAAATTCGACAAAACGCTTCCAGAAAAGGTAGGTAGTGCCCCGTTTTCTTTGGCTCGTCTTGGCGGGGGCACTCCCGTGCCCCCAGATGTGTTACTTCATGTTCGACACTAACAAAAATAATAATGGACGTATTTAAAAGAAGAATAGGTATATATACCTAAACTCGGATTTTTAATTGCGTGGAATTCTGACGTTACTTGACGTTTCTTGGTTAAAACAGTTTCCCCAAAAAAAGGGTAACAAATTCTAATAAAATTTATGCAATGCTAATGGATTCTAAAGATTAAATTTATTACAGTGTTAGTTTACATTAAATTGTTAAATAATTAATAGAGCACTATTTTAATTTCATGTGACAAACGTTACAAACATTTTATATTTGCATACATAATGTGCACACATGTATATTACATGCATTAGCAGAAAAAAAATACTTATTACCAACTGAAGACTGAAAGAGTCTTTAAGTAATTAGAAAGAACAATTTTGCTATGACCTTTCATAGCAAAATTGTTCTTTCTAATTACATAAATAATAAAGAAAAACCAACAACTAATAACAGTAAACTTTTTTGTAAATAATGAAAATAATCATCATCCTCGTCATCGTCACTGACATTTATAATGAAAGTGTCACAGACACTGTCAATCAAATGGTCATTACGGCATAGTTTGTCCTCTTCTTTAATAACATGTGATATGCACTCTTGCCATTTGTTTGGGGTGACATTGTTCACTCCCTCGACCAAAAGCTCTTTCACTTCCGCCATTTTATAAGTATTATTGTTTCTTGCCACATGCCCCTTGGCTTGAGCCCAAGCCAACTCAATCGGATTGAGCTCTCAATGGTAAGGGGGTAATCGGAGCACAGTGATCCCTCGTTCCGCTGCCATCTAGTCCACAACATATTTATTATATATTTTATGCTTTTCTTTGCTTACTATGTCCAATAAGTTTACCTTCAACATAGTTTCATCATAATTTAAATTCTTTTTCCAGCCGGTTGTTGGTATTCGTTCAACTTTTCGTAGTGGCAATAGCAATTAGCAACACCAGCACATTTGAACATTCAAGCTAAATGTCGAATGACATGATCATTAGGATGGCGGCCGACAGACGCCAGGAAAAAATTTTTTTTTTTACTTTACCTCCTTTAGAATCGATTTTCATTTATAAGCCCGGGGTATGATCAATGGGGAGTTAAATCAAACTTTCTCCGTTACGTTATTGACTTCATGTTTCCATGGTAACACTTGTTTATGTTTCCATGACTATGTAATGTATTTTGATGAATATAAATTATATAATTAATATAAATAAATGTATCAAGTATGCTTTTAGTAATATTAAGAATGCGTTCATTTACCCTCCTTTACTAATTTATATATTTTACTAGCTGATGCCCGCGACTTCGTCCGCGTGGATTGAGGTTTTTTGGTTCCCGCGGGAACTCTTATTTTCCGGGATAAAAAGTGTGTTATTTCAGACTATAATCTACCTCTGTGTCAAATTTCATTCAGATCCGTTCAGCCATTCTGGCGTGATTGAATAACAAACAAACATCCATCCATCCATCCATCCATCCAAACTTTTGCATTTATAATATTAGTATAGATAATCTTTCGTAAAGAGTAAGCTCCAGTCGTGCGTTGGAGCTGACACACACAATTTTGTTTTTAGTGAAAAAGCTATTCCCTCTTTCGTTTGCCAGGCTGATCTGTTATATGTTATTAAATATCAATATTGAAACAATTAATGTGGGAGAACAAAGCAAAACACCTGGTTATACCAGCATGAGTAACAAACCTTTTTAACTGAAAATTAGAAATTATTATTTTCGACACTTTTATGTTGATTAACTTTTAAGTCAATTTGTAATTGAAGGTAATTTTTTTTTAAATATATAGGCTAGCGCTTGGCAGCAATCAGAATTGCTTGCAAGTGGTGATGCAGCCTAAGGTGGATAAATAAATTTAAGCCGATAAATTTATTGGGCATAGCAAAGAAAAGCATAAATGTAATAGAAATGTCGTGGACGAGTTGGCAGCAGAACAAGGGATTACTGTAGGTAGGTACTCCAATCGCCCCCTTACCATTGTGAGCTCAATCCAATTGAGTTGATTTGGGACTTGGATTGCAATTTGGATGTTGCAAAAAACAAAATGGTGGAAGTGAAAGAGCTTTTTTGGTTGAGGGAGCTAACGTCACAACGATGATCATGATGATTTTATTAAATACTGTAACAAGCATTGCACGTGCGGCTCGTCCTCGAATACTTTCCTGCTTACACATCGACTAAACTTCTCGCTCGAAGCGCTTCGACCAACGTGTCTCTGCGCAGAACAAAGCGGCGGAGCCCTATATAAGCCCGAACGCGACGAAGGTATCAACTCCATTCGCTAGTTAGCGACCGTACTATCAGAAGCCGCTGCAGTTGACTCTCACGTCTAAAGCTAGGGAAATCTAGGATTTAGCTAGATTCCGTTACTCATTATAAGCTAGAAGATCGATAGCCGTACAAAACATACGAGTTAATGTCATTGGCGTTTCTTTTACTTTTACCCTACTACAATACTTACTTATTAAGTAGCTTCAGATGCTCGCGGCTACGTCCGCGTGGAATAAGTTTTTTGCATTGGCATTAAAAAAGGATCCATACTTCCATACTAATAGACATACTTTCGCATTGATAATGCGAAAGTGTGTCTGTCTATCTGTCTGCTACGCTTTCCCGGCTCATCTTTTCAACCGATTTTGACGAAATTTAGTATAGAGGTAGGTTGTATCCCGGGGAAGGACATGGACACTATCTTGGAAAATTAAAAAGTTCCCGTGGGAATCATAAATCCTTAATCCACGCGGAATCTAGTTTGTAATATTAGTAAGTATGGATAAAGTTTTGTTATTATTGGTTGTTGTTTATTTCTTTTATCTTTTATCCTTTCTTAGCAAAGTTATTAACTCTATTAAAGGACTAATTCAGTCTTTAGTCAGTAATAAGTACCTACTTATTTGGATTTTGCTTGTGACAAATTATAAATTATTTATTTCAGGTGATCAATTTGCTTCATACAGTAATTTTTAACCTTAAAAAACCTGAGTCTTGAAATAAAAAAGGCATACAAAAATGATTGTGACAACTGAACGTCACAAACTTCAGAATTCCACGCAATTAAAAATCCGAGTATACATACGTCCATGAATGTTTTAGACCATTTGAGTTTTGAATTTTGATCAATTAAGTAATAAGTAAATCGAGTTTGTTACTGGTAACTGTTAACCACAACGTCTATGACTTAATTACTTTCTTCAACGGTTTAACTATGTCGAAGTTTTATTTTGATTAGGATGTTTTGTTAGTTAGTATTTACATGACGTACCTACTATATATACAATATATTCATACATAAATTAATGGGAGCCGGATTTGGACATTTTTAATAATTCTAAGGTGTCTGACATTGAATAACTAGGTAAGTACTAAGTAGGTACCTTACGTTTAATTTAAATGCACGCTACGTAATAAAGTGACTCGTCCCAACTGAATTCAAAATTCAAACGTTTTTTATTCAAATAAACTTTTACAAGTGCTTTCGAATCGTCACTGAATAATGCCACAACCATTAAATACCTATATTATTATTACATGTATATTATTTAAGATAAAAATACGGATATGAGAAAATTCCACACATCGAGATGAAGACTAAAATGTTTGATAAAAAATTTCTACTCATAACATATTTCATGAAAAATCATAACATATTTCATGAAAAATCATACTATCATACTAATATTAGGTATAAATGCGAAAGTGTGTTTGTTTGTTGATTTATTTGTTTGTTGGTTTGTCCTTCAATCACGCCGCAACGGAGCATCGGATCGACGTGATTTTTGGCATGGGTATAGTTGAGGACCTGGGGAGTGACATAGGCTACTTTTTATCCCGGAAAATTTAGGAGTTCCCGCGGTAAAAAAAAACTTAAATCAAGCGGACGAAGTCGCGAGTATCAGCTAGTACATAAATAAAGTGCCTACGATGACGAATTTCAACAATCAACAGATTAATATAGGTACATAATAAACATACTGAGGCTTTGGACAAACTTGTCTAAAGCGACTTCTAGAAATTCTATTACGAGGAACTTTATGAACTTTAGGTAAGCGCACAAGATAGGGCGCACCGGGCGTGTACTTTAAGAGTTCCCGGGGCCCCTCATTATGAGCTGAGGACGGTCACCGAGGGGGTTTTAGTGGGTAAAAATCCCACCGATGTGGTCGGGTATATCTGCAAGTTTTCCCCCCATTACAAAAAAAAAAGTAAGCGCAGTGCAGGACGACCTCCAGCTCGCTGGTTTGATGACCAAAAGTAGGCGGGAAGCGGGCGGATGAGGAAGGCGGAAGACCGTGTTTGGTGGCGCGCTCTCGAAAAGGCCTTTGTCCAGCAGTGGATGCATACAGGCTGATGGATGGATCATGGATGGTGGATGAACTTTATGTAGGCGTTCATTCAACTTTATGTCAGTTTTGTGTCTGTTCAAGCCCATGTCAAACAAGAATCTTTGTGATTGAGGAGACGGATTTTAATAAATAATATTTTAAGAACAGAATTTTGATTGTTTGATAGATATTATTATAAAACAAGCGTAATAAATAAAGAAATATTTAAAATAATTTTGACATTTTAATATGCCGACGTTCTACAACATTTGACACGCATTAAAGTACCTACCTACTGTGAATAATACACGTAGTTCAGGCATCCGATATAGACTGAGTACTATGTATGTTTCATCAATAAATAATAAGTGTTTACCTGCTAATATCGCTTTGTGCGCCTGGAACTCCCTGCCTCCGACCGCCAGCGTGACGTCCGAGAACCGCTCGTTGTCGAACAACGCTCCCAGGTCGTCCGATAACCGGCACTCGGGTACTTTGAACTGAACCACATTACTTTGTCCACTAATGTTTATGCTATCCGCTACAACTGACACTTCACAGAATATCGTCAGCTTGTCTTCGGGCAGTAGACCGTTCGCTTCATCCAGTAGGAAGTCTCTGTAATCGATACGAAAATTTGCTTAATTTCTAATTCATTCAACACTAGTCCACCCATCCCAGCTTCGCACGCGCGGTTGTACCTTACATACAACAGCCATCACTTAAGTAAGTTATATCTATATATATATAAATCTCGTGTCACAATGTTTGTCCTCAATGGACTTCTAAACCACTTAACCGATTATAATAAAATTCGCACACCATGTGCAGTTCGATCTAACTTGAGAGATAGGATAGTTTATCTATATATATATAAATCTCGTGTCACAATGTTTGTCCTCAATGGACTTCTAAACCACTTAACCGATTATAATAAAATTCGCACACCATGTGCAGTTCGATTTAACTTGAGAGATAGGATAGTTTATATTATATAGATTAGGATTATTAGTGCTACCCGTGCGAAGCCGGGGCGGATCGCTAGTATTATATAGATTAGGATTATTAGTGCTACCCGTGCGAAGCCGGGGCGGATCGCTAGTTGTATGATAAAAAAATACTTTTTATTAATGATCTATTTGACTGATAGCGAGTGCGCGAGCCTTTGATATAATTAATTTCAATAATTAATTATCAGATCATGAAATTAAGATGTGACAAACCTGACAGTATAACCATTGTTAACTAAGTATATATAAATAACCATTATTAAATCTGCGCCATTGTAAGTTAAAAAGGTATTTAGCCAGCTATAGCAATGGCAGCTTCCGATAAGATTTTCTTTACTATTAAGTAGTCACTTGTTTACATCTACTTTTCTTTACTTTCTACAATTAATATTATTGTTACTTTAAATAAATATAAACAGAAAGAAATTCTCTAAATGAATGTGAAAACTATGAAACCTAGCCATCTAAAGAGACAGGCTCTCAGATACCAAGAAATGCGGGTGAGAATTTTGCTGGTTCCGGAATCTAAACTAATATTATAAAGAGGAAAGATTTGTTTGTTTGTAATGGATAAACTCAAAAACTACTCGACCGATTTTAAAAATTCTTTCACCTATAGAAAGCTCAAAGAAAAGAAAGAAAGAAAGATCAGCGAGTAACATCCATACTTCCATACTATAATATTATAAATGCGAAAGTGTGTCTGTCTGTCTGCTACGCTTTCACGGCTCATCCGTTCAACCGATTTTGATGAAATTCGGTACAGGGGTAGGTTCCCGGGGAAGGACATAGGCTATCCCGGAAAATTAAATAGTTCCCGCGGGAATCAATAAATCTTAATCCACACGGACGAAGTCGCGGGCGTCATCTAGTCTAGTAGGCTATATTTTATTACTGCTACGGGGCCGGGGCGAAGCCGGGGCGGGTCGCTAGTTTTATGGGCGCGCACACATTTTACCACTTTGGAAGTGTCAGTGTCACTTTGGAACTATTCATCTTAGAAAAAAATGATATTAGAAACCTCAATATCATTTTTGAAGACCTATCCATAGATATTAGATACCCCACACGTATGGGTTTGATGAAAAAAAATTTTTGAGTTTCAGTTCTAAGTATGGGGAACCCCCAAAATTAATTGTTTTTTTTTCTATTTTTGTGTGAAAATCTTAATGCGGTTCACAGAATACATCTACTTACCAAGTTTCAACAGTTATATAGTTACGGAAAAAAGTGTCTGTGACATACGGACGGACGGACGGACGGACAGACAGACAGACAGACATGACGAATCCATAAGGGTTCAGTTTTTTGCCATTTGGCTACGGAACCCTAACAAAGAGTCTATGTCTCAAAAAGCAGTATCTTTGCAGAGAGAAACCTTATCAACATTCCGAGAACGTTCTAACGCGCGTAAGTTTTATAATACAATCCCAGCTTTGTTGCAAATTCAAGCGATAAATTCTGCCCTTCGCATCTATAAACTCTACGCCAGCGGCATCAAATTAAAATAAATACTTGTTGGAAGATACAATGAAGTAAATGATTTAAGTCCATGTACTCGTATGTAAAGATGTTTGTAAACAACTAAATCTCAAAATAAATTGACTTAACGAATAACGAATGTAACTTTACACACCTAAGTTAGTTATCAATAAAAAATATAAGAACTCTCTCTATCTCTCATTTTACTAAAAGTAAGTTTGTTTGTGTGTGTGTGTGTATGTGTTGTTTACAAACTTAGGCATTCATAACTGATTAATTATTATTTCATGGAGTGATTTAACAGAACGTCCCATCTGACCCATACTATCCCTTTCGCATAACGTCCACAGTTTGACATTCCACCACAGAATAGGTAATAGTAGTAAATTCCACACACTGACAGACGTATAAGAATGGCTAGTAACTATAACAATTATTATTGTTCAAGCATTCTTTTAATTCAAGGCAAGTTCTTCTCCGAAATCCCTGTTGAAAGGAATAATGCATGAACGTATTAATAGTAGATTAGTAGCCAAGGCCTGTAAGGCATCAATTGCAGCCCGAGATATTTAGGCGCACGAGCTCAGGGAGGGCGCCTATAGTTCGAGGGTGCAATTGATGCTTACACCCGAGCTAACTACTCTGCTTTACATCTCGATTGTGAGGTAAAGTAGGTCCTTATTACCCCCAAATGGAGCTTGTAGGTGACCAATTAGCGCTCTAGGGTAATAATGTAGCTAGAAAAGCCCAAGGGCGGTAAGTAATTAAAAAAAAACTCTTCACTCTTTCAAAAAGTTCGCGTACATCTAACCATCATACTTTTTTTAATTACTTACCGCCCTAGGGCTTTTCTAGCTACATTATTACCCTAGAGCGCTAATTGGTCACCTACAAGCTCTATTTGGGGGTAATAAGGACCTACTTTACCTCACAATCGAGATGTAAAGCAGAGTAGTTAGCTCGGGTGTAAGCATCAATTGCACCCTCGAACTATAGGCGCCCTCCCTGCGCTCGTGCGCCTAAATATCTCGGGCTGCAATTGATGCCTTACAACCCTTGGCTACTAATCTACTATAAGTGTCCCAAATCTTTTTTTTAATTACCTATACAAGTAAAGACATTAATGTTCAACTTAGCTACTAGCGACGCTGTCACCGGGTCAGATAAGTTTGTGGGACTTTTTTTTTTTTAATCCACTACAAGTTAGCCCTTGACTGCGATCTCACCTGATGGTAAGTGATGATGCAGTCTAAGATGGTGGCGGGCTAACCTGTCAGGAGCATGGCAGTTATATTAAACCCATACCCATATTCGGTTTCTACACGGCATCGTACCGGAACGCTAAATCGCTTGGCGGTACGTCTTTGCCGGTAGGGTGGTAACTAGCCACGGCCGAAGCCTCCCACCAGGCAAAAGTAAGTACCTATACGTTATTATTGTCACATTAGTACGTAAACACTAAACATCTCGATATGAACCTTTTCCAAGGAGCATAACCTCGTTTTTGGCCTTCTGCATCAAGTAATTTCCGGGTACAGTCTTTATCGATTTGATCGTAGGTCCAGTTGTTTTGGGGCGTTCCACACTGCGCATACCGGTATATGGCTACGTTATAACTTGCCTTTCAGCCCCATCAAATGTCGACGGTATTGTGAATATTCTGTCTACGATTATTGTAAAATTATATACACCATAACTAGATACACCTCGATGCAATAGATAAGTACTATTTTTTTTATTTCCACTACAAGTTAATCCTTGATTGAGATCTCATCTGTTGGTAAGTGGTGATGCAGTCTAAGATGGTAGCGAGCTAACCTGTGTACGGCAGTTATATTAAACCCATAGGTACCCCTACCTAATCGGCTTCCACACAGCATCGTATCGGAACGCTAAATCGCTTGGCGGTACGTCTTTTTCGGTAGAGTGGTAACTAGCCACGGCCGAAGCCTCCCACCAGACAAACTTATTACATAAACTTCAATAAAACTTCGTCAACTATAATAATTTGGCCACTCTCATTTTCAGGTTAAGCATAAAATGGAAATATCCAAATTCTAGTGACTTACCTTCTGATAAATTTTTTGAAGCCCCAGTCTTTGCCTTGGACGAATCTGTACGCTCTTTGCGACTCCATCGCTTTTGTTTCTTCCCGTTTCGCATTTAATATTGAAAATTTAAACTTTGCCCGAACTTCTGATTTATTACACGACACTAATAATAAATATAATGATAAGTAGTCTTTGCTCTCTTCATCCAGTCCTTTAGGATTTACACGGAGACACCATTTTAACTTGTCACTAGCACCAGCTGAGAATGTCGATGATTTTAACACTTCACCCATTTCTTCTCTACAAAAACTAAAATTATTTATTGTCCACATGTAACTGAACTTCACCACCTTGACCTGAAAAGATAGAAAAACTGTGTTATTACAAGAACTAAAGAATACAGAAATACATACTTAAATATAGAAAATCCTAAAAACAGTCCCGTGTTTTTTAGCCTGAGTTTTAGTGAAGCCTTAAAACCCTCTTGGATCATCAACATGACACATGATGCGTATCTAAACCCGTTTCTATTAGAGATGTAAGTACATTGCATAGACTAATATGACAAGCGACACTCCTTTGTACTTTTTATACCTTTATTGGCTATTGAAGAAGTAGCCACTTCAACACCTTACAACGCGTTTACGACAAATAAAAACGCGGGTAACCTAACTTTACGCACCTATTTGTACTCATAACTTACCATGATGCCAGTTTTAGGTTTACGACCACCGCATAAAGGCCAAATTGCCAATTACTTTGTAACATTTGAGTTATTGTCACTTGGATTTGTTATTTAAAGTGATGACTATGATGAGAGAGTACACTCGAAATTATTGATTGATGAGTTCTTCGTTTTAGTGTTAAAGGAAAGGCTGAGGCGGTCAATAAATATAGCGATGCGACTGATAAAACATATCGCAACAGTTTTGACTAGAACTAATAATGAAACAAAAGTAATAAAAGTCTTATAGTACTTAACATCAGCTTTTATTCACGATTCCATCCCGTCCAGAGAAAACAAAGCTCTTTGTTAACTTAGGATAACATATTATGTCCCGTGTGCACAGAGATGCTGGCATCCTAGAGATGCCTCCAGGATGCAAGTTCTCTCATCTCATGTCTGTGCAGACTGCAGACGTTTGTCAAGATCGGTTCATCGGTTAAACCGTGAAAGGTTACAGACAGATTAATAAACGAAGTAAATTCGTTAAGCCTAGGGTTTCGTGCCATATTAAAATAACTAGTTGATGGAATCAGTCAGTCGGTATGAGTACATGTGTGGGGCCTCAGTTCGTCGAGGTGGCCACATGAGCAATCGGAGGTCAGGACTAGGCGAAGCGTCGCTTGGGACTTGGTCGTTGCCCCCGACCGTTGCTTGCTTGCCAGTTGCCGGCTTGCGAGCTTGCGGTGCTGCTGAGGTCTTCGCCCGGTCACCGACCCGCGACAAGGCCGCCCGCATCATCCCTGCTTTCTTGGACTACAACTAAGTATATCCATCGCGAATTCTATTCTATCTTCTTGGACCGTTAAATCGTTTATGTAAGGCCTCCTAGTTTTGAGAGAAAACTTTCATATGTTTATATTAAAGTTGTACTCTATTAAGTAAAAATAGGTTTAGTTGTAATAAGCTAATTTATATAATTTTTAGTAACTTTAGAGTTAGTATTTTAATGTAAAATTGTTTAAAAGTGTATACCGTATTGCTAAGGTTTGCATAATGAAGTTATAATCTGATTGTGTTATTATTAGACATGGTGTCAAAAATGTTATACTTAGTATGAAGTTGGTAAGTTTAAAAAAACCGGCCAAGTGCGAGTCGGACTCGCGCACCGAGGGTTCCGTTTCCGTACAAACCTGTAGTAAGTTTTAAATTATTTAAAAAAAACTACTTACCAGATCTCGTTCAAACTAATTTTCGGTGGAAGTTTGCATGATAATGTACATCATATATTTTTTTTAGTTTTATCATTCTCTTATTTAGGAAGTTACAGGGGGGGGAACAAAATACACACACAGTTTATAACCTAGTATCCTAGGTAAAAACAGAAAAATATAAGATATAAAACAGTTTAGCAGGCTAGGACGCCTTTTTAGGGTTCCGTAGCCAAATTTGGCAAAAACGGAACCCTTATAGATTCGTCATGTCAGTCTGTCTGTCTGTCTGTCTGTGTGTCCGTCCGTATGTCACAGCCACTTTTTTCCGAAACTATAAGGTTTATACTGTTGAAACTTGGTAAGTAGATGTATTCTGTGATTTAAGATTAAGATTTTCACACAAAACTAGAAAAAAAACAATAAATTTTGGGGGTCCCCATACTTAGAACTGAAACTCAAAATATTTTTTTTATCCCCATACGTATAGGGATAGATAGGTCTTCAAAAATGATATTGAGGTTTCTAATATCATTATTTTCTAAACTGAATAGTTTGCACGAGAGACACTTCCAAAGTGGTAAAATGTGTCGTCGTCCCCCCCCCCCTGTAACTTCTAAAATAAGAGCATGATAAAACTAAAAAAAATATATGATGTACATTATCATGCAAACTTCCACCGAAAATTGGTTAGAACGAGATCTAGTAAGTAGTTTTTTTTTAATAATTTAAAACTTACTACAGGTTTGTACGGAACCCTCGGTGCGCGAGTCCGACTCGCACTTGGCCGGTTTTTTTTTTAAAAAGAGATCAATATTTTAATAGCTATACCATGACTAAGAAAAACAAACCATTCTAGTGCTGCTGAGCGTACAGAAGAAAGGGTTACTGATGGATGGTGAGTCATCAGTCATCACTCATCCGAGTGATGACTGATGACTTGCTAGTGGTTTTAAAGAGGAAAATATTAAACAATGAGAATAATATGACGTATTTTATGATACGATTGTGGTAAATTTATTTATGAACACTGTTTCCTTATAATTATTTAGCCATGTCAGATTAGCAAACTATCTACGAAAATTGAAGGTAGGCGATGAGTGTGGGCATGGTTCAATCTAAAACTAGGTAAATACATTATTGGGTATTTGACAAATAAGTAGTCAAATCAGCAACTTTTTATTAAACGTCAAAACGCGTCCTAAATATGGGGTTTATATGAAATTCTAAAATGTGACGTCATTAAAGTTCGACGCATTTTTTTACTTTAATCGATTGTTTATAATGGTTATTCAACATAAAACTATCAGGGGACGTGGATATTACGACTTTTAGGAGATCATCTATTTAATAATCACTAAGAAATAATTTATTTGATTAATAGTCAAATACCCAATTACTAATTCCATTAAAGTGATTTTAACATTGCGATAATCCCCATATACCTGCATAATATATATCATGCTAAGGGCGCACAATGCACATCTACTGTAGTCTGTAATGCTCAATCACAATCCACCACGTGATTCTTGCTAAAGTTTACACGTGTTTAAACATATTACCATTACCTAGTACCAATGTAAGTCGGTTTTCCAAGGAAACGCCTTTAAACAATTCAATTGTGCAGTAATACCACTGGCAATTACACGTAATTAGTAACATAAAGCTAATAGACATGATATTATATGAAACTAAAAAACCGTTACTAAGGAGACCATAATGAGCGAATGTAAACGTAGCCTGATTGTATAGAGTTCGAAATACCGTTATCTTTTGCGAACCAAATAGGTTTTGGCAAAAAGTACCAAAAAAGTTATCTTACTTACCGAACGGTCGTTCTAATTTTCTTTAGGTACCTACCTACAACTTTTGAATTCCATGAGTTTTAATCATTTTTAAATTACCATTTTATTTTATTTAATTACAACTAGGAAATAAACAAACTATAAATGAAATCTAAATTAAAACTAATATTACAAACACTATGAAATTAAAACTAAGTAAAATAAATTAAATTAAATCTAAAACCTCATCGAGACCACCGCAGCGAGGCATTGTACCCAAGATGCTGGCAGCATTACCCCTTTGGATGGCCAAACTAATTCTTTGACCAAGGTAGCTGCCAGCTCTCGGGTCCCCGGTTGACTCGATAACCCTTTTAGAAATTTCCTCAAAAAGAGCTCGAGCCCCCGGGCCCCACGGCCCCAAGGTCTCCACACCAAAAGGCACGAATATGAAGCTCGAGTCGAGGTTTTCATATTTGCGCCTCTTGGCCTGTTCGGCGCTGATGGCCGCTGCACCCGCCGTAGAGGAGGTCGCCTGAATGTGGGATGCAGCTAAAGTGTCTGCACACGTTGCATCCCAAACAAGCGACCTGCCCATCTTCCAAGGTATGAGCGTCATACCATCAGGTCTCCTGCCATCGCTACGCGCCAAACCAATAGGTTCCAGTACAGCTGGCACATGGGCGGTGGCAAGGGACCTCCGGATGACGTCATTAATGGAACTATGACGGGAGAAGCGACCAGCGCTTCTCGAACAGGATAGCCCATGGTGGCCGAAGGCGTCAACACAGTCACCGCAGTGGCAACGGTGAGGCTGGTTTATTGTGGCGCCAAGTCTAAGACCAATTAAAACAGAGAGTGTGGTATGGTCCAACATAGTGCCCAGGTTGGCCGAGGGAAGAGCATGTAGCCAGTAGCCAGACTCTTTTGCAGAGACAGCGAGAAGACGAGCACGGTCTTTTTTAGAATTTGTCTCAGTTAATAAAGTGTCAAAAGTTTTTTTGCAAAGAATGTCGTCCCACTGTCTCTGGGAAGAAAGAGAAACCGGCACTTGGCTGGGACTAAGTATGGACCATTCATTTCTTGCCTCTGCTAAGCAAGACACCTCCATGGATCCTAAAGAATTGGATATAATCTTGCCATAGAGAGTGTGTGTAGTGTAAACAGAGGAAAGAAATGCTGGCAACGAAACACAAGAAATTTTGCGAATTCCCAGACCACCATACCTGATTGGAAGAGAAGCCTGGGACCATCCTTGATTACTTATTGGACAATTTAAAATATTAGTGAGAATATTTTTAACAAAAGCATCCAAATTGTCCAATAAAGTATTAAATTTCCAAAGTGGAGAACATCTTAAATAATAAGTAAATTTTGGAACAAATAAACAAAACCGCAATATTGTAAGAGCCATATGTGGATTAATTTCAAACAGGCGGTGGGAGTTATTACTAAATTTTGAAATAGTATTTTCAACAAACTGAGGAACTGATGCTTCTAGTACAGGAGCCCCTAGGAGATGAAGTGACTCATCATTTAATATTTTAATACCAGGAGCCAAACTTTTGAATTGCTCTAAAATATCTAATTTATAAACAGCCGAAAACGAATTTGGAACATATATTTCGCATTTATCAAAGTTAAGTTCTAGGCCAATAGATGCAAATTTTGATATAATACTGCTTAGATCGTCCAAAACTGTGTTCACTTCGCCACCTAAGGTCCCATCATCTAAATACCAAACATTAAATTTTGAATTTAGCGTCGAAATGATAGGATGGATAGCCAAACTAAAAACTGCGGGTCCAAGTGGATCTCCTTGCTGACAGCCCACAGCGGAGCTCAGTAAATTTTTTTTATAAACAAGTTTGGATGGATTCCGGTAGCACTGCGCTAAATATGGATACAGCTGTGGAAATTTATTTTTTACTTCTGAGAGGAGGACACCACGATCTATTGAGTTAAAAGCATTCTTGACATCAATTTTAAGGAGTACCTTCTCCCGGGAACTAAGAAGGAACGTGCGAGCCGCATGAACAGCTGCCTCACATCCCCCCTTAACTCCAAAACCTAATTGTACAGGGACAAATGTAGATGAAATTAAAGGTAATATTTTTTTACAGCAAATTTTTGAAACGACGCGCCGAATCGTCGAACCCACTGCTATGGGACGTATACCACCATCCTTCTTTTTTAGGGCACATAGATTGGCACCATATAAAGTTTCAACTATTTCTTGAGGTACTCGTCCAGATAGCATCAGGTTCACCAGATCAGTGATGGCTTTGAGGAGTGTTCCGTCTGCGTCGATATTGGGACCACAAACCAAATCTTTGAAGTGTTGTGGGGACAAACCATCGAGCCCTGCAGCCGAACCACTCCTGAAAGCCAACAGAGCTCCCAGCACGTCGTTTGTAGTGGCCTGAAAAACCAAATCGTCACTGCTCGGTGCGTCCGGAAAAGAAGAATTATGAGATGGGGATGGATGTTTGGAACGCAGTGCTTCCAGAGTCTCCGCCGTGTCAGGGGCAACAGTGTCACTAGAAAATAAAATCCGAGCCGCTCCCTTAAGATCACCATCACCTATTTTATTTTCAATTAATTTGTTCAAAGTAACACTGCGTTTTAAGGGAGGATGGGAAGGGGAAGGAAAGTTGCTGTAATTGTTGTCATTATTAGTGCAGTTATTTTTTATTTTTTGTGTAAGGGAGAGGCTCTGACCTTTGTCAACGTGTAGCGTACGGTACGCGAACGTGAGCAAGAGTTCCCAGCTATGGTAGGAGTTATGACATAAAACATTTTGTATGGATTTTTTAAGAGATGAGCAAACTGAATGACGTGAACCTCGTGGAATGCGTCTGATTACAGGGATTGAGTTTTTAAATGTGCTTAAAGATTCCCATAGGGGGGCAGCAGGTGAGTTGATTGGAATAGAGGAGAATGAAATGGGTGGTACCGATGATGGATCTAAGGTTTTATGTACTTTTCCTACATGTATTTTCAGGCCTTTGTGATTTTTGAAGAAACGAGGGTTGGAACACTGCTCACAGCGAAAGCTATCTTGTGACATGTCACCCCGACTGTCTCATCCTGGCACAGTAGCTTGGCGCCACAACAAAACAAAAACAAAAAAACAAAAAAAAAAAAACATATCACAAAAAAACACTTGCAAACTTGAAACAAGGACTATTTTCTCTGAGGGTTGTTTTATAATATTTAAAATCCGCACTGGACACAATCCGATAAATAAGGAGTAAGGGTCGTTTAAGTAGAATGAGCTCAGACAACTCCTTATCCTTTTTAAACTTCACAAACTGTTCATAAAGGATTCCTCCAAATATACAAATGCGGTTATACCATATGACCAGCACTATTCACAGGAATCCTGAGGAATCGTAGTCACCAGGGATTGTTGTGCTGTTTATCTATATGCAATCAACTTCAGAATTATCAATTCGGGTATAAAACTGGCTTCCCATATGCACAGGGAATCCTTTCCAGGGATTAGTTTGTGGGCCAGGAACTTTGTTTGTTAATATCATTATTTCCTGTATTATTTCACCATAGTTTATTTAGTGCACGAATACTACCTTGTAACTTTACCAAATAGTGATTTATTTACTTATTTTTATTTAATATTGATTAAGATATTTAAAATTTATGTTGTTTATATTGTGACATTTTTGACATTCATTGACTTTTTTTAAATGATTTTTTTCGATATTTCTATTTAAATAATATCTATTTTTCAAGATGATCAATCGCAAGCAGCAAGCTAATTGTAAGTACTTGGACCTGCATCCAGTGCTATTAAGTAAATCGACGTACGCTTCAAGGTCGTCACCTTAAGATGGCACCACATTATTCTTTATGTCATGTTATCAAGAAAAAGATCTACGAAAACTTACTGTACATGTCTTACACGTCTTTATGTAGCTACTACCAACTACCTAATTACTAAGGCCAAAAATAAAGCCAAAAACGCCAACTGCCTATCGCTGGCAGATTCCTCCTTTACACTTTTAAGAAAAGTCTACAGTTCTCGATCGATATCTCGCGATCGCGCCCCATACAAACGCTATTACGATACGATAAACGATAAATATTGATTCTTGTTGTAAATCTAGAAGATGCCTGCGAATCGGGACTCGATTTAGAAATCCCAAATTTCGTATACCTATATCGGTTCAATAGATGTGCCCTTAAAAGTGACAGCCAGACAGATAGGCCAATCAGACAGACTTTCGAATTGATGTTATTGGTATGGATTTTCAGTTTCCGTAATATTTGTCAGTTAAACTCAATAGAACTTTGAAAACACTATCGGCAGTAAGTAGTTAGTATTCAAAGATTCGCATGTAAACTTTTGTGCACGTATAGAATCAAACTTCGTTCGTATGGAGCGACGTGGTAGCAATATATTAGTAGGTACAGTAAGCAAAGCACATAAACAGTAATACTTCTTGGAGGTAAGAAAGTCGATACACTTATCACTTCTTTTCAGCTTAATAATATTTGAGATTACCGAGACGTGCAGGTGGGCTGTCTTGTTTGGTTGATATATAATGTTCAATTGAGGCTCCTCCTTGGGATGTCAGTGTGGACAACTTCCGAATAAAAATATATTTCATGAAAATACCCTTAGTGAGTGGAGACCGAGATTTTAGTATGTAACCTTTAACAGGAACATTAAACTAAATCGTACTTAGCGCCTAATGTAGTAACACCTTTAAAATATCACGTTATTCGTTTCCTTGTTGATGTGCGTATTAACACAATCATCGTATGCGTAATATTTCAAGAGCAAAGATAACGACTCTGGTAAACAGTATTATCACTACAGTCAGAGTGAACGACTCAGTTAAGAGTTTTCAGGCACGATATTATAATGATCGCCTGTAGTTTCATCTTTTGTAGAAATGCTTGACACAATATTGACCATAATGTCTGATATTGAAGAGGTATAGCAAAGTAAATATAGTTGCAAGGCTCTCTTTCTCTACCTTCGTCTAAAGAAAGAAAGAGTTCCCGTCCCGTTGTTTATTATGTAATTTACACGAGATGAATCGACTTTAGGAGACAACAAAATGACAACATTTTCGCTATTCGAGGTTGTGAGGAGTAAGGGATGAGATATGCTAAATGCTGCTAAGCTGTTTTTTTAGGGTTCCGTAGCCAAATTTGGCAAAAACGGAACCCTTATAGATTCGTCATGTCTGTCTGTCTGTGTGTCCGTCCGTATGTCACAGCCACTTTTTTCCGAAACTATAAGAACTATACTGTTGAAACTTGGTAAGTAGATGTATTCTGTGAATCGCATTAAGATTTTCACACAAAACTAGAAAAAAAACAATAAATTTTGGGGGTCCCCATACTGAAACTCAAAAATTTTTTTTTCATCAAACCCATACGTGTGGGGTATCTATATATAGGTCTTCAAAAATGATATTGAGGTTTCTAATATCATTTTTTTCTAAACTGAATAGTTTGCACGAGAGACACTTCCAAAGTGGTAAAATGTGTGTCCCCCCCCCCTGTAACTTCTAAAATAAGAGAATGATAAAACTAAAAAAAATATAAGTATGATGTACATTATCATGCAAACTTTCACTGAAAATTGGTTTGAACGAGATCTAGTAAGTAGTTTTTTTTTAATAATTTAAAACTTACTACAGGTTTGTACGGAACCCTCGGTGCGCGAGTCCGACTCGCACTTGGCCGGTTTTTTTAATTTTCGAGGAACAAGGATGCGACAAATCTATCGAGGTCTATTATTTTATCAAAGGTCTCTCTTTCCTTCTCCATCCAAGTTTTCAGGTGATGGTCACAGATTTGAGGGTGATGTGCCCTACTTTGGAGGTCTGAATTTGGCTTTTACGTTACCTCCGCACCTCGGAGAGCAGTCATATCATGAGTTTATGAGCTGTAATGGTAACCTATGTCATTTATGCCAAGTGAATTAGTAATAGAATAAGAGTGAACGACTACCCAGGTGTCAAAAACTGTGCGCGCCACTGTATGTCACGACTTATGACCCTCAACAATGAAGACCTTACTTCATAGGATATTTCTATAGTAGTATTTTCTTCGCGAGACCCTCAACAATGAGGGATAGTATGTAGCGAGTACAATTTGCCTAGTTGGACCCCTACCTGTGTAAAGCACCAGTTCTCCGCGACGGGCGTGTTCCCGTCGTGCAACGGGCTGGGCACGCGGCTGACCGCCATCCCGCCGGCGCCGTTGGAGGAGACGCGCGCCGACTGCGGAGCGGGCGCGCCCCCGCCCGACGCGCCACCGCCGCACTCGCTGCCCGCCGCGAGCCTGCAACGTCATTGCAACCATGAGGCGACTCGTCACTCGACCAAAACTTCCTAGGGCACCCAGATGAAAAAATGGACAAGTAGTATGATAGACAGAGGCAAGGCGGTCGGCGTTTAGCCCATGCATGAAGTTTTGTCCTCCATACATGTTTATAGATACATATATACCTACTTATTTTCTCGGGAAATCAAAGAGATCCTCCGGAAGTTTTAAAACTTGAATCATTCATCATCTAGTACCAAAAAATAGGTGATAATGCAGCCTAAGATAGAGCACCTCTGCCGAGAAGATGCCTATTCACTCTTTTTTTAGTTGCCAAGAAAAACGGAAGCTGGAATCGGAATGGAATTTTATATTATATTGTTTTTTCATCGTAATATTTCATCGGTATACTATTTACATCGCATAGGTTACTATTTTCCCATGTCATGCTTCAAAATTTGTAATAATTGCGAGACAAAAAATGTGAAGCTCATTTCCGTTTCAAATAAGATCAAGTCTATTTTGAGTACTTGTCTCACTAACAAATTATAGCTACCTACCTCTTTTACGTTTTTTAATTTTTTCTACATCATACAGTATTGAATATATTTTAATAATTAATAATGCAATATAAAACATTAATGATATTATAACAATAGATCAAACAAGTAGCTTATTTGTTTTTTTTATAATATTGATATGTTACACAAAAACAATACATTGCAATTAGAAGGTATGTCAGTGACCTACTGGCCTAATGGCGATACTTGAAAATTCTCATGGAATAGAATGCAAGGCGAAAATGTAGCAACATCGTAATAAGCCAATCAACAATCGCGATTTCGCATCCCAAATCTGGGCCGCGAACATTTTCGTTCGTTCGTTCCAGTGCGCGGACATCGAGTGTGTCCGTTACCGACCAATAACTCCTCGGTTAAATTTGAAGACCTAAAAGTTATTTAAGTACACTTTTTTGCTTTTCGTTTTCGGTGTCGTTAAAATGTCGAGACTCGAGAGTATGTCGAAGTAGGACGGTACAATGCAAGATATTGCCGTCCTGCGAGACTTTCACGAGGTGTAGTTCGATTACCAAATACACGTTAGAATCTATGTCAGTTTCATCACCGCACTGCATCCGTTCACGGCTCGCGTGCGGTGCCTTTGTTCAACGTTCAGCAGCTGTGTGCCCCGGTAATTTATTAGGGCGGACACGGCCTCCTACAGGCAACCTTATCCGGTAGAGAAGCCACTTTAGTTGCGACAGCAGTCCAAGTGTCTCAATGTCTCAAATTTCTCCTATTACGTCCTAAAAGTACTGGTTCGTAACTGGCCTGCAGAATGTGCACTACGTTAAGCTATTAAGTATGTAGTTTGAAATTTTGCGACTATCGTTACTTGTTAGGGTTCCGTAGCCAAATTTGGCAAAAACGGAACCCTTATAGATTCGTCATGTCTGTCTGTCTGTCTGTCTGTCCGTCCGTATGTCACAGCCACTTTTTTCCGAAACTATAAGAACTATACTGTTGAAACTTGGTAAGTAGATGTATTCTGTGAACCGCATTAAGATTTTCACACAAAAATAGAAAAAAAACAATAAATTTTGGGGGTCCCCATACTTAGAACTGAAACTCAAAAATTTTTTTTTCATCAAACCCATACGTGTGGGGTATCTATGGATAGGTCTTCAAAAATGATATTGAGGTTTCTAATATAATTTTTTTCTAAACTGAATAGTTTGCGCGAGAGACACTTCCAAAGTGGTAAAATGTTGGTCCCCCCCCCGTAACTTCTAAAATAAGAGAATGATAAAACTAAAAAAAATATATGATGTACATTACTATGCAAACTTCCACCGAAAATTGGTTTGAACGAGATCTAGTAAGTAGTTTTTTTTTAATAATTTAAAACTTACTACAGGTTTGTACGGAACCCTCGGTGCGCGAGTCCGACTCGCACTTGGCCGGTTTTTTTTAATACAAGATCAAAATAATATTATGAATAATTTTCCTAACTATGACTATGCTCTGCATTAATATTATACGCGAATGATTTCATTTTGTTCATGTTGTTATTAAGGATCCTTCATGGCCGAACACACGCCCAGTTTGCACACAGTTATAACATTCTACAGTATGTATTTCCATGCCAGCAGTGAAATCGCTTAGAAATCTCGACAAGAGAGAGCAGACTCTTGCTTATAAGGTGGACGGTAGTGGGCTATTGTGTTCTAGATTTTAAAAATGTCTCAGCCTTATTCGTTCACAAATATGCTTAAGGTTTAATAAGCTTAAACAGCGCTCTTGAAAAATGGGAACAAAGGGAAACAGTTATTGTAACAAATGGCGATTAACGTGTAACGAGTTACAGACGTCGCAAAAACTGTCCAACGAGTCACTAACAAAAGTAGGCTACATTAATTTTATTAATCGGAGCGACCCAGAAACCAAATAATATGTCGACGGAATGACAGGATTAAGTCATACTAAATAAGTAAATTGTGAGTTTTTAGAGGTTCATCGACTTTGCCCCACCAAGGTGTCTCACCAGAGTCCAATTGGACATGTTGACGTCCAAATATACGGGATCTAAGTATGTAGGACGTAAAGAATTTTATCGATTTGACCAACAAAAAAACCTATATTATAACCAGTACATAATTGTTTTCAAAATTTGCCAACAGGCAATAAGATAAAGATAAGCAATAGTCTATGGATTAATAATTACATCTGGTCCTGGTGCTGAAATTATCTGTGAAACAGATCATTAAAATATGTTTTAGCACATAATATTTTTACTGTGTTTTTAGTTTGCGTGGGCATTTTTTTCATAGCAACAAGTGGTGATAAGATATCCGATATAAGCGATCTGTTCGAGGTCGAGCCACAAATTTGCCACAGTAGCAAGTAGAGCGGCCCGAACGACCTACATCTAGTTTTCAGTTAACCGCTCCTATTGTTGATAACAAAGGAGTACCATATAACTTAGATTTTCCTTGTACCGCTTAATATTATTATATGAATATTATACATCCATGTATATCAGTATCCATCATCCATCAGTATATCCGTAGTTAATGATAATGTTATATTATTGTGTTTTATCGATACTTTATGCCATGCAAACAGAAAGTCCACCATTTGTATAGTAAAGTTTTTTCTATGTAGAATAACGAATTACGTGAGAAATTAATTGTCAGTTAGTTATAACTAAATCAGCAAAAGGTGAACCTATGTATTAGTTATTCTACATTCGCATATAGATAGAGGGCAGCGCCTACGGTTGATCAATATTATTGATTCAAACGTTGACGTTCAGACATCAAACGTTGTATAATGGACATAAAATGAATTTAAATAAAATATGGATCATGTAGAGCCTTTTCCTCGACCACCCACACGGAGACAAAAAGGGATGCAAAAAAGAAGGACAACCTTTACCTAAGTTATTTGGAAAAAAAAACGAACAGATTTTTTTATATAGGATAAATCAAGTTGAAAATCTCAAACAAAATGCTCAACAATAAATAAATTGATTTTGATTAGGTTTTGAAATGTTTAACTAACAATTCACATGGTAGGTACTGCGTCATCAGCTTAATATGAGTATGATAAAACAGAATATGAAAGTAAACATTACAAAAGTTAAGCGTAATTTATATATTAGGCATTTCTGAATATACGGTTATTTTGAAAAGTCAACAACCGACAGAGCTTGAGCAATCTCTGTGGCACGTTTCATCGGTCTCCCGGGCTCTTAATATAGATGTCATTCGACCTGCTGGTATCTTCTTCTATATTTAAGCCCTCGGACGTCTTAATATACTTATAGCATCTGTAAGTTTCCTCATTCATCAAGTAAGATTTTCCAGTTGTAAATATATCAACTCTTTTTTTTACTTTAAGGCAGACAAAAATATAACTGCTCCAAACCAAAAAGAGGGTTCCCAGTCCAGCTTTAAGTAATTATGGGCAAATAACTGTTAAAATAGTTATGGTATATACTAAACATAATATGACCTACCAATAATGGTCCTTATATGGTTTACAATACAGCACTTCGGTTCATATTAGCAATGAATAATAAAACGAGGCAAAACAATGGTCGCAGAATTAGGACGTTGTAGAACAATGAGTGCAGGAGCAGATAGGTGTACAAATATTTTTTTTACAAATGCCTCTATAATGTATTTTGCGGACGCGGCAAAGCCAAGGGGGGGAGGGTAACCAAGTGAGCAATGCCCTCTTAACGACAACTGCGTACTATGACTCAGACGTCCTGAGGACGACGTGACAATAGGGTCCTCGACTGGGCTTTGAAGGACGGATTGTTTACCGAGTAAAACCCTCTGCGATATCATGCTTTTGTATTGTGTGAGAATAAAATTATGTACATACCTAAGGTTTATGCGATTAACATTCTACTTTTCTGACGGAAAATGAATCAATTATAAATAGGTTGGACATTATTAATTTTTAACAGACTTCCAAATAAAAGGAGGAGGCTAATTCTTCTCGATTTCTTGGCAGATTTGTATATTTTTTGTATACCAATTTATCAATATAAAAGTATTAAGAGAGATAAATAAATAGATTTCTCATAATATATCATGTATAAAGCTGACTTACATATAGAAATATCAATTCCAGACACAGGAGATTTTGTATATTATGAAAGAAAATTCCATTTATGTGAATCTTTAGAACCCCACTCAGAAAGGATTTTCTGAAATTCTACCTGAGCAAACGCGGACAGGTGGTCTTGAACTATTAAAAATAACAGACACCTGCATTTTTTATGGTTTAAAAATGTGTCGGTAAGGACAAACCTACTATAGCCATAGTGATAGCAAAAATTGATAATAATTTATATCACCACAAAATGGATACAAGGTCAATGCTAGTTTGGCTTCACTATAGGTATTAGGTACAGCTCATCACAAAGTGATATTGAAAAAATGTCACGTAAACATACTAACACGTTTCCTAGCTCTGTTTATAATCAAGTAACAAATGAGTAAGTACATAGTACAACTGCCTCGTTGGTCTTGTGGTGAGAATGTTCGAGTGCGGCTAACGAGTCGGTTGAGACGTCCCGGGTTCGAGTCCCGGGTCGGGCCATATTTAAGTATTGGGTCTTTCTGGCTAGAAATTCTCAGTGCTAGCCCGGAGTTAGGAAGTTGGCGGCACTTCGTAAACATACTTGAGGCTCAAGTCACGCAGACTAGAGCTAGACCCGCCCCGTCTTCGAAAGGGTATCATATTTTGCGAAAAAAGCTTTCGTTGTACGTTAGTCACAGAAATAAATATGTACTTATTATAATAAAAATACTTGTCCTGAGTGACTGATCATCTATCAAAGACAGCGGAAATTTTAATAGTATGACAAGACCCTCGATAAGACATCAAGGAGTATGCTTTGAACATGGACCTAATATACAATCAAAGAGAGTATGTTAGTTTTTAAGTACCTAGGTTAAGTTTAAAATCATTTGTCTAATTATTATGTGTAAATTATTGGAATATATCTGGAAAATAAATTGATTTATTTATTTATTTTTATTATAATAAGGACAGGATTTTTGAAAATTCGGCTCATCATGAGTTTTGAAAATTTCAAACGCCAAGTATAATAACTATTTATATAACTGGGTGGCGTGGCGATGACTTCGTGCGACTTTGTCTTGTCACTTACTCGAGTCAACTAATCGCCTCTTCACGTAATCGACTTCTGTAAGTTCAGTTAAATTTTTGTGTAAAATAGTTTCTCAGTCGGATTTTTTGCACACACATAATTGGTTGCTCGTGAATGACTATTATATACTTGCTATTGGATTTATTTGCGGAGTAACCGATTCGGTAACACATAGATACAGTTAAAGAGAATCGTGGGTGTGACGTGTAGTATAATCAAACATACGATCTAGCCAAGGTTACGGCAATCGTCATACTCTTGGTCCGTGGCAATTTGTAACAATAACTCCTCAATGTCAAAGCTTGTTACCATGTTAAATACATATACCTACCTACTTATATATATTTAATTTTATTAATATCTACAATTATTCTGTTTACAAATAATATGTCTACTTGTATGCCTATATTTTAATATAATCTTGATACATATTACATACTAGCTGATGCCCGCGACTTCTTCCGCGTGGTTTAAGTTTTTTTGATACCCGCGGGAACTCCTTAATTTTCCGGGATAAAAAGTAGCCTATGTCACTCTTCAGGTCCTCAACTAAGTATACCCATGCCAAAAATCACGTTACGAAACCCATGAACATTTTGTATGGGAAAATCAAGGGAAAATGTATTTTTCTTTTATTTTATTTTTTCGTCAATTTTCCAATGTTTTATAGTTATTCTGCTATTTGGGACGGAGACAAATGCAACAAATCAAAAACCATGAAAATCGGTTCAGCTGTTCTTGAGTTATAAATAGTGTAACTAATACGACTTTCTTTTATGTAATATTATGTACATAGATTAAAGATATCAAAGGAACTGCTAAGTGATAGGTACTATTATTTCAATGTTTCTGGTACAAGTTCATAAAATATGTTACTTAAAATTATCTTATCACTTAATCCTTGATAATAATTATTATTTCCAGTGAATAAACGTAAGTATTTACTTACTTCCTGATACAAAATATTCATTGTATAATCTTAGATTTTATCTGTATTGAATTTTGTCAAAGTTTTTGTGTGTAATAATTTATTAATATAATAAAAAATATCGTATAAAGCTATAAAGTTATAAAACGAAAAATATATATTAGCTAAGGCGAAAATTTAAGTAAACGGTATTATCAAATAATTGTACTTACTTAAAGCAGGATATTTTACGTATAAACTATTAAGTAAGTATAATGTGCCTCATTCAACCTGTTTGTAGGCAAATCAGTACTTATTTACAAGGCTGTACAGCATAAACGTTTTGCGGAGTCAGCGCGAAGGCGGACGCGGAAATACACGACACCTCTATTTGTCCGAGATGCACGAGGACGCACAAGGTGACCGCTCCACGAGTTCCACCACGTGTCGCTGACGATTATTGTGATCACTCCGTTCTATATAAGTATAGAAAACTAGCTGATCCTGGTTGTCCCGGCTATACTTTGGTGGAACTTCTGAAAACCCTTTTTTTTAAATTATTTTTTTACTAGATGATGCCCGCGACTTTGTCCGCGTGGATTAAGTTTTTCTTGATTCTTTCCGATATAAAAAGTAGCCTATGTCCTCCCCCGGGATACAACCTATCCCTGTACCAAATTTCATTAAAATCGGTTGAACAGAAGGGCCGTGAAAGCGTAGCAGACGGACAGACAGACAGACACACTTTCGCGTTTATAATATTAGTATTAGGTTGCATTTGCATTATTTCTATGCGAATGCAGGTAAAAACTATTATACATACCTACTTACATAATATAGACTTAAGGGGGACTCAATCTGCTACATATTTATTGCTATAAGTAGTTACTAATTAGAGACGAGTGCCGGAAAACTTTAATCTAAATATATAAAAGGCAAAGGTGCCTGACTGACTGATCTATCAACGCACAGCTCTAACCACTGGTCGGATCGGGCTGAAATTTTGCACTAAGATAGCTATTATTACGTAGGCATCCGCTAAGAAAGGATTTTTGAAAATTCCAACCCCAAAAGGGTTAAGGGGTTGAAAGTTTGTATAAAAGTCAACGAACAAATCGGGATGGACGTGATTTTTGGCATGGGTATAGTTGATGACCTGGAGAGTGACATAGCCTACTATTTATCCCGGAAAATTAAGGAGTTCCCGCGGGAATAAAAAAAACTTAAATCACGCGGACGAAGTCGTGGGCATAAGCTAGTATATTATATACCTAATCACTATTTGACGAAATGCACGAGGACGGACAAGGTGACCGTCGTCCGTCACCGAGCCACGTTTAACAAACATCGTATGCTCTACATTATTATTGAATTGTTTTGCTGTAAAATTTTTAATCATTGTTTTTATGAAATGAGTGAATCTGGTGTTTAAGATTGTAGTCTTGTATTTTCTCGCTATTGAGGTGAAAAGTTGTATTTATCACACAATAACAGTTTTTGTTTCTTGTGCCTTTAAATCCCTCACTACACTCAGGATTCTAAGTTAGACTCACTCACTACGCTCGTGATTCTGTTATAGCATCCTTCGCTCAACCAGGCACTCGCAATACAAACGAACTTTTCTATCTTGTTGAACAAATAACTATTATCTCTTTCCCTATTAAAATACAGTCCAGAGAAAAAAAAAGAATGCCGTCAGGCGTCATCCTATATATATAGAATCTGAATATGACAGTACATAATATTATGTCTTAGAGGTCGCCACCGATTATCCGCGTACAATTTCCGATTTCTTATGAGATTATGAAATTTGCCCGTTGCACAATCCCTATCTATCTATAGAGGCTTATTAATATGTAACTTATGCCGGTTTTCATTGTTTAAGCCTAATAACCTAAATCCCGATTTACAAGTATCTAACTTCAAAAACTTAGAACATTAATGTAAACTCCCAACCCCTATTTCACCCTCTTTGGGGTGATTTTCATAAAATTGCTAATACAGGTTTTTATTATTTAAAACTAAATAGTAGTTCGCCCCGAACTGAGCACAGAGCGCCATCTATTGACATCAGTGTGAAGTTCTGTTAAAAATATCATCATCATTAAAAATTAAATAATTTCGTTTCCTTATAATATTTATCTAATTTTAGTATTTGTTGTTCAAGTACAGGACATAATTCAAATAATTGATCAAGTTTCAGGCTTGAGAGTTCAGAAAATTGAGAGTTCTGAGGTCAACTTTGGACGTTAGAAAATCGCCACTTTGAACGCCCCCCATTTCGTCAATTTTAGGGGAAAAATTAAAAAAAATATATTTTTGGACTCTATTCCTAATTATCTTTAAAATGATATACCGCAACCCTATGTAACGCCATAAAAAATATTTTACTTCGCATTCGCTTCTATGAGAGCCCCCCTGAAATGAAGATTTTTATAACTTTTTAAGCCATATTCGGCGGGAGGCCATCGGTTTACATATTATATTTAAATTTGAAGTAATTACGTTCAGCAATTCAGCAGTTATAAGGCTCTGACAGACGGACGGACAGACAAGTGCCAATTCACCCAAGTAGACTCAGAGACCTTCGCTTCGCTCGGTCAATAACTTAAATGCCGATATTCATGTCTCTTACATCAAAAATATAGGACTTTAATACAAACTTCCAACTCCCATTTCACCCGCTTATGGATTAATTTCCTCGAAACCGTTTCTTAGCTGATGTCTACGCCAAAGAAGGAACGTACCTACCTTCTAAATTTCAAGATTTTACGTTTTAAATAGTTCCTGAGAGATCGTGATTAGTGAGTGAGTGGTATTTCTCTTTTACGAGTATTACCTATTAAAAATATAGATTTCAGTATACACAGTACAATATATAACAGTATCCAGTTTATGTAATGGTATTTTAACATTTATTCGAAATATATATAATCAGGACTTTGATTCTACTTGATCGATAAATCAATATTATAAATTGAAAAAGATTCTATAATACGCTCTAAGCTACACCATTGCTTGCTGAAAATTAAATGATGAAATTAAAACAATAATTTCACGCTCTTGGATTTGGTAAATTATACAATTTTCTAAGAATATTTTTGCTTTTTAATATAAAATAGTACATTATCTTGTCCTACAATGAATATTCATAACCGCCGCATAGCTTAGGTAACCATGAAACGCGTTATCTATTCAACAATACGTGACATAATAACTCAATCATAATTTAATGTTATAAAATTATAAACGTGATAATAGTATGTAAACGTGCCATAAGTCAATACATGTCTATATAAAAATAAGAAATTATTATACAACTATAAATTACACAAGTTATTAATATGTAGTACATTATTGCAAAGGCCGGGAAATAGGCAATTGGAGGTCGAGTATGAGTTTGAAGGCCGAGCCGTAGGCGAGGACTTCAGTAATACGAGACATGCAATTGGCATATATAGTGCTTTTCTCAAAAGAATGCAGGGAAATAAAACATACATTTAAATTATCATAAAATTTTCATATAAGTACTTTCATGTATTTTTTTTTTGACTTCGCTGGAAGCAGGTTTTCCATTGCCAATTTGGCTTCTTATCTTAAATCTGGTGGAGTACAATCAATCTCCATTTCACTCTCTGAACCGTTGGAAACCATTTTAATTATTATTAAATTTATATTTATTAAGTATGTAAATAACAAATCAAGACGAATTTTCAGCTTTGCCGGCAATTTTTTTTTTATCATCTGTGCCGACAGGCAAACGCATTTATGGCTATACAGCCACGTAAACGCAATTTGTACTAAGCAAAGAGACTATGGTATGCCAAGAATGACAAAAGAGATCCGATCAAATAGTATCTAATAACCCCAGCACGCCTTTTCATACAACATTGCAGGAGCGTTGTAATGTTCCAAATTCAAAAAACGCTCCTGCAATGGATTTGATTTTCTTTGTCCGAAAATTCGATACTTCGCGTGTTCTTTTTTCAAAATAATGACAATATTTCCATGCATGTTTGAGAAAAATATATTTATACTACACCCGCTCGGAAAGTACCTTCTTGCTTTTGTCAAAACGAGGTAGAAAGTACGTCATTGTTACAAACCAAATATGCGGGAGGAAAAGATGTATGAAATTTTATTTCTAACGTGCTAAGCGGGGAGAAAACTGTATGAAAATCCATTTCTAACGCGCTGTTGTTTTTTAATTTTAAGTAAATATGGTATGGACGTTGAGAATTTGGATATGTCTTACCTTAAGGAAATATAATATTAGAAGCAGCTTCACCATATTTGACATAGAAAAGTCAAATATGGTGAATGTCGATTGTCGACTATCGATATCGATATCCGATATTGATAGTCGATATCGATATCGATTTTCGATATCGATTTTCGATATCGTTGTCGATTGTCGGTATCGATGTCGATTGTCGATATCGAAATCTATATTGAAATAATCCTCAAAATGTAGTCTAGTTGTGATAGTGAAGCTTCGAACGAAGCGACTCATACATATAATTATGATAAAACTACAATTTTTTTTTTAATTTATTGAAAACAATACAATAGAAATTAAAGCTAGCTAGCCTAATCTAATTAAGGACTATTAACTATTAACCTAAACCTTTGTAAGTTCGTTTAATCACTAATTATCGCTTATTTTCCTCGCAGGTGTAGTATAAAGCACTATGTATCACTCGGTAGAAAGTACGATTCCTACCTCGCGTGTATTGCGGCCCTTCGGCTACGCCTCGGGCCTCAAACTACACCCTCGCTAGTAATCGGTCACTTTCTCCCCTCGGTGAACAATGTACTATTAAAATATCTTATAAGCTAGACTGAAGACTCGTATTTATGATGAATGATGAAACACCCTACGAGTAAGATGAACGAGTATATCCATACTTAATATTATAAATGCGAAAGTGTGCCAGTCTGTCTGATGCGCTTTCACGGCCCATCTGTTCAATCGATTTTGATAAAATTTGGTACAGGGATAGGTTGTATCCCTGGGAAAGGCATAGGCTATATCCCGGAAATACAGTTTAATCTGAGTCTACTTGGGTGAATTGGCACTTGTCCGTCCGTCCGTCCGTCCGTCTGTCCGTCCGTCCGTCCGTCCGTCTGTCAGAGCCTTATAACTGCTGAATTGCTGAACGTAATACAGGTTACAGATACACATAAAGGTGTTTTACATTGAAAACAACATCCAAAGTTTTACGCATACATATTTTGATTTAGTAAAAAAAGATATAGAATACAGATACACGTGCGGAAATAATAATTAATGTACCTACCTGCCAAAATGTTGGCAATATAGGATAAGGATTAGTTATGACTAATTTACTTTGATATTCATAGACAAAATATTTTATCGATTATCCATTGAATAATTAATTTTATTATTTATGCATGAAAATACACGATGTAAAAATATATAATAATTATATTCTTCTGCATTTATATTTTATTGCTATGTTAGTACTTATACCAGTTAGCCATAAATTATTTTGTAATAATTAGACTAAACATGGAGATTATAGAGTCTAGGATATGATGCTACTGCCGAAATCAGTTAGGAGACTCCTAACTTAGGTTAAGGGTGTACCTAAATGAGAGGATCATCTGTTTTTGTTTTCCCAAATTAGAAATTCTGGAATCGCCATTAAGAATTAAAATATTAGTTAGTAATGTATTAGTTTCATAAATCATAATATGGCGTATCTATATCAGACAAAGTAATTAATTCGAAATGCATCAAACTCAATCTATTTTGCACACCAAAGAGGCTATAGAGAAAAAGCTTGCCTCTCTCTTTATAAAGGTTATATTTTAAGGAAACAAGATGCCTAACCTCCCTCGTATAACCTCGCGAGGAATCGAACAGTAGTCGTCAGGTTTAATGGAGACTCGACATTACGTCATGACCTTAGCGCCTCGGCAGCACGCGGCGGTACGATGACGTTGGTCATGCAAATCTAATTTAGCTAGCATAACTGTAGCGAAATGCACATTATGCTATTTATATTTATGAGCCATTATTTTTATCACTAATTCCTGGACTGTCGAGACTATCTTATACCATGAGGAATTCATTGTTCGTATTCTTATTCCTACGTAAAAACTTTTGTGTGCCACACCCATCGATTTACCAACTAAGGATACAACATTACCTACAAATTAATACTCAAAAAGCGTCCACAATCGCTTATACAAACACAGCTATAGATAATATAGAATGAGACACCAAACGGTTCACAAAAACCAACCATATAGCTTTATATTTAGGGTTCAATTTTGTAATAACAATTCGACACATACGACATTTTGTCGCCTAGTGTACTCATGCGCGACTGAGGCGAAAATTGTTCAGAATACCTATTTGTGCACAATTTGACCGTGCCGTTTTTTGCGTTTCGATGGTGCGTCTAATGTATTGATTGGTAAGTCAATGGCCACACCGTATGAAATAACTTACTTTTTATAGATGAGCTCTGTAAATATATTGATAGAGAGGTTTACATTAAAAGCATAATTTTCTAGCATCGCTTGCCTATCATTTACAATCTAGTGTTATATTTATGATCCATTGAAAACGATCCAGCAGTTCGTCTTTTATACTCTACGAGTGGATCAACCAAACCTACTGTTTTAACTTGTGCTTAGATAGGATACGTATTTATTCTTATGTTGGACAAGTTAATTATTTGCATGATCTTGAACCTCTTTTGGACCCATCTTGGTAAGCAATTTCAAAGGTAGGGAAGAATTTTTTGTTCATTACTCTACCTATGTACATCAGAATGTCATAATTAATAATTTACATTTGTTGATTATAATAATTATTCTTAGGTTTAAAAAAATGAAATGAGGACAAACATTAGGTTTAATAAGAACTTGTTAGACTGTTAATGTTGCTCATATTAGCAGCACAATAGAATATGCATGACAAGTCAGAATAAAAAAAAACATGTCTAACAAATGTTTAAATAGTAAGTATGTATAATAATTAAACTTTTTTACGTACTTCAACCAAGATGAGCGCGCGGATTGCTGATTATACCTAGAAAGCAAATATGCAAACGTTATTTATTACAGCAAGAAGACCTAGGACGAAGGCTTCAAGTCGCAAAAAGATAATCATGGGCAACGCAGAGCGAGGATAAGCTTCGAGGCGGAAGCGAGCGCCCCGAGGCCGAGGACACGCGGCAATTCACGAATCGAACGGCAAATCGTTGAAGTGGTTGAACTTTTGACCACAGCTGCTTTTATATTATGTATACCTCTACCTACCACTATGTTATATTTTGTTCTGTGCTTTTGTGTTGGAAGTTTATAAACGTAAATATAATTGACTCATTAACCGTGTTATATAATTACATAGGTTCATAGGTAATATATCGGACCGAAGCTAAAGAAGTTATCTGCAAATGACCAAGTGACGTACCCTATGCGTTGGCAGTAACGTTATTTTGGAATGATTACGTAGACAGTAGACGCTAGCACGTTTTAAATACAAAGAGCAAGAGTTTACGCGAGGCTGTTATGCAATGCACATAATATTATACGTGAGCGGGAGTCGAGCACTCGAGCTGCGGCCCGCGGGGAGCAGAAACCGATGTAGGCACGATCTGCAACTCATGCGATTGCGGTAGCACACGCAACCAGCCGACAATATTTGGCAACGCAGCTATTCGAAAGCAAAAAAACATCGATAGCAATGTAACACCACATAAAGACATTAATCTAACTGGGACAAATTGATTTATAACTCAAACAAGAAACTGTGCCACCTCGGCCCTACTGCAACACGTTCTACATTGTTATGCCATGAATATGCAAACAGGTAGAGAGGACAGCGCAAAACGCGAACAATAAGATCGAAGTGACGACTACGCGGAAGTACAGATCGTTAAGCAATTTGGTAATGAAAGGCCGGGTTCCACTGGCCTTAGGCTTTATTGCCCTATGAATTATTAGATGGCTAAATCGATTGGCAAAACCTTGACTTCGGTCTGGTTATAAACTATGTGACCCTACTTCCTCAAACATTTGCGAGGGTCGTAAGTCGTAACTCGTCGTTGTTAACTACATTTAAATTATGCTGTTTTCCAATTCGGTTATCCGGTTTCGGTCCAATACCTATTATAATTTTCTGTAGAATGACGAGTATGTATTAATTATCATTTATAAAAATATGTTCGAACCTAAGTAAATAAATCCAGATCAAACACCTTCAGTGATGGCGATGATGACGCCATGAACGGACGAATTAGGAGAACCTTGACGGCTAAAACACCTATACATATACTGTTCAAATAACCACACCACACACTTACGTTGTAGATTAAGAGAAACTTTTATTTGCGTTAACAATGCAACATGTTTTATTAAATCCTATATTATGTAGTTCGTATTAAATGGACCTTAATCATACTAATATTATAAATGCGAAAGTGTGTTTGTTTGTTGGCTTGTCTCTCAATCACGCCGCAACGGAGCAACGGATCGACGTGATTTTTGGCATGGATATAGTTGAGGATCTGGAGAGTGGCGTACTTTTTATCCCGGAAAATTAAGGAGTTTCCGTGGGAATCGCGGACGAAGTCGCGGGCATCAGCTACTATTATATAATATAGAGACCGGGAGATAACTGGTTCATTGAAATTAAAAGTTAAACAATGGTTTTAAAAAACATACGTTCAAAGGCCAGCGGTATAAAATACAGTGGGTCGGTTATTAAAATATTTATTAGCCCTGACATCGCAGATCGATGTGGGTGTGTGTCGTGTACTCAAAAGGCGCACATAATTGATGTGTGTGTGTCAAGCAGTGTAATCGGTACTACAGTCGGCTCGACAGCAGCCGCATCGAGAACGCGACCCGGTTCGCCGATCGAGAAAGCATCTACAAAACTCGGTTGAGGCCGCACACTACAGTTTAATAATATACAACTTGTAAATCTTCGGACTTTTTTTTACCCGAACATAGAGTACCTACCTATAACATATTAATGTCTTAAGCGACCTTAGTTACAGGATTAAACCAATGTTACGCGCGCCGTACTTCAGTGGCGAACCTCGAAATCTATCGAGGTTTTTATAATATTAACTTCCGTGTGCTAAAGATATCTTTTAACACAAAGGTGATTTGTTGCGGTGGAATTAATTCAAAACTTCAAGAATATCAGATTACCGGTTTTTACTAAACATATTATCCTTAACATTGAGGTGAAGAACGATTAATATCGGTAATCAAAACAGCGGCTTTTGGCTACAGCGATTGTCACATGAAAGTCACACGTCTGCTACTCATAAGTAATTAGATATTTCTATTAACATTATTTACTTAATTTAGTACTGCCAATGATTAATAAAAAGTTTTTTACAAAAGATTTATTTGATCAATTTGCATCCTACGAGTACGTTGTTTTTACAGTAAAAGTTAACAATAAAGTTACAACTACGACTATTGAATGATACCATGGTAGATAGTGTCTTTATCAAGCCGATACTCAATTGCCTAGTTAGTACATGGCAACAAAAACGGGGTCAATTTTGACATCGTAATGCATTTGACCTACATGACAAATGAGTGACGTTTATAAAAAAATGGTAGAGTACTTTTCATGTCATTAACTAAATAATTTTTTCTCTAAGGGCGCCTTCAAATTTGCCGCAAAGCGTAGCGCGGCTGCAGCGCGGCTGCAGCGCTGCGGCCGCGAGGTTCGAACATCATAGGGTTGTACCTATATTTATTTTCACGATGGACTCTGACGAAGAAACACTGCTCTGTGTTACTATTAATACGAAACAACGAAAATATAAAGTAGTTGTGCTAACAATACATAATATTATACTTACATGCTTCATTTTTTTTCACTTTCACGTCTTGTTTGTGAAATCAAATAAATATTATAAATGCGAAAGTTTGGATGTATGGATGTATGTTTGTTACTCAATCACGCTCCAACGGCTGAACGGATCTGGATGAAATTTGGCACAGAGATAGATTATGGTCTGGAATAGCACATAGGCTACTTTTTATCCCGGAAAATTAAAGAGTTCCCGCGGGAACCGAAAAACCTCAATCCACGCGGACGAAGTCGCGGGCATCAGCTAGTTGTCAATAAATTTAATGCATATTTCTTCCCAAGCCTTTTTCTTTTCGATTTTATTGCTGTACAGTTTGTCGGACTTCGAATCCCATATTGCTGGACGACTCTCAACCTCATCGATAAATTCTTCTACCTGATTTTCGTTCATGTTTAGACTTGAACAAAAATACGTGCGCAGTCCCGTCACTAGTCGATCGATGAACTGATGCGCGGCAGCAGCGCGGGTGCAGCGCTGCAGTCGCGTGTTTTTTATTTATATGGATTTACAAAGCAGCGCGACCGCAGCGCTGCAGCAGCGCTGCAGCCGCGCTGCTTCCGCGCGGCACTTTGCGGCAAATTTGAAGGCGCCCTAAGATGATATCAGTTAATTTATATATTTTGTTTTGCTTGCGAAACTATGGCAAACTACCCTAATGATAACCTACAAACATAATCTTTAGTTTGCCGATGTAGCGGATTGTTCCCGTAGGTTAACATTACAATAAAAACCGCCCAAAAGGTTAATAATAATAATTATTAATTTAATTAAATTTTAATTGAACTATTGCGGCCAGTGGGTTTCGGGTCACACTACGCGGTAAGGGGCACAAGGTAAAAGATGGTACATTGAAAGCGGCCTTAAGCCCAATAGCGATCTCCGACCGTGTCGCTTCCTATTGGCGTGGAGGCGACAATGCCAGCACTGCCTCCGACTGCACCGGCGCAGCGCGAAGGTGACGGAAACGCAAAGGTCGATCAGCACTTAACATTTGTTCCAGGTGCTCTGTACTTTTATGGGATTTCAGTTAAATAAGTTAACTGAAAACTTAAAGTTTGTTACAGCTAAACCTAGGGTATAGATACCAGCTTACTTTATACGAGTAGCTAAATATACTTAGTAATTAATAAGAAATATCGCGAATCCGTGATGGCTCTATTAGCACAGATAATTTCACGATATTTATCTAAGTAGGTATGCATCAAGTCACTTTCGCAGATCTCTACACAGACGTAGTCATGATAAATTATTCGAAATCAAAGTTTGAACATTGAAAGTTATTTATAAAACGCACGATACGACCTCACCAGTAACAACTTTTCTTTACTGAAGTGGGGGGTTGCGGTCGACATTCTAATAATTTCAGTGAATGATGTACGTTAATTGCATTGCTATTTTTAATTCACATTCTAGACATTATTTAATGCCTACAGAAGGCGCAGCGGTAAATATACAGGGAATCTCCTAACTATATAGTTATACAGTTCAATACTAAATTACACTATCGTAAATGATTTCCACAGAAATTCCACAGAATATTCCGCTCTGTGGCGATCCATGCAGGAGACCTTCGTCCAACAGTGGACGTCTATAGGTTGAGACGACGAAATGATTTCCGTCCAAAGTAAACCATGGGTTGCCACTTGCCGCTAATCTTTTCAGGGACTGACAAAAATTATGGAACAAAGGGTCAATAAATAATTTATGAATGTGTGTAATTTACAATTTTCTTGTTAGCCAGCGATTAAAAAGGTATGCAGACCGAAGGATAAAACATCAAAGTTTAAAGAGCAAACCATAAAATATGGGAAGCGGTGACCCGAAATTTCTAAACAAGGCTATGGGAGTGAAACACAAACGCTCGAGTCACGGTAATATTACTCGAGTTTTACGGGTCAACCATCAGCGAACATTTCGTTGAAGGGAGGTAGAATGAGCGGGTGTAGGGCCATCGGGGGAGGACCCTGACACAGATCCCGTAGCGTCAGTGAAGCACCGCGGAGACCTCGAGATTCGGCTGTTATAATATCATCGATTCTTCGAAGCACCATTTCGTGTTACGTTCAAAATTGGGCCAACGCGCCCGCGTCTTCGTGAGCATGAAGACTGAAGTGCGTCGCGATGTCCCCGTCCCGAATTGCTACCTCGTCGGCAAATTAACGTCGCAAACTATACCATGTTCCAAATCGAAAAATCGGTCATTTACCAGTTTCAAAACGGTTATTACTTATTATAAAACTATATAATATATGTCTTTCTATATCCTGAACTGGTTTGTATATTTTTAAATGTGAGTTATGTAGTAATTATATTTAGCCACTTAGCCAATTCAAACCAAGAGTGAATAGGCATCTTCTAGGCAAGCGCGCTCCATCTTAGGCTGCATCACCAATCTTGGGCTGCAAGCATGTCTGATTGCAGCCTAGCGCTAGCCTATATATAAAAAAATGCCTTAACAAAATAATTGTACTTACTTAACATACAGCAAAGAACTTGATGTTTTTTTGTACACGTGAACTACAGAGAATGTAATAAAATATTAAAATACCATGACATTGATTATGGCTGTATTGATTGTTAAAGCAATGCCTACTTTCGTAAACAACTAGAATATTGGAATATGTTAAGGCGCAATCTACAAGGTTTCACTTTACAGCATATTCGCAGAAGGTATAGAACTTGATAAAATTTACAACAGCCTGCCCCCCTAGCATGGGCCGAGACAATTTTCTCCCCGAGGAAAGGATAAAATTTTTATTCCTAAATAAATAAATAAAAACGCTAAATAACGGTGAATAAATAGTCCCCCGAGTCCCCGTGAAATGTCAAACGGGGATAAACTTCTCCTCTCCCCTGTTGCCGTGCTCTGAGAAGTGAATAAGTTAATTTTATCTCTTGTCAGTGGATAAAATCGGGGGATAAAATTTTTATCTCCGGCCCATGCTAGCCCTGCAGAACAGAACGATTAGGTATGTTGGTTCAGTAACGTAGAGAATAGACGTAGATAAGATAACTCAATGCTGACTGCTGAATAACCTAACAGCAGATAATTTATCATACTATTGAATGAGTGAGTAAGAGTGAGTATATTGATGACGTATCTGATTAAAGAAATCATCATCCCAGTTAAGTATATTCGAAAAACTACACCTGGTTTAATTCGTATTAATGTTCAAACAAAAACATATCGATGATTTATTGTTTATTATAAATCAAATCAAAATCAAAATTATTTGTTTGTTGCAAAAAATAAACTGATGTAGAAAACGAACGCACCAACATGTATTGTGAATTCAAGACAATCGAGATAGACATTAGAGAAAGAAACGCGCTATACCTATGCATCGAGCCGGAGAAATGAAACGGAGACGACTTTCCACCGTCATGTGCACTTTTTGAGTAATACGTATAAATTAAAGATAATGTACTTGATTTATGATTCTTGAAGCATTCAATTTGATCATTAATCAAATGAATACTACCAATTTACAACTTAAACTATCGTAGATTTTTTTTTTCTATTAACATTTTAGATCAAATAATTGAGTAACAAATTCAAGTGTTGTAGATAGTAACATATACGTCCTAGTATTAATTAGCTAATTTGTTAGAAATGATTGATGATAAATCTTATTTAATCACAAGCATCAATAGGTACATTTCTTGTGATTTATTTAGTTCAATCTCCACGAAATTTTTGAATTTGTTTCGAGCATCACCGCGTTAGTTTTTTAAAAGTGCGCTTTTAATTTTTTTATACTTTAAAAAATTCTTGCACATGGCACGCCTGCCTACTTTCGAAACAGGAGTAAGGAATGAGTGAGGCGGCAATATTTCGCTTCGTGAACGTAGTTATACCAGACCCTTTGGCTAAATTGATACTCTTGCGAAATACCTAGCCTCACTGAACCAATTTGTACACAATCAAATTACGCGACAACTCGGCCTGGTTCCACGTAGGTTTTCAGTAGACAAAATTTTTACACGGAAAATATTTTATCTTTAGTAAAAACGAGTTTATCTGTTTTAGATTCCATACTTATCATTCGTAAGGATGTAGGTACGATAGTTTTAACTTTTAAGGAGGCTATGGAATAAATAGCCAGTTTTTTAAATTAAAACGGCGAATTGAAACATTGCCATTATATTAATATGTACCTAACATACTTATCAACTGAATTTTAAAGGTGACTAAAGTAATATGCCGTATTGTGTATACAAGGGTGTTTTAATAACTTGAATTATTTAATGATAAAATATTGTTATTTCTCAGGCAGATAAAATATATTATATACAAAATGGCATAACGGATCTGGATGAAATTTGGCACAGAGATAGATTATAGTCTGGAATACACACACATAGGCTACTTTTATCCCGGAAAATTAAAAAAAATCCCGCGGGATCCAAAAAAACTCAATCTACGCCGACAAAGTCGAGGGCATCAGCTAGTATACATCATTATATACTTATCTTTTAAATGTTCTTTTTATGACGACAAAACATAACATTTTAAACACATGATGAATATTATAAAATTCTTTAGGTGGGCATGTCCTGCGCCTTTCGAGTAACCTCCGAGACGAAAGGTTATCGACCTCGGGAAGCGCATCCCGCAAATCCTTATCTTTTGCCGACACCGATATATTATATTCGATACCTCTGTTTTCTTACTAAGTGTCTCAAGGGGACTCAAAACAAACAGAGACTTAACTTTAGCAACAAATATGTCGAGCTACCTCTAATGTTAATACTAAATAGTCCAAGCGTACCGTAAGCGTAAGCGTTAAGCGTACCTATATATTACATTTGATTTAACCATGATTGTTTCACATTACTTGTGTACTTAAATGCAAGTGATAGATAGTGTAACTATGTATATAAATGGAAATCAGGTTATCTCGTACGTTAACATGAATACTGTCATTGAATTAAGTAGGTATAGTAGCATATTATATTTTACAGAATAGGTGTAGAATCGAATAAGGAAGTGAAGTACGAAAAATATTATAGTCACTTAAAATAGCAAACATACAGAATATATTTAAAAGGTTAGTGTAACTATGTTAATAGGGAATCAGGTTATCTAGTACCTTATCATTTAAATACTGCCCATCTATTCATTGATGCTTCACTATATTTACAAACTAACTACTGTGGAATGGAAGACAGAAATGCAAAAAATACTAAATTGGCAAACATTCAGTAAGTAAATTAAAAGGTACGAATCAACTCAATAGGCATTAAGGCAAAATATGTCTCCTTTATAAGGACCAGAAGGTTAAATTTAGATTTATAACAAAAAGGAGTACAAAAAAACTTTCAGGAGCGAGTCATTCTCCGACCCGTTTTGTTACCTGCTTGAAGATAAGTTCGAACCAGTCTTTATTCTTTGTATTTCTATTTACAAACCAAAGCTGTCATGTATGCAGGCATTGGAAAACAAAGAATAGAGATACAAATAATATCGCACCTTTGGTAGAACAAGGGCATAATTGTCATAAATTGCGAAAATGACTTAAATATGCAGAAATGCTTCAAAAAGGCCCTTTTAACTGGAGGGACAAAGACATTCGTTTAATTCCTTTTAAAAACCGCCAGAGAGATATAGTGGCGTTGTCTTTTTGGCGACATTTTGTTACTCTCTTGGCGCGACAAAGTCTCCTTGGTCAGTTGTGCCATCGGCGGGGAGAGAGGTAGTCGTCACTTGGAGCGCTAACACCGTAAAGGTAAATATGCCCTTTAATGTTTTGTTTTTCTGGAGCTACAAGGCCACATCTGTCACACTTATGCCTAGTTTATAATTTTAAAATTTGGAGGACAAAGTCGTTCAGACAAATGTGCCCTTGTCTGTCCAAGATTTGTTGACTTTGTTGTTTGACTCCTTGGTCTTAAAAGTAAATGTGTTTTTGTTATTCCAATTGCAATCAAATCTGGATGGACTTAATAACAATTACTTCTTTGTCATTTCAAAGTGTAGTCTTATTAGTGTGGATTTGATTATAAATTAATGTTTTTTAATGCAAATAACTGAAATATCATAACCTAAATTCAATTATGTACCTACTCTTTCAATTTATTATTCGCACGTTTACAACTATAGTGACCATACAAAAAAATGGGATTTGAGTTTGAGCCCGCTTCCAATTAATAATTTCTTTACTTTAAGAGTGACGTAAATTGATTTATAAAATGTTTTTGATTTGAACATGGAAATGAAATCATGGAAATTCGATTAAGACCTCGGATATCAAAGCGATCAAATTTACGAAAGATTCAGAGACACCATTACAGGTGCAGCTTCAAGTCAGACAAGTGGACAGTAGCAAACATTCGAGTAGGCCGTATTGGTAATAGAAGTAAAAGAGTGAAAGATATCACATTAAAACAGCTATACAAAGAAAAGTTACCAATCCCTAACCGAAAAAAAGAAGACATTCTTCAACTGATATCCTCAAATATAGGTAGTTCCTAAGTTTTATGAACAATATTACCTCTTTTAAAAAATAAGAGAGAGTGTTGACTGATTTAGAAGTGTTAGTTTATTTTTCTTAAAATTATAGTTTTTGACTTATATTTTTTAAGTGTGATTCTTAATAGTCGTTTTAAAAAACAGAAACTGGTAAATTATAAGAGATTCTTCTTGATACGTTTAAGTTACTTTAAGTTTTAGACTGTTATCTTATTTTAACCTATTTTTAACCTAATAGGAAATAATGCCAATTTAAGTAAAACCTCTATTATTAAAAGATTGAAATTTTATTACAAAATAGTTACCTACCTATTCTAACTAAAAAAAGTAAGAGATTATTTAGTTACGTTTACATTACTTTTATTTTGATACTATTATCTTATAATAATAATAATTATTATTTTTAAAGCGATTCTAAAGATTTTTGCTAGGAAACATAATTGCTTCAGATTGTTGACGACGTGTGATGGCTGATTAGTGAGTTTTGATCTCTATTTTTGTGATAAGGTACTGCGGAATTTTTGATGTTTAAGAAAATAAAACATTTATGCAAAAACACGTTATTTTCATTCCAAAATTATCCAAACTTAAAGCTTAAAATATGGTCATATTTACAAATTAATTTTCTTATTGGTCGAACAAGGGCACAAATGTACACTTACTTTAGAAAAATAATTATTAAAAAAAAACTAGCAGTTTTTAATTTTTGTAAACCACACACCTAATAGAATACAGTATATAGTTTATGTCATACAAAGTAGAACAACCTTACAACATTAATAACAGAGCAAGACCACATTAAGTACAAAAAATATCTTAAAATTGCTCTCCTGTAAAATTGCTAAAACTGCAATTGTGCCCTTGTTCTACCAAAGGTGCGATATTATGATTTTATAATGGGTTTATACTGATAATGATGCTAGCAATGGACTAGATTTACAAACATCCTATTAAAGACGAAGATTAGCTAAACGGCAATGATTATGAACTGTAAATGTAATGTTCCAACTTCCAGCATATAACCGAGTTTCTTGCTGGTTCTTCTCGGTAGGAATGGCATTTCGAACAAGTGGTAGATTCACTCGACGATTCAAAAGCACTTGTAATAAGTTTATTTGAATTTTTAAAAAAATGAAATATGTATGAAAAGTATAACACTACAATACGATATCGGATAGATCATAATGTTAAAGGACCATGAACATATTTGACTAAGTAAATAAGATCAAAATATTAATGTAGAACATGTTAATATACAATAAGTAAGTACAGAGGCAGACAACTGCGGGGTTCTCTTTTTAGGGTAAACGTATGAACAAGGGTGCGGACGAAGCGAAAACATCGGCATCGCATTAACGGACACGAGGGGACTTTTGGGGGAAACTGAACCGATATACAATATATATCAAAATCTTTTAAAACACGAGACAATGACAGTTCCTTGTTTTCTTAACAATTATTATTATTATTAAATGACAGGAAATGATAATGCCTGTCGTAAAAGTGGCTTGATTTCTATGTTGCTCCCTCTACCTGCTTGACGATCAGCTTACACAACAAAGAAAGTTATAATGCGTGCGAGTAAAATAACTTTTGCTATTTGAAGCACTGCTTCTAATTGATAATATTTATATTCCAAAGATTATTCTTAAGCTTAGTTTTAAGTTATAGGTATCTGATTTCTAAATCATGGCAAAGTTAATCAAACTGATCAGACATTGATCTGTTATGATTTATATGATGGTAAATTAAACTTTGCGAACACAGAGATAATAAGAAATATTGAACATCAACAATTATTAATACAAACACAATAAAAACAAACTAGTTCCGCGTTGACACCAGCAACCAAAATAGCTCACCTCGCTAAGGCCATTATTTAATCGTATAATCCAACTTTCCAAATTAATGGCACCACTTCGTCAACACAAAAATCACCAGGAAGATATTATTAGAGTAGTGGGAAAGTCCACTAACGCGTGTTATCTGGTGTATGAGTGTATATCACGTTTGACAGTTTCACTTCACCACATGGTTGAAAAGTCGCGCGAGCCACCGTAACGGACGTTCGGCACGGAGCACCAGTGAGGGGCGACTGGTAGCACTAGCAGTTAGCAAGTACGTGCGGCGCGCTGCGGGGAGTCGCCTGCTTGACGTTGATCGCTCCTCTCGGAGAGCGGAGACGCGACACAGGCCTGCGAGGGCGGAGCCCCATCCAACTGGCACCCGCGGGACAGCTGCGCGCGGACCCTTTCTCTGCTGTCTCCATTGTACGGTGTACCGGTGAAAGCTTTATAATATATCGCTCTCGAACAAATTCTAACCTCCATCAAAAGTATCAATAAGTTTAATATTATCAATTTAAAATGCTTAAGAAAACTTTGATTAATCTACACAATATTCTGAGATGGCGCCAAGTCGTCAATTCATTAAAAGCAAAATGAATTTCGGTTTGTAAATCTTGTAAGTATACAACCTGTGTATGTAATACCATTATGGCTACTAGGTATATTGGCCACTACTATTAGCTATTATTATAATATGAACTATGCACAAGTAACGCAACGACATAATAGTATTATTAGGTACTACTTATAATGTTTTCAGTAAAATACCATTATGTATTTTGTAAGCAATAAGAATTAAGATTATACTTATTTAAAATAAGATAAACTAGTTGTTTTGATTTAATCAAATTCAGTTTACAGAAACAGAAAGGTCATGTTTATTGTTTACGGTTGGGCTTTAGTATACTGTCGGTGACGGAGGGGGAGGGGGAGCGGGGAGGGGGAGCGGGGAGGGGGAGGGGATATACCCCCCCTCCAGTGGCGTGCACAGCTTTTTTCAACAGGGTAAGCAGTAGGCAAGCACTGATTCCTGAACCAGTATAAAATTAGGTAGGGCCGCAGTCAAAAGCAAATGTAAATTATTTATTAATTAACTCCTAAATCTATGCTACTATGTGTTATTATTAGCTTTGAATCAGTTACTTATCAGTTAACATTATTAGGTAGGTAGGTACTTACCTAGATTACAAAAAGTTTTGAGTAAGTAACAACTAAGTACCTACTCTGTAAAAATGCGCCTGGAACTTTTAATTATCACCGTTTTTCATGTATGTTTTCGAATAAATTCATATTTTGACAATAATAAGGGCTTTCTTCTATTGCATTTACAATGATTAACAATCTATGTTTAAAACAAACACTCCAAGTATTGTTGCACGGCAATTTTTACATAATATGGTAGGTATGTAGGTGCTATCCCATTTCACATCAAACGGTTTACAAAAACACTAGCACAAAACTAATTTTCGTGAGTTTTATATCGATTTGTTATAATTTTAACTTAGAACATCGATAAAATATGGGTAAATTATTCAAAACAAACAACATTCAAATGACAAGTGACAAGCGCCAGTCTGACACTGACAATAATGATTGATGACATTTGTTGACATTGGCATTCACCGCACAGACTAAAGAGCGACGTTCTAAGAGCCCTATTGGCTAATATTTTTTCTCGACGCTTGACTGATTGGCTAATTTTATAATAACTGCAGAAAGGCACTGCCTTTGTGCAGTCAATGTTACACTATGATGATACAGACTCACACATGCAAAATGCTTCACACACCTTCTTTCTGTTAGGTTTATTATGCGTCTGTGTATGGTAATACGTATGTGTGAACTCGCAAAAAAAGCTGAAGCGATCGCTGCCTATCGTTAGCGGGCCGATACTTTACAGAGCTTAGTACGAGTTACGCAACTGATGGCGTTGATATTTTTCTAAAGAGCTTAGTACGAGTTACGCGACCGGTTGCGTAAATTCCACAGAGTACATTATATATGTAAATTCATTAGATATTTCAAACATTCGTGCGTACTTATGAATTACTTAATTAAACTACTTAACCTATTTTAGTATGACGCTATTTAGGATTTTGTACTTATATTTTTCATGAATAAAATCTTTTTAATTATAAAAATCTCTTGGATACATTGGGGTAAGCAGTGCTTTTTTGCCTCTATGGACAGCACGCCACTGCCCCCCTCCAAGTAAGACGTTCCGAATTTTATTAGTTTCCGAGATATTAATTTTTTAAAATTTTGAGGTTAGGTTCTCAAATTGGGTAAAATTTAGTATCGTTTGGCAGGAGGAGAGGGGTGGGGGGGTTTTGGGGGAGGAGGGGGGTGCCCCCTACCCCCCGACACTACTCCCATTACAAGGTAATGCACCATTTTTTTTCTATGAATTTTTAAAAATCTCATTTTGAGGTTATGTTTTTGTATATTTTTTTGATATCATGAACCTCATTTATGGAGGAGGGGAAGGGGGGGAGGGGTAGGAAGGGAGGGGGTGAACCCCCCCCTCCAAAGGAAAAAGTACTTTAGAGGGGGAGGGGGAGTTAGACTTCACCCTCTCCCTCTCACCCCCTCCAAGGCCGGTCGACGGAGCCCCGCTTCGCGGGGCTCCTTTTTCTGGGACGTAAACAAAGTAAATAACCACAGAAGAGGATGGCGGGGTCTTACAGACCCCGCCATCCTCTTCTTAACCTAACCTATCCGAGTCGGAGTGCCCCCAAGTCCCGAGCTCGCTTCGCTCGCTCTTGATAGTGGGAGCGGAGGAGGAAAAAGTACCACCGCTATGCTGTCAGCAAAGCAAGGAGAAAGTGGGGACGCTAGGAAAACTCCTTAGACTTCACCCTCTCCCTCTCACCCCCTCCAAGGCCGGTCGACGGAGCCCCGCTTCGCGGGGCTCCTTATTCTGGGACGTAAACAAAGTAAATAACCACAGAAGAGGATGGCGGGGTCTTACAGACCCCGCCATCCTCTTCTTAACCTAACCTATCCGAGTCGGAGTGCCCCCAAGTCCCGAGCTCGCTTCGCTCGCTCTTGATAGTGGGAGCAGAAGAGGAAAGAGTACCACCGCTATGCTGTCAGCAAGGCATTTCTGGGTGGAAGATTTGAAATTTGAATTCAATAATGTCATTTGTCAATTTAGCGCAAAAAATTTTGGCGCGTTCCGTTTTTGGTACACTTAAATCTGTGTTTTATTCGAAAACGTCAAAAAAAAGGGACTTTAATGACAGATTAGGTACTTTAAATACTAGTTTACGTAAAACGAATCTCTATCACGCCAACTAAACGTCAATGAGTCTGTAATCTATGGCAAATGTCGTACGAAATAGTGAAAAGTGGTGAAGAATTGCGAATTTTCAAAAAAATATTTCTCGAAAAGTATTAGAATTCGGAGTAAAATATTTTAGTGGAAGGCTAACCACATCAAGGTCTTTCTGTAAAAAAAATATTAACGTCCAACTCAACCGACAGTATTCTAAAGCTGAGCCTTGTTTACTTATCAAAAGAACAACATTATCATACTGTGATGTGGATACGTAGATACTGTGAACGCTTGCTTGCTGTATAGAAAGTAATGTGAAAATGCGCCATACGCCAACCTATCAAGCCAAGATTTCGCGCAACTTTTCTTTACCTAGAGTAATATTATTACTCTACCAACCAAAAGTAAATTGGAGAGTAGTTCCAATATTATCCTGAAGTTGATATGACAGACAGGACAGCGCTTTCAAAGCGCACTGGATGTCAGTTTTAGTTTGTAAGTACATATGTATATTAATTATATTAACATAGGATAAGTCTGGTACTATTATGGACCTCTGTAGTCTAAGAAATAAAAATATTCATTAATTCATTAATTACTAGAAGGAATGTAAGCTAAGTAAAACAAAGGATATTTTGGTGTAAAAGAAAAATCACTTGATCCCTTATTGTTGTTTCTGAAGATTCTAATCAATAATTTTACCAACTACTAGAGTCATATATGTAGAATTTAGGTGCAGGCGAATGCTTTTGTCTTTTTTATGACCGCTACCTTTCATGGCATTTTAATACTAGTGGTTCGCCCCGAACTGAGACCTCGCGGTATCACAGAGCGCCATCTATTGACATTATTGTGAAGTTCTGTTAAAAATATCATCATCATTAAAAATTAAATAATCTCGTTTCCTTATAATATTTATCTAATTTTAGTATTTGTTGTTCAAGTACAGGATATAATTCAAATAATTTATCAAGTTTCAGGCCCAGCCTTTCAGAAAATTGAGAGTTCTGAGGTCAACTTTGGACGTTAGAAAATGGCCACTTTGAAAGCCCCCCATTTCGTCAATTTTAGGGGAAAAACTTTAAAAAAAATATTTTTGGACTCTATTCCTAATTATCTTTAAAATGATATACCGCAACCCTATGTAACGCTATAAAAAATATTTTACTTCGCATTCGCTTCTATGAGAGCCCCCCTGAAATAAAGATTTTTATAACTTTTTAAGCCATAATCGGCGGGAGGCCATCGGTTTACATATTATATTTAAATTTGAAGTAATTACGTTCAGTAATTCAAAAGTTATAAGGCTCTGACAGACGGACGGACGGACGGACAAGTGCCAATTCACTCAAGTAGACTCAGAGACCTTCGCTTCGCTCGGTCAATTATTTATGAGGATGTCTTATCTAATTTTACCTACCATCAATTCAGGAGTAATTAGTACCGGATCATACTTGAAATTTGTGAAATCGTGGTAAAAGCTACTGAATAAGTACTTTTTATGAACTATTTACATAATGGAATCTATTCCTTTATGCAACGAAACTCTAACACTTCACTTCTTTACACTTCATTTAACACCAATTTTAAAATCCAAGCAAAAACTATGAACTGTAACTAAAGCCTACAAAAAACGGCACTATAATAGATAGTGTTGCCTATTAACAACTTGTAATTTCACCAGATACTTATTGTAAATTTTAAGAGCGACAGCAACTGATACACTCGCGCACTTTCCACGATTAACTTTCTTATTTACTATTCGACTTGACCTTACCTTTCTATAACATTCACTTCAAATATGGGTCGATTTTTTAGATATATTCATTTGTACATATGCCTATGAAAAACTCACTTGTACTATTTTTTATCAATCATTGCTAAAAGAGTGAGCGTTTTGATTGAACTTTCTCATAATACGTAATTTTGAAGGCACCTACTTCAAAATTGCAATACACAGTGAATATACTTACATAAGAAAATAGACAACTTCACTTTTAATAAAATAATTTATCTATTAATAATTAATTAAAAGGCAGTATAAAATGACATACGAAGAGAAACTCAAATCATACGTTTAATTCATAAATAGATTTTATTTCATTATTTTGGGGATAATTACATTGCATCCATATTGTGTTCATTGTAATAATAGGTATTGTGGGTATTACTTAAGTATTATATAATTTGCAATGCCAACTGACCATGCCCTGACAGGGCCTCATGTCAATGTAGACATGAACGCAAATAATTCCAAAGGTGTATTCCTTTAGATTGCTACAACAGGATTGCCGCGAATTCGTCCGCGTAGATTTAGGTTTTCGAAAAATACGGTGGGAAGTGGGAACTCTTTGATTTTTCTACATAACAGCCTACCTATGTCCTTCTGCGGGATGCAAACTATCTCTATACCAAAACTTATATTTACAGAAAGACAGACCCAATTTCCCATTTATAATATAAACTATGGATATCATCGATTTAGATATGGATTCTTTATTGATTCTGTCCAATGCTAATAAAGCCATGAGAGATTATAATGAAAAAATATATAAAAGACATATACATAACATTTATTAAATAATTAATCACTAAAAGGATTGCCGCGAATTCGTCCGCGTAGATTTAGGTTTTCGAAAAATACGGTGGGAAGTGGGAACTCTTTGATTTTTCTACATAACAGCCTACCTATGTCCTTCTGCGGGATGCAAACTATCTCTATACCAAAACTTATATTTACAGAAAGACAGACCCAATTTCCCATTTATAATATAAACTATGGATATCATCGATTTAGATATGGATTCTTTATTGATTCTGTCCAATGCTAATAAAGCCATGAGAGATTATAATGAAAATATATATAAAAGACATATACTTAACATTTATTAAATAATTAATCACTAAAAGGATTGCCGCGAATTCGTCCGCGTAGATTTAGGTTTTCGAAAAATACGGTGGGAAGTGGGAACTCTTTGATTTTTCTACATAACAGCCTACCTATGTCCTTCTGCGGGATGCAAACTATCTCTATACCAAAACTTATATTTACAGAAAGACAGACCCAATTTCCCATTTATAATATAAACTATGGATATCATCGATTTAGATATGGATTCTTTATTGATTCTGTCCAATGCTAATAAAGCCATGAGAGATTATAATGAAAAAATATATAAAAGACATATACTTAACATTTATTAAATAACTAGCTGATGCCCGCGACTTCGTCCGCGTGGACAAATTTTTTTAAATTCCTACGGAAACTCCTCCATTTTCCGAGATAAAAAGTAGCCTATGTCACTCAAATTTCAAAAACTGTGATACACATAATATATTTTCTTAATTTTTACCCGTAGCTTGTAAACCAAGTTTCATGGATATAACTTGAGAAATGACGGAGTTTCATACAAACTTTCAACCCCTATTTCACCCTCTTAGGGGTTGAATTTTCAAAAATCCTTTCTTAGCGGATGCCTACGTTATAATAGCTATCTAAGTGCAAAATTTCAGCCCGATCCGACCAGTGGTTAGAGCTGTCCGTTGATAGATCAGTCAGTCAGTCAGTCAGTCAGTCAGTCACCTTTGCCTTTTATATATTTAGATTAATCACTAAAAGGATTGCCGCGAATTCGTCCGCGTAGATTTAGGTTTTCGAAAAATACGGTGGGAAGTGGGAACTCTTTAATTTTTCTACATAACGGCCTACCTATGTCCTTCTGCGGGATGCAAACTATCTCTATACCAAAACTTATATACAGAAAGACAGACCCAATTTCCCATTTATAATATAAACTATGGATATGGATTCTTTATTGATTATGTCCAATGCTAATAAAGCCATGAGAGATTATAATGAAAAATTATATAAAAGACATATATATACTTAACATTTATTAAATAATTAATCACTAAAAAAATATTTATTTTTGACATAGGCAACATCCCAATCGTAAATGTGCCACTGTGTGTAATATTGTGTTATATTTATATGTTTATCTCATATCTTATCTTAAACTTATTGTTCTTATTATGAAATAAAAAGCCGGTCCAGTGCGAGTCAGACTCGCGCACAAAGGGTTCCGTACCACCACACAATATACATTATTTATTAAATATGTAACAAGAAATATGTCTTAACAACACGTAATCAGCTGTGAAATAACGGGCTTACTAATATTATGGCGCTAAACTGGTAGCGCCTGACAAACAGTTCGACACCCCATGAGTACGGAACCCTAATTAACGATTTTCGGATTTTTCCTATACTTGTGCTGTGAGACCTTGCTTCTTGCCAAATTGCATGATTCCAGGTCAACGAGAAGTAGGTTTTGAGTTATTGGCGAGTGTCAAAATATGCGGCATTTACGGCCGTAAAATCAAGCTTCTAACTTTTTAGCTTCTGAAATAATCTGAAATAAGCTTCTCTCTAGCTAATCTTTTTAGCTTCTAAAAATAGTGGCTTAGTTACATAGATTATAAACGCACATTTTTAATATAAAAATACTAGCGGATGCCTGCGACTTCGTCCGCGTATCATTTCGAAAAACCCTTTCTTAGTGGATACCTACTTTTCACAAAGAACACACTCTCCAAATTTCATGTGTCTAAGACCAGCGGCTTAGGCTGTGCATTGATATATCAGTCAGCCAGGACTTTGAATGTTATATATTATATATAATCATCGATTTCATACCATATTGATGTTATCAAATAAATATTATAAATGCGAAAGTTTGGATGGATGTATGGATGTATGGATGTTTGTTACTCAATCACGCTCCAATGGCTTAACGGATCTGGATGAAATTTGGCACAGAGATAGATTATAGTCTGGAATAGCACATAGGCTACTTTTTATCCCGGAAAATTAAAGAGTTCCCGCGGGAACCGAAAAACCTCAATCCACGCAGACGAAGTCGCGGGCATCAGCTTGTATTTTAATATATCAAAGGAAAAGGTGACTGACTGACTGACTGATCTATCAACGTACAGCTCAAACCACTGGACGGATCGAGCTGAAATTTATTTTACATAATGCAACCGTTCCATAAACTACTATTATTATTTTATGGATTTCGCATCTGCCTCTAAAGTCTTGAGTCAACCCCTGAGAGGGTAAAAGATAAATCGAATTCAACGCACGTGCTAAGCGTTGGCAAAAGCTAGAACCGAATCTTTTATCATATAAAAAGTTTATCCTTGCTGTCCTTTTACAAAGAGACAAAAGAGTTATGATGATTGAAATCATACAGTTTTTATGTCATAAGTTATAATATTTAGTGATATCTGAAATTCTTTAAAAAAAATCTGCCTTACCGCATAAACTTTATGCGCGCAGTTTAAACAAATTCAAGCGGATTCAGAACACGCACGAACAGAACAGAACAGAACAGAACAGAACGAACGGTGACAGCATAATATATATCATATATCTAAATAATTGCTTATTAGAGAAGAAAGTTATTAGAAAGGGAGTTTCCGTCACACAAAACCTAATTATAAATGAACTAGCTATTACCCGCGGCTTCGCTCGCGTGGCTCAAGGGAACAATAACTGAGTTTTATGTGAAAGATTGTCAATTATCAACTTAACTGTGACTGCCTGTTTGAGACATTTCACTCAGCGCTCTGAACTCTGCACTCTGAACTCTGAACCCTGCACTCTGAACTCTGAACTCTATACTCTGAACTCTGAACTCTGCACTCTGAACTCTAAACTCTGCACTCTGAACTCTGCACTCTGAACTCTGCACTCTGAACTCTGCACTCTGAACTCTGCACTCTGAACTCTGCACTCTGAATTATGCACTCTGAACTATGTACTCTGAACTCTGCACTCTGAACTGTGACCTCTGCACTCTGAACTCTGCACTCTGAAGTCTGAACTCTCCATTCTGAACTCTGAACTCTGAACTCTGCACTCTGAACTGTGACCTCTGCACTCTGAACTCTTCACTCTGAACTATGCACTCTGTACTCTGCACTCTAAACTCTGACCTCTGCACTCTGAACTCTGAAGTCTAAACTCTGCATTCTGAACTCTGAACTCTGAACTCTGCACTCTGAACTCTGCACTCTGAACCCTGCAGTCTGAACTCTGCACTCTGAACTCTGAACTCTGCACTCTGAATTCTTAACTCTGCACTTTGAACTCTGAACTCTGATTTCTGAACTCTGCACTCTGAACTCTAAACTCTGCACTCTGAACTCTTCACTCTGAACTCTGCCCTCTGTACTCTGAACTCTGAACTATGCACTCTGAACTCTGACCTCTGCACTCTGAACTCTGACCTCTGCACTCTGAACTCTGCACTCTGAAGTCTGAACTCTGCACTCTTAACTACTTATGCACTCTGAACTCTGAACTCTGCACTCTGAAGTCTGAACTCTCCATTCTGAACTCTGAACTCTGCACTCTGAACTCTGAACTCTGCACTCTGAACTCTGAACCCTGCACTCTGAAGTATGAACTCTGCACTCTGATCTCTGCACTCTGAAGTCTGATCTCTGAACTCGGAACTCGGAACTTTGCACTTTGAACTCTGAACTCTGCTTTCTGAATTCTGAACCCGAATATCTCTTCTATTCTATTTCTATTTTTTTTAAGTCATTGTTATCTTACTATTTACCCCCCAAAAAGAAAATTTTTGTTTTTTTTTCGTCTGCAAACTAAAAAACTACTGCCTTTTGTTTTAAGGTTTATATTTAAAAGTGATGTGTAACCGTGACTGACACCATGCGTTGTTACGAAGACAAAAGGTCTTAAATATAAATTATTGGTCTTATTATTAAAGGTCTTAAATATAATTAAACTGTAATGCCTTAGTTTTACGGTTTATATTTTAATATTAGTTTTCACTTCTATCGGCAGTCCTGACTGCCAATTTTTTTTACTTTAATGAGAACAACTTCCAAGAACACTTTCGCATTTATAATATTATTAGTATGACACGATGTTACTAAGGTAGCACATGTTACTTTCCTTGTCCTAAAATAAATCTTAACGTCGGCTAACCTGAACGTGGGCTAACCTGAACGTGGGCTAACTTGAATGCCAGGTAACTTGGACGTCGGCTAACTTGAACGTCGGCTAACTTGAAAGACGGCTAACCTGACCGACAACTAACCTGAACTTGTGCTAACCTGAACGTCGGCTAACCTGAACGTGGGCTAACCGGACGGGTATGATAACCTGAACGTGGGCTAACCTAAACGTCGGCTGACCTGAACGTGGGCTAACCGGAAGGTTATGATAACCTGAACGTGGGCTAATCTGAACGTGTGAACGTGGTAACGGTGAAACAAATGCAAGAAAAAGAGCATACTATCCCACAGGAACTGTTTGTTTTTCCGGGATAAAAAGTGGCCTATGTCACTCTCCAAGTCCTCAAATATACCCATGCAAAAAATCACGTCGATCCGTTGCGCCGTTGAAGCGTGATTGAAGAAAAATGCGAGAAAAAGAGCATGTTATCCCACAGGAACTGTTTGTTTTTCCGGGATAAAAAGTGGCCTATGTCACTCTCCAGGTCCTCAAATATACCCATGCAAAAAATCACGTCGATCCGTTGCGCCGTTGAAGCGTGATTGAAGAAAAATGCGAGAAAAATAGCATGTTATCCCACAGGAACTGTTTATTTTTCCGGGATAAAAAGTAGCCTATGTCCTTCCCCGGGATGCAACCTATCCCTGTACCAAATTTCATCAAAATCGGTTGAACGGTTGGGCCGTGAAAGCGTAGCAGACAGACAGACAGACAGACAGACAGACAGACAGACAGACAGACAGACACACTTTCGCATTTATAATATTAGTATGGATATGGATAGTATGGATGTAAAGACTAAAGATTAGGGCATGTTGCGACACTAAACTTTCGACTAGCGACAGTCATTTCTCAGACTGAGAAAGCTTGGCTTGGAGCACAGCTGGTGAAAACCTTGTGAGTTACGATACGACGCGTTCGAATTCGAGCATCTACTCGTACCAGCTGTCACGATTTGTGCGCGCCTTTATATCTAATCATGATCTTATTGTAAGACCGTCAAAACTCATAACTAATTATTGTTTACTTCCTAAGTTCCTAGTAAAGTCAATTAGGTAAGAAGTATACAAAAGATATATTTTAATAATAATATAATTAATTTGCTCAACAAGAATCAATTAGATTCAGGCGTCTACTTTCGTCAAAAGTGATGACACTCTTATAAAAAAGTATACAGATTGCTCGCCTAGAACTAACGTAGGTCGAAGAGACATCTTGTTTAGATTAGGTGGTAAATTTATAATTGTTTAACTGTCTGACTGGACATTATCATTATTAAACGTTCTATGGAGGGGATTTTCAGATATTCCAACGGAACCTGTATGAGCCTAAAGGGTGCGTTTCCACCAGAGATGTGCTACGTTGCTAAGCTACGGATGTGTATCAAACCCACCAATAGGAGCGCATCTTAGCTATGAAAATTAAGCGCTCCTATTTGTGGGTTTGATACACGTTCGTAGCTTAGAAACGTAGCACGTCTCTAGTGGAAAGGCACCCTAATCCTAGTGAAAAGCCTACCCCGGGATACAACCTACCGCTGCAGGGCTAGCATGGGCCGGAGATAAAAAATTTATCCCCCGATTTTATCCACTGACAAGAGATAAAATTAACTTATCCACTCCTCAGAGCACGGCAACAGGGGAGAGAAGTTTATCCCCGTTTGACATTTCACGGGGACTCGGGGGACTATTTATCCACCGTTATTTAGCGTTTTTATTTATTTATTTAGGAATAAAATTTTTATTCTTTCCTCGGGGAGAAAATTGTCTCGGCCCATGCTAGCCCTGCTGTACCAACTTTCATCAATATCGGTTGAACAGGTGGACCGTGAAAGCGTAGCAGACAGAGAGACACACTTTCGCATTTATAATATTTAAGTATGGATATGGATTGCAATTACTCGCCAATAACAGGCGAGATTTATCTACTTTACTAAACAATATCAGGATATCAAGTCATATCTAGACAATTATATTAGGTAACCGGGAAACGTAAAGTTACACGTTCTCTATAAAAGGCGGAACAGTGCAGTGAAAGTGCATCACGGTTATTGCGTTCGCGCAGCATTCAGAGTATTTTTCAGCGAGGGGAGAGAAACGTTAAGAAAGTGCCTAAAAGCAGGAGAAGGTAAAGTAAAATTTGAAAGCGCTACACAATAGCGCGTTGTCGAAATTGGAAAGTTGAGTAGTGCGCATTGATTGCGTAACAGCTCTTACGGAGTGCGGCGTGACGCTGACGAAAGGTACAATGTGACGTCACCGGCACGAAAGTGCATCAGCCCGCGCCCCTCCCGCTGCAGGGCAGCCGCGGGTGCACGTGTTCGCTGCTGCACCGCGCTTCCTGCATCTGAGGACTTTCTATTGGGAAACCGCGTTGACTTCTCGCCTCCACCGGCTCTGTTGGGAAATTCAACTCTCGCGCGCAACACGAAACGAGATGCATCTGATTGAGCAATGACGCGGTCCACTTTACAGCGCGCTTACACAATTAATAGAGAGGCTCAAGCGAGTATTATATTTGTGAGTGTTTCTATGGTTCTACCCACAGACTATTGACACCTGCACCGAATATAAGATACGTGTTAGTACCTAGTTATCAAAATGTTATAAGTAATATTTAGTAAGTATTTGACTGGTACTTACAGCTTCGATGCTATGAACTATCACCGGTTACTAATCCTGAAACAAAAAAAAAATTAATAGTACTTGAGTACATATATACTTAGTAATATTATTATTTTTAACAAAATATTATATGTATGGTTTTATAAACAATATAAGAGATTAGTAAAACGCAAAATGTGTCTGTCCTCGTTCGAAGATTTCCATCGGATATGGGCCTTTGAAAGTAGTTTCGATACTGTAATATATCGCTACTGGATGACATAAACAGTCGCGTAAAAAGACTGGATTATAGATGCAATATCTCAAATTTCGGCACTGACTGGTAGGTAAGTGAACCGTGGCTGAGTGGTCAAAGGCGCTCAGGGCGCGATTCCCAGAGAGACTAGGTTCAAATCCTGCCGCTGCCGCAAATTTTTGATATGTATTTATGTAAGTTTAGAATATAAGAGATTTTTAATAAAAACTAGACTAGACTACGTCCGCGTGGATTGATGTTTTCTGGTTCCCGCGGAAACTCTTTAATTTTCCGTGATTAAAAGTAGCCTTTGTGCTATTCCAGACTATAATACATCTTTGTGCCAAATTTCATCCAAATCCATTTAGCCGTTCTGGCGTGATTGATCAGATTGTAAAATTTACTAATTACTTACTTATGAGCTAAAATAATGAAATCGAATCTGACATAGGGTAAGGTAAAATGGGTGATCTGTGAGTAAGCAACATACTCGAGTAATATCGGATAAAATAAGGCATGTTAAAAACAGTATTCAAATTACACATTATGCAAGAAACTTATGAAGTTAAACATGGTTAAAACAAATAACCCTCATTTAACGCAAGTAGTCAATGAACATATTAATGAATAAATACAGTCAAATATTCTTTCTTTAATTATAATATAATTAATGAGGCTTCAAAAATATTGCAATTCCCAGTATGTACCTACTTACCTACTATACAAATGTCACGCTGATTGACCAATAAGTGAGAGAGGTTAAAAAATTGAGGTCTTAGCTACGCAGGACGCTCCTCAAAGCAGCTCATGGTTGAATTGAACATGTACAGTATTCAAATAACCCTACGCGTTTGAATTTATCTCTTTACCCACCATCATAAGGTTGATAATTCTTTATCAAATTAAAAGCAGTTCCTAATTGTAGGATTGAGAACGGCTAGTGATTAATCGTCAATTTTGCCTTTAAGCTCTAATAAATAGAGTTCGATTTTCTTTAAACCGCATCGGCATTCAAGAAGTAGGTTGAGACAACGCACACAGAGATAGATTGCACTTGTATAATATCAAAAACGCTCATTTATGTCACGAGATGCGCAAATGTATACAAAAACTATAATTTAAAAAATTCCATCAATGTCTTTATTTTCGTTAATTATTGCTCTAAGTTAGTAAACATTTCGAAGTAGGTACATATTATTTTAAAACAGATTTAAAAAACGTCTTTAGACAATTTCAAAATTGAATTAAAGGGAGATTATATCGAAACATCAAACCGCTTTAGAAAGTAAGTACCTACCTAGCAATTAGCATCGGGAAAGTTGTTTCAAGCCGAATAGATTTAAATTGAAAAGCAATGCTCGACTAAGTTTCCTAGGCCATAAATACTATCAGAAAATCGAGCGGCTTGCGTACTTTCTAGTGGTGTAGTGGGCTAAAGTTACGATCTCTGGTGATATAATAATAACTGTTTCGCAAAACAACCCGCACCCAAAACGCCTACGCAAGCAGCTGCGTTTACTTCGCTATTAGGGATAGGGTGTGCAAGGCGCAAGCACGAAGGACAAAAACAGACACGAAAGCGGACATTTTAAATATCTACTGTTCATATTTTGGGAAATCATAAAATATTAAAAGTAAGTACTTACATACTTAAGTTGAAAAAGATTTTAGCTCTTAATTGAAAATTGATAGCGTTGATTCCCTTATTATTGGAAATGTGATATTTTTCTGAAAAACTTTGTTGGAAAACAAACTTTTAAATTGTGTAAAACAATAGGTACATTATGCCGATGCGTTAGTAATGCAATAAATTATGCATACATAAGTACTAAAAGACAGATAAATCGCAAGAGATCTCGACGAGAAATACGTTCACCGTCCTAGATGTGCGGTAGGTAGGTACTTTCGTTTTGAAATCGGCTCGTACAATTGGCCGTATCGAGATAAAAGCGGACCAGCTGCACGGAGAACGGTGGCTGAACGCATTCCAAAGTTTCTAATATATCCTTTGCCTCCAAATCTTCAAGGTGTTAACCTGTACACGGAAATCGCAATGATTGTCGAGAGCATGAAATTGTTTAAGACTTAAGTGAATAATTGGCACCGGAACCTTCAATAAAACTGAGGCACAATGAGCAGAATAAATTTTCGGTAGTGAATGCGATCGTCGCGTAGGTCAGCCGCAGATATTGTATGATGCCCACGACTTCGTCCGCGTGGATCAAGGTTTTTTGATTCCCGCGGGAACTCCTTAATTTTCCGGGATATAACCTACCTCTATACCAGCAAAATCGGTTAAAAAGATGGGCCGGGAAAGCGTAGCAGACAGACAGACAGACATACAAACTTTCGCATTTATAATATTAGTATGGACTTATAATAATTGTATGTGTTAGTTATCTTCTTATCTTCTTCAAACTTCAGGGGTTAGGGGAGTTCTTAGAGATTATAAATCCCGTCTTTCGTAATCATTTCTGATTTTAGATATTGGCTCTCATTCAGATTTTCAGCAGGAAAGTCAGGTTAGATACTGTTAGATACAGTACTCGTAGAATACAATGAATAAACGCCTCAAGGCAAAAGTATAGCAATTCGTGAAAAGAAAATATTGCTTATAAAAGTTATATTTTATCATATTATGATCAAAGTGTTAATTTAAGGAGAGGTTAAGAAAAATTTATAAAATAAAAAAATTTAAGTAAGTACTAAGTTTATCTAAACAAATAAAACAATTAAATTGATACTTAATTAATCTATATACAAAATAAATTATCCTATCTTCTGATCAATCAACGCCTTATAAACGCACAACTAAAACAGCTGAGGTTAGAAGTTTCTTAACTGAAATTGACAGTAAGTAGGTCCCTTTTATGACGTAGGCAATCACTAATAAAGAATTTTCAGATATTCCACCTCTAAAGGGATCAAGGGATGACAGTTTGTACGATAAAAACATTTTTCAAGTCATATCCATGAAAATTGGTATTTGGGCTTCCGGATAAAATAAACGATACGAGTTTCAGATTAAAAGACATTTCACCCGAATAAAGTAGGGTCAGTAATTTGTATAAAGGTTCCCTGCATTCTTTGATTGAGTAGCGATTCATATTGCGGTCAGTAAAAATACATACATATAGATTCTACAAACATATTATTATTGTCATCTAATTGCTAGGTAATAAACAACAAAAAGAAAGTAATTTTTTAAAAAAATATGTATAATTCTAAGGTTTAGGCGAGGCCGTGACTGTCGAAATTCATACTACACGGTTGGACCGTGACACAATTTAGTAGAGCATTCATTTTGTATTCGCCACTCTATCTTGTCTGTGTACTATTGTCATGAAATGATACACATTGCAAATCAGAAATTCGATAAAGTATTCAATTTTAATAACATACTAGTCGTTAGTGAATAGTTAATTAAACTATACCATGAAAATTTAAAGCGAATGTTAATGATATTGTATTCAATATTTAACCTTTTGCGAAGGGAACGTGATACAACACGGGCACATTAAATTCTGTGTCATTTATGTAGTTAGTGTGCGCCAGATTTCATAAGCGATCTCTCAGCTCTCTGTACCCTGATCTAGGTTAGGTGGTCGACATCAGCAACGGCTGTATCGAGCGCGTCCGATGTTAACCTACATACATCCGTGGCACACATAGAGCTACCGAGCTGGGGTCGAGTGAACCCGTGGCCGTATGTCAAATTCATGACCCCGCCCCCTACCTCTAATCTCCTCATGGCTCGTGTGCAGTTGCCTGGGTAGTGGGTAGACACTGTTATTGTGCTCTATAATATGTTGTGCATAAAATACTCCAGGTGAAATACGGAAAACTCTCCAGCTTTCCGTAGTAGCTGGGAGTCTGGGGAAAAATTACAGTATAGAATTGAGGTTCCTCCGAAGATCTCCTCATTGATGGATTTCGTGACTGAGGAGGGAATCAAGTAAAACTAAACTAAGATTTTAAATTTCCAGATTGTATGTGTGTGTACTCGAGCGGTTAGCAGTTAATTTCATAAATTAATTAACGTATAGATGCATGCTGCATGCATGATACATTAACTATGAGAAACTAGTATTTAAAATCTATATTTCTTCAGAACCGCTGACGACAGCTATTCTATTATACAAAATGGTTTTAAATAGGTACTTTACAAAAATTATATAGCGCTTGAAGTTCAACCTATTAATTTTGCATCAAACCATTCGTTACACGTTTTTCACAGCAATTATTTGCTTTGTTCGTTAATTTGCTGAATGAATAACTGTTTACTGCGCTTTATCTAGACAAATAAATAACATTTTTAACAACCTAGTAGGTGGTGTACCTACAGAATACCTGAACTTATAATTACTGAACCAATAAATAAACCATCTAACATTAATGTGATAAAGAGCGTTGTTTAATAAATAATTATGGTTAGTGACGATGCATCACTTGTCTTTTCTCACACCTCAGCGTAGCAAAAATAGATTCAAGGTTTGATTAGATTTTTATTCACTTAGTTTCTATTAAATTTATTTCTTTACTATATTTTTCCCAACACTTCGTTCGCTGGATAAAGTTTTTTTTAAAGATCCCAGAAAGAGGCAGTTGGGATTTTTCAAAACTGAGTACTTTCTTAGAAGGGCAACTTTCTACATTGCAGGGCAAACTAACTAAAAGAAAAATCTCAATTTTCGAATCCAAGGGGTTTTTTTTTTAGTTAGTTCAGCTGTAAGATGATAGATAATAATATTATGTTAGAAAGTCAGTTTGGGGTCGCCGTGCGTCGCGTTCCACAGTGTCACGTGGGTTAATGCAATGACGTCTTCTCTGTTCCTGCTTGATAATGGACCTCGCACTGGCAAGTACACCATTAGCACTTGGCAGACCCTCCCAGGTGTACGGGCAGGCCGTACAAGACCGCTGAAAAACTCTGGAAATCCGAGAATCGAGATCTATATGTGTCACGAGTGGACTAAAGGTGACGAGGTATTAGGTATATGTATACTTTATACCTCTAGAAATAGGTACCTACTTGGTTTCCCCAATTTTAGGTGACATGTGGAACAGACCTGATAGTTACTTGAATGCCTACCCGTGTGCAATGGTGCAGTCATCAAGGGTCAACGCCCTGCCTGCAAACTACTAACTACTGCCACAAATCAATAAACTGATTTGTACAACACATAATATATAATATACAGTATATATCTTATCTTTAATGTACATGATCATGTCCTATATTGCATACACAAACTCCTCGCATGCATTGCATCGATTGAAGATTCCTGGCAGGCATATTACTTACATAACATTGTATTTATGAAATTATTCGTTAAAATTGTAGCAATGATTATAATTTAATTATAACTAGCTTTTGCCCGCAGCTTTGCTCTCGTTAAGTCTCGATTTTATGAATAGAATTTTGAAAAATCCTGTCTTAGCGGATGCCTACGTCATAATAGTGTACCTGCTCATAATAGGTAATAGGTACCCGTACGCCAAAAAGAAATCAGCCCGATTCGTCCAATGGTTTGAGCTGTGCGATGATATTATATCAGTTAGTCAGTCAGACACGCTTCACGATTTCCTTTTATATATTTAAAAAGAAGACTAGGATGAACATGAGAAAAATAAGCTCATTGTTGCTTGAAAATGATTTTTTTTGTTTAAGGACCGTAGGTACCGTGGTAGGCCTACCTAATTGAATCAGACTCGGAGACTTAGATAGGATGGGAGAGGATAGTGCTTTTAGTATCCTTTAGTTAATCAATAGAAAAAGGTTTACTAGGTATCACTGGATGGACGAATCATCGAAAAACAAGCCCTCTGTAGATTCGATTGGCATGAAACGGTGCAGGACAGGCATGATTGGAAACTCCAAGGGTCGGAGGTCGAAAACCTGATTGGGCTACTGAGCCAGTGATGAAGAAAAGCCTTCTGAGTATGCCCCAGTAGCGATACGAATCGAATGAAAAGTTTAGTCTGATAAAAAATGAAATGGCGCAGGGAGGGGAAAACAAGAATAAAAGGCCCATAAAGCTTTAATACGAGTATAATATTGTAAATAACCCACTCGTTTTATCCACACGACCCACGGAGAAGTGATAACCATCAGTAAGGTGGTTTACGTGACACGATGCACATGGACGCGTACAGTAATTCTGAACTGTGAGTAGGTATGGAACGTAAAAAGTCGCAGATTTTGGACCGAGGTTCGAACAATAAAATCCATTTACCATCAGTGCAGCGCTATTATGTAATTCTGCATAGGTGTAGGTATTATCTACTGTAAATGTTTCTCTAAGTATATAATTTTTATAAATTTTAAAGAAACTCAACAAGACGTGTATATCAGGTGCTATTCTCATAAGTCAGGACAATATGACTACCTTCCCCTCCAAGAGCAAAGCTTCTGCTTAAGCACCTGGTATGACAATAGCGCAACATGTTACGAAGTAAGGCTATCGGCCGGTTTCTGAATTGAGAATTTCATGTTGAGTCTGTCTCAAAGACCACATAAGTGTGACTTACGTACTACTTAGGCAAATTTTTGTTTCTGAATTGATATTTTGTAAGCTTTGAGAATTGGAGCTTGAGAAATTTCAAATTTGACAGTTTCGAAACTTAAATCCATGCTTAACTGCAAAATTGCGTTTCAGAGCGCATTTGACAGTGCTCAAAGTCCTCTAATCTCAAAGTTGAGTGCGTAATATTTAAGTAACGAATTTCGGCTACTTAAACTATATTCACACTAGATAATGCACGCGACTTCGTCCGTGGATTAAGGTTTTTTTGATTCCCGCGTGTTAACTCTTTAATTTTCCGGGATATAAACTATCCCTATACCAAATTTCATCAAAATCGGTGAAACAGATGAGCCGTGAAAGCGTAGCAGACAGACAGACACACTCTCGAATTTATAATATTAGTATGGATTTGCGATTTCTAGTGAAGATTCTTCGTTGGCATCTTTTGACGCTCCCTGTCGCAGTGGCGATCACTGTGGTCTTATTAAGGGAGTTCACGGGTTCGATTTCCGGCAATTCGATTTAAGAATTTACAATTTCTGAGTTGTGGGAGGCTTCCTTCATAGGTGTAGAAATCTATGAGTTTAATATAACTGCCATACCACTAACAATTTAGCCCGCTACCATCTTAGATTGCATCATCACTTATCATCAGGTGAGATCGCAGTTGGGCTAACTTGTAGTGGGATTTAAAAAATCTTTGGAGAAGCCCGAGGTACTCGTAGATGCCTATGTGGTACAAGATGATGAACCTGTTGAAGAACGAAATGATGTCCTGTCTTTGCCCCAAGCTCATTAGTAGAAAGTTATTTTACAAATAACTACATAACAATAACTTCTGTAATCACATAATCACATAATAAATATTATAAATGCGAAAGTTTGGATGGATGTATGGATGTGTGGATGTATGGATGTTTGTTACTCAATCACGCTCCAACGGCTGTACGGATCTGGATGAAATTTGGCACAGAGATAGATTATAGTCTGGAATGGCACATAGGCTACTTTTTATCCCGGAAAATTAAAGAGTTCCCGCGGGAACTGAAAAACCTCAATCCACGCGAACGAAGTCGCGGGCATCAGCTAGTAAGTAATATTTTGTTAGAAATTAGGAACTCTTTGTTGGATTTTTTAATTTTGTTTTATTTTACAAATAACTCAGCATAATATAACATTTCTGGGTAATAAATATAATATGATATTATCACATTATCATCAGTTGTGGCGATAATTGAAGATCCACCAGGCAGCTTTACTCTTCATCTCTTGGTCCTGTGGTACATAGGCTATTGTATTGTTTAATTATTACAATCCGCTCTTCCTTCTTTTTTTGCAAGTAGAATGTCCCTGTCTTTTTGCATTCTATCACACCTTGTAATCTGTGGATAGAACATTTATTGATGACTTACATATAAAACACATAAATAATATGCATTTTATCATTGATGTAGAATTTTAGTAGGTACCTATACCACAGAATAGGTAATAGTAGTAACCTATACCCTGTTATTCAAAGAAAACAATAACATTATTCGAAGTTCGTTGCCAGTTGGTTTGGTTGTCTTGTGACTGGACAAATTTCCATTTCTAAGTAGAGTTACATACGAACTAACTACTAATTGTGGTCATGTAAAATTAACCCTCGAATATTGTACTAAACCAGGAGAAAAGCTGGCCTACGAGTAAGGGGATGATATAAAGATTAGGTACTTACTTTGCTACTACTGTTTTCTTTCCCCACGTTAGTGAAGTTGGGATATATTTTTTTCTTTTCTCTATCCATTTTATAAATATTTGAGAATAATTACAAATAAAAACAGAAGTCAAGATTTGGAAAATTTTGTAAACAAATCCGTTTGTCAAACTTTTGACGCTTCTGTCACAATGTTATGTCGTACGTTCCATTTCTTTATCCCGGTTATTTGAAATCAAACGCACATCAGAGTTTTTATGAGATAAAAGCCTGAAATATTTGAAATTCATAATTTTCTAAATAAAATTCTATAAAATTTTTCTTCTTGAATCATATTGAATAATAAAATTTAACAAAATTAGAAATAAATATTATTTTCGGTCAATACCGGTTTTTCTACGTGTAGCGAAACGCAAAGGCAATGTTGGAGAATACTCAGGGACGATTGGAGAAATACTTAGCTAATTACAATTTGGGAAATTCTAATTTTATCGTGTGAAACACAAAAAACTTAAGTGTTACTCAAATATTTAAACAAAACTCAGCTGATTTTTGCTTGAATGCTTAATTCAGAAACCGGCCGTATGTATTATAATCTGAGCAACAAATGAGATTTGAACCGACTACCCTTTCGATTTCAATTGCCGCTTTTCCGCTATTCCTGCTCAAGTGAGAGATTTGTTGACCGCTATGATAGCGGAAACGGAAAACCCTAGTGTCCAACAGAAGTCTTAATAAAATTAAATTGCAGAAGACAGAATGTCAGTGACATAGGTATGGGCGACAGGCGTATATTTAAGAAGTACGTCCATGCACATAGTTAAATCGTGTATTACTGTACAATTGTCATTAAAAAGTGCAATCAATTTTTACAACTCATGTTATGAAAATAAATACGATAATCGATATAACTGAGAGATAATATACCAACCTAATTATAGCAAAGCTTTTATAGACCAGGGTAGAAGCCTTTAAAAATAATAAAAAGTGAAAAAAAATAATAGTAGGATGAAACCCATTAGAAAAGGAGGGGAATATTATAAAAATGAAAGGAAAAATAATTTACGGGCGATCTGAGGTCGGGAAGGGGATGGGGGGGGGGGGGGGGTTTTAAGGGTAAAAAACGGGTTTTCTCGATTTCCGGCAAAACTAAAAGTCCTATCGAAAAAAGTCATATGGCAAAGTTGTAGGTAATAAAAAGATCTAAAACTTTTGTATTTACACTTTTTTCACATAACCTCAAAATTTATGTGAAAAATTCAAAAAACCAAGTTTTTGATTTTTTATTTTTATCTTTTACAAATAATCTTTTTTTTTAACGAAATTTGGTGAAAACTTACCTTTTTATGTCCCAAATACGCTGTAATTTATTTGAGTAAAAATATTTATTTTTTCACCTTATTTTGAATTAATATCGAAAAAGCACCCTAATTTTCAATCGAAAATTCACCCGTCAAAATATCAGCTTTTTTCAAAAAGTTGGTATGTTTTCTGTTCGTTGAAATCTCTACTTTCCGATGGTGAAAAAAAATATATATGTTACTATAGTAAATCTTCTCAGAAAATGCAAAAATCGAAAATCGAAAACTCGAATTCGAATTTTTTTTTTTAATTATTATAAATCATTTTGAGCTATTTATTAAAATTTACACTTTAATTACTCGAAAAACGTTAGATTACATGTTAAATTGATAAAAAAAAATTGCAAATCAAAATATACTACTATAATTAACAAACAAATAAGTTAATAAAATTAATATTTATGTAATCTAACGTTTTTCGAGTAATTAAAGTGTAAAATTTAATAAATAGCTCAAAATTATATATTATAATTTAAAAAAAAATTTCGAATTCGAGTTTTCGATTTTCGATTTTTGCATTTTCTGAGAAGATTTACTATAGTAACATATATATTTTTTTTCACCATCGGAAAGTAGAGATTTCAACGAACAGAAAACATACCAACTTTTTGAAAAAAGCTGATATTTTGACGGGTGAATTTTCGATTGAAAATTAGGGTGCTTTTTCGGTATTAATTCAAAATAAGGTGAAAAAATAAATATTTTTACTCAAATAAATTACAGCGTATTTGGGACATAAAAAGGTAAGTTTTCACCAAATTTCGTTAAAAAAAAAAATTATTTGTAAAAGATAAAAATAAAAAATCAAAAACTTGGTTTTTTGAATTTTTCACATAAATTTTGAGGTTATGTGAAAAAAGTGTTAATACAAAAGTTTTAGATCTTTTTATTACCTACAACTTTGCCATTTAAGTTTTTTCGATAGGACTTTTAGTTTTGCCGGAAATCGAGAAAACCCGTTTTTTACCCTTAAAACCCCCCCCATCCCCTTCCCGACCTCAGATCGCCCGTAAATTATTTTTCCTTTCATTTTTATAATATTCCCCTCCTTTTCTAATGGGTTTCATAATACTATTATTTTTTTTGGTTTTAAAAATTATCGACCCTGGTCTATTATGCGAAGCACGCGATCGTATGCGACAATGCAAGTCGTCCATGCAGGGAGTTCGACGGCCCCAGGCGAGTTAACCGACGGATACTGACCCGTCCCGAAACGCGCTCCACAATCCACTAGCACTACCTACAGCTCTGATTGACATATTTTGTAGTACTTGGTAAGATGCAATACCAAGTCATGCGTGATGCGAGCAGTGCGTTTCCACCAGAAATGTGCTACGTTGCTAAGCTACAGATGTGTTTGACGCACATCTGTACCCACCAATATATTTCATACTAGCTGATGCCCGCGACTTCGTCCGCGTAGATTGAGGTTTTTTGGTTCCCGCGGGAACTGTAACTTTCCGGGATAAAAAGTAGCCTATGTGTTATTCCAGACTATAATCTATCTCTGTGCCAAATTTAATGCAGATCATCCGTTTAGCCGTTCTGGCATACAACAACAATATAGTAACAAACATCCATCCATCCATACATCCACCCAAACTTTCGCATTTAATATTAGTATAGGTATATAGAAGATGTAAGATCGAAACGCACCCTTAGCTGAGTCCGCTCAGTCCGGTGACGCTTAGCAGTGCACCCTTAGCAGAGCCATCAATGTCTACCTATCTTATTTAGTGCGTTGATGATTTACGTTGGAGTTCTTAGGATTCATTGGATTTTTTTTGTTATACCTACCATTTGAGGCATGACACTCGACGAGTAAAGACTATTTATCACAGTTTTAATAAATAGTTACGTATAGGATTAGCAGTTATAAAGCGAAATATGGAAATTATAGTCTTTTGAGTTTGAATAATTACTTAAGTACTGCGCAGTGCATTTATTAATGTTCAAATAAACATCTAACTACATTGTTACAATTTGTACCTAAATGTAATTTCATTACATTAAACCACGAGCTAAACACGCCTGAAACAGTTCTGATAAACGATACGATACATCGTAATGATAAGTTATCGTTAAATTGATAGAAACGTCATGCTCATTGCAGCCATGTGCTTGGTGATAATGTTACCTAATAAAGAAAAAGAAAAAATATTTGCGTTTCACTTTCAAATTATATTTTTCACCATTCTGAAGAACGGTTAAAGAGTGGGAAATGTAGGAAATTTTGTCAAAAAGGCATCCATTATCATACTAATAATATTTTAAATGCGAAAGTGTGTTTGTTTGTTCGCTTATCCTTCAATCAACAGAGCAACGGATCGACGTGATTTTTTGCATGGGTATATAGTTGAGGACCTGGAGAGTGATATAGGCTGTTTATCCCAGAAAATTGTGGAGTTCCCGTGGAAATCAAAAAACTTGAACCACGCGAACGTGGTCGCAGTCATCAGCTAGTCAAAAATAAAGGTCTAAATTAAAGGCATTTTGTGACTACCCAATTCATCTCACTGAATCGAGCACGTATACTTATGTTTGCCTAGGCTATCGGCCCTAAAACCAACGCCGAAGCCAAAAAATCTGCCCCCTACGACTCTACTCCGTGTAGTCCAGCACTCATTGGCTAAACTGAAGATCAAACAATAAAAGATCCTACGAATATTATGAATGTGAAAGTTTGTATGTTTGTGTAAGTTTGGATATTTGTTACTCCTTCACGCCGCAATGACTGAACCAATTTGGCTGACATTTGTTTGGAATGATAGCTCATGAATTAATACTTTAGGCTACATTTTATCCCAGTAAATTAAAGAGTTCCCGCGGGAACCAAAAAACCTCAATCCACGTAGAAGTCACGCATCATTTAGTCATACAATAAATTAATAATAATTTAATATTATGATGCAAGCAAATTTGAGGCGAATGGATTTATTAGAACATCTGCTTAGTGCCTTTTTGTTCTAGTTCTACAAGCATACTTGAATGTTCGCACTCTGAACTTCTCGTGCGTTGATCCTGTGCGGCACTTGGCAGACATAAAACTTAAATAAGTAGACAAATGACTGGCAGACTATAATTTCCGCATTTGAACTTTATTTTCTTGGCTCACATTTATTATGTGTACCTATTCTGTTTTTAAGGGTAGTATCAAAATAAGATTTCGTGTAGCTCAACCAAGTCAAGATCGTATGTAAAATAAGCTTGTTTAATGTAACGAATACAAAATTCAAGATTTCAGCTTTTTTTCCATCCCAACCTTGGACTCAATAAAAGCATCAGCACAAAATAGTTATCATGGTTAAATATTGCGCAAGTCGTCGTCAACCAAGTACCGACAGAACTCTCTCTTCACATAGAGGTCTCCTCTAACTTATAATTCAATGTCCTGTAAGGATTTCCATGCGCCGCAGAACGGTTACCTGTTCCGTCCTGCTATGTAAAACTGAACGGATTAGCATCTATATACTCAATCTGGCAAAGTTTTACGAGCCTATTTAAAATCGTAATTATGTGCTGCCTGTTGGGTAAATTATATCATTCGGGCCGAATCTATGACGGTTCGATATTACAAAGAAACGCTTCCAGAAAAAGTATGTAGGGCCCCGTTCCTTTGGCTCGTCTTGGCGGGGGCACTTCTGTGCCTCCAGAGTCCATATCTAACCAATATTAAAAGGTTAGTTCCTACCTACATACATAAGGTATAACAAAGATGAAGTATCTTAAGGGAATTAACCGAAACCCCGTCAAAGGATCGTTTCGCCGCAAAATATTATACGAGGCGAGGCACAGTTGGACGGGCGACCTAGAAACGAGAGGATTTCATTTACCGCGCTCGGCAGCGGCGCCCCTAATATCCTTGAGAAAACTTATTCAAGGCCTACCAGTTTCCGGAAGTGTCCTTCGAACGAAAAGCCTTGTTTAATGCCTCGGCGTAGTCAATTTACCTAACTTAGATACGTTAGTCAAGTACTAAGTTAGCTACCTAACTTAGTAGGTACTTGACTAAAATAATAATGATGTAAGAGTAGTATGTTATTCGCCGGTTCTGCCCCACTCGCCTGCCCTCCCCCACCCACACCTCCCCGCTACGGTTTTGCGTACTGCTTGCCGCTAAAAAAAAAAAAAAAAAAAAAAAAAAAAAAAAAAAAAAAAAAAAAAGGTTTAGCCCCCCATTTGAATCGTTTGCGCGCACTCTCGTACTCGTATGTAGCATAGTTTCGGAGATAGCTTTTTGCAGCGGTGCTCGTTGTTCGTTAATGACATGGGTAATTAGATAACGAACTCGGACGCTACGCTTAATCACCTGTCCATTCACAATGGCCTCGAAGTAACTCCAACTTGCTAATCCATACTAATATTATAAATGCGAAAGTGTGTCTGTCTGTCTGACTGTCTGTCTGTCTGCTACGCTTTCCCGGCCCATCTTTTTAACCGATTATGCTGAAATTTGGTATAGAGGTCCACGCGGACGGAGTCGCGGGAATCATCTAGTGACTAATATGCAAGGTTCAATGAAAGGAAACATTCTTTTACGGTTTTATTTCATACTAGCGATCCGGCCCGGCTTCGTTCGGGCAGCACTAATAATCCTAATCTATATATTTTATAAAATTCAAAGTCCTGACTGACTGACTGACTGACTGACTTATATATCAACGCATAGCCTAAACCGCTGGGGTAAGAAATACGTGTTTCACAGTTTTTGAAAATTCTACCCCCGAAGGGTTGAAATAAGGGGTGAAAATCCTTCATTTCTCAAGATATTTGTCAAGTTATATCAACGAAACTTGGTATTTTGGCTTTCAGTAATAATTAAAGAAGAATGTATGGCACAGTTTTTCAAAATTTCACCCCCAAACGGGAATAATAGGGGTTGAAAATTGATACGTAAGTCCTTCATTTCTCAAGTTATAGCCATGAAACTTAGCATTTGGGCTTCTGGTTAAATATAAAGAAGTACGTGTTTCACCATTTTTTGAAAATTCGATCCCCAAGGACGTTAAATAGAGAGTTTGTCCTTCAATCACGCCGCAAAAGAGCAACGGATCACGTGATTTTTTGCATGAGTATAGTTGAGGACCTGGAGAGTGACATAGACTATTTTTAAAACCGGAAAACTAAGGAGTGCCTGTGGGGAAAAAAACTTAAACCACACGGACGAAGTCGCGTGCTTAGTGAGCTAATCACTGACTCACTGACTAATCCCGATATCTCAGGAACTATAAAACATACAGACTTGAAATTTGGAAGGTAGATTCCTTCTATAGTGTAGACGTCAGCAAAGAAACGGTTTTGAGAAAATTCACCCCTAAGGGGTTGAAATGGGGGTTGGAAGTTTGTATGAAAGTCCTTTGTTTTTGAAGTTAGACACATGAAAATTGTCATTTAAGTTATTAGTTTGAAATAATAAAAATCTGTATAAGCAATTTTTCGAAAATCTACCCCAAAGAGGGTGAAATGTTGGTTGGAAGTTTGTATGAAATTTCTATGTTTTTGAAGTTAGAGACTTGCAAATCGGGATTTAGGTTATAAGTTTTAAGTAATAATAAACACCTGCATAAGCTATATAAAGCCTCTTTAGATAGACTTTTTGCAGCAGGAAAATTTCATAATCTCATAGGAAATCAAAAATTGTACGCGGACGAAGTCGCGGGCGACCTCTAGTAGTCTATACCTATTATACCCATTGGGCAGGTTTTACATTTCAATATTACATTGTAAGAGTACGCCCTTTCCTCACCACAGCCGCCAGCCCTCAGATTATTATATTCCATTTTCCCTTACACGTTACATTATTTCTATGATATCTCATAAGATATTCATCTAAATTAAATGATGTAAAAGACAATTTTTATCTTAATTAGATACTTGAGATGAATAACATATTTATTTTGATAAGGATTCATACTATGTCGGTAAAAACACCTTCGCAAGTAAAGCATTGGTTTAGACCAAATTTGAAAATCACAGAAATGGTTATTGTGAGTCAACATTAAAAGATAGATACACGCTGTCGCGGACTTTTTTTTAGAACTTTTTGAGAGGAACAATTTCCCGCTACATTGTTTTCGTGTAACTTTAACTATTTACGCAGCGCACGCCACGTAAGCTCTCAAAAGAGACGATTTTTTCAGACTTGGTTCACATTATTGCAATTCTCGTAAGGATCTCTAATTTTTTTGAAAATAAAATATAGCCTATGTTACTCGCTGATAATGTAGCTGTCTATAGGTGAAAGAATTTTTAAAATCGGTTGAATAGTTTTTGAGTTTATCCATTACAAACAAACAAACAAACAAATCTTTCCTCTTTATAATATTAGTTTAGATTTATTTCTCTTTAAATAGTTTTTTAAATAATCTATCCACTAACATATCATTCTCTAGCGTGTTATTATTGAATACATTTAAAAAATCCTGAGTTCTATAACCCAAATACATGTAATACAAATAGGTAATACAATATTGACCACATACTAAAGTGAAGTCGTTTTGTATTCTTCTCGTACTGTACCGCCATCCCCTGGAATATCTTTTCAGAAACTGTCAATGATATTTAGTCGGTGCTCGCCCATATGAATCAAAATACTGACCAAGAATCAAAATGCTTATTATATAACTCGGGGTTGAAACATAAATTGGTAATCGGTTCGCAGCATATGCATTGTGTTCAATACTTGGATGGATTTTGCTTAGATACGACTTTATCTCTAAGGTATTCATGTTACCTACGTGACAGATACAGATATCTTAACGCTGCAATGGATCATACATGAATGTGGATATAGAATGTACTTTATCTTATAACTTAATATAAAAATAAAAGATATATTCATTTTACAAGTGTTTTATTACATATAAATCTTATAATTAAAAAAAAAAATACAAGTTTTGACTTAACTTATTTGCAATATAGTGTATCTTAACTGCTATAGTCAACTGTTACATTACGATTTCTATCAATTTCAATGACATTATCAAACTCTGCATGAACTATACAGTTGATAGCCTTTTGCATATTGTTCCCTAGATATTCCGTTCCCTTCATTAAAAAAATGGATTCCCGTTCCTGAGAAATATGTATGATAGGCTGAACTGAAAGTATTATTACTGAATGATGGTTGCAAAGCTTTTGAAGGTATTTGTTGACCATCAATATACAAACTAAATGTATTCATCTGATAATTTTCAAAGTTGAATGGATTTTTTGTAAGAGTTCCATTAAATGCTGCATTACTAACAAATCCGACAATACATCTTTTAGGAACTTGACCAAGAAAAATATTATCGAGTGTTTTACCCTGAAACCCTGAAGGAATTGTTAAAACTTTAACTTCCGCTCGAGTTATTGGATATTTTGCAGTAGCAGATGCTAAAACTTTTTGATGTGCAAGCAATACAGTTGGATTTATCCGCGCGCGCCGAACTATAAGTCACATCGACGGTTACAAACAGCATTTCGTAAAAACGTTCCTTGAATGATTAACTAATTGCTCTTTGTTAAGCTACTCGCTGCTGTATTGGAGTGCATGGAAACTTCTTATGCGTTATAAATACAATTTATTATTTTTCAAATATTGACCGTGATAGTACTCACCATACTACTATTTTTTTCTAAAATTGAGAAATTAGAAAACCACCAACAAAATGATTGCAGTCATGTTATTACAGAATTACCAAACAATGAACTTACTAAAATATTCTTGTATTGAATTATCACATTCTTTACAGAAACTACTTTTGAAACTTCGTATCTCTCATGGGTACAATTTATTCTCTTTCAAATGTTGACTTCAATAAACTACTCAGCAACAATCATCCTCTGCTGTATTACTATTCAATTAATTAAAAAAAATCACAACTTCTGTAACCTCTAAACTTTATATTATATTGTCCACAAACTGAAGTATAAAAATTTTGTATCCTTCTTCTATTGAAATACCACATTATTTACAGAAACTGCTTTTGAAACTTCGTATCTCTCATGGCTACAATTTACTTTCTTTTAAATGTTGACTTAAATAAACTACTCAACAACATATCATTCTCTACTGTATTACTATTAAATGAATAAAAAAATCACAACTTCTGTAACCTCTAAACATAAAATACATTATACTATATTGTCCACAAACTGAAGTGTAATAATTTTGTATCATTCTTCTATTGAGATACCACATTCTTATCTGAAACTGCTTATGAAACTTTGTATCTATCAAATCAATTTGTCTCTTTCAAATGTTGACTTCAATAAACTTCTCAACAGCAATCATTCTCTACTGTATTACTATTCAATTAATAAAAAAATCACAACTTCTGTAACCTCTAAACATTATACTATATTGTCCACAAACTGAAGTGTAATAATTTTGAATCCTTCTTCTATTAAAATACCACATTCTTATCAGAAACTGACAAACTCGTTTGACTTTCAAACATCAAATTATATTGTTTTCCGTGGAAACGATCTAAATATTTTCCTGAATTCAATATGTGATACTTTTACAAATAAAATTAGTTCTTTTGAGACAAAATATTGTGGTTGGAGCTTAACAACATAAAATGCTTATTAAATTTCGCGATAGTACTCACCATACTACTACATTTTTCTCAAATTGAGAAATAAGAAAACCACCAACAAAATGATTGCATTCATGTTATTACAGAATTACCAAAACAATGAACTCACTAAAAAAATTTGTTCAGGCCGCCATCAAACGATAAAATAAAATTTGATAAGTTTAATAAAAAGTTGAGAATACCATTTGTAATATATACCGATTTCGAAGCCTTTTTAAAACCAATAAATTCATGTTCAAATGATTCTAAACCTTTTACTGAGAATATTCAGAATCATGAAGTATATAGTTTCGGATATTATATTAAATGTTCATATGATAGCCTTTCAAAATATGAAACGTACACCGGTCCGGATTGTACTAAAGTATTAATGGAACGACTCCATAAAGACGTGAAACTAATATGATTTATAGAAACTGCTTTTGAAACTTCGTATCTCTCATGGCTACAATTTACTTTCTTTTAAATGTTGACTTAAATAAACTACTCAACAACAATCATTCTCTACTGTATTACTATTAAATTAATCAAAACGTTGTTCATTCATTGAATTTTATGGAAGGTGAAATCGAAGTATAAGTTCACTAATTTTTCATAAAAAACGTTTAACAAATGATCATTTCACAAAAAAACGTTTCAAAACTATTCAGGTGACAATCAACATATTTCGAAAAATATCATTTTACTTATAAAAAGTCATTTGGCAAATACTCAATTCACAAATATTTTACATTGCAAATTTGTTGAATATTAAAATTATCATTTACAAAGGTATTATTTCAACAAGTTAAAACTTGTCAAAAAAAGTATTGTCAAAAAAAAATAATTATAGAACCAATTGTTTGTTTAAAGATCAATCAATCAATCAATCAATCAATCGTTTATTTGCAAGAAACATTGTACAATAAAAGATGACAAACTAATATTAAAGAGCAAACATGTTTCGTCATTGCTGCTGTCAAAGATGAATTTTTGATTCATAATTTTGCCAAACGTTGGTTGTGAAATGAAAATTTGTTATTTGTTTTGTAGGAAATGATAGATAGGATACCCGAAGTATTACCTCAAAATAAGGAAAGATATATTTCGTTTTCAAAAAATTGACAAATACTCAATTCACAAAATAAGGTTTTACGTTGCAAATTTGTTGAATGTTAAATTATCATTTACAAATGTATTATTTCAACAAATTAAAACGTGTAAAACAAAAATTTTTTTTAAAAAAAAAATTATAAAATAATTTATAGAACCAATTGTTTGTTTTTAGATGAATTTTTGATTTATATTTTGCCAAACGTTGGTTGTGAAATGAAAATTTGTTATTTGTTTTGTAGGAAATGATAGATAGGATACCCGAAGTATTACCTCAAAATAAGGAAAGATATATTTCGTTTTCAAAAAATTGACAAATACTCAATTCACAAAATAAGGTTTTACGTTGCAAATTTGTTGAATGTTAAATTATCATTTAAATTATCATTTTTTGAAAACGAAATATTATATCTTTCCTTATTTTGAGGTAATACTTCGGGTATCCTATCTATCATTTCCTACAAAACAAATAACAAATTTTCATTTCACAACCAACGTTTGGCAAAATATAAATCAAAAATTCATCTAAAAACAAACAATTGGTTCTATAAATTATTTTATAATTTTTTTTTTAAAAAAATTTTTTTTTTTTTACACGTTTTAATTTGTTGAAATAATACATTTGTAAATGATAATTTAACATTCAACAAATTTGCAACGTAAAACCTTATTTTGTGAATTGAGTATTTGTCAATTTTTTGAAAACGAAATATATCTTTCCTTATTTTGAGGTAATACTTCGGGTATCCTATCTATCATTTCCTACAAAACAAATAACAAATTTTCATTTCACAACCAACGTTTGGCAAAATATAAATCAAAAATTCATCTAAAAACAAACAATTGGTTCTATAAATTATTTTATAATTTTTTTTTTAAAAAAAATTTTTGTTTTACACGTTTTAATTTGTTGAAATAATACATTTGTAAATGATAATTTAACATTCAACAAATTTGCAACGTAAAACCTTATTTTGTGAATTGAGTATTTGTCAATTTTTTGAAAACGAAATATATCTTTCCTTATTTTGAGGTAATACTTCGGGTATCCTATCTATCATTTCCTACAAAACAAATAACAAATTTTCATTTCACAACCAACGTTTGGCAAAATTATGAATCAAAAATTCATCTTTGACAGCAGCAATGACGAAACATGTTTGCTCTTTAATATTAGTTTGTCATCTTTTATTGTACAATGTTTCTTGCAAATAAACGATTGATTGATTGATTGATCTTTAAACAAACAATTGGTTCTATAATTATTTTTTTTTGACAATACTTTTTTTGACAAGTTTTAACTTGTTGAAATAATACCTTTGTAAATGATAATTTTAATATTCAACAAATTTGCAATGTAAAATATTTGTGAATTGAGTATTTGCCAAATGACTTTTTATAAGTAAAATGATATTTTTCGAAATATGTTGATTGTCACCTGAATAGTTTTGAAACGTTTTTTTGTGAAATGATCATTTGTTAAACGTTTTTTATGAAAAATTAGTGAACTTATACTTCGATTTCACCTTCCATAAAATTCAATGAATGAACAACGTTTTGATTAATTTAATAGTAATACAGTAGAGAATGATTGTTGTTGAGTAGTTTATTTAAGTCAACATTTAAAAGAAAGTAAATTGTAGCCATGAGAGATACGAAGTTTCAAAAGCAGTTTCTATAAATCATATTAGTTTCACGTCTTTATGGAGTCGTTCCATAAATACTTTAGTACAATCCGGACCGGTGTACGTTTCATATTTTGAAAGGCTATCATATGAACATTTAATATAATATCCGAAACGATATACTTCATGATTCTGAATATTCTCAGTAAAAGGTTTAGAATCATTTGAACATGAATTTATTGGTTTTAAAAAGGCTTCGAAATCGGTATATATTACAAATGGTATTCTCAACTTTTTATTAAACTTATCAAATTTTATTTTATCGTTTGATGGCGGCCTGAACAAATTTTTTTAGTGAGTTCATTGTTTTGGTAATTCTGTAATAACATGAATGCAATCATTTTGTTGGTGGTTTTCTTATTTCTCAATTTGAGAAAAATGTAGTAGTATGGTGAGTACTATCGCGAAATTTAATAAGCATTTTATGTTGTTAAGCTCCAACCACAATATTTTGTCTCAAAAGAACTAATTTTATTTGTAAAAGTATCACATATTGAATTCAGGAAAATATTTAGATCGTTTCCACGGAAAACAATATAATTTGATGTTTGAAAGTCAAACGAGTTTGTCAGTTTCTGATAAGAATGTGGTATTTTAATAGAAGAAGGATTCAAAATTATTACACTTCAGTTTGTGGACAATATAGTATAATGTTTAGAGGTTACAGAAGTTGTGATTTTTTTATTAATTGAATAGTAATACAGTAGAGAATGATTGCTGTTGAGAAGTTTATTGAAGTCAACATTTGAAAGAGACAAATTGATTTGATAGATACAAAGTTTCATAAGCAGTTTCAGATAAGAATGTGGTATCTCAATAGAAGAATGATACAAAATTATTACACTTCAGTTTGTGGACAATATAGTATAATGTATTTTATGTTTAGAGGTTACAGAAGTTGTGATTTTTTTATTCATTTAATAGTAATACAGTAGAGAATGATATGTTGTTGAGTAGTTTATTTAAGTCAACATTTAAAAGAAAGTAAATTGTAGCCATGAGAGATACGAAGTTTCAAAAGCAGTTTCTGTAAATAATGTGGTATTTCAATAGAAGAAGGATACAAAATTTTTATACTTCAGTTTGTGGACAATATAATATAAAGTTTAGAGGTTACAGAAGTTGTGATTTTTTTTTATTAATTGAATAGTAATACAGCAGAGGATGATTGTTGCTGAGTAGTTTATTGAAGTCAACATTTGAAAGAGAATAAATTGTACCCATGAGAGATACGAAGTTTCAAAAGTAGTTTCTGTAAAGAATGTGATAATTCAATACAAGAATATTTTAGTAAGTTCATTGTTTGGTAATTCTGTAATAACATGACTGCAATCATTTTGTTGGTGGTTTTCTAATTTCTCAATTTTAGAAAAAAATAGTAGTATGGTGAGTACTATCACGGTCAATATTTGAAAAATAATAAATTGTATTTATAACGCATAAGAAGTTTCCATGCACTCCAATACAGCAGCGAGTAGCTTAACAAAGAGCAATTAGTTAATCATTCAAGGAACGTTTTTACGAAATGCTGTTTGTAACCGTCGATGTGACTTATAGTTCGGCGCGCGCGGATAAATCCAACTGTATTGCTTGCACATCAAAAAGTTTTAGCATCTGCTACTGCAAAATATCCAATAACTCGAGCGGAAGTTAAAGTTTTAACAATTCCTTCAGGGTTTCAGGGTAAAACACTCGATAATATTTTTCTTGGTCAAGTTCCTAAAAGATGTATTGTCGGATTTGTTAGTAATGCAGCATTTAATGGAACTCTTACAAAAAATCCATTCAACTTTGAAAATTATCAGATGAATACATTTAGTTTGTATATTGATGGTCAACAAATACCTTCAAAAGCTTTGCAACCATCATTCAGTAATAATACTTTCAGTTCAGCCTATCATACATATTTCTCAGGAACGGGAATCCATTTTTTTAATGAAGGGAACGGAATATCTAGGGAACAATATGCAAAAGGCTATCAACTGTATAGTTCATGCAGAGTTTGATAATGTCATTGAAATTGATAGAAATCGTAATGTAACAGTTGACTATAGCAGTTAAGATACACTATATTGCAAATAAGTTAAGTCAAAACTTGTATTTTTTTTTTAATTATAAGATTTATATGTAATAAAACACTTGTAAAATGAATATATCTTTTATTTTTATATTAAGTTATAAGATAAAGTACATTCTATATCCACATTCATGTATGATCCATTGCAGCGTTAAGATATCTGTATCTGTCACGTAGGTAACATGAATACCTTAGAGATAAAGTCGTATCTAAGCAAAATCCATCCAAGTATTGAACACAATGCATATGCTGCGAACCGATTACCAATTTATGTTTCAACCCCGAGTTATATAATAAGCATTTTGATTCTTGGTCAGTATTTTGATTCATATGGGCGAGCACCGACTAAATATCATTGACAGTTTCTGAAAAGAAATTCCAGGGGATGGCGGTACAGTACGAGAAGAATACAAAACGACTTCACTTTAGTATGTGGTCAATATTGTATTACCTATTTGTATTACATGTATTTGGGTTATAGAACTCAGGATTTTTTAAATGTATTCAATAATAACACGCTAGAGAATGATATGTTAGTGGATAGATTATTTAAAAAACTATTTAAAGAGAAATAAATCTAAACTAATATTATAAAGAGGAAAGATTTGTTTGTTTGTTTGTTTGTAATGGATAAACTCAAAAACTATTCAACCGATTTTAAAAATTCTTTCACCTATAGACAGCTACATTATCAGCGAGTAACATAGGCTATATTTTATTTTCAAAAAAATTAGAGATCCTTACGAGAATTGCAATAATGTGAACCAAGTCTGAAAAAATCGTCTCTTTTGAGAGCTTACGTGGCGTGCGCTGCGTAAATAGTTAAAGTTACACGAAAACAATGTAGCGGGAAATTGTTCCTCTCAAAAAGTTCTAAAAAAAAGTCCGCGACAGCGTGTATCTATCTTTTAATGTTGACTCACAATAACCATTTCTGTGATTTTCAAATTTGGTCTAAACCAATGCTTTACTTGCGAAGGTGTTTTTACCGACATAGTATGAATCCTTATCAAAATAAATATGTTATTCATCTCAAGTATCTAATTAAGATAAAAATTGTCTTTTACATCATTTAATTTAGATGAATATCTTATGAGATATCATAGAAATAATGTAACGTGTAAGGGAAAATGGAATATAATAATCTGAGGGCTGGCGGCTGTGGTGAGGAAAGGGCGTACTCTTACAATGTAATATTGAAATGTAAAACCTGCCCAATGGGTATAATAGGTATAGACTACTAGAGGTCGCCCGCGACTTCGTCCGCGTACAATTTTTGATTTCCTATGAGATTATGAAATTTTCCTGCTGCAAAAAGTCTATCTAAAGAGGCTTTATATAGCTTATGCAGGTGTTTATTATTACTTAAAACTTATAACCTAAATCCCGATTTGCAAGTCTCTAACTTCAAAAACATAGAAATTTCATACAAACTTCCAACCAACATTTCACCCTCTTTGGGGTAGATTTTCGAAAAATTGCTTATACAGATTTTTATTATTTCAAACTAATAACTTAAATGACAATTTTCATGTGTCTAACTTCAAAAACAAAGGACTTTCATACAAACTTCCAACCCCCATTTCAACCCCTTAGGGGTGAATTTTCTCAAAACCGTTTCTTTGCTGACGTCTACACTATAGAAGGAATCTACCTTCCAAATTTCAAGTCTGTATGTTTTATAGTTCCTGAGATATCGGGATTAGTCAGTGAGTCAGTGATTAGCTCACTAAGCACGCGACTTCGTCCGTGTGGTTTAAGTTTTTTTCCCCACAGGCACTCCTTAGTTTTCCGGTTTTAAAAATAGTCTATGTCACTCTCCAGGTCCTCAACTATACTCATGCAAAAAATCACGTGATCCGTTGCTCTTTTGCGGCGTGATTGAAGGACAAACTCTCTATTTAACGTCCTTGGGGATCGAATTTTCAAAAAATGGTGAAACACGTACTTCTTTATATTTAACCAGAAGCCCAAATGCTAAGTTTCATGGCTATAACTTGAGAAATGAAGGACTTACGTATCAATTTTCAACCCCTATTATTCCCGTTTGGGGGTGAAATTTTGAAAAACTGTGCCATACATTCTTCTTTAATTATTACTGAAAGCCAAAATACCAAGTTTCGTTGATATAACTTGACAAATATCTTGAGAAATGAAGGATTTTCACCCCTTATTTCAACCCTTCGGGGGTAGAATTTTCAAAAACTGTGAAACACGTATTTCTTACCCCAGCGGTTTAGGCTATGCGTTGATATATAAGTCAGTCAGTCAGTCAGTCAGTCAGGACTTTGAATTTTATAAAATATATAGATTAGGATTATTAGTGCTGCCCGAACGAAGCCGGGCCGGATCGCTAGTATGAAATAAAACCGTAAAAGAATGTTTCCTTTCATTGAACCTTGCATATTAGTCACTAGATGATTCCCGCGACTCCGTCCGCGTGGACCTCTATACCAAATTTCAGCATAATCGGTTAAAAAGATGGGCCGGGAAAGCGTAGCAGACAGACAGACAGTCAGACAGACAGACACACTTTCGCATTTATAATATTAGTATGGATTAGCAAGTTGGAGTTACTTCGAGGCCATTGTGAATGGACAGGTGATTAAGCGTAGCGTCCGAGTTCGTTATCTAATTACCCATGTCATTAACGAACAACGAGCACCGCTGCAAAAAGCTATCTCCGAAACTATGCTACATACGAGTACGAGAGTGCGCGCAAACGATTCAAATGGGGGGCTAAACCTTTTTTTTTTTTTTTTTTTTTTTTTTTTTTTTTTTTTTTTTTTTTTTTTTTTTAATAACATACTACTTGTAAGCAATGTAGGTAGAGAATGAAAATAAATACAACAAAAATAACTATTTTTGTTGTAGATTTTCATATAAATTTCAAACCCCTATTTTACCTCAATGTTTTAGGGTTGAATTTTTAAAAATCCTGAGCGGATGCCTACGTCATGAAAACTATCTGTATGCCAAAAAGCCCGATCCATCCAGTGGTTTGAGGCTGAGTTGTGTGTTGATAAATCAGTCTGTCAGTCACCTTTTCCTTTTATACAGGGCCCAAATAGTGACGTCCAAAGAAAAAAATTTGATTCCTCGTATCCTAGACCTAACAGAAAATACCCCATGTATGTTCAGCGATTTTTGGTAGTTTGAAGTTATAATTATTTTTTTAAGCTATGTAGTAGTAGTATGTAGTATGGGTTTCATATAACTGCCATGCCCCTAACAGGTTAGCCCGCTACCATCTCAGACTGCATCATCACTTACCATCAGGTGAGATCACAGTCAAGGGCTAACTTGTAGTGGATAACAAAAAAACAGCTTTTTCGTGAGATTTTTTCGAACATTTTTTTTGTGAACATGCTTGCTATGAAGTGTACTACTTTGTGTATAATGATTACCATCTTAACACCAACACAAGTCGGAAAATTTTTGGTTGTAAGTGAAAAGTTTACGTTCGACAGATGTAGTCGAATTTTCAACCTTAGATTAAAAATACTTACATAAGTAAACCCACAGAGTAAACCTGTCTACGTCACTTCTACTACTAAAACATTTACGCTTAAACTAATTTTAAAAACATTTACGGTTCCTAAGCTTCCCTTATTAGTTCAAAAATTGGTACTTTAGGGGGCATTATTATGAGAAATCGGACTTCAAAGGTGTGTGAACATGATTGCTATGAAGTGTACTACTGAGTACTAGTGAAAAAAAACTTGTTGGTACTGGAAAGCTATACTTTATTGCCAGAAGGATAATAAGATAAAGCTATTTTAGTAACCGAGTGCAATTCTGTTTCTTTTTTGCCTAATTACTTACTGTTAAAAACTAAAAAAATGCCAAAAAACTGTAACGTTAAGTACCTTGATGTTTAAATGAAAAAAAATATTTATTGAATAAAAATTGATTATTTTTGTAGGAAATACTATACGGAAATTCCTACTGCAATTTGCCATAAAATTGTCAAACATAGGCAAAAATCAATTTTAAGAATCAATTTTAAAATTCAGAAATTTCCGCCTTTGACGTCCGATTTCTCACAATAATGCCCCCTAAATTACCAAATTTTTAGACTAATAAAAAGGAAGCTTAGGAACCCCAAAAGTTTTTAAAATTAGTCGGAAGTGACGTAGACAGGTTTAAGTATTTTTAAGCTAAAGTTGAAAAATTGACTCTACCGCTGTCGAACGTAAACTTTTCACTTACGACCAAAAATTTTCAGACTTATGTTAAGATGGTAATTATTTTATGCAAAGTAGTACACTTCAAAGCAAGCATGTTCACAAAAAAAAGTTCGGAAAAAAACACTAAATAAAAAGAAAAAGATTTAACACATTTAACAAATCGCTGAACATACATGGGGTATTTTCTGATAGGTTAGATACGAGGAATCAAATTTTTTTCTTTGGACGTCACTATTTGGGCCAGCCTGTATACGGTGTAAATTCGATATAGCGGCACTGAGTGACTGAAGGGACTGCGCATTTAATGGCGTTATTGAGAGTTGTCGTTTACTGGAGAAAAGAAAAATCAATCTTCTTCTTGCCCTTTTCCCACGCTATCAGTCAGCACAACATGTTTTCTTCTTCCACTCACTTCTGTTATCCGTCAATCTCTCATTCACCCCTTTTATACGCATATCTTCTTTTACACAATCCATCCATCTTTTCTTTGGTCTCCCTCTACTCTTTTTTCCTTCTACATGCATATCTATCATTCTTCTCGTAATATGCCTTTCTTCCCTCCGCATTACATGCCCATACCATGCTAGCCTATTACTCCTCATCTTTTCTATCACTGGCGCTACTTTCAAACTTCCCCTTATATATTCATTCCTAACTAATCTTATCCATTCTAGTCACACCACACATCCATCTCAACATTCGCATTTCGGTCGCATGTACTTTTCTTTCATCCGTCCCTTTCACCGCCCAACATTCAGAACCATATAATGCGACCGGTCTAACGACTGTCTTATATATTTTCCCTTTTAGTTTAAGGGGCATTCGTGGGTCACATATAATACCTGAGACCTGTCGCCATTTCATCCATCCCGCATTCATTCTTTTGTTCACATCTCGGTCAATATTGCCTTCGTTTTGAAAGAGCGAACCAAGGTACCGGAAATCGGAACAGACCGGTAGGGATACACCATCTAAGGCAATTTTATAGAAACGGGAGGGGCCACCAAAGTCACAGAACAGATGTTCTGTCTTCGTTCGGCTGATCCTCAGGCCAACACTCTCCAATCTCTCTTGCCATTTTCCCAGTCTGCTCTGGACCTCGGACGCCTCTCCCCGACAAGCACAATATCGTCGGCGAACATCATGCACCAGGGTGCCTGCTCCTGTATGTCGGATGTTAGAGCATCCATTAATAGTAGAAACAGATAAGGACTTAAAGCCGATCCCTGGTGCAAGCCCACTTCCACATTGAACCTGTCTGTAACGCCAGCTTCTGACCGAACCTTTGTGCTCGCTTCTGCATACATCGCTTTCACAAGCCTCACATACGTCTCAGGTATTCTTTTCACTTTCATAGCCCACCACAAAATTTTCGGGGAACTCTGTCGTATGCCTTCTCAAGATCGACAAACACCATATGCAAGTTTCTATGTGCACTCCTGTATTTCTTGCACAGTTGTCGAAGTGCAAATATTGCATGTCGTTTCTCGTCCCCGCATAAACCCAAATTGATTTTCTGTGATCTCACTCTCCTCTCTCATTCTTCTTTCTATTACTTTTTCCCAAATTTTCATGCTATGTGACATGAGCTTTATTCCTCGATAGTTATTACATTCCTGAACATCACCCTTGTTTTTGTAAATGGGCACCAGCGTACTGTTGCACCATTCTTCTGGGATCGCCTCCTCGAGTAACAACTTATTGAAGAATGAAGCCAGCCAACTCCATCCATCCACTTTTAGAAACTTCCATACTTCAGCTGGTATACTATCTGGCCCTGTCGCTCTACCATTTTTCATACTCTGCACTGCCATTCTTACTTCATCTACACTCACCTCTTTCACCACACCCAAGTTGGGTGGTACATCGTCTAGCTCTCTGCTCGTCATTTTCTTCATTCATCAACCTTCTAAAATATTCCTTCCAAAGTACTTTTATTTCATCGTCATTTATTAAAACCTTCCCATCATCACCTTTCATGCATTTGATATGTATGATATCCCTTGCACTCTTTTCTCTCGTTCTCGCTAGCCGGTACAAATCTTTTTGTCCTTGGGGGCTTTCCAGAAAAAGAAAAATCAATATTATTATTATTTTCTAATTAAGTAAGTATAAAATTTACAATGTATAGATATTAGATAATGCTTATCAACCTAACGACAGTTGTAGCAGCCGAGGTAAACAGGTGCAAGGTAAGTTATTACAATAAACAAAAGAACAAATTTCTTAGAATCTTCGGTGTATGTATAATGCACCAGTTGAGATAAATACGGACTAGGTAATAATCTAACAAAATAATAAACAAAAGAATGTACACAGCTGTAGTTATAATTAATTTCGGCTGTTTATTGCTTAATAATGAGGTATTGTTGTCGTTATTTAGAGTGAGTGTGATGCTACTTAGAGTGTATCATAAATATTGGTAAACCAACCAGAGTCAACTTAATTTCGACATCAAGTGACGTTAAATAGAGTTTACACTGTATTTAGATTACAAGTTTGGAATATGAATGTTATTTTTTATGGACAAGTTCAACATGATTGCAAATAAAATTAAGAACAGATGAAAATTGTAGTGATTTCTATTTTGGCTTGTCAAGTTTTAGTTCCAACTAGGTCTGATATATTAAGTAGATTTTTAAAAGTCTGTAAGATCTTAAACTTAATATGAATCTGCCAATTTTTTATCTACATAAATGCCAGTGTCACCCTTCATCATCATCTAAATTCTAAGGGTGAAGTGCACTTTTACTTAACTGATGCTTAGTTAACCAGCCGGTAAATCCCTCAACATCGTTTAAACAACCGTTTAAATATTTAGTGTTCACAACATTATTTTGAACTATGATCAATAAATGAGGTGATATCCAACCATTCACAGCAATAGCACCAGAACTGAACGAATGATAAAAGCCAAATCATTTGTGTGATCACATTATCTTAACTATTCAACCTGCACTGCAACACTGCAATGTTTGTTTTTAGTAGCGTAAAATAAAATACTAACAACTTTGAAAGTACAACAACACCATTGGGGAGGATAAACAACACAGTAGTTCTACACTTGGGCAGGTAATAGTGGGTCATGGCTTTTTTTGTTTTGCACCCTAGATGGAGAAAGAAAGAGGAATTCTTATTCTACATATATTGCACCAACCAGATGTTTAGAATTGTGCGATACCAATAATTGGGACCAAAATTAAAGTAATTATTTACGACACAGCGTTCAGGCCCTGTAACCATTGGTTAGGTTGTGGTGAACATTAAAAAATATTTAATCAGTTGTTTATCTGACAATTATAATCAGCCATTTTAATAGTCGGTGCACTTGGCTCTAAGAGCAACAAAAAATATATACATAATACTATAAGTTAACCATTATTTACATTTGTATTTCTTTTTTCTCTTTTATCGTGTGAAAATTTGTCAAGTAGTTCTATGTAAAGTACAACAGAAACGCAACTTACCAATATAACGCACCACATTGTGTAAACATGCAGGATTTCAGTGCTCTAGATTAAAATATGTAAGTACCTATACAGTTGCATATGAATAACTATAATATGATGCCAGTGACTTTGTCTGCATGGAACAAGATTATTTAATTTACGCCAGATTCTTTCAATTTTCCAGGACAAAATAGCCTATGTACTTCCAAGCTATACAACCTATCTCTGTACCAAATTTCATCAAAATCGGTGGAACAGATGAAAGTGTAAAAGCGTAGACAGACACCTTAGGAAGGAACATATTTATATAGAAACGAGTGCAATTTCTGCAGCGATTTTAGTATTTTAATTCAATATTCACCTGGCATGGTAGAATACATACCTATAGTGTTAAATTACTGTGGTTAGGATGTGTGATGTCCGTGTCACCACATCATTATATATAATAAGTGTAAATTACCTTCAGCAAACGTCACAGCCTCATACTAAATATGGAATCAGGGCACTTCTTGTTATGATTTTAAACTCTTTTAGAGAAATGTGTCTATCAAAGTAATTCTATGATCAAATATGAAACCTACAGATGTATGAAAGCCACACTCGCAACTTGCGAACAAGTGAATTGACATTAGTTGATATAAAAACCTACCTGTAAAAAGGCAATCTTGTAATAGATATTTCTCACTTTACACAATTTTATTATGAGGATAGAAATAAAACTATTTCAATGGATCCAGGCACAAATTTTGATAAAAAACTAAAACAGTTTTTAGACACAATGCACGCACCACAGTCCACAACACACCTTGCTTGACCATAAATTACAGACTAGTCCACAGATCACTATATACTAGTGGACTAGTCACAGATATGTCACAACTCACAGAGTACTTTTGTCTTTGTCTATTTAAGAGACCTCTAAAGCCACAGACATATAAATAGAAGCAGACACAACATAAATTTCACACCCACATAGACAAGTGTATGCGAATCAGTGTGACTTAGTGTGACCGTGTCCCTGCAAGCAAAAATGTGTATGTATTAATTTGCTGCAACACTGTGCTACACCAACGCACACATTGACAAAAATTCAATGCGTGGCAGTCATTATAAGACATCTATGAGACCTATGGCGTTTGTTTACATTGTGTTGTCTTGGGTGTCATAAGTTTTTTGTGAAATTTGGAGATTTATATGAATATTTACTGAAATAAAATGGTGAAGTGTTGTGTCCCCCTGTATTACAACGCTTCGTACAGGAAAACCCCAGAAGTAACGTTCCATCGGTAAGTAAAATTCATGCTATCATGTAGCTTTGGAATGTTTTCGTATCGCATCGTATCAAGGCTAAGATATCTAATATTTTATAGTTGTTATGACGAAATATGTAGCCATGCATATATTAAAACTATAATATTATGGTTTTCTGTAGAAATACATGCTTTAAGTTGTTGAATAATCTTTTTTGACATTTTGAGAACTATAACAAATTACAGGGCCGGACTCGACGACTCTTTTATTTTAAGTAAGTATATAACTTCGACTTTTAATTTCAGGTTTCCAAAGGATGAATACCTGAGAGACCTATGCATAAAAATATTAATAGAAAAGACTGGCAGACCAACTCATGGAGTGCTATATGCTCCAAGCATTTTACAGATAATCTAAGAACGTAATATATTCCGTACAATTCTATCTCCTGGTGCAATACCGACCATTTTCAAAGAAAAGTTAGTTGAGGTCTTATACTAAGTAGGTACCAATTTACCTTATCTTCCATTAGGTGGATGAATTTCATTAATTTTTATTGAAAACCTCAATACAGATTCTAAAGCACTAATTGTAAAGTTTATTTGAATAAAAAACATGTGAGTTACAATTACAACAGGTGTTTTACACCTGTTGTAATTTTTTATTTAACCTCTTTTTGGAATAACGATTCGATTCGATTGTTTAACAACATTTATTTGGCTTACTGCCAAGAAATTATTGTCAATAGGAACTTTGAGCTAAAATCTGGCGGTATTTACACGATATCCGTTGGTACTGTTCTTCTAAATAATATCCCCATCACCTGCGCGTCGACGCAGAGCGAGAACGACGCGAGAACCACTGGCCATGATACTGACGGAGTCCTCAGGATTTGAGTTGTAACAGGAGTTATAACTCCGCACGCGACGGTGACGATATCACACGCAGCGCGGAGCTCACATCTATATTCACCACATTGACTAGGGTCCCGCACGTGGTGATGATTACCATTACTAGTGTTACTATATTGCAGTTGTGATCGCTTGTGATGAGGAAATTATAAAAGTACATACCAATAATAATTATTTTTAAAATCCTTACAAATTATAGCTTCCAAATGATAGGTGTCTTTAGGTCAATTTTTTTCACGCAACCTAACCCTACATATTAATATAATGTTTTATGCAGCAACAAGGTTCGGCCCTGAGTTTTATGTATGTGTGCGTAATGTTTTCGTGTGTTTGTAATTGCCACGCTATTTTGTACGTTATCTTGCCTCTGCTTCTCTTTATAACTCTGTGTCTAAAGCCTTTGATGTTTGATTATGTATATTATCTAGATTTATGGCTGATAGACATAGAAGAAGGAATCTCTAGAATCAGGGTCAGCGTGTAACCGAAAGGGATAGGTAATACTATGAAACACCTCCCAAACGTCATACAAACGTCGGCACAAGATATGGTTTGTTTGTATGCAATAGGCACAAAATCCGTGACACGCAGAAAGGGAGAGAAAAACACATATTTTTTTCTCATTCTATCTTGTGTAACATCCCAACACTGCATCTCTTTCATGTGGGAGTGAAAAGGAGATATGGCGGCGTCTATATATCTTACTCAGTCTACGCTGATAGATATAGCTCAAGCAAAACCATGGGTATGTTCCGAAATACTCTGCGAGCACTGTAAGGTGTGACGTCAATTTAGTATACTCACTGCAAAGCAGTTCCTTTAAAGTTAGCTATACTGGTTACTGCTTAAAACGGAACGCAGTCAGCACTGAGAGCACCTTACCCTCGAAAATGCAACCCCCCCACCCCAGCCTGTAAATTTGAGATATATAAAAAAAAATACCAATCGACGTACTTATCTTAAATAGCACTTTCCAAAATTATTTATTATTAAAACAGCACCCTCTTTAACGAGTAAAAAATAAATAAAGATACTACCTGCTACACCCAGTGGCGATTCCTCTAAGATTGCGCAGCTTGCGCCGCAATACCAATAATTATGAATAAGTTACTTACAAATTGTTATACTATAAACTAATATTTTACTAGTGGTTCGCCCCGAACTGAGACCTGAAAAAAAAAATACCAATCGACGTACTTATCTTAAATAGCACTTTCCAAAATTATTTATTATTAAAACAGCACCCTCTTTAACGAGTAAAAAATAAATAAAGATACTACCTGCTACACCCAGTGGCGATTCCTCTAAGATTGCGCAGCTTGCGCCGCAATACCAATAAATGAATAAGTTACTTACAAATTGTTATACTATAAACTAATATTTTACTAGTGGTTCGCCCCGAACTGAGACTTACTGATTTATCTAATTTTAGTATTTGTTGTTCATGTACAGGATATAATTCAAATAATTGATAAGTTTCAGGCTCAGCCTTTCAGAAAATTGAGAGTTCTGAGGTCAACTTTGGACGTTAGAAAATCGCCACTTTGAAAGCTCCCCATTTCGTCAATTTTAGGGGAAAAATTTAAAAAAATATATTTTTGGACTCTATTCCTAATTATCTTTAAAATTATATACCGCAACCCTATGTAACGCTATAAAAAATATTTTACTTCACATTCGCTTCTATGAGAGCCCCCCTGAAATAAAGATTTTTATTACTTTTTAAGCCATATTCGGCGGGAGGCCATCGGTTTACATATTATATTTAAATTTGAAGTAATTACGTTCAGTAATTCAGAAGTTATAAGGCTCTGACAGACGGACGGACGGACGGACGGACGGACGGACGGACGGACAAGTGCAAATTCACTCAAGTAGACTCAGAGACCTTCGCTTCGCTTGGTCGATAACATTAAATAGGTACCATTCACAAAACATATAAGTTTATCAATTAAATGATTGCGTTATTCGATAATTATTTAAAATCACGCACGCTCCATGACTACCTCGCACCTTGGTTGTGAGTTGTGACTTGTGACTTGTGACGTGCGCCGCATCGCCACGTGACTCGTACTGCGAGAATCTTCGAACTCCGTCGGCCCGCTACTCCCCGCTCACTACGGGCCGAAGGCGTGCACTATGAGCTGCGCATTGCGCACTACTCGCTTTTGCCGAAACTCAAAAACTACTCAACCGATTTTAAAAACAATTTCATCAGCTACATTATCAGCGAGTAACATAGGCTGTATTTTATTTTCGAAAACATTAAAGATCCCTACGAAAATTGCAATAATGTAAATGAAGTCGGAAAAAATTGTCTCATCTGAGAGCTTCCGTGGCGTGCGCTGCGTAAATGGTAAAAGGTACACGAAAACAATGTAATGTGGAATTGTTCCTCTCAAAAAGTTCAAAAGAAAAGTTCTATCTCTTAAGGTCGTCTCACAATAACAGTCATTATGATTTTCAAATTGGTCTAAAACAATGCTTTACTCGCGAAGGTGTTTTTACCAACATCAAATAAATATTATAATTGCGAAAGTTTGGATGGATGTATGGATGGATGTTTGTTACTCAATCACACCCCAACGGCTGAACGGATCTGGATGAAATTTGGCACAGAGATAGATTATAGTCTGGAATAACACATTGGCTACTTTTTATCCCGGAAAATTAAGGAGTTCCCGCGGGAAACGAAAAACCTCAATCCACGCGGACGAAGTCGCGGGCATCAGCTAGTAGTAAATAAAATGGTTGTTCATCTCAAGTATTTAATAATAGATCAAATTCGCCCTTACACCATTTAATTCAATAATAAGTCGTAATTATATCGCTACACTGGCATGACACCCTACTTATTATTAATTGAACGAGACACAATAGTGAACACGAGAGTGAACGAGACAGCGCGAAGAAAAAGTGAGTCCTTGTCGAGACCGAAATTCCTTATGAGTGAAAGGTAATCTAAATTGAACTTTATTATTTAACAAAAAAGGTGTGAATTTGTTTAACAAAAACACATAAGTGATCCTTCTAGTTGTATGAATATACATACTATTTCTATGGTTATAGTATAAAGTTCTAAACGGTAGAGTGCGGTATAGAGTACCTACATAATAAGTTTATAGTTCTGTGATCTAGGTAATAAACATAACCGACTGTCTAACTGCGTTTGCCAGTCCAGAGCAGATCTGTGTTTTAAACCGTCAAAACTAACAACTGTCAACTTGGAATAATTTTTAGCTTTTTTATTAATTTCCTCATTCCTGAATAGATATCTTGAATTGTGTTTGTGTTGAATTTCCATACTCCTTATTTACACGTCACGGACATCGTAATAGTAATATAGTTCAGGTCTTCGAATTTTGTAAACTAGCATGGCTGATGAAGAGGTTAATGGAGACACTGACGATATACAGCATGAAAAAGACAAAACCCAGAAAAAGGTGGCGAAACATGACAGTGGTGTAGCTGATTTAGAAAAAGTAACAGATTACGCAGAGGAGAAGGAGATATCATCACAGGATATATCTGGTGTAAGTACCTACAAATTGATGGTAACTAACAAAAAGTTTCTTTGTCCACAGTCCACACCAGCGAACCAACTAATAATAGTATCATTTATCACCATTACTTAGTTCACTTCTACCTTAAGTTCATAACACAATATCACTACAATATATTACAACTTCAGTTACAATTCCAGGCCCTCTCACTAATCGGAGATAGAAGAAATAAAGAAGCAGCTGAGAGACTTGAAAAAGAAAAGGAACTACAAAAAGTATCAGTCAAAAAGGATGACATAGAATTAATTGTAAGTGGTAACTGAAATGTGAGTTTTGCAGCTTACACATTCAGACTTCACCCAGCGCATATTTATTTTATTGTTCAAGATTTATTTTATTTTATTCTGCTATCATTTAGCCCTTTACTGCAATCACATCTGGTGGTAAGTAATGATGCAGTCTAAGGGCTCCCACACAAAACTGCGATGCGAGCTCGCAGGACGCATCGCAAGAACTTGCGATTTGATTCGCATCGCACATTCCTGCGATGTTACGTCACACTTGGTGACCCCATTTTTAGTCCGCTCTGAGACAGCGTGTGGGCAATAGGAGTGGGTAATATCGCTTTTTCTGGATTTCAAAACACTATTTTCTGAAACTATATATTGACCGAAATGCCGTTGTAGCAAATACCTCGCGATGAATATCGATATTGTGTTCGCAACGATTTTTGACAAAGTAAATACTGACCTGATACTGGGTTAAGTACCTACATGACATGAAATGAAATCTACTAAATTAAGAAAATTAAATTAGTAATTACAGTAGGTATGTAGTTATGTATTACAACTTATAAATTAAATTAGTGAAAAATTTCATTGTTTTATAAAAAACCAAAATAACACAAATAAGCCGTAAAAATAAATAAATTATTAGTTTATCTCAAAACCTTCAAAACTATGGAGGAACTACATATAAATGTGCTCACTCGACTTTAAGTGAAACTAAAAATAGAATAATTTTAAAATACTTCAAAAATTTTTTCTCAAATAGGTAAATTCTTTGCTCTCGCTAGTTCAAGGCCAAATCTTAACAAACTTACAACATACAAGTATGTTGGTCAAAAGTTGTTTCATATTCCAATCGCGCCAAAATACTAAAAGAAACCTTCAAACAGACTTTATAATTTAGAGTTAAGGTTCAGAATCGTATGTATAGTATAGCTATTTCCACACTCCCTCTCCTACCTGGATATCATGATTCGGTTCGGCTTCGGACTTTGATACCACGGCGAGGGCGATACAATATCGCCGCAAATCGAAATCGGCCGTCGCTCAAGCAATATAGTTTTTCAACCATTGTATTTTCGAATAAAATAGTTCCCATCAGCGTTCATTATTGTAATAAGTGGATGAACCCAAAATCTTTTTTTCTATATAGCTATTTAACAATAACAGCACTGCAAAACGATTCTTTCGATCCATGTCACTACTTCTAAAAACACCTCCAGTACGGTAGACTACCGTCACCGCGTATGGTCACCTGAACCAACGCTTCGCCGCACGAAACCGCATCGCAGAAAATCGCAACGCAGGAACCTGCGATGCGATTGTTTTGTGTGGGAGCCCTAAGAGTAAGATGGTAGTAGTGTGCTAATCTGTCACATGTATGCGAGTTATATTAAATCTATACCTTTATCGGTTTCCACACTGCATTTAACAGGTACTCTATTGGAAACAAATGTGGCAAATTGTTTTCTGGTTGGATTAGGTAAAGCACTCTTTTCTGCAAAAAATATTTTTAATTTGACCAGTAATGGATGATGGTTGTGCTGGACAACCATGAAGCTGAGATAGATTATTCAGACCTTGTTGTTTGTCCTTTCATTTTATACAATTTTGAAAAAAACATGTCAATTTTACATTTTTAGTTTAGGGGCCGTCCATTAATCACGTGATGTTTTTTGAGCATTTTTTAACCCCCCCCTCCTCCTTGGTGATACGTGGTGAGGTTTAAGACTAACCCCCCCCGCCCCCACCTAAAATCACGTGTATTTTTTAGTACCTACAAAGAATCTTAAACATTTTTTTAATGCAACACGTACGAGGTAATAAACGGTGTACGCGTGTATTCGGCGCCAAAATAACAGAATAACTGGCGACTGGCAAATGGCAATGAAGCCGAGCCGGGCGATCGTCGCGGTGCGCGGCGCGCATGGACTTCGTTCTTTGCCTGGCAACGGCGAGTCAAGGTCACACTACACTACACGCCGCTTTTCGGTTTAGAAATCGCGCGTTCGACGAAATAATAAATACACGTGATATCTTACTACACCCCCCCTCCCCCCTTGTGATATTTCGTGATTTTTGTTAAACCCCCTCCCCCCCTTTCAAGCCTCGCGTGATTAATGGACGGCCCCTTAGAGCTACAAGGTGCGATCAAAATATGTGATTCACTCCATGAGCTCATTGTTCTGGGAAATAAAGTCACAATATTATATATTTATCAAATATTATTCAATAAAATATATCAAATATGAATAAAAAAATAACTAAATTATGAAGAAATACATAGTAGGTACTTAAAAATGTCACACAAGTTCTCCAGTGCTCTGCTATTGTAGAAAGCTATCTTTGAAATAAAATTTCTCACATGTAAGGTGTTTCCGATTGCATTGACCTCGCTGATTGTGTTCATCAGTTAATTGTAGAAGAATACTATGAGTTTGTGCGATATCTAATAACAATTGACTTTTAGGTCCACGAAATGCATGCATATCCCACAATGGTAGAATGCGCGACTAACGTAGGGTTATTATACTTCTTTTGTAATGCTAGAGATTTGAGGATCTCCCAGATTTCTCCCTATTAGACCATTTTTGTTGTGAGTATGATTGCCTATTTCACTGATATCTAATTCCATAGATGCCAACCTGTCTTTCAACTCCCTAAAATTGGGAACCTCCTTTTTGAGATTGGTCCTGTCTTGAGCAGGGATTCCTAAAGTGGTCGATATCGGTTTCCCCGGGTTCGATTAACACAAAAGATGTGTTACGAGTGCCAACTTGTTATAAGAATGACTAATATTTTTGTACAAAGTACCATTGTTGTACTTTTAAGCAATAATTATTATGTCTTGTTATGTTATGTTTAATTTTTTCTTCTTTTAATTGTTTCTTGTAATTGTTATGTCTATTTATTTTGTTAAATTTTGATGAGAAATTGATTTCAAGTTTACTCAATCAACTGCTAAGTTTTATATTGGTGAGTATTTTGCATCAATAGAAAATCTGAGGTTCATTTTGGAAAAGGGTCTCTTGCCCAAAATAGTTTGGGAATCCCTGGTCTAGAGCTTGCAGACAAAAATTAGTACATTAAAGAGTAAGTCCCTTCAAAGAATAATAAAAATCAATTACTTTTTTTTCAGGTTAAAGAAATGGAAATCTCCAGGACATTAGCTGAAAGAACTTTGCGTGAACATAGCGGCGATTTGGTTGCAGCACTAATCACATTAACCAATTAATGTACCTAATAATTATGTCTACATATTACATTTTTAATATAAATTTTTAGTACTCATATAACAAGGTGTCTTATTCTTTTTGGTAAGGACAGTAAATAACATTTCAATCAGATCAATAATATGGGTGAAAAGGTTTGTATGAAATACATAGTTGTGACGTCATCAAACAATGCAATTTTTTTCTTTAATCTAAAGTTTAAAATAGCAAACTTAAAACTAACCAAGGATTTGAATCTTAGGTCTTTTGGAAGATCCTCTATTTAATAATCAGGAAGAAATAATTTTTTCGTACCACTTGCTCAAAAAAGTGACATTCTATGCCACAAAAAGCGAACATAACAATAGTCATTTTTAATCTGTTAAAAACAGGGAAAGAAAATTGTACTGAATTTCATTCATCCTCTAGGGGGAGAATGTGATTTAAATTTGGAATACTTACCGAAATTTATACTAAACTACATCTGTGTTTACACCATTGAGTTTGTATATATAAAGCAACATCTTTGTGAAAAAGGAATACGCATTTATTATGCAGTTATGATTATTAAATAAAATGACGAAAACCGACGAGGCCGTATGAGCTTGATGCCTTTGCTTTTCCGACAAAAAAATATTAGTCTAGAAATTTGCCGCGTTTTTGTTTTCTTCAAATACATAAACGTTAATGTAACTCTCTCTATCAATAATTGGACCAATGTTTCGAATGTTAACTTTTACTTTTAATTGTCATTATTTTTAACTAGCTGATGCCCGCGACTTCGTCCGCGTGGATTAAGGTTTTTCGGTTCCCGCGGGAACTCTTTAATTTTCCGGGATAAAAAGTAGCCTATGTGCTATTCCAGACTATAATTTATCTCTGTGTGTGTCTCTGTGCCTTTCATCCAGATCCGTTCAGCCGTTGGAGCGTGATTGAGTAACAAACATCCATACATCCATACATCCATCCAAACTTTCGCATTTATAATATTTATATTTGATAAATGCTTATCTCATATTATTATTGTGTTAATTTTTTCGCAAATGGTACGAAAAGTAGAGTATTTTCCTCGGTGATAAAGCTGTCAGTCTTGGGTGAACTTAAATCCCTCGCTACACTCAGGACTCGTCTTAAATCCCTCGCTTCGCTCGTGATTTAAGTTTTTAACACCCTCGCTACGCTCGGGAGTAAACCTCGAGTCCTTCGTTACGCTCGCGATTTAAATCGTCACCCGCGACAGAAGACACTGCTTTATCCCCTTGGTTAATAATCTACTAATTTATGACAGGCATCATTCTGGTAAGTATTCAGGTTTTATACTAAGATTTAAAATCTGTAATTCAAAACGGTGACCTCACGACTATCTTTTCAGATGGTCGTAAGAACGTGACTTGAAGAGCGCTGGTTTCCGCTATTATGTGTTATCTCTGTAGGTACTTTCCATCAATATTGGTGAAATCAAGTATGGATGATGCCCATTGCCCGCTACTTTGTCCGCGGGTATTTAGAAGGTACCTACTAAATGGTTTGCCGAGGTTCAACTATGGCCACTTGGTTGCGCTGTTTTCTGATAACCAAAAACTTGACGTGAGATGGACATCTATTTCAGGTTATACATACTCATCTATGATTGAGGTTGTTGTTGTTGACCTATTTATTCTGTGTGCGCTAAGAACCAAAAGCCTGATCGAGAGTTAATCGGATATAGAGCGTACTTTGACTTGGCTCAGACTTTGCTTACCTAGAGTTAAAGGTCGAGAGTTAATCGGATATAGAGCGTACTTTGACTTGGCTCAGACTTTGCTTACCTAGAGTTAAAAAGAGATGGACTTATGTGAGTATCATAAATCTGTCTCATTTTAACCATGTCTTATGTCTAAGCAAAGTCAAAGTTCGCTCTATAGACCACAGTGCTGAGATCTAAAGAGCGAACTTTGACTTTACTCGCTTTAACTCGTGTACGGGCACGAAATGAGCGGTAGCGGGGCGACGGCGACTGTGGGGCGATGGGATTCGAGAGCTGGCGACGAATTTCGGGAAGGTGTTTTTAGGCAATCTGAAATCTTTAAATTTTATACTTATAGAATTCGAAAAAATAAATCCCAGACGTTTTTGTCAAAGTATTACTTACCAGACTTCTTTCAAATTGTTCCCGAAATTCGTCGCCAGCTCTCCGACTAATCGCATCGCCCCGCTGCCGCCGTCGCCCCGCTACCGCTCATTTCGTGCCCGTACACTAAGTAAAGTCTGCGCCAAGTCAAAGTACGCTCTATATATCTCAGCATGAATCTGTCTGCGCGGGCTCTTAGGGTAAAGAAGCGTACTGTAAAGAAAAACACCAGCAGGATATTTAAAAAATATTTTATTAAAAAAATACAGGTAACTAAATAATGCACTGCAGGCTTATATTTACGTAAGTTTGACTCAGCCAGCAATACGTATTGCTGGCTGTACCTACACATAAATGTGAACAATAGGTTGAATAGTTCTAAAAAAAAATCTCATAAATCCTAACATTCAACATCGATATACGATCGATCGTATTTCGAATACCTATCTGTAATTTTTATTCGCATAATTTACTTTATTCAAGCATTTAAAATTAAAAATAAGATACAGGACATAAAGATAATTTAACTTAGGTTTAACTTTTTAAAATTATCACAATACAAAATATGTATTTTGGGATGCTAAATTTTAAACTATTAGAGAAACAGGAATTTGTTCTAGAGCTGTATGAGGAACCATGTCGCAATATCAAAGTAATAATAACTATAATACATTTAAAATTTTGCATTAATTTTCTGCCAAATAAAATTTGTTAAAAAATCTTTCAATGCAGTTTTATTTCCTTCGAAAATGAAGACAATGATTCTTGGGATCACCACTATTCAATAGTTTAAAATTTAGGCCTCATTGACTGCCCCCAAAATCCCTGTAGAATTCAGTCCTCAATGGTCATATATGAACAGCAGTTGCTGCAGGTGTGATAATCGGTTCATTTTCGTTTTTTTGTTCAGGAGTGTACAGAGGTGGAGGTAGACTGTTGTCGTGTACCTGTAAAGAAGATTGAAATGTTTAAAATTTGAATTTGATTTGATTGAATTGTAAAATTGTTTTTCTGTCGCCTGGTATATTTGAGGGACGAGTGGCCTAGTTGTGACAAAGCATCAGTCGATTGCGATTGTTAAGCAACATTGACCCAAGACGGTAACTGGATGGGTGACCGAATTTGGAGGTTCTTTGGCCGTTTCGTTACCTCCGTGCCTCGAAGAGCGCGTTAAGCCGTCGGTCCCGGTTATTATCACTAACATCTGATAATAATCGTTACAAAAACCTAGAGTAAAGTCGAGTCGGATGCGAAAGGACGTCGGAGTCCACCGCATTATTATCCCAAGAAAACTACTACCATTATGTGATTAATGAAAAAGGGTCACGACCCTCAGTTATGAGGAATACAACGCAAAGAGAGGATATATATTTTAAAATGGTACTAGATTCATATTTATGAACTCAGAATTTTCTCCTCTTTCATTTGGCATTCCACTCGATACATTAGGGGAAAAAAGACCGCCACTTTTTTGGATGTAACATCCGCCATATGGATTTTGTTCGAGTAAAATGTAACCTATGTCACCCATAACTATCGAATCGATTGACACCTCATTAATCTCGGTCCAGTAGTTTAGACGTTACGGTGGAACATACATACATAGACGGCTAAAATCATTTGGCCCTTTCTTTCCCCTTTCTTTTGGCTTTGCCGTCGTCGGATAAAAAATATATCAGACTAGTTTGTTCCTTCGGTTTCTTCCGTATAAAATACCGGTCAATCTGAACCTACTGATATTGATTTAATTCAAAGAGGTTTGAAGAAGTTATGTCTTTTCGTTAGCCCCGTTTATAAGCAAATTTAAACAAATAATTACCTACTATCCAGCATCCATTTTAGGAAATGCCCTTCCGGCTTCTGTTTTCCCCTCCTCTTTTAATATAGGTATCAAGACCCAAATCAAGAGTGAATAGGCATCTTCTACGCAAGCGCGCTCCACCTTAGGCTGCATCACCACTTGCAAGCAAGTCTGATTGCAACCAAGCGCTAGCCTATATATTTAAAAAAAAATCTATCTCCACGGGATCTTCAGAAATTTCATAGTATACATGTTAAAATGGATGTTGGCAAGTACATATTTCTGTTTGTGCTTTATGCGTTCCTGCACCATTCATTCACGTGCGATAAAACTTTGTACAGTTGTTGTTAGGGATTGTGTGTATGTTTTTGATATAACCATCAACGTAGGTACAACAGGTGGCGCGCGAATCGTACATATAAAGAGTCATTGCATTCCCTCGGGAACTCCTTAATTTTCCGGGATAAAAAGTAGCCTATGTCACTCTCCCAGGTCCTCAATTATATCCATGCCAACAATCACGTCAATCCGTTGCTCCATTGCGGCGTGATTGAAGGACGAACCAACAAACAAACACTTTCGCATTTATAATATTAGTATGATTGGTTAAAAATATAAGGGACAAAAATACTTACAAATCCAGCGTTAAGGTAAACTGTCGCTGGATATATCGAAGACCCAGAAGGCGCTGCCGAAGAATATCTGTAAGTGCAAAATTAAGAAAATTAAAGTAAGCAAAGAAAATAAGATCGAGTCAATTGGCATTAGCAGCGAAAAAAACCTAATACTTTACCATTGGTGACCCTGACCTGACCACGGACGGACGGACGCTTGATAAAAATATTATTCTCATATAATATTAGCCGTACATTGGGGCTGATTCTGTGGTGCACAATCTCTAAACTAAACTAAAATTAGAGCATTACAAATATTGCTAACCCTTTCATAATACTCCCTACGGAAAGGGACAGAACTAGATTTAAAGCTGCCATTTTAGTTTAGTTTAGAGATTGTGTTGTACAGAATTGGCCACAATGTCTAAACGCAGTCTAAAGAGATACGTTCTTTACTACCCGTCGAAGCACGGAGGCACAGTAAACAGATACAACCAGTATGGAAACTGCCTAGAGGCGTTCGAGGCGGCTCACTCACACAAACATGCGCATCTACGAGACTAAGCACGGGTCGCGGTGCCGTCAGCACTGAGTGCCGCATCATTACGTGTCGTGGATGCGTGTTTGTGTGAGTGAGCTGTTTCGAGCGTTACTGCGTAGTTTCCATACTGGTTGTATCTGTTTACTGTGACGGAGGCGTCTAGGCAGAGCAACTCTGCGGAGTGACGGACGTGACAGAGGAAACCAGCAGAATTTTCAAAACAAAATTCTGTCAGTCTAATGTATGTATGCAGTTTCCTACCTCTCTCAACTATATCTGTGAGATCTATACTTTGACTTAGCTCTAACTTAAGACTGAGTTATAATGAGACAGATTTATGATACGCACATAAGTCCATCTCGTTTTTAAATCTCTAAGTAAAGCCTGAGCAATATCAAAGTACGCTCCATAGATCTCAGCAATAGTAGCCGGCTCCACCATACCCATTGTATGGATATTTACCATGTCTATTATCTTTTTAAGGCCCATCCGTTTAACAGATTTTGACGAAATTTTTCACGCACTTTAATTTTATCAGCCATATTGGATTTAATGCGTCGTCATAGCCGCAATGAAACGCTAACAACGCGTCGTGGAAATTTCCGATGCGCTACTGCAACGTACACATCCAAGACACGCTACCTTCCATTCTTTTAAACTCTCCGTGTACGGGAACGAAACTAGCGGTAGCGGGGCGATGCGACTAGTCGGAGAGCTGGCGACGAATTTCGGAAACAATTTGAAAGAGGTCTGGTAATACTTTATAACCGACAAAAACGTCTGGGATTTATTTTTTCGAATTCTTTAAATATAAAATTTAAAGATAAAAAGATCAAGTTGCCAAAAAAATGTTTTTTCGGATTTTTTTTGAAAATTTTATATGCTGCGCAGTAGCGAAATAAACGCAAACGCTCTACCAGACTGGCAGAACTGGATTCGCCAATGAACGAAATTATATTTTTCCACAATTTCAGATTGCCTAAAAAGACCTTCCCGAAATTCGTCGCCAGCTCTCTAATTCCATCGCCCCGCTGTCGCCGTCGCTCGGCCGTCGCTCATTTCGTGCCCGCACACTCCTTCCACGTTACATTATTTGCAGGGGACAGAATCTATTTCTTTTTCAAATTTGGATGGTATTGCTTATACTTACTTTGGTGGTGCATCTCTCAGGCGTTCATTGACGTAAATTTGAAAACTCCCGATTGATAACCGGCCTTCAGGAGGGGGTTCTAGCGGCCTGAAAAATAAATATGTATGTTTGTAAATGTATAATACTTAAGAGCAATTTGTCGTACCTAATGTGTGACAGTACGACAAATTATTCTTAATAAGGATGATGACAACTCAATCAAATCAGCAACTCTTTATCAAAATTCTTCTTCTTCTTCGTTAAAAACGCACTTCTAGTATGGAAGTTGTATGTATAATTCACAGTTATATAAAATCACAACGTCACAAAATTTCTACGCACTTTTTTTCTTTAATCTATATTTTAAAATGGTTATCAAACTTAAAACTAACCGAGGATGTGAATGTTAGATCTTTTGGAAGACCCTCTAATTACTAATAATCAGTTAGAATTTTTTTTTTTTGATATAGCATCATCCCTATTCTGGTCCGTGTTAATTTTATACTTACAATAAAATCGATTGGCAGACTAATCAACGCCTAGCATTTGGATCTAAAAAGCCCTAAAAACAGAGGTTCCCTTTATAATGTAGACAAGAAATAAGGTCGGGGTTTTTGTGTCGAAATTCAGATGGGAGCGAATCCGCGAGAGGTCGCTAGTATTTTTTAGTAAAATCTGTAGAATGTTTACTGTTGTGAAAATTATAATTTGATTATGCTTACTACGAGTACCGTGCCTAAAATCTGCAGAAGAAAGAAAGCAAAAGTTCTTTGTCTATACAACTTGGCATATTATTATTAGTAAGTAATACCACGTCCTAAAGAAATATTTCATACAGTCAATCGATGGTATCGTCTAGACTCCTAGAGTCTAGACACAGCATTCCTGCGGGATATCAGGCGAGACGGGAGCGGGGTATATAGCGGCAGAACATACTTAATTATTAAATATTTTGCTTTTTTTTACCCACTACAAGTTAGCCCTTGACTGCGATCTCACCTGATGGTAAGTGATGATGCAGTCTAAGATGGTAGCGGGCTAACCTGTTAGGCTTAATAGTAGTGGATCGTCGTCAGTCGTCGTTTAGACGCTATGTTACCGCCATTAAGAGGCCGTGCTATACAGACTCTGCTCTACTATTACTACTAAAAACTAGTTGTTTTCGGCATTTTCTTCTATCAAAAACTAGGTAATAAAAAGGTACGTGAAATGATCGTCAAGACTTGGATCGGCCAAATTTGTTAAAAGTATACTGAGACTTTCACAATCATTGAAAACTAGCTAATGCCCGCGACTTCGTCTTATTCTTGCAAGCGCAACTTTAAAGTTTCATAACTTTTTCATTTGTTAAGATTTTCATATTTTTGTTATATTTTACCTCAACTTTTATAATTAACTACCTGATGCCTTTTATAATTAACGACTTCGTCCGCGTGGATAAAGGGTTTTTTGTTTCCCGTGGGAACTATTTAATTTTCCGGGATAAAAATTAGCCTTTTTGTTATTTCAGACTATAATCTATCTCTGTGCCAAATTTCATCCAGAGTCGTTCTGCCGTTCTGGCGTGATTGAGTAACAAACATCAATCCCAATATTAATAATTAAAGTATAGAAGATTTAAAAGAAGTAAACTTCTCCATTCAAAGACAAGTGGAGTACCTTAACTGAGAGACTGCACAAAGTTTATATAGCAATGTGAACGTAGCGACGATCCCAAGAACGAGTGCCACTGCCATCACTATCTGAGAGCCTGATACCAGCAGCATTTGTTCCATTGAATCACTGTAACCAAGAGAGAACCGTCAATAAGATATTTACGTGAAATGAACTGACTTGAAATATTTGTAAAATTAAATATTTATTCTACAAACTTGGTAACATTTTTGATTTATAGGATCCTCGGGGTCTACTCTCTTTCTCTCAAACGAAACTTCGCAAACGAACGTAATTAGTCTGTTATTAGACCCACTCAAAATCGTTCAATCCAATCGGTCACGAAAATTTTCTATGGATCCGTACTTCGTCTGCGTGTACGAAAACGAAATAGAGAGGAGCATAGAGATAATATTATTATGTAGGAGAGGAGTTAACGAAATTTCGTTCGTTTGTTTGCGAAGTTTCGTTTTAGAGAAAGAGAGTAGACCCGGCCCCTAAAAATAGAAAAGACAATATCTTAAGAGCCAATGCACTAACTTAACATAATATTATATTATAATATACATTATTTATATTTTAATTATAGACATGTTTATTACCCTGCAGTCTATTTTCTCTTATTTTCTCCTTTTCCATCCTCTTCGCGTTCGCGGTTTCCGACCAAACGTTTGCAAATATTATATGCGAGCGTTCACGGAGAAGCGTATTCACGCGCGTTTTGTTTGATATCTAACAACATCTGTTTCTTAACTAACCTTTCCGCAAGTGGCGCCGCTTGAGGAAAGGTTACGCGCGTGTCGTTAGTTTGTAATAATTGGCATCAAAGGAATTTGTTTAAGCGACATTATCTTGTAGTAATATGTTGATGAAAATTGAAAACGTACTTCAATGCAAAACCACGTCTGCGTTGTGAGATGTTCGAAGAAGACTGCGTCTCTCCGTGAAAGGAGAAAAAGTGGAACGCCCTGCGTCTCCCTGAACGAGTTCTAACTCTGCCTTTGCTGTCGCACAGTCGAGAAAAAATAGTGAAAGATTGGATAGAAGCAAGCGCTACATTGCGGAAGTTCATGACCATCTCAACTCCTGAAGATGTTCCGGTATCGGAGTGAAACGTGCATTGAGGATTATTTGGAAGATTTGTGTGGTGTGGTGAATATCGCAAGCTACACACTGTACCTACCACATAGATTTACGTACTGTGGCGAATTAAAGTTCTAGTTCTTTCATTATGATGGAATTCAGCAAAGTAACGCCTGCTTCTATCCAATATTCAGCGCATCTTCATAAACGGGTCCTAACATAGCCATAATATGTTGTCTTCGTGCTTGTGTCACCGCGGGCGCCGCCTCTCTCTGTGAACGGAGAAAAAGTGACACGCCCCGCGTCTCCCTGAACGAGTCCTAACTCTGCCTTTGCTGTCGCGCAGTAGAGAAAAAATAGTGAAAGAGTTAACCTGCAGATCCAATTCCCATGAGATCCGTAGCAGGACTGACAGACTCCGTGCCAGCATTGCAGCGTCTCGTTGTCTAGTGCGCCGCAACATGGGCCGAAACATTTGTCTCCCAAACCTGCAACATTTTAAACAAACAGTGTAAATACTAAATACTGTGCAGACCTTCTCCAAAAAAAAATTGTGTGTGTCAGCTCCGACGCACGACAGGAGTTTACTCTCTACAAACGATTACAAAATATATAGATTAGTAAATGAGGGTAAATGAACGCATTTTTTATATCCCTAAAAGCATGCTTGATAAATTTATTTATGTTATTTATATTAATTATATAATTTATATTCATCAAAATACATTACATAGTCATGGTAACATAAAGTCAATAACGTAACGGATAAAGTTTGATTTTACTCCCCATACATTTTCATACCTCGGGCTTATCTATATATGCAAATCGATTCTAAAGGAGGTAAACTCCAAAAATTATTCAAATACACTTTTGCAAATACAAAACAAATTACAAATATGCTGTAATGTCTTACTAAAATTAATTTTCATATATTTGTAGTGTACGTAATTCGAAATTAATATACCTAATGGATTCCATTTGAAGAAGTATCCGGAAATGTGCAATGCAACTGCAATATCATGGTCTCCAAACACTCAATACGGAGTACTTTCGCAGATCAATCAACAAACTACTCGTAGCAATCTTCTTATACTTTAAGCGTGTATCATAATATTATCTTATCAGTTAGAGTCATCATTCCTATCTACTCGTATTTATTGTTTACTAAGCAAACACACTATACTTATATAACATAATACAATAGTACATTACATCGCGAGACCAGGAAGTACGCGTTTTCTGGTCGAGTGTTAGTTAGGCTATATACGAGACCAGAAATGCTCTTCCGGTCGAGGTGTGTATAGTGCTTTTCTAAAAAATGAAACAAGTGACTTTTTTTAATATATTATATTATGTAATTAAAAGAAATTAAATAAAAAAGCAACCTACTTAAGAAATATTAAAAGTTAAATTAGTTATATTTGAATTACTAATTGAAATTGTAATTGGTTTTCCGGGTACATATTTTATGTTTGTTTAGCTAATTCAGCCCCCGCTCTCAGAAAAGGAGGCGTACAATATAAATCCATAATATCCTCACTCGAACTCATTTTTTCGTCACTTTTAAATAATAAATTATAACGATTAGGTATGTAGTTAATTCCCGCCTTTCAATATTATAAAGATAAAAAATAAATATTGTACTTTTAATTTTTTTTTTTGCGCTGTGAGTGCTGAACGCGTAATACGGTAGAGTTCCAAATTTAAACTATTTAGGCCAAAGAACATTAGGTATAACAAGTTACAAGATACTCAGGAAGAAAGATTCCAAATTCAAACTTATGATATGTAATGAAAATACATACATTATTTACTGGCCTAGGCCGGGAAGTTTAACTTTCGAACTCATTTACAGGGTATGAAATGTGCACATTTCATATCATTTTTTAGAAAATGAATATTACTTAATGCCAAAGTCTTTCTGTTACTACGAGTATTTCGCGCATCCGTTTTAAGGATTTTGACGCAATGTGGTACGCACATAGGTTTCTTCCTCCTCCCCTCAATCTCGTGGTTAGCATGTTCGACTGCGGCCCACGAGGCCATAATTAAGTGTTGGGTTTTTCTGACTAGAAGTTCTCAGTAGGTACTAGCCCGGAGATAGGAAGTTGGCGGTGTTTCACCCCCGTGCCTCGGAGAGCACATTATGCCGTCGGTCCCGGTTGTTTGGAGAAGCGTGGTGGGTCTAAGCTCTAATTCCCTCTCTCCTATGAGAGTGGAGGCCTGTGCCCAGTAATGGGATGTTAATGGGCTGTAGTGAATAGATTTTATTCCGGGGAAAGTGGAAGGATATAACAGGCTACTTTTTATCCCGGAAAAAGAGTTCCCACGGAATTTTTAAAAATACTAGCTCCACACCAACGAATTAGCGGGCGATTTCAACTAGAGAAGTTGAAATTAAATATCAACAGTTTAGGTAGGTACCTGGACATTTGACGCACGTGGAGTGGTGGTAGTCTGGTATGTAGCCACTAGTGCAGTAGCACTTTCCATTGATACACTCGTACTGCTCGCCCACGCAGTAGGAATAACATTTTTCTGAAATTAAAGTAATTTTATATTTCTAAAAGACTGAGCTACTGTTGCTACTGAGCTGCAGAAGTAGCAAAAAAATAATTAGCAGTCATATGACCGATAGAAGTGAAAACGAATATTTAAAATAATTTAAAAAAAAAAAGAAAAAAATTAAAATATAAGCCTTAAAACTAAGGCATTAAAGTTTAATTACGAATGTAGTATACATATTTATATTTAAGACCTTTTATCTTCGTAACAACGCGAGCATGTCGGTGACGCGAATCCACAAGCAACATTTACCCCCTACCAAAAAAGTGCTCAACGCGGCTAAGGAAGTTTTCACTTCAAAAATTTATTTATGTATTTATTTTTATCTCTTGCCTTTTTACGGCCTAATCGCGCACTGTACCGAATTAAACAAATTTGGCACGGAGAAAGCTTTCGTTGAACATGTGATAGGTAAGTATTTATTTCGGAAAATTATAAAAAGTGCTTAAGTACCTACGAGCTTTTTAAAACCTAAATCCACGCGGCCGAAGTCTGGTGAGCGCTAGTTAAAAATAAGTAAAAACAAGGTGGGACATACGACATTGACTAATGTAGACTAAACAAGGTTGAACATACGACATTGACTAATGTAGACTATTTTTGTGGTAAACGATAAGATAAGTCAATTTTAGACTGCCGTTGAAAGGAGATAATATGGAGGAAGATCGATAATTACGAGGATTGCGGATACAAAATAAGCGACATTAGCAAAACTTAATAATCTACAATGCCGGTAGTAATCCATACTTAATATTATAAATGCGAAAGTGCAGTGTCTGTCTGTCTGTCTGCTAAGCTTTAACGGCCCATCTTTTCAACCAATTTTGATGAAATTTGGTATAGAGGTAGGTTACATCCCTGGGGAAGACATGAGGCTACATTTTATCCCGGAAAATTAAGGAGTTCGCGCGGGAACTTAAAAAAACTTAATCCACGCGGACGATGTCGTGGGCATCATCTAGTAAATAATAATCCAGCATATGAAATTGACGACAGTGCAGCGTGTTGACAAGAGGAACTGCAGCGTTTTGTAAAAAAAAATGGGTCAATCAAATGTAAAATAAGCGCTGACGTAAATATGAATAGATACAGGCAATGATATAGGGCACTGTTTGACCGCGCATTTCAGAGGGAAGACGACCAGCTACTGCAGGGAATTGCACATATCTGAATTTAGCCTGATTACGTTGTGAAATTAACAAGTGCAAGTTTGCGATGTGCGATTAATGTTGCGTGGTATAAAAAAATCTTACTGCAAAGTATCAGAATCAAAATTATTTTTTGGTTTGACTTTGGTTTATAATATCGATTTTATTACTTATAATATTATATTGGGCGGAGCTCATAGTTCGAAGAACTGATAGAAGTAGAGGTCCCAAACTGCTGGATTGGCAACCTCGCACTGGAAAGCGTAACGCTGACAGACCCCCTACTCGGTGGACGGACGATATCAGACGAGTCGCAGGGAGCCGCTGGATCCAGGCGGCGCAACACCGTGGCATGTGGAATTCCTTGTGGAGACCTATGTCCAGCAGTGGACGTCTATCGGTTGATGATGATGACTTAAAAAATAGGTAAGAAGGTATCGAGCACGGGCTTGGGAGTAAGTAGGTACCTATTCCTAACAATACGAAATTAATTAAAAGATATTAAAAGCTAAATAAACCAATCTGAAATTTTGTATTGCGGCTGAATGTTCAAGAGGTATGAAAAATCAAATCAAACATCTAAATAAACAAATTGGCGCTAAAATTGTTTTTACCTTCGCTGTAACCGCTTTGTACGAAGTTCAACACAAACAAAACAAATAATACACTGCAATGGGACATTTCGCACACAAGCCGTTAACACTACATTATTTTTGTTAGAAATTAGCTAAATAAAACTGCTATGAAACTGTATAGAACCCATAGGTAATGTACCCTGAGCGCGAATGATGCACGCGGAAAAGTCATACTTACTGATAACTTATCAAAGATTCGTCGCGCTATGATATACGTACGACGTTATCGCCATTTTCGTATCTATCAGAATGGCGGGTGTAAGTTTTCCGATTACATTCAACTTTACTGAATAAATGTACGTAATTGTACTAAATTATGGATAAATATACCTACTTTATTTTCATGTTTTCTCAATATACAATAAAGTACATTAATTATTCATAATTTAGTACAATTACGAACATTTATCGTACATTTATTCCCTAAAGTTTGAAGTTAATCGGAAAACCGACACCCGCCATTCTGATGGATACCCATTTTCACGTCACTAGAGCTAGGCGCAGACGATATGAACGATGAAAAACTGTGTACGATTTATAAGTTTTACAATATGAGATAGCTGCACTTTTGGTAACTATCGCCAGAAAGGCTGATTCAGTATTAGAGCTCTCCACTGATGACAAAAGTGAACGTCTGTTCGCATGCGGATGGGCCTTTCGCTAGAAATGGCCGCTCAAACACGGTTTATGGCCAAAAATGAACCATAACTTGAAAGGCTGATTCTTGTACAGTATTAAAGTATGCGCAGTACCTATGTAAACAGTATAAAAACTGACGCTATTCATCGGGCCTTTCACTAGATATCACCTCTCAAAAAGACGTTATGAACTACATACGTCATCTACTGAAAAAAAATATTAGCAATTATTATGTCGTCACGTTGATTGCTATTAAAAGTTATGAAGGCGTAAGAATTTATTTAACAGAGTCAGCCAAGAATCAGCCTTTCTAGCAATAGTTACCAAAAGTGCAGCTATCTCTTAGTCCACAACCTTCTTTCAGGCGAAAATCACTTAGTAACAGACTATACTGGCTGTTTGGGCTGAAAATTACAAAAACCAGAGCAGCCTCAGATAAGTAGATAAATAAATAATACAAGGAATATTAATAGTTCACTGAAAACTATGTTTGCATAGTAACGTAGTTTTAAGTTACTTAACAGGTCTACTTTTAGGCGGGCCTTACAGAGCAATTTCTAACAGGCAACCTTAGGCGTTTACTGTAGGGTAGCTAATACACATTAGTCTTTTTACACAGTGCTTTGGTCTATGTGTGTTTACTGTTTATGTTCTCATTTTAAATTTTAATAAATAAATGAAAAATATCCAGTCCACCGAGCGCCGCACCGCGCCGCGCCGCGCCGCGCCGGTAGTGACAACAAATACGCGATAAAAATATTTTGGTTAGGTAGCTCTCGCTCGATTGAAATACCACGAAGAATAGGTTTCGACTATCGAACCTCGGCTAGCTCGATTTAGTAATTTAAAATAACTGAATTATGATGCCGATTAGGGGTATGGGACTAGATATGGGAATCCACATACATATTAGTATATGTGTAATAGTTATCCAATTTTTTCTGTGGGTATGGACTTAATAGATATAACTGCCATTCCCGTAACAGGCCAGCTCGTTACCATCGCATGATCGCTTACCACCAGGTGAGATCGCAGTCAACGGCTAACTTGTAGTGGATAAGGTTTGTTTTACAAAAATCACTATTTTTAAACGGGTTTTTAACCTACTTCCAAAAAAGGAGGAGGTTCTCAATTCGGCGCGTATCTTTTTTTTTTCGGTGCACATCTCCGTGGTTTCTAAACCGATTTGAAAATATATATTTTTTTCAGTGGTTAGAGGAAACTCGCGAGGTGGTCCTATAAAAAGTTCTGACTCCAAATCCTCAATCCCGATGCTGAAGGTCAGGCAAGAAATCCTCCAAAAGTAAAGTAAAGTACCTAAAGTAAAAAATAATTTTGATTTCTACACACTATGTTGAAGTCGGGCGAGCCCGGCGAGCCTGACGCGTCAACTTTGCCTGTTTGTAATTGAGAACATAGTGTGTAGAAATCAAAATTATTTTTTACTTTACATTGGCTTTGGAAGTCGGTTTTTTGGAAAGAATTTTTATATCTACATAAAGTGTGGCGCGGGCCTGGTCTGTAATCTACGCTCATATTATTTGGGTCAACCTCTAATGAGAACGAATCAAAACAACATTAATTGAGAATTTTATTGTATTCTTATCTTATATTGTTTCAGTATTTCTACATCCGATTTATATTTTGTTTTTGGTATCGAAAAATCCCCAAGCGTTCGTAAAGCTTTATTTTATTTACCTAGCTGATAAAATTGTGTGGCATGATACAATCTGCACTGCGATTCATGTCGTATTCTTTTGGTTGAAAATTCTAAACAAACAAACAATTACAAGGCCTATATTATATTATTAAGATATATACCATGGAGAGAATCTACAAGAAAAATCTCTGTTTCCAAACCAGCAGTTTGAGCTGTGCGTTAATATTTGGTTTAGTTTACCCTATTTAATTAATACCTATTATTATGACTATAGATGCTATGAATTTAATTTGCAATCGCTGTCCTCCTATTATGGCCATAAGCGGTTTTCCTCTGTCTCAAAAGGCACTACTTAGATAATAATTTTATTGTATTAAACGATGTAAGTTTTTAAAGTCCAGTATAATTGGGTTTTATCTACTTACTATGCTTTTTGAAGTATATCATTGTAAAATATTAACTTGCACGTGGAATATAGGTATGTACCTAATTGCAATAGATTAAGAAAGAATAGGTAGATAAAGAAAAACCAAACTGGGATCGTAGTCAAGGACTAACTTGTCCATACTTAGTGGATAAAAAAACTAGGTCGAGTGAGTTAGTAATAAGTTAGAGTCGCCCGCCAAAGAAATTAAGCAGTCATGTCATATTATAATAAGCTAACTGAATAATATTTGTTTATGGGCGTTTTTGCATGGGCCGGCACCGACCTAACGGGGCTCCGTTTTTCCACTGGGCTGGTGATGGGCTTTTGGGCAGTACTGACTTGGACTTCAGTTCTACAACACGTAATAACTAGTGGTTCGCCCCGAACTGAGACCTCGCGATATCCATAAACTTGTACAGAGCGCCATCTATTGACATCATTGTGAAGTTCTGTTAATAATAAATAATTTCGTTTCCTTATAATATTTATCTAATTTTAGTATTTGTTGTTCATGTACAGGATATAATTCAAATAATTGAAAAGTTTCAGGCTCAGCCTTTCAGAAAATTGAGAGTTCTGAGGTGAACTTTGGACGTTAGAAAATCGCCACTTTGAAAGCCCCCCATTTCGTCAATTTTAGGGGGAAAATTAAAAAAAAAAAATATTTTTGGACTCTATTCCTAATTATCTTTAAAATGATATACCGCAACCCTATGTAACGCTATAAAAAATATTTTACTTCGCATTCGCTTCTATGAGAGCCCCCCTGAAATAAAGATTTTTATAACTTTTTAAGCCATATTCGGCGGAAGGCCATCGGTTTATTTGAAGTAATTACTTTCAGTAATTCAAAAGTTATAAGGCTCTGACAGACGGACGGACGGACGGACGGACAAGTGCAAATTCACTCAAGTAGACTCAGAGACCTTCGCTTCGCTCGGTCAAAAACCGGCCAAGTGCGAGTCGGACTCGCGCACCGAGGGTTCCGTATAAACCTGTAGGTATTATATGATGTACCCTGTAGGTTTTGATTCCCTTGCGAGTGTCGAAAATTTTGGGTTGATCCAATCTTATCTATCTAAAAGTATCTAAAAGAGTCCCGCGTCGTACCTATTTATATGCCATAACGAATGCACGAAGTGAGTCACAACTCAACAACGTGGACACAACGAAAGTTGTCTCATCGCGTCCCTGTTACCCCAACCCGCGCACGCACACGGCTACAATACATACACAATACACATGTAGTTTTACCGGCCGGCACCGAGCGGGAAGTTTCAGTCCCGTGCATAAACGGGCATGAGTCATGCGTTATAGCCGTGCCGGTCCCGTGTCGGCCAGTGGAAAAACGCCCAATTATGTTAGGTTTGGTTGCAGACCTTGCGTACCTTGTTTTTTTATTAATTATCGACATAACGTCTGTCATTTTGACAACAACTTAAACAACTTTTTTTGCTCATCAAATCACGGCTAATCATACTTTAAAGGAGACGGTCCAGATTTGTATGGAGCGTCGGTCCGGTCCTTTTACAAGTAGAGCAATGAAAGAAAAAAAAATACTAAACCAGTTTTGATCGTTCAAATCTACGAATTTATCGTAATTTCAGTGGTGTAATTATTTAATCTTTCCACGATAAGCAACACTAAACAGTAGCGGGTAACAATGGCGGATTCATATTTTTTGACGTTTTCTGTCAAGTGTCAACACAACACCGGAAAAACCGTAGGGAAAAACACGTTATTTTGACAGTGACTGACAGAAATCACATTTGATACATTTCGCGCCTACTGCCATCTCTATGGCTAAAGGTTGCCATCTTGGAAACGTATTGAAAACTTGAAATACATTTTATTTTATTTCTCGTTATTTACTTTAATATTCTAAATTATTATATTTTTAATACAATCTATGTATTTTCCTCTATTCATGGTAGAGTGTACAAAGAGTACACCGAAGGTGAACCTTCTCCTTTACTTCGAGTTGAAAACTATTCCAAATAGGTCGATAGCATCAACAGGAACATTACCTACACCTTTTGCAAGGCTGCTTGCAAAACAGATCGACCCTGGAAAAAAATTGACAAAGTCAAAACATCCCGTTTGTTGTTTGTTGACAACAAACTTGTTTACGAGTTTTTGTCTAGTCAACAAGTGCTTTTTGGGTCAAACATTTTTCTTCGCCTCCGAAAAATATGAACGAGGTGTCATTCGATTCGGAATAGCGTGAAGATAATTTTCGATCAAAATTCAAGACCCGCTTGCAAAACTTGCAAAAGTTTAAAAAAAATGGGGTTTGGTTTCTTGCAAATATCTTAAAAACTATTTGTCATTTTTCAAAGAGGAGGAAATTTCCCAAAAAAGTCCTGCTTCCCGGAACTGTAGGACCAATATTTATAATTTCCCAGAGGGTTGAAAAGACTGGCTTGCGTAAGCCTCGCCCACGTTGGACCTTTAATGAATAAATATTATTTAAACCTATTAAATACGAAAATGAAGGATTAAAAAAATTCAGGCATCTACTGGATAGATGAATGAACAATAATCCGTGGTCAAAAATTTTTTATCGCGATTTTTTTATTAATTATGCATTAGTTAATTAATAACTTTTTCCTACTTGAACATGAACATTGCAAGTGCGATAATTTTTAAATAACAAATCTGAGATTTTTTCCTTTTTTGGAGCTAATTTGGAAAGGCTTCCGAAGAAATTCCCGTTGGAAAAATTAAAAAATTGTTATTTTCACTTTGTTATCAACAATTTACTTAGGTTAAAAATTAACAAGTTTAATCTTTGAAAATTTTTTGTTAAAAATATTACTATTGATCCATTTTTTTATGATCAGAAGCCACATAAAATGTTTTTTTTCCTATTGTTTAAAAAATTGTTATAAACAAATGCGTTGTTAATAAGAAATTTTTTTTTGGAAATTTAATTTTTGAATCTAATAATTATTCTTAAAAAAAATCGTTCCTTAAAAAAATATTTATTGCTTAAGTATAAACGGATTTGTTGATTAACAATTTTTTGTGCCACCTGTAATTATTATTTAGGATTTTTTTTATACATAACAACTGTTAATAACTTTTGCACAGTTTTGTAAGCGGGTCTAGAATTTTGTTCGAAAATCATCTACACGCTATTCCGAATCGAATGACACCTCGTTCATATTTTTCGGAGACGGAGAAAAAAGTTTGACCCAAAAAGCACTTGTTGACTAGACTATTTCTTTATCAGTCACGCTAGGGTTGAGTTGATATCAATTAAAGATGAACAACAACACATTAAGGTTAGGTCAACTCGCTAATCGTTTGTAAATAATTTTTCCAATAGGTGAACTTTTCTATCGCACGATTGCATAATAGTTTAAAATAATATTCACCTCTTGTTTATTAATCGAGCGAAGCGAGGTTTCTGAACCTACTTAGTGAATTTGCATGACGTGATCGTCTGTCTGTCAGAGCTTCTTAACTTCAGCATCATACTAATATTATAAATGCGAAAGTGTGTTTGTTTGTTGGTTTGTCCTTCAATCACGCCGCAACGGAGCAACGGATTGACGTGATTTTTGGCATAGGTATAGTTGAGGACCTGGAGAGTAACATAGGCTACTTATTATCCCGGAAAAATAAAGAGTTCCCGCGGGAATGAAAAAAAACTTAAACCACGCGGACGAAGTCGCGGGCATCAGCTAGTGACTACATAAATATAAGTATAGACTACTTCAAATTTTCAAATGATAGCCTATCATGATAGTAAATCAATAGCCTATCAAAATATGTAAATATTTTTTTACACAATATTTTCTATGCGAAACCTGAAGATGGCAAGCGCCTGGCTGAATCTTCCCTTTACAATTAATATTGTATTTTGATAGATGGCGCTAACGCCTAATTTGAAATAAGGTGGCCCAAACTTTGAGCACAGAATGCGAGGTCAGAGCACTATAATTATCTTTTTGTTAGAATATTCAGATAAGTGTGTCCTATCGCGAAATTGGGTTTTAACTCTTTTTTAAAGAGATACAATTCTCGATAACAAGAGATAGCAAAATTTGCTACATACGCAACTGAAAGTTTGCAATGTATTATGTTCAAAAGACCTGCTTAAATTTTAGGAATTTGCTATGAAAAATAAATAATTTACTTTGAAATAAATGAAAAAAATTCTATTCCGGTCTAGCATGTTTATTATTTCGTTACACGTTGGTATACATTTCTTTATTCGTGTAGATAATCTATAAGTATGTTGTACTTAACTAAATACGAAACTCAATTTTCACGTGCGACTTTTTTGTGAGTATAAATATATTCAGAAGGTTATCAAATCAACAATGTTAGTAAACAATGACCTCAGACCTTTTATTTTTATTTTATATGTGTCCGCTGATAAGAGAGGAGCCGCCAGTGCCCCCAGATAACACGTCTGTTGCTATGTGAACGCAACTTAGCTACACTTATAATACATACTATTTACTAATATTATAAATGCGAAAGTGTGTCTGTCTGCTACGCTTTCACGGCCCATCTGTTCAGCCTATTTTGATGAAATTTGGTACAGGAATGGGTTATATCTCGGGGAGAGATATAGGCCACTTTTTATCCCGGAAAATTAAGGAGTTCCCCCGGGAATCAAAATAAGTTAAACCACGCGGACGAGTCGCGTATAATAAAACTGTAACAGGTCCAATTCTGTACATTGAAGATATTTTGAAATTTTTTTTTGGAGGGCACTCATTATTCGATACTGAAGCCAAATCTGTAATTTTTTTCATTTTTGTCTGTCTGTCTGTCTGTCTGTATCTTGGCCGCGCATCACGCCGAAACTACTGAATGAATTCAAACGAAACTTGGCACGATTTGAGCCTATACTACGAGGTAGGACATAGGATACTTTTTATCCCGAAATTCTACCCCCGAAGGGGTGAAATAGGGGTTGAAAGTTTGTATGAAAGTCCTTAATTTCTCAAGTTATAGCCATGAAACTTGATATATGAGCTGCGGGTTGAAAATGGAGACATACGTGTTTCACAGTTTTTCAAAATTCGACCCCCAAAAGGGTGAAATAGGGGGTGAAAGTTGGTATGAAAGTCCTTCATTTCTCAAGTTATATCGATGAAACTTGGTATACAACCTACCGGTTAAAAATGAAGAAATACGTGTTTCACAGTTTTCGTAAATTTTACCCCCGAAGGGGTGAAATAGGGGTTGAAAGTTTGTATGAAAGTCCTTCATTTGTCAAGTTATATCCATGAAACTTGGTATATGAGCAGCGGGTTAGAAATGAAAACATACGTGTTTCATAATTTTTCAAAATTCCACCCCCAAAGGGGTGAAATAGAGGTTGAAAGTTTGTATAAAAGTCCGTCATTCCTCAAGTTATTTCGATGAAACTTGGTACATCCACGCGGACGAAGTCGCGGACATCAGCTAGTACTAAATAAGTCTGCACAACGTGGCACAATAAAACAATACCAGGGTTAAACTTATGTTATAACAATTTTCATGTTAGAATCCTTTAGACAGAGAAAGATTTTTAGAATTTTAAGAGGTTCTTCTTTCTTCAAAAAGAAGAACCTCTTTAAGAGGTTACAAAGTGCGCTTACTTAGAAGTAACAGTTATTTCTTTCAACTGATGATCAAGTTTTTAGATGATGCATCTATTGCGATATTCCCAATTTTTGTAATTGGCTATGGTATTATTTCTACAAATGTGGATTCTAATTGATTGAATTGATGAATTTCATGGTGAAATGCATTGTTGCATGGAAGCAATCGACTATGCATACAGCAGTTTGTTACATTACGTATGTGTCTACATACTGTAACATTTACCTATTCTTTTTGAAAAAGAGCGACTGCTGAGTTTCTGATTGGCGTGACACAAGTTTTGTTTGAAAATAACTTTAATAACATAACAGACAAGTATGTTTTACCGCAAGGCATCGTCATGTCTGCATCGCGTAGTCCGTATACACTATACATAGTCGAAATTCCAAGGACCCGTACGTAGCGAATAGCGATTTGCTTCCTCGTTTCTAATTCGAACCGCTAGTATATGGAATGCCCTTCCGGCTTCCGTTTTCTCCTCTGTATTGAAAATTGGTATCTTCAAATCAAAAGTGAATAGGCATCTTCAAGGCAAACACGCTCCACCTTAGACTGCATTACCATTTGCTAGCAAGTCTGATTACAGCTAAACGCTAGTTTTAAAAAAAAGACATTAACAGTTAAAACATAGTGCTTACCTACTCAAAAAGGATCTCTTCAATCGTTTCCTTGCAAATTCAATCTTTAGTGGTTTTCTATCTCCATGCATAGGAATACTTAAAATGTACTCTTTTATCAGCAGTTTAGATCATAAGGTCTTCGCAGGAATCTTCCATCACACACTCTCGCTAAGAAGATTATTAAATCTGAAAAATATTGATAAATATAGAAACACCTTTTATCCTACATAATAATTTATCAATTATTTATTACATTATAGACATGTCTCCTGCTGTTAGAAAAATCTGTTATCTTATTGACAAGTTTTAGGTAATTCCGTAATGGACACCAGAGCTTATTTTTAGAACAACCCGTGTCTAAACTTCATTCATAAAATATCTTTTAAACAGACCAAACATTTATTGTGCTCTTAATGGAAACTTTATAGTATTTACCTAAAGAAATGGATTATAAATATTTTGTAGGTTGTTTGCTTGTTAACATCTTTATTATTGAAATGTGTTTGTTTTCTATGCATAAAATTGTTTTAGAAATGTTTGAAATAAACTCTTTTTTTAGCATGCCCGTTCTCAAGTAAGGAACGAAAGAATAGAAATGATAAAATTAATTTTGTTATAGGTATACATTATAGTGTTACTGCATAGAACATCAATGACAGTGCACGCTACGGAAGACACGGAAACTTTTAAAATGAGCGATAGAGTATTCACATGTAGCAAATGGCTATCTTCAGTTATAGACAACTTCTGCAACAATGTTTATAAAATTGTAAAGCGAGACACTTCAGTCATGCTAGGTATGTACTAAACGACAATATTCTCTTTTTATGTATTGTATTTGTACAAATAATTATATTCATATTTTGTTAACTAGGTATATACTTATTATCTTTAAAAAATCGTGTTTTGACAAGCAGGTTTATTTTAAACTTGGCTTTTGATTGTATTTACTAGAATATTTCTGGCAGTCGCGTTTAGCTGGTAGTGCGGTAGAAGTAGGTATTAATTAAGATAGATTTGTTCCCTAAATTGACTTTATTGGTTATTCGTACTTGGAGCATGGAACCTTTGGGGAAAGAGAATCATCAAGTGTGCCATGTCTTAGTTTAAGTATTTTTAAATTTTACTATCAAATATTTATAAGTTGCCTAAGTACTTGTATTACTAACAAAAAAAACTAAATAAAAACAATCTTTTTATTAACCGACTTCCAAAACAGGAGGAGGTTCTCAATTCGGCGCGTATTTTTTTTTTTTTTTCATTTTGCATTGCATAATATCTCCGTGGGTTTTAAACCGATTTGAAATTTTTTCTTCAGTGGTTAGAGGAAGCTCGCGAGGTGGTCCCATAAAAAATTCTGACTCCAAATCCTCAATCCTGATGCTGTAGGTGTACCGTACTATATGAAATCCTCAAAACTAGGGAGTTAGGAAATTTTGATGGTGAATTCATATAATAGGTATCAAGTCACGTGTATATGATTCAACTCTGAGTCCCAACTCCTCAACTCAGATGCTGCAGGGTACAGAACTCCTTAACAACAACAACAAAGATCGGCAAAGTTGACGCGTCAGGCTCGCCCGACTTCAACATAGTGTGTAGAAATCAAAATTATTTTAACTTTACAGTGGCTTTAGAAGTTGGTTTCTTGGAAATATTTTTTTAATATAATATTTACTTAGTAACTTTGTAAGACAACAATGTTCATTTTAACAGTAATCCTCAAAATAAAGTGTTAAGTGTATAGATAAACTGTTAACATAGATATGTTTTTCAGATAAACTGTCACCAAAGGATGTAAAGAGGAAACAAAGACATATAGCTAAGGAAAGATGGCGCCGTGTCAGACGACAAGTTGCCAGCGAGTGTTGCGAACGGCCTTGCACCGTTGGGACAATTATCATGTACTGCCCCGAGGATGCGAAACTGTTAATAGAAAACCCCGATATATTTAATTAAGGCGTAGAATAGGCTACCTATTTGAATAGCTGATCTCAACACGCAGATTGAAGAGCACACGCACGACGCGTTGAAGACGTGAGGCGCGTTTGGTGTAGGTCTCAAACAGAGTTGGATTCGCAAGCTCTATATCGTGGTGTGTCGCGACACGACGGGAGACAATCATACGTTTTATTGTATGAGCATAGTGAGGTCTCTGAACCTACTTGGATGAATTCGCATTGGTCCATTCATTTAATCGTGCCAGAGCCCGACTTCTGAATGAATCCACATGCATAATCACTTCAAATTGACAAATAATAAATGTAATCAAATGTAAATAAAGCCAATTAATAGAAGGGTATAATATCTATAGAATATAAATATTCAATCGTAGGTACACCAGACACTTAAAAAGAAACAATCACCTGATTTTATGTTTTGGACGGATAAAATCTGCAATCCAGGCTAGATTAAACCCTTTTACGAACTTTTGTCTCATGATCTGGAATTTAAAAAAATATGATTAGTGGCAGGAATTTAATCAATTCCTATGCAGGTAAAAAAATATAGAGATTCTCTGATGCTATATTTTAACAATATAAACTGTACGTCAGAGGTTTATGATTAGATTCTATGAACCTCCAATAAGAGCACAATTAATTTAGTGATTGTACTTACCAATAACAATATTTTTATTATTTAAAAAAAATCGTTTCGTCGAAAAGATTTTAATTTATATAAATGTATGTATTTTACTTTATATTTTTATTAAGAACAAACGTGTTTGTTTCTACTAAAACATGGTGAAATTTTTCAAGTCCGTCCATGTAATGAATATATGCTAAGAAAGAATACACAGTACCTATTAACAGTTACAGTTCTGTTTATTGAAAACTAGATGATGGCCGCGACTTCGTCCGCGTGGATTAAGGTTTTGATTCCCGCGGAAACTCCTTAATTTTCCGGGATAAAAAGTAGCCTATGTCCTTCCCCGGGATATAACCTACCTCTATACCAAATTTCAGCAAAATCGGTTGAAAAGATGGGCCGGGAAAGCGTAGCAGACAGACAGACAGACAGACAGACAGACAGACAGACACACTTTCGCATTTATAATATTAGTATGGATATGGATTGTGTTATTGTTTATTACTAACCATTTAGAAATGCAATAAAATAAAATATTATTAATAAAAATTAATAAAGCCTAAAAAAACTTAAGCTATAAAAAGTATTAATAATTGTGGATATTTTATTTTTGCACGCTCTCTAAACTAAATTTGAGTTTAGAGATCTTCTGATCTAGAGAGAGAAAGGACAACTCTAGACCTGTCTTAAAATTTCCTTTTCCGCATTACATTTAGACCAGTCATTTTAGTTTCGTTTAGATATTGTGTTCAACAGTCTTATTAGGTATTCGTTTATAATAGGGATGATGACAACTCAAACAAATCAGCAATTTTTTATGAAACTTAAAAACGCGCTTCTGGTATGGAAGTCATATGAAATTCACAGTTGTGACGTCATCAAATTTCAACGCACTTTTTTTCTTTAATCTATATTTTAAAATGGAAACTTAAAACTAACCGAGGATATGAATTTTAAATCTTTTGGAAGACCCTATATTTAATAATCAGTTAGAAATAATTTATTTTTGATATAGGCATCATCCCTATTCTAAATATGAAAGGTTAAAGGTGTGGGTTACTTTTAGTCAACAAATACATAAAATCAATGAGAGGAACCTAAATAGACCTTCATTGAGTGGGATGTTCATTAATGAACCTGTGTGAATTAATTAGTGACAAATAATGTTAACAACGAAGATCATCCACGCTAACACTTTCTATACCTTTAGGAGATTAATTTATATGACAGTTAGTATGTAACCACATTGAGGAAATTTAGCGGTTTAAATAAATCATAAAACTCGTACAAAATCTGTCAAGAATTAGGATATTATAATAATTAAATTCTGACACGGATTTTAGTATAGGTATGGCAGGTTCTTAAATTTTGAACTAAATTCCAAATACACGACTTAGGTAAGTATACCTAATTAAAATCGATTAATACTATTCAGTATTTGGGGCTTGTGGCGCCTGAATAAAATCTAAAGCAAGGAAAAAAACTTTTGACGTAGTTGTCTTCACATTGGGGCTGATTCTGTAGTGCACAATCTCTAAACTAAACTAAAATTAGAGCATTACAAATATTGCTAACCCTTTCATAATATTCCCTACGGAAAGGGACAGAACTTGATTTAAAGCTGCCATTTTAGTTTAGTTTAGAGATTGTGTTATACAGAATCAGTCCCATTATATAAGACACGAAACTAAAAAAGTAGGCATTTATTTATTAGTTTCGTTTAGTATTTACTTACGGATTATAGCGGGACCATGTCAGGTATCTACTTGAAGTCTTCGATGGATTTTCAACATAGCTAAAAGGTTGTATGTATCGCGAGTAGGTATATTATCTTCTGGATGGTTATCGCCGTAGAAATAGGAAGTTCCTGAAAAATACCGAGTATTAAAGTTAGGAAGGTAGGTAACCTACGTTAATTTTTATCATTGATTAAAACTGGAACTTGCATACAGAATGACTGCCAAAATGTTATTATACCTAGGTAGAATCTGTCTGGAACAAAACAATTTTAAAACCGCTCGCTTATGCCGTGAAATCTCTACCATTAAATTTGAATTTGTCTATATATACTGGATCCAACGGGTAATAATTTACAAATATCTTAGTTGTAGGACTTCAGTTTTGACTAAGGTGCTCTGAAATCTAGTATGTACCTATTTAGTGCGCTTTAAATGTTCGGTAAAATTTTTACCTGATTTTTGTGCTGTTTGGGTCCATATATCCAACTGCGCTGTGTAGAACACTCAGTCAACAAGGCAATTGTGTCGTGTCAGGCGAGGTCGTAAATTAAAGCAAAGGCAAAGGTTTCGATTTGCAGTTTTCAGCTAGTTACGGACGTATACATTTTATTCGTGTTAGTTTCAAATGATTGTTTTCAGGTCATCAAAATGAGTCCGACTTTCATTATTCTATTCTTCATTAACACCATGGCAGCAGCTAAAGAAAGTACACCGGTATATCTTTGTGGGCGACAACTGGCTGACGCTAGGTCAGCCCTCTGCTACGGTATCGACAAAAGAACATCCCAGAATAACATTTTCGGTTGGTATTTATTATTCTTTCAAGTCTCCATACTGGGAACAGGTACTCTGAAAATAAAATATAGGAACTAGTTAATTCAATATCAATAAACACGTTCAAGTAATTTCTGAATCTTATTTACCTTATAGTGTGCTGTGGTCAATTATGTCGTATCGCTCACGTTACACAGAGTCGTAGGTTCGAAGCGGCTTGAAGGAGAAAATGCGTCAGAAAAAAATGAATGAATGAAACAATAATTTGTGTAACCCAGCCGCGTCCGAGTTTTAACGCCGTCTCGCTTTTGCAGTGAATGATATTTTCTTAAATGTTTGATGTCGCTATTTCTGATGAGAACAACTTTGACGACCTCCCTGGCGCAGTGTTGAGCGCTGTTCTCTTAACGTGGGAGGTCCAGGGTTCGATCCCCGGCAGGGTCAATTTGGGAATTTATAATTTCTGAATTTTCTTTGGTCTGGCCTGGTGGGAGCTTTCGGCCGTGGCTAGTTACCACCCTACCGGCAAAGTCGTGCTGCCAAGCGATTAAGCATACCGGTACGATGCCGTGCAGAAACCGATTATGGGTATGGGTTTAATTTACTGCCATACCCCTAACAGGTTAGCCCGCTACCATCTTAGACCGCATCATTACTCATATGGTCATCATCAGGCGAGATCGCAGTCAAGAGCTAACTTGTACTTAGTTAATAAAAAAAAGAACAAAGCCGTCCAGAATTTTTCGCTACCCACCTGATGACTGATGAGGGATGAGATGATTGATGAACAACTAAGCCATACCTTCAAATTTAAATCAATTCTTCACTAGTTAGTGCCCCCAGCATGCTAATCAGGGAATCAGCTTATCTGTGCTGACAAACGTGTGACGAAAAAAACCGGCCAAGTGCGAGTCGGACTCGCGCACCGAGGGTTCCGTACAAACCTGTAGTAAGTTTTACGATTTATGACGTATTAAAAATAAAAATTACGTTTGTTGTATGGGAGCCCCCCTTTAATATTTACTTTATTGATATTTAATTATTTATTTTGAAAGGTAATATAGAAGTTAATATTCTGTGAAAATTTGAACCGTCTACCTGTTACCGTTTTTAATATTGAGCAAAAAAATACGAAAAAAACACGTTTATTGTATGGGGACCCCCCTTAATATATATATTTTTTTAATTTTTAGTATTTGTTGTTATAGCGGCAACGGAAATACATCATTTGTGAAAATTTCAGCTTTCTAGCTATCACGGTTTATGAGATACAGCCTGGAGACAGACAGACAGACAGACAGACAGACAGACAGACAGACAGACAGACAGACAGACAGACAGCGGAGTCTTAGTAATAGGGTCCCGTTTTTACCCTTTGGGTACGGAACCCTAAAAATTGGACCTTTCTAATGGACATAGGTTATGCGGGCGTTTTAGTAGCATTTGTCCGTTAATGTATCTACCTATCTATTTAAAACTTCTAAAAATAGATATACTTAGATAAATTTGCAATCCTTTCGTGATCAGCTGAACTTTACAGAGTTTTTGTTTCCTTTTAATCTTCTAGATCAATTAAACGATGATATTATGTGGAAAGACGGTTATGTGGACATGTGGGGTGCACGCAGAGGGTCCCTCAGCGCCGACTGGACGCGCTATAAGAGGACCGGGATTGCCGACGAGTGCTGTCTGAAGCCTTGTACACGTGACGTCATTATGACTTACTGCTAAGACTTGTCCTGCAAAAAGAACTACTACGACTTTCTAAACGACTCCTAAACTTACATAATTATTTATATTATTTTGTGAAAAATATAATTCGATAAAAAATAATTAAATACTTATTTAAATTCTTGACCATAATAAAATTCACAATTGTTTTATTTATCGATTTCGATGATAATATTATTATGTTAGAGGTAAGGACTTAAGAAGACGTTATTTTTAGTTTTTAATAAAGTCGTTTCTAAGTAATTTTCATGTTGCCTCTGGTAACATGCTTGGGGCAACATGAAAATTACCTCAAAAGCCTCCTGAATCTCACGACACCCAAGAGGAAAACTATGAGTAGATCTGAAGCTACCTTCAGAACAGTTTCCCTGATAAAGAAAAAAAATCTAATATTTGTTTTTATAAAACGAATAAAATAAAACGAGTTACATAGCTGAAAAAAATTATATTTTATGAGAAATTATAATTTACAGTATTACATACAGGCATCCATCTTCAGTTGAAACTTAAGCTAAAATTCTCTCAATCTCACGCAAAGGTAAAGCAACGTTAGACTATAATCTTATAGTTTTAGCAATTGTAGTAGTTCCCCGATCGTAGAAATAAAACAGGTAAGAATTACGTCAATTTCAGTCCACTTGTGAGGAAGTTATGAATGTGAACACTCCCGACACGACCGCGCCCTCCGCTCGTGTTACACATCCTTTACATTGCAATGTTGAATATTATGATCGTCGAAACAGTAAAATTTAATCACCTACTTTAGAAATAGTTACAGACACAAAAACGCATATATATATTATTATATATACTCAATAATAATTATTATTATAAATTGGTTATAAAATTTAATCTATCTATACCTGAATTCTATTATAGCCTGTTTCATAGAAAAATACTGGTGTAATGGTTTTGGGAATGAGTAATGTAGACTAGGGAAAAAATCCAGAAAAAATCAGCTAGATTTTCCCTAGCCTTTGCACTGGGGCGGGTATTCTATACCCATCGCTATTAATATTTATCAGTAACTAGTTTCGTATTTGTTAATAAAAAAATGCTTTAGTCTTATTAATTTCCGTTGGACAAAATTTCCATTAAAACAGTTCATTTTGATGACCGCATAACCGTAAGAGGCATTGTTTAGAGTTTAGACGGTATTTCTGGCATTAGTTTCACAATTCTTGACCAAGGATTAGCGAGATTGGGCCCGAAAATCAAAAGTATATTTCCATCAATCTATACAATACACGACCAATCTAACCAATCAGGGTCATGGACCGACTTAAAGCCAGATACAATGTCTTTTAGTCCGCCTAGCGATTAATGTGGCTGTAAAGTGAGGTTTTAACCGCCATTGCCGAGGTTTAGGGAAAAACTGAATTTCTCAATCATTTATAATATGCTCATGTTGAGAAACATAAGGAAATAAGTTCAAAAATTGCGAGGTTCAGATACACCAAAATTTTATTGAGTCAGTCTAAATAAATTTAGTGAAGACCGATTTCTATACCTACCTACAAAATGCATCATACAAAACTAAATTTAAAACAAAACAAAAACATAACTAAGTATCTTTTATACTGGCCTCATCGTGAATATGTAGATGATAAATTATAATCAGGTACCAACCAGAAACACTTAAGCTATACCAGTATTGATCCCGCCAAATTTTTTAATAGCTCTGAATCATAAAGCAAATATTCCGAAAATTTACTAAATCTGTTTCATTAGGGTTCGAAATAGTCTCTATAAATTTGTGTCTTACTAAATCATAAAATAGATACATAATATCAGGTTCTAGTTTATGGCTGCATATCCATTAAAGTAGCTTTACTTATACCTATTTATTTTTTGTTGATATCATTTCATTTTACATTTGAATCTGTGACTGTTGTGTCTTGTAAGATCGAGTGAAGAAAATTGCAATCATTTTAGGAAATAAAAATAAAAATTCTAATTTTAGATTAATACATCTCACTATAACGATTGTGACGAAAGCTGATAAAATTATTTAGATTCGGAGTGAACAAAAAACCTGGCGAGATCTGGGTTATTAAATGCCATATTAATAAATTCAAAATTTTCGTCTGGATTACATAATTAATATAAATTAAAATGCATATTATGCAATGCATTGTTATCACACATTGTGTAATATTGATTTCAATAAATTATATTATACTTTTTACTTTTTAGTAGAGTCGACGATCGGTATATTTTGTTGATAAATTATCAACATCAATCAATGAATCGATCAATATCTATGAGCCGTGTTTAGCTGTTCCTATAAAATTTGCATGCGTCAGCACCAAGTACTGTTTTTTTTTTTGCAAAAAATATAATTATAATATTGTTACAAATGAGAAATAGGTAAGTATTTGATAGGTAGGTATTTGAATTATCATAATATTCGAGACCAGGCATATTCTTCAGAAAACAATTCTTATTTAAAAAAATGTAAGCAATTTCTATTGAGCAAGTAGGTACAATAATTATAAAGATAAGTAACTTTTTAAAATAAATAAATCGAAATAGGCTAAAATTGCCACTGATAAAATGATTAAATATGAAATGAAATAATATGTTAATTATTATTTAAATCAGTAAAGTAAACTTTCGTTGACTCTACCAAATAGGAATTTCAATTGTATTGTATTGTGTTGTGTTGTTTTCAGAGTAAAATGATTTGATTTATGTAAGTATAATATAAAACATTAAAAATACAATAAGTATAAAAATTAAGCTAAAATTTGTTCGATTTGCTATCCCGTCATTATACAAAATCTAGGCTGCATCCAGCTAATGCGCGACTGATTTGGCGCATAAGTACATACGATGACAGGTGAATCATACGTTTTATGGGCTTTTGCGGTCTTCTGAAAAGCCGGACACCGCGTTACTTAAGTTCTAGAATTTACAGCTGTAACATAATATATCTACGACGGTGTATTGAAAGGGCGAATTATACTTTGAATAAAAACTTTTGTCTTGACTGCTTTATCAACGCACAGCCTAAACTGCTGCCCCCCTAGCATGGGCCGAGACAATTTTCTCCTCGAGCAATGGATAAAAATTTTATTCCTAAATAAATAAATAAAAACGCTATATAACGGTGGATAAATAGTCCCCCGAGTCCCCGTGAAATGTCAAACGGGGATAAACTTCTCCTCTCCCCTGTTGCCGTGCTCTGAGAAGTGAATAAGTTAATTTTATCTCTTGTCAGTGGATAAAATCGGGAGATAAAATTTTTATCTCCGGCCCATGCTAACCCTGCTGGGGTTAGAAACTTGAAATTTTGAGGCACTAACTAAAAAGATGCCAAAAGGGATGTTCGGGAAAGAGGGGTTAAACGGAATTAAAGTTTGTACCAATGTAAGTCATTTTTCAAGTTTTATCCATGAAATTATTTTTGATAAAAAATTTAGAAATAAAACTTATAATTTTTAGAACATAGGAAATTCCACCTCAGGATGAAGTTTGTCCGTTTGGGGTGTGTTGAAATTCCGTCATTTTTAAGTTATATTTTAATGAAAATTGGTATTTGGGCTTTTGGTTAGAAATAAAGGAAGACTTGTTACAGGATTTTTGGAAACCACTTCCAAGGGACTTTCAGGAATTCCAACCGAACGAAGCAGTAGCAGGCAGTTTAGCTAGTATAGAATAACTTATCACCTGACCCTTTTATAAGTTTATTCTACGAGACCAATACACGGTCAAGGCCATTGGAAGAAAGGTATTAAAATTCACCATAAAAAATCACAACGTCTAAAATTTATCCAACTTTCTCAATAAATTATCATTAAACTTCACCAAAAAAATAAAGTGCTAGTCAGGAGTCTACCGTATATGAAAATAGGTTATGTAGTAATCACGCACCGTCCCAAGCGTAAATTCCTTGTCCCAATTTGGGACTGCAAAATAAAGTTTAATGCTTTGCAATACCTACTGGGCGAATATAGAATCTCCTTTTTAAAAGTCTGTTAATGAAAATAAAAAATTTGTTCAAGAGTGCGAATGATGTCAATGAATCTTGTAATTCTTTAGAAATTACCAGTAAGGTTAAATGACATTATTTAAAAAACTATTCCAAATTTCAAGTCTCCAACATTCGTAGATACTGAAATTGGAAACTATGATGGACGGACGCAGTGCTTGAGGGTTTAAGGTATAAGGGTTTCATTTCACCCGACTGAGTTAACCTTTTAGGTACTGTTAGACTGACATTGACAGATCTATCTATGGTCTGACTACCTCTACAGCACTCTCGACAGTGACAGGGTGATCGGAGACGCTTGGCGGGGAATCGGGGCGTAATGTCAAAATGGCCACTGTGTTTGTGTTATAAAATAAGCAATAAATAATAATTGAGTGCATAACCAGTGTTTGCATTCAATAGTACTGAGCCCAAATGATGTTTAAAGTAATCTGTATGTGCACATTAGTGGAATGTTAATCACGCGAGGTTAGGAACCCTTACTAGAAAACAATATAAACACTTTAGGTAATGGTTAATGAGCCAGTGTGAAAGCGAAAGTGAATGTTTGCCGCCCTGTCAGTACACCGCAGCGGCATTGGTCGGCTGTAGCAGCCACTAGCGGAGCGCGCGTCGCTTAGTCGCCGAGTTACACTACATAATATAAAAGCGCAAAGTCAAAAATACTCCATATTGCTGTACAGTTACATCAACGAAACGAGTTATATTATGTACAATACGAACATAGATAATGCTTGGTTAAATAACATCAATAAAGTATACCATATTTCAAGTTTGTGCGATTAGTTCCAATTTCACGTCTTTTGAGCATTTCAGACAGCTGTATCTTACTCGGAGCATACAGTTTTGCTATTGACGGTGTCGAATGGCCCGGATATGCTTTAAATGGTATAGAAGGATCGAGTTTACAACAACGAATAAATTAATTTAATAAGTTACATCTTTCAAACAGAAACTATAAATAAAAGTAACTAAAAATATAACACAAAGCAAAACACACATAAGCGATATGCCCACTTAATAAAAATACTATAAAATATAGACAACAATAATAAAAGTGTATAATTAATTACATATTTTGTGCTTCGCGTTACGATGGTGTGCCAATAGCAAAACTTGGCATCGAACTGTCCGCTCAATTCACTCAGCACATTTAGACCAAAATGTACAATATATTACATTCCTGTTGGAAACTTGGCGAAAAACCATCGGCACCGCTTTTTACAATCCACATAATTTATCTTTAATGTAATCTGGGTTTTCTAGTAAAAAAAGTTATACAAATGCTTCAAAAATATCCTTACACGACTAACGTAAAAACCATCTATCAGACATACGTCTAGTATAATGGAATTTCGGTATGAAGGTAACATCAGGAAGAAACCGAATACACCAGACCACTGCGTACACGAAGCCACGGTCAACAAAGTTGCGTCCATTCGCGGAGAACATCGCTGTTATCGTATCGAGTTAAACAATAACAACCTAACGCAATGTCAATACAACTTCAATCAATATATAACCGAATGCAATCTTCCGACAAAGCGCAACGAAGGGACAGCACGCGGGTCGGTCGCCTGTTGCCACCGAGTGACTCCATTATCATTAAATAAATACCTAATAGTAGGGCGGGAGGTTCCCGTCTCCGACCGCGAGGAAACGCGACTCGCCTAAGTTCATTGGACTAGTTTGTTCAAATCCATCCGTCTGGACATAATAAAATATGTATACTTATGTAGAAAGATATAATGGCAACAAACTTTACAAAAAATCTAAAACAATGACTAAAAGCAGCACGCGGCAACGCGACTCGCCGCGTCTTTAAAATGCACAATTTAATATTCACCGATACAGACACATACATAAGTCGTGAATAACTTCATCATAAAAAACTTGTCAAAAATCCTGACGCGTAATGAGGCGACCCTTCCGGATCGAGAGATGCGGTCCGTGCTAATATTGATTAAATGACTTACAATCTATCCTTAATTTCATATAAATCAGTTTAGATGGTGAGTTCATCCTCATTAATTTACACAGTCGGTCGTGAAGTGATGTTCAGAACGCGATACACACAATCACAGATTTGTGTCAGCGGCGGCGCTCACTTAGACGAGGTTGTACTCCTTGAGGTTGGACTGCAGGATGGTGTCTTTGACTGCGGCGAACACGAACCGGATGTTTTCAGTATCTGGAATAAGTATGTTCCAAATGTTACTCCATATCTCCGCTACGCTAAGTGGTTTTCACAAATTAGTCTAGGAAAAGGGGCGGTTCGTTGTATGGAGACTCCCGCATTAAATCCTCAGTCGTTGAAACTTGGCAGGGTTGTAGTATGGTATGAACCAAAACCTTAACATTTTATGACTGAATATTTTCTCGATTTATTTTTAAAATAATAGTACCTAGGTAGTATATTTATACTCAAAACCGAAATATCAAATATCAAGCAGAACATCGATATTTAAACCGATTTTATTATCAAACCTAAACTGCGTTTACGCGATAATGTACCTTCCTCCTTTAACAATTGGGTATAGCTTAAAACCTTACGTCCTTTCTGGTTTTGTATTGGATATTTATAAACTACGTTTAACTCATAATACTTTATCATACCGCAAAGCTTCGTCGCCTGAGGGATTAATGTTGGGGTCCACTAGCTTTATTGCCTAGACTAAATGCAGAACATGGTTTAATAATGAAATGTCGTTACCGAGTCTAGTAAAATTATTGCGAAATCGCACTGCTAAATTATTAGGTATATGATAATGATTTCCTGGCGACATAATACAATCATACGCTACGGTCCGTTTTACGCCAGAACAACACAGTGCGGCATAGATATGCATTGCACAGGGCCGCATGACAATTATTATTAGAAGTCGTATGGCAATAGAAGCGTTTTTCCCCCGAAGGGTAAAAAACGTATATTTAGGTTTCAGCCTTTAGTTAAGAGCCCGTATACTCGCCATCGGTCAATTTTGGAATCTGTAGGTATACCGCACAGTAGACCGTTAGGCTGCACTCATACATAGACGACATAGGCCAGTAAAGATACTTTGATACTTTGCGTAGTCAAGTTCGTACGTACGTGCGGTCGTACGATCTGCAGTACCATTTTACACGTGAATTTGATCAGACTTTGATAATATTTTTTGGTCATATAGATATTTTATAGAACTTTATTTTTACACAATTTGTATTATTTAAATACTAAACATTCATGGTAAATTTTATTTTATCAGTAATTTCGTCAAACTTTTAAGAAATACAGGTTATTGTGACGCGTAAATTTTGATAAATCGTGCACATTGATTTGATTTTTTTATTAACTAATTTTGTATAGAACGTATAAAAACGAATTGCAACAGTCCAATTTTAAGAGCGTGTTTATCATATTTGTATTTTTTATAAGTCTTTTATTATAATTTTTCGTGGATTTATATGGGTGAAAAGTGTCACCCAAAAGTGCAAAAATGGTAAACGTATTCTGCAAGAATGAGAATTTCACTATTATATTTCAATAAAATTAAATTTTTATTTGCAACAGTCTACTAAGGAGGGATTAATCTTTAATGTTTTAATTTTCTTTTTGTTATAATACTAATATATCATACACAAAGCTCATCAAAAGTTCTTAAAATGTCGGTTTACTGGTTTACGGACTGTTAAGAACACCTAAATATGTGTATTACCATTCTTACCTATCTAGATTTTAAGAAAGATCTCGTCATAAAATAGATTGCCGCATGCCGAGCAATGCCGCAAAATTAATGATACCATGTTAACATGCCATGGCGTAAAACAGCCTTAATGCTATATCGAGGATGACATGGTATAGTTTTGATTATATTAGGTAATAGTAGGTATATGGCTAGCAAAATTACTGCATTTCTCATCTACTATAAAAAAAAGGATTTTAAGACTTACATAACCTTATGTGACGGCGATGGTCCTTTTAATCTGATGTATGGTCAATTTTATTACACTTATGTCAAAATATGTATGCAAATAATGTTTATTTTTTAGTTTCTCAATGTATCCCTTTCCTTATTACCTATTTAACTAGGTAGATTGTAGGAACTGATCGGTATTCAGTATGGAATCGCTTTAAGTCATTCTAGTACTTATATGGGCCCTAATAATATTATTTTACAATCCTATTCTACTAATATAGGTAATTAATGTGAAAGTTTGTTACTCCTTCACGCCACAACTACTGAACCGATCTGGCTGAAATTTGGAATGGAGGTAGGTTCAAATTACCACATAGGCTACATTTTATCCCGAAAATGTAGCCTATGTGGTGATCTTACTTTCTTTCATAAAATATTTGAGAATTGACCACTGATAAGACCAAACCAGCCTCGTATTTTAACTTAAATTATCTTGAACCATTTATCTGGCTGGCTTCATTCAGTTTTCGACTGGCAATAAGTCTGTGACAAATGACAAGTTTCATATAAAATCTTGAACAGATATACATATATCGATTATTCAAGTCAAAAAGTTGCTGAACCTCCCTGCGCAGTTTTTGTTGGTTTCATGCTATAGAAACTACATAAGTACTTTTACATGAAAAAATACTACCTAAATAAATTAAAAGCAGCGAAGCATTTAGTACCTAAACAATTCAATCAATTAACACAAAAGAAACAAAATGAAACACAATATCTAGAAAAACAAGAAAAATATTTATTACAAATTAACCAAGTATAATAATAATAATATGCTAAAACAAGTTCATGCTAAATTAAATTCTTTAAGGGCGCTTTGCATTATAGTATCCTTTACGGCACAGAACACCAATTTGATATTTTCAGTGTCTTAAAAATTTCCAAGGCAGCATGCGAAAATAAAAATAAATAGAAGTAAATGAGAGCAAAAATAATGATTAGAATTTGGCAGACATCTTCAGTGTAAATTAAGTTTGCTGAGACTCTTTACATAAAGTAGAATTTTTAATTACACAACATTTTTTGACGTTTCCAGTGCTCCCAGATTTTTATGTCAAATAAATAGTGCTGGAGACAAAAAAGATTGTTAATATGAATTACCTCACTCACTAGGTACAGTAGTCACGGGTAACTATAGAAACGCGTCAAACATTGTAAGTCGACGGCTCAATCTAAAAAATAGAGAAGCGGTTACTGGTTCATTGACTCATTCACATGACACAACTGTACCACATCACATCACTATTACCGAATGGCATCATTATTTTATAATTTGACATTAGCTAATGTCAAAACGTGTTGTCTAATTAAAACTTCGAGTATGTTTTGACCGATGGTGTAATTTATCAACATTATAGTCCGGGAGCCAGCGACCTTTTAGGATGACCAAAACCTGAAAATTTTTCCTACGCTTTATTTGGTATCAGTAGTAAGTGAATGGACCTCCAGCGAGCGCACTTCCGGGGGATGTAGCTGCGGCAGCCTCCCACACACGTAAAATAATAATACAAAAAAACTAATACCGCAAAAGCCGATACTTTGTTGACATGTTCATTATGTTGTAAACAAACGAAAAAACGTATCCAGCTGACCTTAGAGTGGGGGATAATGCCCCAGCTTTTCACGTAAACGAGTGAAAAATATGCGCTCAGTAAACTGATACTTACCGCAAAAGCTGAAATTTGGTTAAGTGATAGTTAACTTAATAAGTTTAATGAAAAAAATATCCAGCTTTATATTTAATGAGGGAAAAGTGCCCAGCTGATGCAGTCAAAGTAGCAACGCGCCCGCGCGCACAGCGATGCGCCGCACCTTTGACTGCATCAGCTGGGCACTTTTCCCTCATTAAATTTAAAGCTGGATATTTTTTTCGTTAAACTTATTAAGTTAACTATCACTTAACCAAATTTCAGCCTTTGCGGTATAAGTTTACTGAGCGCATATTTTTTACTCGGTTACGTGAAAAGCTGGGGCATAATCCCCCACTCTAAAGTCAGCTGGATACGGTTTTTCGTTTGTTTACAACATAATGAACATGTCAACAAATTATCAGCTTTTGCGGTATTCGTTTTTTTGTATTATGTGCCGCAGCTACACCCCCCAGAACTGAGCGCGCTGGAGGTCCATTCACTTACTACGGATACTAAATAAAGCTTAGGAAAAATTTTCAGCTTTTGCGAAATGACTAACTCCGAACGGTCGCTGGCTCCCGGACTATTATTCTAAGTTTAAGTATAAATTTGGCCAAAGTAGGGACAAACATGAACTCTAAAGCAAAGCAGTTTAAATTCATTTTACTTTAACGCTTGAATACACTCAGCGTCAGTGTGGTTAAGCAGCCTTGTAGGCTGTCATTTGCACTCCTGATTGGTCTTTATATTATTTAATTGCAAGATAGAACACCATTAAGCAAGTAGATGAGTGATTAACATTATTATCTATCTGGGTATTAAAAATCTTTCATAATTATATTGATAATTAATATAGCTATCTGCACAGGCTATCTACATTATATTATTGCAAACCACATTAAATAGCATTAGCTTAATAATTATAGCATACAACACAAACCAAAAAAGCATACTAAACACATACACATACTATTATAAAGTAATACTCAAACTCACTTATATCCATTGATCTCTCGACTTAAAATGTTATATTAATAAATAATTTTGATTGTAAATATAGCTGAATCGTTGTGAAAACTTTTTCCTTGTTTTGAAAATGCAGTAATTTTGAGCCAAATATTAATTATTAATGCCTATTTCAATATACCTTATACTATCAGGTACATTTGAGTTACAACTAGATAGTATTTAATTATCTCAGAAAAACAGCACTAGAATATTCACACGTTTTAACATGTTTCAATATCTCGAACAACGCGACGCAAAGTTATTCAATAGAATACAATAGAAATAGATGATGCCTTTGACTTTGTCCGCGTGGATTGTCTTTTTAACTCCCGTGGGAACTCCTTTATTTTCCGAGCCTATGTCCTTCCCCGGGAAACAACCTAGGTCTGTGCCAAATTTAATCAAAATAGGTTGAAAAGATCAATGCGTAGCAGACAGACAGATACACTTTCGCATTTATAATATTAGTGTGGATGACATACTTAATATCCATTCAGTAGTTAAGGTTTATTTCACACTCGGACAAACGTTAAATCGAGTCGAATAGGCACGAGTATTAAATCGAGAAAACGGTTTTAGTATTTTGAAGACTTCTGCAAACATTTCTTGGCGGTCATAGTAGAAGGGCAGTAGACAAAATCTACCACTGGTTTGGTATGAGGGCATACCAAGAATAATTACTAGCAAGAAACTGATTCCTATTTTCAAAAAAAATCGATAAATACATAACCCTCTGACTTCCGCAGTCGGGTAAAAAGGCGTGTCCTGACTGATTGACTGATATATTAATGAAGCCTAAACAACTGGGCTAAGACTTGAAATTGTGACCGTAGGCTCCTTTATGCAACTCACAGAAAGGATTTTTGGAAATTCCACATCTAAGAGTGTTAAATAATGATGTTAAGAGAGGATACCAGTTTGTATCCTAACCCGTCATTTTCCATATTGTGTCCCTTGAAATTGGTATTTGGGTTTTCGGTGTAATATAAAAAAATGCGTGTTTCAAGATTTAAAAAAAATTTAACCCTCGGGATTTTCAATCGATTGAAACATCGGCCGGTCCGCTAGTAGAAAACAATTAAGTTACTTACCAGTCGCACAAGTGAAATGCGAGTAGATAATTTTTTCAGCATCGGGATTGAGGTCGACGAACATTCGCAGAATGAACTCGCGCGCGGTGCTGGCGTCACGTTGTGGACCTGAGTGAACCACTAGCTTGTACCTACTACTTTTACTTACATTGTACATACTTACTTATATTTATATTTTGTCGAACCCTTTATTTTACTTTTGACATAAGCACGTCTATGAAGGGTCATAATTATTGACAGGCCACCATCGACAAAAAAATGCAAAACTCCATAGACACATATCGTTTTTTATAATAGTGAAGCGACGTGCCCTTTTATTATTATTTCGTAACTCGTATACTCATCTAGTAATTACAAGTACGACTTTCGACCTGACGGATTCACGAACATTTACTGTTGTATATAAATGATTTATTTTAATACATACATTAATATACTTAGGGCTAATTTTTCAATCGTCAGATAAATTTTATCAGAGGAATAAATTTGACGTTTTGGCAGGTTTTCAATACAAAGCCTGTCAAAACGTCAAATTTATTCCTCCGATAAACTTTATCTGACGATTGAAAAATCAGCCCTTAGTCATTTAAACGCTTGGGTATGTTTATAAAACAATAAAAAAATGTTGAGCAAAGATCAATGTGTCAAATCGATCAAAACTTCTTCATAAAGAAAATCGATTGTTATCAAATATCGAATCAGTAACGCATTAGAACATCATTGAATTGAGCTGCCAAAAGTAAAACAAATGCTTGGACAAAGTATACGCCAGAAATTGTCTTATCTAACAACGCGCCTCAATAAACCTTCGCGTCATTTATGCACTAGTTGGCCAAAAGAACGACCAATGACGACGTGCAATGTGTGTAGGTATATTGCTATACATGTAAGTATTTTGCACTTTGCATGTGAGTGGAGGCACGTTCATTTTAGAATAAGACGACCTCTAACTGTTTCTACTGGTTGAAAATATTGTAAGGATTTTTGGTAATAAATCTTGTTTTTTTTTAGACTCGGCCTACGGGCCCTGATTTTCTTGTGACAGAAAACCATAATGTTTTCAATGTCTGTGTAAAATCAGGGCGACAGACAGACTACGACATTCGATTAGACAACTTTATGTCAAGTAAGTCGTCATAAATTGCGAATAGTTCATTGCCTGTCAACTAACATGCTCTGAAGCCACATCATAGGTTATGGCTGATTGAATGATAGAATTTCAACCAACAAAAACAATTAGTATCTAGCAATATATCTACAAAATAACACAGTAGCTGAGCCTACTTCCACACAACAAATCACAATTTTGAGCGGCGGAGAGATTTACAAAACCCAACGCTTAAACAAATCTAGCACATAGGTATGTTATGTCCACCTGTGGCCGTAGTGAAATGTGAATAGCACTGTCTTTCAGGATCGGGGTTTTCTTTTAAATATTTCTGAAGAATATACTCTCGGGCTGGTACTGGATCGCATTTTGGTCCTAGTAAAATTGTTAAAAATTTTACGTACATGTACGCGGTACTGGATCGCATTTTGGTCCTAGTAAAATTGTTAAAAATTTTACGTACATGTACGCATAATAGCATAGATTTTTTAAATCCCTAGATATTTATGCGAATAATATCATCATTTTTAGAATAAGCTAATTATGCGACATACCATCGTACTCCGGGAAGTAGTCTACAAGATGCGAGTACATAATCTTCTCTTCCAGCAAATCCTTTTTGTTCAAAAACAGAATGACCGACGAGTGTTGGAACCATGGATACGTGATTATCGTCTTAAACAACGCTTTTGATTCTTCCATTCGGTTCTGTAATGTGAATTAACATAAACTCTATATTTTGTTTCTGACACAGACAACTACTGTTTCTGGTTTTCAACAAAACCTGTCGAAAATATATTATCTGATGATAAACATGACTTTATTTACATTATTTCATGTGAATACAGGCATGACGACCTCCGTGGCGCAGTGTTGAGCGCTGAGGTCCCGGGTTCGATCCCCGGTAGGGTCAATTTGGAAATTAAAAATGTCTGAATTTTCCCTGCTCTGTCCTGGTGGGAGGCCTCGGCCGTGGCTAGTTACCACCCTACCGGCAAAGACATGCCGCCAAGCGATTTAGCGTTCCGGTACGATGCCGTGTAGAAACCAAAAGGGGGTATGGGCCCGCTACCATCTTAGACTAACTACATCGTCACTAACCATCAGGTGAGATCGCAGTCAAGGGCTAACTTGTAGTGAATATTTTTTTTTAAAAATTGTTAATGTCAGAAGAGGGGAATAGTTTTGTTTATAAGTTTGTAAGTCACAATAGTAGATTGTATTATTAGGGAGCAAAATTATATTTTTACGGCGAGGGCGTTTTTTGAATCAAGAGCGAAGTGAGGGATTCTAGAGTAGAATCCTGAGCGTAGCGAGGGATTCTTTATTAGAATCCTGAACGTAGCGAAGGATTCAAAGTAAGTCGCCCGAGCCAAAAATATATTTGCGCCCGAGTGATACACTCTACTTTTCATCACCCTGTATGAGAAAATTTGGTTCCCGCGGGAACTCTTTAATTTCCCGGGATAAAAAGCATAGGTATGTGCTATTTCCAGACTATAATCTATCTCTGTGCCAAATTTTATCCAGATCCGTTCAGCCGTTCGGGCGTAATTGAGTAACAAACATCCATACATCCATACATCCACACATCCATCCAAACTTTCGCCTTTATAATAATATTTATTATTATTATTATTATTATTATTTTTTTTTTTTATATATCCACTTATCCACTACCTTTACTAGTTAGCCCTTTCAGAAATTATAAATTCCTAAATTGACCCTGCCGGGGATCGAACCCGGGACCTCCGCACGTTAAGACAGCAGCGCTCAACACTGCGCCACGGAGGTCGTCAATTTGCGTTGGCGCTGAACACTAAGATGTTCCAAATTCAATAAGTGCGCGGCAAAGATAATTGCGGCGCACTTACGAGTATAAAGAGGATTAAAAACTCATTACTGCCCGCTAAAAGTTTCTTATAGAAAACACCACCTTTGGGCGCACATAAAGGCGAACCAAGTCGTCCTTTTCGAATACATGGGATGAAAAATACTTTATAAGTTTTACTACACAAATAGTAGCACATCGTAAGTACATACTCTCATAACAGTGGTCCTCACCACTGGGACCAACGCCTATATTTATTGCTGACCAGTGTGCTTAGCATGCGCACAACGAGATTATCTCGCGACGAGAGAGAGAGAGGTGTTGTCGTTGCCGACAAATTTTTCATTTACCCTAACATGCACAAAATGCGGTATATTACAAGAAAAAAATAGTCGACATGTAAAGGTTCGTAGAGAAAAATTTAACACAGATAAGAAATATAACTTTTATCTCTACTTTTGACGTAACGAGACAAGTAACCATGTTAGCTTCGGTAGACAGAGAGAGATAACGGGTAGACATAATTTTACTCGTAGTGCGCATGCTAGCCATACAGGGGTTTACTACCATCCCCCCTGCCCCAGGCTTACGGTGCTTATTGATGTAGTAATTAATGAACTGTCTTGTAGCATAAGAATTTTTTTTCCTTCGTTTTATTTGGGTTATCGGACTGATTTATTTCCAAATCGATAGGTATATGGGCTTAGGTGCAGCCGACTTCGCTTTGGGTATAGTTGGTACATGTACAGTGGGTTTGGGCTTGGTTACCGTGGGCAGATTGCCAATATCGATCTCATCTGCACTTCTAAAATATATTTTTGCAATGAGTCTTCATTAAAATAATAAAATTTCATAAACTCACCTCATTTTCAGACTCGAATAAAATTTGATCATATTCACTAAGGGCTACTAAGAATATGATAGATGTGACGTTTTCAAAACAGTGAATCCACTTCCTTCTTTCCGATCTCTGGCCCCCTACGTCCACCATCCTGTTAGAATAATAGCCATATTGATCAATATATCTAAAAATATTTAAATAATGCAATGTTAGAATAGGATACCTTTCAGGCAACAAAACATTGAAGAGAAAAAATACAAGAAAAACAGAAAAGTATAGTGCCAGGGTGCGAAGTTACTAAATATGTTATTATTCTACTAAATTCTACATTACAACATGCATTTTTTAGCTTTAGAAATGTTACCCATAAAACAACTCCGATGACTCCACCTGAACAAAATTTTATCAACACGGCTAGTAAAAAATATTTGCCTTATTTGAAAATGATTTATATGTAAATGTGTGTATGTTATAGTCTAAGGCCTATTGCGTATTATAAGAAAATGTCTTGTCTCATGAGTAATGTCTTATATTTTGTATGCGCGTGTCTGATCCGACACAAGAAAAAATATCTTGTAATATGTATGGTCTCATACAACAACCATTGCGACTGAATTTCTTATAAGACATTACTCATAAGACAATTTCTTATAATGCACAAAATACCATAAGCTGATGTACGGGGCAATCCTCAGAAATGGCCAGAGATCTTGGTCTAAAGCTAAAACTTCGGCTTTTGCCTAAGGAGTTGTCAGGCCAATCTCGACGTGCCCAAATTTCTAGTCAAGAGCTGAATTAGTGAAATGGAGTTTTGCCTTTGGACTAGCCAATCCTGTATGATGTATTGAATCTACAGCTGAATCTGCAAAATAGAGTTTCGGCTTTTGACTAAAAAATTGGGCATGTCGAGGATTGGCCTGAGAACTCGTTCGACAAACGCCGAAGTTTTAGCTTTGGACTAAGCGCTCTGGCCATTTCTAAGGATTGTCAGGCCAATCGCGATGCGCCCGCACATCGGCTTTGGACTATAACATAATATATAATATACAAATTATATATTTATAACTATACCTAACATGTAACTCCGGCGAATCTGTATTGCAACATTTCAGACATTGGAAGCAGCCCTTGCCAGTTGGACCATTGTAGAGCCAGTGTCTTATGAAACCATGAAAGTGCAAGATTAGTGTGATGATATACAAGTTTCCTAATATCAAATTTGTTTATGTTATACTTCTTACATCAGTTATCTATTTTTCTTCAGAATATTGAATAAATTAATAGATCCTGATTTTTTTCAATTTATGTTATTATAGCCTACAATAATTAGTATAATTTCTTAAAGTTGTTTTCAGCTTTAAATTCAATTGTTTAAGTAGCTGGTTGGTACAGAAGATAGTAAAAAACAATTAAATTTTGTTTTGTTATTAACCAGACAAACAGACAAAGCACAATTAAATCAGCGTAACATTCTATTTTAAAAGATGAAGTATGGATTGGGCATAATTATATTCAATGCTAGTGGGCCAGGCAGACGTAGTTCTTCCCTGAACCTAGGAACCCGATAACAGCGCCCCCTACTGGGTCAAATTGTAAATATAAACCATAAAACACTCAAACACACACTAAAAGTTCCATTAAAATCGGTCCAGCCGTTCTAAAGTGATGCGAGAACATACATTTCCGCATGATTTTTATTTATGTAAATAGATTATGATTAATTTGAGGTTTCAGCAATGTTTTTTTTGTAATTAAAATGCTTCAAACATGTTTAGAATATAGATGCATAATATTTGTATAAAGAATATTTTTCTTGATATAAATTATATTAGTGTGTATAAAATAGTGCTAATTAGTGACTCAGCACAAAGCCGAATAAGATAAGATAAGGCTAATGTGATTTTTTTTTCAAGCAGTGGGATAAAATATGCTTCTAGTTTAAATTATAATGAATCTGATTAAACTGAATTACATTTTTAGTATAGTGATCAATTTTTGGCTGAAAAATTAAAAATAAAAATGTTATAAGAAAAGAAAGATGACACAATACGTTTATCACTTTTTATAAATAACAATGATATTTAAAGGCTAATATTGAGGAAATAGTATATCTTAAAAAAAGAAGATCACGATAAAGTATATTTAACTGGAGCGCAACCAATCTTCAATCTTTTACTTGGTTGGTAGTCAAATACGGAGTTTTTTTATGTACGTTATTTGTAGCTGATAATAACCGTGTGGCTAATTTTGTTGTATAAATCTCTAAACTAAACTAAAATGACAGGTCTAATTGCATTGCTATCCCTTTCATAATGCTTCCTGCGGTAAAGGCCAGCACTAGATTTTGCCATGCCAATTGGGTTTATTTTAGAGTTAGTGTAATACACATTATAGCCACAATGTTAATACATATGTTTAGGTTAGTTACAAGCAAGCAAAACATACGACAACCGTTAGTTGAAATACAAACAAGTAAATTACTACAAACATGCAATTACTACAATAAAGTGTCTCCACATATTATTATATGGATTTCAATTTTAGCACAGAAGTAACTTTTCACCATATTTCGATTTGCCATGGATTTACCTAGTGTTTTTTTACACGGGATAAAAAAATATATTATGCATAATTCTAAAACTAACTTTAGCGCAAGTAGCCAAAGGGATCACGAAATGGCATTACAAAGGGACGTGACATAGCATTACTAAGGGTTTGTGATATTGGATTACTAAGAGGTCAAGACACCAGGGCCAAGGTGCACCGAATTAGCGTTTCTAGAGGGGCCACGACCTACACCTGTACATCGAACGTACCTAAATATGATGCCGTCAAGGTCGAAAGGATATTCAAGGATACCGGTAGTTGGCTGTCGAGCTCGAAGAATATCCTGCTCGGTCGGTAGGTAGTCGTCAGCCTCAATTCTAGGCAAATCGCTTAGATAACTGCAAATTCATGCAACTTACTAATGCATGCTCATGCACAAATGAAATACACAATACAATAAGTTCAGTGCAAATTGTCTCATTTGGGCTAATTTTGATTCAACAATAAAATACATAGGTACTCGTTATTCTACCATGACCATTAGATATTTTATTACAGTATCAATCTACATGAAATAACTTGCTCGCATTATATCCAGGCAAGTTATTTTATGCATTGCACACTTCAAAACAATTTGCATCGTTGTTTTCTCATCCTGTTAACAACAACAAAAATAAATTAAACGAGAAGTACCCAGAGATATGAAATATGACATGCAGTTTTAACACTGATAGATACAAAAACATGATAAGGCGAAGCATGCATCTTACACTTCAGCGGGTTTACCTAAATCTTATCTCTTCCAAGTCAAATGGGTACTCAATGATACCAGTTGTGGGCACTCTCACGCGGAGTATGTCCTGTTCAGTTGGTAAGTAATTTGGTGCCGCGACGCGGTCTATCTCCTGCAAGTAGCTATAGGAAATTGAGAAATTTAGTGACATAGAAATATTATGCTGTTGTCCTTTATATTTTGGCTACCTTTGCTTGGGACTTATGATTTAATTTTTATAATAAAATACCAAGTTAATAAAGGTCTATGGCAATATTATGTATATGTTATAAAAATCAATAGGTATATTTTTTGCTTGTTTCGGTTTGTCCCATATTCGTTTTTTTTTTTTTTTTATTTTTTTTTTATCCACTACAAGTTAGCCCTTGACTGCGATCTCACCTGATGGTAAGTGATGATGCAGTCTAAGATGGTAGCGGGCTAACCTGTTAGAGGCATGGCAGTTAATTAAACTCATACCCCTATTTGGTTTCTACACAGCATCGTACCGGAACGCTAAATCGCGTGGCGGCACGTCTTTGCCGGTAGGGTGGTAACTAGCCACGGCCGAAGCCTCCCACCAGGCAAAGTCGTTCCTATAGCATTCATGCAGTGACTTGAAACTTTGTGTATTTTTCTTGGAATTTGCGACAATATTTCTGATAGGGTACCATCAACATATGAAATGATTGAAATGATTTATTTCACGTAGGACAACTTGTGTCACTTATGAAACGTTAAGACTCTACCGGTTCGGAAAGCTTCTACTGAGAAGAGCCGGCAAGAAACTCAGCAGTTGCTCTTTTCTCAAAAAAAAAAAGGTTACAATAAGTAGACAATCCAACACATAAGTTACAAATATTACACTGACTGTGGGTCACTGGATGCGAGGCCGGTTGCTTCCATGCAACTTTGTCATTAATAAAATCATCGATAGTGTAATACCCCTCTACTTAACAAATGCTGTTTAACACAGTCTTTAAATCTATGTAATGGCAAATCCAGAAACTCTTTGGGAACCATATTATAAAAGCGTACACTCGACCCCACAAAGGATTTCTGCACCTTGCGCACACGATACTACGCTGTTACTAGCTTATGGCGGTTTCTAGTATATCGATATGTACTATAATAAGGTAGCGCGGAGTCGTTCAAACAGAGTGGCATTGTTACGCATGCCGCGCATTAGCTAGCTATTCGATATTGGAGCCTGCACAAAGTTGGACGTAATTAAGTTAAAGTTTTATAGGGTAGTACAGCTGCACTGCATCGAACCACCTACGTCGAAAATATTCAAAGTTCGCGCTTTTCGCATGAATTGTTTTATCTCGGCATTGATGAATCAGCCGCTATCAGTCAGGGTCTCAGGGCGACTCGTTGCTTTAGTGATCCCGAATTGATTAGTATGTGCTTGCCTGAGATAATATTAAAACATCCCTGTCACTACTCACTTGACGTGGCTTTCCATATATAAATAAGTAAAATAAGGGCGGCTAGACTCCCACGACCTCCTAAATGTTTCGTTTGTTACTGAGATCGCAGTTGAAACAATTGAAATATAAATTGGTGCATCAGCAATCAATAAATCTAAATAAAACAATTCTGGTGGGAGGCTTCCGCCGTGGCTAGTTACCACCCTACCGGCAAAGACGTGCCGCTAACCGATTTAGCGTTCCGGTACGATGCCGTGTAGAAACCGAATAGGGGTATGGGTTTAATATAACTGCCATGCCCTTAACAGGTTAGCCCGCTACCATCTTAGACGGCATCATCACTTACCATCAGGTGAGATCGCAGTCAAGGGCTAACTTGTAGTGGATTAAAAAAAAATGCCGGCAATAAATTGACAAATTCTATAAATAATTGGATCCAAAATGCCAAATGGATATGTTTTAAGTGACCTCCTATAGACTGACTGACAGAGGGATACAGAAGGTCGGTATTTACAGGATCGTTTTTGATGGCTCCGTCGTTACTGGAGGTGGTGTTCACACCATACTAATAGTGACCGTTTTTAAAAGATCCGTCATTCTTGAAGACTTGTGTTTACTGGATCCGGAATACTATATTGTGGGTGTAAACTCATTCGTATTTTACCACATGATGACCACATTCGTAATTTACCACATGAAGATTTAGAAAGCCATACACAAGTGACTCCTATTTTACTTTTGTTTTACGAACAAAAATATGTCTAAAATATGCCGATAGTGATTTAAAAACTCATGCTTTTAAATAAACTAAATGTAAACGAAACCAACATTAACTCCAGCGACAGCGTAATTAAATTAGTCACTTAATACGATAATGAAATCCATTTGTGAACAATCCTTTTAATTTAATTACTTGTACAAACATACAAGAGTTCGTTTTAAAAATCCGTATTTCATATTATGAAATACTATAGCTGATGCGGTTTCGTCGTGAGTTCTTTAATTTTCCGGGATAAAAAGTAGCCTATGTATTAATGCAGTTTATAATCTATCTCTGTGCTAAATTTCATCCAGATCCGTTCAGCCGTTCTGGCGTGATTGAGTAAGAAACAGCCATCCATCCATCCAAACTTTCGCATTAGTATAGATGAATGCGAATGTGTGATTGTTTGTTGGTTTGTCCGTTAATCAAGCCACAACAACAGAACAACAGATTGACGTGTTTTTTGAGTGGATATAGTTCAAGACCTGGAGACAAAGGCTACTTTTTATCACGGAAACTCAAGAAAAACCTAAATACACGAGGTCGAAATCGCGGGCACCAGCTATCTAATAAATATATCGGTCCTCAATCCTGAATCTAGATATTTGAGGAATCAGCACTGATGTCATAATTCATTCATGTATGAATGAACAAGCATATTACTTATGCTTATTTATAACATCATAATAACATGATGATGTGATCAAATTGTTAATTGATTTACTATTTTCATAACAGATGACGTTGTTTTCTTTGTAATCATGTGCTGATGATTTTGGTTGAATAGTGAGGTAGAAGGATGTGGTAAGCACTAAGCAGACCGAACAATGTTTTCAGTTTATGTAATAATGAATGGCAAATGAGGCACTTTTTGCCATTTCCTTAAAAATACGGAGGCGACATACAGATATAATATAAAATAATCAAAATTAATTCTAATTATAAGTGGAGGTTTTCTTTTTAATGTTTCCCTTCCATTTTTTCTTCGACATGGTGTTCGAAGACTGTTCTTACAACAAAAAATTAAAGCAAAATATAAGTGTCTAGACCAAACATAGAAGTAAAACATTAGTATGTGAGCCAGTTTCAACTTTCATAATTATATCTAACCCCACTGTGTCAGCATTTTTGTCGAGAACATGTAACAAAGCGTTACACACTATAATTTGCCATTGATATATTTCAAATATCTATCATTCCTATCTCCTCTCACCATCACATTTTATATTATTTTTTTAACCCCCAGTACAAACATGCACTAAAGGGTCAAGTCAAATACTTTGTTGAAGAGGGTATTGTATACTTACTATTTGGCTGAGTCGGTGAGCTGGTATTCTCGCCTGCGGTCGTAGCACTCCTGTATGCCGGAGTCAGACCAAAGTGCCTTGATTGCTTCCACGTAGGGGCTCTCGAATGTCGTCACGCTCTCGTAGTCGATTGCCGATATCAATTCCGCCTTATCCTGAAAATTAAATCAGTTATATTTAAATTCGCTCCCACAAAGTGTTAGAATGATTTCCCATTCCTCAATTTTAAAGTAAAAAACTAAACTAGCAAAAAATGGTTCGTAGAGTCCTTATGCGATTTTGACTTTGCAGTTGTATGTTGCAGGAATCAAATGGCTATCGATAACAAACCAGTAGAATCTGACTCTTGCGACTCTAAGAATAATGAGCTGACTCTTGCTAAAATTAGCAAGAAATCGAATGTAATTTTCAGATCAGCAATATGCAATAGGTATTTCTTTCCGGCGTTTTGTCTGCGCAGGCAAAGCGATCCCTTTAATATTTTTCAATTAGGTTCCAAAAAAAAATACCGTGGTTATCGCCAGGCCTGGCGACTTGATCATATGACCTAAGAAAATACTACGACGGCGCTACCCGCCGACAGCACTCGTATCAGTCGAGTGTCGCGCGCGCACTGTAAAATACGTTTTCTAAAAAACCGGCTAAGTGCGAGTCGGACTCGCGCACCGAGGGTTCCGTACAAACCTGTAGTAAGTTTTACGATTTATGACGTATTAAAAATAAAAATTACGTTTGTTGTATGGGAGCCCCCATTTAATATTTACTTTATTGATATTTAGGGCCGCTTGCACAAGGACAGTTAAACTAATTTAGTTAAATTTTGTAATGCTGTCCCTTTTTGGCAAATGCATATTGTAGTTGCCAAAAAGGGACAGAATTAAAATATTTAACTAAATCAATTTAAGAGTCCTTGTGCAAGTGGGCCTTAATTATTTATTTTGAAAGGTAATATACAAGTTAATATTCTGTGAAAATTTGAACCGTCTACCTGTTACCGTTTTTAATATTGAGCAAAAAAATACGAAAAAAACACGTTTATTGTATGGGGACCCCCCTTAATATATATATATATTTAATTTTTAGTATTTGTTGTTATAGCGGCAACGGAAATACATCATTTGTGAAAATTTCAGCTTTCTAGCTATCACGGTTTATGAGATACAGCCTGGAGACAGACAGACAGACAGACAGACAGACAGACAGCGGAGTCTTAGTAATAGGGTCCCGTTTTTACCCTTTGGGTACGGAACCCTAAAAATGATATGAAATGTGCACATTTCATACCCTGTAAATGAGTTCGAAAGTTAAACTTCCCGGCCCAGGCCAGTAAAGAATTTATGTATTTTCATTACATATCATAAGTTTGAATTTGGAATCTTTCTTCCTGAATATCTTGTGACTTGTTATAATGTTCTTTGGCCTAAATAGTTTAAATTTGGAACTCTACCGTATTACGCGTTCAGCACTCACAGCGCAAAAAAAAAAAAAATTTCTTAAGTAGGTTGCTTTTTTATTTACGTTCTTTTAATTACATAATATAATAAGTATATTAAAAAAAAGTAACTTGTTTCATTTTTTAGAAAAGCACTATACACACCTCGACCGGGAGAGCATTTCTGGTCTCGTATATAGCCGGCCTCGCGTAGCTCGGCCGTCTAACTAACACTCGACCAGAAAACGCGTACTTCCCGGTCTCGCGATGAACTAAAAATGTACTGTTGACTCTTCATATTCCTGTTACTCATGGGTGAACGAAGAAAGCAAAATAAGCGATATTAAATTGTATTGATTGTTTCAAATCTAGAAGTCCATGCGGACGAATGACCAATCTTTTGTCGCGGAATAACGATCTAAAACGGGAAACCACAGCTACATAGATGAATTAAATTAATTACCGAATTGGACGGATTCCCATATTGTATTTTGAGTAGGTCCATTGCACGTATCATGCTCTGCATCGCCATGAAGATGTTCTGGTAGACGAGTTTGATGAACCCGCGTTTGTCTTCGTCGCTGTAGCCGGAGCCGTGGATGATTCTCATCTGCTTGATGAATGTTGATTTACCGGACTCGCCAGTGCCTGGGGTCAAGCAAATGCAAGCTTTGTTGTAATAAGGAATTAAAAGGCTTAGGTTGGGATCTACATCGCGTAATTTACCTACTTTGATCATACTTACTGCCGTACTCAAGAGTCGCTTAATCATTAGTTAAGGAACTCTTTAGCATACATTTCAATGAAAAAATCTGCCACACTCAGAGTTGCTATGTTAGGAAATATTTCAATATTGTGGGGTCGAGTATACGCTTTTATAACATGGTACCAAAAGAGTTTCTGGAGTTGCCATTACATAAATTACAGTATACAGTATAGATGATTTTCTCGATGACAAAGTTGCATGGAAGCAACAGGCTTCGCAACCAGCAACCCACAAGTCAGTGTAATACCTACTTGTTACGTAGCGTATGTATTTTATATTATACTAGCTGATGCCCGCGACTTCGTCCGCGTGGATTGAGGTTTTTCGGTTCCCGCGGGAACTCTTTAATTTTCCGGGATAAAAAGTAGCCTATGTGCTATTCCAGACTATAATCTATCTCTGTGCCAAATTTCATCCAGATCCGTTCATCACAAGTTGTCCTACATGAAATAAATCATTTCTATTTCTATTTCTAATACAAAATCAGTAAAGACAGTTTTCCCTGTGGTTTTCACGGAGCGGTTATATTACAAATTTGTAAAAATAAATGAGCCAAAAATATGCAACTGACCTTAACTTATTAATAGTCCATTCATTTTAGATTTTTTCGCGGCAAAATTTATAATTTTTTAAAACCACTGTGGTTTTATACCTATGAGTGAGTACATTAAAAAACACAACTCTCCCCCCCCCTCGGTGGTGGCTTCCCCCTTCCCCGCCTTGAAAAGTGTGCCATTTTGCAGATTTCCTAGATTTTCAAGAAAACTATACAAGCTAGGACAAAACCGTCAAAGAAAACATTGTTCCTTAATAAATTACCTACAAATAAGTTCATAACATTTATTATGATAGAAGTTATAGTTTACAAGCTATGGTGCGTTAAAGTTGACTAAAAATCGCAGCTCAGTAAAATAAGCCAATTTTCAACATTTTATATGTATTCTGTAATCTATAGAAAACTATTAGAGTTAGTCAAAAACTGTCAGGAGTAAAAATAAGCACCATTTAATGACCTATAAAAAAACATTTAGTTCATAAAGATAGGACTAATAATTTCGCATGTATATCCACGTATTGTATACGAAGAAAAATAAAAAAATTGTTAGAATCCTGTGTTATTTGCAATTTGCACAAAAACTATTAGAGCTAGGAAAAATCCTTCGAAGAGCATTTAATTTCATCAAATTACCTACAAAAAAATGTTATGGTTTATTTAGATAGGACCAATAGTTCGAAAAATATGACTACCTTTATTCCATGAAATTTTTTTTTTTTCAAAAACCATGTATATATTTTTTAATTTTCACAGAAACTATTAGAACTAGGAAAAAAAATATCACGAGCAAAAATGAACTTCATTAAATTACCTCCAAAATAGTTTTTATTTTATTTTGACAGAACTAATAGTTTCGGAAATATGGCTGTCTAACTTGCATAAAAAAAGAAACCCTTGTAAAATCCGTGAATGTTTTTTGTAATTTCAAGAAGAAGTATTAGAGCTAGGAAAAAAGCTGTCAGGACTTAGGACAAAGATAATTAATTTGCCTATAAAATAGTGTTTAGTTTATTTTGATAGGACAAATAGTTATAAATAGTTATAAATATACCTTACTATTTTGTAAGAACCGGTGGTAGTCATGTTGACTTAGCATAATAGTATGGAATGAATAGAAATTAACCCCTAAATAAATAACGTTTTTTTTATTTTAGGCCCAAATGATGCCCTCCTTCCTCCCCATTCCCCCAATATATAAAATATATGATGTACATTACCATGCAAACTTCCACCGAAAATTTGTTTGAACGAGATCTAGTAAGTAGTTTTTTTTTAATAATTTAAAACTTACTTCAGGTTTGTACGGAACCCTCGGTGCGCGAGTCCGACTCGCACTTGGCCGGTTTTTTTATGCTAAAATGACTGGACTACAAGTGCAACAATGGCGAGGAAATGAGTCTAGAAAACTGGGACTGGAAAAAAAACAACTTTTTTCGCCCATACATACTACAAAGTCACCAGCTCCAGCATCGAGCTGATCTGATGATGGAACCAGGAGGTGGATAGGGGAACTCTTCAATGAATATCAGTAAGCCCCTCGAGTATGGGCTCAATATTGGTTTGTTTTAAAGATTCCAAGCGTGTTTTTGAACTAATTTAAGGCTTATTTTACTGAGCTGCGAATTTTAGTCAACTTTAACGCACCATAGCTTGTAAACTATAACTCCTATCATAATAAATGTTATGAACTTATTTGTAGGTAATTTATTAAGGAACAATACTCTCTTTGACAGTTTCGTCCTAGCTTGCATAGTTTTCTTGAAAATCTAGAAAATCTGCAAAATGGCACACTTTTCAAGGCGGGGAGGGGGGAAGCCACCACCGGAGGGGGGGGGGGGGGGGAGAGTTGTGTTTTTTAATGTACTCACTCATAGGTATAAAACAACAATAGTTTCAAACAATTATTAATTTTGCCGTTTTCCCCATACATTGAAATCTAGAATGAATGGACTATAAGTAGTTTTGTTTTGTCAATTTTATAATATCAACAGGTAAACAGTATATATTTTGTACCACCACAAGTAAAAATAACAAAGACAAAAATTGAAAAATAATAATGTAATGGTAAATAATAAAAAAAAACATTATTTTCCATTTGTTTTGACAACTGCCTAACAATAATGATAAATGTCTAAATAAGAAGCAGATGAGCAATATAATAGGACTAGTATGGCGCGTGGCTGCGCGGCCCGCTAAAGCGGACCGCGTAATACACCGTGCGGTCCACTGTCTACTTACTCGCTGTCCTACTATCCTGCCCCCCGATTATGTAAGAATGGCCGATCAAATTAGAGCTCAATTTCGAAACACGAAATTGAGCTCTAATTCAATGCTGTTATGGTTTATTTTACTTTGACGCCGAACATTTACGATTTCATCGACAATTCTTACATAATCGGGCAGCTGGTTTACTGTCTACGTGTTCTGATCTGAACAACACACTGCTATGCTAATGAGCACAGTGGAAGCGCCAGCACGCCAAGCGTCCGACGTAAAAGAAAATTCTCATAGAGGAAAAACATAAAACAAAGACCACCAACCCCCCGCCCCTCCCTTTTTGTTTGAACAGCCCCTAAGTAGGTACCTATCTTTAATACCCTGACCGTGCTCCTCACCCATCATCCGAACCTTCGATCATCATCTCTCTCCATATTTTTTTCTCCGAACCATTCGTCAAAATGAGATTTCTTCCATAAAAACAAATCTTGAAAAGGAACCGTAGTCTTGCATAGTTCTACACTTGTAGCCTCTTCCATTCCATATTCGCCATACATTTTCTATGGAAAAATAAATTCCGCCATATTGATTTTTTTTCCTGTTCATCAAGTAGACCCTCATGTCCTGATCATCTTTTGCCAAGAAACCACTCTTCCATCTTTTATACTCTCCGAGATAGACACCGACGAAATTTGTATGGCGGCCATCTTAAATCTGCCATTTTGAATTTTTTTTTCAGCTCACTGTCAATTGGATGAAGTTTCGAGTGACATTTGTTCGAGCACTCCTATCTTCAATACCCTCTTCTATGGAAAAATAAATTCCGCCATCTTGAATTTTTTTCCTGTTCATCAAGTAGACCCTCATGTCCTGATCATCTTTTGCCAAGAAACCACTCTTCCATCTTTTATACTCTCCGAGATAGACACCGTCGAAATTTGTATGGCGGCCATCTTAAATCCGCCATTTTGAATTTTTTTTCAGCTCACTGTCAATTGGATGAAGTTTCGAGTGACATTTGGTCGAGCACCCCCCACCTATCTTCGATACCCTGGCTGGTGCTCTACATCCGTCTTCGAAATCCTCAATCATCAGCTCTCTCTGTATTTTTCCTCTTAATGAATTTTTGTTTTCTATACGAAACGATAAGTGAAAAAAAAAATGTTCATACAAAATTTTACAGGAGAGGTGATCAATCAGTGAATCAGCACGAGCAGCTATATATATATTAAAAACTGTATTGTATTTCAAATAGATTTTATATACATTATACATATCATTTTGGTAACATTAAGTATTTTTTATCACCAAAATAAAAAAAACAATCGACAGCCCACGCTAGGATTCGTAAATTGTGATATTAATTGAATAAAAATAAAAGTGTAGTGAAGATTGCCTAGTGCAAAGGCATCCATATAAATATTATAAATGCGAAAGTTTGGATGGATGGATGTATGTATGTATGGATGTATGTTTGTTACTCAATCACGCTCCAACGGATGAACGGATCTGGATGAAATTTGGCACAGAGATAGATTATAGTCTGGAATAGCACATAGGCTACTTTTTATCCCGGAAAATTAAGAAGTTCCCGCGGGAATCAAAAAAACCTCAACCACGCGGACGAAGTCGCGGGCATCAGCTAGTCCATATAATAAATATTATAAATGCGAAAGTTTGGATGGATGGATGTATGTATGTATGGATGTATGTTTGTTACTCAATCACGCTCCAACGGATGAACGGATCTGGATGAAATTTGGCACAGAGATAGATTATAGTCTGGAATAGCACATAGGCTACTTTTTATCCCGGAAAATTAAAGAGTTCCCGCGGGAAACGAAAAACCTCAATCCACGCGGACGAAGTCGCGGGCATCAGCTAGTAACTCATATAACACATAACTCATATAACTCATAACTCATATAACACATAACTCATATAACACATAGTTTTTTTTTAGACATAAGACTAGAAATTGGGGACGTCGTGATTGGGCTTTTTCTTTTTGTCCACTACAAGTCAGCCCTTGACTGCGATCTTACCTGATGGTAAGCAATGATGCAGTCTAAGTTGGTAGCGGGCTAACCTGTTAGGGGCATGGCAGTTATATTAATCTAATACCCTAATCGATTTATACACGGCATCGTGCCGGAACTCTAAATTGCTTGGATACTCGCTAGGCAAAAGCCGAATTTTTACCTTTGGACCAAGCGCTCTGGCCATTTCTGAGGATTGCCTAGGCCAATCGCGATGCGCCCATACTTCGGCTTTGGACTATAACATAATATACCTACGTAAAATTAAGTATCTAGCACATTTCACGACGCGATTTACGCCCGTGTCTGGCGCCATAGCTCGCGCGGTAGACGCGAGCTTGGCGGCCGTCGCCCGCGCACACTGCGATCGGTTGGTTCAAAATTATAGTACTTTCCTTCATGCTTCTTAGTAATAACATGGATGCATCCAGAATCTTTTAGGCCGCAACTAATTACACTTGTAAGTTTTTACGAAAGTAGAAATGTAAACAGTCTTGTGAGTCGCGTATGGAAATTTTAGTTATGTAGGTAAGTTACTTACGTGCTCTACTTGCGTAAACACTTACAAGGGTAATCGAGGCCTTAGACCTTCTTTTAATAATTCTTCTATGAAGTAAGAATAAGGTGCGGTGCGAACGGGCCACCGACCACGGCCACCGGTGCAGTGGCTAGAGAAAAACAGTTAACATTATTTTTCATACTTTTGGTATGGACTCGCCACATACACGTGTGGTCAGTGGCAGCAACGCCCTACAGTAGTATTAATATAGCGCGATAGCCACCGGTGGCCCGTTTGCGCCGAGCCTAAACCCGATTCTCTAAAGTCTCGCCAAGTTTGCGGGCCTTTCCTCAACCGCGGGCGCTACGGGACCGCATAAACCTACGGTACCTATCGTGAGTTTTAAAATAAAACAGCTGTCCTTCAGACGCTGTGGGTTTGGGTCACAACCGCTCCGTGAAAACCCACGCTAAGGAGTTCCTAAAGTAATGATTAAGCAACTCTGAGTACAGCAGTTAGAGTTAAAATATAGCAAACTTCACTATGTCTCTGTCTACAGATCTCAGCTTTAGATTTCCACAAACTTGAGGATTAATTTTATTATTGAAGGTGTCTATTAATTATTAGCAGCCAAAACCTGTATTCCAAATTTTTGCAGTGGAATGGGGATGGAGATATAGGTATCTTAGCCACTGGTAAAACCCGCGTGGCTCTATCTAGTTAGTAGTTACTTGCCTTGTAGCATAGAGATAATAATATAATGTAGGCTGAGATCAGAGTATGAACTATGAAATTGCAGCACCTGTAATTACTGTAATTTAAGTGTTAACTGACTGACCTCTTGAGACTGTTTCAGATATTTATGTTGTGTAGGTATATTGTTTTCCCGGCCAATAAAGTTTGAACTTGAACATTTAACAACTTATTTTTCAACAATGAGAATTAATTTTCTTAACCATTTAATATTAAGTAAATAAATGCATACCTCGTAGAATAATTAAGTAAGAAGACTTAGTTTACTACCTACAAAGGATATTCATGTTGAGATTGTAGATATTTCTGAAATGACTTTCATAATAAGGGCTTTACTTTCCAAAGCTGTTGCAGCTCAGCAACAGCTCCGAAGATCTCAGAGAGCCTCTATTAGTGTATCTGAGGTTAGATGAGGGTTGCAACCTCCCGAACAAGCTGGTTTCTAAAAAGGTCTCTGTATCATAAACCACAAATCCATACCTACCCTGCGACAGGTTATACAAAAGGCCGAAGAGTATATCTTGGCACTTTGCTTGGCGTTTGCGGACTATGAGATAGCCTTTGATTCAATGGCAAATTGGGCAGTGTTAAGGTCTTTGTAAAGACTAGAGATAGTAACAGTCCTGGTATTTTTTGACTATGGCTAAGCACTTATCACTATTTATGCTCTATCTTGAGAACAGTTGATTAAAGTACTGCCTGATTTAAAATTTGTAAAAAATTTAATATTCAATAGCTTTTCTACTTAATAACTTAAGAAAAAAACATTTTTTCAAGATCAGCAGAAAATAAAATTAAGGTGTGTGTTCGCTTACTAACTTAATTTGCTTATTTCAGTGTGCTGTTTAAATAAACAATGCCTATTTTCTGAACATAAGATATGAATATAATTACCAGGGTTTATCATGTTGTACATATGCTTATATCCAATAGCAATTTATAGCATGTATAAAACGATTCCATTTTTATTCTGTAAATAAGTGGATTTATAATGTGCCTAAATTGTAAGGTCAATGTTTCAGTTTGATTCTATTTTTATCACTTGCATAAGTTATAATAAGTCTGAACACTGAAATACATCATTCAGGATTGCCTATAGTGCAAAGGCAAAACTCCATTTCACTAATTAGGCTTAAAGCTGAATCACTGAAATGGAGTTTTAGTTCTTTTTTTAGACATAAGACTAGAAATTGGGGACGTTGAGATTGGGTTTTTTCTTTTTGTCCACTACAAGTCAGCCCTTTACTGCGATCGCACCTGATGGTAAGCAATGATTCAGTCTAATGGGCATGGCAGTTATATTAATCTAATACCCTAATCCGTTTCTACACGGCATCGTACCGGAACGCTAAATCGCTTGGATACTTGCTAGGCATAGTAAGTAACTGTATAGCAACTGTTACTTAATAACAACCATTAAGTAATGTATTTGAAATTAATAATAATAACTAAGTAGTTATTTTAACTATACATAACTACCGGATAAACTCACGTGTTATGTCGGAAAAGCGCCTAACTAGTTTCGAACCCATTCGGAGCCCTTATTCACATTATTATTTTATTATTCACATTATTATAAACTAGTCGGGCACTTTCCCAACACAACAGGTGAGCTTATCCGGTAGTTATGTATAGTTAAAATGAATATCACTAACTATAGTTTAAATGTTAAAATAACTAGTTAGCTATCAGTCTTAGTAAAGCAACAGTCAACACTTAAAATAATAATATGATGGTGGATCACTGTTTTTGGCAGTATTGGCACTTGCAGTTTTTGCAGATCTTTTAAAAAATCTTTTAGATTCTCCAGGATAAACAGTCTATGTGGCCAATTCTTAACACAATTTCTAAACTAATCTAAAATTTAAATGTAGTTCTGTCCCTTTCTGCAGAGAGTATTATGAAAGGGTTAGCAATATTTATAATGCTGTCATTTTAGTTTAGTGATTGTGTATTTAACAGAATCAGCCCCAATATCCTACACCAGGATGAAACCTATCTTTGTACTGACTTTCATAGAACTTTTAGTAGTTTTATATAATTAAGTACTTATGTAAGTAGTAAGTACTTTCATATACTTACTTACTTTTTAGAATTTTTTAAAAATATATTAAGTAAATTCAAGTTTATGAATTGGATATCCAGAATTTGCCATCATCATCACCATTTCAATCCACTGCCTGCTCACTACTGAGTATGAGTCTCCTCTAGGAATGAGGAAGGCTTGGCTTAGTCCACCAGTCACCATACTGGCCAAACATTGGTCACACACCTTAGAAATTAAATATGAAGCATCCTTTGGCATGCAGGTTTCCTCATAATATGTTTTACATAACAACATAAAATACCGAGGTAACTCATTTCTTAATTCATAATCTCATAGGAAATCAGAAATTGTATGCAGACAAAGTCACAGGTGACCACTAGTACTAAATATTTGTTGATGTGTATATTAAATGATGAAGCGAAGGTCTACTTGGGTATATTGACACTTTTCGTCTGTCTGTCTATCATCTGAGAGAGCCTAATTATAACTTTTGAATTAAAAAATGAAATGTAAATTGATAGCCTGAAGCCAAAAATTACATAAAAAGTTACAAAATCAAGTTATAAAAGGGGTTCGAACCTTTTTGTATGGAAGCTGACATAGCGACCCGCCGCCATTTTGATTTTTTTTCGAAATCGCGGCGCACGATGGAAGTGGTATGTATGGATAGAGGACACAAAGACGAACAAATAATGTCAAGTAACATAGTACCCCAAAGTGTCACGTTACCGAGATATTTGGAGGTAAAGATAGACATATGAGGACAACGTCAATCATTAAAAATAGACTTATTACGTGTCTACAGGCGTCAGATTGTATCCAAATAATCGTTCCCAGGTTGATTATTATTATTACTGTTTATTAGAAGAGAGTAGGTACATTACATACTACTTGGAGCACGAGAAAACTACTACTAGGTATAATAATTAATTATTTGCCTACTAAATCGCATCGCATCGCAATGAAACGCTATATTATGTCAAAGTATCGCGCGTGTTGGCTTGTCTAAGTACATATCTAACTAGCTGCAATACTTACCTACTTAAAAAAATGTTTTTAAGCTAAGTGACATGCGACCAACGCGACATGTCGACTGCGTTTCATTGCGATGCGTTTTAGTAGATAAATAATTAATAATAGTATGTAGTAGTTTTCTCGTGCTCCTAGTAGTATGTAATGTACCTACTCTCTTCTAATAAATAGTAATAATAATAATCAACCTAGAAACGATTATTTGGATACAATCTGACGCCTGTAGACACGTAATAAGTCTATTTTTAATGATTGTCGTTGTCCTCATATGTCTATCTTTACCTCCAAATATCTCGGTAACGTGACAATTTGGGGTACTATGTTACTTGACATTATTTGTTCGTCTATGTGTCCTCTACGCATACATACTACTTTCATTGTCCGCCGCAATTTCTAAAAAAAAACAAAATGGCGGCAGGTCGCTATGCCAGATCGGTTCTATCCCCTTTGTTGTCCACTATAGTTACCACCTGTTTGTTGCAGAGTAACATTATCCAAATGTGAAAAAAGATCATGAAATATGACAGGACAACTTGAATAAGATGAATAAGATATTGCAGTAGCATCTTTTGGTATTTGGTAGGTCTGAACTCAAAGTGTTTTTACTTATCTGCAATAGAGATTGTTTTTGCATTATAAAGAGTGTATGTGCTTTAAGGTAAACCAACCAAATTGAACTAATGCCAAAGTTATGGGAAGCTTTTTATTATAAAGAACAGCTTTATATAAAGTGATTGTAATGCTGTTATAATATAAAACTCTTTATAATAATATAGAAAGTAATAGACATGGTTAAATTCAAAGGTCTAGAAATATAGATAGTTTTTTGGGTACCTCTCAACTTTCATGAGTTTAGGTTGAATTTTGTAAAAGTAAGTAGGTACTTAAATGTTTTATGATATATCTAGCAAGACCTGCAAAAATTGTTCTATGAATATGGCATTTATACCTAGTATGATTGATGAAATCATTCATAAATAATTTACAACTAAACTGAATAACTGTCAAATATTTCAGCAAAATACATAAGTAATAAATAGGAATTTCTTAGTATGCATAAATTATCAAAATAAAAAAGTTTACTAACTCAGTTTATCAGTTATTTCTTAATTTGGTGTGAAGATAAGGGTATCACAATACCAGTCTCAAATTATGGACAAATTTGACACAGTGACTTATAACAAATTATGATAATTAGGTCTTACCAAGCAGAAGTAACTTGAGCTCTCTTCTGGCATCGCGTTTGTCCTTTCGTAGTTGCCGCTCTATTTCCTGGTTGATTCTCTTTTGTTCCTTGGCTTCCTCTGACATGCAGCACTCCATGTTTCCTCGAGGCGGAGGCCGCAGACCGTCCTCTCGCGCGGATCCCTGTCCCTTCGGCAGGCCTATCAACCGAGGCACACCACTCCTAAAAACGATATTTATATTTACAGTCACTGCATCACGGACACGATTATTTTCCGACACGGCGTCCACTATTCACACATCAACTCAACAGCACGTGAACGATCATCCGATAAAATATCTAATAAATCCTAAAACCGACAATCCGGTCACTGGGTGTGGTGACTTATGATCAGTCATATACATATACGCTTCTGTCAACTGCCGACATAAACACTTCGAAAATACGAGCGTCGAACCGACTGTATAATCTTAATAATGTAACTAGATTCAAGAAACCTATGGCTACTCCCCGCACCTGTTCAATAATAAAATTAATACTGCGAACAAACAGCAATTTGATGATACCTAGGCAATCTACTGATAACTAGAATGGCCTATGTCTAGGTTACGACTTACGGTGTAATATGCCGTGCTATAAGTATTTAAACAATATTTAGAGGTATCTTCGCTCGCATTACCTACCCGAGTATATATCCATAGGGCACGATCAAAGCTTTCACTTCAAATTATTGCACTAACCACGATTTCTTTCACTCAAGTCATACAACGTCCGCCTCTCAATATGGCGCTGGGAGATTTTAGGCGAGGTAACAACTGCGCGTGCGTCGTGCCAGTTTATGCGAATAAAAAATAGCTAATAGTAATTCGATCAAGCTGTACAAAAGTAACTTTTTGTAATTAAATTGGTCGGGATGGATTTCTTTGCTAGATTTATAAAAAGAGGATTTTTAATTTTCGTGATTTTCATACTCATCAAATTGACAGCTTTATCTTTATGTGTCAAAATCTGTCATCCACCGACCGAAACAAAAGCTGTCATCTGTGGTCAGAATCATAGAGATTGTCAAAATCAAATTCACAGTCACACTCACAGATTAAAATACTATTTCAAATTATGACCTCAGAAATGCAGTGTTGCGAGCATAGCGTAATTCCTTCTTCCATGGTTGCGAGGTACTCATCATCATTGTCAATGTAGTGTTTACACTTCTATATTTATAAACGACTGGAATAATTTATTGTAAATGATATCATCCAGTCTAAGTTTAATCTGATTATTTTTAAACTGAACTAGCACAATGTGAACTAAATTTAAACCAGCCACCTATTTTATGTAGAAATGACAGCTACAGTCTCCCCGTAGAGTGATTTAGCCCCGTAGTAAATATGTTCCTTGGCTACAGTGTAACGACCGCAATCACCTTAACATTCTTCCGCTATTGGACAAAATCCATTGACGCAGCTAGAATTCCGTAAATTCAGCAAATCACAACAATCGAGACTGCATAATGCAGGTTTACGTAGGGTATGTTCCGATATACACTGCGAGCACTGTAAGGTGTGAAGTCAATTTAGTATACTGCGAAGCCGTTCCTATAAAGTTAAATATACTGGTTACTGTTTAAAACGGAACGCAGTTAGCACTGAGAGCACCTTACCTCGAAAACGCTAGTGCTCACAGTACAAAAATGGCGACGATTTATGGCGTCATATATTTCCCAAGGATACTGCAGCCCCCCTAGCATGGGCCGGAGATAAAAATTTTATCCCCCGATTTTATCCACTGACAAGAGATAAAATTAACTTATCCACCCCTCAGAGCACGGCAACAGGGGAGAGGAGAAGTTTATCCCTGTTTGGACACAACCCTTTTCGAGAGCGCTCCATCAAACACGGTCTTCTTCCCGCCAGCTTCTTCAGGTCATCGGACCAGCGAGCTGGAGGTCGTCCTACACTGCGCTTATCGGTACTGCGTTCTCCACTGCAGAACACCTCTGAGTTACAGCTCCGAAACATAATCGATTAATAGCACTCTTCATTGTAGTGATGATCATCACTCACGATGGATCGAGGGCTATGCTTTAAGTCATATACATACCTATATTATAATATTTAGGTACTTAGAGTATTCTTATTTCCTACTTATTAAAATCGGAAATAAGTAAGAAGATCTGTAGGAGAACCTTCGTCCAGCAGTTATAGACGTTCATAGGTTGAAAGGGCGACGAGTATGGAAAAAAAATCCAGCTTTTACTTAAACACTTTAGTACACACACTACCTTTATATTTTATAAAGCTCTACATTGATGAACCTACATAAGTACTTACTTACTTTATTATAAAGTATGTATGGGTGTTTGTTCCTCAATCGCGTCAGAACGGCTGAACGGATCTGGATGAAATTTGCCACAGAGATAGATTATAGTCCGATCAACATATTATAGGCTACTTTTTATCCCGGAAAATCCAGAGTAAGTACCTACCCGCGTGAATCAAAAATCCTCAATCCACGCGGGCGCAGTCGCGAGCATCAGCTAGTAATATTATATTTAATTGAGTAACCAATGTAAGTATACGTACATAGTTTTTTTTAATATAATAACATACACTTTAAAATGCAGTTGTGAACGAAGTAGGTACGAACTTAATTGAAAAATATTTTTAAAACTGCCGCCCGGAAACCCTGTTCTATACATTGCGGGTTCGGGAAGCTTATTATCTATGATAGCACAGACAAAAAGGGCGAGCGAGTTACGAGCTGTTATAACTCTGTGTGTGGTTACGAGTAAAGAAGAGAGAGAGAGAAGAATGCATTGAAACATGGATGTATGATTATGTGTCTAATGATCATTTTGTACAGCTGAGAGGTGTATAGCAATAGTGAAGGATAAGAGTGAGACAAACTGAAGAAGATGCAAATGGCATCTGCGAAAATTATCATCCATAAATTAAACAATCCATAGAGTTATTATATTATTGTGTTATGCAGTCGTAATTCCTTCTTCCATGGTTTTATCACAGTGTTATGTATTTACAGACAGACAAATACCTCCATGCAGACAAACCATAGCATTGAGATTTTACACAGCAGCATAAATATGGGTATGTTCCGTTATACACTGCGAGCAATGTTCAGTGCTCTTACTGGGGAGAAATTAGTACCTTTATGGACTGATAGTATACTGTAAGAGCACTGAACATTGCTCGCAGTGTATAACGGAACATACCCATATTTATGCTGCTGTGTAAAATCTCAATGCTATGGTTTGTCTGCATGGAGGTATTTGTCTGTCTGTAAATACATAACACTGTGATAAAACCATGGAAGAAGGAATTACGACTGCATAACACAATAATATAATAACTCTATGGATTGTTTAATTTATGGATGATAATTTTCGCAGATGCCATTTGCATCTTCTTCAGTTTGTCTCACTCTTATCCTTCACTATTGCTATACACCTCTCAGCTGTACAAAATGATCATTAGACACATAATCATACATCCATGTTTCAATGCATTCTTCTCTCTCTCTCTTCTTTACTCGTAACCACACACAGAGTTATAACAGCTCGTAACTCGCTCGCCCTTTTTGTCTGTGCTATCATAGATAATAAGCTTCCCGAACCCGCAATGTATAGAACAGGGTTTCCGGGCGGCAGTTTTAAAAATATTTTTCAATTAAGTTCGTACCTACTTCGTTCACAACTGCATTTTAAAGTGTATGTTATTATATTAAAAAAAACTATGTACGTATACTTACATTGGTTACTCAATTAAATATAATATTACTAGCTGATGCTCGCGACTGCGCCCGCGTGGATTGAGGATTTTTGATTCACGCGGGTAGGTACTTACTCTGGATTTTCCGGGATAAAAAGTAGCCTATAATATGTTGATCGGACTATAATCTATCTCTGTGGCAAATTTCATCCAGATCCGTTCAGCCGTTCTGACGCGATTGAGGAACAAACACCCATACATACTTTATAATAAAGTAAGTAAGTACTTATGTAGGTTCATCAATGTAGAGCTTTATAAAATATAAAGGTAGTGTGTGTACTAAAGTGTTTAAGTAAAAGCTGGATTTTTTTTCCATACTCGTCGCCCTTTCAACCTATGAACGTCTATAACTGCTGGACGAAGGTTCTCCTACAGATCTTCTTACTTATTTCCGATTTTAATAAGTAGGAAATAAGAATACTCTAAGTACCTAAATATTATAATATAGGTATGTATATGACTTAAAGCATAGCCCTCGATCCATCGTGAGTGATGATCATCACTACAATGAAGAGTGCTATTAATCGATTATGTTTCGGAGCTGTAACTCAGAGGTGTTCTGCAGTGGAGAACGCAGTACCGATAAGCGCAGTGTAGGACGACCTCCAGCTCGCTGGTCCGATGACCTGAAGAAGCTGGCGGGAAGAAGACCGTGTTTGATGGAGCGCTCTCGAAAAGGGTTGTGTCCAGCAGTGGATGCATACAGGCTGAATGGCTGAATGCATACAGGATGGATGGATGAAGTAATGGGTGGCAACACGGAAATTTGGCCGATTCACCCGAGAAGATATTGTCCTGGACGCTGCACTGTCCAGGCGAGTTTTTATATTATGTACCTACCTTTGACATAGGTACCTACCCTAATCTAGTTATTTACACTGATATTATTTACTTACAAAGTTTTTCTTCAGTCTGCTACGGTATATAGTTATAATTAAATAATAAAGAACCACTTTTTTAACACCTCAAGAATTTTCACGTTACACTATTGAGTATTGATGAAACCTTCCAAGAATGTTTTTGATGCACAATCTTGGATGAAACAAGTGCACTCCATTAGTACTTGTAATCATTAGGTTAATCGTCTATTCACTTCCATGTTCCTCTTAATTTACTTCGAGACCTTACTGGTAACTTAGTAAGAACAAAACATAAGTACCAAGCACCAACTTATCTATGTTTTTGTCTTAATAAAAATAGTTATTAATTTTTAATCCCATTAGAATATCGGAACATGCGACACAAAACACACATTTTAGCGTTTTGTTCTAAATAGTCACACCTTACGGAGGAGACTGGGAAACCTTGCTACCTAATCGCTGTTATATATATATATGAGGTGGTATACGTCAGAGGATTTAAGTAATATATCTATTTCAGAAGCTGTAAAAGTGTCGCCGTGGTACATAGTTACAGCTAACTCTAGTATGAATGTCGCATTCTCGTCCTAGGCAAGGATTAACCTTGCACCTAAAGTCACAGTTACTACTAAACCACCGGGCATGTTATTGGCGGATTGTCATGTTTTTGGTAAATTCAAAAATAGGTAAATGAGGTAGGTAACCTACCCCATACCTACAGGCTCCCTAAGTTAATACTCATCTAGGTAGGTAGCACAGAGCACTGCCAACTTCCGCTCCAATATGTATATAGTATATGTATCATAGACGTATTCTCTCTGCGTCGTATTCCTCATTACCGAGGGTCGTGACCCATTGATCAAATAATGATAGGAGTTTACTTGTAATAATAATGCGGTGGGCTCCCACGTCCTTCCACATACGAGTTGACTAGTTAAGAGTATTTAAACTCTTACTCTCGGTTTTTGTAACGATTATTATCACTGATGTTAGTGATAATAACCGGGAACGACTGCTTAACGTGCTCCCCGAGGCACGGAGGAATCCAAATTTGAACCCAGAGGGTTCAAACCCGAAGAGGCCAAATTTGAACCTCCAAATTGGGTCACCCATCCGGTTACCGACTTGGGTCAACGTTGCTTTACAATCGCAATCGACGGATATGCGTGGTCGCAAGTCGCAACTAGGTCACTCGTCCCTCATAGACTAATATTAATACTTATTTCTAGATCGTTGGGACATGGGCCTTGTCAGTTAAAACAGTGTTCACCGTCCTAAGAGGGTCATATTAAAGTACTCGTCGGGTGACTATTGTACTAACAAAACCGGCCAAGTGCGAGTCGGACTCGCGCACCGAGGGTTCCGTACAAACCTGTAGTAAGTTTTACGATTTATGACGTATTAAAAACAAGACGAAATGAACCGCAAAACTAACTTTGTTTGTAGAGGTTTATTGTTAATATCAAAAAATTACGTTTGTTGTATGGGAGCCCCCCCTTTAATATTTACTTTATTGATATTTAATTATTTATTTTGAAAGGTAATAATATACAAGTTAATATTCTGAGAAAATTTGAACCGTCTACCTGTTACCGTTTTTAATATTGAGCAAAAAAATACGTTTATTGTATGGGGACCCCCCATAATATATATATTTTTTTAATTTTTAGTATTTGTTGTTATAGCGGCAACGGAAATGCATCATTTGTGAAAATTTCAGCTTTCTAGCTATCACGGTTTATGAGATACAGCCTGGAGACAGACAGACAGACAGACAGACAGCGGAGTCTTAGTAATAGGGTCCCGTTTTTACCCTTTGGGTACGGAACCCTAAAAATGGTCGATCTTGGGTTCAACTTGTACCTATATCAGCTTTGGAATCGAGTAACAAAATCATAATTATTGAGGTTCGAAGAGTCACAGGCTGGAAAGCCTCTTATTGCAAACTAGCAGATGCCCGCGACTTCGTCCGCGTGAAATAAGATTTTTATGTTCCCACGGGAACTCTTTAATTTTTCGGGTTAATATATAGCCTATGACACTCACAAATAATGTGGCTTTCTATTGGTACCAGAATTTTAAAAATCGATTCAGTAGATCTAGAGATTACTCCCCACAACCTCACAAACTCACAAACTTTAACTCTGTATAATATTATTAAATATAGATTGTAATTGCAATGAGAATAATAAAACTTCCGTAAATTTAATTAAGATTTTTACTCATTTAATTCCCTGTAGGCTAACATTTACTTAAATACACATTTAAAGCAGAATTATCTTTATACACAAATACTTTTATGGTATCATCCGTCAAATCTAAAGTCTTCAGGTACACGTTATTTTTTGCGCCTGAGCTTTGGTCATATTTTAATTTTCTTGGTAAAATTTGTGTAAGCTCTCTTTTTCTTACATTTTAGGATCTTAATTGCTACGCAGTCTTAATACAGTTTAAAAGTTCTTTGTTAGGTGGTGACCACCCACCAAAAGCTTTTTCGAATTCCTTAGCGACGGCTATTGTTAAGTGATCATTGCATTTGTTAGCAACGATTTGTATTCCTACTGGCAAACCTTTTTCAGTGAGTCCCAGTGGACAGGCAGTTGCGGGTAGTCCTAACGCGTTGAAAATTGTCAAATACCCGCAATTAAGAAACTTGTAGAATATCCTATAGTGCAGATGAGCTGGGTATGGGAAAGTAGGGTAGAGTAGTACTGCGTCGTCGGATAATGCTTCCTGCAAAAAAAATGTTTTAACTGAAGTACCTATAGTTAAATATTTTAAACAGGTTTCATATTATTTTTTATATTTATGTAAACATGTTTAAGAATAATTATTACAATAATTGTAAGTGTAGGTACACTCGTACAAATAAATGAGATTTATTAATATCTGAAGTCTTTTGAATTGAATGTTACATCGATGATTATGAAAAACGACCAAGAACCAATCCTACACGTAGTCTTCTTACTATCCAATCCATAATAAAATTATTCTTGGTAACTAGCTTAATATATTAGTAGCTACAGTTGGCCTAGCACCAAAGTTCCAATTGATGATCCCAAAACTCTGATTGTTCTCTGACTTTGTCATGCATAGTTTGCAGCAAGAATACCAATTATAACAACTACGTCTGTTGCAATTTGGATAATAACAACTTCTATACTGTAACTAGTTCCAAAATTTTTCCATTTACTTACATCGAAATCTGATTTGATCTCTTCAAAAATCCTCAGCAAATTATTGTAATAGCTTCTTGGTAAAGCGTCGAAAAACTTCTTCACTGGGCCATAGGCGACACTCGTCAACGAATGATTCGATAGGCCGGCCATCTTCTTTAGAACATCGGGCCATACGGACACCCACTGGTCGCGTTTTTGAGGGTCCGTGTATATGTTGTGGACGTGCGGAATATTGAAGAGAACTCTGACACTTATCTCCCACATGTGTTCGATGTTCGCTATTTTCAGCTAAAATGTACAGGTAACTAATAAAATCGATGGTAAAAACAGGCTATAGAATAGGTACTACTAGCGGGTCCCAGACTCGCCTGGTTCCGCCTTTTCTTGGTTCGGAACTAACCGTGTGTGGTTTTGACGACCTCCGTGGCGTAGTGTTGAGGGCTGTTGCCTTAACGTGCGGAGGTCCCGGGTTCGATCCCCGGCAGGGTTTGGAAATTTATAATTTCTGAAATTTCCCTGGTCTGGCCTGGTGGGAGGCTTCGGCCGTGGCTAGTTACCACCCTACCGGCAAAGACGTGCCGCCAAGCGATTTAGCGTTCCGGTACGATGCCGTGTAGAAACCAAATAGGGGTATGGGTTTAATTAACTGTCATGCCTCTAACAGGTTAGCCCGCTACCATCTTAGACTGCATCATCACTTACCATCAGGTGAGATCGCAGTCAAGGGCTAACATGTAGTGGATTAAAAAAAAAAAAAAAAATGTAGGTCCAAGACAGGTTTTGCGGTACTGAGACGACCTCTCTCGCGCAGTGGTTAAAGTACTTTTGTCCCAGGCTCGATTTTAATCCCCGGTAGGTGCAATTTAGAAATTAGGTAATAGGTAATTATAATATATTAATTTGACTCTGATTGGGTTTGTTCAGAGGATTTAGCCATAGCTATTTCGAATACCTACTCTCCGAAAGCCCCCTACCTACCAGCAAAACCTAATCGCTAAGGGAATAGCGTTCCGGATTGCTTTCATCTTTAGACTGCTTCATGACTAGTCAGGCGAGATTGTAGTTAGGTAAGGGCAAAGTGATTGGCTGAGAATTTTTTTCTTGGCTTGAATTTAGAGAGTATTCGTGGCGGCGCGGTGCGGCGCGTCGTTAGAAAGCCACCATCAAGCTAGCCTCAAAATACATTTTAAGACTAGTTTGATAGTGGAAGGTGTCGCCTAATTACGTCAGCGCATATCAATAAGTTGTGCTCATATTACTTTACTCTATGGTTGTGCTAGGTAAGCGACGTTCACCAAAGGCGGTAGCTTAGAAAGTTACTCCATGCAGTGGCTTTATTAAAAGCTTTTTTAGGGTTAGCCTGAAAAGTAGGTTTGCAAGGTGTTGCAACCCTTATGGTGCGACTTTGAAAGTTGCTTGTTCTTACCTGTTTAACTTCAATGTTATACGTAGACTGTATGTATGCTTTGGCTTTGTCTAGTGCTTTCTTTACATCTGGTCCTATTTTGTTTGTGACGAGACTGTCATCTCCCTCCATGTAATAAAATTTGAGCCGCGTGAGGTCTACCTGTAAAATACCAAAAAAAATTATCAATCAAGATGTTTTTCTATACTTTTAACGTCTTCTTTTTTTCTCTTCTTTATCTTCTTATTTTAAGCAATTGACACCAAAAGTGGGTTCCATCAAAGGTACTTAAAATACCAATAGCATTCGGGGTGTCTGATCATCCAGTTTTTCAATCGGGCGCCTTACCACCGACCAGGCACAGTGAACCCTTATAGTTTCGCCACTGAATACTATATAATAGTACTTTACGTTCGTCCGTCCGTCCGCCCGCGGCTTAGCTCATATAGACAATTAGTGCTAGAAAGATGTGATATGGCATGCGTATAGTATTAGGTAATCATGCCAACAAAGTAGTAAAATAAAACTTAGAAAAAAAAAATTGTGTACCTCCGTAGTCCGTACACGTAAAGTGGCGATAACCTTTTTCTTCTCGTCAACAATAATTGAGCTTGTAACAATGATCGATGCACCTTACAGGGGAAAAGGGCTTGGAATATGGCTGCCGAAGAATTTTAATTCTTACCGGCTTGTCCAAAGGTACGTCAGGTCCATTCGGTTGCCGTAAAACTTTGAGAAGTAACGTTAAATCTTCAGCGTATCTTGTTATAGGTCCAAGTGCAAAGTATTCTTCAAATCCTGGATCCAAACAATCTGGTACGTGACCTGGAATAGCAGAATTTGGAAAAATAAATGAATTGCCATGAGATGATGCCCGCGACTTCGTCTACGTGAATTATTTTTTTAGATTCACGGGGGAACTCCTTCATTTTCCGGGATAAAAAGTACCCTAACGTTCCCCGGGATGTAACCTACCTCTATACATACTGTTAGATGGAAACTTAAAAACAATTTATATATGGTATCATTGCCTGCATAATCAACGGTGGCAACACTGCTCTATGGGCTAGACTGGAATAGCGATACATTAATTACCTGTGTCTGTGTGTAAATTGCTTAATTAAAGTATATTAAAATGGATAACCAGTTAATACCAAACATCAAAATTGGTTGAAAAGATTAAAGTTTAACTTTAAGCATAGCAGACAGACAGACAGACAGATAGATAGACAGACAGACAGATAGATAGACAGACAGACAGATAGATAGACAGACAGACAGATAGATACACTTTTGCATTTATAGATAATAGTTACGGATTGAGATCAGACATTATTAGACCAAGACCAATCACAATAGCGTGCGGCTAAAGCAATTTATTGTTAAGTAGGTATACCTATTTCTAATATTATGTAATGCTATTTCTATTGTTAAAGTAATTGTTTGTGTCGACATAAGGTTGAATTTTAGGTAGGTACCAGCTTTCGTTATATTTTTAGAAAATTACTTAATTTTGTATTATTACTTTGAGAACTTTGTGAAAATGGATTTTTATACTTAGCTGTCATTCAAGTCAATTTACTGCTTTATTATTATTCTTTCATTTATTTTTATATTTCTATAAAATTATTCCTAAACATGTTTTACATAAATATATAAAAAGTGGTACTACTTACACAAAACATATTTAAAAATAATCCTACAAAACTTTCACTCGCTGCGGGGCCTTAAGGTCCCAAGCAGCCGGTGGTCAGGGCTCCAGAGAGTGGAACGTCTCCTCACGATTCGCATCGTTTCAAGGATAACCACCTTCTGTATCCAACCCTTAATCCAACAACTTATTATTATTATTTATGGTTTTTATAGTCTGCGCAGGATTGTGTAGTAGATAATTACCATGAACCCTTTTATACTCAAAAAAGCATGATCCATCTTATTCTCAACCGATTGACTAACTAATGACGATGATCATGATTTGACGGAAGCAACAAAATTAATGAAAAGCTTCCTCTTGCTCTTATTATGAGACTAATGATGAGAGGCATAGTTTAATAGGTTCTTGAAAACCATGTGAAAACTAATTTTCCGAGATCTTACCTATTCCTGTACCGTCGTCAAAGACAGAGCCGCTTTCGTATTTAAAATCTATGGTATGGATCATACTATAATACTTGCCTTGAATAGAAAGGAGCCTTGGTGTGGGTTTATGTCCAAAAATACCGTTGAACATCGGTGGTAGTCGCAAGGAGCCTGCTATATCCGATCCTACGCCCATCAGAGAGGCGGCCGATGCAATTAATGCCGACTGGGAAAGTTCAAAAAAATAATTAATCAAAGGGCATCAATCATTATCAATCAACGAAAATTAGTTAATGGGCATTTCAATAAACTAAGGTTTATTTCGACATGTGAACCACATAAAGACAAAGACAAGGTTATCCGATCTGTTGTACCTACTATTTTAACAAAAAGACAGGATATACCTACCATACTATTCAATTAATAATCTTGTAATATAAATAATTAAGTGGACATAATATATGGGCAGAAGTAGTGTAGAAGTAACTGATTATATACAGCTAACTAAGTATATGTTCGTAACATTTATAATCGTTTCTTACTTCTCCTCCAGAAGATCCACCGGTTGTACGCTTCTGGTCATAAGGGTTCATAGTCAAACCAGTGACATTGTTGTACGTCTCCCAGTTCATACATAGCTGTGGAGTGTTAGTGACAGCTATGGGTATGGCACCAGCTGCCCTCGCTAAGCGAACGATGTCCGCATCTTTTTTTGCTGGATTTCTGTACGGATAGACTGTCCCGCAGTCATTGCTCATGCCTGAAACAAACTTCAGTAAGTTTTTACCTACGATAAAACTAATTCCGCATTGGCCTTAGAGCTTATACTTTGGTTCATTTTCCTCTTAACGAAAAGGTACTATTTATTGCTGATATTGCTTCCGAGAAGTCCTCTTTGCTTCGTGATAAATAATCTGTATCTTCAAGGAAGATAATCAAGGAGGATCTTGGATGCTGCGGCGGCACCCATTCGGTTCGCGAAATATATTTTAAAGAAAAAAAAAAGAAAAATTATGTATCAGCCCTTCTCAAAAGATACCTACATGCCTATTGCGCTTAAATACTGTATCGTTACCACATATATATGGGATCGTATTCTTAACCCTACAAAATCACAACTTTCATTCATGATTTGTAATTGTAATACTACCTTCAAGCGCTAAACTTTCTTTCACAGTCATAGGAAGACCTAGTAGAGGAAATTCTTTAGCCAATTCCTCTGGCGTCCGTTCATTCGAAGCTATCATTTTGTCAATACATCTTGCTTCCTTCAGTGCCATGTCATACCGAGGCTCGACGACAGCGTTCAAGAACGGATTAACTTCTTTACATCTGTCGATGTAAGCTTCTACTAGTTCTTCAGATGTGATCTGCAATACGATAGGTTCTTATTAGATTTCTTTTTACTCTACGTCTCGATCATGTAACCATCTGCGTCTAAGGCGTGGTCATAGAATAATACAGGATGTGATGAATGTAAGCTTTGTTCTTTAAGCAAAAGATTGAGGAATTAGATTTATGCTCGGAGCGAGGAATAAGAAAGGGGGGGGGTTAGTTTAAACACGCTGCTTAGTGTAGTAAAGCCTACTTACTATACTACCTATGTAGGATGTTTAATCTCTCCTCAATGATTGGACACCATACCTGTCTATTCCTGATCATCATAGCCAGTGTGGTTGCGGACTTGAACAGTATTGGATTCACAGGAGGCGGACATTTTCGGTTCCGTTTAACGTTTAACAGATAAGTAACGGGCCACACTACGATCGACAGCAGGGAAACCAGGAACCCCAGGGACCAGCGCGTAATCCCGTTCAGCATGACGACCTGAAATGAATAACAGGAGATTTATTAATCACGAAGCACATTCAATCATTCAGCCATCGGCATAGACTCTCTGTCCACTGTGGTCTTATTATAAGTGTTAGATTCCAGTTTTCATTCCCGGCAGATACCAAATATGAACAATTATTTCTAAATTGTATTTGATCTGCTCTTGTGGGAGGATTCCGTCGTGGCAAGATACCTACCCTACCCACAACCCTACCCGCACAAGCCGCAAAATGCCTGGTTGATAACTTGGCAGCTGTTGGATCACAGTAAAGTCAAAGACTTGTCCTTTGAGAAAATTCATCCTTAAGGGGGTGAAATGGGGGTTGGGATTTTGTATGAAAGTCCTTTTTTTTGAAGTTAGGGATATGAAAAATGGCATTTAAGTTATTATGTTTAAATAATAAAAACATGTATAAGCAGTTTTACGAAAATCCACCTCAAAGGGGGTGAAATGAGGGTTGGAAGCTTCTAAGTTTCTAAGTTTTAGAAATTAGAAACTTAAAAATCGGCATTTATGTTAGGTTTTAACACAATAACAATAAGCAAGCGAGTTGCAAGCTTAGATACATGAAGGTTTTAAGTTTTTGAAGTTAGAGACTTGAAAATCGGCATTTAGGTTAGTTTTAAATAACAATAACCTGTGCAAGCAATTTTACGAAAATCCACCCCAAAAGGGGTGAAGTTTGTGTCAAAGTTGATGTTTTTGAAGTATGGATAGCCTCTATATAGCCTCTAGGTATATAAAGGTAGGCCTATTGCAGCGATAAAATTTCATAGAAATCAGAAATAGTAGGTACGCGGACGAAGTCACGGGCGACCGCTATACTTAGTATAATATTTAGATAATATTACAATCAGTACAATGCATAATAATAAACTTTGCATGATTACGTCACAATAAAATGATGTATTAAGTATCATGTAGGTACATAACTACCTACATATTTTCGGAGAAACGATTTGAGTGATGATCATTTAAAACATTTTGCTTTTTCCATGCACTCAATAGCCTCAGACTTTCTTGTCTCGATACCTAATAGCTTTCTCGAGAGAACGTCACGCGAGAAAGTAATCTACACTTGTAAGTGTCTATTACAAGGAATTGTAAAATTTAAGAAGACGACCGAGAATTATTCGACGACCTCTGTGGCGCAGTGTTGAACGCTGTTGTCTTAACGTGCGGAGGTCCCGGGTTCGATCCCCGGAAGGCCGCCAAGCGATTTAGCGTTCCGGTACGATACCGTGGAGAAACCGAAGGGGTATGGGTTTAATTTAAATGTAATTCCCGTAAAATGTTAGCCCGCTACCATCTTAGACTGCATCATCACTTACCATCAGGTGAGATCGCAGTCAGGAATAACTTGTAGTGGATAAAAAAAAGAAAAAACTCTTTTGATTAACTATGTAGAAAAATTGGCACTAAAGTGATGAATGCTTATAAAATTAAGTTTTCATCACTACCACCATTACAGCCCAATAACGTCCCACTGCTGGGCACAGGCCTCCACTCATAGGAGAGAGGGATTTCTAGAGCTTAGGCCCACCACGCTGCTCCAATGCGGGTTGGCGGGCTTTAACGACTATTATCATGTTAGTGATAATAACCGGGACCGACGGCTTAACGTGCTCTCCGAGGCACGGGGGCGAAACACCGCCAACTTCCTAACTCCGGCCTCCGGGCTAGTGCTGAGAATTTCTAGTCAGAAAAACCTAGGCACTTAATTATGGCCCGACCCGGGACTCGAACCCGGGACCTCGTCGGCCGCAGTCGAACATGCCAACCACTAGACCAACGAGGCAGTCAAATATAATTAAATTAAGTTTAGGTAGGTAGGTATATGACAAAAATTATCAGCTGACACCACAGATCAGAAAACACATGTACATCATATATATATATACTAATATTATAAATGCGAAAGTCTGTTTGTTTGTTGGTTTGTTGGTTTATTGGTTTGTCCTTCAATCACGCCGTAACGGAGCAACGGATCGACGTGATTTTTGGCGTGGATATAGTTGAGGACCTGGAGAGTGACATAGGCTACTTTTTATCCCGGAAAATTAAGGAGGTCCCGAGGGAATCAAATAAACTTAAGTTCAGCTAGTAATATTATAAAGAAGTTCAGAGCTGACACGAAATATAATTGCGAGGAAATAGTGTTCCTTACGAGGTGAAAGTTAGCACACTGGCAAAGATTAAATTTGGGACCATGGATTTTAATCTTAGACAAACGCTCGAAATTTCGGATCTTATCAATTTTCCAGGATCAAAAGTAGCCTCTCCAGGTCCTCAACTATACCCATGCAAAAAATCATGCCAATCCTCTGTTGCGGCGTGGTTGAAGAACAAACTAACAAACTTTCGCATTTATAATATCAGTATGATAGTGTCAAGTATCCTGTGCTACTTCATTCCGAGGCTGGAAGTTTGTCAACGTAGGTTTCTGACCTGCATATATATTATGATATAATATTTTGATAAGTAAGTGTAGCGTGTAGTAGATACATTGGCAAAGACTGCACCAAAGTATTGTCAGTCTGTGGTATTGTCGTAGAATCTTGAATATTATCTGTAGATATTGTGTTCTCTTTTATTGATATTTTATTGATTTTTGACGACCTCCGTGGCGCAGTGTTGAGCGCTGTTGTCCCCGGGTTCGATCCCCAGCAGGGTCAATTTGGCAGCTTATAATTTCTGAATTTTCCCTGGTCTGGCTTGGTGGGACCCTTCGGCCGTGGCTAGTTACCACCCTACCGGCAAAGACGTGCCGCCTAGTGATTTAGCGTTCCGGGACGATGCCGTGTTAAGACCGAATAGGGGTATGGGTTTAATATAACTGCCATGCCCTTCACGTTAGCCCGCTACCATCTTAGACTGCATCGTCACTAACCATCAGGTGAGATCGCAGCCAAGGGCTAACTTTTAGTGGATAAAAAAAATGATTTGCCGAATGATTTGATTTGATGAGGATTGAAACCGCGACAGGAGTACATTGCGGGTGCACCCAAATCATATCAAAACCTACCTAATAAAAAGAATAAAAATAATTCAGGATCTAGGTACCTTCACCGTGATCCTTCGCAACAAAAAAAATATTATTTTTGACGAAACATTGCAAAAGTCTTCTAAAAAGTCCGACAGCCATTTCGGGTACCACACATTCGAATTATTTAACAGCACTTCTGCCAAAACGAACCCTTGATACACACTGGCACTCAAAACCATTAAAAACACACGCGTAAAAACGTACAGGCCGGCATTCAAGCATGATGAACACAAATTTAATATCGAGTTCTTCATTATTGCTCTTGAACTGCTAGTTATCTAGTTTATTTCACACCAACCCGTTCATTTATCCTTTTTTCCGTCTACCCACAAGCTTAAATGGGAAAAAACAATACGTACAAGAACAAAATAAGCGACTGGCTATGACTATCCATTTTGTAATTAAAATAAGCGTAATCTATTTTGTGTACGTACAATAATGACCTTTTACTCATAAGTTAGGTAGGTACATATGAGTTGATAAGTTATCAGTATCATACGTTCGCTATTTAGTGCGTTTCTACTTTACTCGAAACGCATTATTTCATAGATCGAAGTCAGATCACAGACAGTAAAGAGCAAGTTTTTACAATATCAATGCCGAAATGTATGTTCTCGCATCACTTTAGAACGGCTGGACCGATTTTAATTGAATTTTTTGTGAGGGTTTGAGTGGGTCCCGGGATGGTTTGCAATAATAATTAATTCATGGGTTCTAGGTTCAGGGAAGGAAAACGTCTGCCGGGCCCACTAATTTCGATATCGGTGGACAATGCTTCTGGATCTATAGTCCGCGCACGAGCTCCGAGGAATCGGGGTCTGAAGAAGCGACGGCTGTACGCCACCCCCGATCGTCGCTCCATATCCAGCTCGCTCCCAGCACTAGTTTCGAGCTTGACGCGTGTAATTTTGCGATAGCAGTATTGTTTTGTACTTTAAACAACTCTAGGTCATCACTTTAACATTCCATAGGATTCCTCGGTGCTCGTGCGTGGACTATAGGTAGGTAATAAATACTTCTGCACAATATTAACCAAGTATTGTTAATGATAATAGGCTGTGATTATCTTTACTTACGTAATCAAATTTTGATTCATGAAACTCAATTTTAAAAATATCAGCTAAGTATAGATTTAAAGATTCCAACAGATAGCTATCCAAACTTATCATCACGTTCATATAGCGGTTGTGTAATAGTACTTTATTTACATATAACAATCTTATAATAACCAGATAGGATATATAATTTGCGAGGTCTAATCATGACTATATGTATATACTTAGTGTTTTTGCAAAGCTATCATTGAATTTTAGCTACAGAAGTAGATATACCTACCTATGAATTATATTGTTATCTGTTCTGTGGTTGGTTTGTGTCTAGCCAGGTGGCTATAATCCTTGATATCTCAGGGATACAGTAAATAAATAAGATACTGACATGATTTATTACGATTTACTGCTAGATCCTCAAAAGTATCGCTCAGTGAGCTATTTTTCCGAAGGATAGGTATGATTCTTAACGGAGAGATCTGCATGGTGACGAGGGTTACTGACATAGCCATATTCATTATACTTAGTAGGTAAGTTGAAGAGGCAGCGGCCAGCGTGCCCGCTGGCCGCTACCTCTTCAACTTACCCTACGTACAACCAATATATGGCTTGCTGGCCATATTGGTTGTATGAGCGATGGACGTTGGAGTCAGAAAGCCGTTTATTGGAGACTGGAGACCGCGTACGGGTATTAGCCATCGATATAATTATATGTAGGTACTAGATGGGCCCTTTCATAGAAAAAAGTTGGACGTCCGACTTGTCCGACGTCCGACTTTTAGGGCATAGCCCCCGCCATAGCGCTGTCCCGCTTTTCAGACTAGATGGCGTTAGTAAAATAAGTCCACATTCTTTGTTTGACAGGGCCCGTCTATGTAAATTGAAGTCGTTGGTATAAGCGATTAACGAAATTTGGATGCCCCCCGTAGTGTGCACAGGGTTTGAAGGCTGGATAGGCATTTGTTATGAAACCACCAGATTACTGGCAGGTCATATAGAGAAAAATAGGCATTGAGCTATTTCAACTAGGGTAAGAACCTAGGGCTTTGCTGCCTCTGTGACATGCAGCCATTGGGTGCCCCCTACCAAGATGGAGGGACGACATACGTGACTGGGATGAGGAAGTTTGAGGACCAGGGGGTCTACTCTCTTTCCCTCAAACGAAACTTCGCAAACGAACGAACGAAATTTCGTTAACTCCTCTCCTACATAATATTAGCTCTATGCTCTTCTCTATTTCGTTTTCGTACACGCAGACGAAGTATGGATCCATATACAATTTTCGTGACCGATTGGATTGAACGATTTTGTGTGGGTCTATTAACCGACTAGTTACGTTCGTTTGCGAAGTTTCGTTTTAGAGAAAGAGAGTAGACCCCCAGGGTCCATTTAATGTGTGAGTGTCTGTTTAAATACTAAACTAGAGCCACTTTTTAGTAGCAATACTTATATATTATACTAGAGGATGCTCGCGACTTCGTTCGCGTGGCATAAGTTTTTTTTAATTCCCACAGGCACTCCTTAATTTTCCGGGATAAATCCTTTATATATCACTCTCCAGGTCCTCAACTATACCCATGCAAAAAATCACGTTGATCCGTTGCTCTGTTGCGGCGTGATTGAAGGACAAACTCTCTATTTAACGTCCTTGGGGATAAAATTTTCAAAAACTGTGAAACACGTATTTCTTTATTTTAAACCAGAAGCCCAAATACCAACTTTCATGGTTATACCTTGAAAAATGAAGGACTTGCATACAAACTTTCAACCCCTATTTAACGCCTTTGGGGGTAGAATTTTTAAAAACTGTGAAACACGTATTTCTTTATTTTTAACCAGAAGCTCAAATACCAAGCTTCATGAATATAACTTGAGAAATGACGGACTTTCATACAAACTTTTACCCCCTATTTCACCCCCTTAGGGGTGAAATTTTGAAAAATCCTTCCTTAGTGAGCGCCTACGTCAAAAGGAACCTACTGTCAAAATTTCAAGTTTCTAACCCCAGCGGTTTAGGCTGTGCGTTGATATATAAGTCAGTCAGTCAGTCAGTCAGTCAGTCAGTCAGGACTTTGAATTTTATATATATAGATTACAATACAATATTATTCCGCTTGATAAAAAGTACCTACCGAACGATAATAATTACTATCTTTTAGCAAGTAAAGTTATTATTTTTATCTGCGCCTTTAGTATCGACTAACAAAACTTTAGCTTTTTTAAAATATATATATATATACTAGCTGATGCCCGCGACTCCGTCCGCGTGGTTTAAGTTTTTTTGATTCCCGCGGGAAATCCTTAGTTTTCCAGGATAAAAAGTAGCCTATGTCACTCTCCAGGTCCTCAGCTATACCCATGCCAAAAATCACGTCGATCCGTTGCTCCGTAGCCGCGTGATTGAAGGACAAACCAACAACCCAACAAACCAACAAACAAACACACTTTCGCATTTATAATATTAGTATTATAGGTATAGGCAAGCGCCTGGCTGCAATCAGACTTGCTTGCAAGTGGTGATGCAGCCTAAGGTGGAGCGCGCTTGCCTAGAAGATGCTATTCACTCTATTTGAAGGTACCTATAAGGCTGCTTTTTAACTATAGGCTCAAGGTAAGCAAGCGGTATACGAAGCTTAAATGCAGGAATTGAGAGGAGCCGTTTTCTTTAAAATCAGACATTTATTTTATACCTTTGGGTTTGTCATAAATATGACCTTTTAACGTTCAAAAATGTTTACTTATTAGGTACTTTGGATTATGATTATGTGAATAAACTTGAACCTCAACGTTTACATTAGGTAGGTACACTGCTTGAGGAGTGCGGTCTTTGTCCATCTAGTTTACAAACAAATAATCTTAAGGACAGCTAATACTAATTTTATTTTAATTTACAAGTCGTGTGTGGCGTAAAGAAAATATTTGTTCACAAAATGTTTTTTAGGGTTCCGTACCAAAAGTCCGCTGTCCGTCCGCCCGTCTGCCTGTCAGCGGGCTGTATCTCATGAACCGTAATAGCTAGACAGTTGAAATTTTCACAGTATGTATTGCCGCTAAAACAAATAAAGAATAAGAGGGGGGGGGGGGGGGGGGGGGGCAAATAAAAAACGTACCTCTCCTATTTCTTTTACAAAAATATTAAAAAAGTTCATACTTAGTATTAAATCTTCGACGATGGTCCGGAACCGTTCGTGTGGGAATCCGACTCACACGTCTTAGCCGGCTGTTTGAAAAAAATGTCCGCCATAATCATTCTAATAATAAATAGATGCGAAAATGTGTTTGTTTGCTGGTTTGTCCTTCAATCACGCCGCAGCAGAGCAACGGAACGGTATAGTTGAGGTCTTGGAGAGTGACATAGGCTACTATTTACCCCGGAAAATTAAGGAGTTCCCGCGGGAATCAAAATATTTATAACCCACGCGGACGAAATTAGCTAGTAACTTGTAATTTATGATAGATAGGAATTAATATTATCCATTATAAATGTGAAAGTGTGTAGACTTGTCTGTCTGTTACTTTTCACGGCCCATCTCTTTAACCGATTTTAAGTTAACGAAAGTTGGTACATAGATGGGTTGTAAGTTGGAAGTTATAACCCAGGGAGTACCTACTAATAGACCTCACTCCACGAGTACGAAGTCGCGGTTATTATCTAGTTTATTAATAAGCGCGCAATTTGTGTTCGTTAGCTCTAGGTAATCAACCAATGTTGTTAGAATATTCTATGTAGTCTGTGACATTTGTGTTTTTATATTTACTCCCTAGTCTGTGGGATTGGTACTTTTTCGTAATGGCGTAATGTAAAAGATGTGATAGAAAAATATGATTAAAGTAAATTAAAGATTAACCAGTGTTTCAATGTTATCAATATATAAGTGAGTTGCGTGGGGGCCTAACAGCCTTAATATGTGAAATGATAGTTTTCTCACATCCACGGACCTCTGATTTGTTTTATGTGCGAAAAGTAATTGAACAAAATGGCTACCAGTAGTGATCACGTACTATATCCACAACTCAACGAAAAGAGTTCATTTAGCAACTGGAAATTCAGAATAAGTCTGTTATTCGAAGAAAAAGGTATAGATTATGTGTTAGAATCCACCAAAGACGAAAATATTAAGAAAGAAACATTCAAAAAAGATGACGCACGAGGTAGGTCACTAATTATAAATTGCCTAAGTGACAAGTACTTGGAAATTGTGAAACCCGCATCATGTGCACTGGAAATGATAAACCTGCTAAGTTCAGCATTTGAACGGAAAAGTACCTACAATAAGGTTCAATTAAAAAGGAAATTAATTAATATGAAACATAATTTTTGTGATAAACTTCAAGATCACCTAATAAAATTTGAAAATATAATTAATGAGCTAGAAAATAGCGGAAGTAAAATTGAGGACATTGACAAGTGTGAGTACCTATATATAACCTTACCAAAGGAATATGACAACATAATTAACACATTGGAAACTGTACACAAAGAACTAAAGTTTGAGTTTGTAAAGAGTAGATTACTGGATATTGAAATGAAACTAAAAGAAAATTATAATAATGAAACTTCTGATAATAATATGTATGTAACAAACTCAGACATTGTATGTTATCGGTGTAATTCAAAGGGACATAAATCATTCCAATGCAAAAGTAATTCTGCAAATCAACGTGGTAATAATCATAATAATACAAGAGGAGGCCGATACCAACCTGGACGTGGCTACAACCTTAATAATAATTTTACAAATGAAAGAAGAGACAGTAATACTTATTACACAGGACGAGGTTACAATCATAATATAAACCAAGGAGGTCGTAATAATTCTCAATACGGAAGAGGCCATAACAATTATCAATTTGGAAGAGGTTATAACAACTATCAATATGGAAGAGGTTTTAATAATAACAGTAGAGGTTTTAACCCAAGGAATAATAGCCGGGGAAAGGCACACAATATGCAGGACTTAAATAATTTATCAGAATCGAACAATCTATCAGAAGAGAAAAATAATACATTTGTGGCATTAACCTCAGAAAGTGAACTCGCAGACAAAGATAGCGTTCTGTTTATCATCGACTCAGGCGCATCCCATCATTTTATCCAGGAGAAATATGAGGAATTTATGTATGAGGTAGAACCATTAGAAAGCACAATGAAAATCAGAGTAGCTAACGGACATTTCCTAGAAGCAAATAAGAGGGGTAAACTGCGAGGAAATTATAAGAATAGTATAATTACCGTAGAAGGAATTATTGTACCAGGACTTTCACATAATTTAATATCGGTTAGTAAATTAATCGAAAGAGGCATGACTTTATTAATCAACAATGATCAAATGATAATATATACTAATGATAAAAATAATAATACATATTATATATACAAAGAAGGAAGATTATTTACTATGAGAATGGGAATAAAACAGGATGACCAATGTAATCAAGCTATCGACAAAGATGATATATGGCATAAAAGACTTGGACATTTAAACAGAAGGGGATTGCAATTACTGGACTTACAGTATAGCACTAGAAAGTGCAACGAGTGCATGCTAAATAAAAGTACAAGGAAGCCTTTTTATACAATATCAAGACCGCAGTCACAAGCAATAGGTGACTTGATACATTCAGATATAGCTGGACCAATGAAAACTACCACTAATGAAGGCGAAAGATATTATCAAACTATCATAGATGATTACTCACATTTTACCATAACACATTTATTGAAAAATAAATCTGAAGCTGCGCAAATTTAATTGAGTACATAAAAATACTAAAAACCGAAAAAGGAATAAGAGTGAAAAGAATACGATGTGACAATGGTGGTGAGTACACTTCGGACTATCTAAGAAATTATTGTAAAGATAAAGGAATACAAATAGAATATAGTTTGCCATATAGCCCACAAATGAACGGCAAATCAGAAAGGATGAATCGCACCATCTTAGACAAAGCGAGAACAATTATGAGTGAATCCAATTTGCCCAAACATTTATGGGGCCAAGCCGTTTTGACAGCAACATTCCTAATTAACCGATCACCATCTAAAGCAATATTTGATGATATACCTGCAAGAAGGTTTGGAAGTGATATGATGCTTGATAAAATAAAAATATTTGGATGCAAAGCATGGGCGATAATTTTACCAAGACCGAATAAACTAGAGAATAGAGCCATAGCAACAAGAATGGTTGGATATGCAAGAAATGGATGGAAACTGTGGAATCCGGTCACCGATGAAATAATAGTATCAAGAGATGTGACATTTGATGAATCTGATATTAGATATTATGTAGAAGAGGTGAACACAAAGGATAAAGAAAATGATAATAATTATAAGATAATTAGAAATGAAGAAGAAAATGAAGAACAGAATAACAATCAACAAGAAACAATACCAGAGAGAAAGGAAATAGATACACTAACACCAATGTCAACTACGAGAAGTGGTAGACAAATTAACCTCCCTGAACATCTTAATGATTACCATCTTAATTTTCAGGCATATTGTTTGGTCAGCGAAGACGATCCAGTGACATATAATGAGGCTGTAGATAAAGGTTGGTCATCATCAATAAATGCAGAACTAGATGCACTGAAAAGAATGAATACATGGACTGAAACTAAATTACCCAAGGGCAAACAAGCGATAGAAGCAAAATGGATATTCAAAACAAAAGAAAACGGTATAAAGAAGGCAAGGTTAGTAGCGAAGGGATTTCAGGTAAAGAGAAATGATGAGATTGGAAACAACGATTATACCCCAGTAGCAAGAATATCAACGGTGAGATTTACTCTAGCCCAAGCAGTACAAAATTCATGGACAGTAAGACAATTGGATATACCAACAGCATACTTGAATGGAACTTTAGAATCAGATATATATCTCAAGCCACCAGAAGGTGTAAAATTTGTTGAAGGAAATGTATTAAAGTTAAATAGAGGATTGTATGGACTGAGAGAGAGCGGGAAATGCTGGAACAAAAGACTGAACGACTACCTAGAAGAGAAAGGGTTTGAGCGATCGAGAAATGATTTTTGCTTATATAAAAATATCATGAAAAACATCTGGCTAGTACTTTATGTAGACGACATATTAATAACTGGTGATAAAAATAAAATGGAAGAAATTATAATAGATCTACAAAAAGAATTCAAGGCTAAAGATATGGGAGAAATTGAATTATTTTTAGGCATGGAAATATCAAGAACAAATGACATATTAAAAATTACTCAAACAAGGCAAATAGATAAAATGCTCAAAAATTCGGAATGGAAGATTGTAATCCAGTCACTACACCCATGGCAAAGGGATACCAAATAAATAAAGATGAAGAAATTGAATATGACATACCATATAGACAAATAATTGGAGGACTTATGTTTATAGCTACAACGTCAAGACCTGATATAGCCTATGCAACTTCTTTCTTGTCACAATACTTAGAAAAACCTACAAAAAGCTTATGGATACAAGCAAAAAGAATATTACGCTATCTCAAGGGTACAAGGACACATGGACTAACATACTATAAAAATAATGACAAATGTATAGAGACTTACTCAGATGCAGACTGGGCCGGAAATAAAGATGATAGAAAGAGTGTTAGTGGGTCAATTACATTATACAATGGCAATATTATATCATGGATATCAAGAAAACAAAATTGTGTAGCTCTATCCACAGCGGAAGCAGAGTACATAGCCGCAACAGTGAGTGTATGTGATTTACTTCATACAAAGGGAATGTATAAAAATTTCAATAGTGAACAAAACAGTGAAGTGCAAAGTGTTTTATATATCGACAATATAGGAGCTATAGAACTATCCAAATCATACGAGAACAGTAAGCGAGCAAAACATATTGACATCAAAATTCACTTTATAAAAGACCTTTACAACAAGGGGGAGTTCAAAATAAAATATATACCTTCTCAGCGAAATTATGCAGATTTATTTACCAAAAGTTTGTGTAAAGATACTTTTAATTGTTTGTGCACAATGCTTAACATTAATTGTTAAATTCATACTTTAATGTTTAGAGTTTGCTATTATATCATAGTATTATCATTTTAAGAATTAATAATTGTAAAACCTTATTTTGTTATGAAGAATAATAACCTGGTTCATTTATTGCATAGACATAGATGTAGAAATAATATTTTGTTTTGTAAAATCGTAATTTTGTATGGTGTTATATTGGTGCGACTTTCATTAATTTTAGTCAAGCTAAAGTTAATAAAAATCGAGGGAGAGTGTTAGAATATTCTATGTAGTCTGTGACATTTGTGTTTTTATATTTACTCCCTAGTCTGTGGGATTGGTACTTTTTCGTAATGGCGTAATGTAAAAGATGTGATAGAAAAATATGATTAAAGTAAATTAAAGATTAACCAGTGTTTCAATGTTATCAATATATAAGTGAGTTGCGTGGGGGCCTAACAGCCTTAATATGTGAAATGATAGTTTTCTCACAAATGTAATATGTCAATATGTAACATTAAAAATGGCATTGGATAAATTAACTTCTTGATATCATAGTAAAAAATATCCGAAAAATTTATTTCATACGAAAACTGCTAATAATTATTAAGTTACTAGATGATGCCCGCGACTTCATCCGCGTGGACTAAGTTTTTTCAATTCCCGCGGGATCTCCTTAATTTTCCGGGATAAAAAGTAGCCCATGTTCTACGGGATACGGGATACCTATTTCTGTACCAAATTTCATCGAAATCGGTTGAACAGATCGGCCGTGAAAGCGTCGCAGACAGACAGACGGACAGACAGACACACTTTCGCATAAATATTATTATTATTATTTATTATTTATTATCTTCCATCTTATATAAGCCCAAATGCTGTTTCATGGCTATAACTTGAGAAATTAAGGACTTTCATACAAACTTTCAACCCCTATTTCACCCCTTCGGGGATAGAATTTCGGGACAAAAAGTATCCTATGTCCTACCTCGTAGTATGGGCTCAAATCGTGCCAAGTTTTGTTTGAATTCATTCAGTAGTTTCGGCGTGATGCGCGGCCAAGATACAGACAGACAGACAGACAGACAAAAATGAAAAAAATTACAGATTTGGCTTCAGTATTAAATAATGAGTGCCCTCCAAAAAAAATTTTCAAAATATCTTCAATGTACAGAATTGGACCTGTTGTAGTTTTATTATAAGTTACAGATATAGACATAGATTAGTATATGCAAAAACAGCGCTTCATTTGAGTTGTGAACTAATGAGCTACTGAATAGGTAGTATTCCTTTTGTATCTCGTAAATAATAATGAAATAGGTATATCTACAAAGCGAATTACTCAATTATGGTTATCTTTAATATTTAACTTAGGCTTGAGCAAACAATAAAATGACGTTACTTTAGATTTCAGATTGGCGCCAAATCGGTGTGAAAATCAAGAAAAGTATGCTAATTGAACGGAGGGGGGCTTGAACTACAGAATAGGTAATTGTACGTTGTACTTGAACCACAGAATGTCATTTTTGGCCAATCACCCTGCTGGTGTGCCAAGGATGGGTTGAAATGATGATGACTATATAGGTACCTACCGCATACGTGAAGTGTTTGCCTGGTGGGAGGCTTCGGCCGTGGCTAGTTACCACCCTACCGGCAAAAACGTGCCAAGCGATTTAGCGTTCCGGTACGATTCCGTGTAGAAATCTAATAGGGGTATGGGTTTAATATAACTGCCATGCCCCTAACAGGTTAGCCCGCTACCATCTTCGACTGCATCATCATTTACCATCAGGTGAGATAGCAGTCAAGGCCTAACTTGTAGTGGAATTAAAAAAAAGTTGGTAGTGCGTGCCCGAGGCTTGTAAACCCGACGATCCGAACTAGAGGCCGAACGTCTAACTAGTGGTTACACCACCTTTAGCTGGTATTACCACCACCACCACTAAAGCCTATTAACGTCCCACTGCTGGGCACAGGCCTCCACTCTCGTAGGAGTGAGGGAATTAGAGCTTAGACCCACCACGCTGCTCCAATGCGAGTTGGCGGGCTATGCTAATGGCTAGCTGGTATTAGGGTAAATCTAACCATATTGCATATCATGTAGAAACAGGAAACATCGCAGACATGCACATGATGTAGCGCGGCGTTGTGACATTGATCTATTTGCAAGTAGCTTGTAAGTGACTAGGTTGCTACATACACTATTACATATCATATTATAACTACTATAATGATATTATTGTACCTACCTCAGTAATTATGTTCCGCTGCACATTTACAGTTTGCACGTACCGTCCACTACAGCCCATTAACGTCTCACAGCTGGGCACAGGCCTCCACTCTCATAGGAGAGAGGGAATTAGAGCTTAGACCCACCACGCTGCTCCAATGCGGGCCATTATCAAATTCGTGATAATAACCGGGACCGACGGCATAACGTGCTCCGAGGCACGGGGGTGAAACACCGTCAACTTCCTAACTCCGGGTTAGTACTGAGAATTTCTATTCAGAAAAACCCAATACTTAATTATGGCTCGACCCGGGACTCGAACCCGGGACCTCGTCGGCCGCAGTCGAACATGCCAACCACTAGACCAACGAGGCAGTCACGTACCGTCGCTGTAGATGAATTGTGCAAACGAGTTCAGATAATATTTCTAACTAGATTTAAGTGTTGGTTGAGTATGAAAATCTTAGAATGTACAAGGCTACTTACCTACTAGCCAGCTAAGTACTTCGCCTAAGGTTCATTACGCAGTACTCCGGTGTAGAAATTGCTCAAACCGCTGCCTTTGGTCAAGTACCAACTTACAGTATTGCGCCATTGCAGTTTACTTACTTGTATCTACGTACGCATGTTTGTAATTTTTTGTGTCGCTAACATCAGGCTAATCCATAGGTAGGTACTAATATTTTAAATGCGAAATGTCGGTCCGTCTGTCTGTCTGTCTGTCTGTCCGTCTGTCTGTCTGCTACGCTTTCACGGCCCATCTGTTCAACCGATTTGATGAAATTTGGTACAGGGATAGGTTGTATCCCGGAGAAGGACATAGGCTACTTTTTATCCCGGAAAATTAAGGAGTTCCCGCGGGAATCATAAACTTAATCCACGCGGACGAAGTCGCGGGCATCATCATATCATCATACTAATATTATAAACGCGAAAGTGTGTTTGTTTGTTGGTTTGTTGGTTTGTCCTGCAATCACGCCGCAACGGAGCAACGGATCGACTTGATTTTTGGCATGGGTATACCTAGTTGAGGACCTGGAGAGTGACTTAGGCTACTTTTTATTCCCGTGGGAATAAAAAAAACTTAAACTATGCGGACGAAGTCGCGGGCATCCGCTAGTCTAGTATAATAGGTATAATATTAAGATGGGTACCTACCTAGTGAGTCTTGCGGTTTCCTGCCAATGTTTTTTTCATATGATACTATGATAACCGCCGCGCCGTCTAGGTATAATATGAGCCTCAGCAGTCCTAGTGGAACAACAATATGCCAAAGCGTTAACACCACGCTGGCCAAGTGCGGATTGGCAGACGTTAAATACCTTTAAGAGCCTTATGAAGAGCTCACGATAATGCAGATTACCTAAAGATTTAGTTTTTCTTCACCCTGATTAGGTACAGCGCCTCTAACTTCTAAGCTAGAGCATACTATTACCAATTCTGTGGTGGTGGTGGTGTGGTGGTGGTGGTGGTAGAGGTGCGTTCCCGGGGATCGAACCACCGACCACTCGATTAGGAAGCCGGGCGTCTACTCTAAACCACTATAGACTAACCCTGCACATTAATATAATAGGTTAAGTACATGACCAACACATTAATAGTAGATTGTTCATCAAGGGACTTAAATGAGCCATTTCATACGAGATGTTTAGCTTACCGAGCGTAGCGAGGTATGCTATCGTGTCGAGTAGAATGGCTTTTAGTCCCGTGGTAAACACTCTACTTTTCACTTTGATTGCGAGAAAATAAATAAATAACGATTTTTAATTATTTTTTGCCATCCTATTGTTTCATTTTAATATTATTTCATTTTATTATTAAGATCTTTATTTTCACTTGATGATATTTAACAAATAAATAGTCACATTCGGTTTACCCTATGCCTTCACCTTGTAATAAGTATTGTGCATCGAAATCCGAAATGGATTAAATAAACATCCCTTTAAATAAATGTATTAATTACAATAAAAATATTAGAGATTTCGCGGCAATCCGCAATACCAACTTTATTTTTCTCCTTATTGTTAACAAGAAGGAATTTTAAAAAATTACATTAGGAAGAACCATAGACATTGAGCTGTACGCACGTACGTGTAGAAGTAACATTAGCACATTGACGCATACACACATTCAACAAAGGATTGCGTGCAAATTATTTCAAGAATCGAACATAAAAAAACCGGCCAAGTGCGAGTCGGACTCGCGCACCGAGGGTTCCGTACAAACCTGTAGTAAGTTTTAAATTATTAAAAAAAAACTACTTACTAGATCTCGTTCAAACCAATTTTCGGTGGAAGTTTGCATGGTAATGTACATCATATATTTTTTTTAGTTTTATCATTCTCTTATTTTAGAAGTTACGGGGGGGGGGGGGACACACATTTTACCACTTTGGAAGTGTCTCTCGCGCAAACTATTCAGTTTAGAAAAAAATGATATTAGAAACCTCAATATCATTTTTGATGACCTATCCATAGATACCCAACACGTATAGGTTTGATGAAAAAAAATTTTTGAGTTTCAGTTCTAAGTATGGGGACCCCCAAAATTTATTGTTTTTTTTCTGTTTTTGTGTGAAAATCTTAATGCGGTTCACAGAATACATCTACTTGCCAAGTTTCAACAGTATAGTTCTTATAGTTTCGGAAAAAAGTGGCTGTGACATACGGACGGACAGACAGACAGACAGACAGACAGACATGACGAATCTATAAGGGTTCCGTTTTTGCCAAATTTGGCTACGGAACCCTAAAAAGTAGATTCTGTGTGGATCGTATTAACATAGCGTAACTATTTATTCATTTCATACAGTGGGTCGACGCTCACACAAATGTGAAACCTGACTACCATCATACCATGACAGTTTTAGCAGTCCTAGATGTACGGTACCTACTGCATAAAAGACATTAGAGTAATAGAATTTTGTATTATAAAAATTCTGCTAGTTTCGTTACGCCCCTATCACCCCGCCGCCGCGCCGCTTTGCTTTGTCTTCGTTGAACGACTGGTAGGAAAGGAAGTATCTTATTAGACTGTGTCTGTGACAATAGTTTGGGCTGTTGATATTAACCATAGACTATAAATGTTTACTACCCATTTACTGACTATATCTTAATAACGCCAGCAATTATTAAAAAAAAATACTTTAATCCCTAGAGCTAGACCCTAAATGCTAACTTTATTCCGCCTACGCTAAGCTATAATGACGTCTTTTTAGAGCATGAGAGGTGAAAAAATCTTTATTCCTTTTTTATTGTGAGATATGCTTGCGCTTGACGATAAATTATGCTTAGTGCAAAACAATGATGAGGTCTAGGCTGGAACTTGGAACTTGCCTAAAAGATGCCTATTCACTCTTGCCTTGAGGTACCTAAGTTGTAGGTATGTGGCAGGAAACACGTGCGCTGGGGCCTGGGAGGGTGTTCCACACCTTAGCGGTTCGGATCCAGAAACGTTGAGCAAATCGTTTCGTGCGAGCAGATTCCTAATTGGTAAAACAAAGTACTTACGTAAATTATCATGAAATCATGAACGGAAACTGAAGTTTCACGAACCTAAGGTGTTACCTACTGTGTTATGTTGTGCAATTTCCCTCTAAAATGAATGTAATGAAAACTTGTTTTGGCTGAATGAACAACTTGTTATATAGCCATTTACTTACTTGTACCTATCCCTCGAACATTTTAATTAATTAATTATTTAACATAACATTATCTTTACTGCTGTCATACAGGTTCCCTAGCGCAGCTACTAACAAAAGCTCTGTTTTAAATGATGTTTATTAGACTATTTAAGTGGTATACCTATTAATGAAAAACTTTGAGTTGATATATAAAACTTTATTGTAGGTATTACTTTTTGATAACTGTGCATCATGTAGATTGTATGTTTTTGATTAAATAATAAACCGATGGCCTCCCGCCGAATATGGCTTAAAAAGTGATAAAAATCTTTATTTCAGGGGGGCTCTCATAGAAGCGAATGCGAAGTAAAATATTTTTAATAGCGTTACATAAGGTTGCGGTATATCATTTTAAAGATAATTAGGAATAGAGTCCAAGAAATTTTTTTTTTAATTTTCCCCCTAAAATTGACGAAATGGGGGGCTTTCAAAGTGGAGATTTTCTTACGTCCAAAGTTGACCTCAGAACTCTCAATTTTCTGAAAGGCTGAGCCTGAAACTTATCAATTATTTGAATTATATCCTGTACTTGAACAAATACTAAAATTAGATAAATATTATAAGGAAACGAAATTATTTAATTTTTAATGAGCTTCAGGATTTTTAACAGAACTTCACAATGATGTCAATAGATGGCGCACTGTGATACCGCGAGGTCTCAGTTCGGGGCGAACCACTAGTATACAGCATTATAATGATTCTCCGGTTAATTTTACATACAAAAACAAATAATAATAGTTCTTAGAGGTATAGTTATTTTAATAAGATTGATATCTAACATCTGAATAAATTAAGTATTAAATTATATTAAGAATTAAATTGAAGAATAAGTAAATAATATTATACAAATTAATGATCAGATAAAACTGGGTATAGGTATAGATAAGACTATACCTGGGTAAGTATATAATATTCAGAACAAATTAACAAAATATTAGGATTATAGTTAACTCGCCAAATAAAGTTTCTTCCTATAATTAGTGTCGTGAAAAATATTAATGGCAGGGTGAGCCAAACTATATTATAAGCAATAATAAATCGGTTAATAGAGAAGATTACTTTTGGAAAAGCTTAGTAAAAAAGCAGTTTTAAGGTTCCGTACCTCAATAGGAAAAAAAACCCTTACAGGATCACTTCGTTGTCCGTCTGTCTGTCTGTATGTCTGTCGGTCAATCCCCTTTTTCTCGGGAACGCTTGGAGGTATCAAGTTAAATTCTACTAAAAAAAGAAAGTCTACGGTCCCGTGGCGCTGTAAAATATCAAGGTTCTAATGCTGAGATCTATATAGAGCGAACTTTGACTTGGCTCAGACTTTACGACTTTACTTCAGATTAAAACGAGATGGACTTTAAATGTGAGTAACATACTTACCTAAATCTGTCTCGTTTTAACCATCAAAGTCAAAGTTCGCTCTATAGATCACACACTTAAGTCAACACAACCAAAAGATACGTTACGGCCGTTTATGCCGCATATATTGCATATTTTGTCATATGAATCATGAAATTTGACAAGGAGCAAGGTATATAGGAAAAGAATCCGAAAATCGACAATTGGGGTTCCGTACCTACTCATAGGGTGTCGAATTGTTTGTCAGGCGCTACCAGTTTAGCGCTTTGTGTGACTCTCACTTCACCGGTTTTAATTACAGATTTGTATTGAATTGGCATAGAAAAAACATACTCAACTCAAACTCAAACGACGCCAACGAGGTCCCGGGTCACGGGTCGGGCCTTGTCAAATAATTGGGTTTTTCAGGGTCTTGCTGACTAGAAATTCTCAGTACTAGCCCGGAGTTAGGAAGTAAAACCGTCGGTCCTGCGCCTGATCTCTCTCCGGTTGTGGCGGATTTTCCGTCTCATCTGGCTATGAGAGTAAAGGAACAGAGAGTGCACCTGTGTTTGCGCACACACTTGTGCACTATAATATCTCCCGCGCAGATGGCTAATCTCTCTGGAGATTGGCCGCTGTGGCCGAAATTCGGTTGGGAGGACAAACATCAATAGTAGGTTTGGTAGTCAGATTGAGTGAAACCATTAACAAATCAGTCACATTAAAATGAATAACGACATACCTACTTACTTAATATTAAAATCAGAGATTTATATTTATATGGCATAGTAATATTATAGTCTTTATCGATTAACTGCTAGTTAGGTACTTACAAAATAAAATCACAGATTTTAACGACTTGGCATTTTTACCTTGTTTAACTTATTAACTAAATAAATTTAATCATATACCTAATATACAGGGCACCTTGATGGGACAAAGTCGATGAACCCTTTTTTGGAGTTCATTTAATTGCATAATTTGTGAGCTCAATGGTGATGTAGTACCCATAGATTTAAGATGGGTACACTACATCACCATTCGCTTCGATAAAAGGTACTACCATAGATTTAAGATGGGTAGTCCGCTTCGCTACTACCGAAGCGGACTACCCATCTTAAATCTATGGTAGTACCTATATTTTTCACTCGTTGTCTAGGTAATCTACTAATGGACTAGGTAGTCGATTAGGCTGTAGATCGTCTAACTCTAAAGGGAACCTGCAAGGCCTGCCCCCCTAGCATGGGCCAAGACAATTTTCTCCCCGAGGAAAGGATAAATTTTTTATTCCTAAATAAATAAATAAAAACGCTAATTAACGGTGGATAAATAGTCCCCCGAGTCCCCGTGAAATGTCAAACGGGGATAAACTTCTCCTCTCCCCTGTTGCCGTGCTCTGAGAAGTGGTTAAGTTAATTTTATCTCTTGTCAGTGGAAAAAATCGGGGTATAAATTTTTTATCTCCGGCCCATGCTAGCCCGAGGGTTGAAACAAAATCGGACTCGTCTTGCATTACGCATATCTTGCGGTAACATGAGTAGAAAGAAAGAATTTCATTTAATTCTACGAGGAATTTAAAAGTAAACGCAGTCATTTAACCTAAGTATTTCGTAAGTCCTGACTACGTAGAGCATAGGTACTCTATTTACCCAAGTATAATACATAAGATTATACAATTTCTTGAATTCCCTCGATTGGAAACCATTCGGTGAATGGCAAGTCTGGAAACATACTTTACAGACGCAACGCCAGTTAAATCGCATATAGCAGGCAGCAGCTACCTATTGCTAGCGCGCTGGTCATAGAAAATGCTACGCGTGGCGTGCTGTTAATTTATTTCCGCCCTTATGCTCTTGAAGCGGGACCGTTACGCATGTTGCTTAATATTACATACAACCGTCTACACTTGATAAAACACCCATGTACACTTACAGTTAGATAAGAAGTTTTGCTATGATTAATGACAATTCTCTGGCCGGAGCGAAATAAAAAATTCGGTTTCTATAGTCCGTTTAGGCTCTTTTCGCACTGCATCCGATCCGAATCAGAGAATTCTCGGTACAAAGCATTTACCTATTCAGTGGTCCGAACAAATAGTACGACGGTCCCTACGTACTTATAGACGTGTCAAAAACCGAGGTTTACAGGAGAGAGTAATTTATGTTCAAACTGCCCTAGAAATAATTATATGTATAAATATATTTTTTTTTTCTATAATGTTTTATTAGCTTTAGGAACTTTATAATGGTAGTTATACATATTTAATTTTTTCTTTTTTATTAGAAAAGTCATAGATGACTGTTTCTACGCTGATATTAAAATGAAAGCATGTCAGACATGTCTATGATACCTTTATATACGTAGAAAAGAATAAAACTCAGTCTAAAATAGAATTTAAAAAAATATGTTTTATGAAACAAACAACTAGCCACTTCATTGGCGCCACGTTTAGCAACTGTCTCATCCCACATGTCCCACAGCTTCCTTTAACCCAGCATCAAAAACTGTAAAATTATATACTGATAATTTAATTTTGTAATACAGCACACTAATTTCGCCATTTGGAGTGCAAATATCAGAAGGGCTTGATTGAGCTTGAATTTTATCAACGTTTTTTAATTCCCTGGCAAGTTTTTGTTAACCAATTAAATGACATTAGGTAAGTCAGACAAGATCGTGCAAGCACCGAGCGGCGCGCATTATAAAACAACGTACAAAACGATATGTATAGATATCCGCATCTACGACATATTTTATTCGTTGTAATTATAATACTTGGTCTCTTATACGATTTTTAAATGAAGTTAAATACATAATATTAAAAAAAAATCTTATAGTATGTGCATAAGGAAAACCTATGAAAATAAATATACCTAAAAAAAACCGCCATTTTTGACATGACTTTATGTACGTAGGGACCGTCGAGTACTTCGGACTCAGAACTACTTACTATTTGCATGAGGGTTGCGCACTATAATTAGATCCGGATTTTCAGATTCGGAAGCGGGTAGAAAACCGGATGATCACGATTGTTTTCAACTTTCCAACAAACTTTGATTGTATTGTAAAGTATTTAACTGCATTTGTTCGCAATACAGTATCTATTGAATTATTCATAATTTATTAAGTATTTATGAAATAGTTTACTTACTTAATTTATTTCTTTTTATTTTATAACAATTATACCTTTTTTTAATGGGTTTTCGCAATATCTATTTTATAACCATTCTTTTTCACATTTTTTTAGTGATATTCTAGTAACTAGTTCATCTAACAATTATATTTTAAAATCCTACGTTTTCTTTATAGCACGTTAAAACCTAAAAAATCTTAAAATAAATCATATTGAATATGAAATCCTAAAATCTAATATGCTTTTAGTTGTAACGTGCGAAACATTTATATTCACTTAGATATCAGCAACTGATGACAATGTACTCATACAAAACTATAATTGCGACCATAAGATTCACTGTTCTGCTGCCTTACGAAAAGCAGGCATTGAATTACTATTCTCTAGACTAGCCACTAGTAACTGCTAACTTACCTTACTTAACTTAACCGAACCTACTTGAACTTACATAGTTCAAGTAGGTTCGGCATATACCTATCCGATCCGTAATCGATCAGAATCCGAGAATTCTCGATCCGAAGTAGCTGTAGTAGGGACTAATTGTATGATGCGCACTAGATCCGAATTTGGCTTTCCGATTCCAAGAATAATATCTCCTATTCGGAGCGTTTCTCACGCACCGAATTAACCACAATATTACATGTATGAATACTTGCGCACTGCGCCCGATCAAGAATACGCAAGCGTGATCCGTCGAAACGGACGTAGCGTAAAATTGAAATCCGGATTCGATCCGAGTTTTCTATCTGAATTGTCTCTGATTTGGATCGGATTCGAACGAGATGCAGTGCGTAAAGGCCCTAAATGGGCCTTTTCCCCGAATAAAACATACGAGTACTTCTTTTAGGTAACGAATATGAGGAAAGTAAATAAAGACCAAAAATAGTTAAATAATATTTATTTTGACACCATCATTTCGTATATTTAAAGACCAAGAATAGACCACGAGCTACAGCAGAATATTTCTGTCGTGAATCAAATAAATATTATATTTCGTCGCTTCATTCTTCAGATATAATAGCAATATGGTAGTACTTTCATCCAGCAGGCAACATTTCGCATATTTCAGAAATAAGTAGGTAAGATAAATAATTTTTATTTCATGTGGGTAGGCTCTGTAACAAGTTGTCATTCTTTTATCTTGCGAGGCAACAAGCACGCGCTTCTAAAATTCCTAAACGAAGTGCTGAGGAAAAAATAAAATATTATAGTGAAAAAATTGGAAAAATAAAATATTATAGTGAAACTGGAGAATAAAAATAGGAAAAATGTGTCGACATGTTAAATGTGTTAAATGATATACTCATCGTCGGATTCCGAGGACAATGTGAGTAAGTACTTGAACAATACGTTACAGTGTTGATTCTTTGTTGTGCGTAAAGCGTCTGGCAGGCTTTCCTGGCGGTTAACTGCGGGTTAACACGAAGGATAAGCATGACGCTAAAATCATCCCAATACTTGTGCACGGTTGTGATTTAATATCATAAGGTGTCTGTAAGCTTTCCTGGCGGTTAACTGCGGGTTAACACGAGGGATAAGCATGACGCTAAATCAACCCAATTGGTTGTGCACGGTCGACCTGACCTAACATATTGCTAAGATGTCTGTAAGCTTTCCTGGCGGTTAACTGCGGGTTAACACGAGGGATAAGCATGACGGTAAAATCAACCCAATACTTGTGCACGGTCGTGATTTAATATCATAAGGTGTCTGTAAGCTTTCCTGGCGGTTAACTGCGGGTTAACACGAGGGATAAGCATGACGCTAAAAATCAACCCAATGGTTGTGCACGATCGACTTGACCTAACATATTGTGAAGGTGTCTGTAAGCTTTCCTGGCGGTTAACTGCGGGTTAACACGAGGGATAAGCATGCAGCTAAAATTAACCCAATGGATGTGCACGGTCGACCTGACCTAATATATTATGTTAAGGTATCCGTAAGCTTTCTTGGCGGTTAACTGCGGGTTAACACGATGGTTCAGATTCTTGTTTGTCTCCGAATCCTTAATTCTGTGCATTGCCAAAACAGAATGATATGTCTTAAAAATTAAGTACCTACCTTCAAGTTCAAACTTAATTGTTTTCTTTTTTAGAAAACGAAATAAAAGGCTCGAATGAGCACAATAACGCACCGCCCCTGTTAGGTCGTTCACCGACGTCATCGCCTCCGTCACCACAGCGGCCGGGCTCTGCCTCCATCGGCTGGCGTATCTGTGGATGACATTGCCCCGTCGCGTCGTCGCAAGACGCATGCACCGACCCGGCGCCGGAACTCGAGCCAGAGTTATTGCAAGCTTTGGGGGCGCAGTGGACGATATTCCGATTTATGGCCTCGACATCCATAATAAATTAGCGCAACGATGGCTTCCGATACTAAAAAAGGGCCTTCAAGCTGAGATAAAAGAAAAGCTTTTTAAAGAGTACGTGGCTCCAGGGTTAAAAGCTTCGACTTTAAATCCAGAAATATCTGCCGCTGTCGCGGATACTGTAAGGGTCCGAGACGAAAAGGTTGTAAACGAGGCAAGACCAACTGGACATAACTAGGTTTTAACAGCCATAAACAAAGCGTTGTCTTTGTTATTGACCGGCGATGACATCATACAAGCATGATGACAAGGTACAAGCTGTAAAAACGTCAACAGCAAGTTCTTCCTCCGCAGCCGCTCGCACTCGTGCTCAGAAAAACTGGTCCGGCCCCCCTCACTACCTGTCATCTAGCTGGGGGCGGCGGGCAGGTTCGTACAGAGCTCAATACCGCCGCGCGCCGCCGCGCCGTCAACGCGAAATTCGACATCAACTTCGAGCGCGACCAACGCCACCAACAAGCGTGCCTCAACGAGGCAATAACAGAGGTACACGCTGGCAGGCTGCAGCATTACTATCCTTGTTGGCTTAGAATTACTAAAAATTCTGTGATTTTAGATTGGGTTTACCGGTTACCGTATACCATCCTCTCGAAGTAATGCAAGATAGCACCCCTCATAATGTCTTCTCAATTGGAGAAAAACAAGAAATGGCACTAGCCATTCGAAAATTGTTAGAATTAGGTCCTATTAGAAAGTGTAAACCGCAAAAAGATCAATTTGTTTCTAACATCTTTTTAACTCCGAAATCTAACAGTGGTCATAAGTTTATTCTCAAATTTAAACAATTAAATAAATACGTTTGTAATTCTCATTTTAAGATGGAGGACCATTGAACGGCATCAAAAATAACTCCAAGGTCTTTATGGCGACCATAGATCTTAAAGAAGCCTACTTAGTTGTCCCGGTGTCGTCTTCCCAACGTAATTTACGATTTCAGTTTGAAAACAAAAATGCGTAAATGTTATCTTACGAGTTAAATGCAATGTCCTATATTATGGTCTGTGTTCTGCTCCGCGAACTTTTACAAAATTAATGAAGGAGGTAGTTCGATATTTAAGATATCGCAGGTTTCAATCAGTCATAGGTATATTTAGATGACTTAATGTGCATTGGGGACAGCTTTGATGAATGTCTTAGGAACGTAAACGAAACGGTTAGGTTACTTAATTGTCTAGATTTCGTAATTAATTACGATAAAAGTAATTTACACCCTCAACAGTGTTGTAAGTTTTTAGGGTTTATGTACAACTCAGTAGATATGACATTATCGCTTCCCTCAGATAAGCGAAACAAAATTTTTAAACTTGCTTAAGTGTTACTTAAGTGCAAAAATTTGCTAACCTACCGAGCTGTACTATCAGAGATTTCGCTCACCTAACAGGTGTTCTTACCTCAGCCTGCCCGGCTACAAATTATGGTTGGTTGTACACAGAGAAACTAGAGAGACAGGAAAACCTGGCTCTTAATGAGCACGTTAGTTACGATGTAGAATTTAAACCTAACATTGATATCTTACCAGATTCAATGTGGTGGTCGAATAACATTCGTACCACATGAAATACACTTATAATTTCTAATTTTGACTTAGAAATTTTTACAGACGCATCCGGGACAGGCTGGGGAGCTTATTGCGAGAACAACCGCGCAAACGGCGGGTGGACAGTTAGCGAACGTAATTCCCATAAAAATTGTTTAGAATTACTAGCTGTTTTTCTCGGGCTAAGATGTTTTGCTCGCGTTTAAAACTAATACTTATTAATATATTGTTACGCGTTGATAACGCGACCGCTATCAGCAATATAAATCGTATATGGGAGGAATTCAGTTTCCTCATCTCAGTGATTTGACGAGATTCATTTGGCAATGGTGCGAGGAGCGAAATATATGGATTTTTGCATCTTATATTAACACGAAAGATAATATAGAAGCTGGCCAGGAATCTCGAAGAGAAAATCCTGATATCGAATGGCAATTATCTGATTCTGAATATCAGAGACCAGCATTCGGAGAACCAGTAATCGATCTTTTCGCTTCTCGAACCAACGGCAAATGTACTATTTACGTCTCCTGAAAACAAGACCCGGATGCTTTAACAGTAGACGCATAAATACGATAAGTTGGAAAACGGTCTCTTTCTATGCAATCATTTACAATGATTTTGAGATGCTTACAAAAGATTATAAATGACGAAGCAGAGGGCATCTTAATCTTTCCCTACTGGGCATTTCAGCCTTGGTTCTCAATTTGATTAAGCATGGTCCAGTCTAATGTTGTATACTTTACACCAAGATTCAATCTTATCTCGCCAGGCACTAGACTTAACTATGGCATCCTGGTCTAAAAATACATTATTATCAGCAGTGGCAGTTCTGTCTCACTGATAAGCTTAGCCCCTACGAGTGTACACTTTCGTCTTTATTGGTATTTTAATATGGTGTTTTTAACCGAACAATTTAATAAGGCTCCGCATACGGCTTCTTAAACAGGCCATTCCGCGCTGTCTTTACTTTTAGCTAGTGATTTAATTACCAACGATCAAGTAATTTACATATTGTGATAATAATTAATTAATTAATTATTTGATATATTTAACACCGAAGTATTTGTTCACTTGGGACCCACAGGTAATATTAATTACCTGATTTTAAAATTAAATAATATATTTAGGTATAGGTCCCACGGGCGTAAACAGGATATCAGATGCGATTAAAACATCTGCAGCTGGACATGAACAGCCGGTATTGTTTTTACCGTATTTCAAGGAGAATAGGTCAATATGTCCCGCTACCGTCATAGAGGACTATATATTCCTCACAAAAAATATCAGATCACTATCTCGGATAATTTGATTTGAATATTCAAACGGCCGTTCAAGCCTGCGTTCCTTCTCAAACCATCAGTAGATGGATTAAACAAGTGTTGGGCGAGAGCGGCGTGGATGTGTCGATATTCGGCGCGCACAGCACGCGGCACGCGCCTCCAGTGTTTCGTTAGATGTCATTAGGAAAACTGCCGGTTGGACTAGCAGCCCTTTACCGAGTTTTACCACCGCAGAATATTAGATGACTAGGTATTATTTGCCAGGTCGGTCTTGTTACTTAGAGAAACTTAATTATTCTAGTGGCAGGTACAACGTACCTACCTATGATGACGCTGATTTATAAATCATTCAATAAATATAAACTGACTAGCTGACGCCCGCGACTTCGTCCGCGTGGTTTAAGATTTTCCCGCTTTTCTGTTGAAATTTTTCCTTAATTTTGTTTGCTATAAACCTCACGGAGCCCGAGACCTTTCCAACGAATGCAAAACCGTGGAAATCGGTTCGTGCGTTCTGGAGTTATAGCGTCAGGAAGGAAAACCCGACTTATTTTTATATAGTAGATTAATTGGATATTGACATTTATATCTATCAAATAAATATGTAAGGTTTATTTTGTTATTATAAAATGTGATTTGTTTGGCTAAACATAATAAAACTGTTTTATTTTTTCACACTTACAAAATTTTCCTCTCTAAACATCTACCATATTGCTATTATATCTGAAGAATGAAGCGACGAAATATAATATATGATCAAACGAACTTGCAAAGTGAAGTTCGATCGATATTATATGAGTACGCTTCATTCGAAGATATAAGCTCCCTCCCACCCGAACCCTTATCAAGAAAATTTTGTTTCTTGTAGTTATCTAGCTTACTCTAAAGAATGACAACTTGTTACAGAGCCTACCCACATGAAATAAAAATTATTTATCTTACCTACTTATTTCTGAAATATGCGAAATGTTGCCTGCTGGATGAAAGTACTACCATATTGCTATTATATCTTCGAATGAAGCGTACTCATATAATATCGATCGAACTTCACTTTGCAAGTTCGTTTGATCATATATTATAAATGCGAAAGTTTGGATGGATGTATGGATGGATGTTTGTTACTCAATCACACCCCAACGGCTGAACGGATCTGGATGAAATTTGGCACAGAGATAGATTATAGTCTGGAATAACACATAGGCTACTTTTTATCCCGGAAAATTAAGGCGTTCCCGCGGGAAACGAAAAACCTCGATCCACGCGGACGAAGTCGCGGGCGTCTGCTAGTGTCAGATAAAACACAGTATATAATCACTATGAATAAACGTATAATTTGATAGATTTTCTGCTATTTGCTTCTTTCCTTTTATTCTAGGTATAAGAATATTAATACAAATGATACACGAACAATTGCTTTTAATTTCTTTCTAGGTATATGTATTTTTCCATCAAATATAGCGTTGGTAGAGATTTCTAAGTAAATATTAAGTAGGTACAAGAAAAATGTTTCCTTCCAAGCTACGGAGCTCACGTTTGTCGTTTTTTTTCTGTCATATATTTTAACTATTCATTCGAACAATAACATAAGGTCAACCGTAGTTAATATTTTTAAGACAGGTAATTTATTCAAAATGTCAGGTTGTCTTGATTTCTAACGATACCTACCTATATTGTATACGTTAATTACCTATTTGTTAATTTTATTTTAATTTCAAGCAATCATAAACGTGTTTTCGTCTCTTCAAAAGTTCTTCACTGAGGTCGCCGTTGAAACTGAATATAAATATGTAGGTATTCATTTTGGTTTTAGTTAAAGTAAGTAGATTTAGTACGTATTTTAAACTAATACAAAAATCGTTATTGAGAAAAAAGTTTAAACATGTTGGTACATACCAATAATAGAATAGGTGAATCCAATATATTTTGACCTCTCAAACACAATTAATAACTTAGTTTGTGAATTGTGATATTTTATGAGCGGTAAGTAGGTTTTTAGTTTTACCAACGAGTTCAAGTTTATAAGCCCGAGCTAACGAGTCGAGAGTTAACCTCGCGTTACGACGGGCGTTAAAGTTTTTACAAAAATCGTGATGACGTTAACGACGTTTTTAGGGTTCCGTACCAAAATGGTAAAAATGGAACCCTTATGGTGCGACTTTCTCCGTCCGTCCGTCCGTCTGTCACAGTCGATTATTTCAGTAACTATTAAAGCTATCAACATGAAATTTGGAATAGTTGTGTATAATAGTGGCCTTACATCATTAAAATAAAAAAAAATAAAAAATTATTTTTAGTTTAATTAAAAAAGGGGGAAAATCGGGGGTTTGAAATTTCAAAGTATGATAACTATACTGAGATATCATATGAAAGGGCTATATACTTCTACATTCTAAAACAGATTTTTATTTATTTTTAAGTAGTTTTTGATTTATCGGGCAAAATGTCAAAAAAAATACCGCCCCCCCCCCTTATCTCCGAAGTTTACCAATTGAAAAATCTGAAATAATTATGGTCAATAGAAGCTTATGTATATTTTACAGGAAAAATAAAACCAACGCTCTAACTAGCATAGTTTTTTTATATTAACAATAAACCTCTACAAACAAAGTTAGTTTTGCGGTTCATTAAATTCATTAATCGTAAAGCTTACTACAGCCCCCCGATTACGTAAGAATTGTTCATCAAACGTTAAAGATTTTTGTCAAAGTAAAATAAACCATAATGGCATTGAATTAGAGCTCAATTTCGTCTGCCCATTCTTATACGTTTAGGTATGAACGATACTCGAACGTATAAGAATGGATACACGAAATTGAGCTCTAATTTAATGCTGTTATGGTTTATAAACTTTGACGACGAACTTTAACGTTTTGATCGGACATTCTTACATGATAAGGGGGCAGGTTTGTACGGAACCCTCGGTGCGCGAGTCCGACTCGCACTTGGCCGGTTTTATTTAATATATTAGTGAGAAACATGGAAATAAAACTAGAGTAGGTATAGGTACCTACTACCTATACCTACTAACTAGTAAGTACTGACTAGTTAACTAATTTTTTACACCATAAGTAGGTACTATAAACTCTATATTATCTTATTAATAATAGGCTATCAAGCCTATTGGTTTAGACACTCAAACATACGGGGTCACGGGTTCGATCCCCGGGCACACACCTCTGACTTTTCGGAATCATGTACCTCTTGCTTCGAACGGTGAAGGAAAAAATCGTGACGAAACCTGAACGACCGGGAATTTTTCATAATGTTTTATTCAGCGTGGTAGACTATGGCCAAACTCTTCTTATTCCGAGAGCATACTCGTGCTCACTAGTGAACCGGCAATGGGTTGTAAAGAGCTCTAGAGATACTCAAAACATTATTTAAAACCATCACCACTACCGCCCATTAACGTCCCACTGCTGGGCACAGGCCTCCGCTTATGGCCCGACCCGCGAACCGAACCCGGGACATCGTCGGTCGCAGTCGAACATGCCCACCACTAGACCAACGAGGTAGGCATCATATTATAATGGTAAATAATAAATAGTATGCAAAATAAAGTGTAAAGTATTAATAAACCCGTATATAAAAATAATGTAAATAAATCCGTGTCAAGAAGCGAAACAACTTTCTATTTCTTTATCGTGGCATTATTAGGTCCATTACGACTAAATGTGTTTATTTAGAGATATGTAGAGATCGCATAAATTTCTACTTGTCGAGAGTCGAGACATAAAATAACAGCAGAGAATACTAACTATTACCTGTGCTATTACTACGCTAAAAGTAACAAGTAACCACTGTAGTTTATAGATTTAAGTTACCGGTAAGTAGTCGGTACATTTGAAACTTTATGTAAAGAGGTAAAGTTTGTGAGGTTGTCGAGGGTAATCTCTGGATCTACTGAAACAATTTTGAAAATTCTGGTACCAATAGAAAGCCACATTATTTGCGAGTGTCATTAACCCGAAAAATTAGGTAGTTCCCGTGGGAATTTAAAAAACTTATTTCACGCGGACGAAGTCGCGGGCATCTGCTAGTTTAAAATAAATAAATAATAATTTATTCATGAGAATGCAGGTGATATAAAGTTGACATAATTACAGTTTAAGAACCTTATACATTCTACCAATTAATGGTGTATGAATATTTGCTATTTTGCAGTATTTAAAGTAGTGTACATGTACGTAAAATAGAATAAATCGCCAAAATTGAATAACAGTTAAAAAAATTGACGACCTACCTGGCGATGTGGCGAGTTATGAGTGAGTTGTCACAAATTTTCATGAGTTGTAAAGTGTTTACATATTTTAGGAGGTTCCGGGTTCGATTCTCCCCCGGAAAACTCGGGAAGATATCATACTAATATTATAAACGCGAAAGTGTGTTTGTTTGTTTGTTGATTCATTGGTTTGTTGGTTTGTCCTTCAATCACGCTGCAACGGAAAAACGGATCGACGTGATTTTTGGCATGGACATGGAGAGTGACATAAGCTACTTTTTATCCCGGAAAATTAAGGAGTTCCACGGGAATAAAAAAATAATAAACCACTCGGACGAAGTCGCGGGCATCTGCTAGTATTTTCTTAATTGTCTCCGGTCTGAGGGGAGGCTTCGGTTGTGGATAGTTCTCTACCTACTGGCAAGCCATATACCGTCAAGGTATGCCGCGTAGAAAGAAGTTTAATAAATCCATTATCCATAATCCATATGCTACATTTATGTATATATAACTGTGTATATATAATAGTTTGGGAAATAAAAGAAGAATAAAAGTATGCTCCTGAAAAAAGCTTACAATTCCTTTGTAGTTGAAATAAAAGCGTAGATTAAATTTTGATAGTGTGGTTGTGTGTGATTTGAAGTGGATAAGTTAATTTTATCTCTTGTCAGTGGACAAAATCGGGGGATAAATTTTTTATCTCCGGCCCATGCTAGCCCTGCAGCAATGCTTGGATCTGCAGTTACTTTTAAAAGTAAAGTACATAATTATTATGTACTTATCTTTATTATAGTTTTTTTTTAACCGGTCAAGTGCGTGTGGGTCTGGCACACGAAGGGTTCCCTCTTTATTTTTTACTAGCTGATGCCCGCGACTACGTCCGCGTGGATTGAGGTTTTTTGGTTCCCGCGGGAAATACTTAGTTTTCCGGGATAAAATTTCGGGCTAATTTTCCGGGCTGATTCTGTAGTGCACAATCTCTAAACTAAACTAAAATTAGAGCATTACAAAATATATTGCTAACCCTTTCATTATACTCCCTACGGAAAGGGCCAGAACTAGATTTAAAGCTGCCATTTTAGTTTAGTTTAGAGATTGTGATATACAGAATCAGTCCCACTGCCTTTTATACTAAGAAATATTAATTTGAAAAATTAGTACATAAAGATGTAATAATATTTACTTTTCAAGCTGTTGTGTACATTAACAACACACGATGGTAGAAAGTAAAGTACGCGTGAGTCTAAGGGAACTTTAATTTTATTATACTATCTAATCCATAAAAATATTAATTAAAGTTATCTTAAATAATTTGACAATTATTTATGGGAACTTTAATAATATTATATATTTTCCATAAAATTATTAAGAAATATTAATTTGAAAAAATAGTAGGTACTTAAAGATGTAATAATATTTACTTACGGTGAAATTTCCAAGCTGTTAGGTACAAAAATAACACACGATGATAGAAAGGGAACTTTAAATAATACTATCTTTTATAAAATTATTACAAGCAGGTAATTTTAATTTGAACGATTAGTTATTGGGCTACAAGAAAGTGTAACAATATGTAGTTACGGTGAAATTTCCAAGCTGTTAGGTACTATTGTACCTAACAACACACGATGGTAGAAAAGGAACTTTAAACTACCTAATACTATCTTCCATAAAATTATTAAAAGCAGGTAATTTTAATTTGAACAATACGGATGATGACAACTCAATCAAATCAGCAACTCTATCAAACTTAAAAACGCACTTCTAGTAAATGGAAGTTGTATGAAATTTAGTTTTTTTCTTTAATCTATATTTTAAAATGGTTATCAAACTTAAAACTAACCGAGGATGTGAATTATTATATGTCTTTTGGAAGACCCTCTATTTAATAATCAGTTAGAAATTTATTTTTGATATAGGCATCATCCGTATTGGGCTACTTAACAATGTAACAATATCTACTTACGGTGAAATTTCCAAGCTGTGTTAGGTGCAATAAAAAACCACGACACTTCGAAAGTCGGGCGCGTGTAGAAACGTAGCGTTGGCGTGCGCACCACGCCGGCGCGGACTCTTTACTTACCGCCACAGAGTAACCGAGGTACAATGTTGGTGGCGACACACTTCTTATCATATGAAATCACGGCTAAGTTAGCCAGCCGGTTTCCACAAAAAATATACAGCCTGATTAATGGCGAAAGACGCTGCAATGCATTTTGAGTAGCGCATCCTTTGTTGGCGTAGGCACCTCAGTCGTTGGCCGTTGACCCCTTTTCAAGTTAACGTGAGTTTATCGTATTAATCTAAGGTTTATAACATCAGGGTTTGTAAAAATTCGATATCCATAAAAAATTACTCCTAAGTAATCTCTACTTCCATATACTAATAATTCGACCTCCCTACTCCCTGGTGAGCGCTTTGATCTTACAATGGGAAGTAATTTACAAATCTCTAGTCTGGTCTGGTGGGACTTGGGAGGCTTCAGCTGTGGCTACGTTACGTACCACCACAGAATAGGTAATAATAGTACGATGTAGTACCACCCTACCGGCAAAGACGTGCCGCCAAGCGATTTAGGGTTCCGGTACGATGTCGTGTAGAAATGTGATTAACCACCACGTGAGATTGCAGTCAAGGGCTTACAAAAAAAAGATGTATATTAAATACTTAAAAATAGTAGATTGTATTATAAGGGAGCAAAATAATATTTTTACGGCGAGGGCGCTTTTTTGAATCCAGAACGAAGTGAGGGATTCTAGAGTAAAATCCTGAGCGTAGCGAGGGATTCTTTAGTAGAATCCTGAACGTAGCGAGGGATTCAAAGTACGTCGCCCGAGCCAAAAATATATTTGCGCCCGAATGATACACTCTACTTTTCATCACCCTGTATGAGAAAATTTGGTTCCCGCGGGAACTCTTTAATTTCCCGGGATAAAAAGCATATGTGCTATTTCCAGACTATAATCTTTTTTTTTTTTTTTTAAATCTATCTCTGTGCCAAATTTTATCCAGATCCGTTCAGCCGTTCGGGCGTAATTGAGTAACACAATCATACCACCATACATCCACACATCCATCCAAACTTTCGCCTTTATAATAATATTTATTTAATTATAATTTTTTTTTTTTTTTTTTAATATGTATATCCATATAGCCCTTTCGTTAGTTAACATTCAGAAATTATAAATTCCTAAATTGACCCTGCCGGGGATCGAACCCTGGACCTCCGCACGTTAAGACAGCAGCGCTCAACACTGCGTCACGGAGGTCGTCAATTTGCGTTGGCGCTGAACACTAAGATGTTCCAAATTCAATAAGTGCGCGGCAAAGATAATTGCGGCGCACTTACGAGTATAAAGAGGATTAAAAACTCATTACTGCCCGCTAAAAGTTTCTTATAGGAAACACCACCTTTGGGCGCACATAAAGGCGAACCAAGTCGTCCTTTTCGAATACATGGGATGAAAAAATTATTTAAAAAATATAAGTAAGTACATAAGTAGTTACTTAAAAAAAAATTAAAAAAAAGAACTGCACGAAAAAAATATTTTTATACTACACCCGCTCGGAAAGTACCCTCTTGCTTTTGTCAAAACGAGGTAGAAAGTACGTCATTGCTACAAACCAATTAAGCGGGAGGAAAAGATGTATGAAATTTCATTTCTAACGTGCTAAGCGGGGAGAAAACTGTATGAAAATCCATTTCTAACGCGCTGTTGTTTTTTAATTTTAAGTAAATATGGTATGGACGTTGAGAATTTGGATGTCTTACCTTAAGGAAATATAATATTAGAAGCAGCTTCACCATATTTGACATAGAAAAGTCAAATAATATGGTGAATGTCGATTGTCGACATCGACGTCGATTATCGATATCGATAGTCGATATCGATATCCGATATTGATAGTCGATATCGATATCGATGTCGATTGTCGGTATCGATAACGATTGTCGGTATCGATGTCGATTGTCGATATCGATGTCGATTGTCGATATCGAAATCTATATTGAAATAATCCTCAAAATGTAGTCTAGTTGTGATAGTGAAGCTTCGAATGAAGCGACTCATATAGTTATGATAGAACGTCATTTTTTTTTTTTTAATTTTTTTTTTAAATTTCTAAAAACAATACATTAGAAATTAAAGCTAGCTAGCCTAACCTAATTAAGGACTATTAACTCTTATTAAGTATTAACCTAAACCTTTTTTTTTCTTTTTTTTTTTTCTTTTTTTTTTCTTTTTTTTTTTTTTTCTTTTTTTTTCTTTTTTTTTTTTTTTTTTTTTTCTTTTTTTTTTCTTTTTTTTTTGTTCTTTTTTTTTTTTCTTTTTTTTTTTTTTATGTTTCTGTTGTTTGTAAAATTGCCTGAAATAAAAAATAGTTTAATCACTAATTATCGCTTATTTTCCTCGCAGGTGTAGTATAAAGCACTATGTATCACTCGGTAGAAAGTACGATTCCTACCTCGCGTGTATTGCGGCCCTTCGGCTACGCCTCGGGCCTCAAACTACACCCTCGATAGTAATCGGTCACTTTCTCCCCTCGGTGAACAATGTACTATTTTCGTGCAGTTCTTTTTTTAAATTTTTTTTTTGTTAATTGAGTTATATACAAGCAGACGAAAAATTTGTAGCTTTGCTAATCTTTTTACCTGTGCACCCACGAAAGTGAAACTTACATCCTATAGATAAAGAGAATATTTTTATGGCAAATCATGTAGAGTTATTTTATTTTATGTATTTAAAATTCAAATTAATGTCACACATATTATATTTCAGTCAAATAATTCTAGCGGGTCTTGGTCGGGCGACCTGTGTGATGTTCAATAGGGTGACCAATGTTCAGTGGAACTGATTGTCGTCTCTACCCTGTGTCTCTATATACCTTACCATACCTACCTACATTTTAAGGTACCTCTTTGGCGCAGTGCTAAGCGCTATGGTCCTACAAGTGGGAGGTTCCGGGTTCGATTCCCGGAAGGGTAAAATCCGAATTTATAATTTCTGAATTTTCTCTGATGGTGGGAGTCTTCGGCCGTGGCTAATTAGTAGAAACCGATTAGTAGGGGTATGGTTCCAATACCACTAACAGGTTAGTCCGCTACTATCTTGACTTTTTTTTTTTTTTTTTATCAACTACAAGTAAGCCCTTCACTGCGATCACACCTGAAGGTAAGCGATGATTTGCATCACATCTGCATCATAAATTACCACCAGGGGAGAACGCACTCAAATGCACTACGTTTTATTGTTGGTGCATATTATCTACCTAGATCAGTTAGTATTCTGTGACTTCACAGTGTGCCTTGATAGTTGATACTCAGGTATATCCTTGTGGTTATACACGGTACAGTTGTATGTAGCTGGCTGTACAGGATCCTCGCAACGCAACTAGGCCGATCGCAATTTCCCGTAATAATGTTGAAGTACGCGCAAAAGTATCAGTAATGCAATGAGCTGTGGCATTGAATTGAATTGAATATATACCTACGAGTACTTAGGTTTCTTTTCAATATTGTGCCACAAGCTATGCCGCTCAAAACATCCAGGGCACAAGCCGTCTTATAGGTACACATTTCAGCAATAAACACTAGCAAGTGCCTTATGATCTCCCCAAATGACACCATCATTGACCGAGCGAAGCGAAGGTATCTGAGTCTTCTTGAGTGAATTGGCAAGTGTCCATCCGTACGTCCGTCTGTCCGTCTGTCCGTCCGTCTGTCAGAGCCTTAAAACTTCTGAATTACTGAACGTAATTACTTCAAATTTAAATATAATATGTAAACCGATGGCCTCCCGCCGAATATGGCTTATAAAGTTATAAAAAATTTTACTTCAGCAGGGCTAGCATGGGCCGGAGACAAAAATTTTATCCCCCGATTTTATCCACTGACAAGAAATAAAATTAACTTATCCACTTCTCAGAGCACGGCAACAGGGGAGAGGAGAAGTTTATCCCCGTTTGACATTTCACGGGGACTTGGGGGACTATTTATCCACCGTCATTTAGCTTTTTTAGGGTTCCGTACCCAAAGGGTAAAAACGGGACCCTATTACTAAGACTCCGCTGTCTGTCTGTCTGTCTGTCTGTCTGTCTGTCTGTCTGTCTGTCCGTCTCCAGGCTGTATCTCATAAACCGTGATAGCTAGAAAGCTGAAATTTTTACAAATGATGTATTTCCGTTGCCGCTATAACAACAAATACTAAAAATTAAAAAAATATATATATTAAGGGGGGGTCCCCATACAATAAACGTGTTTTTTTTCGTATTTTTTTGCTCAATATTAAAAACGGTAACAGGTAGACGGTTCAAATTTTCACAGAATATTAACTTGTATATTACCTTTCAAAATAAATAATTAAATATCAATAAAGTAAATATTAAAGGGGGGCTCCCATACAACAAACGTAATTTTTATTTTTAATACGTCATAAATCGTAAAACTTACCTACTACAGGTTTGTACGGAACCCTCGGTGCGCGAGTCCGACTCGCACTTGGCCGGTTTTTATTTATTTATTTAGGAATAAAATTTGTATCCTTTCCTCGGGGAGAAAATTGTCTCGGCCCATGCTAGGGGGGCAGGGGGGCTCTCATAGAAGCGAATGCGAAGTAAAATATTTTTTATAGCGTTACATAGGGTTGCGGTATATCATTTTAAAGATAATTAGGAATAGAGTCCAAAAATATATTTTTTTAAATTTTTCTCCTAAAATTGACGAAATGGGGGGCTTTCAAAGTGGAGATTTTCTAACGTCCAAAGTTGACCTCTGAACTCTCAATTTTCTGAAAGGCTGGGCCTGAAACTTGATCAATTATTTGAATTATATCCTGTACTTGAGCAACAAATACTAAAATTAGATAAATATAATAAGGAAACGAAATTATTTAATTTTTAATGAGCCTCAGTACTTTTAACAGAACTTCACAATGATGTCAATAGATGGCGCTCTGTGATACCGTGAGGTCTCAGTTCGGGGCGAACCACTAGTAATTATTATTTTTAATTTTTAACACTTTATATTTTAATGTAAGAATTAGAACCTACCATAAACCAATATACAAATTAAAAACGTATACCTAGGTAAGTAAGTAACCTAAGCAGTTAGTTATGTACCTAGCTTTCGTTTCGATTTATGTATTTTCAAAAATCCTTAGGCTTAGTGCCCACCTTCTGTGTTTTGTGGTGCTTCTGCTCACCAAGACCTAGTAGACTAAGAGATAACTGCAATTTTGGTAACCATCGCCAGAAAGGCTGATTCAGTGTTAGGTGGATGTACAGCTCTCCACTGATCTCAAAAGTGGCAGTCTGCCTGCATTTGGATGGCCCTTTCGCTAAATATGGCCGTTCAAAGACGGTTTATTGTTACCAAAAATGAACGATAATTAGATAAGCTGATTCTTGTACAGTATTAAAGTATGCGCAGTACCTATGTAAACAGCGTAAAAACTGACGCATGTGGATGGGACTTTTTCTAGCTATCAGCTTTCAAAGACGTTATAACCTATACTTACTATGCGTTCCTGTAAAAAAATATTAGCAATAATTTTCTCGTCGTTGATCGCTATTAAAATATTTTAACAGCAATCAAAATATTTTTTTACAGGAACGAATAGTAAGTATAGGTTATAACGTCTTTGAAAGCTGATATCTAGAAAAAGTCCCATCCACATGCGTCAGTTTTTACGCTGTTTACATAGGTACTGCGCATACTTTAATACTGTACAAGAATCAGCTTTTCTAATTATTGTTCATTTTTGGTAACAATAAACCGTCTTTGAACGGCCATATTTAGCGAAAGGGCCATCCAAATGCAGGCAGACTGCAACTTTTGTGATCAGTGGAGAGCTCTACATCCACCTAACACTGAATCAGCTTTTCTGGCGATGGTTACCAAAAGTGCAGTTATCTCCTATAATATAGGCGGTTGTGTGTACCGGTTATAATTATTAATATAGATAAATACTAAATAGCAAGGAACTCCTGTGGAAAATTTCATTCCTCGAGTTCAAATAGGGAAACTGAGTCAGAAAACTCTATTCTAGAGTCTAGACTCACGAAGAATGTGCTTGGTTGTCTATTTTTATCCGGTGTAGTTATAAACCATAATAATTTAATCCGCGTCGCAACCTCTTGAACAAGAAATTACAATTTTTAGCGCCATCTAGGAAAATATTTTAACATCAGGCAATGCTTCAAAGTTCTAGTTAGTTTAGCTACTCACCGCTAGATGGCGCTTGCAAACCCAAATATTTATAAAACCGTATTTTAAGACCAAAATTGTTTATTTGAAATATTACATTGAACTACTATGGTTTTTAACCGACTTCCAAAAAAGGAGGAGGTTCTCAATTCGGCGCGTATGTTTTTTTTTATGCTCAACAATTTCTAAACTGTTACTTCAATTAATTTTCTACTTGACAGTAGGTGCCGTTACTTAACGATTAAAAATGTTGCTCTGCACTGATATTAGGGAATCAGGAATAAATAATGATAAATTGTCTTCATTAATTTAAGGCAAATTAGTCAAATATTTTTTCTTGATAACGACATTGTTATTACTTGACTTGAAAGTCTGAACTGAAAGTTATCCAACGCCATCTATAATGTACATGATGCAACTTTTTTCTGAAAGAAAAGACGTAAGAATGTACTATTAGTAAATTTTATGTTACCAATTGATGGAATGTGGAAATCTTTTGGAGAAAACAGAATAAAAATCATTTAATGACAAAAAGCGAGTTTTCCGTACGCGCTCCTGGCGACATGTTACCATAAATCAGCAGGGGGTTTGCCCCCACCCACTCCGGGTAAGCATGATCTTTTTCCAAGATCCTACATTTTTATAAGAAGCATCCGCACGCTCCTTTCTATTTCACAACAGCGAATAAGGGGCGCAATAACATTTTATAACGCTTGCTTTTGACTTGGAAGTGATAAAATAATAAGATATTTGAATACAGGCACAAATGGTATCTACTAGATACCGTCTTAAAAAACTTATTCCATTATTCATAATAACAGGATGAACTGACTGGCAAGTGATTAAGTATCACGAGATTATCATTATAACGTAAACAATAACAATATTTTCATATTTCCACGCGAACACCCTATACTTACTTATTAAGTACCTACCTATGATTGAAAATAACAATTGATGTTTTCACGAACTTTAAGCAGCCCAAAACACATATTCTTTGATCCCAAAACACAACTTAAACAACTTTGCTGCTTATAAAAAATCAAAAAAAATTTTACCTTTCAAAGCAATAATTTTTCTTTACACTTTTAACCGACTTCCAAAAAAGGGGGAGGTGAGAACCTCCTCCTTGGCGCGTATCTTTTTGTCTTCGATTATGCCGGTTTTTCGAGAAGCGCTTGCTCATTTTCACCTCCACCAGTACGGCCGCAGTCCACTCCGCACCGCGCCAGGCTAGTGTTCATAAGAACGTGACGGACGATGGACCTGTGTCGCCCTTTTACTAAATCTATAATCTGTTTCTCTCCATTTTTGACGTGATAACTTCTTATAAATCGATGAACACCGGCTGCACGGTGCACGCACGAAAAAGTGTCACGTTCCGCCTGAGCCTGAGCGTGCAAGTGAGAGCGCGGAACAAGCGATAGAGAGGTACGATCGGCCCAAGCGTTGGCTTGTGACACATTTATCTCTCTTCTTGCGTGACGTCAGAGCTAGCAGTTCGAATAGTTCTGCTGCTGGAACGCCGCACCACGAGCTTCTTCAAGAACTTCTAGATAACACGTAAAACTATCGTCCGTAAACCGACTTTACAGACAACCAATTTTTTTCAATGTTTCCAGCCATGTCGGGCGTGAGAGGTGAGGAGAACCTTACTCTTGATTTGTGTTTTGATTTCGTGACTTCACCTCTCCTAGACAGTGGCTTATCTTAGTTCTTTGTAAGTTTACCTAGTAAACATTCTAGTGAAAACTGAAAGCTGAGAGTGCAAAATGGCGGGGGAAAAAATACGGTCGGGTATTTAATAGTCGGCAGATGTATATTTTTTTGTTTAGGTTGTCTTGAGTTTTATTATCGTCTCAGTGATCCCAGTAGGAATCTAAACAATCGACACTCAGAATTCAATTGATAGACTCTACTAGAAACATAAAACGCTAAACAGTAGGTAGTTAGCCCTGTACGTGTGTCGGACTTTAGGGTAAGTAAGCGAGGCCGTGCGTGGTGGCTTTCCCGCCCGCCCTACGATCCGTTGCTGTTTCCTTCGAATTTCGCGCCACTAGCGCGCTCTAGATGGCTCTAGTGTGGTTGGCTTATAAAGGCTTTCGTCCACTAGGCTCGCCGAGCCGAGTCAATTCGAATCGCAATAATTGATACGTTGCATAATATGCCAAATTTTTGTAATGAAACTTTTTTAGAATCATTGTGATTTGAAAATTCGATGAAACGAAAAAGCGACACTAAAAAGAGATAAACATATTCATAATAGGATTTAGTCTGCGAGAGAATGAGATAGAATACAAGTTATATTTATCTCATTTTCTCGTAGGCTACTTTCCTGAAGTTTCACTTCAATTGTGAATTGCAAACACGCACTTTTTTGTTTTTATTTTAGAGATAGCTGATGCCCGCGACTTCGTCCGCGTGGACTAAGTTTTTTCGATTCCCGCGGGAACTCATTAATTTTCCGGGATAAAAAGTAGCCTATGTATGTATGTATGTATATTCTTTATAGCTGATGCCCGCGACTTCGTCCGCGTGGTATAAGTTTTTCAGTTAATTTCCCAGGATAAAAAGTAGCCCTATATTACTATCCCACGGTATAATCCCCCTATAATGGTGACACACATACTTCGTCATATTTTAACGAAAGCCCAAATGCTGTTTCATGGCTATAACTTGAGAAATTAAGGATTTTCATACAAACTCTCAACCCCTATTTCACCCCTTCGGGGGTGGAATTTTGAAAACTGTGAAACACATATGTTTTCATTTTCAACCCGCAGCTCATATATCAAGTTTCATGGCTATAACTTGAGAAATTAAGGACTTTCATACAAACTCTCAACCCCTATTTCACCCCTTCGGGGGTGGAATTTTGAAAAACTGTGAAACACATATGTTTTAATTTTCAACCCGCAGCTCATATATCAAGTTTCATGGATATAACTTGAGAAATTAAGGACTTTCATACAAACTTTCAACCCCTATTTCACCCCTTCGGGGGTAGAATTTTGGGATAAAAAGTATCCTATGTCCTACCTCGTAGTATGGGCTCAAATCGTGCGAAGTTTCGTTTGAATTCATTCAGTAGTTTCGGCGTGATGCGCGGCCAAGATACAGACAGACAGACAGACAGACAGACAAAAATTTAAAAAATTACAGATTTGGCTTCAGTATCGAATAATGAGTGCCCTCCAAAATAAATTTTCAAAATATCTTCAATGTACAGAATTGGACCTGTTACAGTTTTATTATAAGTATAGATTATTAAATAAAGGATCTTCTAATATTCGTTACATCCACGTCCCATAATTATTAGTCACTAGTTTAAACTATCGATTAAAGTACATCGAAATGCGTCGAATTTTGATGACGTCACAAGCTAGTATTTTATACGACGTCCCATAATAATCGTGCGTTTTGACGTTTGAAAAAGTTTCCGATTTGACTAGTGGTCAAATACCCAATTCGCCACCTGTATATTTAAGTACAAGGAAACTGTTGAGTGTTGACTTTAGTGTTGATTGGCGGCGTGCCGAAGAGCGCCTAGTGTACACGCATACGACACAAATTCGACTCGATTCGAGTCGAAGCGATTCGGCTGTAGTCGATTCCTGACTAAATAGGTAAGCAGACGGGGCTGGTTCTGTTGTACACAATCTCTAAACTAAACTAAAATGATATCATTAAAAATATTGCTAACCCTTTCTTAATACTCTCTGGGTTTCCCCAGACCTAAAAATCCTATACCCATGCTAAAAATCACGTTATCCGTTGCTCCGTTAATGCGGCGTGATTGAAGGACAAACCAACAAACAAACACACTTTTGCATTTATAATATTAGTGTGATTGGCCACAATATCTTGACAACGGTGGTAGATTTCAAATAAAGAAACAATAATATAAAGTCATAGTAAAACCGACTTTTAAACTCCCTTGTTTTAAGGTCAGAGATAATCCATAAATTGGCAGCTAGCGCCCCAAGCGGAATTATAAAGCAAATGTTGCAAATTGACTGAAACTGATTTTGAAAGACGTGAAATCATTCTGAAATTTAATTTTAATCTTACTTTAAAGTTATTACGAATTACGATAATCGAAATCTACTAACACTTTCGAGATAATAATATGTGTAAATACTGTACATATACTGATTCGAATTTCGAACTAGGGCAGAACACGCTTAATAAGTTCGTGCTAAAGCCTCTGACCTAAAATACATATAATATATTTTTCTTAAAATAATATATCTATAGCCTAAAAATGTATAATATAGGTACCTATAGTTTTTGAAGTGAAAACTTCTTTAGCCGCGTTGAGCAGTGTTTGGTAAGTAGGAGGTAAACTTGTGAATTCGCGTGACCGACATGCTCGCGAACACCGACATGCTCGCGTTGTAACGAAGACAAAAGGTCTTAAATATAAATATACTACATTCGTAATTAAACTTAGTATTACATGGACAGACTGTCGACGGCTATCGAACCCCTCCTTCGCAGAGAACAAGCAGGATTTGACCAAATCGTTCCTGCACCGACCAAATTAACACACTACGCATTATACTCGAACAAGCATCAGAATGCCAAAGGGACATAATATATATATCTGACCTTTGTCGACTTCGAAAAAGCTTTCGATACGCTGCGCTGGTCAAACATCTGGACGCGACTATATGAGATAGGAGTACCGCTGAAGATAACGGAGATCCTCAAAGCCTTATATCGGAACTATTCCTGTAAAGTGTCACACGACGGTCTTATATCGGATGATATAAAAGTGCATGCGGGTGTGCGACAAGGATGCCTCCTATCGCCTCTTCTCTTTCTGGTCGTTCTTGACGGTATTCTACATCGAGCTTTTGATAACAAACGATGTGGAATTGAGTGGGGGCTCTCTGAAGTACTTGAATACTTGGATTACGCCGACGACCTTTGCCTATTAAGCCATAGACATATATACATGCAAACAAAGCTGGACGATCTACAGAGAGAAGCTCTACGTGCAGGGTTACGTATCAACATCCGAAAGACCCAGGAGATGCGGACTGGTAAAAATAACCCGTCTACTATCCGCATCGGCACTGAAGACGTAGAGCGCGTGCATCGTTTTACTTATCTTGGGAGCGTCGTGTCAGAGACGGGGGGTACCGAAGAGGACATCGATTCGTGTATCGCCAAAGCTAAGGCAGCCTTTGCAGGGCTCCGCCCTATATGGCAATCACGGAAACTTACAAGAAATCTGAAACTTAAAATTTTTCGAAGCAACGTGAAGTCCGTTTTGACATATGGGTGCGAGACATGGAAGGTCACGAAAGCCATCTCCCACCAAATCCAAGTTTCTGTCAATCGATGCCTTCGTCGCATTCTAGGTGTCCACTGGCCTGAGAAGATCAGTAACATCGAGCTCTTACTACGATGCAAGGAAGCTCCAATAAACGAACAGATTGAACGACGCAAATGGAACTGGATCGGCCACACTCTACGTAGAGAGCCAGGCAATATCGCGAGGCAGGCTCTCGACTGGAATCCTCAGGGAAAAAGAAAGCGTGGTCGACCCAAATAAACTTGGCGACGTACGGTTCTGGCGGAGGTCGCGAGGATAGGGATGACGTGGGATGAGGTCAACACTGTAGACGCCCTCTGCCCCACTGGGGGGACATAGGACATTAAAACAACAACCTTAGTATTAAGGTTTATATTTTAATTATTTTAAATTGAAAAAAAAAAATTAAATATTCGTTTTATATCCAAACTTCTATCGGCAAATTTTTTAGAATATTTTTTCTAAAGGTGTGTACAGATTTGTGTTAAAAATCACGCGCCTTACGGTAACAAAACGAAACTTCAGTTTGCTTACGACTAGCGATCGGTACAGAGTACAGACTGCTTGATACGTATAAAATATATTATGTATCAAGCATGCTTTCAGTAATTTAAAAATGCGTTCATTTACTAATCTACTTTAAATATATTTTATAATCGCTCGTAAAGAGTAAACTCCAATCGTGCGTCGGAGCTGACACATACATTTTTTTTCCTTTAGTATTTTTTAAGTAAATTTATGTAAGCATACTATGATTCATAATTCATAGCATTATTTAATACTAGATGACGCAATTTCATTCGCGTGGATGATTTTTTTTTTATTCCCGCGAGAACTCCTTAATTTTCCGGGATACAAAGTCTCCTTCTCCGGGATATAATCTATCACTATACCAAATTTCACCAAAATCGATCGAAAATATGGTAAAAGAAGTATGAAATTAGGTTTTAGGGTACTTAATTAAAATATAGCCGCTGATAAATTAATTAGTGTGAAACTAACTCCTCCTGCCTGTGACCAAAAAGTTCTTGTATCAACATAATTATGAGTAGGTAAGTACCTATTAAACTATAGATCACTAGTTAGTAGCTACTAACATGCAGTAGGTCAAATCAATGCGGAAAATGCTACAATGCTTTTATTTCGTAAAAAGAAAGACAGAAAATAGCCAATCAACAAAATTTGATACATTTTTTATAAAGAAAATTGTATCCAATAAAAGCACAATTTTCAGTTTCATGCGGTTAACAAATTAAAAACATGTATTTTTTATTTCTTCCCGCCTTTTTTCGCGCCAAACTTTTTCAATATGTCGCCGGTGAGAGCCACGCTCTGCCACCATTAACCACCGACACTTCACCGTTGCTATAAACTCACAAATCATGAAACGCGCCACTGCTCAACATACAAAACTCAACCTTATCACATTTTTTCAAGGTTCATTATGACTATGTTTAAAAAATTACGTTCAACGAGAACATACTATTTAGCAGCCAAAATAATCTGGACTTTATTACTCTGTGGCATAGTATACATTTTCACTTACATTAGTTGAAAATTGTGAAACGAACAAAGAGAGCGAGAAACGGGGCCAACATTCGTTAATAATGTAATGTATATTTATTGGTCTACATTATTCTACTGGTGTCGGCTTACTCTAAATAGGCCTTTACTTTAATTATTTCGATTAGACAGCGGGCAACAAGCTTTTTTTTGAGCAAAAATGATAGATTATTTTTGTTTACATTAATTAATCACCTGTAAACAAACCGGAATAATATCTCCATAATTACAAAATTAGGTACCTAAACAATATTGGAATACGTTTCAATTTTAAGTTTTTAATCGTTGCAATAAGTGTACCTACCTAATATTAATAAGAAAAATTCGTAAGATTCGTAAAGCCCGTGCGCGGTGCGCTATTATATTTTTGTGATAAAAATCGATAAGTTATTACTTAGTAAGAATATAATTATTTCTCTCGTTACATTAAAGGTCGTTTTTTTTATTTTAAATGTTTTTTAGTTTTCCAAAATCAGTTTTTCCTTGCGGCCTAATTTGTATGACATCGGGCACCCCGCATCTAATCAATACACAGGCTTCATGCGGGCGGCGGGCGCGTCGAGCGCTCGCGGTCCTTCGGCCGCGCTCGGCCACCGTCGGCTCGATTCAGGCGCCCTCGGCGACACTCGGGTATTCTCGCTCGAATCGTAATTCCATTTTCCGCCCGCCTTGGCAAATTGAAATGTCGTAACTCTTGGGGGAATATCGAGTTTCTAGCCAAGAAAAATATTCGGCTAAGGCATTGTAACGACGGTCCTGATATTATGGAATATTTCCAGTTCATCATACGACTCGGGGAGATTCCCCTAAAATGATTGTAATTGTGAATCCACCCGCCCGCTTGGCCGCCTGTTTTGAGCTAGAGGTGTTGCTTGCCACTTCGATGTGAAGTTTCTTACGCAGATTTTACCTCATATCAAAATATTTATAAAAAATATAAGTTTTGTAAATAAATCGTTTGTGAAAAATGAATACTGTATTACTTTATTATATTTTGTCGTAACATAATATTATTATGTTTTTAGGGGGAGGCTAGCTTGCGCAAAAGATTGGCTGTACTAGAAAAACTTGAGGTAGGTCAAGTTGTAAGTTTTGTTTTACATAAAAAAATTACTGTATTATTTAAACTTTATTTTCATTTTGTGTTTGGAATTTTTTTTCCATGTTTTTTTAATTCTTTGATGCTACGCCAAATTACCCATCACAGCGTGTAATTTTCCCTTTTTATTTATATTGATGCAATTTTCCACATAAAAAATTAATTCACCTAGCAAGTTCACGTAGGTATTTTAGATGTAATATTAGCTAGAGGCCCAGTAGGTCAGATAAATTGAACCCTCAGTGGTGTTGTGTTCACACGTAAATAACATGTACGAGTTGGGTGAAGGGGTGTGGGTGGAACGTCCCCGAGAATCAAGAACACTGTCCTGCAGATTGTAAAGTGAATAACACGCGATTTTGAATCTAAATCCATCGTGATAGTGCTGAGTAATTTAACTGCAAAGGCAAAAAGGCTTTGCAGGCCATGACAGATAGCATCGGAGCGTTTGCGAACGGAAAATAAGTTTTTGCCCAAAGTACTACCTTATGACGTGGGAAAAGGAATTGATGTTTTATTATGACTGGCGCGCTTGTGGCATAGGAATAGATTTTGAACACGCAACAAGCGAAGAGGTAACTTTGGTTTCACTTTGTCAGTTTTAATACTTTGTAGTTTCTTTGCTGTGGATCTACATCCATAATTTGAATTATGATTTTTATAATAATTTCCACAGTTTTTGTGGAAATTATTTTATGGTTTAAAAATAAAAAATATTATGAATTAGTTAATATTTCAATAGAATCCCTATCAATTAACATGCGGCTTTCGAAATTCGTTTTATTTGAGGTTAAGGGTCAAGTACAATAAACCCATTCCTGCAAAACTATTCCTCCACCGTGTCCCGGTTAAGTATAAGTTTACATATTTCTCAGCGCTTACTAATGACCTTCCAGCTGTACATTAGGCGGTTTAAATTACCGTTTATTCAAAAATTCTAAATTCAAATGTTTTTTTTTTTAAATAAACTTTTACAAGTACTTTTGAATCGTCAATCTACCACTGGTTCGGAATTCCATCATTCAATTTGCTGTTTAGTGCCGTAAAACTGCCCACCAAAACATAAGCAAAGTAAAGCAAACAAAACACAAGTCGCTTGAGCAATCTGAAGGGTCAAGTCTGTTACGGTGATCAAGTTTAACTTTAAGTTTAACTTAACGGTAACCTTGCCTTAACCGCGTGACGTACAACTCGCCTAGTAGGTACTAGTTCTAAAAGTTACTAGTTAAAATCGTGCCTATTATCTATTATGCTATCGTCAGTAGCAGTGTAATGGCCGCGACTTCGGCCGTGTGGATTTAGCCTTTTCAAAAATCCCGTGGGAACTCTTTGATTTTCCGGGATAAAAAGTACCTTTATATGTCTTTCCTCGGGCTGTAATCTATCTCTGTATACATAGTAAATACCTGTCAATATCCGTTGAACAGTTAAAGCGCTTCAGACACACAGATAGACAGACAAACACACTTTCACATTTATTTTCGCAAAAAAAAATTTTTAGCCGAATGCCTACATCACGTTTGGATAAGGTTATTTTGTAACCTTTCCAGAAGCTCTTTGAAGATATTGCGGATCTCGGCAGTGGCAGGGGGTGGGTGGAAGGCTTGGGTCCCGAGCTTTGAATTAATAATGTTGCTATCGGCCCGCCTTGCGATTAATTTCATTATTTGTCTAGTGTTTTGGTTGTCTATTGTTAACACTTCGTGACTTTAGATTATATTCGTGTACTTTCTAAAGTTTCAGTTTTTTTTCTTTTCTTTGACACACTCTATACACTGATTCAAGGCGTTATCGGGCGTTTTATAAATTTTATGATTCTCGAATTATTATAACCCGTGCCGTGCTACTTGCTAGTGTTTTTTTAAGGTTCCTGAAGTAAGACGCCATTTGCATTGTAAAGCTGGCTTTACTATTCCGTAGCACACATTCGTGAAGTCCTTGCAGTGAACCAAGCCGAATCCCCGTGGATGTTTACCAGACACCATAACGTAACATATTCGCTGTGGATGATGCATTACGATACAATATAGCAAATTTATGTCCGTCGCCGCACCTTCTAAAATCTTCTACAGTCGTTATAAGATGAATTTAGAAGATTATCGTCCTCGTTGTCTCAATCATCAGAAGTAGACCTAACTACCTATAAGTTAACGTAGTATTACCTATTCTGTGCTATAGGTCTCTTTTGTCCAGTAGGGCTAGCATGCGCACAACGAGATACCTTGCGACGAGAGAGAGATTTTGTCGATGCCGGCTAATTTCTCGTTTACCCAAACATGCAAAAAATCCGGTACCTATATTACAAGAAAAAATAGTCGACATGTAAGGGTTCGTAGAGAAAAATGCCACAAATAAGAAATATTACTTTTATCTCTACTTTTGATGTAACGAGACAAGTAACCATGTTAGCTTCGGTAGACAAATAGAGATAACGGGTAGACATAATTTTACTCGCTGTGCGCATGCTAGCCCTACAGGAACTTGATTTTTAAGTTTAATTGACAGAGTTATTTATTACTCATATTACGTAGATTTGGTTTATGAGGCATAATATCAAAAAAGGGCGAGGTTTTCGGGGCGTGAGGCCTGTGACCGACTAGCCCACGCCTTGTTCCCTTTAGGAGATGGCTTTAATTTGAGAATTGGATCAACTTAATTATGCTGATCGCACATTGATACACGCATCGTACGCAACGCACGCTGCAACGACTCTTTCGCATTTAAATGCGATTTGCATTGGTCGCGTAATCAACTTATTTTTAACGCACGCTACCACGGAATACTAGCACTACCTAACTCCCACGATCTAGAATACTAACCCTTATGAACCCCCAAATAGTCTTATGATAGATACCTAATGGTAACCCTCAGTACTGCACAAATCATGCACATTATTATGCACGCCGTCGATTACCAAACAACGCCCATGATGCATTATTATCGTTAGTAGGTAATTGTAACATAAAATGATTCTGCATGTGTCTGGCTTGATTTTGCTCTGCGTGCATTCAGTTTTATGTGCTACAGTTCGTACATAACAGAAATGAAACACTCGCCGCTCCCGCCTTACGCAAATAATTTTTCAGTCCCGAACAATACCTACGCAATGTGCGGCACGTAGGTACGGCTATTGCGGTACTTATAATCTGGAATATTATATCAGCATTCATTTTGTTGTCAACTCAAAATATTTTAGCAATTTAGCAATTTCGTTATGCAATTTTTTTTCTATACTAATTATTAACTTCAAGGAAAACTAAAAGTAGTAGGTACTATATTGAAGATAGGCAAACATCAAACTCTCTTTCAATTCCTCGTCATCGCATGAACAAAAAATATAAACAGATGGGAAACAATGGAAAAACCGTTGCCATTTTTCAGCGAAATCTTTAAAAGTAACGCTCCGAAAAGAATTAATTAATGCTCAACGATGGGAGATAATAAACCGGCATCAAGCGATACTCCCGGAATGTTAGAGGGGGGCGGGCGGTGGCGAGGCGTCTTAACCTTTCCTTAACTTCCAGGCGAGATTGAGTAGGTACGTATATAGAGTAAGTTTAATTAAGACACCCTGTTTTGTTACCGTACATTGTTTATGAGGTGGGAATTATTCGAAATTACGATTTTTCTTGGAAGAGTTATCAGTAACTTGCCTTTGCTCAGACTCTAACGAAGGTGAATATCAAGTTATGGGTAGCTTATTTATTATTGTAGGTATTTCAACACAGAAGGTAAGTATTATTATGCAGGGTGGTGTAAAGGTGCTTTTGATTACATGATGCCTGCGACTTTGTCCGTGTGGATTGAGGTTTTGTGGTTGATGCAGGAACTATTTAGTTTTCCGGGATAAAAAGTAGCCTAGGTGTTATTCCAGACTACTATCTATCTCTGTGCCAAATTTCATGCAGATCCGTTCAGCCGTTCTGGCGTGATTGAGTAACAAACATCCACCCATAACACCCAAACTTTCGCATTTATAATATTATAGTATAGATATAAGTATAGAAAAAGTATAAATATTTCCTCAAGAAACGTATGAGAGAGGGTGCAAACTACAAAGAAGTTTTGGAGTTATAAAAGGACACACACGTCACAAAAAGCATAGTTAGTAGTTAACAGTACGATTCAATTGACATAAAAAGAAGGAATGTAAAGCGTTACATTTTATCCAAAGAAGTAGCGTAAGTGTCAGACGAAGTAATTAAAAAAAATGTGATCTTTTCACACTAATATTTTGTCCGGCACACCGGTAAAATCAGCTCCAAGAATTCCGAGATTCACTTGACGTAAGTTTGACTGCGGAAAGGAAAGTTTGGACCGATGAGGCTGTAGAGTGTAGACAATACGGCTACCTATAGAACTAGACCGCCTTTATTAGAGTCGCCTCCCGGCTCCCACCAGTGTGTTCCTGATTTATTGCCACCAACGCTTATAGAATGTGATGTGCGAGTAATGCCTTATTGCTTACAGCTTACGAGTATGATTCACATAGGTGGCAAACTTTCAAGCTGTGTGATGGACTGGCTTAGGGCGAAAACACACCAAGTATAGAGAAAAATTCAGGCGTGCACTTTTATATGAAGCTGCACAGACTAGCACGACAGGACCAAACGTATTTCCCAGACGTCGACGGCGCTTCGCGCGGACTTTCTGTCCTGCCTTGTTCAATGTACATATTCGCCTATATAGTATCGAATGAAACTACAGGAGTAGAAGGTACCTACGTAATATAATCTCGAAATGACGAAGATCAATCCCCGACAGGATCAATTTTATATTCAGCCTACTAATAGGTATATAGCCCAGATTCGGTGTGAGGCTGCGGCTCCGGCTAGAAATCCTTACCATTACCGGCAAGGACGAGTCACCAAAACATTTAGCGTACTAGCTATTACCTATTCTGTGGTAGGTACTAGTAAGTATAAACCGCAAAGAAAAGGTAGGTATGGGTTTGGTTAAATGGGTGGGAGAGGTATTAGGTGATTCTTAGTGGGAATCTAACGTAGATATAACGTATAGGTAACGGAGGAAACTTACATGGAAAATCTCCTTGTATAAACGCAACGGTTTGAGCTGTACCTACTTTGAGTTCAAAGCGGAACTTTGAAGAATTATTTACAACGGAAATGATCCTATAAAGTAAGTAATTTAAATCTAGGCAATAGATATCTCTAGGTATATAAGTAAAGGAAACCATACTTACGTAAAGGTAAAGCATACCCGTGCAAGGCCGAGGTGGGACAATTAGTATTAGAAAATAAATAAATTCATATTAATATTATAAATGAGAAAAGTGTTTCTGTCTGTCTGCTACGCTTTCACGGCCCATCTTTTCAACCGATTTTAATGAAATTTGGGAGACTTAAATCTGTTCTAAACAAAAATATAAATAAATCGGGGGAATTATTGTATAAAATTTGTTTTAAATAAAAATCGTGGGAATACTAAAATATTCTCACTGCCAAAGGTCACTGGTAGAGATCTCTTATAGAGATAAGTGTTTCCTTGTCCACTATTTTTCATCCATTAAATAAAGTAAATAAATAGGTAAATAAAATTGTTAAACTTGTTCCCGCGGGGGAAAAAAGTCTTTATACAAGCCAAACAATAATTGTTACCTTTAAAGTTGATCGGGCCTGGGGACTTTGGTTTGGCGAATGAATGAAGTTTCATTTGACTTCCGCACGATGTTTTTATTTTTAAGGTAGCCTTAGTAAACTTTAAAGAAACTGTTTGATTAAGGTATAAACGGGAAAAGGCACCTAACACATAGGTACATTACATGAGGTACCAGAGTACCTACCTAATGTACTCTTAAAAATTAAAAGTGAAGCGTAAACCAAATCACAGAATAGTTAATAGTACAGTTGTAACCAAATACCAAATTTTGGCCCGTTATGGGAATCAAACCCGCGACATCGTCATCCGTAGTCGAACATGCTAACAACTAGAACAACGAGGCATTCGGTGAATAAATTACAATGATAGGGACCTGCAGCCTTTCCAATATTGGAGCTTTATAATCTTTACTCGCCTACCCTCCCACCTCCACGAAAACTTTGCGGACCCCAGTGCCTTTTATTCTGAGGCCGAAACGAAAGTATTCCATTTTCCTTACAACTTGACACTCGCATAAAATTTGTGCTTGACAACAATCTCGATCTTAAGTCCGGAGTCGACTACAGCCGAATCACGTCGAATCTAATCGAGTCGCAATTGTTTCACAAGGGAAAATACTCGACTCGGCGCACTTCGACGCTCCGCTATAATCGACGCAGTTGTAACGTGTACGATTTTAATACTCATATACCCACAGAATACAAACTATACGTTCGTAGTAAAGTAGTAGTATAGTATATCAGCGACGAATTATTGCGATTCGATTCGAATCAGCTCGGCGAAACAATAGTAGATGTGGAGGATCGGTGTGACCCGAGCCACAGCGAGGGAGTGAAATGAAACACTTGTTTTTGTTGCGTAGCGGAGATGTGCTCGCCTCGGAGTCTCGAAGTGAAGTGCGTGACTCGACCGGGAGCGGCCGGTATTTATTGTGTTTTGAAGCGTGCACATATCGCTATCTTTATTAACCAGCTAGGGTAATCAATCTTAGCCAATAGAAACATTTTAAATATTGCGTAATAATTAAAACAATGAACTTAACTTAGTAATAACATAGAAACATATAGGGAATTAATGTAAAATAGAGAATGAATACAAATAAAACTAATACAGTTAGAAACTTAATACTAAAGGTAAGTAAAACACATGAGGTTTTAATTTGTTTATTAATATAGTCTTAGTTACTATTTGTATATAATTATACGAGCTCTAAATATTAATCTTTTACATTGATATTAATTTATATGTATGTTATCCTAAGATGAAATACAAAAACGTAGTGATTTTAACAATATGAAGGTTCTAATTATAATTTTCTCTCTAAGCTGCTTTAATCGTGGCTATGTTTCATATTGAGTTGTTATTTACAATAATTTGTCTATATACTTAGGTATTCTAAGTACCTATTTATTCGTATTTAACTGAGACGAGGTCTCGTATAGCGCTTTCTGATAAGTGGCTATATTATATAAATTATGTATGGTTTAGACTAAACAATATGCAAATTACTGTACAAAAATAAGACTATTACCTGTGCGGTAATTTATTTGCATGAAATAATTAATATCCTAATATTAATTACAAAAAGATTCAGGACCCGATCGCAGGTAAGGCATAGTCTTCAACAGTCTCCCCCTCGTGCGAAGATGGAATCTGGAGCACTATCATTGGTGGAAGAAGATTGTGTGATCTTCACTAGGCGTGAAACGGGTCTCTTCATTACTCCGGCGGTGGTACGAACATCAACTATTCGTGTCTTCCCATCTGGGCCAGGATAAGTTGCGACTATTTCGCCCTTAGGCCACGTGCCTCGCGGAAGGGAGTTATCAACGATGATTACGATATCTCCGACAGCTGGGTTTACAAGACCATCTTGGTTGTTATTGTATTTCAGCGCTATTGTAGGTAAATATTCGGTAAGCCAGCGTTTCCAGAAATGGTCGGTGAGCCTTTGTACCGTCTTCCAGGTAGCGGGGCCGATAAGCTCGCTATCAGTGAAATCTCCGATAGAATAGGCACCGCTCGATCTTCCGATAAGGAAATGGTTGGGAGTTAGACTCTCTTGATCGTCTGGGTCTAATGATATCTCTGTTATTGGCCTTGAATTAATGAGGTGTTCTGCTTCCATGAGTAAGGTATGAAGAATTTCTTCTCGTGGATGCCGCGTATTAAGTGTAGCTACTAATGCGGTTTTCACGGATCGCACTAATCTTTCCCAGGCTCCTCCCATATGTGGGGCCCCACTGCAGTGGCGTGCTGTCCATAGAGGCAAAAAAGCACTGCTTACCCCAATGTATCCAAGAGATTTTTATAATTAAAAAGATTTTATTCATGAAAAATATAAGTACGAAATCCTAAATAGCGTCATACTAAAATGGGTTAAGTAGTACGCTTTAATTAAGTAATTCATAAGTACGCACGAATGTTTGAAATATCTAATGAATTTACGCAATCGGTCGCGTAACTCGTACTAAGCTCTTTAGAAAAATATCAACGCCATCAGTTGCGTAACTCGTACTAAGCTCTGTATAGGCAGCGATCGCTTCAGCTTTTTTTGCGAGTTCACACATACGTATTACCATACACAGACGCATTATAAACCTAACATAAAGAAGGTGTGTGAAGCATTTTGCATGTGTGAGTCTGTATCATCATAGTGTAACATTGACTGCACAAAGGCAGTGCCTTTCTGCAGTTATTATAAAATTAGCCAATCAGTCAAGCGTCGAGAAAAAATATTAGCCAATAGGGCTCTTAGAACGTCGCTCTTTAGTCTGTGCGGTGAATGCCAATGTCAAATGCAACAAATGTCATTAATCATCATTGTCAGTGTCAGACTGGCGCTTGTCACTTGTCATTTGAATGTTGTTTGTTTTGATTACATTTACCCATATTTATCGATGTTCTAAGTTAAAATTATAACAAATCGATATAAAACTCACGAAAATTAGTTTTGTGCTAGTGTTTTTGTAAACCATTTGATGTGAAATGGGATAGCACCTACATACCTACTATATTATGTAAAAATTGCCGTGCAACAATACTTGGAGTGTTTGTTTTATACATAGATTGTTAATGTAAATGCAATAGAAGAAAGCCCTTATTATTGTCAAAATATGAATTTATTCGAAAACATACATGAAAAACGGTGATAATTAAAAGTTCCAAAACTTTTTGTAATCTAGGTAAGTACCTACCTACCTAATAATGTTAACTGATAAGTAACTGATTCAAAGCTAATAATAACACATAGTAGCATAGATTTAGGAGTTAATTAATAAATAATTTACATTTTCTTTTGACTGCGGCCCTACCTAATTTTATACTGGTTCAGGAATCCGTGCTTGCCTACTGCTTACCCTGTTGAAAAAAGCTGTGCACGCCACTGGGCCCCAGGTGGTATGAATTTCCATTGTATTCCTTTTTCCTCTGTCTTTTCTTTCATTTTGTCGAATTCAACTTGAAGTTCTTTGTTGGCTCCGACAAAATTCGTCCCATTGTCGCTATACATGATCTTAGGTTTCCCGCGGCGTGCTATCATTCGCCTTAATGTGAGTATCATGTTATCGGATGACAGTGATGTAGCGATTTCCAAATGTACGGCTCGCGTAGTGAGGCAGGTATACAGCGCTACCCATCGTTTATCGGTTTTCCTTCCGACAGTTATGATTATTGGGCCAAAGTAGTCCACTGCGGTACAAGTGAAGGGATGCTGCTTGTGTCTCAGACGTTCGGCTGGCAGGTCTCCGATAGGGGTTATGTTGGGTACTGCTTTGTGTGTCTTACACCATTGGCATTCTCTTGCTATCAACTTCACTGTTGTTCGAAGTGACGTTACGTAGTATTTTTGGCGTATCTCGTTCATGACGGTGTTATGATTGCCGTGGTTATACTCTCGGTGATAATGATTAATAATCAGTCGAGTGATAGGATGCTTGCCGTCCAGTACGATTGGTTTCTTGTAGGTATTTATCAAATCGTTTGCGGCGGATAGACGAGTTTCCAGGTGCACAATATCTTCGTCTAAAACGACGGTGAGTCTTTTTAGGCGTGAATCTTTGTTCAAACGTTGATTATCTTTCAAGCATTTTATTTCAGCGTGGAAACTGTCGTTTTGCATTTTTTGAATAATCAGTTTTTGCGCCTTTTCTAAGTAATCATTTGATAACTTGATTCTGCTCGGGTTATTTGATGTGGCTTTATCTGGTTCTGGTGTTGTCGTTTGTAACTTGTTTTTCTTGGGTCTGTATGGTTTCCAACTTGCATCTTTCTTAATGTGTTTGGTGGCGGTCACCTTCTCGGTTTTGTTTAGAAGGGATTTAAAGCGGTCCACACTTTGGAGTAAGCGTGCCGTGGCGCGGACGAATCTAGTCCATGACGAGAACCTTTTTACATCAGGCAATGGCGTTTCGGAATGTCGAACTGTGGCGACAGTTTTTATTCTTTCTTCGCCTGTTGGTGACGGCGATCGTTCGCTTCGATCTTTGGGCCATTCGTCGGCGTTAAGCGACAAGAATTCGGGGCCATTAAACCAGCGGTGTTCTATATCGAAATTTCTTGGTGGAGTTCTTGTAGCATCGTCTGCGACGTTAAGTTTTGTAGGTACATATCTCCATTCACACGTTTTTGAAAGGTCTTCTATTTCAGCTAGTCGATGCGCGACGAAAGTCTTATACGTGCGTGGGTCGGATTTAATCCATGCTAGTACCGTTCGTGAATCAGACCAGTAATATTTTCTTTTTATGTTGGCGTCCATTTCATTTTGTAAACTTGAAGCTAGGCGGCAGCCTAATAAGGCAGCTTGGAGTTCTAGCCGCGGTATTGATGTTGGCTTTAGTGGGGCTACTTTTGCTTTCGCTGCTAGTAGTTTTACTTTGACTTCGTTGTTATTATAGGTGCGCCAATACGTAGCAGCGGCGTATATACTTTCGCTGGCGTCTACAAAGGTGTGCAGCTCCCCCTCGTCTAGCGAGTCTGTGCATCGAGGTATGTTTAAATCTTCTAATGATTCTAAACTTTTCAGCCAGGTTGTCCAAGATTGCGTCATATCTTCTGGGATAGGTTCGTCCCAACTTATGCCCGTACGCCATAGCTGTTGGATTATAACTTTTCCTTGTATAAGTATTGGAGTAGCCAGGCCCATAGGGTCGAATACTGACATCACCGCGCTCGCGACTTCGCGTTTGGTAGGTAGTCGTATACCGTGAATTACGTCATCTGGAGTATTGCGCAGGTTGAGGGTGAATTTCAAAGCGTCATTGTCGATTTGCCATAGCATTCCGAGCGTCTTCCCATATTCTTCTTGATTGCATATTTGTACGTGATCTGGTTGATCCGTTGCTATGTCTTTTATGGCGGAAGGATGGTTTGACGTCCAGCCTCTCAATTCAAAACCGCCGCTTTTGTGAATTAGGTCCACTTCTTGACTTATTTTTAACGCATCATCGGCGGTGGCGAAACTTTGTAGGTAATCGTCCATGTAGTGACATCTCAATATGGAATTTACAGCTTCTGGGTATTTATCTTTGAAGTCTTGTGCATTTCTATTTTTCACGTAGATTGCCGAGCAGGGTGATGATGTTGCTCCAAAAATTAGGGATTTCATTCTGTATTCTTTTGGTTCGGCATCGGATTCGTTTTCTCGCCAGAGAAACCGGAGACTGTCTCTATCTTCTTCTCGTATTATTATTCTTAAAAACATTTCTTTAATGTCGGCTGCTACGGCGACAGAGCCTTGTCTGAATCTTATTAGAACGCCGAATAATGATTGTAGTAGGTCGGGTCCAGACAGTAATGCGTCGTTAAGGCTTTTTCCATTTGTTCGCTCGGCTGCGTCGAATACAACTCTTAGTTTGCCTTTCTGCGGGTGTACAACGGCAAAATGTGGCAAATACCACGTTCTGGGTGATGTGGGATTATCACTTGCAGGTTCGGCGTAGCCGCTTGATAATAGGTTTAATATTTGTTTGGTGTAATTGACTTTAAAATCTTTGTTTTTTCCAAATTTGTTTTCTATACCTTTCAGGCGGCGTAAGGCATTATTGCGATTCAATGGCATTACTTCTTTGTCGTTTTTCCAGAGCAGTCCACATTCGAATCTGCCTTCTGGTAATCTGTGAGTTGTTCTTTTCAAAATATCTAAGGCTCGTTGTTCTGGATCGTTCGTTGGTTTTTTCGGTGTTATTCCTAACGAGTCCAAGCTGAAGTGGGTTTTTATTAACTCATCGATTTCTTCTGATTTGTTGTATGTGTGGTTTATAAAAAATACTGGTTTGGTTGATTCGGTTTTGCAACCATGTAATATCCAGCCTAGGCTAGTTAGCGATGCCACTGGTTTTGAAGGCGCACCACTTTTTAAGTCTCTTGTGACTATGAGATGCCAATTGTCTTGGCCTATCAGCAAAGTTGGTGGTGCTCCGTCATATATCAATTGTTCTTCTATTTCTATCAAGTGAGGGCAGTCGGCGATGTCCTCTTTTCTCACGGATTGAGGCCGTAGGTTTAAATTTTGAACCGTGTGCGCTTGCAGGTCTTCGTAATTTCTCGAAAACAGGCCTTTTATTCTTAATTTGATGTGTTTTGATTGCTCTGTCATTTGATGACCGCTTATGCCTTCGAGTAATAAACTTCTACTCGGTCCCGTAGCTCCTACGTGATTTGCTACGTCTTCTAACAATAGCGTCACCGTAGATCCTTCGTCTAGTAAGGCCATAACTGTAGCTGACCCGTTCGGTCCGTTCAATTCGACAGGTATAATTTTCAAGTAGGCTCGTGAGGTGCCTATGTGGTTCACTGATACTACTTTGCTAGGTTCTGGGTTTGATTTTTCTTGATGCAATAGTTCATGGTGTTTTCTAGTACATCCGTCCTTGCCGCATGGTTTTGATTTACATGATAGATGTCTATGGTTTATTTTTAAGCATTTGAAGCATATTTTCAATCTCTTTACGGTCTCCCATCTATCTTTTAATGATTCATTTAAAAATTGACTGCATTTTGAAATATCGTGAGCTTGTTCACATAAGAGGCATTTTTCGTTTTCAAGTGTAGAGGCAGCCAATACGATTTGCATCTCTTCTTCAAATTCGCTATCGTATGACGAGTCAGAGTCGCTTTCGTCATGTTGGGCTACGTTCACTCGTGCTCTTCTAATTGGGCGAGATTTATTTGTTTCAGGTTTTATCCTCGGTCTGTCGCTTATACCTGGTTCGTCGAAATCGTTGGAGATTTTTGTTAGAAATTCAGATAGTAACTTTAGCATTGGTTCTTTTCTTCTATTCGATTTGAATTCTTGCCATCTAAATCTGACTAAGGTACTCATCTTGTCTACTATTTTATCTGATATTTCTGTTGAGTATAGGTATTCAAGTTGATCTAATTGTTTTATCGTGTCTACCGTGTTGAAGACGGCGCTGGCGAAAGTCCCAATGCCTTTCATGTCCTCTGTCATCCTTGGTAATTTATGCAATTCTGTGATTAATCCTTTTATGATATAGGTTGGTTGGCCAAATCTTCTTTCTAATTCTTTTAGTATGCTTTCTGGCGTTGAGCTTGTATATAAAAGTGACTTTACGGCTTCTTTTCCACGACCTTTGAGTGATTTTCGTATTCTCGCTATGTTTTCAATATCAATGAAGTATGAAGCGGTGCTGGTATAATGTTTTATAAAAGGTATCCAGTTAATCGGATCTCCATCGAACGGTGGTAGGTCACTCATGTATGCAGGTGGTTTTCTTGGAGTTTCTTGTTTACTGTCCTGTTTTAATGCTTTTGCGAGTAATTTTGACAATACATCCATTCCTGTTTCTGTCTCATTCGGCGGTTTATTCATCCATTCGTTAACGCTTGATTCTATTTGTTGAACATCTTCTTCCACGTCTGAGTTTTCGGCTAGTTGTGCTAGCTCTAGCTGAGTTCGGGCTAGCGCGGCTTCAGCTTCGACTCTTTCAATTTCCTTTTTCTGAAGTGCCAATCTTGCTTCGAGTTCAGCACGTTTACTTTGTGAGCCTGTTGCTTTCTTTTTATTTTGTATGCTGTTCGCAGCGTTTGCTTCCTTTCTTGTAGCACTTTTCGAGTGCACCGTGCTTGATGTTTGTTCTGTACTGGTAGTTTGTTCAGTACTAGTGGTGTGCTCGGTGCTCGTAGTTCCTTCAGTACTCGTAGTACCTTCGGTGCTCGTAGTCCGTTCGGAACTGCTGGACTGCCCAGTCTTGGATGAGCTCCCAGATTCCATCTCGCCCGGGTCCCTGTCCTTGGGATGTACCTTCTTGCTTCGGGTTTCTATGGTGCTCATCTTGGTCGGGTCCTGTGTCTTCTTGTCCCTAACGGCCCTACTTCCCTACCTCCCTAACAGCCCTATCAGCCCTAGCAGTCCTGTTCGAGGGTTCCGAAGAACACGCTCTCCCAGGGATGGAAAAAAGGGTAAGGTGAGGTGGGAATCGCCCGGAAGAGGGTCACACGCAAGACTAGCTGCTCGGGAATTGGGAGGAACGCCCAAACCGTCAGCAGGCCCACCAGGAGGCCACTAGCTTACGTGCACCGTACCGACGCGATCAGACTGTTACAGTTCACCGGTTAAAGTGAACTGGCAGTATCGTCTGGTATACTGCTCCCGCCGTGAGGCGTTAACTCGCCCGTTCACCGTTTGACACCGTTAGGTGGTGAGCGGGAGAGCCGCGGTAAACCGCGCTTATAGAGAATTCTTCACGCGTAGAAACGATGTCCCCAGCCGTCGCGGTCTTCAGCAGCTACTCGTAGCCTGCTTCAATGCACCCGCAGCGATGAGTCGATTCCTCTTCTTCGCGATGATGAAGGCTCTTGATGTCGTCTGCTTGCGCGGCGAAACGATCTTCCGTGTTTTGCGGTCTTTCAAACGATGGAGAGCCCCGCAGCCGTGGTCGATGTCCTTTTCGCCTTGCGTGGCAGTTGCGACGTTTTGTATCTGTAGCGCGACGTAGCGATCCCTTCCGACGCTCTTGCGGTCTTCGGCTGCTACCCGGAGCTCGCCTCAATGCACCCGCGTAGCGACGGTGGATTCCTCTTCGTGTTGCTAGGCAGACCTCTTGACGACTTCTTGTCCGCAGCGTTCTTGAAACGACCTTCCCTGCCCGCAGGATTCGTTCTGCGAGGATAGGTTGATTCCTCTTCAAGCTTGCTTATTGCGGCGATCTTGATACTTGAGACTTGAGATCTTGATCTTGAGTTGCAGGTTGTTGTTATCCGGCGCTCGATGGACCATGCACTGTGGAGGATCGGTGTGACCCGAGCCACAGCGAGGGAGTGAAATGAAACACTTGTTTTTGTTGCGTAGCGGAGATGTGCTCGCCTCGGAGTCTCGAAGTGAAGTGCGTGACTCGACCGGGAGCGGCCGGTATTTATTGTGTTTTGAAGCGTGCACATATCGCTATCTTTATTAACCAGCTAGGGTAATCAATCTTAGCCAATAGAAACATTTTAAATATTGCGTAATAATTAAAACAATGAACTTAACTTAGTAATAACATAGAAACATATAGGGAATTAATGTAAAATAGAGAATGAATACAAATAAAACTAATACAGTTAGAAACTTAATACTAAAGGTAAGTAAAACACATGAGGTTTTAATTTGTTTATTAATATAGTCTTAGTTACTATTTCTATATAATTATACGAGCTCTAAATATTAATCTTTTACATTGATATTAATTTATATGTATGTTATCCTAAGATGAAATACAAAAACGTAGTGATTTTAACAATATGAAGGTTCTAATTATAATTTTCTCTCTAAGCTGCTTTAATCGTGGCTATGTTTCATATTGAGTTGTTATTTACAATAATTTGTCTATATACTTAGGTATTCTAAGTACCTATTTATTCGTATTTAACTGAGACGAGGTCTCGTATAGCGCTTTCTGATAAGTGGCTATATTATATAAATTATGTATGGTTTAGACTAAACAATATGCAAATTACTGTACAAAAATAAGACTATTACCTGTGCGGTAATTTATTTGCATGAAATAATTAATATCCTAATATTAATTACAAAAAGATTCAGGACCCGATCGCAGGTAAGGCATAGTCTTCAACAGTAGACGTCAGTCTTTACGATGCAAGAAATAAATGGGAGAGGGACAATCAAATTAATTGAATAACAATTTATTAATAGGTATTGAATGTGTTATTATTTTTTTTTATTTGGTCTACGAATAGCTAAATCATTTAAAACATAGTTACATCAGACATTTTACAATATATTAGGAACTAAGATAAAATAATTAGCCAAGGTAAACACCGCATGCACTTCAGGGATAAGTTCTTTTACAACTCATAAGTAGGTACTCGACACTCGTACACACATTTGATCAATTCCATGCATTACAATTTTGAAAATAACAACTAAATCGTAATTAAAATTATAAAAACTAATTAAAAACAAAAAATACAAATAGGATACTATGGTATAGTGATATAAAGGCACAACTATTATTTTTTGACTGAAAATTCCTCAGCGGTCTATCCATTTATCAGTTTAAATGTTTTATCAGTCGCTGATAATCTAAATAAACTAAATTAGTATTTCAATCGTTATGTTTCAGCCAGTGTCACTGCTCTCCCAGGGGTGACACAGGGTATAGTGTGAAGGACATTATATTTGGACTGGTCAAACTTGTTACAAACACGTTTATTATTCATAATAGTGTTTAAATTTTTTATATCCATACTAATATTATAAATGCGAAAGTGTAGTCTGTCTATCTGCTACGCTTTCCCGACCCACCTTTTCAACCGATTGTGATAAAATTTGGTAGGTACAGGGGTAGGCTGCATCCCGGGGAAAAGGACATAGACAATTTACCTAAGGAATTCCCGCGGGAATCAAAAAAACCATAATCCACGCGGACGAAGTCGCGGGCATCATCTAGTTTTTTATAAAAATCTAGGCAATAAAAAAAGATGCGATTAATTGTAGTGCCACAGGCAATACTATGAATCTGTCGAGTATACTATCGATATTAATACTACGCAATTTTTCAGGCTTTCAGAAGTGCCAAAAAAGTTTGTGCCGAATTTGTGCGGCAGCTAATGTTTTATATATATATACTATTTCATTTTAAGTTTCTATGGTTTTTATGGGACCATAAGTAGTGGAAGATCATATTATACAATCGGTCGGTCGGTAATTTCCCAGGCAGTTTTCACTTTGCACTGTATGTTGTCTTGGTTCGTAACATATCTGACGTAAATACAGATTATTCTTGGGGGTGGACAACGTGACCTTTCAGTTAAACGTAATAAAGTTTATTCGTCACATGACTTTGTGGGCGGAGGTCATTGAAATACAAAACCCAAGATATCCATGAAAGAAGCTGTTTTAGTAATCTATTAAAAAAACATTTAATTGAATTCATAATTCGATAGCGATATCACAAATTAATAATAGTTCGTCGTCGTCGTCAACCGATAGACGTCTACTGCTGGATATATTATGCTGCACCGTCTGCAACCAGCGGCTCCCTAGTCCCTGCGACTTGATGTCGTCCGTCCACCGAGTGGGGGGTCTGCAAACACTGTGCTTTCCGAGACACGGTCATTGGTCGCTAACTAGGTATGGGCCTCACAAGAAAGCTCCGAGATATTATTATGTTTACGTTATTATTACCTTTTGAATACTCAAATAAATCTTGTATATATCTTTTGATTTTCACTGCTAGGGCAAAATCTGTGTAGTAATAATAATTATATTATATTGATAGAATTAGAACATTGTTCAGAAGCTTTTAACAAAGTTAAAACTGGCCGGGCCACGCTTACTTTGCAAAACCGGTGTCCTTTGTCAGCTATTATTGTAACAAGCCTAGTTATGGTAAGATTCTGTGATTTAATATTGTGAGAGTTTCTATGCCAAAGAGGGCCTGCATAGGTACTCCTGCGTAGTCTTCCTCGTCCTTGTATTAATGTGTGGTCACCTGTTGTGTTATTTCTGTTGTTCATCTATTGTCTCTTCTTTTCATCCATATAAATATTATAAATGCGAAAGTTTGGATGGATGGATGTATGTATGTATGGATGTATGTTTGTTACTCAATCACGCTCCAACGGATGAACGGATCTGGATGAAATTTGGCACAGAGATAGATTATAGTCTGGAATAGCACATAGGCTACTTTTTATCCCGGAAAATTAAGAAGTTCCCGCGGGAATCAAAAAAACCTCAACCACGCGGACGAAGTCGCGGGCATCAGCTAGTAATATATATACATGACCAGCCCAGTTCCATATTTTATTTTTCATGGCCATGCATATTTCGTGTCTGAGGAATTTAGAACAACAGTTCAATGTTCATCAGTGACACGTACGGTGTATCGTGGGTGTATTATATCAGTGGAGTAGATTTATATTAGACAAAGGCTATTGGAAAGAAATTATCTTCTGGTTAACACCCGCTCTCTCTCTCTGGTCCCCAGAGACATTTTTATAAGACCTATTTCTAGTGTATTGCATCTATTTATAGGACTATATCAAAATCATTCGAAGAAAATAGTTTTACATATTATGTTCCTGAAATTATTTGTGCCTTGCTTTTAAGTAGGTACATTTCTACCAGTCACATTGGTATGGTTAGGCAATAATTTGTAGGTAGTTACGTGTTTTAAAATAAGGTAGGTACTAACTGTAATCAATAGCCTAGTTATGTACTTATTAATTTTTATATTATTTACTATACGTAAAGAATAAAATTGACTGAAACAAAATAATGGATACTTCAATATAGTGTCGCCAACTATAAGGGCCCCTACATTAATTAGTTAAATGTCTCGTTTACAGGGAGAATGGAATAACAGCTATGAGCTAAGTGAGGTAATTTGAAAACATTCCACATTCGATATCACTATAAAAGTGCTAACTATCTATTTCATTTTACCGAATAGTAGAAGCTAATATTTTCACATGATATCAATTTTTATTTAATTGTGACAGAAGTAGCAACAAGCTTTATATTTAAGTATTTTTTCTCTGCTCTGGCTCTACCTTTTTTATCCATTTCAAAAGTAAATCATACCTAACAATTTATATTCAAACTAGAGGACGCCCGCGACTTCGTTCGCGTGGCATAAGTTTTTTAATTCCCACAGGCACTACTTCATTTCCAGGATAAAGAGAAGCCTATGTCACTCTCCAGATCCTCACCTATACCTACCCATGCAAAAATCACATAGATCCGTTGCTCTGTTGCGGCGTGATTGAAGGACAAACTCTCTATTTAACGTCCTTGGGGATAGAAATGTCCAAACTGTGGAATACGTATTTCATAATTTTACATCGGAAGCCCAAATACCAAGTTTCAGGGCTATAACTTGTGAAATGAAAGACTTTTATACCAATTTTCATCCCCTATTTCACCCCTTTGGGGGTCGAATTTTCAAAAACTGTGAAATACGTATTTCTTCATTTTTAACCCGCAGCTCATATACCAAGTTTCATGGCTTTAGCTTGAGAAATGAAGGACTTTCATATAAACTTTAAACCCCTATTTTACCCCTTTGGGGGTGAAATTTTGAAAAACTGTGAAACACGTATTTCTTTATTTTAAACTGGTAGCCCATTTACCAAGTTTCATGGATATTACTTGACAAATGACGGACTTTCATACAAACTTTCAACCCTTACACTCCTTTAGGGGTGGAATTTTGAAAAATCCTTCCTTAGTGAGCGCTTACGTGACAAAAGGAACCTAGTGTCAAAATTTCAAGTTTCTAACCCCAGCGGTTTAGGCTGTGCGTTGATATATAAGTCAGTCAGTCAGGACTTTGAATTTTATATATATAGATAAAATTTTATAGTGTTTTTGAATCATCAAGTGAATAATCACTTGTTCATTATGCACATAGTCTCATGAGCACGCAAGTCGTACGCGTGCTGTGTGAAAATCCTCCAAAGTTTCCCTGCAAGCTTGGCGGTGTCATTGGACCAACGTGGCTGTTGATGGTTGCCTTCGGTTTCTTTTTCCTGTGTGTGGTCCATTCAAGTAGCAAACGGGTCACCGGTAGTACCACAGATATGCCCATCCCGATTTCGACCTAGACATGTTCAACAATACATAAAGGAATCGATTATTAATAATCGAATCGGTTGCAAGTTGCAACGGACGCTGGCGTACCATCGATAGATTGACAGATGCATACCGCTTACTAGTTGTGCGTGGATGTGTGCTCCGATTTCAGGTGATACATGTGTGAGACGGGCTGCGCATATGTCGACGGGGGGGTTGGAGTGGGGTTGGGGTGAGCGAGTAACTGCTCAGGCTTGTAGCTAGCTTGGTACATTTTATTGTACGCGCCTCTCTAGATACTACTGTGGGTGTAGCTTGCGTTTTATCGATGTCGATATAATCGAGTAACGATGCTCAATATATTTTTTTAATTTCCATCGCTAGCATATTCTTTGAAATTAATAGTTGACTAAGTCAGATACCTGTTTAATGCGAGAAACATTTTCTCATGAAGTAGATATATACATGTGTATATTATAATTATCAAGATTTTTTTCATAAAACACAAGTATATTCAAGGTCGACAGTGCCTGACCTCCGCTGAGGTCTTGATGATTTGAATACAATCAGTAGATACTTTTAAAAAAAAATTTTTGAGACTCGTATTGGTATGAATTTAAAAATAGAAATTAAACTGGCAATTCAATCAAGACGACCATTTCGATTGATCATCAAAAAAACCTTCCGTTTTGGTGCGAATTATTGTCGATATATTATTATCTACTAAACGATATACGCACATCACTACGCAGGTTTACTCGTTGCCGCTGGGGCGTCGCTTCAACTGCCCTCTATGAAGCCAATAATTTTATTACAAGTTCATTACGACGCCCGCTGCTTCCCATCATTTTTTGAGCTATAGAGATTGTTATGAGCTAGAGGTTGAATTAGAAATCGATATTGTAATATCAGTTAGTGCTTAAATCGATAAAACAGTACCTATTTTATGATAAAAATCAGACTTAAAGATGCGGTTCATATGAGAGTCGGGACAATTTTAATTCGTTCTTCAATTTATAACTTTTAAGGTGGATGACTCTTCAGTTCTACACCCTGAAGGTAAAGTATGAATAAGTGTGTTAATGAACGAGACATAAAATTGATATTATTATAAATAATAATAAACATCTATTGGAAATGTTAGTGAGTATTCAATAGGTATTTAGCTCTCGAGGTCATAAAAAATTCTACAATCATGTCCTAAACGTTATTCGTGGCTTTTGGTAGGATGAGTTTTGAGATCATAGACAGAGATATTTTTTTTTCTGTAAAGCCTGTAACACACGCATGACGCAACGCGTAAAGTCAGCGCGGCGCGACCGCACGACGTCACACTGAAGTACAAAGGCGGCGGCGTACCGCGCGCCAGCCGCTTTTTTACCTCTTTTTATCATTGAAAATGTAACAATTAAACTAATATTAAAATTATGTATGTATTTCCATAATTATTTAGATACGTCTTTATTATAAACAAAATGGAATAAGGACTTCGTACGCGTGGATTGAGACTTTTTGAATAGCCCGTTAACAAAAAAAATGTGAAAATTATAATAAAAATAAAATAAAAGTGTGAAAAGTGTATTCTACGAGCTATCTAGCGAGCAAATTAAATCATATTCAAATTCGGCCTTGAAAACGTATCAGACAGCTGGCACTCGCATTGTTATCTTGTTACCTACCGCGGAAAATCAAATAATTTTCACAATACTTTTAGTCCACGTGTATCGTAAAATTTCTTGTGATAAGTACTGCTGCTGCAAACCGCGCGGGGCACCTTCTAATAGCAGTCTTCGAATCGTGCATTTGTCGTGCCATCTGTTTGTTTCAGTATAATAGGTATTACCTATTATAATCTGCTAAGATATTGTAAGTTTACTAATGTGATGAAAATATCTTGGTATTGTACTGGCGTAAAAAGCTAGATTTGTAGTAAAAAAAATTGTAATCTGACTCTATTTCGGTTTTACCCTTTTTGGCCTTTCCATCCCCAAAAAAAAAAAAGGTGGCGTTTGAATTGGAGAGCAGCCCCGACGGGCAATTAAAATTCGTAATAACTCGGAGGCCGAGTCGACGTAACTTAAACAAAGCGACAAAAATAATTAATCGCTGACACGCTCTCGGTGTAAAAAAGTCGCTCCGCGGGGAATGGGGCATCACGCAAAATCATAACTTATTCAAAATCTTACAGAAAAGTACAGCGAATTAACAGCCACCTGAATAACTGATAACATCGCGGTAAATTTGATGTCAATATGTGTTAACACTAAGCTATTTAGTTCACGACTCGAACCCCTTTTGCCGCCCGTCTCCCTACACACACGAACACCGCGTCCACAGCTACTCCCGCTCGCATCTTCTCTGTGTGCCACCTACACAGCGGGAAAAGCAATTTTTCACAGGTTACATGTAAACACACTAACGCAACAGAGCGGGTGTAGTGAGTGCTTTGCCCCAAGAAAAGTTTTGTAGTACAAAATTTGTTCACTAGTTGTGTCTAGACATGCCATGCTTTTAAGTTAAGGTGTATCCTTCGGGACTTATTGCGTGAACTTGGAAAGAATAATAATTAAGGTCAATGTGACTTTTGATGATGATGAATGATGAAATTATATCGCTTTCGCAGTATTTAATTTATAAATGTTTAGAGACGTACATTAATATATACTGATCATGGACATTTGTCACTTATTTAAATTAATGTATTGGTCCATGACACAAATAATTGTCTACCTGCAACCGGCAACCTGTAGTTTTTGAAACCAGCTGAAGTACGAGCGCGGCAAAATTTAGGTAGGTAATTTTTTAATACATAAGCATAAAATTGTGTCGACAGTGGCCCATCCAGGCCAAGTCCATATTACATAGTACCAGTATAAGCAAAATATACCTTATTCTGTGTATAGTCCCATCAACATCTTGGGCGATCAGAGCGGCCGATCCACGAGTGTCAGCGACGCGGGCGCCTTTTCTTTGTCAACATTCCTGTGATTTAAAAAATATTTCGCACTCGCTTCTCTCGTGACTTATATTTTTTTAATCCACTACAAGTGTGTCCTCGACTGCGATCTCACCTGTTGGTAACTGAAGATAAATAATACAATATTTGAATGATATTATAAAAACGCGTATAATAGCACGGTTTCTTAATTCTACTTGTATAAAATACTGCGCTCGTTTCTGTGTTCGTGTAGCTAAACCACAGTCATTTTGAGAAAGTTTATTTTAACATAAAGTCCTTTTTTGTTCTAATATGGCATATTTTATGAATAATTAGATCACTGTAAAAGCCTGTAAGTAAAAGTTTAGTAAGGTCTATTAAGAAGGGTCTCCAGATCAGATTACACCTATAATGAGCCTCAGAACTGAAAGAAACGTCATAAATAAATCTCGCTATGACGCAGGCGCAGCGTTTTTTTTTTGTAAGAAATCAAAATAAGCTTTATTTACTTTGGCTATTGGCATAATGGAGGCGTAGCTTCCGCCTCCTTTGATTGACCATTCTCCGTGTAACGATTTCATTATTTAAACCATTTTAACCATTTGTCAAACTTCATAAAGCTGAGTTTAAGTTCTAATCAAGACAATTAATCCATTTGAACAAGCGTTTATGCTGAGATCTATAGAGCGCACTTTGACTTTGCTCAGGCTTTACTCAGAGTTAAAACGAGATGGACTAAATATACGTGTCTCATTTTAACTCAGTCTTAAGTTAGAGCTAAGTCAAAGCATGCTCTATAGATCTCACATTTAGTCGCTCGTACCGCGGTACATCGACAGTACTACACACTACACACACGCTCTATGCTTACCGCAGTAATCTTGCGCGGCTCGCGCGCGCTGAATGCCGCGCTGTTATTGGGCGTCTGCCGCGTTATATTCGTGGGTATAGTCCTCAAGTCCTTACTAGCGCGCGGCAGAATTGGGTATTTGACAACTAGTCAAATAAATTATTTTTTAGTGATTATTAAATAGAGAATCTCCTAAAAGCCGTAGTAACCACGTCCCCTGTCAGTTTTAGTTAGTTGCCCCTGGGGCACTCCATTTTTTTGTGTTTGTTTAATTTTGTGTTACTGTATATTTTGGCTGAATAAAGGATATTTATTTATTTATTATTAAAGTAAAAAAGTGCGTCGAACTTTGATGACGTCACTATGCAATATTTCATACAAAAAACCATAGGTACTAAGCACGCGTTTTGAGTTTTGACGTTTGAAAAAAAGATGCTGATTTGAATAGTTGTCAAATACCCAATTGTGTCCTGCAAACGCCGCATGGTGCTGCCGCGCACTGCCGCTCGTATGTTTGGACACAACGCACGCGGTGCAACGCGTCAACGTTTGTCATTTTCTATGGCGTCACATCGCGTTGCGTCGCTTCTGTCGCTCACCTAGGACAACGGGTTATATTCATCGGTATTACTAGCGCGCGGCAGAATAATAATTATTATTGTGTAATGCAAACGCCTCGTGTTGCTAGCGCGTACTTACCGCTCTATGTATGAACACACCTTAACGTTGCCGTCGTGCTTTTGTTTTGCTAAAGATTTTGGTTATATTTTAGTACAGAATTTTGTTTGTGTTCCGTAGTCTTAAAATATCTAAATAGGTATTACTCAACTTTTTTTTTTGAATTTGCGTTGTTTAGAGTAACAAAAATCTAAGTTTTTCATAACTTTTTTGCAAAACGTTTTGTGTTGGCAAATGCCGCGGGAAAATCATGGCAAGGGAATGCATCGTAAATGATTACGGAATGTGCCCGAACGGGACGGAGATATTGCAGTCGAATTGCCGCTCAGTCTGTTAGACAGAGATCAAATATTGAATATCGCGTGGCTCGCTAAAAAGGGTTACGTCACGGCGTTTTCCTTCTGGAAAATGCGCTATTCGTGATCGCTTTAGGGTAGAAATTCCAGTTACAGTTGGGTAGAATACGCCGTATCGGGTTGTGGAGCGAAGGTCGAGAGGGCGGGGGGCTCGGTGGCTCTCAACTGTGGCAGATAATCAATATCCGCTTGGCTTGTGGACACTATAATAATATACGTTATTTTATAGCTGCGTTGTTCCAGCGCCTGTCGTGCCTTATTCGCCATCTCGTTTCATCTAAAATGGTTAGTGGAGTATATTCGGTAAATGATAAGTGTGAGAAAGTATTTATCACTACAATGAAGCGTGGGTAATTATATATAATCTACTTGGGGCAGAGGCGATACGGTATGGTACGGGTAGGGCACGACACAGGGTAGTGCTGCGTCGCGCGTGCCTGGCGGGACATTAGGGTATTTACACACGGCGACATTTTCACGGACGGTACGAACGCGATGAAGTTGCTAGTACTCGTATAAGTAGAAATAAACGAATCACCGAAACCTTCTCCCCGATTGTGTAAGGAAATCGTAATTGTTTGTCAAGCGTATAATTCGACCTGTTTAAGGAGTTCATAGATGCCTGCACGTCTTAAAGCATGTATGAACTCCATAAACAGTTAATTCGAATAATACGTTTCAAGCTGTCAAATGATTACGATTTGCTTAGACAATTGGGCCTCTGGTCAGCGAAACGCGTAAGTATCGCGCTTTGCCCGGCGTTTTAGACGTGAACCCGAGTTAGATTTTTTACTCATACTCGTAATACTCGTGTGCTCGTATTACGATTTCATCGCTTTCGCGGTAACAACGTATTAAACCATTCTCCATGCAAAGCGCGTTCCTTACGCGTTTCAGCGTAGTATACTTAGGTACATTATCTTGGAACGCCGTTTGCAATGCTGTTGACGTGCGTTTATAAAACGCGCGTTGAATGCATGTGAAAACGTAGTCTTATTGTGCAAAAGGCATTTATACGCTGCTCAAAAGGACGTCTTGCGGTAATAAAGGGGACATACTACCATCGCTTAAAGCAGTATTATTTTAAAATGCCAGTTTTATATGACGAACTGTAATGCCCTTAAAATAAGGATTATATTTCAGAATATTGAAATAATACTGTGTGTTTAAGCGTTGATAGTAACCCCCTAGTAGCGCGTTTTGTGAACGTTCTACATCTGCGTGGGAGATATATTATATTATTAAAGTGCGCAATACATATAGATCAATGAGAGCAATGGAACAGAGTGTCTGTTCCATTGCATTGCTGTTCTCTCATAGCCCGATGGGACAGCAAACCGACACGACCAGGCGAGCGGTCAGGCGATCAGGGTGATGCAATGCAGTCAGCGACAGCATCGCAACTGTTTGGCGACTCGTGGCCACTTTGCAACTGTATCACTAGTCACTACTGTATCGGCCCTTACAGAATGTTTATTGTATTGACGGTATTGGGGTTGTGTTTGACCGGCCTCACGCGATGTGGGCTACACTTCTTCATTAGCGACCGAATCGAGTGCTATGTGGCACTTGATTGACTAATCTGATAGAGGTCGCCATATCTATCCTATTTATTGAACAATAATATTATATTTATAGATAGTTGCACATCAGGCTGTTCTTTATACGCCTTACTTTGACTAGCGCGTTTTGAACCCTCATAGATAGTTTTATTTTCAAGATAACCACTAATCTACCGTAATTGATCATTTTTTATCACTATTTATTCTTATTTGGTTGTTAAATTGAACACTTATTACATTTTATATTGAATAGATGATTGACTTTGACTTTGAACAGACCAAGGGTATTTTCAATTTTTTTTGGTTGATTTTAGTGGCCCCATTTAGAACAATATTTTACTAGTTCGGTACGGTTTATGGCGATTGAAGAAAATATACCATCACCTCGAAAAAAATATGATTCGCCTCGGCTTCACACGGATAGGACGTGGTAAATGCACGGGTAGGTGCACTTATCATCATAATAGTCCATACTCACACACACAGGTTTTACAAACCCCTTTTTTTAGAAATTTTTGAGAGGAACAATTCCACCATACATGGTTTTCGTGTAACTTTTACTATTTACGCAGCGCACGCCACGGAAGCTCTCAGATAAGACGATTTCTTCTGACATAATTCACATTATTGGAATTTTCGTAGGGATCTCTAATTTTTTTGAAAATAAAATATAGCCTATGTTACTCGCTGATAAAGTAGTTTTCTAGAAGTGAAAGAATTTTTAAAATCGGTTGAGCAGTTTTTGAGTTTATCCATTACAAACAAACAAAAAATCAAACGAATCTTTCCTCTTTATAATATTACCAATTAATAGTATCTTTGCTTTAGTCGCCAAAGGAAAATTTTCAGTTAAATTCTCTCAATATTTCAGTCATTAATAAACATGGCATTGATTTGATATTCCCCCTCTATTACATGACCATGCAAAGTGTTTTGAAATAGTAATGGAAACATAATTCAATTGGGCCCCGTTCATAAAATGAGAAAAAACAAGTTCATAGGAGCAGACTGGAATGGGCTGGATCGAAAAGGCACAGCTCTAAACTTAGGGCAAAAACACACTAGTGACCGGACAAGACTTAACGTCCGCCCGAAATGTCCACCTCCTTATCTTTTATATACATACTAGTGAATTGAGGTTATTTTGTTCCCGCGGGGAATCTTTAATTTTCCGGGATAAAAGTAGCCTATGTGTTATTCCAGACTATCTCTGTGCCAAATTTCATCCAGATCCGTTCAGCCGTTGAGGCATGATTGAGTCCATCCATCCCAACTTTCACATTTATAATATTAGTATAGATAATATTATTTTATTTAAGTAAATTGTAAAACAATTACTTTATTCACACAATTACACGATGTTATGATAGGAAAGAAAAAACTTTTACTAACGAGCATCGCCACATTATAAGTACCTACCTACCATGTTTTTATCCCGGCGTCTCCAATATCTGAACATCTAGTTTCTATACTGCTCAAGTGACAGAAGCGCTGGGATAACAGCTGATATCAGAACTATGCAGTGTGGCAAAAAGCGAAAAAGGTAGGTACCAGCACAGCATATTGCTGTATGCCTTGCTTGTATATACACAAGGGCCTAATGATAATGCAAATGTAATGTGTAATGCGTGTTACTTGCTATATTAGATATTATTATGTTATCTGAAAAATAATTTTATTTAGCTAAAATAGCAACGCTTCTCTTCGATCCTACCTGTAAGTACCTATATTAAGCGGTATAGTAACTCTTTTTTTCGAGCGTACCTACTTGGACGGCGGCAGACGCTTCCTGTAAAGTCAGCTAATTCTTTGTTTTACTATCAAGCTCAGATTAGTAACTGTGTGTAAATAAATTACCAAGTATCGATTTATTAACGACGCATGGACGTTATTCGATGAATAGCGTGTAATCGCCGATGGGTATTGTTTGCTTAGGTTTCTCCCCATAGTTTATCAATTCTGGGTGTCGAACTGTCGATCAATAACTTAATCAGGTACTTCATGGTGATACGATTATTTCTTATGGGCATTTAGTATCGACTGTTTTTAGTCTATTGTTTTGTATCGAAGTTAGAGTGAGTAGGAATACCTATGGTTTGGCTAGATTTTGTTTGGTGGGAGGCTTCCCATAGGGAGGTGGGAGGCCCATACTAGTGACCTGACATTAGCTAAGAACAGGTTCTCAAGTGTATGGCCAATCTATGGTAAAACCGGTCTTAAACATAGATTGACTAATACTTGAGAATATGTTCTTATATTGGATAGAAGCAGGCGCTACTTTGCGGAAGTCCATAATAACTTTCTGGATATTGAATCGAAGCAGGCGTTACTTTGCGGAAGTCAAGATAATGAATGAACCAGAAGCTTAATTCGCTATAATCCGCCACGGTAGACAAATCTATGTGGTGCAGTGCGTGTCTTCCACCGACAGCATGCGAACACCCACCACCCAGCAATTCGCACCGGCACAGCACCACACCACACAAATCCTCCAAATCACTCTCTACGTACGTTTCACTCCGAAACGTGAGCATCCTCAGATGCGGAACTTTCTGGATGTTCTTATATACGGTCTATATCAGTTTATTAATACGAGTCTTGGACTGCATAAATCATTCATCGCTTACCATCATGTGAGATTGCAGCCAAGGGCCGACTTGTGGAATAAAAAAAACATCTTTATGATGCCCCGGTTGGTGTTCGAGTGATACGCTTATTACGCGCTTGGTCCAGGGGGTCTACTCTCTTTTTCTAAAACGAAACTTCGCAAACGAACGTAATTAGTCTGTTATTAGACCCACACAAAATCGTTCAATCCAATCGGTCACGAAAATTTTCTATGGATCCGTACTTCGTCTGCGTGTACGAAAACGAAATAGAGAAGAGCATAGAGATAATATTATGTAGGAGAGGAGTTAACGAAATTTCGTTCGTTTGTTTGCGAAGTTTCGTTTTAGAGAAAGAGAGTAGACCCCCAGGATCTAAGATCGTGTCGCGTAGAGATGTTGGTGTGTATTCATGTCTTTGCTTGCACATTGGATAGCGAAAGGGTGGGTGGTGCATGCTCACCGGTACCCTACAGCTCTACAGATTTATCCAGAGCAATATTATGAACGTGAAAGTATTTCTGTCTGTCTGTCTGCTATATTTCACGGCCCATCTGTTTAACTGGTTTTTACTAAATTTGGTACAAAGGTAAGTTGTATCTAAGTGTATGTGTAAGGGAAGGAAATAGGCTATTTTTTATCCCAGAAAATCAAAGAGTTCCCATGGGATTTTAGGAAAACCTAAATGCAGGCGGATGAAGCCGTGGGCAACATTTCTAGTAGGGTTTTTTATGAACTTGATATTATTTAGCTGTAAAATTCGAACTAATGGACGTGATAGTTATACGTAAGTATACCTAAGACAAAGGCAGTCCTTTCATGTCTCATGTTATAACAAAGTCGGGAACTCTATGCACAGTTAACTTGTATAGTAACTTAATTATAAGCTTCAAGTTAGTTGAGATCAAATGTGGTAAGTACATCAGATAGGACAGATACCTACATCAATTTAGTGTAGGTATGTAAATACAAATAGCATTGTATCGAATACCTACCTATTTAATAAACCCATGTATTGAAAATTATGTTATGGATGAAAGCGAGCATATAATTATGTAGCACACCCTATTACTGCCGGTCATTGAATACGAATACAGTTGATATTATAAGTAATTAATACTTGCAAATTGGTATTGGACAATATCGGAATATTACGTCGTGTATTCCGATTTTCAAAACGTTACATGAGTAGGTACTTAATTATTTTAGGAAGGTCTGTTCTATGCATAATATTATATTTAAAACAAATATTAGCTCTTTAAATTACTTGAATTCACCTTTTTGTTCAAATCAAATCCTATACTATGGTAGGTAATCAATTATTATTGCTCTATGGTTAATTATGCCATTAAAAGATCAGTGACCACACTATTATGGACACAAAAATATATTTGTCCTTAATAGTGTGTCGCTCTACTTGTTATTCACTTTAATAGAGCGCGCATACTCGTTGACAGGACAAAATATCATTCCCTCCAACGCTGACGTTTCCTGATTTCTCCGGTCTAGCCGTAGAGTTTTCACTCTAACTTTGAGCTTTACAATACAAGAATATACAATTAGTTAACAATAAAAGTCAAAAACAAACAATAAAATAAAAGGTAGAAAACAATAAAAGCTCCGATTAGTCAACAATAAAATGAAGAATTATGTAATAATCCGGAAATGGAAAAGCTCACGAGGAGTCATGGGAAATCCGACAAAAGCTTACCTTTATTTGCAAATAAAATTCGCTGCCTGTTAGGTAGGTACATTTTCATTCCACTCCTTTTTTGAAGTCAGTTAAAAATCACAGCCATTTTTACGTCAGTTGCTCAACTAAATCCTTATTTACCCGCAGGAGGGCGCTCAACAAACTTATTTTTTCAATTAAGCTGGACAGAGTGCATGTTCCCCTCGCCACGTGCGCGCACCCCCGACGTATTTCATCCCTCAGTGTATTGACCTACGGATTGTTCATCAATTTATGAATCATCCCGCCAATGACACTTTCACTGTACAATGAGAATGTCGTACTAATATTATAAATGCGAAAGTTTGAATGGATGGATGTTTGTCACGCCAGAACGGCTGAATTTGGAACAGAGATATATTATAGTCTGGAATAACACCTTTATGTTTACTACTTATGGCTACTTTTTATGTTTTTATGACTTAATTAATTAATTGTGCTATAATGCAGAAAAGTCATCATCACTGCTGACAAGGCTGCGCTCAAGTACCTACCGCATCCTGAACATGTTTGCGAGGAAGATGGACTCACCCATGCTTGAACACTTTGTTCAGGTGTTGCTGAGGCCACAATTATAATGTCAAATGTTGTATAATTCGTCTTTTTTCCACTGTTGCGTGCGTAACTAACAATGGGGCTGATTCTGTAGTGCACAATCTCTAAATTAAACTAAAATTAGAGCATTACAAATATTGCTAACCCTTTCATAATACTCCCTACGGAAAGGGGCAGAACTAGATTTAAAGCTGCCATTTTAGTTTAGTTTAGAGATTGTGTTATACATAATTGGCCACATTATCTAGTTTTTAAGATTTAAATTGTATGGATACTAATACACTGAGCTCCAGTTGCTCGAAATAAAGATTATTTGTTTATTATTATTTATTTATCCCGGAAAACCAAAGAGTTCCAGTGGAGACCAAAAAAACTTACACCACGCGGATGAAGTCGCGGGCATCAGCTAGTTATTACTATAATCTACTAGAATAAGTTGGTACCCGCGATTTCGTCAGCGTAGATTCAGGTTTTCAAAAATCCCGTGGGACCTCTTAAGTTTTCCGGGATAAAAACTATGTCACTCTCTAAATCTTTAACGATATCCCCAACAGAGCAAAGGATCTACGTGATTTTTTCATGGGTATAGTTGAGGACCTGGAGAGTGCCATAGGCTACTTTCTATCCTGGAAAAGAGTTCCTGTGGGAATTGAAAACTTATTAAACGCGGATGAAATCGCGGGAATCAGCTAGTTTATAATAAAAGTTTGGATTAATCTGTGGGATTAGCGGAAAAGTGGGGATAATTATTATGGTACTGAGTACTGACTATAAGATACTCGATAGAGTCTATCTAGTGATAGCTCAAAGCTGAAAGTGCAAAATGGCGGGAAATTAAAAAAATAGGTCTGGTATCCCCAAATGTACCTACTAGATTAATTTTGTTTAGACTTGAGTTTTGTATTTGCTAGTGTTGCTTATTTAAAATTCCGACCCTTGGCTTTTAGTACTAGTTACTACATCATACAATACAGTAAAGTTACGTTCAGTGAAAATGACGTCAAGTTTGTTTACACATTATCGATCTACCTATCTGGAAACGAGTGGATTAGTTGCGGCTAGGGTTGCCATCCGTCCGGGTTTCCCCGGATTTGTCCTAGTTTAAAGGACGTCCGGGAAGCGTCCGGGTGAGGTATCATATTTGTAGTCCGGGTTTAAAAAATTTCAAGTCACCGGTCGCCGCCGGGAGGCCCGTGCGAAAGAATAATATTAAGTTGATTTATATTACCTACCTAATTAAAACTATTTTTGAAGTGAAAACTTTTGAAGTGATAAAGTTTCTTTACGTTGAGCACTTTTTGGTAGGGGGTAAACTTGTGGATTCGCGTCACCAACACCGTCACCGACACCTCGCTGCCCATGCTCGCGTTGTTACGAAGACAATATGTCATAAATATTTCAAATTTGAATACTAAAATTCTAAGTTAACTTATAAGTTTTCACTTCTATCGGCAGTCCCAATGACTGGCATTTTTTAAAATTTCATTTAGTATCTTTATAAAACACACTGTTGACATGTTCGGGTTCTAAGCTCCAAAATCCGGGGTTTTCATGCTTCTTGTCCTGGTTGACGGATTCTAGAGATGACAACCCTAGTTGCGGCGCTTACGGCCGACTACGCCGAAATGGCGGGGAAAGTACCCATAAGGAAAACTATTGTGCACACACAATAAATAAGTGCTAAGTATAAATAATGCTCCTATATTTGATTGTATTATTACGATTAAAAAAGTTCAAGACAAAGCGTTCGAGAGAGAGAGAAATCGAGTTATACTTATTAGTGTTATTAAAATGTACATACCTATGCGAAGTTAACAGAAGTTAAAAACCCTGTAAAACTTGCACAGCTGAGTAGATTAAATAAATACTTTAATAGAGTTATTTGGCTAAATGGAAAATCCTGGAAAATTGGGAAATTCGGGAAAACCTTAAAGTGCTATTTTTTATAGGGTTTTGCATGAACTCGGTTTATTGTTTGGACAGGACAACGTTTATCGGGTCAGCTAGTAGGTATTAATCATACAAAATCATAAATGCGAAAGTGTGTTTGTTTGTAGGTCTTTCAATTACGCCGCAACGGAGCAACGGATCGACTTGATATTTTGCAGGGGTATACTTTGAGGACCTGGATAGTAACATAGGCCAACCCTGTGGGCCAACCCTTTTTATCCCAAAAAATTAAGGAGTTCCCGTGTAAATACACTCGTCAGGCACTTTTACTAAAGCGTATAAGGGTCATTCTCAAACGGCTCAAAAAAGCGTGTCCGGGTCGAAAACCTGTATGAAATATATTGCTAGCCACTTGATAATTTTATGTATGGTAGATATGATCAAAATATTAGGGGGGGCCTATGTCCTTTTTTAGGTAAACATTATGTAAGTTAATTTAAAAAAAGAAAACCGCGGAAATATTGACCTCGGTGCCGTGTCCCGCACCCCATATTGAGTTGAAAATTATTTTTTTTCTTTTTTTCTATAAAATATGCCACTATTTTGCAGGGGCTTACAAGAAACTAGTTAGTTACTAGCTCAAATTATAATATTTATAATCAATAATACGGCTTAGTTGACAACTTACAACAAATTGTTTTCGCGTCCGACGTTTAGAATTGATACCGGTGGCGCGCTCCAATTCTCTTATAACTTCTGTACTTTAATAACTGCGAGAATAGTAGTAAGAGTAAGACAAACTATCCGTCGCGCCGCATCAGTGGTTAAAGGCAACACGTCTGTGCCTCTCTGTGCGTCCCTTTTATTAAGGTAAGTAATCGCTTTCGGTGGCTTGGTATACCCATAAACTTGATTTCGGTGGAACCGTTCTATCCATATCTATTTAAACTACTATTATTTAATTTATACAAATATATATCGTATGAGTGCTAGATTGCAATTAAGGAGGTTATTATTATAAATTTAGGATACTTTTGTAAAAATCTGGGATATTGCTCATTATTTTGATTTCAGTGGGATTGATCTCAGTGTTTTCGGTGCAAATATTTAATCTATTTAGTAAAAAAAGATGGTTGCAAAATTCATTTTTTGATTTTTCCAATTTTTGAGCATGTTTCTAAATGGCGGCTGTATTTTTTATTATTTCACAAGAAAGTATAACTCAAAACGAAAAAATTGCGACCTGAAAGAAGTCTCTACGACAATTTTCCAAAGGAGAATTTTAATTTGAAAAATATTTTTTTGGACCGAAAAACGTGATTATCTCGGAATTCTTTTAACATTTTTATCTGAAAAATTGTGTCAATATTTTAAATACAAAAATGTATACTTTCACCAAGTTTCGTCAAAATAAAATTATTTTTGTGTTAATGAAAAATAAAAAACGATAAAAGTGGTTTTTCGCATTTTTACTCAGAGATTTTGAGGTTATGTGAAAAAACCATTCATACAAAAGTGGTAGATCTTTTTATGATCTACAACTTTTCTATTGTACACTTTTCTTTCCGAAGTCAACTTTCGCCGGAAATCCCAATAATCCAAAATTCCACCCCTTTTCATCGCCCAAATATATCTGGAAAAACCCCTGCTCACGCATTTTTTTTACGTTTATTATATGCCACTTTACCATTTAAAACTGTTCCCATCCTGTTAACAATTTTGTTTTTTTTTCGCTTCAAAATAAGCGACTGGACTGTAAAAAAAAAATTAAAAAAAATATATATATTTATTGACATTATTTATAATGCTTACAGTCATTTTTTTTTATTAACTTTATGACTATGTGTGTTATGATACATCTAAATAGAGACTGTTTTAAGTTCCTACTTTGTTATGGTTACTATTTTTAATTTCATTTAGTATGTCATTTATTTAAAATACATACATAAGTACAAAGTTGATTTTCGTAAATTTTCCTAAATCTAAGTTAAGTAATTAAAGTAGGTATAATAATATTATGTTATGTTGTAAGTAAATATGTTGATAAAATAAAATATTTTATTGTAAAATTAACCTGAAATTCTTTACGTTTAGTCGTCAAAATATTAAATACCTCCATAAATAATTTTATTTTGATTTCGGTGACTAAAATATTGATTTCGGTCATCGCAACCCCCACGGTTGGCAATCCCTGTAATATGGCCGTTTAGCTGTTGTCTACTGCATGATGACCAATTAGAAATCAAACTTCATCAAAGCTTTGCCCAGAATTAAAGAAGGAACTTGAATTGAAGTTACACGTATTTCAGAATCTTTGAATTCCGAACAAAGGAATTTTCAGAAATTTCACCCAAGTGAACGTAGGATGGCGAGGTGAGGTCAGCTAATGTTTTTTGGGAGTTTAATAAAGAAAAATACACGATTGCCAATAAATTGATTGTAAAGTTTATCTACTAATTACCTACCTATCGTAAAAGTTATAAAAACCCCAAGAACTATACAAGCAAATATTTTATCTATTTCAATACATTATAATATCGCTTTTCAAGTTATCGTATTCCGGCTAAAAAAACTCGTTCCTGCAGTCTCAAAAAACACCACTACCGCATTCATGACCTCGAATTGGATTCTTCCGATGTGTTAAATAATATTAACTTAAGGAATAAGTATTAATCGCTAGGAGTGAGGGCTGGTGAATAGTGAATACGGTGGGTCTTCCATCAATTGAAACCCTTCATTCTTTAATGGCAGCGAGGGACACCTTGGAAGTGTGCGCGGGAGCGTTATCTTGATGAAACAGAACGCAGTGGCTTCAAGCGACAATTCACAGATTTTAAAAAAAAATTGTGAAGCACAAAAAGTAATTGCAATGTTACACTTTACGGCTTCGAATAAAAGAATGTCAAATAAAAATTTCAAATATCGAATACCGGACACTTGATCGCCCTTCGCCGATCGTCCCTAGTATATGTTCAAAGCAAGATCCCAGGGCCGCCAGACATTTTCTGAGTAAGAAAATGTGTGCGATATTGTAGCTATGGTACATATTATAGTAGTTAAAAAAAAAATCGTTATGATTTTACGTACCTATACCTACCATCTAAGACCTATAAATTGGGGTCGACCCAAGCTACCGAGTATGCGCACGTTCAATGTACGTATACTATTTAGGGCACATATTTTGTTACTCAGAAAATAAGTAATGGCGGCTCGTAGGATCTTGGACCAAATACGTCTCATGGTTTTGGGGTTAAAAAGTAACCTATGTCCGCCAAAGCGATGAAATGAAGGCATCGGAATGATATTATTTGATATTACCTAATGCAAATTTCTTTGAAAAGATATAAAGAGAGACATTTTCATAATAATTTTATCTTGCTTACATTGAAATGAAAGCAAATATTTTTCCAGTATCGATTGTAGTTGGTGATATCTTCAATTTGCATATTTTAATTGTAACAGGAGGGAGTCCCCGACGAAGTGTGGGATAGGCACCGATTTGCATACATCGCTGGGACGCCCCGCCAACATGTTTCTAACCCTAAAGTTATAGACGGATAACCTGTGTCTTTTTTTAAAGTTTAGATCGAGAAATTTAATAATTTTTCATTTGTCTATCCATTCCATATCCACAGAGATAGCTTGCATCCCTAGTATACGAATGTAAGCAAATTTTTATCTCAGACAATCAGGGTTCAACGGTATTTAAAAATACCAAATTTAAATATTGGATAGAAGCAGGCGTCACTTGGCGGAAGTTCATGGAGATCCATGTTAGCGGAGCCTCCTCAGGAGATGTTGACCCAACAATGCACGATTGTCTTTTACAATCATGCATTGCGGTGCATTACAAAGAACTTTACAATCATGCATTGTTGAGTCAACATCTCCTGAGGGTGGTCCGGGGTCGGAGTGAAACGTACGTTGAGAGCAGGTACTTTGGAAGATTTGTGTGGTGTAGTGTGATGGCGGTGCGTATTGCTGGCTTATTGGGTGGTGCATATCGCAAGCTGGACATTGTACCACATAGATTAAACGCTGTTTTAGCGGAAAATAGCGAATTAATAATAATAATACTCAATAATTACATATTAAACGTCGTGTTTCTTGATTACCAAATTTAGTTTAAGTCAGTTACAACATGGAGGAGGCTTTCCCAAAATCGGGAAGAGTGGCGTGCACATGAGGAGGCCTATGTCCAACAATGGATGAAAAAAAACTAAAAAAGAAGAGAAGAAAGAACACAGTAAAAACGGCTGGCCATCAGTGGACAGACATGTCCACTGATGGCCATCAGTGGACAGACATCTAGTCGCATTTATAGAGACTGTATTGGCAATGTAGAAATGGCATACATTGAAATTGAAAAGGTTATGAGGGCGAAGCACGTCACATGGGCATCGTCACATTGAAAGATAATTCAAAGTTTGCAAATGTCAAGCAAGCCCTAAAAAGTAAACAGAACTTTTTCAGAACCTGCCAGATTTTACAAAGGAACCTTTGTATTTAAACAAAGGAAACAAACAATTTCTACGTTTTCATATTATCTACACGTGACACCTGTAAAAGGAGCGATAGAAAGAAAGTTAGGTTTCACAAAAAGATTTTTTAAGCACAATATTTGCGTCCAAGAATTATCCAAGAACCTCAGTTTTCCTCTTTTTAACCGACTTCCAAAAAAGGAGGAGGTTCTCAATTCGGCGCGTATGTTTTTTTTCACCTCTCATGCTCTAAAAAGATGTCATTATAGCTTAGCGTAGGCGGACTAAAGTTAGCATTTAGGGTCTAGGGATTAAAGTATTTTTTTTTAATAATTGCTGCCGTTATTAAGATAGACGTATAGTAAATGGGTAAGTAAAAATTTATAGTCTATGATTAATATCAACAGCCCAAACTAATGTTACCCATCGTCACCTACGCGTACAGCTCAATGTCTATGGTTCTTAATGTATTTTTTTTAATTCCTTCTTGTTATCAATAAGGAGAAAAATAAAGTCGGTATTTCGGATTGCCGCGAAATCTCTAGAATTTTTATTGTAATTAATACATTTATTTAGATGGATGTTTATTTAATCCATTTCGGATTTCGATGCACAATAGACAGGTACGTAATACAAGGTGAAGGCATTGGGTAAAGTGAATGGGACTATTTATTTGTCAATCATCAAGTGAAAATATAGATCTTACTCCTACTAACATGTAACGACAGAATGGCAAAAAAATAATTAAAAATCGTTATTTATTTTATTTTCTCGCAATCGAAGTGAAAAGTAGAGTGTTTACCACGGGAATAAAAGCCATTCTACTCGACACTATAGCATACCTCGCTACGCTCGATAAGCTAAACATCTCGTATGAAATGGCTCATTTTAGTCCCTTGATGAAAAATCTACTATTATGTAACATCTTCGGTCACTAGAGATCAACTAGTTCGGTAATGATTTACAAACTAGATAATGGGGCTGATTCTGTTGTACACAACCTCTAAAGTAAACTAAAATGACAGCATTAAAAATATTGCTAACCCTTTCATAATACTCTGCAGAAAGGGACAGAACTAGGTTTCGAGGTGTCATTTTAGTTTAGTTTAGAGATTGTGTTATGCTGGTGTGGCACCAAGCCATAAAACAAAATTAGAAGAAGAAGAGATTGTGTTATACAGAATTGGCCACAATGTTTTTGAAGAAACTAAAGCTATTTAAAATTATCAATACATGCCTAAAAAGTTTTAATTTTACGTAGTTTCTTCTGATAATATTTTGGCGAATCGTAAATGGAGAGAAAAATTGAAAGTTGAATGTGGTCTATATCCAAACTGACAATGTTTCATAGTTAATTAGAGAAAAATCATGTAAAAATTAACTAACCGCCTACAATATCTAACGTTTTCATTATTAGAACCTCGAATCCACTACTGCTATTCATATTCCAATCATCGATTCTTAATACGGCGCTAGTCTTGTCATAAACAATGAGGTTAAGTGCTCCGCAAATAGCCGTAGTCTCCCTTCCTTACCTTCCTCGGGTACGGGTTTAAGACTTGGTAAGACACAACGCGCAATGGCAGCCAGCTTGATGGCAGGAAGCAAGGAATGGCAAGGAACACTATGCAATAGGTTTATAATGTTAGAAGGTGATAAGTATTTAGTGTTTATCAATACCAATAAGAAAAGTTTCCTCCGAGCTGATGTTAATACCGGAGACCCGTCTCCGTTATATGCCGGTTCGTTATATGCCCTCGGAAGTTGTAATGTGTGCAGAGAAAACTGTTAGCGTTTTTAGATTACTATGTTGTGACGCAGGGTACGATATGAATTCTTTGGAGGGGGTTTTTTGTAGCGTAGCGCGTTCATCCAAGTATCAATAATGCCTTCAACGTTTGGTGCAGCTCGCAAAATCATCAGTGCAACATCTAAAGTTCTTCACAGACAGAAGCCTGAAAGCCTTGTAGTTCATAATAAGTGGAGCTTTGAGTATAGCTAGTTGAAGCCGATTTGATGTCGCTGCCGTCGGGCCTCGACTACCGTGTTGTGTGTGACCAGGGTTTTAGGCTATTTTAGTGGGCAATATCTAAAGATTTGACGGGAATCGAGAGGAAATTGTGAGCGTGGCAGCAACACGGTCATATTTATTTTAAGATCTAGACATCGATGCTGGATCGAACGCAAATTCTGGTATTATTTGATGTTTCGAAAACATATTTGTCTCAATCGTTCTTGTAGAGCTTATAAATGTTAAAGTGTTTTTGTTACGCCGGAATAGAGCAACGGTAAATTTTGTATGGGTATAATATCTAATTGAAGATCGGAGAGTAGGCTAGAGACAAGCTAATTTTTCATTCCGACATGAAGAATCCCGAAGAATCAGTATAATAGGTACAATCAATATTGTTTCAAGTACCTACCTATATTATAACTTGTCAAAGCCTGTGGACTTCGGCCGCGTGTATTAATTAGGTTTAAAAAAATCCCTGATTAGTCTCCAATTTAGTATAAAGATGCAAAAGCTTCAACAGAGCTACGGATTAAGTCAGTTAAAGACTTGGATGACTGATAACCCGAAAAACCTTGGATTTCTCACGGGATTTACCTACTAAAATTTAAATCCACGCGGACGAAGTCGCGGGCTTCAATAAACACTGTCATGTTGGGGAAGTAGGTTGAGGCCACTAAACTCTTCATTCTATGTTCATATCAAGGTAGATATCGGTATGGCCATGCGTGGCCGAGATTTAGGGTGTATCGGGCGCACCCCCCGATCCGACCAAGCTTTTTCTTGCTCTTTGTGAGGATCACAGAATTTATTAAAGACTGCTAGCGACATCTGTTGCCGGGTGGCAACTTTAGGTAACTACTTCTGTAACCACACGATGCAGATAATTATGTTACTTATTTAAACCTAGGATTCATTAATATATTATGAGACGTGAGCTACTACAGCTTTTTTAGAAAGAAAAAATACGTAAATAAAATTAAATATTTTATATAATATAATACTTAGGTACATTAATAATGATTATTGGATTACAAGTTTAATTTCACTTTATTTATCTATTATTTTTCTTTGTAATAATAATTACATAAAGCATTTGGATTATACTAACAGGGATCAGGTACCCACGGTAAAAGCGAGACTTTTAGCATAAGTAGGTCGCACAACGGCCAACTGAAGCTGAGCTCGGCTTATCCGTAAGATTTTCCCTTGGGGCGAAGAAAATTCATCCAACGGGCAGGCCGAGGGAGGTCTCGTGGAACTGGACGAGGAAAGTTGTACGCGTTCATAACTTATTCACGATACAATGCCTGCACTACGATTTACGAAACAAATAAAACAGCAAATTCCAAAAGTCAACTTTAATGAGAGAAAATAATTGCGACAATGATCATGACTATGATAATGATGTATAACTTCGGATAAGTACGACATACCTACTACCTACGGAGATTGTGTATATCCAGGAGACGGACATATACTTTTTATCCCGGAAAATAAAAGAGTCCCCAAGGGATTTGTGAAACCCAAACCCGCGCAGATGAAGTTGCGGATATTATAGATAGATAGAAACTAGAAAGTATTTATCACACACACACGCAGAAAAAACCCACAAATAAACTTAAAACTGAGATAGTACAGGCCAAGGCGGCCTTATTGCTTGCAACAATCTTTACCAGGCAACCTTTGTTGAGAGAAGTGATAGCAGACATCATCAGGCAGATAGATAAATAAAGATCAGCTTCCTGCTTCGACGCCAACTAGTCGAGACCAAATCGATGATACAGCAATCTCCACCAGGCAATTTCTGGTGAGAGTTGTGATAGTAGGCGTCTTCTAACAGTTAAATAAATAAAGACCAGTTTCCTGCTAAACCATAAGACTCTGTTTAGGGGTCGCTGCCTAAATGCCAACTACTCGTCGAGACCAAATCAATGATACAGCAATCTCCGCCAGGCGATTTTTGGTGAGAGTTGTGATAATAGGCGTCATCTAACAGTTAAATAAATAAAGACCAGCTTCCTGCTAAATCCTAAGACTCTGTTCAGACTTCAGGGGTCGCTACCAAAACACAAACTACTCGTCAATGAGCTCAAGCACGCCACCTCTGTTGATATTGTCGACGAGTCTGGTAGAAGGTGCTTAGTATAACAGCAATGGAATAAAAGCGATGTCGAAATGGTCGGTAGACCACCCAAACGCAGTTAAATGCGCAATCCGCGGTTAACAATGATCCAGCATCTGGTTGGGTTTATATCCGTAATAAATCAGCCGAGTAACGCCAAAAAAATATCTATTAACGAAGTGTCGATCTGGGTCGGTCTGCGTAGGTACCCACTCCATGTTGTATTGATTTTCATGACGATTCCTATATAGATATGATTTTTTTATGACGGAATATGGATTGAACTAAAATTTTAGTGATATTTTTGCAGCAGTCATTTTACTATTGAGCGTGCAATGTGCCTCAAATAAAAGCACCGGTAACCTATATCGGTATGTAGGTAAGTATAAGACATTATTTGAATTATAAATTAGCAGCTGACGATCCGCCTTTGCTTGAAAAAAGTACTTTTTTTAAAGATTCCACTTTTTATTTAAGAGAAGACGATTTGAAATTCATAAAATCCTTTGAAAAATGAAATTTGGCACAAAGACAGATTATAGTCTGGAATATCACATAGGATACTTTTTAACCCGGAAAATCAAAGAGTTCTCGCGGGAACCAAAAAACCTCAGTCCACGCGGACGAAGTTGCGAGCATCAGCTAGTTATGTCATATAATAATTGTGATGCAAGTAAAAACTATGTCTGGAAATAATTTGGAATAGGCAGTTGCCATGCGTCAGTACAAGCTAAATTGGAACGACTGTAAATTAAAGTATACGGAGTGCGTAAATCAATGGAAGATTTACACCTTGGCTGGAAGAATATGTAAACAAAGTCAAAAACAGGCGTGACTATCGGATTCCAGAGATAATAGTTTCCAACAAAAACACGTACGAGTAGATATTATCGATATACAAATATTGTATACTAGCTGATGCCCGCGACTTCGTCCGCGTGGACTAAGTTTTTTCGATTCCCGCGGGAACTCATTAATTTTCCGGGATAAAAAGTAGCCTATGTATGTATGTATGTATGTATGTATGTATATTCTTTATAGCTGATGCCCGCGACTTCGTCCGCGTGGAATAAGTTTTTCAGTTAATTTTCCAGGATAAAAAGTAGCCTATATTATTATCCCACGGTATAATCCCTCTATAATGGTGAAACACGTACTTCTTCATATTTTAACGAAAGCCCAAATGCTGTTTCATGGCTATAACTTGAGAAATTAAGGATTTTCATACAAACTCTCAACCCCTATTTCACCCCTTCGGGGGTGGAATTTTGAAGAACTGTGAAACACATATGTTTTCATTTTCAACCCGCAGCTCATAAATCGAGTTTCATGGCTTTAACTTGAGAAATTAAGGATTTTCATACAAACTCTTAACCCCTATTTCACCTCTTCGGGGGTGGAATTTTGAAAAACTGTGAAACACATATGTTTTCATTTTCAACCCGCAGCTCATATATCAAGTTTCATGGCTATAACTTGAGAAATTAAGGACTTTCATACAAACTCTCAACCCCTATTTCACCCCTTTGGGGGTAGAATTTCGGGATAAAAAGTATCCTATGTCCTACCTCGTAGTATGGGCTCAAATCGTGCCAAGTTTCGTTTGAATTCATTAAGTAGTTACGGAGTGATGCGCGGCCAAGATACAGACAGACAGACAGACAGACAGACAGACAGACAGACAGACAAAAATGAAAAAAATTACAGATTTGGCTTCAGTATCGAATAATGAGTGCCCTCCAAAAAAAATTTTCAAAATATCTTCAATGTACAGAATTGGACCTGTTACAGTTTTATTATAAGTATAGATCGATCGATAGACAAATATTGTATAGGTACCTGAATTTTCGAAGCCGAAATTCTTGCTATACCACACACGTTTGTTTCATATTTTCTTAGTTTTAAAATATATATTTTGATTCAATATATTTAAATACTAGCTGATGCCCGCGACTTCGTCCGCGTGGATTGAGGTTTTTCGGTTCCCGCGTGAACTCTTTAATTTTCCGGGATAAAAAGTAGCCTATGTGCTATTCCAGACTATAATCTATCTCTGTGCCAAATTTCATCCAGATCCGTTCATCAGTTGGGGCGTGATTGAGTAACAAACATACATCCATACATCCAAACTTTCGCATTTATAATATTTATTTGATTACATAATTGAAAATATTTTTTACCATAGTAAGTAGGTACTTACTTATGCAAAGTATTTTGCATACCGTAATTTTCAAATGATATTTGAAAAATAGTGGTCGTTTGTAGTTCAAATTAAAATAAGATACATACATACAAGACACGCACAGACACACAGCACAGTGCAAGTTTTTTTAAATACATAATATTTTAGTTTGTTTACGGATCAGGAAGAGCGAAGACTCCGAGGCACAGGTTTTTCAAACTTACTTTAGGGTAACCGATAAAATTTCGACGACGAAATTTTACGTTTTGACGGCGACGACGCATAATATTTCCTAGAGTAATTTACGATTTAATTTAAGCAAGTTCCAATTAGATAAATCTATTACGTCACTATTTTCATAACTAGAAGCTTCGCAAATTAGCGTAAAGAGATACACAGCGGGTGTCCACGATGTACTAAAAGCAGTTATGTAAGCCGATTCGAAAACCCAATAACATCTAAAATTACTAAAATAAAAGAAAACAAATTCGAAGCTAGAACAACATGCAACGTTACGGTGCCGACTATAAGATAAACATGATTGATCCAGAAATAACGATCAAGGCATTTCGATTGCTACTGTGTCGATTTTCACCCAAAAATTTAGTGTCTTCCTATTTATTCTGTTCTAATGTACCTATTAATTCTAATGAATATAAACATTTAGGTGGAATATGTAGACACGCTAGATAAGTGCAAAGTTGGTAGGTAAGTATAATTATATTAGGGCGGACATGCACACGACATTATTAAACACACTAGGGTCAATTCTTTTTTCTCTGGCTGGCAAAAAGTCCGCATGGGCACTTTTATGGAGCTGCACAAACCAGCGCGATACGACGAAACGTGATGTCCTCCCGACCGAATTTCGGCCACGGCGGCCAATCTCCAGAGAGATTAGCCATCTGCGCGGGAGCACAAGTGTGTGCGCAAACACAGGTGCACACTCTGTTCCTTTACTCTCATAGCCCGCTGGGACGGAAAATCCGACACGACCGGAGAGAGATCAGGCGCAGGACCGACGGCTTAACGTGCTCTCCGAGGCACGGGGGTGTAACACCGCCAACTTCCTAACTCCGGGGTAGTACTGAGAATTTCTTGTCAGAAAAACCCAGTAGGTACTTATTGTGACCCGACCCGGGACTCGAACCCGGGACCTCGAACGAAACGTACTTTCCATACGACGCCTACGACGCCCACGTTTCGCGCGGAAGTTTTGTCCAGTCCGTCCGTCCAACTCTATAGACGTCCGTTTTCGCGGCCTATCGGATTTCAGCGTTATATATATGTAATAACTAGCTAATGCCCGCGACTTCGTCCGCGTGGTTTAAGTTTTTTTCCCCACAGGGACTCCTTAATTTTCTGGTTTAAAAAGTAGCCTGTCACTCTCCAGGTCCTCAAGTATACTCATGCAATCACGTTGATCCGTTGCTCTGTTGCGGTGTGATTGAAGGACACACTCTATATTTCACCCCTTTGGGGGTCGAATTTTCAAAATGGTGAAACACGTAAGATACTCTTGCATATATCTAACTGAAAGCCCAAATGCTAAGTTTCATGGCTATAACTTGAGAAATGAAGGACTTTCATACAAACTTTTAACCCCTATTTTACCCCGTGGGGGTGGAATTTTGAAAAACTGTGACACACATACTTCTTTATTTATTACTGTAAGCCAAAATACCTAGTTTCGTTGATATAACTTGAGAAATATCTTGAGAAATGAAGGACTTTCATACAAACTTTCATCCCCTATTTCACTCCTTCGGGGGTAGAAATTTCAAAAACTGTGAAACACTTTTTTACCCGTAGCTTGTAAACCAAGTTTCATGGATATAACTTGAGAAATGACGGAGTTTCATACAAACTTTCAACCCCTATTTCATCCTCTTAGGGGTGGAATTTTCAAAAATCCTTTCTTAGCGGATGCCTACGTTATAATAGCTATCTGAGTGCAAAATTTCAGCCCGATCCCATCAGTGGTTAGAGCTGTGCGTTGATAGATCAGTCAGTCAGTCAGTCAGTCAGTCAGTCACCTTTGCCTTTTAAATAATATTTAGATTAAACAGTTACGTTCTGAAAAAGAAAATTTTCAGGGGTATATTTTATTGTAAGCTACTCGACACAAGATGGCAGCACTTGGTTCGTTGAAGCCATGTTGAAACCTTAGTTAATAGATAATAATATTTGTACTTCGTAGCATTTTGTGCATTGAGCATGATTGAGAGCATTGTGTGTCAAAATACTCTTAATTACATGAGTAATTATGAGTAGGTATTTTGAAATTAGTTTTTTTAAATTGATTTTAATTATAAAAATAATTGTACCTACCTACTTAATATTATGATGACACACGTACTTATCACTAACATTTTCATTTCCACGCCAAACTGCATCGAAGTGAAAAGTTAATGTGTAAGTAGCATGGTCCTAAAACTCATTTTACACATCAAATAAATATTATAAATGCGAAAGTTTGGATGGATGGATGTATGGATGTATGTTTGTTACTCAATCACGCTCCAACGGATGAACGGATCTGGATGAAATTTGGCACAGAGATAGATTATAGTCTGGAATAGCACATAGGCTACTTTTTATCCCGGAAAATTAAAGAGTTCCCGCGGGAACCGAAAAACCTCAATCCACGCGGACGAAGTCGCGGGCATCAGCTAGTTTACAATATGTTTACAATTATTAGTATTTTGTTGATAAATGGTTTTCAATTTTTAATAGTAGGTGAGTATTGAGTAGGTAACTATTTAAATATGTAGTTGTAGAGCATATAAAATACGTAGGTTCATCATTAATAGGTACCTGCCTACGAAGGCATTAAGTTGTTTTGAAGTCGATTACCTACAATAAATTATTATGCCTACTTACGTATTATGAAAATTAGTTCTTTATTTAAAATGATGTCCATTCTAATCTCGCTAAGTCGAGGAAACAAGTCAAGTAGCATACGGTGGCGGCTGCCGGCTAATTTGCTATCATAGCGTGCAAAGTTGAAGAGTCACCCGGCTGCATACGTCATTCAAACAGCGCGCGCTATTTTTTATTTTAATATAACTCTGTCTACTTACTACTGCCGACGACGCTCCACTTGCTGATATAAAAAGCCAATATCAACTTTAACGTAGTTGAGATTGCCCGCATTATCTCATGATTATCGCGTGTCAAAACATCGCCACGCTCGCGATACTTCGCGTGTAATCTGATAAACGATGTACGCTGCACGCTTCGCGCTTTTCCATTGTCCTTTTCTCGCCTATACTTTGTGCATTGTTCTGTCCTATTCTGCGGGTCATCCATTTCATTCATGCGCGGTACACCTCGGCGGGCGCGCTGTTTACAGACACAAACAAACTGTACACTGCAAACCGCTTAGCTTTATGTACGAGACCGTGAAAGTGATACAGTCAAGTGTTTCCGTCTCTCTCTGGGAGCCGAGCAGTTAGTTCGGGGAGGTCGGATAGATGTCGCTAGGCGTATTTTCGTAGCCTGTGCTGTGTTATAAATGTCACAATAAATTTGGGCGCGACGTTGCCGGACTTCGCCACCCGATGTGGTGGCGGGTGCGCGTTTTATAAGACGTGCCAACGCCATGGTAGTGTCTACAGAGATGTTATGACGGGGGCACAAAGGTTAATTTGGGTTAAGCGGGTTGCAGGTATAAGTTGGCCCGAATGTGTGAGCGTCTCGTAAACGTAACGAGCGTGGTGCACACACGTACGCGAACTGTCAGTAGCTAATGCGAGCGATGCGCTGTGATCGCTTATTGTGGTGCAGCGTGTCCGCGCGGTTTATAGCATTTAATTCGTTATTGATTTGTTTGTCTGTTTACTTTATTATTTTATGTTAAATATGTCCATAATGTACCAAGGTTATCTTATCATGATTCGTTTTATTAAGTACCGTATATTGTAAATATAAAAATTTAGCTAAATATATTTTAGTAGGCACTTTATTTTATTACTAATCAACATAAAATTATTTTATTAATAATAAAAATGGTTAAAACTTCATCGATTATTTATTTATTTTAAGGTACCTACATAAGTACTTACCTATTTCTCAAATTAGTTTTTTGACGAAATTCAGATTAGGTAATATTTTATGCATATTTTTATAATAAAATGTTATGTACTTTATTTAAAAATTGTAATAGATTTAAGGTGTAAGCAAGTAAAAAGTTAAAAAAAATCTTAACCAAAGAGTAGGAGCAAAATTGACAAACTGACATGTGCCTAAACATGGTAATTCACGCCGCATTCTTCGATACACAGCCGGAACCGTTGCGGCTTACACACTTACAAAACATATTCTCATTGCCTCAATACCCGTTTTAATACAACCCGATAGCACTTAATACCAGCGTATTAAAGTCCAAAATCTTCAAATCACGATCTGTATCACACACTTGCTTAAACGTCGTATGTGTTCAGTAGTGGACGCAATGTGTACATTGACGCATATTGTACCCACTGTTATAAATGAAATGTATAGCTTTCACGGGGGCACACAACTGTATTTTAATGTTTTATCAGCTTTACTGCATACGAATTTGAAACGTAGTAGACGATTAATACGGTTAGTTTTCATTATTCAGTGGAAATATGAACTTATTTCGTTTTGTGTACGCTAAGGTGTTAGTTGTTGGTAAATGCGTGACTTGTTATTGTGTGTATTAGGTTACTTTAATCACAATTTGGAGTGGGCCGCGATATGGCTTTGGAAGTGATGACCTAGCAACAGGGTTAAATTGAATTGTTTTATTGACTTTTTTAATTCGGTGGATTTACTTTTAGTTTGATATGTACCGCTTGTGAATATACTTAATTTACTTACATGTAAGTAGGTAGGTATGCTTAGGTACTTAATTCCGCTTTGACCTTTACCTCTCCACTGTGCCTTGGAAAGCATGTAAGAGCTCCTACACACTAGCGTTTTTCCAGCGAAAGAGTTCGTCGAATCTATGCGCAACGCAGACACTAGCGACGGTTAGTTGCATTAATTGTATATTTGGCAACAAGTCCAATCAGCTACTTTTTTAAACCGTCAAATCGCGCGTTTAGTACTGTATGGGACGTTGTATGCAATACATACGTGTGTGACGTCATCCATATCCGACGCACTTTTTTACTTTAATCGATAGTTTCAATGGCAACCCTAAAACTAACAGGGGACGTGGATTACGTCTTTTGGAAGATCCTCTATTTAATAATATCTAACTAAAAAATAATTTATTTTTATTATAGGCAACATTTTAATTTCGACCGCATCTGATTATGTTTGCAAGGTCTTGGAAAAAAAACAAGCAGGTACCTAACAAGTAACGTGATGCGATTATACAAGACGTCGTCGTGCCTACGCAACGCGTTACGTTTTCGCGACGCCTGCGTTGCGCATAGGTTAGAGTTCGACGAACGCGTACGCTGGAGAAACGCTAGTGTGTAGAGTGGTCGTTTCACTTATCGCTAACACTGATAATTATTATCGTAGAATTATTTATCGTAATTCGAAATTGTACACTCCTTGTCGTGCCGAACAAAATATTACGATCAAGAAAAATTTCAGTGATGTCGTGATCAATGGAAGGGTTCACAGTCACACACTTAGGAGAGAATATAGGAAACTAGGTGATGCCCGCGTCTTCGTCTTGGGTTTATGATTTTTAAAAATCTCGTCGGAACTCTGTGATTTTCCGGTATAAAATGTAGCCTAAGTTAAATAGGCCTGGAAAGCGTCGCGCAGCAGAGCAGATACCTACGCCACTGTTAATATTTATTAAGCAGTTTTCTATTTTTATGAGACTGACAGACAGACACTCTTCCATATTAATATAATCTGTATTAGTATGGGTAAAGAGGATAGTTGGTTTAGCTGTAGTAAGCGGCAGCCGAGTAAATTAGAGAAAGACAGGGTTGTAACTAAGAGTTGTACCGACACGTCAGAAAGAATTGTAGAGATATGGCCCAGCGAAAATTTATTGATGATAGGTTTAATGTATTTTATTTTGGATGGATGTTAACTGGTTGGAATAGAGCGTGAAGGCTTAAGGTTAGTAACAGCTACTCTTGTTTTTTTCCGCTGGGCCTACCACCACCACCGTCCACCACCACTGCAGCCCAATAACGTCCCACTGCTGGGCACAGGCCTCTGCTCTCATAGGAGAGAGGGAATTAGACCACGCTGCGCGCTAATGCGGGTTGGCGGGCTCGGAGCTCTACACGTAGTATTATTATAATTATTTTGTGCCCCTACTCCGTAGTCCGTAAGTACAGCCGTTTTAAGACATAAGTTTTCTCTAGTAGGTATAGTTTTCAGTATAATAGGCTTAGTGTATCTGTTTTCAAACAAAAATAAATAACATACAAATTATGATAACGCTGCGAAAATTGCCGCAGTCCGCATGCCCGTCCTATGTAACGAATGGACACTCATGACATAGCCATATCGCGTAGTGTCGAGGCGGTTATGGCAGTTCGATCGAAGATCATTTTACCAGACGTGCGTTCCAACTTCCAACCCTTATACAGGATTACTTAATAATGCAAATAACCTCATAAGGGCAATTTCTCTACATAATACGAAAAAAATAATTATTACAACATTTAAAAAAAAAACAATATATATCTATTACGAAGAAGATTTTTTTAAACGTTTCACTCTACGCTCTAGATACCCTTCAGAGGTATCTAGAATTTGTATATTATAGAATAGATCTAGAACATCCTATCGAAAAATCTGAAAAAAAAAACTGATTTCTTGCGAAGTAATGTCCATATTGTACCATCGTGCGCAGTAACCTGGAATGCTGCTCTGCGACTGTTGTGATGCATATCGTCCGTACGTAGTGTCCTCCGCGCGCCTTGGTATCTGCCTTGGTGTTGGTTGACTCTTTGTTTTTCATCATGTACTTTCTTATTATAACTATTTTATCTATAAAAAGCTATATTATATAACTATATACAGATTATACCTGAATCGTTATGTAGGTAATAGTGACCATATAAATAACACGGCAGTTGAACCGAGAAATATATATTTTTTATGTATGTGTAACATATTGTATTAATTAATGATTCAAAATTGATGATTCAAAAGCACTTGTGAAAGTTTATTTGAATAAAAAACATTTGAATTTTGAATTTTGATGTGTGCAAATGTTTTGGGTTTTAAGTTTTTAACATAGAACCGACCCTATAAACTTATATCTAGTTACCTGAAATGTAATAATTATTACCTGGTTTTTTGTACATAATATTATGTAAATAAATACCCACGAACAAGTTTAGTGTATATCCGTACTTTCGTAGACTGTAGGTCGGTAGACTGTCTGCGAATTTAGGAAAATATAAATTGGTAGATTATGAGTACATGATACATTTTATTTCGAATAATCGATAGTATTGAAATAATTAAATATTAGTAAAATATATTAAGTAATGAGTAAATAAAGCCTTTAAAAACTTTTTTTCAATATCATTATTGTGGATTCCTTGGGAAAGACATCAACGCGCTAATCCCGTTAGTCTATGGACTTAACACGTACGAATTATGCATCGATGGTACAAATACATTAACTCCACGCGTGTTTACAATTTTAGAGACACTTTCATAAGAACTAGTTATTCGCCTAGGCCTACCAATAATACAGGCGTACAATAGAACTGATTTTTACACATGTTGGGATAAATGGGTTGTCCGGAGGAGATCACTTTTAGTGATAAGACCGCCCTTGCGCACGCTTTGTTTTCTGTTTTTTGTTTATAATTAAGTTATTTCTATGTTATGTGTGGCAATAAAGAATTTATCTATCTCTTTGTATATTTTCCCGAAACAGAGCCACTACGATTGAGTTGCCGATGTAGCACGATCTATGAACACAATTGTAAAGATTGGCAAAGGATAAATCCGAAGACCAAGCTCCGACCAAGCATAGGCTCCGTTGATACGCCCTTTGTTCGGCCTACCAGAAGCGCCAGCTGCAGGTTCAGCAGACCTGCGCATGATTGTAGGAGCTCCGAGATACGTCCAAAATGACGTTATTCAACCAAGACACCAAGAAATATATGTTAGTTACAAAGTCACCCTCAAACTTACATAAATCATATTCATCTTGTAGGTTGACATTGTTGACAATTTATAGAAATAACCTATTCTAGTATTGAATAGTAATGGGTTGATAAATATTTTGGACAGATTATGTTTGTGTGGATGAGGGATTCAGATTGCTTCCACACAATTTTAGCAGTTAAGCTATGTATGGACTTTTGACTTTTTGTACTTAGGTAAACTAAACAAAAATTATAGTTCGATGGCTATCTATTAGTGATCTCCATTTTAATATAATATTAAGTGCTGCTATCCAGACTAATATTATTAATGCGAATGTGAGTTTGTAAGTTTATTCGTTCGTTCGACCGTCCGTCAGTCCGTCCGCTTTGATTGTGCATAGATAATGTGTTATGCTTAACGACTATTACCTATTCTGTGGTTATGCGAACAAAGACATCATCGTAAAATCCCCGGTAATTTTTTTTTAATCAACCTATTTCTTTAATTGAAGTTTCGTGGCACTTAGTTTCTACATCGATAAAGAAAATCTTTGCCTGATGTGGAAAATCTTCAGCTCCTTTTTAATTACTCTTAGATACTTTTCAATTTTACATATTATGCACTAAGCACTTAACTTGATGTTTTGTCTGTATGGATTTAGCTCTTTAAAATTATGTTCTGTGTAAACACTTTTACTGGATAAAACATATTATTATGCCGAATTTCGTTCTAATCCATTAAATAGCTGTTGGGCAAAAGGTAACAAAAGGTTTACATATTATGCACTAAGCACTTAACTTGATGTTTTGTCTGTATGGATTTAGCTCTTTAAAATTATGTTCTGTGTAAACACTTTTACTGGATAAAACATATTATTATGCCGAATTTCGTTCTAATCCATTAAATAGCTGTTGGGCAAAAGGTAACAAAAGGACAGATTGTTAGAGGGAAACTTAAAAACGATTCGTACATGGTATCATTGCCTGATTAATCTAGGTTGGCAACACTGCTCTCGAGCAGTGATGACGATGGCGTAACTCTAGTGACGTGTGTCTGTGTAAATAATTGCTAATTAAAGTATTAAAATGGATAAACCGTGTTTGGATTTAATAAGATGGACAGACAGACAGAAAGCTAGACAGACAGACACACTTTCGTACTTATAATATTAGTAAGGATTTAAGCTTTAGATAAATATCACCATTAAAATATTAATAGTCAAAGTTAAAAAGAAAAAAATAGACGCAGTTAAAATTAAAAAAAAAAACCGAATAGGTAGGCAGTTTATACAAAAGAAGTTTGATTACACATCAGTACTTTCAAGATCCTTTGTTTCTTTGTTGTTTGGTTTTAATTTCTTCTACCTACCTGAGAAACGCAGTAAATATTTAATCTTAACTTAAGAAAAAATAATCATTCATACCGACCTAAAAAAATATATGAAAGTTCTTAATAAGTTTGATTTAATTTACTAGATGACGACTACGACCTCGTCCGCGAGGTTTTGAAAAATTCCGTGGGAACTCTTTGATTTTCCGGGACAATAACCTAAACTTATGCCCTTTTCCAGGATATCTATCTCAAATTTCGTCAAAATTGGTTTAATTTCGCCGTAAACGGTAATTTAACAAGAATACCGTTTACGGCGAAAAAAAATTTTTAATCGCTAATTTTACAAAATCGGTTGGTCGGGAAAGCGTAGTAGCCAGACGGTCGGAAAGCTAGACACGCTTTCGAATTATTAATATAAAGCATGGGTTTACAGGATTGTGTTTGCTTGCTACATCTAAATTCTATATCAGGGACCACAGCAATAGACAGTTTAAAGTAGTAAGTATCTTGTATTTTAGGTTTTGATGTTTGAAGATTTTAAATGATGAAATGCGCCTCTTGCGGCATACGGCACTCATCTGAAATGTGTGATCACTTTTATTTGTATACATTTGAAAAAAAAACATCCAACTGCACAATTATTTAGCAATACGCACTGAAGGCTTCAGAATTACATTATTCATATATTATATCAAAGAAGAAATCAAAAAAGTATAAGATTCATAACAACCAACGTAATAACAATCATCAGGGCGCGAGGATCGTGATGGAAAAATACGGCTATGAAAGGCGGCGACATTTTTTCAGCAAATTACACGCGCGCCAAATCATTACACACCCAAACAGAGTCAAAGAGGCAAACCGAAACACTCGGGAAACTTCCGACCGTTAGAATGAGACGCAAAATCCCCCTATTTACTACGAAAACTCGAATTTTATGGGTGTAGTTACTTCCGAAAAGCGCATACCGCCGATCGATCTGAATTTTGGTATAATAACTTTGGTATATTCATAACGAATATCATAACGATTCTTCTTGATTTCATATTCAAAATGGCGATTGCGCAAATTTTCGTTATGATATTTGTGATTAGGAGCCTAGGAGGTCAAAACACGTTACTATACCAAATTTCAGACTCATCGGCGGTATGCGCTTTTCGGAATTTTATTCGCCACTCTAAATGATTACATCCTTGTTTTTTAAGTCATTCATGGACAAAAACATTATATTTTTCAGTAATTTTTAGTACGAAATCGTTCAAACGTATATGGCTTACAAATCTTGTGACTCGCAAAGTTATTCGAGAAATGAACCAAAAGTATGGGCGTTTTGGTATGAGAAAGGGGAAAAAGGGTGTTTAGGGGTGAGTGGACGGGGGGATGAGAAAGTTATTAATTCTGGAAGCGAGAGGCGCCAGCCTACGGTCTCGACTGCAACAGAGTGGAGGCTTACCTTAGATTCGCTTAATGTTCTTCTGATATCATTATTACGATGCCTGTTTTTTCTTTTCTTCATTTTTGTGTATATGGAAAAGGATATTCTTCATATTTCGCAGTTTATTACGAAATGGGGAGTAGCGGAGAAGTGTAACATACTCCAACTTGCCTAACCCAAACCAAGTCGAAATTCTATGCACGGTCGAGCAACGGATCGACATGATGTTTTTAGCATGGGCATAGTTGAGGACCTGGAGAGTGACATAGGCTACTCTTTATTTCGGAAAATTATGGAATCAAAAAAACTGTTGTCCACTAAGTCGCGAGCATCAGCTAGTACATAATGATTCAGAACGAGATAGGTACCTACCCACCCGTTTACGGCGAGCAAGCGACCCTCGCAAAGAACAGTCTGCGTTTCTCGAGTCCGTGGCGTTTTGCCAAAATGCTTAGAGCACACATACTTACTGTTATAGAATTTATCTCAGTAGGTGCTACAATTATTCGCAGGAACCTATTACAGTCTAAACTTTTCTATAGCTGTTGATCAAGTCGATTCTCTCGGACAAGCTTTGCATGGCGCCTAGGAATTTCATTTTTACACATATTTCTTGTTTATTTACTAAAATAATTTATATTGTGTGGTGCGGAACCCTGTGTGAACGAGTCTAACTCGCACTCAACTAGTTTTTTTTATCAGATTATTATGTTATTTGTTGATTGCTGTGTTGCAGTCTAAGATGGAGTAAGATGTTGTTTTTAATTCGAGGTAACAGTGAAACTTGATACAAAGGAAAATCCCAACTTGAGAACGTTTGAAAGCCGTTCGCCCAAAAGTTTTCCATAATTCGTCTAAGGTCATCTCAGGAACAATATTTTGTTATTAACCTAGTATGTACTAGTTTTGTACAACAATAATTGTATGCTAATGTTTCAGTAGACATCGACACTTGTCACTTATATACTAGCGGTTCGCCCCGAACTGAGACCTCGCGGTATCACAGAGCGCCATCTATTGACATCATTGTGAAGTTCTGTTAAAAATATCATCATCATTAAAAATTAAATAATTTCGTTTCCTTATAATTTTTATCTAACTTTAGGATTTGCTGTTCAAGTACAGGATATAATTCAAATAATTGATCAAGTTTCAGGCTTGAGAGTTCAGAAAATTGAGAGTTCTGAGGTCAACTTTGGACGTTAGAAAATCGCCACTTTGAAAGCCCCCCATTTCGTCAATTTAAGGGGATAAATTAAAAAAAAATATTTTTGGACTCTATTCCTAATTATCTTTAAAATGATATACCGCAACCCTATGTAACGCTTTAAAAATATTTTACTTCGCATTCGCTTCTATGAGAGCCCCCCTGAAATATAGATTTTTATAACTTTTTATGCCATATTCGGCGGGAGGACATTAGTTTACATATTATGTTTAAATTTGAAGTAATTACGTTCAGCAATTCAGAAGTTATAAGGCTCTGACAGACGGACGGACGGACGGACGGACGGACGGACGGACGGACGGACGGGCGGACGGACGGACGGACAAGTGCCAATTCACCCAAGTAGACTCAGAGACCTTCGCTTCGCTCGGTCAATAAACCACGTCTAATAAATTGTGAAATAAAACACCTATCCTACCCATTGAGGTATTATGTAATCCTACCTATTTACTAGTTTCAAAAATTAAACAGTTACATTAATTCATTCGCTAAAACAAATTTATATATTATTTATTGCAGTGTAGCGGTGTAAGTTACAAGTCAGTACAATTATATTATAACAGATCGATCATAAATTGATTCAGAACATAACAAATTGATGTCGAATAATCTAATCATTTTAATATCAATTTATGTATCGATTAGTATCTATGTAATACAATTGACAGTCAACTACGATATCAATAAATATATTAGGCACCTGCCCAAATAATCGTGAACTTACAAAACGGTTCATTTAAAATTGGCTTATACAGACCAATTAAGTATTATTAGAAAAATGTCCAAATACATATTTCACTACAAACATACAAAAAGTTAGTTTCTTTGTCTGCCAGTTGCGACTGTCAGAGTTTTTTACTAACACAGGTTTACCTACTTACCACCGAAAATTTAGCTAGCTATCGATAGATTTAAAAAGTTTATATTATAATAAATTATAATCCACAGGAAGTCAGGAACCAAGGTCCCCACTCCCACCATACTCATTAGTATGAACGATGACTGTTTTTGGTAGGTAGTAAGAAATTGTGGTGCTCCAGAGGACACAGCGCACCATACCGTAGTGGAGTGTGCAGCGTGGGGACCTCAGCGACACATCCTGTCATCGACATTAAGGGGGAGCCTCTCGTTGCCGAGCATCATCCAAGATATGATTGGCAGCAAGACGTGCTGGAACGTGATGACCTCCTTCTGCGAAAATGTTATTGAGCTGAAGGAGGCTGCGGAACGGGAACGAGAGGTGGATACTAACGCTCCACTGATCCGCAGAAGACGACAGGGGGGAAGAAGGCGACGCTTTGCTCACCTTCTCCCGCCTTAGTATAGGTGTTTAGGACCCTATTGTCGGTTTAGCGTCGAGACGTCTCAGTTGAATCCTATACACCTTGGGACCCTGAGACTTCTCTTTTTCTAGACGCGGACTGCTTTCTGCTGGTTTTTTAGTGGGTATTCTGCTTCATCTGTGAGTCCCACATACCCGCCTTGTGCTGGATGCGTAAATGCATTTTTCCAGCAAATAAAAAAAAAAAAAAAAAGTAGTAATAAATTGGCTATATTTGTTAAAATTAATGCAGGTTCTCGACTCTACGTTAAGAGCGAAAACACACTACTATCCACAAACCTGCCAGACACGACAAAACATGTTTACCGTACAATGCAGGCATTTCGAGCTTACATTTTGTCCTGTCCGGTGTACCTAGTGTGTTTTCACCTTTAGAAAGGATTTCAGAAATTCCTGAGCGAAGACGGGGCGCGTTAGGTAGTATGGTAATTGAATTAGAGGTGAAGTATCAGGTATTGCTCCGCATACAATATTAGTCCGGAATTACATTTTGATTAGTGTAGTCTGACCTCGGGCCTTGGGCGCATGGAGCTGTACTCATATCGATCTCGGTAGGTATGAATATTTGAAGGCGACCCGTCCTAGCAAGCTGCTATAGACCGGCGAACATTGTACGGCATTATTTTTAATTTAGGCCGAAAACATACTACGGGCAAAAAAAGTTGTCGGACTGCTATGGACCTTCACAGATTAAAGCGACACGACAAAACGTGTTTCCCAAAGGACGCGGGGGGCGTTTCGCGCGAACGTTTGGTTCTGTCATGTCCGTAGTGTGCTTTCGGCCTGTTGCGTATTCCAATTTGATTTGTGATAAATAGATAGGTGGTGGGTACTGTTAATTGTTCGATATATGAGCAAACCTTTTAGGAAATATCAATAATTGATATCTGGATAGTAAGGGCGTAAACACACTACGAAATTGACAGGACAAATCGCACGCGCCGTATGGGAAACGCGTTTCGCCTTGTCGCAGTAATATCACCTAGGTAATTATCGGCCGGACAAAAAAATGTCCGTAGTGTTTTCGCCCTAATAGTTCCAAAAAAAAAACTTCTATCACAAAATATACTCTCACACAAAGTAACACACTCTTATAATAATTTAGAGCGACTATAGTCAACCTTATCCCTCATGCCTAGTTGTGGAAACCCTACTAATAGACTTAACATTGTAAATAGCCAAAAGTCCGGTCATCATTCAATAGACAATACAGGATGCTACAGGCTTGGAAAAGGACTAGAAAGAAAAGACCAAGAACGAAATGTTGGCCACCCCGTAAAAACATAACACGTTTATTTATACGACTGCCTGAAAAAGGAGTATATTGTTTTCAGGGTTCATTTAAGTATGTATGTGAGTTTGTATATTCCACTATAACTTCTATACGCCTGAACGGATTTTGATGAATGAGGTATCGTTAGAATCCTTAGCTTGTTCCGGGTGACATAGGCTAGTAAAATAAAAAAAAATTGATAGGGTGATCATGGTCCCGCATCAAAGACTAAAGTTGAATTTTTTTTCCAAAATGAGATTAACTATATTGTCATCATCAAGAAAATGATGAGTAGATTCCAAAAATATATAAGACTATATTTCAATATCCAGTGATTCACAAAAAAATATCCTATAACTAGGGCTCCCACACAAAACTGCGAATTCGCATCGCATCGCAAAAATCTGCGAGCTCGCAGGACGCATCGCAAAAACTTCCGATTTGATTCGCATCGCACATTCTTGCGATGTTACGTCACACTTGGTGAACCCATTTTTAGTCCGCTCTGAGACAGCGTGTGGGCAAAGCGCCGCCGTCGTTGTGTGGAAAGATGGCAAACGTTGACGTGGATTTTTTAATAACGTTAATTGAGGAGCGCCCCGTCCTTTGGGACAAATGAAGATATGCTCATTCTGAAATAATCAAAAAATTTATCTTCCTCTGTTCTCAAACCATTGTATTTTCGAATATAATAGATCCCATCAGAGTTCATTATTGTATTAAGTGGATGAACCCAAAATCTTCATTCTTTTCTATATCTATTTAACAGTAACAGCACTGCAACACGCTTCTTTCGATCCATGTCACTACTTCTAAAAACACGTCCAGTACGGTAGACTACCGTCGAGCGTATGGTCACCTGAACCAACGCTTTGCCGCACAAAATCGCATCGCAGTTTTGTGTGGGAGCCCTATGGCAGTCGTATTTTTTAATTCTTTGAGTTGTATTCACTTGTTTGTTTATCTGGAAACGCGACTAAGATTATTTACTGATGGAAAAGTTTTGCAAATTTCCTTTGAGGCTATGTTATTATTTTAGGTGGAAAGTAGTCGCTCTTCGCTTTGTAGCGGTAAGTACGCAACGAACGAGATAGATAGATAGATAGATTAAGATATTTTTACGATCGTACTGGTGGGATAGGTCTGTATCCATATCCATACTTCCATAACCCTAGTCGGTTTCTACATGGCATCGTACCCGAACACTAAATCGCTTGGCATAACATTACCACTTGTAGAAGCTCGCAGGGTATCACTGTTCGTTTAACTCTACCAGGGATAATTAAGATGTATTTATAATCACAGTTGTATGAGGGTCGGTGGGTGGGTGGTGGAGTTGATGGGTGGTATATCTTCAATAATAATCAACGTGGACGCAGTTACGACTGCCCATCCATATTGGAGGTAATTGGATTGTGTCGGGAGTGTATTTGGGTCACCGTTTGCGCTGACCTTTTGTGGACATGTCCGCTCTCACCGAGTGGAAACTTTTAAAAATTAATAGCTTTGATTCTGTACCTACTTTGTTGGTATTTATCTACAATGGATTTTAAACTACGGCTTACGGTACTTTGGCTTTATTGGAGTTAGAATACGTAATTCTGATTTTTTTTTTATTCTACTGCAAGTTAGCCCTTGACTGCGATCTCACCTGATGGTAAGTTACGATGCAGTCTAAGATGGTAGCGGGCTAACCTGTTAGGTTCTAAACTGCATCGTACCGGAACGTGAAATCGCTTGGCGGTACGTCTTTGCCGGTAGGGTGGTAACTAGCCACGGCCGAAGCCTCCCACCAGACAAAAATATCTCTGCGCGAGCAGTTTTGTTTTTTTTTTCTACCGGGGAAATGTATCCAACAAATATTCTTCGGTGCAAAATATTCTACCTATTCTCTTTCCTACCAGTTAACCGACGGAGACGTCTACAGTCTAGACAGAGCAATGCTTCAGGGTGACGCAAAACGGGGGAGCATATTTCCAGGCTGGCAGAATTTTCAGTAGGTACAAAATTCAGTAATTCTCGTACAAAATCATTGACGCAGCGCGCTCCACCTTAGGCTGCATCACTACTTGCTAGGAGGTCTGATTGCAGCCAAGCGCTAGCCTATATATTTAAAAAAAAAAAACATCCTCCATGCATCGTCAAACTCACTGCTGATGGTCGTGATCTTTGCCACGGAGTATCTTCTCTTTCACAATGTTACGCTATCTTGGTCTGTCTGTGGCATGGTGCAGAGCAACGTGGGCAGGTGTGCCGAATGTGGTGCTTATTTGGTCGGCCCAACGCATAGGGCTACGTCCCGTTGGTCTCTTTCCTTCCACTTTGCCCGTTAGTAGCAGTATACCATAAATAAGAATACCATAAATTCAGCCAATCACAACAATCGAGACTGTAACAAAGATTGATGCAGGTTTTACATAATTCGGCTACAGGTGGGCTTGCAGTCTATAATTTGTAGGATTTTTATGGGTGTCGATCTCATTTACACTTACGCTGTGCTGTGTGCTAACATTGTGTGTTGTGTGTGTTTCAAGCTTTAGAAGCTTTTATATGATAACCGTTTTTTTTAACCACTACAAATTAGGCCTTGACTGCAATCTCACCTGTGGGAAGCAATGATGCAGTCTAAGATGGAAGCGGGCTAACCTGTTAGGGGCATCAGGCATGTCACCCATACCCCTAATCGGTTTCTACACGGCATCGTATCGGAACGCTAAATCGCTTGGTGGGCACGTCTTTGCCCTACTACCACTAACTACCCACGGCCGAAGCCTCCTACCAGGCCAGACCAGGGAAATTTCAAAAATTATAAATCCCCAAATTGACCCTGCCGGGGATCGAACCCGGGGCCTTCGCACGTTAAGGCAACAGCGTTTAACACTGCGCCAGGGAGGTCGTCAAAAATGATTGCATATCCCTATCGATAATATGTATTACCAACGATATATGTACGTTGCACAGTAATTGGATTGAATTGAATTGCTACGATGCCCGGAGTTTATTTAGGTCATAGTAGCTGCCTACTGATGTCTGACCTATAATTTTATTAAAAAGCTTTTAAGGTTAAATAGTATTCAAAAATATTATTTTAGTTATTTTAGTATCGTTGCTAGATTTTGCTTTTGATTTTCCGTCACTAATTAAGTTTTTGAAAATCCTTTCAGAGTAAAATTCGTAGTTACTCACCTATCAGTTATTTTTTTAACATTTTGTAGATAAATATTAAGTACTAGATGATGCCCGCGACTTCATCCGCGTGGACTAAGGTTTTCGATTCCCGAGGGAACTCCTTAGTTTTCAGGGATAAAAAGTAGCATATGTCCTTCCCCGGGATACAGCCTATCCCTGCACCAAATTTGATCAAAATCGGTTGAACAGGTGGGCCGTGAAAGCGTAGCAGACAGACAGACACACTTTCGCATTTATAATATTAGTATGGATATGTATTTTATCCAGCCCCCCTAGCATGGGCCGGGACAATTTTCTCCCCGAGGAAAGGATAAAAAAATTATTCCTAAATAAATAAATAAAAACGCTAAATAACGGTGGATAAATAGTCCCCCGAGTCCCCGTGAAATGTCAAACGGGGATAAAATGCTCCTCTCCCCTGTTGCCGTGCTCTGAGAAGTGGATAAGTTAATTTTATCTCTTGTCAGTGGATAAAATCGGGGGATAAAAATTTTATCTCCGGCCCATGCTAGCCCTGCTGTGGTAGCGCTTTATGTCCACAAAGTTTACAGAGGGCAATCATAATTTAAATAAGTAACTAAGTAGAACTAGGCTACACCACCCTCACAGTATTTGTATTAGAATACCGCCATTCACCTACATAAGTTATCGAGGTCAGGCTGGAATAATTAGGGTCTCTCGATTGAAGCGATATGGAGCAGAGCGAAGAGGTGTTTACTGTTTAATGACCAATAGCACCAATAAGTATTTTGAGAAATTATGTCATAAAATTATGTACTTAATACAAAATACTTACCTAATACGTTTTAATAGTACGTTTGTACAGTACCCTTACTCTGAGATTGATCGAATTTAAAATACGGTCTCACTAAGTGAGGTGAATCACATTTGAGTCAAACTAAAATGGACCCAAAAACTCTTGATTTAAAGCCACAAATTCAGTGCAACCGATTCAAATTTCGAAACGTATCGTTTGGAGCGCTAGCTGTGAATGCATACACGAAATTGAGCTCTAACTTAATAAGATTAAGATTCATTTTAGTTTGATGCATATGTAATTCACCTCACTTAGTGAGACCGTATTTTAAATTCGATCAATCTCAGAGTAAGGGTACAGGACGCACTCGAGAGCTTCCGACGAGGAGAGGCTCCGCTCCGGTCCGCTTCAGTGGATAGGTAGGTATCTACCCTTAAGATGAGTAAACGTACAGTCTGTACGACACAAGTTTTCAATATGACGAGTATAGTGAATATGATAAGTATAGTTGCATAGAAAAAAAAAAAAGCCGATGACGTCCCTATATATAGGTTGGCGCTGAGATGACCTCGACTAATATTAAGGCGCGCCTGATGCTGTTGACTTAATACTCAATTTATTTATGAAATGTAGGACATAGTACATGTGTCTCTTAAGTTACGTCATGTTTTGACTCCACCACCGGTTTGGAAAGAAGTTCTACCATTTTGCTGGGCAGGTTTCCGCACTTAGACCTCCAGCTGGAGGTCTGTTGTGCGTGTGCCGCCCTCCCCGCTGGAGTTTTCACTCCAACCATCCGAGCTCGCTCTATAAGCCTAGAAGACCGCCCAGGTTGTCTATGGCCTCTCGGAGCGAGGTTCTAGGTGTCGCTCTCGTTGGTCTGTGACGCCTGTGCATTCGGAAAGCAGTTATACTGAGAAGAGCCGTCAAGAAACTCAGCAGTTGCTCTTTGTTTATTATTGAAAGCACCTAGCTAGTCTTGCGGCTGTGATGAGTGTGAGCGCAAAAGCGCGCGTATATTCAAATAATCCCCGTATTTGAATCTCGATCGCCTTTTGCGTCAGGAGAAAGGAGATATACCTAAGTAACGAGTATTTGAAGCCTTATCAACTTTCCCACACTTTCCCTATTTTTGCTATACACACCTATTTTGTAGGTAGGTAAATAGATTAAAGATGCTACATGACATATCAGGCTCTGTTCATAATATCTATCTAAACAAGCAACCGCCTAGTATTTTTTGGTTATTCTCGCTAGGACCGGCATTCTTCAATAGTACTACATCCAAAGCACTTTTAAGAGTAATTTGTTTTATTATTATTCCTATCTATGCCTATATAACCGATGAATAAAATACAAGTACTTATTAGTGGAATTGTTTCTAATAAGAACCTAGGTACCTAATCATTTAGGAACAAAACAACGTAGCTTAGGTACAAATAAATCTTATGTAACGCTATAGTAACGGAAAGATTCTATCCCGACCTGAATACGTAATTCGCGATCATATTAATATTATATTCAGCTGTACGCTTAGTTTAAGTTTTTACATAGCGAATTCAATTGTATGTGGTGGGCTATGGCCTAAACCTTTCTCATTTTAAGAGGAGACTCATATTTAGCAATTGCCGTTGATGACGACGATGAAAAGAAATTAAAGGCAAAGATGTTTGTAAATATTTTAAAAGCATCTTGTAATAATTACACGGTCTTGTCACCAAATGACAATAGAAAAGAATGTGATTTTACCTGAAAGTCAATAATCTTATAAATATGTTGCTCCGAGAACGTCTACAGGTCGTCTAAGGGTCGTGGAGATCGAACGCTCGGTAAATAAAACAGCTTTATTGTTGCTTCTATATTAAATGTTGGGAATTAATAAATTTGTTTAAAGATATTTTTTTGCGTAGGAAGTACTTAACTTTTATTCAGACAGTATTTATCAATATTGATGGTTAACAATTAGACTATAAAGAAAAATATAAGCGCAGACTATAAAGAAAAATATAAGATGTCCTCTATCGCACCTCTACTCGTATCTACTGTTGAAAATAGCCCGGTCCTTTAATGCGTGGCATATGCTACCCTGTCGTCAACCTTCCTCACCTAGCCACTTCCTGCTGAACTCTTTATATCGTCAGTACTCAGTACCTCGGAGAGCATGTTAAGCCTTCGGTCCTGCACATCAGGCACTAAACTCTACTCTTATGGTAAGTTAAAAGTTATTATGTAGGTACCTACGGCTTGCACTCCCTCCACGATGACGTCAGTATCGGCGGTCGCGCATTATTATAAAAGCTTATCATCTTCTGAGTTGGGTGAGTGAGGGCAGACACAGGTTGTTTTAGGGAGCGGTCAGTGAGGCCAAAATGTACCTACTCGTAAACTTTGAGAGATACACGAATTTGATCTATGGACCTCGTCATCGATCCGTTTACAGGGCTTTTAAAACACACACTGGTTAGGAATCGTAGTTGCCCGTCACAATACGCGGACGTTTTATAACTTGGTTGACTATAATAACCTACTCGCTAACTTACTAATGAGGTCTAATCTGAGTAGTTCTTCTGTAAACCGATTGGGCAGTGGGAAGTGGAGACCTGTCAAATGTTCTTTGTGGTTATGATTGTACTGTTTATACCTTATTTCGAGTATTTTACATAAATTATTACTACATAACTAGTGGTACGCCCCGAACTGAGACCTCACGGTATCCATAAACTTGTAAAGAGCGCATAATTGACATCATTGTGAAGTTCTATTAAAAATTCTGAAGCTCATTAAAAATTAAATAATTTCGTTTCCTTGTAATATTTATCTAATTTTAGTATTTGTTGTTCAAGTACAGGATATAATTCAATTAATTGATAAGTTTCAGGCTCAGCCTTTCAGAAAATTGAGAGTTCTGAGGTCAATTTTGGACGTTAGAAAATCTCCACTTTGAAAGCCCCCCCATTTCGTCAATTTTAGGGGAAAAATTAAAAAAAAAATACGATTGGACTCTAGTCTTAATTATCTTTAAAATTATATACCGCAACCCTATGTAACGCTATAAAAAATATTTTACTTCGCATTCGCTTCTATGAGAGCCCCCCTGAAATAAAGATTTTTATTACTTTTTAAGCCATATTCGGCGGGAGGCCATCGGTTTACATATTATATTTAATTTTGAAGTAATTACGTTCAGTAATTCAGAAGTTATCAGAAGTATTCAGAAGTTAGTTAGTTATCGTCTCTGACAGACGGACGGACGGACGGACGGACAAGTGCCAATTCACTCAAGTAGACTCAGAGACCTTCGCTTCGCTCGGTCAATTATGACTTTTTAACATATCGGCACCATTCTACTCGAAATAAAAAGAAATCAACGCTTTGACTGGTCTCCACACACACTAGCGCAACTAGCGGGATAAATGGCAAACATAGGCCTCATTAAGTAAAGCCTACTAATTAGCTTAATAGGTCATTTTTTTAAATAGCCAGCAAGTATTTATATAAAGTACTATTCTATTATGGGTATGAATTGAACTCTTCTCAGACCATGTAAACATGACGTTTAGAAGGTGTACTGTGTAGGTACCTATTTTGAATAAATATACATAGAGCTGATAGATAATATATATAGAATTTGAGTTTTTACATTTCGAGCATTTCCACATAAATAAAAAAGTTTTAAAAATAGTCGATTTAAAATAAAAGACACCAGTAGTAGGAGCTGCCCGACTACATTGCCTGGTATGAACATTCGAATCTCGGGGGTGGTCACCCCCTCTCATTTAACGTGATTGAGTAGGTCGGAAATTGTTTAAAGTAGCAGATTTTTTAATTCCATTTCAGAGAGCTCTTTGTTATTTTAAGAGATTGACGCTTCGCCAAGATGTAATTGATACGTGTTTTTTTAACTTGACTATTTATTTTTATACTTACTGATTTATCTAATAGATGATGTCTGCGATTTCGTCCACGTGGATTTTGGTTTTGTAAAATCCCTCGGCAACTCTTTGATCGGACAGGATTAAAATTATCCTTGTTTCCGTCCAAGCTACCTCTGTATAGTCTGTACCACCAAAATCGGTTTAATAGATAAATGATAGATAGGTTGACAGACGGAAAGACATGTAACTGACACATTTTCGCATTTAAAATACTTATAAAAATTAAGTATGTATAGATTTGGTGTTAATCTGTTAATAAATTACTAAAACCAACAACATATCGTAATTATTATCAGGTAGTTACGGTTACAAATCGAAGCTTCATTTTGAACCCAAATTGACCTCTACATCGCAGCTTCTGAACCCGCTGATTATAGTGATTATAACGAGTTTGTAACAGGTTTCGATTACTAGGTACTCTATAACTTCATAGGCAATTATGATGTTGCTAGTAGATGTGTAGGTGAGTACTAATTAATACCTGAATTAATGGCTGATTTATTTCGCAGATTAAGTTTACACTAGACTTTATACATATGATGCTCGCGACTTCGTATACGTAGATTACTTAAGGTTTTTGATTCCCGCGGGAACTCTTCAGAGTATAAACTATCTTCATTCAAAATTTTAGCCAAATCGGTTCCAAGCATCCAAACTTTCACACTTATAATATTATTCCTAATATAAGAAGAAGATGAAGTAAGTTGAAAATAATTCTGTTGGACACAACCTTAAAACTTAATTAAGTAATGAGTATGACTCTAGTGAAAGAAAGAAATACAGTAACATTTATTATTATCAGTGAGCATAATGCTATCCTTATCATCATGAGTAGAAATATTGTACCGTTGTTGTTGGCACTTGTCAACACGAGTCGTTCAATGTATAACAATAAAACGATCTTAAAAATATATCCGCAATTTTATGCTTTCAGATACTCAGTAAGTCCTATTAAATCATCACTATTCTCGGGAGTTTAAATCTTGAGTTATTTGAATTTGTAATATTACTTTTTCGATTTATGGATATTTTAGAGATAGATTTATTGTTACCATCATCGGTGTAATAATAGCCATCGATATTTTTTTACGTACATAGAATATTGAATCTACATTCTACGAAAGACTCCACTTCCAGAATGCTTCTATGATGTTAGGGCGAATTCACACTACGGACAAGACAGGGCAAAACGTCCGTGCGAAACGCTGCCGTCATATGGGAAACACGTTTCATCATGTCACAGCAGTCTGTGTAGCTCCATAATATGAAAGTGTATGTCCGCCAGATTTTTTTTGAGATTTTTGTTAGTTTATAACAATTAGAACGGTTGGCCGGTAGGTACTGACGTGCTTCCAACACACATATTATTCAAAGCGTAACCGATGCTGCTGACTTCATTTTAGCATTTTCAGTGCATATTGCAATGTTTGTCTTGAGGCTCTTTTTAAAATACAAGCATACAATTTTAGGAAATTGACTCTTGTAGTTTTCTGGCGTAAATAAGGAAAATGCACTTCGATCATCGACGTCGGCCGAGGCGGCGTCTGTATTTAATTAAAAATAATGTCTGAGGCAGTATTTTCTCTACAATAACTGAGCCCGGGAAAGATAGCCTGTTATATAAATTTCTGCCGACTCCTGGGGGACGTGGAGGATAAGGCGAGAAAGCAGCGGCGCGTCGGTAGTGTGAGTATATTATACCCATTTTCTGGGTCGTCCTTCCTACAAATACGTTTTATGCGGAAGCTAGTCTGACTCAATAGGCCCGACGGAATAAAAGCTCTATAATGTGCAGGATAAAGTATAATTTCAAATGTTCTACTACCCGTCCCGGTAAAAGGTACTTATTTGATTAGGGTGTCAGGCGTATCACCGCGAGTGTGAGCGCTTACCCGAGGTTTTGTGTACTTACGTATTTCGTTTTTTACATGTATCGTTTTTTATTGATAGGTATGGATTGCCTTTTTGTTTTTATTAATTGTTACATAACATAACTTACCGTCAGGGTCACGTCGGCTATTAGCATCTACTTTGCCGATTTTTGTCAATTTCTTAGATGCAGCCGACTCTATACAATCCATATTAATGAAATATTTAGAGAATGAAAGAAATTGCCATTTATGTGACTGCATGGCATGCAACGTGACCATTCAAATTAAGTCTGCAGACCAAGCACAATCAGTGCAACAACGCTTTGACGTTGCTTTCTCATGGCTCTTGCATCGACTTGCTTCGACAAAAGTCGTGGGAAAGCGTTGTCACACTGATTGTGTTTGGGCTGCAGCTGGTCAATATGAAAATGTAAAAGAAAAAAATAGTTAGCGAAATGAACGGTCGATCGATCTCCGGTGACGCGTCGGATTTTCCACTGGGGACTGAATTAGCTAAGAGCTGAAGAGAATTTACATTTTTATTGACAAGCGATCTATTTTCGACGCAGACAGCAATCGAAGGAGAAAATCTTTCACAGATTGGTCGCTTATGCAGACGGATTCTGCGAGCGGAGAAACGCGCATATTTTGATCCCGTGGCAACGCGTCTTTTAGAAATGTAGAATGTAGAAGTAGGTACCTAGTACTATTACCTATTCTGTGGTAGAGCGTTCGTAGAATAACTGGGCAGCTAAGACGCCGTTCGCACGCGTGCGTCCGCGGCTGTAATCTTGAACTGAACTGGTAGGTATTTCCCCTCAGATTTTTTGAGCGGAATTTTGCAAAATTGCACAGATTTACATTGATATTTGGCTTAAAGTTGATAGATACTGATATTGGAGTAACATTTCCTTAAAATTAAAAATCTTTTTCATTTCAATAAGATTTTTCATTAAAAATATCTTTTTACAAAGCAAAGGTATTAAGAGCAAAGCAAAATTTAAAACAATAGATCTGAATACTATTGTAGGTAGGAGGTACTTACAAGAAATAATTCATTTCTTGTGAAATAACGAGCGTAAATAAAACAAATAAATAAAATAATCTCATAGCGATGAAAATGGATGATGAAATGGCTTTGATTGCCAGCGGCAAGGCTGTGTCGCACATATCGTGTCAATGTTCATAATAACTGCTCGAGCACTCCTCTGAACGCTCAAGATAGTTGGTGACTTTATTAAGAAAATTTAAAAGTATTTTGAACTTGCTCATACGTACCGTTTTTTTTTTTTATTCCACTATACAAGTTAGCATTTGACTGATATACTTATCACCTGATGGTACCTAAGTGATGATGCAGTCTAAGATGGTAGCGGGCTAAACTGTTAGAGGTATGGCAGTTATAGTTACTTACCGACGCGACGTATAGTAGATCAAGTACTTCCCCTGTAGCCCAAGCGCAACCAGTACGACTACGACGAACTTTGCATCAAGTATAGACAAAGCGTTGAAAAAATTCAAGCGTTGAATCAAGAGTGAATCTTCTAGGCCAACGCGCTCCACCTGAGGCTGTATCAGTACTTGCCAGCAAGTCTGATTGTAGCCAAGCGCTAGTCTGTAAATTTAAAAAAAAACTGCTGTTCGTTACATGCAGAGAAGACATGAGTCCGCGCCACGTTACTTCTCCTCGTAAATGCATCATAAACAGCTCCTTTTAAAACAATAAAACCACCCTTATTTTATACCGTCATCAGCTTATCACATTAAACCGCAACGCCAAAGTGATACGCATAAATGTCACCGGCATCGATACGGCCGCGTCGGCTCATCTGCAAATTGAGCCAAAAACGCGGAGTAATTATTTAAACCGTCATATAAATTACCGCTCAAACTTTTCACACCGATCACTATGTGTGCGTGAAATGTTTACGAGAGCTAAGGGTACTGAGGGTACGGGGGTTCCGCTTGTGTGCGTGTCTCACGGTGGGCTGAAAATGGTTCCATCATTTCATTCCTCCATCCTTTTTCAGCATTGTGTAACTTCTATATCGAGTACAGTGCGCGGGAAATTCTTCGACGCAAATTGGCTACATGGATTTTTTTCGATGTCACCTGTAACGACTTGTGGTTCTTTTTGTGCACCTAACCCACATAATACAAACTACGGGATGAAAAAACTGTAACTTAGTAAATAAATCCTGCTGCTAGGCTATTTATTATCTATTATATATTAATAAGAAAATACTCAATTTAATGCAACATTTAATATGAACAGAGTTGTTAAAAGTGCTAAAATGTTACCACCATCGACCACAAAAATTACAGGTGAATTAATGGTGACTCACCAGTCATCACGGAATTACCACAGTTGAAGCTAACTGGCAAACTACTGCCAAAACGTACCGCCTTTATTTTAAATTTTGCGTAAATTTAGCGTTCTAGTACTATGCCGTTCCGTTTTCCCCTCCTCTTTTAATATAGGTACCTTCAAATCAAGAGTGAATAGGCATCTTCTAGGCAATCGCGCTCCACTTTAGGCTGCATCACCACTTGCAAGCAAGTCTGATTGCAGCCAAGCGCTAGCCTATACATTTAAAAAAAAAAAAAAAACGTGCAGAAACCTTGCAGAAACCCATTAGGGGTATGGGTTTATTTGCCGTACCTTTAACAGCTTAGCCCGCCACCATCTTAGACTGCGACCTCACCTGGTGGTAAAATGTACCAACAGGTGGGATACCGCAGTCAAGGGCTAACTTGTATTTTTTTTTTTTTTTTTTTTTAAATGTATAGGCCAGCGCTTGGCTAAAAAAAAGCCTATAATATTTATATTATTATTTTTATTTATATTTGTATGATAAAAAAAGCCTCTAAACAGAGCTAAAGAAAATTAAAATGTGCCAAAATGTGCAGTGCAATTAATACAAATTCCTGAAAGATATAAAAAATAAACAAAGAAGGATATTGTACAAATTTTGTATGCGAAGCAGAATTTGTTTATTTTAATCCGTAGTATCAATTAAAAAAGACAAAAGCCGAGCAAAAAGGCTAAATAAATAAGTGGCCAAAACTTTTCCGTACACTGTACGGGGGTGAGTATCAGCTTGAAACATATTTAGCTTTGTTCCCTTCACTACGGTTAATCTGTCCCGTTTCCTCCCATGTCAAGTGCAGATAGACTTTTTGGGTCGGGTGCGGGCGGAGGGTGACCGGGCGGGGAGGCGGGGGGTGTGCGGGGAGACCATCGGGTCGAACCCACCACCCTTCCTGATGATGAAATATTGTACACGTGGTCTGATTTTGAATGACAACGTTTTCCTCGGCCGCGCGGGGCACCCACTTTCGGCGCGACGTTTTATAGCGAATAGAGGATTTGCTCTCAGTAACGATCATCCTCTTTAATGCGAATTGTTTGGTATTCTTTACCGTTTGCTTCTTAAGATTTTTCATCCAACTCAAAGTGAATTCAAATGATGTTGCCGTACTATGAGTTACGAGTTTACGAGCTTATATCGCCGTCCTCCTTGATCCGGATTTTCAGTCCTTCATTAAAGAAGGAGAGCGTCACAATATGACATGACATCATATTATGACCTTGCTGAGATTATAAGTTGTGGGCTGTGGCCAATCCAGTACCAATCTATAGAAGTTGAATTTGAAACCTTTAAAGTTTCACAATTTCTATTTCTGCATGAATGCAGCAGCTCAGGGTGGACTATACTTGATATTGCAGCAGCGCTTGGACCCAAGTCCAGGTCCTGGGTTCTATTCCCCGGGTTGAACAGAATATTATTCGGTATTGCATTTTTCTGTTAATAAATTCTCAGATTTAGCTACTTAGCATAGCTGTTAAGAATTATAGAAAGAGTCACGACCAACATCAATAAGTATAACGATATATAAATCTGTTAAAAACTAGAATTAACCTTGAGACCAATATGATTTTTCTATTTGCTTATGACACGGTGTTCAAAGTCAGTTTAGTTCAATGACGTGCAAGCAGCACAAAGACGAAGGTCCCAATGTTATTCGTACGACCTTGGCCGGTTTGTTTATTAATACACGACTGATAGCCCGCCCACCGGCACCGAGTACCGACCCATTTACCCTGTCCTTAATAGGGGAGAAATAACACGAGCTTTAAGCACAACGTAATTTACTCCGTTATTTTCAGGGCAATTTTTTGTTTGACACGATACATCCATAGACACTTTGTGTGATGAGTTGGTGGTACTTTATAAAAGAAAGGAAGGTTTTAATTTTGGTGTTGCTCCTTTTCACAGCTAAACCGCTGAACCAATATTTAGCTTGTATCTAGATTCTTGGAGAGGAATATATAAAAGAGTTCTTTCCACGAGATTTAGGAACCAATTTCCATCCCACGATATGTCATATTTGTAAGTTGCTTTTATCTATAAAGGGCCCACATGCCCTAATCATTAAGCTGGGCAGACAAGGCTACACTTCCTTCACCAGTGTCGCTAAACTGAAGTGGCAATGGGTGGGGCACATTATCACATAGTTCGAAGAACTGATAGGCGTTGGTGTTTAAAAACGGGGGCCACGCACCTGAAAGCATATCGTTGGACGGTCCACCACTAGGTAGACGGAAGATTTCAAGCGTGTAGCTGGAACCCGCTGAAAGCAACCGGCACAAGCTCATATCCTGTAGAGATACAAGCAAAACCTTCATCCAGGAATGTTGAGACAACGACGAAGATATGTCGGTCTAATCTAAAAAGACAAGTTGCATTGTATGATCTTTAAGCTTTAATAGAAAATAAAACGCGTAAAATGGTAACAATGCATAGAAAGTACCTACTGAATTTGCGAGTGGTAGTACACTGAATTGTATTAGATAATTAAGGATTCCGACATCTTCCTAATTTATGTTACATCGCCGAACCCAAACACTTTAATCTCTTCCAAGTGTATCACCGAAGAAGGCCTTACCGCCTTATACTATTTATTCCCACTTCTTATTTTCACCTTCCCTCTGTAAATAAAGACAAATGTAGCATTGAAATTTGAATTCTACCCACCAAACTTTAGGTTAAGTTTCCTTTAGATAACATTGTTTGATCTTCAGATTGGTTGCCCGATCTGTCGAGTGATTAATTCGCCCCTTACCTCAAGAGGAGATTTATTGGTTTCGCCGTACGCAAAACTGCGGGTTCGTAAAAAAATCTCTATGGAAAATTGAATAGAAAAGCCATTTCGGAAGTCGCTCCGAACGAATCTGTTGATACGGTTCGTATTGCTTTCACGGATGCCTACATTTTATTCACAAGGCGGACTTTACATTAACTATAATTTCTAATCAATTCCTTTTCTTTTTAAAAAGAGCAAAGCTGCCGAGTTTCTTGTTGTTCTTAGCTGATATCATGATTTCTTAATACGGGCCTTAGTGTCCATGCTTCAAATAAAAGTAAGTATATGACGCGGACTTTTGGCCGCCGGACAAAAATGTATTGTCCGTAGTGTGTTTTCCTCCTTACATCCCTTTATGTGGCAGCCATGTTTGACCTGAAATAACTGAGATGCATGTTTCAGTATCTGCCGAAAACGCGAACATGACGTTAGGGCAGAAAAGCAACGGGTTAATACGTGTGCTGTGGGCAGAAGTTATATTAACGCCGAAGTCTGCTGGCGTCATCAGCAAGACATTCTGATGACATGCGCCCGATGCGACTAAATCTTGCCCCAGTATCAAAATCCATCTTGTGCTTTTGCGGCTCTTAAATCAGTGCAACATTCATATTGTTTGATGTGGGAGTGGCTTCAGTCGTTGTAAGCGTTGCACGTTGTCTAACATGAAACAAAGTTGTATAACAGTTTATCAAAAAACATACAAGTTATTATTATGTACTTAAAGCATTACACATCAAATATAATTTTAAAAAACGTGCGCCACTACACAATATGCAGTGGTGGATATATAAGTACATCATCGTTTGGAAATCTGCCTTGAGACATTTATTGCGAATTGTGAATTAATGATCAACCGAAGTTAGAGCTTTCTCTTTAGTACCTAAGATACAGGGCATTTGAAGTCATAATATAACTTGCACTGAAGCAGGCTTTCGGTTTATGATGGCGCGGAAGGTACCTTAGGATTTGGAGTAGGTACTTGTTTATATAACTTTCTTGTGAACTAGACTACCCGACCTTGCTTCGAACGGGTGGACTTACGTAATGTACTAGACCTAAAATGTTAAAAATCGTCATATTTAAGCGATTTATTTGCTGTTACCCGTTGAGGAGTTTTACCCTGTATCTCCGAACTACTCATCTGATTGTCACAATTTATCATTTTATCACCACAAGGAACAGCATCCCACAACAAAATAACCTGGCAGCATATTTAGGCTTTGCAAGGAAAAAATAATTGTCAAAAGTGGTTGACATTTGACGGAGTTATGAAGTAAAATTTAACAAAACTTTCATCCCCTATCCTATTGTTTTTTGGGATAAAAAATATCCTTTAATATGCTAACCCAGAGAGTGTCAAGTTGCTTTAAAATCCGTCCTGTTTGTTTTTTGTTTGTTTCTTTATTTTATTGCATACTATGTACCAGCCCCCCTAGCATGGGCCGGAGATAAAAAATTTATCCCCCGATTTTATCCACTGACAAGAGATAAAATTAACTTATCCACCTCTCAGAGCACGGCAACAGGGGAGAGGAGAAGTTTATCCCCGTTTGACATTTCACGGGGACTCGGGGGACTTTTTACCCACCGTTATTTAGCGTTTTTATTTATTTATTTAGGAATAAAAATTTTATCCTTTCCTTGGGGAGAAAATTCTCTCTGCCCATGCTAGGGGGGCAGCGACGGCAGCTAACCAAGATAAATCGTACGTGTTAATATCTGTCTCCCTCCAATTTTTACATGAAACCTCACACACTAGTGCGAGAGGACAAAATGTCCTTCCCCTTCGAAGCGGAAATTTTGTACAGATTAACTAGTATGTATTTATTCTAAAGCAGTAACAATACCTTATATAATAATTATGAACTAATTGTCAAAAAACGTTTTTGGAAACTGGTTCAACAGTCAGTTAAAATCCATTTTGCAGGACATTTGACATATGCCGCGCTTTCGATACCTTGAAAACAATGTGCGATCACCTTAATCCATTATTAAAGCACACAATCGTGTTGTGTCTTCAATTCGTTGCATACTTATTGCACCTACTTCATGCTTCGTGAATGAGGTAACATGACGTATTAAGTAACATTAAAACGGCTTTGCATAATTGTTTTGCATCGTGCATAACAATAAGCACAATCTGATCCTTATACAAACAGCTTTGACTCTCGATGATATTAATCTTCATTCACCTACAATGGTATTGCCCAAGAAGAAGACTCGTGAGGTTCCGAAACTGATATGTCAAAATTTCTACTATTGTATGAGGAAAGAAATCACGCGGAAAAGTATTGAGATTTAATGGAAATAGACAGGGGGTTTTCTTCATTCAATATTGATTCATCATTCATTATGTTCCTTAAAATTGGATGTCTAATTAATTAATATTATACTCTAGATGATGCCCGCGACTTCGTCCGCGTGGATTGAGGTATTTTGTTTCCCGCGGGAATTCTTTTATTTTTCGGGATAAAAAGTACCTAAGTATGTGTTATTACATACTATAATCTATCTCTGTGCCAAATTTCTGACTGCCTCGTTGGTCTAGTTGTTGGCATGTTTGCGGCTGACGAGGTCCCGGATTCGAGTCCCGGGTCAGGCCATAATTATTGAGTATTGGGGTTTTCTGACTACAAATTCTCAGATAGCCCGGAGTTAGGAAGTTGGCGGTGTTTCACCGGGGATGCCTCGGAGAGCACGTTAAGCCGTCGGTCCCGGTTATTATCACTAACATGATATAGTCACTATTATCATGTTAGTGATAATAACGACTATTAAATAGTCGTTAAAGGCGGCCAACCCGCATTGGAGCAGCGTGGTGGGTCTAAGCTCTAATTCCCTCTCTCCTATAAGAGTGGAGGCCTGTGCCCAGCAGTGGGACGTTAATGGGCTGTAGTGGTCCTCTGGGGGTGTGCTCGCGAGAGTATGAAACCTGGGTGATGCTATATAAAATATCTCTGTTGTCATGTACTTCTTGATAAATATATTAACCTAGCTTTTTTCCGCTGCTGCACTCACGTTGAGTTCGATTTTAATTGGCAAGTAAATTTCTAATCCTTTTTTTTTTTTTTAACCACGACAAGTTAGCCCTTGACTGCGATTTCACCTGATAGTAAGTGAAGATGCAGTCTAAGATGGTAGCGGGCTAACCTGTTAGGGGCATGTTATATAATTATATCAAACCCATACCCTTATTTTACCTTTAAGGAGTTGAATTTTCCTAGCGGATGCCTTTCAGCCCGATTGGTCCAGTCAGAAAGGTGGCTGTGGTCTAGTGGTTTAAGCTGTGCGTTGGGTCAGTCACCTTTTCCTTTTATATATTTATATAATATATTAAATACCATATCAATTTCATCAATTCACATCACTTGCTGTCGTTATTGTCGCCATTTTGTTATATCTAAGCACCCAGTCATTCCTCAGAGCGATTGTAAAAATAAAAGTCGACATAACATCACTGCGATATGTTTAGGGACTAAACCCACCCGCGGGGAGATTTTATTTTCGATCTCCTTCCTTTATCCGTGGACCTGGGCTACATGTGGGGAAATCATTGAATATTAATAACTACACATACAGTCTACAGGAATTTGATTCTATTTTCACAGTCTGTTTCAAGTATTTTCAAATAAAAATCTTTAGCCTCAAGATACATAGCGGGAGAAGCGAAGCAACGCGTGTTGTCACTGTGGTGTGGCAATGCAACCTTATCTTTATGTCCACATGATTGTCGTCATCAACCGATAGACAACCCTGGCTGGACTCTTTTTTTTGTTGACTGTATTAGTTCTTAGAACAATGTGAATAATGTGCCCCGCTCTACCACTTGAACTCGTCAAGCTATGTCGGCTAGTCTGGTTCTCCAACGGATCTCTTTATAATAATGTATTTCTGATTCTCGTAGGAATTTCCCTCTCGTACGCTCGAAGTGTCCACATCATGTACTGAATTAATAATGACGTATGAAGATTTAATGCATGATGCATCATTGTGAAAACAAATTGACGCATATCAACTCGCGCATTTAATTGCGCCTTGTATTCATTTTGCTTCAAAGTAAACTTAAAGCTTTTTTCTCTTCGTACTATTAAAAAAGAACAATACATGCGCATTGCGCATTTGGTACAATATGCCTTGTGCCTTAGAAGGTCTTCAAAGAAAATTATTTGATTACCATACACTTATTATGTTATAACCCTAAAAATGATTGAGTTGAGTTGGGCCTGAGTGAATATTGAATATCAGGTGTGAGTGTGGTCAAGCGTAAGCCTATAATGAATTTAAAAAAATATATATAAACTCCTTGTTATTTTGAAAGTTATATGATCTACATTAAAAACACACACACACATTTTAAAATTAACTCAATTCACTAATTCACTTAAAAATGCAATAGCATTTTTAAGTGAATAAAGCTGAATTTAAGGTGGTTATCATAAGACGCTGCACCTCGGTTTCATGACTATCCGTAGTTATCTTCTTCTAAATATATAAGAGGCAAACGTGACTGACTGACTGACTGACTGACTGACTGATCTATCAACGCACAGCTCTAACCACTGGTCGGATCGGGCTGAAATTTTGCACTCAGATAGCTATTATAACGTAGGCATCCGCTAAGAAAGGATTTTTGAAAATTCCACCCCTAAGAGGGTGAAATAGGGGTTGAAAGTTTGTATGAAACTTCGTCATTTCTCAAGTTATATCCATGAAACTTGGTTTACAAGCTACGGGTAAAAATTAAGAAATATGTGTTTCACAGTTTTTGAAATTTGAGTGACATAGGCTACTTTTTATCCCGGAAAATTGTGAAAGGAGTTCCCGTGGGAATTTAAAAAAAATATTCCACGCGGACGAAGTCGCGGGCATCAGCTAGTAGATAATATTACCGTGCCGTAGTTATGCTTCGGACCTTAAAATTACATAATTCTAATGGTTGCGTAAATTATTACGTGAATCTTACGTCGCTACTTTACTCATATAACGCTATTTCTTGGTAGAGCAAGCAAGCTCCAGGTCAATATTGACATCCACAAAGACTGTCCTCGGAGCTGTGCAAGGTTGCGGCTTGCTAGGTCAATCATGAAATATTAAGTATGGAATCGCATGGCTTTTCCAAGTCATTGTTTTTACTTATTTAGCGATGTTATTATGTAAGTAAAACAATGTATTTAACCAATGCTTATTTGCTTTATTTGAGAACTAGCTGATGCCCGCGACTTCGTCCGCGTGGTTTAAGTTTTTTTGATTCCCTAGGGAACTCCTTAATTCTCCGGGATAAAAAGTAGCCTATGTCACTCTCCAGGTCCTTATTTATACCCATGCCAAAAATCACGTCCATCCGTTGCTTCGTTGCGGCGTGATTGAAGGACAAACCAACAAACCAATAGAATAAACCAACAAACAAACACACTTTCGCATTTATAAAATTAGTATGATTGTCGTGAAGAACTATCCGAGGTTTCAGGGCTTGACTTGCCATCGAATAAAAAATACACAAAAATCAGGTAAGGTAAGAATCAAATAACGTTAATTAAATTTGTACTTACCTAACTTGTTTCATACGATGTAGATAATTACTGTCACAAAGATTAAGATTAAGATTAAGATTAAAGATTAAGTGATTATCATAAGGAAGACTGGTAGAACTCCTAGTGGTACAAGGCCGTATTGAGGGCACACGTCCACGTGGTCGATCCGAACTTCGATATTGAGTGTTATCGTGATATACCGCTAACAGAAGTCGCATGAGGGAGATTGCAAGAGCTGCCGTGAAGGACAAGTCATAGCAACAACCACTCTGCCATGTCGTCATGTGTCCCTTTGGCGCAAAACACAGGGCCGGGTCGGGTACGCGGCGGGTTGAATACCTTGTACTTATATGGACGACATCACACAGAACGCGGGTGCGGGTCGAGCGCGTGGCGGGTGACGCTGTGTGATGTCGTACATATAAATACAAGCCGCCGCGCACCCGACCCGGCACGCGCCCGACCCGCGCCCGCGTCCTGTGTGTTTTGCGCTTAAATCTCCCTAATCGAATAGGAATTCCTTTGCATTTAAATTTTTTGTATTGTAGGCCTTTTCTCAGGCACTTTATCCGTAAATTAAATTGGCAACCACTATAGATGATATTCCCCGTGTATTTCCAACTTGTGCGCTTGCACAGGGACGTATCTATAACTAAATATAATATTAAATAATATTTCTACAAACTAAACATTAAGTTTGAATTATGTTATTTCAAAGAAAGTCCATCCAACTATCAATAATTATTCTTCATTAAAAACAATTAGAACAGGCAACATTTACGTGAATAGACAATACATAGTTTCTTGTAATAATGTATTGATGTATTTCTATGTGAGCGTAGCAGAGTTAGAGCAAAAACACACTTCGGACTGAACGGGACAAAACGTACGCGCTGAAACATCTGCGTCCGAGGGGAGTGAATATTTCGAAAATTAAACTGAAATTGACAGTTAAATTTTGACCCGTTTGACCAAGTCAGTTTGACCCAAACAAACTCACAAACATTGTAAGTTATATAAAAGCTTGTAAAATATACGTCGTTTCACAATTTTGTCGGCAACCCTGTAGTATATTGAAAAATGACCTCGGGGTTCCCGTTCTTCCTCCCCATTCATATGAATTTTGTCCTCCATATGATAAGAATTATGCAGATTTTTTGTTCGTGGTGTGAATTCGCCCTTAGGTTGGGCAACTTCAACAATCACTTTGAATGCCACGGTTGAAATAAAATATTCAGATAGATCGATCATTGGCCGAGAAGACGGCGAAATATGGCATTGTTAATAGGCATTGCTTTTCTCACGTACCAAGCCTTTCACTTACCCACCTATAACCAAACAGATACAGTCCAATTTTGAAGATTCCAGAGCTACTGTACAATTCTAAACCGTATCAGCATTTAAATAAAGAACAGTTGTATTGTCTAAAGTATTTGAGGTTAGAGACATTCGAATATTATTGTTGTTGTCCAAGCGTGGAAGTTATTTGTATGTATGTAGATTAGAAATAGAGTTGCCATCTGCGAATTAAATTAATTAGGATACGTAATGCGCGACTCTCGTAACTTAAGAAAAGATTGTCAAATATGGGTAATAAACGTACTCTGGTTAAAATGAGGAAAAATGTAAAAGTATCTATGATGTCATGTGAATGAAAAAATAAATAAAAATAGGTGCCTAATAATAAAATACTCGAGTTAAAAAGTATACTAAAATAATAACTCGGTTTTACAACAAAAAAGACTGCAAAATCCTGGCTATCATGAGGGAGCATGGTTATCCTAGCCAGGGGTCATCATACCGTACTGAGAGCGACCACATATGTTTTAGATACAGTTAAACAAGATCGGTGCACTTTCGCCTCACTAATTATTTTTGTTGTACTTTGTCTGCTAGCGTAATACATTTATGTAGAACGAATATGGCGCAGTTCTACGAAACGACATCTATCGAGGACTAAGAACTGTTAGCACGAAATAAAAACAAAATTATTAAGTACTTTTCTTTCTTTCTTTGACTGTGATAGTCAATTAGAAGCTTTTAGTGATTATAAGTATTAGTGGCAATTAAATAAGGAACGTATGCTCAATATTGTAGACTGAGAACGTAAAACGGATTTACCTGCATAGATTTAGGATTGAGGAGACCACTTCTAAATCTATGGTATATTTACGTGGCAGGTCGACGGGGGAAGGAGCTTTTTTTTATTCCATTACAAGTTAGCCCTTGGCTACGATCTCACCAGATGGTAAGTAATGATGCAGTCTAAGATGGTAGCGGGCTAACCTGTTAGGGGTCAGGCAGTTATATTAAACAAATACCCCTAATCGGTTCCTACACGGCATCGCACCGGAACGCTAAATCGCTTGGCGGTACGTCTTTGCTGGAAGAATAGTAACTAGCCACGGCCGAAGCCTCCCACCGGACCAGAGACAATTCAGAAATTATAAATTTACAATAATATACTTAATTACATATTTGTTAGCTAATTAGAAGTAGCTGCTTATTAATTACTTGATCGTTTAGTATCATAATTGTGACATGAATATTATTGTTTATTTAGAATATTAATATTAAATTAGATTGAATATTAGAAATGTAAATTAATGCCCGAACATGGGCACGTGCGAAGGAAACGTGTTCTTCGGTTCCTAGAAATTTACTTCAGTGCTAATTGCGGCGCGAAAGCACAGCGAAAGCCTAAGAAAGTCGTGAAATAACTAGTGTGGCTGGATGAATGGATGGATTGTTTAGTGATGTTTTTTATATTGCAGCCTTAGGTGATGCGCGCTTGCCTAGAAGATGCCTAGTTACTCTTATTTTGAAGGTACCTATTTTAAAAGTGTAGGGGAAAACAGTTCCAATTAAAACGAGGAAGAATAAGCTTCGGTCATGTCCGTGGTATTTCAATAACAATATGAAAACCTTGACGATGCAGATGGCTTGTGGTATGTGATGGATGGTATATGATGGTAGAGAGGTGAGCGAGGAACTAGAGCGAAGTTCTTTTCGAAAGAAGAGTGCTGTTCTCCCGGCGGGCCATCACGGTACATAATGGAGTGAAGAGTGGATACTCTACCATTCATGCTGTCGATGATGCATAACAAACACGCGTATACGAGTCATTCGTTTTCAGTAATGCCATGTGTTTACAAACTTAATTATTGTCGTGCTGTTTTTTCTGCGTAATGTAACCATCTAACTGGATATGTTAAGAAGATTCTCCGCTGGCTGCTGATACTTAGTCCTCCTTAAATTCTTCTGTTTTAGTATTCGACTTCTTCAAAGATCTTCGTAGGGGTCTCATTTACAAAGATATCCTACGTACCATTATACCTTGAATTAATAGACCCAGCGGTTCGAGCCGTGCCTTGATGCCAGTCAGTTACTTCCTCCTTTATAATATAGAAGATTGATTTTTATCTCTTCAGAAGCTTAAGATTTACGAGTACTTTTTTATTTTTTATTCCTCTACAAGTAAGCCCTTGATTGCGATCTCACCTGATGGTAAGTGATGATGCAGTCTAAGATGGTAGTGGGCTAACCTCTTAGGGGTATAGCAGTTATATTAAACCCGTACCATACCCCTAGTCAGTTTCTACACGGCATCGTACCGGAACGCTAAATCGCTTGTCTTTGCCACTAGGGTGGTAACTAGTCACGGCTGAAGCTATCCACGGCCGAAGCTATCACCAGACCAGACCAGAGAAAATTTAGAAATTATAAATTCCCAAATTGACCCTGCCGGGAATCGAATTCGGGCCGGCCACGTTAAGACAACAGCGCTCAACACTGCGCCAGGGAGGTCAAACTTCCTTTAATGATCTCAGAGATATCTTTCCACTCTCAATCCAGTAATGTCCCAATATACCTGCCTTGCACGGTGCACGGTCGGACACTTACAAATGATCGTTTTTGTTTCGCCTGCGATCGCGTACCGGATACGCATTGGTTCCTGTGAGAATGTCGAACCCGATTTTTTTACCCTCCAAAAAGCGGATGTCCTTCATTCGACCGGTTATGAAAGGTGTTGAACATATGTCTACATTTATGGGCCGATACATTTCGATGAGTGTTATTTTTTGATTGACTAGCTATTCATTTCACTGTTGTGAAATTGTTCTACTTTTAATTGAATCTAATAGTTCTACTAACTTTATACATATACTCGTAATATCGTTGATATCCATTAGTTTTAATTGTCCTTTTTACCCGACTGCGGAACGCACAGGGTTATGTGTTCATCAGTCTATATATGTATATTTCCTTTGTGTCGCACTACAGACAAAACGGCTGAACCGATTTTGATGATACTTGCACCACTAGATTTGTCTTAATTTTCCGAGTGTCATAACGGAAGCCGAATTTGCGAAAAAACAAAATGGCGCCCACTAGAAGCCATATTGTAACAAATTTAAAAATGAAAGTCAATAAACTATGGCAAGTGGGGTATCGATGAATAGGTCTTGTAAATTCAGAGTTAGGTTCCCTAGACCATTTTTTCATTTTAACGATCATTTAGGATTTACGAGGTTTCAAAGGTTCATTTTTAGTGTATTCCTTTGTGTCGCACTACAGACAAAACGGCTGAACCGATTTTGATGATACTTGCACCACTAGATTTGTCTTAATTTTCCGAGTGTCATAACGGAAGCCGAATTTGAGAAAAAACAAAATGGCGCCCACTAGAAGCCATATTGTAACAAATTTAAAAATGAAAGTCAATAAACTATGGCAAGTGGGGTATCGATGAATAGGTCTTGTAAAATCAGAGTTAGGTTTCTATGAACATTTTTTCATTTTAATGATCATTCAGGATTTACGAGGTTTCAAAGGTTGTAATCCTTTGTGTCGCACTACAGAAAAAACGGCTGAACCGATTTTGATAGTACTTGCACCACTAGATTTGTTTTAATCTTCCGAGTGTCACTATGGAGGCCGAATTTGAGAAAAACAAAATGGCGTCCACTAGAAGCCAATTAATAAATGAAAGTCGATAGGCTATAGGCAAGTGGGGTATCGTTAGATAGGTCTTTTAAAATCACACCTAGGTTCCTTAAACCATTTTTCCGTTTAAATGATAATTTAGGATTTACGAGGTTTCAAAGGAAATGTTTAAAGTTCCTACTTACATAAATCATCTATCTATCAAACTAGGTATGATACCTATTATAAAGAGAAAAGATTTGGATTATCTCAAAAACTACTCAACCGATTTTAAAAATTATATCACTTATAGAAAGCTACATTATTAACATGTAAAATAGGCCATATATTTCATTTTAAAAAAAATAAGAGATCCCTACGAAAATTGCAATAATGTGGATTCAGTCGGAAAGAATCGTCTCATCTGAGAGCTTCGTTGCGTGCGCTGAGTAAATAGTTAAAGTTACACGAAAATAATGTATGGTGGAATAGTTTCTCTTAAAAAGTTCTATAAAAAAGTCCGCGATAGCATATATCTAACTTTTAAGGCTGACTAACAATAAACATTTTTATGATTTTCAAACTTGGTTTAAAACTATGCTTTACTTGTGAAGGTGTTTTTACCGACATAGTATTAATCCTTATCAAAATAAATATGTTCGTCATCTTCAGTATTTAATTAAGATAAAAATTGCTCTGTACACCATTTAATTTAGATGAATATTTTATGAGATATCATAGAAATACAGTAACGTTCAACAGAAAATGACGCGGCCGGCAGCGGATAGAAAAGGGTGAAGGTGGGGCGCGTACCTACTCTCACAATATAATATTACGGTAGTAACTTAATATCATTGTAAAAGCTTAATGTGACGACATAACCAGTCTCAAAAAACTTGATGATTTGTACTCCTTCAATCGATCAGTCAAAAAATCAATAAATTCATCAATGCAACATGCAGCGCATATTCGACTTACATAACTTACGACTAAAATTTTTAATGTCTATTAAAATATTGGTTCCGACTTTGCTACGTACTAAATACGTACAAATTGTGTTTTTGAAAATACTTTTTTTGCATTGTTCACGGGCATTTTCGTAAGTGGCCGACGTTCATTGGCTTACGAAAGCGATTGGACGCGGTAAATGCCGAGGTCTCGTGACGTCGCGTCGCTGCGATAGGACTCTCGAAAATTAATTCACTCTCTCTGTCGAAAAAATAGCAGATTCACGAACTTTACCAAACCAAATTTATATTAGCATTATAACATATTATGCAAATTTGATGATGGTAATGGTGATCACCATGGTAGTCATTACGAATAAATGAATCCGCTGCTTATTCACATGCTCTAAAATGCTACCACAAAATCTATAATAGTACCTTTGGTACAACTTCGGGCAGAAAAAACGTCGCCTGTTTACAATAAATACTGAACTAAAAAGTTTGAAATAAAAAAGTAATTTAATAAAACAAAAAACCCGACTGCTTGGATACCAAAAAGTATAAAACAAGACATGTATTGAAGTATTTCATTATTATCAATTTACATCGTATAATAATATTAATAAAATTTATCACGGCGCAGTCGCACGTCCAATAGCTAACATTTACCTTAACGTGCGACTGCGCCTTGATAAATTTTATTAATATTATTATACGATGTAAATTGATAATAATGAAATACTTCAATACATGTCTTGTTTTATACTTTTTGGTATCCAAGCAGTCGGGTTTTTTGTTTTATTAAATTACTTTTTTATTTCATCGTTTATTAACATAAATAAATGCTCTGAATACCTACTATTTTCATTAATTCTGTTATCATTATTTTAATTAAATGCTGTAAGTATTTAATAATTTTGTGCATTTATGTTTAATCTCGTTTCTTATCAACAAAATAATAATTGAAAATGTTCCTTTTTTGTTTTATTCTTTTTGATAAAAATCTTTTGTAATGAAACTGGTTTCCAGTTTGATTACGTGCTGAGGTTATACCTAAGGGCAGATTTATTATCCGCTTTAAAAATTATATAAGAGAAAAACGACGTTACCTGAAGCATTACGTGTAGGTAGCTTTGTCGCTTGTATATCTGTCTGTCTATACGTATATCCTACTAATATTATTAATACGAATATTAATATCACGTTCGTTACCTTTTCATGGCTCAACCACTGAAACGATCCCGACGAAATTTGGCAACGAGGTAGCAGCTTACAACCATCAACTATCCAACGAATATCAGATACTATTAGCCTAAAAAATCAAAGATTTACCACGAGCTTCTTAAGAAAAGTCGCAAGCTTCAGCTAGTTTTCGTAATATTCAGTTCATCAGGTAGGTAAATAAATTAGGTAATATAGAGCTTACATAGGCTGTTTGGCTTAAATTAATACTACGTCGCCATAATGATGTTGTTATAATGAGCGACCTGCGATTATTGTGAGATAAGAGTCATTATATTTGCCGTACACATGTTTATTGTTGTACGAACATGCGATAAAGATGAAAACATTCCTTTTAAAGGCATAGTGCTAAAATAATTTATATTTACGTTTTTTGTTTAACGAGGTTTAAAGACCTTATTATTGAATTTTTTATGTTCCTATTAAGTGAATTGTAGGTACTTCATTTTGAATCTAACTTTGCCTAAGTAAGTATCGGTTTTGCTATTAAATATAATATTTCGTATTTTGTTCAACATTTATGATTGATTGTGCCCTATCCCATTCTAAAGCTCAAACTCTTATTGACAGCTCAGGCAGTTCTTCCGAATAACATGCGCGGTAGGCAACCAAGATTCTTCGCCACCACTACAAAAGGCCTCCAGTCTCATAGGAGAGAGGGAATTAGAGTTTAGACCCACCACCTTGCTCCAGTTCAGTCTCTCAGTCATACACTCTTGACTTAATAAAGCTACATCTGAAATACTTCCGCTAAACGATTGAGCAAAACGTAAAATATTTCCGTATTTAAATGTAGTAAATGTTTATTTTTTGGTTAAAAAAATATCTGTTATCGCGGAAGTTTTGTACTTACTATGTAAAGAAATCTAAGGCAGGTCTTACCTAAGTTATACATTGTAGATTTCATAAAAAATTTAACTCTCTGCTAGTGAGTGATCCTAGAACCCGATTGCAGCGCTACCTACCAGGTAGAACTGTATAACGCTTCCCGGGACCCATTCAAACACACACAAAAATTCCATCAGAATCGGTCCAGCCGTTTTGAAGTGATGCGCTTAAATACCTTCGGCAATAAACTCATTCAACAGTGGGGCATTGAAGGAATGTAGAGTTAAAAATAATTTTGTCTCGTTTATTTTGCGTATTAAATATATCCTTTATAACTCGAAAATAAAAGTAAATAGATGTGTGTTGACCACCTGCCTGCATAATCACCTGCTTAAGAACAAAGCCCGCGATCGTAAGAAGGTGCCATTTAGATGTTCCTGTTTCCATTATTCTACGAATTCATTTTATTCTTACGCTAAATTACATATATTGTTTGACTTGTTTATATAAAACCACTTACTTACTATTCGTATAGTATTAATGCTATTTTGCTATTTAAAGTTGTATGGTAAAGCTTATAATATAATTTATACAGAAAGATGAAGTAAGCAGTAAAACCAGAATTTGTGTGATGCAGCAAAGTGGAAGAACGAAAACATAGACTTTTTTTTCTATCCAAACCGTCGTTTGTTCTTGCCCTAAATTTTGTTATTCATCTACACTTTAGAAATGCGAACGTTTACCTAAGATTAGGTATGCCTTTCGCGAATTTTAACAGTGAGCTATATGAGTGCATCCTGAGCACAAATAGCAAAGTAAAGCACAAGTAGCATTTTCACACACACATTATGTATTGCGCGTAAGGCTCTCGTGACCGTCGCAATATGCCCGGGCAGAACCAACTGATTTTATAATTTGTTGTTCTTACTAAAGTGCAGTTTACTGCTTACACTTTGAGAAAATTTTGGTATACATTTAGTATTTAATAGCTAAGTACGTACTACGTATCTACCTTATATTGCGGAACCGGCAGAGATTGGTCCTTCATCCCTCTGGCTATCGTTGCCTTAAAGTGGCTTTAGGTCGTTTAGATTTTAGGCTAAGACTATAACCCATAAGAAACTGTCAATTCGTCGAAAAGTCAATGCTTTAAGTATGAAACATGAATTCAAAACATTTTCCTAGTGTTGACTGTAGGTATGATTCTTCACTGTACGACTTTATCCATTACATGCCGGAGTCCATACTACAATGGAAACATGGAAACATGCTACTTGAATGATAGGTAGGTAATATTAATGTTTATACCTATGAATTTATTATCCGTGATAATTATTCTCATGGTTGCAATTAGGGCATGCTCCCGGGAAATATCAGTATCAAAAGTATCGGGATTTCCCGAGACTTTTGAATATATTCAGTCCCGGTTCTCCGCGAGAGAGGTCCGGTACTTTCGATACTTTCGAGACTATTCGAAAATCCTGAGTAGATTAAAATATTCGCATCGTATATGCTTACTGCATTAACTTTTTGTAATATATGACGTACCGAATCGATTGTTTACGCTATATATCGAGTTCAAGTGATCTGAAATAAACGTTTGAATGTTGAACTTGGTCAAATCACTTGTTTTGTTTGAATATATTGGTCTCGTCTCTCGTTACTTGCAAGTGACTGGATATCACGTCATTAGGAGCACAAACGGCGACTTTGAGCGACGTTTTCGAAAAATCATTGCAAGATTGGTAAGTTCATATTTTTTAAATGACCAATACTTTTTACAATACTTTGGAAAGCAATATTTAAGTGAACCCTTATTACAATAACAAATCATTATTGAAAGAGAAAAACTAAATACCCTATTTGCAAAATAGTTAGATTACTTACTTAATTAAATTCTCGTTAAAAATAGCGACAGGATACTAAGCACATGATTAATAAATATTTTTTGCAGGAAAATTCAAAATCCTTCCGCTATGAGTTTTGAAGATGTCGTCTGTTTGGTATTACTTCCTGCGAGGTCAAAATGAAGCAAAATGCAAGCTCTGTCAAAAAATATTAAAAAGTGCTGGGGGAAGTACTACTGGCCTCCGCAAACAAAAATAAAAATTGGCACGATGATTTGTTTTTGGTATGCTAGTATTGTTACGATGAATAATTGTTATTAATAAGAGAATAATCTGAATGTTGTTTGGCTTGAAATTTTCATAATTTACACAAAAAGAATGAAAGTCAATAATATTTTAAGAGGTTTAAGCACGAGAATGATGGCTTACTTTAGTTTTAGATTAGTAATTTGTTGACTTTTTGTATAAAGGCTAAACTTTGACTTTTGATTTGTCTTTGAGGTTCATATTTTATTAGTTTTGCTGCCTACCTTACTATGAGTGTGTGCGTGTGTGTGTGTGTGTTACTGTGTTTTACTTATTGAGATTTATTTATGTTAGAAATTAAAAACTAGTTTTTAGTAGTAAGGTTTTTATTTCACATTTTATGCCCTTTCCTATTCCTGTTTCCTTAATTTTATACGGCAGTATCGAAAGTATCAAAAGTCTCGGGAATTCCCGGTTCCGTGCCAGTATCGGACAAAAAATTCCCGGTTCTTGGAATGGTATCGATACTGCAAGCCCTAGTTGCAATGTGAACATTTACATCTATAACGTTATGATTATATTAATATACATGATAATTTTTTGCTAATTTTGTACTAGTTAAATAATCATAATTTTATGTTTCCTTTCGTGTCCTTGAAAAACTTACAGAAGAAACAATGGGTATTTTCCTTACGGGCTGTAAATGTTCCTAAATTTTCCATTGATAACTTAGACACAAGGCCTTTCTTAATAAGTCGTTTTACGATTCAATCAATGAATAATTACTTATTGTATAACTAGCTAATGTCCGCGAATTCGTCCGCGTGGATTGCGGTTTTTCGGTTTCCGCGGGAACTCTTTAATTTTCCGTGATAAAAAGTAACTTGATGTGTTATTCCAGACTATAATCTATCTCTGTGCCAAATTTCATCCAGATCCGTTTAGCCGTTCTGGCGTGATTGAGTAAAAACATCCATTCATCCGTCCAAACTTTCGCATTTATAATATTAGTAAGTATAGATAATATGCAACATTTTTGATGCAAATAGATGTATCAAGACAAAAGATTTGATTGTTCAGGCAGACAGACAGACAGTCAAAAATAAAATAAAAAAAGGTTTTGATCTCTGTATCGATCTTAATTTGTAGAGCATATTCCAATTAAAATTTTCAAAAACAAATTAAAAGTACGGACATCGACCAGTTACTGTTATTACAAGTAGAACAGGAAGTTTACAGGAGTTCTATGTTTTTCGATAAAATTCTAGTGGCACACGGTCATTCTCATTTAAGTATTTTAATTCAGGTTTGATATACTTAATATTACTTTGTAACTATCTATAGTGGTATACCAATAGGGATGATGACAACTCAATCAAATCAGCAACTCTTCATCAAACTTAAAAACGCACCTCTAGTATGGAAGTTGTATGAAATTCACAGTTGTGACTTGCGAGTGTGACGTCATGAAATTTCAACGCACTTTTTTTTCTTTAATCTATATTTTAAAATGGTTATCAAACTTAAAACTAAACAAGGATGTGAATTTTAGATCTTTTGGAAGACCCTCTATTTAATAATCAGTTAGAAATAATTTATTTTCAATACAGTTGTCAAACATGGCGCACTTTCAGAGGCTGTAGTTATGATTCGAAAATTGAATCTTTCGCATAGGCATCTTACTTTTACACGGTCGTGACTTACTTTTACAAGCTCGACACTTACTTTCGCAGTTTAGTTTTAAATTTTCCAAGTCAATTAAAAAAGTTTAGTAGCAAGGAGTTTTCATACATAGAATATAATCGGATAGGCTTTTTACGAGGAAAAATGAATGAATCCGTACGTTTTAACATTGAATTTCCCAAATTCTTTTAAATGGTTGTTGATTATATTTAATTACCAGTTTTAATTTAATTATTTTCAACATTTGACAAAAATCGAATAGGCTGTATACGCGTAGGTACGAACTCGTAGCCTAGTTTCGTTGAAAAAAAAAATATGTCCAGGTGTAAATACGCGCCATTTGCTGAAATTTTTTATTTTTTATGTGATAAATTGATTATATTTTTGTTAATATGAGTTCTAGTACTAATGATGAAATGGAATTAACTCCACCAGACATTTTATCTGAGGCGAAAACTGCGCAAGATGGAATTTTGTCCCCAAAATCTCGAGAAAGATATATGACGGCTTACAATAATTTTATTTCATGGAAAAAACATAAAAAAACTAAGTCATTCTCAGAAAATGTGTTGTTAGCTTATTTTCATGAATTGAGTGGAAAATATAAACCATCTACATTGTGGTCAAGTTATTCCATGTTAAAAACTATCTCAATTTTCAGAATTAATTACTATGTACGTATGTAGGTTGAAATAAACTTGTAATTCTTTGATTTGTTTATTACTATTTCCCACAACTGTATTGAAAAACGTCGTGTGATACACGGGTGTGAAGGTTATTGCAAACTCGTGCCATTAAAAACCCTCACCTTCGGCTCGGGCTTATTAATGACAGCTCGTTTGCAATAACCTACTTTCCACCCTTGTATCACAATATACTATTTTGATATAGGCATCATCCCTATTCAAATTGTTCTAGTCTAGTCGACGAAGTGTTGAGCATCTGCTAGTATTAATAGTAAAAAAATATATTATGATTAAAACTAGAGCTCAGGCGGTTTAAAAATAGCTCTCTCAATAAAAAACCGACGCAGAAGACAAAAGGTGTACCCAGCACGTGCGGTCCCGACTCCGGGCAGATGTCGTAACGACTCGGTCATATGGCCACGGGATGGATGCTAAATGGAACCAGTGGTGCTTGTCCTGGTGATATTCCTTTCTTTTATACTTAAACTGTGTAATCATACTACATACTTATAATATTATAAATGCGAAAGTGTGTTTGTTTGTTTGTTAGTTTGTTGGTTTATAGGTTTGTTGGTTTGTCCTTCAATCACGCCGCAACGGAGCAACGAATCGACGTGATTTTTGGCCTGAGTATAATTGAGGACCTGGAGAGTGACATAGGCTACTTTTTATCCCGGAAAATTAAAGAGTTCCCGCGGGAAACGCGGAAAGTCGCGGGCATCATCTAGTAATATAAAATGTAGTGTTAGACTGAAACATTGATTTATGTAAATTCTATGGTTTTACTAAGTGACTTCCTCTTCGTATTATAAAAAAATAAGAATTGAGTGCATAACCAGTGTTTGGATTTAATATCAGTTGGGGAATTAAGGTACCCCAAGCAAGTGTAGCTATTTATTCTGGTGACCTGTAGGCACAATTTACGAATAGGTAACTTTGCTGTAGTAGCGGAAAGTTGCACTGCGACTTAAAATTAAAAAATATTGCTTCCTACCTACTACCACTCTCGATAATCGAACCTACATTTTAGTATTCTTAAGTGTCTACAGCCAGGACCGTCTTTAATTTATTGGAGGCCCTGGGTACATTAGGGTAGTGGGGCCCCTATGAATTTGACATAATACTACTATACTTTTTTGTCATAAGGAGTAGATAAGGAATATTCTAGATTTATTCAACTGTCATATTAAACACTTTCTTTCTTCTTTTCTTTCTTGAATATCGGTTATTTATTGGTAGGTGATCTGGCAGGAACTAGGGGGCCCCATCGATATCGATGCCCAGAGTGCCCAGTGGGAAAGAGGGGCCTGTCTACAGCGAAAACTCACAAGAAACCTATTCAAGTAATAAGTATAGGACATCATGTTGCGCGAAACGTGAGCGTCATAGAGAAACGACGACGCGACGTTCTGTTCAGTCGCGCTTGTTTAAAAGTGTTACTTATCGCGGAATTTTCGTCTGGACACGTTTTTTATCTCTATAACTGTGTGTTCGCTCTATATGGCGACATGAGTGGGAACCGGAAGTGGCTTATTCATAATAAAAATGAGAATGTGAGTTTGTTTGTTACGCTTTCACGGCCCATCGTTTCAACCGATATTGATGAAATTTGGTAACTGAGACAGAGGCTACTTTCCATCCTTTTTATTTTTTTTAAGGAGTTCCCTCGAAAATTAAAAAAAACCTAAACCACGCTGACGAAGACGCGGGTATCAGCTAGTATCAGCGGCGGAATACACTTGATATTTTAATCGTCATTTTGTACCTAATGTTATAACATGATACGTGACATTTGTACGCCATACATACAAGAAACTTTCTAGGTATATTGTGACACCTTTTTGTACTGTATTCACAAATCAATAAATACATATAAATATTTATGTATATTAATAAAGATCATTTAACAATATTACTAGCTGACGCCCGCGACTTCGTCCACGTGGTTTAAGTTTTTGTTGATTCCCTCGGGATCTCCTTCTCCGAGGTACAATCTATCCCTGTACTAAATTTCATCAAAATCGGTAGGGCAGATGGCCCGTGAAAGCGTAGCAAACAGACAGACACACTTTTGCATTTATAATATTAGTATGGATAGTATGGATTAATTAATCTGTACCATAAGTTTCAAAATATGAATGTCTACAATATGTGATTATTGTGAAAAAACAAAATTATTTTTACGAGCTTTTATTATTCAGGTATGTAAAGTTCAAATCTTGCAACTGAATTTTATATCAGTTACCCCGAACTGATTGGGCTGAAATTTGGAACACAAATTTAGCTTCAATGATAGATAATGCAATAATAATGGTACCTACCAGGTGGTCTCAGATGGAGCTTGGAGGTGGCCATAGGAACTTTTCAAATTCACAATATGAATCCATAGTATTTGGGCTCATTGGATTTGTCATTTGTCTTGTATACTTAGATGATTTTCAGAGTTTCATGACTGGAGAAAAGCATGTTTAAAAAAAAAAAAAAGTTTTTTTGAAAATATATTATTTAGGTAATTATTATTTCTCTAAAAATCTTCAACACTAAACACAGTTTGTTCAGAGGCTCAAAAGATTCACACAGTAGAGTTGCGACTTATGCGAGACAAGTTTATTTAATCCTTATTGTTATCGTAAGAGGGGTGATAATAGTGTAAAGTTTTGCCTTCACGTGACTAGTATTGAGTGTCGGTAACGCCGACAAGGCTTTCCATGAAGTAGCAATACGAAAACGGGATGAAAGCGGTTGTATGGGAAGTCCTAATTTAATTTCAGTACTTAGGTAAAGATTATGAATATTTGATTATGATATGGAATAATTTTAATGAGCTTACTTACTTGAAAATCCATCACATTTGTTTTTATTAAAATTATAATCATTTTAAGAACGTTTTCAGCAACTATTTCGTTAATAAATACTGAAATATAATACTCACGAAGTAGCGTAGCACTGTTTGTTGCCTTTCTTTGCCCGTATGTCTAACCAGTTTTGACGCAGTTTAGTACATAGATAGGTAGCATCCGCAGGATGTACATTTTATTATTACTTTTTGTTCCGAAATATCAAGGCAAAAAAAAAAAAAAAAAATCAAGGCATTCCCGCAGGAATTTCTAAAAACACGCGAAGTCGTGAGCTTTATCTAGTCCATACTTTCCATACTTTATTATTATTATTTATTATTAATATTATAAATGCGGAAGTGTGCCTGTCTGTTTGTCTGTCCGTCTGTCTGTCTGCTACACTTTCACGGCCCATCTGTTCAGCCGATTTTGATAAAATTTGGTACAGGGGTAGCTTGTATCCCGGGAAATCAAAGAATTCCCGCAGGAATCAAAAACCTTTGTCTACGCGGACGAAGTCGCGGGCATCATCGAGTTTATTATAATAACACAAGCTAATTTACCTTTAGGCACAATCGTGAAACAGGAAAATCCCAGCCAGTCCGAGACGTTTGGTGGGCGGAAGTCTAACACATTCTGTCCTCATTTGCATGGAAATGAGATCTGTGAACATTCTCGCAGGCGCAGCCCTCCGTCTTCCGGCGCCTCTTTCGCTTAATTACAATGACGACGTACCCGTTCAATACCACGATTAGGTCCTGTTAAAACCTTAAAAGCTTTTTACACTCTGAAGGAATCGGGAGGAGGAGACTGGTAAGTAGTTTTACATTGCGCTAGAAAGGTTTTTTTTATCTACTACAAGTTAGCCCTTGACTGCAATCTCACCTGATGGTAAGTCATGATGCAGTCTAAGATAGTAGCGGGCTAACCTGTTAGGGGCATGGTAGTTATATATTAAACCCATACCCCTATTCGGTTTCTATACGGCATCGTACCGGAACGCTAAATCGCTTGGCGGCACGTCTTTGCCGGTAGGGTGGTAACCAGGGAAAATTCAGAAATTATAAATTCCCGAATTGACCCTGCCGGGGATCGAACCCGGCTCCTCCGCACGTTAAGACAACAGCGCTCAACACTGCGCCACGGAGGTCATCATATCAACAGCCACTGTTACACGCAACAAACTACATGTTGCGTGTAACATAACTTACCCATTACACTAATACTTATACACAGGAATAATCAGGTCAAGATCTGATCAAACAACCTGATTTAATCAAGTTATAGTACATTGTACTATTACCTATTCTGTGGTTATAGCTAACAGAGTATTGCCGGTTCGGTCCATCAATGTGTACTATCGAAATGACTCCAGTTATTACGGATACGGTGATTTTATTGTTTAAAAGCTTCCAGTTAATTAATTAATCCGGCAACGTGAACAAGTTACGTAATTGTCAGTTTAAGGTCATCGCTCACTGGATGCCTGCATGAGACAGAAGAGTATCTAACTCTGCAGCACTATTTTAAAAATATTGTACGTAAGTAAGTTAAGTAGTAGGTAAGTGGCTTATCACTTTGTCACCCAAGTCGCCATAAATGGAATAAAAAAAAATTGGCAGTCATAGGGACTGCCGAGAGATGTGAAAACGAATATTTAAAATTACTATTTTTTGTCGGTGTTCGCGAGCATGTCGGTGTTCGCGAGCATGTCGGAGCGAGGTGTCTGTGACGCGAATCCACAAGTTTACCCCCTACAAAAAAGTGCTCAACGCGGCTAAAGAAGTTTTCACTTCAAAAACATTTCATTTCACATATCAGTTAGGACGGCGTCGACAACCGACAGGCGTCAATTGTTGGACATAAGTCTCTTGTAGGGTTTTCTGAGGGCTTAATTCATTTATCTTGAGACCTCAATTTCTCAACGTTGGTTACTCAGTTCAATTCAAATGTTTTTATTCAAATAAACTTTTACAAGTGCTTTTGAATCGTTGAGTGAATTTACCGCTGGTTCGAAGCCACTCTCTTTTTGCCACTTCAAGTTCACGACTTGTTCCGGTTCTTCCAGAGATCTTCTTGTTTGACCATGCAAAATACTCCGAGTATGACTCTTAAGTGTTAACATCGCTCGCTGAGGGACAATGAGCTGTGCGTATATATAATTGGCCATACTTAGTTCACATTGATTGCATAAGTGTAGACCTCGGTGTGAAGACTGGGGTGAGACGTGTGTGGGCCACTGCACTTGCAACTGACGGCTGATGGGAACGTGCAAAAAGAAGGGAGAAGAAAGAAGACAGGTGTGGACCAACCTTTACCTGCCGGTCACCACATATTCGCATCAATGTTTCAGGGCACGCAACCCACCCTACACCCGCACCCGCCCTTGCGCCGTGCTAACACCATTACAGTAATTAGAATATGCTTAGGCATAATTGATGCAGTCATAAACTAGTTCCGGCACTGAACAGCGTCACATGAATATTCGATTTTCTTTAAATTTGAAGTACAAGGCGATCCACCTGCACATTGCACCAGGGAATAGGGATGATGCCTATATCAAAAATAAATTATTTCTAACTGATTATGAAATAGAGGGTCTTCCAAAAGACTTAAAATTCACATCCTCGGTTATTTTAAAGTTTGTAAACCATTTTAAAATATAGATTAAAGAAAAAAAGTGCGTTGAAATTTTATGACGTCACAACTGCGAATGTCATACAACTTCCATACGAGAAGTGCGTTTTTAAGTTTGATAAAGAGTTGCTGATTTGATTGAGTTGTCGTCATCCCTATTACATTTAGCCGCTAACCCGTCGTCGTCGTCGTCAAGAGATACACGTTTACCATTGGACATAGACCTGTCTTGTAGGGACTTCCATACGCCACGGTCTGATTTCTTGAAGTTGGAACCCCAATTTCTATCGGATCTTCGATCGCCGCCCATTGCTTTTTCAGCTTAGCAAGCCGTTATGTCAATGTTAGTTACCTACTTCGGTTCTTCTACAGATTTTCTCATTTCTTTAGGTCGTTTATCTAGTACTTAGTACGCACTCAAATTTGGAATTCGGCTTTGCGACCTTGTTTAAATATAGTCTTAAGTTGCTCTTCGGACATACTATAACTTGTTGCTGGAATAACAAACATTGATTAAAAAAATGCCCATGCCAACGCCCTGTGCCCGAATTTAGGTATTGACCCAATACGATTCATAGACAATGTGTTATTCTGACATTTATGTATATTGTATAGTCCCACAAACTTATCTGACCCGGTTTGAACGTCGCTAAGTATTTATTAAAAATAAAATAAAATAAAAACAAAAACTAAACAGGCATAAAAATTTGTTAATTTTTAGTCAAATACGTTTGTGGGATAAGGAAAACTAGCTGACTCGTCCTTGATCTAATATCCTATTAAGTGTAAGTTTCAAAATTAATGCAGAAAACTTAAATGTAAAATCTTTTCCATACCCAGTTGTTTATATTGTCCGTTGTTGATTTCTTTAATGATTTTAATCCCTTTATATGAAGACTAGCTGATGCCCGCGACTTCGTCCGCGTGGATTGAGGTTTTTCGGTTCCCGCGGGAACTCTTTAGTTTTCCGGGATAAAAAGTAGCCTATGTGCTATTCCAGACTATAATCTATCTTTGTGCCAAATTTCATCCAGATCCGTTCAGTAGTTACGGCGTGAAAGCGGAACAAACATACAAACAAACTCACTTTCCCATTTATAATATTAGTAAGGATTAAAGACTTAATTTATACCTCCTTCATTATTTCTTTCGTAATGAATATTGTTAGCTAAAAAGGTAAGGTCAGTTTTAAACTCAATGTACCTAGCCTTATACTCATTTGATAATCTTAGTTAATCTCATATTTCTCAATTAAGCCTAATTTAGTAAGTAATTGACTTGACATTGTAGTTTATGGTATCTCGAGAGAGCATGTTAGTATTGCTAGTTACTCTAAGTTAAAGGTGTTCCAGTAACAAGGAGTAAATATTAAATGAACATTGTAATTATAATTTTGTCTTTGCTCAGTAGATAATCACGAGTATAAAGAATTGAGTGTCTTTTTAAATTTTCAGGTAGTATAGTGGTAAGTATCCCCGCCTGTCACGCGGGAGACCGGGGTTCGATTCCCCGCCGGGGTGAACGAAGCAAGCTGTTGAAAAACTCATGGTCACTGGTAAGAAAACCACTTAGAGAGATAAGACCAGATAAGGGAAGCAGCAGACACACCTAAAATTTTAAAATGATAATGAGTTGTGAATTCTGTCTCGATTCGTTTTACATCTATTTCGTTAATTGTTTGTGTGTAATAAAGTGTTTTTACTTTTACTTACTTATTTACACCTAAATACCGTACCTACCTAGTGAAGGTACTATAAAGTATTCTGTGCTAATACACAGTAGAAGATCATGATTTCCTGTTCGGTTAAATTATGAGCATCGTTTTTAATGATTGCGCGCGTAATACAAAGATAATATATTTCATTACTTACTCGTTAATTCTTTGCTTCATATTATCATGAAAAATAGAAAAACATTGCTGATATAGTCACGGACAGCAGTTAGTTTAAAATAACTTTGTTGATTGTATCGGTAGTTAGATGAAAACGTAGCGAGCCTATTTTACTCAAAGCCTTTTGAGGCTTGGATAAACACAACGCGCTTTGAGTTCAAGGCAACTAACTGCCGCACTCAGAGTCGCTAATCATTACATATGGTACTCCTTAATCATAGATTTTGAGTTGAAATCTATACTAAGGGGTTCCTTATATAATAATAATGTCTTGCTAATAAACTTACTAGCAAGAAATATCCAGCCTTGACTGGTAGTATTTTAATAGGGTTACATGACCGCACTCGCGTGAAATAACGGCATTACCGCACGGTCTCTGTAGGTGGCCAACTGTGTGATAATACGTATTTTGATCATCGATCAAACGAGTTGCAAAGATCCACTGAAAACTAGTCCTAATCTGTGGAATCCCTTTAGAAGTAATGTGTGTATTTTATTTTTAAAAAAAACTATGGGTTGACACCATCGATATTTAAGTAGGTACTAGATGGGCCCTTCCATAGAAAAAAATTGGGCGACCGACCTGTGGAGCGCGCTCCACACCTGTATAAGCCTGTCCTTGTCCCCGCCATAGCGCTGTCCCACTTTTCAGGCTAGATGGCGTTACTAAAATACGCCCACATTCTTTGTTTGACAGGGCCCGTATAAGTAAATGGAGGTCGTTGGTTGAGACCACAACGGCGCGGCGTCACGCGTCACGGCTTTCGCGCTTCGTGTTTTTCCAGACCTTTACCATATTGGTAGGGAGAGGTGCAAATAGTGCAGTGCAAGGAACCGGTCGCGGACGATGTCCTGGTATTCCCGGTTTTACGACTGCACGATTCACCGGCTTCCTATGTTTTGGAATGTCTAATGTCGAATATATTATTTACTGTGCTTACCTATCTTTATTCCAGATAGTTTAGTTACTCTGACTTTTAGTTTAGAAGGTACTCAGCTTGTTTTTGAGTCTCTAAACTAGGGATGTTTTCTTGTCAAAAAAAATAATTCTTCTTCCAAAGGGTCTTCTTAAATCCACGCCCTCTATTTGTTTTAAGCTTGACAACAATTTTAAATTAAAAATCACGACAAAGTTTCTTGACATCATGTTCACTTAAGGAAGGTTCCTATTTAAACAGCGCGTGATGAAGAACTGCTGATGTGATCAGATGGATCTCTAATTAAGACTTAAGTATATAAGTACTAAAGCATATAATCTTATTTTCGTAGGAACTTAAAATACTTTAATTTATAATGTAATCTATTAATTAGATTAAATCCTTACTTTAATATTATCGATGTAAATTACCTACTTACCGACCTATTTTCTAAAACGAACCTTAAAACAAAGTCTGTGACGTGTGTAAGCCAGAACTGAGAAAGTAACTAAGAGCAAGTATATTAAATCACGCCAAGGAATTGCCATACAAATTGCAGAATTATTAAGTTTGCGCATTTTCATAAGGGAGGGTAATCGCTTTACTTGGTCCAGATGATTTTAGATATGCCGGCACAACGGCCACCCAAACGGGATAGAGGATTTTAAATGCAACTGGTTCGAAAAAGACAACATTTTCACTAATTAAGTACATGGCGTATAACACTGCAAAGTTACACTTTATATTCAACTCTACTACCAAAAACACAAGGTTATTTTTGACGTGCTTGTTAATAAAGTTATTTTCTTTCAGCTGAAGCTCTGACCATTCTTATCCATAGAAAGAGTGAGTAGGAAATAACAGGATCAAAGAGTGTAAGAGGGACACCGATACGTAGCATTTATATTCTGTTCGTGTAAGTTTCAGAGAACGGTCGCCGTGAAACTCGTAAATGGGAAAAAAGCAACAACGGAAAACTCAACCGCCTCTAGAGAAGGGCAAATCGTAGCGGTATTTTTACGGCTACGAAAATATCGTTATTATCTACGACGATTTTTTTTCCTGAAAAAAAATTTCAGGGTTAGCTACGAATCCGCTAATTCATCAGCTAGTTGTATATATTAGTTTTAAATAAGTAGGTGATAAAATCGCTATGTAATTAATAGTCTAACCAACGTCTGACATTTGCCAACAATGATGTAAGTGTTATATTTACTGAATGACGCGTGCAGCTGAGCCTCTCAATGCAATGCAATGCAGATCATAAAACCTCTACTCTAGTCATGTAAGTATGTCATATAGATCTGTTTGCATAATTAACAAACTGCTAATTTATATTCTAGTTTATTCCAATATAACATGATGTAGCTAATTATAACCATCAAAAAAGGGACACTTTTTGGCGTCATGTGATAATGGTTTTGTATTTTTTTTATTTAAGTGATACTATGGACTGTTGATTGGCAAGAAAAATGTTATTCTGAAAACTCTTTGCATAATCAGATTTTTAATTTTACTTTCTTTATGATACGCCAGAAAGTCAAAGCCAAAACATATCACTCTAATTAAAAAATATCATAACTCCAAATACATTCAGCTTTCAAAAACTCCTCAAAATTCATAGTTGCTAAAGTTTTTACATTAATAATTGAGTGAAATCTACACTATTAGAGTTACTTTTAGAGAGTCAGCATTTATTGACTAAAATTATGCATCAATGATTGAGCATCAATATCTAAAAAGATAAATACGTTATACGTATTCAGAAATTTATTAAAATAGCAATAAAAGAAGTTCTAATTTGACTTTAATCATAAACGTTCTGTGAAAGGACATAAGTAGATATTACCTACTATCCCGGAAAATCTTTGAGTTCTCAGGGTACATTTAAAAACCTAAATACACGCTGTCGAAGCTGCAGGCTTTACCTAGAACCCTATAAATGAAATAAAATCAAATTATCGATAACCAATTAAGGGAAAACCTTTATTCGCGTCCCTAGCTACTCGTCATCAGAGAACGAGCCACGTTGATATTTCCACGTAGATTTCACTCTGTAAAACCTTTGCCGTTTATTTTTATATACATTTTTGGTTGGCACATCTCTTTTTATTCACGATCACTTCAATATTGCGCGTGAACTTTCTCAGACTGGGGTTATTTTAAGCATTTTATTTGATTCAAAGCAAATACGTTTTGTTGATGAAAATATCGAAGCATTTTCAAATATGTGAGAATTGTAAATTTCCATGTATTCGTAGGTATGTATATTTTAGTAGGGCTTTCGGTTATGTTTTTACTTCAAAGCTCATGCCCTACAGTCACAGAAACTTACAGCAGATTCAATTATTTCGATGATTAACACAGTTAAATTAATGCAGCCCTTGACCTGATGCTGACCTTTTGATTCAGGTGGGATGGGAGGCTTTAGTTACCACCCGGCATCGTACCGGAACGGTAAACCGCTCTGTGGCATATTGCCCTTTCCGGTACAATATGCCGCAAAGCGATTTACCGTTCCGGTACGATGCCGTGAAGAAACAAATAATTAGGGGTAGGTATGAGTTTAATAAAAATGCCATACTCTTTCTGCTTGTCTACTTTGACTGCATCGTCACTTACCACTAGGCGAGATCGCAATCAAGAGCTAACTTGTAGTATAATAAAAAAAAACTAAGTGACACGGACGTGTATCCTGGAGCCATGTGATTGTTAAAACCCTTAATCCTCGCAGTCAACGACGTATATTCGACGTATCTAGAAATCCTATTACGATGTAAAGGATTATTAAAATGTCAAGAAAGTTTTGGAATGGAATTGCTTTATAATGGCTATACAACGAACACTAGAATACCCGGTAATTTTTCGTGGGCTTTTCAGACTAGTGCTGTACTTCTTTAAAATAGAGCAAAGAGTTATCAATAGTTTGACACTATAATATTTTTGTAGTGTATAACAATCATTGACATAAATTATACTTAGACATTGGGCATCGAACGACTATGACAAACCTAATTACAGTTGTAATCAGGTAGTTATACAAACCAAGGTACTTGCTTAAGATTGTCTTCGCGATGCACTGATTTCGTCAACCAAGCAAATCGTAAACAGTTGTTACGTAAAGAGAAAGCTCTTCAAATAGCCGAGCTAGCTGCACTACTACTAGCCATTATGTAACTGTATACTTGATTATTTTTTACTTCACTGTTTTCATTTAGTATTAGATGTGGTGAGTACATAGATACACTTTGGTCCCCATACTTTAATTGGAAGCCCGCCCGTTGTGTGAAAACCTCAAAGTTACATTGCATTGGTACATAGCCCACCAACACGCATTGGAGCAGCGTGGTGGGTCTAAGCTCTAATTCCCTCTCTCCTATGAGAGTGGAGGCCTGTGCCTAGCAGTGGGACGTTAATGGGCTGATAGTGGTGGTACATAATTACATCAAAAATCATCATTGCTCAAAATTGGAAGACATTTCACCTGCTGACCGCCAAACTTCAATTTGAAGATGGCACCCGATGATGATGATGATAATTACATCGGTCCATCATGTGCAGCACAGATTAATTTTTTTTGTTCGCTGAAAACGAGACCAGAGTTCATGTAGTCGCATCAAAAACATCAACATCAGGGTAATCATTCACATTTTGGCACGCACACTAGGCGTCAGACAAAACGTCGTTCCCCTCCAACGCGGACGTTTCGGCAGGATATTTAGTTCTGTCTTCGTCTCTATACAAACATGCTCCTGCCTAGGAAACCCTTGCTGCATATCTAAGCACAAGGTAAGTCGTAATTGGAAGTTCAAAGTGCGACCATAGCCGTATTCAATATTATAGTAGTATGTAGACAAGTACGTATCTATTATACGTAGGTATAAATAGTTATTTTGATATAACCTGTAACCGTGTAAAGACGTACACATATTGAGGCGAGGGCGGTCGAAGGAGCGGAGCCCGGAGAGTCAACGCTTATCGATGCAGTCGCGGCGAACCTTGGTATGTTCACCGATTAACTTCGATTGATGTAGAGCTGATAATACCAACAAGTTAAACACATACAATGTGAAGTTTTTGGCATGTGATTATATCAATAGATACTCTGTTTATTATAACTTATTGATAGTTTAAATTGCACGTAATCGTATGTGCAATTAGATTTTACACGTTTAATAAAATTTCGTACGACAAATATAGAATACGTCTTATACCTAATACATTGCCTGTACGATCCCCAATTGAAGACAAATCAATCTAGCTACTACTAGGTAATTTTTGATGGATACATCCATAGTCCATACCTACAAGTATTACCTATAAAATGTGTCTGATGCATTTTCAAGGCTCATCCGCATAACCAATTGAGAAAATCTTTGGCACAAAGTTTTCATCCTGAGGACGAACATTCTGAAAAATTAATTGGAAAACTGTTATGTCTGACTGGGTATGTATTATCAATATATAAATTATGATATGTTTATTCCAAAAAAACAAGAAAATCACAGATTTAAAAAACCTAAGTGGAAGTTGTGAGCACTAGCCGGCCTGCAATAAATGCAACTGTTACCTAATTAATGAGAAGTGAATAATTTTGCCATATAATATCAATTTTTTGCCATATTAACAATATTTTGCCATAAAAGATCTTTTTCATAATATTATCACACTGCTTTTTTATGAGACACACTTGATACCACTCTATAAAGGTAAAATGAATGTGTGGACAGATCTCAGACCGATAGCCGGCGAGATGTCGAATGCACTGTCGCAGCCTTTCTAACCCCCCGCCTGGGTGTCATTGAACGTCTTGAGGACGAGCTTATATGATAAAGTGGACAAATGAAAAGCACATTATTGTGCTCATTATCTTAAAGAAGTGCAACATCTTTTCATTTAAATTTAAATTGTAATTGTGGTTGACCTTGATACTATTTACCAAGCCGTATAGTCTATTTGAGTCCCCTATTCTTAGGCAGTACTTAAGTACTTGTATACTTGGGTAGTATTTATAATCTGTGGCAACCGTTAATCTGTTGTTAATTCATTATTTGGATTTTAAGGTCACAAGGAACAGTCTGATATAAAATAAAATTGTGTATTTCATGATGAAAATTTATATTATTTAACACTTAAATTTAATATTAATATCTGTAAAACACTTCTGTCCCTGCTCCGGTGTACCACACAACAGCAATCTAACCTACTAGCTATCGTGCTCAGGATTCCGGTGGTGCTTGCCCGCACCCAGCGTACCAGCGCATAAGCATAAACCACATTATAATATAATTCTTTGGTATTGATTTGATAGATTGTACTGTGGCGCAGAGTTGCGGTTGATTCTTCGTCGATGGATGCTGTAAATTTATTATTAATCTGTAAATATTTGATTATTTCTATTTTTGCAGTCAACTTATAATACTGATGCCTTCGAAAGAAGAGTGAACAGTCATTTCCCTCTATAAGGCTTTCCAATTTTTCATCACCAGCTATTTTATTTGGAATGATTGCAGTCAAACGCAAGCCAGCAATATGAGCCAACATATTATGTCTTTTTTTTCTTGATATAAGGTTTGTTAATAAAGACGTGACAAGTGACAACAGTAGTTCTAAATAAACGGTAATCATAATTCCCGTTCGTTGCTCAGATTTGATGCTCATCTCGTTAGAATGGTATCCATTGTGAGTCAGAATGTCGCGTAAGGCAAGATAATTTCACCTGACCTCTGCCAGTTCATTGACTGCCAGTGTGGCCTGCATGGTGGCAGTGGTATACGCATGTCTAGTTCGTGATGGGTCCACGTTATAAGCGAGCAGCGTATTTTTTTAAATTGGTTGGCCCACTTGCGCAAGGCCGTTAAACATGTATACGTTACTTCTAAGTTAAATTTATACCTGTCCTTTTCATGTCAACCCACAATAAACTTATCAAAAATGTGACAGCATTAAACATTTTTACTAAATCATTTTAGGCAGTGTTGTGCCAGTTAGCCTTATTTTCTTTTTATATGGTTTGATGAAAAAAAATTACGAAAAGTAAACTGAAAATTCGAAGTGGCCTATCTGTTACACCACGTATCAGTCGCTCGCCCTTAAATTCCTATGGGCTAAAAGTTTAAAACCTCTATAAAGAAATGTATGATTAGACTTGTTTGTTGTTTTTATGCTGATCTTTGACTCCTTTATCGTTTTGGGGAAAATATTGTGCATTTAATAAGTACGTCTTCTTTTTGCTGTTCAACATCAAAAGCATCGTGTTGCAATCTTTTATTCTCATAAGTGCTCTGTTAGTGAGCTTTTTATTTTATTGTGGCTAATTCTATTGTACACAATTTTTGAACTAAACAAAATTGACAGGTATTAACACGTTGAGTGCGAAACCAGGTCTAAACACCTTGTATACGTCTACGCTTACAGTGCGGCTAAGAAAAGTATAGACTTCCTTGTCGCGCGGAAGGCCTAACTTTAACTTGGTTCGGTGTAGGAAAGAGATGAATATAAATCTAAGATGTATTATTAAAATAGAATCCAATGGTGTACCTACCTTAATACCAGGTTTTTACACCTGGCACCGCACGGAAGAAATAAAATTTCATCATAATGCGAAACCAGATCGAAGCACCTTGTACCCCGCTCACCTGGTACCGCACCCCGCGTTAGCTTCGCGCGACTAGTGATGGCTTGCAATCGTGAGAAACGCACGTGTCGACATGGCGTCAAGACCAACAAAACGGTGCCGAAAAAATATATTATATGATGTTTGCGAGGACAGTGATGCAGTGATAGTTAAATCCAATTATAGATTGATTTATCAGAGACAGGTGAGTCATCATTACTATTTATTTTACTTACCTAATTACGTTTCCCGTTTAGTGCGTATTTAAGTTTTTTTTTTACAAAAAAGGACTTTGACAATGATACAGGTAATTTCAACGGAGACGTAAATGAGTGCACACACTTACACATACACATACATATACACATCCACATCCAATCCACGCTCACACGCGCACACACAATAAATAATAATAAATTAATAAATTTATCTTTTCAGAACCCGCACGAAAACTTGACAAACACACTTTGTTAAAAGGTGATAAGAAGAGGAATTGTGTCGGATGTTACGCAAAACTCCGAACCTTTTTAACCAGTCGCCAAGCTGACAAAAAAGTAAAAAAAATATTAAATAAATGTGTTCAGTGCAAAATAAAATTTTTGCTACCCATGTTTTATTGAAAAACATTAATTCATGTTTGTTTTTTTTCCATTATATTAAAACTTAATTACAGCTATCGATATTTTTATTTCACATCCTTAAAATACGCACCAGACTTCCCTTATTCAGTGCGGCACAGGGTGATTAAGCCCTGTATTAATATATATATAGCTGCTCGTGCTGACTCATTGATCACCTCTCCTGTAAAATTTTGTATGAAAAAAATTTTTTTTACTCATCGTTTCGTATAGAAGACAAAAATTCATTCGGAGGAAAAATACGGAGAGAGCTGATGATTCAGGATTTCGAAGACGGATGAAGAGCACCAGCCAGGTTATCGAAGATAGGTGGGGGGTGCTCGACCAAATGTCACTCGAAACTTCATCCAATTGACAGTTAGCTGAAAAAAATTTCAAAATGGCGGATTTAAGATGGCCGCCATACAAATTTCGACGGTGTCTATCTCGGAGAGTATAAAAGATGGAAGAGTGGTTTCGTGGCAAAAGATGATCAGGACGTGAGGGTCTACTTGATGAACAGAAAAAAAATTCAAGATGGCGGAATTTATTTTTCCATAGAAAAGGGTATTGAAGATAGGTGGGGGGTGCTCGACCAAATGTCACTCGAAACTTCATCCAATTGACAGTGAGCTGAAAAAAATTTCAAAATGGCGGGTTTAAGATGGCCGCCATACAAATTTCGTCGGTGTCTATCTCGGAGAGTATAAAAGATGGAATAGTGGTTTCTTGGAAAAATATGATCAGGACATGAAGGTCTACTTGATGAACAGGAAAATAATTCAAGATGGCGGAATTTATTTTCCATAGAAAATGTATGGCGAATATTGAAGAGGCTACAAGTGTAGAACTATGCAAGACTACGGTTCCTTTTCAAGGTTTGTTTTTGTGGAAGAAATCTCATTTTGACGAATGGTTCGGAGAAAAAAATATGGAGAGAGATGATGATCGAAGGTTCGGATGATGGGTGAGGAGCACGGTCAGGGTATTAAAGATAGGTACCTACTTAGGGGCTGCTCAAACAAAAAGGGAGGGGCGGGGGGTTGATGGTCTTTGTTTTATGTTTTTCCTTTATGAGAATTTTCTTTTACGTCGGACGCTTGGCGTGCTGGCGCTTCCACTGTGCTCACTAGCATAGCAGTGTGTTGTTCAGATCAGAACACGTAGACAGTAAACCAGCTGCCCGATTATGTAAGAATTGTCGATCAAATCCTCAAATTTCGGCGTCAAAGTAAAATAAACCATAACAGCATTAAATTAGAGCTCAATTTCGTGTTTCGAAATTGAGCTGTAATTTAATGCTGTTATGGTTTATTTTACTTTGACGCCGAACTTTGACGATTTGATCGGCCATTCTTACATAATCGGGGGGGCAGGATAGTAGGACAGCGAGTAAGTAGACAGTGGACCACGCGCTCCACTACGCGGTCCGCTTTAGCGGGCCGCGCAGCCACGCGCCATACTAGTTTTGAATATAGCTATAATTTTTAAACTAAACAAGTTGTTAACGAACGCCTTCAGGTGTATGCCAATTAATTCATTATTATTAATATTCAAAGCAAAAAAAACATATATATTTTTACATGAAGCCCAAAAAAGGATTTAAGTTTCTTAAATTTTACAGGGTCTATAAGCCTTGTGCCGCCACAATGGAAGTTTTATTACCAGGTGTATAGGCCTTGTACCGAAGGAATGGAAAGTATTGAAAAGTTACTGTCGCAGCAAACGTGTTACGAAAAGGTCAGTAATAAAATTAGAAGTGCCATTTTAGTTCAGTTTAAAAATTTACACATTCTTTGTTTTACACAAAAGGAATTACATAAGTGCATTGTGTAAATAAGTTTTATTTACTACCGTTTATGCTTTATACTTGTACCATGCGCTAACTAGCCGAGAGCCTACTGTATATAAAGTGTTTCGATGTCTAAAGGAGATGTAGAAACAACGAGGAAATTTATCTCTAGCGTGGGTGTAGATGCTTTACTTGTATGGGTATTGGATAGGTACATAATGTTCCCTATTATTATTAGCACTCCAAACCCAATTTTATGTTAGTTCGAAGAAATCCTAAGAGTTCTGAAAGTAACTTAATTAAACATTCCTTTTCATTATTCAAGGATGTTGAGATTTACTGGAAAATGGGTGTTATCGCTTTCGACTTAGGCATCAAGGTACATAGAAACATTTTCTTTCTATGGGCACAGAAAAGCTTCACGCGCGCACTTTTATATGGAGCTGCGCAGACTACCACGACTGGACAAAACGTTTTTCCGCTATGAAGCGGGCATTTAGCCCTTTATGTCTTGTCCTGTTTTCGCCCTTACTTCAAAGTTCAACCGCCTAAGATCAATATGTCGAGAACAGCTCGTAGAATTGATCATTTTATGATACTATAGTCAACTATATCATAGAACAATCGTCGTTTTCACCACAAATAAGCACATATTGACCATATAACTAATGTAGACAGATGATATCAAACGAGCATAGGAAGGAAAGTCCTTGCAAGAGACTTTCAATCCAGGAGTTAGTCTAAGGGTGAGATCTATAGAGCGAACTTTGACTTTGCTCAGACTCAAGACATTGTTAAAACGAAATAGATTTATGTTACTCACATAAGGGGCCGTCCATTAATCACGCGAGGCTTGAAAGGGGGGGGAGGGGGTTTAACAAAAATCACGAAGTATCACAAGGGGGGAGGGGGGTGTAGTAAGATATCACGTGTATTTATTTTTTCGTCAAACGCGCGATTTCTAAAACTTTGATTTTCAACAAAGCACAGTGCCAACAACTGACTTGCAAGATGCTTATCCAGTTGTTAGTGTTGAAGAAAGTCTTGCTAATCCGTGGTCCGAGGACAATGTACATTTATAAATATGTTCATGTACTAGTACAATATATGTTTTTTGCATGATTACACCATTCCTTTAATATTATTTTTATGCCAGTCAAAAACAACATGCAACCTTTCTGTCTAGACATTTTTGTTATGGTCCTTATCTCTATATATAAAAATGAATCCCTATTTCCCTTGGTCACGGCATCACGCGTGAACGGCTGGAACAATTTCGCTAATTCTTTTTTTGTTGTGTTTGTTATTGTAAGGAGAAGGTTCTTATGGAAGAAAATGTTTGAAACATTCTACGGAAAAGTAAAAAAATTGAGTTAAAAAAACTCCATATACAAAAGTAAATGAGACATAAGACAGTAGAGAGATCTTCATATATGAGATATATTGTCAGTGACGGTAATTTATACAGTTTCATATATAATATACATTTATACTGGGAAACAACCAGTTCCCACGAGACTCCATAATACCTAAAATCACTCACCACGTATCACCAAGGGGGAGGGGGGAGAGGTTAAAAAATGCTCAAAAAACATCACGTGATTAATGGACGGCCCCTAAGTCCATCTCGTTTCAACTCTAAGTAAAGTCTGAGCCAAGTCAAAGTATCTATCGCTTTATAGATCTCAGCCTAAGTATCGGAGGACGATGACGACAACGTAATCATTGTGAGAAAATGTTATCAAACTTCTCATCTTGTCAAAGGTAATAAAAAAACTATAAATAACAATTTAAGGTAAAACCTGCTAAATAAAGAATGTTTTTACGTGCGGCTTTGTATTCATTTTATTAGCCTATGCACATCGTGCATGCAAACCGGACTGTGCCCACTTACGAGTAACTAAGGTATATGGATTCCCATAGACGACAGAAAATGAGGGACATGAAGAAAGGTACATATAAAAAAAAAATTAAGTAAGTATATGTGTCTACGGAATGCCTTGTTAATAGAATTATATTATAACAATTTTCTGATTCCCGCGGAAACTTTAATTTTCCGGGATAAAAAGTAGCCTGTCTTCCTCGGGATGTAATAGAGGTGGGCCTCTGTACCAAATTTCATTAAAATCGATTGAAAAGATGGGCCGTTAAAGCGTAGCAGACAGACGGACACACTTTCGCGTTTATAATATTAGTATGGATTCCATCAAGACTGATTTGAGCGACTAGACACCGCTTTATCTACTCGTAGTAGCAACGTACTATTACCTATTCTGTGGTAGTAGACACACTCCGAAGTGCGCAGAATATAATGTACCTATACCTACAGATGATGATGAAGCACCTACAGATGAAAAGTACCTGGGATGTGACTATACTTTTTTTTTTAATCCACTATAATTTAGCCCTTGACTGCGATCTCACCTGATGGTAAGTGATGATGCAGTCTAAGATGGTAGCGGGCTGACCAGCCCGCTACTATCTTAGACTACCATCGTTACCATCAGGCTAACAGGTTTGTTAGGGGCATGGCAGTTATGTTACACCCATACCCCTATTCGGTTTCTACACGGCATCGTACCAGAACGCTTAATCGCTTGGCGGCACGTCTAATACTGATGATAATACTACTATTACCTATTCTGTGATAATACTGACGAGATATGGACCGCTCTACGAGATTCTAAGGTGAAAATAATTTGTGTCTGTGTCTCTGCGCAGTTTACGAGCGATGTCCTATCGGGCTCTGCGCGCCTTGCGAAGTTTCTAGACTCTAAATATTTTCACCGCAATCCGCTTTATACTATCTTTAGAGATAGTTAAGGTAGGTATAGTTTCAATTAGATGATGCCCGCGCCTTCGTCTGCGTGGATTAAAATTTTTGATTCCCCCGGGAACGCTTTAATTTTCCGGAATAAAAAGTAGCCTATGTCCTTCTCGGGGATACAAACTATCCCCATACCAAATTTCATCAAAATCGGTTAAACAGATGGGCCGTGAAAGCGTAGCGGACACACAGACAAACTTTTGCATTTATAATAATTATATTAAGTATGGATTCCAGACAGGACTACAAGTCGTAGTCTAGCTAGCTTGCCCTAGCTTGTTTTTAAATGAACATAATATAGTATCTGTTATGACGACCTCCCTGACGCAGTGGTAAGCGTTATGGTTTTATGAGTGGGAAGTCCCGGATTCGATGATCGCTAATAGAGGCATTTGGGATTTTAGAATTATCTCTGGTCTGTTATAGTGGAAACAGGGAGGCTTTGGCTGCGGCCGATCACCACCCTATCAGTAATGACGTGTACCTACTTACTTTCTAGACATTTTTGTAAACTTAATTTTTATGTTAAGAAACAAGCATAAACAAAAACAAGCTAAGTATTCATTAATTAGTGGGCCTTATTAAATTTGTCATTAAAATTTATTTGCATCAATTAACTAATAAAATACAAATAAAACTAAGTCGTTTATTGTTAAAAGATGTTAATCATTTAAAGATTTATTTCCGAGCACAATAATCGCAACAAACAGTAAACTAAACTGTGCAATGCTCACAATGATTTGAATAATTTATTTATTGGTTTGATAAAGACATTTATTATAGTTAAACTAATTTATGGTGACTATTTATTAACGCAGATTGAATATAATAGGAACTTGGCTTAGATGAGTCAATTACATCGCGGGTGGTCGCTATAAATCGTCGATAAAGTTGGGGTTTTGAGTTAAAAAGGTACTAATTTAGCATACAATGAATACAAATAGCGATCAAGTGGATGTACAGCATTTGAACTTGAAAAGTATAATATTGAATTATTGATCTTTTACACGAAAGTGACGAAAAAAAGTAGCGGATTTAGAAAGTAAATTTTACCTTATTCTTCCAATGAGATTTTGTTTGAATACTGTTTGAATAACAAAATATGTAGTAATATATTTTAACTATATCCTGAATGTATCTTTATATTTCCCCATATTTCGTTTAAAAACATATTATACAGGATCTGTAATCATGACAATGAAATGTTCTAGCAAAATAGCACCCCGCAAATTTTTCACGAGGCATTGCGCCTGACTTCGCATCGACTCACTTCGCTCTAATTTTTGTCGTCGTCGTCAGTTTTTGGCCGAAGACAAAATAAAGTCAAGGAGAAAGTTGAAGAAGATAAACGGAGAAGAGAATAGATAAAGAAGGGCCGCACAACTAAATAAACCGCGGGTTTGGTATTGGACTTATAATGCGTGTTCGTGAGAATGTAGATCCGGGGAAAACATTAAATTGACTTAATGGGCTCTGGCATCTAAATTGACCTTCAGCGTTTAGGTAATAAGTATCAGTTTCTAATATCTTTGTAAAATTGTTGACCAAGTTAGTTCATAAGTCAATTATAAAGGCTATGTTGCAGGAACCTGCTCGGTACCCAGTTGTTAAAATTAACAACGACAGTTTCGATATAAACTCCGACAGCAATTAGTGCCCAATTAGTTTCATTACTTTATTGACTTGTTAACCAAAGTACAAGTTGCCAAGAACTGAATAACAATAAATCATATGTTGACAACGTAAATAATTCGCGACTCGGCCTATTATCACCGCACTTGCGCATTGTGGACGCCCCGCGCGCGCGTGCCTCTTCACTCACACCTACCTCGAACAAACATGTTCTGCCACCTCCGGTTATTCATACTTATTCCATCTACATCGCTGCTCATATTCCGCACATCCGCCGACTCCTCTGACAACCCTGAAAAAAGAACGCTACAATGTAGACATGACGATTGACGACTCAAGAGCAACGCACAAAAAGTCGATCAAGAATCAAGATACAGCGTAATTAACTACCACAATTAGGGTTGTCGGTAATTTAAACTCCGCTAAAAAGAGAACTGTAAATTTCGTCGCTCCCAAAAAGCGGTAACAATTTAAGATAAAAAAGATAAGAGTCAATGTAAGTTGAACAAGATTCCGCCACGTTGCAGTGTTAGACGCCGGCCGCGACTAATTGCCCGATAAGTCGTCGATTCGCGTCTCGTTTTAATAAGGTGCGCTGTGCATGTACGTGTGGAAACGATGGAATGCCACGGTCAGGTGCTTCTGTGCGAGTGAGCCGCGCCTGTGTGCGGATGACGTCTGCCGCACGTTCACCCGACCAAACTAACTCGAACCGTTACTCTTCCTCGAACCGTGCAACGCTTCGCAGATCGCAGCGCAGAAAGATGGGAATTCGAAGCTCAATTTATAACGGTTTTGTTACTGTAACTACATGATCGTTGTTGCCACGTGAGCCCGTGCGCTTGTGTGTAACCTCGATTCCGACACACTAAGAGGACTACACGGCATTGTGGATATAAACACGTAGTAATTCGCGAATATCATTATCCTAATGAGAATTAGGTACCTACAGCTAGCTGAAGCAAGTCTTCGTGACATGATTTGAGAATACTTAGTAGAAACTCTCATATCGTTACTCAAAAGTCAAAACAGTTAAATGTGTGTAGTACCTATTATTTTCAAACCCAATAAAGTGGTCAGGCGACCTCGAATGAGTCTCAGGACTTTCAGGAAGCCTCCGGAAGTCCGGACACAATACGAGGAGCTTAGATATCTCAATAGTGAAAATGAATAATGAAATGGGTTTCATATAACTATACCATACCCCTAACAGGCTAGCCCGCTACCATCTTAGACTGCATCATCACTTACCATCAGGTGAGATCGCAGTCAAGGGCTAACTTGTAGTGGAATCCATACTTAATAATATAAATGCAAAAGTGTGTGTGCCCGTCAGTCTGCTACGCTTTCACGGCCCATCGGTTCAACCGATTTTGATGAAATTTCGTATATGGATAGTTTGTATCCCGGGGTAGGACATAGGCTTCTTTTTATCCTGGAAAATTAAAGAGTTCCCGCGGGAATAAAAAAACCTAAATCCTTAAGTCGCGGGCATCATCTAGAAAAAAAATAAAAAAGTGACCTAGTTAAATCAAGCGGTAAACATGCATCGCTTGAGATGACGATATTAAAAACGTGATGGTTTTTACCGATGAATAAAAAAAAAATCGAACGCTAAAAAGCGTTTTCCATTTACGCGACGATTCAGCGTTGGAACAGTTTCCCACGCTTGCATGTGTGCCTCCCTTCCCACATCCCGGCCGCGGCGGTGGCGTGTTGTACTCCAGTCTCCACTACGGGTTTAGCATTCAAAGCGGCGCGATCCTCCCGCGACATTATACTTTGATATTTATTGCCCAGACACCTCATCCAAATATACAGCCAATGTACGAATGATTGTCAATGATATTTTTTTTTTGGATTTTAGTTCCAACACTTTTCTCATTCTTCACAGAGCTTTATTGGCAGACTTCTATGGTATCTGTAATCTATTGTGGAAAGGCGGACCTGAAGCGATATAGCCTAGTGATGAGTGATGACGTCAGCCTCCTATTCAGATAGTCAGATCAATCTTCGGGCCCTGATGAAATTTGGTACAGAGATAGGTTGTACCCCGAGGAATGACAGCTACTTTTTATCCCGGAAAATTCATGCGTTCCCGCGGTAATAAAAAAAATGACCTGTATAACCGATTTTGATGAAATTTGGTTCAGGGATAGGTTAAATCCCGGGGAAGGGCAAAGGCTCTTTTTATCCTGATAAACTCAAGAGTTCCCGCAGGAAGAAAAAAATCCACGTAGACGCGGGCATCATCTAGTTCAATATAGTTTGCTTTATTAGTGAAGGAAACATCGCGAGGAAAACAGCATACCCGAGAGCTCTTCATAATGTTCACAAAGGTGTAGGCTGCCAATTTGCACTTGGCCAGCGTGGTGGACTAATGGCTTAGCCTTTTTTACTCAGAGAGAAAACTCGTACTTAGTAGTGGGCTGGCGATGTGTTAAATAATTAAAAAATGACGGATAAGGGAAATGTTTCCTTAAGATTAAGGCCGGCCATACACGGACTGCACGAGCAGTTAGCCAGTGATCAACATACACGGACCGCTGTTGCAGTCATAGTCAACAGCTTGAAGCTACCATAGATAACTGCTGCCAACCGCCCGAAGCAGTCGCAACTGCTCAAGCGGTTCAATGCATGTGTGTACGTAGAAGACCACCATGCAGTCGTAGCTTGCAAGCCTTCAGTTCCAATGCCAAAATATAATCAATCACAATAACCGAAAATGTAATCAGAAAACACAACTGTTTGTCTGCGGATGCTTTGGCTATCCATGTCGTTTGTAGAAACTAAAACACTGTGACAGTATCTATATATAGGGAAGCTAGTACAATGGCAGACTTAAAGAGTCTAAATCGATGATCGTAGCATTCGGAGTGCACGCTAGCAGAAATATTCGAGGCAAAATTATATGCAATCGTATTAATCTGCTGCCAACCGCCCGAAGCAGTCACAACTGCTCGAGCGGTTCAATGTATGTGTGTATACGTAGAAGACTGTAGTTTACTATGCAGTCGCAGCTTGAAGCCGTCCATCCTGACTGCTTCAAGCTGTCCGTGTATGGCCGGCCTTCAGTTCCAATGCCAAAATAATCAATCGCAATAACCGAAAATGTAACCAGAAAACACAACTGTCTGTCTGCGGAAGCTTTGGCTATCTATGTCGTTTATATATACTAAAACACTGTGACAGTATAGGAAGCTACTACAATGGCAAACTAAAGAGTCTAAATCGATGATCGTAGCAAGTTTCTTGGCATTCGGAGTGCACGCTAGCAGAAATATTCGAGGCAAAATTATATGCAATCGTATTAAGTAGCTGCTAGCCGGGTTTGCCTTTGTTTGTGATCCCGTTTATCTAACTTACTTACCTTTTCTGAAAATATATTCTTCGATGGTAAAACTTTATTTTAGACACATACTTAATCGGAAAATATCAAAGTACCTAGGTACTAGATGATGCTCGCGACTTCGTCCGCGAAGGTTTTTTGATTCCCGCCGGAACTCTTGAATTTTCCGGGATAAAAAGTAGCCTATGTCCTTCCCCGGGGGCCGGGATACAACCTACGAATATGTCTGTACTAAATTTCATGAAAATCGGTAGAAAAGATGGGCCGTTAAAGCGCAGCAGACAGACACACTTTCGCATTTATAATATTAAAAGTATGGATTTTAGCTACCACTAGCCAGTATTTCTAAAAATAACAAATAAATCATAACCGAAATAAAAAACTGTGAGTATGATGATTTCCAAAAATATAAAACCCATCAATACGAAACAAAATTAATTTGTAGGAGGGGAAACGCTATTTCGGTCGCCATCTTACGCGTCGACAATTATTCGGGAATTTCAAAGATCACCCTGGAGCGGCGGTCGTTGCCTCCACTCTGACTCACTCTTTTGTTTGTTGTGTGATCACTTTTAAGATAACATGAGGTTAAACGTCGTGGCGTGATTAATTAAAATACCTATATTTATATACAACCATACTTGTTGACCAACCGGCTTCGCACGGGTTACTCTCATGTAAATTTCATTAAAATTAGGGCTGATAGGAGGCTTCGGCCGTGGCTAGTTACCTACCGGTAAAGACGTATCGTCAAGAGATTTTGCGTTCCGTAAGATGCCGGGTAGAAACCGATTAGGGGTATGGGTTTAATATAATTGCCATACCTTTAACAGGTTAGCCCGCCATCATCTTAGACTGCATCATTACTAATTATCATAAGGTGAGATTGTACTCAGTCAAGGGCTAAATTATATTGGCGTAAAAAAAAGATTTGACCTGATTTGACGACCTCCGCGGCGCAGTATGAGCGCTGTTGCCTTAACGTGCGGAGGTCCCGGGTTCGATCCTAGGTAGGGTCAGTTTGGGAATTTATAATTTCTGAATTTTCCCTGGTCTGGCCTGGTGGAGACTTCGGCCGTAGCTAGTAGTTACCACCCTACCGGCAAAGACGTGCCGCCAAGCGATTTAGCGTTCCGGTACGATGCCGTGTAGAAACCGAATAGGGGTATGGGTTTCATATAACTGCCATGCCCCTAACAGGTTAGCCCGCTACCATCTTAGACTGCATCAGCACTTACCATCAGGTCTGATCGCAGTCAAGGGCTAACTTGTAGAGGGTAAAAAAAAAAAAAAAATGGAGGGCATAAAGTAAATGAATCGTGATAACTGATAAGTTTATCAGCTTAGTAGAAATTAGAATTTTAATGTTTTAGTTATGTACCTAGTGGATACATCTAGTCTCGAACATGGCGATGGTCTTCACATTTGGAATGTAATGTTTCATTTGGGCAAAGCCACTGGATGATACGCAGATTTACATAATAGAATTGAGTTACCCGGCTGTGAACTAACACTATTACTAATCTATTATATTTTAGTCAATGCTCATACGTCTATCCATTAATGAGTTAATAACATAGTGCTTATGTTCAGATGCGTAATGTGTACATAGTGTAGGCACAATAAACCTGTAATTTATTAACATAACGAGATCGTCGTGTCGTGTAATTATCGCGATGTAACGTGTAATCATGTAATACAATATCCTCCCGACCTGAGTTAGGATACTGTGGCCTATCTCCACGGAGATTATCCATGTGCGCGGGAGATATTAGAAAAGTTGCAACCATAGATAACAGAAACAAGGGTCGCCAACTCTCTAGATTCCGTCACTTACCTATGTGTCAGCAATCGTACAAGATCAAGCGCAAGGCTACCCTCTACTCTCCGAGGCTCTCCGTTTCTCATGTAAAAAAGGTATCAATTACCCTTTAATATCCTAATGCCTAAGCCGATTTGCTGCATTAGCTAGGTAAGTTATAAGTAAATGAAGATATTTGGACGGACCACTAGGTGGACGGACGATCTCAAGCGTGCAGGTGGGAGCCGCTGGAAACAAGCGGCACAAGACCGTGCTCTGTGGCGATCCATGCAGGAGACCTTCGTCCAGCAGTGGACGTCTATAGGTTGAGACGACGACGACGACGACGAAGATAAATTTAAGATTATCCTGCTCGATCGATGCGCACCCGTATTATAAAATTAGCAATAAAATGATTGGCAAATCCCACAAATTAGTTCATGCGAAATCGATCTAAAATGGATTTGATTCGAGTAGCACACGTAACATCGATCTGGCGCAAAGCAACGTACCTACGCCGCGGGTAATTTGGATGCTGCTAATTATAGGTGCTATTGCGGTTATAATAAGATTCTCCCAACTTCCCAGAAACGAGGCCGCCCGCTTTATTAATATTTATCCAATACACGAACGCAGTCCCAAGCTAACTGACGCAGTCAAAGAAAACACGCTCGCCAGAAATAAAGTCGTAAAGTACCGGAACGATTTGAATCGATGTTCGCGGTGTATATAGGATTATAAACGCGCAGAAAGTGCCGACAAAATACCACTTGAAACGTTCAAACCTTATCGCCTAGGCACGTGTTCGGTTAAATAATTGCACGGCCATATAACTAACAATTTCTACTTACTGTTTAGTACTTATCTGTTGTCCTTGTAGCGTTATGCATGATTTGGTATTGATAGCGGTTTATACAATGGTAGGTTCTATATTCAATTCCTATAATTCATATAGGAAATAGGTGTCTCTCATGGATCCAGTGGCTCCCTGTGACTTTCCTGAGTCCTCCGTCCACCTCGTTGGGATCTGCCAAGCTGCGCTTTCCATTGCAATATCATACTTCATACTAATATTATAAATGCGAAAGTGTGTTTGTTTGTTGGTTTAATTTTTTGTTGGTTTGTCCTTCTATCACGCCGCAACGGAGAACGGATCGACGTGATTTTTGGCATGGGTATAGTTTAGAACCTGGAGAGTGACTTAAGCTACTTTTTATCTCGGAAAATTAAGGAGTTCCCGAAGGAATCAAAAAAACTTAAACCACGCGAACGAAGTCGCGGGCATCAGCAAGTAAATAAATAAATAAACATTTATTCAGTCCGAGTTAAGGACATCAAAATAATAATCTAGTCTAATTAGTGCCTCGGAAAGATTTTCAAAGAACTGACAAAATATCTCAGCTCTCTGAAAAACAGGCAACCGTCTAAAACACTCATATACAGCATACCTACTACCTACTATGTGTAACTGTAACAATAATTAAAACCAGCAATTAATTTTTTATTTAAATATAGACGATGCCCGCGGCTTCAACCGCGTGGATTTAGGTTTTTGAAAATTTCCGTGGGAACTCCTTAGTTTTCCACGATAAATTAATAAAATCGGTCGGATCAATTATTATTAGTAGTTTGGATTCTTATCTGAATAGTTAGAATCAAACCTGGGACCACATACAGTGCACAAGGGCAAATCCAATTCGCCAGAGAAGTCGTTCAAACACGTACTGGAAAAAAAATTCGAGTATGTACATGCACAATATTTATAATTAAAAATCTGCCCCCACTCGGTTTAGAAGCTTATTATGGAAAATGAGTGTTCAACATAGTACCTACTAGTCAAATAGAAAATGTAATTTTATAAAAGCCACGTTTATTCGAACATTGCCTGTCTGCGTTGAAAATATATTACCCTTTGTCTATTGGCTTGTAAGTGAACCTTCGGTTGGAAAACTCTTTATTTGAATTAAACGAGATTAATTCGTATCGACGACGATATAATATCTAAATAGAACCTCTGTAGATTATTTACACAACTACTATTGAAATATTCAGTTATGGGGGAAAACGCACTACTTATAGAACAGGACAAAATGTTAGCGCGACGTAAAGGAAGCACAATTTGTCCTATCGCGGTAGTCTGCGCGGCTCCATATAAAAGGTCAGTATCGGTCAGATAATTTTCCGATAGATATAAGTATATTTTAAAAATGACACCGTAATATTGTTATTTTTGTGTGTTTATTGGTTAGAGAAATGTAAAAAAACATTTCCATAGACTAAAACGATACGATCCCAAAAAAATAAAGCCCAAGGCAAAACAGGCATAACAATAAATCTCTTTATTTACACATGATTTGAATAATTCCGCAATATATTATGTTAGCTCTAAAGTCCCATACACTCATAATTAAGTAATAACTAACCAAAGCCACAACAACTTGGTGATTTGTCAAAAATCGACGTTTATTGCTGCTAGGTTTAAATCTTTATGTTTAGTTTTTTGGTGACTTTTTATATTATAAGTTTCTGATCCAATCATAACATCGGAAGTTATTGTTTGAGTTAGTTAAGTTAGTGTGTAATATATTGTGGTAATAAATCATAAACCAAAACCTCATAGATACAATTTAAACTCACTTGACGTTAAAATTAAGATATTAATATGAAAGCTAAGATTAGCTGCTGCAGGTCGATTGCAGAACTGCTCCATCGATCATTGCTTCCGGTTTCCAACTCCTCAATCTCCTGATGTTGCAGTGATAATATGACTGCCCACCTAAAAATGATGAGAACGAACTATATACCTACTGGCTACCAGATATAAACTCTATCACTGTACTCAAGGTCCTATCTCGTCCTTACCGAGATAGCGCGAGATAGGACCTTGAGTGTGACCTTGTTTAGGTGGGCAGTACCACTGTACCCACCTACCCACCTAAACCGTGAGGAGTAAGGATCTGCCAATCGCGCAGATTTTGAAGCTACCAGATATACACCTTGTAACAATAGGTAATTGAGGTTGCAATTTTTCAACCTCATGCAGGATACTGTGTACACAGGTATCACATCAGACCAGTGTCTAGGATAGGGTGGATAGGCCACGGGAGCGCTTTAGTTATTCGTATCTTTTTTTTTTAATCTTAAATTTTGATAAATAAAATAAATGATTATGTAAAACATATCATATCATATACCTACTAAAATATTACAAATGCGAAAGTGTGTTTGTTTGTTGGTTAGTTGGTTTGTCCTTCAATCACGCCGCAACGGAGCAATGGATAGACGTGATTTTTGGCATGGCTATAGTTGAGAACCTGGAGAGTGACATAGGCTACTTTTTTTCCCGGAAAATTAAGGACTTCCCGCGAGAATAAAAAAACTTAAACCGTAAACGTAGTCGTGGGCATCAGCTAGTTGTTGATATTTTGATGGAAATCCATGCATAAAAATTTGCATTGAGTGAGGTAAATTTGAGAATGTTTTCAATCGTTCGCCCACGGCTTCCTCAGAAGTTGTGAGCACGCACGACTGACGCCGAATGCGCGTGCGCACGCAAGCATTGTTGTAACTTGTGTGAGAACGCGCCATTGGAATCGGTTTTATTTTCGCAAATTGCTGAAATTTGTATAGGAATTTGAAATATTTGTTAACACTTAGGACGCTTTTACGAAAGTTTATAAAGTAACCGTAATTATGAAAAAAAAACATGATAATAAGGATATGCCATTTTAGTAGGGTTTAAATAAGTCGTTGGGCTTTCCCCGTTTTTAGGGTTCCGTACCCAAAGGGTAAAAACGGGACCCTATTACTAAGACTCCGCTGTCTGTCTGTCTCCAGGCTGTATCTCATAAACCGTGATAGCTAGAAAGCTGAAATTTTCACAAATGATGTATTTCCGTTGCCGCTATAACAACAAATACTAAAAATTAAAAATATATATATATTAAGGGGGGTCCCCATACAATAAACGTGTTTTTTTCGTATTTTTTTGCTCAATATTAAAAACGGTAACAGGTAGACGGTTCAAATTTTCACAGAATATTAACTTGTATATTACCTTTCAAAATAAATAATTAAATATCAATAAAGTAAATATTAAAGGGGGGCTCCCATACAACAAACGTAATTTTTATTTTTAATACGTCATAAACTTACTACAGGTTTGTACGGAACCCTCGGTGCGCGAGTCCGACTCGCACTTGGCCGGTTTTTTTACCACCTAAGGTGACAATAATAATTCAGCTATGTGAAAAATGATACTCTTGGGCTCTAGGCGCCCCCTTGAATTAACGTATGGCCGGTGAAAAGGGTATAAAATATTATAGTGATGAAAATAAGATGAAAAAAAAAATACCCTGGATAATTTTTATATTGGTTCAATTTAATATAATTGTCTATTAATAATTATCTAATGGGAAATACTTAACCCTTAGACAACCCGTATCTATGTTACCTACACGTTTCGTTGCGCAGACAGTTCCACATAAAAGTGCACGCGCCGACGCGGCTTTTCGCGCTGGCGTTTTTCCTGTTCTGTCTGTAGTGTGTTTTCGCCCTAACAAAAGCTGCGAGAGAGATGTGTCGCTCTGATTGTGCTCGGGCTGCAGCTTCTGTGAATGATTTTATTGGTTGAAAAATACTTCGTGGCCATTTAAATTTATGTAATTTACCCGTTACGTAGCCTGTAGGTGTTATATTAAAGATTGAAAACAATAATTTATACTAATATTGTAAATGCGAAAGTTTGGATGAATGGATGGATGGATGAATGATTGGATGGATGGAAGTTAGTTACTCAATAACGCTAGAACGGCTAAACGGATCTGTATGAAATTTTATACTGACACAGAGATAGATTATATCCTGTAACTAGAGGATGCTCGCGACTTCGTTCGCGTGGCATAATTTTTTTTTAATTCCCACAGGCACTCCTTAATTTTCCGGGATAAATCCTATATATATCACTCTCCAGGTCCTCAACTATACCCATGCAAAAAATCACGTTGATCCGTTGCGGCGTGATTGAAGGACAAACTCTCTATTTAACGTCCTTGGGGATAAAATTTTCAAAAACTGTGAAACACGTATTTTTTTATTTTAAACCAGAAGCCCAAATACCAACTTTCATGGTTATAACTTGAAAAATGATGGACTTTCATACAAACTTTCAACCCCTATTTAACGCCTTTGGGGGTAGAATTTTCAAAAACTGTGAAACACGTATTTCTTTATTTTAAACCAGAAGCTCAAATACCAAGTTTCATGGATATAACTTGAGAAATGACGGACTTTCATACAAACTTTCACCCCCTATTTCACCCCTTTAGGGGTGGAATTTTGAAAAATCCTTCCTTAGTGAGCGCCTACGTCACAAAAGGAACCTACTGTCAAAATTTCAAGTTTCTAACCCCAGCGGTTTAGGCTGTGCGTTGATATATAAGTCAGTCACTCAGTCAGTCAGGACTTTGAATTTTATATTCCTGTAATAACACATAGGCTACTTTTCATCCCGGGAATCATACAACCTCAATCCACGCGGACGAAGTCGCGGGCATCAGCTAGTTGATATCTATAGCGACCGCATCCATAGGTGCCTATGTAAATAAGATAGGTAGGTTATTGTGTGATTGATTTTCGAGTGTTTATTGTATAATAATATGCAGTGGTTGCTGGACGCTGGCCACTTGCCAACACGCTGGTTTCAAATTGATTCTGCCGCTGTACGATAACTGTTTACGCCGTTGCATGTACTTGTATTAGTAACGTAAATTAATTTCGTTATGTGTAATAATAACTGATTCCTGTAAACTATCAATCAATACATATTATATTATAAATGCGAAAGTATACCAAAATACCATACCACTAATATTATAAGTCTCAAAGTCAAAGTCATAGTCAAAATATATTTATTCAATTTAGATGCAATGTACACTTATTGACGTCCAGTTAGGTACTTATAAAATATGATGGTGATAATCAGTTACAGTATCTTAAAACTAAACCTCCGAGGGTTCCAAACGCGCCCTGGTCTGAGAAGAGCCCACAACAAACTCAGCCGGGTTTTTTTTTAAAATTATTATCACCATCTCATAAACATAACAATATATTATAAGTCTGTCTCTCCAATCCAATTTCCAAAAAGATTTTCCAATGACTATATGATGACGTCAATGACGCCTTGATTGTGTATCCACGTTTAATTGCATCTTACCCATCCATACCAAGTTTTATTACAATTTTAAGTGCAAAAGTTTGTCTATCTGTCTGTTATCATTTCACGGCCACCAGTTAAACAGAAATGGTATTTTATTTTAAAATAAATTAGATCTGACGGGGTTTTTAGGTAACCCTTATTATCCGCGCCGACGAAGTTACGGGAATCAATAATCATCTAGTAAAATCTAACAAGAAAATAAAAACAACATCAGTTTTCTGTAGACAGTGGTAACTAAAATGAAAATAACAAGGAGTAGGTAAGTACTCGAAACTCATGTTATGATAATATACTTTAAGCTTTTATCTGCGTAGCCTAACATTGTCATAACCTCCTATTTGACATCTGGCTTAGCGCCAGCTCGCTTTAGTTTTAAGTTGTATGACTCTACCAAGTATAAAAACCGGCCAAGTGCGAGTCGGACTCGCGCACCGAGGGTTCCGTACAAACCTGTAGTAAGTTTTAAATTATTAAAAAAAAACTACTTACTAGATCTCGTTTAAACCAATTTTCGGTGGAAGTTTGCATGGTAATGTACATCATATATTTTTTTTAGTTTTATTATTCTCTTATTTTAGAAGTTACGGGGGGGGGGACCAACATTTTACCACTTTGGAAGTGTCTCTCGCGCAAACTATTCAGTTTAGAAAAAAATGATATAAGAAACCTCAATATCATTTTTGAAGACCTATCCATAGATACCCCACACGTATGGGTTTGATGAAAAAAAAATTTTTGAGTTTCAGTTCTAAGTATGGGGACCCCCATAATTTATTGTTTTTTTTCTATTTTTGTATAAAAATCTTAATGCGGTTCACAGAATACATCTACTTACCAAGTTTCAACAGTATAGTTCTTATAGTTTCGGAAAAAAGTGGCTGTGACATACGGACGGACAGACAGACAGACAGACATGACGAATCTATAAGGGTTCCGTTTTTGCCAAATTTGGCTACGGAACCCTAAAAATTGTAGGAAAGATTTCCAAAAGTGGATGAAATATATTTCACGTTTTGCAAATCAACGTTAAAACTAGACAAGACAGAATAATTTACTAATGGATACTTTGAATGGAAACGCGACGAAAATCGTTCATATTTTCATCATCCTGACAATTGGAGACATAGAGATGCCATAAACTAGAGGTGGTCATTTCCAAACTGACCTGAACTGACTGATTTAGAGCGTAAACACACTACGAACAGGATAGGAAAAGAAGTCCGCGAAAAACGTCGACATCGTTTGGAAAAAACGTTTAAAACTATTACACTACTACATATATGTACAGAATACAGATGCATATAAAAGTGCTCGCGCGGACTTTTGTCAGCCATTTTTTTTCCGTAGTATGCTGTGTCCTCCTTGACCAGCCCCCCTAGCATGGGCCGAGACAATTTTCTCCCCGAGGAAAGGATAATTTTTTTATTCCTAAATAAATAAATAAAAACGCTAAATAACGGTGGATAAATAGTCCCCTGAGTCCCCGTGAAATGTCAAACGGGGATAAACTTCTCCTCTCCCCTGTTGCCGTGCTCTGAGGGGTGGATAAGTTAATTTTATCCCTTGTCAGTGGATAAAATCGAGGGATAATTTTTTTATCTCCGGCCCATGCTAGCCCTGCAGTTGTGCTGTGTTATTAAATTCATACTATACCTGCTGTTCTTCTGACTGTCAATATTATCTCTCTATACAATAGAGTATAATATGACAGCAGACTAAACCTTTACCCTTGATTGACAGAGTATAATATGACAGTTATAATAAACCCTTATCCCTAATCGGTTTCTATACACGGCATTGTACCTACTGGAAAGCAAAATCGCTTGGCGGTAAGTGTTTTATGTGTGAGATATGCGGATGGTCCAAAACTCAATGCTCGTAGAGTTATTCTTGTTTCAAATATAGAAGATTTCATAAATTAAGTGAATAGAGCGAGCAGGCTGCATATACTGGTGCTCCCCGTGTGCGGTAGCAAGCTTATTTCTACTGGCTGCATGCCAAGAGTCTCCGCTTGAAATTGCTTTTACTTTACATTGTAGCAATGATATCGTAGCTCTGCACTGGATACCCGAGCCTGATATGTGTACAGACTACCACATATACTAAACTTTATCATCAGCTAAAGGACATACATGTATAGCTGGCGCCATTCAAAGAGTCGTGTCTGAAGTTGACCGCGAGTTGCGTAGCATATACATAATATTACCGTGGCAATAGCAAATTTTCGCGCGTAGAATGTAAGGTGACTTCGACAGTTTTTATGAGAGCTGCGCAAACAAGCACTTGCACCTCAGCTCACAGACGACTATTTGTTTGGCGCTAACTATACTCATATATTGCGATTATACCTTGCAACTTCGTTATTGAGCTTAAACAGCTTTCTTGGATACAATTACCTTCATATTATACTTACTTGTTACTGTGGTACCGGTGTTGCTAGGCAGCCCATTTTTAATATTGTTAAAATCATAAATCCTGTCTGTCTGGTTCTGTGTCTGGTATGTAATCTGCTAAACCACTTTTAGATGCAGATATAGGTTGCATCCCGGGAAAGGACGTACTGCTACTTTGATCCCGGAAAATCAAAGGGTTGATAGGATTCCCACGGGATTTTTGAAATGACAATGTCGCGGTTGTCGACTAGTAATTATAATGTAATTTACAGGATCAAACTCTCTCTTAAATACCAGGGGCCTTACTGCCAACACTTAAAGCCATTTTGTTTCATTATTGATGATTTTCCTGTTTTAGAATTATAATCCTTATTTTAACAAAGTCAAGGTACGTGACATCAAACTGTCATTTTGAGTAATATTGCTTAAGAATTGCTTTAAGCGTTGGCAGTATGGCCCCTGGCCATTGATTTAGAATTTGAGTACCTCCATTATTTGTTAATAGACAACGCTTTACGCTACGGATTTGACGCGTCAGGGCAGCCGTTGTGTGACGTCATCACTATTCTAGAAAACTTGACTTCGTGATCATAACTTGCCCGGCTTTAGTATACTACTGGAGTGGTTATGTTACTATTCTTAAGTTCTGCCTATAGCCGAGTCTATTTGGGTATCTAAATTCAGCAAGTGACTATTAGAACTTAATCGCAACTTCATCAATTTACCAGCCTGTATAATTCCACTACTGGACATAAACCTATAATTATTGGACAGTGCGTCACCACACATGGTCCTCCGCATTCCTCATTCACTCACTTCTCGCGGGCAGAAAATCATCCCACACTGCGCTTTGTCGAAACTTACTAACGAAAAGTGTTTAAGTACTTACTGGAACCAATAAGGCCGTACGACAAATTGAAACACTAGTAGGTTTAATTACGCATCATAAAAATAACAGTGAGACCACGTTAATTAAGGCGCAAAAACGTAAAATTCCACTTGAACACTAGAGATTATTTGCCATAATAACATGCCAAGTTATCGCCTTAAAAATTTTCCGTAGTGCTCTCATCCGCTGCGGAGCTTAATCCGGTGCCAAGAAGAAGTTATTTTTCTCGTTTTTAACGAAATCGAGACGCGTACTGCGGCAGATACTCGTATATCACGACGGGAAAACATTTTAATAGTCGTACCTGAACACTTCGAAGGACCTAATATAACAAACAAAAGTTGTGGATGCGCGGTCGATCATTACCGACCCGAATTCTAATGATCCATTTGATCCACTCCTTTTCTTTTTCGCCTCGAATTTAATCAAATTATAGGTTGAAGCGTATAATAATATTTCAATACAGCTAAAGCGATACCGTTTGTGGAATTTTAGCTTTTTATTATTCAACTTGATTCTGGCTTAATTTGGATGGTCTAGACGGGTGAAAAAAGACAGTTAAACGAATCTTCTGGATCCTTTGTAACAATGGTTTTATAGCTTTGTAACTAAATTGTGTGAAAGAATCATCACTCTTAATGTTGTTCATTTAAAGTTGAAGCAGCGACATACCTTGCAAGTTGCAATATTGTGTTCATACTAGAGGACGCCCGCGACTTCGTTCGCGTGGCATAAGTTTTTTAATTCCCACAGGCACTCCTTCATTTCCGGGATAAAAAGAAGCCTATGCCACTCTCCAGATCCTCAACTATACCTACCAATGCAAAAAATCACATCGATCCGTTGCTCTGTTGCGGCGTGATTGAAGGACAAACTCTCTATTTAACGTCCTTGGGGATAGGAATTTCAAAACTGTGGAATAGGTACGTATTTCATAATTTTAAATCGGAAGCCCAAATACCAAGTTTCAGGGCTATAACTTGAAAAACGACGGACTTTCATTAAAATTTTCAACCCCTATTTAACCCCTTTGGGGGTGAAATTTTTAAATATTTTGACACACGTGCTTCTTTATTTTTTACCGAAAGCCAAAATATCGAGTTTCGTAGGTATAACTTGAAAAATATCTTGTAAAATTAAGCACTTTTTTACAAACTTTACTCCCCTATTTCAGCTCTTGGGGGTAGAATATTCAAAAACTGTGAAACACGTAGGTATTTCTTAATTTTTAACCGGTAGCTCATATACCAAGTTTCATGGATATACTGGATATCATGGATTTCATGGATATACCTACATGGATGGACTTAAGAAATGACGGACTTTCATACAAACTTTCAACCCTTATCCTTTTGAAAAATCCTTCCTTAGTGAGCGCTTACATCACAAAAGGAACCTACTGTCAAAATTTCAAGTTTCTAACCTCAGCGGTTTAGGCTGTGCGTTGATATATAAGTCAGTCAGTCAGGACTTTGAATTTTATATATATAGATGATACGGAGACATCCACAAAAAAGCTTCTTAAAAAGCTAAAGAATCTTATGAATTTCAAATTATAGGTTTTACGATAAGTGTGTTTAACAATGTTCCAAAAGTACGGTAAGAGAATCGACTATTGAAAAATTAAGAAACAAGTTGCCGAAAAATTTGTGCAAGCCAAACTTCAAATCTTTGTTACCTTTAAAGTATAGATTATGCAGATATAACTTTATTCTACGCATAGGTCGATATGTATCAATTTTTCATAAAAATATCTGCGTACGTGCAAAATCTACTCATATTCTGCTTATAATAGGTAACTAAGTATTTGTAATTGTTCCGCATAACACATAATAATGCTATTATTTTTATCTGAAATTGTTTTTGTATCAAAGCAACATTAAACATTTACTTTAACATTAAACAGCAATCTTATAAGTAAGTGGGCACTTAAAAGCGAAATGTAACAGAGTGGAAACTGTAAATATGTTCATTTTGCTCTTAACTCTTTAACATTTCCCCGTCTAACTTCTTAGCTCGGAAAGTTGTTTAGCTTTCGCAAAAAAAACATAAAAGTGAAACCTTAGGCCGTGACTTAATGTAATGACAAACCTTCTCTGTTCAATATTATACGCGAAACAAGGCCAAACTTTTCATGGTGTTTTCATCTCTCGGCACAGACGTGATGGAACAAATACATGAATATCATACTGAAAATCCTGAAAAAAATACCCGCAAAACAAAGCTCAATAGGCAATACAATAAAGCTCAGATTTTATTAACATTGAGAAACCTTTAAAAATTCCTGAGGTGAATAAATACCTAACAGTTAATAATGGTACTTGTACTGCTCTTCCCTTCAGTCGATTTTGATTCCTGAATATTTTGCACTTATGACGTTATTTTTTCCCGGTTGAAACTCTGTCCTTTACAGTTTCGGTGGAACTAGAAAGAGACAGTAAATAGGGTGAACCTCACCCCCGAGCGTTACGGGAGGTAAAAGATTAACCCAGTTTTGTTATTTGTCCACTGTCAGTTGAGTACCTATTCACAATGTGGCTGGAGTCTACCCCGCTGGAACCTTCGACCGTTTATCGTAATTGTAAATGATTAATGCGTTTGTACCTCAGCGTAACAACGACGGGAGAGGGAACTGATGCTCTTGTTTTGATTTATGGCGTATCAAGATATTATGATGTTTGAAGGAATGCCTTTATAATAATACCTATTCGATGATGCCTGTGATTTAGTCCGGTAAAATCCAGTGGAAACTTTTTGATTTTCCGGGATTAAAAGAAAGCCTTTGTCCTTTTCCGAGGTGCAACCTATCTCTGTACAAAATTTTAATCGATGTGAACTGAACTGTCAACTGACGGATTGACAATTCTATACAAATCATAGTTTTTTAACTTTAACGCGATCGAATAGCTTAAAAATCTCCCACTACTCACTAGCCCCCAGTTTGCAGAACTCATTAAGTTAATTAATTAAAAAATATATATTTTGTGGGTAGGCTCACATTTTTTCATTAAATTGAGATTTGATCCAACAAACGAATTACAAAGCTTTAATGCTTATCCATTTTAGACAGTATTCTTTAAAGTATACCTAAACGTATTTCTCCATTAAAATGAACCACAGATTAAAGATTTAGTAGGTAAAAATGACCAAGACAAGAACATAATGAAACCAAGAATTTAAGCATCTGCTTTAGTAATAATTAAAAATAAAAAGTCACTAAATTATTTAACGACGTTATTCACATGCAGAGGGGCTTTTACAGCAGTTAGTTTTCAGTCGACAGATGAAAGTCGCGCGAGATGTCTAGTTATAATTTCACGGGGATGAATAAGAGGCTTTCCCCTTTCGCGAAATATCTATACATAAATATTGGTACAAATGTAAATTAAACGAGCAAAGCGAAGGGCTGTGATAGGAGTAAGTATTTGTCTCTAGAATCCAGGGGGTGACAGTGTGATGCATAGAGTTGTAATATTTTAGATCATCAATTTTGGTCAAAATGTACTCAAACTGATTGATGTACTGCCTACTGTTATAGGTTAGTTCAACAGTCCAGCTTTTTGGTCATTTACCAAATTAATGCTTGAGATCGCAGTCAGCCACCTTGTAATAGAATTTAATAAAAGAAATCCGTGTACAACTTTTAGAAATCTATACAACTTTTACAGTATAGTGTACTAACTTACTACTACTTTAACAGTACTATGGCACACTTTTACAAGTAACAGTTTACACTTTTTAAGTAACACTTTTACAGTATAGTGATTAATAAATATAATTTTGTTTTTCTGGCTCTGAAAGCTCTGGCTAGTCATTTACTAGCACTTCATTTCCATTGTGTAACGGTTTAAATGCAGCAAGTCAACTTGACATTGATTGACATGACAATGACACAGAAATCTATACAACTTCTACAGTATAGTGATAACAGTATCACACTTTTACAACAAGTAACACTTTACACTTTTTAATTAGTAACACTTTTACAATATAGTGATCAATAAACATAATTTTGTTTTTCTGGCGCTGAAAGCTCTGGCTAGTCATTTACTAGCACTTCATTTCCATTGTGTAATGGTTTAAATGCAGCAAGTCAACTTATCATTTAATGGCATGACAATGACAATTAAGTTCTTCGAGTTTTATGGCTAGTGAGACTATACACATTTGAAGTTGTCTCCTCCAGTATAACATATCTCTCTGGGATTATGTATTTGTCTCTGCAATCCGGGGGTGACAGTGTGGTGATATTATTTGAGTAATTTAATTCGAGTTCGAGATTAAAGGATGATGCTATAATAATATTAATTGCTGAAAATTACGTAATTATTAGATTTCCAATACTTTTAATTTTGTAATTCATCTTTATTGAATTATAAATTATAATACCTACTACTGAAAAATTTATTTGGTTTACTTTTTTGGAAGTTTATTATTTACGGTAGATAATACAATGAAATGTGTGTTAGATGAAGGATATGAAATGAATTCTACCTGTACCTATGTATTCTATTACTATTCTATTACTGTCTTAAATTTTGTTTTTAAATATGCAAATGTAAGTGTTAATTCTTTGACTAATAGAATAAAAACATCCTTTTTGGTGAGAAAAATAGTCCCAAAATTTCCGCACCGTAAACGATAATAGGTACCTACCTATAGTAATTAGAATAAATAGAAAATATATCAAAACTCTGAGCAGCAAAACATGTAATAAGAATATAAATTAAAAAATAGGTATTTTCCGTTTCAGTCATTCAAATACTAGGTACCTATAACTAACATTAAAACGGGTATCCTCAAAACAAAAAGGCTGGGCTGTAATCTCTCGAGTTTTAATAACGGGTTTCTTCATACCCTCGTTCGCAACCCTTCTGCCTGGTCCGCCCTAACCTTCTGATTTTTAAAATCGCAGACGGGTAAGTTGCTGGCGAACTAGCAATCTTTTTTTCTCCCTCAATTAAATAATAACTCTATCTCTTCATATCTCTATATATTCATACTGTTAGGAATTACAAACTAACGAGTAGAGATTTTTCGGAATTTAATGTTGGAAAAATTAGGCAAAAGTGGTAGGGTAATAGTGTATAAAATGTTTTCTAGCTCCTTCTAATTTATTTACCAACTTAGATCGTAGTTACATACCTACCTAATATTCTGTGCTGAACATTTTCTGAGAAACCTAGTTATTCCTATCCTATAGATTTATTTTATTTAAACCTAGTTTTAGACCTAGTTTTTCCTTTCATAGATTACTCTTAGTGGAAGGGTCAATAAACGATAGCGATGAATTGTTTATTAAGTATATCGGATAAGACGAGTACGCGTTGTGTAATATACCGATAAAGACTAGCGTACACTGTAATTATAAAAGTTCAGCATCTCAAATCATATTGTTGAAGTGTGTCATCAGCGTGTGTTCAATTTGTTGGCCAAAAGTTTTTAATTGATATTAACAATTCGACAAAATTAAATATTCAGAGATAATTAAACAAATATTCAATTCTAATGAAAATTAATTTCAATAAAAATACGTACAAAATGATATTACTATGCAGTAGGAGCCCCTTCGCATGACAACGTTTCCCATGCAGCGTATTCTATGTGTGTTTTGTAATGATCATTCAGTCTTGACTGGACTTCTGGCTGCGACTTGACTGGACTTCTGGCTGCGACTGTACCTACTGCTTTTGCTGTTCCTTTGAAAAAAAAGGCAAAAACCAAGAAAAGAAGAAGAAGAATGCCTGTGAAAAAGACGTTGCGTGCAAAGGCTCTTAGCTTATCACAGAAAAGTTAAATTTGGCTAGATTCCATTGCAGCTAGGCACTTAATTACCTGGGGCAGGCCGAAATACCTTGGAGTAATTATCGACGTCGAAAAGGTTTCTTAACATTTAATGAGTTCTAAAGAAATCTGAATTGCAAGTGAAGTGAAGTGGCGAAACAAATGGTAACGCTAATATTCCACCCGGCCAATACGCCGGGCGTAATTTAATCCCGGCACGGCGGGGCATCGGGGAAAATCTATAAATCTGCCGCCATTACAGCCGAGGACTCCCCGGGACTCTTATTTACTTCGGGCACAAATTCAGATGACAATGTTTTAGGGGAAGGAGCTGTGTAACTGCCCTACAATGCGGGGATAGGGTTGACACAAAATATTGGCTTTCTTTTGGATGATAGATTTGCGCTTGGCTGCAATTGATTGCGAACTGAGGTGAATGTTCACTGACCTAAGCCAATCATCTATACATATATTTTTTTCAGAAAAAAAATCTTAAAAAGAAATACTTATCATGACAAAAGTTTTCCTACATGATGAAATGAAATAAAACATTTCATTTTGTCAGCCATCACTCTGAAGAGCAAAGAGATTTTTCGTGTTGGTTTTCTTCCAAGATATAATATTCAGTAATTTCACCAATCCGAAGCGGGTGGGTCAGCGATTCTCAAGGATGATAGAGACGATTGGTATTGAACGTACATAGCTTTTGCCTCAAGCCTTTGCTGAAGATTGATAAATAAATCTTTTTTTTTCCTTATTCCTTTTCTCTTTCAGTGTGAACGGAACTATTCAATATTTTATCAATATCTTCATTTTTGAAGGCCAACCCTACTGCATGTATCCGCACCCCTGTCAATTACCAACCCTGACCGATCCGAGGCGAGACTTATTGACGGTGCTCGTAGCTTCCATCGCCGTCTCTGTCTACGCTTTGTCAGAGTCATCACCGAGTAATACCACTTCCAGCCTTAATGAAATGATCTGATTCACTCTAAAACAATTGCCTATAGCCATCTGTGTTCCAGCCGATATGATTCCTGGACATAGATCTCTTGAAGGGATTTCCTCACCATTTGTGTACCATGTACCATGTCACATTTGTATCCACCTGATCTAACTGCAACTCAATTGTTGATGTTGTTGGGAATTCTATAGTGTGGGGTCTTGAAGAGGCCTTGAAGGTTTCAACACCTTAGGACTTTAACCACAGATTTGATAATATATTTATGATTTAACGTCCATCAACCCTCCACTAACTTTTTGCATGGATACCTATATGAGGGCCTGGAGAGTGACAGCTACTTTTTATCCCGGAAAATTAAGGAATGCCCATGGGAATTAAATAAAACTTATTCCACGCGGACGAAGTCGCGGGCATCAGCTAATGTAAAATGTAATCGTTCTCAGTGGGAGAACGAAAACTAGCGCGTGCGCTCCGTTTTTGCCCTTTTTTTTGGTATCGGGGGGGAAATCTTCTTAAGATGCCTGATTTCTTAGAGGAAAAAACAGTAAGTGTGAGATCGTTATTCAATAAAAACCTTAGTGGTCATTCTCTCTGTAAGTATGTGAAATGTGAACCTCCATATAAAATTGCCAACCCACATTGACATTTTGTCCGTAGTGTGTTTATGACTTTTTGCCCTTATTATATTTTGTAAGTAAAATTATTACTACAATATTGTAACCGTGTATATTTACTATTTAACTGGAATAGAGGCCAAGTGATTAATTTGCGTGAACATTGATTTTATTTTTTTAAATGTTTGCCTATCATGTTTGTTGCAAAATTGTCAACAAAACGAAAATACGCCCACAGCCAAAAAAGTGTGTTTATGGATAGTGATATTATGATTCCTTTCACCCTCGCGGGGTGATACGCTTCGTGGGGACGAGATACCCCGAACCGTAATCCCGAAAACGATATGCACAAGTTCAATCGTATGATTTACACCCGCTTCCAATTTTCGTAATATTAGATAGTAAGTAGGTATAGACCTGAATTTTTTCAGTATATTTTTAGCTCTCACTCTCTCTCTCTGCGTTGTATTCCTCATCACTGAGGGTCGTGACCCCTGTCCATTAATCAAATAATAGTAGGAGTTTTCTTGGGATAATAATGCGGTGGATTCCCACGTCCTTCCGCATTCCGCTTTGTTTTTCAGCATCTTTTTAGCTAAGTACATCATTATCATCATCAACATCAACCGATCTTTGCGGGCCGAGTGCTAAGCATTAGTCCCTCTAGTCCTCTTACGTCAGCGACAAACGCGACAACGCGACTCGATACGGCGCGACGCGACGCGACAGTATCAAACAGTGCCACTTCACGTGGCCTACGTTGTCGCGTAGATTGGTTTGTACTTTGTCGTATAAGAGTCGTATCTAATAAAATACCGTAAATACCATGCTGTTAACATTGTTATAGAGCGTAGGTTAGGTACTCGTATATCGGGGAGCATCAATATTTCATACGCGGGTAATATCGGTTTAAACTGGCCGAGTCGTTATTGCACTGAACTTTATGGGGAGTCACCCCTGATACATAAATTGGGAGAAGTGCAGTGCTTTTATGGAAAGGTAAAATGTGTTCCGCAACAAGGTATTGATTTTGCAGATTGGATGAGGATTAACGGGCGCAACCGCTTCACATTTTATGCACTGATCTTTAAGTATTTTCGCCGCTGAGAGGGATTTTATCTCTTTTTTATACACATTCCAGGCAAAAATACGGTTCAAGGCACATTGGCGCAGAGATATTGTGAAGCGATTTAAAAAAAACCCTACACTAAACTACGTACGTAAACAAAATATAACACGCGAGTCGATGCAAACCTGGGGAATTATCTTATTAAAAGTATGTTATTGTGTTTATATTAATTTGTAAAACATACTTTGTTGTTGAATTTAAAAGGCGCATCTACGACTTTGCCAATATGCCTTGAGCCTTAAGTCTTGTATTTTCGCTCAACCAAATAAAAGGATGGGGATTTGGAGTGGGTGCGTTTTTGTTGTTTTTCAGCATTTTCTGCATTTCAGTCATTAAAAGTAAAATACATCAAAATTCACGATTTCAATTTCCAACGGAGGAAATTTAACACTTTGTAATTTTTGTCTTTTTTTGTTTGTCTAGAAAAACAATATTATGTATAATACGTGTATCTTTGTAAGTAGATAAGTACTATTTTTAAGTTAAATAAAAGCTATTTTATTTTATTATATTTATTATTTTTTGTCTTGTCTAATAGGATTCTTCAGCCGCAGCTAGTTACAAGTCTCAGTCAAGAGCTGGTAAGTATTTGAATTCATAAAACTCTCAGCAATGTACATAGTCTTGATGTGTAGAGCTCACAATCATATCTTGGTCCAGAGTCCCCTTTCAATCTTCTCTGTAATAAATAAAAGGGGCAATAAAACGGGGACCAGTGACGGGTTGCGCCCTCCGCTCCGCGTCTATGTAGTGTCTACGATGACTGCGTTTTTGCGTTTTTCCACCCTGCAGACACCCACTATCTTTAAAAACGTATACGATCTTATATTTAACACGCTTTGGTCTGGTATTATGCAAAGCCTGTCAGTTCCGCAACTTTTAATATGTACTTAAGAAATTTTTAGAAATTTCCCTAAGTGTGCCTAAACACTATACTATAATAAAAATTATAAAATAACGCAAAGATTAAACCAAAAAAGGAGAGAAATTAAAGTAAAATACGTACCTAATTAAAATTGAACGGTGAATATATACCTAGTAGCAAAACTAAAACCTAAAAGAAGCTTCAGCGTGATGCCGTAACAGACAGACAAAAATAAAAACAAAAATATATCTTACGCTGTGCAATAAAAAAAATTTTTTTTTTTGATTTACAGGAATCGTCCGTCGTTACATATGTTTATTACAAACATAGATAGTTGTACCAACTGATTTCGTTCAGTAACAGTTTTCCAGTTTTTCAGTCCAGCTATGCTTTGGGACTGCAGGAACCTACTTATATCCTAATGTTTGATAGATGAAGACTGTACTTAAGTTTGATTGAAAAGAGCAACCACCGAGTTTCTTGCTGGCACTTCTCGGTAGGAATGATATTCCGAACCAGCGTTACATTTACTCGACGATTCAAAAGTTCACTTGTAAAAATGTATTTGAAAAAAAGACATTGAAATTTGAAGTAAATCTGAAGTTTTTTAAATGATCTTTTTTGCCTGGTGGGAGGTTTTGGCCGTGGTTACCAGCCCACCGGCAAAGACGTGACGCCAAGCCATTAAGCGTTCCGGTACGATGCCGTGTAGAAACCGATTAGGGGTATGGGTTTAATATAACTGCCATACCCCTAAAAGGTTAGCCATCAGGTGAGATCGCAGTCAAGGGCTAACTTGTAGTGGATAAAAAAAAAAAGAAACGCGATGTAATCAGAGATATAGGGTACATAATATGCGTTCGTGTTTATTATTAAACGCCAGGTGGGAGACAGATTGCTAGTGCGCGGAGTACTTACCAAGCACGCTGTGCGACTGGCGGCATATTATAACCATAGCCTTGATAGTGTTCCACTTGACTAACCATGTCATCGGCATAAGTGGGTTAAACGCTTAGTGCACTTTAATTGCACGCAAAATGCTAAAAGGATGATGGATATATCATTCTATGTTTAAAGGATCCTTGTTTGGTTTAAAGTGATTACGTTTTGGTAATGCGGTATGGGTAATGCGGTGCGGTAATAATTATTTTGTTTGAGGGAAGAGTAACAGAATATTTGAGAGGGCAGGGCGCGCATGTGTATGTCGGTATTACTAGATCTCGTTCAGACGTGGGATTCTCAACGCGCAGTCTAAAATGTTTCGACAGAAACTCATTTAGAGTCATAATTTGTCTATTATGAGTTATTTGTGGAAACCATGTGGAAACTGTTATATGCCTAGGTGCAAAATCTCTCAATAGGTACCAACCTAAGTTGGTTTTCTATTTTGTAACTTAAATCCTGTATTTCTTAGTCTCCCACAATAATTTGCATATAAACCTGTGTCTGAAGTGAGCATAAGAGGATACACACGACATACGCACGCGATTTAAAACATCATCAACATAACATGAGACGAAACGCACTATAAATGTATCTTCTCGTACGCTCACAAGAACCACCCTCGCCAAAAGACACATATTATGTAAAAACGTTACGCGGGAGTCACTTCAATCAATACACGCACTAGATGATTTAAACACTTTCTTCACTATTTCCTTGCAATTTTAAACCTTATACAAGTTACATAAAGTTCAAATCGTTTATGTGTAGATTTTTTTTTTCTCCAGACGACGCGATGTGAACAACAAATATCCTGTCGGACCATATTCGCTCTTATGACAAAGTAAAATCATACCGTACAATAGCGCGTCCCGGAGGGCCGGAGGAAGAGTTAGGTTTTTTGTGAATATAAAAATATGAGCCCCCTTTTACAATCCCATTGTGTCGGATATTGATCCCCATAATAGTTTGAGCCGACTGGTTTTCGCATCTTAATAAAAGGGAAAGTGTGATTAATGTATTAGGTATCCAACCTAATTTGATTTATTGAACGCCGGCGATTCGATAAAATATTTATAAAAACAAGCTTACTCATCATGGTTTCGTTTGAAGGTTCTCGCACAGTTCCTGAAATTAAATCTATGCTCACTACAAATTATATATAAATTAAAAACTTTGTCAGTCTGTCTGCCAGCTACGCTTTAACGCCCCATATTATGTTCAATAGTTTTTGATGAAATTCGGTACAGAGGTTGCACTTGCATCTCGGAAAATCAAAGACTTCCTACAGGATTTTTCAAAAACTTAAATTCATACGGACGAAGTTGTGGACTTTGTAGTAGGTATTTTATAAATTGTTGAAAAATAGATACATTTTAATTTTTGACATTATTTCTAGTAGGTACTGACTACTGAGGCAAATATTGTCTATCTGTATTTTTCATGATTTCACTAACCAATGTTAGCAATAAATAATTTCAAATTAGAATTAAAACTATAATGGCCGTATTATGCGATACACAGGTATTATAAATAAAAATCTCATTAAACCATTTAGCGAAACATAAGATTAGATTGTATCAAGTGTGAAAACAATTTGGTGGTAATTATGTTAAAGTACCAACCGACCGGTCTGTTAACAGTAGGTTTAACAATTAGAACTTACCGTTGTTTTTGGCATCTGATAAAAAATGTGCTCACGCGTCAACAAGTTGTGAATTATACTGTTTATTGTTTTATTAGGCACAAGACTTAGCACAAGACATGTTAAGGCAGTGTAATTACTAATTATGCCAGCTAAAATTGCAAATCGCCATGTTTGCGGGTCGGCCAAATATATATTTTTATTTCTAAACCAGATGATGCGCCCGTGACAACGCGGGGCAAAGTCCCGGCATAAAATTAGTCTAAATCCATACTTTTATAGGTAACTAGCTGATGCCCGCGACTTCGTCCGCGTGGATAAAGTTTTTTTGATTCCCGCGGGAACTCCTTGATTTTCCGGGATAAAAAGTAGCCTATGTCACTCTCCAGGTCCTAAACTGTACCCATGCCAAAAATCACGGCGATCCGTTGCTCGGTTGCAGCGTGATTGAAGGACAAACCAACAAACCAATAAACCAACAAACAAACACACTTTCGCATTTATAATATTAGTATGATATAAATGCGAAAGTGTGTATGTCTTTCAGTATATCTATCTGTCTGTCTGCTACGCTTTCATGGTCCATCTTTTCAACCGATTTTGATGAAATTTTGTAAAGAGGTAGGTTGCAACTTGCATCCCGCGACTAATTTTTATCCCGGAGAATTAAAGATTTCCCGAAGAAAAACCTTAATCCACTTCAACGCGGACATCGTTGCGGATATCATCTAATAAGTATATAAATACATAAAATCACTCTCAAATTATTAGAAATATTTTTTTTGTTGGCGGCATGTCACGCTACGGGGTTGCTCAGCAAGCTACGGCGCGACCCGCAAGCTACGTGATTACGTAAAGCGCGTAACGGGCCCGGCCGTTGACCCCACGACGACCTGCGCGAGCGCCTGTCGTCGCCCTATTTGAGCTAGAGAAGCTAACACGCAGACGCGGCGTTAGGCATTAACAGTTCTATACTCCGACTTTTGACATTCTGACATTTTTGATGACATTTTGAAACGTCAGTTTAGTACTGCATCTTATTTTTTTTATTTTTTTTATCAACTACAAGTTAGCCCTTGACTGCAATCTCACCTGATGGTAAGTGATGATGCAGTCTAAGATGGTAGGGTAACCGGTCTAATTAAAAGTCTGAGTATACATAATTTTACCTACTCCTAAATTGAATATGGAGATTAATTTAACTAGGTATGATAATATTGGTACCTTTAAAATAAAAGTAAGTCCGCTCTATCTAAGGCTGTATCATAGCGATAGTAGTCAAGCGCAGGATTATACTTAATTTAAAAATTAATTATTTTTCATTCATCATTATTTTTTACATTCTTAGTTTTACATTCTTCAAGTAGAAGATGTCCTAAAATTAAGCTAGTATCTTGTTTAAGAGACGACATTAAAATCTAACTTAGATGAAGAAGGTACGCCACGTTTAATTAACCCGTCAATTTTCATAGTTATCAAAAAATCAAGTGTTATTATTATCAAGATCAACAACCCACTGAGAATGTTTGTAAAACAAACCTTACAAAATATTTGTAAAGTTTTGAACTAGGTAGATGGTAAACTTTTACTTCCGAAGTCAAAGTTGTAATACTTACCGTTGCCATGTTTACAGAGTTGCTTACTCTTTGCCGGAAGCTCTAGGACGTGTTTCGTTCTCGTTAACAGATCTTCCCTGCCGCCATGGGACACCAAACATCGTGACGTTTATGGCTTTTATTATAGCCATTGTTAAGACTTTTAGGGCTTGGGAAAACGTAGCGTATTGCGATAAGTGGTAACGTGTCCCGTGCAGTTGCTAGAAGCTATAATAATAGAAGGACATGTACGAGTACCTACATGATTATGAACTATGAAGGCTTTCACAAAGGGGAATACGACGACGCGCATATCCATACTAATATTATAAATGGATGTGAACGTGTGTCTGCCTGTCTACTGCGCTTTCACGGCCCCCCTGTTCCACCGATTTTGATGAAATTTGGAACTGAAGAGGGATAGGCTACTTTTTATCCCGGAACATTAAGGAGTTCCCGCCGGAATGGAAAAAACTTAATCCACGCGGATGAAGTCGCGGGCATCATCTAGTCAAATAAATATTATAAATGCGAAAGTTTGGATGTATGGATGTATGTTTGTTACTCAATCACGCTCCAACGGATGAACGGATCTGGATGAAATTTGGCACAGAGATAGATTAGGTATAGTCTGGAATAGCACATAGGCTACTTTTTATCCCGGAAAATTAAAGAGTTCCCGCGGGAACCGAAAAACCTCAATCCACGCGGACGAAGTCGCGGGCATCAGCTAGTATAGTAATATACCGTACGTACGTACTACGTCGGTAGTTGAATGTGCGGTCAGGTGTAACGCACACCATGGCAGAGTAGAGTGAAGCCGAGAAGTAACATCTTTCTTTCTTTGTTTTAAGTCTAAGAATTTTAACGTTTACCTACCAATTCAAGAAGACCTGGCTGGACTTCAATATGTCTGTTAACTTCTGCCGTTAGTATCGCGCCGCACGTTGTTGCCGTCGAGCTTTGTGTCTGTCCAGGCCTTTAGAGGGTACACACAGCTAACATGTTAGGTTAAAGCTATGCCTGCCGCTTAGACGCAAGGACTTAAATGCGACTTGCGTGTGATAGAGTAGGTACCTGTTTCGCCTATTGTATTTGCCGTTATACGCTCAGTTTAGCTATAAACTTATCTCACCTGTATGGTAAAATCTTTGTAGATTATATACGACACTCACTATCTACTCACTTCTATATTACGTCTTATCTATTACTAGCTGATGCCCGCGACTTCGCGCGGTTGGATTGAGGTTTTTCGGTTCTAAAAACCGAAGTAACCGAGTATCCGCGGGAACTATTTAATTTTCCGGGATAAAAAGTAGCCTATGTGCTATTCCAGACTATGTATAATCTATCTCTATGCGAAATTTCATCCAGATTCGTTCAGCCGTTGGAGCGTGATTGAGTAACAAACATCCATACATCCATCCAAACTTTCGCAGTTATAATATTTATTTGATTATATTATTTCTATGTTTATATGGATCATGCTAAACCTATAAATAAATATTGTTATTAAAATATTCGAGTAACTAATTTAAATAAACGGTGATCCAATTCATGTTCCTTAAAATCATTGAAAAAAATAATTATCTTTTTATTAATCGTGAGTCAAATGGCCGTATCTGGACATATTGCATCAGTTCCCACGTCATAGCAAAAATTATCAAAAGCTGTCAAAAACGCAAGCATCATTTAGTTTTTACTTAATAAAATATTATTAGTCTAAAGTGAAACCTGGTTATACAATACTGCGATTAGGCTTCTTAGCTCCATTTACATTGTTTACTGCGAAGTGAGAGAGGCGTGACGCCCGAGGGCAGGTGATTGAGAGATACAGAAAGTATAGTTATGCCACGCCAAATATTAGGTACATATGCTTAAATCTCTCTTTTTGGGGACTATTGCTAAAAGACCCGTTCTCCATTCGTTAGGAATATTCTCGCTATCCCAGATGCGATGAATAAAGGTGGTAATAGATATAGATTTTGTATTTTTATTAATTGTGAAAAATAATTATGATTAAAATGGCCGCATCTGGACATATTGCAGCAGTTCCCACGTCATAGTAAGTAAAAATTATAAAATTAAGCTGACAAAAACGCAAGCATCATCATAGCTCTTAATAAAATATTATTAGTCTAAAGTGAAACCTGGTAAAACAATACTGCGATTAGGCTTCTTAGCTCCATTTACATTGTTTACTGCGAAGTGAGAGAGGCGTGACGCCCGAGGGCAGGTGATTGAGAGATACAGGAAGTATAGTTATGCCACGCCAAATATTACATATGCTTAAATCTCCCTTTTTGGGGACTATTGCTAAAAGACCCGTTCTCCATTCGTTAGGAATATTCTCGCTATCCCAGATGCGATGAATAAAGGTGGTAATAGATATGGATTTTGTATTTTTATTAATTGTGAAAAAGAATTATGAGTAAAATGGCCGCATCTGGACATATTGCAGCAGTACCCACGTCATAGTAAGTAAAAATATAAAATTAAGCTGACAAAAACGCAAGCATCATCGTAGCTTTTAATAAAATATTATTAGTCTAAAGTGAAACCTGGTAAAACAATACTGCGCGATTAGGCTTCTTAGCTCCATTTACATTGTTTACTGCGAAGTGAGAGAGGCGTGACGCCCGAGGGCAGGTGATTGAGAGATACAGACAAGTGCCAATTGATTTCCGTGTCATAGATTGTACTAACTTACGACCGTTCTTAACTCTCTTTCCAACTGTAAAGGTGGATTTGCTCTATTGTTGTAGGTAACTGCAAGTTACTGATGGGAATTGGAATATTTAGTTCCAAATCAATTAAGTATCATTTTTATTTAAGTTAAGTCAAATTGTTCGGAAAGTACAATTAAGCTGAGAACAATCTATAGAGGTCGTCATTTCCGCACTAGCTTAGTATGCCAATTGACCGTGGAATTCTTTTTTAAATAAATATTTATTAAGAAGTGTTCTAATAATTTGTTTAAATATAAACCCTGTTCGCACCTCGCACCAAGGGAAATTCTTCTTCACCACCTGGATGTTTTAGGTTTGGTACTATTCCGCCCCGCGCCCCAGGTTATCCAGGTATTACCTGTGGTATTACACGTCATACCCTCGATTTTGTCTAATAGCTTTACTTATTTTTAAAATTATCTCAATATCCATCATCATACGACCAACAGTCCGCGTTGCAGACACAAAAACTAGACAAGTAACATTTCTACAAACGTACAATCTCATACGAACTAAATAACAATCTGAGATATTGATCTCTTTTTCTTAACGGTATGGAATAATTGATCAACTGAAAAAATGTATAATGGTATTGTAACCGCAGTTACAAAATTTGATTAGCAGAATGGTCACGTCGGAATTCGTCTATGAACCCGACACGAGAAAATAATGTAGAACGAAAATATATGGATGCGTTATTTTTTAAACCATTTTTTAAAGTTCAAATATTTTTTATTTACAATACAATTTAAATTTGAGATACAACTCTCTCTCGGTATCGTGACCTGTGCTCTGGCCGTCTAAGGAAGTAAGTTCTTCAACTATACTTAGTACTTACCCGTGTCAAAGTCACGTCGCGTCGACTAGTTGCTCTGTTGCGGCGTAATTGAGGGCCAAACCAACAAACAATTAAACCGACAAAACAACAAACAAATACACTTTCGCATTTATAATATTAATGGGAAAGCAATAGCATATGCTAATAATTATGACACGATATACCTAGTGAAAATTAAGTGAACGTTACTTCCGTCCGAAAAAGATCTAAGTACTAAGATCTTTTTCGGACGGAAGTAGAAAGAAGTGTTTCATAAACATATAAACATTCAAAACTAGACGATACCCGTGGCTTTTTTGCTTTTCAGGGATACATTTTTTAGTATCAAATTTCGTCAAAATCAATTGAACAGAGGAGCCGTGAAAGCTCTAACCAGACAGATAGACTATCACACTTTCGTATTTTAACATGAGTAAGGATATTATCCAGCAGAGCCTCTACTACAATGCACTGTTGCTGCTACACCCACTGGGTATCTGTCACTAAATGTTATATTTTAAGGAATAAGTGCACTATGGAATTTCAAATAATAAAGAAATTGAGTACCGCATCCAAGCACGCGCGCAATCCTTTCGTAAGTGCGGGCTTCGGTTTCGTTGTTCAGGGGCAAGTGGAACGGTACCGCGGGCGACGACCCGAGATGAGCGTCGATAACTCATCGCCGTATTTATTCACTATTATCGAGTCGTGGCCAATGAGTCGACAATGTGACTAATTTGGCCACTGCCCCGAAATATTATAATACAGTGCTTTCTAGAACTTCGCAAGCTTTTTTCGAAAGCTTACGATAATATGTAGTTCATCTGTTGGTATTTGGGCTTATAATAAGTAATCAGACTTTGGTCCACTGCTCTAATTGCCAGTTCAAAGTTGTATCTGTAGCTGGTTTTAGTTAGAACTAGGTATTCCATCTGGTCCAAACTGCCTCGTTGGTCTAGTGGTTGGCATGTTCGACTGCGGCCGACGAGGTCCCGGGTTCGAGTCCCGGGTCGTTAATGGGCTGTAGTGTGTGTATTCCATCTGGTTCATCCGTCACCTTTTTACTTTCGTAGGTACCGCAAGGTATCGTCAAGGACTGCATCCTTACGTAGTAAGCGATTTGCTTCCTCGTTCCTAATTCGCAGATGTAGTAACTCGATTAAAGGGTTAACTTATATAAGAACGTTCGCAAGCTTTTTCTAAATAGCGTAGGAAGTAATAATGGATTAGGTACGACAATAGTTCAACAGGTGGGTTTTGGTTCTATGCCCTTTTAGATAAAAGTTATTCAACATTGTATCAAACTACGTAATACGCACCAAAGATCTGACCACAAACTTGATCATAAAAGGAGCAACACAGTATGACATGTATGTAAAAGTTTTTTAATTCTAGCGGAAACTCCTTAATTTTCTGAGATAATATGTAGCCTATGCCCTTCCCCGGGCTACAACTTAGGTATAATATCTGTACCTGTAAATGTACTGTACTGTATCTGTAAATTTCATCAAAATCCGTAAAGCGTAGCAGACAGACAGATAGACGGACAGACACACTTTCGCATTTATAATATTAGTATGGATATGGATACGTAACCTTTTCCTACAGGAAGCCCTGAACCTACATAGGTAGAGGGTGCATTTCTAAAAACCCGAATCTCACCCATCTCTCTCTCACGAATCTCTTTGAATATAATATTCCATTGTCAAAAAATAAAATACACCATTCAAAAATGAGGACCCAAAACAAAATCAATGCCGACTATTAGTGTTAAGCAGTGAGGGGTGATATACGAGGGACGTAAATAAACGGGTTGCATGGTTACATCGACGTATCGGTGTGGTTCATTGAGATTCAACATAATTTTAGAGCGGCTAATAAACAGTTAACTTTCGCTTAGTTTGGAAATTTTGTGTTGTGTTTTTGTGCAGCTCCATGTGAAAAATGCGAACGCGGAATTTGTGTCGACCGAAAATTTACGTAGTGTGTTTTATTTGTAAAGCCAATAATACTACAATGTAAGAGTGTTCCTGTATTTCGCAGGTTTAATCAGGTTAGTTGCAAGTAAACCCTAGGATGTGAGGCTAACTTAAGAGGCCTATACGCCTTACCTAAACGCTAACGCAGCCCGACATGTCGCACATTAACTCGCCTGTCGCCTCTATCAATTCCCTTGGATTTTAATGTTCAATATTTTATATTAATGTATTTGACATTATTTTAATAATTTGGTACGTAATATGTATCTATTTCTCTTTTTTGCAAAAAATATTGAGAAGCGACTAATTAGCCAATCGGTCCTTTTTCTGGTATATTGTTTGGCTTTTTCATCTGCCACTTAAATGTTGTTCAAATATCTTTGGTGTGATATTGAAATGTTGAAACTGGTTCCCTCAGCTCCGGCTCGGGAACGCGGCGACCCGCTTCGGACTACGGAGGAATATTGAATCGCAAGTTAGGGCTTGGACATACATACCTATTGTGCGAAGGTAACACATCCTATTATAACATTATTATTACATTATTATGGTAAGGTATCGGACTCCTAGAAGTTGAGTCCAAGAAACTGTGTAAGGGCTTTCTGCACACTGTGGAACGCGCACCGTCGTCATAACGTTTAATATGACGTTCTTCCACTAATGCCGACTGCGTGCGTTGCTACCGTCATATGATCAATCTGTCCAGGCCAAGGGATGTTTCACTCTTCTGTGGTAATGTCAAGACTTACGATACAATAAATGTCAAAGATTTGCATAATTCCATACACGGACACGGACTGCTCGAGCAGTAAGCCAGTGATCAACATACACAGACCGCTCTTGCAGTCATAGTCAACAGCTTGAAGCTACCATTGATAACTGCTGGAAACCGCCCGAAGCAGTCGCAACTGCTCGAGCGGTTGCATGTATGTGTGTACGTAGAAGACTGTAGTTCACTATGCAGTCGCAGTTGAAGCAGTCCATCCTGAGTCCTGACTGCTTCAAGCTGTCCGTGTATGGCCAGCCGCAACTGTAGTCGTTAATCGGGAGTTATTCTCAATACCTTTTTGTCAAAGTTTCTAAATCGTGTTCGATAACAATAGTTTTATTTCAATCATATATCGTGAGTTTATACGTACATGTGTTTGTAAAATAATTTTGTTGTAAGCTGTTACGTTCCGCCAATTATAAACAAAAAGCGCAGCAAGATCAGCACAGCGACGCAGGCACGGAAAAGCAAACTACATATTATAATTTATACTAGATACATTTATCGCACATCGTACTTACCTATAAGTTTAATACAGAAATGTTGAAACTGGTTCCCTCCGGAACGCGGTGACCCGTCGCACTGGCGAGGAATATTGAATCGCAAGTTAGGATCTCCTTGCTCGGCATAACGAATTAGAATTGGCGCCGACTGAGGTATTTATTGTGTTCGCTCTGCATTATATTGTGCATAATAAACAAAGTGGATATGTTAAGCCATGTACATACCTGTTGCAACGACCAGTGCGACAATGCGTGGCTTTCTCGTTGACAAAGCATTGCAAAACTTGCGAGAGATGTATACCAAACTGAAGTGATGCAGTTGCTGGTCCTGTTTTCTAGCGAATGTCATTGTCGTAAACGTCTACTGCTGGACATAGGTCTCTTGCAGGACGCTGCGGTCTTGCGCCGCCTGGATCCAGCGGCTCCCTGTAAATTGCTTAATATCATCCGTCCACCTAGTTGGGGATCTGCCAATGTTGCGCCTTCCAGTACGAAGTTGCCATTCCATCACTTTGGAACCCCAAAGACCAACGTTTATCGGCTCTTCACACTTTGGGCCCCGCCCATTGCCATTTCAGCTTCGCAACACTTCGACCTATGCCTGTTACTTTAGTTCTTCCACGGATTTCCGTACGGATCTCATGTATAACTAAACTCAAAAATAGGGTATTTGGAGAGAAATGCCAATTCGTCGTCTTCCATCAACCACTGTTATCAACAGACAGGCGTTCACGGCTGGTTAAAGGTAGATCAGCTCTTACAAGATTTTCAATTTTCCACAGGTCTTGTACTATTTGTGCTATTTCGTGTGAAAAGGGCACTGCGTATTTAAACTGTATCTAATTAAATACTCCTTTCCAAACCAGTCAAATATTATTTAGGATCATATTATATTTTAATATAGTTTTGATTTACATATTATAAATGTGGAGGCATATTGATTGGTGTTGATACTCACTGCCAAAACAGTTGCATATTATATTACCATAACGCCGTGTGAGTGGAACTTAGGGTTGGCACTCGATGGCGATGTAATAAAAGTTTGGTTAGAGTTCATCATCATTCATTGATGATTACACTGTAACCAGACCCAGGCCGCTTTTATGTATTTAATGTTTTCTGTCTTCGGTCTTTCAATCAGTACAAGCTACTCTTTGGATGTCACCTCTCCACAACGCCTTAAACTAGACATAACTAACTTAGCATAATTAAAATGACTAACTTTAACTTGACATCGTGCAATTTACCTATGTAAAAAGAATAACGTTAGAAAAATGTCTTATTACATATCAGAGAGGCAGGGCGTCTGCTCAAATCCTGTTGGTTAAATTCGCTGGAAGGTTTATCCCTCTGTTCAAACAGCGCCTTCAGTTTTTGCGGTACCGTGAAACCGTATAACGCATCTTTTAAAAGCCGCCGCGTGAACTCTGCGCAGAAACACATTTGGGGTGTCAAACGAAGTGCGGTATGAGGTGCGCCGCGAGGGGGCGCGCGTTACCATACCCCTCGCTCCCCGCGCATGCTCCGCTCGGCCCTGTAGTACAATGTACCTGCGCAGCAACCGTCATTTTGTCATTCAAGTTACATACAGTCGATTGTACCTAAAGCTACAGTTTAAAGTCACGGGCATTCCGTTAGTGCCAGCCCTATACGAAGGTTCTCGTATGTTACACATGCGGCGGTGGCGGGAATTACATTGGTGTGCGTGGGTCTCGCCGTGATGTGTCGGCATTTATCCCACATTAGCATGCATCCGTTTCATTGATCCGACCTCTTTGTTAGCGTAAACCTATTATTTGGACAAAATCTAAACATTACTTACAATTTAATTTAATAAATCCATAAGTACTTAATAGAATTTATCATCCCATGGCTGTCCAATGAATACTTGATCCTTTTTCACTGCAGTACTCAATCGCCAAAACTTATATCTATGGTGATTTTGAAATAACATTTTAATGCTCTTATTTAATATTTTTTAAATAATATTAGCTTTATGGTTTTTTATTCGTCATCAAATCATCTGTTTTTAATTGTTTCTCGGACGTTTTTCTGATAATATCTTCTAAACGGCTGAACCAATTATGACGACATTTTCGGTCAGTCGGTCTACATAAGCAGAAATAGTCTACTATGTAATAGGTAGTAGTAGAATAGATTTCTGGACATCTAGGTCTCCCACAGATCAGAGAATCTGAGGTCTCCTAAGGGACTTTTAAAAAACCAAATCGACGCGGTTGATTGTGATAGGGACTAATTCACATAATGCCAGATCTGAATGTATCGCGGTCCCTTTCATATTGCTTCCTCCAAGATGGAACACTATTTAGATTAAGACGAAGACCTGTTTTAGTTTAGAAATTGTTAATAATAATAATAATGTCCTCCCGACCGAATTGCGGCCACGGCGGCCAATCTCCAGAGAGATTAGGGATCTGCGCGGGAGATATTATAGTGCACTTGAGTGTGTGCGCAAACACAGGTGCACTCTCTGTTCCATTATTCTCATAGCCCGAGAACGGGCAGGGACGGGAAATCCGACACGACCGGAGAGAGATCAGGCGCAGGACCGACGGCTTAACGTGATCTCCAAGGCACGGGGGTGAAACACCGCCAACTTCTTAACTCTGGGCAGCACTGAGAATTTCTTGTCAGAAAAACCCAACACTAGTTATAAATTGTTATATCCGTAATAAAACAAACTAAGACGCATTGCTATACTAACCAAGACCTCAAAACCGAGTTTGCCGACAAAAAATATATGTAAGTACGTAATTTAATACAATTGTGTAATCTGTAAACACCACCATTCCGCAAGGCCGCAGGCACAATAGGTACCTACGATTAAACGTTTTGGCACATTGTCATCTAGAAGCCAATTAGGAGTTAAGACTTAAGAGTTAAGGAGTTTTAAAACTACAAAACCTAGGGTTATCTGAATCTTTGCTCCCTTAGTCGCTTATCAGGTGAGATCGTCAAGTCGCACATTTATGTAAAACTAGCTGATACCTGAGACTTCGTCCGCGTGGTTTAAGTTTTTTTGATTCCCTCGGGAACTCCTTAATTTTCCGGGATAAAAGTCAAGCCTATGTCACTCTCCAGGTCCTCAACTATACCCATGCCAAAGATCACGTCGATCCGTTGTTCCGTTGCGGCGTGATTGAAGGACAAACCAAAAAACCAACAAACAAACACACTTTCGCATTTATAATATTAAGTATGAAGTATGAAGTATGATAAACTTGTCATAGCAGGGTTACCAATTAGGTACCATTGAGCGCGGCAGCCTCGCAAGTCGTAATTCGCAACGCTTTAAGCGAAAACACACTACGGATAAAAAAATTGTCATACGAAAATCCACGACATGTAATAGTAACATGTAATATGGAGCGTAAAATTCGCGACAGGAAAAGTCGTCGTTCCCCTCTGACGCGGAAGTTTTGGTAGCTGTCCTGTTTTTGCTTTACACGCAGTCACACCTGCCTCCATCCAAGGATTCGTGTTTCCGAGGCCGAGGCACGTTCACTAAGTATACCTACTATGACCGCTCGCGAGATTTCCGCACTTGCAAGGCACCACAGGTACCACAAAAAACCTTAGCTTACTTATCAAGAAATCTATGGAAGTAAAAATCATTAAAACTGAAGTTTTAGCTAAAACCTTTGTGCTGTTTGCATATTATAGACCATAAACGCCGCACGCAAAAAAGTTATCTAAAGAAGGGCGGAAAATGCAAGCAACTACGAAATTGACTATATGGGGTTGCAGAATGCATAATATAGGTAGGTATGCCGTTAATGTTTCAGTGCTGAAAACTGCGCGTGCGGCCCATGCGGCTAACTTCCAGTCTGTGATCAACTTTGAACTGTTATTAGTACCTAATGAATTTGAAGGGCGAAAACACACTAAGGACCGGAGAGACGAAAAGTCCGAGCAAAACGTTCACTTTTGTATGAAGCGCGCTCACTAGGCCACAGGAAAAAACATTGTTTCCCTTCCAATGCGGTTGTTACGGGCGAACGTTTTGTAAAAATAAAATTTTTATGTAACTATTATATTTTATTCTGTGGTTTTGTCTTGTCCAGTCCCTAGTCCCTAGTGTGTTTTCGCCTTAAGAGGATATGGCATGAACGGGAAACTTTGAGAATAGGTATTAAACAATTATATTGCTGTTGCGCTGCTCCTCGAATATAATTTCATAACAACCGAAAGGGACTACTGTGGTGCAGCTTGGACCGATAATACCGATGAAACAGTCGAATTCTTACTCTCGTATTTTACTGTTTCCTCCTCCAAAACAGAACCGTTTTTATTTTATTTTTAAGAATAATTTACGAAGGACTCAGGCTATGTCGGTATGTTTTTCTTTTTTTTAATATTATGTTCGTCAAATTTATTTGCGGGCTTTTTTGCGGGATATCTGATGATGTCCCGATTTTTTTTTTTTTTTTGCAATTTTTGAAGGTTCCATATTCCAAAAATTATTAAATTATCTAAAAAAGCAAAACAAGGATAAGGCACGGACACAAATACCTATAGATTTTATGGTGCCAAATTATTTTCTCCATTGTAATAATTATTATGCGCAGAGAAAACAGACTAATACGATTGTATGGGGAAACCGCCCTCCCGTATCGTCTTGATAATTGTTCGTGGAGTTCGTGGATATTATTCGTGAAATAATCCAATGATTAATAACTGGTTCGCCCCTAACGGACTGCAGAGGTCAACTAACAACATGCACAAAACTGGTGACAATACATATTATGTAGGCACAAGTAGGTACTAACTATTTACCTTATCATGATGTTACAGACAAGACACCATTTTTTTGGGATTAAATATTATGATTAATGATTAAAATCAACAGCTCCTTACAATAAAACATAAAAATTATTTATTACATCATATAGGTAATCGGATTTAATAAATAACAACCGCCTTTTTGTTAAATATGATGTAATGTCACATTTCTTTACTCACAATATAGTTACGAATGTACATGTTCATACTTCAAAATACTTAGGTAGGTAAACCATACCAACTTAGAGCCAATTTAGCAGCGTTTTGGAGTGGATTCTTGGGAACTGTATTTGGTCGGTTATTACTTATTACGTATTTTCAAGTGTGGGTTTACGACAATACGAGTATGTAACCTGTGCGGAGTCGATGGCATGTAAAACCCTTAACAGACAAACTGTGCGACGGCAGCGACACGTAATGGAAGCGGCACGGCAAGGCGTCATTCATGATATTCAAAGATCCATAAATAGAAATATCACAGCGTCCATGGAAAAAAATTACAAGAAACTGTGTAAAGTATGACACACTAGCTGATGCCCGCGACTTCGTCCGCGTGGATTGAGGTTTTATGGTGCCCGCGGGAACTCTTTAATTTTCCGGAGTAGCCTATGTGTTATTCCAGGCTATAATCTATCGCTGTGCCAAATTTCATACAGATCCGTTCAGCCGTTCTGGCATGATTGTTTCGTGTCGTGTCGAGTTTCGTGTCGAGAGTCGTGTTTTACGCGCTGCCTTCGCGCAGTGAGTGTGTCCATGGCTTTAGCAACTTTTATTTGAAAGCGCTCTAAACTATAGGATAAGTAAATTTCAGAAGCTACAACGAAAATCGAACTATCATCTTGAAACTACTAGAAAGTCTTTAGAGAGCTATAAAATCTTGGAAGGCTTTATTAATGCAACTGGTATGGCAGTCTAAAATTAAAATTTCTACATATTATTACTTTCATAAACTAAACTATCGTGAGTGATATTCATCATAAACTATTATATACGTCACCGGTTAAAGCTCACATGTTTTGTCGGAAAATGCCTGTAGTTTCGGTTAGTTACAACTTATACCTAACCAGTGACATAATATTTAATAGGATGTTTATAATGACTTTCATAATATTCTTGTTTAAATTCTAGGTTTTGAGCAAATATTATGGAACCAGCTTCCTTTCATTTCCGTTGTACCTGTTATGTTTCCAGGAAACTACATTAAGTGGCTATATATAGAGCGGATAAAACAACATGTTCATACATACAGTACCACTAATTCATACAATAATCTGTATAATAAGTATATAGTAGTGGTTATAACATAATTAAAGATATTACTTATGGCTTCGTTTCATAGAATAAGGAAAATTTCGCGATGTTTCGCTTTGATTATAATAGGTAGTTCTTTGGTGCGGAATAATACCTATTATAATCAAAGCGAAGCATCGCGAAATTTTCCCTATTCTATGAAACGAAGCGCGTACCGATTAAATGAGGTGCTCGCATTTCTCCAGATAACCAAGCAGGATTTTCCTTTTCTCTCACACATACAAAAATCTTAATATGCTATCCCACTCTAGCAAGCCTGCGCAGCCTCATCTCGCCGGCACCTCACCGTCGCCTTCTAGTCACATATTTTATTTGTGGAGCCTTCCTGCATCCAGAACGGACTAAACCTTTCCATACACAAAACGACTCTTACGATTGCGACTGCCTTACTCGCTTTGCATTTAAGATTCTGCCACTACGTGAACGTTTCTTAGGTAAATATTCTGTGTGGTTCTTTTTTTTTATCCGCTACAAGTTAGCCCTTGACTGCGATCTCACCTGATGGTAAGTGATGATGCAGTCTAAGATGGTAGCGGGCTAACCTGTTGGGGGCATGGCAGTTATATTACACCCATACCCTTATTCAGTTTCTACAAACATCGTACCGGAACGCTAAATCGCTTGGCGGCACGTCTTTGCAGGTAGGGTGGTAACTAGCCACGGCCGAAGCCTCCCACCAGGCTAGACCAGGGAAAATTCAGAAATTATAAATTCCCGATTTGACCCTGCCGGGGATCGAACACGGTACCTCCGCACGTTAAGACAACAGCGCTCAACACTGCGCCACGGAGGTGGTTGCTTGTCGTATAGTGAATGGGGCGCCTAAATCTGTTTCTCGTGCCGGAGACCTGCCAATAATATTCACCCACACAACTACTAAACGCAATAATAGTAGTCAATTGTATGCACATCGATGTGGGATGCATGCCGCTAAGAGATGATCTGGTGTCTAAAGCGTAAAGATGAAACAGGAATGTAGGCACTTATGTTCTTTGGATTATATAAGTAACTAGCTGATGCCCGCGACTTCGTCCGCGTGGATTGAGGTTTTTCGGTTCCCGCGGGAACTCTTTAATTTTCCGGGATAAAAAGGAGCCTATGTGCTATTCCAGACTATAATCTATCTCTGTGACAAATTTCATCCAGATCCGTTCATCCGTTGGAGCGTGATTGAGTAACAAACATACATCCATACATACATCCATCCATCCAAACTTTCGCATTTATAATATTTATTATTTGATTTATCTTATGTAACACAATAATATTTTATGACCATTATACCTATTGAGTATTAGATGATGCCCTTCGTCTTCTTTATTCGTCCGCCTTAATTAAGGTTTGTTGATTCCTGCGGGACCTATTTAATTTTCCGGGATAAAAGTAGCATATGTCCTTCCCCGGGATACAAACGATCTCTGTAGCAAATTTCATCAAAATCGGTTCAAAATACAGGCCGTTAAAGCGCAGCAGACAGACAGACAGACACATTTTCGCATTTGTTGGTAATATTAGTATGGAAGTATGGATAATTTGCTATACATTCAAAGTCTTATTAATTTCGATTCTATTGTTAACGGATTTTGTTGTTTAAATTAATGGTTTGAAGTATGAACACTGAAGTGATAGGTAGGTAATTAGATTTTTGGATTTTTTTATATTATGTATTTGAAATACATTTTACTAGCGACCACCTTTGGCTTCATTCCCATAGGGATTTCGATAAATCTTGCCATATCTCAGTCTACCTACATTATAAAGGGAACCTCTTTGCAAAATTTCAGCTTTCTAGGTCCAAAGGGTTTGGTCTAAACATTGATAAAATTAGTCAGTCAGTAAGTCAGGACGTTTCTTTTTATTGTAATTAGACGACGTACATAGCTTAAGTAAAACCACCTTTTTTATAATGTAAAAAAGCAGTGTCTAATTATAATATACGTAATACCAGTAAAAACAAGACAGTCATTTAAATGTTTGCGTAGGATTCACACTAAAAGCGACCAGAACAAAAAACATTTCAATTAATCTTGATTTGCAATTTGTTTTGTAATGTTATGTGACACAAAGCCAAGTTTGATCCTTAAAACAAATGAAAGGACAACAAAAAACCAAAAAAAACTGCTAAAGATGTAATAATTTATTAGAACTCAATTCAATTCATTTATTTATTTGTGTACTAGCTGATGCCCGCGACTTCGTCCGCGTGGATTGAAGTTTTTCAGTTCCCGCGGGAACTCTTTAATTTTCCGGGATAAAAGTAGTCTATGTATTATTCCAGACTATAATCTATCTCTGTGCCAAATTTCATCCAGATCCGTTCAGCCGTTGGGGCGTGATTGAGTAACAAACATCCATCCATCCATCCAAACTTTCGAAGAAGTATAGATACATTTTGGGGATGTCATAAAAAATAATATTATTATCTATACTAATTTTATAAATCCGAACGTTTGGATGGATGGACGGATGTTTGTTATTCAACTACGCCAGATCGGTACGGATCTGGATGAAATTTGACACAAGGATATATTATAAGTAATCTGGAATAACACAGGCTACATTTTAACCCGGAAAATTTAAAAGTTCCCGCGGAAAACAACAAACCTCAATCCACGCGGACCAAGTAGGTACCTACCGGCATTAGCTATTGAGTAATATAGTTTTGAAAAAAAAGTTTTCGTATCAATTAAGTAAATTACTGAGAGATAGTTCGCAAAAATAACCTATACAATTTAATGTGTAACACATTAAATCGTGTAGATTATTTTCCTTTTTACCTATATAATACTGTGTAATGTATATAGGTAAAAATACGTGTTCAATTTTGCATACGCAAGGATGTACCAATGCCAAGTTAGCCGTAAGTATTTCTCGAAGGTAAAGTCATGTCCGTAAACATGGACGAGGTTTTACGGTCGCGCTTCGGCGATGAGTCGTCGCCCACAAATTATTTGCTTCACATTTAAGCTCTTCATTAATATACGCGACGGGTACTGAGAAATCCTCTAAATGTCTGAAGTAAGCATATTGAAAGTCCCTTGGATGGTTGTAAAAATCATCGTCAAGACTTTGAAGTTGAATCTCAACTTAAGCCTAGCGTACATTGGAGCCAAAACTAGTTAAGTCATTGAAAATTCCCTGCAATTAAATCGAGACGAATTCAATGAGTCGATCCAGAACGATTAAATTAAATTAGCTAATTTTGTAGGTACCCAATTGGCGTAGGATTAATACTAGGTACTAGGTGAAGCCATCAACTTGGTCGGCGTGGATATAGGTTTGAAAAATCCTATTTGATTTTCTGGTATTTATAAGCGTAAGTTCAAAATATAGCTAGCTAATGCCCGCGACTTCGCGAAAAAGTGTTATTCCAGACTTTAATCTAGCTCTGTGCCAAATTTCGTCCAGATCCGTTCAGCCGTTCTGGCGTGATTCAGTAACAATCATCCATCCATCTGTCCATGCATACGAGACATTCATCCATCCAAACTTTCGCATTTATAATATTAAGTAAAGATGGACGTGGATCAATAATAATTTGAATCGAACTGTGCTGCTGGAATTAATGTCTCTTGAGCGATACGTGGACTCCACTTCCTGCAGCTTATTGGTAATGGACGCATTTTATCCATGGTAAGTAAATCGGAAAAATATTACAACAACCCAATGTACGCTAAGTTTTACAGCCGAAATGATTTCAAAACGTTTTAGTGCTCATTTGCTCACGACGATGTAGCCTTCGATCGTTTATTTTGCTCACTACGCAAAATATTTTATGAGTCAACTGTTTAAACCGGGCGGTTTCATTTAGATGTGTTGGTTACTTATTTTTTACAACGTTTTGTTGCATCTTTCATTCTTCTTTGCTTACTTGGTTTATTTTTTGCCTTATAGATATAAGACTAATTTTTCCTGATATAGGAAGTGACATCTAAAATTATACTCACATGTAAAATTCTATAAATCTAATATTTAAATCTAGTGTGGAGACCCAAAGTTAAGAAAAAAAATGTCTGAAAAACTTATTGTCAATAAATGTATATTTTATTTTATTTATTTTAATTATAGTCTTTCGTGATAGGGTCTGATAAGATCTATTGAAAATATATTTTACTATTTCATACAATCTTTATTAGAGCCGATTTTTCCAACTCCGAATAACGTTTAAACTTTTTTTTACTTACGTAATACGTTACATTTAAACTACGAATTATTTTTAAATTTTGATAGAATTTCTATTACCTACGTCAAAACATTATTAATCGTACGTTAAACGTTATTCAGGGTTGGACAAATCGGCTCTTAGTAAGATTATACCGTGGTTATCTTGCAATAAAACTGCATACTAACTGCAGTTTTGCAGTCCAAATGCAATCCGTCGTCTAGACCCATCGTCCCTAACAGTTCTATTCACTTGGGAAAGTATTTCTAGAGATGCGATCGATGAGCAGCGAAATCCGAAATATACTCGTACTTACCTTGAGTATTTGATCTAACATGCTCCAATATTATAAGTGAATAAAGTAATTTTCTAACTCTTATTAAACAACTATGTTCTACGGAATCTTCAACTTTCAAAAAACTGATGAACCAGAAACTCAGTCAGAATCACCCTCCCGAACCGCATACTGCGGACATCTGACTTCTGAAGCACAATATCCTTGAAGCTCTGGACCACATGAAAAAGGGAAGAGATCCAGATCCTAAACGCAAAACCTGGTTAACTTCAGACACCTGGGGTCTCATCCAAGAAAGGAAAGAGGTCAAAATCCGTGGACTTAGAGAACCAGAAGCCTTCGATAAGTACTCTCATCTAAAAAGAATAATCTATACTACTAGATAATATACCTAAAGTAATTTTCTAACGATTATTCTTTGGTATGTTTTGTAAATATGGGCAGAGTCAATATTAAAATTTCTAGGAAGTTAAATATCAGCGATATAGTTATGTTTAGGCGGACATTCTTAATTCTATCAACAAAAAAAAATCCTCGATGACCAGGAAGTAAACCGGCCTTACTACTAATACCGTCCGAGCACCACGCATCGACAGTCGAGACAAAGGCGAGCGAAGTTCACGCATACTTAAATAAATAAGCCTCGCGAGTCTAGGCGTATGCGCAGATTGTTTTAAAGGAATCAAGAAACACCTTGAACTTGTGGATACGACAACAATACTCATAAGTTTTCCGTAAGTTCTACAAAACACGTTCCTAACAAAAACATAACTAATCGCCACAATTAAATATTATAATTTTTAAAGGAAATATTTGAAGATTGCGTTTTTTTTAAAAAACAAAATTATATGCCTAGAAAAATGATAATCCTTAAAACACCACATATTTTATTATTTTCCTGCATTACAAATTATATTTATATACAGCCATTTAAGACTTAAGTACCTCTACCTCTACGCTGAGTTCTGATTTTAATAACAATTGGTTTTAGACCTATTTCTAACGCCGGTTTTGTCATTTCCTGAATATAAAAATGTTATTCAATGTAATTAAGTAGGTATTTAAAGACTTTAATAAACGGCTTTGTAATTTGATTTGGCAAATTTATTATTGAAAATATCTAAATCAAATAAAAAGAAACCGACATTTAAGTAGGTACTCAAACTTCATTTATGTTAGGTTCATAAGTTAGCTTCCCTCAAAGTTGCACTTAAATAATTAGCTTTGCATTCAGTCCTACGCTTATCAAATAAATATTATAAATGCGAAAGTTTGGATGTATGGATGTATGTTTGTTACTCAATCACGCTCCAACGGATGAACGGATCTGGATGAAATTTGGCACAGAGATAGATTATAGTCTGGAATAGCACATAGGCTACTTTTTATCCCGGAAAATTAAAGAGTTCCCGCGGGAACCGAAAAACCTCAATCCACGCGGAAGAAGTCGCGGGCATCAGCTAGTAAAACATATTTTTTAGTAGCTGATGCCCGCGTCTTCGTCCGCGTAGAATTAGTTTTTTTCAATTCCCGCAGGAACTTCGTAATTTTCCGGGATAAAAATTAGCATATGTTGTTCTCCAGGTCTTCAACTATACCCGTGCAAAAAATCACGTCGATCCGTTGCTCTGCTGCTGATTGAAGAACAAACCAACAAACAAACAAACTTTGGATGGATGGATGGATGTTTGTTACTCGATCACGCCAGAACGGCTGAACGGATCTGGATAAAATTTGGCACAGCGATAGATTATAGTCTGGAATAACACATCGTCTTTATACCGGCTACTTTTTATATCGGAAAATTAAAGAGTTCCCGCGGGAACTAAAAAACCTCAATCCACGCAGACGAAGTCGCGGGCATCAGCTAGTAGTACCTAAATATACTAAGATAACGTAAATGTCAACGTCGTAGTTTTGAGGTTTAAGCATTAGCTAGTTTGTAATATTAGTATGTTACATTCATATTAGAATATGAGATTTTTGTTCAATATATAACTTAGTTGGTTGAGTAGAATTTTCTTACATAACTCATGCTATACCTACAGAGGCTTATAAATAAAATATTTTGATTTGGAATGTAATTTTTTTTGTCTATGCCACATCCATAGAAGTTAAAACGCGCTAGATAGCTCACAGGTAAATGGCCGCAAATATTGTCTCGGCCGTGAGAATCGGATCTTCCCGATATGCCTTCTATACTTAGACGCACTGGACACTTCTTTGTTCGTGCCTTTATAAGCGCTGTCGAATAAGTAGTAACCATAGAGGTAATATTATTATATTATATCTCTATGGTAATAACATTCTGCTCGAAACTATTAGGACGAAGTCATTTCTATAGGCATAGGCACTCTTTATACCTACTGTGTATTTTACAAGATTTAACATCGATAATATGGGTATTTAACGAGTAATTTTTATATACAGAGTTAATTATCCATAAAATCCACTTAATGTCAAACTGGGTTGAACTATGGCAGTAAAATAAAAGAATGATCCAGTTGCTGGATAGAAGCAGGCGTTACTTTGCGGAAGTCCATGACAGTGAAAAAACTAGAAGTTTTATTCGCTATAATCCGCCATAGAAGGTGTATCTATGTGGTACTTGTGGTATCTTGAACTGGGAGCCCGCCATATTCTCCACACCACATAAATCTTCCAAAATACCCTCAACGTACGTTTTACTCCGACACCGGAGCATCTTCAGGAGATGTTGTCTTCACAATCGTGCATTGTAGAGTTTTTTCACTAATCCAGTTGCAACTGTAAGCCTCATGCAATATTTTTTATACCTTATAAACAAAGTTACATATCTCGTTAAAACAAAAAAGGTCATGAACAGGCGGAGTCGATTTAATTTTAAAAAAAAAGCAATTCCTAATTTAAAATACTAAAAACTGATTAACCTGATTTGAAATGCTTTCAATTTACCGATAAAATAATTCAATACTCTTTCTTCTATTCTATTATTCTTCTTCTATATATTATACCTAGTCTTTACAATAATAGCCTTAATAAATACTTGTTATACCTATTATTTAAATTTTTTTTTGGGTCGTAACAGTATAGCATCACATTCCAGTATCAATCTCTGTGCTAATGAGAAACGTGCATAGATAATATCTACGGCTATAGAGTACGAATAGTCCGCTAGTTTAGAGAAAAAACGAACTTAGTTCCGCTACGGCGGTGATATAGCTTGAGTCTGATATAAAAAAAACAATAAACACCGCTTAGAAACTGTATTTAAACGTTATGTATATTTTATTATTACATCTTCGTAGATGATTCATAAAAATTGTTTCAACGTTTTAAAATACCAATTGTGAGCCCAGCTGTGCGAGGCTGGGGCTCACATCTAGTAAGTAATACATAAAAAAGCTATCCGTGTGAAACTGTCATTGTATAGGATAATGCAACATAACATATAGTTCGCGCGCGAGTTGAATGCAGAGCTTATGTATGTGTCACCATACATAAGATCTGCATTCAACTCGCGCGCGAACTACAGGTATTTTTTTAAATCTACTACAAGTTATCCCTTGACTGCGATCTCACCTGATGGTAAGTGATGATGCAGTCTAAGATGGTAACGGGATAATCTGTTAGGGGCACGGTAGTTATATTAAGCCCATACCCCTAATCGGTTTCTACTTTCTACACGGCATACGATGCCGTTCAAATCGCTAAATCGCTTGGCGGCACGTCTTTGGAAACCTCCCATCAGGCCACACCAAGGAAAATTCAGAAATTATAAATTCTCGACCTCCTCTTTCGGGACCTCCGCAAGTTAAGACAACAGCGCTCAACACTGCGCCAGGGAGTTCGTCAACTTGTGTCAGATTAATTATTATCATTAAAATGATTGTAAGTTCGATTAATATGATTGTAAGTTCTTATTTAGGTAATAGGTATACATAAGATGTAATATTGAAATCTTCCAGTAGTAAGCTGTAAGGCTTGTCGGCCAGTGTCTCAACAAGGCTGCCGGTTATGGAGACAATTGTGTGAACGTTTTCCTTGTTCCTCGACGGAAGACCTTGCTCATCGCGAGAGACCGCCAAACGCCTTAATAGGTAACTAAGTACTTACTTACTTGTTTGCGTTCACTGATTAATACCTTATAATCATTGTTTATTGTTAAGTATTATATTATAATAATATATTGATGAATGAAAATATGAATTTATTTATTTAGTTATATTATATTCAATTTTTAAAAATCTTATTTGGCCTGTTGGATGGCCTCGGCCGTGGCTAGTTCCACCACCACCCTACCGGCGACGACGTACCGCCAAGCGATTTAGCGTTCCGGTACGATGCCTACGAAGTCGATGGCTTAGAAATAAAAAAATACATTTTAGGAATTTTGGAAATTCTACACGAGCAAATCAGGGGTCACTAATCTCCTCACAGTCAATTTGACTTTATTTTAGCTACGTATTTTAATCCAGTTTTAGTTTTTGTCAATATGAAATTTGAGTCTATAAAATAGGTACCTACCTAAGTATATTAATTACTTGTATAATTTTCCGCATTAAATCTTAGCAAAAATAAAGTTTACCTTCAACTTTTTCTTATATTTTTTAATCTTACGTCGGTAGGTACCTACTGCAATTTTGTTCGTTGTCTTGATGACCATTAGCAAATAAGTACATTAACATTTTTAAGACTTTTCAATGTCAGGCACCCGATGCTTCTCCTTGTTGAAATAATAGGAAGGTAATTTAATTTATTAAAAGTTCTTGAAATTTTATAGTTGACTCAAGTCAGACGACTTAAGGCAAAACACTTTTTGCCCACTCACGGCATCAGTACATGTGCTTATTGGGAGATTTTCTTACCATTCGATTACGACAACGTAACCACGTAACTTACGATTTATATGGAATTGTCAAGCGCTTGACAGCTGGTCAATTGCGATTGTCGCGATCGAATACCTACAAAAACTGCCACTTGGCCTGTCAAAATATGACATTCGAATTCCGAATTCTCGATCGACAGGGCCTCCAACGACTACGCGCGGCTTGATGCTATTGCACTAGGGTTGCCAGATTGGAAAACCAAAATATCTTGTCGGGATTTTGGGGTTGTTGTCGGGAGAAATAAATATGAAAAATAAAGCTTATTTTGTAAATTAAAAGGCTATAAAATATATTGTTGACACACCAAATTTAAATAAACTTAATTTTTAGGTTGCCACAATGTGTATTTTGCAATTTAAAGTTATTATTTTGTTTCGAACTTTCCGAGAAGTTATTTGTCTGGAGATTTTAAGTTTTGTCGGGAGTCTGGAGATTATTTAAAATGTCGGGAGAATCCATACGAATCCCGACCATGTGGCAACCCTATAGGTATGGCACACGGATTTCGGACTCACGGTCAAAATGTCATGATACCAAATGACTTAGGCTGTGACTTGGGGCCGGAATTAAGTACAGTTTGGCATCGCGCTATAATTTGCCTTACATAATTATTTCCACAACATTTCAAAAATATCAAATATCAATAATCATTCTTGTGTCTGCATATTTTGAACTTTTCCACCCTGTACTGTATTGGCACCTGTGATTGGCACCTACGAGTACGTATCAAGATCTCTCTTATTTAGCAATATTTGAGAATCTCACTGCATACCTACTTAAAATTAATTTTCTTGCGGTAAAATCATAAAATCGGTGGCATTTGTAAGTTATAACACATTCGATTTCCTAACTTCACAGAGTAATCTTAGTAATGACCAATCTCAGGGGCTCTCACTCGTTTAATGCCCGGTGAAAGTATGAGTTGCATAAGTAGCCCTACGCTACGTCTACTTTACCGCAAATCTTAGGATAAGAAATACCAGTGCTTCCCAATCTTTTCCTGCCTTAGACTAAGGTATTTTGGTTCCCGCAGGAACTCCTTAGTTTTCCGGAATAAAAAGTAGGTAGTCTATGTGTTATTCCAGACTATAATCTATCTCTGTGCCAAAATCCGTTCAGCCGTTCGGGCGTGATTGAGTAACAAATTAAGTTTCTAGACACAGATAGTTTGAGTTGCACGTTGATAAATATGACTGCAATTTTATCTTAAGTACGTATGTACTAATGCTATAAATTATATAGTATATATAATATAGTTGTTAGACATGGATGTGGCCGCAGAAATTGTGAATCCTTTGAGGCCCTGATTCTAAGAAAAAACGTGAATTGGTATAATACCTAAAGACAGGTACAAGCATTTGGGAAACACTGACATTGTCAAGTATTGGCTGAGGACAAATCGACTGACCCTTACGTGTGAAGTTTAAATGGCTCTGCCCAAAGCATTAAAATCAAAAATGTACTTAATCGCTGCAGTTTCTAACAACGCACATACCTACGATAATAAGTACTTCATTTTGATACCAAACGCTGTTTTTTGATAAAAATATTTAAAAAATTTAACATAAGTGCACCTAAGGAACCTATTTAATATATGATCTAACTAAGACAGTATCAAACTTATCCGACTCTTATTCATGTTCTATAGACAGTATAGTAAAGCCTACGATAGATGATAGAGGTTACGATTTATACTTCTTTACACATTGACGTTTTAAACATAAATTAAATATCACTTGTAACATTGTAAAGAAATACATTGTGAGGAAACCTGCATAACTGGGAGTTCTCCATAACGTTCTCAAAGCTGTGTGAAATCCGCATCTGACCAGCGTGGTGGAATATGGCTAAAACCTTTACATTTGGGAGGAAACTCGTATTCAATAATGGGCTGGCGGCGCGGCGGCGCGGCGGTGGGTTTATACGACGATGATGATTAGCACTTCATAACGATTTAATTGAGGATTTTAAATTAATAAAAGTACCTATATTAATTATTTGTTTAGTCGCAGTTTGAATTAATCGTAAAAATTTAGAGACTCGATGGCCACGTGGAACATGGTTATTATTAAACAACACCTGAGGAGTGAGTCAATGGGACAGACGGGCGAACAATTCGGGACGAGTGCTTCTTGGAACCATTTGTTGCCATATCATTCTCATTACCCAATAATGCAAATTTAGAATAGCACACTAGCGTTATGAACTGCTAAATGATGCGCGGCCAAGATACAGACAGACAGACAGACAGACAGACAAAAATTACAGATTTAGCTTCAGTATCGAATAATGAGTGCCCTCCAAAAAAAATTTTCAAAATATCTTCAATGTACAGAATTGGACCTGTTACAGTTTTATTATAAGTAAGTATAGATAAATGCGAAAATGTGTCTGTCCATCTGTTACCTTGTCACGGCCTGCGCTTAACCGATTTTGATAAAACTTAGTACAAAGATAGGTTGCATCCCGGAAAAGCAGATATGCGTCATAGCACGTCATAGGCTAGTTATAATACCGGAAAATAAAAATTCCCACTGGACTTCAAAACTAGTTTATTCCCCTCAATTGAATCAAACAAGATTTTCGAGCAATTTAATTAGAAAGTACCTACCTACTCTCATCTCTATCATCATACCGGATAGTATTCTATTATAGTAATAATTGAATTGGTAGGAATTGGTCCAGCTACCTAATTGATGAAAAAACTTGAAAAGCGTGGTTAAAATATTTAAACGGTTGTGTCATTATTATTCAGTGGCGTGCAGTTCATAGAGGCATAAAAGCACTGCTTACCCAGATGAAAATACGTCAATGTTCATTTTTCACCAAAAAATTTAGTAAACAGGTATTCTGACCAACTAATGCCTACCCCACCTTCAAACCCTGTGCACGCCACTGAGTCACGTAAGGACAAACTGGACTTGGAAGGCACTTGATTCCTTGATTTACTACGGAGACCGAAACGCGCGTAATATATTATTTAGCGCTTTTAACCACAGAGAACGGACGCTGTGTGATGTCGTCCATATTTAAAATACAAGGAATTCAACCCGCCGCGCACCCGACCCGGCCCTGTTCTCTGGTGCCTGTGTGTTTTGCGCTTTACGCGCGTATCTTAATATAATATACCTACTGCTGTAAATGTGACGCGTCTGTGATCCGACCGTCCTGTAGGTCGCCAACAGCAGGTAACGATTCAAATCGTTACCGCTTTGCACGCGTCACTCCATATAAGGACAAGGCCATTTACACAGTACGACTTATTGTCCACAAATAATCCCTATTGAATTATGATCGAATCAAAGTGCAAACAAAAATATGTTTTAGCTTTTTCCTTTTGATAGGAACTACTACTTATAATATCATACATTAATGTCCCTTATTGACTTATGCATGCGATTTATTTAATAAATTGTATCAAGTTATAAAACCGGGTCCCTCGTTACATAAATTCATTCAGTGTCTACCAATAATGTAAGTAAATGTAATGATCAGCACAGTTTACAGCAAAATAAGGGGACCATTTCAATATCTCTAGCTAACCAGTAGAATTGACAGAATAGATATTATACAGAGATAGATTGCATTCGGGAAGGACGTAATTACGCTATTTGTTAAACTTTAAAATCAAAAGTTGGAACAAGCTTTTGAAAAAACGTTACAGGTGGACAAAGTCGTGGGAATCGTTATAATTATTTTAATAATTCAAATTATGAAAGAATAAATCGTATCGAATCCGTATCGTCTTTCGATAGGTTGCCCGTTCCTCACTAAATAGCCGCGCACCGATTATAACAAAGAGATCCGAATGAGTTCCAAGAGATGGCAGTGAATCTAATACGGGTAGGTACGGATGATTGATTGACCTTTTGTTTAGTCTAGAATCTAGATATTGCTCTCTGCGGCTAGTGAGAGTTCTGTAATAACTAGAATTTAACTGATGACGTTACATCGCTAGTCAGATAGGTGGATGGACTCATAAGGTCTATAATTGGGATGATTCCTATATCTAAAATAAATTATTTCCAACTGATTATTTAACATAATTTAGAGGGTCTTCCAAAAAACCTAAAATTCACAACCTCAGTTAGTTTTAAGTTTGATAACCATTTTAAAATATAGACTAAAGAAAAACAGTGCGATGAAATTTTATGACGTCACAACTGTGAATTTCAAACAACTTCCATACTAGAAATGCGTTTTTAAATTTGATAAAGAGTTGCTGATTTGATTGAGTTGTCATCATCCCAATTGTAATAGAGAGTTTGGAAAATTCAAGGTAAGTACAGCCGAATAGAGTCACGATGAAAGGACCTGACCGGCAGTTTTGCTGGAGGCACACAAATTATGTAGGAAAAATGGCAAGAAAATATTTTTTATGTATTAAGTATCTTGTGAAATGACTCAAATAATGAAGATCATGGCCCCAATCATGTAAGAATTGTCCGTCAAACGTTAAAGATTTTTGTCAAAGTAAAATAAACCATAAATGCATTGAATTAGAGCTCAATTTCGTCTGCCCATTCTTATACGTTTAGGTATGTACGATACCCTAAACCGTCTAAACGTATAAGAATGGGCAGACGAAATTGAGCTCTAATTCAATGCTGTCACTGTTTATTTTACTTTGACGAAAATCTTTAACGTTTGATGGACAATTCTTACGTAATCGGGGGGCAAGTTTCACTTTTCTGTTCGCAGTTTTTGTCAAAATCGCACAGTGGTCGTGAGTCGTGAAGTCACACTCATCACTATACCGAACTATACTGACTGATCATCTGACTTGCATGAGCGCTTTTATAAGTCTAAATCGAAGAATAAATAATATGAATCCATACTATTATTATAAATGCGAAAGTGTGTCTGTCTGTCAGTCTGCCGGTCTGTCTGTCTGCTTCGCTTTCACGGCTCATCTGCTTAACCGATTTTGATGAAATTTGGTACAGGGATAGGTTGTATCCCAGGGAAGGACATAGGCTACTTTGTATCCCGAAGAATTAGAGTTCCCGCGGGAATGAAAAAACTTAACTCACGCGGACGAAGTCGCGGGCATCATCTAGTATACAAATAGGTATACTAAACTACTTACCAAGTGCTATCGTATAACTCGCTCTTATGATTCTATCCCGGAAAAATTGAAAAGTTTCTACGGGATTTTTCAAATGTTACTTACTTATTTGATGAAATCGGATCAAAAATATTCACTGCATATGAATACAAGTCTCATAGCATGTACGAGTACGCTCATTTGATTGATTTAATGTGCCAGATGACCTTTACAGCAGCTTGTCTGTATGTAACATGACATCACACCACAATAATCAACTTAGCCTAGATTTTAATAATTAATATTAGCTTTAGTTCGGGATTTGCACGTTCTAAGACGAAATATAATAATACTAGAGGACGCCCGCGACTTCGTCCGCGTGGTTTAAGTTTTTTGATTCCCGGGGGAACTCCATAACGGGATAAAAAGTAGCCTATGTCCTTCCCCGGGATGTAATCTACCTCTATACCAAATTTCATCAAAATCGGTTGAAAAGATAGGCCGTGAAAGCGTAGCAGACAGACAGACAGACAGACAGACAGACAGACAGACACACTTTCGCATTTATAATATTAGTATGGAAGTATGGATATGGATTTGTCTGGTGGGAGGCTTTGGCCGTGGCTATAGTTACCACCCTACCGGCACAAGACGTACCGCCAAGCGGTTTAGCGTTCCGGTACGATGCCGTGTAGAAACCAACTAGGGGTATGGGTTTAACATAACTACCATTAGCCATACCCCTAACAGGTTGGCCCGCTACCATCTTAAGACTGCATCATCACTTACCTTGTAGTGGCGTAAAAAAAAAATAGACCTACTGGGTAGTAACTAGACGATGCCCGCGACTTTGTTCGCGTGGGGGACTCTTTGATTTTGTGGTAGATTCTTACGACTTATCATAAGTGGCACATGTTGTCCTACATGAAATAAATAATTTCATTTTCATTTTTCATTTCATTTTCCCTCAATTATATTATTAACAATATTATTATATATATATATAATATAATAATATTGTTGTTTTTTTTATGTTTATTATTGGTTTATGTATTAGTATGTAACTATTTGAATGTATGTATGTTATAGGATGACAGTGATGACACCACCTGCAGTCCTTTTTTTCCTTATTTTTTCCTATTCCTAAGGTTGCCTGGTAGAGATCGCTAGTAAGCGATAAGGCCGCCTTTTGTATCATGTCTGAGTGTTTTTATTTCTTTCTATTTTTTGTTTTTTTGGTGCAAATAAAGAGTATAATAATAATAATAATTATTATTATACCCATGCAAAAAATCGCGTAGATCCATTGCTCTATCGCAGCGTGACCGAAGGACAAATAAACACAATTTCGCATTGGTAATATTTATGTATTACCCATACCTATTCCGAATGTGAGAGGTAGGTATAACACATCCGAACAAGGGTAGGCGGCCTTGGCATCCACTCGACGATATTGGTTGTTTTAATATAGGTAATTGCTCCGATTGAGAACTGTCTGACCGCTACACCCACGGCTCTGACGGCCGTCCTAATTACGTTACACTTTTTATTAGGGTTCCGTACCCAAAGGGTAAAAACGGGACCCTATTACTAAGACTCCGCTGTCTGTCTGTCTGTCTGTCTGTCTCCAGGCTGTATCTCATAAACCGTGATAGCTAGAAAGCTGAAATTTTCACAAATGATGTATTTCCGTTGCCGCTATAACAACAAATACTAAAAATTAAAAAAATATATATATTAAGGGGGGTCCCCATACAATAAACGTGTTTTTTTCGTATTTTTTTGCTCAATATTAAAAACGGTAACAGGTAGACGGTTCAAATTTTCACAGAATATTAACTTGTATATTACCTTTCAAAATAAATAATTAAATATCAATAAAGTAAATATTAAAGGGGGGCTCCCATACAACAAACGTAATTTTTATTTTTAATACGTCATAAATCGTAAAACTTACTACAGGTTTGTATGGAACCCTCGGTGCGCGAGTCCGACTCGCACTTGGCCGGTTTTTAAACTTACCTTTGTTACGAACGCCTCTACCCACGTGGGTACACGGGTCGCTAGTCGCTACCAACTTGTCCATCCAATTACGTATTTGGATGGATAAGTCGGTATCTAGCTGGTTCTACTCAGTAGGAATGCCATTCTGAACCAGTGGTAGATTCACTCGACGATTCAAAAGCACTTGTAAAAGTTTATTTGAATAAAAAAACATTTGAATTTGAATATCGACCCGTGTCAACGGAAAAAAAAGGAAAATGTAATTTATAGCTAAAAATATGCGTCATTTCACAATTTTGTCCCTGGAATAGGTAGGTAGGTTTTTTGGAACCCTGAAATAGGTAAGTTTGATAAACCTCCCTTGTTTTGCACAGGTTTAGTTATGAACTCGGAGAGTGACATAGACTACTTTTTACTAGGCCCGGAAAAACAAACAGGGATATTTGATGTTACTTCACGCGTTTGTCCTTCAATTACGCGGCAACGGAGTTACCAATTGACCTGATTTTTGCACAGGTATCGTAGGCTACATTTTAATACTAATATTAAAAACTAAACTAAACTAAAATGCCCGCGACTTCGTTCCCGCGGGAACTCTTTAATTTTTCGTGATAAAAAGTAGCCTATGTGTTAATCCAGACTATATTATATCTCTGTGCCAAATTTCATCCAGATCCGTTCAGCCGTTGGGACGTGATAGAGTAACAAACATCTATCCATCCATAGATCCATCCAAACTTTCGCATTTATAATATTAGTATAGATGCGTATTTAAATGCAATTAAGCGTATTATTATCAGTATTTCCCTGGAGCCACGCGAGCTAAGCCGCGAGTAATAGCTAGTGTAAACTAATACAAAGTTATGCCATTTAGGCACCATTAACTGCATCAAGTCAAAACATATGTAAATAAACAAGATAACAGAATATATTCTGTTTGAACTCGTCATACCAGTCACGCTGGTATTAGCAAGTGAACCATGAAACTGGAAAAACAGTTCATCACATTGACATCGGTGAGGAGTTACATGTACCTACTGCTAGCTTCAATAAAGTCATGCCGAGGTAACCACACAAAATTATTAGATTTCATAATATTTTAGTGATACAAAGTCCCACTTGCATGAAGAAACTTCAACTTGTTTAAAAAAATATATAATGTTACTTTTTGGCAACCACAGTATGCACTTGTATTACAAAAAAAATAAATTGGCAGTCATAGGGACGGCCGAAAGAAGTGAAAAAGAATATTTAAAATAATTAAAAAAAATAAAAAAATATATGAAATAATTAAAATATAAACCTTAAAACTAAGGTATTAAAGTTTAATTACGAATGTACTCTTAGTATGAATATGAATGAATGAATGAATATACTTTTACTGTACACCACAAAGGAAATTATAAAATAGAAAACTTAGCTACTAACAAAGTAAGTACCTATATATACAATTTGGCGGCCTTATCGCTACATAGCGATCGATACATAGTAGTATATTTATATTTAAGACCTTTTGTCTTTGTAATAAAGCGAGGTGTCGGTGACGGTTTCGGTGACGCGAATTCACAAGTTTACCCCCTACCAAAAAGTGCTCAACGCGGCAAAAGAAGTTTTCACTTCAAAAACTGGTGCAAGGGGGCCAGCGTAAACGTATTGCTGTACTGGACAAGACAAATAATTATAGTCCGCGCGAAACGTCTACCTACGTATTGTCCTGTCACGCTAGTGTGTGTGGGGCCATTATATAAAAGTGAGTAAAGCGGACTTTATGTCCACCAGAAATTTGTTTTATTCCTAGTGTGATTTTGCAATAATCGAGGCTAGTATTCACGTCGCGGGAGGCACGGAAGTCAGCTTCCTTGGATCCTAAGTTGCCGATCGTTGAAGATGGCGTCCTAGGTTTTTTAAGAAATGCAACTCCGGACCTCCAAAGACGACACCTGTTACGGACTTCAGTTAAAGTTGCTTATTCAATATCACTATACGTCATTAATCGATATAGTATATATAGATTTTAAATATCCATACTATCCATACTTCCATACTAATATTATAAATGCGAAAGTGTGTCTGTCTGTCTGTCTGTCCGTCTGTCTGTCTGTCTGTCTGCTACGCTTGCACGGCCCATCTGCTCAACCGATTATGAATGAAATTTGGTACAGGGGTAGATTGTATCCCGGGGTAGGACATAGGCTACTTTTTATCCCGGAAAATTAAAGAGTTTCCGCGGGAATCAAAAAATCTTAATCCACGCGGACGAAGTCGCGGGAATCATCTAGTGATACCTAAATAATTATTATATCGCATTGATAAGTATTAAGTATAGTATGGATTGTACAGAAGTAGATATTTTCATTCATGTTGGTAAATTAATGTAGGTACGGGTAGAACGTTTAAATCGACAAATCACTGCAAGATAAAATTCAAACACATAGCCATAACGACATAGTTATCCGCCCACACAGCTATTTGCTAGTACAGTTGAAAATACAAAAACCAGCACATAACCATTTAAAGTAATAAGACAATGTGGTTCATTAGTTTAGTTTTAACTGCACCCACGCTTGATAACACCTTCACATACTGTTTTTATGTAGAACAAGTTTAAAAACTTTGACGACTTAATCTTGGAAGATTTTTCAAGGCTAAAAGGACATTGTACATTAACATGCGACAAAATATCTTGACCATAAAAATAAACTGTGGGTTGACCTTTTTCCTGATGGTTTATTCTTATATTTTTATTTAAATCCATTTGATGAACGTGTTCATAAGTCAGTAGGAGATGGATAAAAGGATATTTCTGAAGGCAAAGATCCAAATATACTTAAACTTTATTACCCATGTCTGCATGCTTTTGATTTTTAATTAAATTGTTTTACTTATATAGATATCTAATACCGACTCTTGAGTCCTCTACATATCAATCAAATTCTCTTTCAAAAAATGGAAAAAAAGTCTTCTTGAAACTTCTGCTATTTTCTATCTTTACACACTCGACGTAAGACTGCATATGTGCTGCTGAAGTAAAAGTTATATTCATTTCCATTTGAATCGCCAATACAACTTCAACTTCTTAAATAGATAGATAAATTCTTTATTGCCACACAAACATAAAGATATAAAGTAAACACTTAAAAAGTATAGACAACATGGTGCGCAAGGGCGGTCTTGTCACTAAAAGTGATCTCACAACCCATCCAATATGAATCTTTAAAAGGAGCGTAATAGTGCAACAGCTTATGATCATACAATAGAGTACATAAACATTACATACTATTAATTACAAAAAAATATATAATACATAAACTCATACATATCAATATAACAATAGGTACATATAACCAATTTACCTAACACAAAGTACATAAATATTCTACTAGAATAGATAGATAGAGTACTTACGGTGTAGGTATCTGTGTATGGCTGCGACATATCCACGAAAATTAAATTAAATAGGTACCTAGTTTACACGAAAAGACCCACAAACTTCATGGACCTAAACATTTTAAAGTTCATACAGGACTTTTTTTTGTTAACGTTTTGATAAAACTGTTAAGCAGAGTATTCTAGGTGTTTCATTGATGTTACTTAATTATTTTTTTTTAAACTTAAGGTTATTTCCTTATGAGGGATTTGCGAAGACCAGCTATAAGTAGGTACTCTTTCATTGGAAGTGCAAATTAATGTTTGCATATTTTAAAGTTTCGCATAAAATTATGATATTTTAATACAAAGTACTTTTTTTTGGTGGTTGCTCGAGTAAATAATCCGGCGAAAGATTTCCTGTATCCCATAAAACATAAGTTAAATATGATTTCTGATGAGTTTTCCCGATTTAATAAAACACTGCAGTCACTATTAATAAGACGACCTCTCTGGCGCAGTGGGGAGCGCTGCGGTCTTACAGAGGGAGGTCCCGGGTTCGATTCCCGGCAGGGTTTTGGGAATTTATAATTTCTGAATTGACTCTGGTCTGATCTGGTGGAAGGCTTCGGCCGTTGCTAGTTACCATTCTACCGGCAAAGACCCTGCGTCTACCCCCCGTCCGTCCTTAATAGTCCGTAGGTAACCTCTCTCAACGTACCAATCCCGCTCGAAGACGGAGGCAACAGGGCGACACCCATCCGTCGCCCTGATCAAAACATACAAAGGGACCTCGGAGTCACGAGCGTCTGAAAGTGGGGCTTTGGCCGCTCTTTCTCCATATAATATATGCGACTCTAGGAAGACGGCGGCTTTCTTGTGGCAGAAGCTGCCGTACCACCATGATTTCATGAGCGATGCATGAAATCAGGGATTCAAACACCTAGGACGAGCCCAAAGGGCATCGGGCAAGGAAGTCTCCGGCGCATGTTCTTTGAGAGTTCCCGGAGATTTCCATTATTGCCAGAGGATGGCCACCGATGGGGTTTTAGTGGGTAAAATCCCCACATCACCAGCACTCTCCCCCAGGAAATCTGATGCAGATTTCCCCCTCGTTATAAAAAAAAAGGTAACGAATGAACGAGAAGTTTAATTCGCTATAATCCGCCACAGCAGACCAATCTATGTGGTACAGTGCGTGTCCTTCACCAATAGCATGCGAACACCCACCACCCAGCAATTCGCACCGGCACCGCACCACACCACACAAATCTTCCAAATCACTCTCAACGTACGTTTCACTCCGAAACCGGAGCATCTTCAGGAGATGTTGACTCGACAATGCACGATTGTAAAGTGACGAACGTGTCGAGAGTTCCGGCTTTTATACCTTTTTGGCATGCCTCATACTGAAGCCCCGCCCCCTCCCCGCCTATTTTACTGTATAAATTGAGTAAAGGTGAATTTGATACATTTATTTGTTCATTTAGCAACTCAAATCCTTTATTATTGTGTTTAATTATTTCTAATTGCTCCCAAACGCACAGTCGAAACCCTTTACTACATTTATGTAAGATTTTATATGAATGGTTATTGCCCACCTCATGTCCACTGTCCAAAAGATGTTTAGCGAAGTGGGTTCAAATCACCTTTGTGGTTGATCGTTCCTATAAGCAGACATATGTTCCTTATATCGCGTCTCCAAATTGCGCCCAGTTTGACCAACATAAGTGGCACCGCATTCAGGACATTCAAGCTTATAAACACCCGATTTTTGATGATTATTTAATTTATCTTTCCCATTGCAAATCCTCCGAAGTGTATTATTTGTCCTGAAAGCGACATGCACATCATGAGATCTGAGCGTCTTGGCAATGCGCTCAGACATAGGTCCAAAATACGTTAAACTGGCTTTATATTTATTAATTTTATCCGATGTAGCCATGTAAAGATCTTTCCTAATTTGTATTGACTGCTGTTTTTTAATTATAGTATTAACAATATGCTGATTGTATCCATTTGAATCTCATTTGAAAAAAGGTAACCTCTCTCAATATAACAAAATAAATTTAAATTTGGTTTAAAGCGCCACTTATTAGTAATATAATGAAAATATGATCGGTGCGGGAATGCGACAGCGTAAATAATAATGAATACATAAATACACAGTGTAGACACATCTGAATTTTACATGAAGCTGCCACGTCAATGAATACAGCCGTAACTTGCGCGGGCAATGAATTATGGACTGGTATCGTATGAAATAATAATAAACTATCGGTTTTACTTTATTATCCTGTGCCTTATTAATAATTTTGTATTTCTGCATGCTAATTGACTACAACTGACAAACTTTTAGACGTAGGCACAACCACGGGTCAACGTTTCATTAATAATTTATATTATAATACTTACAAAATAGTTAAAATATTATATTGTAATTTTTAAAGTATTAGGTATTTTGGAATGTACATAAGACCTTTTAAAAGGTATCAAATTCTACACATTTGTCTATTTTCCGCAATGGTTATGTTATTAAGTACCGTAGATTCTATATGATTGGTATAATTAATAATTGGTATATTGACGCGTACCGTAAACGAATACAAGTAGTTTGGTGACTATGAGAGAGCCGATCAACCGACAATATATTATAATATATATATACTTACATATATATATATATTATTACTGCGTGTATTTGTCGCATTTGTTATGTACCTACATGTTATAGTCCAAAGCTGATATGCGGGCACACCGCAATCGGCCTAGGCAATCCTCAGAAACGGCCAGAGCGCTGCGGTCTACTTGCGTTTTTACAACGAGTTTTCAGGCCAATCTCGATGTGCCCAAATTTTTAGTCAAAAGCGGAAACTCCATTATTCTGATTCGGCTTTGGACTAGGCAAACCTGAATGAAGTTTTTGAGTTCGTTTATACTTTGTATAAAGTAATTTTCTGAGATAATCATGTTTTTTCTATAATAATTTGATTCGTCAGCGTTATAATTTTGTCTGTGTATTGTGATTTTGTCTTTAAAAATGCCAAAACAATTATATTAGGTACAGTGAATTTAAGAACCACATTGTTCAATAAGTGCGAATTCAATTGGCACCAGTATTGTAACGGCTTATCGTCCACCTGACGATGATACTTGATACTTATAATATTATAAATGCGAAAGTTTGGAGGGATAGATGGATGGATGGATGGATGTTTGTTACTCGATCACGCCAAAACGGCTGAACGGATCTGGATGAAATTGGCACAGAGATAGATTATAGTCTGGATTAACACATAGGCTTATCCCGGAAAATTAAAAAGTTCCCGGAAAATTAAAAAGATTGAGGTTTTTTGGTCCCTGCCTCGGGAACCAAAAAACCTCGATCCACGCGGACGAAGTCGCGGGCATCAGCTAGTGATTCAATAAGCGCGAATTCGATTTAAAGAGGATCGTCTAGTGACGAAACGCGACGCGAGTATTTTCAATAATGCTATCTGTTTCACAACGCTTCGCTGCCTTCTCCGTATCGTGCGATAAAGAGCAAGTCCAGTAGGCATATGCCTACATTTTATTCTTGAAATATTGTTTCGGGTGATAACGTTTTTACCCCGTTTTAAACTTTAACGAAATTAGACAATTTTGGTCTCATTAGATTCAGTACACCTTAATCTAGACTCGAACGTTTTATTTTTTTAGTATTTTAGTTTGGTTTAATTTTAAAAAATTAAAATGCTCGAGGAAGTTTTTTGGTCAAAAACATGGATATTTAGACGCTAATAACTTTTAACATAAGCAATATTTCTTTAAAATTAAAACGTACGGGCATAGTTCTTCATTGTATCTGCAACATTTCTAAAAATTATGAAAATTGGACAACATTTACGGGAAGAAAAACGTTATCGCTTTTTGTATGAAAATTTACAACTAGACGATTCTCTTTATCATCCACCTGACGATGAACAATAGATTACACTTGTAAAATCCATGCCTCATAAAATATTCATAGATAATGAGGTCACTATAGCCTGCAACCTGTTATTAATAGATTAGTTCAATGATATTTAGTTACTTCATTGTCAGTTGACCAATACTCGAAGGCAAATGTCAGTCATATTGTAATGTTGACGCAATTGTTGTGAGCCGACTCAATGTCGTTAGATTTCCCATAATATACAATATAAAACGTATCTATATAGCTACCTACTCTATGCATGAATCGATGTGTGAATTTAAAGAGGCAATAGAATATTTTTTTTATTTTTTACTAGCTGATGCCCGCGACTTCGTCCGCGTGGATCGAGGTTTTTCGGTTCCCGCGGGAACTCCTTAATTTTCCGGGATAAAAAGTTGCCTATGTGTTATTCCAGACTATAATCTATCTCTGTGCCAAATTTCATCCAGATCCGTTCAGCCGTTGGAGCGTGATTGAGTAACAAACATCCATACATCCATCCAAACTTTCGCATTTATAATATTTATTTGATCCACTACAAGTTAGCCCTTGACTGCGATCTCACCTGATGGTAAGTGATGATGCAGTCTAAGATGGTAACGGGCTAACCAGTTAGGGGCATGACAGTTATATTAAACCCATACCCCTATTCGGTTTCTACACAGCATCGTACCGGAACGCTAAATCGCTTGGCGGCACGTCTTTGCCGGTAGGGTGGTATTATAGATTTATTAGCTTTTATTATAATACAATTTTTTCATAAAATACCAAGTGGGCTAAAATGTATCCATAATCCATAACCCATACTAATATTATAAATGCGAAAGTGTGTCTGTCTGTCTGCTTCGCTTTCATGGCCCAAGTTCTCAACCGATTTTGATGAAAGGTACAGAGATAGCTAGCATCCCGGGGAAGGACATAGGTTACTTTTTATCCCGGAAAATAGAAGAGTTACCGCTGGAATTAAAAAACATCAATCCACGCGGACGAAGTCGCGGGCATCATCTAGTTTTAATATAAACGTAATTCAAATCATATAATATTTTGTAAGATAAAAGGACAGGGAGTGACCATAATAATTATGACACAATCATGTTAAAGGCATGTAATAGGTAGCGAAATGATAAAAAAAAAAGCGTGGATTTGATTCGCTCCAGCTATGCGCGGGACTGCAGTTACTTGTATCATTATGATGATTGTAAGTTTTGATGGAAAAGAGCAACCACCGAGTTTCTTGCTGGCTCTTCTCGGTAGGAATGGCATTCCGAACCAGCGGTAGATTCATATTATAACGATTCAAAAGCGCTTGTAAAAGCTTATTTGAATAAAAAACATTTAGAATTTTGAATTTTTTTGACATTGGCACTATGCCATGTACAAAATAATACCAATCCGCGGACCGCGTCAGATTTGGTCTTGTCAATTGATCTTCTAAATTTCTGTAGGAGGCTCATAAATTATTACCATTTACACAGTCCTAACAGGTTTTTGAACTCGTGTGCGAAGATTAATTCTGTTATGTTCTATTTATAAAATATTTTACAAACCGTTACAAAAAGTGCTCGTGCAAATATTTTACGGTTTAAATATTAGTATGTGAACTACGTACGTACGAATGTTTTATGCGTGAAAGAGTCTTACAGCATACTATAGCAGTCATAGCAGTGGATATAATTATTAAACCATGGATCTCTACCTGTCTTTAAGGAATTACTTAGCTCAATCATTATTATTATTAAACAACTTTATTGCATACTAGCAGACGCCCGCGACTTCGTCCGCGTGAAATAAGTTTTTTAAATTCCCACGGGAACTCCCTAATTTTTCGGGTATGACATAGCCTATGACATAGACTATATTATAGCGACACTCACAAATAATGTGGTTTTCTATTGGTACAAGAATTTTCCATCCAGATCCAGAGATTACTCCCTACAACCTCACAAACTTTACCTCTTTATAATATTAGTATAGACAAAAGAACAGTTACAAGGGACATGTAATAAAAATCAAATATCATTGTGATATGAAAGAATCTAAATGAGTAATTTATGTAATAATAGGTATATTAAATACTTATTATCATGTTAAATATACTATTAGATAGACCGTACCTTTAATTATTTGAGAATTTACTTTAAAGAAAATATTATCATTATTTATAAATGCGAAAGTGTGGCCATTTGTCCTTCAATCACGCAGCGACAGAGCATCAACGTGATTTTTTCATGGGAATAGTTGAGGACCTGGAGAAAAAAATTTCACTGGAGAACAATTTTTGAAGCCCAATAACATGCAGACGAATTCACTGGCTCAAAAGTTTTAGTTTTAGTTTTATTATACAAGGTATTATTGCTTGGTCAGAAAAAATGAGCAGATAAAAAAAAATGTGCAGTGAACTAGAACAGAAAGACCTATGTGTGTGTTCAAGGTATTATGTAAATTAATATCTTCACACACTTATCACATTCTTCCGTGTGCATTTTAGTAGAATAAAAAATTCACAACTAATCTAAAGAAGTTTCATAGTAAATACGTAATGAGCTGGGAACGTAGATCGGCGGCCATTGTCCGGAGCCGAGGCGCCTTCCGCTAAATGAGAACCATTTAACCAAGACCTCTAGCCTCACATTCCTACACTTAAAATATATTAAGTGAACTCTAGTAACCGTATTAGAATAGAGCTACTTATACTGGTTTTGTATACATATTAGTATAGGAAAGTATTGAAAGGCGGAACGCTCCAATTGAAAAATAGAAACCGTATGCACTGACAGTGACATATCTGCCGATTAATGTATTATATTATTTAATTGCCTATGTTAAAGAACATTCTGTATAAATTTAATTAGATACAAAAATACTTTTATTTTCACACTATGATTTTGTAAGATATAGGACTGAAATAAACTGATAATATGTATGCCGAGCTTATTACTACCTACTTATCTGAATTCAAGAGAAAAATTGCTGTAGGTAAATATTGTACAGGCCAACAGATAGATACGACAAAACTGTAAGTGTTTCTTTTGAGTCCACCGAATTCTACTTAGAGTTACGTGTGACGGAGCTTTTGAAATTAAACGCCCTCGCTTCGCTCATGCATTCAGTTGGTTAAAGTCAGTTATTAAAGATGCACCCCCCATTGTGTAAGAAAATCGTAATCAGTTATGTTTGTCAAAGAGATAATTCGAACTGTTAATCGATCAGGCACCGATTAATTCCGTAAAGAGTTACGCAAAAGTAATACGTTTTAAGCTCTCAAATGATTACGATTTTCTTAGACAATTGGGCCTTGTCAGCTAGTTGTAAACAGTAATAACACAGAATAGGTAATTTTAGACGTTGCATTGGTAACATTTTAATAACTAGCTGATGCCCGCAACTTCGTCCGCGTGGATTGAGGTTTTTTGGTTCCCGCGGGAACTCTTTAATTTTCCGGGATAAAAAGTAGCTTCAGTGCTATTCCAGACTATAATATTCTATCTCGGTGGCAAATTTCATCCAGATCCGTTCAGCCGTTGGAGCGTGATTGAGTAACAAACATCCATACATCCATACATCCATCCAAACTTTCGCATTTATAATATTTATTATTTGATTAATTTGTTCGCACTGTCAGAGGTTAATCTGTAAACACGTACCCATTTCTTTACGGTTGCTAAGTATCTTAACACAAAATAAAAAGGCACAATAGCGGAGAACATAAATAGGAAATCGTCGCTCCAGTGACTCGAATAATTCACTGAGGGTCTCAGTTTCACGTGAAAATCGTTATTCTGTATGCAAATTGGATACACAACAAGGCAATTTTAATACATACCAAGTACCAACATTTAATTTATAAAATCAATAAATACTCATTCATAAGTAATAAAATGCGTTCTTCTTTCCTTCCTTCTCATTGACCGAGCGAAGCGAAGGTCTCTGAGTCTACTTGAGTGAATTTGCACTTGTCCGTCCGTCCGTCCGTCCGTCCGTCTGTCAGAGCCTTATAACTTCTGAATTACTGAACGTAATTACTTCAAATTTAAAAATAATATGTAAACCGATGGCCTCCAGCCGAATATAGCTTATAAAGTTATAATTTTTTTTTTTATTATTCCCTTAAGATTGACGAAATGGGGGGCTTTCAAAGTGGAGATTTTCTAACGTCAGCGTTCAGCTGTTGGGGCGTGATTCAGTAACAAACATCCATCCATACATCCATCCAAACTTTGGCATTTTTGATATTAGTATAGAAGTATAGATTGAATATATAATAATAAAAATAATAAAGCTTCGAATATAAAAGACATCATAAGCTGAATTATGTACCAAAAACCATTACGAAACACAGGCGGTAGGTAATTTACCTCACCTTCTCTTGGTCTATGTAATATTTGCCCTAAATAACGTAATGTTGTAGGAATTTGTATATATTATTAAATACGAGTCTTGTAAAAAATGCTTTAGATTGAAATCTAGCGTACCTGCGTACCTGCCGTAACATTAATTTACCTAATTAGTTAAAAATTAACATGCCTAATGATAGCGAGTCTGAGACATAAAACGCGCGACGATGCATGCACGCTGTATTAAAAAAACCCGGCCAAATGCGTGTTGAGCCACGCGCAGTATAGGGTTCCAGGCACCGAGTATTGTATGGTATGTGGTTCCGGAGTTTCCCGTCACAATATGTGGGCATTTTATAAGTTAACTCACTACTAGACTTTTAGACTAATACTCGTTAACTTGTGAAGCCCATTAAAATTTGGAAGGAAGTAGGTACAGAACATAGATTTCATCCCGGGGAAGGTAACTTTTTATCCCGATACCCAATATCCACTGGAAGGCGTAGCGTCGGCAGACCCCCCACACGGTGGACAGACGACATCAAGCGAGTCGCGAGTCAGGGAGTCGCTGGATCCAGGCGGCGCGGCGCGAGACCGTGGCTTGTGGAGGACCCTACAGGAGACCTATGTCCAGCATCTCATCATCATATGGAAGTCCATCGGTTGACGACGACGACAACCCAATATCCAAGAGTACCCACGTCTTAATTCACGCTGACGAAGTCACTTCGACAACCTCCCCGGGCTCAGTGGCGAGCATTGTGGTTTTATAAATTCCCGGATTCGACCCCCGGCAAGGTCAGTTTGAGAATTTATTATTTCAGAATTTTCTCTGGTCTAGTCTGGTGGGATGCTCCGGCCTTGGCTAGTTACTCCTACTGCCAAGCCATTTAGCGTTCCTGTACGATTGCGATTAGCCTAACAGGTAAGCCCGCCACCATCTTGGACTACATCACTTACCTTACTTATTAGATTTCATCGTCACTTACAAATACATAGACCACAGCAACGGCTGACATGATCGAATAAAACAATTATAAATTGCCCTACATGACTCAATACTCAATGACGCATTTTCAGTCTTGCAGGACATGCAAATGTAAACGTACGAGGATATACAAGGTGACACCGATTTGTCATTTATCTAGAGATGATAGTGATAACCTTCATGTAGCAATACCTATTGCTTCGAGTTATTCCACTAATGCAAACATTTTGTTAATTTATATTTTTGAGATTTTCACACAGAAAGAACGCTTTCCATAAAATTCTGCAAACATTTATGTAAGCAAATTAGTACGAAACGATAAGGTATAACTTTCTTGTTGTAATCTGTACCTTTACCATACTGATACCAAAAATGTGAAAGTGTGTTTGTTTATTGGTTTTTATTTTAATCACGACACGATCCAACGGATTTATCGCATGAGTAACATTGAGGACTCAGAAAGACTTTTAACCTGGGAAATTAAAAAAGCGCGGAAAAGTCACGGGTATCATCAAGTTGAGAATGTACCTAACATAGAGTATGGGTTGGTCTCCGCTACGCTCCTTCAGTGGAAACCAAATCTATATCCTATGGTCTCTCGTCTCAGTCATGCACTCTAGATAGAGTGGTCGTGGCTGCTCGGATTATACAGGTACGTTCGTCATCTGTCTTCTTTAATTTGGGCCGCACCGCCTCCCGCACGATGCTCCTCCACTTGTCTCGATTGGCAGCATTGCGGGAGCACTCCATCTTGGTCACAGTTTTTATTAGGTCTGTTCATCGAGTAGGAGAACGTCCTCTGGCTCGCTTATCCTATATATCCTGTAGTACCTACATACAAATCTAGAGTCGCTTTAATCCTTTCACTCAGGCCATACATCGCGGTTGAAAGTCAGATGTCAAAATATCAGAGTGAACGATACCAGCCGTCCTTCACGGACGAGCGCCGCTGATGCCGACGCCGCTCGATGTCGTCAGGCCAAATCTATTTAGGACTGCTGAGCTAAGACCTACCTTAATGTGAAATCTAAGGTTACACGTCGTATACTTACATGTTTTTCCATACAAACGTATTAAGCTGATTGTTCTATTTTTTATTATTGCTCTAGAATCTAGATCTACACCTACGCCAAATATCGATCCGTCTGATATTATCTATGACTGAGAAAAATAAATAATAGAGTCAAATTAATAGAGTTAAATATTTATTACGTTTATTTTAAAATATTATAACATGATTGATTTATGAGCGCTCTTGTTTGTTAATCTCCTCTCCCCACAGGTTGTCTGGAAGAGATTGCTTTAGCAATAAGACCGCCTTTGCACCTTTCTGTTGTATGTTTTAATCTTTTTGTTTACTGTCCTTGTTCTAAATGTGTGCAATAAAGAGTTAATCTATCTATATATCTATCTCTGTATGAACCCAATTTCGACAAATACCCGTGCAAAGATACCAAACATACGGCTAATAGTCAGGCAAACGAATTGACTGTCGGATTTATTAAACAACATGTTATTAGTATGGAATATGGATATGAACATTATATTATTATGGATAATAATAGACTAGATTTTAGTCAGACTTTAGACTAGGTCTACAGTTATTTGGCAAAAATATTGAATTTTGTCGTGAGCCGCTTAGGTTTCATGACAAGCTTATGTATAAATATAGATACATAAGTAATTTGACTCAGGTTTCATGAAAGCTTATACCTTATGCATAAATATAGATACATAAGTAATTTGGCGACCTCCCTGGCGCAACGGAGAACACTGCAGTTGTCTCATAAGCGGGCTCGACACCCGGCAGGGTCAATTTAGGAATTAATAATTTCTGAATCTTCACTGCTCTATGTCTGGTGGGAGGCTTCGGCCGTGGCTAGAAGACAGGCAAGGACGTGCAGCCAAGCGGTCCATTCCATGTAGAAACCGATTAGGGCTATGGATTTTATATATAACTGCCATATTATCTCGAACAAGTTAGCCCGCTACCGTCTTAGACTTCACTTACCAACAGCTAGGTATTCTTCTTCTCATTCGTTCACTCTTGGCAGAGTGGTCGTGGTCATGAATTGCCTTCACAGCAGCTCTTACGATCTCCCTCCAGCGACTTCTGTTGGCGGCATCACGGGAACACTCTGAGACGGATAAATTTGTGGCGGAACGGATTGAATCCGTCCACCTGGTAGGGGAGCGTCCACGTGGACGAGTGCCCTCAACTCGACCTTGTACAACTAGGTGGTCTATCGTACCAGTCTTCCTAGTGATATGCCCAAAGAACATAAGGATTCGCAGTTGTACAAGCGACGAAAGCCTTTGAGTTATTTTAACCTCTTTGAATATGAAGACGTTTGTTCGATGCGCTGTCCAGCTTATTGTGGATTTGCAGTCCATGTTTCAGCCGCATATAGAAAGGTCTAGGGAAGCATATAGAAGGAGCTAGGTATTAGCAAGGTAAATATATTTGCGAAAATCAATAAACCTACGTAATTGTGTCGTGTAACTTGCCGTATTCGCGTGCATTGCCGCAATAAATGGCACCTTTAATAGTTTTTACCACAAATATGCTGAGGAAAGTTTATCTTTAGCATATCCATTTATACTCCCCACCCCCCTGTATTGCATGTTTTAATAAAGAAAACAGTCTATTGAAAACGTTCATTATACTTAATATTATAAATGCGAAAGTGTTTTGTTGGTTTGTCCTTCAATCACGCCGCAACGGAACAACGGAGCAATTTTTGGCATAGGACTATTACCTATTCTGTGGCATAGGTATAGCTGAGGACCTGGCGAGTGACTTTTATCCCGGAAAATTAAGGAGTTCCCGCAGGAATCATCAAAACTTAAACCACGCGGACGAAGTTGCGGGTATCAGCTAGTAAAGATATAAAATAACTAGCTGATGCCCGCGACTTCGTCCGCGTGGATTGAGGTTTTTCGGTTCCCGCGGGAACTCTTTAATTTTCCGGGATAAAAAGTAGCCTATGTGCTATTCCAGACTATAATCTATCTCTGTGCCAAATTTCATCCAGATCCGTTCATCCGTTGGAGCGTGATTGAGTAACAAACATACATCCATACATCCAAACTTTCGCATTTATAATATTTATATTTGATTTCTAATTTATATATTTTATTCTAGTCGAGTACCTAATCTTCGAGCACGTTGAGGTCTCAAGATGCTAGAATGGCGACCCCAGCACTGGAAGTCCCAATACAAAAGACCTTTGCCCAACGGTTGATGGCTGACATTGATCATACTTAAGGCTCTTAATAGTTACATATTATACCTACTTACTGCTACTTTTTTAAGTGGAACCAACAAGCTTTTTGGCTGTTCACATCCAACTGATGCTAGTCACCCTTCTGTTGTCGCTCCACCTCGCTGGAGTGCGCTCTACGTTTAATAAAAATATATAAATAATATTATTTATTTATTTATTTTTGTCGCTCCACCTCGCTGGGGAGCGCTCTACGTTTCATTTACCTATCTCTTTCTACTCCAACGTCCATCGGTCCTCCAGCTATGCCTGTACTTTACTGCTTTACTTTACGGTATTTTAGTCCTTTAGTAAATCATTTCGTTTCGGACTTAATCCCTCTGAGAATCATAGCACGCTGAGCGACTTGGAATCGGTAGGCTATAGTCTCGTTGACCGCTGTTAGTTTAAGACTTGTTTCAGCACTATAGGTAATCTACACTGGACTATGGAGTAGGGAAATAGGGTGTGTCGTAATACATACGCAGTCTTCACCGCCGCGTCTGGTACAGAAAGCGAGTAGTAGACTATTACCTTTTCTGTTGTAAGTAGTAGACGTATAGTTACAAGTATAACGACAAGTATACTCAGTATTTAACGGTATTTTATAAACTACTCGTAGAACGTGCAAACAGTAGAACAAGTCGGCTCATTAAAATCAGATCACTTGCTAGAAATCTCCCGGGTAGGTACCTACGTTTCGTCGCGATCCAGGAAACTAAAGGTCTTTGGCTCCACGGAATGCGCGACGCGTGGGCGCATCTCCCATGAACCCGACTTTCCATTGATTCAACTATCTTATCGCCCTCAGGCTGCTGTCTAAACGCCTCGGTTTTATATATTATGTACATACCTAATTTGTTCAATAGATTTTGATAGCAGTTTTAAGCTGCTTTACCATGGCTTTACCGTTTCAGCGCGTTTTACAAACGTTAGTAGCTTCTAATTACCAAACATAAGTTTTCTTGTTGAATATAATATTATCAAAATAACCAATAATATAAAGCTCATAAATACCTAAATAAAGGCGGGCATTATGAAAGAATTAAAAGCTTGACAGGATAATAAAGATAAGTACTGAAGTAATCTTTCAAGTGTCAAATAAAATAAAAAAATTGCTAGGTATATTAGGTATTCAATTCAATCAAATATCAATATAACTATTTTAAAAAGGTACCTACTTATCAAATAATAGGGATAATGCCTATATCAAAAATAAATTATTTCTAACCGTTTATTAATTAGAGGGTCTTCCAAAAGACCTAAAATTCACATCCTCGGTTAGTTTTAAATTTGATAACCATTTTAAAATATTGATTAAAGAAAAAAGTGCGTTGAAATGTGTGAAAAGTGAGTGCGTTATGACGTCACAACTGTGAATTTCATACAACTTCCATACTAGAAGTGCTTTTTTAAGTTTGATAAAGAGTTGCTGATTTGATTGAGTTGCATCCCTATTATTTATAGGTATAGCTAGCATAATATTCCCATGTTATTTACAACCAAAATCTGCTATCTGTAATAATAGTAGGTAATCGATTGGTATAAAAATGACACGTGCAAAAACCAATAAACCGCAGAGTCGATAACAGTTATTTGTTACAATTTATACGATAAGAACTGTTCTACAAAGCAACGGTTTCTATGGGCTCGGCAGATGGCGCTACTAGTATCGACTTGTCATTTCTGTAAACTTTTATGCGAAAAGACTAATAAATTCAGCAATATGCGACGCAATATTTGTTCTAGAACTAACTTTAAAAAGAACAGCTTGGTATGACCCGGTCAAGTTAGGGTGGATTCTTTATTTTTTCTTTTAGGGATTTATAAAAATAAATCCTAAATATTATCTACACTCTATAGTCAGTTCCTCATTTATGGATAGACTGGGTGATGCACGTGGATCAAGGTTTTTCCAAATCCCATGGTTATAGTCTTGATTTTCTGACACAAAAAGTCTATATTTTAATAACCATGCAAAAAATCACGTCCAATTGCTCCGCTGCATAGATACATACGATTACTAGGTACGTAGCTCCGGCGTGATTGAAGGACAAACCGAAAAACAGACCCTTCACCATTCCGCATTTATAATATTACTAAGTACTTATCCGTTCGCGTGGACTAACTTTCCGAAATTAAAAGTACAAAATTTTATCAAAATCGGTTGAACAGGTGGGCCGTGAAAGCGTAGCAGACAGACAGACAGACAGACGGACGGACACACTTTCGCATTTATAATTATTAGTATGGAAGTATGATATTATGATAATATTATGATAGTTTAGTATGGATACCAATAAAAAGGAAGTTAAGCTAAGTAATAATAGTTAGATAAGCAATCACAGCTTGAATTGGTCGTGAGTCGTGGCTGCATCCAGCTGCCCTGCGGCCTATGTAGTGGCGGACAGTCCGCGTCATTCACTTTTATATGGAGCGCACACACTAAGTGACAGGAAAAAACGTCGTTCCCTTTCAACGCGGACATTTTGTTGTGTCCGGTCCCGGTGCTTCGTATTTATACCCCGACACAGCTCATTACAGTTTAGCTTCTAATTGATTTAATGTTTCAATAAATTTCCCGGAGCTGAGACATCGATTTGATTGCCGATAAAGCTCGAGCCGCAACGACTAAACCATATTAAAACGCTATTAATAAAATTTGCACCTTTTTATTAGGTACCTACTGCAAAATTTATGACGAGAACAAGTAATTTCCGAAACTCTTTTGCGTTTACCTACTGGTCTTAATATTTCAATTCAACATGCGCGTCATTGCATTATATCTATTCATATAAATCTACAATAACCAAAATCAATTGCCGAATGTATGTACAAGCGTATCACGTGTGGTATCACTTCAGAACGGCTGGACCGATTCTGATGGAATTTTTTGCGTGTGTTTGAGTGGGTCCCGGGATGGTTTATATTCACAATTGGATCCGGTAGGTGGCGCTGCTATTAGGTTCTAGATTCAGGGCAGGACAACTGCGTCTGTCGGGCCCATCTAGGATTTTTTTCCGGTAGACTATTGTCTGTCTTCGGGATGCGACCTTTTTTTTATTCACTACAAGTAAGCCTTTTACTGCGATCTCACCTGATGGTAAGTGACGATGCAGTCTAATATGGTAGCTGGCTAACCTGTAAGGGGTATGGCAGTCATATTAAACCCCTAATCCGATCTTACACGGCATCGTACCGGAACGCTAAATCGATTGGCGGCAAATCTTACTCTATGTTTCTATCTTTTCAAAATCAAAATGGGTTATATAGAACTGACTTAAAAAGATAACATATTGATAGACAGACACGCTTTCGCCTTTATAACATTAGTCTGAAATTAAAATTTGACTAAAAATACAATGCCTAATATCATTGACTAAAATTCTACATCAATGCCTAATATTAAATAATAATAATATAATCAGTATTTATTGGTTTTATCCACCGAGTAGTAGGTTGTACCTATGTAAATAAATAATTTATCATTATAGTCTGTGGGTTTAACCCTGGAAACACCAGTCTAGATAAAGATAGTACCTACCTATTTTGTTAAGTATATCCCAGTGAGCGAATTTGTATTTACCTACCTAACTTGATAACACAAGACAAACATTATCAAAGTTCAAATGCAATGATTTTAAAATCATGTAGGTACTTACATACCTACTGAAGTAATAATAAGTACTTACCTTTTTAAAAATTAAGATACCTACACCATACTTAGGTCGAATTTGGCCGATGCAGAAAAGTTTAACGTCCCTTTAATTACGTCCCATTAACGTCCCACTGCTGGGCACAGGCCTCCACTCTCATAGGAGAGAGTGGAATGAGAGCTTAGACCCACCACGCTGCTCCAATGCGGGTTGGCGGGCTAAATTAGTATATACATAGCAAGTTTAAATTATTACTTACGCCACAACTCCCAAAAAAAAACACACCCTAGATATTTTGTAACACGACTTTCTATTGATTAGATTATCGAGATATCTCTTAGATAAAATTTATCTTATACTATAAACTTACATACTTTTAGTAACCAACGAGTATCTGCTCAAAGATTCTGCGATTTTCTCGCTCAGTGAGTGATTCTTCCGATCAAAATGAGTATTCTTTTTGGGATTGCGTCATATTTATTACTGTGTAAGTTTTTAAAATTACTTCAACTTTGTGCAGCACTTTGCAAATTTTATTTGTTTCTATTCACGCAATTAAAAAGGAACCAGATACCCTTTTTTTTTTCGCTGGGAAATGCTTTTAGGCATCCCTCTCGGAAGCAAGGCAGTGTGAACTACAATGCTTCCGAGAGGGTATGTGGGACTCACTGGGACTCCAGCATACCCACTAAAACCCGCCTGACGGCTGGGTTACGGGAACACTTGCGCAATCATCCGCGACAGGAACCAGATACCTACTTTTTTACAAGGAACCTACTGAATCCTGATATACCTAACGTTTAAGTAGGTAACACTTGTAGGTACTTTGTTATTTTTTTTGTATTTTTCCTAATTTTACCTGTGAATTGTATTTCTTGTTGAAATAAAACCGCTGTACTTACCCAAACGCGATCGACTCACATATGCTGTTGCGACTAGACTTAGAGCATCCGTTTATCACTAATTTAGTTGCACTTGGTTGTAATTAAAAAAAATGGCAGTCATAGGGACTGCCGATATAAGTGAAAACGAATATTTAAAATAATTAAAAAAAAAATATATAAACCTTTAAAACCAAGGAATTAAAGTTTAATTACGAATGTAGTATATTTATATTTAAGATCTTTTGTCTTCGTAACAACGCGAGCATGTCGGCGCGGAGCATGTCACATGTCGGTGACGCGAATCCACAAATTTACCCCCTACCAAAAAGTGCTCAACGCGGCTAAAGAAGTATTCACTTCAAAAATATATACATTTCACGGTTCATGTGATACAGCCCACTGAGAGACGGATGGACGGACGGACGGACGGCGGGGGCTTATTACCTATTCTGTGGTAATAGGGGCCGCGTCAGCACCCATTGGGTACCTTACCCTAAAAATTATTCATAGGACATAAAAATTACAGCTTGCAGCTTATCAACCTCTTTACCTGCCTCTTCTCTGAACGAGGGTAATCGTGTAGTAAATGGGGAAGCTATCGACATCTCGCGGATCCCATACCACGCGGCTCTACGGCGAAAATCGAGTGCTGGATGGATTTACTCGTGTGGGGCAGCCATTATAACCACCAAAACTTTACTCACAGCAGCCCACTGTGTTTCAATGTGAGTTTTATTTGTGTAATCTAAATCTACCCACCGATTGTATAAGGAAATCGTAATCGTAATCGTTTGTCAAACGGATAATTCGACCTGTTTAAGGAGTTCATAGATGCCAGCACGTTAAAAAGCATGTATGAACTCCATAAACAGTTCAATTTCAATTTCATTTATTTGATCAAAAACATACAATCTACATGATGCACAGTTATCAAAAAGTAATACAATACAATAAAGTTTTATATAATAACTTAAGGTTTTTCATTAATTTAACACTTAATTAGTCTTAGATACATCATTTATAACAAAGCATTTTGTTACTGCTGCGCTAGGGAACCTGTATAACAGCAGTAAGACAGCAGTTCAACAAACAACAAACGATTACGATTTGCTTAGACAATTGGGCCTCTGAAGACTAACCCTGATTGAAATCGTACTAAGCATGAAAATAATTTTATCATGTTTGTAATACAGGACCTACAAATTGCTTGTGTTTGTGTAATGTTGTGATATTCATTACTTCATTTATTACTTTAAAATCCCAGAAGTATCTCAACAATATTAAAGAGCCAAGGAGGTTTAAGAGTACGTTAAAACTTTACAAAATAAAAAAGCTTTTTGTTGAATTAACGTCTTAAATTTTGGATACCCTTACCACAAGATTTTAAATCACACCAACGCAAAGCGACGTTGAACGTTCGAGCGTCGAAATACTTTGACTTCAAGGTAAAGTGGTCCAAAACACCTTTGATTTAAAGTCACAAAATTAAGTACCACCGTTTTTAATATCGCAGTGTTTCCACTGGGAAAAGTGGCTGTGAGTATATGGAAAAACATGAACTCTAGAACATAAATGCTTTAGTGCGGTCTTTTTTCACTTTAACGCCAATGTGTGTCGACACTCGAATGCGCTGCTCGGCCCGCGTCGGTACGATTATGATCTAAAATCTTGTGGTAATGGTCCTGCTGATCTTATCAACTATTAAGTTTGTGCTCTTATTACAGAATACAGACAGATCCACTAGAACTAAGAGTTGCGGTCGGTACTTCATCCAGATCGTCTGGTGGAGCCGTGTACGACGTAAAGACCGTATATACTCATGAAAGATATTCCTCACTCACTCTGGAACATGACATAGCAATGCTTGTGACATCGAAGAAAATTAACTTTGATAAAAATGTTGACGCGGTTTACATCCCCGAACCTAATTTTAGCCTTTCAGTGGGAGCTGCCGCCTTAGTTTCAGGGTATGGAATTACATCGGTTAGTATGAAATCCAATCAATATTATAAATTGGGAAAGACGTGTGTTAAATCGGTTTATTGGTTAGTCCTTCAAATTACGCATATATAAACGGTTTGACGTGATTTTTTGTATGAAAGGTAGATATTATAGTTGAAGACCGCGAGTGGCTAAGTACTTTCTCTATTTCCCGAAAAATTAAAGAGTTTCCATCACTGTTTTTAAAAACCTAAATTACATTTTAATTTAACATTAGGTACTCAATAAGTTTGTGCGGCATGGAAGCAATCAGTAATGCAATAATAATTGTTACTTTTTTGAATTAACACAAAAATATCAGCTGAATTTCTCGCGGCTCTTCTTAGGTGTTTTATTATTATACTTATTTTATTGTACTAGAAGTTAGCCCCTGACTGAGATCTTACAATTTACATTGTGGTAAGTACCTAAGTGATAATGCAGTCTAGATGGTAGCGGGCTAACCTGGTAGCGGTATGGCAGTTATAATAAACGGTCTACTCTAATTGATCTTAGCATCAACATTTTTTGTTTATACTCATTGTTTTCATTTCAGTACGACGGTTCCGTATCATCTGTATTGAGAGCAGCAACCGTGGAAATTGTAGCTCAAGATATCTGTACTCGTGCTTATCGACGGATTGCAAAGATATCAGATGGAATGCTATGTGCTGTCGCCGACAATCCTCCTAGAGACGCTTGCCAAGGAGATTCAGGAGGGCCTCTAGTAACCCAGGGCACTCTAGTCGGTATTGTATCCTGGGGAGAAGGCTGTGCTAATATTACTTACCCTGGAGTGTACACAAGGGTGTCCGAGTATTACTCCTGGATTATTGACAAACTAGCGCTGGTTTAATAGGGATGATGACAACTCAATCAAATCAGCAACTCTTTATCAAACTTTTTAAAACGCAGTTTCTAGTATGGAAGTTATATGAAATTGACAGTTGTGACGTCATAAAATTTCAACGCATTTTTTTCTTTTTAACCTGTATTTTAAAATAATGATCAAACTTAAAACTATCCGAGGATGTGAATTTTAGGTCCCTCTATTTAATAACCAGTTAGAAATAATTTATTTTTGTTATAGGCATCATCCCTATTAGCAGGTCTACGAATCTTGTGTGTGTGTTGGAAGGAAATTAAATATCAAAACCTAGCAGTGGAGAAAACGATATAAATATATTGAATTGATATATAAGAATCCATATATGTATCTATGTTTTTACAAATAAAGCATTTTTCACACATTATATTTAATTCCACCTAGTTCAGACATGGTATTGCAACTAATTAATTGGTACACATAAAGTGTATAATAATATTAATAATTATTATTATACACTATTATTATTCATTTGTCGATCCATGTTATTATTTTGAACATTTATTTCTGAGACCGGCCTCGGATACACGGACAGCTTGAAGCAGTCAGGATTGACTGCTTCAAGCTGCGACTGCATAGTGAACTACAGTCTTCTACGTAGTAACACATACCTACTCGTACATGGAACCGCTTGAGCAGTTGCGACTGCTTCGGGCGGTTGGCGTCATTTATCAATGGTAGCTTCAAGCTGTTGACTATGACTGCTAGAGCGGTCCGTGTATTTTGATCACTGGCTAACTGTTCGAGCAGTCCGTGTATGGCCGGCCAGGGTTGAATTTCCAAAAAACCTTTCTTAACGGATGGCTACGTCATAATAGCTATCTGCATGCCAAGCCCGATTAGTCCAGTGGTTTGAGCTGTGTCAGTATAGATCAGTCAGTGACCTTTTCCTTTTATATGTTTAGATACCTAATATTGAAAGCGTCCGAACGCTGACTGCGGGATTCAATAGTTAATACTAGGCAAACAGTTAATATGTAGTAGATAACATTCTAAATACTTTAAACGTGTAGCACAGAAGCGATGTAGAATGTTATCAGAGTGGAGATCATACGCTAAGTTACGGGTTACCGTCGATATAGATTCAATCTCTTTCAGAGAACTCGGTAACGAGATTGAATGTATATCTTCTAGTACTTATAACTTTAATAAAGAAAGAAGGATTCGATTATTTAATCAAGGATTTTCAAGACCTAAATGATACAATATCGAGTAATATAAATTAAACAAGCCAAATGAGTATTACGTTACGGGTATATGTAGAGAGCTACTTAAAGGTCGATTATCGCACGTAGGCAGGTATATCATCAAAGTTTTTTTTATCCGATTTATTTGGGGGCTTTTCTTCACAAAACAAAGAACGTCAGCCCCATCGTTCCCTGCGACAAACTTATACCTAACTATAACTAACTAGTTCTATTAATTATCTTAGTTTTTGACGACCTCCGTGGCGCAGTGTGTAGCGCTGTTGCCTTAACGTACGGAGGTCCCGGGTTCGATTCCCGGCAGGGTCAATTTGGGAATTTATAATTTCTGAATTTTCCCTGGTCTGGCCTGGTGGGAGGCTTCGGCCGTGGCTAGTTACCACCCTACCGGCAAAGACGTGCCGCCAAGCGATTTAGCGTTCCGGTACGATGCTGTGTAGAAACCGAATAGGGGCATGGGTTTAATATAACTGCCATGCCCCTGACTGGTTAGCCCGCTGCCATCTTAGACTGCATCATCACTTACCATCAGGTGAGATCGCAGTCAAGGGCTAAACTGTAGTGGTTAAAAAAAAAAAAAAAAAAAAAAAATCAAAAAGCATTCTGGCTGCCTCTGAATCAGGGTCAGCCAGTATGCTTTGAAAATGTAAAAAGTTATTATTGTGAATTTCACAGTATGTCGACAAAATCCGTGAATCAACATTATTATCTCGAATTAGTCATTGTAATCATAATCATTTCACATTTTGCGCTGCTGTTAAGAAATACATAATAAACATACTAACTGTACAATACGTGTAATGACTAAAATTTTTGAATATCAAATAAATTATGAATAAGTATGTATTTATAATTTTCTATGTAAGTTAACCTTTCACCATTTATGAGTAGTACATCTCATTTAATTATGGACCTATATAAGGTAGCTCTTACCTGTTGTTCCCTTATTTATTTGTTACAAGAAAACGAAAAAACTCTACTTTTACTTTAAACCGAAATTTGTCCTTATCAACACAATTGTAACTGTTATCAGCCGTGAACGCAAGTTTTTGCCTAATTTAAATACAAAACACATGTACCTACCTACCTATTGGTCGATTTTACAAAATATATATAACAAACTAGATGCCCGCGAGTCGCGACTTCGTCCGCGTCTAAAAGTTTTTAAATTCCCACGGTAACCTATGACACTCACAAATAATGTGGCTTTCTATTGGTACCAGAATTTTCATAATCGGTTCAGTAGATCCAGAGATTACCCTCTACAACCTCACAAACTCGACAAACTTTACCTCTCTATAATATTAGTATACGAGTAGATACATAATGAGGAACTTTCCAGCCTACGTTCCTTAGAAACATCATAGGTGGTGCTGTCTAACACACTAAGGAAATAAGAGTGCAATGAGGTGATACTTGTACCATAGTCTAATGGCCTGATGCTTGAAAAAGTTTTTATTAAGAAAACTAAGGCCAGTCACTCACTATTTCGTTTTGCGATACAGTTGCGTGATTTGGTTGAATTCATTTAATTTTTTCGTCTTTGCATCGAATTTGGACTCCATTACCACTGTACCTATATGAAGACCAGCAGGGCTAGCATGGGCCGGGGATAAAAAATTTATCCCCCGATTTTATCCACTGACAAGAGATAAAATTAACTTAACTACTTCTCAGAGCACGGCAACAGAGGAGAGGACAAGTTTATCGCGGTTTGACATTTCACGGGGACTCGGGGGACTATTTATCCACCGTTATTTAGCGTTTTTATTTATTTATTTAGGAATAAAATTTTTATCCTTTCCTCGGGGAGAAAATTGTCTCGGCCCATGCTAGGGGGGCAGCTGCCTACGACATTTGGATACCGATTCTCCTGCATATTGAAGACCAAGGAAGTTTCAAATTTTTCGAAGTAGCACACTATGAAGCAAGCTAAAAAAAAATGTACGGAAAAAAATCAAATAAATATTATAAATGCGAAAGTTTGGATGGATATATGGATGGATGTTTGTTACTCAATCACGCCCCAACGGCTGAACGGATCTGGATGAAATTTGGCACATGGATAGATTATAGTCTGGAATAACACATAGGCTACTTTTTATCCCGGAAAAATAAGGAGTTCCCGCGGGAAACGAAAAACCTCGATCCACGCGGACGAAGTCGCGGGCATCAGCTAGTACTAAATAAAAAGAAAAAAAATTTAACACTCATTCCTTCAGAAATCTCACGAAAAAACTCTAAAAAATGATATAACTCGAAAACTACCAAAAATCTCTGAACATACATGGGGTATTCTCTGATAGGTCTAGGTACGAGGAATCTAAATTTTTTCTTTGGACGTCACAATTTGGGCCACCCCTGTATAGGAAGTATGGATTTACTTAACAATGAAACAGCGGACGCAATGACATGTCATAGATGGACATTGACTTTATCGTATTTTTAATAAACATATGTCTAAGTAATTAAGCTCAATGAGAAAATTAATGGGGTATTCTCACATCATTTCATCAGCGTCAATATCACCAATGTACCTATAGCCGGCCATAACAGAGTATAGGTACGGGTTTCTTCTCAGGAGGTACAGATTGGCAGACCAAACACACCTTTAAGCACATTATGGAAAAATTTCAGGCATGCTGGTTTCTTCACGAGTCACGACCTACGACGACCTTCACCTAAAAACTGTATTATTTCTGTAAGTAATGACTGTTTGTTGCCAGAATAAATAAATTAAATAAATAAAAACTTGCACTAACAGACAATTCCACTCTCTATACGGTTAGGCGGGTAAAAATTGTTTAACGGAACGCAGACGTCACCCCAGACTATCTTGTCTATAGCGTATAATATGAAGCCTCGTTTGCCTTTTTATTTTCCTAGAGTTTTCGCGCGATGTTGGAGTGACAGCTATTAAAAAGCATAGTTTGAAAAGGAACTGACTCGCGAAGGAGTTTTGAGATTCGACTTTTTATAATCTTCTTCAGTCTTGCAAAGTATGAAGTTTATGAACGGAAGCAGATAGGATGGCATCTGACACAACCGGAGAGAAATTCTGAAAAAGTAGCCTATGTCGGTTTCCCAGATTAAAGCACTGATCAAACTGAGGCGAATCCCGCGCGGGACGCGGGACGGAAATCGCTCGCACCGATTGTATCAACCAACTCGTAGGGATGTGTCTTCGCGCCAATATGAAGTATGAACGCGTAGTCGCAAGTTACATTCGCTTGCCGCGTCCCGCGCGGGATCAAGGGGAGCTATCTGATAAACCAATTTCATCAAAATCACTTAAAGGATGGACCGCAGTCCAGCAAAAGGTATCAAACAAACAGACAGACACTTTCGCATTTAGAATACTAGTAGGTAGAGCTCTTTAGCTTATGTGACTCAATTACAGGCTGCTAATAGTCTTTGTCTAGAAGCATGTTGCCCAGAGGAATAAGGATAAATAAAAGTCAGGTAAATATTAAGACATCTTATCGAAATAGCTGTTAAGATGGTAAATGCTGCACGTATGAGTTATGACATTCAGCTCCCAATATAATGTGAGGTTGCAAACCTTGGACATCAATTTGAAAGTCAACACGTCAATGTGTCGCCAATATTCAATTCGATTAGGCCGTTGAGCGCCTAAACCCACCAATAAGTATGTGTAATGCTATAGTCCCTCGGCCTATTACCTGGCAATTTCACAGAACAATCTACGTCGGATCGTGTCGACAGCACACAATGATGTGACACACACCGGCTTTGTAACTGAGAGGGACGGCACTCGCTCCTGCGATTTGTTTACTCAGTGTAGCTTTCCCTTTCGCAGTGTGTGTGTGTGCGTGACCATCTGGCGGGCGCGGTGGCAGCTTTGCCTGTGCTGGTGTCGCCCCCACATCCATGCACACCCCGTTTCGGGGTAGAATGTTCCAAGTGTGCGTGACCCAGTCGAATAAATCTAATCTAATACACACAAACATATTGGCGAGCCGACATGTAATTTTTACGCTTGTGTTGTCGCTACTTGGGGTTCTTTATGCGGTGCGATGATATTATTATTCTGACGATTACGGCATCCTTTATGCCTACAATCAAATAATTAATAAGGGATGAAGTGTATTGTTGCGCGGCAGTTAGTGATCGGTATCAGACCACTTACCTCATTCACGCTTTGGAAAGGTGTAGTAAGAGCCGTAAACTTTATTACAACGTGTTTATTGTAATTGTGCTATTGTTTATATTGTACTTACTCTTTATTTATAAAATTTATTGTTTCTCGGAGAAAACTGCAAATTATGTTAGAGAACATAACATTTTTTTTAATAAGAGCCTCATGATCGAACATATCATAAATGGATGCAATAACAATCGATTAGTATTTAGATCTGAATATAATCGGTTTATACTTTAGCATTCTGGCTGCCTCTGAATCAGGGTCAGCCAGTATGCTTTGAAAATGTAAAAAGTTATTATTGTGAATTTCACAGTATGTCGACAAAATCCGTGAATCAACATTATTATCTCGAATTAGTCATTGTAATCATAATCATTTCACATTTTGCGCTGCTGTTAAGAAATACATAATAAACATACTAACTGTACAATACGTGTAATGACTAAAATTTTTGAATATCAAATAAATTATGAATAAGTATGTATTTATAATTTTGTATGTAAGTTAACCTTTCACCATTTATGAGTAGTACATCTCATTTAATTATGGACCTATATAAGGTAGCTCTTACCTGTTGTTCCCTTATTTATTTGTTACAAGAAAACGAAAAAACTCTACTTTTACTTTAAACCGAAATTTGTCCTTATCAACACAATTGTAACTGTTATCAGCCGTGAACGCAAGTTTTTGCCTAATTTAAATACAAAACACATGTACCTACCTACCTATTGGTCGATTTTACAAAATATATATAACAAACTAGATGCCCGCGAGTCGCGACTTCGTCCGCGTCTAAAAGTTTTTAAATTCCCACGGTAACCTATGACACTCACAAATAATGTGGCTTTCTATTGGTACCAGAATTTTCATAATCGGTTCAGTAGATCCAGAGATTACCCTCTACAACCTCACAAACTCGACAAACTTTACCTCTCTATAATATTAGTATACGAGTAGATACATAATGAGGAACTTTCCAGCCTACGTTCCTTAGAAACATCATAGGTGGTGCTGTCTAACACACTAAGGAAATAAGAGTGCAATGAGGTGATACTTGTACCATAGTCTAATGGCCTGATGCTTGAAAAAGTTTTTATTAAGAAAACTAAGGCCAGTCACTCACTATTTCGTTTTGCGATACAGTTGCGTGATTTGGTTGAATTCATTTAATTTTTTCGTCTTTGCATCGAATTTGGACTCCATTACCACTGTACCTATATGAAGACCAGCAGGGCTAGCATGGGCCGGGGATAAAAAATTTATCCCCCGATTTTATCCACTGACAAGAGATAAAATTAACTTAACTACTTCTCAGAGCACGGCAACAGAGGAGAGGACAAGTTTATCGCGGTTTGACATTTCACGGGGACTCGGGGGACTATTTATCCACCGTTATTTAGCGTTTTTATTTATTTATTTAGGAATAAAATTTTTATCCTTTCCTCGGGGAGAAAATTGTCTCGGCCCATGCTAGGGGGGCAGCTGCCTACGACATTTGGATACCGATTCTCCTGCATATTGAAGACCAAGGAAGTTTCAAATTTTTCGAAGTAGCACACTATGAAGCAAGCTAAAAAAAAATGTACGGAAAAAAATCAAATAAATATTATAAATGCGAAAGTTTGGATGGATATATGGATGGATGTTTGTTACTCAATCACGCCCCAACGGCTGAACGGATCTGGATGAAATTTGGCACATGGATAGATTATAGTCTGGAATAACACATAGGCTACTTTTTATCCCGGAAAAATAAGGAGTTCCCGCGGGAAACGAAAAACCTCGATCCACGCGGACGAAGTCGCGGGCATCAGCTAGTACTAAATAAAAAGAAAAAAAATTTAACACTCATTCCTTCAGAAATCTCACGAAAAAACTCTAAAAAATGATATAACTCGAAAACTACCAAAAATCTCTGAACATACATGGGGTATTCTCTGATAGGTCTAGGTACGAGGAATCTAAATTTTTTCTTTGGACGTCACAATTTGGGCCACCCCTGTATAGGAAGTATGGATTTAGTTTCACATGATCTATACATATTAATAAAACTGTAACTGGAATGGAGTCCCCCTGCCGCGTCTGTCTGTCTGAACGCGATAAACTCAAAAACTACCGAACTGATTTTAAAGTTTAAACTGCCCGATATCGCCCGCGTCGGCTAGTGGAATCGACTGCGTGACGTCACGGCAGTGACGACCGGCCACGTGCCGGACAATTTGGAAACGCAAGGGAAAATATATCGAAGTTATGATTCATAACTTTGTCATTTGTGAAGATACTCGTAATTAAAAAACTCACCAGGTTTCATTGCAAGCTTAGCTAAGCTTATCTTAATAAAAAATTGGAAACTTCCTTGGTCTTCAATATGAGTAGGAGAACCGGTATCCAAATGTCGCAACCAGGTCTTCAATACACAACAGAATCTGTATCCAAAATATGTCGTAGGCAAGTCTTTATAATTTAACGGAGTCCAAATTCGAGGCAAAGACGAAAAAATTAAATGATTTCAACAAAATCACGCAACCGTATCGCAAAAAAGAATTAGTGAGTGACTGGCCTTAGTTTTCTTCGTAAAAACTTTTTCAGGCATCAGGCCATAGAGCAATTGCACTCTTATATCCTTAGTGCTTTCCTTAGTGTGTTAGACAGCGCCACCTATTATGTTTCTAAGGAGCGTAGGCTGGAAAGTTCCTCATTATTATGTCATTGACTTCAATCTTTCGTCTATTTTTTTTTAACATAAGGTATTTATGTAATTTGTATACCTACCTTCTGTATTCGAGTTTATGTTGACAGGCTTCAGTCACCTTTGAGAACAAAAAGCTGAATTCTCAGGTAAGCAGATTTCCTCACGAGGTTTTCCTTGAACGTAACAGGGTGTGGTATTATATAATTATATAATAAATTTAATTAAAAATTGAATTTAATAAATAAATTATAAATGTAAAGAAAAATGACTATGAGACGATAGTTATTTTATTAATCAGAGGGCACGGTAGTGCTCTGGCCAAGACGAGTCATTTCCTACCGTCACCATTCTTTCGTAAACATATTATTATGAATATCTGCCAATTCATAACAATCGCCACGGTTACTGGTATTATGATAATTACTAAAATGAAAATGAACCCTTATGGCGACTATGCCATAGTAGAATATATATTCCACCCAGGGCAGGTTAGGTAATAGATAAAGATTAATCAAATAAACTACAACTTTTCTCAGAAGACTAAAAATTGAAAATCTCAGATCAGTTGACTTTGTTACCTTCAGATCGAGCTGGGCTTAATTCCTAGAATCCCTCCTGTCAACGCGCTCTGTGCCACTCTGATTGATTGCCTCATTTAAATTTGGAGGAGATTCGATTATGATAATCTGATCTAACCGCCTCCCTCGTGAGATTTGAACAGCATCTTAACAATGAAACAGCGGACGCAATGACATGTCATAGATGGACATTGACTTTATCGTATTTTTAATAAACATATGTCTAAGTAATTAAGCTCAATGAGAAAATTAATGGGGTATTCTCACATCATTTCATCAGCGTCAATATCACCAATGTACCTATAGCCGGCCATAACAGAGTATAGGTACGGGTTTCTTCTCAGGAGGTACAGATTGGCAGACCAAACACACCTTTAAGCACATTATGGAAAAATTTCAGGCATGCTGGTTTCTTCACGAGTCACGACCTACGACGACCTTCACCTAAAAACTGTATTATTTCTGTAAGTAATGACTGTTTGTTGCCAGAATAAATAAATTAAATAAATAAAAACTTGCACTAACAGACAATTCCACTCTCTATACGGTTAGGCGGGTAAAAATTGTTTAACGGAACGCAGACGTCACCCCAGACTATCTTGTCTATAGCGTATAATATGAAGCCTCGTTTGCCTTTTTATTTTCCTAGAGTTTTCGCGCGATGTTGGAGTGACAGCTATTAAAAAGCATAGTTTGAAAAGGAACTGACTCGCGAAGGAGTTTTGAGATTCGACTTTTTATAATCTTCTTCAGTCTTGCAAAGTATGAAGTTTATGAACGGAAGCAGATAGGATGGCATCTGACACAACCGGAGAGAAATTCTGAAAAAGTAGCCTATGTCGGTTTCCCAGATTAAAGCACTGATCAAACTGAGGCGAATCCCGCGCGGGACGCGGGACGGAAATCGCTCGCACCGATTGTATCAACCAACTCGTAGGGATGTGTCTTCGCGCCAATATGAAGTATGAACGCGTAGTCGCAAGTTACATTCGCTTGCCGCGTCCCGCGCGGGATCAAGGGGAGCTATCTGATAAACCAATTTCATCAAAATCACTTAAAGGATGGACCGCAGTCCAGCAAAAGGTATCAAACAAACAGACAGACACTTTCGCATTTAGAATACTAGTAGGTAGAGCTCTTTAGCTTATGTGACTCAATTACAGGCTGCTAATAGTCTTTGTCTAGAAGCATGTTGCCCAGAGGAATAAGGATAAATAAAAGTCAGGTAAATATTAAGACATCTTATCGAAATAGCTGTTAAGATGGTAAATGCTGCACGTATGAGTTATGACATTCAGCTCCCAATATAATGTGAGGTTGCAAACCTTGGACATCAATTTGAAAGTCAACACGTCAATGTGTCGCCAATATTCAATTCGATTAGGCCGTTGAGCGCCTAAACCCACCAATAAGTATGTGTAATGCTATAGTCCCTCGGCCTATTACCTGGCAATTTCACAGAACAATCTACGTCGGATCGTGTCGACAGCACACAATGATGTGACACACACCGGCTTTGTAACTGAGAGGGACGGCACTCGCTCCTGCGATTTGTTTACTCAGTGTAGCTTTCCCTTTCGCAGTGTGTGTGTGTGCGTGACCATCTGGCGGGCGCGGTGGCAGCTTTGCCTGTGCTGGTGTCGCCCCCACATCCATGCACACCCCGTTTCGGGGTAGAATGTTCCAAGTGTGCGTGACCCAGTCGAATAAATCTAATCTAATACACACAAACATATTGGCGAGCCGACATGTAATTTTTACGCTTGTGTTGTCGCTACTTGGGGTTCTTTATGCGGTGCGATGATATTATTATTCTGACGATTACGGCATCCTTTATGCCTACAATCAAATAATTAATAAGGGATGAAGTGTATTGTTGCGCGGCAGTTAGTGATCGGTATCAGACCACTTACCTCATTCACGCTTTGGAAAGGTGTAGTAAGAGCCGTAAACTTTATTACAACGTGTTTATTGTAATTGTGCTATTGTTTATATTGTACTTACTCTTTATTTATAAAATTTATTGTTTCTCGGAGAAAACTGCAAATTATGTTAGAGAACATAACATTTTTTTTAATAAGAGCCTCATGATCGAACATATCATAAATGGATGCAATAACAATCGATTAGTATTTAGATCTGAATATAATCGGTTTATACTTTAGTCATTATTTTATTACATTTCATATTACATAATGATATGTAAAAACGTACTAGTATCTAAGAAAATATTTATTATCTGGGAAAGCGAATCACTTGTACAGTACCTATGGTAGGGGAAACGTTATCATCAATGAAGGCAACGGTTGATTACATATATTTTTATTTTTTATCACTACTGAGTAGTGACGTCAAAGAATAGTCATCGATAAAATTAATAACTGAGGAGTCACTTGACATGGATATGTATTATCTAATCATTACCAAAATTGAAAAGTTAGTTATCAAATGAGTAAATAAATAAGCACAAACTACCCAGAATGTATAAGTATTTATAACTTAAATAATTTAAAAGGGAACACGTCGGTAGAGCACGTAATATTTGGGTTTGAGGAAAACTTATATAGTTTGACAAATATCAATCATCACTAGCAACAATTAACGAATTTTCGCTGTTTAGTGCCTAAACGGTAAAAAATATGCGTTTATTGTATGAAACAGTTGACAAGTCGTTCAACCCTCGTTCAGTTTAACAATTATGCGGCTGCTTCATTGTGATGTGACCCTACCTCTCCACCCATTGTGGACACCAATATACTACCACCAGCATAACAAGAGCCCTCAATTCTTATAAAAAATCCCCTTCATCTCCACAATGTGACTACATTAGAGAGCGGCGAGGCAGATCAGGTTATACTGGAGAATTATATACAAATATTATTATCCAGCCCGTTCACAAATATCAATAAGGTATTACCGGCCTCCAGGCAGATTTAAAAAGTTAATAACTGCCGTTTTAAGTTATGGCTTAATTACGTGTCGAAAGAAGTAATCCTATCAAGAAACCTGCTATACTGCGTTTGTTGCCTGCACAATAATTTTGATAGCTTACACAGGGTTTGGTTTAAAAACTATTTTGTTTCAAGATTTCTCGCAGATTCACTTGCATTAGTGAAGCCATTACCTTAAATAGCTTATTAAATAAACGATAAACGACTGGCAATTATTTTCTTTCTATTATTCTGCTGTAATTATTCCACTTTTGAAAAAAGGGTAGGTATACTTTTCAACTGAACTATTAATTTTATCTGTGATTTTGAGCTCCACAATTTACTGAAATATGTACTCACAAAATATTGAACAAATTAAATCAAAATTATCATGGCAGTATTTATCACTTTTGCTCTCCTGGCATTTACTCGTAGCGATGAGCCATTATATAGTATTCTATAAAAAAAGATTATCTTATCTTCTTAACTATAGATAATACCTACTACATATATAAATAGTGGTTCGCCCCGAACTAAGACCTCGCGTGACGCGTCCTATGAGTTCAGACCAGCCCCCCGATTACGTAAGAATTGTTCATCAAACGTTAAAGATTTTTGACAAAGTAAAATAAACCATAACTGCATTGAATTAGAGCTCAATTTCGTCTGCCCATTCTTATACGTTTAGGTATGAACGATACTCGAACGTATAAGAATGGATACACGAAATTGAGCTCTAATTTAATGCTGTTATGGTTTATAAACTTTGACGACGAACTTTAACGTTTTGATCGGACATTCTTACATGATAAGGGGGCAGCCCCCCAATCATGTCAGAATGGCCGACCAAACGTTAAAGAGTTTAGGTATGTACGATACCCTAAACGTATAAGAATGGGCAGACGAAATTGAGCTCTAATTCAATGCGGTCATGGTTTATTTTACTTTGACGCCGAACCTTTACCATTTGATCGACAATTCTCGTAATCAGGATTCAGGGGGCAGTTCAGACCAACCAATTGACGTTCAAATTACCTATCTAGCTCACGTCTTGTGATATTTAACGACCTTTTTACATCGTCCCTAAATCGTCAATTTTTGTAGTAAAAATTTAAAAAAAAAAAATTTGAACTCAGGTTCAAAGCAGCTAGTTTAGTATCCTAAGCACACACCACACAAGCCTAGAATAAGCTAAAAAAAATTACCTCTCATTTGCTTCTATAGTGCTCAAATAAGAATTTTTATAACTAACATCGACTTACACCGATCTTACTAACATCGATTTATTCATTAATTCAGAAGTTATAAAGCTCTGACAGATGGCGGACGGACTGACCGACAAGTCATACCCAGGTAGACTCAAAGACCTTCGCTTCGCTCGGTCAACTAATCAAAAAAAATATTTAAGAGTAGGTACCCTACCTATTCAGGTTCTAGTAATACTTAATCTAATTTACGCGATATTAATCCAAATTTAATAAATGATAATTAATAAAACAACAATCAAGTCCGAGACCGATAAACCGCCAGAGGTTTCTGCAAACCTTACTTACACCGGAGTAAATACAGATCTAACTAAAGAGACAATATCCCCGGCGTTAAAAGGCCAGCCCGAGAGGACCGGCGGAGGGGGCGCCACCCTACTTGCGAAATTACTACATTTGAAGCGAACAACTTTTTATGAGAAATAAGCCGCGCTATGAATCTGGAATTATAAGCGAATCGGGCGAAGTACATCGGTATTGATTAAAAAAACCAACAATATTGCAAGTCTTTAATGTTTTTATAAAAAATTCACATGACTGGATACGGCTGGATACATATATTATTTCTAAAAACCTAATAAATCGTAAATTACAAGTAGGTACCTACACTAAATCAAGGTAAATAAGTAGGTAATTTCTATTGCAAGCTCAATATTCGATCATTCAATCTATACTAATATTATAAGTGCGAAAGTTTAAATCGATGGATCGATGTTTGTTGCTCAATCACGCCAAGACGGCTGAACGGATCTGGATGAAATATGGTACAGAGATAGATTATTGTCTGGAATACTACATAGGCTACTTTTTATCCCGGAAAAATTAAAGAGTTCGCGCGGAAATCAAAAAACCTTAATCCACGCGAACGAAGTCGCGGGCATCAGCTAGTTATTTACTAAACAATGATACGCAATGTGTTCAAGAAAAGCATTCATTTGACCTTGATTGATTTCATTACAGTGAACTTCAAGCGCGTGAAATCGAGGATAAAATTATATCTGGGTAATTAAACAAGCGCCATCATTGACAGTTCGAGTTTGATACTGAATATAAAATGTATCATAATTGTATCTTATGCAGCCGAAGTACTTTCATCGTATTCGACTCCATTAAGACTTGGTTCAATTCAAGTGAGCAGGTCAATAAAGTCAATCGTAAACAAATTTCCATCGAAATGTTACACAATACGAGCGTGAGATATTCCTCAGTGGGCGTCGGGAACGGAATGCCGGAAGAAAGCAGACGGCCTTGGCACTACAAAATTTGGTGCGCTTAACTAAACAACCCCATGCACGACAACTTCTTCGAGTTTACTTCGAGAACTAGCAGTATGACAGCTCTCGTAAACCTGTTATGCACAGGCTGTGGATGCTAATAAGAGTGTAATGTGCGAGTATTATATTGAGCTTTCACGCCCTTGCGCAAGTGCTTGCTATCGGATGCGATACAATCGTTTACTTCTTAAGTTCTGACGACCTCCGTGGCGCAGTGTTGAGCGCTGTTGTCTCAACATGGGGTTGGATTCCCGGCAGGGTCAATTTGGGAATTTATAATTTCTGAATTTTGTCTGGTCTGGTCTGGTGGGAGGCTTCGGCTGTGGCTAGTTACCACTCTGCCGGCAAAGACGTACCACCAAGCGATTGAGCGTTCCGGTATGATGCCGTGTAGAAACCGACTAGGGGTATAGGTTTAATATAACTGCCATACCCCTAACAGGTTAGCCCGCTACCATCTTAGGCCGCATCATCACTTACCATCAGGTGAGATCGCAGTCAAGGTCTAACTTGTAGTGTAATTTAAAAAAAACTTTTTAAGTTTGTTTTTGCGCGATTCTCGCGAAAGTTATTACGATTTAGAATATTGTTTCGTTCGCATACACATTTGCTGTGTACCGAAAAAAGAGAAAGCAGACGATTAAAAATGACCCGCGTGAATGTATTCGTGCGGACAATATTTTAAAACAAAATGTCACACGCTTTCCACGGGTTTCTGCACCCCCCACTCGTCTGGGCGGTGCGGGTGGAGCGGCGGGGAAGGTTGGGGGTGCTCCCCCCTTTCAACCAGTGGGGTGTCATTGTGGACTGTGGTGTCGTAACTCCGCGAACTTTTTAATTTACAATTAGGTAGCTTCCCATTTCTCTGCCCTATTTAGACTCCATTTTACCGACAGCCACAAGCGAAGCCTGTAATTAAAATTTACTTTTCAAAGCCCTCCAAAATATCTGCATTATAATTATTATTGTTTAAACAAATAATAAATATGAACGATCCAGAGCTTCAAAGTTTCAAAGTTCAGTTTTAACATTGGAATGGAATATCATCTTCCATAACATTGATTTTTCAGCAAGTTCCTATTAGAATTAGGTCTACTCTGCTTATTTAGTGCCTACTTAGTAGGGACAGATTCTTATTGCACAGAGATCGTTGCGTATAACTTTATTACTGTCCAGTACATACCTGCCAATTAACATGAATTCTCACGTACAAGTTTTATTTAACCTAATTCTAAAAGTTGACACTCTTCATCAATTTTAGCTTTCGCTGCACATGGAAGTGAATTGCTGTAAAATCTAAATAATATTGATATTTTTATGAGATACCCAATATACCCCGAACTGAGTTTTTTCAGAATAGGCTTGCGCTTGACGACAATCATGAACTTCTTCTAGGCTACTTCTCAGCCCAGCGCGCGTTCGGAACCCTCGAAGGTTTAGATTTAAGTGGACTGAAAGAATTATTACTATCGCATGCCTACAACAAGTTCCCGCTGGAATCAAAAAATCTTTATCCACGCGGGAATCATCTAGTAAGATACGTTTAAAACCAACGGAAATATTTTTGGGATATTCTTTGCCTCTGCCTAGTTATCTTCATTGCTGAGAGTCTGGTTGTGATCTCTTCCTTAATTATTTTAATTCCATAATTATTAATATAATATATTATTTTATATATTTTGTAGAAAATGAGACTTAAAGCAAGTATATTATAATATCTGGAAAGTAGTTAGGTAGGCGAGCGTTTAAATGTAGTACAGAGCATAAAAAGCACAGACCATATAACATAAAAAGTTAACTTTGTCTTCGCATTAACATTTAAATAATGTATATCTTAAAATAGCACTCATCCTACCGCTTTTCAAGGGACGCTGTAGTTTTGCAAACAAATAAATCAAACCGGTTCACGGTTAACAGCGGGAGACAACCGGCTAACTAAATACTTATTGTCACTGCAAGACAAATAATTAAGTTGTTTTCACAAAATCACTTTTTCCACACTGAATTATTGTTATGTTATATTTACGTAATTTTAGTGAAAGTTTTTTTTTTTCAATCTTGCTCCACAACATTTTTGAAAATATTATGTACCACATATTTAACAAAGAGTACAAATTGCTTCCACCTTTTCATGAAATTAATACGCTTCTTAATTAGTATCCGAACCCCATATATTATCGAAAACACTTTCCATAAATCGCTTGTTTTAAAAAAATACTTGATCAGGCCGTAACACGACTGTAGATAAATTTGTCCAATAGCGATATAAAAAAGTTGAACGATAATAGTAGAAAACAATGCTGAGTACGTAAGCCAAGATACATCGCTATCTCATCTAACCTTATATGTTCTATCATTACTTATTAACCGAGGGTTTCGCCCCAGCATCTCAGACTACAAAACATTCCATAAACATCCTCACACCCCGAATAGGAAGAAACAGTTACTGGAAATAACTATAGAAGGGCAATCACTTCGTCTATTCGTGAACTCGCTGCTATTTTCAGAGTACCCACCGATATCCCACAGCCAATGGAGCATTTCCTAAAAACTATTAAGTTGCAGTTACAGTTACTTGCTATTTCGGATGGTATTAAGAATAATGAACTCGGTACTTAGGTAATATATTTTAAGATACCAAAAAACATTAACACTATAATTAGTATAAGTTATAGTAGATACGTTTAAGAGCAATGGAAATATTTTTTGGAAACTCATTGCCTCTGCCTCGTTATCTTCATTGCTGAGAGTCTGATTGTGATCTCTTCCTTAATTATTTTAGTTTATTAAGTTTTCCATCAATTAATTTATACATTCTTAAAACGAAGTGGATTCCAATCGCTGCGGGGAAGAACTCAAGCAGCCCGTGGCCAGAGGAATTTCCTCCCAATTCGTGCCGTCTTAGATAAAATAAGTATAGTTAGCGCCAAACAAATACATAGTCGTCTCTGAGCTGAGGTGTAAGTGCTTGTTTGCGCAGCTCTCATACAAACTGTTAAAGTCAACGTACATACTACGCGCGAAAATATGCTATTGCGGTGCGTCTTGCGGTCAACTTGCGACTATTAATTGATTGGCGCGAGCTATAGTGAGACTGAGGAAGGTAAAGCCTACAGTCATTCATTCATAGGTTATCCCGTTTCCGACTTGAATTGCTAAAAGCACAATCTACGCAACTAAACGCTCACTAAACCTTTAAGAACGTAGATGAACCAGAATATTATGAAATGCCATTATAACATCAAAGGTATTTATTTTTCAAGTTCTCAGTCCTCGGATAAGCCATCGTCACAAATCACAATGGAAGAGAGATAATACAAAGAAATAAAATAGATACATACTTCCGATTCTCTTTTCTGTGACACTGTTATACATCCCTCGGGAAACTTTCATTTTCCGGGATAGGTAGGATAAATCTTAAAAGTATTTGTTTCATCGTTGGATATGCAAAGTCATTGGGAACGTTTTTATCATTTTATGGTACTTGTTGAATTACATAAATGAAAGTTACCATTCGATTAAAAATTAATATTGGTGATCGCATACACTGAGGTTGGATTCCATCGAGGTCAGATATAAGAAGAGGGACAAAGAAGAACAAGGCCTTTATTTTAGTTGGAACGCCAAGTTTGGTTAACAGATGAAGAAGAACATAATTTCGATATGATTAGAATTCTTTGCTACCGGATGAGATAAAATCGGATTCGGAATAGTGTTCGTCGATACAGACGATCATTGTGCCATCGTAAAATTGAAAGCAACATGTCCCGTTAGGGCTTCTTTTATCGGAGTTCCAACAAAAAAACCTCACAAAACACACCGCCACCCTCAACTGTCGGCAAAAAATCCGAAGCAGAAAGAAAGGACCACAAATTAAGGAATAGCATCGGAATGTTGCACCCGTAACGCATCGAAAGCATTCGTATTAAAACTATTAAATTATAGCCACGACGCATCCTTTTGTTCAGCTGGTGTTTCATATAAGAGGCTTATGAGGGTCAGATAACTACAAATGCACCGTCCAAAATATGTTTAAATTTTGCCAAACAATTACTATTTTATATTATTATTTTATTTTTATTTTTATTTTATTACAGAACTATCGGCATATTTATTATCCTTCACTGATAAATTGTTTTATTGTTATCATTTCTACGTCTTATCAGTCACCTAATTATAATGTAAGGATAGTTTTAGTTCCTCTACGTAGTTTTGTAATATAATTTTAATTTTTCCCAAGTTTAGAAGAAAATATACCTACCGCAAAATAAATATTAAACTTACTACTTATTCAGTTATAACATACATCTTATAACTTATAATTATATTTTTAATTATAATTATATTTTTCACTTTTAAATTAGAGTTCTTAGGTAATTCCGAGTCAAAATTGGGCACCCTGTAATCAATCACATAATTATTTCATTGAACATTATCAATGTCAAAACAATGATCTTCAATAGGCTGTTCAAATATAACATTTAATATTTCGGCATGAGAAAAAAACATGTTCAAATGACGACCCACAAGCTGCAGGCTCGGCGCACGTGGCAATGGGTCTTTCCGTTAACCTAACATCAGGTAACATTTTTTACGACCAATTCCAAATTGTGGAATATACGAGAATTGTATCAGTCACGGTGAACTATAAGGCTGGTAGATTTAAAAGCTCTTACATCTGTTATAGAGAATATTGATGTCAAAAATTAGTAAATAGATAACCTTGAAAATATAAAGAACAAGTTCAAGGTTGCTCTAGGTTACATGGTACCATGGGTCCCGATTTTTTAATGAAATCATTACTTTTATAACGATCACATCAACTGAGAGGGTATACATAAATATATAGGTAACTATGATAACTGGGTTAATATTTTTATATTAAAGTGCAATTTGTAACGCCATATTGAATGTTGAAAACAAGATAATTTGAACCAGTTGAGTTTAATTTGACTAATATCGGAAGATGGCTAAGAAGTTACGTAACATAATGCAAATTATGATGTTATGTATGGTCCTTCGGAAAAGATCGGCATAAGATTATTTATTATGGTATGATTATAACTTGATCATTACTTGCATAATAGGTACTGATATAATTTCCGAACAGTAGGTAGTATCCATGCATTCGGTAAGACCGGTAGCATTCCATCAATCAAAACATGCGTACTTTAATGAACTCGTTTCAGAGGTTTTTTAATTATTTCAAGACATAAGTAATGATTTAATAACATTGATGTGTTGACGTAAGAGTCAGCAAATAGGTGCCATTTTGATTTATTATGCATAACACTCTACGGTCTGTTGGTTTTCAAGGTTACTATAATAATTTCACGTCGTATTTTATACAAACGATGATGATCAGCAAAATCTTTGGAAGTGTTTTTATTGGGTTAGTGAATACCGAAATGAAGTCTTTTTTTAAACCGATTGGTTATATACATATTATGTACTTACTAAAAATAACTTATCTTATATTGTTAAATGTTAAGATTGTTATATATTATGCACTAGCTGATACCCCGCGATTTCGTCTGCGAGGTTGTTTGGTTCCCGCGAGAATTCTTTGATTTTCCGGGATAAAAAGTTGTATATGTGCTATTCCAGACTATAATCTATCTCTGTGCCAAATTTCATGCAGATCCATTCAGCCGTTCTGGCGTGATTGGGTAACAAACATCCATCCATCTATCCAAACTTTCTCATTTATAATATTAGTTAGTAAGTAAGTTTATGAGTATAGATATAGATAAGTAAGTTTTTTAATAATTGTGGCTGGAAAGCAGTTCTACTATTCACCTAGTTATCCCTAACGTACTGAACGCGTGTATTTTTTTGCGCTCCGTTGACGAGTTCCGTTCTACATCTCCAAAGATATTCATCAGATCATCACCATATTCTCCAAAAATAAAATATAACATTTAAAGTTTAGACTACTTCTGCCTTTTTTTAAGTCGTTATTCATGGCACAATAATAAAATAGTCCACATATAACTTTATTATTATAAACTTGAACCTATCTAGCTTCTATGTAATTTACCTTGTTTACGAATATGTTTCAGCAATCTCTTTAACAATAGCATTACAAAGAAAAGTATCTCGAAACGTAGATAGTCCCGGGCGGCGAAATGAGTTGCCCTTAGCGTGCAAGGGTGTGAGTCGCTCCGAATTCATACATGGGTCAAGTGACAAGCTTTCTCATTTTTATATTTTTTCATTTTATTTTTTTATTGTGAGATAGGCTTGCGCTAACTATGGGCCTGATAAGAAGGCTCCGGGTCACTCAGCGGGCGATGGAGAGAGCTATGCTCGGAGTATTCCTGCGTGATCAAATCAGGAATGAGGAGATCCGTAGGCGAACCAGAGTAACCGACATAGCTCGAAGAGTCGCCAAGCTCAAGTGGCAATGGGCGGGGCACATAGTTCGTAGAACAGATAGGCGTTGGGGTCCCAAGGTGCTCGAATGGCGGCCTCGCACCGGGAAGCGCAGCGTTGGGCGACCCCCCACTAGGTGGACGGACTATCTCAAGCGTGCAGCTGGGAGCCGCTGGAAACAAGCGGCACAAGACCGTGCTCTGTGGCGATCCATGCAGGAGACCTTCGTCCAGCAGTGGACGTCTATAGGTTGAGACGAGGACGACGAGGCTTGCGCTGGACGACAATCATGCTTAGTGCAAAGCAATGATGAGGTCTAGGTTGGAGCACGCTTGCCTAGAAGACGCCTATATTCACTCTTGCCTTGAAGGTACCTAAGTTATATGTGGCTGGAAACACGTGCGCTGGGAGGGTGTTCCACACTCTAGCGGTTCGGATCGGAAACGTCGAGCAAAAACGTTTCGTGCGGGCAGATTGGACATCAACCACAATATATTGGTTAATTTGAAAACACTAATGAACTCATCTACCCACAATAACATCTACCCACCCACCTACAGCCCATTAACGTCCCACTGCTGGGCACATGCCTCCACTCTCATAGGAGAGAGGGAATTAGCGCTTAGACCCACCACGCTGCTCCAATACGGGTTGGCGGGCTTCAACGATTATTATTATGTTAGAGATAATAACAGGGCGACGGCCTAATCGGTTTCTATACGGTATCGTATCGGAACGCTAAATCGCTTGGCGGCACTTCTTTGCCAGTAGGGTTGTAAATAGCCATAGCCGAAGTCTCCCACCAGACAAACCATACTCGAAGAAGAATCCACCAAAATGATAATTTTAAAAATAATTCTCTCATGACTTACACCACACCCCGAAGGAGTCCAGTTAGATGGGACTCTCCCGCTCGGCTATAAATCTTACGACCCTCGACCGCCACCCGGTTTCACTCCGAAAATATCTATAAATACCTTCTTCTACCTACATATTTCAAATAATAACGGCACCACCAGACTGACAAAGTCAGTCGTATCGATTTGGAATCATTGTTTAAGATTTTTATCAACAGTTTATTCGAAGGTGACAGCGAGGCAGCAATTCTTAATCTGCTACAAGAAGTTGTCAGGTAGGCTATAATCATAATGTCCTCCCGACCGAATTTCAGCCACGGCGGCCAATCTCCACTGAGAACAGCTCTCTATTTCCTTACTCTCATAGCCCGATGGGATGGAAAATCCGACACGACCGAAGAAAGACCAGGCGTAGGACCGACAGCTTTGCGTGATCTACGAACGGGGCTGAAACACTGAAAAACTTGTTAGACAACTCCAATACTTTATTATGACCCAACCCGGGACATTGTCATCCATAGTCGAACATGCTAACCACTAGTGACTAGACCAACGAGGCGGAACGGATGGAATAGAGTTGATGTTTCTGCTGTCAACACTCCATCAATAAATAGTGTGCAGACTGCAGAAACACCTCTGAAAATCAATCATTAGCTTGCAAAACAGAAGTTGATATTAGTAAAATGAGATTTGAGTTTACTAATTATTAAAAAATACTAAATTCAATCAGTTATAAAACCTCACCAAAAAAAACTCCTGAATCTACCAAAGGTTCGATCGCGTACGCATCTCTATCTTTTTCACAGTAAAAGGAAAATTCAAAAAATTCAAAATTCAAATGTTTTTTATTCAAATAAACTCTTACAAGTATGTACTTTTGAATCGTCAAGTGAATCTACCACTGGTTCGGAATGGTATTCCTACCGAGAAGAACCAGCAAGAAACTCGGTGGCTGCTCTTTTTAGATATAATTCATTTACAATTTATCATTATTATCTACTTATATCAATGTGTACATAAGTAACCGCTGTCCTTAGCATTGCTGGAGCGATCAAATCCAAACATCGTGACGAAAACATCGTGACGAAACCTGCATGTAACCCAAGAGTTCTTCGTAAGGTAAGTACTCAAAGGTGTGTGAAGTCTGCAAATCCGCACTTGACCAGCGTGGTGGACAATGGCTTAAGCATTCTCATTTCTCATTCTGAGAGTAGACTCGTGCTCAGCACTGAGCCGGCAATCGGTCGACCGTCGAAGTGAGTAAGAGAGTGATAAATCAATAGAAGAATTCAAAAAGCCGGTGCTGAGTATGGGTACTAACTACTAAGCTAATATTGTAATTTATTTTTATTTTTTACTAGATAATGCCCGCGACTTCATCCGCGTGGATTAAGGTTTTTTGATTCCCGCGGGAACTCCTTAATTTTCCGGGATATGTCCTTCCCCGGGATATACCAAATTTCAGCAAAATCGGTTGAAAAGATGGGCCGGGAAAGCGTAGCAGACAGACAGACAGACAGACACACTTTCGCATTTATAGTATTAGTATGGAAGTATTGACTAGTATGGATTGCGAGATAGGCTTACGCTTAATGACAATCAGCTTAGTGCAAAGCAATGATGCGTCTAGGTTGGAAAGCGCTTGTGCCTAGAAAAAAAATAAAAAAACAAAATAAAAAAAAATTGAAAATTGAAAATTTAATAATTAGGTATGTAAAACATTTATCGGAAATCTAGCCAAACTTGGAAATAAGTCAACCTATTCCAACGACCTATTTCCATATATTTCTCGTGCTCCCACTAATAGGACAAATTAATAGGAGCACGAGGAAACGCCCGCCTTGACACCATGTTTACCTTGTTTTCTAGCTATTACCTACCTAGCAATTTCATCGAAGACTAATTTATGAATATAAAACTTATAAATAATATATAGTATATTTGACTAGCTGATTTATTTATTTTAATTAGTACAACACAAGCCAATTACACTTATTAATCAAAAATGCCACAGCACAACTTAGGTACAATTAATAATTAAAAATTAGTATAATTAAAATCACATAAAATTTGTTGAAAAATAAGTTTTCCATTTGGTTGGTTGGTAAAAAACCTTATTATTTATTTTTGCTTGTTAACTTTTTTATTTCTTTTTAATATTTTGTGTGGCAATAAAGTATTTATCTATCTATCTATCTTAACCCACGCGGACGAAGCCACGGGCATCATCTAGTGAATATTGGTCTTATGTATAAGGGAATTGCCACCGAAACCGTATTACGGGCCATGCAGTTGCCGTTTGCGCCACAGTGTGAATTGTCATGCACTTTATTATTAGGGCCTTTTCACACACACAAGGTTTCCGTATTATCGGACTTCATTACTGTGACGGTTGAGTAATGTAGGAAGGCAGCAGCAACCGTGTACGTGTGAAAATGTCTACATCCGTTTAAACGGTCGACGTTAATACTGGAACCGTGTGTGTGAAACGGACCTTACGCTAGTTGACCCGACCCAGCTTCGCACGGGTGGGTCAATGTGACAGAGAGAGAAACCTTAAGTCTAATCAGGCAGTCAGATTCTCTTCTTATATCTACACTTAGTATAACGATTTTGATGCCCGCGTGGATTTAGGTTTTTTGAAGTTCCCGCGGGAACCCCCGGAACGCAAGCCGCACAACCTGGATCTCTGTTGAAGTAATGTAGCTTTGGTTAAATGATAAGCTTCGAACTGACTACATAATACGCTGTACCTTCGTCAATATCGCTTAAACAGATGGGCCGTGAAAAAGTAACAGACACACAGACACACTTTAGCATTTATAATAATTAAAATTATGGATAATACTTTGAAGTTAAAATATAGTAGTACAAGGTACATATTTTATTTGGGAGGGTGCGATGCGATGGGAGAAATGGTACTTAGTCGGTGGCAGTGTTTAAAAATCAAATTTCCACAGACGCTATATTATTGCTACAGACGATGTCTATCGACCTCTCCCTTCGCCTCCCCTTGCAGCACCCCTGCCGCCCACCCTCGCGTAAGCATTAAAAAAAACCGGCCAAGTGCGAGTCGGACTCGCGCACCGAGGGTTCCGTACAAACCTGTAGTAAGTTTTAAATTATTAAAAAAAAACTACTTACTAGATCTCGTTCAAACCAATTTTCGGTGGAAGTTTGCATGGTAATGTACATCATATATTTTTTTTAGTTTTATCATTCTCTTATTTTAGAAGTTACGGGGGGGGGGACCAACATTTTACCACTTTGGAAGTGTCTCTCGCGCAAACTATTCAGTTTAGAAAAAAATGATATTAAAAACCTCAATATCATTTTTGAAGACCTATCCATAGATACCCCACACGTATGGGTTTGATGAAAAAAAAAATTTTGAGTTTCAGTTCTAAGTATGGGGACCCCCAAAATTTATTGTTTTTTTTCTATTTTTGTGTGAAAATCTTAATGCGGTTCACAGAATACATCTACTTACCAAGTTTCAACAGTATAGTTCTTATAGTTTCGGAAAAAAGTGGCTGTGACATACGGACGGACAGACAGACAGACAGACAGACAGACAGACATGACGAATCTATAAGGGTTCCGTTTTTGCCAAATTTGGCTACGGAACCCTAAAAACCACTTGATTGCGACCAACTTTACTCTTTACTATTTGAATGACCCCGGTTTTGCTCAGATGGAATTTCCGAAAATTCGTGCTTAGTTTCGGTTTAATTTAAAAAAAAATTGGCAGTCATAGGGACTGCCGATAGAAGTGAAAACGAATACATATTTAAATAATTATTTTTATTAAATAAAAATTTAAAATATAAACCTTAACACTAAATTAAAGTTAAATTACTAATGTAGTATATTTATATTTAAGACCTTTTGTCTTAACAACGCGGGCATGTCGGTGTGCGCGAGCATGTCGCTGTTCGCGAGCATGTAGCTGTTCGCGAGCATGTCGGTGTTCGCGAGCATGTTGGTCACGCGAATCCACAATTTTACCCTCTACCAAAAAGTGCTCAAGGCGGCTAAAGAAGTCCACATTTCACTTAAAAAATTATACTTAAGACGTTTAGGGACGTAATATTATGACGTCCCTAAAATAAGGATTATATTTCTGAAATAAAGAGCGTATTATAAATATTCTGTGGTGGGGCGCTATGATATTATATCACATGGAGAACTTGCAACTTGCAAGCAAAACACGTTTGTGCGCAAGTTTCTTTACCCAATATCGGATTCGATGTATATATATAGCGGTCTTGTATCCTACACCGCTATCATTTTATATGCAATAACCGTTATGAACTAAATGATTTATTATTCGTTTAAAAATCAATGGGCGGGTTTACTAATTTGTTTATTTTTCGTCATATTTTTCTCAGTTAAAAGTTAAAACGTAACACAAAATTTAATCGTCGAATACAAATATATTGAGACTAGATGATGCCCGCGACTTCGTCCGCGTGGATTACATTTTTTTAAATCCCTGGGGAACTTCTTAATTTTCCGGCAAAAAAGGAGCCTATGTCCTTCCCCGGGATGTAACCTACCGTTATACCAAATTTCAACAAAATCGGTTGAGTGGATGGGCCGTGAAAGCATAGCAGACAGACAGACAGACAGACAGACGTACCTACAGACCGACATACACACTTTCGCATTTATAATTTCAGTATGGATTAGTATGAATAATACTAGTACGGATTATTTGCGTGGAAGATAAAAATACCGTATCGACTTCCAAAGACGCTAGCTTCAGGTGTAAGCGTTCGCACTGGCGATTCGTCTGATCGTATCATAGCCTTGGTTCTATTCCGCGACGGCCGCTCTGACACGGTTAGCCCCAGAGAGTTGCCGTTACTAGAGGTGCGGACGGAACACAATCATTGCGCCACCTCAATTTATATGATCTCTCTGGTGTAATGTTGCGGAATAATATGGTCTTATACAGTAGATTCTGTGGTTTCCATTCCCAGCATCGGAAATTTTGAGAATTACAATTTCTTAGTTGTCTCCTGTCTGTTCACGTGGGAGGTGTCAACCTTGGATAGTTACCACCCTACCTTTGACATTAAGTTAACCTGAACTGCCATATCCCTTTCAGGTTAGCCTGCTTCCATCTTCACTGCTCACTGCATCATCAATTACCCACAAGTGAGGTTGAATCAAGGACGTAATCTCTACTAATATCCTCATTAATATTATAAATACTAAAGTAAATTCATTTCTTACACTACACAGTTACGCAGATCGATGTGATTTATTGGGGATCTGGAGAGTGACAAAAGATATTCTTTCCCGGAAAGAAACAAACATTTTCTGAGGGATAGCGTCCCTTTTAATCACTGGAACCACAATAAAATTATGACTCGCAGATGTACGAGGAATGCACCTCTATGTATAATAACTCAATGGTCACCGCTAACAGGCAATGACTCAATCTGTACACGTGACAATACACTGCCATCCTTGATACATATTATTATTGTCGAGTGTTTATCGACTTTGAGAAAATAATTCACAATCATTCAGCACTTCCATGTCGTGATGATCTGGATTTACAACCCCAGGTATTGAAGCAAAATGTGTGAATCAGGCCTTATTGTAGTGGTCTAGACTAGACTCTAGATTGTCTAATACAAATCGGATAGTCATCAACCTTAGAGTTCACGTAAGTTCAAGATTATAGATAGATACCTATTGAGCTTTACGTAGTTTAACATACCACCACTACAACCCATTAATGTCCCACTGCTGGGCACAGGCATAATAAATAGGCAGGTGGGTAATTCCCTCTCATAGGAGAGAGGGAATTACCCACCACGCTGCTCCAATGCGGGTTGGTGGGCTTTAACGACTATTATCATGTTAGTGATAATAACCGGGACCGACGGCTTAACGTGCTCTCCGAGGCACGGGGATGAAACACCGCCAATTTCCTAGCTCCGGGCTAGTACTGAGAATTTCTAGTCAGAAAAACCCAACACTCAAATTATGGCCCGACCCGGGACTCGAACCCGGGACCTCGTCGGCCGCAGTCGAACATGCCAAACCACTAGACCAACGAGGCAGTTTAACATACTGTTGAAATTATTATACTGAAAAATGTAAACACAACTCGGTGGATGCACGCATAGGTTTGTCCCGTGCCACTCTTGCTTTGCCAAAATAAAATAAAGCTCTTAAATAGGTTCAGTTTCAAGAAAGACTCCTTAGTTCTTGCGGTGTGCGTCGTGCCTTAATGTGTCCTCAATGTTCGCCTTGTATCCATACTAATATTATAAATGAGAAAGTGTGTCTGGCTGTGTGATACGCTTTCCCGGCCCACCTTTTCAACCGATTTTGATGAAATTTGGTATAGAGTTAGGTTGCATCCCGAGGAAGGACATAGGCTTTTATCCCGGAAAATTAAGAAGTTCCCGCGGGAGTCAAAAACCTTTATCCACGCGGATGAAGTCGGGGGCATCATCTAGTAATAATATAAATATGAATGCAATCGTTTTGTAATTTCTTCCGATTGACTATCAAGTATCATTTGGCCTTTGGATTATAATAATAATTTAATCTAGATAAAAAACCCTGAACATAACATCGTTTATCGCATGCAATCGTGTATGTTTTATTTGATATTAATAGATAAGCATTATCATATCATACCGAAGTAATCAGAAATTTCTTTAAGGTGATATTTTTTGTAGGCGTTGCCATGTAGGTGTAGGCATTGAATCACAGATAACTGTGCATTGAATCCATGTTATTGTCTGTTTTCATGGAGCATCCACCAAAAGGATAAAGATGCCTTGCATCTCGTATAAGGAAAGATGATAAAATTAGTTTAAATCCACGCGGACGAAGCCACAGTCATCATTTCGTATCCACCACTACAGCCCATTAACGTGCCACTGCTGGGCACGGGCCTCCACTCTCATAGGAGAGAGGGAATTAGAGCTAGACCCACCACGCTACTCCAATGCGGGTTGGCGGGCTTTAACGACTATTATCATGTTAGTGATAATAACCGGGACCGACGGCTTAACCTGCTCTCCGAGGCACGGAGGTGAAACACCGCCAACTTCCTAACTCCGGGCTCGTACGTGCTCGTACTGAGAATTTCTAGTCAGAAAAACCCAATACTCAATTATGGCCCGACCCGGGACTCGAACCCGGGTCCTCGTCGGCCGCAGTCGAACATGTCAACCACTAGACCAACGAGGCAGTCGTATATCTACATTTAATTAGTTTATGAGGTTTTTAAAAAACCTACTACCGCCGCATTTAAGTCTCTTGTAGAAATTTTTATATGTAGTCCATACGTGTCTTGCGTTGCCTACATACAGCGTCTCCCCGCAACTCGCTTAATGTCGTCTGTCCACGACTGGGGGGTCTGCGTACGCTGCGTTTTCCAGTCAGGGATCGCTATTCCTACACAATAGACTTGCGTTTTCCAGTCAGGGATCGCCATTCCTACACAATAGACTTGCGTTTTCCAGTCAGGGATCGCCATTCCTACACAATATACCTACACACATATTAACATTGGTTTTTACTTCGTGGGTACGCTTGCTACATTTTCAACATAAATCTTGTATTTATTATAATACTAGCTGATGCCCGCGACTTCGTCTGCGTGGTTTTAGTTTTTTGATTCCCGCGGGAACTCCCTAATTTTCCTTGATAAAAAGTGGTCTATGTCACTCTCCAGGTCCTCAACTATGCCCATGCCAAAAATCACGTCGATCCGTTGCTCCGTTGCGGCGTGATTGAAGGACAAACCAACAAATTAACAAACCAACAAACCAACAAACCAACAAACCAACAAACCAACAAACAAACACACTTTCGCATTTATAATATTAGTATGATATTATTCACGTGTTATACAACACTAGCAGATGCCCGCGACTTCGTCCGCGTGAAATAAGTTTTTTAAATTCCCACGGGAATTCCATAATTTTTCGGGTTAATATAATATAACCATGACATGACACTCACAAATAATGTGGCTTTCTATTGGTATGAGAATTTTCAAAATCGGTTTAGATACAGAGAATCAGCCCCTACAACCTCACAAACTCACAAACTTTACCTCTTTTTATAATATTAGTAGGAATAAAACTATTCATTTATACCCAGTTACTAAGCTATTAATTATTGTCCATGAAACAATTAGTTTTGTGTCGTCAAAGCAAACTTGCATGCGACCTCCTTAACTGCAATTTACTATTGAAATAAATAAGAATAGAATTACGTGGTCATTTTATTATACATTCTAATTTTATTGAAAACACGAAGGGAGATCAATAAGTCAATCAATTTGAGTGACAATCAATTAAAGGTAGCAAAATAATGAAACCCGTTTGCTATGTTTAGTATAATATAATTAAATACTTACCTAAAATCGATACTTACTGCCGCACTTAGATTTAAATACAAAATCTATAATTAGTACTAAGGAGTTCCTAAAGTCTCCTTGCCCTGACTCCTTGTTCTAGTGGTTCGCATGTTCGACTGCGGCCAACGAGGTCCCGGGTTCGAGTCCCGGGTCGTGTTGGGTTTTTCTGACTAGAAATTCTCAGTACTAGCCCGGAGTTAGGAAGTTGGTGGTGCTTCATCCCCGTGCCTCGGAGAGCACGTTAAGCCATCGGTCCCGGTTATTATCACTAAAAATGATAATAGTCGTTAAAGCCGCCAACCCGCATTGGAGCAGCGTGGTTGGTCTAAGATCTAATTCCCTCTCTCCTGAGAGAGTGGAGGCGTGTGCCCAGCAGTGGGACGTTAATGGGCTGGAATGGTGGTGGTGGTGGATAGAGAAGTTTCCCCGGAGGTCTTTACTGTTTTCAAATTAACCAATATATTGTGGTTGGTGTCCAATCTGCCCGTACGAAACGTTTTTGTGTTACAACCAATAGACGTCTACGCCTGGATGAAGGTCTCCTGCATGGATCTCCATAGGACTCGGTCTAGTGCCGCTTGCTTCCAGCGGCTTCCAGCTACTCGCTTGAGATCGTCCATCTACTTAAATAGTGGGACTTGGGAGCTCGGCCAAGTCCAACGCTGCGCTTTCCGGTGCAAAGCCACCATTCTAGAAATTTGGGACCCACGCCTATTTTTAGATTTACTATTACTCACCTGAAAAGAAAATAAAAGGAAAATAAAAGGATAAGGAGGCCTATGCCCAGAAATGGGCGCCCATGAATTGAAATTTCATGGAAATAAAGGCTTTATTTATTTATTAATTTATTAATTATTACTTACCTGTATTTAAAAATATCTAATTGCAAACACGACAAGGACAAAAATTAAGAAATAATTTAGAAAGCAGACAAGCGTCTGAAATACTAGCAGCAGGTCGTCCCAGTTTCTTTATCAGTAACAGTCGCGCGCGCAAGTGCCCAATAGCGGAAGCGATCGCGCCGGCGACAGCTAGTGATGGCATTCCACTAATGGATTTCATTTCAATTTTGGATCAGTGTCCAGCGAGAAATGAAAAGCTATCCACAGATTTATTCTACACTAGATAATGCCCCTGACTTCATCCGCGTAGATGTATGTATGTACCTATGTATATTCTTTATTGTACACCACAAAAACACAAAAGTAACAGATAACAAATATGAAAATTTAAAACGTACTGTACAATAAGGCGGTCTTAGTTATCGCTAAGTAGCGATCTCTTCCAGACAACCTTATCGATAAGGAGAAAATTAACAAGTGGACAGTGGGAGGTGGTGCATAAAAATAAACTCAAATACTAATTAGATTACTAGATTTAGGTTTTTTAAAATTTTCCTGGGAACATGGATTATTTTCAGGGATAAAAAGTAGCATAATCTTTCCCCAGGATGCAAGTTGCAACCTATCTCTGAACTAAAATTCGTCAAATTCGGTTGAACAGATTGGCCGTGAAAGCATAGCGAACAGACAGGCAGACACATTACACGCATACACAGGCAGTATCCATGATATTAATGAGAAAAATCCTGCCTCACTCACTAACTCACTGACTCGTCAACTCCTAGCGGAAATCCATGGGTCTAGAAAGTTGAAATTTTGCACTTAGTTTGGTTCTCTTTATAATGGTTCATGTAGTAGGTATTAATTTCGTTGTTGTATGTATTTCAGGGTTCATGTAGTTGTAGTATGTGAGTTTCTTTATTCCACCATAACTTTTAAATGCCGGAACAGATTTGGATGCATGAGTTATCGTTAGATTCCTTACTCATTACATCCTCCCGAGAAACTTCGAAACACCTCAGTATACTGAATCCAGCAAATGAAAGGTTCTCTTTTTTGAAGGAAACTCTTTTGAAGAGAGAATCAGAAGGCACGTCAGGTTTCTCTCGATTACTAAGATGGACGCCTAATTTCTGAATTTTCTCTGGTCTGGTCTGCTGGGAGGCTTCGGCCGTGGCTGGTGGTAAGTTACCACCCTACCGGCAATGACGTGCCGCCAAGCGATTTAGCGTTCTGCTATGATGCCGTGTAGAAACCGACTAGGGGTAAGGGTTTAATATAACTGCCATAGCCCTAACAGGTTAACCTGCTACCATCTTAGACTGCATCATCACTTACCATCAGGCGAGATCGCAGTCATGGGCTAACTTGTATAATAATTGTAGTGGAATAAAAAAATGTCCATAACTAAGCAACGTCTTGAGCCGCCATGACACCGGAAGCCTCCGCACATGTAGGTCATTACCCCAAAATTAACGATTACGTGAAGATGTCATTTGCAAACTGTTACAATACATTCTGAATAACAATGGAGTCACGCCTAGTTTTGAATTAACAAGTAGATCTCGATATTGCGACTTGTCTTGTCCCATTTCATATGACGTTACGCAATACGATTATTGTATTTTTGTTTGCCAATAGCCGTTATAGTAATATAATTAACTAGCTGATGCAATGGCTGATGCTCGCGACGTCGTCCGCGTGGTTTTAGTTTTTTTTTATTCCCGCGGGAACTCCTTAATTTTCCGGCATAAAAAGTAGCCTATGTCACTCTCCAGGTCCTCAACAATACCCATGCCAAAATCACGTCGATCCGTTGCTCCTTTGCGGCGTGATTGAAGAACAAACCAACAAATAAACACACTTTCACATTTATAATATTAAGTATAACATAATATGATTTTGTGCCTTTTATGCAATTAAATGTTATGCAAAAATGTTCTCGAAGTAGTTTTAAGAGGATCGTCTAGTTGTAAATTTTCATACAAAAAGCGATAACGTTTTTCTTCCCGTAAATGTTGTCCAATTTTCATAATTTTTGGAAATGTTGCAGATACAATGAAGAACTATGCTCGTACGTTTTAATTTTAAAGAAACATTGCTTATGTTAAAAGTTATTAGCGTCTAAATATCCATATTTTTGACCTAAAAACTTCCTCGAATATTTTAATTTTTTTAAATTTAACTAAACTAATATAGGTACTAAAATAAAAAAATAAAACGTACGAGCCCAGATTAAGGTGTACTGAATCTAATGAGACCAAAATTGTCTAATTTGTCACTAGACATCCGTACTTGGTCAGCTTGGTGGACAGTGGCCAAGCCCTTTTCATTCTGAGAAGAGACTCGTGCGCAGTAGTGAGCGCTATAGGTCGAAATGATGACTCGAATATCTATCCTAATATTATAAAGAGGTAAAGTTTGTGACGTGGTAGGGGGTAATCTCTGAATCTACTGAACCGATTTTGAAAATTCTGGTACCAATAGAAAGCCACATTATTTGTGAGTGTCATAGGCTATATATTATTAAGTATTAACCCGGAAAATTAGGGAGTTCCTGTGATTAAAAAACTTATTTCACGCGGACGAAGTCGCGGGCATCTGCTATAGTCATACTAATATTATAAATGCGAAAGTGTATTAGTTTGTTGGTTTGTTGGTTTGTCCTTCAATCACGCCGCAATGGAGCAACGGATCGACGTGATTTTTGGCATGGGTATAGTTGAGGACGGAGAGTGACATAGGCTACTTTTTATCCCGGAAAATTAAGGAGTTCCCGCAGGAATTTAAAAAAACTTATTTCACGCGGACGAAGTCGCGGGCATCTGCTATAGTCATACTAATATTATAAATGCGAAAGTGTTGGTTTGTTGGTTTGTTGGTTTATCCTTCAATCACGCCGCAATGGAGCAACGGATCGACGTGATTTTTGGCATGGGTATAGTTGAGGACCTGGAGAGTGACATTGGCTACTTTTTATCCCGGAAAATTAAGGAGTTCCCGCGGGAAACAAAAAAAGCTTAAACCATGCGGACGATGTCGCGGGCATCTGCTAGTAGGATATAAAGGCGTAGACAGACGGCATAGGCAAGTGCGCCGGGGCGTCGTCCGGCGAGCGGGTGGCGCCGTCAGGCCCCGTCCGCGACCTTATTACGTGCTTCTTGTTTGCCCACGGCGCGCAACCTCATTGCCCATCGATTCCCATAATCCTCCAGCCCCCCGATTGTGTACGGAAATCGTAATCGTAATCGTTTGTCAAACGTATAATTTGACCTGTTTAAGGAGTTCATAGACGCCTGCACGTTAAAAAGCATGGTATTAACTCCTTAAACAGTTCGAGTAATACTTTTCAAGCTGTCAAATGATTACGATTAGCTTATACAATTGGGCCTCTGATCTCCCGCTCCATTTACAGCCATAACAGCCAGGTGAATAAACCCTAAACGCTTTATTAATCTCTCTATTATTATGCAGTTTTCGTTCGCCTGTTTGTTTGTTTATGCAAACCCAAAAACTACTAGAATCTGGGGCGACTTAACTCACTCTGAACTAAGTCCTGCAGGCTTAGCATGCGCACAACGAGATATCTCGCGACGAGAGAGAGATATGTGGGCGTTGCCGGCAAATTTTTCGTTTACATTTCTACACAAATGCGTTATATTACAAGAAAAAAAATTGACGGCATGTAAGGGTTCTTAGAGAAAAATACCACAGATAAGAAATATTACTTTTATCTCTACTTTTGACGTAACGAGACAAGTAACGATGTTAGCTTCGGTAGACAAATAGAGATAACGGGTAGACATAATTTTACTCTTTGTGCGTATGCTAGCCCTACTGGACTGGTCAGCGGAGGACTGGTATTATCCCCACTGGTATTATGCTTGGTAGTAAATACTGCTAATTAAGCTGATAGACACTTTTCTGACATAATATATATGGGATCTGCCATCGATAGTCTTACTCGGGAGCATCAAATACCTGCGGCAACACCTACGACTCTTTATTTTAATCCAATACATTTTTTGAGGTGAGACGGCGATCACCCAGCATACATATACGTAACGATTCTCAATGAAATGTCTGCCAAATATCGTATCATCTAATTATAAGCGTGGATACAAAAATTTCGCTGAATGTTTAAACAAAGATGCCACCCGTAAACAAGAGCCGAAAATAATCGCACGCGGCTGCAAAATCCGCAAGGGGCCTGAGCCATAGAAGACCAAAATTTTAGGCCGAAAATACACTAAATAAAACGACAGGACAAAACGTCTGCGAGAAATGTAAACGTTGGAGTGAAAAAATGTTTGATTCTATCGAGCTAGTGTGTTCGGATTGCGCGAACTTTTTATCCACTAAATAAATTTTTGTCTGGGGTGTTTTCGCGCTTACAGTAGCGAGAATGCGGTTGTATGTAGCCATATCTTTCATTTTAATAGTGAAAAATTCGTTGCTTTGCGCCTCCTGAAAAGTATGACAATAGTAAAGTATGTCTGTTTGTCTGACCATCTCTCTTTTACCTTTGCATGGCTGATCCGTTCAATCAATTTTGACGAAATCTGGTGCAGAGATAGCTTGCGTCTAGGATATGAAAGACCATACTATTTATCCCGAATTTATTCATAGAGTTAGTAGATAACGCCTATGACCAAAAATAATTATTTCATCATACCTATTCGAAAAACGCATATTGCCTTCAGAGGATAGCGGGAGCAAAGTGTCACTTGTAGGCCCATAGGACTTTTCATTTCTCTCTTCTGATTGGTCCGAAGTCACGTCATCAATTTGTTGATCGAATATACGACTTTGCATTTCTCTGTTCTGATTGGATCGAAGTCACGTGATCAATTTGTTGATCGGATATATACGTCTTTACATTTTATTTAAACTTTAAATATACCTACGTCTAAATAATGTCTATACAATTACATAGAAGGTTGATAGGAGTATCTTCTGATTGGTGCTTAAACGTATAGGTAATGTCCATACATAGTAGGTTGATACTCCTAGCTTTTTCTCATACGTAATGATGAAAAATAGTGTGTGTCAAGGGCCAAATTTTTTGTTCTCGGGCGGCGTATATTGAATTCCTCGCCCTCAGGATTATACTTAAGAACCCCTCGCTACGCTCGGGATTCTACTATAGAATCCTTCACTTCGCTCTGAATTCAAAATAGCGCCCTCGGGGAACAAAAATTTTCTTTGGCCCCATGTAACACAAATAACTATTTCTTACTGATTATTATTACTAACATCCGGTTATTACCACTAATATGATAATAGTCGTTAAAGCCCGCCAACCCGCATTAGAGCAGCGTAGTGGGTCTAAGGTCCAATTCCCTCTCTCCTATGAGAGTGGAGGCTGTGCCCAGCAATAGGACGTTAGTGGCCTGTAGTGGCTTATTATTAAACTAGCTGATGCCCGCGACTTCGTCCGCGTGGATTGAGGTTTTTCGGTTCCCGCGGGAACTCTTTAATTTTCCGGGATAAAAAGTAGCCTATGTGCTATTCCAGACTATAATCTATCTCTGTGCCAAATTTCATCCAGATCCGTTCATCCGTTGGAGCGTGATTGAGTAACAAACATACATCCATACATCCAAAAGTTTCGCATTTATAATATTTATTTGATAGAGGGATTTCCAAAAGACCCAAAATTCACGTCCTCGGTTTGATAACCATTTTAAACTAGATTTTTTTTAAAAGTGCGTTTTTTGATTACGTCACAACTCACAACTATGTATTTCATACAAACTTTCAAGCTAGAAGCGCGTTTTTTTATAAAGAGTTGCTGAGTTGATTGAGTTATCATCACCCGTATTGTCTGTTGCGGCTTTTGCGGCTCGTTCTTTGTCTGTGACCACTCAATTAATTTTGACGGCGTGACACCGAATTTCAGCATACAGGTAAATATTCAGTACAACGCGTACTTGAAGCCATGCCAATAATTGTTGGACTTCAATCGACCGCGAGACCTTCATTAAACTAATTTATTCCCCGAATCCACCGAATCATCCTTTTAGGTTAATTTAATGAAAGGTTCGTGGTCCGTATGTCAATTCACATCTATACTTCTATACTAATTTTATAAATGCGAAAGTTTGGATGGATGATAAATGGACGGATGGATGCTTGCTACTCAATCACGCCAGAACGGCTGAACGTAACTGGATGAAATTTGGCACAGAGATATATCATATATTTATAGTCTGGAACAAAACATAATCTACTTTTTATGCCGAAAAAGTAATGAGTTCCCGCGAACTGCGAACCAAAACCCCCAATCCACGCAGACAAATAGGTACGCGAGTATCAGGTAGTCATTTATAAAGTCAATCGATATATCTAAAGACGGTTCAGAGCGAAAGCCTAAAAACACACTAGGGAGAGGATAAACACTTTTATATGGAGATGCACAGTAGTCTGTGCATCTCCATATAAAAGTCTTTCGCGCCTCGATTCCTCGAGGTGTTTTCCTCCCGATAAGATGTTTTGTGCGGACGTTTTGCCCATTCCGGTCCGTAGTGTGTTTTCGCCCTCAATCGACTGGGATTCTTCAAAACTTTAATCCACGCCAAGCCAAGTCGTTGGCATCATCTAGTTACCTACTTATTAATTAATTCTATTCTACTGAAGATCTTTTGTGAAAACAACAAATAACAACAGTCAACAAATCAACAAGTCTCAGACAAAAAAAAGCTGCTTCGCAATTACAATGTTTTACTTTACAATGTTGGAGTCGGTGTGCAGTCCAAATCCAGTCAGCCAGACCAATAGTTAAACATAACAATTTAAAAAAAAAACCGGCCAAGTGCGAGTCGGACTCGCGCACCGAGGGTTCCGTACAAACCTGTAGTAAGTTTTAAATTATTAAAAAAAAACTACTTACTAGATCTCGTTCAAACCAATTTTCGGTGGAAGTTTGCATGATAATGTACATCATATATTTTTTTTAGTTTTATCATTCTCTTATTTTAGAAGTTACGGGGGGGGGGGGACACACATTTTACCACTTTGGAAGTGTCTCTCGTGCAAACTATTCAGTTTAGAAAATAATGATATTAGAAACCTCAATATCATTTTTGAAGACCTATCCATAGATACCCCACACGTATGGGTTTGATGAAAAAAAAATTTTTGAGTTTCAGTTCTAAGTATGGGGACCCCCAAAATTTATTGTTTTTTTTCTAGTTTTGTGTGAAAATCTTAATGCGGTTCACAGAATACATCTACTTACCAAGTTTCAACAATATAGTTCTTATAGTTTCGGAAAAAAGTGGCTGTGACATACGGACGGACACACAGACAGACAGACATGACGAATCTATAAGGGTTCCGTTTTTGCCAAATTTGGCTACGGAACCCTAAAAATCTATACAGTTTAGACGCTAACTTCTGTGAATAGTTAGAGCTGTTGTTGTAGTGAACTACAAAATAATTGTTATTCTCGTCATTGCTCAATTGTAACTTCTAGGTCAGTTACTCAAATAGTTAACGTTTTCTAAACCTATAGCCGATTTAAATTAGTAGGTTAACAATCAAACAATTAGTGATGCGACGGCCGAAGCCCGAGAGTAAAGAAAGCGACAATACATTAACCTACACTGTTGTAGGGAAAACCGTCACACGAGTTTTGCTCAATTATACTGTGTAGGTACGTAGATCTCTATTGTGCGCTGGAAATGTCGCCTCGTTAATTCCAATTAGACAGCAGGCGAGTATCTGAAACAAGAAAAATAAAAATAAAATGCAAGTTTATCCGAAATAAACTTCTAGGCGAGCGCGCTCCAACCTAGACCATCATTGCTTTGCAATAAGCATGATTGTCGTCAAGCGCAAGCGTGCTTTATGCTGCCATAAAAATGTTAAGTATTTGGCATTTTTTCTAACCAGCAAATGTTGTTAGCAAACTAACAGCGTACTAAAAACGATTCTAAACAAACGTACCTAAAATAACGAATCATGAATGTGTTTTATTTTGTTTTTTAAATAGATCAGTAATTTAAAAAAATATATAAAAAATATTTAGTAGGATAATTTACTAAGCTCAAGAAGTTGCCTTATAAATAAGTAATAACTAAGATACGTTAATAAAAATCCTTATAATAATGAATATTCATATCAACAATAATAACACATTTAACAGACTTTAAATGATAGAAGCCACTTCTAGTAAAACATTATTCTCTCACGGCTTGTTGTAGAAGCAAGACGGTAAGAAAGTGTACTTTCACTGTAAGTTGATGCTTTACTCCTTATTCTATCACACCTCATTTGATTCTAAGGGCCGACTTTATAGCACCATAAACTATAGAAAACTTAGTTATCTTTAACGGAGCCGAAACTATATTCGTTTCTATGCTGTCTCAACATTTTATATAGGGACCATTTCCAACTTTCTTCGAGTTACAATGTATGGGATATTTTTATGTTTGAATATTATAATTATTCATGTTAGGCAGGTACTTTGCGTACACTTCGGGAATTTCCCATTTCAGCTATGCCTATCATGATTGTCGTAACCCAAAGAAAGGCAAACTGGAGTGGCAGACGGCAGGTCATATCTTAAGCAGAACCGATGGATAGCTGATGCGTCCTAGAGTGGAGACCGCGTAATACGGGCAAGCGCAGCGTGGGAGGAACCGAGGCCTGGTGGACCAGGAAGTAGGTGGATGTGGATGGCAGAGAAAGGTATATAACATAGGCGGATTATGGCTGAGGGGATAGTACTATACCAGTTGTGGGCGTATACCTACTATGGTATGCAGGCTAATGTATGGATGGATGGGTAATAATGTTCAGTTTATTTTTCTTTCCCGTTCACTGTGTCAGGGGAAAAAAGTAAAAAAGCGCCACACCGTTTTTTCCATAACTTACATCATAATATAATTCATTAAAAATATGGTGATAAGAACTCATGAATGCAACAAACAAATAAAGTAATGCACAAACAGGGCTTGCTAAATAGGTCAATGATATCCACCACATCAGTTTATTAATAGAATCTAGAACAGCACTAGGTATAGAACTGTAACATTTACAAAACGAAACATTTGTGTTGTTGGAACATTTGATTTAAATCTAAAAGTTATGGGAGTTTGTACTTGTGTGTGTGTGTGTTGTGTTATGGGAGTTGTTGTTGTAATGGACAAAATATTAAGCGATTTCACCTGGCAGTTAGTAGATGACAATGCAATCTTAGACGGAATCGGGCTGACCTGGAAAGGGTAGAAGGTAATTGAACGAAATCCTACGGGAATCGACCATGGAACCGATGACCGGAACGCTAAATTGCTTGGAGCATGGCCTGTGGTATCCAGTCAGAAGCTTCCCACAAGTTAGATCGGTTTGACAGTAGACTAAGATCAATAGGACTAGGAGTAGGTAGGTGTGTTCCTATGGGTGTAATAAAACTGCCAAAAGTCAGAATCTGTTCGATTGCAGTTGCAGTGTCATTAAATTCTTCCACTTAATAACTATTTCTCAAACATGCTTGGAAATTTGAGCATTATTTTGACAACCTTCTTCGAGATAAATCGAAATTGCTGTACTGGCCAAATACATGCGAGCAGCGGCCTTCTAAAGTTGTATGAAAATCCATATCTGTCGTGGTTTAGCGGCCAAATAAATTACATACTAAATTCATATCTGTCGTGTAGTTTAAAAGTGGAACGATCTTTTACTCCGAAACATGGCAACCAAGGAGGTAACTTATCAAAGGTTTTATTTAAATTTCGAACTAGCTTGCAAATAGAAAGCTGTTTATTGAAAAAAAAAAACAAATGAACACTTTGACGCGGGAAAAATTATTGTTGATCGTTGTTCGTCATTGATTTTGAAATGTTTTTGACAAAATGAGTTCAAGTGAAGACAATGAGTGTGATGAACACTTAGTTTTAATTTCCGCGCATTATTTGAGAAAAGCACTATACAAGCCTTGGCCACAACTAGGCATTGATGGACTTACGTATGTGTGCCTCGGCTTCGCCTCGGCCCACATTTACACGTTCGTCCTTCAATGCCTGTTTTGATGGCCGCTGCAGTAATGTACTATAGCATGGCAATATTCAAGTAGTAAATAAATGCAATATGAAAACGAAACTGCTAAATGTTAAATACAGAAGCAAAATTCTAGAGATCCACTACTGTACCGGATATAGCTCGGACAATCATAATTACACCCGTTATTAGTACCAAAGTCACCGCTGGAGTGTCGTCACCGGTTGAGAGCACAGAAACCAAAATAGATAATTATGGAAGTGGCAAAAATCATCAGCTAATCATCACGCAAATTCGTTTAGCCGTTATTATTAAAATAAGCGTACATAATATTTGGGCATTACGTTGATTTTTTTTTTGTTATATTAGGCTTGCGCTGACTACAATCAAGACTTCAATTATTACAATCGAATAATTAATGATTAAACGAACTTACCTGTAAGTGAAGTTCGATCATAATTATACGAGTATTCGTCCGAAGAGATTAGCATGATATACTTGTAGTACCGTGTACGTACGGCCACTTTCACACGTTAGTTGAGGTAGCTGGAAATAAAAACAAACGCTCCCTCTTACCGGCCGATAGCAGGCCGCTATATATAGGCCCCGCTCCTGCACAACTAGTCATTTAGTTCGGAGCTTGACCTTTTTTTTTTTTTTACACTTTCATAAACACATATATATTACAAATTTAACCTTGAATTTGAAATTTGACCTTTTCATGACACTGGGGTAACCCGTGGGAGGGTGGGATGCTAATCTCTTCGGACGAATACTCGTATAATTATGATCGAACTTCACTTACAGGTAAGTTCGTTTAATCATTAATTACACTTCGTATTCGTCCTCCGAGATTAGCATGATATACTTGTAGATATTGAGAGACTTGTCATGAAAACAGGTCCTACTCGTAGTTATTATGCGAAAAACGCACTTTAACCATCTGGTATATCATATTTAATACATAATAATGATTATGTTCTTATTTAATGAACAATTTTATTTATTTTGATAGATATTTACGAGGTACTGTATAACTTTGTTTTTTATAATGCTCGATTTTATTATTACAGGATCATAGTATTTGTAAGAAATGAGTCAACTCAACAATCTGAATTTTCGATAATGAAAATTATAATTTCAAAAGTATTCGAGCAACTACTTAGTGTCGTGTACTTTGGGCAAAAACAAGGACCAGTCTGTGGATATGCCAAGTGACTGCAACTAAAATATTCTTGTGGATATGGCGGGCTCTTGAGGCCGCGCTGTATTGAGGAATTGTGTCGAAGGTGTTTAATTTTGTCAAGATAACTATTGAGGGTTACACTTACGATAATGTAAAAATTGTATTATATACGGAAGAAACCTGTTCAGAAAGTTTAAATTAAAAATTAAAAATTTTGATTGACGAGAAATTTCGAAGGAAAGTTCTATGTTATATATTATTATTATTACAATTTTGAAAAACTTTTGCATTCTATGTAATGTTCTTGAAGCTCATAAAATTATTTAATGCTTCAAAAGTTCTTTTATAGTTGAAATTTCATCAGATCATTGATTGAGAAAAACAAAACACAAAAAAAAAAAAAATTAATGCATTTCAAGGATCTCAAGTGATGTTACATTTTAGCATAGAAAGTCAGTAAGAATTTGAAAAAAAAAATTTAGAAAATCTATTTATAGTACCTATGTTCAATTTTTTCAATGAAACTGCATATTATACTTAGAGATCACTTATCTCTAATATTACGAGATCTACAACTATTGGTACAGTTGTGATAAATTTCAACAACTCAAATTCAATTGAATTAATGCTTGCTGAAGACATCCATGGAAGAGATGTATATTATTGATTGCCGAATTGAAACAACTTAATTGATCAACTATCGTGTTGTTTAAATGAATTTACAGAAGGACAGAAATAAAACTGACTGAAAGGTATTCATCATTTCTATAGATGAGAGTGGGAAATCTCTTATCAATAAAGACTACCGGCGAGCAGCCAGCAGTAGTTCCAACCAGGGTATGTGAGGTGTAATTTGCGGCTGCAGGAACGAGAGAGAAAGAAAAAAAAAAAAAAAAAAAATATATATATATATACTTATGTATATATATAACCACGTCAGATGGTTCAAAGACCAGTGGACCAGTGGGTCCGAAGACAAATTACAGCAAGTAAACCATTAAATATGCGATATGATGGTAGGCTATAAAGGAACAAAAATTATGAACTTGTGTTTTCTTGATAATACCGAAGAGTGGAAACCCAAGAGATTGAAACCCATGAACGCATTAATGGCGTACGCATCTGAGTCATTCTTACACGAAATATATTAATTTTTATAATTGGTATAACATTGGGACGCAAAAAGGAGAATTTTCGAATTATTTGGACAGTTCCCACTAAATACCTTTGAACGGATTCGTCTTGATTCTCTAATAGCTTTAGTATCGTGACTAGAGCGTTTATATGTAATACAAACATCTTTGTAATCGCATCTATTCAATATATATCTCGTGGGCTCATCTCAAGAGGGGAAGTACCTACCAGCCATGCAGGTTATGAAACCAACTGCAATGGTATTGGCGATCTTGAAAAGATTTTGAAAAAATGTGTAAGTATTCAACAAATACTTGAAACCGAAGTAAGCTGGCAGAATTTCCAACTGGTTAATGTGAAATGCCTCATTTCGTTGGGTGCTAGCAGTTTCCTCACCACAAGCGGCCCCCAACCCCGCAGTTGAGAATCCTATGACAATTTCTACATCATTTCAATTTTGTTTACAGAATTAAGCCGCTCAAAATCTGAAGGACAACAGGATATAGATGCGTTGTTTCTTAATTACCATTTTTTAAATTTAAAACATTTACACCTTCTAAAACTTGGTTGTTTTAGCCGGCCACGATGAAGTAATAAGGCCAACTAATGTAGCAAAGTTCAAAAAAAAAATATTATTATGTATATAAGAATAAATTACGTATTCCAAAAAATAAAGTTGCAGGAGCTCGGTGGCAACTTATTGTTTCTTTTCATTGAAATATTATGTTATATAGACGTTCGTTTTGTGATTTCTTTTTAAAAAGAGAATCAATCATCATCGAACAATAACTATAGGTAGTGTCGGAACTCCTTATACGGAAGTTATTTACTTGTTTTAAAATTAATTATAAAATAAAACTGTTAAGTTGCCAAACTGTAAAGATTATTAAAGAATTATTATGATTAAAAGGAGTAACATTAATTTCTTAGCCTCGAGGAAATTTTTAGAAAAAAATATTGCAGTTTGGTTTAAATAAACCAAATAACTGTGGAACGTATATTTGGAAAACTATATTCAAACAAAAGCGCAATTAATTTAGTTGCCTTTCTGGTCTGCATGTATTAGGACCGAAAACTCAGCATCTTTTTGATTGGTTGTGGTCATATAGCAGTTCTCACTAGTACAATTATTGTTCTAAATTCTTCAAATAAAGAAAAAAATATTGAAATGTTTTTCATTGTTTTATATTAAAGTAAATATGTTCTTGCCGTATGACTCGGAAAAAGAGTACTGCAGTCAAAAATTAATGTACTGCAGGTTCACTTTGTGATATAGCTCCTATAGCTAAGGGATCATCGACTGCCTTTTGAATGAATTTCGAGGCAAAACAAGAAACACTTAAAATAGGAATACTATAGGAAAAAACAACTAACCACTGTAGGGTCATCGGTTATGGATGACCACTGCTTTTTTAAAAATTTTGGCAAATTTTAAAAAAAAAATTACCAGTGTTCCTAATCTCGGACAACGATGGCTGCGATGAGAAGTCCTTAGCCGAAATGCTCGCATAACAGGTCTGTTGATTTAAAACTTCCTTTGCGGTTTGGGCTTGAGGCTGTTTCGACTCTGCGCTCTATTTAATTATCGCCTTAGCATCTTTATAAGTTTCTGAAAGATTCTTGCTAAATAATAAGAATTAGTTTTAATATGCAATAACTAATCCTGAGGACAATTAAACGTCTTGTTAAAGAATCGCTGTATGTCGTAATTAAAGCGTCGTGCGTCCATTAATAGATGCTGTATCCGACGATCCGTATCGTTTTATAAAGCTCTGCTGTAGTAGCTATGCTCAAAACATCATAACAAAAAACTCGAAGGCGTCTTGCTGTCGGGATTCGGGAGTGAAGGCGGGACTTGCGCCAGCGTCATCATGACTTCTCCCAGGGCAGGTAAGATCGTTGGTCTTCATGACATTAGTCATTCATTATTGTTCATTAGAACGCAGTCCCAATAGTGAAGCATATTATGGCAACATGAATGCTTGGATAAGTTTTCGCACCTGATCGAAGATGCTTTGAGATTCAAGCACGTGCGCGCGCACTTTCGTCGTACGAAAAAAGGTGTGCCAATAAAGTGCGTAAAAGGACGCACTTCTCAAAAACAGATTTTGCAATAGTTAGTTCAAACAATCAACGCAATACAGGCATAATTTCATAATATATAATCGTGTACGAAAAAAAAAAAAACACTTCAAAATTGAACAACGCCTGAGAGCCCCCGCTCATGACCCATTGCCAGTCCATTACTTTGTAGGCATGAGATTGCACGCGAAAATATACTTCAAAATTGAGCAATGCCTGAGGGCTTTCGCCCACGACTCATTGTAAGTCTATTACTTTGTAGGCATGTGATTGCACGCGAAAACGTACTCCAAATTGAAACGTACTTCAAATTTGAGAAATGCCTGAGGGCTTTCGCCCACGACTCATTGCAAGTCTATTACTTTGAAGGCATGAGATTGCACGCGAAAACGTACTCCAAATTGAAACGTACTTCAAATTGAGCAATGCCTGAGGGCCCCCGCCTACGACTCATTGTAAGTCTATCATTTTGTAGGCATGAGTTTGCACGCGAAAACGTACTCCGACTTATTGTAAGTCTATTAGGCATGAGATTGCACGCGAAAACGTACTTCAAATTGAGCAATGCCTGAGGGCTTTCGCCCACGACTCATTGTAAGTCTATCATTTTGTAGGCATGAGATTGCACGCGAAAACGTACTTCAAATTGAGCAATGCCTGAGGGCTTTCGCCCACGACTTATTGTAAGTCTATCATTTTGTAGGCATGAGATTGCACGCGAAAACGTACTTCAAATTGAGCAATGCCTGAGGGCTTTCGCCCACGACTTATTGTAAGTCTATTATTTTGTAGGCATTAAATTGCACGCGAAAACGTACTTCAAATTTGAGCAATGCCTGGGGGGCCTCGCCTACGACTTATTGTAAGTCTATTATTTTGTAGGCAAGAGATTGCATGCGGAAACACACTTCAATAGGTAGCCATAGGCAATCCGATTTGCTAAGATTTCATAATATCCACGTCTAGACAGGTAGATTTTAACAGACTTTCTTGCTGATTCTTTTCTGTAGGAATGTTATTCCGAACCAGTGAAAGATTCCACTCGACGACTCAAAAAGGACTTGTAAAAGTCTATTTGAGTAAGAAACATTAATTGAATTTCGGTTTGAGTTTAGGTATATATCTAAAAAAAAAAAATCCTATGCGCAAACACACATTATTAGAAAGTTGGCTGACGAGCAATGTTGCGACTCGATGGTGGCAGTGTTGGCGATTGCAGTGACTCCAAAGAACTCGATGACAAGCAGTGTAGAAGACTTCAAAAACAAAAGCTCGATGGTGTAGAAGACTCCAAAAAACTCGATGACAAACTTATTCGGTGATAACGTTTACGTGATCGGTTTAATTTCAAATTTCCGAAATCACTTTTACGTTTTTATCACAAAAATAAATAATAAAAATATTAATTTTTAATTTAATAATTTAAAAATAAAATAAAAACTCACCGAATTTGCGGACGTGCGAAGTGGCTGAGCACGAAAACACGAATGACTAGTTGTGCAGGAGTGGGGCCTATATATAGCGGCCTGCTATCGGCCGGTAAGAGGGAGCGTTTGTTTTTATTTCCAGCTACCTCAACTAACGTGTGAAAGTGGCCGTACGTACACGGTACTACAAGTATATCATGCTAATCTCGAAGGACGAATACGAAGTGTAATGAGAAACATGATCTGATGACATGATCTTTTGAAGATCTGCTACATTAAAGATCTTCGCCAGGACTATCTGTCCTGGGTTGTCATTGGCGAGATGTTAAGGGCTTTATGTCCCTCTCGACACTGGACCACCATGTGGCCAGGGTCTACCTCACCCTTGTGGTGTGGAAGTGATATTCAGGAATTCCTTTATTGAGTAGTCTGACATTATTATTATGTCGGTGCGGTGCTATCTTTTAGCGGTCAGCTAGATAAAAATAGTGACATCGTCTTGAACAATTCATATCCGACCCAGGTAGTAAATAAAAAGACCGATTTCATTAGTTTTTATCTGTATCGTCAAAATTTAATTTATAAGTAAGTAGCCATTTTTAGGGTTCCGTACCCAAAGGGTAAAAACGGGACCCTATTACTAAGACTCCGCTGTCTGTCTGTCTGTCTGTCTGTCTCCAGGCTGTATCTCATAAACCGTGATAGCTAGAAAGCTGAAATTTTCACAAATGATGTATTTCCGTTGCCGCTATAACAACAAATACTAAAAATTAAAAAATATATATATAATAAGGGATGTCCCCATACAATAAACGTGTTTTTTTCGTATTTTTTTGCTCAATATTAAAAACGGTAACAGGTAGACGGTTCAAATTTTCACAGAATATTAACTTGTATATTATTACCTTTCAAAATAAATAATTAAATATCAATAAAGTAAATATTAAAGGGGGGCTCCCATACAACAAACGTAATTTTTATTTTTAATACGTCATAAATCGTAAAACTTACTACAGGTTTGTACGGAACCCTCGGTGCGCGAGTCCGACTCGCACTTGGCCGGTTTTTCAATTATGTTATTTCTTTATTCGGAATTCTGTGGTTGTAAGCGTAATGCACGCCCGCGCCCGCGTCGGTCGGAAGGTGAAAGGCGTATCGCTTTCGAATTAGATCGCGTTAAAGCGGCAACAGTGAAAACATACAATTCTCTCGCCGTTTATGTAAACACAGGATATTAGTTGTACCACCACTACAGTCCATTAACGTCCCACTGCTGGGCACAGGCCTCCACTCTCATAGGAGAGGGAATTAGAGCTTAGACCCACCACGCTGCTCCAATGCGGGTTGGCAGGCTATTAGTTGTACACTAGATAAAACTTACCTACACACTAGTGTGTAGTGTAGTGACTAGACCATTGTTTTTACTAAAATGCTCATTTTATTGGTTTCCTTATTGTAGGTATGGCCAGTAGGTACCTACTACCTACTTATAATTGTAAAAAGTAACTGTAGAATATCTCGACTAACATTGACCTTAAAAATTTCTGATAACTAAATCCACACTTAATATTATAAAAACGAAAGTATGTCTGTATGTGGAGACGGTTTAGTGTAGAGACAGGTTGCAACCACGGGGACGGACTTAGACTTCTTGTCCAGGGAAAACTAAAAAGTTAAAAAGTTAAAGTTAGGAAAGTTATTTCTAAGTTATGTGTGGCAATAAAGAATTTCTCTATCTATCTATCTATCTAAAAAGATCCGACGGTATTTCAAAAAACTTAATCATCATCGTTACCACAAAGTCGCGGGCAACAGCTAATAATAAACACCTAAGTAAAAGACCAAATCTGCCAAGGGTTAGGTTTATTCAGTATCCCGTGGGAACTAGTGATTAAAGCCTATTTACATTACGGTATAATGTAAATAGGCTTTAATCACTAGTAGGAGATTTTTGATTTCAAATTATAGAGCTACCAATTTACACCCCGTTTTTGTTAACGAAGACTTTCTCCTTTTAATTAAGATCTTGTCTTGCGTAGAATATTGTGAGCAAAACAAAAATAGGTCGATCACACACTCGAAGTATCGAGATCACTATCGCTAATGACGCATTCATATTCAATGTCAAGCTCTGGATTAAAATTATCAGCTGTTTCGTGTCTATAATTAAGAAACTCTCGTCATTTAAATAAATAAATAAATAAATAAATAAAGCCTTTATTTCCAATTTATTACAATTAATTATTTTATATTATACAAATTATTACAATGTCAATAGTTTTAAAAGGTTATTAAAATTAAAAATTTAAAGGTCAATTCTATTTATGTACTTTAGGTATATTAGTGTCTGATTCTTATGTCTTCTTTTACTCATAGCATGTCAATAAAAATATTATGTCAAATTAAATTTATAATGCTTGCTACAATGTGTGCTACATTTTGTCATTGGAACGCCCATTTTTGGGCATAGGCCTCCTCCATCCTTTTCCATTCGTTCCTGTCTCTCGTCAGCCTAGTCCAGGTGATCCCCGCTGCCTCAACCAGGTCATCACGCCAGCGACGCCGCGGCCGCCCTCTCGGTCGGCGGGCGTCTCGTGGATACCAATGTAGCAGTTTTTCGGTCCATCGCCCATCAGTTGCTCTCGATATATGTCCGGCCCAGCGCCATTTTAGGAGACATGCTAGCTTTGCCGCGTCAATAATTTTAGTCTTCCTTCTTATTGATTTATTATTAATTTTGTCTTTTAATTTTAGGCCTAGCATGCTCCTTTCCATGGCTCTCTGGGCCACCTGTATTTTGTGAATTATGTCCTTAGTTATTGGCCATGTCTGGCAGCCGTAAAGGAGAGTTGGCGTCACAATGGAATCTAGAGCCGTCTTCTTCAGTTCAATATCTAGATGTGATTTAAAAATGTGTTTTAAGGACCAGTATGAGGTCCACGCTTTCTTAACCCTCCTTTCTACCTCCTCAGCATAGTGCCCTTTAAATGAGACGGTTTGACCTAAGTATACATACTCTTCCACGTAATTTATAGTTTTTTGTCGTATTTGGACTACAAGTCGAGTACCATTGGTCATTATGCAAGTCTTTTCTGGATTCATTTCCAAGCCACACTCTCTGCTATGGGAATCTAAGGTTTCAAGCATATAAATGAGTTGATCATGACTTTCTGCTAATATCATATCTCGTCATTTAGGACATCTGAAATAAAGACTATCATGAGAATATCTTAAGATAACAGAGTATTTTCACACGTCTTTAATGTGAGTACATATTATGTACGATAGTGAAACGCGCTTTACTAATTTAACATAGTTTTATAAACTATCCACATGCTGTGTCCACATGTATCTTAATTAGTTTAATACTAATCAATCTATAACTTGAATTAACATTGGCGTCAATTACCAATATTTTCCAAGGTCTATCGATGCACTTTCTTAACTTTCTTATTATAGTCTTTACACATAATCAACATAATCTTTAAAACATAATATTTTATGAGTAACTAAATGATGCCCGCGACTTCGTCCGCGTCGATTAAGTTTTTTCAATTCCCGCGGGAACTCCTTAATTTTCCGGGATTAAAAGCAGCCTATGTCCTTCCCCGGGATTCAAACTATCCCTGCGCCAAATTTTATCAAAATCGGTTGAACAGGTGGGCCGTGAAAGCGTAGCAGACAGACAGACAGACAGACACACTTTCGCATTTATAATATTAGTATTAGTATAGATTAACTAATTTGATCAATTACAAAAACAAGTACCTAATCGAGGATTAGAACGTAAGAATACTGTCAACGTAATCGGAAGTAGGAGTTTCAAATAAAGTGGTTCGAATTCAATGGAGAGGCTACAGAAAAATTCGGAAAATGACAATTCCAGCGCTGAGAAAGCTAGTTTTGTTTGTTATAATTTTAGACCAACTGAGCAGAGGGTAGTTTTTATGGATATCGGCGGCTATCCTTAACATACCTCCATTCCATTCCATCAGCCCATGTGCGTCCACTGCTGGACATAGATCTTTTCGAGAGCGCGCCACGAAACACGGTCCTCTGCCTTACTCCTACTCCTACTAATAATAATTAATTAATTATTAATTCAATAATTTAAGTCACGGGCAATAGGGATGATGACAACTCAATCAAATCAGTAACGGTTTATCAAACTTAAAACTAACCGAGGATGTGAATTTTAGGAAGACCCCTCTATTTAATAATCAGTTAGAAATAATTTATATTTCATATAGGCATCATCCCTATTATTAAGAGTCTATATCTGAGTATAGACTATTAATAATTAAAGAAATGTGGCGCTAAGGCAAAGAACCTTTCATTAGTTTCGGTCATTTAAATTAATTGTTATTTAGTAAGGTTATCACAACGCTATTGGGTAAAGACAGCGTGAAATGTTTCGTGTAAAAACACACATTTTGCGGCTATGATATTTAAAACATTAGATACGCCTTCTGCGCTCTATTTTGGCTAGATTAGAGGAAGGCATTTGCCGCCTTAATAAGTGAGGCACCGTTCAGCGTCGTCTACGCGTATTCTCGCAAAAGTGTGTTCAAAATGCATTCGTGTATTTTTAGACGTTGCACTGCAATCGTTAGAGAAAAGAAAAAAGTTTGATTTCATACGTAAGGTACGAAAATTAAGGTTAAGTAGGTATGTTTTTTAAAGACATGATGTTCGCGTATGCCGCGTCTATTTGTAATAAGTCGTTGTTCTGCGGCAGATGAGCGATACTTGGCCTATCGCACTACCGTTCTCCTCGATCAGAGGTCAATATGAACAATCGTTTCGTCGCAAGTTTTATGTCAAACTAAACATTAATAATATGGCTAATGTGTACTCCCTGTCTAGCGAGGTATATAATATACCTTATAATATCGTTATACTTTATATTAGATACGAACAATATCGAGCTTAATAATAAAGTTATGACTCAACCCGTAAAACTGTTTTCGTAAGCTTGCCTTTACGTAATAAATCTCACTAAATATGCTGAATACTACAAGATAAATGTAAGTATAGGTAGGCTGTAAGTACATACTAATATTATAAATGCGAAAGTGTCCATCTGTCTATCTTTTGCTATTTTACGGCCTATCTGTTAAACCGATTTTGACGAATTTATTTTCAAAATCGGTTTTCTGAAAAAGAAAATAGTATTATTTTCCCCTTCTCAGTCTAATTTATCCCAGAAGATGAAAGAGTTCCTTCATAATTTTCAAAAAATCTAAATCCACGTAGACGAAGATGCGGGCATACTAATATCACGCCCCAACGGCCGAACGGATCTGGATGAAATTTCGCACAGAGATAGACTATAGTCTGGAATAACACATAGGCTACTTTTTATCCCGGAAAATTAAAGAGTTCCCGCGGGAACCGTAAAACCTCAATTCACGCGGACGAAGTCGCGGGCATTAGCTAGTTAATTACATTAATTACATATACATATTATTATAATTGCATTATGCAGGTAAATATAATAATAGTAGGCTGGAACTTTAAGCTGGAACTTGCCAACTTAACTAAAACCTTTTCTTGTAAGCACCTACATAAAGTATATGTGATTCTAAAAATATACTATAGTAGTTTCGTATTAATAATGCGAGTACTTTTAAGGGTTTCGTAAACAATCTACGCACTGCAAACTCTGTTTAGTATGTCACAAGTTTGGTTGCGTGGCCGTGAGTCAGATACGAAATTTCCATTGTGGAAAGCTTTGCTACAAGTACTTACCTACTGAGTTATATATTACAGCTTTTAGGTTAATCCAAATTATGTTTATTTTTAATGTAGCTTTGTATCTGTTGTTTTATAAAGTTGTCTAAATTTCAAATTTCTTTCAGCATTTAATAATTTTTATATTCCTTTTTTCTTTTAGCGGCTATGCCCAATTTGCCTATGCCTATTTCATTTGTAAAAAAATATATAATATTATGTGCAAAATAACTCATTGAAAACTGTTTTGGTTTAAGTGCTATTATATATTTTGTATTACCTATTGCATGACTTGATAATAATATATACTCATATTTTCAAAATAAATAAAAAATAAAATAAAATAAAAAACTAGCTTGTGCCCGTGACTCTGTCCGCGTGGAATAATTTTTATAATTCCCACGGGAACTCTTTAATTTTCCGGAATAAAAAGTAGCTTATGTCACTCTTCAAGACACTCAAAAATCACGTCAATCCGTGGCTCTGTTTCGACGTGATTGAAGAACAAACTATTATTATTATTTATTTATTAAAAAACAAACACACTTTTGCATTTATAATATTAAGTATAATAGGTATGATGACTACAAAAAGTCCTATGAAGTCATCATGTGATTTTTCATTTAAGTAAAAATGGGTAAATTTTATTAATTATTTCCTTTAGTAGACGTGATAGCCTTTGGGGCCTAGGTTTGTTTTCGATTTTTTGCTTGAACAGCTTTTTACTTTACAAAGTAAATCCTAATTAGTAGCCCCTGGACAGGATTAATTCCGTACCTGTCTCCGTATTGTAGATCGTATTACGTATACGGCGCAAACGATCTACCTACAACACCCATCTTCTAACAACCTAGCCAGCATAGATATCTACATTCATTAGTTTGGTCTAAATAGAAGATTGAATGAGCATCTTCTAGGCAAGCGGGCTGTATCATCACTAGTCTGCTATATGATAAAATATAAATAAAAAAGTGATTGACTCTGGGGTGCTATTATCTATACTAATAATAAAAAGAGGTACAGTTTGTGAATTTGTGACGTTGTATGGGGTAATCTCTGGATCTACTGAACCGATTTTGAAAATTCTCGTGCCAATTAGAAAGCCACATTATTTGTGAGTGTCATGTGCTATATATTAACCCGAAATTAGGGGGTTCCCGTGGGAATTTAAAAAACTTATTTCACGCGGACGAAGTCGCGGGCATCTGCTAGTATTCTATATTATTGAGGTTGGTTGGAAATTGGAATGGCTGCTCCCATAAGGTGAAATGGAGTATCTGTAGTCTCCCCCACGAGGACGAAAACACAGTACTGGCAGGTCAAAACTTCCGCTTCGTAGGGGGAAACATTTTGTTCTGTCGCGGTAGTCTGTGCAGCTCTAAATAAAAATGGGATTACAATGTAGAGACTAGAGTGGTAGGTGCACTATGGCACATTAGCGTGCCTATTAATACCGGCGTATGTGCATCCGGCGCCGACGACTACGAAATGTCAGCCATGTCGTAAATCTAACACGAGAAAATTTTATCATATTCTTTAGTTTCCATGGATATGGCAAATTTAACTTGCGAAGACCATTTTATCACTAAGTACTCATCTATACCACCACTCACTCACTCAATGACTAAGCACGATATCTCAGGAACTAAAAAGCACGCGGACTTGAATTTTGGAAGGTAGGTTCATTCCTTGTTCATTCTATGGTGTAGACATCAGCTAAGAAACGGTTTTGAGAAAAATCACCCCTAAGGGGTTGAAATAGGGGTTGGAAGTTTGTATGAAAGTCTTTTGTTTTTGAAGCTAGAGAAATGAAAATTGGCAATTATGTTATTACGTAGTTATAAATAATAAAAACCTGCCGAAGCTATATAGCCGCTATAAGTAGGCCTTTAGGAAAAATCACATAGGAAATCAGAAATTCGAAGAAGAAGTTGCGGACGACCTCTAGTTTTATTATAAATGCGTGTTTTTTTTCTTTTCCTTCAATCACGCCGAAACGGAGCAAGAATAAAAAACCGGCCAAGTGCGTGTCGGGCCACGCACAGAGTAAGGGTTCCGTGGTTGCCTGTCACAATATGCGGACATTTTATAGGTCGGTCGATAACTGTATTACTCGTAAACTGTAAAGTCTACTTAGCTGTGCTAGTTTTTCTTTTGACTTCGTTATATACTATATATACTACTTCCATGAATTTTTTCACATGTGCAGGAACAAACGTTTAACTGGCACTAGACTCTAACGAAAATTAACACTTAAAAACTTAATATTTTGCAAACGGATCCCTGAATCGAAAAATGGTTTTACCCGCACTATTTTTCAACGACTTAACCGACAATACCCCACACCATGGGATAGACGAGAAGAAAAAAATTCATCACCACTTTCCGTGTAACCTAAAAAAAATTATTCAAAATTTTATTTTGCCAATTTGTCGGCGTGATTAATATGTGTATTGTATACCCATGCATTGACAGCTTTCTTGTACTTACATAAATAGGCTCTGAGCTAAGCCGTGGACGGACGGACATAGCGAAACTATGAGGGTTCTTTGTTGGCTACGGAACCCTGACAAAGGAATGACGAGATTTTATGTATTGTGTAGTAGGTAGCAAAGTAGGTACTTATGAAATATTAAATAACATAATATGAATTTTGAATTATTTTAATAGAAACTGCTTTCTATACATAACACGACCTAATTGTAGTTTGACTGAATACCTACCCTACCACATCTGCTAATATGAATAATTATTCGGACATCGCAGACTCCTATCCTTCCTTGAACGTCGCGTTGGGCCATCATCTAAAATAATCGTAAATTTATTTCAAGCGCTAAGGAGCTACGTGTACATTGCGAACAACAGCTCAATGCCAATAATTAGGAGCGGCAACAGCATCCATGTGTAAACTTGCTAAATCTACTTTAAAACTTAAGAGTACGTGATAAAGTCGAAAATTCTCTGTACACAGTATATCTTTGGTTAAGTGAGCTCATAGTATTTTAATTCGCCTAACGCCATACGGAAAGATAGACGTAACGATGCAAGATATAGTAGCCACTTATGTATACCTAATTTAGATGCAAGTTTATAGAAAATTTAAAGGTTTTTTTGATATAATTAGTAAAATTGTTCAGATTTTATCGAATCAATTTTTCTTTTTTAATTTCTATTATCATATCAATCAACTAACAGTGGCGTGCACAGTTTTTGAAGCTAGGGTAGGCATTAGTTAGTCAGAATACCTATTTACTAGCTGTTTTGATGAAAAACGAGCATTGACGTATTTCCATTTGGGTAGACGGTGCTGTTATGCCTCTATGAACTGCACGCCACTGTCAACTAAGTTGGTAGGTAGGAACTAGGAATACAGTAGCTACACATACTTGTATTATACACTATAGCCTGCGTTTTCGTCTGCGTGGATTATGTTTTTTGATTCCCACGGAAACTCCTTAATTTTCCGGGATATTTTTTTCTAAGTACAACGTCCTTCTCCGGGTTTCAAACTATCCCTATCGATGCACCTGTCAAGCTTCTCTCAGAAGTGCAGTTTTAATTAACTGCAGTGGATGGGCTGGAGGTATTTATCTCTTGTATGCCATAGGCTTTAAGAAGATCATTAAGTAAAGCCAAAATAAGAACTGAGCGTAACAAAATGCAAAATGCTCGTGACAATGAAATGGTTTCTTGGTTTAACAATTAGTATGCCTTAATTTGACACATTAAACTGTTTATGGGTGACCATCGATGCAAATCAACAGACATTGAAATTTATGGCGATTGCTTGGTGTTTAAAGGTAGGTATGATATAAAATTATGACCCTTATACACGTTGACCAGCATATTGGGTCACTGCACTGGACTGAACCACTACTTGCATTTTCGCGATCTTCATAACTGAAGGTAATGAAATGAAATGAAAATATACTTTATTGTACACCATACATAAAAAACACATTTAAACAAAACAAGAAATTATGAAAAACTGTACAATAATAAGTAACTGTAACTGTAAGGTAGTGTCCATAATAAATTTTAGCTCGACTTTTATAAATAGGTACATATTAATATTGTTGCTTTCAAGGGCTAACTTGTAGTAGAATCCAAGAGATAACAAACATTAAGTATAAGTTTTACTGGGCAGACATTAGTCTATGGAACACCAAATAATAATTATTACCAGTTACTAGTTATGTAGTTTAACATCAATGATCTTAGAAGAAATAATAGGTTTAACATTATATTTGTGTAGTATTAACGAAGTATAATAGCTGATGTAAGACCGCTATTACGCACTGTGTTTTTCTTTTCATTATTTTTCTTTATTAAGTACTTATATTCTATTCTGTAGACTGTGGGGCAATAAAGCATTATTGTTGTTTAGTATTATTCTGGTGTTTAATGTACGATCAAAATACGCCAGCTACCCTCTACAAGTCTACACGTCTTAACGTGTATAAGGGGCTTTATGATATATAGGAAGCGAACCTAAACAAGGGAACACCGCTGAGCATTTTTCCTACAAGTATGCGCTTTAAATTCTTTAAAACATAATTACGAAGCACTTCGTCGAACATAATATTATACAAAAATAAATAAAGATCAGCTAATTAATTGACAGCCTTTAATTGTATTAACATTGTATCGAAGTTTTTTTGATGAAATCGATAATGTTAAATTGTAAAAGGAATCTCGAGCGTGCAATTACGCCCGTGGCGTGGTTTTTGTCATGAAAAGGATACCTAAAAGTGCTGTCTAGTTACAGTAGCATAATAACAAATTGAACGAGAAATAAAAATATTTTATCATTTATTAAAATAAAGATGCCCCTCTTTTTTGATAAGGAACATTTTTTCTTTGGAGTAAAAATCTTAATTAATATTCCCTGACCCAGTTTAGACAGGAAAAAGGAAAAGAGCACAGTTGTACGTAATTCGTAAGACCTAGATTGAATAAGTTTACCTTTTGAACAGACGATCTTCTTTAGACACTCAGACAAGTTATTAAATTTCTAAACTTATCAGACAGTTTTCATCAAACATAAATTTTCTCTGATGAAGTATTTAGGAAGGCTGTCGGAGACGGTGAGGGATCATTTTAAACTTGATTTTAATGTACAGATAGGATAAAGCTCACGTTATGTTTTCTAAAAATCCATGACATTGACCAGCAGCCTTATTCTCTAACTCAGTGGCTTTCAACAAATTAAAGCCGATGACATACTTATTTTCTATCCATTGTAGAGTTGTAGGTATTGAAATGTTTTTTTTTTTCATAGCAAACCTTCAATGGAAAAATATAGTATGTCAGTGGCTTTCATTTTTTGATAGCCACAGAGTTAGAGAATATGGGAAGCAGAGCTTTTATGGGTTGAAGCATACTCTTCAACCCATAAAAGGGCAATACTGCCCTTGAGACGCGTTATTATCTAAGCCGTTGGGTTATTATCCAACGGCTAGTAAAACCCAATTTGGGTCCCAAAAAATTAGGACCGAAGACCGGGTACATAACGAATAAGAATAACATCAAGGTCTGCACCCATACGTAGCCGAAATTCCACGGACACGTACAAAGCGATATGCTTCCTTATATGGATCTAAAATGCCCTTCCAGCTTCCGTTTTCGTACCTACCTGCCAATTTTGACGATATTGAATAGGTAACATCTAGGCTAGCACGCTCCACCTTAGGCTGCGGCTACGGGGAAAAAATACTGACAGGTGCAACTTTTGGTTTGGTAGACAAAAAGTCCGCGTACATAACTCAGTTTTATTTATCAAGCTGAACATACTAGCGGAAAATTGTTGTTCCACTCCGACGCAGACGTTTTGTCTTGCACAGTTCTTATTGTTTTCGCTCTAAGCGTACAATTGAGCGCTCCAGCGTCCAGCGATGGATTGACGATAGATAGGTATAATGATAATGGCTTGACGTGTTTGAAGGAACATTACACAAGCTTAAGAAATCCATTAAAAGTATGCTTCTGAAAAAAGCTTATTATACTGTTGAATATTACGTAATTGATAAAAGAGCATGGATTTGACTCGCACCAGCAATGCTAAGGACAGCGGTTACTTATATATCTACACATTGATGAGTAAATTAATTTTTTCAAAAGAGCAACCACCTAGTTTCTTGCTCGTTCTTCTCGGTAGGAATGGCAATCCGAACCAGTGGTAGATTCATTCGACGATTCAAAAGCACTTGTAAAAGTTTATTTGAATAAAAAAACATTTGAGTTTGACGTGTTTAATTGAAGAGTGGCGCAACATGTAACTTTCAGTCAAATTAGTGATTGCTACGGAACAATATATCGACACAAACTGACATTGTTTATCGTAACGAGCCCAGAAACAAATGAAAATGTGTCGGATCGCCCCACTTGAAGCCAATGACCTCGTTGATAACTTTTAAATTTGGAATCGAATAACAAAACAAGTTTATTAGGTAGGTACGGTACAGACGTGCGGGATGTATCGTTTTGTTTGAGCACAGAGAGATTTACTCACAATTTAGAACGGCTATTCGACAGTTTTTTGGAGAGACATAATCATAAGTCATACATAAACATTGTCAAGTTTAAAGTAAGTACACTGTACAGCCACATCGTTTCAGATTTTTTGAAACGTTGCAATGATTTACCTATTTTAAAATATTTTTTGGCGGCTGTTATTATTTTTTGGATTTATCACGCTCGACCTGTAAGACAGGTCTGTCTAAGACAGGTACAAATATTTTTGGTCAAGCGCACTTAATAATTAACACTCCACTCACAATGTCACTTGACATTGTGAGTGGATTAAAAATTAGCTATATTCTTAGCTTATAACAACAAACAACAACAATTATTATAATAAGCTATTTAGCTGATGCCCGCAACTTTTGATTCAAACAGGAACTCCTTAATTTTCTGGGATAAAAAGTGGCCTTTGTCACTCTCCGGGTCCTCAACACATGCAAAACATCACGCTGATCCGTTGCTCTGTTGTGGCTTGATTGAATGACAAATCTACAAACTAACACATTTTCGCATTTATAATATTGATTAATGTCGCTTTGTCATATCTGTCTCAAATATATCGTCCTTGTTTAGTATGACCGTTACGACTTACAAAACAGGACGAATGTGGTTAAGTATGCACCTAAAATAGCAGGTAGGTACTATCGTTGCCCTTGGTCGACTTATGAAAGAAGATAAGGTGCGGCGTCATTGATAACCGTAAGTGACTGTTTTTCGTGGTTAAAATTCAACTAACTGAACGAAACCATGTCTCCTGAATATATACTTAGCTGGATTTTCACTTTTTCCGGTCAGCTGAGTGCGGAGCTCAAAAAAAAACTTATGGAAAAAAAACGTTTTAGGTTGCTATTTAACATTTGCTTAACATTTGGCGTAAGACTGAATAATATACTTTGTGTAAGCATAGTACCTAAATTCATTTTGAAGCACCTTTCATTTTAATATTCACTGTAGTTTTGAAACATTTATTGAAGTAATAATATGTACTAAAGTAGACTACACTAGCGGCACGCTATGATGGCCGGTTGGACAAACGTTCCGTATTAATTGATAACGACTTTGAAGGAAATAATTGTATTACTTTATTGACGATAGCTATGACGATAGTGATGTGCAGAGATTCATAAATTTAAAAAAACTTAATTGTTTTTTGTTCGAGAATAAATTGACCTATTGTAATGTGTCAACCGGCCATCATAGCGTGCCGCTAGTGTAGTCCTACATTATACCTCAATGACAAAATTAGCAAAACTCATATCACAGTGTTATAAACTAACAAATCCATTTTGCCTATTAGATGAAGCATTATAGATGATCAAACGAACTTCCTGAAGTGAAGTTCGATCATTATTATATGAGTCGCTTCATTCGAAGATATAATTTTTACATTGTAGTTTCCTTATCATACAGCAACAATCGTACGATTTTTAGAGATGTTTTATTTTAGTATAATGATAAAATTTTCCCACACACATTCTTACACATTCAATATTTGTTCGTCATTCTTTTTAGAGATATATAAGTACCTAATGTTATTGCAAAAATATATTTCGGGTTGGGTGGGTTGGGAATTTATTTATATATCTTCGAATGAAGCGACTCATATAATAATGATCGAACTTCACTTCAGGAAGTTCGTTTGATCATCTATTATATTTCGTCGCTTCATTCTTCAGATATAATTTTTACATTGTAGATGTTTAGAGATACAGAAAATATCTATTTTTGCAAGAACTGTATCCATGTTGAATAGATACTAATTATTGTTGTCAATATTTTTTTTTTTTTTCATCTCTTATTTGAGTCGTAATGTTTTAAGCAGCTTTATGCTTAAGGTTGGAATCATGTGCGGATTTCTTGATATTCTCATCTACGTATAGTTAAGATGAGTCTAAGATTTTTCTTAAGTATTCATTTTACTTTAGAAATACAATGTTGCGCTTTTTACATCAGCGCCTGAGTAACAAGCTTACAGGTTGGATGCACACGAGTATATATCCGATCAGAGGGGAAGCTTCCTAATAAAGTCGAAAATGTATACCTATTCTGCTAGGGTTGTCACCTGATGCATGTCAACAATTTAAGGAAAAATAAAAATATTATACATCGACTTAGACATGGACAATCGACATCGATATCGACAATCGACATCGATATCGACAATCGACATCGATATCGACATCTACAACGACATCGATATAGACAATCGACATCGATATCGACAATTGACATCGACATCGATATCGACATCGATATCGACATCGATATCGACATTTGTATCGACCATCGACATCGATATCGTCAATCGATATGAGTATCAACATCGATATCAACAATCGACATCGATATCGTCAATTGATATGAGTATCAACTTCGATATCAACAGTCTGTATTGTTCTTGGGGTATATAATATATTAAAAGAAATGATAGTGCAAACTAACATTAAATACGGAAAGAGTTTAATTAAAATATTAATTTATTGAGACTCGACAGGACATAGACCAAGTACAATAATGACAGTGACATTAATAGACACTGACGTTTGATATAACAATTGCCACAGACTGTATACTTATAACATCTCCCTTTTTATTTTTTAAGACTTATTATTAATATGTATTTATATCATAAACTATTATTGTTTAGTTTTGAAGATATTAGAAGCCACAGACTGAGACACTTACTATTTAACATGACATAATTATTTTACATAATACAACTTACATATTAAGACAAATTTGAAAAATACAAACGACACATCTATTGAAATCTAACTGGGGCTTTGACCTGTCTACCACTCATTGTTCTTTTTATTCCCTCATCTTTATTATCTTCCATTCTCACCTCCTTCTTTGGACTAAAATTTTTATTATATACTGGACTTTCATGTTTTTCTAGAGTTTCTTTCTTAGTTGGAGTTGAACCATGTGAAGATAATATATGCTGTCGATTTCTTCGGTATGTTGACCCATCTGGAGCTTCAACTATAAATGATCTTGGTTGTTCACATTCCTTCACAATCTCTCCAGATTGCCATTTAGACTGCGGTGATTTTTTAAACATAATTTTATCTCCTTTCTTTACAGTAGGCAGGCTTTTAGCTTTTTTATCATAATAAAACTTTTGTTTATCATTATTTTGTTGTTTTTTTTTTCTATAGATTTTATGACTCATTAATTTAGGTTGAAGATGTTTTACAACTGTAGGTATAAGTGTTCTGAGACGACGGGACATCAGTAACTCAGCAGGAGATGGTAAGTTATTTCTAGGTGTAGTCCTGTACTGCAGTAAAGCAAGATATGGATCATCACCTGACTCTGCACATTTTGTAAGTATACGTTTTACTATTTTCACTCCGGACTCGACTAATCCATTAGAACGAGACAGGTATGGACTAGATGTTGTATGTGATATACTCCAGGTTTCAAAGAACTGCTTCACTTCTTGGGAGTTATATGGAGGCCCATTATCTGAATTCACTTCCACAGGAATTCCATGACGACTGAATATAGGTTTCAGGGCATTTATAAGTGCTTTAGCTCCTGTTGAATTGACATTAGCAATTTCAATGTAATTTGAATAATAATCTTCAACAACAAGTATGGTTTGATTTTTGAATTGTAAATAATCTATTCCAACTTTTTCCCAAGGAAAAGAACTTATTTTATGCGACATTAATGGTTCTGGTGGATTAGCACTCCTGTGTGACAAACATGTTTCACAATTTTCCACACACTCCTGTATATCATGAGACATCAATGGCCAATACACAACTCCTCTTGCAAAATTCTTGGACTTTTCAATGCCTTGATGACCACTGTGTATAATTTTCAAAATTTCTGACCTTAATTTTGTAGGTATAATAAGACTGTTACCTTTCAATAATAAATTTCCGACAGAATGAATTTCATGACGACTGTTCCAATAAGGTAAGACTAATTTATTGACTTCTGATTTTCTATCTGGCCAACCATCTTGATAATATTTCTTAAGTAGCTGCAGACATTCATCATTTTCCGTAGCCTCTGTAAGCCAATGAAGACGTTCTTTTGAAACAGGTAAGTTTTTAACTAGCATGTTGACATGTATCATGACATCTTCATCCAACTCATCTTCACTAGACTCAGGTAAAGCTGCACGTGATAATGAATCTGCTATGAACATTTTAGTACCAGGTTTGTATTCAACTTTTAAGTCATAGGACTGTATTCTCAACATTAATCTCTGCAGACGTGTTGGGACTTCAGCTAAAGGCTTTTTAAATAAAGTAATTAATGGACGATGATCTGTTTCAACTGTAACTATTTTTCCATAAATATATTGATGAAAGCGAATACATCCAAAGACAATGGCATACAGTTCTTTTTCAATCTGTGCCATGCGTTTCTGACTTGACGTTAATGTTTTAGATGCATAACAAATTGGATGTTTATCTTGAAGCAAGACTGCACCGACTGCTGACTGACTTGAATCAACTGACAAAACTACTGACTTTTTGACATTGTAGTGTGACAAGACTGGTGCTTGACAAATAATATTTTTTAGACGTGTAAATGTAGCTTCATGACTCTCATTCCATGACCATTCGCTTGACTTTTTTAATAACAGACGTAGAGGTTCAGTTTCCTCTGCCAAATTCTTTATAAATCCTCCCAGATAATTTAAAATTCCCAGAAATCTTTGTAGATCTTTGAGACAGACAGGAGACGGCATATCTTTGATAGCCCGGACTTTATCTGGATCAGGTGACACTCCATTTTGTGAAAATATGTGTCCTAAATATTTGACTTGTGTGTGACCAAATTTACACTTACTTTTGTTAAATTTCAGGTTGACTTCTTGAGCTTTCTTGAACACTCTTTGTAGGTTTAGGTCATGTTCTTGACGGTCCTTCCCATAAACTAGGATATCATCAGCATACACCATGACTCCAGGTAGTACGCCAAATGTTTCTGTCATAATTCTATGGAATATTTCGGGGGCACAATTAATACCAAAAGGTAGCCTTTTGAATCGATAGCGGCCAAATGGGGTGTTGAATGTACACAACATTGAACTTTCGAGGTCAAGACGGATAACCCAGAATCCACTGCTGGCATCCAGAGTAGAAAAATATGAGGCACCATGGAGCTTAGATCGCACAATATCTATGGTAGGTATTGGATAATGAGACCTGCATATTGCTTCATTCAAATTTCTTGGGTCAAGACAGACTCTAAGTTGACCATTTTTCTTTTCTACTAATAAAAGTGAACTCACCCATGACGTTGGCTCAGTAACCTTGGTGATGACATCCAGACTTTCCATTTGGTCCAGTTCCTTCTTCAGTCTATCGTGTAATGAGAATGGAATTTTCCGAGGTGGATCAATTTTTGGACGGACATCACTATTGACAGTAATGTGACACTCACCAGGTAGACAGCCCAATCCATCGAATACAGATTTATACTTAGACAAAAGACTGTAAATTATTATTTTTATTAATATAATATGACTGTGTATGTGACTGAACATGACAATTATTTTCATTTGACTCTGACTGACAATATTTATTTTCATAAGACTGTGACCGAAAATTATTTTTGTAACAAGACTGTGACTGACAATTATTGCAATTATTATTATTGACAAGACAATTATTAAACTCTGACCTTTGACTGTGACTTTGACTAGTGACTAAGTTTGACTCATTTAACTGACAATCATTTGAACTTTCTATATTATAGACTCTTTTAATGAGACCTAGCTCTGAACATGTATTTTTGCCTATGACAGTCGGAGAAGACACATTTGCTATAATGAAATTAATAGTTTTTGACTGAGGTTGACTATTTATATAATAAGTACAATGAAGCTTCTGCTGACCTAATATTGGTATACTATTTCCACAGTAAGAAGTGACTTTAGCATGACAAGGTGAAAATTTTTCAATGACATTTAAGGACTGAAATGAACTATATGACATGACATTAGCATCACTTCCTGTATCTAAAATACACTGCACATCAATGTTATTAATTGTAAAATTAACACTCCAATCAGAATTTGTAGATAATGCTGAATTTAAATGTCCGACGAACAAATAGTTTGAATCATTACCTTTATCTGTGTAGTTATCCTCTACTTGTACAAATTTCACTTTTTTAGACTTACAAAAAGCTTCATAGTGACCTATAATATTGCACTTTCTGCACCTTGCATTACGAGCTGGACATTGAAACCGATGAATTTGACCACATCGAGTACAGTTATTCCTGTTTTTCTTATTTTGAGGCTGAGTTGCCCACGACTGTGATCTCGATCTTGACTGGGACGTTGACTGACGCTGATAAAAGACACTAGCAGACTCTTTGAACTCAGCTGCATGAGATTTCGCAGACACAATGCTTTTGGACATATTTCTCGCTTTATCTAGAGTCAGATCCTCTTCAAGCAAAAGTTTTTCCCTGACATGTTGATAATTTTCATGCATGTTTGTTATATAGATATCTTTTATCATTCTGTCCTCTAAATTTCCAAATTCGCACGACTTACTTTTGTTGATCAATCTGGTTAAAAAATCTTCCAAAGTTTCATCAAGTTTTTGCTTTGTTGTGAAAAATTTGTAACACTCGTATGTTACGTTGTGCTTAGGCACAAAATGCTCTTCAAATCTCTTTATGAGTTGACTGTATGTAATTTGATCTATCTCGATGTTAAATGTATTGAATATTTCTAGACATTCACTCCCTATGAAGTGCAATAATACAGCAACCTTTCTATCATCCGGCTCTTCGGAGATGGCACTTGCTTTGAGAAAAATTATAAATTGTTGGTACCATTTTTTCCAATTCGTTGATAGATTCCCTTCCAGACATAACGGTTTTAAATTGCCGACAATATTAAGCCTTTTTGTTGATGACATAACCTCTTCTTCGCCACGCGGTATCTTTTTTGACTCCGACATATTTTTTGACTTTCACTTCTGACACCATGTATTGTTCTTGGGGTATATAATATATTAAAAGAAATGATAGTGCAAACTAACATTAAATACGGAAAGAGTTTAATTAAAATATTAATTTATTGAGACTCGACAGGACATAGACCAAGTACAATAATGACAGTGACATTAATAGACACTGACGTTTGATATAACAATTGCCACAGACTGTATACTTATAACACAGTCGACATCGATATCGACAAACGACATCGACAATCATAATCGATATCGACAAACGACATCGACATCGATATCGTCAATCGATATGAGTATGAAAATCGATATCAACAATCGACATCGATGTCGACCATCAAAATCGGCATTAATATCGATATCGACAATCGACATTCACCATATTATTTGACTTTTCTATGTCAAATATGGTGAAGCTGCTTCTAACATTATATCCTTAATGGTAAGACATATTCAAATTCTTTTGATTTATTGGTGTATTTAAATATATTCTTCCCGAACCCAACCTAACCTAAACCTTCCCGAAAGTAGGTAGGTACGTTAATTACACAAGTGAAAAAATCATAAAAATAGGTTCATTGGTTTCCGAGAAAATCGTTAACAAACCTACATACATACCTACATACGGGTCAAATCCTTTTGAAGTCGGTTAAAAATGTTGGTGGAGCCAGGGGTAAATAGGAAACACCTGCCCCACGTTTACCCTATTTATCCCTGGGGTCGCAACTCGCAACTAGCAAAAAGTTCCTCCTACCTCTATACAAAGTTTCTTCAAAATCGGTTGAAAAACTGGGCCGTTAAAGCGTAACAGACAGACAGACTGACACATTTTCGCATTTATAATTTGGGGGGTGGACAAAGTCACACATTTTAGCCATATTAGGTACTTCGGGTATTCTACTATCTGAGCACTGTCTTCAAGTAGGTGAGACCGACTTAGGCTACATAGTACATACCTACCTGTCTAGCACGTCATTCTCACTTGACGATCTTATTATTACCTAGTTTTATTGTACAGGTGCGCTAGGTACGTGGAAAAAGGTACTTACTTCTCTTTATCTCTCGGGTATGAAAAATAGGAAACATCCTTATTGTCTTTAGAGCTTTTCAAGCAAACTGTGCAAGTATTCGGCATTTTTGTTGAAACAGAACACTATATTTATATAAATAAATCTAAATAGTTTTATTTTTAATACAAAATCAGTAAACTTATAGTAATGAAAATAATTTCGTGATTGAACACGAAATTGTTCCTCTATTTATTTTCATTAAACGCACGACCGTCAGCCACAGTCAGCCCTTGCGTTCTTAACCCAGACAGTGTCTCGCTAACCCGGACGATCGTGTCGGTGAATGTGTCGGTGAGAGCTCACGCACACATCGTTGCGCTATGTATGGGTGAAGTCGCCGCGAGCAGTTTGTATGAAGCTTCCTCTCTGTTCAGTTCTCTGTGTTGGATGCAAGCAAATGAAACCAATAATTATTGATGTTAATGCTGCAAGATTTATAATCTAATCAAAAGTATATTAGCCGGCCCAGTACTTGGTTGTATTTACACACAACAGACGTCCAATGGGACGTTTGAACGTTTGGAAACCTACCCAGAAGGGGGGAGAAAATTATTATTTTTCAAAACGCGGCGGGAAAGGAACGGGTTATTCCGGTCCTGTTGTAGAGGTCCTTTATTGTTGTAGAGATAAATTATGTGCCTGTAGTAACAGGCACATATTTAATAAAATTATTAATAATGGTACTATTTTATGATGTTTGTCATAAAATTGTGCCATAATCAAGATTATGGAATACGACAAATACCTATTTGTGTATAAGTTCCCCGCAGAATATAAATGAAAAATGATGAATATACTCGGTCGATATTGTGATAGACTACTAGCAGTGGCGTAACTATAGGGTGGCAGGACTGGCAAAATGCCACGGGCCCCCGACCCAAGAGGGCCCCGGCCCAAGAGGCCACGAGCTCAGAAATAACATCAGTGGTTAATTAAAATTAAATTCTAACGTGACTATTTTTACTGGGACGCCGGAGGGCCCCATCCGAAAAATTTGCCACGGGCCTCAGATGGTATAGTTACACCACTGACTACTAGGTAGTACTAATGTCGACTTGGAGGTGTAAGTCGGTCGGTTTGGGCTTTAAACCCCACTGACGTTAGAAGCTTTAAATTAAGTGAGATATCAGGCTAAGCTATACTTTTTTAACAATGGACAACCTAGTTGTTCATGTCGCTAAAAACATGTGTCATCAGTCATTATAAATTATTTAATATTCATAAGTACCTACTTATTTTTGAATGAATGCGTTAAATCATTTCCCTCCGTCAATTATTAAGGTAGACGCGCTGAGAGCGTGGATCTATACTCTTTACTCTTTTTACAAAAAACCAAGTATTTTAATTTTGCATTAAGCAAGTTATTATGGAGTATGTTAAGGCGGAGTAAATTGTATATTTTTCACGAGTGATAACGATGTAGGTATTATAATAACGACAGTGTTATGACGGTTTTTCAAAGATTGTTTCCAATATATGGACGATGCATAGATACTAAAGTTAAGATCCCGCTTCGGGCATCATGAACTATGCATTATCCCGAGTTTGCAGTAATGCTTGCCCGCTAGCCCGCGAAAAATCTTTTTTAAAAAACAATAATACGATAAAATTTTACATTGTTAGTAAAATTGTTGTTTACATGATGTACATCATACGAAGTCTACTTCCGGTCGTAAAAATACTCGCCGTTTAACCGACTTCCAAAACGGAAAAGGTTCTCAATTAGGTTTTTATTTTTCTGCCGTCTTCTAAGTTTAGTCAACCATCCTTACGCGTCATCGGATGTATGATATATTATGCTTCCAGCACGATGGAGATATAAAACTAGAGATTTGAGCCCAAGAACATGTGGGTTGGAAAAACGTAAAACTTGTGGGTAATTTTTGCAATTTTACCACACATTTTTGTTGCAAATTTTCTTTGCACACCACTATGAGGCAAGATACTAGCCGCTTTTATTTTCGTTTTCTGTATCTACAGTATTCGTAAATAAATTGAATTTATATAACGCTAAAGTACCTAGATAACTGATAAAAAGGATATATTCATTATCTCAGACCTTTTGTTACCTCTCTGACGGTGTATGTACGTTTGATACTGAGAGGTTTTATATTGTGAACAATTACATCTGGAAATTTTGAACCTGAGATCTTGACTATTTCATTCACTGAATGATTTACGTTTCTTTCAGGTCTATTCATTTATTATATTTTTCACCAAATTTTGGATCATTTCCTGTCTCTTCTATCTCCGAGTACCCCGAGGAGTTCTGGATCGAGCTCTGGACAAACTTAGAGCATCTATTAAATCTGCGTGTTAACCCCCGGTTAACCGCCAGGTTTTTGGGTTACATAATATTATCGTATGAAATATACAAGGCGTAACTTCTAGCATCTGTTAAACCTTCGTGATAACTCTCGGTTAACCACCAGGTTGTTCGCCTACACCCCATTGTTGTATGGAACGTACACGACGAAAATTTTAGCGTGTATTTAAACCCTCGTGTTAACTCTCGGTTAACCGCCATGTTGTTCTGTTACATAATATTACAGTCTGAAAATGTAGGTACGAGACTAAAGTTTTAGTCTCTGTGAAACCTTCGTGTTAACACTCTGTGAATCGCCAGGTTGTTCAGTTACACAATGATTTGTGATTTCTAGAGAAAAATGTTTGTTGTATGTTTTTCTTACACAGGTATGATGAAAAGGTAGACGGCCATCGTTTTAACTCTTGGTCAACCATCAGGCGTTTGTACGTTCGAATAAGCCGGTTTTCTGCTTTGAAAGCGATATAATTTAGCTGTATTTTAATGCAATATTACGATAGTGAAAAATTATTTTTATGCGAGAGTAGGTTGAATTATGAATGCATACCGGGAGTCTGATGAGGATTCTATAATAATCCTTCGACGATTACGTTTCTGTTGTTCGCGTTTTCGTTTCGGCATTTCACTTAAATATTCACTTTTAAAAGTTTTAACAAACAGTGCACGTGCGTTTGCTACCTCGCCCGAAAAAAATATAATAAGAGTAAAAAGTAACCTTCTTTATAAGTAGGTAAATAATTAATTTACCTGTGTTCCGGATACTTCTCGAGTATTTGTGAACGAAACGAAATCAATTTGTGTTAAGCTTGCTAAGCTGGTCCTTAGTGACGAATCTGATATAGTTGGTCGTCTTTGACTCGTCACGACTTCCCCCTTATTCAGAGAATGGTGAATTCGTCTTGTGCATGGTGCTCAACCTCATTTGTATCTCTAAAGAATACAATAAGTGAGCGGACGAATATGGAGGTAGTATGTACGAGTATGTACGCATTTTGCGTTAATATTGTCTCGCGGACAAAAGCTTGCAGTTAATGTGCATATCTAGTCAAGGTGATAAGTATATATTCACTGCATGAGTGTCATAAGAATATGACTCATAATTAGTTCGCAGCTAATTATGATCTCGCAATTGACTCGCAGTCAATCCCGAGTTAAAAACACTTTTTTAGCTTGCAGTTAATGTGCATATCTAGTCAAGGTGACACATATTCACTGCATGAGTGTCATAAGAATATGACTCATAATTAGCTCGCAGCTAATTATGATCTCGCAATTGACTCGCAGTCAATCCCGAGTTAAAAACACTTTTTTTAGCTTGCAGTTAATGTGCATATTATCTAGTCCAGGTGGCACATATTCACTGCATGAGTGTCATAAGAATATGACTCATAATTGGCTCGCAGCCAATTATGATCTCGCAATTGACTCGCAGTCAATCCCGAGTTAAAAACACTTTTTAACACTTAGTAATAGAATTTTCGACTAACCTGCAAAGTTCTCGTCATCAGACGAGTCTAACGGGCGCCAATATTTCTCCTTATCCTGCTGTCGCTAGGAGTGTCTAGCTGGAAGGTTTGATTTGCGTCGTGTTACTTCGCTAGTAACCTCCCAGTGGATTAGCGTACTTTAACACGTACTTCGTATAAGTACTAAGTGACTATAATTACTTAGGCGAGCCATGCTGAAGGGCTTAACCTTCTTCATGGTGCCTCTTGGGCAACCCGCCGGATGGACATTTAGAATAATTAAACGCTGCATAAAAGAATAATTTCATAAGCGTGTTTTATGCTGAAAAGTTTACTCTCCTTCGTTGTTACCTCTCAGGTAAACCCTAGGAAAACCTTTAGTGAGTTAGATATTATAATTATTAATGTAATAAATACGCAAGAGCCACAATGAAAGTAACAGGACTGTTTTGTTTAAGTACCCACATACAACATAGTGTAATTTGACACTGCATGAAAATATAATTTAAGTATAATTTCTTAAGCCTGTCAGGCATGAAATAAATTGCTGAAATTGAAAGATTTAAGACTCACCGTTTTCCTGTAAGAAGCAGCGGCTGTTTCTTTTTCAATATTTTTTATTTAGATATAAAATAATAATATTAACTTTGTTGAAAGTGGGAACGTCCGATCGTTGCTACGCACGAAAAAAGAATGACGAACAAATATTGAATGTGTAAGAATGTGTGTGGGAGAATTTTATCATTATACTAAAATAAAACATCTCTAAAAATCGTACGATTGTTGCTGTATGATAAGGAAACTACAATGTAAAAATTATATCTGAAGAATGAAGCGACGAAATATAATAAATCCTGTTTGTTGAAAGGCGTGTTAAAACTATCATAAACGGACTAGCTTCGACTGAGGCGAATTCAGTTTTAAAAGGAATTCGTTTGTGGCGATTACTTCAATAGTGTTGCTAGTTCAGAAAACCGATAGTCGCTGGGGTCCCAACTCCCAACTCAAGGTGCTGGAATGGCGACCCCACATTGCGAAGCACAGCGTTGGTAGACCCCCCGCATCATTGTGACTCCTACGGACGGTGAGCATAAAAGGAGTCGCAGGGAATCGCTGGATCCAGTCAGCGCAAGACCGTGGCATGTGGAATTCCCTATGGAGAACACTCATGCGTACATGTAAGTGTCCTCACGATATTTTCTCCTTCACCCTTTTAGCAAGTGATGTTGAATTGATTACTTAAACGCACAACTCTTGATACAGATGCGTGCCCGGCGCGGCGATTGAAGAACCCTCAATTAATAAGTAGAATTAGTTGCCGCTGGATTGATGACCGCAGTAGTGGGTAATTGAGGAAGATGGAGGACCATGTGCATCTGCCTCGTTGGTCTAGTGGTTGGCATACGTTCGACTGCGGCCGACGAGGTCCCAGGTTCGAGTCCCGGGTCGGGCCATAATTGAGTATTGGGTTTTTCTGATTAGAAATCCTCAGTACTAGCCCGGAGTTAGGAAGTTGGCGGTGCTACACCCCCGTGCCTCGGAGCGCACGTTAAGCCGTCGGTCCCGACTCCCGGTTATTATCACTAACATGATAATAGTCGTTAAAGCCCGCCAACCTGCATTGGAGCAGCGTGGTGGGTCTAAGCTCTAATTCCCTCTATCCTGGGCTACACAGCTCTGTGCCCAGCAGTGCGACGTTAATGGGCTGTAGTGGTGGTGGTGGTGGAGGACCATGTGTGGGAAGCGCTTTCGAAGCTCTATGTCCATCAGTCATTTGATTAAAAACTCATAGTGCCCGGATCAAATAGAGCCGCCCGCTGATGAACGACCAAGAAGGCGCGTGGCCCGAAGACAGCCGACCACTCCGCACGGCAATTATCGCGGCGCGTTCACACGGCGACGATACCCTTCCCGCGCAACGCACGCTACTATGCCTCCCACCGTAAGCTCTGTATAGACGCTACAACATATAATCTTCTTTTTCTTTAGCATCCTGACTTAAGGTAAGTAGGTAAGTCGCTTCTAATGCATACCTATAAGCGACCCATTTCGACTGACGTTCTTAACCTATGGTGTGCCGTGTAGACGTGGTCCGACTGAGAACCAAGCTTTTAAAACGTCAGCAAAAATGTTAGTGTTATGGTACAGAATAAATACATTTATAGTAGTGGGTAAGTATAGTTGTGATATTTATCATAATGCGAGGGAAAGCAATGGATCTCATACATTTTTAAACTCTTTTTATAAAGGTTATTTTACAGGGAAACGTGAACACGAGTCTTTCGTAGGCTATCATAACTAACGTGACTTAGAGAAGATACCTTTATTTTATTATATACCTGTATCTACTAAAATACAGTATGTTTGAGTAATTACAAACTAGCCTGACTTCCTACATTCAGCTCCTTGTATGACAATTAACTTCTAGCATAGTATTTCTAGTATGACAGGAACTTCTGTATCTTAGTTTATTTAGAAAATAAAGAAATTAAAACTTGTAACCAACTCTAGGTAACTTTTACTCTTTAATATCCGTTTTCACCGGCCATCCCTAAATTTATGGGATCATCTAAGCTCAATTTGGTTACAGTCAGCAACGCGAAGAAAGACTCCTATCAGTTAAATCACACTAGGTACGCGTATTGATATATTCTATGGAAGGTATTACTGACAACATGGGTTGGCAGGCTGGCGCGTCTATATACAGCGTTACGGATTCACGGAGCAAGTGTAACGTTAACGCGCGTCACTGTCTGATACCTCTCCGACTCGCTCGCACTCGATTTGAAAATAGAGAAACTCAAACATTCGCCCGATTATCGGGATCGCTGTCGATGGTCGTTCGACGTTCACTGCGCCTCGCTCGACTCGCTTCGCCTCGCACTATTTATATCGAAGATGATTTAGCTACTTTATGTATGTACAGTATTATAGAGATGCATGGACATCTCTATAATACTGGATTACCATTTGTATGCTCCGAGACATATAATATAGGTAAGTATATCTGTGCGTGCTATGAAATTCGGAACTCACGTCGCTGAGAAATGAGAATCTACTTAGAGGGGTACCTATCTATTTACCCTGCATTGATTTTGATCTGAAAATGTTTTTTTTGTATAGAAAATGCGTCACCAGCTTAAACTGTAGGTAAATTATCACTTCATTCCTACTTTTTATCCCGGAAAATCGAAGAGTTTCTAAGGGATTTTTCAATAAATTAATCGCGGACAAAGTCTTAGTAATTAATAATTAATCAATGCCTGTAGGTACCGTAAATTGGTAGATAAAGAACAACAAGTAAATGAGCTTTGTAAAAAGTTATTGAGAATTGAGATATTTCTAAAAGAGTGTCGTGGGATCTCGCTGTCGTTTGATGCGCCGGCGCAGAGGTTGCGGCAACGCTAAAACAATTTTTTATTGCTACCTGCTCTTTTATACTAAATCAGAGGTTTATAGACGTGAGTGGTATTCATCAAAGATATACCGCGCACACAGTAGGTAGGTACCTACGCATCGCTAGCTTAGAGGTTTTACTCGTTTTGGAAACCACAAAAAAGCTCTACTTGTGCGAGATTTTTATGTTGGAATTTCCTCCAGGTTGGTGGTACATTCACCTTTTCTCTGGCTATCATAAAATTAGCGGCTAAAACTATTAGGTCTGAAAACTTGAGATTTGGTTTTCTCTCCCTCCCACTTAGTGGGGATTTACATAAATTCCATAATTCCACATAATTTAAAAGAAGTAGGGTGGGTAAGCTTAAAGCTGCTGTAGAGAGAGCCTGGTAGGTAGTAGCCTAGTACTTAGTTGAAGTTTTTTTTAAAGAAAAAGCTTATGTATGATAATTACATTTGTAAAATTTCAAGTTTCTCTTCCGTCAGTTAGTTTTTCCTTCCTTAAAATATATTGATTGAAGATTGTCTTGTGTGCATCTAAAGTTGTGACTGACAATAATTAATCAAATTTGATCCTAACGCAGTCCCGTGGGTCATTGCGAACACTACCTGCGCTCTCATCCAGTCCTGCGTGTGGTCTCGAATTCCGATTTAGTTCCGAATGACATCCTTTAAAAAACTTCTGTTTTTTATTAAATTCATTATGAAAAGGCACGATCACTTCTGTAAAAACGATAACCTCCATGAATTATTTATCCATACGCATCCATACTAATATTATAAATGCGAAAGTGTGTCTATTTATCTATCTGTCTACTACTTGAACTATGAAATTTGGTATAGCGGTAGGTTACGTCCCAGGGAAGGACATAGGCCACTTTTTATCCCGGAAAATTAGTAAAATAGTTCCCGCGGGAACCAAAAACCTAAATCCACGCGGACAAAGTCGTGGGCATCATCTAGTATTAATGTCCTCCCGACCGAAGTTTGGCCACGGCGGCCAATCTCCAGAGAGATTAGCCCATCTGCGCGGGAGATATTATAGTGCACAAGTGTGTGCGCAAACACAGGTCCACTCTCTGTTCCTTTACTCTCATAGCCCGATGGAACGGACAATCTGACATGACCGGAGAGAGATCAGGCGCAGGACCGACGGCTTAACGTGCTCTCCGAGGCACAGGGTTGAGACACCGCCAACTTCCTAACTCCGGGCTATAAAAACCCAGTACTCGTTGTGACCCGACCCGGGACTCGAATCCGGGACCTCGTCGGCCGCAGCCGAACATGCTAACCACTAGACCAACGAGGCAGTTATCCAACCAACGATCAACCAACCGACCAACGATCGACCAACGATCGACCAACGATCGACCAACGATCTAGTATTATAATAAACGCGAAAGTGTGTCTGTCCGTCTGTTACGCTTCCGCGGCGAATCTATTCAACTGATTTTGAATTGAGGAATTCATCATCATCAATTCTAAACTTTTGCTAGCTCGCTACAACTGAGCACGGGGCGGACTATCAGAATGACAAGGCTTTAGTTTAGGCCTTACTGAAAGTTGTGCCCGTAGATCATCTATAAGTGTAAATTAATCGATCCAGTACAAGTTCGGGACAGACAAGAACTAACAACAATATCGCCGTCTATATTTAGCGGTACCTACTTCATTGGTATGCCGCAAGCGGGGCAGGATGTTGATAAGATATTTGCATTGCCCTATGAGTGTCTAGCGGCTAAGCTTAGGACACACAGGAGCGATAAATCTCAGCGTTGAGAATCTCGAGTAAGTAATATGTTAAATCCATTTTTCAGTTCTATCGTTTTATTGTATTTAATTACGCGAGCATAAAGCGCGAGCCTTTAATCGTTGGTTATTGTTATACGTGAAGGTTGAGTAACAAACATGCAAACTTACAAACATCTTACATAATCAACGTTTATTTATTCAAATTAGCTACACTTTTTGACGTCCAATAACTTATAAAACATGATGGTGATAATCAATTACGGTGTCATAGAGCTATAAAGCTACGAGGCTAAGGACGGGGGAAAATACTGGCTTATAATATAAGTACTTACTCCTGAATACTGCAACTCACATTGCTGGCTTTTAGGTGGGCAAGTTTAACGTTAACCATAGCCATCGATGGTGCAGAACACCCTTGGTAAGTATTCTGTGGTTAAGGTTATAACTTACTTTGACATTGTAGTTATTGTAAACACGCAATTCATCAACGCCTTCTGCAAACTCTACCAACCCTGCTGGTACGGTACGAGTGCAAAGAGATTCTACCAAAAGATTAAAATAAAATGGAAAAAGAAAAAAATGTCTTGCTAGTTGCTATAGTGTGGACGAAGCTTTACTTTAGATACGGCCTACGCATCAATTTATTTGACACGTATTTCCTATATTCAAATACTTAGGCGCCAACACCTAATTCAAAAATAATGGAGTGCGAATATGCAAAAATAAAATACCTACCTGCTAAGAACTCAAAATAAATCATAATAAAATTCATTCTATTTGAATAATTGACAACTGATTTTATAATTTAAACAGGACTTTTTTAAACTATCTTATTAAATATTGCCATCAAAAATAAACTTTTTGAATTTTAGTGACATTCCTGGTTTTGTTCCTGTACTCTTCATTTATTCTGCTATACGGCTGAAACAAACTACGGACGAGACGCAAAGTTTGAGTCTTCGCGCATTTTGTTGGGCATGCTTTTTGTTGGTCAAATAATAACCTTAAAAAAAAATACGCGTCGAATTGAGAACCTCCTAATTTTTTTGGAAGTCGGTTAAAAAGGTTTGGTATGAGTACCTACTGTGAGTAGTAACTGGCACTAATAGGTGTATAGATATCCATGTAACTACCTAGAGCAGGGATTCCCAAACTATTTTGGGCAAGAGACCCCTTTTCTAAAATGAACTGATACCTCAGACCCCCATAGCCAAATTACTTTAAAAATCCTATCTTTAGTTTTTTTCCTATTAATACAAAATAATTACCAATTTAAAAACTTTGCGGTTGGTTAAGTGAATCTTGACATCATTTTCTGATCAAAATTTAACAAAATAAATAGACATACAATTCAGTAGATATCAATGTAATTAATATTATTAGCATCGGGCTATGAGAGTAAAGAAACAGAGAGTGCACCTGTGTATGCGCACACACTTGTGCACTATAATATCTCCCGCGCAGATGGCTAATCTCTCTGGAGATTGGCCGCCTTGGCCGAAATTCGGTCGGGAGGACATTATTATTATTTTAATACAAACTACGTAAAAATACTTAAGTAGGTAATTTATTTTTTGAAAAAAATATTAAAATAGGGGTCGATTTTTATACCATATTGATATTGACCCCAAGGGGTATATCGACCACTTTGGGAATCCCTGACCTAGAGCATAAATAGAAATTACCTACAATAATAAAATTAATAGGTACAGTTGCTATATTTTTATCGCAATTAAGTTTTTATACACTTTCACCACCTTTATGTACTTTGGTACATAGTCAATACAAACTGTATTATGCTGAATATTATCAAGATAGGATGTTTCGTCGCAATTATCGCGTTATAACAACGTTGTTCGGAATGTTACAAGATATTAAGTAAGTATTTGCGTCGGTGCGATAATTGTTTTATAAATATTTACCTTTACGCGAGCATATAGCGTAATCGCAAAGTAACCTACACCGGTTTTTTTGGCTTATTTTAATACAAATGATTGTACAATTAGCTGGACGAACTAATTCAGGAACAATTTTAAGAAAATCACAAAATTACTTTGGTTGTATATTTTGGAGACTACCTATGTATTTACTTACTTGCTCTAATAATACTACTAGGTACTTATTGGCGTCGGCGGTATGGAAACTATGGATCGCAATTCAATTTCCGAATTTTCCCTGGTCTGGCCTGGTGGGAGGCTTCGACCGTGGCTAGTTACCACCCTACCGGCAAAGACGTACCGCCAAGCGATTTAGTGTTCCGGTACGATGCCGTGTAGAAACCGAATAGGGGTAGGTATGGGTTTAATATAACTGCCTCTAACAGCTTAGCCCGTTACCATCTGAGACTGCATCATCGCTTACCATCAGGTGAGATCGCAGTCAAGGGCTAACTTGTAGTGGATTAAAAAAAAAATGTTTTGTATCTTCAAGTGAAACCACCACAACGTTACACATTACGCAATCAATTAAATTAATTACGACCGATATTTGGGTCTCACTGCTGGACATAGGGCATACCACAGAACACATAATAAGAGGTGTATTCTGTGGGGCATACCCTCAAACGCACCGCCACACACAGTCCTATCAATATCTACCTATGCCTTCTTACCTTCTTCATTTACCAACTTCCAGCTAACTTCTAGAAGTCGTCAGTCCAACGGGCTGGACTAGCGCTTGCCTTGCATTTATGTATCTCCCAGCGTCATCAGATGTTCTAGGACTACTATACCCGTACAAAAAAAACGTCGATCTGTTGCGGCGTGCTTGAAGGACAAACTACAAATCAATAGGTAACCCTAACCTTATAATATTACTAGCGATCCGCCCCGGCTTCGCACGGGTAGCACTAATAATCCTAATCTATATAATATAAACTATCCTATCTCTCAAGTTAGATCGAACTGCACATGGTGTGCGAATTTTATTATAATCGGTTAAGTGGTTTAGAAGTCCATTGAGGACAAACATTGTGACACGAGATTTATATATATATAGATAGTACTAGCTGATGCCCCCGACTTCGTCCACGTGGTTAAGTTTTTTTGATTCCCACGGGAACTCCCTAATTCTCCAGGATAAAAAGTAGCCTATGTCACTCTCCAGGTCCTCAACTATACCCATGCCAAAAATCACGACGATCCGTTGCTCCGTTGCGGCGTGATTTAACGACAAACCAATAAACCAACGTTTGTTGTTCCATAGACACTTTCGCATTTATAATAAATTAGTGTGAAAAGTATGATATTATGATATACCTAATAATTGTTTAGGTATAATAATAATTGTCACTCAGACCTTCTAATAAATCATTAATAGCAAAATCCTCGTCAAGATGTTAATAATAAACAATAACTGACTTAATTATTGCGTGTTTGTAACGTCCTCGGACACGTGCAACTCTCGTAGGTAGGTAGGTATTACCTAACGTGTAGTTTACACATCAGCATCTCATAATAAGTAGCCGGCGAAGACGTACCGCCAAGCGATTTAGCGTTCCGGTACGATGCCGTGTAATGGTAGAAACCGACTAGGGGTATGGGCAGGCCTGGCTCACTTGTCACGTGACCTGAGATATTTAACTACTGCTGCGTGGACGCTCGACGGCACTCGTATCAGTCGAGTGTTGCGCGCGGACCGTAGTTATACGTTTGACTTTTACTCAAGTTCTCGTTATGGATAAACAAAGAAAGATCAGTAAACGATATCGTATCACATTAGGTCGTTTAAACTCTAATTATTAAGAACTCTATGCACTTCCTAAGGATCCTGAAAGGTAAGTTTGTATTATTTGCCTATCTAGGTACATACGTACCTACTTAGAGTTCTAAACAAAACTAATATTAATACATAATGTGGGTAGTTTTATTTTTATATCCAGACAAGACACAGTTTTAAACAAAAGTAAATATAACCCATAGGTATGTATCCAATATTATAGTGATAGCCTAATGGGTAGACTTCAGCCTCCAAGTATGGGGTTCGATCCCGGGAACGCACCTCCATTAATTAATTAAAATATATCATTTACGGTGAACAAAAATCGTGTGGAAAGCTGAAACCATGCCTGAGAGTTCTATAATCATTATAAAAACTCTAATATGTCTGCCAACAAGAAATTGGCCAGCGTGGAGGAATATATGGCTTAAACCCTTCTCATTCTGAGAAGAGCCTCGTGAGTCGTGCTTATAGTAGTGGGACTAGTGGGTCGCCGATGAGTCGATGATGATTAATCCATAATGTGGGTATATTATTTTGTCTCGTAATCTCTTGCATGGGCCCCCTTCCGCCCCACACAAGTGTAAAATATTCATTGATATTTCACTACATGTGGTTTTATAACGACTTTTTTTTATCCACTACAAGTTAGCCCTTGACTGCAATCTCACCTGATGGTAAGTGATGATGCAGTCTAAGATGGTTGCGGGCTAACCTGTTAGGGGCATGGCAGCATATTAGACCCATATCCCTATTCGGTTTCTACAAAATCTATTAATAATAATATATCTTTTATCTATTTTTAAGTAATTGTCGTCATCATTGCAACCGATTACCGACCCATAGTAATGATACCGATACAAGAATTTAGAAGTAGTCAACCCTAAGGCTACACGCGCCGCGTCTGAAGGGATAAGAGTTACGCGATAGAAAGAGATATATAGAGGTAGGTATTTAATTATTTTCACTCGCAGCGCTGTGCGAGCTGAATTGCACTTTATTACGAAGTAAACTGAGTCGCTGATGGTTAAAAGGTCTTCGCGGAGTAACTTTTCTGTTACTACTATTACCTATTCTGTGGTATGGGTTTAATACACAGACCATACAACCAATACTCGGTGATTTAATATAACTGCCATACCTCTAACAGGTTAGCCCGCAACCATCTTAGACTGCATCATCACTTGCCATCAGGTGAGACCACAGTCAAGGGCTAACTTGTAGTGGAATAAAATAAATAAATAAAATAAATGAGGCCGTATTAAAATAATGACTGAGTATTCTAGCTTTTTCGCAAAACATAATAGGTACATAAGTTAGGATAGGCATTTTCAAAAATATTAATTTCGAGAGGGACGTGACGGGACCTAGTGAGTAGTGACGTCATCAGCATCTATACGTCGATGTCTACGTCAATCGATTTCGATGAAGACGTCTGAAAAAGGTTTTCTCTAAGTAATAGGTACATTGACATAAAAATCGATGAAGTAATAGGATAACTTTTCAGTGGTCATTTTTGTGACGAATCTTATCAATACAATTGTTATGAGCGAGTTTTAACTACCTGTTATATACCTATATCTGATATTTTTAATATACCAATAATTAGAATAAAACTTACAGCTTGTCTGTCCGACAAATTATTGAAATTCAATGTCAACATAAAAATTAGTTTAGCCATTTTCGTGTCATTTATTGGCTCTAGATTACGCGGCCTGCACCGTCACTACTCACGTGTCATTTTATTTTGCCCGTAGGGTGATTGAGTAATTCCTGCATCAATCATTGTTACAGTATCAATTATTGTTGTGATTGGCTGAATTTATGGTATTCTTGCTGCGTCAATGGATTTTGGCCAATAGTGGAAGAGTGTTAACCAATCAGAGGTGATTGCGATCGTTACACTGTCAGAGCTGTCATTTTTAGCCGATCGCCCTGCTGAAAGCACGTTCCAGTGCGTATGCGCAGCGATTCCTCCCCTGCTTGATACGCATTTGCCACTGGCCACGGCTGAGGCACGGTAATATTATCTATAATATTACCGTGGCTGAGGTACGTTCACTCTTGCCACGCTACCGCGTAGCAAATCTATGTATCATAAGTACCACATTTCAATTGACGTACAACCAACCATCCAAATATCTTTAAAAATCAATAGGAAAGTAGAAGATATTAGGCGTTACTGAACGTAAAATAATCATCTATTATCACGACGACGATTATCACGACGCTGATGAAAGGAAAAATAATACTTTCTAAAATGAAAATACCTACCATTCTACGTTTTTTAAGCACTTGTCCTAAATATATATCAATCCGTTCTGGGACAGTGCCTCAGATTCGTCATAGGTATTGTACGAAGTCCTTGGCCCCTAATGCGCCGCGCACGTTTCATACAAAACCAAAACGGAAGATTTTATTACCTTGGTAAGTGCGCAATTTTTGAAACCTCATTAAAATTGTTTAATAGGTATAAATAATTAAACACCTAGGTAGGTTTTATTTTGGATTTGGGAGTCAAGAACGTGATGTTTTTATTTACCTCGTAGATGTCAATACACAAGACCGAAAACGAAGGTTTCACTGAGGTCACCTACATACTTCTACTTGCGAGTATCGGTCATGGTCGCAGAAAGACCTCATATCCGTTGAACTCGGCGCCAAGACACAGGCATACAGCGATTTGATGTGTGCAACTGGCAGTGGCACTGAGCGTGAGATCTGTATTTTTTATTTTTTCCACTACAAGTTAGCTATTGACTGCGTTCTCCCCTGATGGTAAGTGATGATGCAGTCTAAGATCGTAGCGTGCTAACCTGTTAGGGGCATGGCAGTTATAATTAACCCATACCCCTAATCGGATTCTACACGACATCGTACCGGAACGCTAAATCGCTTGGCGGCAAGTCTTTGCCGGTAGGATGGTAACTAGCCACTTCCGCAGCCTCCCACCAGGCCATACCAAGGAAAATTCAGCAATTATAAATTCCCAAATTGACCCTGCCGGGAACGAACCTCCGCACGTTGAGACAACAGCGCGTAACACTGCGCCAGGGCGGTCGTCGTTTAATAAATCACATCAATCATCAACTTCCTGAGTTAACCATACTTAACACATTAAAAACCCAGCAAAGTGAGAATTAGACTTACTGACCATGGATTCCGTAGCTTGTAAATAAAACCAGATTTTGTGATCTCGAAATAAAATATGGCTGAGACTGACGTGCACGTCCCAGTTTTGTATAAATAATGTTGGCAGTATCGTATGGACATCATACTTCATACTAATATTATAAATGCGAAAGTGTGTTTGTTTGTTGGTTTATCGTTTTGTTGGTTTGTCCTTTAATCACGCCGCAACGGAGCAACAGATCGACGTGATTTTTGGCATGGGTACAGTTGAGGACCTGGAGAGTGACATAGGCTACTTTTTATCCCGGAAAATTAGGGAGTTTCCGCGGGAATAAAAAAACTTAAACCACGCGGACGAAGTCGCGGGCATCAGCTAGTATTTACTAAGGCACCAGCGGTTCAAGCAGTAACATACTAATAACAGAAGCACATTGCGCTGTGATTAAGCATACTAATTTTATGATCGCTGTCAAACTATAACTTGTACCGTAACCTGTGATGTGCAGATGAACACCGAGCGAGGCGGTATGTAAACACGCATTCAGGCAAACAAACGTGACAACACAACACAGGACGTTGGTATAATTTTATCAGCATTAGTTGCCTAACGACTTACCCACTTACCTCGCTAATAATATCATCAGATGAAGTAACATTTCTTTATCGCACCTACCTGATGTTGTCATGTAATCGCCGTTTCTACCGATAGACGTGCACTATTCTCAAATCTCTATAAATATTTCCACAGAATCCGATAAGTGACGACCTCCCTAGCGCAGTCTTGAGCGCTGTTGTCTTAATGTGCGGAGGTCCTGGGTTCGATCCCCGGCAGGGTCAATTTGGGAATTTATAATTTCTGAATTTTCCCTGGTCTGGCCTGGTGGGAAGCTTCGGCCGTGGCTTGTTACCACCCTACCGGCAAAGACTTGCCGCCAAGCGATTTGGTGTTCCGGTACGATGCCGTGTAGAAACCGATGGGTTAATTATAACTGCAATACCCCTAACAGGTTAGCCCACTAGTCACTACCATCTTAGACTGCATCATCACTTACCATCATGATATCGCAGATATCGCAGCCAAGGGCTAACTTGTAGTGGAATAAATAAATAAATAAAGTGAGTGCGTGGATGAGGTGTTTTGACGATTTCCCTGGCGCATTGTTGAGCGGTGTGGTCTTATAAGTGGAAGGTACCGGGTTCGATTCCCGGCAGGTGCAGTGAATTTATAATTTCTAAATCTGTCTGGTCTGCTTTTATGGGAGGCTTTGACTGGTATGTCTTAGATGTCTATTTCGGCACGATGCCGTGTACAAACCGTGGGTTTACCGTTTTAACCTGCTACCATCTTATTTCATCATCACATGAACATCCTAAATCCTAATCGATAAATCACAATACTTTTTTTTTGCTACTCGTTGATCAGTCAGTTTTTTGCAGAAGATAATAATCAATATGTACTAATATTATAAATGCGAAAGTGTGTCTGTCTGTCTGCTACGCTTTAACGGCCAATCTTTTCAACTGATTTTAATGAATTTTGGTATAGGACTTTTTATCTCGGAAAATTAAAGAGTTCCTGCGGGAATCAAAAAACCATAATCCACGCGGACGAAATCGTGGGCATCATCTAGTATTATAATATACCTATCTAATAGAGTTTTTTTTTGTGCTAAATTTGTTTCCAGTAGTAAGGTACGTGTATGTATCCATGGTCTATTTATTAATCTAACCTTGATTTGACAAATTACTGCGTTTTTAAAGTAAAGGTTAAATGGCAATCATTTAATATAACCTCTGCAAATTGAGTCTCGTCAAGGATAAAACAATAACAGGTTCAGTGAGCCTAGATAATCTTTAACTTTTCTACCATTTTATAATTTTATCTAAGAAGCTAATTAGATGGATTTTAGATAACATCTAAAAAGTGTTTTTCTTTAATTTAAGAAACGTACTGTTTACAGGTAAAATTCATTAGTTGGTAGGTACCCGAATACCAATAAATAGGGTTGATTTAATTCTTGACTTAAATAATAATTTTTCAACCATTTAATTGAATCGTCTACTTACACTACTGGGGGTCTACTCTCTTTCTATCAAATGAAACTTCGCAAACGAACGTACTTAGTCGGTTATCAGACCCACACAAAATCGTTCAATCCAATCGGTCACGAAAATTGTCCATGGATCCGTACTTCGTCTGCGTGTACGAAAACAAAATAGAGAGGAGCATAGAGATAATATTATGTAGGAGAGGAGTTAACGAAATTTCGTTCGTTTGTTTGCGAAGTTTCGTTTTAGAGAAAGAGAGTAGACCCCCTGAGCCGGAGGGCGGATCGGCGGACTTCAGGCATCTTTGAGTACATTATGAAGAACACTCGGACATGCAGCTTTCCATACAGTTTTCCTTCACCGTTCATGCCAGTGATGTTTAATTTCTTAAATCTATACTTAATATTATAAATGCGAAAGTTTGGATGGATATATGGATGTATGGATGGATGTTTGTTACTCAATTACGCCTGAACGGCTGAACGGATCTGGATACATTTTGGCACAGAGATGAATTATTATAGTCTGGAATAACACATAGGCTACTTTTTATTTCGGAAAATTAAAGAGTTCCCGCGGCAACCAAAAAACCTCAATCCACGCGGACGAAGTCGCGGTCATTAGCTAGCCGCACATAAAGAGCTGCGTGCCCGGGATCGAACCTCTGACCACCCGAATAGGAAGTCGGGCATCTAAACCAATAAGCTATCACAGCCTTTTACAATCTACAATACTATACTTACTTGTAATTTTCGAAACGTAGGTATAGTCTGTCCATTACTATGGTAAAGTCTCTACATGGAGCCGGCTTCAAAGCTCACAGAAGCGTCCTCGTTCATATTTCTAAGGGTAAAAACTGAAAACTTACTAGACTTAAGTAGATGATAGGAAAGTTGATTGGTTGTAGACCATATTATGTATTTATTTAAGAAGATGTAAGGAAGTTGGTTGGTTGTAATAGTCTGTGATAGGAAAGCACAAAACGTGTGCTAGTGTTGTTATAAAGATAATATTATAAAAACGCTTATACTTATGTACTAAACGCCAGAGGATTAAAAAAATCGATTCTGACCTGCAAACCAATATGAACTATCCTCACTCGTGTTCAATTCATTTCAATTCATTTATTTAAAACATGTAGGACACAGGACGTGTCTCTTATGTTACGTCATGTTTTGACTACCACTGGTTCGGAAAGAACCTGTTGACATCTCGTCTCAAATGTTACATGGCATGAGTCTAATGAGAGTAGGTATAATAAGTTTTCATAACTTCAGTGCCTGTAAGATTTAATCTTAATTATGTTGGTACCTACCTATAGAAAACAGTAGCAGCCTTGGTAAAAGATAGTTAACTTGTGTTTAAATAACGTCAGTTCAGAGTCAAAGACCGATAGGTTTAATTAGTAGGCAAAAAGGCGCCGGTGTAGGCGCGAAGAGCAGGGCTACCGACCAGTATTAATAGACCTGTACACTAGTTAGTAATAATTGATCGATTCGTGCGAAGGTTGACCCGACCAGGGGTCTATCATAGCTGGTAATGTTGGTAGCGTAGGTGGCACGAGACATACGCTTTGCGGTCACGGTCATCGCAACTAGAAATGACCACTGTCACAATATACGAACATCGAGTAGGCGATAACGTATAGCTAAATGATTACTTTTAACGACCTTTTTTACGTTTTTATAGGTATTTGAAGAAAATAGAGTTCCATAATTGTATAATGCTAAGCTCTGATAATACCTACCGATCTGATTGTTACGTATTAAAGTGTGATCTTACTGATTAGTGATTAGTTGATTACCTATCAGTTTAAAAATAAGGGCTAGTTATTGCTTACTTTTTAGAGTACTGAGTACTGACCTACCTACCTGATATAACATCTTTAGGAATTCACTAAATACCTAAAAATATGAACTAAAAATAAACTAGTTAGAACTACTTATCAAATAAATATTATAAATGCGAAAGTTTGGATGGATGTCTGGATGTATGGATGTTTGTTACTCAATCACGCCCGAACGGCTGAACTGATCTGGATGAAATTTGGCACAGAGATAGATTATAGTCTGGAATAGCACATAGGCTACTTTTTATCCCGGAAAATTAAGGAGTTCCCGCGGGAACCGAATATCTTGATCCACGCGGACGAAGTCGCGGGCATCAGCTAGTTATATGAACTATTAGAACTATGGCATGGAATCACAAACCCCGAATACAAAGTAAGGTCAATAAAAATAATCGAAGATGTAATATAATATCATGATTCTTTCGTACTTAAGAACCACCACAACTACTAATTACAAATCATAAAACTACTTAGAATAACTACCTTAAAACTACTTTATTTTATGCCTGTTTAGTTTTTGTTTTTGTTTTATTTTCCATATCTACTAGTGACGCGACTGTCACCGGGCAGATAAGTCTGTGGGACTACACGGTTCACGCCCACTTGGGGTTTCCTTGCTTAGCAATAAGCGGATTCCTAGTTCCATGACTTAGCGTAAATCAACTGAGTTAACCTTCAGGAGTTAGAAACAAAGGGTAGTAGGTATAAAAGTAGATCCGTTAACTTAAAATGCACGTAACTGAGAAGTTAAAAATGCGTTACAAGTAGGTACAATAGGACTTCCTAGACGTCTACACTCTACAGTCTACACTACTAGGCCAAAAATTATATAATTTGACTACATTTTGCGTATTGAACATTCTGCGTGCAAACTAACACCGCTACTAAAAGTAAGTATTTAAATATTAAATCCCTAATATCTACTATAGTGATGTGCTGGATATCCGTATCCGTATCCGGTGATATCTGAGGGAGAAGAAAGATCCATGTCCGTATTCGTTACTTTTTTGACGGATCGTTTACGGATCTTTCTCCTTATTATTTTCAATACATAGATTAAATTATACTATATATAGCTCAATTACCACTCACTCACTGACTCACTCATTGACATAATTGTTCTCCTAGAAAGAGACAGAAAACGATATAATGATGTAGGGGAGATGTGTTCGGGTGCGGGATTCGAGTGGGGAAAAATTATGACATTTCGGAAAAACAAGATGGCGGCCGACGTGATTCTCGCAACTCTTTTGTTTTCCAACCGATTTCGTTACAACTCGCAATTATTCAAGAAATTAGGAAATGATCAATAGAAAAAGTGGAAAAAATTGGAAAAACAAGATGGCGGCCGAGCTGTAGTGCTTTAAAATTTTTGATTTTTCGACCCCGAACCGCGGCGCCACAGATCCCAAACGGCGTGGTCGAGCATGATAATTTTTTCTTTTTTCGACTACAATTATCCTGTTTTTTGACAGAATGGGAGTGGTTTGTAAAAATTCAAGATGGCGGCTATCGCGGCGGCCTTTTTGTTTGAGGTACGAAAAAACGCAATTTTAAAATTCAATTCTCTCACAGTTGGCAACGTCGGAGCGTTTCGACTTGTACGGTGCGATTGTGTGGACAGACTCGAGGTATGGATTGGGGAAAAAAATTACGCCATTTTTCGGGAAATTTTCAAGATTTACCCCAAAATTAAAAAAATCGAAATACGGACTTTTTGCAAAATTCGAGTACGAGCAACCACGTGTCCCACTTGTACGAATGAGATTTGGGTATTTTCGTCGCCGAGGTCTGGCAACACTGGAATTTATCAAAGTAAAAGTGATTTTCGACATGGTCTTTTTTCAGGAGCGATCATTTCGGCTGGGTGCGAGCGAGATGAAAAATTTTAACGTCATCAGGAGCGGTATATCCTGTTGTTTACGGAAAAGTTATGAAACTATGTAAAATGTGTCTGTGCAACGAGGTGGCGGCCATTTTGTATTCTTTTTGTGTTTTTGAAAATTTCGAACACGTTTTTGAAGCAGTTGGCAACATTTGGGAAAGTTGACATGTATGGATCGATTGTCTAACTGGACCGGCAGTATCGAGATATCTAAACAGTGTTGCCACATTTGGGGTAGTTTTCGAGATTTTCCCAAAAATGTCCTCCTGTAAAATTTTGTATGAAAAATTTTTTTTTCACTGATGGCTTCGTATACACGTCAGAAAATTAAACTTGAACAAAAATATGGAGACAGCTGATGATTGAGGATTTCGGAGACGGGTAAAGAGCACGGCCGAGGTATTGAAGATAGGTGGGGGGTGCTCGACCAAATGTCATTCGAAACTTCATCCAAAAGACAATGAGCTGAAAAAAAATTCAAAATGGCGGATTTAAGATGGCCGCCATACAAATTTATTTGGTTTCCATCTCAGAAAGTATAAAAGATGAAAGAGTGGTTTCTCGGCCAAAGATGATCAGGACGAGAAGATCTATTTAGCGAAAAGAAAAAAAATTCAAGATGGCGGAATATTTTTTTTCATACCAAATTATATGGCGATTAGGACTCATTGACATAATTTATTGTTCTCCTAGAAAGAGACAGAAAACGATACAATGATGTATGGGAGATGTATTCGGGTGCGGGATCCGAGTAGGGAAAAATTATGAAATTTCGGAAAAACAAGATGGCGGCCGACGTGATTCTTGCAACTCTTTTGTTTTTCAACCGATTTCGTTAAAACTCGCAACGATTGAAGAAATTAAGAAATGGTCAATAGAAAAAGTGGAAAAAATTGGAAAAACAAGATGGCGGCCGAGCTGTAGTGTTTTCAAATTTTTGATTTTTCGACCCCGAACCGCGGCGCCACATATCCGAAACGGCGTGGTCAAGCATGATATTTTTTTCTTTTTTCGCCTGCAATTATCCTGTATTTTGACAGAATGAGAGTGGTTTTTAAAAATTCAAGATGGCGGCTGTTGCGGCGGCCGTTCTGTTCGAGGTACGAAAAAACGCAATTTTAAAATTCAAATTTCTCACAGTTGGCAACGTCGGAGCGTTTCGACTTCGAGGGAGCGATTGTGTGTACAGACTCGAGGTATGGATTAGGGGAAAAAAATTACCCCATTTCTCGGGAAATTTTCAAGATTTACCCCAAAAATAAAAAAATCGAAATACGGACTTTTTGCAAAATTTGAGTACGAGCAACCACGTGTCTCACTTGTGCGAATGACATTTGGGTATTTTCGTCGCCGAGGTCTGGCAACACTGGAATTTATCAAAGTAAAAGTGATTTTCGACATGGTCTTCTTTCAGGGGCGATCATTTCTGCTGGGTGCGAGCGAGATGAAAAATTTAAACGTCATCAGGAGCGGTATGACCTGAAGTTTACGGGAAAATTATGAAACTATGTAAAATGTTTCTGTGCAACGAGGTGGCGGCCATTTTGTATTCTTTTTGTGTTTTTGAAAATTTCGAACACGTTTTTGAGGCAGTTGGCAACATTTGGGAAAGTTGACATGTATTGATCGATTGTGTAACTCAACCAGCGGTATCGAGATATTTAAACCGTGTTGCCACATTTGGGGTAGTTTTCGAGATTTTCCCCAAAAACTCCCTCCTGTAAAATTTTGCATGACAAATTTTTTTTTCACTGATGGCTTCGTATATAAATCAGAAAATAGAACTTGAAGAAAAATATGGAGACAGCTGATGATTGAGGATTTTGGAGACGGGTAAAGAGCACGGCCGAGGTATTGAAGAAAGGTGGGGGGTTGCCGACCAAATGTCATTCGAAACTTCATCCAAAAGACAATGAGCTGAAAAAAAATTCAAAATGGCGGATTTAAGATGGCCGCCATACAAATTTATTTGGTGTCCATCTCAGAAAGTATAAAAGATGAAAGAGTGGTTTCTCGGCCAAAGATGATCAGGACGAGAAGATCTATTTAGCGAAAAGAAAAAAAATTCAAGATGGCGGAATATTTTTTTTCATACCAAATTATATGGCGATTAGGACTCATTGACATAATTTATTGTTCTCCTAGAAAGAGACAGAAAACGATACAATGATGTATGGGAGATGTATTCGGGTGCGGGATCCGAGTAGGGAAAAATTATGAAATTTCGGAAAAACAAGATGGCGGCCGACGTGATTCTTGCAACTCTTTTGTTTTCTAACCGATTTCGTTACAACTCGCAATTATTGAAGAAATTAGTAAACGATAAATAGAAAAAGTGGAAAAAATTGGAAAAACAAGATAGCGGCTGAGCCGTAGTGTTTTCAAATTTTTTATTTTTCGACCCCGAACCGCGGCGCCACAGTTCCGAAACGGCGTGGTCGAGCATAGTATTTTTTTCTTTTTTCACCTACAATTATCCTGTATTTTGACAGAATGGGAGTGGTTTTAAGAATTCAAGATGGCGGCTGTAGCGACGGCCGTTCGGTTTGAGGTACGAACAAACGCCATTTTAAAATTCAAATTTCTCACAGTTCACAACGTCGGATCGTTTCGACTTTTACGGGGCGATTGTGTGTACAGACTCGAGGTATGGATTGGAGAAAAAATTTACCCCATTTCTCGAGAAATTTTCAAGATTTACCCCAAAAATAAAAAAATAGAAATACGTGTTTTTTGCAAAATTCGTGTACGCGCAACCACGCGTCTTACTTGTACGAATGACATTTGGGTATTTTCGCCGCCGAGGTCTGGCAACACTGGAATTTATTAACGTAAAAGTTATTTTCGACATGGCCTATTTTCAGGGGCGATCGTTTCGGCTGGGTGCGAGCGAGATGAAAAATTGAAACGTCATCAGGAGCGGTATATCCTGTAGTTTACGGGAAAATTATATAACTATGCAAAATGTTTCTGTGAAACGAGGTGGTGGCCATTTTGTATTATTTTTGTGTTTTTCAAAATTTCGATCACATTTTTGAGGCATTTGACAACATTTGGGAAAGTTGACGTGTATGGATCGATTGTGTGACTAGACCGGCAGTATCGAGATATCTAAACAGGGTTGCCACATTTGGGGTAGTTTTCGAGATTTTCCCCACAAATTTCCGTAAAATTTTGTATGAATAATTTTTTTTTCACTGATGGCTTCGTATACAAGTCAGAAAATTAAATTTGAAGAAAAATATGGAGACAGCTGATGATTGAGGATTTCGTAGACGGGTAAAGAGCACGGCCAAGGTATTGAAGATAGGTGGGGGGTGCTCAAACAAATGTCACTCAAAACCTCATCCAATTGGCGATGAGTTTAAAAAAAACTCCAAAATGGTGCATTCAAGATGGCCGCCATACAAATTTCGTCAGTGTCTATCTCGGAGAGTTTAAGAGATGGAAGTGTGGTTTCTTGGCACGAGCTGATCAGAGCAAGGAGGTCTATTTAGCGAAATGAAAACAATTTCAAGATGGCGGAATATTTTTTTTCATACCAAATTATATTATTATGGCGATTAGGACTCAATGACATAATTTATTGTTCTCCTAGAAAGAGCCAGAAAACGATACAATGATGTGAGGCAGATGTGTTCGGGTGCGGGATTCGAGTAGGGAAAAATTATGACATTTCGGAAAAACAAGATGGCGGCCGACGTGTTTCTTGCAACTCTTTTGTTTTCTAACCGATTTTTTTTACAACTCGCAATTATTGAAGAAATTAGTAAACCATCAGTAGAAAAAGTATAAAAAATTGGAAAAACAAGATGGCGGCCGAGCTGTAGTATTTTCAAATTTTTGATTTTTCGACCCCGAATCGCGGCGCCACAGATCCGAAACGGTGTAGTTCATGTTCAGGCTGCCATACAAATTTATATTTTGGTGTCTGTCTATCTCAGAAAGTAGGATGGATGAGTGGTTTCTTGGCAAAAGATGATGGACCTGAAGGTCTAATTGATGAACAGGAAAAAATTCAAGATAGCGGAATTTATTTTTCCAAGATTTTTCAAGATTTTGATACGGTTCCGTTTTACCCACGACGGGGCTCCTTGAGAGTACAAAACAGGAAACTGATACCAAAGTTTTAAAAAATCAGCGCCATTTTGAAATTATTTGTTAATTCACCGATTTCGTTCAAAACCGATATCTGAGGATCCCTGGGATTACAAAACAGGAAACTGATACCAAAGCTTAAAAAAATCTGCGCCATTTTGATATCCTTTGTTTATTGACCGATTTCGTTCAAAATCGATATTTAGGGCTCCCTGGGATTACAAAACAGGAAACTGGTACCAAAATTTTAAAAAATCAGCGCCATTTTGAAATTATTTGTTAATTTACCGATTTCGTTCAAAATCGATATTAAGGGCTTTCTTGGATCACGATACAGGAAACTGATACCAAAGTTTTAAAAAATCAGAGTCATTTTGAAATTATATTTTATCAATTGCCCGATTTCGTTCTAAGTCGATATCTGAGGATCCCTGGGATAACAAAACAGGAAACTGATACCAGAATTATAAAAAATCAGCGCCATTTTGAAATTATTTGTTAATTGACTGATTTCGTTCAAAATCGATATTTAGGACTCCCTGGGATCACAAAACAGAAACCTGATACCAAAGTTTTAAAAAATCAGTTCCATTTTGAAATTCTTGGTTAATTTACCGATTTCGTTCAAAAGCGATATTGAGGACTCCCTGGGATCACAAAACAGAAAACTGATACCAAAGTTTTAAAAAATCAGCGCCATTTTGAAAATATTTTTATCAAATAATTTCAAAATGGCGCTGATTTTTTGTTCAAAATCGATATTTAGGGCTACCTGGGATTACAAAACGAAACTGATACCAAAGTTTTAAAGAATCAGCACTATTTTGAAATTCTTTGTCAATTGACCGATTTCGTTCAAAATCGATATTTAGGGCTACCTGGGATTACAAAACGAAACTGATACCAAAGTTTTAAGAAATCAGCACTATTTTGAAATTCTTTGTCAATTGACCGATTTCGTTCAAAATCGATATTTAGGGCTCCCTGGGATCACAAAACAGGAACCTGATACCAAAGTTTTAAAAAATCTACGCCATTTTGAAATTCTTGGTTAATTTACCGATTTCGTTCAAAAGCGATATTGAGGACTCCCTGGGACACAAAACAGGAAACTGATACCAAAGTTTTAAAAAATCAGCGCCATTTTGAAATTCTTTGTTAATTGACCGATTTCGTTCAAAATCGATATTAAGGGCTAACCACATCTCGTGAGCTGCTTTAGCAGCTCGCGCACAGAGCGAAACACTAGTTCTATATATATAGGTGATTACTGATTAGGTAGCAATTAAAACTATTAAATTCCATTCAAATTATTTTTTATTTCTTAAAATTAAATATTTGGCACCTTTATATTGCAAACATTTATCGTAGCGAGTTACCATACCAATAGTACATAACTACTAAATCAACTATCTTCATAATGAGATCATACACCAATTGAGTAAGAAAGTTAAAATCCGTATCCATATCCGCGGATCTTGACACCAAATATCCGTATTCGGATCCGTATCCGCGGATATACATTTTTAACGATCCGGCACATCACTAATATCTACCTAAGTACGTAGTTACTGATTGTATATCCCAAGCTTGCTCATGCTTGTATTCTCCATAGATGGCACTGAAAATTAGCAACATAATCGGACGGACATAGGTATTGATATTTGATGGTACTCTCACAAAGCTACAATGAGCGGTTCTCACGAACCCGCTCCCACACTGTTTCAACTGTTTGTGTCTCTGATTGATCATAACGGCGTTCGACTTTGATATTGTTTATATTTGACCAACGACTGGTCACTTCTTTGGTGTTGTCTTGTTACTTGTTATAATATTTTTTTGATGAACACTTATAATAGATATGTACGTGTGTAAAGAAAATACTAATAACCATAATGTTATGTTAAAATAACTGCTAGGTATATTATAAAATTATATTTCCAATATATGGTATAGTATATACACCGATTGAGCAAGAAAGTTAAAATCCGTATCTGTATCCGCGGATCTTGACACCAAATATCCGTATTCGGATCCGTATCCGCGGATATACATTTTTAACGATCCGGCACATCACTAATACCTACCTAAGTACGTAGTTAGTGAGTTTACATCCCAAGCTTGTATTCTCCATAGATGGCACTGAAAATTAGCAACATAATCGGACGGACATAGGTATTGATGGTACTCTCACAAAGCTACAATGAGCGGTTCTCACGCACCCGCTCCCACACTGTTTGTGTCTCTGATTGATCATAACGGCGTTCGACTTTGATATTGTTTATATTTAACCAACGACTGGTCACTTCTTTGGTGTTGTTACTTGTTATAATATATTTTTTATGAACACTTTTAATAGATATGTACGTGTGAAAAGAAAATACTAGCCATAATTGTTATGTTAAAATAACTACTAGGTATAATATAATAAAATGATATTTCCAAAATCTGTAGGTACAGCTGAACTAGTGATCATGATCCTCCTGGCTGCAATCATTTTTTTAATGGCCACTAGCGCATGACCACTGCTTCGCCCTCGTGGTAGGTAATTCCCCATAGGCAAGTACACGGGCAAGTAACTAGACCTGCCTACACAATTGTGGCTAATTCTGTTGTCGGTACATTAACTCTTAGGTAAACTTAAATGACAGCTCTAAATATATTGCTATCCCTTTCATAATACTCCTTGCGGAAAGGGACAACACTAGGTTTAGACTTTAGACCCGTCAATTAATAAAGTTAGTCTAACTCTAGACCACAGACCATACAACCAACTACTGTGTAGAGATTGTGTACAACGGAATTGGCCACAAACACAATATTCATATACTTAGGTACCTAAGTTATAGCTTATATTACGTTATTCTTATGTAAGTACTTACTACTTAGTATTTAAGCTATATTAATGTAAAGTTTCATCAACATCCGTTCAATAGTTTTTGCGTGAAAGATTAACGAACATACCTACACATCCATCCATAGTATGGATGGATTCCATACCTACTGTCGCGTTTATATCTCAATGATGACGTGTGACGTGACGTGTCCCGGGATAAGGGAAACTAAGAATTCATAAGGTGCAAATAAAAGCAAATTGTTATGTAGAACCAGAACCACTAGGTTCTACTGCGTTAGATCTTAGATCAATACCTACTTCAAATATTTGAAAAGATTTGCTGGTGCTTTGAAGGCTGAAGCCTTTAATACTGTTTCTGTAACGGATAAAAATTATAAGAAGTAACGAATAGTAGGTGCAAAGTTTACATAATACACGCTTAAGTAGGTACTTACATAGGTACTTAATATAACGTGAATGCAGCTCAGACTCTACTTTGTCGGGAAATGCCTAATAAAACCTTTATTATTTAGTAAGTAAGTATACCCATAAGTACTACAGTCTTTAAATATGGAGGTAATCAAATAAATACTTATTATAAATGCGAAAGTTTGGATGGATGTATGGATGTATGGATGTTTGTTACTCAATCACACTCCAACGGCTGAACGGATCTGGATGAAATTTGGCACAGAGATAGATTATAGTTATATTATAATTTCATCCAGATCCGTTCAGCCGTTCGGGCGTGATTGAGTAACAAACATCCATCCATACATCCATACATCCATCCAAACTTTCGCATTTATAATATTTATTTGATTATTTGATTCTTCTTCTGTATCTTCTATACCTATCTTTTATAAGTTATTTACTTACACTAATCGCAATAGGGATGATGACTATAATATTATCAAAACTAAATTATTTCTTACTGATTATTAAATAGAGGGTCTTCCAAAAAACCTAAAATTCACATCCTCGGTTAGTTTTAAGTTTGATAACCATTTTAAAATATAAATTAAAGAAAAAAAGTGCGTTGAAATTTGATGATGTCACAACTGTGAATTTCACACAACTTTCATACTAGAAGTACGTTTTTAAGTTTGATAAAAAGTTGCTGATTTGATTGAGTTATCATCATCCCTATTGATTTGCTGTTACCCGTGACGATTAACTATGTACCTACTCAGTATTTCTATTTATTTCACGAAATTCACGTGATATTTAACAGCATAGCCGTTGTAAAGAAAATTAAAATTGAGTAAAAAATCGTCCAAAACTTTCATCCCAAAGCAGAGGCAAAGGAACCCATTTGTTTTACGGGTTTCAGTGTAGGTAGGTATATGTGTCTGCAAACATGCAGGCAAACATTCTAGAAATAATGTTATAAGCTCTGTAATCTGTATAGATACAAAGCTTCCTCTACCTAATTAAAATTTCCAGAATATAATTAATATAATGTTATACAGTACAGAAATCTTCCAATTACAGTTTTATTATATGTATAGATTTTTATTGCCTATAAAAACCGCGGTTAATTAGTAGTAGTACCTACCAAGTACCAAGCCATTTTAATTTTGTTTTTTTATGCCACTACAAGTTAGCCCTTGACTGCAATCTCACCTGCAGATGGTAAGTGATGATGCGATGTAGTACCTACAAGATGGTAGCGGGCTAACCTGTTGGGGGTATGGCAGTTATATTTTAAACCCATACCCCTAATCGGTACATCTTTGCCGGTAGAGTGGCAACTAGCCGTGGCCGAAGCTTCCCATCTGGCCAGACCAGAGAAAATTCAGAAATTTCAAAATTGACCCTGCCGTGGATCAAACCCGGGACCTCCCACTTACATGACCACTGCTCAGCGAGGCGTCGTCGTTGTATTACTATACACGTTTAATATACAATGTTTTTTTTCAATAATTTTTCACTACATCCTTCTCTCGCGTGTGATCTTCTGAGAGAGAGGATCCGGTTTTGATTCCCGAAGTAAATTTAGGCTTTGTGGTAGAGGATTCGGTCGAGGCTACTAATCACCCTCTCGGCAAAGACGTACCTCCACTTTTTGAGTTTCCAGGATAAAAGCACCATATATCAAGTTGTTGAGCTGTGAAACGGTATCAGACCGACCAACGAACAGACAGACAGACACCCACTCTTTCGCATTTTGGTATTAATATGGATTTATAAAACCTGCATCGTATACTTACTTACCTAGCAAGTAATGTAGTGGACCGTGGATAATTCTGATGATTACTTCAAAAAATCCTCTTCGTACCTACAACCGTCATTGAGGTCAGAGGGTCATCTTTCACCGTTCGCTTAACAGGTTTTATTGTTTTCAATTTAATGATGTGACATCTCATAATCGTGAGAGCCTCTCGTGGCAACAAAGTCAGAGTCTTTATAACTTTCCGTAGACTTAACTAACCAAGAAGCAATAGAAGTTAGAACTGTCCAACCGTATGGCCATCCATTGCACTTCCGTGCATGTAGGTATGTTTGTTCGCGTTTTTTTTTCTTGTTGTGAGTTGGTGTTAACTAAAAAGAGCTCTAGACGACTAGACATTCAGGATGACGTGGTCTCTGTGCTAAGATGTACTTTTGTAGAGCTGCATCACCACTTGCAAGCAAGTCTGATTGCAGCCAAGCGCTAGCCTGTACCTATATTTAAAAAAAAAATGAGCGCGAAAACTAAAGGCTGGTTGAAATAAATGCTCGAAGCTGGCTGACGAACTAATCTCGCAGCAGGACATACGAGTACCATTCCCGGTATCTGAGTTTAGCCCACTTCCATCATAAACGGATTGTTTCACAGGATCCTACTTCGTAGGAAATCATCGTGAATATCTCATCTTTGATTATAGCTCATAGATGAGATATTCATATATGATATAGTCAAGAGCGACACCGCATTTAAAAAAATCAGTCGGCGCCCTAATATTTAGTAAGTATCAATTAGTGTCAATACTTAATAGTATCTATTGAAAGGAAAGAAAAGAAACTATTAATTTTAACCCAATCACATGAAACAGTCTCATCATAGAAGCACAATAGAAGCATTCCTATTACATCGTATATATTCCTATCCACATCGCTTGTGTAATAATAAATTCGCACGTCATACAGCAAGTAGAAGTAAGTACCTACGCAGATCATAATTAGCTGCAGCGGTCGACTAATTTGCAAGGCTGCAGTGCGCACGAGACGCCTTGGCCGTTAATAACTTGCAATGATCTTCGCTTCAACGCAGTTCCCACATCCATTCTATTTATTGCCTTTTACTCAATTGTTTTGAACAGTTTTATGCCCCCAGTTCTAGTAGGCCTTACGCACTCGGCGAGTAATTCACCAACGTGTAAAGACTTTGACGAACTTTCCGACTTTCATAGGTTATCATGTAAACAACATGATTGAGGTGAAATCCGCACACAGCGTTTATTATAGACTTTCTTGTACCTACCTAGTACCTGACTAGTATTTAATTTGGATAATAAAATAGACCAACAGATAAATAACTCTAATTGCACACAAAGTACAGTGCAGATGACAATCCAGTGCCAGCGAGTATATGTACACGAGTTGCCCTGTACCTACTTAAACGATCACAAAGAGCGTTTGCCGAGAGCGTTTGGTCAACGGATACAAGCGGCATTAGATTAGATCATTAATCATTGTTAAAAGTAATTAGTTAAAATCTATTTAAATGTTATGTTTGATTAAACTTTTGTTTATAGGGATCTTGTTTTTTATCCAAACCCGAATCTCCATTTGCTCTTAAAAATTCAGATAACAGTACCTAACAGATGTAGCTATACTAGGTAGGTAGTAGGTACATAATATACCTAGGTAACAAGCCGAGTTTTAACGTTTTTGCTGGTTTTATGGTAGAAAGGCCTTTCCGAACCAGAGATTGACGACTCCAAAAGCACTTGTACCTAAAAGTTTATTAAGTAAGTACTTATTTTTAAAACATCGTTTTCTATTCCTTTGTTACAAAACTAGGCCAAGATCAAGTTAATAAATAATTAACTTGAATCAGAACAGCCTGTATTTCGTTTAATCCACGATCATTGTTTCCATAATCAATACATGAGAAAAGTTTACACGTGCCGACAGCTCGGTGTGTCGATAATAATAAACGACTTATCAAATAATCGATGCCTTGTATTGCTACCAATACAGATCAACGCACCAACGCATACGGTAATTACATTTAGAACACGTATATAAAACATACGTACACCTCCAACGAGTGTGGACCTTGTTGCCATACGATAAGGGCTATAATGTAACAAAATGATGGCTTAATCTGGGTATCATACGACTACAAACCTGTACTGATTTTATAATGTCGCATTGTGTTGATCATCTTCATTAGTTCCTAGTTCCGCCTCCTAATGAACTAAAATAAAAGTTAAAGTTAAAGGTGAGAGGTAGATATAATAATTCATCATCGTCATCATCATCATCGTCATCAACCGATCATCGGATCACTGCTGACGCTGAGCACGAGTCACCTGTCAGATTGTGAAGGGTTTTGAATTTTGATCATTGTCCACAAAGCTGGCCAAGTACGGATTGGCAGACTTTCCTTTCAGAGAATTATAGAGAACTTTCGGGCATGTAGGTTTTCTGACGATGATTTCTTTCACCGTTTAAGCAAGAGATATTTCATTTCTTTAAAACGGGGATAACTCCGAAAAGTTAGAGATAAGTACGTACCCGGGGAATGAAAGCCGGAACCCTGAATAGGAGGTCAAGATCCTTAACCACTTGGCTAAAACTGTTTGGTTACTTTATGATAGGTACCTAGTTGAAACTGTGGTAGACCTACCTTTAGCGCCAGTGATCAAGCTAGGCTAGTGACGACGGACGGAGAAAAGCCTGGATGTAGTGACTAGTGAACGATATATTTTATGTTCTAGGTATATTTAATCGAAGGTCTGGTGGGACTCGGGGGGATTTTTGTAGAGACAAAGCCGATCTGCCAAGCGATTTAGTTTCAACTTTCGAAGCCAGTTTAAATTTTAATTTTGGTATCAAATATAATTTTTATTCTAACTCTCTTAATTTAAAAAAAAAAAAAAATTTTTTATTCTCTTTTTATTTTATTTTTTTTATTCTATTCGACTTTAAGGAATTAGAATTGCTTAGTTAAAAATAACTATAATAAATAGTTGTGAGCAATAATTAATTGATCAGTATTACGTACGGAATACATAAAATTCATAATCATAAAAAAAATAATAATCATAAAATTCATTATATTATTTAACCTAATAGAGACAAAATAAATTTTAATTTACATTTCGACCTCGCGTAGACAACCTTGATGTGAATAGCATACAATGACTTCAGTCGTAACCTGCCCTGCTCTGCTCCACCTCCCTGACCTATTTCCCTACTTCATTCTACTCGTAGTCTCATTCAATATTAGATGCTGGTTAACACACTACATATTATATTAGTACGTAGTTACCTACTAATACCTATCTACACGTTATGTTTTTCAGAACATAGTTCTTTTTAAGACGATTAAACGCGAGGGCCTGGAAAAATCGTACGAAAAAGTTCAATAAAGGGAAGCCAGGAGCACTTGCATCGAATTTAATAGGAGAGGGAAAACATATGGCGGCTTATAACAAGATAGTAGGCTTTGTCGATCGCGTTAGGGAAGAGCATTCGGTGGATATTGGACCGCTATTCAAGACTCCAGCGCACGACCCAATAATGGTGATGGCAAGGTGCACGAGAGTTATGCTGGAACATAAAATTTTAGAAAAAATGAAATATGTTGCGGGATAAAATAACGAGTTCCTGGACTACCTACTGGGAAACTCCCAAATTCACCTGGGTTAAAGGAGTTCCTAGCTGTGGCAAAACAATGAATCTCCTATCCATTCATTATAAACTTCATATCTTAAACTTCTTCTTCGAGTACCCCGAAATATACTCGTAAATATCACGAGGATTTTAGGGAGAGAGGGAATAGAGAATGCGCCTGATTTATGCACCATAAAAAGACAAATTAATCAATTATTCAGGTACTAATTATTATTATGCTTATTTAATACGTAACCGTATCTTTTTAAATCAACTACAATCAGTTAGCCCTTGACTGCGATCACACCTGACGGTAAGTGATAATGCAGTCTAAGATGGTAGCGGGCTGACCTGTTAGAGGTACATAAACATTGTTCAAACTTACTAAAATATAATATTAAAAGATACTAACCAGAAATCAGAATGCATAATATAATATGTCGCTGGTACTTGCCCACTTCTAATCTAATCGAAGGGACACAATATTGCAAAAGTAGGTAGGTACTTGGTACTAGGTACACATACCTGAACCAGCAAGTAATTTTCTAGGCGAGTTGATCAGTGAGTGGATAGTTACCATGACATACCGTTTCGCAGTCATTTTTCCACACAACATCTACTAGTAGCAAAATGCAAATAGCATAAATCAAGATTCTGTTTACATTGCGCGCTAACTGTGGACTATATTATTCAGATTTAATAGTCAGCATGCAGTGTATGTAAAACAGAGGAAAAAGGGTCCGTTTAGGTCATGAGTTGCCACAGACTCGGGTAAATTGCGGTTAGGTCGGCGTCTTGGCGAAGATCATGTTGTAATAGTGGGATGGACGATTAATTATTGTGGGTTCCATTTTTATGATAAACCTAGAGAAATTACCTGTATAGTTTAGATTTTTTTTCGCAAAGTTAGGCATTGGCTAAATTAGCGCGAAAATACCTACACTAGTAACCAAAAATATGTCTGTCGGATAGAAAGTCATTTTTATGTGGATCCGCACACACTATATTTTTAATCCACTACAAGTAAGCCCTTGACTGCTATCTCACCTGATGGTAAGACGATGCAGTCAAAGATGGTAGTAGTTACCTACCTACCTAGTCTATTTAGCAACTCTTAAGACGATACGGGAGGGCGGTTTCCCCCATACAATCGTATTAGTCTGTTTTCTCCGTGAATAATTACAATAGAGAAAATATTTTTGCACCATAAAATTTATACGAGTCCGTGCCATGCCCCTATGTTTTGCTTTTTTCAATAAATTAATAATTTTAAGAATTTGGAACCTTCAAAAATTGCAAAAAATGGCCCAATTTCGCGTCATCATCAGATATCCCGCATATAAATTTGACGAATATAATCAAAAAAAGAAAAACATACCGACATAGCCTAAGTCCTTCTTAAATTGTTCTTGAAAAAAAAATTAAAATCGGTTCTGTTTTGGAGGAGGAAACAGAAAAATACGAGAGTAAGAATTCGACTGTTTTTCATAGGTATTATCGGTCCAAGTTGCAGTTGTCCCTATCGGGTGTTATGGAATTCTATTCGAGGAGCAGTGCGACGGCAATATAATTGTTCAATACCTATTCTCAAAGTTTCCCGTTCATCCCATATCCTCTTAATAAGTAGATAGGTCCTTGAAAATGCAATGCCATACAAGCGAATATATGGACGTACTTACTTATCGGAAAATATGTGTTCTCTTTTATGTGGAACCTAAGTACCTGAGTACCTACTCATAGTTCGACTATGCTCATGCAACATATCGTTATCGACCCACATAGTCGCTAAGCGTAATAGGTTCGTTGGACCGTTATTTTCATTGACATCAACATTGAACACACATAACACAAAGATCTTACGATTTCGAAGTGTTCGGAAGTGATCCATCTGCCAATCATGTAAGAATAACCGATCAAACGTTAAAGATTTTCGTCAAAGTAAAATAAACCATAAATGCATTGAATTAGAGCTCAATTTCGTCTGCCCATTCTTATACGGTTAGGTATGTACGATACCCTAAACGTATAAGAATGGGCAGACGAAATTGAGCTCTAATTCAATGTTGTCATGGTTTATTTTACTTTGACGCCGAACCTTTACCATTTGATCGACAATTCTTACGTAATCGGGGGGCTGTTTGATGTAAATTGTAATAGGTACAAAATCTGAATAGGTAGGTAAATAACAACTGATATTCCTAGAGGGCGTTCCCCTCCACAAACTGCTTCTTTGAGTTGTGACGCAAAAAATAGAAGATAAGCGACTTGTAGTCATTTATTCTTAGATAGGTAGAAAGATATGTAGTACATTAGGTGTTCGATGTGCATACAAATTTTATCTATGTACTTATCTATGTACTGTAATTATCTTAAGAATTTACTAAATACAAAATACATATAAGTACTTACTTAACATACCTACGTATTAACTACGTAATAGTTAACTAGTAAATAATGTAACATTAAAATATCATTACAAATCCTAATCAATACTGGCAAAATATGGCATATATTATCTGCTACATATTAATAGTAAGTATAAATGCGAGTACATATTATACTGTCTGTTGCCTTTTTACCGTACGACTAATTTTGACGAAAAGTACGGGGATAACTTATATCCCAAAGATGCCGAGTAGATACAAATATAATATGCGCTATGCTTCGGAAAATCAACGAACTCCCACAGGATTTTTAAAAATTATTCCAATAGCAATAATAATATGATACTAAGTATAGGTACTTACTCGTATCTGCATCTAATCATATTATTATCAGTTACTTATAGTATAAAAGTAATCCTTCTCATTGAAATAATAATCAAATAATTATGTTGCATTTTTTTAAACATTTATTGAATACAATACAATAGAACTTATATTATAGCTAGCTAGCCTAACCTAATTACAATATAAACCATGCCCACGTGGAACAGTGGATCAGCCTGGCTGTCCAGCGCGGAACTGGCTGCATTTTCGCGCTGTTAAAATACAAACATTTAAAAAAACGCTTGAACTTTAACCTTGCACTATCCACCACTTGCGATAAAACAATTACATAAAAATGGCGTTCACATCAGTCCATCGCCGGCCCTGTTTCCTCGTCGATCGTGTAAACTTTCACGAAATCAAACAAAGAAATAGCGAAGCGACTCATTTGCATCATTCCCACGCGGACAAAAGAATGACCCAATCTGTTGGCACAGAGTAATGTGTTACCCGAAATCCAATGGTCACGGTTCGTCTGCCACGGTTCAACCGATCGATAAGAATTTCCAAATGTCTTGACCTTTTAAGTTATATTGTCGTTTCAATAACGTCCAAATTTCATTAGGCTTGGCCTAAAGATGCGACCACATTACTGTGTTGTGGAATCTACGTTGGAATGTTGAAATGGAATCTACAACAATAATTATTAATTATTGATCCTGGAAGTGCATCGAGCTTCAGCGTACAGTGCGCTGAGAGTCGCATACCTATAAATTCACCACAACACAGTAATTCAAATTCAAAATTCAAAATCGTTTTATTTCAGGTAGTGTGAACTGTGAACCCATAATAAATACAACCAAACAATGTCAACATTTCAAAGACAATTAAAAAATATCATTATTAAATGAAATTATACAGATATTATTATTACATTATTAATTATTAAGTCCATGTGTAGATATATTAAATCATATTGAATGCATTAAATGAAGATGATTGCGGCCAGCCTCTAGTACTTTCTCTCTCTCTAGTAATGTGTCTGCAGCTTTACTCTCATATTGGGGACCCATCAGTTACAAAAACCTATGAACACATTTCTTTAGCGACAGGATATTTGAAACTATAAAATTGAGTAGGTAAGTATTACAAGGTACAACTGGATAACAAGTATTACGAATTTAATTTAGTTCGAGAACAAGACATTTGCATAAAAAATGCAATAAGCCCAGTTGTGACGTCTTGCGGCTGATAAATAAGTGTCGTAATGAAGAAAACAATGGTAGAAGTACTTTCTACTCGCGCGTGCGACAACGTTCGCCGCCCCCCTCTTTTTGTCCCCTTCCCCCATCGATAGAGTAGGTTTATACCTACGAACTGCCCACGGAGAAAGCCTTTGACCTCACTCACAGGGCTAGCTTGCTACAAACTAAGTATATTTGTGGCAATTTTGCATACCAACTGGTATTCAGAAATTGGCCCAGATTACCTAATCTATACCTATACATTTATAAAAGGATAATTTTTGCACAAACTTGATATTTTGCTAGATTCGTCCTCTCGTAGAAGTATAAAAAGTTAAAAGATATAGATTCAGATTTCAGATTCCTCCCAAGCGAAGCCGGTGGTCAGCTAGTCGGTATAATGTACAGGTATTGTTAGGGTTGCGAACCTGAAAGGTAGGTTTACAACCCTTACCTATGGTGCGACTACCTATGTCCGTGCGGTCACATTTGCATATGTTTTTTTTTTAAGCAGTCAGGCGAACACTACCTATTAGAGATAAGTAGCCAGTAGGTAAGTACTTACACTTACCTACAGGAATTTCGACCCTGGAAAATACTTCATTTTTTAAAATCATTTAAAATCGAACACGCTCTTTAAAAATAACTTACATGCATATAATATGTAGGTACATGTAAGTCAATGCTTACATGCCCTAAACTAGATAGGTACCTATAGTTCGCGCGCGAGTTGAATGCAGAGAAAATGTATGGTGACACATACAGTTACTCTGCATGCAACTCGCGCGCGAACTGTAGATAGGTACTTCACGGTAAATACCTAACGCGTTGTGTTTGATAAAATCAAATTGCCAGCGATTCAGTAGAACTTGCAGTCCGAGGCCGTGCGATCCCGTTGGGCGGGAGACGGGTCGGGGCAGGGGGAACGGTAGGAATGAAACGGTTTAGCTATGCTAAATATGCTACTTGTGAAGCGTAAAAGCTGTTTATTATTGGATTAAAAAGCATTGCATTTTTTTTAAAACACTCTTTAGAGTCTCTACATCACATTACTCATTTCAGCGCAGGGTGTTCAGAAGTTTTCTTGGGATAATAATTCGGTGAGCTCCAAAATGCTTCAAGTATTAGAATTTAGATCCAGCTTGTCACAATCGATTAACTCCCGCCAAGTTGTTGACATATAATTATCTGTAGTGAATACTGAATACGTTAATAGCTGTTTAGGATCGGCAGTAAATCATGCTGCATGCGCAGCGGCACACCGATGCTGACGGTCCTGACGCTGAATTGAGCAACGCTGCAGTATATAATATATTGACTATATTATATACTGCACCACCACCACCGCCCGCCTTCACGGCTGGTTGAGCCAAAAAAAAAAAGTTAGCGCAAATACTTTGCGCTGACCATCGCTATTCGATAACCAATCATTAAGGCACACATCTACATAAAGCGGCTAGTCTGAGACCTCGGCCTAACTTTTCAGTTCCTTTAAGCAATTAAATATCACTTGTTTTAAATTCTCTGAATTAACCTAGACCTCCACAAAAAATATCTTTGACAGTTCGAAAATCCGCGCGAATGAACTGCGTCATCTTGATACCAAGAAAGATTGATCTAGAATCGCGATGCAGTGAGTATTAGTAGATAGGCTTGCGGCACTAGACGACCTGCCGCAGTGATTCTTCAGCCGTGGTTAGTTACCACCCTACAGGCAAAGACGCTCCGCTAAGTGATTTCGGCTACGGTGCCATATAGGAGTTAGGACAGGTCGATGTAGAAACAAACTGGTCGTTTAGGGGTGCCATACCCCTATCAGGTAAGCTGGCTACTATTGTAGATTGCATCTTCACTTAGATACCATCCAGGTAAGATCACAGTCAAAGGCTTTCTCAACTTTTAATAGAGTAGGCACAAGAAAAGTGTTCCTTAAATATAACCAAGTTTCTTCAACTAGCTTTCTAAGGGCAGGTTCTACCAGAGCGCATGATATAATTTAGCTATGCCTTGTCAGTAGCTTTGGACTTAGGTATCACTTACAAAGGATGAAACCGAAACATCCACTTTAAATTTCGCGTCTCGGTATGAGCAATCAGTGATCTGCAGAGGATTGGCACGAAAGGAATGTTTCAGTGACTAAGCGAACCGCAGTTCGGTTACTAACTTACTACAAGTACACTTAGGACAAGAGACGGCAACGCTAACCAGGCAACGTTTCCTTCCACAACTAAGGAAGTGTCATGTGTATTGTGTGATGGAAGGATGGATGTATTTATTTAAATGGTGATGGAATCTGTTATTTAACATTAACTCTTACCAACACTACCTATAGGTACTTTTGAAAAGCTTACAATATCATATTTATTTTAGAGATTTCTATCTTACATTTTGGGTGATCCATAGTTAATTAGTTATAAGCACCTAGCTTATAACTAATTAACTATCGATTAAAAATTAACCACTGCGGCAAAAAGTACTTATTCAGTTATTCTTCCAGTAATCCAAGTGGGCGAAGCCGCTGGTAGTCAGTTGTCAAGGTATTAATAAAATAATTTTAAGCATTAAAAAGTGAAACTGAAGTTTGGTTATCAGTATTTTGACGGAGCAAGTAACTACTTAAGTAACAAATTTTCGTCAATTTTTGTCGCTGCTACAGTATTGGCGGATCCTAATCATCTTGCGAGAGCAACGTTTCCAACGCGGCTCCTCTGATGTTGTAATTCCAAAGAGTATAGCGGTTCGTGCTGTAAATAAGTAATGTAAAGCTTGCGTAAGAGCAGCTATGCTATTACGAGCTTCAAACAGCTCATTTAATAAGGATCCTAGTAGATACTATACACGAGTACGCGCGTTTTTAATATAGCGTAAGTTAACCATCATCAAAAAAATGTTTATTCAGCAATAAAGGCTATGAAGTAAACCATGCGACCGTCTCTGGGACTAGAAGTCCAAGTAGGCACTGAGTCGCGCCGTATTTTATACTACACTTACGACCTAAAGACAGATTGCGACGTTTTAACAGAACAAAGATTTAATGTCGGCGTGTAAACCACCGTGCTTTGTAAAGTAACTGTTTGTCATCCGTTGTTAAGACACTGTATACAGTGCTTAAATTATTGCATTTGTATTGGCTCTAAATAAGCTTAGCGTGTAGGTAAGTTTTATTTCTGATGAAGGATAGGTATTTTATGTTCTGCTTTGGTTTATTTAAAACGTGTAGGTAACTACATTTTTATACTCTATGATTTTAATTAACTTTATCTTAGAAGCCCTAATAATAATTATACATATATAATTATTTTCAAGTTTCAAATCAAACACCAATAAAATCCGCCAAGTTGTCAAATCAACTGATTGTTCGTGTTACTAATAATTTAGGTATGTCTCGTGAGTTTTTTTTAAAAGATACTACTAGGGAATAAGTTATCAGATCCGTGCCGTAATCGTGCGCCTTCTTCGAAATAAAATTTGGCGGTCATCACGCAAAAAGCCTCTCTATCAAAAGCAGCTTCTTGGAATTTTGGGGTAACTGGGGTAACCTATTAGGGTTGTTATGCCGGTTCGCCGGCCTCCTTCAGTTTTCGGCCTTTACGCGTACTCGGTGCCGCAAAATTGCGAGAATATCGCTTAGAAATACTATTTCCAAATGAAATCTTTATTCAGACATTTGAAAATAATTGCTTTGTATCTGACAACAATTTTGGTCAGGTAACATCTTCGAGTGATTTTAGTGAATTTATTCAATTCGACGGGGGGCATCGGAGGTAACGCAACCTGCGGAAATTAGAAAAAAAATAGTGCCGCGCGTTTCACTCCAAGGCAAGCTTTTTGTTGTTTTTGTGAATGAATGATGTTAATAGGCATGTAATACCCTTCTAAAATAACTTATTAACATACTTTTAATATGATTATGTGAATATTTTGTACAAAACAACAATAATGTAGGGGGCCGCGATCTAACATTAAATTTTCTTCAAAACTTTGTTTTTCGGCCTAGGGGCCGATATGTGGCGTATCAAGTCTTCCACGCTTTTGTCTCTTTTATTCAATTGGTGAAATGATATATGTCACGACTCTTTCTTTTATTATTGTACCTGATGTGAAAACCCTCGCCATTAGTTTTCGGCCGTCAATTTGTTAGTATAAATTAAAAGTGAAGACCATTTTGGGGGTGGCCGAAAACCACAACATAGAAGAAACAGTACCTACCTCAGTTTTCGGCATAGTATGGAAAGCATGTGAAAATTGAATACCGGTAATAGTTTTCGGCCATAAAATTGCAAAGTTTAAAGCCAACAATAATTTTGAGTTAACGTTTTTATTTTAAAGATAACTAAGTATCATTACATATTGTACCTATGTTATTATTTATAATAATAAGGCCAGAAGCTAAGAATAAATAAGGCCAGAGCACGAGTAACAGAAGAATCGATTAGACTAGTTCAGGGAACTTACAGAGTTTTTGACCGAGTCAAACATTTTTTTTTTTTTTTATCCACTACAAGTTAGCCCTTGACTGCGATCTCACCTGATGGTAAGTGATGATGCAGTCTTAAGATGGTAGCGGGCTAACCTGTTAGGGGCATGGCAGTTAAAGTAAACCCATACCCCTATTCGGTTTCTACACGGCATCGTACCGGAACGCTAAATCGCTTGGCGGCACGTCTTTGCCGGTAGGGTGGTAACTAGCCACGGCCGAAGCCTCCCACCAGGCCAGACCAGGGAAAATTCAGAAATTATAAATTTCCAAACCCTGCCGGGGATCGAACCCGGGACCTCCGCACGTTAAGGCAACAGCGCTCAACACTGCGCCACGGAGGTCGTCAAGCCGTCAACATTATTTATTTATTTATTTATATGCACAATTATCCAAGATTGTTATTTCAAAAATAACATAAAAATAGGAACGTATTTGATAGGTTTTAAAGGTGTTGTAATTCGTGAGTAACAAAGGTTCCAAGTTTTTTATTAAGTAATATAACTTTCTTGAATTATGTTGATTATGACTTTTAATAACATTTGGATACATAATAAAACAATGATGAACTTACAAAAAGCGTTTTAATGTAATTTTAAACTTATAAATTCATTTTAAATCCATCAAAATCCAGTGGCCGAAAACAGAATACCCGATGGCCGAAAACTGAAATTTGAGGCCGAAAACTGAAATTTTAGCGTTTTTCCGGATTAAATAAAAAATAAAAATAACTAATAGCTTCAAGCGCAACACAGTTTCTAAAAAAGAAACTCCAGTATATGGGCTTTCATCTAACATAATGAGCATAGCAATATTAAGGTTGTAACATTTTTTTCTGATGTCCTAAAGTTGATGGGAGCACTAAAAGGCCGAAATCCGGCACATCGACCCTACCTATGCCTATCACCCAACCACTTCGTCATTGGCGGCTCTCTCGCCAACAATCCTACCTTCCTACCTTGGGAATGAGGATTCCCTCTCAGTTTTCCCGCATGATAGCTGTAGTAAATCGGTGTTTTAAAGTAAAATATGGTCGAAAAAAGTTAGTAAACAACGATAACAGCTTTTATACCTATCTCTCAAAATTTCGGTTAGTAGCTTTGTGCGACAATAATAATACTTACTTAGGTACCTATTAATGCGCCACACCTCCGAAGTACTTACCTAGTTTTATGGAATCTCACGATCGGACACAGAATTCTTAAATAATTTTGCAATGGGCAGATAAATAGGTATACTAGTTTTAGAGCACGCGTGAATATTAGCAATATAATTTCAAACGGTCGGCCTTGAAGAAAGCCGTTCAAACGCAAATATGCCGCCAGTATTGGCGACCGTGACTAACGACTAATGAAAGTATAAACAATAATTGAGCCGTGGATTTACTGTGTGTGGCTGAGGGATCTAGAGCGACCCCTACCATGGATTCCAGGAGATTCTTGGCGCATCCGCGTCTGTTTTTAGCGCATACATAGATCCCTCTGCCATTAGTGATAGAATGCGCATTCCAATTTAAAACTCGAAACTAAATAATTACCTACAGAATAATACTAGTAAATACCTACTACTATTAAGTAGTTGATACTAGTGTAGCCGAGCCATCAAAAAGATTACAGAGAACGCAGAATTCAGAAATCTTGGCCCGTGACAGTGGAAGCAACGACGCCTTACTACAAATATCTTGGGTTGTAATTTTGTAAAGGAATATTTTTGCAACTTTTTTGAATATCAATCTTATGAATAGGTACCTACTGTCAAAAATAAAAACACAATATTTGAACACGTGTTTAAGATTATAAGTGAGGCATAAATAGTAAAGTGATGGAAAAAAATATTATGCTAATTATAGCTGTAAGCTGTAAGTTACCTAAATAATAAACTTAATGAGTGTGACCAAATTTACACAATCGGTCTGGTATTTTATATTTAAGTATTTATTTTTCAGTGATTTATAATAATACCAACATTGGTGCACGGTAAATAGCCGCACGGTTCTCAATGCACGTCACGCAACTCTATGACCAAATATTTATATCGGTTATGACGGCATTTCGATAACATTTCAGCGATTGCCAGGTTCACTAATAACCTTGGTGGTTAGGAAAGAACATACGAGTACATTATTATTTTCATTTGAAAACGACTCTATTGACTGTTTTTACCTATAATTGGTCTCTAAAATATCGTAGGGATATTCACACAAAACCACCACCCTAGGTTATCTTACCATGATAAAACGGCGGGCAAAAACACACTATAGACAAGGTCACAACACACTACTGAACTGTATGTCTGTTTACATAACAAAAGGAGATTAGGAATGAAATAACATTTTCACGCAATTTAATCCTATGTGGTTTTTCGCAGTGCTACCCACCAAAACTGTAAAAAAAATATTTTGATAATTACACAAAAACAAACCTACTTAATTTCAAGAAGGGGGTTGATAAATTCAACAATAAAACCTCCTTAAAACAAGTTATGTCCTATGGTAGTGGTTGTTATGTACCAGCCGCATTGAAATGAAAGTAACAATGGACGTTTTATGAAACCTCTCAGTGGAAGGTAATCTAATTGCTCGACCGATGTTACACAATAACTCCGAAACTAATACTAAGCGAGTTCAGTAATCACAGTGCAGTATTGGTAATTTTTTTTTTTTACGGAATTTAGCTAGTCAAATAAACTATAAGTAGTTACTTAGTTTTGATATAATAAACTGATTCTTTATTTTTTACAAGCTGATACCAGCCATATGCAACTTTGTATGCATGGAGTTAGTTTTTTTTTTCAAAATCCCGTGGAAACTCTTTTATTTTTCAGCATAAAGCGTACCCTCTATCCGTCTCCTGAAGTGTGTGTGATAAGTCTTACAATTATAATAATTAAGAAGGTATGGATTTCAAAGTTTTCTGTTTAATTGATTATTTAAATACGACTTATTTCTATAAAACCAATAGGTAGGTAATGTTGGATTATCATTGATAAGCAACAAGTTCATTAAAACATTGAAAACATTGTAAAGTTAGATACCGCTGGTTAGCAAAACAATGTATATTAATCGATAATCAAAAAAACATACAGATAACAATAATTCGGAATGTGGTGTAAATCTATACTAATAGGTATTATAAATGCGAAGGATGAATGGATGTTTAATTGGTACTCAATCACGCCAGTTCTAGATTAAAGTCTGGAATAAAACATAGGCTACTTTTTATCCCGGAAGATTAAAGAGTTCCCGCGGGAACCAGAAATCTCAATCCACACGGACGAAAAGAATAATAGGTATGTAAGTACTAACCCAAGTTATAACAGTTGCGGCTGCATTATTAGTTAGCCCACACTGCGATGCGGTGAGTTGCGGTACGTTATAAGATCTGTCAAATATACCTACCTAATATCTGTACCAACAAAAATCTTATCAGTACATCGATGTTTTTTTTCTGGTTTTATCCACTACAAGTTAGCCCTTGACTGCTATCACACCTGATGGTAAGTGACGATGCAGTCTAAGATGGTAGCGGGCTAACCTGTTAGGGGTAAGGGTAACCCATACCCCTAATCGGTTTCGTACCGGAACGCTAGATCGCTTGGCGGCTAAGTCTCCCACCATGCCAGACCAGGGAAAATTTAGAAATTATAAATTCCCAATTTGACTCTACCGGGGATCGAACCCGGGACCTCCGCACGTTAAGACAACAGCGCTCAACACTGCGCGGTGCGCCACAGACGTGTACAATCTTAGTACCTGTTAATTGATTTTTATAATAAAGATTGCAATTAAAATCTTCCATAAAGTAGCTGCAGGTAAATTTACACAAAGACGGCAGGTTTATTTTAATAAATGATTAATTAGAGCATTATAATATTCTAGTGTTCACAAGGAAATAGGAAATGGATCATCGCAGATTAGGTACACGTAGGTCCACATAAAGCCGAACTTTCTCCGTTTGTTTTGTTGTAACGGGGCCGCGCATGCAACAATACAATAGACATAGATTGCGTACGTCATTCCTACTCATGTAACAGAAATTGTATTAACAAAGAATTTTGAACAAAAACTGGCACCCTTTCTCCGAATTTTTTAAGCTCTGCATTAACTGCGTCAAAGTTCAGTATCACGAAGAAAGAACACGTGTAATAAACTAAAGATTTTTCATAAGTAATAGATTTTCCTACAGTTATGTCGTGAGATATCGATAAGTCAACAAAGCAATGTAGTATAGTTAATTTAATATTGTTCAATGAATGACCCAGAAGTTTAATTCGTTATAATCCGCCACAGCAGACAAATCTATGTGGTACAGTGCGTGTCCTTCGCCAATAGCATGCGAACACCCACCACCCAGCAATTCGCACCGGCACAGCACCACACCACACAAATCCTCCAAATCACTCTCAACGTACGTTTCACTCCGAGACCGGAGCATCTTCAGGAGATGTTGACTCGACAATGCACGATTGCATGGTTCATTCATTGTCATGGACTTCCGCAAAGTAACGCCTGCTTCGATTCAATATTTAATATTGTTCATTTCAATAACTGTCACATCTTTACCTTCCTATCTATACTAATTATGCGAAAGTTTGGATGGATAAATGTTTTTTACTCAATCACGCCAGAATGGCTGAACGGATCTGGATGGAGATAGATAGAGAGAATAGGCTTACTTTTTATCCCGGAAATTAAACAGTTCCCGCGGGAACCAAAAAACCTAAATCCACGCGGACGAAGTCGCGGGCATCAGCTAGCCCTTTAATATATTACTTACTTATTAATGATAACCTGATAAACAAATAAAAAAGTACCTAATAGTATGGTATCAATAGCTTCACAGCACTGAAAAGGTTAGATAGGTAGGTACCTATTCAGTGCTTTACAGTAAAATATGCTCAGTGTATTTTGGCAATGCGTACCTACCTAACAACCTCGGTTGCCACTACCGCGCCGGTGGCCACCCTCTGCACGTACTGAGAAGCTCCGGGAACTCTTAAGAACATGCGCCGGACGCCTATTGGGCTCGTTCTTGGGGATATAATCCCTTTATCGACTAGGTACGGCAGCTGTCGTCTTCCCAGGGTTGCACATAGATGGAAAAAGAGCGACCAGAGTCCCCATTCCAGCCGCTCGCAACCCCGAGGTCCCTCCACCCGGGACTAATGTGCTGATGGATCAGGGCACTGGTCAGTGCCACCCTGATGCCTCCGTCTCCGAGCGGGATCGGTTCGGTCTCGGTCTCGCTCAGCGGCCTCCTTCTTGGACATGACAAGGTCACAGGAGATCACTGCCCTCCACGATTCCTTCTTCGCCAGCATTGCTGCTATAACAGATGGCGGCGACAGGTCTCTTCTATCATGCCTGCGTACTTACCTAGCAAAACAAGATAAACATGCAACGCAAAATCACAAGCGAAAGCTAAATGTATCATTAAAATAATAATCGTCAACATGGTACAGTTCGCCCGCGAGTTGAGTAAATGTATGTGTCACCATACATTTGCTCTGCATTCAACTCGTGCGCGAACTATAGGTATATAGGCTTAAAACAACCGATACATCAAACCAATTAGTCAAAGTATGCGTCCGCAACTCAATGGAGATCCGTATCAAAGTATTTTTTAAACTATTAACGGTACTCGGTTTCGTAACAGATTCCATCTAATTCCGCAACCTTCGCTCCGGCATTCAGAAAGCTCTTCGCCGGTTCATGTATCGGGTCCATTATTATTCCCCAATAACAACGGTAAGTGACCTCGTTACAGTTATACTTACTCGTAAAATGTCATGTACGAGTGTTCAAGCTGCTCTAACTGGTCCGCTGTCGTAAACAAAATGTATTTGCGGTGACCGGAAAACGTATCTCGCGCCGCGTCTTGCGAGCTACAAAAATGGCGCGTATAGTACCTACTACCTACCTACGGCGATCACAGGTTAATATTAAATAATATGCCGTTACTAATTTAAACTTAACTCTTATTATATTTAGGACTAGATGATGCCCGCGACTTCGTCCGCGTGGACTAAGTTTTTTTTTATTCCTCCGGGAACTCCTTAATTTTCCGGTTAAAATCCGGTTATCTCCTTCCCCGAGATATAACCTACCCCTGTACCAAATTTTATCAAAATCGGTTTAACAGATGGGCCGTGAAAGCGTAGGAGACAGACAGACCGATGGACAGACAGACACACTTTCGCATTTATAATATTAGTATAGATATTAGTATACATTAGGCAAGGGGTGTGACAGTTTTTATCAGCTCAGGGTTCTATGCGGTATCATATCGGAAAATCGCTTGGCGGTAGGTAGGTAGGGTACGTCTTTGCCGGTTAAGTGAAAACTCAGCAGTCAGCACGACCGTTACCTGAAACCAGAACAGACCACAGATTATATTAAAGATTTATATAAAATACTAGCTGATGCCCGCGACTTCGTCCGCGTGGATTGAGGTTTTTCGGTTCCCGCGGGAACTCTTTAATTTTCCGGGATAAAAAGTAGCCTATGTGCTATTCCAGACTATAATTTATCTCTGTGCCAAATTTCATCCAGATCCGTTCAGCCGTTGGAGCGTGATTGAGTAACAAACATCCATACATCCATACATCCATCCAAACTTTCGCATTTATAATATTTATTTGATATTTCTTAATTGCGCTAATCGGCAAATGAATCTGCAATCTCCTATTTATATGACCAGCGCCACTGTGCCTTTGAGATAGTAAACCTCTTCTTCTTTAAACTCAAAGGTCATAATATGTGTGTATAACACCTCTAGTACTTACTTAGGTACAAGGTATGCAATAAAAAGATATTGTTGAATACATAAGCGTTTGCAAAATTCACGTGACAATGTATAGGAAGTCAGGCTGTGCCATTTTAAAAATAAATAAAAACAAGTAGAACTGGTCAACTGCAGCTAAACTAGGAATACTCGTTGAACTTTCTTAGGGCAGGTCACATAAAACGACAACATGCAACTCTAGCTCTACGCTCTACTGTGAAGCGAAAACTGTTCTTGTTTAAGTATATTAAAACTTTTTGCATAGGAAATAGCGTACTGTACTTAATAAAATGCAATCTTTTTTTTTATTGTTTCAGTTGAAAAGCCTATCTGAATGCAGAAGTTATGTATGTGTCACTATACAATATAAGCATTCAACTCGCGCGAACTATACCTACTTAATACCGGAAAGATGACGTTTCTGGATAGGTACGTAAATAGTCTAAGACCATGGGCAAAAAAAGGTGGAAAATGGTTATTCTCTTCAGATTTTTAAACGCACGTCATCCTTATATTTTTGCACTAAGTACTTACCGCGGTTGGTTCTTCCACCTGAAACCTGTCGCCAAGCTTCTAATTCGCTCTGAACTGTGTGTTAAACTAGATCTAGGTTTTTTCAATCCCGGTGGGGTTTTGTTATTTGTTTATCTACTAATGCGACGCTACGCCTCATAACTTAAGAAAATACTAGAAGTTTCACTTCACTTAACTAGAAGTTTCACGTAACGTTAAAAGTAGGGGCCCTACCTACTAGCTGATGCCCGCGACTTCGTCAGTGTGAATTGAGGTTTTTTGGTTCCCGCGGGAATACTTTAATTTTCCGGGATAAAAAGTAGCTTGTGTAATTCCAGGCTATATCTATCTCTATGCCAAATTTCATCCAGATCCGTTCAGCCGTTCTGGCGTGATTGAGTAACAAACATCCATCCATCTATACATCCATCCAAACTTTCGCATTAATTATAAGATTAGATAGGTACTCATTACAAAAATTTGAAGTAATCACATCACATGAAGGTACATCGAAGATCACCTTAAAACGCAAAACGTTCACGGTGTTCTACAATAAGTAGATAACAAATTGAACAATGAGCGCGTCGCAGGCCCGAAAAGAAAATTAATTTAGGTATTGGTGTCGGTCGGCGAACCCGCGATTGTGAAACTGAGTGATTGCGCTCCGCGTAGTTTGTGTAATCCACTGGCGCTGCGCGGCACAATACGGCCCGTCGTCACCGGTGGCCCTCGGAAATCTTCACTTATGGCGAAACCATCCAATAATGTTGCACTTTAGTTACATTACTTGCCGTCTCTTAAATATGTTAGGGGTCATCCATAAAGTACGTCACACGTTTGGGGGGGGGGGGAGGGTCGACGAAGTGTGACACTGTGTGACAAGGGGTGGGAAAGGTCCTAAGTCTCGTGACGTCATTTCAAAATCTAATACATATCTTAATGATAAAATACAAAATACCAAATTAGAACTATTAACGAAAATCTGTCTGAGTCTGATTGCAGCCATGCGCTAGCCTATATATTTAAAAAAATGTCCATACTTTGCTCGAGTGTGATTTCAGAAATCCTCTCTAATGGCGATTTCACACTTGGGCAGCGAGGCAGAATTGTGAGCAGAATACTACTACTACAGTGTCAACGCGCGTTCACATGGCAATATAATAATTTTAACTTAAAAATAAAAAGTTATACCTACCTACCCAGGTTCTAGGTACCTAAGATTGCTTCAAAATTTTCTTTTTTATTATGCATTATAAGTAAATAATTGTAGGTTGGTAATAATAAATATAATTTTATGATTAGTTAGTAGTAGGTATTCACATCATTTTATGGACTGATAGATGTTGGGGACCCCCACTTGAGGTCCCAAACTCCCAACCTACCGAAAGCGAGTCGCAGGAAGCCGCTGGATCGGTGGCGCAAAACGATGTCTAGAAACCGACATCGGCTAAGAACAGATTATCAAGTATCAATCAATCTATGCTTAAGACCGGGATCGATCAATACTTGAGAACGTGTGATCAGCTGATGTCGGCTTACTTATTAACTTTGTCTATTAGACGATGACGATCACTATTTTAATACGTTTTTAGTTTTTACCAACGACTCCAAAATATGTATTGTAAAATGCTGGTATAGAAATATCACTACAAAATTAATTTAGCTGTTGAATTTAAAATAATGATATTTAAAACAAGGTGTCTTGATTTCAAAATAAGATCGATTTTCAATAATCTCACGGTTCCACGCTTTATATAAATATCGCTACTATCAGAAAACAATTACAAAAATCTCCGAGCAGACCATACAGTCGGTAATTGGAAGATGAGATCTCGAGGAACGCAGCCCGCGGCGGCATGAATGAAAGCCGCTCTCTGGCATTGCATTACGCTGCCGCCATGCCCAAAAACTATCCAGCACTGAACTCAAATTACGCATTCCATTGCTGCGTGAACAAGCGACCCTCTAAACATAGACTGTTCAAAACGAGTAATGGATAGCAGTAAAGAGTAAGATGCCGATATCAATAAATTCCACGGCGTGAACCTTTAAGGATATCGACATCCGCCAAACGAGTTTTTCCAGTCCGTATCATCGCAATATCACGGTTATTATTAAAACGCTGCGGTCGCGACAGGTAAGTAAAACATTTATCATGATATGTTTACTTAATCAAGTGTATTTAGTAGGCACGAAGATTAGGTGTGAAATAAAGTGTCAATAGCGCTGTGGTTTTACCGCAAATTCAAAATAAACAGTTGTTAGGAATTAATTAGCGACAATAATAAGTATTAGGCGGCGTAGTTAGACGATAGATACGTCAAGTACCTATATAGGTAGTATATAGGTAGTAGGTACATATACTTAGGTATACTTATTTGCTATGATTTAGTATCTACTAGCTGATGCCCGCGACTTCGTCCGCGTGGATTGAGTTTTATTGGTTCCCGCGGGAACTCTTTAATTTTCCGGGATAAAAAGTAGCCTATGTGCTATTCCAGACTATAATCTATCTTTGTGCCAAATTTTATCCAGATCCGTTCAGCCGTTGTGGCGTAATTGAGTAACAAACATACATCCATACATCCATCCAAACTTTCGTTGAAGTAATAATAGAAGTACTAGCTGATGCCCGCGACTTCGTCCGCGTGGATCGAGGTTTTTCGGTTCCCGCGGGAACGCCTTAATTTTCCGGGATAAAAAGTAGCCTATGTGCTATTCCAGACTATAATCTATCTCTGTGCCAAATTTCATCCAGATCCGTTCATCCGTTGGAGCGTGATTGAGTAACAAACATACATCCATACATCCAAACTTTCGCATTTATAATATTTATATTTGACACTCTCCTTCTAGTTTATAATTAGGTACCTAATGCCGTTTTAATTTGTTACTTCTTCCTCGTGAAAATTGCAATTAAAAGCCCAGAGTTGGAAGGTAAACAATTTTTATATAAAATTATATACTTACTACCTGATGCCCGCGACTTCGTCCGCGTGGATTGAGGTTTCTTGGTTCCCGCGGAAACTCTTTAATTTTCCGGGATAAAAAAATAGCCTATGAGTTATGACAAACGCCATAAGGTTACAAAAGGAGAAAAGTACGGCCGTTAAGTTTTCTTAAATTTTCTAATGTTCCGCGCAACTTTCTTAGTTTTTTCTTTAATAAGAACCTTCTCCTTACAATAACAAACACAACAAAAAAAGAATTAGCGAATTGGTCCAGCCGTTCACGCGTGATGCCGTGACATAGGGATTCATTTATCTAAATAATGTATAATATTTAGAAAGTCACCGGTAAACTTTGGCATCAATCCGCCTGATTCTGATTACATGTCCCGTGGTTGGTACGGCTCAAAACTAGAAACTAAACATGGCCTCACGTTTAGTAAAATATGTTCCTTTCAAAATATACTACTCGGTGTTTCAAATAAACGAATTTGTTATTTCGACTCGAAAACAAAAGCTCTCATAACGCCTAATCTCATCGAACGTTAATTTTAAGAAATGATATTTTAAGACAATAAAATTTCCTCCGTACCGTAATTTTACTAATTGTACTAAACTTTTGCAGTTACTTAAATAAATATTTATTTACTAGCTGATGCTCGTGACTTCGTCCGCGTGGAATAAGTTTTTTCAATTCCCACGGGAACTCCTTAATTTTCCAGGATAAAAAGTAGCCTATGTCACTTTCCAGGTCCTTGACTATACCCATGCAAAAAATCACGTCGATCCGTTGCTCCGTTACAGCGTGATTGAAGGACAAACAAACACACTTTCGCATTTATAATATTGATTGATTGCTGGTTCACAAACGCACTAGTAAATGATTTTATTTGATTAAAATATATTTTAAATTTGAATTAAATAGTTCGAAGCTCAGATTTTCCCGTAGTCTCCATTTTGCTTGCAAAAAATCCGCGCTAACCGTCGTGAATTACGTTTTGTCCGCCAGACATTTTTAAAGTGAAACTTCTTAGAATCGTTGTGATTTGAAAATTCGATGAAACGGATGTTGTCGCCACAGTACAAGTGGCGCCACCGGACGAACGTGACATACAAAGCGTTCCATTTTTGTAATTTTGCTATTTAATTGTTTAAAAGTAGCAGTATAAAGTTTGATATGTTAATTGCTTTTTATGTTTTATTTTAATCTGCCTCTGGTTAATACAGGTTGTTATTAACGAAAAAGGAAACGGAAAAGCGCCACCAAAAAGAGACAAACATTTTCATAATAGGATTTAGCCTGCGAGTGAATGAGATAATATCTCATTATCTCGTAGGCTACTTTTCTGAAGTTTCACTTCTGCCGTGTGTGAATTGCACACACACACTTTTTTTTGTTTTTTTTTCTCAGTGTTTTACTCTTATTCCAGAGCTTATCCCCGAGTTCTGCATTTTTATGAACTACTAGCAGATGCCCGCGACTTCGTCCGCGTGAAATATTTTTTTCACGGTCCACGGGAACTCCCTAATTTTTTGGGTTAATATATAATATATAGCCTATGACACTCACAGATAATGTGGCTTTCTATTGGTACCAGAATTTTCAAAATCGGTTCAGTAGATCCAGAGATTACCCCCTACAACCTCACAAACTTTACCTCTAAAATTAGTATAGATAACCATCTTTAACTTGTAACGTCAAAATGTTTATGAAAACTCGTGGGCTCGTGGGAGTAAAAGGGGGCCGCGCGTCGTAGCTGCGTAGCAAGCGTAGGGCCCTGACGTCACGAGACGACGCCTACGCCCGCTACGCAACGTGTAGGCCGCTGTGTTCATTTCATTAGACTGTCATTGAATTGACTAAGGTCACGAAAGAAATAGTAATGAGTAGAGGAAAGGTTATAAAACGCTAAACGAGCAGGGCTAGCATGCGCACAATGAGTAAAATTATGTCAACCCGTTACCTCTATTCCGAAGCTAACATGGTTACTGGTTTCGTTATGTCAAAAGTAGAGATTGAAAAAACTAGAAGTTTAATTCGCTATAATCCGCCACAGAAGGTAAATCTATGTGGTACAGTGCGTATCTTGTGCTTCCAGCCCGCGATATCACCATACCACATAAATCCTCCAAGATACTCTCAACGTACGTTTCACTCCGACACCGGAGCATCTTCAGGAGATGTTGAGTCTACAATGCACGATTGTGAATTCACAATATAGAATATAGCGAATTAAACTTCTAGTTTTTTCATTGTCATGGACTTCCGCAAAGTAAAGCCTGCTTCTATTCAATAAAAGTAGAGATAAAAGTAATATCTGTGGTATTTTTCTCTACGAACCCTTACATGCAGACTATTTTTTTCTTCTAATAAATCGCATTTTGTGCATGTTAGGGTAAATGAAAAATTTGCCAGCAACGACAGCATCTCTCTCTCACGTCCCGAGATATCTCGTTGTGCGCATGCTAAGCCTGCTGGTCTTATATTCTGTCGCTTGCGATTGTTAAGCAATATTGATCCGAGTCGGGAGCTAGATGGGTGACCTATTTTGGAGGTTATTTTTATATCTACAACAAGTCTGCCCTTGACTGCGATCTCACCTCGTGGTAAGTGATGATGTAGCCTAAGACGGTAGCGAGCTTAACTGTTAGGGGCATGACAGTTATATTAAACCCATGCCTGTAATTTGTACACGGCATCGTACTGGAACGCTAAATCGCTTGGCTTTACGTTTTTGCCGGTAGGGTAATATACAAAACCTAGGTGGTAGATTCATTCGACTATTCATAAGCACTTGTAAAAAGTCTATTTTTTTAGCTCCCCACAGGACAGTATAATAACTTAAACTATTGTATTTCATTTATATACTTACCTACGTAATGTAATATATTATTGTTTAAAAAATAAAAAGAGCAACTGCTGAGTTTCTTGCCGGCTCTTCTCAGCAGAATTGTTTTTCCGAATCGGTTGTAGAGTCAAAACATAACGTAACATAAGAGACACCTGTATGTCCTACATGTTTTAAATAAATGAATTGAATTGAATTGAATTGAATTGAATTGAATTGAATTGAATTGAATTGAATTAGGAATTTAAATAACAGGTAGGCTACAATCTTAATCGTGTCGTATCTAGAAGGATCTGCCCCCCTATTACGTAAGAATTGTCCATCAAACGTTAAAGATTTTTGTCAAAGTAAAATAAACCATAACTGCATTGAATTAGAGCTCAATTTCGTCTGCCCATTCTTATACGTTTAGGTATGTACGATACCCTAAACGTATAAGAATGGGCAGACGAAATTGAGCTCTAATTCAATGCTGTCATTGTTTATTTTACTTTGACAAAAATCTTTAACGTTTGATGGACAATTCTTACATGATTGGGGCCCTGGATCTGCCAACTAACCGTATTCTTTTCCCAATGAACCCCTACCATAATGCGAATAGGTCACGAGTCACGACCCTCAGCAATGAGAAATACGACGCAGAGAGAGAGACGCATATTATGTTTTTAAAAGTGTCTTACGAGTATATAAGTCTCAGAACAGGAAAAAATGTTTTAAACATTTAACTCATTTTGATAAACGCGTAATCATGAACAGTTAACTTTTGTCAAAATCCAATCCACAGCGTACAGAATCGACTCGGTAAAGTATAAATTGTTTTTTTTTCTCGAAAGCTTTTTTATTTATGACCACAAAAAGTAATAAAGTAGCGAGCAAGTGCGCGCTTTATTAAACTCGGCCGTATGCCACGATGCATTCCGCTCACAAAACCTGTCTGAACGGTACCCTTAGTACAAGATTGCGCATCTCTACAACGTTGATAGATTTCGAACATCGAATCAGAACTCGGAGTAAAATCCATACTATCCATACTAATATTATAAATGCGAAAGTGTGTCTGTCTGTCTGTCTGCTACGCTTTCACAGCCCATCTGTTCAACGCATTTAGACGAAATTCGGTATAGTAGTACTTAGGTTGCATCCCGGGGAAGAACACTTACTTTTTATCCCGGAAAATTAAAGAGATCCCGCGGTAATTAAAAACCTTAATCCACGCGGACAAAGTCGCGGGCATCATCTAGTTATCTATAATGCAGACTTCAACATGTGAATGCTTGTTCTGGAATAGAAGAGAAAGCACGTTCTCTTCCAGAAAGTGCGTTGCGTGCATGGTAGCAGTGTATTTAATTTTATGGTAGCATACAGCTTTTCTGCTAATTGTTCTGAAATCGGCATAATATTTTGAAGACAGTTATTTAGTAGGTACCTTTATGTTTTACAATCTTTCTACTCAAGGGCGCCTGGCTGTTGATATATCGACGAACTCAAGCTTTACAAAATTAGAAAATTTTGGTAACTCCATTTCATAATCATGATGATGTTTTGATACCTACTTGAAATCTATCAACTTTGTCGTGATGAGGAAATTCGCACTAATGCTTTAAAGGTGAAATCAAATGCTGAAATGTAGAATAGGGACGGTTCTTCTTAGCATTGTCTTATACATTATCCTCGCCTCAACTTGACCGTGTAATATTTGTAAAATAAAATCGCGCATGCTGTCGGTGCAACGCACACCTAAAAAGTAGAGTGGAGTCAAGGAGCACCGTATTATATTTTGTTAACTCGAATCTTAATTTTCTTCGGCATAGCGACGACGCGACGTTTGGTTTCCACTACGTTTTTTTGGTTGGTTGGTTACGTTGGTTGGTTTTGACGACCTCCCTGGCGCAGTGTTGAGCGCTGTGGTCTTAACGTGGGAGGACCCGGGTTCGATTCCCGGCAGGGTCAATTTGGGAATTTATTATTTCTGAATTTTCCCTGGTCTGGCCTGGTGGGAGGCTTCGGCAGTGGCTAGTTACCACCCTACCAGCAAATACGTACCGCCAAGCGATTTAGCGTTCCGGTACGATGCCATGTTGAAACCGACTAGTGGTATGTGTTTAATATAACTGCCATTCCCCTTACCGGGTTAGCCCGCTACCATCTTCACTTACCATCAGGTGAGATCACCGTCAAAGGCTAACTTATAGTGGATCACAAATGACCAAATTTCATTCTGGCTGTTTGCGTTGCGCCTAAGTGGGCGTGATCTATGTAAATCGTACTCGTAAATGCCTACACGCACTGCGCTTTCGAGATGATATCAAGGATGATGTAAACACCGGCAGTTGGCAGCTGGCACTGTATAGGAATGACATTCATTACCCTTGTTTCTTTAGACCGCAATTATGATATTACGTAGACACATGAAGAGAAATCTTAATGCAGAAAATCTGTAGATACTTACACGTAGGGTATTTTTATATCAAATTAAAAGACCCCCTCTTCGCTATGTAGTGTAAGTTTTTTTTTTCTATAACGAGCTAACCATGACAGCGCATTGCGATATCAATGTAACCTGGGGGCTGACCATTGTCTTTTAAAATAGTGGGTATTATTTTAATCTTGTTGACGCTCTTGTTTCAGAATTATTATAACCCCTAAGTTGTTTTTCATTTTGTCCCCCTTCGGGACAGGCAAAGATCCAAGACCTTATAACCCTTATTTTAGAAGCGTCAAGGTAGGTACGTCAATTTTAAAATAATAGCGATGATAGTAAACCTCTTGGACGTCTCTGTGGCAGTTGTTACTTTGACTAATTATGCATAAGTTTCTATGAAGGATCGTATCGGAACGTAGTAGCATAGTACAATAAGAATAGTAGGCTAACTAAGGCCGATCGGCGAGTTAATTACCTACTCCTGCGTTGACGCCTAGGGTTGTCACTTTCAGCGTAGTCTAAGTAGTACGGCGAATTACATACCTTCGTATTACGTACAAAACATCTCACATAACACCCCTGAAGTAGAAGTATTATTTTTATATTCAAATGAAAACTTACTCCCCTCCCCTATTCCATAACTTAAATAAGTAAAAGATTTTTCTGTAAAAATTGATATTATTCTCCAAAATCTAAATCCATACTATCTAAATCCATACTAATATTATAAATGCGAAAGTGTGTCTGTCTGTCTGTCTGTCTGTCTGCTACGCTTTCACGGCCCATCTATTCAACCGATTTTGATTAAATTTGGTAAGTATAGCGGTAGGTTACATCCCGGGGAAGGACATAGGCTACTTTTTATCCCGGAAAATTAAGGAGTTCCCCCGGGATTAAAAAAATCCTAATCCACGCGGACGAAGTCGCGGGCATCATCTAGTTATTAAATATATTAATAGGTACCTTAGTACATCCAGACACGGATCCTGGGCTAGCACACATAGGAAGTAGGAACCTACCGACACATAATTTTATATTACAAAAATTTTTAGGTACTTACGTTTCTTGTTCAGTAGGTATATTGAAGAATGATAACCGGTTTGTTGGAGTCGTTATTGAGACACCCGAAGACACCACAATAAATTTTGGCTTTTTTTGAAGTCATAATTGTTATTAATAGGTAGGTTACTACTTTTATTGAAAAATTAAACAAACAAAAAAGAGCGAGCGTGCGACGTAATACCATGTAATACGCAATTGCGCGCGATTAGCACGGCGGCGCGGCCCGTACCATCCCGTACTGCCGGCCGATTTAAGCCGGTTACGACTATGCGAATGTGTGCGTGAAACTTCCGTGCGTACACTGCGCCCGCTGCTCACGCATACATTCAAACCGGCGGCGGCCACTTTGTATGAAGTTAACCTACTATTCTTATTGTACTATGGTAGTAGGTATATCATTGTAATGCGCAGGCCAAGTAGCCTGCTAGCCTGAGCAATCGTCGAAATCTCCCAGCCGACCAGACCAAAGCCTATTTAGGAATAACTAATTTCTAAATATTATTATCTATATATATCGAAAATTATATTACAATATATATACCTATCGTAAATATAAGACAATTTAACCTAATTAACGCAATTTTTTATTGCAAATCAAAACACTGAATTATATTCATAAAATAAACAAAAGCGTGCCTATCTCTCAGTTCGATTTCACCGCTGTGCGTTTCGATGTCAGTTACTAAAGCCAGAACACACCTTTTTTTTTGATAACGGAGGGGAAATCTTCTATAGATACCCGACCCCATAGGATCGGGTTATGTGGGATTTTTACCCACTAAAACCCCCTCGGTTACCGTCCTCAGCTCATAATGAAGGGCCCCGGGAACTCTTAAAGAACTTACGCCGGTGGAAGCCAGAACACACCAAACTTACAAAAGCAGTGTAACAACAATAGCACGGCAACACGTTATACCGAATACGAGTGCTATGAAGCACGAGACCGGCGACGTTGCGCGAATGCGGTAGCGTGGTTCTATCAAGGGCCTTTAAAGTTTACTGCAGTAACTGGATTTTATAGAAAATGTTTAATTCCAAGCTTAAATAATAGTCCCTTCTAATTGAATCTAACATAGATGTTATGAAGAGAATAAATAAAATGTTAGTAAATTCTTCAGAGATTTAATTTCCGATCGCCATTATTAATTATTAGCAGTTATTTCTCATAGAGTTACTCTTAAGTTCGACTGACATTGCGCTGAGCAGCTAGAAGTGAAGTGATCACTGCAGGCATTGGAGCCTTAATCCTGAAGTCGCGCATCACTCGTTTCATGTGCTGCTATTTGGCCAGTTTCATCAAGTTATTTTAGGTAGGTATTATATATCACAAAACGTAAACGCATTAGCATGCATCAAAGCACAAAAAGAATAAGCGCTTGTTCAATAAGTAGGTACGACGTTCTCACGGGTAGCACGTAGTCACTTAGCGCACTGTGTGTGTCTCAAGCTTTAAAGTTGCAGTCTAGATACTTGCCGACCGCCGGCTCACAGCATATTATATTTATATTATTAGCGTAATCTACATACGAACGTAGGAACTAGGAATGTACCGTACACATCTTTGTCATGCGATATAAATAAGAACAGCTGTACCTACAATACCTAAATTACTGCTTTGCACTAAGCATCTCGCTGTTTAATTTTCCTTCAATGAATTTTTCAGGGTTCATGTCGTTTATCCATGTAAATATGTAAGTATGCATATTTAATTTATGGAACTAAGGTACTATTTTTCCGGAACAAAAAGTAACCTAGATGACTTCTTGTCTTTACCTGGTAGTCTACATATAAATAGCTTACAATAATTTTAAAACATGTTCACATAGCCATAACGTAGTCGATTCGGTTAAATAGGTACATGTTCGATACAAAACTTTACCATAATGTTTGACAAATTCCCAAGAACTTATAATCTCGAAGCTTATTTCCGGGCGTTGACCCATCACCGACCCGGACATAAATCTTCGTGCGCTCATATTATTGCAAAGAATTTAACAAACACGAACTTCTTAAATAGGCACATCGAATCATTTATTATTTATTGCGCCAGTATTAATTTGCAAGTGCTTCAACTTTTAGATTTACAAAAATTATTTTTTTAACTGCTTATTTATTGGTTTGTTAGATAATAGTCTGTAGTTTACCTACGCTCTTCTTAAAATTCTTATTATGAAACAAAAAATAGTGGCTGGCATAGAATTATTCACGCACATCTCTAATATTAAAAAAAATATATTAAAGCACCGAAAGACGACATGAGTCACAACTAGTAACCCCCAGGAATTGGTGTTAATCATCGTTATATATGTAGGTACTAGATGAGCCCTTTCATAGAAAAAATTGGGCGTCCGACCTGTGGAGCGCGCTCCACATCTGTATAAGCCTGTCCTTGTCCCCGCCATAGCGCTGTCCCGCTTTTCAGACTAGATAGCGTTAGTAAAATACGCCCACATTCTTTGTTTGACAGGGCCCGTCTATGTAAATAATTGAGGTCGTTAATGTTAAATGTTAATATGTGCGTCAAAATACGTGCAATTTTGAGTGGATGGTAAATATTGACACAAAGTTGTGCAGTAATTATAAGTTCTTACAGCAATAAATCTCTGTGTAAACTGCGTTGGCGCGACGAAGTCACTTGGCTGAACGCTGGCTAATCATTGCTTAAATCGCTAAGCTCCTTTCAACGAGTTGTATGTGAATGTGAGCCACTTAAAGCGCGACTTATGTAGGTACAAGTACGTGAAATGTACCCGTCTTATTCCGGAGGAAAGTATTTATTTGAACCAGATAAACATAAAAATTGTTTTGTATGTACATATATATGCCAAATTACAGCTTTCTAGTACTAAAAGCCTCTGAGCTAGTATGTCACGGACGGGCATGGCAAAAATATAAGGGTTCGTAAACTAACAAACTTTTTTCTAGACCTTCCCCCCAATCATGTAAGGATGACCGATGAAATCGTTAAAAATCTGCGGCGAAGTAAATAAACCATAACTACATTAAATTAGAGCTCAATTTCGTGTACCCATTCTTATACGTTTAGGTATGTACGATACTCAAACGTATAAGAATGGATACGCGAAATTGAGCTCTAATTCAATGCACTTATGGTTTATTTTACTTTGACGAAAATCTTAAACGTTTAATCGGACATTCTTACATGATTGGGGCCCTTATGGACATTTTTACATAAATGGTTAATTGGAATCGATTTTCAGCCCGAATCCTATTTTTAATTTGGTGGCGCATAATAACTATTTAGCACAAGTATCTGCTTAAAACTACAAGGTAGATATTCGTAGCCACTATTACGTGCATCGATGCTTTTTCTCGGATCAACAAAGTCTGCACACAGAAATGGTGCCTTAAAATCTGTATGAATGAACACGGAGGTGGTCTAATAGGTACATAAAATTAGCATTAAATCGCTTGATACTACCCACTACCACATAAATCTAATAGAAACTAATTAATTTATTGTATATTGACTTTACTGTCAAAACAAAAGATCTTTATCACAACACGGTCCTATACCTATCTACAAATAGCTCCTAATCTGTGTAAGTTTAGTTTAGTTTTATTGAAGCGAATACCTATTATAAATTCGAAAGTTTGTCTGTCTTCATGGTCCACCAGTTAAACCTATTTTGACGCGAAATATCTGCATCCCGGAGACGGTGAATCCAAGAGTTCCCATAGGATTTAAAAAAAACTTAAATCTACGCAAAGAAACTCGCGGGCGTCATCATAGTATGCTAATATGGCTAGTAATGCGGTAATGCCTTCCGATTGTTTTATATGTATATCAGGTAGCTACATGTCAAGTTTGGCACTGGCACTATTCCTTATATGGCCGGGTGTCAACGCGGTAGCTTTTTGACTTTAAAATAATAAATACATCGTTACCAAAATTGGTATGATGCATTACGGATTCACTTAACGTCACCCTTGGACCGTACGAGTTCGGATCCGGTTCTCTGTCGAAATGAGAACATTAAGAGGAATAAGATCGCGCATTTCGACGGGTGTATAAACCTTAGATCGACGCGACCGTTCTTTAGGATGCCTTACCCCAAATTGATCAAGTGATCAATTCGAATGGGCAAAAATGGGTACGACATAAACTTGCAATCATCGAGATAATAACTTGCAATGGTAACACGTTCTACTACGTTAAAGTGACAGGTACTGTGTAACGATCGCAATCACCTCTGAGGCCCAATTGTCTAAAGCCAATCGTATTCATTTGACAGCTCATAAGTCATAACGTATAACTCGAACTTTTTAAGGAGTACATACATGCGTTTTAACGTGCAAGCATCTATGACCTCCTTCAACAGGTCGATTTATATGTTTGACAGACGATTACGATTACGATTTCCTTACACAATCGGGGGGCTGATTGGCTAACACTCGTACGTTACTGGCCCACATCCATATCGTAGGAAAATTAGGAATTCAGCCAGTCACAACAATAGAGACTGTTGCAATTATTATTGCTGCAGTTTTTCTGTAATCGGCAGGCAGAAGGGTTGTGCCACTACATTGATGCTCAAAGGTATAATCAAAGTAAAGCCGTACCGATGTAACTGTGAAGCAGGCAGGCATTTGTCGAGCTTGCCGTGTCAATAAACTTGATTCGAAAGTGGAAGACGCTCCGACTTACATAAGCAAGTAACAATGTGAGCCACGACGAACTGTACGCATAGATTACGTTACGTAGACGCGATAATGCTTTAAGGGCGCCTTCAAATTTGCCGCAAAGCGTAGCGCGGCCGCAGCGCGGCTGCAGCGCTGCGGCCGCGCTCCTGTCGCGAGGTTCGAACATCATAGGGTTGTACCTATATTTATTTTCACGATGGACTCTGACGAAGAAACACTGCTCTGTGTTATTATTAATACGAAACAACGAAAATATAAAGTAGTTGTGTTAATAATACATAATATTATACTTACATGCTTCATTTTTTTTCACTTGGAGTCTTGTTTGTGAAATCTATACTTATAATAAAACTGTAACAGGTCAAATTCTGTAAGTACATTGAAGATATTTTGAAAATTTTTTTTGGAAGGCACTCATTATTCGATACTGAAGCCAAATCTGTAATTTTTTTCATTTTTGTCTGTCTGTCTGTCTGTCTGTCTGTCTGTCTGTCTGTCTGTATCTTGGCCGCGCATCATGCCGAAACTACTGAATGAATTCAAACGAAACTTGGCACGATTTGAGCCCATACTACAGGTGGTAGGACATAGGATACTTTTTATCCCGAAATTCTACCCCCGAAGGGGTGAAATAGGGGTTGAAAGTTTGTATGAAAGTCCTTAATTTCTCAAGTTATAGCCATGAAACTTGATATTTGAGCTGCGGGTTAAAAATGAAAACATATGTGTTTCACAGTCTTTCAAAATTCCACCCCCGAAGGGGTGAAATAGGGGTTGAGAATTTGTATGAAAATCCTTAATTTCTCAAGTTATAGCCATGAAACTTGATATATGAGCTGCGGGTTGAAAATGAAAACATATGTGTTTCACAGTTTTTCAAAATTCCACCCCCGAAGGGGTGAAATAGGGGCTGAGAGTTTGTATGAAAATCCTTAATTTCTTAAGTTATAGCCATGAAACAGCATAAAAGCGGCTTTCGTTTACCTAAATATGAAAAAGTACGTGTTTCACCATTATAGAGGGATTATACCGTGGGATAGTAATATAGGCTACTTTTTATCCTGGAAAATTAACTGAAAAACTTATTCCACGTGGACGAAGTCGCGGGCATCAGCTATAAAGAATATACATACATACATACATACATAGGCTACTTTTTATCCCGGAAAATTAATGAGTTCCCGCGGGAATCGAAAAAACTTAGTCCACGCGGACGAAGTCGCGGGCATCAGCTATTGTTAATAAATTTAATGCATATTTATTCCCAAGCCTTTTTCTTTTCGATTTTATTGCTGTACTTGTCGGACTTCGAATCCCATATTGCTGGACGACTCTCTCAACCTCATCGATAAATTCTTCTACCTGATTTTCGTTCATGTTTAGACTTGAACAAAGATACGTGCACAGTCCCGTCACTAGTCGATCGATGAACTGATGCGCGGCCGCAGCGCGGGTGCAGCGCTGCAGTCGCGTGTTTTTTATTTATATGGATTTACAAAGCAGCGCGACCGCAGCGCTGCAGCCGCGCTGCTTCCGCGCGGCACTTTGCGGCAAATTTGAAGGCGCCCTAAGTTGTTTAATTATAAGTAGGTAGTAGGTACCTACTTTAAAAATATTAGGTTTACCTAAAATCCATACCTACTTCCATACTCATATTATAAATGCGAAAGTGTTTCTGTCAACAGACATGTCTCTGTAAAAATATAAGCCTGTACTAGGTAGGGGAGCTTTTAAGCTAAGTTTATATTTATTCTAGGCTAGGACATATCCAAGCCTAGAAAAATATAGGCTAAGCTGTTAGGCTCAGAAATATTCCATAAGGTACAATTAATTACTCCATTTTAATAAATTAAACCGATAAAGGTTATTTATTTTAAAAGCATTAGAAAAAAACCGGCAAAGTACCTACGAGTCGGACTCGCGCACCGAGGCCAGGGTTCCGTAGTACAAACCTGTAGGCAAATAACAAAAATGTATGCTTTTCGCAATTTTTCCTATAACTGTGCTATAAATTTCAAGATTCTGAGTTCACGGGAAGTACCCTGTAGGTTTTGATTCCCTTGCGAGTGTCGAAATTTTGCAGCATAAACGGCTGTATCTTTTGATTGCTTTGGCTTAGAAGCTTGATTTTTTCACAGCTCCTAGGGACAGTAGACCTGAGTATTTGATATGAATTTCAGCTTGATACCTCCATGCGTTCCTGAGAAGAAGGGTCTTGACAGACAGACAGACGGACAACAAAGTGATCCTATAAGGGTTCCGTTTTTTCCTTTTGATGTACAGAACCCTAAAAATGTCAGAAAGTATGAAGTCTTAAAAAATATGAATATTCATACAATTGTCGCCTTTTATTTGTTTAGCACGCAAGCCAATTTATTTCTAGTCAGTGACCTTTTATATTTATCCCATGTCAGTTTGTTTATTTATAAATTATGATCGAATAATGCAAATGATGCCTTGTAGCGTGTCTGTATATCTACAACGAATCTACATAGGAGAGCCGAGCCGTTCAAGTCTAAACTCGGCCACGAATCGCGGCGGTAGTCCAGTTATTTGCAAAACCGCTATTTATAGCAATCCCATAAAGCGAGCCGGTGTTAAAATGAAAATGAAAATGAAAATGAAAATGATTTATTTCATGTAGGACCACTGGTGTCACTTATGATAAGTCGTAAGAATCTACCACCGGTTCGGAAAGCTGATTCTACTGAGAAGAACCGGCAAGAAACTCAGCAGTTGCTCTTTTCAAAATCAGAAAAATGTAACAATTTGTATATACATACTTAATATAAAATGCATACGCTACGTTACAAGTAGGTATTACACTGACTTGTGGGTTGCTGGATGCGAAGCCGGTTGCTTCCATGCAACTTTGTCATCGAGAAAATCATCTATAGGTACTATAATACCCTCGACATAACAGATGCTGTTTAACACAGTCTTTAAATTTATGTAATGGCAACTCCAGAAACTCTTTTGGTACCATGTTATAAAAGCGTAGGTATACTCGACCCCACAAAGGATTTCTGCACCTTGCGCACGCGATATGACGCTGTTACAAGCTTATGGCGGTTTCTAGTACATCGATTGTGAGTATCACTTATTTGCTTATAAAGATTAATGTTCTGCCTAACAAAGATTATATTATTGTATATGTATTGTGAAGGCACCGTAAGAACACCAATCTCTTTGAATTTTTCACGAAGTGATACGCGTGATCCGAGTTTATAAATAGAACGGATGGCTCTTTTCTGCAATACAAAAATTGATTGGATATCAGCTGCTCTGCCCCACAATAAAATGCCGTACGACATAACACTGTGGAAGTAAGCAAAGTAGACAAGCCTAGCCGTTTCAATATCGGTAAACTGTCTAATTTTCCTGACAGCAAAAGCAGCCGAGCTAAGTTTTCGCGCTAGTGACTCTATATGAGCGCCCCATTGAAGCTTATTATCCAAGGTCACCCCCAAAAAAACTGTGGAGTTCTCCATTTTTAGTGTTTCTCCATTTATCATTATAGTTTTATCAATATTCTTTACATTAGGTAGAACAAACTCTAAGCACTTGGTTTTCTTAGCATTCAATAACAAATTATTGACAGTAAACCAGTGTGATACGTGTGATATTGCATTGTTTACATCGTCAAAATTGTCCTTGCTTCTATCCACTTTAAAAATAAGTGATGTGTCGTCAGCAAACAATACAATGTCACAGACATTGTTGGCATGGTATGGTAAATCATTTATATACACCAAAAATAGAAAAGGACCCAAGATCGAGCCTTGTGGGACACCCATTAATGCAGTTGAGCCCTCTGACTTCACGTGGTTTACGCATACCCTCTGAGTTCTATCGTTTAGGTAAGAAGCAATGAGATCGAGTGCAACATTTCTGATGCCATAGTGGCTTAATTTCAACAATAAAGTTTTGTGATCAACACAATCAAATGCCTTGGACAGATCACAGAAGACACCAATAGCATTCTGTGAATGCTCCCAGGCATCGTATATATGTTTCAAAAGTTTTGCGCCCGCATCGGTTGTATTACGACCTTTAGTGAAGCCGTACTGCTCGGGATGCAGTAAGTTATTTGTGTTAAAATGATTTATTAGTTGGCTTAAAATAATTTTTTCAAAAACCTTACTTAGAGTTGGTAAAATTGAAATAGGTCTGTAATTATTAAGGTCGTTTTTATTTCCTGATTTAAATAAAGGAATGAGTTTACCATGTTTCATTAAACTCGGGAAGGTGCCTAAGTCTACACAATCGTTAAAAATTACAGCTAAGTAAGGGGCAATGTCGCTTATTATGTTAGATATGACTTTCACAGACATACCCCATAGGTCACCAGTATTTTTTAATTTTAATAACTTAAAGTTTTTCAAAATATCTATAGCAGTGATGTGTCTAAATTCAAATGAAACATTGCACTCTTTTACATTGTCTTTTAATATACTCTGAGCGGCGGTGGGTGAGGAATTTAGTGAGTCGGTCAACAAAATAGGAACATCCTGGAAAAACTTTTCGAAAGTTTTGGCAACCTCTTTATCAGATGTTATTTTATTATTATCAATAACAATCTCGTAGTTGACATCACGAGATTTAGTTTTACCAGATTCGTCATTTACTATGTTCCAAGTGGTTTTTATTTTGTTATCCGACTTCACAATTCTCTCTTTAATATGTAGTGCCTTAGCATGAATACAAACATTTTTGAAAGTCTTTGAGTAGGTTTTCACGCGTTCAACAAAACTGGGGGACCGGTTGTATTGTTTTTCATCGTATAACTCGTACAACTTGTCCCTACTTTTGTAAATACCTACAGTAGCCCAATCACTGAACTTTAAGTTAGAACGTTAGACACACTTACCTGTGTCAAATAGTATAACATACTAATATTATAAATGCGAATGTGTGTTTGTTTGTTGGTTTGTCCTTCCATCACACCGTAAAGGAGCAACGGATCGACGCGATTTTTGGCATGAATATAGTTGAGGACGGAGAGTGACATAGGCTACTTTTTGTCAGGGAAAATTAAGAAGTTCCCGCAGCAATAAAAAAAATTACTTAACCCACGCGGACGAAGTCGCGGGCATCAGCTACTTATTCTATATAGAGACGCTGCAGTTTAAGCTTCTTATTGAATGTACTTAGTTATCTAAAACGCTCGGAACTGAGGACCTCCCTCCTTTTTGGAAGTCGTTTAAAATAAAATCATACTCATAACCTCAATCCTAGATTCAAAAAACCGTTGGTAGTAGATACTGCAGTTTTCAAAGCCTCTAAGGATTAAAAAGAAAACGAAGGCTCTCCGCATCGGACGTAGACGCTTCTGATGTTCGTAAATTAAAGGGAACAGAGGCCCAACAGGTCGAATTATCCGTTTGACAAACGATTACGATTACGATTTTCGTACACAATCGCGGGGCAGATTTTTTCTGTCAGATATTTCCGATAATATGCTACTGGGCTTAGAAGTGCCAGTATCGTAAGACGTGAACGTCGTTACTTATGCAATTCGGAATGTAAATCTTACATAAATGATGACGTTGGACTGCTGTGAATGTAAGTACTAGGTAATAATTAGTATTATGAACATCAATCAAGAATTAAGATACATAATAGGTAAGTGTTTCAAAGTAAATATACTGTAACTCTATACAAACATGAAAAGGTTATTTGTGTTTTAATATTAATATATGTACTTACGTATTTTATTAAAACACAAATATACCTTTTATGTCATAAACAGGGTGCTTTAAATAAGTTTGGATTTATATATTTTAATACAAACTTTTAAGGGGTAAAATTTTTGCCAAAAAAAAGTTTTGTCACAAAATCTGCAAATATAGAGAAAATCGATATGCGTATGTGTGAAGTGGTGTGGGAAATGTGATATGATGTGATAAGGGTATGCTTGCATTTATGTATTATCCTTATTTATTACGTTTTTTTGATTCCCACGGGAACTCTTTAGTTTTCCGGGATAAAAAAAAACCTATGACACTCCCCAGGTCCTCAACTACCTATACCTACCCATGCAAAAAATCACGTCGATCCGTTGCTCTGTTGCATCTTGCAACTGTGATTGAAGGACAAACCAACAAACAAACACACTTTCGCATATATAATATTAGTATGGATAAAATACCCATTTAGTATTTTAAAATCATTATGAGTTTTAAAACAGCTTTTTAAAACTTTATTTATGTGTTAGGTACTTATAGAATCTTGTTTTTATATAGCTGATGTGTTTCTACATATTTTATTTACTAAAGGAAGTTCTTGGACATGGCAAATTAGAAAAAGCGAGTATGAATAATTATATCAATCCATCTTTACGACCAACACTTTTCGGATATCACAAAATATGTTAAAAGTGTTTTTTTTTCATAACAAATTCAAAATAGAATTAACTAGATAATGCCCGCGATTTTTCTGCACGGATTGGGCTGAAAGCTTAGGATTGATTAAAAATGTATTTATTATATACCTACCTGCTAAATTTTACATTGAAGTTTGAAGGATTTTGTGCAAGGTATAATAATAATAATGTCCTCCCGACCGAATTTCAACCACGCGGCGGCCTATCTCCAGAAAGATTAGCCATCTGCGCGGGAGATATTATAGTGCACTAGTGTGTGCGCATACAAAGGGGCACTCTCTGTTCCTTTACTCCCATAGCCCGATGGGACGGAAAATCCGAGGCACGGGGGTGAAACACCTCCAACTTCTTAACTCCGTCGACCGCAGTCGAACATGCTTACCACTAGACCAACGAGGCAGTTCAGAAGGTATAATAAGTCTTCGACAGACGGACAGACGGACTGGCGGATGGATGGACAATGGACATCATGCAAATTCACTTCGCTTAACCTGGCTTCTCTCGGTCATTTATAGGTATTTAGTCAGGTAAAAACGGGCGTTTAGTACCTATGTGTTTTCACCTTTAACGGAAAACTTGTAAGTATATCCAAGGCCGCGGAATATCGAGCAGCAGTAGCCCACCGCAGGTGTGAACAGGCGTCGATGACAGCTTGCTGTCAGGTGAACTCTGCCACACAACGCGTTTTTATGACAGAACAACTTCTTCAAATTAATGACACATGGTTATTAACGTTGGCACGTGGCGCGCAACACATTTACAAAAGGATTAAATGGTTTTTTAAAGTAGATTTAACGATGAGTGCCAAAAGTTTTAAACGTTTTTACAATAACTAAACCTCTGATTTATGATTAACCAAGGTTAGTAAATTATCTGAAAACGAGCAATATTCGTGCTTACAGTAGGTAATTGATACACCTGAATGTCATAACTCATAACTTTAATTCAAATTCATGTTTTTAGGAGCTACTTACAATAACGATGTTAGTTAAATAAGGAAATACTTAGTAGGTATTTCAATTTTCAACATATTTAGGTACCTACCTACTCTCAAGAATTTATGACGCTTTAATTAATAGCGTGATTCATTGCAAAGTTGCAAACGCCTCGGAAGCTTTATACTTCGGAGCGTGGACATAATATTTTACATCATAACTAAGGATTGTAAGAACGCGATTTGATAGCACACGCTAAACAGGTTTAGAGCCTAGAGGTGTACCTAATTATTCGCCACGCTTGAAATTATTAAATTACTAGCCATTGCCCGCGACTTCGTCCACGTGGATTGAGGTATTTTGGTTCCCGCGGGAACTCTTTAATTTTCCGTGGTAACCTATGTGTTATTCCAGACTATAAAATCTATCTCTGTGCCAAATTTCATCCAGATCCGTTCTAGCGTGATTGAGTAACAAATTTACACCCATCCATACATCCATCCAAACTTTCGCATTTATAATATTAGTATAGATATCATTTATAGATATGCTTTAGGCCCGGGAAGGTTACCTTATATCAATACTAAATAAATACCTACGGAGCTTATCATATTGTAAACTAATCTATCAGTATTCGATTTTTTTGAATTAAATCTGTAGATTTGCGCAAATTTACGCCATACTAATCATTAATAACATGAGCTTACATAGTATTACAGTGTCTAATGTCTATGAGCTTTCAAACCGCTATAAATCCATTGCTCATCATTAGCAGACAAAAAACCTTTCGTCCGGGTCAATAGTTAGACAAAGGATTAGTAAGATTGTAGTAGTCGGATAAGTCGAGTCAAATACTTAACGGCGAGTTTATTAATTAAGGCGGCCGACCTTGCGAGCGGCACTTGCAAGGAGGTCGGGCGTGTGTGAGCGAGACGACATCAACTTGCGCAGCTCGCACGGCGTTCTTCGCCCTGATGGAATGAGGACTCGTAATTGATGAAGGATGCGCTCTGTTTGAATTATATTGAACGCTGTGAATAGTCTCGACAGAATTCAGCATTAGTCCAAGCGTCAGTGGATATTAAAACGTGTCGTGAATTTCAGTAACCATCTCATGCCCCCTCGCGCCTGTCACGGCGCGTCATCAAGCCGCCATGCGATCGACTCTCCTCATTGACCTTCCGCTATCTGCAGATTATCAGAGCTACAAGCACTTTTTTGTATCATTTCCTGAAAACCAACAAAACACACGGTCCGATACAATTAATATAATATCTGTAATTTCTGAAGCACCCAGTTTTATTCTTCAGTAGGCATTGACTTTTGTGTACCTATTAGTATAATAATTTATACCTACCTAGTTATGTGTAAATAGTAAATACCGTGAAACACATTGAGTAGGTAATAAATAGTATTACTACTATACCTACTATTCGATCTAATTAAATTTTTCAACAAGTGTGATTTTTTTTTTTTCAATAAAATTATATCTTTACCTAACAATGAGATAGGTAGGTTAGTTTTCAGTCCAAATGCATCACAACAACGTGCTTTAAAATTATCTGAGTACCTATTGTGTCTATATAATATTATAAGTTATAGATTAATGCGAAACTAATCATCAAAGAGCTTTAAAAGTAGCTCGAGCAATTATTATGGATGCTAAGAGGCGAATCTACAGTAAGCCGGTACACACTACACAATGACGTATCATACCAACACAAACACGCGCCGAGTACCGGAGAGAACAATCACAGAAGAGCGCGAGCCGGCTGCCGGCAGATCACTCGAAACCGCACCTTAAGCTCATTGTCAAACCGATTACAATAAACAAACAGGGACAGACGCGGTTGGAATCCTGTCAAACAGGCGAGTTCGAGCGTTGACTTATTATCGGTAGAGCATTTCTGTCGCCCCACGCTACTTATAAAATTAAACCCTAATCAAAACACGATACAGTCAAAATTTGCATGTAGTGTCGGTGATACAGGTAAGACACGGGCGCCGTCGCTTACTGCCCACGCACACAGACTCAACTCCGCGCTGCCATAAATAAAAGATTCCTACAGAAACAATTGTTGCGTGGAGGCGAGTTAAGGCCTCAGTGAATGTACATAGTCGACTAATCGCCCTCGGCCGATCGCGAAAGTAGGTGACCGCCTGTGATTGACGTTCTTATGAAACCCCGTTCGATGACATTTAAACTAGGATGGCCAACGCGCTGCACCTTCAAAACGATGTTTATTTAGATATTACATTCGACTTAATTTTATCCTATTAAATTAATAAAGATACCTATGTGAGTCATATCTACGACATGCAATAATTTGCTGATAACAATATTAATTACATAATGGAAAAATCGAAATCAATGCAAGAGTACCTACCTACCTATGATAAAAATTTAAATAGAGGTCATGTTTTAATATCATTCTTCATGAATTATTACGATCGAAATTAACTTATTATACACGTTATATATTTTTATGTAGGTATTTATATGTATGTATGGAAATTCAAAATCATTGATATTATATTGTTTGTATTAATCAGAACTCCACGGAATCTTTGTTCCGAGATAACGCCGCTCTACTTAACCTCACCACACAGAAACGCGTAAACATGAAACAATACGGTACAATAGCACAATTTTACTCATGCGTCTGACAATATTTGAGATGATCTATTTTAAACTTTGCTGCTTTCGGAATAAGCTTTCAGCAGTTTTTATTGAGCTCCCGTTTGGTCAGACGCCGCATGTACGGCTACGTGCACCCATACAGCCGTAGGTGTGCTACGTTGTACACACACATGTCCGATCGAAGGTTCGTCCGCGTAGGTACGCGATGATGTTAATGTGTGGGAATGCTAGGGAAATTTATTGTTCATTTTGTTTAGCATCACACGGTCGACGTAATTCACACATTTGTATCAGTTTAAATAAAACATTAGTTGCTTTTGATAATAACATTAATTGCGCTAACGTTGCCGATGTTATCAAGCCGTCGAAATTATGTTCACATTTATTTAAATACCTTACTAATTGTAATTATTATCTATATTAAAATTATTATTATGAATCAGAATAAGAAGATATCAATACTTATTATGCATTACTTTTGATGAGAAATAGACATCTAGAAATACCTAATATATTTCGTAGATAATTTTGTTAAGTACCTCTTAAGTCCTTTAAACTAATTTCAACTTAATTAAATATGTTCAGGTAGAGCAGCAAGATAAACTTTTTTCAGAGATAGGACGACTACGAAGATTACCGGACACGTATGGGACGAAGTCGTTTAAAAAAGCTAAATAGGTATACTACAAAATGATTTATAAACATAAGCTCATCTCTACTGACCGTCATACAAAGTTCCAGTCGTGTCTATTTTACATGTAAAACGTGTTTATATACGACATGGTAAAAAGGTCAAAAGACGAAGAACATTATCGAACAATCTCAATCGTATACATACAAAGAGAAAACGGAGTTAAAAATTCATAACAAATCGAAAGTTTAAGCAAATGAAGCTGGGTTGCTTTCTAGAAATGATAATGTACCTACACGCATATAAGTGAACTCGCATTCATGGACCGAAGCTGATGCAACGGCGGCGTCCATAGTTTTACCACAGTTTTACGATAAAGCTAACTTACATTCCAAAATGTCACTTTTACCCATCATTCACCACACCCACATGTTTTTGAAGTGAAAACTTCTTTAGCCGCGTTGAGCCCTTTTTGGTAGGGGGTAAACTTGTGGATTCGCATCACCGACATGCTCGCGTTGTTACGAAGGCAAAAGTTCTTAAATATACTACATTCGTAATTAAACTTTAATAGGTACCTTAGTTTTAATGGCGTTTGAAAATTTTATTATATACTTATTCAAATTTTAATCTTACTAAAATTCTAAGTTAAGTATAAGTTTTCACTTCTATCGGCAGTCCCTATGACTGCCAATTTTTTTTTGATAGAATGATATAAAAAATAATTCAAGTAGGAAGGCAGGTACGGAATGATTGTTGATTAGTGATTAGGTAGGTAGGTACTTACTAGGTATATTTTAGGGGGAACTTGAGGATTAGACTTATGACATTGATGTTTATATTCAATAGAAACACCTTGTACCAGGTTAAGTATAATATAATCTAATTGATAAGCTAAGGCCCATCTATTTATGTGGGATCAGAAGAAATTAAGAGGCTCTATACTCTATAAGTCTATAGCATAGTATAGAGTCTGGCCGTCTCACTATCTTAGTAATTATACTGCTTAGAGTTAATTGGGTATTTGACAACTAGTCAAATCAGCAACTTCTTTTCAAACATCAAAACGCGTGCTTAGTATGGGATTTTGTATGAAATACTGAATTGTGACATCATCATAGTTCGACGCACTTTTTTACTTCAATCGATAGTTTAAAATGGTTATTCAACGTAAAACTAATATGGGACGTGGATATTACGACTTTTGGGAGATCGATCCTCTATTTATATTCAATGTAGTCAAATATCTACCCAACGCACCTATAAGATCCCTCCAAGAAACAATTTATCTGCAATAAAGAATGCAGTTCGTCGATAACTAACAAAGCAACCTATTAAAGTCTAATATTAGAAACAGCCAGTAGGCTACGGAATCCGATTCTCACACTAACACTTGGTCTTGACCAGACTTATGTCACGGTAATATTATCTATACAGTATTCCAACTTCATACAAACGGACGAAGCGCGAGCTATACCTACGCGCCTCGATCTCGACATGCGCTCGCCGTGCAGACAGTCGCGACTGTGCCGCAATGACGAACGGACGGTGTTTTGTTTTTTTAACAATAACCATGCGATTTTTTCACTAAAAATAAGTTCAAGTACATATTTAATATGGCGAATATCCCAAAACAATTTTTAATTAAGCTTTGTATTAGAATGCGGATTTTTTATACTTTAAAATTTAATAATAAAGCATTTCGTACGTCTCAGTCGAGGCGCAAATATTTTTCGGTCGCAAATTTATAAGACCGATTTGTTATGCAATCATTAACATGGGTTTTTAATTAAATCTACCAATCAAAAAACAACACGCATTTTTATTGAACACTTCCTATTCAATTCACAATTATTTGTTTATATAAAAAAAGTATATTTACAATCACAAAACTAAATGTATTTACAATCACAAAACTAAATGGAAACACAAAGTAGGCAAATATAATTAAAATGCTGGAGGCGGGCAGCCCTATCGCATGTTTACGTGCCGCGCGGCGGTAGGTATTTATTTTAAAAATACGGCCGAGTTAGAATACTGTATAGATAATATTACCGTGCTTATGTACACTTTGTACTTAGCGAAGCGCGCCCACTCTGTTGAATACTCGACTCTCGAGTCGCCGTCATGCCCGAAAAACTGGATGAGGCATTCTTTTAGTTTTCTTACCTCAAAACAAAATGTAGGTAATTTTTTATTCGAAGGTAAGCAGGTCTAATATTAGAAACAGCGCGTAAGCTGCGGAACCCGATTCTCACACTAACTTCTGAGACTAACACTTGGACTTGACCAGACTTATGTAGGTATACACTTTGTATTGTCACTGTTGAATACTCGACTCTTGATTCGCCGTCATGCCCGAAAATCTGGACGAGGCATTCTTTTAGTTTTAAATTTCTTACCTCAAAACAAAATGTAGGTAATTTTTTATTCGAAGGTAAGCAGTATTGACAGGTTTCGGTAAATAACAATGAAAACAGGAGGTACGTTATTTACATATTTCTGACTAGATGATGCCCGCGACTTCGTCCGCGTGGATTAAGTTTTTTCATTTCCCGCGGGAACTCCTTAGTTTTTCGGGATAGAAAGTACCCGAAAAGATACCCTATGTCCTTCCCCGGGATACAACCAATGCCTGTACCAAATTTCATCAAAATCGGTTGAACAGGTGGGCCGTGAAAGCGTAGCAGACAGACAGACACACAATATTAGTATGGATTAGTATGGATGTCGCTAAGCTCCTAAACTTAATATTATACCTAACTAGCTATTACCCGCGGCTTCGCTCGCGTGGCTCAAGGGAACAATAACTGAGTTTTATGTGAAAGATTGTCACTTATCAACTTAACTGTGACTGCCTGTTTGAGACATTTCACTCAGCGCTCTGAACTCTGCACTCTGAACTCTGAACCCTGCACTCTGCACTCTGAACTCTGAACTCTGAACTCCGAACTCTAAACTCTGCACTCTGAACTCTGTACTCTGAACTCTGCACTCTGAACTCTGCACTCTGAACTGTGACCTCTGCACTCTGAACTCTGCACTCTGAAGTCTGAACTCTCCATTCTGAACTCTGAACTCTGCACTCTGAACTCTGCACTCTAAACTCTGAACTCTTCACTCTAAACTCTGCACTCTGTACTCTGAACTCTGAACTATGCACTCTGAATTCTGACCTCTGCACTCTGAAGTCTGAACTTTGCACTCTTAACTATGCACTCTGAACTCTGCACTCTAAACTCTGACCTCTGCACTCTGAACTGCGCCGTTGCCACCTATTTGAAGAAAAATGCGAGAAAAAGAGCATGTTATCCCACAGGAACTGTTTGTTTTTCCGGGATAAAAAGTGGCCTATGTCACTCTCCAGGTCCTCAAATATACCCATGCAAAAAATCACGTCGATCCGTTGCGCCGTTGAAGCGAGATTGAAGAAAAATGCGAGAAAAAGAGCATGTTATTCCACAGGAACTGTTTGTTTTTCCGGGATAAAAAGTAGCCTATGTCCTTCCCCGGGATGCAACCTATCCCTGTACCAAATTTCATGAAAATCGGTTGAACGGTTGGGCCGTGAAAGCGTAGCAGACAGACAGACAGACAGACAGACAGACAGACAGACAGACACACTTTCGCATTTATAATATTAGTATGGAAGTATGGATACCTACCCAAGTAAGTAGTAGATATGTGAATTACACTTACAAAATAATGTTCACCTAACTGAAGAATACATTTTGAGGCGTTTGAACTGGACCCTTGATTATCGGACACGATCACACGAAAGTGTTGTGTCCCAGAAATGGATAATTAGTATAAACGCGTCAGGTGATCCAAGAGCTGGGGCCATACTGCCAACCAGCCATCATCATTATCATCATCAACCGATAGACGTCCACTGCTGGACATAGGTCTCCTGCATGGACTTCCACACGCCGCGATCTTGCGCCGCCTGGATCCAGCGGCTCCCTGCGACTCGTCTTACGATATACGAAGAGACATATGGTTTCATTATTGTTGACTTTCGTGTTTTAGATTATAATCCTTATGTTAGGCAAGTCAAGGTACGTGAAATCAAACTCATTTTGAGTAATATTGCTTAAGTATTACTTTAAGCGTTAGCAGTATGGCCCCTAGCGCATATTTTGCTCAACGGCTTTTTTTTAATCCACTACAAGTTAGCCCTTGACTGCGATCTCACCTGATGGTAAGTGATGATGCAGTCTAAGATGGTAGCGGGCTAACCTGTTAGGGGCATGGCAGTTATAATATGGCTAAGCCTGGCTATCGAGCGTAGTACAGTAACGATTAGCGCGAATATCTTGGACACTATGCCCAATACCTAAGCTTACATTAACGGTGAACATACTATATACATATTATATATCAGTCATTCGTTCAGTCCGAACTCCGTATAATAGTTTAGTAGCTCCTTGGCATTTCACTCGATGCAGCGCTAAGCGGGATGTTAATAGTAACGTCAAACGGGCGCCGTTTTTATTACAAAACGACACCCACGGCCGACAGCGTAGTCACTTTTATCTGCTTGCTTTAATTATTAATCCAAATAGACAAATATATTATATTATATCTACTCGTATTACTCAACCCCATATAAATAGGTACCTTGCACATTCCTTTGTTTATTGAAAATCTGGATACAATTCCACAATGTTCACATGTTACATCGTTAATTATAGAAGAAATTACTCTCTCAATCGACACAGCTGTAAACTGTATGTATTAAGTATACCGATACCTCTCCAATAATTGTTTTTTATTCGATAAAAGTTAAGCACGATGACGTCATTTTGACATGAGAACTGGGATAATTCGTTCACTGGACCTATAAAAAGTTAAAGGAGATGTGATTAATTAAGCAATTAAGTTTAATTATTACTATGTATAATAAATGTGAGGTGTGTATGCTTAATATGTATTAGAATCAGGCAAGATTTTCGTAATGAAAAAAATAATGGATATCTGAGGCCCAATTGTTTAAGCAAATCGTAATAAATTGACAACTTAAGAGGATCGTCTAGTGACGAAACGCGACGCGAGTAGGTATTTTCAATAATGCTATCTGTTTCACAACGCTTCGCTGCCTTCTCCGTATCGTGCGATAGAGAGAGTTGCAAGTCTAGCAGGCATATGCCTACATTTTATTCTTGAAATATTGTTTCGGGTGATAACGTTTTTAGTTTTTACCCCCCCCCAAACGTTTACGAAATTAGACCATTTTGGTCTCATTAGATTCAGTACACCTTAATCTAGGCTCGTACGTTTTATTTTTTTTGTATTTTAGTTTAGTTTAATTTTAAAAAATTAAAATACTCGAGGAAGTTTTTAGGTCAAAAATATATTTACACGCTAATAACTTTTAACATAAGCAATATTTCTTTAAAATTAAAACGTACGAGCATAGTTCTTCATTGTATCTGCAACAATATTTCTGAAAATTATGAAAATTGGACAACATTTACGGGAAGAAAAACGTTATCGCTTTTTGTATGGAGATTTACAACTAGACGATCCTCATAAAACGTATAATTTCTCGAACTGTTTATGGAGTTTATGTATATCTTTTGACGTGCATGCATCTTTGAACTCCTTAAACAGGTCGAATTATCCGTTTGAAAAACGATTACGATTACGATGTCCCTATACAATCGAGGGGCTGAATAGTCAAACGAAAGTTTCAGGGGAATCTGTTCCGCTATCAACAAAGATAATACCTACATAAGTATTGATTTATTACATTACCTTAGTATTGATTTATTACATTGCACACGTCGTATCTCTAGGCGGTCATTGAAACTAGACATAATTATTATTATTCCATTCCCGATATGTGTATAACCCCATTAAAGTGATAAAGCATTTATAATTTTGCATTGTTATTACAATTAATACTGGATATACTCGTAATTCATTATTTATCTAGCAATTTAATAAAACATATTATTGATGTTAGAAGAAAAATACATAATATTACCTATATACTTTCATAAAGTGGAGAACTACCGGATAAACTCACGTGTTATGTCGGAAAATGCCCGACTAGTTTCGACGCGGTCTCTGTCTGACTGCGGGCGAGCAGGCTCATGAATAAGGGACGCGCGGGTCCGAAACTCGTCGGGCATTTTCCGACATAACACGTGAGTTTATCCGGTAGTTATACCATAGTTTAAAATATGAATATCACTCACTATAGTTTAAACGTTAAAAAAGACCGGGTTAAGCTGTAGCAGTACGACCGTAAGGCGTTTTGTTCCGGGAATTTAATAAAATACTTTATCTACACTAATGTTATAACATTCTACTTATGTTTCCAATACTTGACTTATAATTACTACTGTTATAGCGCAGATAACAAAACACTCAATTTAAGCAATTTCACATGATGGTATAATATCCACATCGATATCGTAAAATCTCATTATAACATCAATAAAACGCGACCAATTAACCTGGCGAGCCTTATGTCAAAATCCTCATACAAGTTGTATAAAATTTTGATATTAGGCTGGCTTTTGAAAACAGTTGGGTTATACGTGAAAACTTCTTCGAAACTACTAAACTTACATACACAAAACTCTTTGGTAAGATCTTGTGCCAATTAAATAAAAAACGAACAGCGCGCGCTCGCTCCTGATTGGCCCTGCGCGCGCAGCTGCGCTCTCATTGGTTAGATTTTAATGGCGGCAAGTTCACTGTGACAATACACGGACGCGATAAACTATTGTCAGCTTTTACTCTTGTTGTTTGATAAATTGCATTAGTGAAGATAAAGTAGTGTATGCAACTGCATATAACACGGGTATTAAAACACTCGTTACTATTATGAAACTCGCTGCGCTCGTTTCATAAACTCAAACTCGTGTTTTAATACCCTTCATTATATGACAGTTGCATAAACTACTATTTTAAGCTTAATTATTTAGGTAATAACTAATAATGATATTTTGACAAAAGTTACATTGAATGTGTAAAAATAACTCCTCACATTCACAAGCGATCACGTTGAGCTGAAGACTCGTGTTTAGTCCGTTATAAGGCCGCTGATGCCATGGTAAGAAAATGAGGAGCGTACCTATACTTGAATTAAGATGGTATAAAGTATAAACCACCGAGTAGTAAACCTATGGTCTGTGATATAAACGAACCCAGCTACAACTGTGGGACGGTGTACTCGATCTCCCCTAAAACGCAATTCGTACAAATCAAAACTGTACGAATCACGCATCGTCAATACCTTTGTTGATTGGGAAAACAAAATCATTAGTCGTATTGAAACAATTTAATTATCCATGTGCATGACAAAGTTCCTGCGCCAGGCTAACGCCCTTTGTTACGTATAGCAGCATATAACACTGCTCGTTAAAATCCATTGAACGTTATGTAAAATCTTAATTTAGGTACCTACGTTTTCTGCGCAAACCCATTGTTTCTAGGTTGAGTCCGCTATCGCGCTAATTCTGTTATTAAAGCACTATTATTTAATATTATTATATACAGTTATTGCACTGTAAATTACATTTAAAAATTACTCATAAGTACCTACAAGCTTAGACTAATCCATACAACTTTAAGTTTAGCCCATAGGCTAGATCGTACCTACCTACTATAAAATAAGGCTGCCATGTTAGATGGTCCCTCTTGTAGTTCAGGCTGCATCTTATGTACCCCCGACCGAAATGACCCACCAGACAAAAGACGTCCCAAACACGTCCTTAACGACCCCGATTACCAAATCACTACCGACTTAATGCTCCCTATATAGTAGGGTCACACACAAACACCAGTCAAACACAGAGTCTTCGCCGGCAAAGACGAGGGCCGAGGGCCCCGATATCTTACTTCACCCGGACGTGGTCTCAACCCACGGCCTCGGAGGCGTACGGACTAATCTAGTCCAACCGACCTCCCATTCGTCCCAAGTCCCAACGTCATCCTAAGCCAAGGTCCGAGCCTCATAGGAGGCGCCCTTAGGAAGATGTTGCCCCCCCCCGATGTCATCGAGCCGTAGGACTCTTTTCTCGGCGACGCCTAGCGCTCGCCCAACCCCGGTGACGCTGTAGCGGCCACCAGGTAGGGCCTATGCAGCATACTCAATCCGAAAAAAAAATAGATGGTGTTTTATAATTAAAGGAAAAAAATAAATTAAAGGACTATAATACGCTATCATTTTATATGTATTGTGTACATAATGTGCATTAATTAGTAAATAGTAGGTAGTATACTGTTATGTATCGAATGTCAAATAGTTACCTAATTCCTATACGGTTATATCAGTTGATTTTCCTACTAGTGCAAGATCCCGCGACGATCAGACCTTCGTTATTGACCGAGCGAAGCGAAGGTCTCTGAGTCTACTTGAGTGAATTTGCACTTGTCCGTCCGTCCGTCCGTCTGTTTGAGCCTTATAACTTCTGAATTACTGAACGTAATTACTTTAAATTTAAATATAATATGTAAAACGATGGCCTCCAGCCGAATATGGCTTAAAAAGTTATAAAAATCTTTATTTCAGGGGGGCTCTCATAGAAGCGAATGCGAAGTAAAATTTTATAGCGTTACATAGGGTTGCGGTATATCATTTTGATGATAATTATGAATAGAGTGCAAAAATATATTTTTTTTAATTTTTCCCCTAAAAATGACGAAATGGGGGACTTTCAAAGTGGAGATTTTCTAACGTCTAAAGTTGACCTCAGAACCCTCAATTTTCTAAAAGGCTGAGCCTGAAACTTGATCAATTATTTGAATTATATTCTGTACTTGAACAACAAATAGGTACTGAAATTAGAAAAATATAATAAGGAAACGAAATTATTTAATTTTTAATGAGCTTCAGTATTTTTAACAGAACTTCACAATGATGGCAATAGATGGCGCTCTGTAAAAGTTTATTCGTGTGTGCTTACAAATAAAAGACGTTAGCACCATCTTACGTGGAATAAAAAAATAGTCTACTGATAGTACTGATGTCTATGATCGTAAAGATATAAGTTAAAACTAATCTTATGGATACCGCGAGGACTCAGCTCGGGGCAAACCACTAGTTTTATTAAAGCTGAAAGTTTTTCGATGTATGTCTTTAATAGAGGTTTCATAAACGATCCTCGACCACAGAGTAGATAAACCTCCTACCCGACTATGAAGTTTGGAGCGCGGTTGCTTTGGAAGGTATCAGGAAGAAAAGGTGTTGACAGGTTAGTCACCCTGTGGTTTTATAATTTAAGAGTGTCTGACAGAGGGTTGCAATCGTAAGTGTCTGACAAGACAACGTGGTTTCTAATATTATTCCAAAGAAAATATAAAAAACCGAGCTTAATACTTTAACGAATTTGAGGATCCACCTTTTCTTCCTGATACCTTCCAAAGCAACCGCGATTTAAACTTCATAGTCGGGGATCGTTTATACCTCTATTAGAGACATACATAGAGAAACTTTCAGCAAACCAATGTCTGATCGTCGCGGGATCTTGGACCATACACGGTATCCTTAAGCTCTATCATTTATCGACTCTATGATGATCATTTTTTAATCGTATTTGTACCGTGTTTGTACCTACTTAGTTAGTATGTACTCAGCGAATATAATCCACTATTTATAAGAAATAGTAAATAGTTACTAAATTGTGTCGTAACTCGGCGTTACTTGTTTGTCGTTTACGTCTTATTTTAATGTTCGTATTGTGTAGTGACACGTGATATGTCATACGTTCAGGCTACTTATCAATCTACCGCTATCGTTATAACATTATGTTGGTATTTATCTAATATCCTGGGTTTTACCTATTTTTTTTTGTATTTATTGTATAGCTTAAACCAATCAGAGGCCCAATTGTCTAAGCAAATCGTTATCATTTGACAGCTTAAAACGTAATTACTCGAACTGTTTAAGCCTTAAGGAGTTCATACATGCTTTTTGACATGCAGGCATCTACTCCTGAACTCCTTTTAAACAGGTCGAATTATACTTTTGACAAATGATTACGATTACGATTTCCTTACACAATCGGGGGGCAGATATGTATCGGTATAGAATCATTATATTTTAATCTTAAGTAGATATCCTACCTACCTATCCTTATGTGTCCTTATAAGTTATAACTGTGCGCATACTGGACCTTCGTAACTTTATGTATTCTTAATGTATCGATAACTGATCAGTTACTTAATAATTTCTGTAGATAAATAACTTACCTAATATTTTTAAGAATTAATTGAAGGAAGCTTTACTATCAACCCAAACAAACAAAACAGTACCTCTACCTACCTACTTACCTATTTATTAATTTTATTTTGTCTGTTTTAATCCCCAAAAACCCATCTATGCGAATCAGGATTGGGTCAACTAGTTTGGATATAAATGATACAAAGGTCTAAGAATAAATCTAGAAAATACTTGTTCCTCCATAGGTGACGCATTAAATTATGTGTTCAGCAATCAGCATGCATTATCTTCCGGATCGTAGCGTAGTAATTCCGATTGATCAAACATTTTATTCACAGAACACATAATAAGAGGTGTGTTCTGTGATTTTATTTTATTAGTCATTTTGCCTAGGGGAACTTCAATAAATATGTTTTGCAAAATACTTAGTAGGTAAGTAAATCTATACTCAAAATAATACTGTAACTGGAAAATACCAAAAGGTACATTACATTTTTTTTTAATTATAGTGGAGGAAGCTTTATTAACGGTATAAAGCCTAATTTTTTCCGGTAAACAATCGGGTTCCTTCGGGATAGGGGGTTAAAGTTTTGGTCGACTTTACAGATTTTCTGTTGATACAGAAAAAAAAGGATACAAGGACGTATATAATATACACAATATTGTCATCAATACTAAGTTTAATTCAATAAAGACTAACACATTCCCGGCATTTTCATTATTTTCGATCGTGATCGCAAAAGCGTAGCGATGGAAAAATAATTTGAAAGTATAATTATTAACTTACGAAGAAGTGTTTTATGATAATTAGAAGCAGTTTTGCTACCTCTGCAAGGCCCCGTTCGTGACATCATGCGTCCGCATCCAAGATTACGATCGTGACGATTTACATTATTGACATATTGATTTACGGCCGAAGCATACTTACAAGTATACCTATCGACTGTTTTAAAACTTGATCGGAATTAATTGGCCACACAGGTTAGAAAAGTGTCATCTTATAAAGCACATGGAGCTAAGTGCTAACGCAGAAGTTTGATCGCAATTGTTGTACCTACCTGATTAATTAATGATATGATAAAATATATTAACACTTTAAAAATAATATTTTAAATGCGAAAGTTTGGATGGATGTATGGATGTTTGTTACTCAATCACTCCCCATCAGCTGAACGGATCTGGATGAAATTTGGCACAGAGATAGATTATAGTCTGGAATAACACATAGGCTACTTTTTATCCAGGAAAATTAAAGAGTGCCCGCGGGAACCGAAAAACCTCCATCCACGCGGAATGCCCGCGAAGTCGCGGGCATTAGCTAGTATTAAAATAAAATAATAACAAAGTATACAATTGGTTCAACTAATCCATTCAAAAAACTTATTTACGAGTCTCTATTGTACCTAGGTAATTTGAAACTAAATGCTCAACTCAGGAAGTAGTCATATTGGGAAGTGGTCGTTACGGAAAAACTAACAGTTTACAAGGACCGTACCCTATTGATATTTCCATAGACCTAGTATGGACGTAAGAAGTAAGAACGGCTCTACAAGATAGAGTCTAGTATTAGTTAGTAGCTATACTTAGTACCAACTTAACTATAGTGACTTAGGTAATAATATTGTAATCGGAAGTCAAATCATTTGGTAGATACTAGATAGGTATAGAAGCCATGTCAGCATGTTTTGTGTTGTAGGTACGTTGTACAAACTTGTATGTTAGTTTTATGTTATTTTATTACCTTTATTACCATTATATTATTAGTAAGTTTTCCAGTAAGTGTATTGTAGAATTATATTTGTGTGGTTTTTGTAAACTTTTTGAATAAACAAAAATTGAAATTGAAAAAATTGAAATTGAAATTGTAGGTATACCTAGACTTAAAAAACACTACGTAAGACTTGTCCAAATCACAAACAGTACGTTGCAACTATAGATAAGAGTAGGTATATCAGTAGGTACTTAGCCCCATTCGTAAAAACCTGCATCCAATCATTGTTAAAATCTCAATTTATTGTTGTGATTGGCTGAATTTATGGTATTTTTGCTGCGACAATGGATTTTGACTAATTATAGCGAAGAGTATGAGCCAATTCCTAGGAAACTATGAGACGGCTGAAGTAGGTATCCGACCTAGCTAAATCCCCAGTGTAAAACCAAAGTCTACGCCAGTCTACGTCTCATTAGGGACAATAGGGATGATGACAACTCAATCAAATCAGCAACTCTTTAACAAACTTAAAAACGCACTTCTAGTATGGAAGTTGTATGAAATTCACAGTTGTGTCGTCATAAAATTTCAACGCACTTTTTTTCTTTAATCTACCTAGTTAGTAGTTACCTATATTTTAAAATGGTTATCAAACTTATAACTAACCGAGGATAAACCCTCTATTTAATAGATAATCAGTTAGAAATAATTATTTATTTTTGTTTATATAGGCATCATCCCTATTCCAGGAAGTGCAATCTGAACACGTCATTACGGAGAAGTAATTCTTGCAAAAAATGCTCGATACCTACCTAGTGAACAGTGCAAGAGCAGGACGGACGACAAAGTGTTGCGACCTCGCGAGTCGCGACTCATCTGCCATGCATCGGGTCGAACGTTCAAACTTCAATGTCATAATATCAACAAGTGCTTACAACTACAGTAGGTAGCTGCATTGGACAGGATAGGTAAAGGGGTTCGAACCTTTTTGTATGGAAGCTGGCATAGCGACCCGCCGCCATTTTGATTTTTTTTCGAAATCGCGGCGCACGATGGAAGTGGTATGTATGGATAGAGGACACATAGACGAACAAATAATGTCAAGTAATATAGTACCCCAAAGTGTCACGTTACCGAGATATTTGGAGGTAAAGATAGACATATGAGGACAACGACAATCATTAAAAATAGACTTATTACGTGTCTACAGGCGTCAGATTGTATCCTAATAATCGTTCCCAGGTTGATTATTATTATTACTGTTTATTAGAAGAGAGTAGGTACATTACATACTACTCGGAGCACGAGAAAACTACTACTAGGTATAATAATTAATTATTTGCCTACTAAATCGCATCGCATCGCAATGAAACGCTATATTATGTCAAAGTATCTCGCGCGCGCGTGTTGGCTTGTCTACATATCTAACTAGCTGCAATATTTACCTACTTAAAAAATGTTTTTAAGCTAAGTGACATGCGACCAACGCGACATGTCGACTGCGTTTCATTGCGATGCGTTTTAGTAGATAAATAATTAATAATAGTACCTATGTAGTAGTTTTCTCGTGCTGTTAGTAGTATGTAATGTACCTGCTCTCTTTTAATAAATAGTAATAATAATAATCAACCTAGAAACGATTATTTGGATTCAATCTGACGCCTGTAGACACGTAATAAGTCTATTTTTAATGATTGTCGTTGTCCTCATATGTCTATCTTTACCTCCAAATATCTCGGTAGCGTGACACTTTGGGGTAATATGTTACTTGACATTATTTGTTCGTCTATGTGTCCTCTACCCATACATACCACTATCATTGTGCGCCGATATTTCGAAAAAAAATCAAAATGGCGGCAGGTCGCTATGCCAAATCGGTTCTATCCCCTTTTTTTTCCAAAATTTGGATGACACTGCTAATAACTTGCGGAATGCAGGCAGTATGGTAGATAGGCATATTTAGTCAAACAAAGATAGCGCCATCGGGAGGCATTTTCTCAGTTTTTAGACTGCTGGATTTTCCAACAACGTAAGCGGGTCTTTGATAAACACGACGAATCCAATCGTTTCTTATTGTGTTTAATTATTTATTAGGAGACAGCTTCAAATCAAAAGGTTTATCCAGGGCGATTTATGTATAGGTAATAACAGAAGGTAGAGCTCGCCTTACAAAGATAAGTGTGGCCAATTCTGTATAACACAATCTCTAAACTTAACTAAAATGACAGCTTTAAATCCAGTTCTGTCCCTTTCCGGAGGGAGTATTATGAAAGGGTTTGCAATATTTTTAATGCTGTCATTTTAGTTTAGTTTAGAGATTGTGCACTACAGAATCAGCTTCCTAACCTAATATACAAGTGAACATCAAAACTATTTTTTTTAATCCACTACAAGTTAGTCCTTGACTGCGATCTCATCTGATGGTAAATGCTGATGCAGTCTAAGATGGTAGCGGGCTAACCTGTTAGGGGCATGGCAGTTAAATACCCATATCCCTATTCGGTTTCTTTGGTGATAAATAAGCATTTAATATGCTTACCTATTAACTTACGTAGGTACTAAGATTTTATATTAAAATCAGTGATCCGGTCTTTGTAATCGCGTAATGGCATAAGTTGGCATTTTATAATAAGTAATTAAATAACGAGTTCACAGTGCCCAGCAATGACACGTTTTATGAATAGCCAAAAATACCATTTCCTGAATCCGCTTTGAATATTATGTATGCTTAGTTACACTTACAAGTAGAAATAGCGATTTTTTTAAATACGTATCTAAAAAGTAAAAAATTAATAAGTTAAAACATTCTCGAATAGCTCTATTACTGTTTATTCAAACAGTTTTATGAATAGCCAAAAATACCATTTCCTCAATCCGCTTTGAATATTATGTTTGCTTATTTACACTTACAAGTAGAAATAGCGATTTTTTTTAAATACTTAGTTACGTATCTAAAAAGTAAAAAATTAACAAGTTAAAACATTTTCGAATAGCTCTATTAGTGTTTATTCAAACGGACCGCGCCAACATTGCAGTTTACGATAAAAAGTTACTAGGTACAAAAAAAAATTACCAAGACAAAATATATAGAGAAATAAGTAAAGTACCCATAGTCATTTTATTTATCTTCATAACTTAGGAAGTTAGGAAGCTAACGCAAGTAGGTAAGCCATTTTTTCACTTACTGCAAGAGATGGTTGTCGTTTTAATACTAACTAAAAGGTACTGCAAAGCAAAGCAATACGCTTGTATCAAAATCGGATTTTATATCGACATGTTCACAGTCACGTTGCCTCATTACGGCCACAACCGGAAGGTACGAGTAGGTATGCACAATGCACATTTTTATCAGTATGCAGTAAGATTTTTATACTTATCATTTTATCAGTATAACATTATTATACTTACATAAAAATTATGATTACTTTTACATTACAAATTAACGATTCTTACTTTATTTTAAAATACAACATAAAGATAATAAAGTGTTAGCATTTTATTGCTTTACGATTTTCTTTTGTTTTGATTTTGCCATTCCGAGTGAATTATAACTATAATCACTTTTGCACGCCATAAATCATGATTCTGATACATATTCATAATATAGTTAAAATTATATACCTACCAACAAACAAACAGATCCATTTCTATCTCAACCGGCGTATGTTCTGTCAATGTGTGTTGCTAGACATGATCAAATTTTTGAAAACATGCGCTTTGAGAAATCGAAGCACATTCAAACTGCAAATGGCACAAGGAAGGTACCTTTAAAGTTTAAGCCATGCTCAATATATCGCTCTTTCATTCTCATCAATACGCAAAGAATGGAACTAACCGTCATTGTTTTAAAAAATAAGTGGAAGTGAAGATGGGAAGGGCAGGACCACAGATGATCGATAGAAGACTTAATATAATATCTCGCTAGTCTGATCACATCCCCAAGCTTACGTGAAACTTGATTCGCTTCGTACGATGGGTCTATAGCCAAAACCGGGAAGAATGAGATGCATGCACATGAGAAAGCCTATGAAGGATAGACCGAAGAAGAAATTTGAAATAATTAAGTATCAGCATATTTTATTGACCTGTGTACGTACTACTTACTAGTACTACTACTACAGATCATTTAATGCTCAGTGAAGACTGAAGACCTATCCCAACATTCGTACATAAATTTTTGATAAGCAATCAAGTCTGTAGAGCACATTCAGTAGAGCTAAGTACTTGTTTCTAATGCGATAGTGGTTACAAAATTCTCTTGTTAATTCAAACATGGCATGTTATGAATAAACATTAATTAAACGGTGCGTTTTGACATTATCAATCATCGTTAACAAATTTTAAGCGTTCGCTTTCGAGTTTCGACTTTCGACCAGTAACATACTGCCGTGTTATACATAAAGACATTTTGGTATAACTAATTAATTTATTGGAGTTGTTTGACGTCAATGATACCAGCAAAACAATAGATAGGTAGGTACTTAACTGCAGAAAAAGTTTTACTTAATGTGTACCTAAGTAAGTATTGTGTACCAGACCAATATTTTTATGTACTTTTGCCAAACTGTATATTAAACTATACAACCAACTATTTTTTAATGAATGAAATGGGAACATTAAATTGTATACATTAGCTTTTGTATTAATTTGGCACTCTTAAAATGAAGGCTTATTTTGTAAGATGTATACCTACTTGTTATGTCCTAAATCCTAATATTATATATACCCACCGACCTCAGAATAACTGAAAAATACGTAGGTATTACGTATACATCATGCTCCGATCATTATCATTATACTATTTCCAAGTTTGAATTAAGTATGAGACCTTTACTAGATTAAGTATACTTATAGCTTAAAGAGAACGTCAATCGATCAGTAAACATTGTAACAGGGCAAGTGATATTAAATTAATGTACATGTACAAGGTAATATAATTATAGAAGTTAGAACATTTGTAATAGACTTACGAATCGAGCGAACAGGCTTTAGGTATTGCCGAGTAGGTACTAACTTACCTAGGTACTTGTCGAATTAGGCATATGTTGCACATTTGTGTCTCAACCGATACGGCATTCCATACATCGTATATCAACGCTTCTAGGCTGTATTGAGGACAGGCCCGACCTAAGAAAGGTAAATGCCTCAATGCTAGTAAGTTATAAGCGAACGCGGGCGGAGAGGTCGGCCGCTCCAACTCCACGCGGCCCCGAAACATAATATAAGTACGCACTATTTGCCAATACATGTTTTATGGTATCTACCATGCGATTTACGAATGAATTAAGGTACCTACTTAACTGGAACTTGCAACTTAATATTATCTATAGCTTCTAAATAAAAACGCAATGCAAAAATGCGAACGAAATGTAAATGAAATCAACTACATATTGTGTAATGTATGTCGTACTTAACTACTCTTCTAATCAATTAAATGTTTTAAATCATGTTGAATAAGAAGGAGTATAATATTATGAAACACGATTTCATCAACTAGGATATTATGTTGACATAGGTTTCTACGAATGAACTAGACAGCACTCATCTTCTATTTATATAAAATTCAAAGTCCTGACTGACTGACTTATATATCAACGCACAGCCTAAACCCCTCGGGTTAGAAACTTGAAATTTTGACAGTAGGTTCCTTTTGTGACGTAAGCGCTCACTAAGGAAGGATTTTTCAAAAATCCACCCCTAAGGGAGTGCAATAAGGGTTGAAAGTTTGTATGAAAGTCCGTAATTTTACAAGATATTTTTCAAGTTATAGTATCTACGAAACTCGATATTTTGGCTTTCCGAAAAAAATAAAGAATCACGTGTCAAAATATTTAAAAATTTCACCCCCAAAGGGGTTAAATAGGGGTTAAATAGGTTGAAAATTTGAATGAAAGTCCGTCGTTTTTCAAGTTATAGCCCTGAAACTGGGTATTTGGGCTTCCGATTTAAAATTATGAAATACGTATTCCACAGTTTTGAAATTTCTATCCCCAAGGACGTTAAATAAAGAGTTTGCCCTTCAATCACGCCGCAACAGAGCAGCGGATCAATGTGATTTTTTGCATGGGTACCTGTATAGTTGGGGGTCTGGAGAGTGACATAGGCTTCTTTTTATCCCGGAAATGAAGGAGTGCCTGTGGGTATTAAAAAACTTATGCCACGCGAACGAAGTCGCGGGAGTCCTCTAGTATAATAATAAATTATTAGTAAGTAAAATAGATTATTTAATTAGGTAATTAACAATAAGGTTCGCAAAAACAAATGATATTTTAACAATTGACTATACATATTTGCACTTTGCAGCACATTGCAGCCCTAGATAGTTAATTAGGATGCTTTAGAATCGAATAACGATATCATTATACTTACCTATGATTTTAGTACGATTCAATCAAGGATTGTATTCGTGAACTGTGAACGTAACTGCAGCTCGCGCGCATAATATTATGTCATCTGTCTTCGGGAACACGTGAGTCGTACACAATAACATAATTATGTATTATAACAACAATAATTGACAGTGCATATTATCGCAAAACTGATTTTGAAGCTCATAAAACGCTTCACTTAAAGATGATAATATAATTTAAATAAAATTGCATTGCCAACATAACAGGAACGTAGCTAGGACGTACCTATTAAAGAGCAAATTGTGTGATAAAAAACATTGTAAGGTATGTTTTTATCATACAATACAATTGACTCGTAAGTCGTAACTATACTTGACCTGCATGATACAAGACGACAATATGAAACTTCCTAAGTACAATGTAAAACTTCATGTACCTACCTAATAAAACTTAACTGGTTATAACAGCGACTTCATCCGCGTTTCTGAGTAGAAAATCAAAATATTTTCTATCCAAGTAAACTTTTTACATGTGTTTATGAATAGTCGAATGAATCTACCTACCACTGCAAATTGGAAGGAGCCACAACCCTAAGCAACAAGAAATGCAACGGGATACATGTACGTATTTGGTACGCAGTGGTAGATTCATTTAACGATTCGAAAGCACTTGTAAAAGTTTATTTGAATAAAAACCATTTGAATTTTGAATTTCTCCAGTCAGTGTAGGTAGGTATGCAAGCTTCGAATTACTTCTCTTAAATCGCTTGTGTAAAAAGAAAAACGTTGAGGAAAACGTATCAATCATACCTATAGGAACGACAAATTGTCAATTTTGTGAATTTGATTGATTCATAACGAAACCTACGCATAATTAAACGAATTTCTGCTCTTTTAGGTGTTATTATCTAATAAAGACTTAGTTACGTATATGCGCCTACACCTACAGAGGCGGTTACATAATGTTTAGTTTCATATCACTCTTACCAATATGGTCTATGGACCTCACGTAGGGCACACATACAGGCAACGTGACTATGGTAAAACAGGCAAAAAAACGTTCAAGGTAAGTAGTGCAATGGATGCGACGCTGAGCGATCGTATATGGCAAGGTCGGCGGGTGCGCCCGCGCACGCGACAACAGCGCAATCACTTTCACTACGCGTCTTACCAAATGCACGGATATAAACAACCTGGAATGGGCCCTGCAATGTAAAAAACTAAACTTGTCTTAGCTGAAGCTGATCGTCAGGTTTTTTCATAATGTAACAGCTAATTACCATAACAGACGTACACAGAAACTTACTCCTAAAATGTAAAAATAGGTAGGTACATCCAAATTCCAAACTAATATTATAAATGCGAAAGTGTGTCTGTCTATCTATCTGTCTCCTTGCCTGCTACGCTTTAACGGACCATCATTTCAACCGATTTTGACGATTTTTGGTACAGGCATAGGTTGACTTGAATCCCGAGGAAGGACTATGGCTTATCCCGGAAAATTAAGGAGTTCCCGCGGGAAACCCTGGTGGACGCGGTTTTCCATAGTTACATGAACATAATTTTACTTCAATTTTAGGACATACCTAATATCATTAAAACATCGTATGTAAAAAAAAAGTTTTTATTTTATTACCCATCCACTAACTATGACCTACCTATTTAGATTTCAAAATTATAGACATGATTGTGGTACATCTACATACAATCAGAATTTCCGCTACAAGTAGATTTACCGAAGTGTTACTATCATGGACGTATTGTACGTCCATGATGTAACACTTCGGTCCATGGTTACTTATATATGTATAATATTAATTGAAGTGTCAAAAGTTCTATCATTTTTAACCGACTTCCAAAAAACGAGGAGGTTCTCAATTCGGCGCGTATCTTTTATGTATGTCGGTGCATATCTCCGTGGTTTCAATCGATTTGAAAATATTTGAATTATTAGAGAGTTCGATGATTATGTCACATCTAGTAAGTCATTTACAGAATAATATCAGGCTCTCTGCTTCCTCTTCACATTGCGCTAAATTCATTTCAGTGCGAACTGTATTGTGCTTTCGTAACTTGGCTAAGCTCACGTAACAGTGTTACAGAGCACAAACAACATACGATACCCACACCCTGCCTTTCTTAAATAAGACTTCCACTTACAACATTAAGGACCGACTTCTAGCTTCGTACTATTAGGTATCTATTCTGTGGTATTACCTAACCGCCTAACCCAACCCAGGGATAAATCTAACGGCACGATATAACTGAAGCAATGAATCATCAAATAAATATGAATCAAATGTATGGATGTCTGTTACTCAATCACGCCCGAACGGCTGAACAGATCTGGATGAAATTTGACACAAAGATAGGTAGATTATAGTCTGGAATAACAAATAGGCTCCTCTTCATCCCGGAAAACTAAGGAGTTCCCGCGGGAACCAAATAACCTCAATCCACGCGGACGAAGTCGCGGGCATCGGCTAGTGGTTTGATAATATTTTTCAAAGTTTTGACACATAATAATAATAGGTAGTATAACGTAATACGTTTGTATTTAAGCAATAACAATATCGAACAATAGTACCTACAATCCCACAAAAAATTAAGGTCTAAACAACAAAAATTATAGAGCCTAAAGAAGACAGATTTTTTGACTGCAGGGAATAGGAGGCTAACATACAAGGAATCTTCGACTCTAGGAGATGCTCAAAGCGCCCGGGGTTCCCTAATTGTGTTCTCTATCCGTTCTAAAAAAATCCGGAAAACATTGTCAAACGATAGGTAAACGAGTAAGGAGAAGAAGAGACGACGGTATAATTTGCATCATCGATTAAAATAAGATGTAAGTTTTAATACCGTAGACCTACAATATAATATTATGTCGTTGTGAATTTGACATTATCTCATGAAATTTTCACAAAGTCAAAAACAAGATTAACTAAAAAAGTTTTAAGAACCTTAGATAATTATACAAACAAAACCAGAACATCTCGCTGGTGAATTAAAAACTGACCTGTGCCCAGCTGTGGGACGTTTAATGGGCTGTAGATAGTCACCGAGTAGTAAAGTAGTGGTGGATACCACCATCGCTTAAATCCGTATTGTTTCAATATTGTTGACGTTCGTGTTTAAGAATTATCATACATACAATATACCTACTAATATACTTACTGATATTATAAATGCGAAAGTGTGCTTGTTTGTTGGTTTGTTGGTTTATTGGTTTGTCCTTCGATCACGCCGCAACGGAGCAACGGATCAACGTGACTTTTAGCGTAGGTGTAGTTGAGGACCTCGAGAGTGACATAGGCTACTTTTTATGCCGGAAAATATTTGCATATATTAATAAATAATAATAATAATTGTTCGTTCTTCTTAAAGTCTTTAATAAGATCTCTTAGTGAATAGGTTTCCTATAAGCATAGTGATAACGAACGATGTCCTCGCGCGTAAACTATAAGCTATTATTCGGTTACATATAATTAGCTAACGTAGGTATGTAGGTTGCACAAGCGCCTCGGAATATTATGCATAACGTATTATTATGTATAATATATACACCTGTTATCACGAGTTTCGAGTTTCGACCATAGTACCTAAATGCAATCGCTGTCACTGCAGCAGTTAGTTATTCATCTACATACGGGTTACTACCATCGCTTAGAGCGGTATTTAAAATGACAGTTTAATGTCCCTAAAATACAGATTACTAGCTGATGCCCGCGAGTTCGTCCGCGTTGTTTAAGTTTTTTGATTCCCGCGGGAACTTGCTAATTTTCCGGGATAAAAAGTAGCCTCTGTCCTTCCCCAGGATACAATCTACCCCTATACCAAATTTCATCAAAATCGGTTGAACAGTTCGGCCGTGTAAGCGTAGCAGACAGACACACTTTCGCATTTATAATATTAAGTAAGTAAGTATGGATGTTCTTATTGTATGGTATTTGATTGATTTAGTTATCACAGGAATGTAATCACTGTATAAGTTTCAACTGTCAATGTGAATGGATTTCCGGAAGGCAGGAATGTGGGTGAGGTTTCCCCATTTGGATTTGGGCATGCGCCTTGCGTCGACTGTTGCAACCCGGCAGAGTTGAGGAGCGTGGCGGGCACGACTGTGTGACGTTTAACACATTTATACCTTCAAGTCAGTACAATTGTCTCCACAGCATAATTTACCAGTAGGCGAACCAACTGTCTGATTACTATGACCGACGACAGACGTATGATATGTATGGTTTAGTGAAAGAACTGACACATCTCTTCTTTTAATTCATCTTTATAAAACATGTTTTTTTTAATCCACTACAAGTTAACCCTTGACTGCAATCTCATCTGATGGTAAGTGATGATGGTTATAAGATGGGTTATAAGATGAGTTTAAGATGGTAGCGGGCTAACATGTTAGAGGCATGACAGTTATATTAAAACACGCTAAATCGCTTGGCGGCACTTCTTTTGCCGGTAGGGTGGTAACTAGCCACGGCCGAAGCCTCCCACCAGGCCAGACCTGGGAAAATTCAGAAATTATAAATTCCCAAATTGAGCCTGCTGGGGACCGAACCCGGGACCTCCACACGTTAAGACAACAGCGCTACACACTCCGCCACGGAGGTCATCACAAAGATGTATTGTAGATGAAGTGATTTGTGGTTGTAGATTACTATAATTAATATTTGCTAAGTATACCTACAGTTATAATGTTTTTTATCTATTCCCTTAGTCGATCTTGCACTTACAAGTTACAACATTAATAAGTTGTCTATAGCAGCATCAGCAGGCAGTGCTTTAACGAAAATGCTTATTTTAATAATTTATTTAATTGCTAATTTTAATTAAAATAAACCCTAAAATAAAACAAAATAATATACCTACATTGGCTTTTTTACCTTACGCGTTTGAAATTACTTTTTTTCTGAATGCTACATTGTATGTCAACTTTGCTGATAAGTAAAATGATTGTTTAAATTTGTTTGCCTTAAAAAACAAACTTTTGTTGCACTTGCATGTTATAACAGCGATAGCTTTTATCAGTAGGTACAAAAATATCCGCAGTAATTAAAAAGTATAGTTGTTGTCTGTCTTATTATTTTAGACTGTACCAATGTCCGCTTTGTGCGAGTAGAAACGTAGAGCGCGACCCGGTCACTTAGCTAGAACGCGTATTATCTCCATTTGCATAACGCGAACAAGTAAGCTGTGTTGGCTACACTGGTTGCTTTCAATTACTCAAACGCGATTAAATTTTATTAGCTTAAATAATAGTTTGTTACGTTGACAAAGACGCATTTAGACGAGCTGGATCCAGCGGCTCCCTGCGACTCGCCTGATGTCGTCCGTCCAGCGAGTAGGGGATCTGCCAACGCTGCGCTTTCCAGTGCGTGGTCGCCACTCTAGCACTTTGGGACCCCAACGTCTATCGGTTCTTCTAACTATGTGCACCACCCATTGCCACTTCAGATTCGCAACACGTCGAGCAATGTCGGTTACTGTAGTTCTGCGGATCTCCTCATTTCTGATTTGATCGCGCATAGAAACCCCGAGTAACCCTGAGCCTTCTTATGAGGCCCATAGTACATCACTTACCTTCGGTTCGCCGATGATACTATAGTCATCATTGCAGAGACTCTGTGTGACCTTAATGCAATGCTCAATGACCTCAGCAAAGTTTCCCAACAGGTGGGCTTTAAAATGAACACGAGTAAAGCGAAAATCATGAATGCTCATGTTCCGCTCCACCCAGTAATCGTTGGGAGCTCTGCACTCGAAATTGTAGACGAGTATATACATATACCTGGGACACATGGTCCAGCTAGGTAGGCCCAATTTCAAGAAAGAGGTGAGCCACGGAATTCGACTCGGCTGGGCAGCGTTCGGGAAGCTTCGAGATATCTTCTCGTCCAAGATTCCTCAGAGCCTGAAGAACAAAGTCTTCGAACAGTGCGTGTTGCCAGTGATGACATATGGTTGCGAGACTTGGTCGCTACTCGCTAACTATGGGCGAGCTCTATATGCTACTAATATTACTCAAAACTGAAAAGCTTGAGTTTATCTACCATTGGTTATGTGATATTTCATGGCGTGCCAATATAATTTAGATACAATAGATTATGATTTCTATAATGACATGAAATGTTTCATTCCAGGTAGGGCCACTTGAGCCACTTATGGATCGGAGAGAAAATTCTACTCCGAATAGCCGGCAAGAAGGTCAGCAGTTTCTCTGTAGACTATATACCTATATATCTACAAATTGTACAAATGTAAAAAATTGTGGATAGGTATCATAGAATCTTATCTTACTTAGTTATTTTTTGTTTTTTATATAATTCAACATTTGAAGACTCTTTAACTGGTATTAATATTTTAATAACATAATAATATGATCCATGACACTTCCAAACAGAGCGAAAAAAAATTATGAACCCAACGAGCGTTTAATTCTATAAATACACAATATTACAACCGAATCGCTTGAAAAGTGTAGTTTGCGCGACATTGAACAAAACATGCGATTACAACAATAGACTGCTATGAATGAATGTCGTTAGAACATACTCGTACCCGGATAATGATGTTATTTGCTTTGCCTTCCGTCATCGGACAGTAACGACGTATATATAGGTATCTATTTAATGTGTGTAACCTTACGTTGTTTACGTCTCGTTCTCTTATACTTTATGTACGGTTTTTATCATAATTATGTGATATTACTTAAGCTTCACTTATTACTTAAAAATCATCTAAGAACAACATTGAAAAGAAACTTTAAATTTAAAAAAAAAAGCTTTAATAGCGATATCCTAGTACATAATATCTAGTAACTCATCAGTCATCAATCATCATATTATAGAAAGGATTTGAAATTTTTCGTATTAAGTGTGAATTTTTATAGAACGAAAAGAAGGAAAAAAGTTTAAATTTCCCAAAATGTCTGACCATTTTAAATATGATTATTTTGATTTAGAACGTTGCGCTACAATTTTACGTGATTTAGCTATAATAATACTTGTAAGCAAACAAATTCACGTAACCGTTAATAATCCTACATCCTGATTTAGTTGGTCACATTGAGAAGTATCTAACTGCTCTACATATTGCACATTCCGTGTATATTAAACGTATCGTATTAATTAATTACCGTCCTTTGTCTTCACGGTATTGTAGTGGAGGACATAATAACCACACACAAACACGTGGATATGTACATTGTACGTAGATCACGAAGCAGATTGATTCATCCTCTCCTCGGCCTCGATGACGCGTTTGCTGCATATGATGCTATTTGATATTATCATTGATATGGTTTTCAATATTAGATCATCCAATTACTAAAGGTTGATAAATCATACATAAGTAATTACTACCTTATGATCTATATCCTATGATCTTTATCCTTATGATCTTTATCCTTATGATCTATATCCTATGATCTTTATCCTTATGATCTTTATCCTTATGATAAACTAGCTGATGCCCGCGACTTCGTCCGCGTGGATATAGCAAGTTTCATCGAAATAACTTGAGAAATGACGGACTTTTATACAAACTTTTACCCCTTCGGGGGTAAAATTTACAAAAACCGTGAAACACTTATTTCTTCATTTTCAACCAGTAGCTTGTATACCAAGTTTAATCGATATAACTTGAGAAATGACGGACTTTCATACAAATTTTCACCCCCTATTTCACCCCCTTAAGGGTGGAATTTTGAAAAACTGTGACACACGTACTTCTTTATTTTTTACCGTAAGCCAAAATAAAAAGTTTCGTTGATATAACTTGTAAAACATCTTGAGAAACGAAGGACTTTCATACCAACTTTCATCCCCTATTTCACCCTTTTGGGGGTTCAATTTTCAAAAACTGTGAAACACGTATGTCTCCATTTTCAACCCGCAGCTCATATATCAAGTTTTATGGCTATAACTTGAGAAATTAAGGACTTTCATACAAACTTTCAACCCCTATTTCATCCCTTCGGGGGTAGAATTTCGGGATAAAAAGTATCCCATGTCCTACCTCGTAGTATAGGCTCAAATCGTGCCAAGTTTCGTTTGAATTCATTCAGTAGTTTCGGCGTGATGCGCGGCCAAGATACAGACAGACAGACAGACAGACAGACAGACAGACAGACAGACAGACAAAAATGAAAAAAATTACAGATTTGGCTTCAGTATCGAATAATGAGTGCCTTCCAAAAAAAATTTTCAAAATATCTTCAATGTACAGAATTGGACCTGTTACAGTTTTATTATAAGTATAGATATCCTAGGTACCTACCTAAATTACAATTGGGTAACCATAGATAAATTCTGCTTAGGGTATAGAAATATGTAGCAATAAGCAGATTGCCATTTCTATGGAGCATCGTTCTGCCCTGTTCTTTCTGTTCCGTGGTTCTGCCCAACGGAGCTGTACTTTTACTCTGTGCTTAAAATTTAGGTTTACCCCATAGAATATTGTTGAATATTTATTTTAAAATCACTATGAGGTTTCTACATAATTTATAAGATAACAAATAAATCAATAATATTTTATATGCAGGAATATGGGTACAAATATCTGGTCAAAACTCTGAATCATTTATTCCACTATGGGGATAACGTGTATTTAAAAATAAACTCTAATCAAAGTCAAAGGTCACACGAAGTAAAATACCTAATGACGTCAGAAATTATGGTTTTACCTACGTCCGTATTATGTCTGGATGACAACTTTACCAGCGCATTATGAAGTCACTCTATTTTAGTGGGAAACTTTTGGTTCACATGAGTCACTGACCACTGTAATACTTTTGCATACCCAACGCGGTGAACATCAAAGAGTTATCTACTGGAGGAATTTCTATTAAAATGTTTATTCATTTTAATAGAAATGCTAGTTGACCCAACCGGACTATGGCCCGGCTCCGCACGTGTGAGCCTCATATATATATCAACTAAAACATTAAAATCTACTTTTGATTTGATTTGCTATTACACTGATCACTATTGATTAATATTATTAATTGTTGTTATCCGTTATGGAAGTCGACCTACCATCTCCGAACTTGATCTTCACGAGGTTATAGTTATGTCTGTCAGGTAAGTCCTAGATGTTAAAGTTAAAGTTTCGTTAAAGTTTTTCGAGGATGGCTAGTGTTTATATATAATATGATTGTACGTTTATCTTGATCAAAACATTAAAAAAAAAAAAAAGTTTTTTTTTAGTATACCTAACTACCTACTTACTTAGTTTGGAAATGGAGAACGGAACTGTGGCGGAACTCTTTAAAGATTATCAGCAAATCAATCGCGATTTGTGTTATCAAAAGCGGACAGAATCAAGTACCTACCTAATTGAGTGCCTACCTACTTTTGAATAGATACTAGGTAGATGCTAGGTATCTAGTAATAAGTGAATTTTTCATTTGTTTGTAGTCACCATAAACTCGGCACTTAGCGTTCTCTTCTACTGTAATGTTGGTAATGTCACCTTTAGTTTAACGTGTACCTATTAGTAATAATTTGTATTCATTAATTATTCTTGGATTATTAATATAGGGTAGTTTTTAACAAAATATAGACGTACAGTCGTGTGTTGGTATAGGTATGTTAGTTATATAACTGACCTTGGAAATAATTATGTACGTCAACTTTATCATAAGTGTTTGAACGCGTGTCCAGTTTACAAGTTGGTCTTCTTAACGTACCTATGTTATCGGTTTATTTTATGTGTGCACGCCATTATGAGCGATTTTTCCACGCTTACTGTTCGTGGAACATAAACAATTCAAACATTACGATGTATTTTATTTCGAAAATTTCTAGTCAATAAAATGACCTGAATAAGAAGTAGGAATCAGTGCCTGGTACTTTTATAAAAATATATACAGAATTCGAAGATATGTCCCCATATTACGCATATGAAACGATTAACGATTAAAAACTAAATTACCTAAAGATACGAGGCCAACGACAAAATGTATTCAAATAAACTTCAACATTAACAAAAATAAACCGAAGTAAGTATTGTATATTATGGTACATAGCTGTGAGTTGTCGATGCTGGTTCGCGGACAGAGACAAAGAATTGCCAATTATTCCACCTGCCCCCGCCGCACCTGGACCGGCTGCTCTTTTTATTTATTCCAACGTCGCCGATATTTTTATTGGTCACCTTTTGACGCTACTCAAACAAATAAGCTCTAAATGAACAGAGTCTGTAGTCTGTTCATTGAACTGTAGCAACAATGAAATAAACCCAATGAATAAGATAAAGTACCTACTAACTAACATATCACACTAATATTATATTATAAATGCGAGTGTGTTTGTTTGTTGGTTTATTGGGTTGTCCTTCAATTACGCCGCAACGAATCGACGTGATTTTTGGCATGGATATACCTAGTTGAGGACCTGGAGAGTGACATAGGCTACTTTTTATCCCGGAAAATTAAGGAGTTCCAATCAAAAAAACGTAAACCACGCGGACGAAGTCGCGGGCATCAGCTACTTATTCAATAAGTAACTAAGTAAGAGCTGATGCTTGCGACCTGCGTCCGCGTGGATTGAGGTTTTTTGGTTCCCGCGGTAACTCTTTAATTGTCCGGGATATAAAGTAGTCTATCATGTGGTATTCCAGACTATAATCTATCTCTGTGCCAAATTTAATCCAGATCCGTTCAGCCGTTCTGGCGTGATTGAGTTACAAACATCCATACATACATCCAAACTTTCGCATTTATGATATAGAAGATAAACGTGCACTTGACGACAGTCACGCCGACTCCTGGTGGAAGGTAAAAAAAACAATGCATGAGTATAAATATACTTATACTTGATCCGGCTTATAATATACATCCCTCGTAATTTTATATACAATAAAAATAAAGATCTGTAGACTGTGGAGTGAGGAGTCCCACAAAACTTTTCTCCTTCAATTGTAATTCAGGGAATTTACTTTTGTTTTTTTGGTTAAAGCTAATGATTCAGTCTTATTTTGCTCCTTGAGAATCTCCAGACAGAAACAAAAAATGCTACGACAACCTCGACTGAGACAGGCTTAAGCTGAACTGGTTACAGATAAAGACCCCATTGAGAGTAAATATTGATTTGGAAATACATATTTATTTTCGCTCAAATTCATCTATTTCATTCATTCATATTAAATACATTAAAAATATAGTAGATTAGTAGATTATAGATAGTGATTCAATATTATTCCATAATATTTTCAATACAATGATGTATAAATAAGTATAATCTAAATATATAAAAGGAAAAGGTGACTGACTGACTGACTGATCTATCAACGCACAGCTCAAAACTTTGGACGAATCGGGCTGAAATTAGGCATAGAGATAGACTACTATGACGTAGACATCCGCTAAGAAAGATTTTTGAAAATTCAACCCCTAAGGGGGTTAAATGGCGGTTTGAAATTTGTGTAGTCAACGCGGACGAAGTCGCGGGCATAAGCTAGTCTATTATAAAGTAGTATGTTACATATGCATATAAATAGGTATAAGTTAAAATAATATAAGAAGCAAAATGGCCAAAACAGTAATCATGAGTCATGACCACAGTTAAAAAAAAGAACCTGTTTCATGACAATTAAAAGAAAATAAGGTAATAAAAAAAGCTACATAAAGTCTCCGATAACCATGTCAGAGGAATGAGGATTGCTAGCAAAACACACAAAAAAAAAATCAATACAACGCAGCAGAACTTACTCAGTTGGTACATCACTACATGGTACTGTTTCCACAATAAGTATGTCGAAATAAGACTGCTAAAGCTTTTACTTGAGTAACCTAAACACAATCAATTTTATATCTCAATGAGACTACAATAGACGTTCGTTAGTTTTCCGTTTCTGGATTGTAGAAAACGAAAATAAATAAATTCTTTATTTTAAAACCCCACAAAAATTAAATCGAATTAATAACAAATTGATTAGTTAAAAATTAAAATATTAACTTACATTAAATTAAATTCCTATTGTGTATGCGACATTAATAATAAAATAAAAAATAATTATAATAACAATAAAACTTAGTCACTTTTCTAAAAAAAAACCGGCCAAGTGCGAGTCGGACTCGCGCACCGAGGGTTCCGTACAAACCTGTAGTAAGTTTTACGATTTATGACGTATTAAAAATTACGTTTGTTGTATGGGAGCCCCCCTTTAATATTTACTTTATTGATATTTAATTATTTATTTTGAAAGGTAATATACAAGTTAATATTCTGTGAAAATTTGAACCGAGCAAAAAAATACGAAAAAAAAACATTTATTGTATGGGGACCCCCCTTAATATATATATTTTTTTAATTTTTAGTATTTGTTGTTATAGCGGCAACGGAAATACATCATTTGTGAAAATTTCAGCTTTCTAGCTATCACGGTTTATGAGATACAGCCTGGAGACAGACAGACAGACAGACAGACAGACAGACAGACAGACAGACAGACAGACAGACAGACAGACAGACAGACAGACAGACAGACAGACAGACAGACAGACAGACAGACAGACAGACAGACAGACAGACAGACAGACAGACAGACAGACAGACAGACAGACAGACAGACAGACAGACAGACAGACAGACAGACAGACAGACAGACAGACAGACAGACAGACAGACAGACAGACAGACAGACAGACAGACAGACAGACAGACAGACAGACAGACAGACAGACAGACAGACAGACAGACAGACAGACAGACAGACAGACAGACAGACAGACAGACAGACAGACAGACAGACAGACAGACAGACAGACAGACAGACAGACAGACAGACAGACAGACAGACAGACAGACAGACAGACAGACAGACAGACAGACAGACAGACAGACAGACAGACAGACAGACAGACAGACAGACAGACAGACAGACAGACAGACAGACAGACAGACAGACAGACAGACAGACAGACAGACAGACAGACAGACAGACAGACAGACAGACAGACAGACAGACAGACAGACAGACAGACAGACAGACAGACAGACAGACAGACAGACAGACAGACAGACAGACAGACAGACAGACAGACAGACAGACAGACAGACAGACAGACAGACAGACAGACAGACAGACAGACAGACAGACAGACAGACAGACAGACAGACAGACAGACAGACAGACAGACAGACAGACAGACAGACAGACAGACAGACAGACAGACAGACAGACAGACAGACAGACAGACAGACAGACAGACAGACAGACAGACAGACAGACAGACAGACAGACAGACAGACAGACAGACAGACAGACAGACAGACAGACAGACAGACAGACAGACAGACAGACAGACAGACAGACAGACAGACAGACAGACAGACAGACAGACAGACAGACAGACATACAGACATACAGACAGACATACAGACATACAGACAGACAGACAGACAGACAGACAGACAGACAGACAGCGGAGTCTTAGTAATAGGGTCCCGTTTTTACCCTTTGGGTACGGAACCCTATAAATAATAATTTGGCGTTTCCTCGTCCAGACAACACGTGTAATTTTAAATAATTTTATGTAAAGTTACAATTATCAAGATCAATTATTTTAATTGCCGACGAACATTATGGACGGTAGGTACGCTTGTTCGGAATTCACGGATACAAAATGTTCCTACTTTCAATCTTGGTGTGGTTGGTGGTGTAGCTCGAACGAAACGGTTCTGCTCTACGTTTCTGATTCGAACCACCAGGATGTGGTTTCCAGCGCATGTATTCCCTGCCACGTACTCGTATAACTTAAGTACCTTCAAGGCAAGAGTGAATAGTCATCTTATAGGCAAGCGCTCTCCAACCTACACCTAATTATTGCTTTGTATTAAGCATGATTGTCGTCAAGCGCAAGCCTATTCTTTGATTTAAAAAAAAATGAATGCAACAAAAGTTATATTCTTACAAGACGTATAATCCCTTTAAATTCGAAACGCGAAGACGCGGACAAGATGCGTCGACATGGTTCGTCGACCTCGTCGATATTTCTCGAAATCCACCGCGGAATCTTTTCGCTTTTTAATTGTAAGTACTCTGCTACTCACCGTCTGTGTGATACATTTCAAGAAAAATATATAGCTTTAACCTCGAGTTGGAATTGCTGTAACGGAGCATGAGAGAATCCAAACTAATTTTACAAAAAAAAATATAATTGCGAAAGCCTATAATATATATTGTCTGCCTGTCCGGTCTATTCGTTCAACTGATCCTGATGATGTAGGATTGTAGGCTTCTGATGATGTAGGTACAGAAGGAATATCCCTGAGAGAGAATTCGAATAGGTTACTTTGTATCCCTAAAACTTAAGGAGTTCCCGTGGGAATTAAAAAACCTTATTAAAATTAAAAATAAGTTTTTTTGAAAGTTTTAAGAAATGGAGGGTCAAAGAATAGATTTGGCAAAAAGCAATCATATACTTGATCAAAATCAGAAATGAGGAGATCCGTAGGAAAACCAGTGTAACCAACATAGCACGAAGAGGCGCCAAGCATAAGTGGCAATGAGCTTAAGTTTGAAGAGCCGATAGGCGTTGGGGTCCCAAGGTAGGTACTTGAATGGCGGCCTCGCACCGGAAAGCGCAGCGTTAGACGACCGACCCCCACTACTTAGGTGGACAGACATGGACGGAAGCGAGTAGCTGCAAGCCTCTAGAAACAAGGAAGCGGCACAAGACCGTGCTCTGTGGAGATCCATGCAGGAGACCTTCGTCAAGCAGTGGACGTCTATAGATTGAGACGACGAATCATATACTTACTAGCTTTAGACATTTTAAGCATTGCGCGTAGAATCAAAATCAATAAACATCAATAAATTCGCTTTCATCTAAAACAAAAACCGACTTCAAAACTATACATATACTTAAGTACCAACATATACTAAAAAGTAAAAAACATTGTCTGGGTATATACCTACCTATATTCTGTTTTTTGTTGATTTTCTCAAAAAGCGCTAAATCAATTATTTTTATAAAATTTATATGTGGTCCCATATATAACCACTACTACTACTTACCAAAGAAAAAAGAATCTTCAAAATTGATTCACAATTGGCGGAATGATCGCTTAACAGTATAGGTACAAAACCTCCTCCTTTTTTGAAGTCGGTTAAAAATGCTACGCATATATAACATTTTATTTGAATGTGAATAATAACAACGCACGAATAGTTGAATACTAGTGTGTAGTACTCGACCATAATGATTTAATCGATAAGGTTAAATAGAACAATCCTAAATCGATTGAGATTATTTTTAGCAACCGCAGAGGTAGGTAATAATTTGTGCCAGACCCCGACGTTAAATATGACAATGTGCTGTGCAAAGGACAAAAAACTTATTCGTCGGGCGAGACAGCCATTTTAGGGTTGTTACCTTGTTAACAGAGCGATCGAAGAGCGCATGCACTCGCTTAAAATAATAATAACCAACGATGAAATAAAATTTTATCGTTGGGCTTTTGGATTTACGAGGTTAGTATTTAATCAGATTGTCTCTGTAGCGAGAGAAATATCCAGGGTAAAAACCACACGCTCTACAATTAATAATGACGAAATAATAGATACATATAAAATAGAAAGCAGCACATGAAGAATAGGGAAACATTAAGACTAAGGGAAAATTCCTTAAGTAATTTCTCTATGAAATTGCTAGAAACGGTTAGGTACCTACTGCCTAAATACATAAATAACGATAAACATAGATTTCTATTTTTAATTTCGGAAGTGGGCAGAGGAAACCCGTATTTAAAAATATATTGTCGAGGTGCGACCCTAACTTACAAACACTCGATGATGTTTAGTCGATTATAATTAGCCGCGCTCCCGACCCGCGCGGTGTTTGGTATAAGTTAAAAGATTATTACTAGTCCGTTTAGTGAGAGTCAATTTTTCTTCAGGAGTCTATTTTTTTTAAAGTTGTAAGGTATTGGCAAAAAATATTGGTAAATTTAGGGACGACCTGAGTCTGACCTATTTTTAAAAATTTCACGCCATCAGGCACTCCTTGCTTTCACTATACAAACTCTAATATTAATGGTAGCTGTGTTGTTGATTTTGATTAGAGATTAACTGTATATTTCTATATAAATTGTATAAATAATATTGTAACTCAAACAAAAAGTGTGATTTAATAAGAATTGTTGTTTAAGCATGATGTTTGATTTTAAGATTCGTTGACAGTGCTGCTGTTAACGGCCAAAGCCCCTACCACCTTAAAATAGACGTGAACCTTCTTGAATCAAATTCACAAATTCGGTGGTTATTCTTCACGATTATCGCCGGACACTCGTGGTACGGACCTCGAGGTACCTCCTTACCGGGGCATATCCTCTCAGGCAGCGTTTTGCTGCCTGGCTCGTCATTTAAGGTCACGTCATTCACAAATTCAGTACCACCGATTGTAATTTTGCAACGTTTCCGCTTGGAAAGCTAGCTATGGATGAATGGACGAACATGAGGATGGGAACTAAAGCGCAAAACACACAGGGAACGGGCGCGGGTCGGGCGCGGGCCGGGTCGGGTGCGCGGCGGGTTGAACTCCTTGTATTTATATGGACAACATCACACAGAACGCGGGCGCGGGTCGGGCGCGTGGCGGGTGACGCTGTGTGATGTCGTCCACACCCGACCCGGCCCGCGCCCGTTCCCTGTGTGTTTTCCCCTTAAGTCCCTTTCACTTTAACACTAAAGTGTCAAAATAAGTCGTTTATGATATAAAATCTTGTTGGATAGAAGCAGGCGTTACTTCGCGGAAGAAAAAACTAGAAGTTTAATTAGCTATTAGCCGCCACAGAAGGTGAATCTATGTGGTAGGTGCAGTGCGTATCTTGAACTTGAAACCCGCGATATTCTCCACACCACATAAATCTTCCAAAATACCCTCAACGTACGTTTCACTCCGACACCGGAGCATCTTCAGGAGATGTTGACTCTACAATGCACGATTGTGAAAAAATCTTGTGGTAACTGGTAAGGGTGCTGAAGGCTTGCGCCTGTTTGACATCACAATTTAGTACAATCGCTCATAGCTCGTTCCGCCGGGTGCACTGTACCGCGCGTGCCTGTGCGCGGGTAGCGGCAGATGCGCGACGCGTACCGCTGCGCTTGCGCACACCTTTGCATAATTTGCTATAGCTTCACTATTCACCTACTCGCCTACTGATACACTAAGCCATTTTAACAGGAATGCTGAAATACCACCACGAGAATAAATTCATAATAAAGAATGAAGAAATTTTATCACCGCTCCAATAAGGACGAGTTTTTTCTTTTTTCTTATACTTAGGTTACTTTTTAACAAAATATGGCCCTGTTTTTTTAGAGCCAAATATCAACTACTAATTAGATAGTAGTGGTAGGTAGGTACTTATTAGATACATATCCCATTAAAAAACCATTATTTAAAATAAATTAGCAAACCTGTTTGAATTATTTAATAAAAGCCTCAAAATGCTTAAATAAGTATTTTAAATCTAGACAAACCAAAGGTCAAGTAGATCAATGTAAGTAAAAACCAATACGGGAATTTTCCTACATACCTCCTACTCCTAGCAGCATAGGCAATGTACTGGATAGTGCGACGACATCGATTGGAATGAGACTAGCACAAAACCGAAAAATCGACGTGCACATGATGTGGTATGTCCTACGATGATAAATAAAGGTCAGCAACGAAGGTGAGAGCAGCATTAGCGAAAGAAAAACGAACTAGACAAAATGGACTATTTATTATACTTTTATAAACGCAACCTTTGGCACTTCGAGTCAGACGCGAGAAATAATAAGGATTCGAACTATATTTAGTTCATTTGTACCACGAATAGACGCGCCCACGATACGTAGCCGCGTAAATCAACGCCCGGCTAATGTATTACAAACCCGATACGGCGGCGTTTTGAGACAGAAAAATAATAAGAAAAGAACTCATATTTACATACAACTAAGACGCTAGCGACTTGTACTTTCATTTTTTATAATCGGTTCTGTTACGGTTTAAAAAATATATAATGTCAACAAATTTTTCATAGAATTTGATAATTAAGAAATACATTATATATACTTACAGCTGAGAGCAGTAAATGGAATTTATGATACCAATAAATAAATGAAATGGCTGAATGTAATATTGTATCTATACAAGATTGTTATCGATCACATTTTGTGTGATAAGTGAAGTGCGGCCTACGATGGTACCCTATTATACTGTATAGATTGACATTGACACAATGTTTATTATAGGTTACGTACCTACTTATATAAAGAGGTAAAGTTTGTGAGTTTTTGAGTTTGTGAAGTTGTTAGGGGTAATCTCTGGATCTACTGAACCGATTTTGAAAATTCTGGTACTAATAGAAAGCCACATTATTTGTGAGTGTCATAGGCTATATATTAACCCGAAAAATGAATGAAAAGACTTTTTCGTGGTAGTCGGATTTGCAAATTAAGTCGGAGAAAAAACGGTCGAACGGAAACGTTTCTTACGAACGCTGCCTTAACGATGAGAGATATATGACTGAGTTCTAGAGTAAAGTTGTAGAGCTTGATAATTCCTAAAAAAAGTCAGCGACAGCATATATTGTCTATCTTTCATATTTAAGTCACAAAAAGATGAAAGACTTTTTCGTGGTAGTCGGAACCAAAAAACCTCGATCCACGCGGACGAAGTCGAGGGCATCAGCTAGTTATTAATAAATTAGGCTACAACTGTATCAAAATTGTACGCTTTATTGATAAAAATCTGGTTTATAAGTTTAATATAATCCAACTGCGCCAGCAAAGGGCAAAAGCGATATGTCGACACATGCCGGCGCACCGCAATGCGGCAATGTTACTCCTCCGTACATACATAATACGAGCTACTCTCCACTCCCTAATACTGTTTTATTTATAAACACAAAAAGCTCTGGAATGTTCGTAACAAACATAACAATGCGTTATCAATAGGGATGATGACAACTCAATCAAATCAGCAACTCTTTATCAAACTTAAAAACGCACTTCTATAGTATAGAAGTTGTATGAAATTCACAGTTGTGACTAGTTGTGACGTCATAAAATTTCAACGCACTTTTTTTCTTTAATCTACATTTTAAAATAGTTATCAAACTTAAAACTAACCGAGGATGTGAATTTTAGGTCTTTTGGAAGACCCTCTTTAATAATCAGTTAGAAAAAAAAATGTGATATAGGCATTATCCCTATTGATTTATCAGCACCATTTAGCTCTACTTTAAACTATTCTCTACGTAGATTTAAATAAAGAAAAATACTTAACCATAATCATCATCATAGTCATAAATCATAATCTTATCAAGATATAAATCTCAGATTTTTTAGGGTTCCGTACCCAAAGGGTAAAAACGGGACCCTATTACTAAGACTCCGCTGTCTGTCTGTCTGTCTGTCTCCAGGCTGTATCTCATAAACCGTGATAGCTAGAAAGCTGAAATTTTCACAAATGATGTATTTCCGTTGCCGCTATAACAACAAATACTAAAAATTAAAAAAATATATATATTAAGGGGGGTCCCCATACAATAAACGTGTTTTTTTCGTATTTTTTTGCTCAATATTAAAAACGGTAACAGGTAGACGGTTCAAATTTTCACAGAATATTAACTTGTATATTCCCTTTCAAAATAAATAATTAAATATCAATAAAGTAAATATTAAAGGGGGGCTCCCATACAACAAACGTAATTTTTATTTTTAATACGTCATAAATCGTAAAACTTACTACAGGTTTGTACGGAACCCTCGGTGCGCGAGTTCGACTTGCACTTGGCCGGTTTTTTTATAACAAACCACTGAATAAAGCAGCGCATTAATATTATTAAATAAAAGTAATTAGCTTTCTAGTTTAAATTCGAAGTCGAAGTTCCATGTTCCAGAAGGTCCATGGCAAAAGACAAGAATCTACAGGATGCGTACAAAAATATTTAAAATCATATTATTTATAAAGGTCGATAAAATATTTGGCAAGCTGCAAACAGCAATAAAATTACGGTAACAAGTCGCAATGGATACTTACAGCTTTTCTAATGGCCTAAGATTTTAATTGTCAATTGGATCCGTATAGTGTTTCATTCAGTGGGTACATAAACCGCAGATGATTTCTTTCTGATTCAGTCTCAACTCTCAACGCGGTTTAGTTGAAGCGTTCGCGAGCGATTGAGTTGAGGTGCTGTACGGATGCGTGCGATTATAATTAGGATTGTATTTCTGATTCCGACGAAGCTCAGTATGGCGGACACCGCTGAATTCCATCTGAGTCATTGTGCCCGTTCTGTAGCCTTTATTTTCGTAAAACACTTAACCCTTTCACGCGCATCATTGTTTCGCGTCATCTTTGCGCGAGTTCGCGCCAATTAAGCGTTAACTTTATTTTTTGTAAAACATTGGGAAGTTTCTTGATTCGTACCTATATGAAAATAGGTCGATATATTTTTTTATTTTATTGGTCGTACATAATAATAGAATAGATGCTAGTTACCTACTTCGTTCCATTGGTTACATCTTTAATGTTAATCTAAACCAGAAAATGAAGAGTTTATAATTATAATAATTATTAATAACAAGTAAACAGCATTAATTATTTATAATTTATTGCTGTTGACTTGTTATTTTAGTTTATTTTTTGTCACCAATTGGAAATATAATAAACCGTCACCAATCAACTTGCCTTCTGGTACTTTGTTTTTTAACATAGTGTCGAGTGACGGCACCAAACGGAAAAACAAACTGTTCCTTTATGCGCCTGGGCACAGCCTGGGTATCGGAATTCCACGATAGGTACACATAATAACATACAACAATACATAACGTTTGATACTTGATAGATAACGCTTCCTCTTTGACGGAAGAATTAAAAAAACAATACTTATTAAGTTTTTTTTTAATTCTAAAAGTATTGATTGTAATCATTCATTATCAGCATGCTGGCATTTCCGCAATAAAGACGTGTCGGTGGGTAATTGGTGTTTTGACACAATTTTCGCCGAATGCGATTTATTACGCATTTTTTGAATTATGGGTGCGTTTTTAGAAGAAAGTTAATGACGTAAAGGATGCTTCCAAAGCTAATCATTTGAGTTAAGAAATGCTACGATATGACGCAACCAAACAGTGGTAAAAAAATGCGGGATAAAGTAAGTATTTAAGTTACTTTACGCAATAATTTGATCAAAGTATATCCACAGCAGCAGAGAACGATTGCGAAAAAAAACCACAAATAATTATTCACTTTAATGTAGTGTGATGGAAACAAGCCGGTTACCACGCGCGATTGGCGACATATTTTCCGAGCGAAGCGCATAACAGGTTTGCGCATAAGGGAGGCGCACGATGCTGAGTGCCGACAAACTCGCTTGCCACACTACCTTTTATATTATACTTTATCGTCACTTAAATTTAGTTTCACTAATTAAAAATTACCTAATTTAAAACAAAATGACTGTTAACCTGTATATGGTATGTCTATAACTTGTTAATTATTGCTAACCTAATATTAATTGATACCCACCACCACCACTACAGCCCATTAACGTCCCACTGCTGGGCACAGGCCTCCACTCTCATAGGAGACAGGGTATTAAAGCTTAGACCCACCACGCTGCTCCAATGCGGGTTGGTGGGCTTTAACGACTATTATCATGTTAGTGATAATAACCGAGACCGACGGCTTAACGTGTTCTCCGAGGCACGGGGGTGAAACACCGCCAACTTCCTAACCCCGGGCTAGTACTGAGAATTTCCAGTCAGAAAAACTCAATATTCAATTATTTCCCGACCCGGGACTCGAACCCGGGACCTCGTCAGCCGCTGTCGAACATGATAACCACTAGATCAAAGAGGCAGACACAGGCACATAAATTTAGTGTCATAAATTAAAAATTACCTAATTTATAACAAAATGACTGCTAACCTGTATTGTATGTCAATAACTTGTTAATTTATTGCTAACCTAATATTCATTGATATTGGGGCTGATTCTGTAGTGCACAATCTCTAAACTAAACTAAAATGGCAGCGTTAAATCTAGTTCTGTCCCTTTCCGTAGGGAGTATTATGAAAGGGTTAGCAACATTTGTAATGCTCTAATTTTAGTTTAGTTTAGAGATTGTGCACTACAGAATCAGCCCCACTTACTAGAATGTAAACCACGACTTATCTTTAAAATACCGGTCAAGTGCGAGTCAGGCTCGCGCACAAAGGGTTCTGTACGCAATATTTTTTTTTTTAGTAAATAATAATAAAGAGGTCTTTAGGTAAACGGTCGATTATCGGACATACAAAAAGTCTGACGCGGGCTGAGCCTCTAATATACAGCCAAAGAATACTTAGTAACTTTCAGATACAACTCAAACGAAACTTAACAAAAGTCAAGCGTATACCAAACGCTATCGATTACGATAAAACCAGTATTTGGCAAAACTGTCAACCCCAATACTCTAAAAATATCTGATGCATATTTGACTATATCCGCTTTTTACGACTCCTGCGCATCTCGGGCGGGCGTCGCGGCCGTTGCAAAACCGCCGAGTTGACGATTATAGCTCGATCGTAAAATAAACACGCCGACTGTGATTTATCACTGAGTCCGTGAGGAAAAACTAACTTTTTAATTATTACCTCTCCACACTTTGATCGTGAATTACGGTTAACTCTTTTATCAAACGGTAGTTCCTACTTCCTAGTTGCACCTAAAATAAATTTCAGGGGGTCTACTCTCTTTCTCTCAAACGAAACTTCGCAAACGAACGTAATTAGTCGGTTAATAGACCCACACAAAATCGTTCAATCCAATCGGTCACGAAAATTTTCTATGGATCCGTACTTCGTCTGCGTGTACGAAAACGAAATAGAGAGGAGCATAGAGATAATATTATGTAGGAGAGGAGTTAACGAAATTTCGTTCGTTTGTTTGCGAAGTTTCGTTTTAGAGAAAGAGAGTAGACCCCCTGGTATGATAAAATTCTAATTCTCCCGATTAAAAATAACAAGTGCCCTTAGAATAACTACCATATTCTAAGCAAGTGCCTAAGTACCCACGTCTTGTTTTTTTTTGCTCACAGTAATGGATAGTAGAGGGTTACTAAATACTAATCTAAAAATGAAAGCGCCTCCAATGTGTTTTCTGTTTACGGGTACCTGCATAGGTATGTGATAATGTTAGATCTAGGTATTGCCTGTGGTATATTGCTATAATGTTTAGCAATACCACACAAGTTGGTCGGCATTGGTCGTTCAGTCACCACTCACAAGACATATTTTGACATGAATTCTACAGTCGGATCACGGTCGGAACTTTTCAGTTGGCCAAACGAGAGGGCTTACCACCGTTTACGTGTACCTGCATAGGTATGTGATAATGTTAGATCTAGGTATTGCCTGTGGTATATTGCTATAATGTTTAGCAATACCACACAAGTTGGTCGTCATTGGTCGTTCAGTCACCACTCACAAGACATATTTTGACATGAATTCTACAGTCGGATCACGGTCGGAACTTTTCAGTTGGCCAAACGAGAGGGCTTACCACCGTTTGCGTGTACCTGCATAGGTATGTGATAATGTTAGATCTAGGTATTGCCTGTGGTATATTGCTATAATGTTTAGCAATACCACACAAGTTGGTCGTCATTGGTCGTTCAGTCACCACTCACAAGACATATTTTGACATGAATTCTACAGTCGGATCACGGTCGGAACTTTTCAGTTGGCCAAACGAGAGGGCTTACCACCGTTTGCGTGTACCTGCATAGGTATGTGATAATGTTAGATCTAGGTATTGCCTGTGGTATATTGCTATAATGTTTAGCAATACCACACAAGTTGGTCGTCATTGGTCGTTCAGTCACCACTCACAAGACATATTTTGACATGAATTCTACAGTCGGATCACGGTCGGAACTTTTCAGTTGGCCAACCGAGAGGGCTTACCACCACCAATATTACCGCTATAAGCAGTATTATTTTAATATTGTTGACGCTCTTGTTTCCTAATAATGTAATCCTGATTTTAGGGTCGCGAAGGTAGTTATAAATAGTTACGTCATAAATGAAACTGCAATTTTTAAATAATAGTACCTACTACTTTAAGAGACGCTATGGAAGTAAGCTCACAGTGCATAAATAACGCGAACGATTTTAATGAGATTTTGACGTTTAAACTATCGTGAGTGATATTCATTATAACTCACATTATAATTTTCCGACATAACACGTGAGTTTATCGGGGAGTTATGTAGGTAGAGGTATACTTTATGATTAATGAGATGCCTTCATTTTTAAATTAGACGAACTGTAGGTACACTGTACATCCTACCTAACCTTATTTGCTTTCATTTATTTTTAATAAAATAAATTGATGTCACCCGAAAACCCCTATTCTGTAGCACATTGGGCATCAGCAACGTGCTTTTTGAATATTCGGTCATTTTTGCCTGAGTGATATATCTACCTATTAATTATAATTTCATGATTATGTAGAGACTGCCTCATTGGTCTAGTGGTTGGCTTGGCATGTTCGACTGCGGCCGACGAGGTTCCAGGTTCGAGTCCCGGGTCGGGCCATAATTGAGTATTGGGTTTTTCTGACTAGAAATCCTCAGTACTAGCCCGGAGTTAGGAAGTTGGCGGTGTTTCAGCCCCGTGCCTCGGAGAGCACGTTAAGCCGTCGGTCCCGGTTATTATCACTAACATGATAATAGTCGTTAAAGCCCGCCAACCCGCATTGGAGCAGCGTGGTGGGTCTAAGCTAATTCCCTCTCTCCTATGAGAGTGGAGGCCTGTGCCCAGCAGTGGGACGTTAATGGGCTGTAGTGGTGGTGGTGGTGGATCATGTAGCGCTGTTTTACTTTTTAACAATTCGCAAGTAATTGTAGGTAGAAAAATATACATTATATTACGTGCTTTCTATTGAGATAACTCATTATCAGATATGATTAACGTCATATTATCGTTTCTGATAAGATTCCAACAAAGGCTATACGAGGAAGTTAGGCTACATAGTTACATTAGTACACGTTTTAATCAACGATAGCATGAAGTACCTACCTAGAGATTTTTCAAAACAAATGATCTGTATCGTGAAAAAAAAAATACTTACATAAATGTAAACTTGACTTTTTATTACAATTCGAAATTAAAAGCTATTAGAAAAATTGTAAATTAGAGCAAATTGTAAGTAAAAACAAAATAGAAGTTTTATTATACGTTTAATTGCCTCATCTTGTAACAAAATTTGGCTGGTGACAAATTTTTGCGATAACAGTCTCTATGCCTGGTCAGCGCTGCAATGCAGCTAGTTTTGTGGGCGCCATTTACCCAGGCATGATTAATTATAGGTACAGGTACCTACCTAGGTACTCAATACTCATACAGTCATCAGATAAACCAGCTATAAGTTAGAACATAGTTCTTTTTGGATAAATAATTTGGATAATTCACGATAAAACGCGGGGATCAATCAGTCTGTAAAAATCGTACGTGACAAAAGGCGGTAAACTCTGTGTCTCTCCCTCTCGTAAAGATAAAGAGAGGCAGACTGCAGAGGACCTGTATGTTATTAGTTATGACTTATGAGGTTTCATTGTATTTAGTACTTAGGTATTAAATATTTTGAAAAATTCCGAGTAACGTAGCTCAGCATTAACGAGCGATTCGAAATTCGAATCAGTATCACGAAATTCGCTAATTTGTATTTATAAGTATGTATTTTTAAATTCTTGTACGATTGTTTTTGTTTGTGTGTACGAACACAAGTATATTTTTTTAAATAGAATAGCAAAAGTCACTATGTTTTTACGGGGTGTCCAACGACTTACGACACCACATCACACAGCTTGTTTTAAAATATTGTATTTTAAGTGTTTAATAGAGATGTGTTTACGATTTAGATTCTAAGGTATGTGCGGGGAGGCGCATCGGAACGCGGACGAATGCGCGTGCGACTCGCTTTCCTGACTTTCCAGTCGGTGGCGGGCTGCCGGTCGAAAATTATAGCGTATCAATAAACGATTTCATCGTTGGTACGACTCACACGCACTTATGAGTTATGACTACGAGATTGTTTATAAAATTCTTAAATCGCTCTTGTGGTGGACTGAACACTACAAGTTGCAAACATTATTTGTCGTATTTTTTTTGAACTTATTAAAAAAAAAATAATAAGCTCTCTGTTACAAGATATGAAAACAAAGATATTATATAAATATTAATAACTTAATGCCTTTTAATGGTACGTTATAACTAAATTATATTGTGATGTACCTACCTAAGTACTACAATTTGAAACAAACGTACGCAAATTAAATCAGAGCCAGCAAAAATATGTGAACAATCAACAATAAATCAACGTGTGATTTATTATACATATATTTTGCACAAGTGTGCAAAATATTATATGTATAGCACTGACGGCATGCAAGGACATCGCAGGACGAGTCACTTGTCCTCTATCGTCATGCGCAGGTAGTGACCAGAGGACAACATGCCCATCGTTTATCGCAGTTAATTATTATTATGCCTCAACACAGTCGCAGACGAACGCTCTTGTCGAACGCCGACTGGGCCCGATCGTGGGATAGCCATTATATACAAAATTTCAATATTTGAAGCATTCTTATCTTTATTGAATGATAGATTAAACTTAATTCAAATTAATATAAATATTAAATAGGGCATTAATGATCTTGTCGAATGTCGCCTCATATACCAATACAAAGTATAATTTTGTAAAAGATTAAGGCGACTATCATGCTCGCAGTATCGCGCTCGATTGAGGACCGTTACGTGAAATGAAACGTCGAGTACGCGGGGTGGGGCAGGGAGTCTACTTGATGACGATGGCGCCCGAGCTCGGCCGAATACAGAATGCCGAGACGTCGACGTACGGTGGGGGGACGCGGGGGTGCGCCACTTTATCGCCGCGAGCTGGCAACGCCGCGCGGGGTGGGAGCGCCCCGCGGCGCAACCTCTCACTCACCGTCGCCGGTCGCCAGCCAGTGTTACCTTTGACGGTCGAACGTGTGGTTGTTTGATGTTAGTGACGTCGGCGTCGGCACTCGTGCAACACGTCTATCATGTTTCGTTGAATTCGTTTATGAACGATAACAATTAATTTTATTTATCAAATGCTGGATTATAGTGACAAACATAGGCCCCTATTGGATTTGGATGTTTTCTTGAACAGTGCAGTGACATTTAAATTTTAAGACACAAACAGTGCAGTGATTACCCAAAGGATTGCAAAGTGTTATCAATTTGGATTTCCACAGAAGAAACTGGATATGAAAGAAATACGAAAATTTCAGTGCTAATGACTTACAAATGATTTGAAGTGAATTACATTTTAAGGTGTGTGTTTTGATTTGGAGACGCGTTCAAAGTTTTGAAGAGTACTTAATAAAAAAAAAAACATTGCATAGCGAAAATTTATTTTTTCATTTGGAAGTAAAATTTCGCATTTGGAATTAAAATTTGGTAGAGTAGTTTGCAACATATTGGACCGCAGCTAAGCATAGATTTTGTGCTACGAACGTACGGTCGTAGAGTTGGGCTACGCAAAATTTGCTTCAGCTGATCGGAGTAACATGGCAACTAACGAACGTTCATCGATGAAGCAAAATATTAAAGAAATACAAATAACAATCCATAAAATGGGTTAATCTTTACTTTTATAAATAAAATTTTAAAAAAACGTGTTTTAATACCAATGTTATAAAAACAAACGGTTTATGATTGGAACTAAATAGTCTTGCATAAACTTGTGAGTTGTGACGTTGCATTTTTTGTGAACAAGCCACGATGAACGTTTCGTCGATTGTTGACGTTACAACGTTCAGTTTGTCTGCAAACAGCCGTCGAATGATAACATTACAATAGAACACGCTCAAACTCGGAGTGACACGAATGCACGAGGGGAAAAGAAAATTGGAAATTGTTATCGTTGGCTACACCGCCCCAGTGGTTATCTACAATGAGGTGCATCGTGTTTCAGGAGGTGCCTTGAATCGACAGGACGGCGAACTCTGGTAATACGGCAGGATACGCGGGAGCAAACATAAACTACGCGGGAGCACACGCTCCCGACTCCGAAAAACATCATTTTCTGCACGATACCATAGGATACAGGGTAAACGCACCAAGGTGAGTACTACGTGATTCATAATTTACAATCAACTCGCAAGTTAAAAATTCTAATCGGGTATAATTTAGTATTATATTGAAAAAAATGCCGTAAAACAGCTTATAATAAAAACTAATATATCGGCGTTATCAGAAGTATTTAGTTATGTAAGAAAACTAAGTATAAATACTTAATTAAGGTATTAAAATTACATTACGTAGCAAAGTGAATTAATTTTTATCAGTTTTTATCCATTATACGCACCGACAACGAAACCGCGTATATTTCAGGTAGGTACATACGAGTAGAATGTTTTATCTTATCCGGAACAAGTTTGTTTACATTTGAACAAAACGCTGAAACGTGACTCGCTTACCATTGCATACCTTATCGTAGTTAACGAGCAATAAAATCAAAAATAACGTTAAACTAAAATATCGCAGCTGAGCAACATTTACACCTAAATAATACAATGAAATATGTGTATAAGTGGCTTGTAATTAAACAGAAGTGAATATTGAATAAAAATGAATATTTATTTGTTCGGAATCCCCTTATAATCGAAGGGTTAGTTACACGGTATAAATGTAACGATGTGAAGCGCGCGATGCACTTCGCTGCAATAATAATGAAAGAAATGAAAATGTGCTCTTCCATTCACACGCACAAACGCTTTCGGCACCAAGCGCACGCACACAAGCAAACGTTGACGCACACTGCCGCAAGACACGCACACATGGCCTCCGAAACTCACACTAGCGCGAGATGGGAATGCAAGCGGTGACTGCACTTTAGCTCTTACAATAAACACAAACAAACAATACATTAAACACACTGAGCGCATCGAATAGTTAAAGGCTCATTAAACCAATTTTACTGTATTTACATTAACAATAAGTAAAAATTTGATCAACATGCACATTACTATTTTGCATAGATAAAGATAAAAGTTGATAGATTACGTAGTTAGATAAAAGCTGATAATGAGATAATTTTATGACGTATCTTAAGTAATATTTTATAATATAGAATCGATAAAATGCCGTGTGCTCATTTATTAGAAATCCTAACTGCAAAGATGCTATCAAAAATGTTAATTCGAAAGCTGAATCTGATTTGAAACAGTAATATCCGTTGCGTTTGAATTTCAAAAAATATTCAGTATCCTACATAAGTATTATCACTTCGCTTAACTTTCCTTAAGTAGGCAGCCGTGGGAAAAAATGTCAGTTTCGACCGAGAAGTCAGAGGGCGGATGTACTGAGTCAACGTGGTTTAACATCACAGACGATAGCATCGGTAACTAATATAGTATGTACTTAATTGAAGTAACTATAATATTATCAATTATATTAAGTAAAGTACCTAACTTAATAGTTAATTTGAGTAGCGAAAATGTCAACCGTTGATTATAACAATAATATAATGGATAAAACAAAAGATTAAAATATAAATCATGCACGAAAACAAAATACAAATTGTTATCGCAACGTCGTAATAAAGCCCCATATTGACGTGAACGGGTCCACTTACCCTAAGCGGGCAACTCGCGCTAGTCGACCCTTCCCGCTCATTGTGTCGTATTCACCCCAGAACGCTCGCCTCCATTTGTAACCCCCGGAATTTGCTCCTTGAAGCATGATTCATTCGCTCTCCCGACACTGGCGTCAATTGAAGAGAACAAGATAAAAATCGATGCAATAACTTCAATTATTACTGTCCTACAGTAATGTTATCGCTTTGATACCAATAATAATAGGTAACCAGTTAACCACAGCGGTACATAAAATTGCAAATTATAGTGGGTGAATATCCTTACTAATATTATAAACGCGAAAGTTGGTATGTATGGATGTTTGTTACACAATCACGCCAGAAAGGCTGAACGGATCTGGATGAAAGGCACAGAGACAGATTATAGTCTGGAATAGCACATAGGCTACTTTTATCCCGGAAAATTAAAGAGTTCCCGCGGGAACTAAAAAACCTCAAACCACGCGTACGAAGTCGCAGGCATTAGCTAGTGACTAGGTACATAAATATTATGTCAAATCAAAACACTTATCAATGTCATAGGTAGGTATCAGACACACAATTTTTACATAGGAAATTGTACAGAAGGCATAAAACTATGTCGATAACTTTTAAATGTTCAAATATTACGTGTTAGTAACATTAACAGTATCGATAGTTAGTTGCTATTGATTCAATAATTATTCAAAACGTTAATACCATTGTATGTAAGCAATGTGCGCGCAAGCCACAATTTTGAAGTAGGTAGCATTTAAATGGGGGTGACCAACTGTCGTCTAACTTAGGGGTGAAACACGCCGCGGCTTCACGCTACATCGATAATAATCTATACGAGGCTTAGTTATTAATACGTAACTTAACACCGCATCAAAGTTTAAAACAAACCGTTAACTAGTATCAATTAAAGTTTAAACCGTAAACATTGTTTTATTTTTAATCGTTACACATCCTGATTTATTTTATTTAGTTTTAATATTGTTGTACAAAATATTGTCTTAAAACGAATACATAAAAAGTGGGCAAAGGTAAAGCTTATCTCAAAAATAGAAATCTCTTCCAGCCTTCTTTGAAAGTGATGGTGAAATTGTTAAGTGGTCTTGGTACAAAAATAATTTTATTTTACTTATTGGAAATAGGTATAAAATTCTACAATTCTACTGATTCCTGAGTAAAGAATTGGACTGATTTCCTATAGCTACTAAAACGATTAATACCTGGAATTTTTTCATTAGTTACGATTTGGCGATTAAAAAATCGGTTCTCAAAAATCTTGTTACAACTGTAATGTATTCGTTAAATTACTTATAATATTGTAGCATGTTGTAACGAAACTAGTAACGAATACTTTTTTAATTGATTTCAACACGTGATTATCTCTCCTGCCAATTAGCTAAGAATTCACCACGTCTGCGCTACAATCTAAAATTAACTGCAGCCTATGTATCAAAATACCAACACGTTACTCGCTCATCTCTCAATAGTATGCCAAACACCTTCCAGCTTCTCAAAATAGCGACGTAGTCATTCACAATAATTTATTTGGATGGTTAATATTTAAGTTAACATAAATATTTCCCTAATAAGAAGAAATCTAGGTATTCGTTCACCCTAAACAATGTAATGCATGTTGTAACTAATAAAACGACAACATTTTACTTGTTCACACAAGAAAAACGTAGACATTTGGTCGCTTATCCGCGTACCTACTTCGTTGAAAACCATTGTAAAGGAATATTCCAAGAATTGTCTCAAAAGAAATGCCTTTACCGACCGCTTGCTTTGAAAACCCAAAATATTTTGAACAGAGCGTAAGTGATTATTCGGATGTGGTACCTCTTTTACAAAAAAAAAACCAGGATGCAGAACACTCTTGATTTTTTGTCGGCCGTGCTCTGTGATCGGCACAAAGAAAAACGTCTCAGACAAATCTATAAAAAGAAGTATAGGTCGGCCCGAGTTTACCTAAGAAAGGACCCTTGTAAATCATCTGCTGTGTGAATGTATTGTACGGCGCGGCGCGACGAGTTGAGCGTTGTTGACTTGTGTTTATTGGCTGTCGACGCTACTAAGTGTCTGTTAAGCTATTTATTTACGAGTATTCAAAAGCGGTATCGTTTAAAAACTAACAAATTACCTACTACTTGTTATCATAGTTAGATGTTTTAAAGATAATTGATGTCCAGTTGTTTTTTCTATACACTACAAGTTAGCCCTTGACTGCGAGCTCACCTCACCTTATGATGCAGTCTAAGATGGTAGCGGAATAGCCTGTTAGGGGTATGGCAGTTTATCGTACCGGAACGCTAAATCGCTTGACGGCACGTCTTTTCCGGTAGGGTGACCTAACTAGCCACGGCCGAAGCCTCCCACCAGGCCAGACCATAGAAAATTTAGAAATTATTAATTCCCATATTGACCTCCCACACAAGACAACAGCGCTCAACACTGCGCCAGGGAGGTTGTCAAAGTTATAGTTAGTTAGTAGGTATCTATAGTTGTTTTACTTGTTGACAGTTTTCATTTAACTAAACTTATAATTTCGGTTTGAAATAACTTCTGTAGATCAATTTAGTTCCCATATTATATTCGTGTGAGTCTGTAAGTATTAAAAATATGCAGTAATACAATAGTCGCATATTGTGGCACTACTACAGAAGCGCGCGTAACAATGAGCCCGTGCGAGTGTTTGTCGGGCATTTGTCGAATGGGAATTATTAGGAAGGGCTCCGGGAAGGCTCGGGAATTCGCCCCAAAAGCAGTTCACATGAAACGCTCTCCCACTCCGGCGCCATACAAAAAATCAAACACATCCCGAGTGAAACACAGGGGTAACAACGCGTCACACACTATACGACCATATTGATTTTTTTTCTCATTGTTCAAAATAATAAAATCTCTGCGCACATTTAAAAAAGATCTTGCGCCGATAAAAGAGCAACGGCGAAATTATTATTGGCCACATTTACTAAATCTTGATTGTACACAAGTAAGGTAAAGACGAAACTAATTTGCTTATTTTTTTAAATTTTATCAAGTATTCACCTTAATTAATTGAACCTAGGTAAAAAAATAAAATATTTAGGGAATCTTTTTTGATTATTTAGTTTCCGTTTCTCAGTTTAGTGTTACCATTTTATGTATAATCTACCTAGTAGCTGGAATAAATCTGAATTAGTAGATTATTTTGTATCGTTTTAAAAATTGTAATTATCTCGTCTGATTAATGTTAGCATAAATAATAGTATTGCTCTTTTTTTTAGTGTATTTTATATTATTTAAGTGAATTTTCTTGCATACATTATTTAATAATCTCTAACAGAATGGTAATAATTGAAAGAATATTATGGCAGCACTGATGCTGATTGTCTGTGGTTGTGCCAAATGTTTTACTGGTCTGTGGTTGTCATCTGTCTTTGTTTTTGTGGCTTTCTTCCGGTTGTCATTTTTAGAAGTGACATTACCACTTAACCTACAAAACTTTAAAACGAAATATCTTTTTTTTCTAGGCTCTTAAACAAAAAATTCTAGCTGCTGTGAGCTTCATATTCGACGCTTATAAAAACATATTTTTTTCACACGTGTACATACTTAATTATTTTTTCTCAATAATATTGATGTATGGAAGTTCGCCGTTGCTCTTTGGGTTGAATATTGAGTATGTGATTATTAATAATAATCATGTTTCAAACGTAAAATGTAGCTCTGCAAGGCCAATTGCGATGTAATGGAAACTATTAGGTACCTAGTACCTACTACCTACCTACTTTACAAAATCGTAGTTAAAATAAAGTTATCTAATGCTCGAGTAGTTAAAGCACCAATTTAATTTTGCAAACATAACTGGGTAACTACTCCTAAGTCCTAATGAAACCTATTTTCATTGAATAGTCCAAAAACAACTGTGAGTAGGTATGCGCTAACTTTAGTAATTAGTATTCATTTGCAGCGGTTATGTACTCGTGTCTCGTAATGAAACCTATTTTTTAATGAATAGTCCAAAAACAACTGAGTAGGTATGCGCTAACTTTAGTATTCATTTGCAGCGGCTATGTACTCGTAATGGAACCTATTTTTAGTGAATAGTCCAAAAACAAGTGTGAGTAGGTATGCGTTAACGTTAATATTGATTTGAAGCAGCTATGTACTCGTAATGAAACCTATATTTATTGAATAGTCCAAAAACAAGTGTGATTAGGTAAGGTATGCGCTTACTTTAGTATTCATTTGCAGCGGCTATGTACTCGTAATGAAACCTATTTTAAGTGAATAGTCCAAAAACAAGTGTGAGTAGGTATTCGCTAATTTTAGTATTGATTTGCAGCGGCTATGGGTGCGCCGGCGGTCCGGGCGCGATGAGCGGCGGCGGCGAGAACGGGCAGTTCGGCGCCACCGCCGCGATGGTCGCCGCGGCCACCACGGCCGCGATGCAGGACTCGCAGCCCTTCTCGCAGGTAAGTGCTGTACACAAGATATTCCTACGAATTCATAAGACAGTATGGCGGAGATCGCTCCGCCTCAAGAAAGTCCGAAGGTCGTTCGTGGGAATGAGCGCGTTCTATTATACAACAAAATTCCACAACCTATTATTTTGCCTTTAAACAAGAAATCCATTAAAAATATGCTCCTGGAAAAAGCTTATTATACTGTTGAAGATTATATAAATGATAAAAGAGTATCGATTTGACTCGCTCCAGCAATGCTTAGGACTCTTGCTGGTTCTTCTCGGTAGGAACGCGATTCCGAACCAGTGGTAGATTCATTCGACTATTCAAAAGCACTTGTAAAAAGTATACTTGAATAAAAAATATTTGAGTTTGAGTAAAATCTCGATTTTTTTCACGACTGACATAAACTCGCTATTTCCAGATGCAAAACAACATGACAATGGGAAATCCCCAGTATAATGCGATGAACGGCTACGGTCAGCAGCGCAGCCATAATCCCGCAATGACGGGAATGGGCATGGGCGGCAATGGCGGCATGAACGGGATGACTGGTATGGGTCAAATGGGAAATGCTATGAACGGCATGAATCCTATGGCTCAGATGGCGAATATGGGAATGCACGCTAATATGATGTCCTCACAAATGGGACCCGGCCAAATGGGTGGATCGGCTAAAATGGGTCCAGGATATCACCAAAGGCGGCACACGCCTTATCCATCCGGAACAATGCTTATGGGATCAAGGAAAACCCAATATATGACCGGGCAGCCTAGTTTTGGTCCCGGCCCTGCTCAATATCCCACGGGGTATGGTGGGAGACCTGGCTTCCAAGCTCAATACCCCCCACAGCAGGCCCTTGGGCCAAGTGGAAATTTTAGTGCAGGAATGAGAGGTAGCATGAGGCAATCTACGCCACCTTACTCAAATCAGGGGCAATATTTTAACGGTAGTGTTACGAATCAATTTCCCCAGCATCAGGCAGCAAATGCGCAATATGCTGGACAGTATGGTGGACAATTTGCGCAAGAAGTAGCTATGCGCTCAAACATGAGCTATCAGCATAGTCCTGTACCGGGAAATCCAACGCCCCCACTCACGCCTGCGAGTAGTATGCCACCTTACATTAGCCCAAACGCAGATGTCAAACCTCACTTTAACGAGCTCAAACCGCCGATGGGCATGCAAAGTAAGTATTGTAAAATAATCTGTCAACTGATTCTATTCTGACATTGAAAGAAAATTTTGGGCTAATATTTTTAACATTGCTTTCAGATGACGAGCTCCGGTTAACATTCCCTGTAAGAGATGGTATTATACTACCACCTTTTAGATTAGAACATAATTTAGCAGTTAGCAATCATGTATTCCAATTAAAACCGACGGTCCACTCAACGTTAATATGGAGGTACATTCTTTTTGATAATTTCAAACAATAACTTACATTATAATGACCACATTAATGTAGAATTTTCTGTCTATTATAAAACTTATGTATTTCTATTTCACAGATCTGATCTTGAGTTACAATTGAAATGCTTCCACCACGAGGACCGGCAAATGAATACTAACTGGCCAGCAAGCGTGCAGGTCTCAGTTAATGCAACACCTTTAGTTATTGATAGAGGCGAAAACAAAAATTCTCACAAACCATTGTACCTGAAAGAAGTATGTCAACCCGGCAGGAATACAATACAAATCACCGTATCAGCTTGTTGTTGTGTAAGTAATTACTTTTAATAGGCTTTTTAGTTTCGTTGCAAGGGCTATAACCATATATTTCTTGTTTTCTTCAAAGTGCCATATTTAATTATTCTTCGTTTTTTTCAGTCTCATCTATTCGTTCTACAATTAGTACACCGGCCGAGCGTGAGGAGTGTCTTGCAAGGGCTACTCAGAAAACGACTTCTCACCGCAGATCATTGCATCGCAAAAATAAAAATGAACTTCAATCAAACGCCAGCTAATCCCAACAATAACTCTAATATTTCCAACGACAGAGACAGTGTTGAACAAACTGCACTTAAAGTATCATTAAAATGTCCCATAACATTCAAGAAGATAACATTACCTGCGCGAGGGCACGAATGTAAACATATACAGTGCTTTGATTTGGAATCGTACTTGCAACTCAATTGCGAGAAAGGATCTTGGCGATGTCCAGTTTGCAAGTAAGTACTTACACTAAAACAAAACTAATAAAAAAGTATAAGTAGTAGTAGTAGTATAAGTCTTTATTGCATCTTGACACATAGGTACAAAATTATACATACAAATCAGAAGACAGGAAACTGGTAATGCGCACAGGCGGCCTTATCACTAAAGTGATCTTTTAAAGGCAACCCGAGCGTACAAAGCTGATGACACTAGGTCTAGGAGTTCATGTGGTTGATGCACATAAAAGAAAAATAAGAAAAGGATAAAATATACTTACATAAACATACAATAAATACATATTATACTTTACATATAAATTACACATATAGATACTACAATAAATAAATATAATACACTTACAACAACTACATTGCATAGATAGATAATGATTTTTTTAAAAGACGTTTAAATATACGGTATCGCCTATCGATACATATTTAAACGTCTTTTACGAACTTTTACGTCTTTTTTTAGTGACGAATATCTCGGAAAAAGCTGTATTTCTTTATGAGAAATTTAATAACTTCTAATTATATTTCAGTAAACCAGCTCAGTTGGAAGGTTTAGAAGTAGACCAATACATGTGGGGTATCCTAAATACCTTGAATACCTCCGACGTAGATGAAGTAACTATCGATAGTGGGGCAAATTGGAAAGCAACTAGGATTCCTACAAACACCGGTATCAAGGTAAACAAAAAATTGTTTGATTAGAATATCCTTTACATAGGCACGCCTAATTAATAATAATTAGCTGTAATAATTGGAAAATTGTTCTTAAGATATTTCAATCATAATAATATGCTCCACAATATCATTGATTTTCATAAAATACCTGTAGAGACTAGAGAACTCCTTCATGTGAATGTAAAAATGAGACTTATATAGTATAACAATGTTTACAACTCTATAGCAAGAAGAAGACAGCAACGACGGTAGTGGAAGGAGATCGAAAGCTGTATCACCAGGGTCTATGAACATGCCAACAATGAACAACTGGGATCAAGCTCTATCGCCCTATTTACCGCCAGATATGAACACTATTGCGAGCGGGTCCATGATTTCATCATATAATCAAGGAGGACAGAATAGAAACTCGGGATCAAGTAACCAGAACTATGATTTCGGCATGAGCAACGGACCAGGCAGCAATGAGTTTGCAGGCAATGGTCCTCTTTCTCATCTAAATGATAGTGTCAATTCCTTGGATCCGCTCAATGCGATGGAGAAAAGTCTTAATGAACAGGTTAGTACACTCAATTCAATAATACTTCTTCAGTAAGTTTAAAAACGAATAAGAAATTACGCACAGTTGATAAGTAACGCTAAGCTGTCTTTAAATCAACCTAACAGACGATTTTTATCAGAGGCAATCTATTCCCAACTTTATTAAGATTAGACTATGAATCCTTGATAGAATCAACGATTGACACTCATCCCCAAAAATATTTAAATCGACTGCTTTGCAACGCATAAGTTTGGGTAAACTTGGAAAGTCTAGAGGTAATACCACGGTGGTTTCCCCATACAATCGTATTTGTCTGTTATCTCCGTGGATAATTATAATAGAGAAAGTATTTTTGCACCATAAAATCCATGTGTCTGTGCCATGTTCCTATGTTTTTTTTTTATTGCAAGATAGGCTTGCGCTTTACGAGAATCACGCCTAATACAAAGCAATGTTTTGCTTTTTTCAATAAATTAATAATTTGAAGATCAAAGAACCTTCAACAATGGCTCGCCATCATTGGACATCCCGCAAACAAAGACAATTAATATAATCAAAAAAAGAAAAACATGCCGACATAGCCTGAGTCCTTCTTAAATTATTCTTGAAAAAAATATTTAAATCGGTTCCGTTTTGGAGGAGGAAACAGGAAAATACGAGTATGAATTCGACCGTTTTTCATAGGTATAATCAGTCCAAGCTGCAGTTGTCCATATCGGGTGTTACGGGATTCTATTCGAGGAGCAGCGCGACGGAAATATAATTGTTCAATACCTATTCTCAAAGTTTCCTTTTGATGGCATCACCTCTTAAGGGGTCATCCATAAAGTACGTCACACTAATTTCGTGATTTTTTGACCCCTCCCCTGTCCTTGTCACAGTTGGTCACGTTTGTGAGATCCCCCCTGCCTAGTGTGACGTAACATATCTTACAATTTTATTTCAGCACTTCCGAAATTAGTTTTATTTCCATTTGAATTTTTTTTTTTTTAATATAATCAACATTAAATCAAACATTTGAAAAAATTAACAAAACTTGGAAATATTTTAAAGATTTTCGTTAATAGTTAAATTTTTGGCTTTTTAACGCTTAGATGTATAAGATTTTGAAATGTGACGTCACGAAAGTTAGGACCCCTCCCACCCCTTGTCACACAATGTCACACTACTTTATGGATGACCTCTAAGAGTATATACCGAGAGAGAGAGAGTTTATACCGTTCAGTAAAATACACCAAATTCTCTACAAAGTATATAAATACCTGGTTACAGATGCCACATACTCCTCACACGCCGGGCTCCGCACACACGCCGGGCGGTGCTGGCGGAGCGCACACGCCCGGCTCCAGCCACACTCCGGGCCCGCCGTCCGTCGACCACCATCCCCTCACTGATGTCGACATCCCCGCTGATCTCAACTTTGATCCAGCAGCCGTCATTGACGGAGAAGGCACTGATAATCTTAATGTAAGTAGACTTTGTTCCCACATCTGCATAATATTATTTAAAAGTTAATCTGTGTCGTGTTCTGTTGTCTTTTATTTCAATAGCAGTACCTTTTCTCTCTGCGTCGTATTCCCCATTGCTGAAGGTCGTGACCCCATTACATTTTTTATTTTTTTAAATTTATTAATCACATAATGGCAGGGGATTTCTTGGGATAATAATGCGTCCCTCTGCATAAGAGTACTATTTCAACTCTAAAGGTCACTAACGATTATTATCAGATGTTAGTGATAATAACCGGGACCGATGGCTTAACGTGCTCTCCGAGGCACGGGGGAAAAGAAAAGGACAATTTCGAACTTCCAAATTCGCTCACCCATCCAGCTACCGACTTGGGTCAACGTTGCTTAACAATCGCAATCGACTGATATGTACGTTGTCGCAACTAGGCCACTCGTCCGCAAAACTTTTGTAGGTAACTGAAAACGTAAATTTTATTTTTATAGCTTCTTCCGGAGACAAATGTGGACCCGATGGAACTCCTCTCGTACTTGGATGCGCCGGCTCTCGGAGAACTGCTAGCGACGCCGCCTTCATCTTCGTCTTCGGCTGGATCACATCCGCCCAGGGTACCTTCGTCTGATGATCTCCTAGCCCTATTTGAATGAGCGAACGCTAATAACTGGTGGGGTTTGTACTCTCCATCGCATGAAAACTAACGTGAGATGTTCCGATCTCGTTTGGTCATTCAGCTTCCGTGAGTGGTTTGTCGAGTACGGCAAAAATCCAGCTCTTCATACAAGTGGAGCCCGACATTGTGATACTAGATTTTAGTTCCTTCTCCAGAGTGAAAATATTGAGTGCCGCAGCGTTACCACAGATACATAATTTATCCAGAATTCCGACAGAATCTCCCAAAATTGTTATCTGAGTAAAAATATGCGGCAATCAATGTAGTCACATAATGTGTCTTGTTGAAACAACGGCACAGGGGAAAATTTAGCAGGTATAATATTATAGGTAATATTGTATTAAGGCGAGGCGTGGGCCGCGCCGGCCATGCACTGCGGTGACGTGCATGTATAGTTCCTCGCACCGCCGCACACACGGTGGCGCACCTAAGCTCCCTATATTCTAAACTCTAGTTTTAACTGTAATACAAATTAAAATTAATATCGCATAAAACTGGACTTCTTATTCGATTCGATAATAATATTATCATCGATAAAAGATTTTGATTTGTGTCCATATTTTGTGAATAGTTCACCGAGTGTAAATAAAAGAGTTTATTTTATTGATATTCGTTATTTTGGTGGAGTAGAATGAGGACGTCGCACCGCCTGTACATATAGCATAGAGCGACGCGACGGTCGCGGGAGGCATCATGAATCTTATAGTTCCTATTTAATGCGAGTGAACTATAACGTTCAATTGCCGTTTATTGTAAAATATTCCTTGACGTTTTCGCATATTCTGCATTTTTAAACGATAAGACGTAGGATACGTGAGTATAGCGCTACTCGCTTTTTGGGTGATATATTCTAAATGAGTTGTTTTGAATAAACAAACCTCCTGTAACAAATTAGTTGTTACGTAACTATATTGTAAATGTGAGAGCAAAATTGAACTCTGTTAAATTATTTTGCGTTATTATGTGAATCGAAGAATGATAGAAATATATTTTAATTTCTAAAAAGAGAACTGTATTATTTGTAAATAAGAAATAGATAAGTATATTATATTGTCTAGTTATATTTAGGAGAACATGGCAGATACTTATATGATGGCCAGTTTTAGTGTAGTATTACTAAATTAAAAATCTACACATGGTTTTACATGTACATACAAATTACAAATACCATAATATACATTATGTCTCCATGCGTTCAGAGTGCAGATGAAAGTACTTAAAATTGAGACTAAGTCTTGACTGGAAATTATATTTAAACAAGTTTATAGAAAAATATAATAGTCCAATATTAGAATAATGATTGAATCACTTGAAATCTTTTATGTAAGTATAAAAATTTCCTTTTCTATTTGTTTTCTATTTATGATATTTCTTCTTCTATTTCTAAAAAAAAATAATAATTTTATATTTCGAAATCCTGTTTAATACATTCTAAACATTAGGTACACATTCTTCTTACTTTTTATTCTATTCTGTACTCTGAAACGCTTGTACAGTTTCAATTCCGAAATCTTGAGCTATTGAATTAAATTTTCTCGATCTATGCTCATCCTGATTTAACATTACAATAAATTAATATCAACATAACTTATGATTCATGATTGAAAGCAATAATTTATATATACATTACCTACATTACAAACAATAAAACAATATATATATTATACTTAATTATCTGTAGATGTTATATGCAAAATATATATAATTCTATTAACTGTTGAATAACTGATAAATAGTTGATGAGAAAATTGTGATGAGCATTGTATTGAAAATCTCTTGTTTCACGTATTTTCAAATGTTTGGTTCCCTTTGTTTACATATGTATTGTATTTGTTTTGAGTTTAGATATTACATTTTGTAACTTGTTATATATAACTTAATTGCAGCAAGAAGTAATTTAAATTTTTTAGGAAATCTAAATGGAATTAAGTTCCCATAAAACTATTTTTTCCTCACAAACACTTAAGTATGTGCTGTGACCAACAGAAAGAGATCCAACAATGTTGTCTCATTCTGTTGGATCATGGATGTTCAGTAATCCAAATTATTAATTTAATAAATCGTTTGAACATTTAACATTAGTAACTATTACAGTATAACAAGAGCAGTTTATTAATAATAATCTGTAACTTAGAGTTGTATGTAAAACTTCTCAGTAAATTTGTAAAAAAAAAATTGGTGATTTTTGCATCTTTACTTCATGCTATGATTATGGACGCCTCTTTAGAGTTAGTCGACTATTATGAGAACAATAAAATAAGTCTAATGTAAAGCAGTGGTCAATTATTCAAGCAAAAGATCTTCTATAATATTGTGAAAGTTGTTTAAACTCATACATCATAGCTCATTAATTGTCTAGTTGATCACAGCTTTTAACTTTAAATTACATACTTTTAAGGGACCTTCAATTCCAGTTAGCTAGTTCTATTTATTGTAGTGAATATTCCTATTGGATGGATCATCAGAAAACAGATTTTTGTGCGACCAAATACTTTTCTATAAATTATACCTCTGTAGGGTAAAAAATAAAAATTTGTTTATATAAAAATGGAAAATATCATAAAAATGTATAGCATATCACATGATTACATGGCAAAAATGCAAGTGTATGATTCATCCAAAAGAGTGAATGATTACAATATATTTTGTTGGATATTGTAATGAGCCACAGTCAAGTAAAGTAGATTTCATGCTCATACAAAATTAAGAAACAACATTTGGAAATAAGTGAAGGAAGAATTCTATATTATAGGTACCATGACTTCATGTTAATGAAACGCCAAACTGTACTATAGTAGTAAACTTCAACTTACCACAAACATGTTTATTCAGGTTGGTTTTCACCGAAATTCATTTTAAAATGTATAAAATGGGAAAACATAACATTTTTATGTTATTGAAAATAAAATGACCCTAAAACATTAACATAGTTCTTTTATTTACTTTTATATTCACTTACTTACTCAGGTACTTAAGTACCTACATGCTCAAGTAAATTTGGTCAATTTTAGGGGACTTAAAAATACGAACCTTCTAATCACTTATTTTGATAAAATATATGTTGCATTTTACTTTTCCGAGTTTATAGAAGTTGACAGGGTGGTATTCATGTGGATATAAATCTGATATTGATTTAAATCTGTGTTTTAGACTAACAGATTATCTTGATTTGCAATTTGGATGCAATGTTGATGGTAATATATGGCAATAGCACAGATCTTGTTGATCATAGCATTATGATAATTAAAAAATAAAATCATTATGTAATATCAATTGGATGGCAACTGGCACACTTGGTAGTTCAGATTTCTATCAATTAAATATTAATATACAGGGTCAATATAAAAACACTAATAATCTCGTGCAGCTTCTGTACGTAATAATGTTCTACGACTTTTTAAAATTCTGAGAAATACCAAATATTTTTTTTTCAAACCGAAATAAAAATATTATTACTTAATGGATACTTACTCTAAGAAAGCATCAATCCAAGACACAAAGTTGAAAAGCTCAGAGTGTACAGTAAAAAGTTAAAAAATATAATTTAGTGAACTTATTAAGTTGTGTATTATGTAGAGTAGGTACTTGCCCATAAGAGGCCCTGTAAATGAATGGTTTTGTATTTTAACAACAAAAAACCCAGCAAAATCATTTACTTACTCATTTTAATTTTAATTTATATTTATATGTAAGTAAGTATGTACCTACTTACCTACAAAGAAATATATATATATTATTAACTATCACGACTCTACGACTCTATGCGACACGTGCTAAGTACCTAGTATGGATAGTAGTAGTACCTAGTACAAGCAATACTCTAACTAAATTGAAAAAAGTCCGACTTTAGTAAGTAAGTATTATAATCTTTCATCCCATTTACGTGAATACGTGCCTACCTATTTCTCACATGGTAAGTACCTACCTACTTCACATGGTCTCAAAAAGGAAGCAACTAATCGATTGCAAGCTTTCGAAATGTGGATATACAGGAAAATGCTTAAGATCACCTAGAACAGCTTTACACCTAACACTAAGGTAGGTCTACTGGAACTAGTCCACAAAAACAGAGAATCATGTGCTGCAGAGAAAACTGGCTTTCCTCGGACATCTGCAAAGAGGAGCCCTCCAAGACTAGTTTTGGAAGGAAGGATAGCAGGCAAGAGAGCTCCAGGTCGCCAAAGGCGCAAGTGGTTGGACGATATAAGGGGGTGAATAGGGTTTAGCTATCCAAGGCTAAAAGATGCAGGTCCAAATAGGGAACATTTTCGCGTGATGTCCGCCAAACTTCGTTTTGATGAAGGCACGCAGTGATGATGATGATGTAAGTTAAAGTAGGTACTTACCTATTTCGTAATTTGTAAGCGAAAGCGCTTTCGTGCCATGCTTGAACGTTTATATAATAACCATTGATGTAGAATTTTACACAATATAAAATGGGATAAGTATAAATAATTGTTTTTGAGACTTGATTATATTTAACCAATTAACTATTTATCTAAGTACTTACCCATTACTTATTTCCATTAAATATGATTCTCCAGGCTATACAATTACGGAATCCTTTTTAGAGTTCCGTACCTCCGTTATAAGCACTGCGAGCACTGGCAGTGCTCTTTACTGGGGACTTCCAGTGCTCTCAGTGTATTTCGGAACGCACCCCGTAACACGTCAAGTTTATGATTTATGTAAAAAGTTGATTATCTTGAATTAAATTTTAAATAGTATCAATACCTAGGTCTACGGTCAATTTCAATTAGACACGCACAGTTGACTAACGGCACAGTGTGCTAACGGCCAACGGGTCATAGAGGTATAAAAGTACTCAGTGTCTATGGTCCCTTTGAGATAGGGTTGCCAGATGGTCGGGATTCGTCTGGATTCTCCCGACATTTTAAATAATCTCCAGACTCCAGACAAAACTCAAAATCTCCAGACAAAAAACTTCTCGGATTTTGAATTGCCGCGCTCTTTCGCTTTCACTCCAGTCTCCAATGTCGTTTAATCTTTTCGGAATAACTAACGTCTTAGTTACTACTAAAGAATCCAAATTGGTGGGCTCAGCAAAGTTTAATGCTAAACACATTTGTAAAAATTGGCATTTAGGTTAATAGATTTAAATTAATAATAACCTGTTTTAAATGCAATTTTACGAAAAATTTACCTCAAAATGGGGTGAATTAGCGGTTGGGAGCTTACGAGGTTTTTAAGTTTTTGAAGCTAGAGACTTGAAAATCGGCATTTTATGTTAACCTACCTATTAGATTAATAGTAGATTATTAACCAAGGGGATAAAGCAGTGTCTTCTGTCGCGGGTGACGATTTAATTCGCGAGCGTAACGAAGGACTAGAGGTTTACTCCCGAGCGTAGCGAGGGTGTTAAAAACTTAAATCACGAGCGAAGAGAGGGATTTAAGACGAGTCCTGAGTGTAGCGAGGGATTTAAGTTCACCCAAGACTAAGACAGCTTTATCACCGAGGAAAATACTCTACTTTTCGTACCATTTGCGAAAAAATTAACACAATAATAATATGAGATAAGTATTTATTGAAAATAATGACAATTAAAAGTAAAAGTTAACATTGGTTCAATTATTGATAGAGAGAGTTACATTTTTGTTTGGTACATTTATAGTTTTTAAATAATTTTCCTTGGATTTTGTTGGAAGCAAATTATTTATAATTGCGGCAGCATTTGCACTGATGGAATCCGACAATTCACTGTCACTGTCGCTTTGATTTAACATCGTAACGTATTTTTAGAACATTAACTTATTTATAAAAATAAATTAAAATAAACTTAACGTTTATGTATTTGAAGAAAACAAAAACGCGGCAAATTCCTAGACTAATATTTTTTTGTCGGAAAAGCAAAGGCATCAAGCTCATACAGCCTCGTCGGTTTTCGTAATTTTATTTAATAATCATAACTGCATAATAAATGCGTATTCCTTTTTCAAAAAGATGTAAGTATAATACTTTTCGTACCACTTGCTCAAAAAAGTGACATTCTATGCCACAAAAAGCGAACATAACAATAGTCATTTTTAATCTGTTAAAAACAGGGAAAGAAAATTGTACTGAATTTCATTCATCCTCTAGGGGCAGAATGTGATTTAAATTTGGAATACTTACCGAAAATAGATCTGTGATACTGAACTACATCTGTGTTTACACCATTGAGTTTCTATATAAAGCATTATGTACATCTTTTTGAAAAAGGAATACGTATTTATTATGCACTTTATGATTATTAAATAAAATGACGAAAACCGACGAGGCCGTATGAGCTTGATGCCTTTGCTTTTCCGACAAAAAATTAGTCTAGGAATTTGCCGCGTTTTTGTTTTCTTCAAATACATAAACGTTATTTGTAACTCTCTCTATCAATAATTGGACCAATGTTTCGAATGTTAACTTTTACTTTTTGACGACCTCCGTGGCGCAGTGTGTAGCGCTGTTGTCTTAACGTGCGGAGGTCCCGGGTTCGATCCCCGGCAGGGTCAATTTGGGAATTTATAATTTCTGAATTTTCCCTGGTCTGGCCTGGTGGGAGGCTTCGGCCGTGGCTAGTTACCACCCTACCGGCAAAAACGTGCCGCCAAGCGATTTAGCGTTCCGGTACGATGCCGTGTAGAAACCGAATAGGGGGATGGGTTTAATATAACTGGCATGCCCCTAACAGGTTAACCCGCTACTATCTTAGACTGCATCATCACTTACCATCAGGTGAGATCGCAGTCAAGGGCTAACTTGTAGTGGATAAAAAAAAATTGTCATTATTTTTAATAAATGCTTATCTCATATTATTATTGTGTTAATTTTTTCGCAAATGGTACGAAAAGTAGAGTATTTTCCTCGGTGATAAAGCTGTCTTAGTCTTGGGTGAACTTAAATCCCTCGCTACACTCAGGACTCGTCTTAAATCCCTCGCTTCGCTCGTGATTTAAGTTTTTAACACCCTCGCTACGCTCGGGAGTAAACCTCGAGTCCTTCGTTACGCTCGCGATTTAAATCGTCACCCGCGACAGAAGACACTGCTTTATCCCCTTGGTTAATAATCTACTATTATACACAAACTCAATGGTGTAAACACAGATGTAGTTCAGTATAAATTTCGGTAAGTATTCCAAATTTAAATCACATTCTCCCCCTAGAGGATGAATGAAATTCAGTACAATTTTCTTTCCCTGTTTTTAACAGATTAAAAATGACTATTGTTATGTTCGGTTTTTGTGGCATAGAATGTCACTTTTTTGAGCAAGTGGTACGAAAATAATAATTATCTGTATAGTCAATTTTATGAAAATCCACCCCAAAGAGGGTGGAATGACGGTTGGAAGTTTGTATGAAAGTCCTTTGTTTTTGAAGTTAGAGACATGAAATATTAGATATAAATAATAAAAACCCGTATAAGCAATTTCACGAAAATCCACCCCAAAAGGGGCGAAATGGGGGTTAGAAGGATACATAAACGTTCTATGATTTTGAAGTATAGACATGAAAATCAGCATTTAGGTTATTTATTATTAGATTATTTAACTACTTACTTAGGTACTTTAATATGTTTTAGTAATAAAAACCTGCATAAGCTATATAAAGCCTCTAAAGATATGCTTTTTGCAGCAGGAACATTTCATAATCTCACAGGTAAACAGAAATTGCACGCGGACGAAGTCGCGGGCGACCTTTAGTAAATTAAACAATTAATGTGAAACAACTTTAAAGAAGTGTACTTCAATCGTGTACAGACTACAGATTAAGTTCGCGTACTAACAATATGGTTTACTAGATGATGCCCGCGACTTCGTCCGCGTGAGTTAATTTTTTAGACTCCCGCGGGAACTTCTTAATTTTCCGGGATAAAAAGTAGCGGGCGACCTTTAGTAAATTAAACAATTAATGTGAAACAACTTCAAAGAAGTGTACTTCAATCGTGTACAGACTACAGATTAAGTTCGCGTACTAAAAATATGGTTTACTAGATGATAGAGGAACTCCTTAATTTTCCGGGATAAAAATTTGGTATAAAGGTAGCCTATATCCTTCCCCGGGATACTTATAGCCTACCTTTATACCAAATTTCAGCAAAATCGGTTGAAAAGATGGGCCGGGAAAGCGTAGCAGACAGACTGACAGACACACTTTCGCATTTATAATATTAGTATGGATGTCGTATCTACTAAGCTGCCAAGCACACGTAATGATCGATTTTTTCCAGTTAGGTAGCTGTATACTTACTCTACCACCAACTTAAGTATTTTCTTACTTACTAAAATACTTTAGTTAATCTTTATTAAGTAATAATGATTTGATCATATTTCCCTACCAATTGAAAGCTAACGTTCTATTTATGTTTAAAACTAAAAATTAGTTCGCTAAAATAAAATAAACTGGCATCTCCTATCATAACAAAGTTTTAATTTTAGTGTTGGCAACACGCATCGCACGCGCACCACCAGCATATTTGCCTTCGCCCTTTTCAAGTCACACGCACACATCTATTCACTGTATATCACTTCTACACACACATGCAATACATGCAGCCTTCTTTAGTGATTGGACAGTTCACCTAACGACGGGTCTCAAGCAGGTACCGCGCCTTGCCTTACCGGTTGAACGACACGAAACGATCGAACGAACTATACATAAACTTATATATTGTTATTTGTTATATCTAATAATTCGAACAGCTTTATCTAATTGGGCTTAGATTCGACTTGGAATTGTTTTAAAGATACAATTTTAACCATAAGTTGTGTTATGTTAAGCGGTGCCAGGATACCAAACCAGCTTTCAGCCCATGTTAGTTGTTCTTTGTAGCGATAACATGTTTATTTACCAAGTTGTGATGTGGTCGTAAGGACTGTTGTGTTAACTACCTGCAGAACTTCTTCAACAGGGTATGTATCTTTAAACATTTAATATACCTAAATTAAATTGTGTGATAAATTGTTGGTAATTTCAATAATGGTACCTAGATACCTAAATAATTTTTAAAAAAAAGTCGCCGTAAAAGTCTCGTTAAAAAGCCCGCAAACCCGCATTGGAGCAGCGTGGTGGGTCTAAGCTCTAATTCCCTCTCTCCTATGAGAGTGGAGGCCTGTGCCCAGCAGTGGGACGTTAATGGGCTGTAATGGATGGATGGAGGTAAATAATTATGCACCTATTTAATTTATTGCTACCTTCGTTCAAAATCCGTTAGATACGCACCTATATTATCTACATGTCTTGATTTCTTGAACCTGTCTTGAATTTCTAGCTAATAATTAGTACTTAGGTATGCTTAGGTACATAGTGGTCTTTGTCCTGCGATAGAGACCTAAGTACCTACTTATTATAGGAAGTTGTACCTACTTATTATAGGAAGTTGTACGTACTTCAATGTAGAGTTTGAAAACTTTTAATGCTTACCTAAGTAGGTAGTTACTAGTTAGGTACCTGTTGTTGTATAAAATTCAGTAGTAATGTAAGAAAGGGTAGATTACCTACTGCATTGTTTAATTATGATTATTTTTATTACGTAGGCTACTTTTACTTGATTACTTGATATAGGTACCAAATAATACGGCAATTTTATAGTAAAAATTATAATAATGGCTGCTTTCGTACCTAGTCCCTATTTCTGTTACCTAGGTACTGCGACGGGGGAAGCCCCGTCACTGGGGGATGCCCCGTCGCTCACGTCTGCAGGAACTACCTTCTACCACGGTAATATTATACATAATATTACCGTGCTTCTACCCTGCATGTGTCCCCTGGGTGGTGCTAAACGAGCGACGAACTTTCAGGCGAAATAAGCGTTCTTTTTAATTAGCTTGTTAATATTATAAAAACGCTTAAATTATATACTAAAACGCCATACGATAAACGATTAAATAAATAAATGATACCTACTGTAGTCTGTATGCAACTTCATACTTTTTGTACCTAATATTAATTAGTATAAAACAGATATTTTCCTAAGATCATTCCAATCTTTCCTCATCTCAAAATAATTGTACATTTCATTACTTATCTTTAGTAAAACACAAATCCTTAAATTATTCGGTCCTAATCGTTTGCAGTCCAAGTTCGTCTATTTACCGTTACACAGGATCAAGATACTGTTAAAGGTTTCCTTATACAGGATATGCCCCCCTATTACGTAAGAATTGTTCATCAAACGTTTAAGATTTTTGTCAAAGTAAAATAAACCATAACTGCATTGAATTAGAGCTCAATTTCGTCTGCCCATTCTTATACGTTTAGGTATGAACGATACTCGAACGTATAAGAATGGATACACGAAATTGAGCTCTAATTTAATGCCGTTGTGGTTTATAAACTTTGACGACGAACTTTAACGTTTTGATCGGACATTCTTACATGATTGGTACCCTGATTATAGTTATGGGAGGGACGTTCACCAATGTCATGATTCAGTCGCAGTAATGCGGTGACGCATGGATTTATTGGAAAATATAACTATGTATTACTTAGATGAGCGCTAGCCTATAGTCTATACTAATATTTTAAAGAGGTAAAGTTTGTGGCGTTGTAGGCCGTAGGGGGTAATCTCTGGATCTACTGAACCGATTTCGAAAATTCTGGTACCAATAGAAAGCCACATTATTTGTGAGTGTCATAGGCTATATAAGTATTAACCCGAAAAATGAATAGTATATTGTGATACAAGGGTGGAAAGTAGGTTATTGCAAACGAGCTGTCATTAATAAGCCCGAGCCGAAGGTGAGGGTTTTTAATGTCACGAGTTTGCAATAACCTTCACACCCGTGTATCACACGACGTTTTTCAATACAGTTGTGGGAAATAGTAATAAACAAATCAAAGAATTACAAGTTTATTTCAACATACATACGTACATACTACATAGTAATTAATTCTGAAAATTGAGAGTAAAGCTTGAGCAATTACTAAAATTCAGTGAAATTTGCTGCTGTGCACGGGTTGAAGATCGCTCAAATCCAAATCGATCGCAAAATTCCATCTTGCGCAGTTTTCGCCTCAGATAAAATACTTATCTGGTGGAGTTAATTCCATTTCATCATTAGTACTAGAATTCATATTAACAAAAATATAATCAATTTATCACATAAAAAATAAAAAATTTCAGCAAATGACGCGTATTTACACCTGGACATATTTTTTTTTTTTCAACGAAACTAGGCTACGGGTTCGTACCTACGCGTATACAGCCTATTCGATTTTTGTCAAATGTTGAAAATAATTACATTAAAACTGGTAATTAAATATAGTCAACAACCATTTAAAAGAATTTTGGAAATTCAATGCTAAAACGTACGGATTCATTCATTTTTCCTCGTAAAAAGCCTATCCGATTATAATCTATGTATGAAAACTCCTTGCTACTAAACTTTTTTAATTGACTTGGAAAATTTAAAACTAAACTGCAAAAGTAAGTGTCGAGCTTGTAAAAGTAAGTCACGACCGTGTAAAAGTAAGATGCCTATGCGAAAGATTCAATTTTCGAATCATAACTACAGCCTCTGAAAGTACGCCATGTTTGACAACTGACTGTATTGAAATAGTTATTTTCATCATACCTATTCGAAAAACGCATATTGCCTTCAGAGGATAGCGGGAGCAAAGTGAAACTTGTAGGCCCATGGGACTTTTCATTTCTCTCTTCTGATTGGTCCGAAGTCACGTCATCAATTTGTTGATCGAATATACGACTTTGCATTTCTCTGTTCTGATTGGTCCGAAGTCACGTGATCAATTTGTTGATCGGATATATACGTCTTTACATTTTATTTAAACTTTAAATATACGTCTAAATAATGTCTATACAATTACATAGAAGGTTGATAGGAGTATCTTCTGATAGGTGCTTAAACGTATAGGTAATGTCCATACATAGTAGGTTGATACTCCTAGCTTTTTCTCATACGTAATGATGAAAAATAGTGTGTGTCACTCGGGGCCAAATTTTTTGTTCTCGCTACGCTCAGGATTCTACTTTAGAACCCCTCGCTACGCTCGGGATTCTACTATAGAATCCTTCACTTCGCTCTGTATTTTGAATTCAGAGCGAAGTGAAGGAATCTATAGTAGAATCCCGAGCGTAGCGAGGGGTTCTAAAGTAGAATCCTGAGCGTAGCGAGGAATTCAATATACGCCGCTCGAGAACAAAAAATTTGGCCCCGAGTGACACACACTATTTTTCATCATTACGTATGAGAAAAAGCTAGGAGTATCAACCTACTATGTATGGACATTACCAATTGATCACGTGATCAATTTGTTGATCGGATATACGTCTTCACATTTTATTTAAACTTTAAATATACGTCTAAATAATGTCTATACAATTACATAGAAGGTTGATAGGAGTATCTTCTGATTGGTGCTTAAACGTATAGGTAATGTCCATACATAGTAGGTTGATAGTTGGTACTCCTAGCTTTTCAAAAAAAAAATTCAAAATTCAAATGTTTTTTATTCAAATAAGCTTTTACAAGCGCTTTTGAATCGTTATAATATGAATCTACCGCTGGTTCGGAATGCCATTCCTACCGAGAAGAGCCAGCAAGAAACTCGGTGGTTGCTCTTTTCCATCAAAACTTACAATCATCATAATGATACAAGTAACTGCAGTCCCACGCATAGCTGGAGCGAATCAAATCCACGCTGTTTTTTTTATCATTTACGTAATCTTCGATTGTATAGTAAGCTTTTTTCACGAGCATACAATATTCAATACACGCCAAGACTGGCAGACAGAGGCAGCCCCATTTCCGACGGTGGCACCCGTTCACGAGCATGACGCATGATCCAGCCATTGCTTCGTTCAACCATATTTGAGGGAACGTAACAACCCGCACCGTGCCCGCACCACACGACACCACCACAGAAACGTTAAAGAGAGTGTGACATACCCGACTACCCATATCAAGGCATAGAATTGAATACTGTTTAAGGGTGCAAATCGCCACCTATCGGCAATAATAATATTAAAGTTTGTATGTGTGTATGTTTGTTACTCCTTCACGCGGCAACTACTGAACCGATTTGGCTGAAATTTGGAATGGATGTAGATTATACCCTAGCTTAACACATAGGCTACTCTTTATCGTGGAATCTTCGAATCGTATCTTTTCTCATACGTAATGATGAAAAATAGTGTGTGTCACTCGGGGCCAAATTTTTTGTTCTCGGGCGGCGTATATTGAATTCCTCACTACGCTCAGGATTCTACTTTAGAACCCCTCGCTACGCTCGGGATTCTACTATAGACTCCTTCACTTCGCTCTGAATTCAAAATAGCGCCCTCGGGGAACAAAAATTTTCTTTGGCCCCATGTAACACAAATAACTATTTCGTGGTAGTCTGATTTGCAAAGTAAGTCGGAGAAAAAACGGTCGAAGGAAAACGTTTCTTACAAACGCTGCCTTAACAATGAGAGATCTATGCCTACCTATGTATGATTGAGTTCTAGAGAAAAGTTGTAGAGCTTGATAAGGCTAACAAAAATTCAGCGACAGCATACCTATGTCTAACTTTCATAGGTATTTATGTCACAAAAAGATAAAAGACTTATTCGTGGTAGTCGGAACTCGGAACCAAAAAACCTCGATCCACGCGGATGAAGTCGCGGGCATCAGCTAGTTATAAATAAAAATATGTGTTGCTACAAATAAGCATTTAAAACGCAATAAATAATGGCTACTTCGCCTATACTAATGTATCTAGGATGTAACCAAACGGATCATTTCTTATTAGTTCCTGTGGTATGTTTTGTGGATAAGACGATCAATCTGCGCCTAGAAATAATTACGATTTTTTTTTAATCGTATGGCGTTATCATAGCGTTTTTATAAAAAAAACCCTTAATTCGCCTGTAAGTTCGTCGCTCGTTTAGCACCACCCAGGGGACACGTGCAGGGAGGTAGAAGGTAGTTCCTGCGGACGTCCCCCAATTATGATGTCATGCATCATTACGATGTCCAGTGTGCTTAGCATGCGCACAACGAGATTATCTCGCGACGAGAGAGAGAGATGTTGTCGTTGCCGGCAAATTTTTCATTTACCCTAACATGCACAAAATGCGGTATATTACTAGTGGTTCGCCCCGAACTGAGACCTCGCGGTATCCATAAACCTGTACAGAGCGCCATCTATTGACATAATTGTGAAGTTCTGTTAATCTGTTAAAGATCGTTCTTTACAATCGTGCATTGTCGAGTCAACATCTTCTGAAGATGCTCCGGTGTCGGAGTGAAACGTACGTTGAGAATAATTTGGAAGATTTATGTGGTGTGGTGAATATTGCAAGCTGCAAGTGCAAGATACACTGTACCACATATATTTGCCTATTGTTGCGGATAGCAAATTAAATTACAAGTTCCTTCATAAATATTACTTTTATCTCTACTCTTTTAACGAGACAAGTAACCATGTTAGCTTCGGTAGACAGAGAGAGATAACGGGTAGACATAATTTTATTCGTAGTGCGCATGCTAGCCATACAGATGCAGAAATTAGTTTTCAATTCGTTTCGTCGTGTTGGTTGAAAATGTTTACTTTATAATTGGTTGAAGTACTATTAAATCCAAACACGGTTTATCCATTTTAATACTTTAATTCAGCAATTATTTACACAGACACACGTCACTCGCGTTATGCCATCGTCAACACTGCTCGAGAGCAGTGTTGCCAACCTAGATTAATCAGGCAATGATACCATGTACGAATCGTTTTTAAGTTTCCCTCTAACAGTTCGGTCATCCTGACCCATAACTTCGTCCCGAAGTTGACATAATTCGAACACTTAATTAAAATCACGATGATTGCTGATGCTACTCTGCCATTTGTAGTATTAACGCTGGCCTTTAACGCCTGACACTCCAATGTTAAAGCACTGGCATTATAAACCTTACCAAGTACAGTTTACAGATAACAAGACTATGTTTTAGGTTAAAAGAGCATCAGTCTCCATCGTCTTTTCGCGTTACAAAACTTCACCTAATAAGTAAATATGGATTTCTCATCCATGGCACATCTCATCATATTATTCTAACTCTGGTGAATTCACGTGTAGCAAGATACTGAAGTAACTAAATCGCCATATTTCACAAACAACAAAAGCTTCCTACACATGTTCATTTTGTAAACATAATATAACCTTATTCAGAAGTAGCTTTCCAGCATTACACAGAGTTTTCCGTTAATTACCCAAAAACATGATGTTTAATAACTTTGCCTTACTTACTTTAGTTAACTCAGTGCAATTTAATGACAATTAATCTTTAGGTATTAATCAGTGAAATGGGAGAAACTAACTCTGTCTGGTCTATAACATCATACACTTGCTTACTCTTAACACAAAGTTTCAATTCTATAAGTGCAATTTGTAACAATTTCGACATTCTCACGGAGATGAGACCACAATCATTTGATTAAATGATAGATAAGATTCTTATAGTCTACTGGTGCTAATATACACCTATAATTAATTCTCCTATGAGTATACTCATGTTCACTTTGTTACTTTCCAGAATGGTTATTATTACTCATTCATTACACTTAATTATACTTTCCTCTTTACACATGGCATAAATGACATATACCTTCTCTGTAAGCCTTAGCCAGGCTAGCTTATGTTACAATTCACCCCCAGAACTTTATCTGACAATCGGTTACAATTGGTTACAAAACTCAATAAAACCCGAAGACCTGAGCCACGTTCTCTATAATGAGCCATTTTGTATATTTTGCACATGCTCCATCTTTTGAGCAAATCTCTACGTTCCTAATTTCATTTGAAATGTTGAAGTTTCAAAAGCACCTTATTCCCACCGGAAGAATAGATTTACCTTATACCGTGGCCCTGCATTGTATTGTTCGTTTTAAGTTAACACGACAGGCAACTCAACTGCCCGGTACTGCCTTCATCAGCTCTTGCCAAATTTCAACGTTTCGTAAAACCGAACTCAAATGTTGATACTATTCAATACAACATACCTTGGCATCTGCTTGGTAACTTATATCATTTTGACTTGTGCAGTCGTGATAGTGTGGTGAAAACGTATATAATATAATATAATATAGTATAATATAATATAAATATAATAAAATGTTAACAAAATATAAATGTGTAGTAGTGTACCTACTTGGTTGTTCAATATTTTGGTAATTTACTTTTCACTGTTCCTCCTCAATCTAATTATGGTATTCATATCACTTTTATGAATGAATATCCCAAGGAACATCATAGAGCGAGTCTCTTTACACGATATTTTGTTACATCGCTCAACCTGCATAGAAATACTGTTGCTCTCACATGAATCTTAGTGAACTCCAAACGGCATCAAAACATAACACCGATATAAATCGCGTCCCGTAACTTGACCCAAAATGGCGGTCGTCTGCGCAGGTACATCGTAGTACAGGACTATGCGACTCATGAGCGGGAAGCAAGGGGTATGGTAACGTGCGGCCCCTCGCGGCGCACCTCATACCGCACTTCATTTGACACCCGAAATGTTACTGTGCATAGTTCAATTTACGCGGCGGTTATATTACTTGTTTGTCACTCAGTGCCACTTATGATAAGCCGTAAGGATCTACCACCGGTTCGGAAAGTGATTCTACTGAGAAGAACCGGCAAGAAACTCAGCAGTTGCTCTTTTCAAAAACAGAAAAATGTAACAATGTGTATATATTATTAAATACCAACTTCAGTTGAACCGGGTCTCAAAACCTGTCATATCACCATCATAATTCACACCCAAATCCGCTAACCCATTCTTCATCCAGGCAGATTTGATATTATTTCAATTCACATTTTCCGAACAAAGGTACCTATCTATGCCACCCAATATTTATATATAATGTACTTACTCAATTATATACTTTAGCCCTTCAAACATGTATAGCTCTGATATTATTTATACTAAACGGCTAAACTGTACCTTACTTATTATTTTAACTGGGTATCCGTTCACTCTACAAATGCAATTTTCACTTGTAAGGACCTTTAATGGGTTATACTTGCTTTAATGGAATGTATAATATTACAGTTACTTTTGACCTCTGTTCATTTACTCAAACAATATTAGGTATATATGATTCACATAACTCTCAGAATAAATTGAATATTCACTATCAATTTAGGTACAAGATTATCAATTAAACTAATTTCCAACTAAATAAATTAGTAAATACCTCTTCAATAAGTTACATAATACTTATACCATGTTATGTAGTCGACCAACTACCATACCAACCTATTATAGCTTTGACTTAACTCTTTAAATATCTCATAGGTAGATCATGTTATGAACTACCTACCAGTGTAATTCACTATGATCTTTCACATAAAACTTAGATACTTAAGTACTTAATGTAAGCAAGTACAACCTGCAAGTACTTACTTATCTCCCTCTGTAGGTATGGTCTATCTATTTATTATACTAGTTATCTTTAGACCTTTAGCCCGCCAACCCGCATTGGATCAGAGTGGTGGGTCTAAGCTCTAATTCCCTCTCTCCTATGAAAGTGGAGGCCTGTGCCCAACAGCGGGACGTTAATGGGCTGTAGTCATAATGGTAGATACCTTTATAACCTTTAATCATTTCTTTCAAATAAATATTTTAATAAACTCACCGTTTCCATGTACCCTACACACAGTACCACTAGGTAGGTCTCTCTCCAGGCACTTCACATGCTGAATGGAATTGATATACTTAGTAGTAAAACCTCATACCTCATTGACCTTTGGTAATTTGTATGCAAGTACTTGATAAGTACTAACTATTCCATTGATACCTCTTTTTGAGTTTTCCATGCCAACTTTCCAATGCAATTCCGATTGCCAACCCACGTAGGTATTTATGTACTTACGATCATTTCACAATACGAGTTTTAGCACTCATTAATTATCCTTCTTGTATTTTATAGGTCAACCTTCCGTCATGACAACAATTAATAATTCTTTTCTTTTTTTTTGCTTCACGTATTACGTCACGGTCATGGCGTCATAACATCTTGAATTACAATTTGTACCATTTTCAGGATAGGTCCGGATAAACAATTAATTAGCACGTGAAATACATTATCCCTCTTCTGAGATATTAAATCCAAACACGGTTTATCCATTTTAATACTTTAATTCAGCAATTATTTACACAGACACACGTCACTCGCGTTATGCCATCGTCAACACTGCTCGAGAGCAGTGTTGCCAACCTAGATTAATCAGGCAATGATACCATGTACGAATCGTTTTTAAGTTTCCCTCTAACAGTACCTACTTATTTGGGTTCTAAATCTTAACCACTACCTACTCTACGTAATCTAATATCGTATATCTGTCTTACTAATAATACAATATTTACCAAGAGTCCAGAAGACACTATTATTTTGCAATCACCTCTGGCTCTGATTGACTAAACACTAACCATAAATTCAGCAAATCACAACACTTGATAAGTTGATATTGTGACGATGACTGATGCCGTCTTTTTCGGAATAGTTCTACTGAATGGATTTTGAGACAAAATCGGTTTGATATTTGCATAGCCTCATAAAATTAAATAATAATAACTTGAATAACCAATAGTACCTACTTAGTGCTTCGGATCACATGACGGTATGGGAGAGCAAGGAGTTGCATGGTAGATTCTACATGGTCCTAGCCAGGGCGGATGTAGATCCAATAGCATCTATATCGTCGTGCGTGTCACCTTCCTGGGGAGTCCCTCAGACATATTGTCTCCGGTTGTTCTCATCTTGCTATTGGAGAGTACTTGCACAGACATAATCAAGTAGCCAAAATAATCCATCAACAACTGGCTCTCCAGTACGGTCTTGTTGACACTGAGGTACCATACTATAGGTATGACCCAGTGTCAGTTCTCGAAAATAGTAGTGCCTTGCTCTACTGGGATCGGTCGGTTATCACTGATAGGTTTATTGTTGCCAATAGACCCGACATACCTAGTGTTAGTCGACCGCTCAGCGCGCCGAGCAATAATTGTTGATGTTACTATTCCACATGATGATAACCTGGTGAAAGCAGAAAAGGAAAAAGTATTGAAATACTTGGACCTTGCTCACGAGATTATTAGAGATCGTCGAGTCGAGATTATTAGAGATTATTATTAGAGCTCAACAATTATTGTACCGATAGTTGTATCAGTTAACGGTCTTATTGCGAAAAGTTTCGATCAACACCTCAAGAAGCTTTCGCTTGGTTGTTGGATTAAGGGTCGGATACAGAAAGCGGTTATCCTTGAGACGGCAGGAATTGTGAGGAAGTTCCTCTCTCTGGAGCCCTGACCACCGGCGGCGGCTGCTTGGGTCTTTGAGGCCCCGCACTGGGTGGAAGTTTTATAGGATTATTTTTAAATGTGTTTTGTATAGTATTTTTATATATTTATGTAAAATGTGTTTAGAAATAATTTTATAAAAATATGTAGGTAAGTACAAAATACAAATAAATGAGAGTAAATACTTTAATTATTTTTTTACTATGAGCATACTTACCATTATTCTCTTTTGTCGGGAAATTACATGTCATATAGGTATACTTACCTACATAATCATAATTTTGCAATATTATTTCCGTAACTACATACCTACTTAGATTTTTTTATCTTGTTTTAAAATCAAATCTTTAGTATTCAATGTTTTCGATGGATCTTGCTGTCTCGGATGACTATCACAATAATAATTATTTTTCCAGTTATGTGGCAGGGAATTTCCGCTACCTGTCATTTCTAACAGTCGTCGAGCTTCCCGTCGCGTCCCGTTCGTAAACCGTTACATTAGAATTTAGAAGCGTTATCCATATAAAATTAGTTCAGAACAAAGACAAGCAACTCGGAATACATAGACTGCATTACAATTTTTAATAAATAAATAACTAAAATCTTTTTTTGCAAAATTACAAGGCTCAAAAATTATAATTTGGCCTCTAATTTAGTTAGTAAATAGTGTCCTATTCAGTTTTTCGCCGAGGCTTTTTTCGTTTAAGTACATAATTATTTTATTTAAGTGAGTAGGTACTTACTATGAGATAAAATTGCTATAATCACTACCTATTAATTATATTAAGTACCTACTAGCAGATGCCTGCGACTTTGTCCGCGTGAAATAAGTTTTTTAAATTCCCACAGGAACTCCTTAAGGGTGCATTTGCAAAACAAATAGGTATAAAATCGCACTACTACACTCGCATCATTCACACGCACACACATGTACTTACAAGCTGCGTGAGTCAACTTATTTCGATACTTCGGTATATTATATTTTTTTTATAAATGACTGACTAACTAAATTGATAATTGAGTTTTGAAACGAAATCAAACCAGTGACCGAGCAAAATCAAAATAGCCCTTATTTTCACTATGTTAAGATTTACGTTTGAAAGCAAAATATGCGCAAAAAAATACAAGCGATTTTTATATTTTATTTTTTATACTTTAAGTAAGTATGTACTATTTTTAATATTTTTCTTTCCAAAATTTTTAGTTGAACATATCTCCTAACAGATGGTATTTTTTAATGACAAAAAATCGGCATGTATACGGAAAAAAATGTAAGTACCGATAGTTGCCCCTAAATCGTCAAATTTGTGTGAAGAGGTGTCGGAAAATCATTTTTATAGTACTTTAAATGAAGATTTTTAACAAAGTAATTTCCAATTTAATTGGAGATAAGGGATCAATCTATATGTAGTAATTTTTAATTCCATTTTATTTTGTCCGACTTAGTCACAAAATGTACCGACAATTCTATGTATTTTAAGGGATTTGCAAATACGTCCGGTAGGTACTAGGTATATAGCCTACTAGCTGATGCCCGCGACTTCATCCGCGTCATTAAAGTTTTTTGATTCCCGCGGGAACTCCATAATTTTCCGCGATAAACCAATAAACCCACAAACAAACACACTTTCGCAATTATAATATTAGTATGATGACACTCACAAATTTTCTATTATTACCAGAATTTTCAAAATCGGGTTAGTAGATCCAGAGATTACCCCCTACAACCTCACACACTCACAAAATTTACCTCTTTGTAATATTAGTCGGTACCTATCTAGTAGAGCTCAATATGGTGAAAGCTTGAAATGCGATCCTGCACTAAGATATTTCCTAGTTTTCATACATTTTATGTTTTAGATATTTCGATTTTTTATATGGGCTTGCGCTTGACTTCAGTGTTAAAGCAACTTAATAGAAATAGGACTTCATATCTTAATAGAAATATCGCAAATGAGTGTATTTAACTAGGCATTAATTATATTAAACCTGTTACATAATGCAATCAGATTCGAGTACCACTAACTGACCGCAGTCGCCTGTCTCTTAATTTAAACAGAAACCTACATAAGTAACTACGCATTTATGCATTTCCATGGCTCACCTCGTCCAAGACTTACTTCCTTTATGGTTTTAGAGAAACCCAGAAAAGCAACTAAATGAAAGTTTACCTATTTAAATTACTTATTAGGTATAATGAATTATTATAAGTAACCTGCTGACTTTGTATCGCAAGCCTAAAAACTGAGAACTAAGTAACCAGGAAGTGTCTAGTAGTCTTGATGTCGTCTAAATTTTTTTAGACGTTTTCTGCTCACATTTCTCCTTTGACGTAGGAGTAGGTAGAGCTAGAAATTCGCTTACATTACTAATCTAATCTTAGAATTTCTTGCTGCCGAATATCATTTAACTACTTATGTTCAACATCATTGTGTAATGTTTGTCCATAACTCTCCATTATTCCGAAAAAAATCCAAAATTTGTTTAATTCCATTTATAAAATGTAGGTACCTATTTATTGAATTAAAGTAGAGATACATTTCGTCTTATTTTTATTGAACTATTATTAGATATTTATGAGTCCACCGGACTACAAGATTTCAAGAGATAATTCAAGTATTGCTTGGGCTACAATTATGTATGCAACGCAGAACTCACACGTATGGAGGAGGACATTGCCCTCGGCCGCTCTCAGTTGCACTGCCCTATAGTGATATTGTAAAAACCCTACAAGAGTCAATACTTTTCTTTTGATATCTCGATAATATCCTACAATATATAAACTTGATATAAAATATTATCAGTAGCAATAAATCTACCTTTGATAAATAAACCCTAACCTAACTAGAAGTTTAGCTAAATAGCCAAAGGACCTAATTTAATTTTTAGACCTAAGCGCTGCATATTTTATCGAATGTGTATCGAGTGCCTTGTTCGATAATAATAATCCAATTGCTATTTAAGCACACGGTCACTGTACAAACTATAATAGACATGCGATAGTTGTAAGTTCAGTAACTACTTTCCCTTTGAGGCTTTGAGTAAAAGTACAAAGACAATGGTTCCGATTATTATTATTTTATTACCTAATACCACGTACCTACCTACTGTATACCTTCGTAATGAAATTATCTTTGTCTTTACGTGACAGTACCAACTTCACTGACTTCTTGACTTACTTACTTCCACAGCTTACTTCCTTACTTCCTTCCTTTGGCGCTACAACCCTTTGTGGGTTTGTGGCCTTGGCCTCCTCCACAGTTTCTCTCCACCTGGCCTCCTTCCTCCATGAAGGGAGCTTTCCAAGTTTCTGCAGATCTTCTTCAACTCAACCATTTTTTTCGAAGTCTTCCTTTGGGTCTTTTCTGTTGTTGTGTCCATTGTGCCATCACTTTTACTCCTCTGCTTGGTAACATCCTCTCTACATGTCCTGTTCATCGCAGACGCTGAGATTTACAATATCTTACTATCAAGGACCTTTAAACCAATAAAAAATTTAAAAATAAAAAATAAAAACCGATTTCAAAAACCACAAACACTAAAAAGTAAAAAATAATTTAATTTATTATGTATACAAGAGTTAATTTAGTTCTATAATAACACTAGCTGATGCCCGCGACTTCGTCCGCGTGGACTAAGTTTTTTCGATTCCCGCGGGAACTCATTAATTTTCCGGGATAAGTAGCCTATGTATGTATGTATGTATGTATGTATATTCTTTATAGCTGATGCCCGCGACTTCGTCCGCGTGGAATAAGTTTTTCAGTTAATTTTCCAGGATAAAAAGTAGCCTATATTACTATCCCACGGTATAATCCCCCTATAATGGTGAAACACGTACTTCTTCATATTTTAACGAAAGCCCAAATGCTGTTTCATGGCTATAACTTGAGAAATTAAGGATTTTCATACAAACTCTCAACCCCTATTTCACCCCTTCGGGGGTGGAATTTTGAAAAACTGTGAATAACACATATGTTTTCATTTTCAACCCGCAGCTCATATATCAAGTTTCATGGCTATAACTTGAGAAATTAAGGACTTTCATACAAACTCTCAACTCCTATTTCACCCCTTCGGGGGTGGAATTTTGAAAAACTGTGAAACACATATGTTTTCATTTTCAACCCGCAGCTCATATATCAAGTTTCATGGCTATAACTTGAGAAATTAAGGATTTTCGTACAAACTCTCAACCCCTATTTAACCCCTTCGGGGGTGGAATTTTGATAAACTGTGAAACACATATGTTTTCATTTTCAACCCGCAGCTCATATATCAAGTTTCATGGCTATAACTTGAGAAATTAAGGACTTTCATACAAACTTTCAACCCCTATTTCACCCCTTCGGGGGTAGAATTTCGGGATAAAAAGTATCCTATGTCCTACCTCGTAGTATGGGCTCAAATCGAGCCAAGTTTCGTTTGAATTCATTCAGTAGTTTCGGCGTGATGCGCGGCCAAGATACAGACAGACAGACAGACAGACAAAAATGAAAAAAATTACAGATTTGAGATTTGACTTCAGTATCGAATAATGAGTGCCCTCCAAAAAAAATTTTCAAAATATCTTCAATGTACAGAATTGGACCTGTTACAGTTTTATTATAAGTATAGATTTTTTGGAGTCGGTACCAATTAGCCGCATGAACCGTCTACCTACTCTTCATTATTGTTGACGTGATTCCACATTGGCACCGACTCCAAAGAATGTTATTATAGAACTAAATTAACTCTTGTATACATAATAAATTAAATTATTTTTTACTTTTTAGGGTTCCGTACCCAAAGGGTAAAAACGGGACCCTATTACTAAGACTCCGCTGTCTGTCTGTCTGTCTGTCTGTCTGTCTGTCTGTCTGTCTGTCTGTCTGTCTGTCTGTCTGTCTGTCTCCAGGCTGTATCTCATAAACCGTGATAGCTAGAAAGCTGAAATTTTTACAAATGATGTATTTCCGTTGCCGCTATAACAACAAATACTAAAAATTAAAAAAATATATATATATTAAGGGGGGTCCCCATACAATAAACGTGTTTTTTTCGTATTTTTTTGCTCAATATTAAAAACGGTAACAGGTAGACGGTTCAAATTTTCACAGAATATTAACTTGTATATTACCTTTCAAAATAAATAATTAAATATCAATAAAGTAAATATTAAAGGGGGGCTCCCATACAACAAACGTAATTTTTATTTTTAATACGTCATAAATCGTAAAACTTACTACAGGTTTGTACGGAACCCTCGGTGCGCGAGTCCGACTCGCACTTGGCCGGTTTTTTAATGTTTGTGGTTTTTGAAGTCGGTTTTTATTTTTTTTTTGAAAATTTTTTATTTCACAATTTTTAGTGGCCCCACTGTTTTAAAATACAGGATGTAACCAGAACGAGATATGCTATGCATGGTTAAAACATACTGTTTACAAGACTATCACACTGATCGCGAGCAATTTACTCTTATCCATGAGGAGTTCCGTTCTCCATCTCCGGAGATATTCATCAGATCTTCACCAAATTGAATTGGGACCACACGGGAAGCACCAGCTTTCAAATAAAAAAAGAATCATCCAAATCGGTCCACCCAGTCAAAAGTTCTGAGGTAACAAACATAAAAAAAAAAAACAGTCGAATTGAGGACCTCCTCCTTTTGTTGAAGTCGGTTAAAAAGGTCCTTGCTTACTATTGTTTCCCCATCAACTACATGACTGACTGACTTCTTGACTACATACTGTAAATAGCTAATCCGCCATGACTTCCTTCGGATGGAATGACTTTAAGATTAAGAAAATCAGTAATAAAAAAATAGGATTACAGCGCCGTTTTTCCGAGAAAAATAATTTTGATTGAAAAAGTACTGCAACAATTTGGGATATTTTTTAAAAATTATATTTCTAATTAAGTAATATGATTTTTTTAATTTCATTTTTATTACAGTGTGTTATTTCAACTCAATAATTTCCTTGAGATCTACTAGCTAGAGTACCCAGAGGAGATCTTTTAGCTACAAAAACCGCGCCAATTAAGATTTTGGGATCTTTATTTGTATTGGATTCAGCTACCAAGTCTTCTATCTCCTGGTTGTTTATCTTTATCTGCCTTCATTGATATTTATGTAATTTCGTAACTTTACAATAAAACAACGTACCTATATAAATATAACAAATATACGTTCACAAATTCCTCTTAGTTTTTCAAACCAAAGCTTAAATACCACTTCGTAACTTAATGGTACTATACTTAGCAGTCACAATTAAGAAAAGATTTCTCTATGATCTATCGGCAGATTGTAGAGAAAGGACGTAACAATAAATATTTCGTTTACCGCCCAACCGTGATCTCTCTTTTTTTTTTGCATTTCACCATACTATCAAAGATATAACTGATATATAAGCTCGTATACAATTATAAGGTGCTAAGGAATTTATAAAACAGGGTATTGGATTTATTTCCAAAGATACACAACCGAATAATTTCCCCGAAGTTATTGCATGTTACTTGATACCTGCTGAGCCAAGTCAAGAGAGCAGCCAATGTGTCTGCACTGCAGACACATTGGCTGACATACTTACTTGCATCATCGTTTTTCTGAATAGTCAAAATTTTTTCATTTACTTAAATAGATTTATTTGTAATTACTTAATTTTAATTTTATTTGATAGTAAACAAAATATGAAATAAAATATTTGTTTTTGTGCGAAGATTTTCTCGAAAATTCAATTAAGTACTTAGTAAAATAAATTGGCCCCGCACATTATCCCCAAGTTATCTGGCCCGGTGGCCAAAATTGGAACTAATTTTTATGCCTGTTTACTATTTGTTTTTATTTTATTTTTCATAAATATATATATACCAACTACGAGTATATTATAATATATATTTATGAAAAATATATATACCTACTAGCTTGGACATATAGCAAATGCGAAGTTCTAACATGGTTTTATTATATGTATACTAGCTCTACGTCTTGAATTTATGATGAGGCCAAGCACCTCACGTATTTCGGACGGTTATAATAATAGTATATTGTGATACAAGGGTGGAAAGTAGGTTATTGCAAACGAGCTGTCATTAATAAGCCCGAGCCGAAGGTGAGGGTTTTTAATGTCACGAGTTTGCAATAACCTTCACACCCGTGTATCACACGACGTTTTTCAATACAGTTGTGGGAAATAGTAATAAACAAATCAAAGAATTACAAGTTTATTTCAACATACATACGTACATAGTAATTAATTCTGAAAATTGAGATTTTAACATGGAATAACTTGACCACAATATAGATGGTTTATATTTTCCACTCAATTCATGAAAATAAGCTAACAAAACATTTTCTGAGAATGACTTAGTTTTTTTATGTTTTTTCCATGAAATAAAATTATTGTAAGCCGTCATATATATCTTTCTCGAGATTTTGGGGGCATAATTCCATCTTGCGCAGTTTTCGCCTCAGATAAAATATCTGGTGGAGTTAATTCCATTTCATCATTAGTACTAGAACTCATATTAACAAAAATATAATCAATTTATCACATAAAAAATAAAAAATTTCAGCAAATGGCGCGTATTTACACCTGGACATATATATTTTTTTTTCAACGAAACTAGGCTACGGGTTCGTACAGCTACGCGTATACAGCCTATTCGATTTTTGTCAAATGTTGAAAATAATTAAATTAAAACTGATAATTAAATATAATCAACAACCATTTAAAAGAATTTTGGAAATTCAATGCTAAAACCACAAAACGTACGGATTCATTCATTTTTCCTCGTAAAAAGCCTATCCGATTATATTCTATGTATGAAAACTCCGTGCTAATAAACTTTTTTAATTGACTTGGAACATTTAAAACTAAACTGCAAAAGTAAGTGTCGAGCTTGTAAAAGTAAGTCACGACCGTGTAAAAGTAAGATGCCTATGCGAAAGATTCAATTTTCGAATCATAACTACAGCCTCTGAAAGTGCGCCATGTTTGACAACTGTATTGAAAAATAATATTCGGAACAATGTTTGACCCAAAATTGTAGGTTATAGAAATGAAACCAAAATAAATAAGAAATTGAGTGCGGCCAAGGTAAATCGGTCAATGTGTTAGCTTTATACGTAACAACATTCACAAGATGGTAAAAGAACGCACCACGCTCTTCACGAGTAGGGAACAAACGGCAATTGAAGTGCGTGAGAGAATGCTCACAGAATGGGAAAATGAGTGGTCGGGAGTCGGAAAAGGTACCTGGACGAGAGAACTAATAAAGGACCTGAAGACGTGGCACAAAAGAAAACATGGGGAGATAGACAGGTGGCTGACGCAGGCGCTGAGCGGTCACGGGGTGTTTAACACATATCTCCGTAAAAAAAACGTAACAACAATGTACCTAACGAATGCAATAATTTAAATTGTGGAGATCAATTACTTTATGTCTACAAATAAAAAGGAGGCTTAACTAAATTTCTTGGAAGCTGATACTTTAGATTTATAATGTCACAAGCATGGTTCGTTAATCTATACTTATAATAAAACTGTAACAGGTCCAATTCTGTACATTGAAGATATTTTGAAAATTTTTTTTGGAGGGCACTCATTATTCGATACTGAAGCCAAATCTGTAATTATTTTCATTTTTGTCTGTCTGTCTGTCTGTCTGTCTGTCTGTCTGTCTGTCTGTATCTTGGCCGCGCATCACGCCGAAACTACTGAATGAATTCAAACGAAACTTGGCACGATTTGAGCCCACACTACGAGGTAGGACATAGTATACTTTTTATCCCAAAATTCTACCCCCGAAGGGGTGAAATAGGGGTTGAAAGTTTGTATGAAAGTCCCTAATTTCTCAAGTTATAGCCATGAAACTTGATATATGAGCTGCGGGTTGAAAATGGAGACATACGTGTTTCACAGTTTTTGAAAATTCGACCCCCAAAAGGGTGAAATAGGGGATGAAAATTGGTATGAAAGTCCTTCGTTTCTCAAGATGTTTTACAAGTTATATCAACGAAACTTTTTATTTTGGCTTACGGTAAAAAATAAAGAAGTACGTGTGTCACAGTTTTTCAAAATTCCACCCCTAAGGGGGTGAAATAGGGGGTGAAAGTTTGTATGAAAGTCCGTTATTTCTCAAGTTATATCGATTAAACTTGGTATACAAGCTACCGGTTAAAAATGAAGAAACAAGTGTTTCACAGTTTTTGCAAATTTTACCCCCGAAGGGGTGAAATAGGGGTTGAAAGTTTGTATGAAAGTCCTTCATTTCTCAAGTTATAGCCATGAAACTTGGTATATGAGTTGCGGGTTAAAAATAAAGACATACGTGTTTCACAGTTTTTCAAAATTTCACCCTCAAAGGGGTAAAATAGGGGGTGAAAGTTTGTATGAAAGACCTTCATTTCTCAAGTTATATCGATGAAACTTGGTAATACAAGCTACCGGTTAAAAATGAAGAAATCGTGTTTCACAGTTTTCGTAAATTTTACCCCCGAAGGGGTGAAATAGGGTTGAAAGTTTATATGAAAGTCCTTCATTTCTCAAGTTATATCCATGAAACTTGGTATATGAGCTGCGGGTTAAAAATGAAAACATACGTGTTTCACAGTTTTTCAAAATTCCACCCCCAAAGGGGTGAAATAGGGGTTGAAAGTTTGTATAAAAGTCCGTCATTTCTCAAGTTATTTCGATGAAACTTGGTATATCCACGCAGACGAAGTCGCGGGCATCAGCTAGTATATTATATTCTCGTTGTGCATATCTGGATATATCATAATACATAAATATAAATTGTTATTAATACATATACATTGGGTAAACTATACAGGTGGTCAAAATAGTGACGTCCAAAGAAAAAATTTTCATTCCTCGTACCTAGACCTATTATAGAATACCCCATATTATGTACGTTCAACGATATTTCGATTTCCGACTTGTGTTAATGTTAAGATGGTAAGTAAGTATTTTATGCAAAGTAGTACACTTCATAGCAAGCATGTAAACAAAAAAAAGTTCGGAAAAAACACTAAATAAAAAGAAAAAAAAAAATTAACACTCACTCCCTCAAAAATCTCACGAAAAAACTTAAAAAAATTATAACTCGAAAACTATCAAAAATCGCTGAACATACATGGGGTATTTTCTGATAGGTCTAGTTACGAGGAATCAAATTATTTTCTTTGGACGTCACTATCTGAGCCATCCTGTAGGTATATTGTGTTGTACAAACTCAGATTCGACGTTTATACTGGCAACATTCGAACAAATCATGAATCATCATATAAAGTATTTTTTAAGGGTTGACTGTTGAATAATGTAACTAGGTACTTAATGAGTAATGACGCTTTCACATTCATAATATTTTCAGATGATGTTGTTCCTGTCTTTTAAAAGTACTAACTAAATGCGTTGTGTCAAAATTGGCGCCGGATCTCAAAACTAAACAAAACTAAACAGTGCTATCATGATTATAGAGTCAATAAATAGTTAAATGTGTAGATAGTCAACTGGTCTGTCCCGTTATTTCTACAAATCGGCACGCATACTAACATAATATTTTCATTGCACTCTATCAGGAACCTGTACACTAATATCGATCTTTGCTCCCTGGCTCGACAGGTGATTATTGTTTGAAGACCACATACTTAGTGTTTAAATTGTTTCTAAACTGTTTCAAAATAGGAGTTTGTAATTTGTATGAAAATCGAACAAGACGTGAGCGAAGCTGCTGGCCTGTGCTGCTGGCTTCTTTTGTATGTATGTTACGCGATCAGTTCGCCAATTATGAATCAATTTTGATGATTCTTTTTTTGTTTGGTAGATCATACTTCAGAGGTTGGCCCATATAAATTTTATCAAAATTGATTTAGCGCTTTTTGAGAAAATCAACAAAAAACAAAATATGTAGGTACCTAGGTACCTGATAATGTACCAGATAATGTTTTTTACTTTTTAGTTTAAGTTGGTACTTATAGGTATAGTTTTGAAGTCAGTTTTTGTTTTAGATGAAGGCGAATAATTATCTATACATAGGTATAACATCTTTGCGCATACATATCCAGTTCATACGAGGATTAAACGTAAATGTGAAGCACAGCGTCAAAAAAATATCACACTTTGGGGTGTCATTTATCAATGGTGATACTGACAAAGAGTACGTAAATAATCACTACATTCTTTGATTTCCTGAAATTTCTGAATGATAGAGCTTTCTTGGGAGCTTTGAAGAATTTCTGATGTCTGCCTATGGTAGAGTCATCAAGACGGATCATAAGAGACACCCGTTTGTCTGGAAATAAACAAAGCAAATTGAATAATAATATAAGTATATTATATAAACACGTATACTTATTGACCGAGCGAAGCGAAGGTCTCCGAGTCTACTTGAGTGAATTTGCACTTGTCCGTCCGTCCGTCCGTCCGTCCGTCCGTCTGTCAGAGCCTTATAACTTCTGAATTACTGAACGTAATTACTTCAAATTTGAATATAATATGTAAACCGATGGCCTCTCGCCGAATATGGCTTAAAAAGGTATAAAAATCTTTATTTCAGGGAGGCTCTCATAGAAGCGAATGCGAAGTAAAATATTTTTTATAGCGTTACATGAGGTTGCGGTATATCATTTTAAAGATAATTAAGAATAGAGTCCAAACGTATTTTTTTTTAATTTTTCCCCTAAAATTGACGAAATGGGGGGCTTTCAAAAATTGGAGATTTTCTAACGTCCAAAGTTGACCTCAGAACTCTCAATTTTCTGAAAGGCTGACCCTGAAACTTGATTAATTATTTGAATTATTTCCTGTACTTGAACAACAAATACTAAAAAAAAAAAAAACGCGCCGAATTGAGAACCTCCTCCTTTTTTGGAAGTCGGTTAATAAGATAAATATTATAAGGAAACGAAATTATTTAATTTTTGATGAGCTTCAATATTTTTAACAGAACTTCACAATGATGTCAATAGATGGCGCTCTGTACAAGTTTATGGATACCGCGAGGTCTCAGTTCGGGGCGAGCCACTAGTTATTATTATTCAATTATGTTTATGTAATAAGTTTACGTGTTTATATAATATACTAGCTGATGCCCGCGACTTCATCCGCGTGGTAAAAGTTTTTTTAAATCCCTCGGGAACTCCTTAATTTTCCGAGATAAAAAGTAGGTAGCCTATGTCACTCTCGGTCAAAAATCACGTCGATCCGTTGCTCCGTTGCGGCGTGATTGAAAGACAAACCAACAAACTAATAAACCAACAAACAAACACACTTTCGCATTTAGTATGATTAGTATGATAAACACGTATGCACGTATTATTATTCAATTTGCTTTGTTTATTCAATATAGGACAAATAGTTGTTTCTTTATTTATAGCAGGCTACCTATTTAGAGAATATTTTGAAATTCTTGCCTTGTATCACAAAAATATTCTCCATGATTGAACTCAATTAGTTTTTTTTTTTTTTACAAGATAGGCTTGCGCTTGACGACAATCAAGCAATGATGAGGTCTAGGTTGAAGCGCGCCCGCCTAGAAGATGCCTATTCACTCTTGCCTTGAAGGTACTTAAGTTATACGTGGCAGGGAATACATGTGCTGGAAGGGCATTCCACATCCTGGCGGTTCGAATCAGAAACGTAGAGCAGAACCGTTTCGTTCGGGCTGACTGGACGTCAACCACATAAGGATGCCAACGCAAACGGTTTCTTGCTGTTCTGTGGTAGAACGGTGAAGGGGGATAAGGTGGAAAAGTTCCTGAGCACACTCTCCAAAGTATATCCGATAAAAGGCCGATAAGCAAGCGACATTGCGTCGGTGCTGTAAGCAATGCAGTTTCGCCTGCGTGAGTGATTGATCGCCAATAATTCTACGGGCCCGGCGATCAATCGAGTCTAATGCATCGAGTTGGTACTTGGCGGATCCATCCCAAAGGTGGCAGCAGTACTCCATGCCAGAACGAACTTGGGCCTGGTAAAGAGCGAGGCGCTGTTCCGGTGTGAAGTACCGCCTCACCTTGATCAAGATGCCAAGTTTTTTGGCAGCTGTTTTTTGGCGGCAGAGTTTTAAGTAAGTACCTACTGGCTTTTATTTTTTATTGACGTAATTAAACCACCTTAACACTTAATTAGTTTCTGAAAAAGGAGCTCTAAGTATTGGTTGAGGACTCCTTATTTGGGCTCAAGTAATAGTAGGGAGGATGTTTTTTTTTCTAAAACCAACAACTATGTACCTACTAGCTATTGCTCATTATTAATTGATTCATTTAAATCCTAAATAAGGAATAGCTCAATGCTCATCGTAATGACTACGAATATTAAACAGATCAAGTAAAACTGCTATTTATTTGGGCAAAAGGAAACAAAATGAGCTTAGTTTAAAAAGACCGAAAAGTTAAATAATGATTGAACTTGCTGAATAAAATTATAATTAAAATCCTTTATATTGCTTGTAATTGTTAAACTGACACCTACATAAAAGGGTGCTTTTCAACGAGAGATCTGCTGTGTTGCTAAGCAGCGGATGTTTGTTTGTCAAACCCACCATGGAGCGCTTGATCAGATATTGCGACCTTAGCTATGAAAATCATACGCTCCTATTGGTGAGTAGCTTATCAACGTAGAACGTATCTCTGGTGGAAAGGCCCCTTAATTCTTCGCCTTGGAGAAATTATTCGCACAACAAAATGGCGTGCATTGATATGCATGTCAAAATTACTTTAAAACGTTCTATAAATGTGGTATTGGATTTTAAAAGGTCAACCATACAAAAACTATTCATGTTGTGTCGTAAAAGTGTTGGTAGGTATTAGGTGTGTTAAATTGTCACTGAATCAGATAATTAATTCACTTGCATGTTAAAAATCAAGTCTTTTCTGCAATGGTTAGGTACTATACCTTAGTACAGAATATTTCTAATCTATCTATCTATCCTATTCTATTTGACATGCCTGATGCCATACACTCGTAGGCTACGATATTAAAAACATTTTGCTCGTAGGTATATTGACTTACCTACCTATTAGCTCAGAAATGATCAAGCACCGCGAACATTCTGTAAGACCGTATTGCCGTTTAAAAAAAAATTAAAACTGCTTTTCAATCGTCAAGTGAATCTGCCACTGATTCGGGACGCCACCGCCCACCACTGGTAACTACCTATGTGACGTCTTCAATTACAACTAGGTATAATACAAGAATGCCACGTGAAACTGTATTTTATGTACTATATAGGTACTTGTGGTTTTTTACCCATGCATTTTATCCTATTTATAGTCTCTAGTTTCTCGCAATCTTTTACGTCTATCACGATGCTAGTTTTTCTATTCGGTACCGGACTCATTAGTAACTGGTTTGGTATCCGGTCATTGAATGCACGGTGTTAATAGGTATTAAGTATTATATTATGTATACATATTAAATCGACATACATATATCCACATATTTTATAATATGTAGGTCTAGGTATGTCAATGCTTGTAGTCTCGACACGCTTAATCCAATTTTAACAACATACCTAGTACAGACTACAGAGTACAGACTCTACTACAACAATCTACAATCGATAGACGAATTTGGCGGAAATCACCTAAGTACTTTAATTAATTCATGAAAACATTAGACCTAAGTATTGTTCAATGCTGTTTATATAATAGGTACCTACTTACCTAATATAAGTATGTATAATACCTACCTAGTTTGTTCCTTCCAAAAAAGGTTTCAACTAAATAACTCTATCTTCAATTAATATAACTCACAAATATTACTTATATTATATAGGTATACTTATTACGTAAGTGCGAAGCCGGGGCGGGTCGCTAGTCGTTATTATATACCTACTTAGCTGCGTAATGATTTTTGATGCTAATTGCCAACACTTGGTTATCCCTTCATCTGCGGATCGGACTTCTACACGGTCGATACACAATACACATACATATTATGTATTTGTATCAGATAATTAACCGACTTCAAAAAAAGGAGGAGGTTCTCAATTCGACTGTATGTTTTTTTTTGTATGTTTGTTACGCGATTTCTCCGCCAATTACCTATGAACCGATTTTGATAATTATTTTTTTGTTTGGTAGGTCATACTTCAGAGGTGGTCCCATTTTAATTTGGTGAAGATCTGATGAATATCTCCGGAGATGGAGAACGGAACTCCTCAATGGATAAGAATAAATTGCTCGCGATCAGTGTGATAGTTTTGTAAACAGTATGTTTTAACCATGCATAGCATATCTTTTTTTTTTAGAGTTCCGTACCAAAATGGTAAAAATGGAAATCTTATGGGTGCGACTTTCTCCGTCCGTCTGTCACAGTCGATTATTTCAGTAACTATAGATTAAAGTTATTGACATGAAGTTTGGAATAGTGGCCCAATATCATGGAAATAAAAAAAATTTAAAATTATTTTTAGTTTAATTAAAAAAGTGGGGAAAATCAGGGGTTTGAAATTTCAAAGTAGGATAACTATACCAAGTGGGGTATCATATGAAAGGACTTTGTACTTGACTTGTACACTCTAAAACAGATTTTTATTTATTTTGTTGCATAGTAGTTTCGGATTTACGGGGCAAATTGTCAAAAAAAATACTTACCGTTCCCTCCTTGGAACTCTACCGTATTACGCGTTCAGCACTCACAGCGCAAAAAAAAAAAATACAAGTAAAATAAATAGTAAAAACAGTGGGGCCACTAAAAATTGTGAAATAAAAAATTTTCAAAAAAAAATAAAAACCGACTTCAAAAACCACAAACAATAAAAAGTAAAAAATAATTTAATTTATTATGTATACAAGAGTTAATGTAGTTCTATAATAACATTTTTGGAGTCGGTGCCAACTGCCAATGTGGAGTCACGTCAACAATAATGAAGAGTAGGTTGGTAGACGGTTCATGCGGCTAATTGGTACCGACTCCAAAAAATGTTATTATAGAACTACATTAACTCTTGTAAGTATACATAATAAATTAAATTATTTTTTACTTTTTAGTGTTTGTGGTTTTTGAAGTCGGTTTTTTTTTTTTTTAATTTTTTTTTTTATTAAATTCATATTCCAGTTAAAAGGTTAATTCATTAATTATTTATTACCTACAAGCTACATCAACATGAAACAATTTACTTCCTTACTTACTTTCAAACTGTTCAAACAACTCTTTTAGGTTTGGTTGGTATACCTAGGTAGGTATTAGGTACGGCCGACGCAACGACACCTGTGGCGTGACCTCATTAAAAAAAAAATGTCTACTAAGTACCTACAAGCCATATTTTATCCAAGGATACATTATTTGGCCTATGCATCTCAAGCGTAAATCAGGGCCATGACCCAAGAGATGAATAATAAAATTTGGCATTTGCTGTAAAACTAGATTTTATGAATTTTGTATTAGGTACGTCGTAACAATAATACCTAATTAGTCGTAAACATAATACTTACCAATTTTATCATGGTAGACTCAGCCATTTTATGAGGACAACCAAAAATCTTCAAGCTACTCTTTATGTTTAAAATAAAATCTTGCAGAATTACAACCTACTACCTAAGTATTCCATTTTAAGGGTTCAGAGCCCAAAAAGTGTCAAAGTTTTAACAAAATACCTAGGTACCTACCCTATTATAATAAAGCTGTCACAGAGGCTTAGCTGCAGCTGTAAGTGGTACTAGCCAGAATTTTTCTCAGAATAATAGCGCTCAAAGCAAATTTATTAAAAAAATACTAGAATCAACAAAAGCAGGGGTACGGAACTTTTCGTGTGCGAGTCTGAATTAGCCGGTAAGTATTTAGTTATCGTCATGACAAGTACCTACCTACAGCGGTTATTTATAAAATCTAGGAAATAAAATACGAGATCAGTCTGCGTGTCGGAACTCGGAAGACCAAATCCACTAAAAACTTGAATTGTTCTACATCACTAGTTAGTAAAGTTACTAATTTTGTTGCCAATCATTGGCTGCGATCTTCACACCTAGTTAGCAAACTCAATGTCAGTGTAAATAAATTAATAAAATTAAACGTAGGCATTGAAGTATACTATAGAAAGTAAGAAGATGATCCATCTTATGTAATTCATATTATGTTCATAATCTTTGATTGTTATGTTAGGTAGGTATGTAGGTTAAATACAGATAATAATTTAAGTATTTATTTTTATTTGCGGTAAGAGTGGTCTCTACAGCATAATATACTTAGTTACAGATATAACTCCGTTGGTACTTTTGTCTCAATTAATATATTAAGACCTGGCAAGTGGCAATTAATAATCTCACAGCACGGGCCACGAATAATGATAAAGGAATTTATCTATCCTCTATTTATCGGGAAGATGGGCGTATCCGTTTCTTAGGATCGATCGTTCGTTAGAACCTGATTTTCAGCAGGTTACGCTTCTACCTACTCAGGTTCGGTCGTCAACTTTGACATTTTAACTTTATATCATAGGATAGAGAGAAGCTAAAAACTTCAATTGTATTCGCCTATGTCTGCTAGAGCGGTTATAGGCATTCAGCCGGATGGCTATACCTACCAATCTTGATCTTAGTGCCTAGATCACTCCCATATGTGGATACTTTGATGCCTACTACTTAGTTTCTGCGTCAACAGTAGCGTAGACATTTTCAAGGCTTTGTGTCACTACCGCGTACCTAAGTGAATAGCAGCACGTACATTATTATGTAAAAAAAAATCAAGTTCTGGTATTAGGACGTGGTGAACAACATATTGACTTAGAAAGGCCCAAAATCGCAATCTGCAATATCAAATCCTGCTATGTACAATGTAGATTATTGTACGCTTCCCAAGCCTACTAGGTATAAGGATGTGTACAATATTTATAAGTATAATATACTATCGTCTATCTTTATTTTTTTGTTTCTATCATAATTTATAAATCATAGTTTTAACTTTCAAGAATTGATTAATAAAATTATAAAGTACTGTTTCTCCAAAGGTTTCAAATAAGTATAATATTTTTAACATTCAACACTATGACCTTACAAAATAAATTCTGCGAAGTTACATAATAATATGATGGAATAGTTTTTAATTACATTTTAATAGCCAAGCGTACTTATACCTACGTATGCTGATGGAATATTGCCATTTACTTGTCCTAGATATTGTCTAAGCCATGTTGAGCAAGAATTAGCACATCCTGTCTTTTGCTGCAAATAGCTGTTTGTCATAAAATATTATAATTAGGTATATCGTTAGTAATTGCTGCATGTTATTTTTTAATACAGTTGCTCAAAAAGTGGCGTATTGCAGGGACGTATAGCGTTCGGGATGTGGGCTATTACATACTCGTGCTTTTTTTTACCTTTCCCGAACTCGTGCGTTCTCTTTCCCAACTGTCAAAATAATGTCTATTAAAAAGAAAAACCAACCATGAAGTTTTTACTAAAAAAATTCATAGAAGTTTTTATGATTCATGCAAATACGTATATTTCTGAAAAGAAGCTACTAATTTGTTTCAATATCAGATTTAATGATTTGATTGAATGAGTTTGGTTAGGTTTCATTTCATTTCATCTCATTAAATTTCATTTTCATTTCATATCAATAAAAAAAATCTACTGAAGACTTGGCTGTATGGGCATAGTTCCCTTTGCCTACCAGAATGGGTGAAGAAAAAAAAAACTCTGCTTATATTCTACGGTTGGCGCCATTTTTCAGAAATTTTCTTTGCGAGTTTAGTTGTTTGTTGCACAAAATGAGTAATTTCGACCCTAGTTTTTTTGAATTAACACCACCGGAACTCAGTATAATTGCACAAAATGCTTCGGAGAACATTTTACCGGAAAAGTCAAAAAGTCGCTACATATCTACATACGACGAATTTATTGAGAATTTATTTGAGAGTTTGAGTTAATTTACTGAAAGAAGAGAAAAAAGTAAATAGTTTTTCAGAAAATGTTATGTTGGCATACTTCTCCGAACTCTCCAATCCACTCCATTAATTTAAGGTCCAGTCCGTCTTCTTCACATGTTGCAGAGAACGTTCGTCCTTCTACCTTCGTTGATAATGATAATTCATCAGATCCAACTCCATCAACTAGCAAACGCCAAACAGTAAATATGCAACCTAAAACTTCCCCAGTTAGTTTATAAAACTGTACCAATTTCAATCTAATATGTGAATTATAACTTTTATAAGAAATAAATGTTAAGTTAGTTGAGTTTATTGTGTTTTTATTATTTTATTAAATTGCTTCATTTTTTCGCAACTGTATTAAAAATAGTCGTTCAGTACACGTGCGGAACCGTCATTGCAACTTGTTCCGACTGTCAACCCTCGCTTTCGGCTGCGCCTCGGCTCGGGTAGACATTTGTCGGAACTCTTTGCAATGACAGCCTTTCCACACTTGTAATGAAATATACTATTCCCTGCTAAGGATAACGTCGTAAGAAAAACCTTGTGACCTTTTCGTAACTTTATTATGCAACCAGCTGATGCCCGCGACTTCGTCCGCGTGGTTTAAGTTTTTTTGATTTCCGCGGGAACTCCTTAATTTTCCGAGATAAAAAGTAGCCTATGTCACTCTCCAAGTCCTCAACTATACCCATGCCAAAAATCACGTCGCGTCGATCCGTTGCTCCGTTGCGGCGTGATTGAAGGGCAAACCAACAAACAACACACACTTTCGCATTTATAATACTAGCTGTTGCTCGCGACTTCGTCCGTGTGGAATAAGTTTTTTAATTCCCACGGGAACTCCTTAATTATCTGGGATAACAAGTTAATATTACACTTCGTATTCGTCCTCCGAGATTAGCATGATATACTTGTAGTACCGTGTACGTACGGCCACTTTCACACGTTAGTTGAGGTAACTGAAAATAAAAACAAACGCTCCCTCCTAGCGGCCGATAGCTGGCCACTATATATAGGCCCCACTCCTGCACAACTAGTCATTCGTGTTTTCGTGCTCAGCCACTTCGCACGTCCGCAAATTCGGTGAGTTTTTATTTTTATTTTTAAATTATTAAATTAAAAATTAATATTTTTATTATTTATTTTTGTGATAAAAACGTAAAAGTGATTTCGGAAATTTGAAATTAAACCGATCACGTAAACGTTATCACCGAATAAGTTTGTCATCGAGTTTTTTGGAGTCTTCTACACTGTTTTGTCATCGAGCTTTAGTTTTTGAAGTCTTCTACACTGCTTGTCATCGAGTTCTTTGGAGTCACTGCAAGCGCCAACACTGCCACCGTCGAGTCGCAACATTGCTCGTCAGCCAACTTTCTAATAATGTGTGTTTGCGCATAGGATTTTTTTTTTCAGATATATACCTAAACTCAAACCGAAATTCAATTAATGTTTCTTACTCAAATAGACTTTTACAAGTCCTTTTTGAGTTGTCGAGTGGAATCTTTCACTGGTTCGGAATAACATTCCTACAGAAAAGAATCAGCAAGAAAGTCTGTTAAAATCTACCTGTCTAGACGTGGATATTATGAAATCTTAGCAAATCGGATTGCCTATGGCTACCTATTGAAGTGTGTTTTCGCATGCAATCTCTTGCCTACAAAAATAATAGACTTACAATAAGTCGTAGGCGAGGCCCCCCAGGCATTGCTCAAATTGGAAGTACGTTTTCGCGTGCAATCTCATGCCTACAAAATAATAGACTTACAATAAGTCGTGGGCGAAAGCCCTCAGGCATTGCTCAATTTGAAGTACGTTTTCGCGTGCAAACTCATGCCTAATAGACTTACAATAAGTCGGAGTACGTTTTCGCGTGCAATCTCATGCCTACAAAATGATAGACTTACAATGAGTCGTAGGCGGGGGCCCTCAGGCATTGCTCAAATTGAAGTACGTTTCAATTTGGAGTACGTTTTCGCGTGCAATCTCATGCCTTCAAAGTAATAGACTTGCAATGAGTCGTGGGCGAAAGCCCTCAGGCATTTCTCAAATTTGAAGTACGTTTCAATTTGGAGTACGTTTTCGCGTGCAATCTCATGCCTACAAAGTAATAGACTTGCAATGAGTCGTGGGCGAAAGCCCTCAGGCATTGCTCAATTTTGAAGTATATTTTTGCGTGCAATCTCATGCCTACAAAGTAATGGACTGGCAATGGGTCATGAGCGGGGGCTCTCAGGCGTTGTTCAATTTTGAAGTTTTTTTTTCGTACACGATTTCATGCCTATGAAATTATGCCTGTATTGCGTTGATTGTTTGAACTAACTATTGCAAAATCTATTTTTTGAGAAGTGCGTCCTTTTACGCACTTTATTGGCACACCTTTTTTCATACGACGAAAGAGCGCGCGCACGTGCTTGAATCTCAAAGCATCTTCGATCAGGTGCGAAAACGTATCCAAGCATTCATGTTGCTATAATATGCTTCACTATTGGGACTGCGTTCTAATGAACAATAATGAATGACTAATGTCATGAAGACCAACGATCTTACCTGCCCTGGGAGAAGTCATGATGACGCAGGCGCAAGTCCCGCCTTCACTCCCGAATCCCGACAGCAAGACGCCTTCGAGTTTTTTGTTATGATGTTTTGAGCATAGCTACTACAGCAGAGCTTTATAAAACGATACGGATCGTCGGATACAGCATCTATTAATGGACGCACGACGCTTTAATTACGACATACAGCGATTACAACAAGACGTTTAATTGTCCTCAGGATTAGTTATTGCATATTAAAACTAATTCTTATTATTTACCAAGAATCTTTCAGAAACTTACAAAGATGCTCAGCAGAGTCGAAACAGCCTCAAGCCCAAACCGCAAAGGAAGCTTTAAATCAACAGACCTGTTATGCGAGCATTCGGCTAAGGACTTCTCATCGCAGCCATCGTTGTCCGAGATTAGGAACACTGGTAATTTTTTTTAAAAAATTGGCAAAATTTTTAAAAAAGCAGTGGTCATCCATAACCGATGACCCTACAGTGGTTAGTTGTGTTTTCCTATAGTATTCCTATTTTAAGTGTTTCTTGTTTTGCCTCGAAATTCATTCAAAAGGCAGTCGATGGTCCCTTAGCTATATGAGCTATATCACAAAGTGAACCTGCAGTACATTAATTTTTGACTGCAGTACTCTTTTTCCGAGTCATACGGCAAGAACATACTATTTACTTTAATATAAAACAATGAAATACATTTCAATATTTTTTCTTTATTTGAAGAATTTAGAACAATAATTGTATTAGTGAGAACTGCTATATGACCACAACCAATCAAAAATATGCTTAGTTTTCGGTCCTAATACATGCAGACCAGAAAGGCAACTAAATTAATTGCGCTTTTGTTTGAAAATAGTTTTCCAAATATACGTTCCACAGTTATTTGGTTTATTTAAAAAATTTCCTCGAGGCTAAGAAATTAATGTTACTCCTGTTAATCATAATAATTCTTTAATAATCTTTACAGTTTGGCAACTTAACAGTTTTATTTTATAATTAATTTTAAAACAAGTAAATAACTTCCGTATAAGGAGTTCCGACACTACCTATAATTATTGTTCGATGATGATTGATTCTCTTTTTAAAAAGAAATCACAAAACAAACGTCTCTATAACATAATATTTCAATGAAAAGAAACAATAAGTTGCCACCGAGCTCCTGCAACTTTTTTTTTTGAATACGTAATTTATTCTTATATACATAATAATATTTTTTTTTTTTTGCTACATTAGTTGGCCTTATTACTTCATCGTGGCCGGCTAAAACAACCAAGTTTTAGAAGGTGTAAATGTTTTAAATTTAAAAAATGGTAATTAAGAAACAACGCATCTATATCCTGTTGTCCTTCAGATTTTGAGCGGCTTAATTCTGTAAACAAAATTGGTCATAGGATTCTCAACTGCGGGGTTGGGGGCCGCTTGTGGTGAGGAAACTGCTAGCGCCCTACGAAATGAGGCATTTCACATTAACCAGTTGGAAATTCTGCCAGCTTACTTCAGTTTCAAGTATTTGTTGAATACTTACACATTTTTTCAAAATCTTTTCAAGATCGCCAATACCATTGCAGTTGGTTTCATAACCTGCATGGCTGGTAGGTATTTCCCCTCTTGAGATGAGCCCACGAGATATATATTGAATACATGCGATTACAAAGATGTTTGTATTACATATAAACGCTCTAGTCACGATACTAAAGCTATTAGAGAATCAAGACGAATCCGTTCAAAGGTATTTAGTGGGAACTGTCTAAATAACTCGAAAATTCTCCTTTTTTCGTCCCAATGTTATACCAATTATAAAAATTAATATATTTCGTGTAAGAATGACTCCGATGCGTACGTCATTAATGCTTTCATGGGTTTCAATCTCTTGGGTTTCCACTCTTCGGTATTATCAAGAAAACACAAGTAAAGTTCATAATTTTTGTTCCTTTAGAGCCTACCATCATATCGCATATTTAATGGTTTACTTGCTGTAATTTGTCTTCGGACCCACTGGTCCACTGGTCTTTGAACCATCTGACGTGGTTATATATATACATAAGTATATATATTTTTTTATTTATTTAATTTTTTTTTTTTTTTTTTTTCTTTCTCTCTCGTTCCTGCAGCCGCAAATTACACCTCACATACCCTGGTTGGAACTACTGCTGGCTGCTCGCCAGTAGTCCTTATTGATATGAGATTTCCCACTCTCATCTATAGAAATGATGAATACCTTTCAGTCAGTTTTATTTCTGTCCTTCTATAAATTCATTTAAACAACACGATGGTTGATCAATTAAGTTATTTCAATTCGGCAATCAATACTATACATCTCTTCCATGGATGTCTTCAGCAAGCATTAATTCAATTGAATTTGAGTTGTTGAAATTTATCACAACTTTACCAATAGTTGTAGATCTCATAATATTAGAGATAAGTGATCTCTAAGTATAATATGCAGTTTCATTGAAAAAATTGAACATAGGTACTATAAATAGATTTTCTAAATCTTTTTTTTCAAATTCATACTGACTTTCTATGCTAAAATGTAACATCACTTGAGATCCTTGAAATGCATTAATATTTTTTTTTTTTTGTTTTTTCTCAATCAATGATCTGATGAAATTTCAACTAAAAGAACTTTTGAAGCATTAAATAATTTTATGAGCTTCAAGAACATTACATAGAATGCAAAAGTTTTTCAAAATTGTAATAATAATAATATATAACATAGAACTTTCCTTCGAAATTTCTCGTCAATCAAAATTTTTAATTTTTAATTAAAACTTTCTGAACAGGTTTTTTCCGTATATAATACAATTTTTACATTATCGTAAGTGTAACTCAATAGTTATCTTGACAAAATTAAACACCTTCGACACAATATCGGACTTATCTGTTCCTCAATACAGCGCGGCCTCAAGAGCCCGCCATATCCACAAGAATATTTTAGTTACAGTCACTTGGCATATCCACAGACTGGTCCTTGTTTTTGCCCAAAGTACACGACACTAAGTAGTTGCTCGAATACTTTTGAAATTATAATTTTCCTTATCGAAAATTCAGATTGTTGAGTTGACTCATTTCTTACAAATACTATGATCCTGTAATAATAAAATCGAGCATTATAAAAAACAAAGTTATACAGTACCTCGTAAATATCTATCAAAATAAATAAGATTGTTCATTAAATAAGAACATAATCATTATTATGTATTAAATATGATATACCTGATGGTTAAAGTGCGTTTTTCGCATAATAACTACGAGTAAGACCTGTTTTCATGACAAGTCTCTCAATATCTACAAGTATATCATGCTAATCTCGGAGGACGAATACGAAGTGTAATTAATGATTAAACGAACTTACCTGTAAGTGAAGTTCGATCATAATTATACGAGTATTCGTCCGAAGAGATTAGCATCCCACCCTCCCACGGGTTACCCCAGTGTCATGAAAAGGTCACATTTCAAATTCAAGGTTAAATTTGTAATATACATATATGTGTTTATGAAAGTGTAAAACAAAAACAAAAAAAAAAAAAAAACAAACAAAAGGTCAAGCTCCGAACTAAATGACTAGTTGTGCAGGAGTGGGGCCTATATATAGTGGCCAGCTATCGGCCGCTAGGAGGGAGCGTTTGTTTTTATTTTCAGTTACCTCAACTAACGTGTGAAAGTGGCCGTACGTACACGGTACTACAAGTATATCATGCTAATCTCTTCGGACGAATACTCGTATAATTATGATCGAACTTCACTTACAGGTAAGTTCGTTTAATCATTAATTATAACTCAAAGAATTAAAAATACGACTGCCATAGTTAAATGATATTTTTTTTGTGAATCATTGGATATAGAAATACATATAGTCTTATATATATTTTTGGAATCTACTCATCATTGTCTTGATGATGACAATATAGTTAATCTCATTTTGGAAAAACAAAATTCAACTTTAGTCTTTGACGCGGAACCAAGGTCACCCTATGAATTTTTTTTAAATTTTACTAGCCTATGTCACCCGGAATAAGCTAATGATTCTAACGATACCTCATTCATCAAAATCCGTTCAGGCGTATAGAAGTTATAGTGGAATATACAAACTCACATACATACATATTGCATACATACATGAACCCTGAAAACAATATACTCCTTTTTTCAGGCAGTCGTATAAAAAGTAGCCTATGTCACTCTCCAGGTCCTCAACTATTCCTACCTATGCAAAAAATCAAGTCGATCCATTGCTCTGTTGCAGCGTGATTGAAGGACAACCCAACAAACCAATAAAGTATAAACCAACAAACAAACACACTTTCGCATTTTATAATATTAGTATGATTCTAGTACTATGCAGGTACCTACTCTAGATTACCTAAATAATAAGACATACTACATACTGCAAAATCTTACTGCAACAAAAAAGTAATTTTATTATAGCTAAACTCCTAGAACTAGATGCCTATTGCAAAATTAGAAATCATCAGTTGTCAGCTTACTCTACTTATAGATAAAGTCAAGGAACAGAGAATTAGCTCATTACTTTTCTATGGATTAAGTTTCTAATATTCGTAGAGGAAAAATAATGTATTTTCCTCTACGTACCTACTACCTACCTAGTATTATAATAAGTACTTATTAACGTAAACTCAGCGCAAAAAACGTATTAGACTAATAAGCATTTTTAATGCAAGTATCAGTTTAATGTAATTTAATTCTTAGGTATACTAGCATTATAACTATATGTCTAAATACCTAAGGAATAAGGTGGTATACCTAATTCATAATAATGCAAAATAATACATGCCCCAATTCTCAATTATTATTTATACGCTGTATAACCCTATGCAAGCTATTTGAAAGACCATCAGAAAGATATTATTATTTATGTCGTATAATTTTTTAATGAAAACTACATTTTTAAGGTCTAACTAGTGCTATCCCTTTTCATTTATAGCTTTAAAATTACTGATGAGGCTAAGCTGTTCACTTACTCACATTAAATTAACTTTTCTAAAAATCATTAACTACTTATGAAGACCGGTCATAACTCATATTAGATTCTCTTTTCTAAAAATCATTTGGTACCATAAATACTTCTTGAGTCCTGTAAGGCTAGCATGCGCACTATGAGTAAAATTATGTCTACAGGTTATCTCTATTTGTCTACCGAACTAACATGGTTACTTGTCTCGTTACGTCAAAAGTAGAGATAAAAGTAATATGTCTTATCTCTACGAACCTTTACATGTCGACTATTTTTTTTTGTAATATATGTAGGTACCGCATTTTGTGCATGTTAGGGTAAATGAAAAATTAGCCGGCAACGACAACATCGCTCTCTCTGTAGCCTTCGCTATGCAAAACTCCAGACTATACATTCTACAACTCTAACACTTCAATTGCAATACAAATACCGAATGTGAAAGCAGGCAGTAATGTTACTACAACCTTTCCGGCTTTTGATTATGCAATATTAAGATTGTTTACGTTTATAGATCGACTATGAGTTTGACTAACTAACCCAACATTAGCATAGCTGAACTGAACCCTTAGTTTTTTCAGTTTTGACTAACGTAGCATGTATTAGTATGGGCTAAAGTAAAACCTGATTTCGATATTAGTGTGGTTGATGGATATACAAGAATTATTTTTCAAGTTCTTGGCATTCTTATTTACCCATACATTACCTTGATATTTATATCATCATCATCATTATCAACCATTGTGCACCCATCTATTCGTGGCCAACGTGCTTTTTAACCGACTTCAAAAAAAGGCGGAGGTTCTCAATTCGACTGTTTTTTTTGTATGTCTGTTACGCGATTTCTCCGCCAATTATGAACCGATTTTGATAATTCTTTTTTTGTTTGGTAGGTCATACTTCAGAGGTGGTCCCATTTTAATTTGGTGAAGATCTGATGAATATCTCCGGAGATGGAGAACGGAACTCCTCAATGGATAAGAGTAAATTGCTCGCGATCAGTGTGATAGTTTTGTAAATAGTATGTTTTAACCATGCATAGCATATCTTTTTTTTTTAGGGTTCCGTACCAAAATGGTAAAAATGGAACCTTATGGTGCGACTTTCTCCGTCCGTCTGTCACAGTCGATTATTTCAGGAAATTTGGAATACTTAGTTGTATAATAATAGTGGCCCAATATCATGGAAATCAAAAAAATTTAAAATTATTTTTAGTTTAATTAAAAAAGTGGGGAAAATCAGGGGTTTGAAATTTCAAAGTAGGATAACTATACCAAGTGGGGTATCATATGAAAGGACTTTGTACTTGACTTGTACACTCTAAAACAGATTTTTATTTATTTTAATGCATAGTAGTTTTGGATTTATGGGGCAAATTGTCAAAAAAAAATACCGTTCCCCCCTTGGAACTCTACCGTATTACGCGTTCAGCACTCACAGCGCAAAAAAAAAAATTACTAGTAAAATAAATAGCAAAAACAGTGGGGCCACTAAAAATTGTGAAATAAAAAAATTTCAAAAATAAAATAAAAACCGACTTCAAAAACCACAAACACTAAAAAGTAAAAAATAATTTAATTTATTATGTATACAAGAGTTAATGTAGTTCTATAATAACATTTTTTGGAGTCGGTGCCAATGTCACGTCAACAATAATGAAGAGTAGGTAGACGGTTCATGCGGCTAATTGGTACCGACTCCAAAAAATGTTATTATAGAACTACATTAACTCTTAATGTATACATAATAAATTAAATTATTTTTTACTTTTTACTTTTTACTTTTAGTGTTTGTGGTTTTTGAAGTCGGTTTTTATTTTATTTTTTTAAATTTTCTTTGGCGAATCTTTTTCGCGCCGTACTTTACCGCGCTGGGCGACTTGCAGTCGGAAAACTAGCCTCGCTGACAGCATTCACGTTTCGGCGTCGTACTGGTAGGACGAACTAGTCGACGACTTTAGTCTTCAGCTATGAGGAGAATTTGGCCATGTGTATTGCTGTGAACAGCTTCGAGAATAGACCAATCGACTGTAAACGGCTCCGGCCTCCGGAGCCACCATATTCTATAGCGATATTTCTAAATATAAATGTATTAGCCTACACTTTTCTGACCTGTGTGTCACTCATAGTTTATAAGCATAACACTATTATCTTGTGGGCCAAGGGCGTGAAATTGATCTCTAATAACTATCAGGTATGTGATTATGGTCTCATGGCAATTAGTTTAAATTACATATTATTTTCCGGCGTAAATACCAATATAGCCACTGATCTTTTATGCACATGGTTTGTTCAATAAATAATCAACCTTGTTAAGTAAATAAATGCAAATTAATTTCAGAATCTATTAACAAGACCATTAAAGAGCCCTATAGAATCTAACTTGGCCACTTCTGAATATTATGTGCTGAGATTCTGACTTCTGGCTTCTGGTATAAAATCTTTCATACGCTCAATTCGGATTTATCTTAAGTACTATGTTTATTATGCAGAGATTAATGTCGAATAATAATCCTTCTGAACCTTTACGCCAACCCGCATTGGAGCAGCGTGGTGGGCCTATACTCTAATGCCCTCTCTCCTATGAGTGTGGAGGCTTGTGCCCAGCAGTGGGACGTTAATGGGCTGTAGGGGTGGTGGGTGGAACCTTTACGTTTGCAAAAAGTCTCAATAACCTGCGTTATCTATGTTCAGTTTATCGGCCAACTACCAAGAATCAGTTAGTGAACATCATTAGAGAAACGGACGCGGCGACAAGTTGAAGGTACCAGGAAACAATAGGTACCAAGTAAGATAAGGCTCGCAAACAAAGAGCCGTGGACTTACATACGACACCTACCGCATTGTCTGAGGGCATGGGAAATCTGTAACCCGAGCGAATTTTTATGGGAACGTGAACTCGTCATACTTACGTTTCTTTGACAACATAAACATAATATTACCGTGACATAACTGTTGATGAATAAATTGTGATATAAATAAAATTTACTTAGATTTTATCGATTTTAGCGCAATAGTATTAGGTATAGTTGGGAGGGTTTCGATTCACGATAGGAGTAATTAGGGAATTTATAACTTCTAAATTGTCGCTGGTCTGGTATGGCGGGCCGCGGAAGCACGGGAGGCTTGGGCTATGGCTCATTGCTGGAGTTACCAGCTACCACCCTATACCGGCAAACATGTTTACATTGTTTACCCCTACTAAGTTAGCCCGATAACGTTATAGACTGCATCATCACTTACCAAGTGACCTGTCAGATCAGGTGAGATCGTAGTGAAGGACCATTCGAGTAATTTTTTTTTCTTGTTTTGACTGTAGCCTTACCTTACCAGAAGGTAGTGTGACGATTGACCGTATACAATCTAAGATGGAAGCGGGCTTTCCTGAAAGAGAATAAGGCAATTTAAAATAGGCCTCTAACCTATTGGTTTCTAACTTTTTTCAACGTTGTATCGTATCGAAAGTTCGGAACGACATAACTCACAAAGCTTAGTGCCTCGAGTATTACCTAGCCTTAGTGCTAGACGCTAATGCTTAGTAGGTAAGTTGTATTAAAGAAATCAATAATAAGTAATTCCTAAAATGATCCTTTGATGATTATGATAATGATTGATCTGCACCAGGAAACCTATGGTAAATATTATTGTCCGTTAAAAAAAAATATTGGTACTTGGTAAGTACCTAGTTGTTGTCTAACTTCAATAAATTGTAACCTAAATAGCGCAATACTTCTTAGTGCATAGGCTCCAAGTTCTTAGTTCACAACTACTTTCGCAAGACCAATTTAGGTTAACAGATGCTCTGCGTTTAAATTCAGGTTAACGCAATTCCGTTAATTGGTCTTCTAATCGGCTATGCAGGCTATTAGATAGATTAACCACTTTAGCTACTCACTATGGCAAAAAGTATGGTTTATCTCTAAAGAAGAGAATAAATGAGTAAACGTATAGTAATATATTATATTGTATAATAACCTAGCCACAATATCTGAAGAACTACCTACTCTATATGGCATGAATTTGCTAATTCATTCAGGAGTCAGGACGAATTTTACAGTCTTCCCGAATGTTTTCTTTAGAAATTAGAATTAACTAGGAGGCTGATTTTGCAGGTTCCTTTTAATATGAAAACTATACTACGTACGTTCCTAGTCAAGGTTTTAAGAAAAAGATTCCCAGTTTGTTAGCGGTGTACCTATGTTATCTTTTTATCTTATCACTGTATCGTCAGAGCAAGAAAAACGCAATGTTCGCATTTATATACCTACCTATTAACCTTTGAAACCTCGTAGATCTACTACACTCCATATAAGTTGAAATTTGGACTAAATGTACCTACATATTAACATATATATGACGTGGTTTTGCTGCCGATATATAACTAAGAACATTGCTGTTTTGGACGGCAGCAATGGTATTTTTTACATTAATTAATTTACCTATTATAATACTGCCTGCCTTGCGTTACTAGAGTCTAGAACTGCTAGAATTCTAGACGTTTGACAGTTGCACGTACAAACCCGTAAGATGTGGACGCCTTTCTCGCGCCTATCTACGTATCGCAAGTCGCGACCTTTGGATCGGATAATTCTCTAAACTTTCGTACCTTACAGATTTCGAAAGGTAATTTTGTGTCCATAGACAAATAACTCTGTTAAAAGACTGTAATTAAATAAGTGTTGTCCTTGTCTGAATTTTTTTGATCTTGAAGAGATATAGGGTTGTTATGCCGGTTCGCCGGCCTCCTTCAGTTTTCGGCCTTTACGCGTACTCGGTGCCGTAAAATTGCGAGAATATCGCTTAGAAATACTATTTCCAAATGAAATCTTTAATCAGACATTTGAAAATATTTACTTTGTATCTGACAACAATTTTGGTCAGGTAACATCTTCGAGTGATTTTAGTGAATTTATTCAATTCGACGGGGAGTATCGGAGGTAACGCAACCTGCGGAAATTAGAAAAAAAATAGTGCCGCGCGTTTCACTCCAAGGCAAGCTTTTTGTTGTTTTTCTGAATGAATGATGTTAATAGGCATGTAATACCCTTCTTAAATAACTTATTAACATACTTTTAATATGATTATGTGAATATTTTGTACAAAACAACAATAATGTTGGGGGCCGCGATCTAACATTAAATTTTCTTCAAAACTTTGTTTTTCGGCCTAGGGGCCGATATGTGGAGTATCAAGTCTTCCACGCTTTTGTCTCTTTTATTCAATTGGTGAAATGATATATGTCACGACTCTTTCTTTTATTATTGTACCTGATGTGAAAACCCTCGCCATTAGTTTTCGGCCGTCAATTTGTTAGTATAAATGAATAGTGAAGACCATTTTGGAGGTGGCCGAAAACCAGAACATAGAAGAAACAGTACCTACCTCAGTTTTCGGCATAGTATGGAAAGCATGTGAAAATTGAATACCGGTAATAGTTTTCGACCATAAAATTGCAAAGTTTAAAGCCAACAATAATTTTGAGTTAACGTTTTTATTTTAAAGATAACTAAGTAACATTACATATTGTACCTATGTTATTATTTTTAATAATAAGGCCAGAAGCTAAGAATAAATAAGGCCAGAGCACGAGTAACAGAAGAATCGATCAGACTAGTTCAGGGAACTTATAGAGTTTTTGACCGAGTCAAACATTATTAATTTATTTATTTATATGCACAATTATCCAAGATTGTTATTTCAAAAATAACATAAAAATAGGAACGTATTTGATAGGTTTTAAAGGTGTTGTAATTAGTGAGTAACAAAGGTTCCAAGTTTTTTATTAAGTAATATAACTTTCTTGAATTATGTTGATTATGGCTTTTAATAACATTTGGATACATAATAAAACAATGATGAACTTACAAAAAGCGTTTTAATGTAATTTTAAACTTATAAATTCATTTTAAATCCATCACAATCCAGTGGCCGAAAACAGAATACCCGATGGCCGAAAACTGAAATTTGAGGCCGAAAACTGAAATTTTAGCGTTTTTCCGGATTAAATAAAAAATAAAAATAACTAATAGCTTCAAGCGCAACACAGTTTCTAAAAAAGAAACTCCAGTATATGGGCTTTCATCTAACATATTGAGCATAGCAATATTAAGGTTGTAACATTTTTTTCTGATGTCCTAAAGTTGATGGGAGCACTAAAAGGCCGAAATCCGGCACATCGACCCTATCCAAGTGACGTAAATGTTTGTTTAGTAAAATTTATGTGATAGGATGCAGTGTACACTGTACAGAATATTATTTTAAGTAATATTTTTCTTGGGCTTGCGGTTGAGGCTCACATTTAGATGTATTTCTGTTGTAGGTACCATTTTGATCTGAAACAGTGACTGCTTCGCGAAATGATAAATTGTGTGTGGTTACTAGGTATTATGGAAATAAATGTTCATATAAAAAGGCAAGGGAAGTTCTGCACAAAGCAAAGGTCACATGAACAAGTCAATCGGAACAAATTACTTGCGCCAGGGAATAATGGAATATAATTATTATTAATAGTGGTTTTGCACTATTATTTTGTTATTTAAAAGAGGAATTGCCATAATGCCATAGTTATAAAAGACATATCGGAGAAAGAATCCTCAAAATAATTAGCATAGAAACTAAGCCAACCAAAAATATTGAGTAGGTAGGTTAGGTACCTATTTCTTCCGCGTCTTCGTCCGCGTGAATTAAAGTTTTTTGTTACCGCGGGAACTCTTTAATTTTCCGGGATAAAAAGTAGCCTATGTGTTATTCAAGACTATAATCTATCTCTGTGCCAAAGGTTTACTCTTTGTATACTCTACCATTAATAGAGGAAAATACATAGATTGTATTTCGATACGTTTCCAAGATGGCAGTGATGGCAACCTTTAGCCATAGAGATGGCAGTAGTCGCGAAATGTATCAAATGTCATTTCTGACAGTCACTGTCAAAATAACGTGTTTTTCCGGTGTTGTGTTGACACTTGACAGAAAACGTCAAAAAATATGAATCCGCCATTGTTACCCACTCGTGTTTAGTGTTGCATAAGTGGAAAGATTAAATAATTACACCACTGAAATTACGATGAATTCGTAGATTTGAACGATCAAAACCGGTTTAGTATTTTTTTTTTTCATTTCTCTACTTGTAAAAGGACCGGACCGACGCTCCATACAAATCTGAACCGTCTCCTTTCATCCAGATCCGTTCAGCCGTTCTGGCGTAATTGAGTAACAAACATCCATCCATCCAAACTTTCGTATTTATAGGTAGGTAGAGCAGATTTAAGTAACTAATACTGTCGTAAAATTAAGTATGGAAAGATATTATAACGAATGAAATTATTAATGAAAAAATATTATGTAGGTTTTTACATGGATATGATAAATTCTTTTATTATAAAAGAGCAATTTTTATTTATAACCTCAATACTTTTGTAAAATAAGGCAAGTGAACAATAGATAATATCTTTAACTAAACGAATATAAAAGTTGAAACGAATATGAAAGTTGTTTAAACATAACACACAATAATATGTATTATTTTCCAGTTCATCTGATAGCAAATATACACTGAGCTGTTAAAATATTACAAGTTCTCACCAACTGATAATTAAATTGAATAGCATTTGCTAATAATACAAGTCGTTATACATTATTTACTCATTTTCCTTAAATGTTGCCAGATCGCGCCAATGCAGCAACAATGCAGTCCGCAAGAGATTCGAGCAGACAAAAGCGGAGCGTAAAAAGGCGGAATTCCAGAAAAAAGTCCTTATCGCCATCAGACCTAAAATGTGCTCGAGGAGACACCAAAAGCGATAGCAAATTGAACGGTAAACGGTCGCTATCCGAGGGGTCAGTGAAAGTGCGACACAAGAAAAGTAATATACAGAGGACTTTGACCCACCCCATATCGTGTGCCGATTTCGAAGATGTTTCAATGGATGAAGTGTTTACTATAAAAAGTGTTGTGCCCCCTGAAAGTGACGAATCTAATTTGCCTCCGACAAGCAGTGATAGAGATACCGAGGATGATGTGCGTGTTTTGCCCAAACCTGTGCCCCCAAGACCCCGATGGGACTCGGGGAGCGAGATGGATTCCTTGGTGACCATTGCTGTGAAGAAAGCGTCGGCACGACGACGCCGAGCGCCCGCTAACCTTGGTAAGTACTTATATCTTTAATTAGCATTAGAATAGGCGTATCTAATAGTACTAAGCATCGCAAAGGAGATCCATTGAGAATACGAGCCAGCGTAGCGTTATCCAATACTACGGTATATTTATTACAAAACAAATTTATCTTTTGAACCAATTCCCCTTCAATTCAATTTCCCTGGTCTGGCCTGGTGGGAGGCTTCGGCCGTGGCTAGTTACCAGCAAAGACGTGCCGCCAAGCGATTTAGCGTTCCGGTACGATGCCGTGTAGAAACAGAATAGGGGTATGGGTTTAATATAACTGCCATGCCCCTAACAGGTTAGCCCGCTACCATCTTAGACTGCATCATCACTTGCCATCAGGTGAGATCGCAGTCAAGGGCTCACTTGTAGTTGATAAAAAAACAACTTCCTAATTCTTGCAACATTTGTAAATCATCACTACACTGTGAAATCATAGGCTTCTAATCTTAGGCCTAGGAAAATTTTAGGCTCATACTCATAGACTATCACTTGACTTTGTGTAAACATTATGATATCTTGTTAGAATCTGCTAAAGAAAGAAATGAGACGGTAAATCTTTCAAAAGTAGGGGCGTAGTTATTTATTTAATATAAGCTTAACAAGTTCTTCAAACGCCATAACCGGTTCAGGGTGGCCATTCTACCGAGAAGTGCCGACCTGTAATCCAGCGGGTATTTAGCATTTACTACCTACTTTTTGTAGTAGGTAAGTCGCTAACAATATCGCAAATAATATTATTAGCTATAGGAATCTAAACTATACTAATAAACTCTTCTCGGAATGAGAACGGGTTGGCCATAGTCCAACACGCTGGCCAAGTGCGGATTGGTAGACTTCATTACACCTTCGAGGACATTATGAAGATCTCTCGGGCAGGTTTCCTCACGATGTTTTCCATCACCGTTTGAGAAGCAAGTGATATTTAATTTCTTTAAACGGGCATAACTTTGAAAATTTGGAGGTGTGTGCCCAAGGATCGAACTCGCAACCCCTTACAGGAGGTCGGGTGTCTTAACCACTAAGCTATCACCGCTTCACCATCTAGTATAAGCATTAAATAGGTGATTATCATTGCGCAATTCATTATGTTTGCTAATGTGCATGCTAAATATCGGATTACATTTGACTAAATCTACAGTAACTTAAGGCCCTTTAAACATTTACCCCGCGACCAACTATAGGTAAAAAACTCAACTATAGGTATAAAACTCGTCACACTACAGCATATATATGCACGCTTTACGAGAGCGTAGAGCTATAGAGCGTAGAGACGCTCGATTTTATTGCCAACTAACCAATTTTGTTACTTGAAAATATTAGACGATTATTTATTTACTAGGTACTTGTTTACGCTGTTGGCCGCGGTAAATATTATGTACCTATTTATGCGCCGAAACAATACTCGCGGCTACAATAATACTCAGTTTTTGAGATTGTAAAATAATGTATAAAAGATTATCTTACCGATTTCGTTCAAAATCGATATCTGGGGTTCCGTAGGATCACAAAATAGGAAACTGTTACCAATATTTTAAAAAAGTCAGCGCCATTTTGAAATTCTTTGTTATCGTACCGATTTCGTTCAAAATCGATATCTGGGGTTCCCTGGGATCACAAAACAGGAAACTATGAACAAAATTTTAAAAAAGTCAGTGCCATTTTGAAATTCTTTGTTATCGTACCGATTTCGTTCAAAATCGATATCTGGGGTTCTCTGGGATCACAAAACAGGAAACTGTTACCAAAATTTTAAAAAGTTCACTGCTGACTTTTTTTTGATTGACTGCTGTTTTGTGATCCCAGGGAACCCCAGATATCGATTTTGAACGAAATCGGTACGATAACAAAAAATTACAAAATGGCGCTGACTTTTTTAAAATTTTGGTAACAGTTTCCTGTTTTGTGATCCCAGGGAACCCCAGATATCGATTTTGAACGAAATCGGTACGATAACAAAAAAATTCAAAATGGCGCTGACTTTTTTAAAATTTTGGTAACAGTTTCCTGTTTTGTGATCCCAGGGAACCCCGGATATCGATTTTGAACGAAATCGGTACGATAACAAAAAAATTCAAAATGGCGCTGACTTTTTTAAAATTTTGGTAACAGTTTCCTGTTTTGTGATCCCAGGGAACCCCAGATATCGATTTTGAACGAAATCGGTACGATAACAAAGAATTTCAAAATGGCGCTCACTTTTTTTAATACATACATACATACATGCATACATACATATATATTCCTAACATACCCTTTCCTTGTGGTTTTGCCGTAATCGGGTAAAAAAAATACGCCTACACTTGAGAACTTCCTTCTTTGTGGATGTCGGTATCAAGTTTTTCTAAGCGCAGTACACATAGAGAATATTATATCTCTATGGCAGTACACAACACGGTGTTCATTTTGTCGTAATAAATTTCGTGCAAAAAAGCGATACACCCACCCGTCCACGAGCGCGTCTCAGCGCGTACTGAGCGCCAAACGCCTAGCGCTCGGCTTCTTTTCATAGAAAAATGTATGAAACATTTTTTTTTTGCCACATATACTATAAACATATTTATTTGTATGCTTAATGCTTTGCACCATGGATAGAGGACTATATAAGCCCCACTTTATTGTTAATATTCAAGTTAAAATATGCAGCGGATCTAGCTTTATGGGTACCTATCCGGACCCCATTTTTCGTCATTTTCAGCAGATCTTGCGTTCGGAGAAACGTATTTATGCAGAAAATTTGTATTGGAGTGTGCATTTTTATAAGGTCAAACGAGAGATGAAGAAATGACCTTTAATTTGATACCATGACATCCCCACAGCTGTGACTCCCGATTCTTTAAAGTGTACCTGGAAAAGGATGACACATCATGAAATCCGTATAAGGCACCTTAATATTCTATCAAGCATATTTATGGTTTACGTGTAGATATTTATCTAGTTCTAGTCAGTTTAGTATTTAATAAAAAAAAACAAATACTGTTCGTTGGTAAGCGCATAACTTGTGAACGGATGGAGCTGGAACGATTTGGCTAATGTTTTTTTTAAATTGGAAAGGAGAAAAGATTTCAATACAAAATCTATTTAACTAAGAAGATCCTTAAAGTTGATGATTAGCGACTGAATGCGGTAGTTAGTGCTGAGGAAAAGTAATAAACCAATTTTTGGTATCATCACAGTTAATAGTTAGTACGTACTTAGTAGTTATTTCAACAGTCACTAAAACAGTTTCGATAAGATATCAAAAGTTAGAAAATCTTCTGTTAAGAATCTGCTGTTTAAGAATTTAAGATCTTACATATTGGTATTTGGTACAGTAGATTCACTAAATAACAGATATAAGATATTATTATCATATAAGCACTTCTGAGCTGAATTAAATCTGCCAAAATCTGTGTAGATTGACGAATCACGAAATATTCACAAAAACCCTCAATCCAGGTTTTTGGTTCCTGCGGAAATTCTTTAATTTTCCTAGGTAAAAAGTAGCCTATTTGTTATTCCAGACTATAATCTATCTCTGTGCCAAATTTCATCCAGATCCGTTCAGCCGTTCTGGCGTGATTGAGTAACAAACATCCATCCATCCATCCAAATTTTCGCATTTATAATATTAGTATAGATACCTTTGCCAGAGTGCCTTCGCTGTGAACCGTAGTATGCATAATGACTGATTTATCATAACAATAAAAAATAACAGTTAACAGAGCATCGTTTCTAAGTATAGTGAAATCTCCAAGAATTAGTTACATAGACAAAGAAGACTTTAATTGAATTAAAGGTCCAGTTACAAATTAAAATTTCACTTTCGCGTGATTATAGGTTTTTTTGTGTTTTATCGATGTACTTCTATAGACAGAGCATAGATTGCCGTAGCGTTTTGATGGATCTAAAATTAAGAGTGGGGAAGTTCAGGCAATTCAGGTGCCAGAATTTTCAAAATCGGTTCAGTAGATCCAGAGATATTACCCCCTGCAACCTGACAAACTCACAAACTTTACCTCTTTATAATATATACCTATTACCTAGTATAGATGAATCTCAACAGAATCGGTACTGACACTGAGTTATACAGATACCGCCCCGACAAAATATCAGGAACCTACATTATAAGCACATCGTGTGTTATAAGGTAATAAATGTAGAAATGAAATGATAATACTAAAAAAAATTGCATTCCTTGCAAGGTCTAGGGGCGTGTACTTTCCTATTAAGGATTCAGACAGACTAAACTACTCAGGAACCGTTTGACTAACTACAAGTGGGCGCTGACCTTATCTCTAGGCTTTATGATTACAATAGTAGTATTGTTTACACATGTTAAATTAATCATACAATGTTTTAAGAGCTGACATGCAAATTTAAGGAGGTGCTTGATAAAGTGTGTAAGTTGTCCAGGTTCGCCTTGATAACCTCTTTTGTAATGAAAAAACTAAAATTTTAATTCGCTTTAATCCGCCACAGAAGGTAAATCTATGTGGTACAGTGCGTATCTTGTACTACCAGCCCGCGATATTCACCACACCACATAAATCCTCCAAAATACTCTCAACGTACGTTTCACTCCGATACCGGAGCATCCCCAGGAGATGTGGACTCTACAATGCACGATTGTGTTGGGAGTATTTTTGAGGATTTATGTGGTGTGGTGAATATCGCGGGCTGGAAGTACAAGATACGCACTGTACCACATAGATTTACTTTCTGTGGCGGATTATAGCGAATTAAACTTCTAGTTTTTTCATTATCATGGACTGCCGCAAAGTAACGCCTGCTTCTATCCAATAACCTCTTTTGTACCGAAAGATCACATATTGTACATGGAATTGAATTTCAGGTTCTATAAAAATCTTAAACATACCAGGCATTCAATATTATCGCGTAATTTTTTAACTAGCGCAGGTGAGTAGCGCTTGGTTTAGTATTAAAGTATCCCATTAACAGTCGCCAATTAATTTTTTATTTGTTCGGTTAATAATTTCCCTTATTTTAGACTAGTCTTTTATATGGTCAAGACGACTGGCGTTTGTTTTTAAATTTTTATATGATCACTAGATGATTCCCGCGACTCCGTCCGCGTGGATTAAGATTGTTTGATTCCCGCGGGAACTCTTTAATTTTCCGGGATAAATAGCCTATGTCCTTCCCCGGGATACAATCTACCCGTGTACCAAATTTCATCAAAATCGGTTGAGCAGATGGGCCGTGAAAGCGTAGCAGACAGACAGACAGACAGACAGACACACTTTCGCATTTATAATATTAGTATGGATAAAGCCGCCTTTGCGTCTCAAGCTCTTCTTGAAAAATAGCGATCAGCTCTTGATCCACCATTTTCATTGATGACCTACATGCCATAGTACGTTGACCTTGATAATGTGATGTGTCTGCGCTCTCGTAATATTGTGTACTTAGTGTTAATTCTACCTTTGTTATAATCATTATCAGATGCCCTTAATTACATGCGGGCTTAATATTATGAGCATTATTATAATAACTCGTTAGTCTAGCTATATATGGCTAGATTTTTGGACAGCGATAAGCGAATCATTTATAGTCTGGGGCGGAACAAAAAATTTACTGGGGTTTCCCCCTCGCCCTTGTTCCTTTCCCTGATCTCTCTCCGGTCGTGTTGGATGGATTGCCGTCTTATCGGGCCCAGAATAAGGAAATAGAATCTGTGCTCTATAATAACAATAGTCTCCTGCGTCGCATTTTACCTTGAAATCCAGTTTAGAATTGAAATAGGCCAGGCCAGTCTAAGCATATATAGGTACTTACTGTCTCAAGCTTAACAAATACTTTTTATCCTGTCTGCTTTAAAGGCGTCTTACCATCTATTTCGACTCATGTAACGAATCATGTTACTTAATTTAGCTTCAAAATATCTCTTTTTTAAATAATAACGGTCTTTAAAAATCCGACGCTTTTTGTTTTATATAATTAAAATAAACACTTATTTACCATCATACAGCGCCATCTAGTGGAAATACAAGAAAAATTGAACAAAGGTTTGGAAGCAGTGCATGGCACTAGGAACAGATGGCGCAGTAAACAGTATATTGAGCATTGAGAGCTGATTGTAGCGACATACAGAAAATGTAGGTGTACCTACTCTACAGTGGTTAGAGAGTATTAGTAATTATGTAGTAGATAAGTATGTTCCTCGCTCTACATTCTATAATCTCAAATTTATAACTTACTATTAACTTACAGCATAATCTCTGCTCGTATTACGTATTAAATTTTTAACAATCGTTCTTGTTTGTTTTAATTACACTTAAAATTAATATCATATAAACATAATATATTTTTAAAATAATTCAATTTTTTTTGACAGGTATATTGTAGGCATAGCTATACCGTCGCGTTTGTAAAACTAATGGTTCGCCCCGAACTGAGACCTCGCTATTATATTTTGTAAGCACAAACGAAGTAAGTCGGCTACGATAATACCTCGATAATACATAATATTATTGTAAACGTGTCGGCCGGTGAAAAACACTCAAAGCTCGTCATAGATTATGCTGTATGCATTAGTAAACTGCTAAGCGAGGTGCGGAGGAAGTGCCTACTGCCTACTGCCTATCAACATCCTGTAGGCAGTGCGTGGGGTACCCTTGGGAAACGAGCCAATACAACGTCATTTCAATGCGCAGGTAGAAGGTACTGGTAGGTCACACGGCACACCATTTAGGCCCACTTGCACAAGGACCTTAAATGTGCCTTTGTGACAACTACAATATTATGCATTTGCCAAAAAGGGCTGTCCCTTTTGGCAAATGCATTACAAAATTTAACTAAAAGCGGGCCTAAAATGTTTTATATGAAGTACAGTTAAAACCTTCCTAAGTCATACCTACTTTTTGTTTAGGTATACTAAGAAAATAGGCATTGTTTACCGAAACAGTGGCACACGAGTTCCAAAGTCAATCAAGATCAAAACAGTGATCAAAGATCCAATACAGTGGGTGCAAAGGCGAACTTAATTATTATTAGTATTATTAAATCGAAACACTGGTTATCCTTTAAAATACTTTAATTAGCAACTATTTACACAGACACCCGTCAATAGCGTTACGCCATCTTCATTTCCCCTCTAGAGCAGTGTTGCCACTCTACAAAACCATAGCAGGGATACCATACATAAATTGTATTTAACTTTCAATCTAACAGTATGTACGAGTATTTGGTGGTCAAATGCTACACTTACTCCCTAAGGCTGAACGCGCACTACTAAAAAACGTCCGCGCAATTTATATTCTCAAATCGAGAATTACGTATGTTCCTCGTACGGATTTTACCTACCACGCTCTGCGAATGTGGTGAGCGTCATACAAGTCCATACTGCACACAAAATTCGCGCGAATGCTTACCGCACTGCGTTTTTTTAATCCATTATGATAACTAGTGTTACAAAATTGCAAAAAAAAACGCGAGGTTTTCTTTTACAGGTGCGGGCTTAGCCTTAGGCTGCATTTTCGGTAAGCAGCGGTGAGCGGAAACGGAATAAAATACGCAGCGTTCCGCCATTGTGTTTTCGTTGACCGGTAGGTAGTGGAATACGCTGGTCTGTATGTCAAGTGTCAACTACCTATCCTACGAGTACATGAGCAATAAACGCTAACGATCATTAGCGGATCCTGATCCTCCAAATAATAATACGTACTTGCGGTCTGCGGATCCGCCTAAGGCTGCATTTTCGGTGGGCGGCGAGCGGAAGCGAATCCGCGGTTGCGAATTGCGATACGCTCGCGCCATGCATGTTGTATGAAATGTGTTCGGTGGCGAGCGTAACACGCGGCGAATCCTCAAAAGCAAACAAGTTAGCGTTTTTACGCTCATGTAGGTTAGTTGACATGGGCGGGTCGGCGAATCCCGCTGCCGGTCACCGATAACATAACTGCGGAACGCTGCGCATTTTTTTCGCTTCCTCTCACCGCTGCCCACTGAAAATGCAGCCTTAGGGAGTAAACGTAATTAAGAATAATTAAAATTAAATGTTTTTACATCTCTCATATTCGGTAAGTAGGTCCTTATTACCCCCAAATGGAGCTTGTAGGTGACCAATTAGCGCTCTAGGGTAATAATGTAGCTAGAAAAGCCCTCGGGCGGTAAGTAATTAAAAAAAGTATGATGGTTAGATGTACGCGAACTTTTTGAAAGAGTGAAGAGTTTTTTTTTAAAATTACTTACCGCCCTAGGGCTTTTCTAGCTACATTATTACCCTGGAGCGCTAATTGGTCACCTTCAAGCTCCATTTGGGGGTAATAAGGACCTACTGACCTCACAATCGAGATGTAAAGCAGAGTAGTTAGCTCGGGTGTAAGCATCAATTGCACCCTCGAACTATAGGCGCCCTCCCTGCGCTCGTGCGCCTAAATATCTCGGGCTGCAATTGATGCCTTACAGCCCTTGGCTACTAATCTACTATTCTTTACATGATGTACTTAATATATGCTTAATATATCCTGAATACATAATATCATACATGATATTATGATATCCATAGTAAATATTAAATCCTACACATAGCGGCATGGAATCCGGATTTATACTTAATAGGTAACAAACCTACATTGACATTTTATTAAGTAAACCTATAATAAAAGTACTTAGCTTAATAAAAACGCTCAGCATTTTGTACCTACTTATATTATTAATACATTTTGTAAATTTAGGAACAAGATGTTGTAGATACAGATACTAAGTAGGTAAAATGTCGCAATATTCAATATTTAAGTATTATTGTTTTCTTTCATAGAAATGCTATACTTATAAAATAGTTGTTTGTGATGATATCAATGAGAAAATGAAGTTCTTTTACCTGATGGATACCGGATACACCGTATTGTATATCAAGAACAAAAAATTTGATTCAATCTCTACAAGTAAATATTCAAAGCTCTACTATGAGAATACGCGTCAAACGAATTCGCGGTGCTCAAAATAACATGCGTTGATGTCTTTAATAGGAACTATCATCTTCCTGTAGTTTAAAATAATAATAATATGTATGTGTTACTTAAAAATAATAATAATGAACTGATTAGTAAATAAGTACTAAGTAAGTAGTAAGTAAATATTTTTTTATATATTTTTTTAAAGTTAGCCGTTTAATAATAATAAATATAACATTTGTTGTAAGTAGAAGTACTAAGTAAGTATGTACCTAATATTATATTTAGGTACCCTATATAATATTACATACATACTTACAACAAATTAGATTTCTTAACTTTTTAGTATTGGTTAGTAGTTAGTACTTAGTACGTATTTGGTGTACTTACACATAATTCGTGTAACAAATTTGAAAAAAAGAAAATCTCTGAAATGGAAAAAACTAAAGCTCTTTTAAAATAACTTGTTCTAAATTCTAACCTAATGAGTAATGATATAAATGCCGAAGATAACAATTCCGTTACCTTACGTGGCAATGCGATTACGTCTGCAAGCCTAAAGTCGGTGCTTGTCCTACCATTTCTGCTGTATAAAGGTTAAGTATACTTTTATGTGTGTATGTGTTCGTTAAAATCTTGTTACCGAAACAAAACAACCAACGAAGTAACCACTAACCAACCATTCTTTAGTTCCGAAGTGGTTTCTGTGTAAAGAACTGTTTTACCTCTCGAGTTGTATAGTCTAGTTCGCCATTGCAAGTTCATTGTTCCGATAGTGGTGGGGTTCAGAGAAGTCGTAACCGCCGGTAATCTGTACCTGTTTTTTTTTGCACCAAAGTTTGGCCCTCGACAGAGGTAAAGCTTTTTTGTGCAGTCATCACTGGGGTGCTTACGACATTTTTATATTAAGGTACGTTTTGTTGTTGGCGTTTATAATGCTAGTGAGTCACGAGTACATTAGTTACCAGCAAAAGTCGATAAAACATTGTCGATAACTTTCATTAACAATAATTGACCGAGCGAAGCGAAGGTCTCTGAGTCTACTTTGGTGAATTGGCACTAGTCCGTCCGTCCGTCCGTCTGTCCGTCTGTCAGAGCCTTATTACTTCTGAATTTCCGAACGTAATTACTTCAAATTTAAATGTAATATGTAAACCGATGGCCTCCCGCCGAATATGGCTTAAAAAGTTATAAAAATCTTTATTTCAGGGGGGCACTCATAGAAGCGAATGCGAAGTAAAATATTTTTTATAGCGTTACATAGGGTTGCAGTATATCATTTTAAAGATAATTAGGAATAGAGTCCAAAAATATTTTTTTTTGAATTTTTCCCCTAAAATTGACGAAAGGGGGGGCTTTCAAAGTGGCGATTTTCTAACGTCCAAAGTTGACCTCAGAACTCTCAATTTTCTGAACTCTCAATCCTGAAACTTGATCAATTATTTGAATTATATCCTGTACTTGAACAACAAATACTAAAATTAGATAAATATTATAAGGAAACGAAATTATTTAATTTTTAATGATGATGATATTTTTAACAGAACTTCACACTGATGTCAATAGATGGCGCTCTGTGAAACCGCGAGGTCTCAGTTCGGGGCGAACCACTAGTACTTATTTCAGTTGTAACTTGTAGGTGACGTAATAAGTAGGTACTTAATAACCTAGCAAATATATTCTCAGTAAATGTATAAATAATAAATACACATAAGTATAATATATATATTTATTTAAGTATATAAAATATATAAAACTTTGTAGTTACGAATAATAAGTACAATTACTTATTTCCGAAAAAAATCTTTATCCAAAGGGAGTGAAAATATTGTATTAAATAAATTGAATCTTAGTCTGCTGCATTTCTTTTTGACAATGTTATCTATATCTGAAGTCTGGACTGCAAAGTTTGAACTAATGCTCGCATATAATTTTGTAGATACTTTGCTTTAATTTATAATATTGTCTATGTTTGATTATTTTTAATGTCAAACGTATAAGACTACTGAGTGTCTGTTCAAAAGCGTTAATCTTTAAAGATTCCATCAGTATTTATTTTTAGTTTCTCTACTTACCGATTCGCCCTTGCTTCGCCCGGGTAACGATAATCATTAGCATGATGTGAACATAATATGTTTCACTGAAAATGTTACTTTTTGTTCCGGAAGCAGCTATCCAGGTTGATTTTTCTATGAAACATTACACTTTTTGAACTAAATCTTTGCAAATAATGATAAATATTATGAAAAATTTGAGTCGGATTAAAAAAATAGATAAGAACCAAATATTGTAAATGTCTCATTTTGTTGCTAACCTCCAAACATCGATAAAAAATAATATCAAGCAGAGCACATCACTAGAGCAGTGAGCGCAGCAGTCGGCCGGCTCCCTCCGCATATCCGCTTGTGCCTTCAACCAAGCCTCGAACCTTAACACACGCCCGCGCTAAACAAAAACGTCAAAAAACTTAAAAAACTTTACGAAAAGAACTCTACCATCGAACCATAATCCATACTCATACACCGTGTAGTTTTGTGAACATGTGCTAGTGTTTTTGTGACCGTTATCCCAAAAAAGTATGTTGGTAACTACAGTAACTTTTTCAATTTCATTACAGTGTATTGTTTCATAATTGTTCTTATTTTGTGCTAGTTATCACTTATCTTATCTATTTTGTAATAAACAAATTAGGGAAATAGATAAATCTTATATGAAAACCTGTATTGATAGACCTAATTATTTATTTAGCAGTGTGTTTTATGCATAGATTTAGGTAGGTTGTATGTCTTGCATCCAAATTATCGAGTGCAAAACACAAAATAAATTATATTTAACTTCCGTTACCTTAGTTAGACATAATAATAATATGTATATTTGTTGCAGCATTTTGTTTCGTTATTTACATATAACCAGGTGAAAAAGTTTGTGTAGTTAATAGGTTCATCGAATACTGTGTTCAAAATGTGCCAAAACTACGTAACATCGAAGTAACAACTACAATAACTATTGAAATAACTAAGTGTTATTAATCGTGATGAACTAAAGTTGTGGAAAAGGGAAATAGAGAAGCCTTATATGGAAAACTGTATTTTCAATAAAAGGTAAGTTACCTACTGAAGAGTAATTGGATAGTGTAATACTATCTTAGTAAGACGTAGGCAGTAGGCACCCTCTAGACAGTATATACCTATATTATCTACATCTACTCCTATAACCTAAGTAAATTAGAAAAGGAAACCCTTGCGTTACCTTTAAGTGGATTAGCAGCTTTGGAAGTTAGTATGCATGTACATATAGGTAGGTGCGTTGTGTGTAAACTGATACCGGTCAGTGTTCTACATTTCCCCCGTTGTAGTATAGGTACATGTATAATATATATTGTATTCTTAAAGTTCATATAAGTATACAAATCTTTATAGTTACTTACTAATATAATATACTAGCTGATGCCCGCGACTTTGTCCGCGTGGTACCTATAAGTTTTTTTGATTCCCGCGGGAACTCCTTAATTTTCCGGTATAAAAAGTAGCCTATGTGTTATTCCAGACTATAATCTACCTATATCTGTGCCAAATTTCACCCAGATCCGTTCAGCCGTTGGGGCGTGATTGAGTAACAAACATCCATACATCCATACAAACTTTCGCATTTATAATATTTATTTGACTAGCTGATGCCCGCGACTTCGTCCGCGTGGTATAAGTTTTTTTGATTCCCACGGGAAAAAAGTAGCCTATGTCACTCTCGGTCCTTAACTAAGTACCACTACCTATACCTACTCATGTAAAAAATCACGTCGATCCGTTGCTCCGTTGCGGTGTCCGCGTGACCGCCAAACCAACAAACAAACACACTTTCGCATTTATAATATTAGTATGAAGTATGACTTACAACGGTGAAAGAAAACACCGTGAGGAAAAACCCTGCGTGTAACTACGAGAGTTTTTCATAAGGTTCTCAAAGATGTGTAAAGTCTATCAATGCGCATTTCGCCATCGTGGTGAACTATGGCCAACCCCTTCTCATCCTGGGGGTACCTAGTACCTACTCAGTAGTGGGCCGGCGATAGGTCGAAATGGTGATGAATAATATAATCAAAAGTGAAATAGGTTAACTGACTGACTACCTACCTTTCGCTCTGACTGACTAGGTATAATCTCGGGAAATGTAAAGACAACAAACTTGAGGAAGGTACCTATTTTAAATAATCGAGTAGGTACTTACCAAGACTACTATAAGAGAACATAAAACCTAGTTACAAATTAAGTATCTATTAAATTTTCGTAGGACCCTACATAGTACATACCTACCTACTTACAGTAGAACCTGTAAGTAATTAATGATATTTCGACTGCGAAATCGAAGGACGCGCGGATTCATTTTTGTAAAAATTCCCGTGATAAAAAGTGTCCTAGTCTGTGTCCTTCCCCGGGATGCAACATAATAAATGAGCTACCAAATTTCGTCAAAATTGGTTGAACAGATAGACTGAAAGCGTAGCAGACAGACCGACACACTTTCGCGCCTATAACAACGTACTATTCTGTGCTATAACTAATTAGTAACTAGGTACTTATGGATTTTCGCAAATATTACCTAAGTAGGTAAGTAGTTGGTAATCTCTGCATCTTTGCACGAAATTTTTGATAAGATTATATAAGTAAGTACTTACTTACTTGCTTATCGTCTATTAGCTCCTATCAAAATAAGTACTTGAGTAGATAATATAATATTGATGAATAATTAAGTAAGTAGATAGATGTTGTATTCCAATTTCCATTGTCCAAACAATAATAAAGTTCAAACTCTACATTATTTATAAAGGAGAGGTAAGTAGAGATGACTTAGAGGGAAAATGATGATCATTCTTTAGACATCTCCTGCTCCTGTAATAATATTTGCTTGTCACCAAAGTAAATTAGCAGTCCTATACTTAGCGTATTACTGCAGTGTAACCCCCCGATTGTGTAAGGAAATCGTAATCGTAATATGTTTGTCAAACGGATAATCCACCTGTTTATGGAGTTCATAGATGCTTGCACTTCAAAAAGCATGTAAAAACTCCTTAAACAGTTCGAGTAATACGTTTTAACTTTTAAGCTGTCAATTAATAATTACGATTTGCTTAGACAATTGGGCCTCTGATCAGCTAACTCTCTTTCACTATTAACCAACACCCCTTGTCACAGCAAGAATACCATAAATTCAGTATACTTAACACAATAATTGAGATTGTAACAATGATTGATGCACCTTTTACGGAATAGCGCTACTAACTAAACTTGCTTCGTACCTACCATAAAATAAATTCAGGCATGGCGAATAAATACGAAATCGATTTGGCATGGGTTGGGGAAGATGACGTAACTTCGTTAGGTACAGGCAGCATCAAATTAATTGATACTAATGCTATAAATCGATTGAGGATGACCTAGAGAAACCTCTCTACCCATTTAAATTGAGAGATTTCGTGACTCTGATATATCTATTCAGCGAAATACCTACCTACGTGTTTTTATAAAAATAGACACAGGATATAATATAATAATAGATAGGTATAGCATAGGATAAATAATAATTGTAGGTATACTTACGTATAACGATGTAATCACAGCTACGTCCAACAGCTAGGTAGAAGAAAAGTTTGAAAATTCCATATAAACAATTTACCTAATTAAAACTGTTAGATAACCACGAGTAGTACCTACTTACCAGCTGTGCAGTGCAGGCTGTTTTATTTAAAAATAAAATATAGTCTTCAAAAATCTTTGAAAATTTTAAGTAAATTGAATTAAAACGCACGATCGGCATATACTATACATATATCCTACTATTCTATATGTTGCAAATGGAACCTAAATAACAATCCTAATTTTAAAAACCTAAAATCAATCGTAAACATAGAAATAAGAATTACTTAAGTACCTACATTATATCAATGATAAGTAAAGTAGAAGTATGAGCGTGCTGCGTGTGTCGCCGATCCCTATATATTATTATTATGTAGTATATATATAGAGTTAGACCCTGTACCGGATTGCCCCGTGCCAAAGTTCTTTGCACGTTCTTTGTATACCTACGAACAAAGATCTATCGAACTTAGGCAATCCGTGCACGAACAATGAGTTGGCGTCGTCTATTCTGAATAGAATCTTTCATTCATCAATTGGATATTCAACAACACGAAACTGTAACACGGTCACATTTGGAGTTTTGTTGCCAAATAACAAGCTAGTTCAGGTTCTATAAAAAGAAAGGATAATCTTAATCGACTTAGCTTGGCCTCGCTGCCTTCTCTCGTCCCACGCGGGAGCCTTGGCCAGCGCCAACGTCCTATACTTGCTCTAATTATTGTTTTAAACTAGAAAATCCATAGGTAGAATCCATAACTAGCTGATGCCCGCGACTTCGTCCGCGTGGATTGAGGTTTTTCGGTTCCCGCGGGAACTCTTAAATTTTCCGGGATAAAAAGTAGCCTATGTGCTATTCCAGACTATAATCTATCTCTGTGCCAAATTTCATCCAGATCCGTTCATCCGTTGGAGCGTGATTGAGTAACAAACATACATCCATACATCCAAACTTTCGCATTTATAATATTTATTTGATGCGAAAGTAGCAGTAGGTGTTAGTAGTAGAATTTTATAACATTAATGAATTTTTTCAGCTGAAACATTTTAAAATTTTACTTATAATTTTAGATTTGACATTTCGATAATGATTAATTTATATTTTCCTTTTAAGCTATCATTATTAGATCATATTTATAATTTTTAAACATTGTGTTGTACCTATGTTGCACGCCCGAAGATGCAATAAAATGACTTTGAAAGTTTATCTGTTTGCTATGCTTTCACGGCTCATTTCAGCCAATTTGGACTAATTTCCATAATTGAGTATTGGGTTTTTGGACTAGAAATTTTCAGGACTAGCCCAGTTAGGAAGTTGGCGGTGTTTCACCCCTGTGCCTCGGAGAGCACGTTAAGCCGTCGCGTCGGTCCGGGTTATTATCACTAACATGATAATTTATAGTCGTTAAAGTCCGCCAACCCGCATTGGAGCAGCGTGGTGGGTCTAAGCTCTAATTCCCTGTCTCCTATGAGAGTGGAGGCCTGTGCACAGCAGTGGGACCTTAATGGGATGTAGTGGTGGACTAATTTCGATACAGATCTACGCTGTATATTGTGAAATAGTTCCCGCGGGAATTTCAAAACCTTAATCCACGCAGATGAAATCGCGGGCATCGTCAATTCATGCCTTTTTTTAAGGCCGCAGTATTTACGTCACAAGTGCTGGTCAAGAATTTTAAAGATATATATTATGTATAGAGTAGGTGCCTAGTGCCTACTGCCTACACATCACTGAATGAGCATGTATTTCCATATTATTAATATGCAATTTGAATTCAATTTATATTGAACTGGTCAATGTTACCTGTCCTTTGGTAATGTTATTACCTATCTGATCGTACTCATACAATCACGTATAATTTAAAGGTACCTACCGTTCGCTTAAAAACCTTTCAGTGCTTCCGAAAAAGTAGGTCAACTTCTGTTTCAACAACTTCACGGTTACACGATGTCTATATAGACTTTGAGGGAGTGAGTGTTAAATTTTTTTTGTTTTTATTTAGTATTTTTTCCGAACATTTTTTTTGTGAACATGCTCGCTATGAAGTGTGCTACTTTGCATAAAATAATTACCATCATAACATTAACCCAAGTCGGAAAATTTTTGGTCGAAAGTGAAAAGTTTACGTTCGTTACGTACAAGTTTTTTTACCTGCCGACAAAAACCGGAAAGAAAGCTTGTAGGTGCGGAAAAGCTACACTTTATTGACAGAAGGATAATACCTAAGATAAAGCTATTTTAGTACCTAACCGAGTGCAATTCGGTTTTTTTGTCCTACTGACTGTAAAAAAACTTGTATTTGGGCCACGCTGTATAAGAAATTTTCGCTTAACTGCAATTGCGTTTCAATTCAAAGAAGGAAACAAAATGTATCTAATAATGGTTCGTGTTGCATCTCGCTTTCGAGTCACGGCGCGCGGGTCACCCATCCGTGGTGCTTTCTACTGCAGACCAGAAAACTAGCCAACTTTGTGATAGGCAGCTATATACACTATATATTTACTGATGTAAGTAGTTAATGAATGTTATGAAAGGGAAATAATAATGGTTCCGAAAAACTTTTGTGTTTTTATTATATTAAGTAGGTACTAGCTGATGCCCGCGACTTCGTCCGCGTGGAATAAGTTTTTTCAATTCCCACGGGAACTTCTCAATTTTCCGGGATACCAAGTAGCCTATGTCACTCTCCAGGTCCTCGACATAACCATGCAAAAAATCACGTCGATCCGTTGCTCCGTTGCAGTGTGATTGATGGACAAACCAAGAAACCAATAAACCAACAAACAAACACACTTTCGCGTTTATAATATTAGTATGTATAAAGTATGAAGTAAGATTATTTAAGTAAATGTTTACTGGATTTATTAACATATTATAATTTATTTAACCTTTAAAACACTAAAATAGTAGGAGATTTTCTTACATAGTATTGTCATTTAGTTTAAATTATTTACCTAACAATTAAGAATCAGACCACCTGCGCCGCTTTGGTCACTTCTCGTAGCGCCACTGCACAATATGTACAACGCCTTGTGCTTTGTGAATACTTATTTTACAGCAGCGATTGTTTGCTCGTTTAAATGACTAGGACGACGTATACCAGCGACTTTAATTTTTTCATTCTAAATGATGCCCCCGACTTCGTACGCGTGGATTCGCGATGATTCCCGCGGAAACTCTTTAATTTTCGGGGATAAAAATCCTATGTCCTTCCTGGCGATGCAACCTATCTCTGTACCAAATTTTAAATTTTATCAAAATCGGTTAAACACATGGACTGTGAAAGCGTAGCAGACAGACAGAAAGACACACTTTCGTATTCATAATATTGGTAATGGAAGTATAAATCCACAGTTGTATTCGGTTACACGGATTCTACTGCCTAAGTATGTTCATGTCGGTGTATAATGAATACGTATTCATAATATTGGTAATGGAAGTATAAATCCACAGTTGTATTCGGTTACACGGATTCTACTGCCTAAGTATGTTCATGTCGGTGTATAATGAATACGTATTCATAATATTGGTAATGGAAGTATAAATCCACAGTTGTATTCGGTTACACGGATTCTACTGCCTAAGTATGTTCATGTCGGTGTATAATGAATACGTATTCATAATATTGGTAATGGAAGTATAAATCCACAGTTGTATTCGGTTACACGGATTCTACTGCCTAAGTATGTTCATGTCGGTGTATAATGAATACGTATTCATAATATTGGTAATGGAAGTATAAATCCACAGTTGTATTCGGTTACACGGATTCTACTGCCTAAGTATGTTCATGTCGGTGTATAATGAATATTGTTTATTTTCCAGATTGGGGCGTCAACTGCGAACCGGGAGAAGTGAGCGAACCCGAGGCCGGTCGTATGCGTCCCGAGGACTACCGCCTCGTATTCCTGAGTTCGGACTCGTCGTGCCGAGAGGACACCGAGGACTCGGCCTCGACCTCGTCCTCCGCTGCGCCGCCCGCGCCCGACGACTGTGACTGGGACTACTTCGAGCCGGGCGCGGCGGCGGCGCAGCCCTTATTACCACCCCCACCCACCAAGCACGTGCCGCAAGTGTGCCAGCGCGCCTGCTCCTGCGGCGCTGAACCTCGCATAGTAGCCGTCCCAGTCCCCGTGCCAGTCCCGGTTCCAGCCGCGCTCTGGCCGGCTCTTCTCGCCTTCCCGACTCCTACGCCGCCAACACCCCACTGGAACACGTACCCCGGCTTTCCACCCCTCGATGCGGCGACCCTCGCCCGCTTCACGACGGCCGCCGCCGTCGCTGTCACCGCCGCCGCCACCGCGTCCGCTCTACCGCAGAATAGACTCGAAATGACCGTAGAAAGAACCGATAAGGCGATACAGTCCGAGGTACAATTGCCTACGTCAACCGATACCGATAACGTCGATAAGAATATTGAACGCGCAGTCGAACATGATACGTTGGACGGAATCAAGGTGATCGCCGAGAACTCCGTATCGGGATCAGTGGACATAATGCCGGACCACCTAGACGCGGAGAAGGCGTTTCCGTCGTCGAATGAATCTGCTAATTCGAGTGACTCGGAGGCTGGAGTCGCTCGCAGAAGCTATGATCTCAGAAGTGGCGCCCCCGAGGAGCCAGCCACAACAGACGAGGACTCCGACGACTCAGGGGGTGGCGGGGGACAGTTTTCGCGAGTGTTCGTTGTCAATCCTGCGGATTCGTCGTCGGATATGGAAGACAATGCCGACAGTAGTGGAATTGATTGCGACGACTCCTACGACAAAAAATCTGATAGCTTAGAAATAATGGCCGCTGAAATGGTTATGCATAATGACGTGCACATGGAAGCGGAATCCAACGAAAATGTGCCTCAAAATAATAATGAAAATATCGTTATTTTGGAGACGGTGAATTTTTCAGAACATTATCCTGTGATTTCTTGTTGTAACAATAGTGATGAAAATAGTGAAAGTTCGACAAGAAAGTCAAATTTTATTAAATTTTGTGACGACAACATGCTTAAAAGTGAGGTCTGTGAAAAATTTAACAGCTTTAACACGGTAAGTGATAGTTTAGATTATCAAAATAACGAAGATAATAACCAAAGCAGTGGTATTTCGGACAATATTGAGTGCGATTCATTAGATAACTCTTTCAACTCGGATTGCAACATAAAAGTGTCAGTCGAGTTGTCCGATTGCGAGTATAACAACGATAAATTAGTTTCAAATATACCACAAGGGCCACCAAGAAAACAATCGTCCTCACCGGAACTGAAACAACAGGAAACAAGTTTGCCGACCTTATCGTTACCGAGCGAAGAAAAAATTGACTTGTTCAAAGGTATCGAACGTACGCTCAGTGAATTATTGAAGAAAGAATTAATGGAAGATCATGGGGAGGAGAAAATGCACGTTTCGCGGCCGGTTTGCGACGAGACGGAGGGGAGCGCGAGCGCACCTGTGGCGACAACAGTTTGCCGATCGCGCACGGCCGGAGCGGACGGCGCCGCGCGTTTCACGAGCCGCGTTATGATAACGCACGACAGTGTCTCCGTAGTCACGTCAGACACGACGCGGCTCATGCGTGACATCGTTGTGCACCATACCAACTCGCAGAGTGAGCCGGAACCGGGCGCCAGTGCACAACAAAACGAACGATCGCAGTCAGACGACGAATCACCGCAACCTTCGGGTGGAGTGACTGTCGTTAGCAATTCCGACACTCTCTCGGCGGTCGTGTGCCTCGAGGAGGGGCTCGCAGACGACGACTCGTGGGTCGAGGACGTCAGCCACGATGACGACGACACGTCGACGTCGGACACCGACTCCGGGGACGAGGCGACGCTGCCCACCCGGGGCGACGAGTTCGCGTACTGTAGGCGTTCCTTAGACTTCACATTACACACCATTGTCGAAGAAAGTTGCGAAGAGAGCGAAACCGAGCCCACGATGAAAACGCGGCCGATATCTGCCACTGAACTAGAAAAATACTTTTTCTATGGTTTAGGCGATGGAAGAAACGTTCGAGACGATGAAGACCCGGTGTCGGAAACGTCTAGCGTGTGCAGTGAGGGTGGAGAGTCCATTGTCGATACCGAACAACCGAAACGCAGTGGTGACAGTGACGAACTGGTGTCGTCTCGCTTAGAAAAATATTTTTTGTCCGGCTTTATGGGTTTTACTCAGGAAAGACGCGATTCAGATGGATCGGGAAGTGTGGGCAGTGATAGTGAAGGTAAACAGAGCCCAGAACAGAGGCGAAAACGATTAGTTCGAGCCCGAGGTACGCCTAGATCGCATTCCAATTCATTAGATAACCTATTGGCCGGCGACGAACAGTCCCAAGATCCTCAAGAAATTTCAGACGGCTCGAGTACCGAAACCGAAGATCGCCATGAGTCCTTGGAAAGGCTCGACATGCAAGGTGAAACAAAAAGAAAAAAACAAAATAAGAAGCCGCGTGGATCACCCGATGAAAGGCGTCAATCTGTAGAGTTTCCGGAAGAGACTCGTGACGACACAAGGTCGGTGTCAGAGGGCGAGGATGGTCGATTGACCCCACGAGTGGAATTCCCACCTCTCGGGTCTGAACTTTCTGAGTCTAAAAAACAAACCAGTAGAGATAGCGGATTCGTTGGCAGCTGTGATGATTTGTTAAGGAGTGGTGATTCGAGTTCAGAATTCAATAGAACACATGAGCCAAAAACTGAATTAGAGGAAATAATAGAAGAGGTGAGGCCAGATGTAGATGAACGAATCGAACGACCGCCCTCTTCTCGACCCCCTCCGAGTCCCTTAAGTCGAAAAGATAGCTTTAATAATTGGTCTTCTGACGAGGAAACGAATTTAATGATGACAAAAATGCGACAATTTTTTAAACAAATGGTCAACTCTACTAATGTAAAGACGTCGACTTTGGTGGAATCACCGAACGCTGAATGTCCTCGGCCACCCAAACCACCACAACTTCTTTATTTTGAAAGTGAATTAACAAGGTTAATGAAAACAGTTCCGGGTATAAGAGACGAGGAGGTGCGCGAAATCGTTGAATATTTATCTAGCGAAGACACTTGGAGTGACTCGTATGACTCATCAGATTACGCGGGTTCCGACTTGGAAGGCACAGCCGCTAACAGGTCAGCACTGAGAAAGCAAATATCTGAAAGTTGTCGAGAGATCATCGACGAATTCGATCGCGGCAACAGCGAGGCAGGGTCGTTAGAGCGGGATGCGGTGGGCGCCTACCAAAGACTGGCAGCGACTCTGGGGCGGGCGGGAGACGGTTCCCCGCCGATGTTCGGGAAAGTGATGCGTCACATTGGCGGGAGATTAGTGGCTTTAATGCACGAGGTGTCAGCCGGTGCGTCGCCAAGTACGGACGATGACAGTGCTTCGGAACCGGGTGCGCTAGCCCGTAGTCGATCTCATGACATTCTCGAGGCTACGGCTAGCAGGGGTAGTGTCGCGAGTGACTGTGAAAGGTTTTCGTGGCGTGGTAGTTTCGAATCGGCTTTGCTCGCCGCTGACTCTCGGGGAACGCTGGGCGGAGACAGGTGCGAGGCCCGGCGGTCCCCGGCGGGGGCCGAGCTGGCGGCGCAGAAGTCTCACTCCAGAAGTTGTGGTGCGATCAGTGGAAGTGAAGATCGATTGTGGCGGGGCAGACGGCGAGCTTCGGCGCCCGATGCTGAGGTAAGAAAATAACTCAAAATATATTTAAAAACTCATAGAATCACTCTTTTATCCCAATTTATAAAATTACCTCGATCACCCTTGTATAATCCTGCCTACCAAAGCTCTGAGTACTTAACCATCCAAAGTCTCCTTGGTTTCTAGCCGGTTTATATACCTATATATATATAATAAGATCTATCTTACAATTAGTTACAATTTATTCTTACCGAAATAAATAAAACATTCGTACTTCGAAAGTCATTTTAATAAGACTTTACGAGTAATTAATTTACAAGTTACAGTTCCGCACCGGAACTAGCAAATTTTCTGTTCAACAAAAATATAGGTATGACTAGCTATTACCCGCGGCTTCGCTTCGCGTGGCTCAGGGGAACAATAACTGAGTTTTTGTTGAGAATACTTGGTTTATTATTTTCTTGAAAATGGTAATTGTTTTTTACTTTAATGAGAACAATTTCCAAGAACTCAGATCTTGATATTTTAGTGGAGAAAAACTGCAAGCAATTTAGCATGCAAGAGGGCGCCATGGAGAAGAATACTGAGACGTTCAGAATTGACGTATTTCATCGAGTGGCAAAAGTAGCCTATGTCACTCTCCAGGTTCTCAAATATACCCATGCAAAAAATCACGTCGATCCGTTGCGCCGTTGAAGACATTTCACTCGGCGCTCTGAACACTGAACTTTGCACTCTGAACTCTGCACTCTGAACTCTGCACTCTGAACTCTGCACTCTGAACTCTGCACTCTGAACTCTGCACTCTGAACTCTGCACTCTGAACTCTGCACTCTGAACTATGCACTCTGAACTCTGCACTCTGAACTCTGAACTCTGCACTCTGAACTCTGACCTCTGCACTCTGCACTCTGAACTATGCACTCTGAACTGTGCACTCTGAACTCTGAATTCTGCACTCTGAACTCTGCACTCTGAACTCTGCACTCTGACCTCTGAACTCTGCACTCTGAACTCTGAACTTTGAACTTTGAACTCTGCACTCTGAACTCTGACCTCTGAACTCTGACCTCTGCACTCTGCACTCTGAACTCTGAACTCTGAACTCTGAACTCTGACCTCTGCACTCTGACCTCTGAACTCTGACCTCTGCACTCTGACTTCTGAACTCTGCACTCTGAACTCTGAACTCTGAACTCTGAACTCTGCACTCTGAACTCTGCACTCTGAACTCTGACCTCTGCACTCTGACTTCTGAACTCTGAAGTCTAAACTCTGAACTCTGTACTCTGACCTCTGCACTCCACACTCTGCACTCTGAACTCTGACCTCTGCACTCTGAACTCTGTACTCTGAACTCTGCATTCTGCACTCTGAAGTCTGAACTCTGCACTCTGAACTCTGAATTCTGCACTCTGAACTCTGAACTCTGCACTCTGACATCTGCACTCTGACCTCTGAACTCTGCACCCTGAACTCTGAACTTTGAACTCTGAACTCTGACCTCTGCACTCTGACCTCTGACCTCTGCACTCTGACCTCTGAACGCTGAACTTTGAACTCTGAACTCTGACCTCTGCACTCTGAACTCTGCACTCTGAACTCTGCACTCTGAACTCTGACCTCTGCACTCTGACCTCTGAACTCTGAAGTCTAAACTCTGAACTCTGAACTCTGCACTCTGACCTCTGCACTCTGCACTCTGTACTCTGACCTCTTCACTCTGAACACTGCACTCTGATTTTTTTCTATTTTTTAGTCATTCTTATACTTACTATTTACCCCCCAAAAAGCAAAAAAAGAAAATTTTTGATTTTTTTTCACCTGCGAACTAAAGGGTTAATGCCTTTGTTTTTTACTTTAATGAGAACAACTTCCAAGAACACTTTCGCATTTATAAAATATATTAGGATATTAGGATTATAGGATGTTACTAAGGTAGCACATGTTACTTTCCTGGTCCTAAAATAAATCTGAACGACGGCTAACCTGAACGTGGGCTAACCTGAACGTGGGCTAACTTGGACGTCGGATAACTTGAACGTCGGCTAATTTAAACGACGGCGTATCTGAACGTCGGCTAACCTGAACGTGGGCTAACCTGAACGTGGGCTAACCTGAACGTGGGCTAACCTGAACGTGGGATAACCTGAACGTGGGCTAACTTGGACGTCGGATAACTTGAACGTCGGCTAACTTAAACGACGGTGTATCTGAACGTCGGCTAACCTGAACGTCGGCTAACCGGACGGTTATGATAACCTGAACGTGGGCTAACCTGAACGTGGGAACGGTGAAACAAATGCGAGAAAAAGAGCATACTATCCCACAGGAATTGTTGGTTACGGGATAAAAAGTTACAATCACTTTCCAGCTATTCAACTATACCTGTGCAAAAAATCACGTCAATCTGTAACTCCGTTGCCGCCTAATTAAAGAACAAATGCGAGAAAAAGAGCATTATATCCCACAGGAACTGTACGTTTTTCCGGGATAAAAAGTGGCCTTTGTCACTCTAGGGGTCCTCAAATATACCGATGCAAAAAATCACGTCGATCCGTTGCGCCGTTGCCGCCTGATTGACGAAAAATGCGAAAAAAAAGAGCATGCTATCCCACAGGAACTGTTTGTTTTTCCGGGATAAAAAGTAGCCTATGTCACTCTCCAGGTCCTCAAATATACCCTTGCAAAAAATCACTTCGATCCGTTGCGCCGTTAAAGCGTGATTGAAAAACAAATTCGAGAAAAAGAGCATTATATCCCACAGGAACTGTTAATTTTTCCGGGATAAAAAGTAGCCTATGTCACTCTTCGGGTCCTCAAATATACCGATGCAAAAAATCACGTCGATCCGTTGCGCCGTTGCCGCCTAATTGACGAAAAATGCGAAAAAAAGAGCATGCTATCCCACAGGAACTGTTTGTTTTTCCGGGATAAAAAGTAGCCTATGTCACTCTCCAGGTCCTCAAATATACCCATGCAAAAAATCACGTCGATCCGTTGCGCCGTTGAAGCGTGATTGAAGGACAAACCAACAAACCAACAAACCAACAAACCAACAAACCAACAAACAAACTGACTTTCGCATTTATAATATTAGTATGGATATTAGGATATTAGGATTATAGGATGTTACTAAGGTAGCACATGTTACTTTCCTGGTCCTAAAATAAATCTGAACGACGGCTAACCTGAACGTGGGCTAACCTGAACGTGGGCTAACTTGGACGTCGGATAACTTGAACGTCGGCTAATTTAAACGACGGCGTATCTGAACGTCGGCTAACCTGAACGTGGGCTAACCTGAACGTGGGCTAACCTGAACGTGGGCTAACCTGAACGTGGGATAACCTGAACGTGGGCTAACTTGGACGTCGGATAACTTGAACGTCGGCTAACTTAAACGACGGTGTATCTGAACGTCGGCTAACCTGAACGTCGGCTAACCGGACGGTTATGATAACCTGAACGTGGGCTAACCTGAACGTGGGAACGGTGAAACAAATGCGAGAAAAAGAGCATACTATCCCACAGGAATTGTTGGTTACGGGATAAAAAGTTACAATCACTTTCCAGCTATTCAACTATACCTGTGCAAAAAATCACGTCAATCTGTAACTCCGTTGCCGCCTAATTAAAGAACAAATGCGAGAAAAAGAGCATTATATCCCACAGGAACTGTACGTTTTTCCGGGATAAAAAGTGGCCTTTGTCACTCTAGGGGTCCTCAAATATACCGATGCAAAAAATCACGTCGATCCGTTGCGCCGTTGCCGCCTGATTGACGAAAAATGCGAAAAAAAAGAGCATGCTATCCCACAGGAACTGTTTGTTTTTCCGGGATAAAAAGTAGCCTATGTCACTCTCCAGGTCCTCAAATATACCCTTGCAAAAAATCACTTCGATCCGTTGCGCCGTTAAAGCGTGATTGAAAAACAAATTCGAGAAAAAGAGCATTATATCCCACAGGAACTGTTAATTTTTCCGGGATAAAAAGTAGCCTATGTCACTCTTCGGGTCCTCAAATATACCGATGCAAAAAATCACGTCGATCCGTTGCGCCGTTGCCGCCTAATTGACGAAAAATGCGAAAAAAAGAGCATGCTATCCCACAGGAACTGTTTGTTTTTCCGGGATAAAAAGTAGCCTATGTCACTCTCCAGGTCCTCAAATATACCCATGCAAAAAATCACGTCGATCCGTTGCGCCGTTGAAGCGTGATTGAAGGACAAACCAACAAACCAACAAACCAACAAACCAACAAACCAACAAACAAACTGACTTTCGCATTTATAATATTAGTATGGATTAGGATATTAGGATTATAGGATGTTACTAAGGTAGCACATGTTACTTTCCTGGTCCTAAAATAAATCTGAACGACGGCTAACCTGAACGTGGGCTAACCTGAACGTGGGCTAACTTGGACGTCGGATAACTTGAACGTCGGCTAATTTAAACGACGGCGTATCTGAACGTCGGCTAACCTGAACGTGGGCTAACCTGAACGTGGGCTAACCTGAACGTGGGCTAACCTGAACGTGGGATAACCTGAACGTGGGCTAACTTGGACGTCGGATAACTTGAACGTCGGCTAACTTAAACGACGGTGTATCTGAACGTCGGCTAACCTGAACGTCGGCTAACCGGACGGTTATGATAACCTGAACGTGGGCTAACCTGAACGTGGGAACGGTGAAACAAATGCGAGAAAAAGAGCATACTATCCCACAGGAATTGTTGGTTACGGGATAAAAAGTTACAATCACTTTCCAGCTATTCAACTATACCTGTGCAAAAAATCACGTCAATCTGTAACTCCGTTGCCGCCTAATTAAAGAACAAATGCGAGAAAAAGAGCATTATATCCCACAGGAACTGTACGTTTTTCCGGGATAAAAAGTGGCCTTTGTCACTCTAGGGGTCCTCAAATATACCGATGCAAAAAATCACGTCGATCCGTTGCGCCGTTGCCGCCTGATTGACGAAAAATGCGAAAAAAAAGAGCATGCTATCCCACAGGAACTGTTTGTTTTTCCGGGATAAAAAGTAGCCTATGTCACTCTCCAGGTCCTCAAATATACCCTTGCAAAAAATCACTTCGATCCGTTGCGCCGTTAAAGCGTGATTGAAAAACAAATTCGAGAAAAAGAGCATTATATCCCACAGGAACTGTTAATTTTTCCGGGATAAAAAGTAGCCTATGTCACTCTTCGGGTCCTCAAATATACCGATGCAAAAAATCACGTCGATCCGTTGCGCCGTTGCCGCCTAATTGACGAAAAATGCGAAAAAAAGAGCATGCTATCCCACAGGAACTGTTTGTTTTTCCGGGATAAAAAGTAGCCTATGTCACTCTCCAGGTCCTCAAATATACCCATGCAAAAAATCACGTCGATCCGTTGCGCCGTTGAAGCGTGATTGAAGGACAAACCAACAAACCAACAAACCAACAAACCAACAAACAAACTGACTTTCGCATTTATAATATTAGTATGGATGGATATTAGGATATTAGGATTATAGGATGTTACTAAGGTAGCACATGTTACTTTCCTGGTCCTAAAATAAATCTGAACGACGGCTAACCTGAACGTGGGCTAACCTGAACGTGGGCTAACTTGGACGTCGGATAACTTGAACGTCGGCTAATTTAAACGACGGCGTATCTGAACGTCGGCTAACCTGAACGTGGGCTAACCTGAACGTGGGCTAACCTGAACGTGGGCTAACCTGAACGTGGGATAACCTGAACGTGGGCTAACTTGGACGTCGGATAACTTGAACGTCGGCTAACTTAAACGACGGTGTATCTGAACGTCGGCTAACCTGAACGTCGGCTAACCGGACGGTTATGATAACCTGAACGTGGGCTAACCTGAACGTGGGAACGGTGAAACAAATGCGAGAAAAAGAGCATACTATCCCACAGGAATTGTTGGTTACGGGATAAAAAGTTACAATCACTTTCCAGCTATTCAACTATACCTGTGCAAAAAATCACGTCAATCTGTAACTCCGTTGCCGCCTAATTAAAGAACAAATGCGAGAAAAAGAGCATTATATCCCACAGGAACTGTACGTTTTTCCGGGATAAAAAGTGGCCTTTGTCACTCTAGGGGTCCTCAAATATACCGATGCAAAAAATCACGTCGATCCGTTGCGCCGTTGCCGCCTGATTGACGAAAAATGCGAAAAAAAGAGCATGCTATCCCACAGGAACTGTTTGTTTTTCCGGGATAAAAAGTAGCCTATGTCACTCTCCAGGTCCTCAAATATACCCTTGCAAAAAATCACTTCGATCCGTTGCGCCGTTAAAGCGTGATTGAAAAACAAATTCGAGAAAAAGAGCATTATATCCCACAGGAACTGTTAATTTTTCCGGGATAAAAAGTAGCCTATGTCACTCTTCGGGTCCTCAAATATACCGATGCAAAAAATCACGTCGATCCGTTGCGCCGTTGCCGCCTAATTGACGAAAAATGCGAAAAAAAGAGCATGCTATCCCACAGGAACTGTTTGTTTTTCCGGGATAAAAAGTAGCCTATGTCACTCTCCAGGTCCTCAAATATACCCATGCAAAAAATCACGTCGATCCGTTGCGCCGTTGAAGCGTGATTGAAGGACAAACCAACAAACCAACAAACCAACAAACCAACAAACAAACTGACTTTCGCATTTATAATATTAGTATGGATGGATATTAGGATATTAGGATTATAGGATGTTACTAAGGTAGCACATGTTACTTTCCTGGTCCTAAAATAAATCTGAACGACGGCTAACCTGAACGTGGGCTAACCTGAACGTGGGCTAACTTGGACGTCGGATAACTTGAACGTCGGCTAATTTAAACGACGGCGTATCTGAACGTCGGCTAACCTGAACGTGGGCTAACCTGAACGTGGGCTAACCTGAACGTGGGCTAACCTGAACGTGGGATAACCTGAACGTGGGCTAACTTGGACGTCGGATAACTTGAACGTCGGCTAACTTAAACGACGGTGTATCTGAACGTCGGCTAACCTGAACGTCGGCTAACCGGACGGTTATGATAACCTGAACGTGGGCTAACCTGAACGTGGGAACGGTGAAACAAATGCGAGAAAAAGAGCATACTATCCCACAGGAATTGTTGGTTACGGGATAAAAAGTTACAATCACTTTCCAGCTATTCAACTATACCTGTGCAAAAAATCACGTCAATCTGTAACTCCGTTGCCGCCTAATTAAAGAACAAATGCGAGAAAAAGAGCATTATATCCCACAGGAACTGTACGTTTTTCCGGGATAAAAAGTGGCCTTTGTCACTCTAGGGGTCCTCAAATATACCGATGCAAAAAATCACGTCGATCCGTTGCGCCGTTGCCGCCTGATTGACGAAAAATGCGAAAAAAAGAGCATGCTATCCCACAGGAACTGTTTGTTTTTCCGGGATAAAAAGTAGCCTATGTCACTCTCCAGGTCCTCAAATATACCCTTGCAAAAAATCACTTCGATCCGTTGCGCCGTTAAAGCGTGATTGAAAAACAAATTCGAGAAAAAGAGCATTATATCCCACAGGAACTGTTAATTTTTCCGGGATAAAAAGTAGCCTATGTCACTCTTCGGGTCCTCAAATATACCGATGCAAAAAATCACGTCGATCCGTTGCGCCGTTGCCGCCTAATTGACGAAAAATGCGAAAAAAAGAGCATGCTATCCCACAGGAACTGTTTGTTTTTCCGGGATAAAAAGTAGCCTATGTCACTCTCCAGGTCCTCAAATATACCCATGCAAAAAATCACGTCGATCCGTTGCGCCGTTGAAGCGTGATTGAAGGACAAACCAACAAACCAACAAACCAACAAACCAACAAACCAACAAACAAACTGACTTTCGCATTTATAATATTAGTATGGATTAGGATATTAGGATTATAGGATGTTACTAAGGTAGCACATGTTACTTTCCTGGTCCTAAAATAAATCTGAACGACGGCTAACCTGAACGTGGGCTAACCTGAACGTGGGCTAACTTGGACGTCGGATAACTTGAACGTCGGCTAATTTAAACGACGGCGTATCTGAACGTCGGCTAACCTGAACGTGGGCTAACCTGAACGTGGGCTAACCTGAACGTGGGCTAACCTGAACGTGGGATAACCTGAACGTGGGCTAACTTGGACGTCGGATAACTTGAACGTCGGCTAACTTAAACGACGGTGTATCTGAACGTCGGCTAACCTGAACGTCGGCTAACCGGACGGTTATGATAACCTGAACGTGGGCTAACCTGAACGTGGGAACGGTGAAACAAATGCGAGAAAAAGAGCATACTATCCCACAGGAATTGTTGGTTACGGGATAAAAAGTTACAATCACTTTCCAGCTATTCAACTATACCTGTGCAAAAAATCACGTCAATCTGTAACTCCGTTGCCGCCTAATTAAAGAACAAATGCGAGAAAAAGAGCATTATATCCCACAGGAACTGTACGTTTTTCCGGGATAAAAAGTGGCCTTTGTCACTCTAGGGGTCCTCAAATATACCGATGCAAAAAATCACGTCGATCCGTTGCGCCGTTGCCGCCTGATTGACGAAAAATGCGAAAAAAAAGAGCATGCTATCCCACAGGAACTGTTTGTTTTTCCGGGATAAAAAGTAGCCTATGTCACTTTCCAGGTCCTCAAATATACCCTTGCAAAAAATCACTTCGATCCGTTGCGCCGTTAAAGCGTGATTGAAAAACAAATTCGAGAAAAAGAGCATTATATCCCACAGGAACTGTTAATTTTTCCGGGATAAAAAGTAGCCTATGTCACTCTTCGGGTCCTCAAATATACCGATGCAAAAAATCACGTCGATCCGTTGCGCCGTTGCCGCCTAATTGACGAAAAATGCGAAAAAAAGAGCATGCTATCCCACAGGAACTGTTTGTTTTTCCGGGATAAAAAGTAGCCTATGTCACTCTCCAGGTCCTCAAATATACCCATGCAAAAAATCACGTCGATCCGTTGCGCCGTTGAAGCGTGATTGAAGGACAAACCAACAAACCAACAAACCAACAAACCAACAAACCAACAAACAAACTGACTTTCGCATTTATAATATTAGTATGGATATTAGGATATTAGGATTATAGGATGTTACTAAGGTAGCACATGTTACTTTCCTGGTCCTAAAATAAATCTGAACGACGGCTAACCTGAACGTGGGCTAACCTGAACGTGGGCTAACTTGGACGTCGGATAACTTGAACGTCGGCTAATTTAAACGACGGCGTATCTGAACGTCGGCTAACCTGAACGTGGGCTAACCTGAACGTGGGCTAACCTGAACGTGGGCTAACCTGAACGTGGGATAACCTGAACGTGGGCTAACTTGGACGTCGGATAACTTGAACGTCGGCTAACTTAAACGACGGTGTATCTGAACGTCGGCTAACCTGAACGTCGGCTAACCGGACGGTTATGATAACCTGAACGTGGGCTAACCTGAACGTGGGAACGGTGAAACAAATGCGAGAAAAAGAGCATACTATCCCACAGGAATTGTTGGTTACGGGATAAAAAGTTACAATCACTTTCCAGCTATTCAACTATACCTGTGCAAAAAATCACGTCAATCTGTAACTCCGTTGCCGCCTAATTAAAGAACAAATGCGAGAAAAAGAGCATTATATCCCACAGGAACTGTACGTTTTTCCGGGATAAAAAGTGGCCTTTGTCACTCTAGGGGTCCTCAAATATACCGATGCAAAAAATCACGTCGATCCGTTGCGCCGTTGCCGCCTGATTGACGAAAAATGCGAAAAAAAAGAGCATGCTATCCCACAGGAACTGTTTGTTTTTCCGGGATAAAAAGTAGCCTATGTCACTCTCCAGGTCCTCAAATATACCCTTGCAAAAAATCACTTCGATCCGTTGCGCCGTTAAAGCGTGATTGAAAAACAAATTCGAGAAAAAGAGCATTATATCCCACAGGAACTGTTAATTTTTCCGGGATAAAAAGTAGCCTATGTCACTCTTCGGGTCCTCAAATATACCGATGCAAAAAATCACGTCGATCCGTTGCGCCGTTGCCGCCTAATTGACGAAAAATGCGAAAAAAAGAGCATGCTATCCCACAGGAACTGTTTGTTTTTCCGGGATAAAAAGTAGCCTATGTCACTCTCCAGGTCCTCAAATATACCCATGCAAAAAATCACGTCGATCCGTTGCGCCGTTGAAGCGTGATTGAAGGACAAACCAACAAACCAACAAACCAACAAACCAACAAACCAACAAACAAACTGACTTTCGCATTTATAATATTAGTATGGATTAGGATATTAGGATTATAGGATGTTACTAAGGTAGCACATGTTACTTTCCTGGTCCTAAAATAAATCTGAACGACGGCTAACCTGAACGTGGGCTAACCTGAACGTGGGCTAACTTGGACGTCGGATAACTTGAACGTCGGCTAATTTAAACGACGGCGTATCTGAACGTCGGCTAACCTGAACGTGGGCTAACCTGAACGTGGGCTAACCTGAACGTGGGCTAACCTGAACGTGGGATAACCTGAACGTGGGCTAACTTGGACGTCGGATAACTTGAACGTCGGCTAACTTAAACGACGGTGTATCTGAACGTCGGCTAACCTGAACGTCGGCTAACCGGACGGTTATGATAACCTGAACGTGGGCTAACCTGAACGTGGGAACGGTGAAACAAATGCGAGAAAAAGAGCATACTATCCCACAGGAATTGTTGGTTACGGGATAAAAAGTTACAATCACTTTCCAGCTATTCAACTATACCTGTGCAAAAAATCACGTCAATCTGTAACTCCGTTGCCGCCTAATTAAAGAACAAATGCGAGAAAAAGAGCATTATATCCCACAGGAACTGTACGTTTTTCCGGGATAAAAAGTGGCCTTTGTCACTCTAGGGGTCCTCAAATATACCGATGCAAAAAATCACGTCGATCCGTTGCGCCGTTGCCGCCTGATTGACGAAAAATGCGAAAAAAAAGAGCATGCTATCCCACAGGAACTGTTTGTTTTTCCGGGATAAAAAGTAGCCTATGTCACTCTCCAGGTCCTCAAATATACCCTTGCAAAAAATCACTTCGATCCGTTGCGCCGTTAAAGCGTGATTGAAAAACAAATTCGAGAAAAAGAGCATTATATCCCACAGGAACTGTTAATTTTTCCGGGATAAAAAGTAGCCTATGTCACTCTTCGGGTCCTCAAATATACCGATGCAAAAAATCACGTCGATCCGTTGCGCCGTTGCCGCCTAATTGACGAAAAATGCGAAAAAAAGAGCATGCTATCCCACAGGAACTGTTTGTTTTTCCGGGATAAAAAGTAGCCTATGTCACTCTCCAGGTCCTCAAATATACCCATGCAAAAAATCACGTCGATCCGTTGCGCCGTTGAAGCGTGATTGAAGGACAAACCAACAAACCAACAAACCAACAAACCAACAAACCAACAAACAAACTGACTTTCGCATTTATAATATTAGTATGGATGGATATTAGGATATTAGGATTATAGGATGTTACTAAGGTAGCACATGTTACTTTCCTGGTCCTAAAATAAATCTGAACGACGGCTAACCTGAACGTGGGCTAACCTGAACGTGGGCTAACTTGGACGTCGGATAACTTGAACGTCGGCTAATTTAAACGACGGCGTATCTGAACGTCGGCTAACCTGAACGTGGGCTAACCTGAACGTGGGCTAACCTGAACGTGGGCTAACCTGAACGTGGGATAACCTGAACGTGGGCTAACTTGGACGTCGGATAACTTGAACGTCGGCTAACTTAAACGACGGTGTATCTGAACGTCGGCTAACCTGAACGTCGGCTAACCGGACGGTTATGATAACCTGAACGTGGGCTAACCTGAACGTGGGAACGGTGAAACAAATGCGAGAAAAAGAGCATACTATCCCACAGGAATTGTTGGTTACGGGATAAAAAGTTACAATCACTTTCCAGCTATTCAACTATACCTGTGCAAAAAATCACGTCAATCTGTAACTCCGTTGCCGCCTAATTAAAGAACAAATGCGAGAAAAAGAGCATTATATCCCACAGGAACTGTACGTTTTTCCGGGATAAAAAGTGGCCTTTGTCACTCTAGGGGTCCTCAAATATACCGATGCAAAAAATCACGTCGATCCGTTGCGCCGTTGCCGCCTGATTGACGAAAAATGCGAAAAAAAGAGCATGCTATCCCACAGGAACTGTTTGTTTTTCCGGGATAAAAAGTAGCCTATGTCACTCTCCAGGTCCTCAAATATACCCTTGCAAAAAATCACTTCGATCCGTTGCGCCGTTAAAGCGTGATTGAAAAACAAATTCGAGAAAAAGAGCATTATATCCCACAGGAACTGTTAATTTTTCCGGGATAAAAAGTAGCCTATGTCACTCTTCGGGTCCTCAAATATACCGATGCAAAAAATCACGTCGATCCGTTGCGCCGTTGCCGCCTAATTGACGAAAAATGCGAAAAAAAGAGCATGCTATCCCACAGGAACTGTTTGTTTTTCCGGGATAAAAAGTAGCCTATGTCACTCTCCAGGTCCTCAAATATACCCATGCAAAAAATCACGTCGATCCGTTGCGCCGTTGAAGCGTGATTGAAGGACAAACCAACAAACCAACAAACCAACAAACCAACAAACCAACAAACAAACTGACTTTCGCATTTATAATATTAGTATGGATGGATATTAGGATATTAGGATTATAGGATGTTACTAAGGTAGCACATGTTACTTTCCTGGTCCTAAAATAAATCTGAACGACGGCTAACCTGAACGTGGGCTAACCTGAACGTGGGCTAACTTGGACGTCGGATAACTTGAACGTCGGCTAATTTAAACGACGGCGTATCTGAACGTCGGCTAACCTGAACGTGGGCTAACCTGAACGTGGGCTAACCTGAACGTGGGCTAACCTGAACGTGGGATAACCTGAACGTGGGCTAACTTGGACGTCGGATAACTTGAACGTCGGCTAACTTAAACGACGGTGTATCTGAACGTCGGCTAACCTGAACGTCGGCTAACCGGACGGTTATGATAACCTGAACGTGGGCTAACCTGAACGTGGGAACGGTGAAACAAATGCGAGAAAAAGAGCATACTATCCCACAGGAATTGTTGGTTACGGGATAAAAAGTTACAATCACTTTCCAGCTATTCAACTATACCTGTGCAAAAAATCACGTCAATCTGTAACTCCGTTGCCGCCTAATTAAAGAACAAATGCGAGAAAAAGAGCATTATATCCCACAGGAACTGTACGTTTTTCCGGGATAAAAAGTGGCCTTTGTCACTCTAGGGGTCCTCAAATATACCGATGCAAAAAATCACGTCGATCCGTTGCGCCGTTGCCGCCTGATTGACGAAAAATGCGAAAAAAAGAGCATGCTATCCCACAGGAACTGTTTGTTTTTCCGGGATAAAAAGTAGCCTATGTCACTCTCCAGGTCCTCAAATATACCCTTGCAAAAAATCACTTCGATCCGTTGCGCCGTTAAAGCGTGATTGAAAAACAAATTCGAGAAAAAGAGCATTATATCCCACAGGAACTGTTAATTTTTCCGGGATAAAAAGTAGCCTATGTCACTCTTCGGGTCCTCAAATATACCGATGCAAAAAATCACGTCGATCCGTTGCGCCGTTGCCGCCTAATTGACGAAAAATGCGAAAAAAAGAGCATGCTATCCCACAGGAACTGTTTGTTTTTCCGGGATAAAAAGTAGCCTATGTCACTCTCCAGGTCCTCAAATATACCCATGCAAAAAATCACGTCGATCCGTTGCGCCGTTGAAGCGTGATTGAAGGACAAACCAACAAACCAACAAACCAACAAACCAACAAACAAACTGACTTTCGCATTTATAATATTAGTATGGATTAGGATATTAGGATTATAGGATGTTACTAAGGTAGCACATGTTACTTTCCTGGTCCTAAAATAAATCTGAACGACGGCTAACCTGAACGTGGGCTAACCTGAACGTGGGCTAACTTGGACGTCGGATAACTTGAACGTCGGCTAATTTAAACGACGGCGTATCTGAACGTCGGCTAACCTGAACGTGGGCTAACCTGAACGTGGGCTAACCTGAACGTGGGCTAACCTGAACGTGGGATAACCTGAACGTGGGCTAACTTGGACGTCGGATAACTTGAACGTCGGCTAACTTAAACGACGGTGTATCTGAACGTCGGCTAACCTGAACGTCGGCTAACCGGACGGTTATGATAACCTGAACGTGGGCTAACCTGAACGTGGGAACGGTGAAACAAATGCGAGAAAAAGAGCATACTATCCCACAGGAATTGTTGGTTACGGGATAAAAAGTTACAATCACTTTCCAGCTATTCAACTATACCTGTGCAAAAAATCACGTCAATCTGTAACTCCGTTGCCGCCTAATTAAAGAACAAATGCGAGAAAAAGAGCATTATATCCCACAGGAACTGTACGTTTTTCCGGGATAAAAAGTGGCCTTTGTCACTCTAGGGGTCCTCAAATATACCGATGCAAAAAATCACGTCGATCCGTTGCGCCGTTGCCGCCTGATTGACGAAAAATGCGAAAAAAAAGAGCATGCTATCCCACAGGAACTGTTTGTTTTTCCGGGATAAAAAGTAGCCTATGTCACTTTCCAGGTCCTCAAATATACTCCTCAAATATACCCTTGCAAAAAATCACTTCGATCCGTTGCGCCGTTAAAGCGTGATTGAAAAACAAATTCGAGAAAAAGAGCATTATATCCCACAGGAACTGTTAATTTTTCCGGGATAAAAAGTAGCCTATGTCACTCTTCGGGTCCTCAAATATACCGATGCAAAAAATCACGTCGATCCGTTGCGCCGTTGCCGCCTAATTGACGAAAAATGCGAAAAAAAGAGCATGCTATCCCACAGGAACTGTTTGTTTTTCCGGGATAAAAAGTAGCCTATGTCACTCTCCAGGTCCTCAAATATACCCATGCAAAAAATCACGTCGATCCGTTGCGCCGTTGAAGCGTGATTGAAGGACAAACCAACAAACCAACAAACCAACAAACCAACAAACAAACTGACTTTCGCATTTATAATATTAGTATGGATTAGGATATTAGGATTATAGGATGTTACTAAGGTAGCACATGTTACTTTCCTGGTCCTAAAATAAATCTGAACGACGGCTAACCTGAACGTGGGCTAACCTGAACGTGGGCTAACTTGGACGTCGGATAACTTGAACGTCGGCTAATTTAAACGACGGCGTATCTGAACGTCGGCTAACCTGAACGTGGGCTAACCTGAACGTGGGCTAACCTGAACGTGGGCTAACCTGAACGTGGGATAACCTGAACGTGGGCTAACTTGGACGTCGGATAACTTGAACGTCGGCTAACTTAAACGACGGTGTATCTGAACGTCGGCTAACCTGAACGTCGGCTAACCGGACGGTTATGATAACCTGAACGTGGGCTAACCTGAACGTGGGAACGGTGAAACAAATGCGAGAAAAAGAGCATACTATCCCACAGGAATTGTTGGTTACGGGATAAAAAGTTACAATCACTTTCCAGCTATTCAACTATACCTGTGCAAAAAATCACGTCAATCTGTAACTCCGTTGCCGCCTAATTAAAGAACAAATGCGAGAAAAAGAGCATTATATCCCACAGGAACTGTACGTTTTTCCGGGATAAAAAGTGGCCTTTGTCACTCTAGGGGTCCTCAAATATACCGATGCAAAAAATCACGTCGATCCGTTGCGCCGTTGCCGCCTGATTGACGAAAAATGCGAAAAAAAAGAGCATGCTATCCCACAGGAACTGTTTGTTTTTCCGGGATAAAAAGTAGCCTATGTCACTTTCCAGGTCCTCAAATATACCCTTGCAAAAAATCACTTCGATCCGTTGCGCCGTTAAAGCGTGATTGAAAAACAAATTCGAGAAAAAGAGCATTATATCCCACAGGAACTGTTAATTTTTCCGGGATAAAAAGTAGCCTATGTCACTCTTCGGGTCCTCAAATATACCGATGCAAAAAATCACGTCGATCCGTTGCGCCGTTGCCGCCTAATTGACGAAAAATGCGAAAAAAAGAGCATGCTATCCCACAGGAACTGTTTGTTTTTCCGGGATAAAAAGTAGCCTATGTCACTCTCCAGGTCCTCAAATATACCCATGCAAAAAATCACGTCGATCCGTTGCGCCGTTGAAGCGTGATTGAAGGACAAACCAACAAACCAACAAACCAACAAACCAACAAACCAACAAACAAACTGACTTTCGCATTTATAATATTAGTATGGATTAGGATTATAGGATGTTACTAAGGTAGCACATGTTACTTTCCTGGTCCTAAAATAAATCTGAACGACGGCTAACCTGAACGTGGGCTAACCTGAACGTGGGCTAACTTGGACGTCGGATAACTTGAACGTCGGCTAATTTAAACGACGGCGTATCTGAACGTCGGCTAACCTGAACGTGGGCTAACCTGAACGTGGGCTAACCTGAACGTGGGCTAACCTGAACGTGGGATAACCTGAACGTGGGCTAACTTGGACGTCGGATAACTTGAACGTCGGCTAACTTAAACGACGGTGTATCTGAACGTCGGCTAACCTGAACGTCGGCTAACCGGACGGTTATGATAACCTGAACGTGGGCTAACCTGAACGTGGGAACGGTGAAACAAATGCGAGAAAAAGAGCATACTATCCCACAGGAATTGTTGGTTACGGGATAAAAAGTTACAATCACTTTCCAGCTATTCAACTATACCTGTGCAAAAAATCACGTCAATCTGTAACTCCGTTGCCGCCTAATTAAAGAACAAATGCGAGAAAAAGAGCATTATATCCCACAGGAACTGTACGTTTTTCCGGGATAAAAAGTGGCCTTTGTCACTCTAGGGGTCCTCAAATATACCGATGCAAAAAATCACGTCGATCCGTTGCGCCGTTGCCGCCTGATTGACGAAAAATGCGAAAAAAAAGAGCATGCTATCCCACAGGAACTGTTTGTTTTTCCGGGATAAAAAGTAGCCTATGTCACTCTCCAGGTCCTCAAATATACCCTTGCAAAAAATCACTTCGATCCGTTGCGCCGTTAAAGCGTGATTGAAAAACAAATTCGAGAAAAAGAGCATTATATCCCACAGGAACTGTTAATTTTTCCGGGATAAAAAGTAGCCTATGTCACTCTTCGGGTCCTCAAATATACCGATGCAAAAAATCACGTCGATCCGTTGCGCCGTTGCCGCCTAATTGACGAAAAATGCGAAAAAAAGAGCATGCTATCCCACAGGAACTGTTTGTTTTTCCGGGATAAAAAGTAGCCTATGTCACTCTCCAGGTCCTCAAATATACCCATGCAAAAAATCACGTCGATCCGTTGCGCCGTTGAAGCGTGATTGAAGGACAAACCAACAAACCAACAAACCAACAAACCAACAAACCAACAAACAAACTGACTTTCGCATTTATAATATTAGTATGGATTTCTCATTCATACTGGGGCGCACCTATATTACATATTATTAAATACTAGTCGCTATCTGGATGCTTTCTTTTAAAATCGGCCAATATTATTCAAGAAAAAATAATATTTGAAACACAAGATAATATCATTCAACTATGCTATCTCAAGTACCTACGCTCTGATCTGTTAAATTAATCAACGTCACCTTTCCAATGATATGGAAACCACTTAGATGATTGTAATTATGATATAATATCAGTACTTAGTTATTACTTACATTGATTTTGCGGGAAAGATCTTTTCATAAATAGGCAGATAAGTGTGCTTCAAGTAAGTTTTTCATTCGCACATTGGCATATATCGCCTGGCATATAGCCTGATAGCGTCTAGAAGACGCTCAAACTAGAGCTGACGATGAAATGCTCAAAACACTTAAGTTTTTCAGTGGGTTTGTCTTTGTGCGTTCACCACAGCACAAAATAAATAAAACATTCGTACTTCGAAAGTCATTTAGTTTAATACTCCACTAACGTCACTTTAATTAAGTACTCCAAATTTGATTTAAATCGGTCTGCAACTGTTCGAATCGACCTAATTTTACTCTAGATTTTGTGTAACTAGATGACGAACGCAACTTCTTCCATGTGAAATTAGATTTAAAAAACCCGCGGGGAGAACTCTTTGATTTTCCGGAATACAAAGTACTCTAAGTATGCCACCTCCTTAACTAACTATAATTAACTAGCTGATGCCCGCGACTTCGTCCGCGTGGAATAAGTTTTTTTTTTAAATTCCCACGGGAACTCCTTAATTTTCCGGGATGAAAAAGTAGCCTATGTCACTCTCCAGGTCCTCAACGATACCCATGCCAAAAATCACGTCCATCCGTTGCTCCATTGCGGCGTGATTGAAGGACAAACCAACAAACAAACACACTTTCGCATTTATAATATTAGTATGAATTAATAAATTATTCAATCTATTTGTGAAAAGAATTAACTAATTACTTATGTCCATTTAGTTGAACAGACCCAATTAACTGTTAAGCATAAAACACAAAATTATGCCTAAATAAGGATTTTCTAATGTATTTCTACCATTATCGTACGTAATTGGATGTAATGATTAGTAATTATAATTTAAAATTTACATAATTTTCATATAGCAAGAAACAATGCAGAAATGCATAATATGGGACTGCGTAATTTTTCCAATTAATCTTATGTAACTTGATAAGCCTTATTACTGATTTTATAAATAAAAAAAGCGTGTCTGTCTGTTTGCTACCTTTTCAAAGATGGTCAGTCTGTTTGACCAATTCTGACTTTGGTACAGTGAGACCCGGAGACGGACAAAAAATTAAAAATTCGGATTTTAAACCCTAAATCCACTAGAACAGATTCGCAAGCATCATCTTGTGCTACATAAATTAGGGTTGATTTAACATACATATTATTTCCTTATTATACTCGCATATTTACGTCATTGACATTGACTTTGCTTGTAGCTTTGAACGCGTTGAAGTCGAGTGTAGGAAAATAACGACTTAGTCCGTTTCTATGAAAAGCGGACGGTTGCTTTTGCTCAAAAACTCGGTTTCGAGTGGGGTTTGAATATTTTGGCCTGCCAACCGTTCCGCACTTTTTTTTTCGAAATAACCGCCTTTCATAAAACCTGTATTATGCCTGTATTAATCAATAGCTGGCATCAAAAAAAGCCGGTATTATAGGAGACAAAATCTTCAAAAGATTAATACAGACAGGAACGGTAGGTAGGTCAGGCACCATACAAAAATATCCATACATAATAACCCCTTTCGGCTTTTTAACAAACTGTGTAAGAATAAAGTTTTTGTATATAATTGACTAGCTGATGCCCGCGACTTCGTCCGCGTGGATCGAGGTTTTTCGTTTCCCGCGGGAACTCTTTAATTTTCCGGGATAAAAAGTAGCCTATGTGTTATTCCAGACTATAATCTATCTCTGTGCCAAATTTCATCCAGATCCGTTCAGCCGTTGGGGCGTGATTGAGTAACAAACATCCATCCATACATCCATCCAAACTTTCGCATTTATAATATTTATTTGATTAGTTAGATGTACAAATGTCTTGAATTTTGTTCTTTGCAAAGTTTTTTTTTAAATTAAGTAAATGGAACATTACACTTTCGTGTGTATGATTTCTAACTGCCCTTGACATGAATACAAGGATCAATTAATTATAATTATAGGAACAGTAATAATTTGGATGTTTTGAGTTTCGGAAAACATTTACGAATTACAAGTGATTTTGAATCTACAATTAGTTTGGAATGCCACTAACCTACCAAGAAGAGCTAGCACGAAACTCAGCGGTTGCCCTTTTTAAAATAGCCAAATGTATAGACAGATACAGACATACTTTCTTATTTATAGAATAATTAATATTCAGATTCGATATTCATATTTTAACATTTCGTTCCATATTATATTGAGTAACTGTTTCTCACACCAGTCGGAGGAAGAGCAGCGCGCTGGCTCGCTACCCCGTCTGCCTTCGATCACGGCCACGAACACGGTACCGGCTGGTCCGGTGAAGTCGGCCCGGTATCGGGCTCCAGGGTTCCGGACGGCGACTAGAGCGGCGTCCGCGCCCGGCCTTCATGTTCCGCGGAGAAGACGGCCGGCCCCACCGCAACCTTCGGCACCGTCTGCACCCGCATCCGCTCCAAGTTTGCAGGGTGAGTTTTATTTTTAAGGACTTTTGGGACACGACAATTGGGTATTTGACAGTTAGTCAAATCAGCAACTTTTTTTCAAACGTCAAAACGCGTGCTTAGTATGGGATTTTGTATGAACTATTGAAATGTGACGTCATCAAAGTTCGACGCACTTTTTTACTTTTATCGATAGTTTAAAATGGTTATGAAACATAAAACTAACAGAGGTGGATAAATTTGGGAGATCCTCGGTTTAATGATCACTAAAAAATAATTTATAATATTGTTTTATATACAGACCACCGCCAGGTCCACCGCCATCCTGTTTTTTTCCCAAACCGCTGTCAAATCTTTAAACCTTTATGAATCCGGACCATACCACACTGGCCAGACCTTTCAAACACAATCTAGTACTGTCTTCCTGAACCCTGATTTTTTAAAATAAAATGATCGGGAATAACTTCTCTTCCTGAACCTGTATTTCTTATTATAAAATGATTGGAAACTATACCTTCATGATGGATATGTCGGATAGCTATTAATAGATTGATCCTGCACAAACATTTTTATTTTAATTTCCAACCAGGCTCATAAGCTCAAATTTAATATAAATCGTTGCATGAAGATCTAGATACTTAATTTTTTCTTATTTACTCATAGCTATGATCTGTCTGAGTGATCAATAAGAAAAGTCAACTTGCCGGAAGTGCAGAATTGCAACATGGGCATTGACGCATTTCCAGTGCTTGTTGCCTCACTAGCTGAAACGTGTGAACAAGGCAATATTTTTTCATTTTACTTATAATATATCAACATGAATGATGCCCATAAGTGAGTGTAGATTATTATTTTTCAAAGCATATTCACATGTACCTACTATACCTACTATAATGTTCTGACTCGCGAATACTGAAAGACTCGCTTTTTTGCTAATGATTTTGCAACTTTTATATTACATGTAACATACGAGTACATTCCACAAAGTTATCTGACCCGGTGGCCAAAATTGGAACTATTTTTTATGCCTGTTTAGCTAGTGTTTTTATTTTATTTTTCATAGACACTAGCGACGCTGTCACCGGGTCAGTTATGTTTGTCGGACTATACCTGGTTACGTAGAATTTTCCAACCATCTTGACATAAATTATTATTTACCTAAAGTGTTTGTATAGATACTCGTATGTAGCATTCTTTCAATAGTCATATTTGTTTAATAATATTGCAAGTAATATTATTGACTAATACAAGAACTGTGACAATCTTTGAGTTAAGTTGACATTATTTTTTTAAAACATCGTTGGAATGTTGTTATTATGGTATCACATTTCTGAGCTTCGATAAGGATTTACTATTATTATTGGTTTCGTTATTTTTATTGGTTTCGTATCAGTCTAGGGCAAAAAGGTCTAGGGTAAAGGAGATGAATAATGAGCACTAAAAGGGCTTAACATTTACCTACTACATATTTATTTCTGTCAAAATTAAGAGTTTATCATTAATAGATCACCTATGCATAAATTGTGATTTATTTTTAAATAATAATGGTGGAATTTTCAATCCAATATCTACAGGATTTCTTTTTGCTAGTTTTAAGCTTCCAAATAACCTACACTTGTACGTCCACTGACCGAAGCTATATTGAAATGAAGAAGTATAAACTTGAACCGATTAATCTATCTATATATATTTCTCTTTTTTCGGCGTGATTGAAAGATAACCCAACAAACAAATACATACTATAATATGGATAAATAGGATGACTGCCTCGTTGGTCTAGTCTACTAGTGGTTGGCATGTTCGACTGCGGCCGACGAGGTCCCGGGTTCGAGTCCCGGGTCGGGCCATAATTGAGTACTTATTGAGTTTTTCTGACTAGAAATTCTCAGTACTAGCCCGGAGTTAGGAAGTTGGCGGTGTTTCACCCCCGTGCCTCAGAGAACACGTTAAGCCGTCGGTCCCGGTTATTATCACTTACATGATAATAGTCGTTAAAGCCCGCCAACCCGCATTGGAGCAGCGTGGTGGGTCTAAGCTCTAATTCCCTCTCTCCTATGAGAGTGGAGGCCTGTGCCCAGCAGTGGGACGTTAATGGGCTGCAGTGGTAGTGGTGGTAGTGGTTACTTAGTGATGTGAACATACAAAAAGTTTAATGTAGGTATAGCTAAAGAGGTCACTGGTCAATAGACTCGCCCAGCGCAGTTGGCTACTTCTCAAAAGTTCATTATTACTCGTTTCACTTTCGCCACGGTTGGTTATATAATAAGCAAATGTCAGAAATTACAAGTTGCCCTAGTATCATCTGAGTGCCAGATGATGGTTAAAATTTTTTTTTTGTTGTTGCGCTTTTTAACATTCTTGCTTGCATAATTGGTAGGTCTAGAATACAATATTTACAAATGGGTAAAAATACAAAAGTTGGACAACTCGCTGTCATCAGCCAATAAATTCGAAAATATTAATGCACTTCGTTAAGTGACAATATATTATGAAATTCTAAAATCCTTTTTATGTATCCACTCAATTTATATTACATATTCTAAAAGCTAATTTGTAAAACAATGCGATAAATCCTGAAAACGTCAGTTCTTTGGCGTGTCACAATCACAAAAACACATAATGAAGTGGTTGTATAAAAAAATATTCCGTATTTATTGTTAATCTTATTATTTCTACAGATTGTTTAATATATGTTTAAAACATATTTCACAGATTTATTAACAGAATCTGTAAAAAGCTATTTAAAAAAAATGAACAAACTTTGTCATTACTTTTACCCATCAGTCCTTTGTGCCAAGTTAAAATGTGAAATTCCCGCAAAATATTACCGAACTTTCATCAACTCGTTGTACAGTTTGAATGTTGGTAGTGAAGTTAGGTGCAGAGCGCGCCACATTGACTGCAGCCATTACGAGGCCAGTCCTAGCTCCGTTGTTACCGAGTGTGTTTGTGTTGATCCAGTCAAGTTTTCAGTACTTTGGTGAGTCTTTATTTTCTTTTATGGCTATGTTTTGTTTTAATTTATGCATGATTACATGTGATTTGTATAAATATATCATCTTAATGATTAAAAATATGGATAAATAATTACGTTTCAATTATAACCTCAAATTAATGTCCAATTCATCAGTCCGCTGCCGTCAGTCCGCTGTCTAAACTTGCGCCACAGGACTGACGTGATTCCAGGGAACTGATGTTCTATATATTGCAGATCATTTTACTACTATGTTAAAGTATAAAATTATTTATTTTACTCATTTCAGACTATATACATTATGCCGCCGCCTAAAAAGAAACAAAAGTTATCGAGGGAAGAGATGTTAAAAAATAAAAGAGGTGATATAACTGACTTGAAAGAGTTCGTTTCTGTCATTCGCGAGAGATGCCATGGTATAGGTACGCGCATATGTGATTGAAGACCGTGAAATTGAACAAATGAACTCCACAATCAACGAAGACTCCTCTAAATTTCTCGCTTTTAAGGGGACGCTTAATGTGCATCAGGTGACCGGCTCTGTTTATTTGCCAAATCAACTTACAATGAAGTCACTTGGTTGTTTCTGTGACCCTGATGGATGCCATCATTATAAGCTCGGATCTATTAGGTATGAAGGAGAACTGCCAGATAGACATACAAATGTTTCGACCGTATTCTCTGACTCTGAAGACGATACTCTGCCACTATCCACCTACGCAAAAAACAACGTTAGCAGCTCTTCTTCCAAATGTAATCAATCTATGCCAGGAGATAGTGACTACAGAACAGCAGAAACTCAAAATGATTATAGCAGTGGTGGTTATGTTTTGATTAAATACATAGTGGGAAAAGCAGAATATCGTTATGCAGGGATCTGTTCCTTTGTCGATAATGAAGATGGTGAATTGAGAGTAACTTTTCTTAAAATTTGTAATGATGATGGTACTCTGTTTAAATTGGAAGAAAGCGATATGTCAGATGTACCAATGGACCAAGTAAATAAAAAAACTTCGAGTACCAAACCTGGTTACAAGAGGGAATAGGATAAAAAAGAGAAGATTGACGTTTTTGAAAAGTAATTTTTATTTATATGTTAACGAATTTTATTTTTTAGAAGCATTATTTTTGTTGCAGCATAAGAGCTGATTTTTGTTTATTTTTTGTACCTAATAGTCATTACATTCCGCAATTTTTACCTTGTAATAGAAAATACAGTATTGCTATAAGCAGCTTTATTTTTGTTCTAATTTTAAATTTCTCAGAATTGTCTAATGTTAAGAAAACTACCTCAAAGTATAAATAAGCAATACAAATTGAACAGCCTGTATTGAAGACTAAAGTATTTCATATTTTCAGTATTCAATAGTTTTAGAGGTAATGTTTATAGTTACAATGAGATTTCATTCATAAGATATATGTCTTTATTAGATTCTGATATGTGTACTTGAAAATACTCCAAGATCAATGTGATTTAATTCTCAAGAAATGTGCCTTTATTAGATTCTAAGCTATTTGTACTTGCAAATACTCAAAGTTACAATAAATCTTATTTTTTCCTAATATGTGTTTTTAATCAGTACTCTGCCACCCTCGTCAGTCCTTTGGCGATCAAATTTGAAAAAATGCAAATAACTCATTAAATAGTTAAAAAACTGACTGGCCCGGCATAGGATAGTATATTTATAAGATATAATATGCATACAAACCAATATATGTATATATTATGGTTAAAAATGATGTTTGCAAAATAGGTCAAAAAGTTGTCCAACTTTTGTATTTTTACCCAAATACATATGTACTGTACAGTGTCTACATCCGTTAAGGTTGACTTTATCAAGTGAAGTAGGTACCAATGAATACCAAATTTAAAAAAATTACCACCTCCTTGACGTAGTATCTTGATTTGCGCTGTCTGTGATCTTATAGGAGAGGTCCCCCGAGTTCGATCTTCGGCAGGGCAATACAGGAATTTATATAATCATACTAATATTATAAATGCGAAAGTGTGTTTGTTTGTTGGTTTATTGGTTTGTTGGTTTGTCCTTCAATCACGCCACAACGTAGCTACGGATCAACGTGACTTTTGGCATAGGTATAGTTGAGGACCTGGAGAGTGACATAGAGAGTCAGAAGAGAAAATCAAAAGAGTTCCTTCGGGTTTTCGAAACCTTAACCCGCGCGGATGAAGTCGCGGCCTTCATCTATAGTATCCAATATGTTACAATCTACATGTTTCCCTATACTACAACTTACTTAAGTTATGCGCCGTCCGAGCAACTTAACCAGGTTAAAAAGTGGACCTAACCGTTGTTTAACTATCTACATATTTTCACTCTTCGCGGCTTTGATGTCAACTTACCGACCCTAATGTCTAACAACAGTAGGTAGGTACAGCGCATAGCACTGCATTTTATGAGTGGAAGGTCGCATTCGATTCCAACCAACCCCCCCATTGTGTCATCGTAATCGTTTGTCAAGCGGATAACTCGACCTGTTTAAGGAGTTCATAGATACTTCCGCGTCTAAAAGCATGTATGAACTTCGTAATCAGTTCGAGTAATACGTTTTGATGCTGTCAAATGATTACGATTTGCTTAGACAATTGAGCCTCATTATTAGCCTATTTGGAACTTAATAACTTCTAAATTAGCTGAGGTAATGTTTGGTTTTAATTCGGCAGTTATCGCCCTATCTGTCAAGCGATTTACCACTTTTATGTTCCGGTTGGACCTCGCCACTTAGAATCTGATTAGGGAAAGATATGGGTTTAATAAACCCATGTTAAATTACAATTGCTAATTCCGAAAATGTTTTTTAAACTTTTGCTATCATGTGCTATCGCAATTATTGCAATAATATTTAAGATATCGATTATTATACTAATCGAAGGTTGATATTGGCGTTCGTGCCGGTTAATAAATTTTCAGATTTTTTTATCAGCCATGTTTTGTAACTCTTGCTACTTTTGTTTTGCACCACTTGTCATACCATGGTCTGCAACGTAACACCTTTCATAAACTCCGGATACCAGTTTCCTGATAACATTTCCGGTTTATCCGATGTAACCGTACCTACCGACTGGTTTGGCTTCGTACACAATGTTTCGGCATCTGGTTTAATATAACAGGCGAGCTTATTAGACTGACCTTAAAATGCAGGTTAAATCAGCTGAAAGTATTACTCAACTCGAATCGACCCGGATGCAAAAGAATTGTTTCTGAACTATGTTTCGTAAAAGTTCGTTGTAGGTATATCATATTGGACTATAAAGCATTTATGTACTGTGTTCTTCAAACAATCGAATTACCTACTAGTACAGTGCCACAAGTATAAGTAGGCGGTGGCGATTAGAGGAACTAAAACGAACATCTTCATTTTTTTTAAATTTTCTAAAATATGCTTAAAGTGACAAAAACAGAGAGACAGATAGTTATAAAAGTAGGTATCGTTATGTGCATAGTAGCGCACAGCTGCGCCAAATTATACCACATGGTTCTGACACTGTTCATGCTACAATGTCCGGTGTCCCATGCTAAGCACAGAACTTTAAAAGCAAAACACTCATCTAAAATGTTCCTTTTTTATGAAAGTAAGCTTTTTAAGAAGAATAAGAATATTTATTTGTTTATTACACGTCGTACAATTTGGTGATCGTTACATACAACTGAAGTCGCAGTGTATTAATTGCCATGCCATGCGTGCAAAATTAATTATAATTATTATTTATTAATAATTTTACCAGATAAATTGATTAAAATATAAAATGTCACGTATTCAAACAAGTCACGAATAAATCACAATCAACAATTAAACATAAAAACATTCAATAATTCAATAATTTTTTCAATAACTAAGTATATATTATAGGTAAAGTAAAATCAGATAAGTAATAATGTGTTAATATTATTGCTAAGTAGTCGTGGGGATCTAAATATTTACTAACCGTATAGACGCAAGTTTATCAAGAAGCCATTTGTTCAAGTGTGATTTGAAAGCAGTACTTATTCTGGCATTGTTAATGGTTAGTTGGGTCCGAGTTTCTAAAAATTCAGTCATTTATTCAGCAGCCGAGCGATCGCGTAACTTCTGTATCAATCATTGATACATCGCAATCACCTCTGATTGGTTAACACTCTTCCACTATTGGACATAATCCATTGACGCAGCAAGAATGCCATAAATTCAGCCAATTACAACAATTGATACTGTAACAATGATTGATGCAGAAGTTACGCGATCGCTCGGCTGGATTAATCATTTGACATTTGTCATATATAACTTCGGTTTTCTATGGAGAAACATCCACATTCATAAGCAGCTGCAGGAACATGGATACGTACCTATGCATCTCCATAGACTCCATTTGTGGACAAACGCTGAATCGAGCTTCGAGTACCTAAGTGTAATTTTAGCTTTTACCCAATGTTTTAATGAATTTATAAAATACCTGGATTTTACAACAAACTGAGACGTGCAATCTTGCAATAGATAAACCTATTCTATTATTTTGTTTACTTGCGCAGTCTGACTTCCGAACATATTCCGTATTACATAGACAGTAGGTTATACCTACTGAAGGACATGTTTCATAGTATGTACAGTAGAGGTGACCATTGTAAATATTTAAATGGAAACTAAAGTATATACGTGTCAATTGGCAGGCGATTGGAATACTAAAAATGTTGGCAGTTATCACCCATAACCCTGAACAACCTATGAATGTCAAATATCGAATGATACTCGATCCTTAATCATTCCTACTAACGATTGTGACGGTTTCTAGAATCATCATCATCAACACATCGTCGGCCCAGTACTGAGCATGGGTCTCTTAGAATGATAAATGCTTAGACCATAATCCACCACGATGACCAAGCTAGAAGGCCGAAGTCTATAACTAAGCTATCACCGCGTTTCTAGAATATTGGCGAACTAACTCTTGTTTCATTCCAAAGCCTCGAATGACTTACTATTTTACTGCCTATCTGGTGATCTAATTGCCTAATTTCACGGCTAAATGGCTACAGTTTATTTTATCCGGTTTCAGTTAAATCGTCCATACCTACTCCATGAAAGTTTGCAGTAAGTGTGGTAGACATCAGCTAAGAAACGGTTTTGAGAAAATTCACTCCTAAAGTGGTGATATGGGGGTTGAACGCTTAAATGAAGTTTCTATGTTTTTGAAGTTAGAGACTTGAAAGTCGGCATTTATTTTAGGTTATTAGTTTTACCCTCTTTATAGAGGCCTTTTTCAGCGGGAAAATTTCATTATCTCAATTCTCATGGGAAATCAGAAATTGTCCGCGGACGCAGTCGCGGGCGACCACTAGTTGCTGAATAAAAATATGAGCAGAAGAAGTCCTAGTTCAAAACATTTATCCCAAAAAGAAAAGAAAATCGGAAAAGCATTGTGTATGAAATGCAATAAAGGAACGCGTGTCATGTATCCAATTGTGTGACGGTGATTACTTATTCTAGGTATATCGAAGTGTTATTAATTAATGCTTTCACTTGATTCTCTCACATGCATTCCGCGAGATTCAATTGAACGGTTAATAAAGTTGAATAAATAAAATTGTTATGAAATAAATGGTGGCATGCATTCCGATATTACACAACCAGTTGAAGTTGATATCGACGACCTCAAAGTTACGATTCATGTTGTATGGCAATTAAATACCAGCCCTTTGACGCATTTGCTAGATTTATTTTAGTCATGAATTTTGTACGACAAACAAAATAGAATGGAAACGTCAAGGACTCTTACGGTTTTATGGAATTTTTGATGCGTTAAGTATGCTAAGCAGTGCTTTTATGCGTAGAACACGGCGCAGTGGCACAATTAAGTTACTTGACAGTTCAGTTCTATCAAAAGTAGGTACTCATAAGATTTTGTGCTTGCAAGGTGCATGTGCGCGTTACATGAAATTTTGTATAGGTAAGCATTAATGAGAGCAACCACCGAGTTTCTTGCTGGTTCTTCTCGGTAGGAATGTCATTCCGTACCAGTGGTAGATGCACTCGACGATTCAAAAGCGCTTGTAAAAGTTTATTTGAATAAAAAACATTTGAAATGAAACCTTTAAAAGTAGGAAGTCGCGATGCGGCGTCGATCTAATTGCTCAGTCATTGAAAATTATGCAGATGTTAAAAATCATTCATGCAGAAGGGTTCGCTTGACATGCAGCGTTGCTTGCGGTACGCTTTGCAATTTTAGGTAAAGGTGTGGTTTGGAAATGAAACCACCTGTCGCCATATGTTTGTTTGCGTGTCGCCACGGGCAACGTACGCGAGCTTCGTTACAGGTATCAACAATCAGCAAGGTTCACGCATATATTTCCTACACAGAGAATTCACATGACGCAACTCATTTGCATATATTATGGATAGCTGAATGAGCCCTCAAAGTATTGCAATGATAGTCTTATCTTATTACTACCTGATGCCCGCGACTCCGTCCGCGTGGTTTAAGTTTTTTTGATTCCCGCAAGAACTTCTTAATTTTCCGGGATAAAAAGTAACCTCTGTCACTCTCCAGATCCTCAACTATACCCACAAACAAAACAACAAACCAACAAACAAACACACTTTCGCATTTGTAATATTAGTAGGTATGAAGAATGATTTTCTGCTGCGGTAATAGGCTTTTTACCCGACTGCGGAACGCACAGGGTTATGTGTTCATCCATACTAATATTATAAATGCGAAAGTCAGTTTGTTTGTTGGTTTGTTGGTTTGTTGGTTTGTTGGTTTGTTGGTTTGTCCTTCAATCACGCTTCAACGGCTTAACGGATCGACGTGATTTTTTGCATGGGTATATTTGAGGACCTGGAGAGTGACATAGGCTACTTTTTATCCCGGAAAAATAAACAGTTCCTGTGGGATAGCATGCTCTTTTTTTCGCATTTTTTGTCAATTAGGCGGCAATGGCGCAACGGATTGACGTGATTTTTTGCATGGGTATATTTGAGGACCCGCAGAGTGACATAGGCCACTTTTTATCCCGGAAAAACTAACAGTTCCTGTGGGATATAATGCTCTTTTTCTCGCATTTGTTCTTTAATTAGGCGGCAACGGAGTTACAGATTGACGTGATTTTTTGCACAGGTATAGTTGAATAGCTGGAAAGTGATTGTAACTTTTTATCCCGTAACCAACAGTTCCTGTGGGATAGTATGCTCTTTTTCTCTTATTTGTTTCACCGTTCCCACGTTCAGGTTAGCCCACGTTCAGGTTATCATAACCGTCCGGTTAGCCCACGTTCAGGTCAGCCGACGTTTAGGTTAGCCGAAGTTCAGGTTAGCCGACGTTCAGGTTAGCCGACGTTCAGGTTAGCCGACGTTCAAATACGCCGTCGTTTAAGTTAGCCGACGTTCAAGTTATCCGACGTCCCAGTTATTCCACGTTCAGGTTAGCCCACGTTCAGGTTAGCCGACATTCAGATTTATTTTCGGACCAGGAAAGTAACATGTGCTACCTTAGTAACATCCTATAATCCTAATATCCTAATATCCATACTAATCCATACTAATATTATAAATGCGAAAGTCAGTTTGTTTGTTGGTTTGTTGGTTTGTTGGTTTGTTGGTTTGTTGGTTTGTCCTTCAATCACGCTTCAACGGCTTAACGGATCGACGTGATTTTTTGCATGGGTATATTTGAGGACCTGGAGAGTGACATAGGCTACTTTTTATCCCGGAAAAATAAACAGTTCCTGTGGGATAGCATGCTCTTTTTTTCGCATTTTTTGTCAATTAGGCGGCAATGGCGCAACGGATTGACGTGATTTTTTGCATGGGTATATTTGAGGACCCGCAGAGTGACATAGGCCACTTTTTATCCCGGAAAAACTAACAGTTCCTGTGGGATATAATGCTCTTTTTCTCGCATTTGTTCTTTAATTAGGCGGCAACGGAGTTACAGATTGACGTGATTTTTTGCACAGGTATAGTTGAATAGCTGGAAAGTGATTGTAACTTTTTATCCCGTAACCAACAGTTCCTGTGGGATAGTATGCTCTTTTTCTCTTATTTGTTTCACCGTTCCCACGTTCAGGTTAGCCCACGTTCAGGTTATCATAACCGTCCGGTTAGCCCACGTTCAGGTCAGCCGACGTTTAGGTTAGCCGAAGTTCAGGTTAGCCGACGTTCAGGTTAGCCGACGTTCAGGTTAGCCGACGTTCAAATACGCCGTCGTTTAAGTTAGCCGACGTTCAAGTTATCCGACGTCCCAGTTATTCCACGTTCAGGTTAGCCCACGTTCAGGTTAGCCGACATTCAGATTTATTTTCGGACCAGGAAAGTAACATGTGCTACCTTAGTAACATCCTATAATCCTAATATCCTAATATCCATACTAATCCATACTAATATTATAAATGCGAAAGTCAGTTTGTTTGTTGGTTTGTTGGTTTGTTGGTTTGTTGGTTTGTCCTTCAATCACGCTTCAACGGCTTAACGGATCGACGTGATTTTTTGCATGGGTATATTTGAGGACCTGGAGAGTGACATAGGCTACTTTTTATCCCGGAAAAATAAACAGTTCCTGTGGGATAGCATGCTCTTTTTTTCGCATTTTTTGTCAATTAGGCGGCAATGGCGCAACGGATTGACGTGATTTTTTGCATGGGTATATTTGAGGACCCGCAGAGTGACATAGGCCACTTTTTATCCCGGAAAAACTAACAGTTCCTGTGGGATATAATGCTCTTTTTCTCGCATTTGTTCTTTAATTAGGCGGCAACGGAGTTACAGATTGACGTGATTTTTTGCACAGGTATAGTTGAATAGCTGGAAAGTGATTGTAACTTTTTATCCCGTAACCAACAGTTCCTGTGGGATAGTATGCTCTTTTTCTCTTATTTGTTTCACCGTTCCCACGTTCAGGTTAGCCCACGTTCAGGTTATCATAACCGTCCGGTTAGCCCACGTTCAGGTCAGCCGACGTTTAGGTTAGCCGAAGTTCAGGTTAGCCGACGTTCAGGTTAGCCGACGTTCAGGTTAGCCGACGTTCAAATACGCCGTCGTTTAAGTTAGCCGACGTTCAAGTTATCCGACGTCCCAGTTATTCCACGTTCAGGTTAGCCCACGTTCAGGTTAGCCGACATTCAGATTTATTTTCGGACCAGGAAAGTAACATGTGCTACCTTAGTAACATCCTATAATCCTAATATCCTAATATCCATACTAATATTATAAATGCGAAAGTCAGTTTGTTTGTTGGTTTGTTGGTTTGTCCTTCAATCACGCTTCAACGGCTTAACGGATCGACGTGATTTTTTGCATGGGTATATTTGAGGACCTGGAGAGTGACATAGGCTTCTTTTTATCCCGGAAAAATAAACAGTTCCTGTGGGATAGCATGCTCTTTTTTTCGCATTTTTTGTCAATTAGGCGGCAACGGCGCAACGGATCGACGTGATTTTTTGCATGGGTATATTTGAGGACCCGTAGAGTGACATAGGCCACTTTTTATCCCGGAAAAACTAACAGTTCCTGTGGGATATAATGCTCTTTTTCTCACATTTGTTCTTTAATTAGGCGGCAACGGAGTTACAGATTGACGTGATTTTTTGCACAGGTATAGTTGAATAGCTGGAAAGTGATTGTAACTTTTTATCCCGTAACCAACAGTTCCTGTGGGATAGTATGCTCTTTTTCTCTTATTTGTTTCACCGTTCCCACGTTCAGGTTAGCCCACGTTCAGGTTATCATAACCGTCCGGTTAGCCCACGTTCAGGTCAGCCGACGTTTAGGTTAGCCGAAGTTCAAGTTAGCCGACGTTCAGGTTAGCCGACGTTCAGGTTAGCCGACGTTCAGATACGCCGTCGTTTAAGTTAGCCGACGTTCAAGTTATCCGACGTCCAAGTTAGCCCACGTTCAGGTTAGCCCACGTTCAGGTTAGCCGACATTCAGATTTATTTTTGGACCAGGAAAGTAACATGTGCTACCTTAGTAACATCCTATAATCCTAATATCCTAATATATTTTATAAATGCAAAAGTTTTCTTGGAAGTTGTTCTCATTAAAGTAAAAAAAATTGGCAGTCATAGGGACTGCCGATAGAAGTGAAAACGAACATTAAAATATAAACCGTAAAACTAAGGCATTACCGTTTGATTACGAATGTACTATATTTATATTAAAGAACTTTTGTCTTCATAACAACGCGAACCTTAAAACAAAGGCATTAACCCTGTAGTCAAAAATCTTTAAAAAATCAAAAATTATCTTTTTTTTCTTTTTGGGGGGTAAATAGTAAGTATAAGAATGACTAAAAAATAGAAAAAAAATCAGAGTGCAAAGTTCAGACTACAGAGTTCAGAGTGCAGAGGTCAGAGTGCAGAGGTCAGAGTGCAGAGTTCAGAGTTTAGACTTCAGAGTTCAGAGTTCAGAGATCAGAGTACAGAGGTCAGAGATCAGAGTGCAGAGTTCAAAGTTCAGAGTTCAGAGTTCAGAGTGCAGAGTTCAGAGTTCAGAGGTCAGAGTGCAGAGGTCAGAGTTCAAAGTTCAGAGTGCAGAGTTCAGAGGTCAGAGTGCAGAGGTCAGAGTTCAGAGTGCAAAGTTCAGAGTTCAGAGTTCAGAGTGCAGAGTTCAGACTTCAGAGTGCATAGTTCAGAGTGCAGAGTTCAGAGTTCAGAGTGCAGAGATCAGAGTTCAGAGTGCAGAGTTCAGAGTGCAGAGTTCAGAGGACAGAATGCAGAGGTCAGAGTTCAGAGTGCAGAGTTCAGAGTGCAGAGTTCAGACTGCAGAGTTCAGAGTGCAGAGTCCAGAGTCTGAGTTCAGAGTTCAGAGTGCAGAGTTCAGAGTGCTTAGTTCAGAGTGCAGAGTTCAGAGTGCAGAGTTCAGAGTTCAGAGTGCAGAGTTCAGAGTGCAGAGTTCAGAGTGCAGAGTGCAGAGTTCAGAGCGCGGAGTGAAATGTCTCAAACAGGCAGTCACAGCTAAGTTGATAATTGTAAATTTTTCACATTAAACTCAGTTATTGTTCCCTTGAGCCACGCGAGCGAAGCCGCGGGTAATAGCTAGTCAGTCTATATATGTATATTTCCTTTGTGTCGCACTACAGACAAAACGGCTGAACCGATTTTGATGACACTTGCACCACTAGATTTGTCTTAATTTTCCGAGTGTCATAACGGAAGCCGAATTTGAGAAAAAACAAAATGGCGCCCACTAGAAGCCATATTGTAACAAATTTAAAAATGAAAGTCAATAAACTATGGCAAGTGGGGTATCGATGAATAGGTCTTGTAAAATCAGAGTTAGGTTCCCTAGACCATTTTTTTCATTTTAACGATCATTTAGGATTTACGAGGTTTCAAAGGTTCATTTTTAGTGTATTCCTTTGTGTCGCACTACAGACAAAACGGCTGAACCGATTTTGATGATACTTGCACCACTAGATTTGTCTTAATTTTCCAAGTGTCATAACGGAAGCCGAATTTGAGAAAAAACAAAATGGCGCCCACTAGAAGCCATATTGTAACAAATTTAAAAATGAAAGTCAATAAACTATGGCAAGTGGGGTATCGATGAATAGGTCTTGTAAAATCAGAGTTAGGTTCCCTAGACCATTTTTTTTCATTTTAACGATCATTTAGGATTTACGAGGTTTCAAAGGTTCATTTTTAGTGTATTCTTTTGTGTCGCACTACAGACAAAACGGCTGAACCGATTTTGATGATACTTGCACCACTAGATTTGTCTTAATTTTCCGAGTGTCATAACGGAAGCCGAATTTGAGAAAAAACAAAATGGCGCCCACTAGAAGCCATATTGTAACAAATTTAAAAATGAAAGTCAATAAACTATGGCAAGTGGGGTATCGATGAATAGGTCTTGTAAAATCAGAGTTAGGTTCCCTAGACCATTTTTTTCATTTTAACGATCATTTAGGATTTACGAGGTTTCAAAGGTTCATTTTTAGTGTATTCCTTTGTGTCGCACTACAGACAAAACGGCTGAACCGATTTTGATGATACTTGCACCACTAGATTTGTCTTAATTTTCCGAGTGTCATAACGGAAGCCGAATTTGAGAAAAAACAAAATGGCGCCCACTAGAAGCCATATTGTAACAAATTTAAAAATGAAAGTCTATAAACTGTGGCAAGTGGGGTATCGATGAATAGGTCTTGTAAAATCAGAGTTAGGTTTCTTTGAACATTTTTTCATTTTAATGATCATTCAGGATTTACGAGGTTTCAAAGGTTGTAATCCTTTGTGTCGCACTACAGAAAAAACGGCTGAACCGATTTTGATAGTACTTACACCACTAGATTTGTTTTAATCTTCCGAGTGTCACTATGGAGGCCGAATTTGAGAAAAACAAAATGGCGTCCACTAGAAGCCAATTAATAAATGAAAGTCGATAGGCTATAGGCAAGTGGGGTATCGTTAGATATGTCTTTTAAAATCACACCTAGGTTCCTTAAACCATTTTTCCGTTTAAATGATAATTTAGGATTTACGAGGTTTCAAAGGAAATGTTTAAAGTTCCTACATAAATCATCTATCTATCAAACTAGGTATGATACCTATTATAAAGAGAAAAGATTTGGATTATCTCAAAAACTACTCAACCGATTTTAAAAATTATATCACTTATAGAAAGCTACATTATTAACATGTAAAATAGGCCATATTTCATTTTTTTAAAAATAAGAGATCCCTACGAAAATTGCAATAATGTGAATTCAGTCGGAAAGAATCGTCTCATCTGAGAGCTTCGTTGCGTGCGCTGAGTAAATAGTTAAAGTTACACGAAAATAATGTATGGTGGAATAGTTTCTCTTAAAAAGGTCTATAAAAAAGTCTGCGATAGCATATATCTAACTTTTAAGGCTGACTAACAATAAACATTTTTATGATTTTCAAACTTGGTTTAAAACTATGCTTTACTTGTGAAGGTGTTTTTACCGACATAGTATTAATCCTTATCAAAATAAATATGTTCGTCATCTTCAGTATTTAATTAAGATAAAAATTGCTCTGTACACCATTTAATTTAGATGAATATTTTATGAGATATCATAGAAATACAGTAACGTTCAACAGAAAATGACGCGGCCGGCAGCGGATAGAAAAGGGTGAAGGTGGGGCGCGTACCTACTCTCACAATATAATATTACGGTAGTAACTTAATATCATTGTAAAAGCTTAATGTGACGACATAACCAGTCTCAAAAAACTTGATGAATGTACTCCTTCAATCGATCAGTCAAAAAATCAATAAATTCATCAATGCCACATGCAGCGCATATTCGACTTACATAACTTACGACTAAAATTTTTAATGTCAATTAAAATATTGGTTCCGACTTTGCTACGTACTAAATAGTCTAAATACGTACAAATTGTGTTTTTGAAAATACTTTTTTTGCATTGTTCACGGGCATTTTCGTAAGTGGCCGACGTTCATTGGCTTACGAAAGCGATTGGACGCGGTTAATGCCGAGGTCTCGTGACGTCGCGTCGCTGCGATAGGACTCTCGAAAATTAATTCACTCTCTCTGTCGAAAAAATAGCAGATTCACGAACTTTACCAAACCAAATTTATATTAGCATTATAATATATTATGCAAATTTGATGATGGTTATGGTGATCACCATGGTAGTCATTACGAATAAATGAATCCGCTGCTTATTCACATGCTCTAAAATGCTACCACAAAATCTATAATAGTACCTTTGGTACAACTTCGGGCAGAAAAAACGTCGCCTGTTTACAATAAATACTGAACTAAAAAGTTTGAAATAAAAAAGTAATTTAATAAAACAAAAAACCCGACTGCTTGGATACCAAAAAGTATAAAACAAGACATGTATTGAAGTATTTCATTATTATCAATTTACATCGTATAATAATATTAATAAAATTTATCAAGGCGCAGTCGCACGTCCAATAGCTAACATTTACCTTAACGTGCGACTGCGCCTTGATAAATTGTATTAATATTATTATACGATGTAAATTGATAATAATGAAATACTTCAATACATGTCTTGTTTTATACTTTTTGGTATCCAAGCAGTCGGGTTTTTTGTTTTATTAAATTACTTTTTTATTTATGTTTGATCTTACCTATGAGTTCTTATAAACTCTCACGTGTAATATGTATTATAAAGGGTGTCCCATAAGTAAAGAGACAAAACTGAGTGTTCATATCGGCCAAGAAAAAGGTTTCAAAAAAGAAAATAACTGTTGCCATGGTAACCACCGGTAACGAATCTGTCAAATTCGCGTGGTTTTGCAAATATTGTCTATGTTTTTCTAACATGAAGCGAACCGAACGAGAATCGTTTGCAAAAAGAGTAATTCAGTACTATCTGAATAATGGAAAATCCGAGGCAGTTCGTCATTTTTCTCAAGAAGGGGCTATAAGAACAAGTATCTACAGGATAATTAAACGGTATGAAGACTCAGGAGAGACTGATTTTAAGAAGATTCCGGGAAGGCAACGTACCATAGCAACTGATCGAAACATAGATAAGGTAAAAAAGGTTTTTAAAGAAGCACCTTCAACATCTGTGAGGACTGCGGCGGACAAATTGAAAATATCTAAGTCAAGCATATCCAGAATTAAAGTTCAAGATCTGGGCATGAAGGCTTTTGTGAAATTGTCCGCTCCAAAGTACGTGAAAGACCAAGAAGTGCGTGCTAAGCGAGGTTACCGTCGAGTTTACCAAAAAACTTTGAAAAAAATTCTCATAATTGATGATGAAACTTATGTGCCGGTTGAACCCTCTGATATTCCTGGGAAGCAATATTTCCACGCTACCAGTCGTGGTGAGGTGGATTACAGCGAAAAAGTTAAAACAAAGGCTAAATTTTTCAAGTAGTATCTGGTTTGGCAAGCTATAGACGAAAACGGCAATGTTTCCGAACCATTTATCTGTACACGGTCTATGAACGCAAAAGTTTATCTTCGAGAGTGTATTATGAAGCGATTAATACCGTTTATAGACAAGTATTATCAGAGGGAAGACGTTGTATTCTGGCCGGATATGGCTTCGTGTCATTACGAGTCTGAAGTCACTCAATATTTGCAATCTATGGGCGTCGAATTCATATCGAAACAAAACAATGCTCCAAATGTTCCTCAAGCTCGAGGTATCGAAATGTTTTGGGCTCTGTGTAAAAAGGAATACAAAAAGTATTCAGAAAAATCAAAAACGTTGACATCTTTCAAACAAAGATGGGCTAGATTGGCCAAACGGGTGGCAACAACTTCTGGAAAAGCAGTCATGAGACGTGCAAGCATTAATTTGAGAAAAATCGGCTATAAAGGCATCGCAGGAGCAAACTTGATATAGATTGTATTTTTATTATTATTATTCATAATTTATAATGACACACCTAACAGTTGACATACAATTTTTCATTAAAAAAAATTTTCATTGACTTGTCTCTTTACTTCTGGGACACCCCAGTAAAAAGACTTATTAACGATCTATCTAAAATAAATAGAAAGCGCTAGAGCTAGCAACTTAATGAATTGTATAAGGTAGGTTTCTTTTATGACGTAGAATGTAGATACATACTAAAGGGGGTTGAGCAAGGCATGAAAGTTTGTATGAAAGTCCGTCATTCTTTCAAGTTATATTCAGGCAAATCGGTGTTTGGGCTTTTAGTTAAAATTAAAGTTACATCTGTGATTTTTACAAATTCCACCTTTGGAGGTGGAATTTGTAAAAATCACAGATTCAGATCAGAAGGAATTCCAGAAAAGCATTTGGATGCTTTTCTGGAATTCCTTTCGAGTGAGAGAAGTTAAGAACCTTCTCAATTTTAGCACTGAATACACACTAACTGATACTTAGTACAAAGTCCTAGTGTGTACATGTCATTATTATATTAAGAATAGCATATTCGTGTACATATAGATTAGGGTCAACGAAATAGCGGTCATAATAATTTCAAGAAACGTTAAATTGTGACCAACGTGAGGTTATTGTGCCTAGGTTTAGTCATCGACCTCAATAAAGAGGGTGGGAACCCTAACGCAATGAGAGGCGAGCTGTCGACTCGTGACTGCCCAAACAAGGCTTATATTTCGATGAAGTAACATGCAAATAGCGTGGAGTGCACCTCAAGCAATACTACGCTCTAAATGTCACACGGATTAACTCATTGATTAGCAACACTTTATGGTAGGTACTAGTTATTACATTAACTTTGTAGTTGAGTTCGCCATTTTGAAGTGACTTAACGCACGTGCAAAGCTGCAAGCACATTGAAATTGATCGTACAGAAAAATTATTGAAGGTATACTAACAGCTATATAAATCTCACCACATAAACAATATTTCTGTTAGATGAAAAAATGTTGAAGAGTTGTGTGAACCGTCATACCAATTCAGTTCTTCGACATTTTTATCATTCGATTAAATTGTGAAGGTAATTAATTAACTGAAGAGCAATCTTGTAAGAAAATCGTAACCATCTGTTAAGTTTGACTAACGGATTCTATTAGATGCTTGCATATCGCAACACATACGTTTCATACACATTCGGACGATTGAAAAGTGCCCCATAAAGTAATTTGAAACGAAGGCACTATTAGGAATCAATGGGTTCCAATTATGTCGTATACTGCATGCAAAATTGATTTATTTCATCTCTTACTCGATCGTGATTTGTGACCTTCATGAATGAGCCTTGGTTTTTGCCTCTTTTAGTCGCATCAGTTGTTCACGTTTCTGAGGGTTATCCGAGGTCTGCGTTTAAAAGCGATCTTTAATCCGCAACTAGGTATCTGTTTTTGCAATGAGATCATCCGGTGGTAAAGTGATTCATATGATGCAGTTTAAGATGGTACCGAACAAACTGGAGAGGGTATGGCAGGTATGTCTAACCCTATTAAGTAGTTTCCTATCCAATTGAAAATTATGTATATAACTAGCCGATGCCCGCGACTTCGTCCGCGTGGATTAACTTTTTTTGATTCCCGCGGGAACTCCTTAATTTTCCGGCATAAAAAGTAGTATCTATCTCCTTCCCCGGGATACAACCTATCCCTCTACCAAATTTCATCAAAATCGGTTGAACAGGTGGGCCTTAAAAGCGAAGCAGTCAGACACTTTCGCATTTATAATATTAGTATGGATAATGTTGTATTCAAATTCAAATATTTTAATGGTACGTAGGCCAGGCATCCACCAGTTCGGGGAGTAGGTAACTACCTACCTACTCTACTAGAAAAAGCATGAAACTCAGCAACTTATTTTTATTGTATTTAAGAACAAATGATTACCTACTTAAATTATGTCTGAACTCGTAAATTTAATAAGCTAAAATCCGTAGGAAGAAATAACGCAAGTTAACTTGGTATATAAGGAAGGCAATTTATGTCAGAAACTAAGATGTATCCGAGGTCAACAAGTATTGTAGTTGTAGTGACGCCACTGGTCGGCCTGAGTAGATATTATGTCGCCGTCAAATCGTAAAATCCACCATATTACAAAACAGCGCAGTTTTGTAATCTGGGGGCTCGTCAGTGGTAAAATCCTTACTAATATCGCGACTTCGTCCGCGTGGATTGAGGCTTTTTGGTTCCCGCGGGATCTCCTCAATTTTCCGGAATAAAAAGTAGCCTATGTGTTATTCCAGATTATAATCTATCTCTGTGTGTTTCATCCAGATCCGTTGAGCCGTTCTTGCGTGAAAGAGTAACAAACATCCATACATACAAACTTTCGCGTTTATAATATTAGTAATAAGGATAAGGAAGTAAGGATAAAGATAGCGTTACGTTTTAATATAAGCTTTTATTTATACTTTGTCTAGTTTTTGTAAATATACAAGAAGCGTATAAATAATAAATGTTAATAAAACATCTAACATTACAGCGTCTGAGACAACAAAGGTGCTCATAGTGTGTACAGTCGTTACGAAACCACTTGCTACATCGGCTACATAGTACATGAAATGTTTAGTTTACAACGTGAGTTTACGCGTCAGTCGTTGACCTAATGTGAGAGATAAAGCTATATTGCAATCTTTAAGCTAAATTAAATAACCGAACTAATAATTGTACTGCTATCCCTTTCATAATGCTCCCTGCGGAAAAGGACAGCACTCGATTTTGACGACCTCTGTGGCGCAGTATTGAGCGCTGTTGTCTTAATGTGCGGAGGTCTTGTGTTCGATCCCCGCCAGGGTCAATTTGGGAATTTATAATTTCTGAATTTAGCCTGGTCTGGCCTGGTGAGAGTCTTCGGCCGTGGCTAGTTACCACCCTACCGGCAAAGACGTGCAGCCAAGCGATTTAGCGTTCCGGTACGATGCCGTGTAGAAACCGAATAGGGGTATGGGTTTAATATAACTGCCATGCTAGGGGCATGGACAGGTTAGCCCGCTACCATCTTAGACTGCATCATCACTTACCATCAGGTGAGATCGCAGTCAAGGACTAACTTGTACTGGATAAAAAAAAAAGATTTATAATTTAGTTTAGAGGTAGCCTATTACCGAATATAAGCCACATTTTGGGCACTATAACACTGTTTCTTTAAATTTTAATTGGTGCCATTGGTGTAATTTTTCCAAAAACCGTCCATATAAAAATATGAGTTCTCGTCAACGCTGCTTGCAAGTCTTTAACTTGAAAATGTAATAGACGAATTCACAGACGTATATTCAGCCAAAAATGACAATAAATAATTACCTAATTGTGTGATCATTGCCAAGTTTCGTAACTTTGCTTTAAAAGTATACGAAGGTACCACCTAGGCATAGAAAGAAAAGTTATAATTTAAACTAATTAAAACTAAACTAGTTATAATTTAAGAAATATGTAGCAGAAAAAAAATGTTTTAATACAATTTCACAACAAAGCACAGAAATCAAACTGTAAGTTGTAGCACACATCTAATGTAGTAGGTACATATTTATCTACCTAAAATAATCAAATTATAATTAATTCAACGCTTAGTGAATGTAGTTTCTGAAAGTGATATTTTAATTTCTAAAATCAGAATAGGTTTAAATATTAACAAGTCTAACTTTTACGTCGGTGAGCATCGTTGTTGTTTTAAGTTACTTTCGCAATCTTCAATTCTTTATCTATCAATTTTATTTTTAAACATCGGAAAACTCTTGGGTCTGCCCCAAGAGTTTCCCGATGTTAAAAAGTACATTATATTACAAGTACCTACATTATAAAAAATTCGATACGTAACATTTTTAAGGCTTATAAAAACATCATTACGCTAATAAAGTTTCCCGCTTAACCACTTTCTCGTCATCATGGGAAAACAGCATTCGAATGTTCACCCGTGTTTACCGCCTAGATGAGAACTTTCTCTGACTCCACGGTGGTAGCTCGCTAAAGCTGATTGCAGATTACAGCTGCAGCGCTCCACCTTATAGAGCCGCATGTGCCATATAAAATAATATTTTCAGTCGTATCGTCTCTACGGAATAGGTTTCTTGAAACTGAATTTTCAGACTACGGTCTTGTGCCACTTGTATTCAGCAGACAGCTGCTTTCTGCGACTGTTTGATGTCCTCTGTCCACCTAGAGTTGGTTTACATCATCTATATTACCTCATTCTATATTAGCACGTTGGAATTTGTAGTCTCATCGAACGATATATTTTACCATTGAAAATGGGCATAAACATAGATTTAAAATACCTGAGGACAGAAAACATTTATAGCCGAATTTAGTTGGTGGCTTGGTGCGTGCTGAAATCCAGCTGATGTGCGTTATGCAAGCGCTTTAAATAGCACTTGTACTGCGGGTAAAAAATGCCGCACGATTGGCGCGTGCGGCATTTGCGGTTCACATTTACTGTGCGATCCACTTTTCTTTGTTGTCAATATAACTGACACTTAAGTTGCTTTGTTCAATTTTCTACAATATAATTAAGTACCTAACTGTTGCAGTTAAACATCGTTTTACGATTAAAGTTTCTTTTTAATTATATAGAGCAATATTTACTTTTTCACTTTCTATGAAAGATACCAGCTTCAAATATTCATTTATTTCATTATCTTGCACTTTCCAACAGTTTTCCAACAGTGAAACGTCTAGGACAGGAAAAGACACAGGTACTATGTAAGAACAATGGAGTGAGAGAGACATTTTCTTTTTACTACCTTCGCTAAAATAATAAAAAAAAGTAGTCTTGCACATAATAATTTTTTAAACCCATATTTTGTATTTTTTTAACGTATTTATTGCCTAGCTCAGTGACCATTATGAAATTTCGTATTTGACAGGATTCTCAAGTTCGGACGTGCTCAACGACCACTATTCATAAATTATACTTTAAAAAACTTGATTTCTGTTGTGATGGCCTAGACTTGTGCGTTTAGCATGCGCTAATGCGGTAGATTGTAGAATAATAGTAGATTGTTACACAAGGGACGTAAGTAAGCTATTACAGAACAAGATCCAATTTGGCGCCAGTGCGAGCGCAGCTCGCATAGGGCGCTAATGGATCGCGTGCACCCGAGATATTTAGTCACACGAGCGAGCGCAGCGAGCGAGGGTGAATATAGTTCGAGGGTGTAATAGCTACTTGCAACCGAGGTAAGCATTCTACTTTATATCATTCTTGCGAGGTAAATAAAACATTGGTAATGCAAAATGAAATTTTAATTAGAATAATTAGCAAATTTAGAGAAAAAATGGAAAAAAATGGTTTTTTTTTCGTAAATAGTTTTCCATTTTTTTTTTACGGCTCTGAGTTCCAAGGAGTTTTGCATAGTTTGAAATGTATGGAAATTAAATGCCGCCATGTTCAGTGTTTTTTTTTTCAGTAAAAAGTTTTCTTACCATTTTATAAGAAAAGAGATTGTTTACCAAGGAGTTTTGCATAGCTTGAACTGTAATGTGAACATTACAATTCAAGCATAGTGCGACGTAATGTTGCCTTGAATTGCAAACACCAACTTACAAAGAGACTTTCCACCATAGTAATCCCTAGTTACTGAGCAAGTATGATATAAAAGGATATTAAATTATCCGTTTTCTCATGAGTACCAGTATTAGACAGAAATTAATTAAACCCCATCACCTCGAAGATAAAAAAAAATATGAATAGGAATACTCTCATCTAAATCATCTTAAAACGTGATCTCAAGTCTCAACCCATCGCGGTGGCCACAATTGGAACTAATTTGTATGCCTGTTTAGTGTTTGTTTTTATTTTATTTTGACGCTGACGCTGTCACCCGGTTCAGATAAGATTGTTAGGACTATACTATACCTACCTACCGTAGCTCCAATGTTACGTTCAAAATTCAAAATTCAAAATGTTTTTTATTCAAATAAGCTTTTACAAGCGCTTTTGAATCGTTATAATGTGAATCTACCGCTGGTTCGGAATACCATTCCTACCGAGAAGAGCCAGCAAGAAACTCGGTGGTTGCTCTTTTCCATCAAAACTTACAATCATCATAATGATACAAGTAACTGCAGTCCCACGCATAGCTGGAGCTAATCAAATCCACGCTGTTTTTTTTATCATTTACGTAATCTTCGATTGTATAGTAAGCTTTTTTCACGAGCATACAATATTCAATACACGCCAAGACTGGCAGACAGAGGCAGCCCCATTTCCGACGGTGGCACCCGTTCACGAGCATGACGCATGATCCAGCCATTGCTTCGCTCAACCATATTTGAGGGAACGTAACAACCCGCACCACACGACACCACCACAGAAACGTTAAAGAGAGTGTGACATACCCGACTACCCATATCAAGGCATAGAATTGAATACTGTTTAAGGGTGCAAATCGCCACCTATCGGCAATAATAATATTAAAGTTTGTATGTGTGTATGTTTGTTACTCCTTCACGCGGCAACTACTGAACCGATTTGGCTGAAATTTGGAATGGATGCAGATGCGTTGTCTAACAACATTAAGTATAATATATCCACATACTTATTCGAGTCAACATAATAATTATTTATATATTCCTTTATACGCTACCGTAATTTTTGTCTTACTTTGCAAGTCAAAAATAGTTTGGTTAATTTTTTATGATCATTTTTTGAACAATTCATGCACAACATACCTACCTACTTAATAAAAACATGTTAAACTTCCTTTCAGCAAATTTATGAGAATTTTTGAATAGCATCACTAACTGCCTGCCTTTATTAACTTTTTGCTTGGTGGGAGGCTTCGGCAGTGGCTAGTTACCACCCACAGATCAGAGTTCTCTTATACCACCCTACCGGCAAAGACGTGCCGCCAAGCGATTTAGCATTCCGGTAAGATGCCTTGTAGAAACCGAATAGGGGTATGGGTTTAATATAACTGCCATGCCCCTAACAGGTTAGCCCGCTACCATCTTAGACTGGTCCTTCTCATCACTTACCATCAGGTGAGATCGCAGTGAAGGGCTAACTTGTAGTGGATAAAAAAAAAATGCGTCGTGTATCGTATGTTTGAGTTTGTTTCTTCACGTTATGAGGCCAAGGCTTATCTGCGTCGATTGGTTATCTTACTTATTAGTAAAACTTGTACCTCAATCATGACACTGTACATGGGAAAATCGACTGTTCAATAATCATACAATGGTCAATGACTCACTCACTGTTAGTACATGCATTAGGTATTTATTAGCAAATTCTCCTACATTTAATTAATAAACTAAGTATATGCTATTTGTAACGTGCGTGGGTACATTGCAGATAGCGCCAAATTATTTCATGACATTTTATTAAAACAATTACCTAATGTTACCCAGCTTTGGTTCAGGTCTACTTACAAAAAAAATTATACGAAGTTATAATACCTACTGTTGACTAATTATTATCAACGTTGACCCAATTCAGTGATTGGATGCTTCGGAGAGCACGCTAAATCGTCAGTTGGTTATCACTAACGTCTAAGTTAGATAATACATTTCCTAGGTTTCCTCTTAGTCAAATCATATGTGGAAGTATTTGGGAACTACTACCCCCATTACTACACACCCACGTTATGTATTTAATGGAAATAGCTAGGTATTTGACAACCAGTTAAATCAGCCACTTTTTTTCAAACGTCAAAACGCGTGCTTATTGTAGAGTTTGTATGAAATTTTGAATTGTGACGTCATTAAAAAGTTCGACGGACTTTTTGTACTTTAATCGATAGTTTTAAATGGTTATTCAACATAAAACTAACGGGAGTCGTGTATATTACGACTTTTGGGAGAGCCTATTATTAATAATCACTAAAAAATAATTTATTTGAGTAGTAGTCAAATACCCAATTGGTCACAAGTTCACAACTCACAACCCTCAAAGGCGAATATGATGCAGAAAGAGATCATGTTTGATGTTATCAATAAGTAACGTTTATCAATAACTAGCTGATGCCCGCGACTTCATCGGCGTGGATTGAGGTTTTTCGGTTCCCGCGGGATCGATTTAATTTTCCGGGATAAAAAGTAGCCAGCTATTCCAGACTATAATCTATCTATGTGCCAAATTTCATCCAGATCCGTTGAGCTCATCAAACTACCAACCAACTCGAGTATCTAGGTATAATATTAAGTATAGATATAGATAACGGTATGTCGATAACTATAAAATGTGCTACTGCACTGTTGACTAGTTCTGCGACCGTGACACACATACCACCTGAGACCAACGAAAACTATACCAAATGTGTCAGTGATACCTACTGATGACGAAACAGTAGCTCGGTTTTTGTAACATGAGAATCTTTATGACCCTAAATAAGTTAGACGTTTTTATTACCAACCGATAAAATCAGTTGATGTGAAAAATATTATGTTAATCCTTTAATCATGAAGACAAAAGGTTCATGAATATTTATAATAATAAAATAAAACATATAAAATTAAATATACTTACATGTTTAATAAAAATAAGTAGTATAAAGTATTGTATTGCATAAAAAAACATAATCATACTAATATTATAAATGCGAAAATGTGTTTGTTTGTTGGTTTATTGGTTTGTTGGTTTGTCCTTCAATCAGGCCGCAATGGAGCAACGGATCGACGTGATTTTTGGCATGGGTATAGTTGAGGACCTGGAGAGTGACCTAGGCTACTTTTTATCCTGGAAAATTAAGAAGTTCCCGAGGGAATCAAAAAAACTTAAATCACGCGGACGTAGTCGCGGGCATCAGCTAGTAATATTATAAATGTGAAAGTGTGTTTGTTGGTTGGTTTGTCCTTCAATTACGCCGCAACGGAGCAACGGATCGACGTGATTTCTGGCATGGGTATAGTTGAGGACCCGGAGAGTGACATGGGCTACTTTGTATCCCGAAAAAATTAATGAATAAAAAAAGCGGGAGTAAAAAAAACATAAACCGCGCGGACGAAGTCGCGGGCATCAGCTAGTGACAAATAAATATCTATAAATCTAAAAACCTAATTCTATATCTCGGTAGATTAAAAGGTGGATGCATGACTGTGCGATCGCTAGTTAAAAAATCCGACCCGTTGGTCTAATTTCGTACCTTCTCTTATAAGTTTTACTAAGCTAATAAGGCTCACGTTTTGCTCTTAATCAAGGTGTATATTAGTTCTGTTTGATGGCAGAAATGATTTTAAATTTATCTGACAACCCTATTTGAGTCCTCCTGTGATGAAACAGCCCTGCATCATGTACCTATATAATTTTTTTGACCCATGATCTTATTATAAGCACTATGACTATGAGCCATTATTGTCCGTTTCAGCGGCTAGGCTTGAGTTGCAACATATTTTAAAGTCACTCATGAAATGAAAAACTAGTATGTTTTAATCCATACTTCCATACTAATATTATAAATGCGAAAGTGTGTCTGTCTGTCTGTCTGCTACGCTTTCACGGCCCATCTGTTCAACCGATTTTGATGAAATTTGGTACAGAGGTAGATTGTATCCCGGGGAAGGACATAGGCTACTTTTTATCCCGGAAAATTAAATAGTTCCCGCGGGAATCAAAAATCTTAATCAACGCAGACGAAGTCGCGGGAATCATCTAGTACTTAATAATATTGAGAATAAAAATTATTATATTGTCTCTTAGTAGATCACCAAATTCCAATTAGTAATGAGTGTAATAGCCCGAGATCCCGCTGCAGGATTGTTACTTGAATCGAGTACCTACGTGATCAAAAACGAATTGTTATGTATACCTAAATATATTATATTTGTTAGCTTGCGTTTAGCGCGAGACAAAGTACAAGTGGTGCCATCTAGGTGGCACAAAGTAAACTAAATTACTTAGACGCAAACAATTATTTTAATTAAAAATACTAGCGGCCACTTTTTGATTGGCAACCTGGCAAATATTTATTCCCCCATTTATAATTATACATAACAATTAGTTTTTGATCACGTACTCGATTCATGTAACAATCCTGCAGCGGGTTCTCGGGCTATAATTTTTATGTCAATAATTTAAATTCTCTAATGATATTATAGTAAAGTCGTTTATTCTATTGCGTGTTTAGGCCCAATGCGACATTGAATTTAAAATTTAAATATATTTATAGGTACAGGTACCTGTGATACTTTATGTTAAGTAGATTTCCTAATAATCATAATAATTATTTAGGTACGTAGGTACTTAAGAACTATTTTTATTATATACCAGTACAAATGAGCGTTATATATTATTAATATAAAATAGATATTATGAATAAAGTTTCCTCAATTAATTAAAATTATTGATCTTTGTAAAATTATCTCTCATGATCTTGTGGTATGTGCATATAAAACATTATAAAAGTTCATGTTGTTTAATATTATGTAATATTTCGTCTAGAACCTTTGAGTGTCATGAATATTAAAGTCGTTTAAAATACATTATACATTCCTGAATGAGCGGAACTTATTTAAAGCCGTGGACACTTCGAAATAGGTTTAGTCTCCGTAGGTCGGTGAAGCAATCAGTCAATAGTTAGTGATATAGTTTGTGTATATTTTATGAATAATAAGAGTGCAATATGAGTGAAATGAATGGGACTAAACCTAAAAATAAGAAAAAGAGAAACCGCAAGCAATCAGACGTGATGTGTTGGAATTGTTTCACATCAGAAGATGGTGACAATGACATTATAGATATAGAACCTATACCTTTACCAAAAGTGCGGGAGGAACACAGGGAGAAATTAAAGGTATATTCTTTTCTAGCATCGGAGTTATCTAAGCCAAAGGCAGTATCGCTTAAGCAAAAAATATCTGAACCCTATAAGATAGGGAAAAAAATTGATGCGGAGATTTTAAAACAACAATTAAATGCACCAGACTCGAATAATACAAAGAATAATACTGTAAAAGAATCTAACAGTTTATATCGTAACACAGAATCTTGTCAAAGTATTCTAAACGAGAAAAATATTACTGAATGTGTCACCACTTATGAAAATGATGATAAAATAAAAAATAATATCAACAAAGATGAAACAAAAATCAATTTAAAGGATTTTTCTGATAAACTGCTAGAGCATCAAAATAGTACGTTATTACCACAAGAAAAAAATACGATGCAAAATGTAATGAGTGCAATATCATTTGGGCTCCCTGAAAAGGAAAAAAATGAACTTAAAGATAATGAATCAAACTTAAATAATAGTAAACAGGACATAGCTAATGGAGCTGTAGAAATGAAAAACCAGAATAACCTTCTGTCACAGGACCGTTTGTTAATTTCACCGCAGCCAAACCAACAATTACAAAATCAATGTCAGGAAAGTAATTATACCAGTGAAAAAATAGTCGACGACCAGAGACGTAGCTTTGAACAATCATCTCCGACAACTGTGTTTAAACTGGCAGAATTAGAAAAATTTACTCCGTTAAAGCCAAGCAAAGTAATACGAAATACATCCGATGAGAAAAGTATTATTGAAGATTCAAGCCAAAATAAAGAAATTTCTTCCCCCTCTAAAACACAGACAAAAGCACCAATAACTCTACCTCCCTTAAAAACAACAAGCCATGAATTGAGTATGTGTAAACCTTATAAGGAATCAAACTGTTATAGTTATAGTTTTGAAAACAAAGCTGCAAATATCACCCGAGAATTTCCAAAGATTACTCCTATAAAATTAAGAAACATATATACGGACTCGAAAATACCGGTGTTAAACAGGTCACCTGTACAAGTGCCTGATGAAACTACGATAAAAGATAATTTCATTATAAGAAGTGATAAGTATTATAAAGAAAAATCTGTTTCAACCAAAAATATAGGAGAAAAAAGTATCGGAGAAAAAGACAAACCTTTTAAAGGAGATACACATGAAAATACCTTCGAAGACAAAACTTCATTAGTACCTAAAGACCAGAACTTTACTGACGGTGATAAAATAGTACATAAAGTACAAATATTAGCATCGACCCCAAAAGAAAAATGCATAGTTGTCAACGAAACTTCGCTCAAGGGTGATATAGTTAATAGCAAACTTAATTCACCTGAAACCAAAGAAGAAATAGCAGTAAATAGTGACAAAACTGATAATGTAAGTTCTAATGGCTCCGAATCAGGATATACAGGATCTTTAGCAACAGTGCAAGAGTTTGTTATCGCTGAATCACAAGAGGAAATCAAGGAGAATGAAAATTTTAATAATCAAGTCAAGAATGCGAACAAAAATTCATCATCGTCCTTATATTCACCTTATACAGTAAAGAAACCCCCAAAACATTCGTCATCATTATCAACTGGCATTAACGATTTAGGGAAGAGACCAATTAAATCTTTGAGATGGAGTACTCTCTCTATGGTGCCAAGATCGGTCAGTTTTGAAGGTATCAGAATATTGTGATTCAGTTATGTTATAATTGCTTTCTTGCTTATTATAATTTGTGAATAGAAGAATCAATAGTGGTCTACCTAATGTCATGAATATTTTGTAGGTTCCAAGCTATGCGTCAGGTTAGACTAAATTGACTTCAATATTAGTGTACTGCGCGTCCAGTACACTAGTACTGGTGTCGTGTACGTAACAGGAAACAACCGTGCCACGCAGGATGCGATAATATTTGGATTAATTATTATTTCATTAAAACAAACATAATTTAGTTTAGTTTTATGGCAGTCGCAAACAGTCAAGTTTTTGTATTTTGTGCATAAACTATTATGACAGCAATAATTAGCTCAATGCCAGAATCGCGTTACCAATCTTTTGGAAGTAATAGTGTTAATGCTAACAATGAATCTGTATCGTCATATCAACCAGTTAATATTTACAGCGTTAATTCTAGTGTAATTGAAGAGGAAATGTCAGTTTTCGACATGATCCGTCGTTTGTGTTGTTTTTGTTGTATTTCTACACCTAATAATATTCGTGATTCGGTATTGGATGATCCTAATTCCTCGTTAGCTGGACACGTTGGACGTAGTTATACATTAAACAGAGAAGAGCATAAACCAGTAAAATGTTTAGCACCTACTGTTACGGTTACTAGAGTCATTGACAATGATTGCGTTGATAATAAAATCACAGACAATGATTCCGTTAAAACTACAACGACTTTATTGATTTCCAATGAACAAGCAGCTAGTGCCATAAGCCTTTGTAAATTGAAGGTGAAAAGACAAAATTCGTGTGATGCTTCATACGACTCAGGGAATAATAGTCGAAGCAGCACCCTTAAAACTGGTGAGAAAGTGTCATTCATTCGTGAGATTCTAACGTGTCGGGACTCATTTTTGCGTTCACTGGAATGGTGTGACAACTCCCTGACGAGGGGCAAAAAATATCGCTACATAAAACGTGATGATTGGTTAGAAATAGAAAACGGTACCCAGAAATTTATATCGATTTCATGGAGCACTCTCACTCTTGCAGAGACTCATCACCTCTTAAATAACACTGTACCTATTCTACTTGGCCTTTCTACTTCAGTGGTGGATAAGTTCTGCCGAATATAACGAACGACTTTGCACTCTGTTGAATGTTGACCACACCTAGCACCTTTACTAATAACTACCAACTCAACAAATTCGTAATGCAAAACTTTGTTAACAAAGTTTACTATCAACCATACCATTTTTAATTCTATTATGTATAATATGCTTAGTGCTTACTGACAAGAAAAATTTGTTTACAGATGAGGTGTACATGTCAGAGGCGGTGTCTCCTGGCCACGCCACATTGCCGAGACGATCAAACTCCCCCTTGCCACATGAACGTGACGTGGACCGAGACAGATTCCCGATCAACAGAAGTGGTCTGCAGGTACCTATGTTATGTCTTATTTACTTCAAATAAAGAACACATAAAGATCACATAGCGGTTGAATCAGGATCACAAATAGTTGATGGATGAACTAACTTTATGTTTGCCTTCCTTTATTATTACGCTATATTCTATAAGTTGCGGTGTAACGGTCTAATTGCAATTCATATCACAGAATTTTATAAGGGATTAAATATAACGACTTTCAAAAAATACTTTGAAACCCTGAGCTGTGGCCAAAACCTAAAATGTGGGTTAGATTAGGTTAGAACTTAGAACATCTGAATAGAATCTGAAAACGCAGAACTCTAAACTCTTGTAGACTTCGTGGTCTAGGGGAACGATTCCTACCTAAAATTTTTGTGTAGTACTTAATACATTTTAACAAAGTAATTAATACTTATACTTCATATATATTCTTTGAAACAGACTTGAAATATTTCAAAGAATAGCATCGTACAAATTGTAAATAAGTATTGTGTCTTACTTCCAACTTCCAAGTTACCAGAGTGGAAAGAACGGATAAGTTGGACGTTTTATCGGCACTTTGGCGTTAGTTTGTATAACTGTAAAGTTAGAAACAAGTATTGTTTCGGAGGCCGCGTTTGCAATTGTATTATGTTACCAGTACATTGCCATGGCGCTTGCGACATGGCCTGCGAACATTTGGGTTTGCAAAACATGCAGTGCAAATATTTAACTTTAGATAGAGAACTGATGGCAAACAAAAATTGTTTGTTCGCATGTCAGACTTAATGATCGTAATTAATGAAACTTTTATCTCTTCCATCAACTTTTAGTAAGTAAACCTACCTGTAATAATTTTAATGTCGCTGCGTTATCCCGAACGTTAGAGAAAAGCTGTTCCTTTCTGGGCCTGCTTCTAGCAAGACAGGAACATTTTCAGCACAATAAGTATTCAATACCACCGTACCTATCTAGAACTACCTACAGTATTATTTCATAACATTATGTAATAATATAAAAAACAATTTTGTATACCTCAAGTCTGCCTATGTAAATGCGTAGTTGGTATATATTAATAGTAAATAAATTATAATATCCGAATGATTAATGAAGAGGGCTTGTTTATTATAAAGCTAGATAAAGGACAATGCTATCTATACATTTTGTATATGTACCTACTTTGAAAGTTTTAAACCAGCAACAACAGACCTTGCTCAGCTCTGTGCACCGGGCACATACCAGTGTCCCGATTGTGTAAGGAAATCGTAATCGTAATCGTTTCTCAAACGGATAATTCGACCTTTTTAAGGAATTCATAGATGGCTGCACGCCAAAAAGCATGTATGATCTCCTTATACAGTTCGAGTAATACGTTTAAAACTGTCAAATTATTACAATTTGCTTAGACAATTATTGGGCCTCTGATCGCTGTCAAATTTATAAACTCACTAGTGACAAGACACGTAGTCGTAATTCCTAATTCCATGGACAAGACGATGCCTGCGATTTCGTCCGCGTGGACTCGTGGTTTCGTTCGACGCGTGGTTTTTGATCGCCGCAACCCGCAACTCTTTAATTTTCTGGAATGAAATGTAGCCTATGTTTTAATTCAGGTTATCTCAATTCCAAATTTCAGCCAAATCGGTTCAGTCGTTGTTATGATATGAGGGATGTTGAGTTCACAATTTGCGGTTAGTTTAAGAAATGCTGCAACATAATTCCCCTATGCTGCAGATTCGAGTGGGCAGACTCAATAAAATGTTGTATTCAATGCCATATGTGGTTTTCTGACCCGTTTCACATGCACGAATGCCGCCAATACTTGAGGTGAAATCGTATAAAGTGATTTTATCGGCCTAGTATTTGTCCAATACTATTAAGTATTAACTTATAGAAAGAACCGACTATAGGTAATATCCAGAAATCCAAAGTAGAATGCGCAAAATGTCCCAAGTGTTGTAGCACTTTGTGTGATATATCATTGGATAGATATCAGACCGTGGGTTCTGGGGTTACTACCATCGCTTAAAGCAGTATTATTTCAAAATATCAGTTTTAAGTCACGGACCTTGACGTCCCTAAAATAAGGATTATATTTCTAAAACACGAACTTCAACAATGTTAAAATAATACGGCTTTGAATTAATATTAATTAATTAACTATAGGCTTTGTATCCCGGAAACTCAAAAAATTGTCACTGGATTTTCAGAAAAACTAAATCCACGCAGACGAATACAACTGTATTTTTAGCTTTATTTATAATACATAATAATAAACTTATCTTCATACAAAATAATTCGCCTTTAAAATAGTGTTTGTAAAGAACCCTATATTATATTCAAACTTCAAGGTAAAGGTCTGCCATATTTGTTATCGGGCAGGCAAAACAAGGACATTCTCAAAGTCATAACAAGGAACTTGCATAAATACTTACTTACGTAGGTACGGAAATTGAAGTATTATTAGATACTAGATAATGCCCGCGACTTCGCCCGCGTGGATTAGGGTTTTTGATTATGTTAATCACATAAGTCCATCTCGTTTTAACTCTAAGTAAAGTCTGAGCTAAGTCAAAGTACGTTCTATAGTCTATCTCAGCATGAGTAAGTATTAGTAGGTTCTTTTTTCAGGTCCATGTAGGTAAATGTTCGATAAATATCCAAAGTATGTTTTATTTATAAAAATAAAAGTCGGTTCCGTCCCAAAACTAGTTTTTAGTGCCCGTCAACATATTTGTTTTACGCTTAAAGGTCAACCAAAAATAGATAAAGTATACCTATATCTCTTAAACGTATAATATTAATCTATTGAATAATATAGTACTAGTACAGCACCTTTTCGTGTTAATTTTTTGGATAATTTAATTGCAATAAACCAATTTAATAATATTTTATTAGGTAGGTTAGTATAGCTAATGTGTAGTCGTGAGGTTGTAGCATATACCCATCTAATCTAAACTATTGATTAATTAACCAGTGTTATATACATCATATACCTACATAACTTGTTTTATAAACTGTAAGTGGCAATTTATATGATTAAAATAATACGATATCGGCGTGCTCAGTAGGTGGATAAGGACGTAAATTTTTGTACCTTAACATACTGGGAGGCATAACACACAATAACACAATAACGTCATGGAATATATTAAGGTGATTACACTCAGGCATCTCATGATCATGAGTGGTGCATTATGCTGAGGTGATTTATCAAGTAAAAATATAATGTTGAGGTACTGAATTTATTTATATTTACGAAAATTAAATAAACTTCAATACAATTTATACAAATAGGCAAAAATTAACACAAATTAAGAAAAAAATGCTTCTAAACATGAAATCGTCATCTTGATTAATCATAGTCATACAATTATTGAATTTAACAATAATTATGAAAAAAAGGCTTCTAAACATGAAATCGTCATCTTGATTATCATAGTCATACAATTATTGAATTTAACAATAATTATGAAAAAAAAGGCTTCTAACTTAGAATGAAATCGTCATCTTGATTAATCATAGTCATACAATTATTGAATTTAACAATAATTATGAAAAAAAAGGCTTCTAAACATGAAATCGTCATCTTGATTAATCATAGTCATACAATTATTGAATTTAACAATAATTATGAAAAAAAGGCTTCTAAACATGAAATCGTCATCTTGATTAATCATAGTCATACAATTATTGAATTTAACAATAAGGGGTCATCCATTAAGTACGTCACACGTTAAGAGGGGGTAGGGGGTCGACGAAGTGTGACATTGTGTGGGTCATAAGTTTCGTGACGTCACATTTCAAAATCTTAGTACCTATTAAAATGTCAAATTTGAACTATTACCGAAAAACTTTTGTGTGGTAAATTGTTTAAACGAACAGTAAATGAATAAGTAGGTTGTTAGTTGTTACTTGTTATAAACAAAATTGGTTTTAAACGCCCACTACTAAGATTGCCAACAGTTCCGAGTTTTCTGGACTGTCTCGAAATTAGTAAGTAGCCCAATTTTTCGAGATTACCTCTAATGAACTAATTAAGTACCTAATAGAAGTAAATTCGTAGTAAGTCTTCGAGTAGTTGAATAGGTAGGTGTATTAAAAAAGTTTCAACTCAAAGTTTAATTTTATGAAAAAGAAGTTGCAAATTGGTCCGGAAATCTCGGAGAAATCGGTAGGTGGGTGCAGGTTTTTCTAGACAAGCGCGCTCTACCTTTCTGCATCACTACTTCCCGCAAGTCTGATCGTAGCCAAGCGCTAGTCTATAAATTAAAAAAAAAGGAAGGTAGAAAGGAAAGGAAAGAAAGGAAGGTACAAAAAAGGGACCTCTTCCTTTTTGAAAGTCGGATAAAAAGGGTCTATTCAGATTACAGACTCACAGACGGATAACAAGGTGATCATAACAATATATCAGGTTTCCTTCAGGGTTAATTCAGTGTTTTTGAGTTAAAAAACCACTGAAATGCATCGTTCTTATATTCTCACTAAACCTTTTAATCCTCTTATCGATAACTAGCTGATGCCCGCGACTTCGTCCGCGTGGAATAAGTTGTTTTAATTCCCACCTGAACTCCTCAATATTCCGGGATAAAATCCTATGTCACTCTCCAGGTCCTCAACTATAGGGGAGGTCAGCAGATAAAAGATAAACGTGGATCTGTTAAGTCTATCGCACTTAAATGTAGGTAATATGATAATATCACTCGCACTACTCTAAGAAGACACATTGCGACAGGATCTGCGAAAAAGAAACTTGGGAGATACCTATAAAGAAGTTTTTACTCCACAGCAAGAAGAAGAAAAGAATAACAAAAGGCTGTGTTAAGTTCCTAAAGCTTTAAAAAACAGTTTGATGACTGAGATGTTTAAAATATAGGTACTATACCTACTTACCTACTACTTAGATAAGGTTAAAGAAATTGTAAGACCATAATATGATTAAAATAATGAGAATACCTACTAGTTTTTAGTTAGTGGAAACTCAGACTGAGAATAAAATGTTATTGTTAATGTAAGAGCAGTATTTGTTGATTTTTAAAAATATTCAAATGTTAATAAAAACTAAACCTGTGTTAAAGTTCCTAAAAAAATTCCTTTAAAAATAATGATAATTACTCAAAACTGTATCTGGTTAAATTTAAAATTAAGTATTTAGAAACTGAGAACTAGAAATTGAGTATAAGACGGGTAAAATTAATACTAAGTAAATGTTTCTTTAATATTTAATGTTCTTTTATATTTTTTGGACATTTTTAAATCCGTCAAGCATGTTAAATTTAAAAAAAAAAACAATTATACGCAGTAACGTTGGGGCTGGCCACGTTGCCCTTGGCCCCCTGGCCGCTTTAGGCGGCCGCTCGGGCAAAGCGGTTTTTTTACAACTTGGCGTAATTTAGACATCATATGCTTATTATTTCAATTTCGAGACCTTAAATTTCACAAATCATAAATTTAATAAATTTCTTTCCCATCAGTATAAAATTCTTGTGGAAAATCAATCGTTTGATAGGTTTTTTCTTTACTCAAAGTTAAGGTGGCCGCTTTGAGCTGACCTCCCCTATATACCTACCCATGCAAAAAATCACGTCGATCCGTTGCTCTGTTGCGGCGTGATTGAAGGACAAACCAACAAGCAAACCTTCGCATTTATAATATTAGTATGATTTACTCGTTAGCGTAACAACCGCGTACAGTTTTCTATGCACACATTAACACAGTTGCGAATGTTGTCATTGAATTACGATGGCATGTGTGTCGTGTGGCAGGAGATAATAGTCGTAAACAAAAAACAGTTCAGTTTCATGACATGAGCGCACTGTTTCGACACAATATACTCTTACAATAGGCTTACAGTCCATATAGTCTGTAGGTAATAGCTAATAGGTACGTGTTTACTTGAATTCTTCGCTGTGCAATTTCTATCTGTTCTTTTGTGTAAATTGTCATCATGTTTAATAATTAATTAATTGTTATTTTTTTTGTCGATATTTTAGACACGTTTGGTGCCTAGCCTATGGTTATCGTCTTGCACTATCTGCCCCCCGATTGTGTAAGGAAATCTTAATCTTAATCGTTTGTCAAACGCATAACTCGACCTGTTTTTGTACTTCATAGAAGCCTGTACGTCAAAAAGCATGTATGAACTCCTTAAACAGTTCGACTAATGCGATATAAGCTGTCAAATGATTACGATTTGCTTAGACAATTGGGCCTCTGGTGCAGTCGCAATCGCCCGGTATTCTATATCGAACGATTGATATGGCTCTAATGCCCATTTCACATGGGGGCAGAACTGTACCTACTACTTACTAATTACATGTGAACGCGCGTTCACGTGGTAGTACTAAACTGCCTCGCTGCTGCCCTCGTGTAAAACGGGCATAACAGAGGAATGGCGATCAGATATTATGGCCAGTAGATTTAGTTCGTCCGGACCATATTCGTTCGTCTCCAAGGTTGTCCGTAGGACTTAATATGGTCGATTTGGTGCCGACTTAGTAGATACCACAGTTTTCATTGGCAACATAAAATATTTAACTTGCCGTGTGGGTTGTTAGTTTGAATAGCATTTCTACCAACTTAAACCCAATCTTCTATTGATGTTGTTGATGTTGAATTAGAAGATCTTGTTATTGTAATTTTTTTAAAGAGGAGGTATTTTGAGTTAAAGGAATTTTTCGTATTTTTCAGGCGCGATCAGAGTCCATGGCATCCGTATATTCGGGAGCCGGGGAAGGCTTACGCGGCAGCGTGACAGTGAGGGGCGAGGTCCAGTTCTCGCTGTTATACAACTACAGACTTGGAGCTTTGGAAGTGGGCGTCAAACGGTGTCGAGATCTGGCGCCGGTCGACGTCAAGAGAAATCGTTCTGATCCTTATGTCAAGGTAGGTGGAACTTCGCGAGATGGACCAGTCGACGTAAGTAGACTTCCTGGTCTGTTTAAGAGGCTGAAGATATCTAAATCCATATATCTATCTACGTATATTTATCTCGATCTCTGCGTCGTATTTCTCATTACTGAGGGTCGTGACCCCTTTCCATTAATCAAATGCGGTGGGTTCCCATGTCCTTCCGCAATCCGCATACAGTTCGGCTAAGAGTATTTAAACTCATGGTTTTTGTAACGATTATTATCAGATGTTAGTGATAATAACCGGGACCGACGGCTTAACGTGCTCTCTGAGGCACGGAGGAAACGAAAAGGCCAAATTTCAAATTCGGTCACCCATCCAGTTACCGATTTGGGTCAACGTTGCTTAACAATCGCAATCGACTGATATGCGTTGTCACAACTAGTCCACTCGTCCCTCGTCGTATATTTATCTACGTATATCTAAATCTATAAAATATCTATCTAAGTATCTACGTATATTTATTTCAATTGTTCAAAAACTGTTTCCAGGTGTACTTGTTGCCAGACAAGTCCAAGGCCGGCAAACGCAAGACAAAGGTGAAGAAGAACACCCTGAACCCAGTATTCGAGGAGACGCTGAGCTTCGTGCAGCCGCTGGCCTCGCTGTCCGCGCGGACACTGTGGCTGAGCGCGTGGCACGCCGACATGTTCGGCAGGAACGACTTCCTGGGTGAAGTGACACTGCCGCTGGCCGACGTCGTGTTCGACGACCCCGCGCCCATGTGGTACAAGCTTCACGAGCGGGTAACTAACTATACGACAGCTCACTGGTGTGCCAATGCTAGCGCGAGGTGTATACTCATCAATATGAAGGAACTAGAAATTTAATTTGCTATATTATAGGAAATTAGGGAACCGCAACAGTAGGGAAATATATGTGGTACAGTGTATCTTACACTTGCAGCTTGCAATATTCACCACACCACATAAATCATAATTCAGGAGATGTTGCCTCGACAATTATGCACGATTCAACACCTAAAGATGCTCCGATGTCGGAGTGAAACGTACGTTGAGAATAATTGGGAAGATTTATGTGGTGTGGTGAATATTGCAAGCTGCAAGTGCAAGATACACTGTAGGTTTGCCTACTGTTGCGGATTATAGCAAATCAAATTTCTAGATCCTTCATAATAATGGACTTCCACAAAGTAATGCCTGCTTAGTGCTTCTATCCAATATGTATACTCATCAGTTTGTGTGCCCGCAGACGGAACAGTTCGACGAGCAGCAAGGCTCGCGCGGGGACCTCATCATCGGGCTGAAGTTCGAGCTGGCGGACGCGGCGCGCGGCAAGGGCACGCTGCACGTGCTAGTGAAGGAGGCCAAGAACCTCGTCGCCACCAAGCCCAACGGCCTCGCTGATGTCTTCTGCAAAAGGTTCGTTACATGCAAACAATAATTATTATTGGAAGATACGTAATCTGTTACGTTGCGTCAACAAAAAAATGGGCTGGTACCTACTGCGAGTACCACACTCACATATTGAAGTAACGTTGTAGGCAACCGAGAAGAGAAAGAGCGACACGAGCGATAAATAAGCAGTTTAGATCGCTCGCTGTATAATAAATGTATAAAGCAGTTCTAACTGCATTTCATGTAAAGGAAGGGACTTATAATTTATTACTCTTGCTCAGGTCCATATAGCTTTTGTCCATACAATCCTTAGCTTTTTTTAGGTTTTAAAAATCTTAGGGCCACTTTGATTTTCCGGAATAAAAAAGTAGCTTATGTAGGTTGGTAATGGTTCTAAGCTAAGTTTTTCATCAAACTTAAGTAGCGCATAGAACCATCCCAATTGAACCTGTCCCATATTTAGAGGTATAAAGATTATCAGCTCTATAATCCGGTGTAGAATATCTCATCTCAGTCATTACATGACAAATTTTTAGGGTTAATTTTGATGTGTCAGGGTTTTTTTTAATTCTTCATTTAATTTATTACAGCTATCTCCTACCTGAGCGCGGTCGTCTCGCTAAGCAGAAGACGACGGTCGTGCGCCGGTCGCTCAACCCGCGCTGGGAGCACACGTTCACGTACCGAGGCCTCACACTGCAGGAGCTAGCGACCCGCGCGCTCGAGCTCAGCTTGTGGGACCGGGACCGACTCGCTTCTAACGACTTCATGGGCGCTGTCAGACTTTCTCTGGCCACAGGTACGTGATATCTACAGGGCGTGTATTTTTTTGATTTTTTTTTGTTGAAATATTTCTAAACCGCTCTATTTTTTATGATATATAATAGTGACGTCTTCAAAGTTCGACGCACTTTTTTACTTTAGTCGATAGTTTAAAATGGTTATTCAATATAAACTAAGAAGGGGCGTGGATATTTCATATTACGACTTTTGGGGGATCCTATATTTAATAATCACTAAAAAATAATTTATTTGACTAGTAATAAAATACCCAATTATGAGCTTCCAAATACTTATTGAGCATTATTTCCTTATTTATAGGTACTTACATGGGTGCCAGTGTCAACTGGATGGACAGCGTAGGCAAAGAGATCACGCTGTGGCAAAACATGATGCAGCAACCTAACCTGTGGGTCGAGGGTTCGCTACCGTTGCGGCCGCAGCTCATCAACTGAGTCAACGCCCAACGCGCAATGGAAATGTATCCAATGCGCTTTCTTGAAGTTTTTATACAAAATATAAAAAATTGTTAACATCCACCGATGTAAAGATAGGCCTAAATTACGTTCATGAAAATGTGCTGGAGTATTGAGCTAATCCGTCTGTAGTGAAATGTATTTCTGCTTTTTTTCCGATGTTTTTTTTGCCAAAAACTTATCTAAATAACTATAACCTAAACGTCTAAAAAAAAGTTTTGGCTTTTTGGGCTTGTACCAATTAATTAATTTAAATTGTGTTTGTTTTTGTGTCTATATGGCCTATGGGCTTTATATAGATACATTGACGTGAACACCGAATTAAAAAGGGTTTTTATTTCAGAAATGGTTCACTTTCACCTTTTTATGGGGATATTTTTTGACATGTCGTATAACTTGTTGACATTTAACAATTTCAGCAAGCGCTTTTAAACTTAATGTAGATTTTTTTAATCCCCAAGAAAGAGCGGTTTATTTAACTTAGGTAACAAAAAAGACGTAAATTATTTTCAGATAATAATTATTTGCAGTAGGGACTGCAAAATATTCTTAAAGGTAAAATATACTTACCTAGTATAATATGATTTCATATTATTAAATAGTTATATAATATGGAATCATATTAATAATTATACGTTCTTAATTTCTTATAATATGTCATTCTATCTGTAACATCATGTGCCAATCATATTGTGTATAATTTTATTCAAGTTTCTACAGTTTTGTAAATTGAATAAAATGTACCTATCTATCTCTCTCTAGTATTTAAAGTTTTTAGTATTTTTTTCTATACTCTTGTCTTTTACATTCCAACATATTGTGATGTATTATTAAGACTTATCTAATGACAATAATATCCATTTATAAACTGCCTATTAGGTAAGACATATAAAGTTTAAATATTATTTTTAATTAGTTTCGCATTTAAATTAGAATTAAGTATAATAATGTACAAATTTAAGTTCGTATGAGTCTGAATTGTGCTCATACATATTGTGATTTATTTACTGATAAACTTGTTAGCAATTATAAAACTACCTAATTGCGCATTAAAAACAATAATTCATGGTATCCTGTTATACCTACCTATTACATCGAAAATTACGGAACGTCCGCGTCCATACTTACTTATAATATTTTTAAAAATATAAGTAAGTATATTTTTAAATGTTAAGTACGAATTTAAGATTAACTACTTAAATATTGTAAACTTAGGTACGTTAAGTATATTAAATATATTAATATGAATAAATATTTTGTAATAATTTTTTATATAATACCTAAAGTATGTTGTAACTAAGTAAAATAAAAAATAATGCATATTATTGTAAGTGAAAATCGAAACGGATTTTGAATAAATAATTTTTAAAGAGTTGAATGGTCTTGGTTTTATTTTTAAAAATTTATGACGCAAGGTTTATATTTCATTAAAGTTGGTGAGTAGGTAAAGCCAGGTTCGGTTGATTTGATTTTTGATTTTTGGAGGGGTAGGTATATATTATAGGAGATAGCTGTACTTTTGGTAACTATCGCCAGAAAGGCTGATTCAGTATTAGGTGGATGCTACGTTCTCCACTGATGACGATAGTGAAGGTCAGATTCCCACCAGTGGAGAGCCTAGGACCCACCAAATACGAAATCAGCCTTTCTAGCGATAGTTACCAAAGGTGCAGTTATCTCTTAGTCTAAGAAGAGCAATTTTGAGAGGCGCACCCGTACCTACAGTTGCAGTCAGTAACAGCGCGCCCGTCTTTGGTTAGGTATATAGGACCTAATCAAAGGTGCTTGTGGCGCGTGCCGTGGCGCATATACCTATAGTTATGCATTCGCGGCGCGTTCACCAAATGTGTATGTACACCATATTATGTATCTCCTCATATCTAACGACGCACCCCGACGACGACGATGAAGGATTTACTATGAAATAAATTACTAGGTACTTAATTACATACTAAATATATTAATAATAATAATTTATTAATTTATTACCTAATATAGGTACCTAATAAGTAGGTAAGTAAATGCGAAAGTTTGGATGGATGAATGCTATGGCTATGTTTGTTAGTCAATCACGCCAGAACAGCTGAACAAATCTGGATGAAATGTGGCACAGAGATAGATTATAGTCTGGAATAACATAGGATAGGATACTTTTTATCCCGGAAAAAGAGAAATATTTATTAAAGAGTTCCTGCGGGAACCAAAAAACCTCAATCCACGCGGACGAAGTCGCGGACATTAGCTAATGTAAAATATTTTTTTTGATATCCACGTTATCATTTTTTGATAGCCACTGAGAGAATAGGGGGCTGATCCGTTCAGCCGTTCTGGCACAGAACACTTAATAGGTACCTACACCGACACCGTTCTGGCGTGATTGGATTGATCATTTAGTACATATCCGTCTATAATCCCACAGTAATCAGTATAATCCCCTCATATAATCCCACAAATAAACTCAGGGGAGCCCTTTGTTTATGTAGGTAGGTATATAGAAAGGTATATATAGATCAAAGGGGGAGCCCATGGAAGAAGGAATTACGACTGCCGTGCGACTGCCGGGGGAGCGGGGAGCCACACAGAATACAATAGGTACTCACAGGGAGGGGAGCCAACACGAATACTCAGGTTAGCCAACCTTATTATAAGAGGTCTCAGAGCTGTGTCTCAGAGTAAGTTTATGGTAAAGTTTATGGCAAGTTTATGGTAAACCGGCCGAGCGATCGCGTAACTTCTGCATCAATCATTGATACATCGCAATCACCCCTGATTGGTTAACACTCTTCCACTATTGGACATAATCCATTGACGCAGCAAGAATGCCATAAATTCAGCCAATTACAACAATTGATACTGTAACAATGATTGATGCAGAAGTTACGCGATCGCTCGGCGGGTAAACCTTAGTGCCACATAATATGAAGCTGTTATTCTGCAACAGAATCTGCAGCTAAAAAAGTAAACCTACTGAGTGATAAAAAGGGAAGATACATAAAAACTATATAATTTTTTTTAGCTTTTATTTATTTTAAATTTGGGTGATCCATGCGGATAGCTAACCATCGTTATGAAACTATATGCCCCTTTATACGTAACCATATCGAGTAACCGCCAGACTACTACAAAACGACTAGGTACTGAAAGACGAACGAAAACGTTCTTGTTGAAAGATAACAGTAGTTTAAGGGTTCAATAGCTTGTTTTTCTTCACTGTGTAAAACGACAACTAAAAATATCTACTTACCAGCATTTAATTCACCCCAAGCATCGATATGATATATATATGTAGGTAGGTACTAGACGGGCCCTTTCATAGAAAAAAATTGTGCGTCCGACCTGTGGAGCGCGCTCTACACCTGTATAAGACTGTCCTTGTCCCCGCCATAGCGCTGTCCCGATTTTCAGACTAGATGGCGTTAATAAATGACACCCACATTCTTTGTTTGACAGGACCCGTATGTAAATTGAGGTCGTTGACCCCAAGATTATTGTCAAAAGGAAAGTCAAAAGGATGATATCTGGGGTGCGTTCCGAAATACACTGCGAGCACTGTAAGTCCCCAGTAAAGAGCACTGCCAGTGCTCGCAGTGCTTATATCGGAACACCCACCTGGTTCCGATATACACTGCGAGCACTGAAAGGTGTGACGTCAATCTAGTATACTGTGAAGCCGTTCCTTTATAGTTAGCTATACTGGTTCCTGTTTAAAACGGAACGCAGTCTAGCTGTTGATCACGTAATCAAAGCACTGAGAGCACCTTATCTCGAAAACGCCAGTGCTCACAGTACAAAAATGGCGACGATTTATGACGTCGTATATTTTCCTAGGATAGGTACTGCGGCAGTTTACTGTCAGTCCACGGAACGAATTTCTCCACAGTAAGAGCACTGAAGTGCTCGCAGTGTATTTCGGAACACACCCTTTAATTTTGAATTGACATTTCGTAATTTGTCAATGTCATTGCCCATTGGTGATCACCGACCAGAAATTGGTGATTTTAAAAGTACCAAAAAAAGTTCACTTCGTTGGCTCATCTAAAATTGTAAAATAACATAAGTTTTCTTTGTGAATTTTGTGATATTTCAAATAAGTTTAAAGCAACAATGAAGAAAATAACAACAAAACCTATATTATTTTTCCTAATAGCAGTAAATACTTTAAAATCAGGTATGTCCAACACAAGTGTTTGAAATCAACGCCCAGTTTTTATTCATTTGTTTTTTAAAAAGTTATTTTACGTTTATATATTATTTTAGTGCACTCTATTAGCTGTTATCAGTGTTCGGGAACAGATTCAAACGAACCATTTGAATGCAATGAGTTCTTAGACTCTGATTCACAAGTAGTACCCAGAGACTGTGAGGGAATACACGATGCCCAGTTTTGTATTAAACATGTTGGCAGGTTTGAAGGTATAAATTAAAGTCATAAGATTACACCCTGAATAATTTAAAACTATCTAGGGTGAACTAGGTACTAACTGGGTATCACATTAAATCTAACAGGTGCATGTACCTAAATTAATAATTCCTAATAACTAATAGGGCGCCTTCAAATTTGCCGCAAAGTGCCGCGCGGAAGCAGCGCGGCTGCAGCGCTGCGGTCGCGCTGCTTTGTAAATCCATATAAATAAAAAACACGCGACTGCAGCGCTGCACCCGCGCTGCGGCCGCGCGTCAGTTCATCGATCGACTAGTGACGGGACTGCGCACGTATTTTTGTTCAAGTCTAAACATGAACGAAAATCAGGTAGAAGAATTTATCGATGTTGAGAGTCGTCCAGCAATATGGGATTCGAAGTCCGACAAGTACAGCAACAAAATCGAAAAGAAAAAGGCTTGGGAAGAAATATGCATTAAATTTATTGACAATTTCACAAACAAGACTCCAAGCTTAGAATAACTACCTATAGAAGGTATGTTTCCAAACAACGCCTTCTCAAAACGCATGTGTGCTGTGTTTACTTGCCTCGTAAACGCAAACATAATGTTGCCAGTTTAAATGTTTTCCACCTAAAAGTTGGGTAAGTAATTGGTTAGTTTGTTTGTAGCATTGTAGCTTCTAAAACTAAGTTAACCAGCTTTTTTCGGACTGCGCGAGCGTCGTACGATGCCATTTATGGCACCAATTGAACGGCTTACATTTCGCGAGTGTACTAGGTTTCTATAGGTAGTTATTCTAAGATAATGGGATTATTTTATTATTTCCGGTATTGTTGGAACGCGTCAACAATAGCAAACGAGACAATAATAAAAACATTATATCCAAGACTGAGACTTATTGCATTGAGCAAATGTAGAAGTAAATTAATATAGGCATGATGAATATCTAGAACACCCGACTACAAAAATGGCGGACCAGTGCCCTCAGATATATCAAGCTAGAGACCCTTCTTTACAAAAAATCCATGATAATATTTAAAAAAAAATTCAATTATTCCATAACTCAAAAAGATTTCCTTATCAGGGATTACAGATGTAACGATGATTTGTGAAAGTGAAAAAAAATTAAGCATGTAAGTATATTATTATGTATTGTTAACACAACTACTTTATATTTTCGTTGTTTCGTATTAATAGTAACACAAAGCAGTGTTTCTTCGTCAGAGTCCATCGTGAAAATAAATATAGGCACAACCCTATGATGTTCGAACCTCGCGACAGGAGCGCGGCCGCAGCGCTGCAGCCGCGCTGCAGCCGCGCTACGCTTTGCGGCAAATTTGAAGGCGCCCATAATTGTACCTACTAGCTTTGGTGGAAATTGGAATAGTGGGTGAGAAGTTACTACTACAATTAAAATTAGTCAACACAATTGTCTGAATATTTTATCTATCTAAACTACTAATCTCCACTAAATAAGTATGAATATAGAATATTAACAATAAAAAACCTGTTATATTTTGCTAACCAACACATTACATTTTAAATTAAATATACATAGGTACTCATGTTCTAATTACTCCTGGTTTTTGTTTTTATTTTATACTTTTTTTCATCATCTTGTTTATTTCATTTTCCAAATCCATTTTTCCAATGTATGCTCTATGTCTATGTTATGTGCTCTAATGTCATGATTTTGACGACCTCCGTGGTGCAGTGTTGAGCGCTGTTGTCTTAACGTGCGGAGGTCCCGGGTTCGTTCCCCGCAGGGTCAATTTGGGAATTTATAATTTCTGAATTTTCCCTGGTCTGGCCTGGTGGGAGGCTTCGGCCGTGGCTAGTTACCACCCTACCGGCAAAGACGTGCCGCCAAGCGATTTAGCATTCCGGTATGATGCCGTGTAGAAACCGAATAGGGGTATGGGTTTAATATAACTGCCATGCCCCTGACAGGCTAGCCCGCTACCATCTTAGGCTGCATCATCACTTACCATCAGGTGAGATCGCAGTCAAGGGCTAACTTGTAGTGGATAAATAAAAAAAAGATAGTACTTTATAATTCAATCCGCTTACTAAATAATAGTTTTCTTTACATTTTAACTAATTAGGATTAGCCATAGACTGTTACCAGTGTAATTCTTCAACCACAATGGAGTGTGGTGATGGTCTTATGAATCTTGATGGTGGTATATTGACGCCTATACCTTGTGACCATGTGTACAATGCGCAGTTTTGTATTAAACGGACAGGTTACTAATATTTTGTTGTAGTGTGATTATAATGCTTAAACAGTGTATAGTTACTATTTATAGTCTTGTGTTTTAAAGAGGGCTGGGCACAGGCCTCCACTCTCATAGGAGAGAGGGTTTTAGAGCTTAGACCCACCACACTGCTCCAATGCGGGTTGGTGAGCTTTATTAACACTAATATTATTATAAATGCAAAATTGTGTTTATTTGTTGGTTAGTCCCTCAATCATGCAGTAACAGAGCAGCCATTTAATGTAATTTATTGCATGGGTAATAGTTAAGCTACTTTTTATGCTGGAAAATAAAAGAAATTTATTTTTGAAACCTAAATCCATGTCAAGGAAGTTGAAAACATGATCTTGTATATAAAAAGCAGGTTATAACTATTATTAATTAAGTTTCCATCTTTGTACTAACAAAACAGAAAAATACTTAGCTACACTTTTTTTGCATGAAATTAAGTAATGATGCACAAACTTAAGTTTCACTATGCACTAACAATAATTACTAAGCACTAAAAGTTCATTGGGTTTTGATGCATTGCATTTATTATTAGTAAAAAGCTAATTTTGAATACACATTTGTGCAGTTTAATTTTTCCCAAAAATGTAAACAAATCACAAAAACATCTTTTCATATGTCCTGTGCTAAGTGCGTTTTGTGTTTTTCAGCAGCACTAATTTTGAGCCAGTTAAGGAAAAATATGTTTATTGAGATCTTGTGTCTCATAATTTGTATAGTTCGCGCACGAGTTGAATGCAGAGCAAATGTATGGTGACACATACATTTACTCTGCATTCAACTCGCGCGCGAACTGTAGGTACACATTAATAAACAGGCACGCCGCACGAGGCAACTAGGCTTGAGTACTTTGACTTTAATACCATGGATTTTTATTAGAATACTAGCTATTACCCGCGGCTTCGCTTCGCGTGGCTCAGGGGAACAATAACTGAGTTTTTGTTGAGAATACTTGGTTTATTATTTTCTTGAAAATGGTAATTGTTTTTTACTTTAATGAGAACAATTTCCAAGAACTCAGATCTTGATATTTTAGTGGAGAAAAACTGCAAGCAATTTAGCATGCAAGAGGGCGCCATGGAGAAGAATACTGAGACGTTCAGAATTGACGTATTTCATCGAGTGGCAAAAGTAGCCTATGTCACTCTCCAGGTTCTCAAATATACCCATGCAAAAAATCACGTCGATCCGTTGCGCCGTTGAAGACATTTCACTCGGCGCTCTGAACACTGAACTTTGCACTCTGAACTCTGCACTCTGAACTCTGCACTCTGAACTCTGCACTCTGAACTCTGCACTCTGAACTCTGCACTCTGAACTCTGCACTCTGAACTCTGCACTCTGAACTATGCACTCTGAACTCTGCACTCTGAACTCTGAACTCTGCACTCTGAACTCTGACCTCTGCACTCTGCACTCTGAACTATGCACTCTGAACTGTGCACTCTGAACTCTGAATTCTGCACTCTGAACTCTGCACTCTGAACTCTGCACTCTGACCTCTGAACTCTGCACTCTGAACTCTGAACTTTGAACTTTGAACTCTGCACTCTGAACTCTGACCTCTGAACTCTGACCTCTGCACTCTGCACTCTGAACTCTGAACTCTGAACTCTGAACTCTGACCTCTGCACTCTGACCTCTGAACTCTGACCTCTGCACTCTGACTTCTGAACTCTGCACTCTGAACTCTGAACTCTGAACTCTGAACTCTGCACTCTGAACTCTGCACTCTGAACTCTGACCTCTGCACTCTGACTTCTGAACTCTGAAGTCTAAACTCTGAACTCTGTACTCTGACCTCTGCACTCCACACTCTGCACTCTGAACTCTGACCTCTGCACTCTGAACTCTGTACTCTGAACTCTGCATTCTGCACTCTGAAGTCTGAACTCTGCACTCTGAACTCTGAATTCTGCACTCTGAACTCTGAACTCTGCACTCTGACATCTGCACTCTGACCTCTGAACTCTGCACCCTGAACTCTGAACTTTGAACTCTGAACTCTGACCTCTGCACTCTGACCTCTGACCTCTGCACTCTGACCTCTGAACGCTGAACTTTGAACTCTGAACTCTGACCTCTGCACTCTGAACTCTGCACTCTGAACTCTGCACTCTGAACTCTGACCTCTGCACTCTGACCTCTGAACTCTGAAGTCTAAACTCTGAACTCTGAACTCTGCACTCTGACCTCTGCACTCTGCACTCTGTACTCTGACCTCTTCACTCTGAACACTGCACTCTGATTTTTTTCTATTTTTTAGTCATTCTTATACTTACTATTTACCCCCCAAAAAGCAAAAAAAGAAAATTTTTGATTTTTTTTCACCTGCGAACTAAAGGGTTAATGCCTTTGTTTTTTACTTTAATGAGAACAACTTCCAAGAACACTTTCGCATTTATAAAATATATTAGGATATTAGGATTATAGGATGTTACTAAGGTAGCACATGTTACTTTCCTGGTCCTAAAATAAATCTGAACGACGGCTAACCTGAACGTGGGCTAACCTGAACGTGGGCTAACTTGGACGTCGGATAACTTGAACGTCGGCTAATTTAAACGACGGCGTATCTGAACGTCGGCTAACCTGAACGTGGGCTAACCTGAACGTGGGCTAACCTGAACGTGGGCTAACCTGAACGTGGGATAACCTGAACGTGGGCTAACTTGGACGTCGGATAACTTGAACGTCGGCTAACTTAAACGACGGTGTATCTGAACGTCGGCTAACCTGAACGTCGGCTAACCGGACGGTTATGATAACCTGAACGTGGGCTAACCTGAACGTGGGAACGGTGAAACAAATGCGAGAAAAAGAGCATACTATCCCACAGGAATTGTTGGTTACGGGATAAAAAGTTACAATCACTTTCCAGCTATTCAACTATACCTGTGCAAAAAATCACGTCAATCTGTAACTCCGTTGCCGCCTAATTAAAGAACAAATGCGAGAAAAAGAGCATTATATCCCACAGGAACTGTACGTTTTTCCGGGATAAAAAGTGGCCTTTGTCACTCTAGGGGTCCTCAAATATACCGATGCAAAAAATCACGTCGATCCGTTGCGCCGTTGCCGCCTGATTGACGAAAAATGCGAAAAAAAAGAGCATGCTATCCCACAGGAACTGTTTGTTTTTCCGGGATAAAAAGTAGCCTATGTCACTCTCCAGGTCCTCAAATATACCCTTGCAAAAAATCACTTCGATCCGTTGCGCCGTTAAAGCGTGATTGAAAAACAAATTCGAGAAAAAGAGCATTATATCCCACAGGAACTGTTAATTTTTCCGGGATAAAAAGTAGCCTATGTCACTCTTCGGGTCCTCAAATATACCGATGCAAAAAATCACGTCGATCCGTTGCGCCGTTGCCGCCTAATTGACGAAAAATGCGAAAAAAAGAGCATGCTATCCCACAGGAACTGTTTGTTTTTCCGGGATAAAAAGTAGCCTATGTCACTCTCCAGGTCCTCAAATATACCCATGCAAAAAATCACGTCGATCCGTTGCGCCGTTGAAGCGTGATTGAAGGACAAACCAACAAACCAACAAACCAACAAACCAACAAACCAACAAACAAACTGACTTTCGCATTTATAATATTAGTATGGATATTAGGATATTAGGATTATAGGATGTTACTAAGGTAGCACATGTTACTTTCCTGGTCCTAAAATAAATCTGAACGACGGCTAACCTGAACGTGGGCTAACCTGAACGTGGGCTAACTTGGACGTCGGATAACTTGAACGTCGGCTAATTTAAACGACGGCGTATCTGAACGTCGGCTAACCTGAACGTGGGCTAACCTGAACGTGGGCTAACCTGAACGTGGGCTAACCTGAACGTGGGATAACCTGAACGTGGGCTAACTTGGACGTCGGATAACTTGAACGTCGGCTAACTTAAACGACGGTGTATCTGAACGTCGGCTAACCTGAACGTCGGCTAACCGGACGGTTATGATAACCTGAACGTGGGCTAACCTGAACGTGGGAACGGTGAAACAAATGCGAGAAAAAGAGCATACTATCCCACAGGAATTGTTGGTTACGGGATAAAAAGTTACAATCACTTTCCAGCTATTCAACTATACCTGTGCAAAAAATCACGTCAATCTGTAACTCCGTTGCCGCCTAATTAAAGAACAAATGCGAGAAAAAGAGCATTATATCCCACAGGAACTGTACGTTTTTCCGGGATAAAAAGTGGCCTTTGTCACTCTAGGGGTCCTCAAATATACCGATGCAAAAAATCACGTCGATCCGTTGCGCCGTTGCCGCCTGATTGACGAAAAATGCGAAAAAAAAGAGCATGCTATCCCATAGGAACTGTTTGTTTTTCCGGGATAAAAAGTAGCCTATGTCACTCTCCAGGTCCTCAAATATACCCTTGCAAAAAATCACTTCGATCCGTTGCGCCGTTAAAGCGTGATTGAAAAACAAATTCGAGAAAAAGAGCATTATATCCCACAGGAACTGTTAATTTTTCCGGGATAAAAAGTAGCCTATGTCACTCTTCGGGTCCTCAAATATACCGATGCAAAAAATCACGTCGATCCGTTGCGCCGTTGCCGCCTAATTGACGAAAAATGCGAAAAAAAGAGCATGCTATCCCACAGGAACTGTTTGTTTTTCCGGGATAAAAAGTAGCCTATGTCACTCTCCAGGTCCTCAAATATACCCATGCAAAAAATCACGTCGATCCGTTGCGCCGTTGAAGCGTGATTGAAGGACAAACCAACAAACCAACAAACCAACAAACCAACAAACCAACAAACAAACTGACTTTCGCATTTATAATATTAGTATGGATTAGGATATTAGGATTATAGGATGTTACTAAGGTAGCACATGTTACTTTCCTGGTCCTAAAATAAATCTGAACGACGGCTAACCTGAACGTGGGCTAACCTGAACGTGGGCTAACTTGGACGTCGGATAACTTGAACGTCGGCTAATTTAAACGACGGCGTATCTGAACGTCGGCTAACCTGAACGTGGGCTAACCTGAACGTGGGCTAACCTGAACGTGGGCTAACCTGAACGTGGGATAACCTGAACGTGGGCTAACTTGGACGTCGGATAACTTGAACGTCGGCTAACTTAAACGACGGTGTATCTGAACGTCGGCTAACCTGAACGTCGGCTAACCGGACGGTTATGATAACCTGAACGTGGGCTAACCTGAACGTGGGAACGGTGAAACAAATGCGAGAAAAAGAGCATACTATCCCACAGGAATTGTTGGTTACGGGATAAAAAGTTACAATCACTTTCCAGCTATTCAACTATACCTGTGCAAAAAATCACGTCAATCTGTAACTCCGTTGCCGCCTAATTAAAGAACAAATGCGAGAAAAAGAGCATTATATCCCACAGGAACTGTACGTTTTTCCGGGATAAAAAGTGGCCTTTGTCACTCTAGGGGTCCTCAAATATACCGATGCAAAAAATCACGTCGATCCGTTGCGCCGTTGCCGCCTGATTGACGAAAAATGCGAAAAAAAAGAGCATGCTATCCCACAGGAACTGTTTGTTTTTCCGGGATAAAAAGTAGCCTATGTCACTCTCCAGGTCCTCAAATATACCCTTGCAAAAAATCACTTCGATCCGTTGCGCCGTTAAAGCGTGATTGAAAAACAAATTCGAGAAAAAGAGCATTATATCCCACAGGAACTGTTAATTTTTCCGGGATAAAAAGTAGCCTATGTCACTCTTCGGGTCCTCAAATATACCGATGCAAAAAATCACGTCGATCCGTTGCGCCGTTGCCGCCTAATTGACGAAAAATGCGAAAAAAAGAGCATGCTATCCCACAGGAACTGTTTGTTTTTCCGGGATAAAAAGTAGCCTATGTCACTCTCCAGGTCCTCAAATATACCCATGCAAAAAATCACGTCGATCCGTTGCGCCGTTGAAGCGTGATTGAAGGACAAACCAACAAACCAACAAACCAACAAACCAACAAACAAACTGACTTTCGCATTTATAATATTAGTATGGATGGATATTAGGATATTAGGATTATAGGATGTTACTAAGGTAGCACATGTTACTTTCCTGGTCCTAAAATAAATCTGAACGACGGCTAACCTGAACGTGGGCTAACCTGAACGTGGGCTAACTTGGACGTCGGATAACTTGAACGTCGGCTAATTTAAACGACGGCGTATCTGAACGTCGGCTAACCTGAACGTGGGCTAACCTGAACGTGGGCTAACCTGAACGTGGGCTAACCTGAACGTGGGATAACCTGAACGTGGGCTAACTTGGACGTCGGATAACTTGAACGTCGGCTAACTTAAACGACGGTGTATCTGAACGTCGGCTAACCTGAACGTCGGCTAACCGGACGGTTATGATAACCTGAACGTGGGCTAACCTGAACGTGGGAACGGTGAAACAAATGCGAGAAAAAGAGCATACTATCCCACAGGAATTGTTGGTTACGGGATAAAAAGTTACAATCACTTTCCAGCTATTCAACTATACCTGTGCAAAAAATCACGTCAATCTGTAACTCCGTTGCCGCCTAATTAAAGAACAAATGCGAGAAAAAGAGCATTATATCCCACAGGAACTGTACGTTTTTCCGGGATAAAAAGTGGCCTTTGTCACTCTAGGGGTCCTCAAATATACCGATGCAAAAAATCACGTCGATCCGTTGCGCCGTTGCCGCCTGATTGACGAAAAATGCGAAAAAAAGAGCATGCTATCCCACAGGAACTGTTTGTTTTTCCGGGATAAAAAGTAGCCTATGTCACTCTCCAGGTCCTCAAATATACCCTTGCAAAAAATCACTTCGATCCGTTGCGCCGTTAAAGCGTGATTGAAAAACAAATTCGAGAAAAAGAGCATTATATCCCACAGGAACTGTTAATTTTTCCGGGATAAAAAGTAGCCTATGTCACTCTTCGGGTCCTCAAATATACCGATGCAAAAAATCACGTCGATCCGTTGCGCCGTTGCCGCCTAATTGACGAAAAATGCGAAAAAAAGAGCATGCTATCCCACAGGAACTGTTTGTTTTTCCGGGATAAAAAGTAGCCTATGTCACTCTCCAGGTCCTCAAATATACCCATGCAAAAAATCACGTCGATCCGTTGCGCCGTTGAAGCGTGATTGAAGGACAAACCAACAAACCAACAAACCAACAAACCAACAAACAAACTGACTTTCGCATTTATAATATTAGTATGGATGGATATTAGGATATTAGGATTATAGGATGTTACTAAGGTAGCACATGTTACTTTCCTGGTCCTAAAATAAATCTGAACGACGGCTAACCTGAACGTGGGCTAACCTGAACGTGGGCTAACTTGGACGTCGGATAACTTGAACGTCGGCTAATTTAAACGACGGCGTATCTGAACGTCGGCTAACCTGAACGTGGGCTAACCTGAACGTGGGCTAACCTGAACGTGGGCTAACCTGAACGTGGGATAACCTGAACGTGGGCTAACTTGGACGTCGGATAACTTGAACGTCGGCTAACTTAAACGACGGTGTATCTGAACGTCGGCTAACCTGAACGTCGGCTAACCGGACGGTTATGATAACCTGAACGTGGGCTAACCTGAACGTGGGAACGGTGAAACAAATGCGAGAAAAAGAGCATACTATCCCACAGGAATTGTTGGTTACGGGATAAAAAGTTACAATCACTTTCCAGCTATTCAACTATACCTGTGCAAAAAATCACGTCAATCTGTAACTCCGTTGCCGCCTAATTAAAGAACAAATGCGAGAAAAAGAGCATTATATCCCACAGGAACTGTACGTTTTTCCGGGATAAAAAGTGGCCTTTGTCACTCTAGGGGTCCTCAAATATACCGATGCAAAAAATCACGTCGATCCGTTGCGCCGTTGCCGCCTGATTGACGAAAAATGCGAAAAAAAGAGCATGCTATCCCACAGGAACTGTTTGTTTTTCCGGGATAAAAAGTAGCCTATGTCACTCTCCAGGTCCTCAAATATACCCTTGCAAAAAATCACTTCGATCCGTTGCGCCGTTAAAGCGTGATTGAAAAACAAATTCGAGAAAAAGAGCATTATATCCCACAGGAACTGTTAATTTTTCCGGGATAAAAAGTAGCCTATGTCACTCTTCGGGTCCTCAAATATACCGATGCAAAAAATCACGTCGATCCGTTGCGCCGTTGCCGCCTAATTGACGAAAAATGCGAAAAAAAGAGCATGCTATCCCACAGGAACTGTTTGTTTTTCCGGGATAAAAAGTAGCCTATGTCACTCTCCAGGTCCTCAAATATACCCATGCAAAAAATCACGTCGATCCGTTGCGCCGTTGAAGCGTGATTGAAGGACAAACCAACAAACCAACAAACCAACAAACCAACAAACCAACAAACAAACTGACTTTCGCATTTATAATATTAGTATGGATTAGGATATTAGGATTATAGGATGTTACTAAGGTAGCACATGTTACTTTCCTGGTCCTAAAATAAATCTGAACGACGGCTAACCTGAACGTGGGCTAACCTGAACGTGGGCTAACTTGGACGTCGGATAACTTGAACGTCGGCTAATTTAAACGACGGCGTATCTGAACGTCGGCTAACCTGAACGTGGGCTAACCTGAACGTGGGCTAACCTGAACGTGGGCTAACCTGAACGTGGGATAACCTGAACGTGGGCTAACTTGGACGTCGGATAACTTGAACGTCGGCTAACTTAAACGACGGTGTATCTGAACGTCGGCTAACCTGAACGTCGGCTAACCGGACGGTTATGATAACCTGAACGTGGGCTAACCTGAACGTGGGAACGGTGAAACAAATGCGAGAAAAAGAGCATACTATCCCACAGGAATTGTTGGTTACGGGATAAAAAGTTACAATCACTTTCCAGCTATTCAACTATACCTGTGCAAAAAATCACGTCAATCTGTAACTCCGTTGCCGCCTAATTAAAGAACAAATGCGAGAAAAAGAGCATTATATCCCACAGGAACTGTACGTTTTTCCGGGATAAAAAGTGGCCTTTGTCACTCTAGGGGTCCTCAAATATACCGATGCAAAAAATCACGTCGATCCGTTGCGCCGTTGCCGCCTGATTGACGAAAAATGCGAAAAAAAAGAGCATGCTATCCCACAGGAACTGTTTGTTTTTCCGGGATAAAAAGTAGCCTATGTCACTTTCCAGGTCCTCAAATATACCCTTGCAAAAAATCACTTCGATCCGTTGCGCCGTTAAAGCGTGATTGAAAAACAAATTCGAGAAAAAGAGCATTATATCCCACAGGAACTGTTAATTTTTCCGGGATAAAAAGTAGCCTATGTCACTCTTCGGGTCCTCAAATATACCGATGCAAAAAATCACGTCGATCCGTTGCGCCGTTGCCGCCTAATTGACGAAAAATGCGAAAAAAAGAGCATGCTATCCCACAGGAACTGTTTGTTTTTCCGGGATAAAAAGTAGCCTATGTCACTCTCCAGGTCCTCAAATATACCCATGCAAAAAATCACGTCGATCCGTTGCGCCGTTGAAGCGTGATTGAAGGACAAACCAACAAACCAACAAACCAACAAACCAACAAACCAACAAACAAACTGACTTTCGCATTTATAATATTAGTATGGATATTAGGATATTAGGATTATAGGATGTTACTAAGGTAGCACATGTTACTTTCCTGGTCCTAAAATAAATCTGAACGACGGCTAACCTGAACGTGGGCTAACCTGAACGTGGGCTAACTTGGACGTCGGATAACTTGAACGTCGGCTAATTTAAACGACGGCGTATCTGAACGTCGGCTAACCTGAACGTGGGCTAACCTGAACGTGGGCTAACCTGAACGTGGGCTAACCTGAACGTGGGATAACCTGAACGTGGGCTAACTTGGACGTCGGATAACTTGAACGTCGGCTAACTTAAACGACGGTGTATCTGAACGTCGGCTAACCTGAACGTCGGCTAACCGGACGGTTATGATAACCTGAACGTGGGCTAACCTGAACGTGGGAACGGTGAAACAAATGCGAGAAAAAGAGCATACTATCCCACAGGAATTGTTGGTTACGGGATAAAAAGTTACAATCACTTTCCAGCTATTCAACTATACCTGTGCAAAAAATCACGTCAATCTGTAACTCCGTTGCCGCCTAATTAAAGAACAAATGCGAGAAAAAGAGCATTATATCCCACAGGAACTGTACGTTTTTCCGGGATAAAAAGTGGCCTTTGTCACTCTAGGGGTCCTCAAATATACCGATGCAAAAAATCACGTCGATCCGTTGCGCCGTTGCCGCCTGATTGACGAAAAATGCGAAAAAAAAGAGCATGCTATCCCACAGGAACTGTTTGTTTTTCCGGGATAAAAAGTAGCCTATGTCACTCTCCAGGTCCTCAAATATACCCTTGCAAAAAATCACTTCGATCCGTTGCGCCGTTAAAGCGTGATTGAAAAACAAATTCGAGAAAAAGAGCATTATATCCCACAGGAACTGTTAATTTTTCCGGGATAAAAAGTAGCCTATGTCACTCTTCGGGTCCTCAAATATACCGATGCAAAAAATCACGTCGATCCGTTGCGCCGTTGCCGCCTAATTGACGAAAAATGCGAAAAAAAGAGCATGCTATCCCACAGGAACTGTTTGTTTTTCCGGGATAAAAAGTAGCCTATGTCACTCTCCAGGTCCTCAAATATACCCATGCAAAAAATCACGTCGATCCGTTGCGCCGTTGAAGCGTGATTGAAGGACAAACCAACAAACCAACAAACCAACAAACCAACAAACCAACAAACAAACTGACTTTCGCATTTATAATATTAGTATGGATTAGGATATTAGGATTATAGGATGTTACTAAGGTAGCACATGTTACTTTCCTGGTCCTAAAATAAATCTGAACGACGGCTAACCTGAACGTGGGCTAACCTGAACGTGGGCTAACTTGGACGTCGGATAACTTGAACGTCGGCTAATTTAAACGACGGCGTATCTGAACGTCGGCTAACCTGAACGTGGGCTAACCTGAACGTGGGCTAACCTGAACGTGGGCTAACCTGAACGTGGGATAACCTGAACGTGGGCTAACTTGGACGTCGGATAACTTGAACGTCGGCTAACTTAAACGACGGTGTATCTGAACGTCGGCTAACCTGAACGTCGGCTAACCGGACGGTTATGATAACCTGAACGTGGGCTAACCTGAACGTGGGAACGGTGAAACAAATGCGAGAAAAAGAGCATACTATCCCACAGGAATTGTTGGTTACGGGATAAAAAGTTACAATCACTTTCCAGCTATTCAACTATACCTGTGCAAAAAATCACGTCAATCTGTAACTCCGTTGCCGCCTAATTAAAGAACAAATGCGAGAAAAAGAGCATTATATCCCACAGGAACTGTACGTTTTTCCGGGATAAAAAGTGGCCTTTGTCACTCTAGGGGTCCTCAAATATACCGATGCAAAAAATCACGTCGATCCGTTGCGCCGTTGCCGCCTGATTGACGAAAAATGCGAAAAAAAAGAGCATGCTATCCCACAGGAACTGTTTGTTTTTCCGGGATAAAAAGTAGCCTATGTCACTCTCCAGGTCCTCAAATATACCCTTGCAAAAAATCACTTCGATCCGTTGCGCCGTTAAAGCGTGATTGAAAAACAAATTCGAGAAAAAGAGCATTATATCCCACAGGAACTGTTAATTTTTCCGGGATAAAAAGTAGCCTATGTCACTCTTCGGGTCCTCAAATATACCGATGCAAAAAATCACGTCGATCCGTTGCGCCGTTGCCGCCTAATTGACGAAAAATGCGAAAAAAAGAGCATGCTATCCCACAGGAACTGTTTGTTTTTCCGGGATAAAAAGTAGCCTATGTCACTCTCCAGGTCCTCAAATATACCCATGCAAAAAATCACGTCGATCCGTTGCGCCGTTGAAGCGTGACTGAAGGACAAACCAACAAACCAACAAACCAACAAACCAACAAACCAACAAACAAACTGACTTTCGCATTTATAATATTAGTATGGATGGATATTAGGATATTAGGATTATAGGATGTTACTAAGGTAGCACATGTTACTTTCCTGGTCCTAAAATAAATCTGAACGACGGCTAACCTGAACGTGGGCTAACCTGAACGTGGGCTAACTTGGACGTCGGATAACTTGAACGTCGGCTAATTTAAACGACGGCGTATCTGAACGTCGGCTAACCTGAACGTGGGCTAACCTGAACGTGGGCTAACCTGAACGTGGGCTAACCTGAACGTGGGATAACCTGAACGTGGGCTAACTTGGACGTCGGATAACTTGAACGTCGGCTAACTTAAACGACGGTGTATCTGAACGTCGGCTAACCTGAACGTCGGCTAACCGGACGGTTATGATAACCTGAACGTGGGCTAACCTGAACGTGGGAACGGTGAAACAAATGCGAGAAAAAGAGCATACTATCCCACAGGAATTGTTGGTTACGGGATAAAAAGTTACAATCACTTTCCAGCTATTCAACTATACCTGTGCAAAAAATCACGTCAATCTGTAACTCCGTTGCCGCCTAATTAAAGAACAAATGCGAGAAAAAGAGCATTATATCCCACAGGAACTGTACGTTTTTCCGGGATAAAAAGTGGCCTTTGTCACTCTAGGGGTCCTCAAATATACCGATGCAAAAAATCACGTCGATCCGTTGCGCCGTTGCCGCCTGATTGACGAAAAATGCGAAAAAAAGAGCATGCTATCCCACAGGAACTGTTTGTTTTTCCGGGATAAAAAGTAGCCTATGTCACTCTCCAGGTCCTCAAATATACCCTTGCAAAAAATCACTTCGATCCGTTGCGCCGTTAAAGCGTGATTGAAAAACAAATTCGAGAAAAAGAGCATTATATCCCACAGGAACTGTTAATTTTTCCGGGATAAAAAGTAGCCTATGTCACTCTTCGGGTCCTCAAATATACCGATGCAAAAAATCACGTCGATCCGTTGCGCCGTTGCCGCCTAATTGACGAAAAATGCGAAAAAAAGAGCATGCTATCCCACAGGAACTGTTTGTTTTTCCGGGATAAAAAGTAGCCTATGTCACTCTCCAGGTCCTCAAATATACCCATGCAAAAAATCACGTCGATCCGTTGCGCCGTTGAAGCGTGATTGAAGGACAAACCAACAAACCAACAAACCAACAAACCAACAAACCAACAAACAAACTGACTTTCGCATTTATAATATTAGTATGGATGGATATTAGGATATTAGGATTATAGGATGTTACTAAGGTAGCACATGATACTTTCCTGGTCCTAAAATAAATCTGAACGACGGCTAACCTGAACGTGGGCTAACCTGAACGTGGGCTAACTTGGACGTCGGATAACTTGAACGTCGGCTAATTTAAACGACGGCGTATCTGAACGTCGGCTAACCTGAACGTGGGCTAACCTGAACGTGGGCTAACCTGAACGTGGGCTAACCTGAACGTGGGATAACCTGAACGTGGGCTAACTTGGACGTCGGATAACTTGAACGTCGGCTAACTTAAACGACGGTGTATCTGAACGTCGGCTAACCTGAACGTCGGCTAACCGGACGGTTATGATAACCTGAACGTGGGCTAACCTGAACGTGGGAACGGTGAAACAAATGCGAGAAAAAGAGCATACTATCCCACAGGAATTGTTGGTTACGGGATAAAAAGTTACAATCACTTTCCAGCTATTCAACTATACCTGTGCAAAAAATCACGTCAATCTGTAACTCCGTTGCCGCCTAATTAAAGAACAAATGCGAGAAAAAGAGCATTATATCCCACAGGAACTGTACGTTTTTCCGGGATAAAAAGTGGCCTTTGTCACTCTAGGGGTCCTCAAATATACCGATGCAAAAAATCACGTCGATCCGTTGCGCCGTTGCCGCCTGATTGACGAAAAATGCGAAAAAAAGAGCATGCTATCCCACAGGAACTGTTTGTTTTTCCGGGATAAAAAGTAGCCTATGTCACTCTCCAGGTCCTCAAATATACCCTTGCAAAAAATCACTTCGATCCGTTGCGCCGTTAAAGCGTGATTGAAAAACAAATTCGAGAAAAAGAGCATTATATCCCACAGGAACTGTTAATTTTTCCGGGATAAAAAGTAGCCTATGTCACTCTTCGGGTCCTCAAATATACCGATGCAAAAAATCACGTCGATCCGTTGCGCCGTTGCCGCCTAATTGACGAAAAATGCGAAAAAAAGAGCATGCTATCCCACAGGAACTGTTTGTTTTTCCGGGATAAAAAGTAGCCTATGTCACTCTCCAGGTCCTCAAATATACCCATGCAAAAAATCACGTCGATCCGTTGCGCCGTTGAAGCGTGATTGAAGGACAAACCAACAAACCAACAAACCAACAAACCAACAAACAAACTGACTTTCGCATTTATAATATTAGTATGGATTAGGATATTAGGATTATAGGATGTTACTAAGGTAGCACATGTTACTTTCCTGGTCCTAAAATAAATCTGAACGACGGCTAACCTGAACGTGGGCTAACCTGAACGTGGGCTAACTTGGACGTCGGATAACTTGAACGTCGGCTAATTTAAACGACGGCGTATCTGAACGTCGGCTAACCTGAACGTGGGCTAACCTGAACGTGGGCTAATCTGAACGTGGGCTAACCTGAACGTGGGATAACCTGAACGTGGGCTAACTTGGACGTCGGATAACTTGAACGTCGGCTAACTTAAACGACGGTGTATCTGAACGTCGGCTAACCTGAACGTCGGCTAACCGGACGGTTATGATAACCTGAACGTGGGCTAACCTGAACGTGGGAACGGTGAAACAAATGCGAGAAAAAGAGCATACTATCCCACAGGAATTGTTGGTTACGGGATAAAAAGTTACAATCACTTTCCAGCTATTCAACTATACCTGTGCAAAAAATCACGTCAATCTGTAACTCCGTTGCCGCCTAATTAAAGAACAAATGCGAGAAAAAGAGCATTATATCCCACAGGAACTGTACGTTTTTCCGGGATAAAAAGTGGCCTTTGTCACTCTAGGGGTCCTCAAATATACCGATGCAAAAAATCACGTCGATCCGTTGCGCCGTTGCCGCCTGATTGACGAAAAATGCGAAAAAAAAGAGCATGCTATCCCACAGGAACTGTTTGTTTTTCCGGGATAAAAAGTAGCCTATGTCACTTTCCAGGTCCTCAAATATACCCTTGCAAAAAATCACTTCGATCCGTTGCGCCGTTAAAGCGTGATTGAAAAACAAATTCGAGAAAAAGAGCATTATATCCCACAGGAACTGTTAATTTTTCCGGGATAAAAAGTAGCCTATGTCACTCTTCGGGTCCTCAAATATACCGATGCAAAAAATCACGTCGATCCGTTGCGCCGTTGCCGCCTAATTGACGAAAAATGCGAAAAAAAGAGCATGCTATCCCACAGGAACTGTTTGTTTTTCCGGGATAAAAAGTAGCCTATGTCACTCTCCAGGTCCTCAAATATACCCATGCAAAAAATCACGTCGATCCGTTGCGCCGTTGAAGCGTGATTGAAGGACAAACCAACAAACCAACAAACCAACAAACCAACAAACCAACAAACAAACTGACTTTCGCATTTATAATATTAGTATGGATTAGGATTATAGGATGTTACTAAGGTAGCACATGTTACTTTCCTGGTCCTAAAATAAATCTGAACGACGGCTAACCTGAACGTGGGCTAACCTGAACGTGGGCTAACTTGGACGTCGGATAACTTGAACGTCGGCTAATTTAAACGACGGCGTATCTGAACGTCGGCTAACCTGAACGTGGGCTAACCTGAACGTGGGCTAACCTGAACGTGGGCTAACCTGAACGTGGGATAACCTGAACGTGGGCTAACTTGGACGTCGGATAACTTGAACGTCGGCTAACTTAAACGACGGTGTATCTGAACGTCGGCTAACCTGAACGTCGGCTAACCGGACGGTTATGATAACCTGAACGTGGGCTAACCTGAACGTGGGAACGGTGAAACAAATGCGAGAAAAAGAGCATACTATCCCACAGGAATTGTTGGTTACGGGATAAAAAGTTACAATCACTTTCCAGCTATTCAACTATACCTGTGCAAAAAATCACGTCAATCTGTAACTCCGTTGCCGCCTAATTAAAGAACAAATGCGAGAAAAAGAGCATTATATCCCACAGGAACTGTACGTTTTTCCGGGATAAAAAGTGGCCTTTGTCACTCTAGGGGTCCTCAAATATACCGATGCAAAAAATCACGTCGATCCGTTGCGCCGTTGCCGCCTGATTGACGAAAAATGCGAAAAAAAAGAGCATGCTATCCCACAGGAACTGTTTGTTTTTCCGGGATAAAAAGTAGCCTATGTCACTCTCCAGGTCCTCAAATATACCCTTGCAAAAAATCACTTCGATCCGTTGCGCCGTTAAAGCGTGATTGAAAAACAAATTCGAGAACAAGAGCATTATATCCCACAGGAACTGTTAATTTTTCCGGGATAAAAAGTAGCCTATGTCACTCTTCGGGTCCTCAAATATACCGATGCAAAAAATCACGTCGATCCGTTGCGCCGTTGCCGCCTAATTGACGAAAAATGCGAAAAAAAGAGCATGCTATCCCACAGGAACTGTTTGTTTTTCCGGGATAAAAAGTAGCCTATGTCACTCTCCAGGTCCTCAAATATACCCATGCAAAAAATCACGTCGATCCGTTGCGCCGTTGAAGCGTGATTGAAGGACAAACCAACAAACCAACAAACCAACAAACCAACAAACCAACAAACAAACTGACTTTCGCATTTATAATATTAGTATGGATATGGATTAGGATATTAGGATTATAGGATGTTACTAAGGTAGCACATGTTACTTTCCTGGTCCTAAAATAAATCTGAACGACGGCTAACCTGAACGTGGGCTAACCTGAACGTGGGCTAACTTGGACGTCGGATAACTTGAACGTCGGCTAATTTAAACGACGGCGTATCTGAACGTCGGCTAACCTGAACGTGGGCTAACCTGAACGTGGGCTAACCTGAACGTGGGCTAACCTGAACGTGGGATAACCTGAACGTGGGCTAACTTGGACGTCGGATAACTTGAACGTCGGCTAACTTAAACGACGGTGTATCTGAACGTCGGCTAACCTGAACGTCGGCTAACCGGACGGTTATGATAACCTGAACGTGGGCTAACCTGAACGTGGGAACGGTGAAACAAATGCGAGAAAAAGAGCATACTATCCCACAGGAATTGTTGGTTACGGGATAAAAAGTTACAATCACTTTCCAGCTATTCAACTATACCTGTGCAAAAAATCACGTCAATCTGTAACTCCGTTGCCGCCTAATTAAAGAACAAATGCGAGAAAAAGAGCATTATATCCCACAGGAACTGTACGTTTTTCCGGGATAAAAAGTGGCCTTTGTCACTCTAGGGGTCCTCAAATATACCGATGCAAAAAATCACGTCGATCCGTTGCGCCGTTGCCGCCTGATTGACGAAAAATGCGAAAAAAAAGAGCATGCTATCCCACAGGAACTGTTTGTTTTTCCGGGATAAAAAGTAGCCTATGTCACTCTCCAGGTCCTCAAATATACCCTTGCAAAAAATCACTTCGATCCGTTGCGCCGTTAAAGCGTGATTGAAAAACAAATTCGAGAAAAAGAGCATTATATCCCACAGGAACTGTTAATTTTTCCGGGATAAAAAGTAGCCTATGTCACTCTTCGGGTCCTCAAATATACCGATGCAAAAAATCACGTCGATCCGTTGCGCCGTTGCCGCCTAATTGACGAAAAATGCGAAAAAAAGAGCATGCTATCCCACAGGAACTGTTTGTTTTTCCGGGATAAAAAGTAGCCTATGTCACTCTCCAGGTCCTCAAATATACCCATGCAAAAAATCACGTCGATCCGTTGCGCCGTTGAAGCGTGATTGAAGGACAAACCAACAAACCAACAAACCAACAAACCAACAAACCAACAAACAAACTGACTTTCGCATTTATAATATTAGTATGGATTTTATCATCATTTTGTCAATACATAAATTTATTTTTAAAAATATTACTTAAATGATAATTTTATTTTACAGGTGGCATAGGGACAAAGAGATATTGTTCATCCTTGGACTTGGGGAACTATTGCAATTATGTCCAACAGCCAGGAGATAAACTTGAGTACCGTACATGCATCTACACTTGTGGCATGGATGGCTGCAATGGAACTTCTTCATTAAGAATATCTGCAACATATGTAGTTATAGCTTTACTTTTATCCAAATGGATATTCACATAAGACATTATGTAATTCAGCTTATTCTGACTTCCTTGTGATTCTATCCTTGGAATTTATTCAGCTTAAAAAGTTAGGAGTGTTGCATTTTATTTAAAGGTTACTATTGTGTATTCTGCATTTAATTCCATTCCAAGTCTGTATTACGGTAAGACTATAATATATAAATGTAGGTTAATTATTAAAACTTTCCAATTTTTATAGTTTATACAATATAATTTTAATGTTGCTGTTAATTCTAAGACTTCTCAGCCTATTTGTACCTGTTTATGTAATGCCGTCCATTTATTTTATTTTTTATCTTAATGTAGGTACTATTTTTTTTTATAAAAATGAAAACTTGTTTGAAGTAGGTACCTACAATATATTAAATTTTTATACTTACAATATTTACTTACTATTTTTATATAGTAAGTATGTAAAAGACCGATATGTGGTAAGGTTCAAATGTACTTTATAATGCTAGAATTTATGAAATGCCGATTGCCGTCCATTTTTGTGTACTATGTATTAATATACTACCACCTTAGAGAGTACAACTAATTTTACATGACTACTTGACATGACATGATGAATAATTAGTTGTACTACACCATAGAATATACATTTTAGATTATACATACAATGATATTAGGTAATTATAAGTATAAATGTATTAATACATACATTTTTATACCTACCTAAAGTTTTTATTTCAACAAAATGTTCCTTTCTGTTATTGTAGACGTCTTGGCCTAAATTCCGATGTTTTTCATGATGGTTTCATGTGGCAAATAGATTGTAGTGGGCGAAACCAAAAAATAAACAGAAATGGTGAGTTCGGATAATTTTATTTCTATGGTTGTAGCTTTAGGCTAACTAACATCTATGGGCATATGACTATGTACTGAAATTTAGCAGTTCAGACTTAATTTTCAGCTATAGTCCGTCAAACTTATCTGACCCGGTGGCCAAACTTGGAACTAAATAAGTTAAGTTTTAAGTAGTTTTTAAAATTATATTTTTCATATCTTCTATTGCGGGCTATAATTCAGTGATATAACGCTTTCTTTTATAACAGTCGTTCTGATCAAAATCTAAGCAGGTACGCTCTATAGATGTCAGCATAGGTAAAGGGAATAAGGGCAAAGAATAAACTAATTCGTCAAACATTTATTCAAAATTTGTGCTACACAAGCATGATATAAAAATACACAATAAATATTAAACGTAGACTTAGCCACAAAACTAAATTACTAACTCAGCTTATACACAATAATACTTTCAGATTAATTTTCACTTACCCTAATGTCGATGCATTTATATGGAATGTAATAATAACTATGAAAACACATTACGTTATACGAATTATTCCATAAAATAGAATTTTAATTCTGGCATTATGTAGCCTTGCTATGTTAAAATTAAAGTATTTTTAAATAAGCCAATTGAATTTTTAATAGGTATTTAAACATTTAATAGGTATTGCGTAATAAATGGGGTAAATTCTAAATAAAAATAAAATAATCTCCAAACACTACATATTTGCAACAAAAGCAACCACAAAATGTATTATTTGTTTAGGGAGCTTTTATGATTAAGGTAATTTCTTTTCTCAAATCTAGCTTACTAAGTAATAAACTAATTTAGATTATTTGCAATATATTTGAGAAACTGCAGGATCATCATTCATCAAGCAACAGATTGTAGCGTCTAGCACCTATCTAAATTCTAAATATATAAACAAACAAAACTAAATGAAACCATTTATTTACGTAGAAAATTTTCAGGTAACATTTTTTGTACAATTTTTTTACGAAATTGTTCTGGCAGTACATTATAGGCGGATAATACAATAATTTTAAATATTGCAAGTCCAACCTCATTATTAAAAATTAGAATTGAGACAGTAAAATTCTTAAACAATATACAAATTAAAGCAAACACTTCTAAAAAATTGCGATACAAACGTACAATTCAGATCATCCTTGAATTTCGTAAATAAATGAAAGTACCTAAGTATAATAAAAATGGCAGATTTTTTAAAGAAAACGTGAAAATTAGGCGTCAGACACGAAACTAGCGACGGCGACAGTGGAGCGATGGGGTCCGAGAGCTGGCAACGAATTTCGGGAAGGTCCTTTAGGCAAGCAATTGTGGAAAAATATAATTTCGTTCATTGGCGAATCCAGTTCTGCTAGTCTGGTAGAGCGTTTGCGGTTATTTCGCTACTGCGCAACATATAACATTTGCAAAAAAATAATCCGAAAAAACATTTTTTTTGGCAATTTGATTTTTTTATCTTTAAATTTTATACTTATAGAATTCGAAAAAATAAATCCCAGACGTTTTTGTCGGTTATAAAGTATTACCAGACCTCTTTCAAATTCTTCCCGAAATTCGTCGCCAGCTCTCCGACTAATCGCATCGCCGTCGCTCCTCTACCGCTAATTTCGTGCCCGTACACTAAATATAAATTCGCTTATCTACATTACAACATACAATGGGGCTGATTCTGTAGTGCACAATCTCTAAACTAAACTAAAATTAGAGCATTACAAATATTGCTATCCCTTTCATAATACTCCCTACGGAAAGGGACATAACTAGATTTAAAGCTGCCATTTTAGTTTAGTTTAGAGATTGTGCACTACAGAATCAGCCCCAATGTCAATTACACTTAAAAATTACATAATAGTAATAGTCACACAAAATTAAGGAACAAACATTGAAATCAACAGTTAAAACTAATGTAAATCAGACTATAAAACAATCAATAACAAATTAAATGGATCAGAAAACTGAATATAAACTATATCCTGCGCTATTTAAAATAGTGCTCAAGCCGCCGAATCTTACATAATATTTTCATGGAATACACGACCCTAGGAAGTTGGAGGAAACTGTAAAGACTGTTTCACATACAATATAAATATTTGCTACGTCTTTAGCAATAGGCGAAAGGAGTTTGAATATTTAACTATGAAGCCTACCTATTCCGGCATTTTTTGAAGTGAACCTTTTTTAGAATCATTGTGATTTGAAAATTCGATGAAACGAAAAAGCGACACTAAAAAGATACAAACATATTCATAATAGGAGTTAGCCTGAAAGAAAATGAGATAGAATACAAGTTATATTTGTCTCATTATCTCGTATTCTACTTTTCGGAAGTTACACTTCTGCCGTGTGTGAATTGCACACACACACACTTCTTTTTATCGCGTTAGTTAAAACGGTAGGTAGACCAAAATATTCAAACCCACATGAACACATAATGTCGAACGAATTTCTTGCCTGCGTGAAGATTATTTCGATGGAGACTTTTGTTTTGAGTTTTTGACACAATATTTTGTGCAAGGCTGGCACACACACACAGCAAATATTTATTACTGTAGACTCGGCATTGAATCTCGTTCGCACGAGATCTTTTACAATAACACAAATCGATGATCAGGTGAGTAAATACGACGCATCGCCTTATGTTTTAATAATTAAGTGGATTTTCAACACTCTCATGTAAAACGTTCAATCTAAAGTGGCTAGAGTTCAAAACGATTTTTGTGAAAAGTCGTGCGAATGAGGCTTTACTATTGGTATATTGGAATATCTTTATTTTGGAATCATCACAACGTAACACACATTTCATAGCTCTCTAGGCCTATTTAAAACTTCGCATTATAGGCCATAAAATAGACCTTATCTTACATAATTCAAAAAAGATGTTGTCATAGTAGTAAAAGTAACTACTGCTAATTGCTTAAGATAACCAAAACGATCAAATAAGTATCGTTATTTATAGAATGATTAAATTTTGAAAAACCATTTTGTAATTACACTTCATACAAAATTCGCAACGAACTATAATTCAGAGATAACTATCTCTGAATTATAGTTCGTTACTTACAAATTAGATATAGATAAACAGTACGGAATAAATGCATTATCATTGTTGTTTTTTTTTTTTTTCATATAAAAAGGTAAATTGTTTCATTTCATAGTCATCAATTATGCCCATTAAGACCAGTAAACTCGTAAAGTAATAATGCATTATGAACTCAGGCTCCTAGCTCAACAAATAAAGTAAGAAATAAAAATTTAAATTCGCAGCTCCCAGTAAAGTACACTTTTTTTTAAATTTCATGAAAATCATAACAAAGAAGTAAATCTACATTGACCTAAGAAAAGACTACATACTTATTTTTTTTAATTCTGACAATACTGTGATGCTATCACAATTACACAAAACATACTTAAATATTTTGGTCTTCTTTGTGTATGAAATAAAGAACATAATAAATTGTCCTCATAATCATTTACGATACTGGTTTTTCTACTACCGTTTGGTAAATAGTGATATATATTGATTGTATAATATCGTGTTCTACCAAGCAAGGAATGTAAATTATCATACACAGTATGATTTATCCAATATATCTAAATTCAACTGACTTTGGTACTAAATAGTTAGTATCTATTCCAAAATTATACAGATGCAATCATTTTGACATCATAATCCTAAAAATATAAAATTCAAGAAAGTTTAAACTTTCGATATATAAACATTAAAATAAAAAAAAATAATGAAGATTTTAGAATTATTTTGATCTAGTTACATGGATCGATGGATTGATTGAAATGAAAACTGCACTGAGGTTCAAGAGTAGATAGACTATACGCGATAGCTTCAATTTCACCACTATCCATGTACTTCAACTAAGTTGAAGTATCAAAATATATAATAATTTATTTAATATCTCCCATAAAAAAACTTATTCCATGATACTTATTGTACCAAGTATTGCAAGCCGATTTTCACATAATTATAACATAGAAATTAGAAACTCTCAAATATCAAGATTTCGTGAAGAAGCATGTACCTCTTACTTCAAAAGTTGGCTTGTTCAACAAGCGAATTAAAGCTTTTTTTCTTGTTATCATTACTATAATGCGCCCAGCTATTATAGTACTGCAATCTGCATAGAATAAGGCCTTAGTATTTAAAGCTCATAAGCAAACACCGCATTTATAGCTTTTAAAGGCGAATTAAATCAAAATTGTATGACTATAAAAATGCCTTTATATTTTGACCAAAAAATTAACAGAATTTTTTTATTGCATGTAAAATGTAAATCACGATTATTGTTAACACATGTTTTGACTAATTCCTTTAGAATTTAATCGTTCAAACGCAAATTTAAGTTTCAAGAAACAATCATTAACCAATAATATTATATTATAGAGAGCACATTAATAATTCTGCCATTTAATAAAGATTATGCAGTTTTAGATATTATGCTGTAACAGGGTTTAAGTAATTTTGTGTAAAGCAAACAGCAAATTGCATTGCTTGATGTAAAGCCTTTCCACATTGTCCGATCCAATATCGATATACGACAAACTGTCCTTTCCGTAACAACACAATAAAGTTTTTTGACATTCAGCAACTCTAGGCTGAGATCTATTCTTTTGTTGACTTGACTCAGATTTTATTTAGAGTTAAAACGAGATGGACTTATGTGAGTAACATAAATCTGTCTCGTTTTAACCGTGTCTTAAGTCTAAGCAAAGTCAAAGTTCGCTCTACAGATCTTACACTTAGATTAATAATCACATTGTGATTAAAATTGAAATAGTTGCTATTATTATGACCGAGAAATCTTTTACTCTCTAAGTGTTAATGTTTTTAGCATAGATTAATGTAAGATCTCATTTATGTGAACCTTTGATCCTCTTTGGGAAAATAATTCTCTTTAAACCTAAGTCAGTTGTGATTGCAATTATGACATTGTAATCAGACATTTGATCTGCCGAGCGATCGCGTAACTTCTGCATCAATCATTGTTACAGTATCAATTGTTGTAATTGGCTGAATTTATGGCATTCTTGCTGCGTCAATGGATTATGTCCAATAGTGGAAGAGTGTTAACCAATCAGAGGTGATTGCGATTTATCAATGATTGATGCAGAAGTTACGCGATCGCTCGGCAGAACTTTTGCGCTAGAATCGCTAAATGTCAAAAGAAGTTCACTACGTCATCTTACCTACAACACTTTAAGTGAATGGAGATCGGATAGTGTTAAAACCAACGACCTCAATTTACATAGACGGGCCCTGTCAAACAAAGAATGTGGACTTATTTTACTGACGCCATCTATTTTAGCGTTTAAACTATCGTGAGTTATATTCATTATAACTATACATAATATCCGGATAAACTCACTTGTTCTGTCGGAAAAATGCCCGACTAGATTCGAACCCGTTCGTTATTCATGAGCCTGTTCGCGCGACGCGGTCGCTGCTCGACTGCGGTTCGCATGTCGTGCAGCTCTGTGCGATGGTCCGGGTATTATATATAGTTATGACGCCATCTAGTCTGAAAAAGCGGGACAGCGCTAAGGCGGGGACAAGGACAGGCTTATACAGGTGAGGGGCACGCCCTACATATATATCGTTGGTTAAAACGCGGCGTGTTAAGGCGCACCTCACTGCAGCGACGCGATGTGCTGCTCGAGCTCGCGTATTCGCTGCTGGCTCAGTTGTAGTTGGCGCTTCACGATCCTCAACTCTTCGCCTTGCCGATTGAAAGCCAGACGTAGCTGAAATTCAATCAAGTCTATCAGACGTTTGAACATAATCTATACTACTACTAAGGTTTCCACTGAAAACCAGCGCTGCAGTCTGCTGCAGCATGATGCTGAGATGAAAACCTTTATTTGTTCACATATTACTATATCTATTTAATATTAATTATGATTAGCCTAAAATTACATGTAGTGATCAAATAAAACACATTTTCTTCTTCTTTTTTTCTAATATTATCTACATTATTAATATTATTATTACTAATCTATACAAAATTGAAAGTTTGGATGGATGGATGTATAGATGGATGTTTGTTACTCAATCACGCCAGAACGGCTGAACGGATCTGGATGAAATTTGGCACAGAGATAGATTATAGTCTGGAATAACACATAGGCTACTACTGTTTATCCCGGAAAATAAAAGAGTTCCCGCGGGAACCAAAAATACCTAAATCCACGCGGACAAAGTCGCGGGCATCAGCTAGTATTATCATATTGTAGGGTATCTTTAAACATTTATTGAAAACGATACAATAGAGCTTAAAGCTAACTAGCCTAACCTAATTACCATATAAATCATGCCCGCGTGGAATGGGCAAGAATACTGGCTGCATTTTCGCACCGGACAGCCAGGCTGATCCTTTGCGCAAAAAATGAGCCAGCCCTTCGGGTATTTTTAACCATTTGTTCACGACGCTGCATATCATGGGCATACCTCGTGTTCGGTGTTGAACACATCCCCCTGGTTGATTTGCTTGTACAGCGGCACGGGTTCGGTCTCTCCAGTCTGTTTGCCGAACATGCGCTGCAGTTGGTGGAACTTGGTGTTTTGGTTCGCGGACGTCTTCTGACACTTCTCCGTTACTTGCACCTGCAAGTGCACAAATACTCATCACTTAAAATCAGTTATAAACTGCATAATAATCCTGACAAGCAATTCTTGTTACAGATTTGATACCTCTACAATCTAGCAAATCATAGGAAGATTGTGTAGACTTAGGAAAATCTTATCTGCATCGTTGTCGTGCTTGTCCTGCCACGTGGCCAGCGGGCGGTAGTCTGGCGTGGTCTCGCGACAGGAACGCGAACTTCTGCCTTTTGTCAGTGTCCTTGTATGTACGCGCCTCGATACGTTACCTTTAGCGCGTCGTTGTGATGCTTGTCCTGCCACGTGGCGAGCGGGCGGTAGTCTGGCGTGGTTTCGCGCGACAGGAACGTGAACTTCTGCCTGTTGTCAGTGTCCTTGTTTGTACGCGGCTCGTGAGTGGATACGTTACCTGCGGCGCGTCGTTGTCGTGCTTGTCCTGCCACGTGGCGAGCGGGCGGTAGTCTGGCGTGGTCTCGCGACAGGAACGCGAACTTCTGCCTTTTGTCAGTGTCCTTGTATGTACGCGCCTCGATACGTTACCTTTAGCGCGTCGTTGTGATGCTTGTCCTGCCACGTGGCGAGCGGGCGGTAGTCTGGCGTGGTTTCGCGCGACAGGAACGTGAACTTCTGCCTGTTGTCAGTGTCCTTGTTTGTACGCGGCTCGTGAGTGGATACGTTACCTGCGGCGCGTCGTTGTCGTGCTTGTCCTGCCACGTGGCGAGCGGGCGGTAGTCTGGCGTGGTCTCGCGACAGGAACGCGAACTTCTGCCTTTTGTCAGTGTCCTTGTATGTACGCGCCTCGATACGTTACCTTTAGCGCGTCGTTGTGATGCTTGTCCTGCCACGTGGCGAGCGGGCGGTAGTCTGGCGTGGTTTCGCGCGACAGGAACGCGAACTTCTGCCTGTTGTCAGTGTCCTTGTTTGTACGCGGCTCGTGAGTGGATACGTTACCTGCGGCGCGTCGTTGTCGTGCTTGTCCTGCCACGTGGCGAGCGGGCGGTAGTCTGGCGTGGTCTCGCGCGACAGGAACGCGAACTTCTGCCTGTTGTCAGTGTCCTTGTTTGTACGCGGCTCGTGAGTGGATACGTTACCTGCGGCGCGTCGTTGTCGTGCTTGTCCTGCCACGTGGCCAGCGGGCGGTAGTCTGGCGTGGTCTCGCGACAGGAACGCGAACTTCTGCCTGTTGTCAGTGTCCTTGTTTGTACGCGGCTCGTGAGTGGATACGTTACCTGCGGCGCGTCGTTGTCGTGCTTGTCCTGCCACGTGGCGAGCGGGCGGTAGTCGGGCGTGGTCTCGCGCGACAGGAACGCGAACTTCTTCCTGTTGTTGGCGTCCTGCGGCTGCAGCGCCGGCGCGTCCTTATTTGTACGCGGCTTGTGAGTTGATATCGTTACTCCTGAAAATATATAACCTATATTAATCCATATATATTACGATCCACTACCTTGTGCTAGCTGGGTATACTCGTTAAGACCAGGCCATTCTGTAAGCCAGTCGAATTCGCCAGCCAGAGGTGGCTACTGCAGGGCCGGTATGTCCTGTATCACGCAGGGCGCGCACTGTTTTTTTATACACTACAACTACTACTTTGACGACCTCCGTGGCGGTGTTGAGCGCTGTCTTAACGTGCAGGTCCCGGGTTCGATCCCCGGCAGGGTAAATTTAGGAATTTATAATTTCTGAATTTTCTCAGGTTTGGCCTGGTGGGAGGGTTCGGCCGTGGCTAGTTACCACCTACCGGGAAAGGCGTGCCGTTAAGCGATTTAGCGTTCCGGTACAATGCCGTGTAGAATCCGAATAGGGTTTAATATGTTGTGCCATGCCCCTAACAGGTTAGCCCGCTACCATCTTAGACTGCATCATCACATACCATCAGGTGAGATCGCAGTCAAGTGCTAACCTGTAGTGGATAAACTCAATTTATTTATAGCTAGATGATGCCCGCGACTTCGTCCGCGTGGATAACGTTTTGTTTGATACCCGGGAGAACTTCTTAATTTTCGGGGAAAAAAAGTAGCCGATCCCGCCCGACTGGGATGTAACCTACCGCTATACCAAATTTCATCAAAATCGGTTGAATAGATGGGCTGAGAAAGCGTAGCAGACAGACAGACAAACTTTCGCATTTATAATATTAGTATACATGTAGGACAGGCGTCTCTTATGTTACGTCATGTTTTGACTCTACCACCGGTTCGGAAAGAAGATTCAAGCAGATAATAAACAACTGTGCAAGCGCAGCAGCAGTGGGGGCGTACCGGTCTTCATGCTGATGAGCAGCGGCGGCGCGTTGATGCCGCTGAGCCAGTCGCGAGCGCTCAACGCGGGCTGCGGCGCCGCCGTGTCCGGGTACAGGTCCTCCTGTAACACAACAACAATAGTTCTTGTAAATTTTATTATAGTGCTTCTCACACTAGGTAATTTACTAAACTTAATTACATACATGTCATAAATTGCGGAACCGGCAGGTTTTGAACCTGCGTCTCTCTGGGAATCGCGCCCCAAACGCCTTTGACCGTTAGGCCACGGTCTTTGGTCAAAAAATTGGAACGAATAGTTCCTAAGACAGTTTCCCTGTATCTTCTTTAGTTTCGGATTTCCCTAGCTAAAAAATCACTGCATAAATGAAAGTCAAGTAACTAATCAAATTCCAAAAAGAAGCGCTTTTTCTTTGGATCTGGAGAGTGAGCTACAATTATTGCATAATCAAGAAGATCCCGCAGAATTTTTAAATGCGTCTATTGATCTCGGCCTGAGAGAATAGCGGTTGAAACTTGAAACTCTTACCTGGAAGCAGTCAGACTTGCGCGGTACGATCATAGAGATGGGCTCACAGAGTCCCCGCGATGTATGCAGCTTGTAGAACCGGAACACTTCGCAGACGGAAGTATTCACGCCGCGCTTTGGCATGAAGCCTAGCCCGCGCTGGAAATAACATTCAACCATTTCATAGTATCGTCCAGTCTGTATGCGTCACAGCAATAGGGATGATGACCACTCAGAATCAGCATTACTTTATCAAACTTAAAAACGCACTTCTAGTATGCAAGTTTGTATGAAATACATGACGTGATTACGTGAATTGTGACGTCATCAAATAACACACTTTTTTTCTTTTATAGAAGCTTAGCCCGCGCTGGAAATAACATTCAACCATTTCATAGTATCGTCCAGTCTGTATGCGTCACAGCAATTGGGATGATGACCACTCAGAATCAGCATCACTTTATCAAACTTAAAAACGCACTTCTAGTATGCAAGTTTGTATGAAATACATGACGTGTTTACGTGAATTGTGACGTCATCAAATAACACACTTTTTTTTCTTTTATAGAAGCCTAGCCCGCGCTGGAAATAGCATTCAACCATTTCATAGTATCGTCCAGTCTGTATGCGTCACAGCAAACGGGATGATGACCACTCAGAATCAGCATCACTTTACCAAACTTAAAAACGCACTTCTACTAAGCAAGTTTGTATGAAATACATGACGTGAACAGTGGCGTGCAGATCATAGAGGCATAAAAGCACAGCTTACCCTATTATTTTCCTGTGTGACCAGCCAGTAAATAAGTTCTTACCAAAATGCCTACCCTGGCTTCAAATACTGTGCACGCCACTGGACGTGAATTGTGACGTCATCATATAACACACTTTTTTTCTTTTATAGAAGCCTAGCCCGCGCTTGAAATAGCATTCAACCATTTCATAGTATCGTCCAGTTTGTATGTGTCACAGCAATAGGGACGATGACAGCTCAATAAAATCAACAACTCTTTATCAAACTTTAAAATGCGCCTCAAAATTATGGAAGTTTGTAATAGTAGTTTGTGATATAAGGGCGGTAAGTAGGTTTTTACATACGAGTTGACTAATGTCAGCCCGATGACGCCAGTCGAGGGCTGACCATCGTCACGAGTTTGTAGAAACCTTAACGCCCGTGTATCACACGATATTTTTCAATACATTTGTGAGAAAACTTGAAATCAAAAGTCGAGTAGGTAGGAACTAGGTACTCACTAGAAAATGGCTTCTCACGCCCATACTTAGTCGAGATTTTCGGCGGCTATTACAAGCGAGACTTTTTTCTCACCGCTAAAATACCTTATTGTTTATTTAATTTTATTATTACACATCACTTATACCACTCATATTATTATTTAATAATTTATAAGAAAAACTCAATGAAACTTTTAAAAATAGCGCGCACAGATTCAAGATTTTAGTAGTACCTATCTATAGCGCGTTGTTGTAATTGCGTTTTTTTTAATTGGCTTCATGGCTCTAGGTTCTAGCTCTTAACTATCAGCCTGGACTATTCAGCCTTTACTTTTTTGATTTATAAAACTTGAAACAACTTTAATTAAATACAATTTTTAATTTCATGAATTAATTTCATCAATCCACATCTAAATGTTATTATTTTTTAAGTTTTCTTCATACAAAGTCAATATCATTATGAACCTTCTTTCAAGAAAACTTTTTATTTAGAAGTAAAGTGGCCTTACAAAAATTAAAAAAAAACTGCAAAAAAAAAGCACGCGGGCAGTAAATTTAACTTACAAGCCCTGTTTACTGCCTCTGTAAGTGCATTTTGCGAGCAAGTGTATTGAAAAATACATATCGTAGTTGTGACATCATCAAATTTGAACATATTTTTTTCTTTAAGATGTGAATTTGGTGATGTGAAGTCCCTCTATTTAATAATCAGTAAGAAATAATAATTATTTTTGACATAGGCATCATCCCTATTCCCTTCAAGTGACGGTAAAAACTTTAATAAAATAACTGATCCAGAGCATGTCAGATAATGCATAAGGTAGGGTTCTTTAGTCAATGTATTTGCCGAAATTTTAATGTTTAGATAATAAAATAGACTTTTACAAAAACTGTGGAAGAAACCTCATAAGGATTTTAAAATAAAGACAGACTGGGTGGAACTATAAGGGAATTTATGTTTTACTATGGAGACCTAAACATGAATACCTAATATTCTAGTTTTCCCTCCGACTAAGCGTAAAGCTAGTTGTAACCTTGGTAACTATATTATTAATAATTATATGTTGTAAGTGCAGCCTCAATTTCAGAAGAATAATTTCAATACTATAACTTACGTAGAAAAACTTACTTGAGGATTTCCGGATAGGAATTGGTTAAGGAAATGCACGTATGGAGGCTCGTCGACCACTTCGTAGTAGCGGATGTTGCCGTCGCCTTTTCCCGCGAGGTACACCTAAAAGTTTAATCTGTTAAAAATATTTTCATAGTCGCCTTAAACAATTATGTTCCTGCGAAACGGATACAGTAGGTAAATGTAAAATAATTAGGGATTTGACTACTAGTCAAATCAGCAACTCTTTGTCAAACGTCAAAAACGCACGCTTAGATTGTATAAAATAAAGACTTGTGACGTCATAAAAATTTGACGCACAGTTTAGAGTGGTTAACAAACTAACGGATGCCGTGGATTTTACGTTTTTTAGAACCCAGTTGTCAAAACTTTGCCCTGGCTAATACAAACCATGCTCGTACCATGTTAGTGTCATAGTCGTAGTACGGGAAGACGACTCCGGATGAGCTGTCGATGGTCTCGCAGAGCAGCGGCTTGCTGAGGTCGTGTTGGTCCCACACCGCGTACTGCCGGTCGCTGTAGCGCGAGAACCCGGTTGTCAACACTTTGCCCTGGCTAATACAAACCATGGTCGTACCATGTTAGTGTCATAGTCGTAGTACGGGAAGACGACTCCGGATGAGCTGTCGATGGTCTCGCAGAGCAGCGGCTTGCTGAAGTCGTGTTGGTCCCACACCGCGTACTGCCGGTCGCTGTAGCGCGAGAACCCGGTTGTCAACACTTTGCCCTGGCTAATACAAACCATGGTCGTACCATGTTAGTGTCATAGTCGTAGTACGGGAAGACGACTCCGGATGAGCTGTCGATGGTCTCGCAGAGCAGCGGCTTGCTGAGGTCGTGTTGGTCCCACACCGCGTACTGCCGGTCGCTGTAGCGCGAGAACCCGGTTGTCAACACTTTGCCCTGGCTAATACAAACCATGGTCGTACCATGTTAGTGTCATAGTCGTAGTACGGGAAGACGACTCCGGATGAGCTGTCGATGGTCTCGCAGAGCAGCGGCTTGCTGAGGTCGTGTTGGTCCCACACCGCGTACTGCCGGTCGCTGTAGCGCGAGAACCCGGTTGTCAGCACTTTGCCCTGGCTGATACAAACCATGGTCGTACCATGTTAGTGTCATAGTCGTAGTACGGGAAGACGACTCCGGATGAGCTGTCGATGGTCTCGCAGAGCAGCGGCTTGCTGAGGTCGTGTTGGTCCCACACCGCGTACTGCCGGTCGCTGTAGCGCGAGAACCCGGTTGTCAACACTTTGCCCTGGCTGATACAAACCATGGTCGTACCATGTTAGTGTCATAGTCGTAGTACGGGAAGACGACTCCGGATGAGCTGTCGATGGTCTCGCAGAGCAGCGGCTTGCTGAGGTCGTGTTGGTCCCACACCGCGTAATGCCGGTCGCTGTAGCGCGAGAACCCGGTTGTCAACACTTTGCCCTGGCTGATACAAACCATGGTCGTACCATGTTAGTGTCATAGTCGTAGTACGGGAAGACGACTCCGGATGAGCTGTCGATGGTCTCGCAGAGCAGCGGCTTGCTGAGGTCGTGTTGGTCCCACACCGCGTAATGCCGGTCGCTGTAGCGCGAGAACCCGGTTGTCAACACTTTGCCCTGGCTGATACAAACCATGGTCGTACCATGTTAGTGTCATAGTCGTAGTACGGGAAGACGACTCCGGATGAGCTGTCGATGGTCTCGCAGAGCAGCGGCTTGCTGAGGTCGTGTTGGTCCCACACCGCGTACTGCCGGTCGCTGTAGCGCGAGAACCCGGTTGTCAGCACTCTGCCCTGGCTGATACAAACCATGCTCGTACCATGTTAGTGTCATAGTCGTAGTACGGGAAGACGACTCCGGATGAGCTGTCGATGGTCTCGCAGAGCAGCGGCTTGCTGAGGTCGTGTTGGTCCCACACCGCGTACTGCCGGTCGCTGTAGCGCGAGAACCCGGTTGTCAACACTTTGCCCTGGCTGATACAAACCATGGTCGTACCATGTTAGTGTCATAGTCGTAGTACGGGAAGACGACTCCGGATGAGCTGTCGATGGTCTCGCAGAGCAGCGGCTTGCTGAGGTCGTGTTGGTCCCACACCGCGTACTGCCGGTCGCTGTAGCGCGAGAACCCGGTTGTCAGCACTCTGCCCTGGCTGATACAAACCATGCTCGTACCATGTTAGTGTCATAGTCGTAGTACGGGAAGACGACTCCGGATGAGCTGTCGATGGTCTCGCAGAGCAGCGGCTTGCTGAGGTCGTGTTGGTCCCACACCGCGTACTGCCGGTCGCTGTAGCGCGAGAACCCGGTTGTCAGCACTTTGCCCTGGCTTCCGAGGAAGGTGCATTTCGAAGCCTTAGTGCCGGTGTGGCACTGACCTTCCTGTGATAAAGAAATGTGAAAATTACCACCACCTTTTCTACTCGTAATTAACGTCCAGTAGATATGTTACGACTTCGTAAATTAGACTTAGTATTGGTACTTCAAACCAGTCACTGAAAAATTATATTCTAAATATTTAAAGGCGTGAATTCATTGTTGTTAGTCTTAGATTAGAAAATTAATGTAATTTTACCTAGTTTTCATTAGGCAGTTTTAGTATAAGGTGCGAAAATATAACATTTTTTTTTATAAGGAGGAACTCAAATTACTTACCGAAAGGACGATCCCGCGCCTCGGTTCGATCACCCTCAACTTCTTGTCTTTGGAAGTGGTAGCAATAAGAGATCCATCGCGGTTGAAGGACATGCAATAGATGACGTCACTGTGGCAATCGATCACCTTCACCGCTTCGCCTTTGCCCACGTCCCACACAAAGATCTGATAAAAACACATATCTAATATTATTTTATAAATCCATACTTCCATACTAATAGTACTAATCCAAAAGTGTGTGCGTGTCCGTCGGCTACGTTCATGGCCTATGTGTTCAGCCGATTTTGATGAAGTTTGGGGCTTTAGACTTTTTGTCCCGGAAAATCAAAGAATTCTCACATGATGACAAAGACCCGGACATAGTCTAGTCTTATTTTAGATTCCCGTAAGCATTGAAATAGAATTAGTAATAGAAACAGGGTCACGAACAAAAATTATCGCAAAAATGTCCCAATTTGACAACACATAAACATTTGACTATCTGACTGTTAAATGTAGAAAAAGGTATTATATTAGCAACAACTTCCGTTAATTATGCACCTTAATACTAACACATAAAGCTACATAGAGATTGGAAAATATTAATTTTTAAGACATTCTGTCATCAGAGAAAAGGTAGCAATAACCTTTCAATCCAAAATAAAAAGTCATTTTTAAAATATGTACAAAAATATTTATTATTAAAATAAAACTAAATATGTAGGCAATAAGGTACGTCATTCGTTGCCAAATTGGTACCTTTACTCTATTTTGGAACTAGAAGCAACTCTTGTCATTACATTATCAATATCAAGAACGACAATTTATTATAAACCTTATAACTTAATATGTAAGATTATTTATGATTTTAACATATTTCAATTTAAGACCTTTTGTCTTCCTAGAAAAGCGCAAAAAAGAAAAATTCAACAATTGGAACAATGGAGACATGGAGTTGCAGAATATTTTTTTAGTCGAAGGTTTATTATCTGCTCACTTATGTGAGCATAATTTCAGAAGTGGGCGAATAATTAAATTAGTTTAAAATATATTTGTACTCTCTTTAAAACTTGCACGAATAATTAATGTCAATAATTCCAATATGGCGATCCCGCCAATGAACTGACCGAGTGAAGTACATGGAATTAGTCACAATCTTTTATTTTTTCTAAAAATTCAATTCAATTTTAAACGCAAAGCTGACATTTATGTACTACTGCTTATATGTGTTATACAGTATGGTTAAAAATCTAAGTCTTATGAAGGTAATTATACTGATCGCAATAGTGATGATGCCTATATCAAAAATAGATTATTTCTAACTGATTATTAAATAGAGGGTCTTCCAAAAGACCTAAAACTCACATCCTCGGTTAGTTTTAAGTTTGATAACCATTTTAAAATATAGATTTTAAAAAAAAGTGCGTTGAAATTTGATGATGTCACAACTGTGAATTTCATACAACTTCCATACTTACTAGAAGTGCGTTTTCAAGTTTGTTAAAGATTTGCTGATTTGATTTGATTTATTTAATAAAAAAAATCATAAAATTTGCGAGCTATATTCATATTATAAACTTATTATCCATACTCATATTATAAATGCGAAAGTGTGTCTATCTGCCACACTTTCACTGCTTATCTTTTCAACCGATTTTGATGAAATTTGGTATAGAAATAGGTTGCATGATGCATCCCGGGGAAGGACATTTACGTTTTATTCCGGAAAATTACTGAGTTCCCGCGGGAATCAAAAAAAAAACCGGCCAAGTGCGAGTCGGACTCGCGCACCGAGGGTTCCGTACAAACCTGTAGTAAGTTTTACGATTTATGACGTATTAAAAATAAAAATTACGTTTGTTGTATGGGAGCCCCCCTTTAATATTTACTTTATTGATATTTAATTATTTATTTTGAAAGGTAATATACAAGTTAATATTCTGTGAAAATTTGAACCGTCTACCTGTTACCGTTTTTAATATTGAGCAAAAAAATACGAAAAAAACACGTTTATTGTATGGGGACCCCCCTTAATATATATATTTTTTTAATTTTTAGTATTTGTTGTTATAGCGGCAACGGAAATACATCATTTGTGAAAATTTCAGCTTTCTAGCTATCACGGTTTATGAGATACAGCCTGGAGACAGACAGACAGCGGAGTCTTAGTAATAGGGTCCCGTTTTTACCCTTTGGGTACGGAACCCTAAAAATATGTATCCACGCGGACGAAGTCGCGGACTTTATATAGTTTATGATAAATACCTGAAATTTGGGAACTGCTGTTCTTAGTAATCGACGCCTTTGCGTGTTTTTCAGTAATATCAAATTTATCAAAATGTATTGATCATATATATATGTACTTTTGGATGGATGAAAAAACTCTAATCCTCTTTCTTTCGCGACTATAGCTTTCCATTCTGCACAACTAAATGGATTGCTAGGGAATCTACAAACAACAAAACTTTTAAAGTACCAATATTACTCCATGCATCCCCTGTTTGCCGAAAAATCAATATTTGTTACAATATTTGACACGTTGTCACAAACATTGGCCAAACAATAACAATAACATTGCCTAATAGTTTTTTACTGTTTGAATCTATTTATCTACATGAAAAACATTTATTGATATAAACTTGCCGAAAAAAAGATATTCCCTCCGAAGTTTTAGTGTTCCGGTGGAAATTAGAACAATTTTTAAAGGAGCACTGCAGCATTTTGACGCCTCGTTATGTTGGCTATGGTTGGACCATACTAATGTCACATAAGAGCACTCTCGGATTATGTGCTGTTACTTCTCGGGCCCAATTTTAAGCGCTAATCGGAAATCTAGTATAGGTACTAAAATTCTACATCAATGCCCGTAAGTTTCTAAACAAAAACCATTATGCTGCACACAAATCGTCTCTATCACTTGAAAGATACATTTTTATGTTATGTTTGTCATTATAGGACAAGTTGGACGCAATAGTTCCCCAGAACGACAATTAATCATGAGTCATGACAGACAAACATAAATAAATAATGACAAAGATGTTATATAATTGGGTATTTGACAACTAGTCAAATCAGTAACTTCTTTTCAAATATCAAACCGCGCGCTTGTATGGGATTTTGTATGAAATACTGAATTGTGACGTCATCAAAGTTCGACGCACTTTTTCACTTTAATCGATAGTTTAAGATGGTAATTCAACTTAAAACTGTAACAGACGTGGATGTTACGACTTTTGGGAGATCCTCTATTTAAAATCACTATAAAATAATTTATTTGACTAGTTGTCAATTACTCTATTTGTGTTAATTTAAAGATAAATACAGTGTAAAATATTTAATAGTGGTTTTGACTGCAGTCACCGGAACTCACCAAGTAATCAAATCCCGCACTGAGCAGAATGTTCTCAGCGGTAGGATGCCACTCGATGTAGGCCACGCGTCGCTTGTGGCCGTGCAGTTCGACAAGCCAATCTGTTAGATGCATTGACAGCCCTCCATCTGGGATGTGCCACAGTTTCACCTGGAATTTAATCCATACTCTCTCACTCTCTCTGCGTCGTATTCCACATTACTGAGGGTCGTGACCCCTTTCCATTAAACAAATAATGGTAGGGGTATTCTTGGGGTAGATGCGGTGTGTTCCCACGTCCTTCCGCATACAACTCGACGAGTATTTAAACTCTTAGGTTTTTGTTACGATTATCAGATGTTAGTGATAATAACCGGGACCGACGGCTTAACGTGCTCTCCGAGGCATGGAGGAAACAAAAAGGCCAAGATATTTGAATCTCCAAATTCGGTCACCCATCCAGTTACCGACTTGGGCCAACGTTGCTTATTAATCGCAACCGTCTGATATGCGTTGTCACGACTGGGCCACTCGTCCCTCGTCCCCCTTAATCCATACTTCTTAATATTATAAAAGGAAAAGTGTGTCTGTTTGTTCGTTACATTTTTCACGTTACATTTATTTAGCTGATTTCGACGAAATGTACAGAGATTTAGTCCCGGAAACGGACACAAGAGCTGAAACTTTTATACCCGGCCAATTTAAAAAAAATCGGGATAAGGGATTTCAAAAACAAGTCCATGCAGGAGAAGTTACTGGCATCATTAATATTTATTTGCAACCCTCTAGGGCGTTTATTTGTATGTTAAAATAAAGTGTATTTTAATAGGTCTTATACTGTAACAATAAAATGGTTTAAAAGGTTTCAAATCGTCTGGGAATTATATCACCTGAAGACCATTGAGATAGTATAAAGTATTAGTCCATGAGTGCTGATAGCAAAAATGTTTAACGTTAAAACAAGTATCTACTTACGAAATAACTATGTAACATAGTTATCAATAACTAACAACCGTGTTATTATCCTAGTATAATTTCTATAGAGTTATTGTACACATAAAGTGATCTTTGTGAGATAACTTATGAGTGCCATAATTAAAATTTTAATGGAACGTACTTTTTGGGTTATTGTGGCTTTTACGGCGTTAAAAACAAATAAATTGAAGAGTGCCTCTGTAACGTCTGTCATTTTAAAGAAACAACCAGTACTTTCCAGTCAGAAAAAAGAAATTCTAAATGTATGCTGAGTTTTAAGTGCGATACTGGTTCCTGTCACACTCAACATCAACCGGTATGCCAAGAATTACTATGGAATTCTGATAATGAGGTACAAATCAACAAGCTCAGGAAAACGCGCCAAAGGTCCTTTCCTTCCTCCTTCCAAAGGTTCCTTTGGTTCTGCCAATGTAGATCTCTTATGATCAGAGACCTGATGACCCGCCTGCTCTCACTGGTTATTCAAAATCATACTAATACTAGTGGTTCGCCCCGAACTGAGACCTCGCGGTATCCATAAACTTACAGAGCGCCATCTATGTGAAGTTCTGTTAAACATAGTGAAGCTCATTAAAAATTAAATAATTTCCTTTCCTTAGAATATTTATCTAATTTTAGTATTTGTTGTTCAAGTACAGGATATAATTCAAATAAGTGATCAAGTTTCAGGCTCAGCCTTTTCTTTTTAAGCACAAACGAATAAATTTGTACAGAGCGCCATCTATTGACAACATTGTGAAGTTTGTTAAAAATACGTGTGCTCATTAAAAATTAAATAATTTCGTTTCCTTATAATATTTATCTAATTTTAGTATTTGTTGTTCAAGTACAAGATATAATTCAAATAATTAATCAAGTTTCAGGCTCAGCCTTTCAGAAAATTGGGAGTTCTGAGGTCATCTTTGGACGTCAGAAAATCACCACTTTGAAAGCCCCCCTTCTATGAGAGCCCCCCTGAAATAAAGATTTTTATAACTTTTTAAGCCATATTCGGCGGGAGGCCATCGGTTTACACAGTATATTTAAATTTGAAGTAATTACGTTCAGTAATTCAGAAGTTATAAGGCTCTGACAGACGGACGGACGGACAAGTGCCAATTCACCCAAGTAGACTCAGAGACCTTCGCTTCGCTCGGTCAATTATAAATCCGAAAGTGTGTTCGTTTGTCCTTCAATCACGCCGCAACAAAGCAACGGATCGAAATGATTTTTTGCATGGGCACAGTTGAGGACCTGGAAAGTGGACATAGGCTATTTATCCCGGAAAATTAAGGAGTTCCCGCGGGAATTGAAAAAATGTATTCCACGCGGACGTAGTCGCGGGCATCAGCTAGTATTCAATAATTTAAAAAAAGGTGTGAGTGTGCAATTCACACACGGCAGAAGTTAAACTTCAGAAAGTACCTATCCTACGAGAGAATGAGATTTAAATATAACTTGAATTCTATCTCATTCTCTCTCAGGCCAAATCCTATTAGTTATGAATATGTTTGTCTCTTTTTAGTGTCGCTTTTTCGTTTTATCGAATTTTCAAATAACAACGATCCTAAAGAAGTTTCACTTTCCCGTTTAAAACGGGATATGCAAACGTGTAACGAGTGCCATTTTCCACGGGCTAATCGGATTTATTAGTGTTACCAAAATGGAGTGTAACAAAATTACCGTGCAGTCATCGGAACACGAGGCGATGATGTTATCGTTGAACGGATTCCATTTGATATCCAGCACCGGCCCTTTGTGGCCCGTGACGCGACTTGCGTTGAAATCTAGACGACCAGTCTGAAACAAATAGTACATTATTTAAACCTCTAGGTAAACAACTAGTGATGGAAACAGCGACAAGGCAGGAATGAGTCGTCATCGCTTATCTCTCTCTCTCTCTCTCTCTCTCTGCGTCGTATTCCTCGTTACAGAGGGCCGTAACTCCGTTCCAATAATCTCATAATGGCACGGGTTTTCTTGAGTTGATTAAGTTGAAGTAAATTGAAAAACAGCCCAAATCCCCCTCGTATACGATGCTACAATGTGGTTCTCTTATACTTTCATAATGCTCCTTGCAGAAAAGGATTGTACGAAAAGTTTGAGTTTACATATGTTTGTATTCGTTACAATAGATATTATACGTTTTTTACTATTGGTCGTAACAATTATTTTATCTGATATTGGCCATAATAATCGAGACCGAAGACTTGATAATATTGAATAATATTGAGCGTCTAAAGTTGGTCGCCATCTTGTTCCCGACTTGGGTCAACGTTTCTCATCCATTCCAATGCTATACAGTACATACAGTTATTGTTATTCTTGATTGCTATCATCACACTGCAAACTGTCAAACTTTGGTGTCGGAATTCGGAAAGCGCCAAGCTCTACAATGGAAGAAACCGATCAGCTGCCCGGACAACTGGCGTTGAACTAGTCGTCTTACCGCTCTATTGGCTTTAGCGTCGTTACGAACGCGTTTTGTCTGACCAGGACTTTAACAGTTTTTTTATATTTCACGCAACGGTTATGAAAGAGCTACTAAACTGGTAGGCGAGACGTTGCCTAATTAAAATAATGGATTGTTAATGTATATTATTATGAAATAAATTGCTCTATTTCAGAGTTAGTTGGCCCGTTGTGGACTTTAATTTACAAGTTTAGAAAATGCTGAACTCGGGGTCTGGATTTCTTTAGTAAAAACAGTACTGCTTCAAATTCAGTAATGTTTCACGTAATTCCTATTCATTTTATTTTAATGGGGGCCATTTTGGCATAGTTTCCAGTTATAATAATCAATACAATAAAAAAATTTGGCTACAAAACATTCTCTTGATTACATCATGTATGGAATAAAATTAATAGCAGCGAGAGATGACTTGCTGTATAGTAACGAAACGACAATTTTTATGTTTACTACTTCAACCAAATTGAATGTGCTCGAGCAACAATTACACTAAATGCCAAAGTAATTACCATCGCAATTCGACACACGTACACGGATGTCTTGGGACTCACAACTGTAGCGATGGTACTGTTATATTTATTACAATTCGGTGTCATAGCCTCACGCAAACTCTAGCATACCTAGTTGTGAATTATGATATAGCATAGTTGTTGTGGATTGTGTACAGGCGAACGGAACTGTTTTTCTGATTCCCTTAGTTCCTTGGTCGGAATTATTTCTGAGGCCTTAGGCCCGCGATACACGGACAGCTTGAAGCAGTCAGGATGGACTGCTTCAAGCTGCGACTGCACAGTGAACTACAGTCTTCTACGTACACACATACATGGAACCGCTCGAGCAGTTGCGACTGCTTCGGGCAGTCAATTCGAGCATTTATCTATGGTAGCTTCAAGATGTTGACTATGACTGCTCGAGCGGTCCGTGTATGGCCGGTCTTAGGGCCACAGTATCCTTCGATGGTTCTATTTATAAACAAATTATGGTTGGAAGGCTGACGAGCATAAGGTATGCAGAATGTTTCTCAAGTTTCTGCACTTGACCGGCAGTGCGTAAAAAGTATTAGTACGAGTATGATGAGATTATCACTTAAGCAATCTTATTGTTTTAAATTGCGGATAAATTAGTTACATAATTTAATTTTAGGTAATCAAAATGTGAAGAATTTTGAAGAATATCATTAACTTTAGTATACAATTATTCTATTATTATCAGTCTACATATATACAGATGTTTGTTTACGTTACTATTGATCTGCATGCACAAAGTGGCACATTATGTCAGTGTGGTAATATGTTAATGCATTCGAGGATATAGATAATATGTAATCCTAATGCAGCACGACAATGTGTAATAAAAACTTTAAAGCATAAAATATCATCAAGGTAAGTGGTAACAGATCGTTGAATATCTCGTATCCTTCGTTTCGCATCCAATATATTAAAAGGTACTCTACAGTTACACAAATAGGTAACCTACATTTAACTCATCTTGACGAATTGTAGCGAAATGGTGAAAACATTCAGTGTTTTTCATCGCCATTTTTCTCTATAAAATACTACTGATATTACAATAAAAATATGTCTAAAATGAACGCAATTTTATTGTATTACGACTCGTTCGGGCCACATTTGTCAAAAGTGTACTGAGTCTTTCACAATCATTGAAAATGTTAGACATGCGAGATGGATGCATAGGATACTGCGCCGCCTTAAAAGATTTTCTAGATAGGTGCCAACTGCCAAACAACAACTAAAAACCCATAAATTGCACAAATATTTCACTAAACCTGCGGCACGTTATGATGGCTGATTTGAAGTTTTTGCCCACGACTTCACCCGCGGTGATTAAGGTTTTTAAGAATGCCGTGGAAACTTTTTAATTTTCCGGGACAAAAGTAGCCCTATGACAATCAATAGGTCCATATCTTTTGGCTTTATACCGAATTTGATGAATTTTGGAACAGAGATAGGTTACATATCGGAGAAAGACATAGGCTTATTAAATAGCCCGGAAAATTAAAGACTCGCGAGATTCAAAACGGGCATCACCTAATAATACTCGTATTAACACAATTCGATAATAATCATCCCACCAAAACCATTTCATGGATAGGCTGCCAAAACTCGCATACAAGTCCAAATCATAATGCTTTCACTGTTAAAAAGTTATGAGATCTCTAGTAGAGCCAAGCCCCTAGTTGAGCTCCGATTTGTGCTGCGCATCATCATAGCCCATGGGGCCAGTTCCAAGTCCAAAGTGTACAGGTTTAAGTACTTTTGGCTGTACCACATTTACTACATAGAAGTCCTGACTCTATAAACTCTACATCTTGATAAAAAGATGTGGCTTGGTCGTTTCGTGATTCTCGCACAAACTATACCTATTCCACGAACATTAAATGATTGATTGGATCACGAAACAGCCAAGCCACATCTTTTTATCAAGATGTAGAGTTTATAGAGTCAGGACTTCTATGTAGTAAATGTGGTACAGCCAAAAGTACTTAAACCTGTACACTTTGGACTTGGAACTGGCCCCATGGGCTATGATGATGCGCAGCACAAATCGGAGCTCAACTAGGGGCTTGGCTCTACTAGAGATCTCATAACTTTTTAACAGTGAAAGCATTATGATTTGGACTTGTATGCGAGTTTTGGCAGCCTATCCATGAAATGGTTTTGGTGGGATTTCATTTCTTTTTGGCAGGCGCACTAGATTTTTTAATTTTTTGGACTCTATTTCTCGCACTACAGTTATTCCTTTTTTCATTGCCCACTCTCTATCGTTGCCTCTTTTCTTTGTGGGTTTGCTGTATATGTATGTAATGAGCGGCAAATCCATACATACTTAAGTTAGTTCTTATTTTCGAGTCTGGTGCTCAGTATTAAAGATATTTGGTTGTATGGGCCAGCCGGTTTATATCTGCTTATTGTTGATTAGCGACCCGCCCCGCTTCGCAAGGCTAGCACTAATCATGATAATAGTCCATTATTTTTTACCCACTAAAGCCAGTGGGCACTGAGCAGCACATAAGATTTTACATTAGCACTGGAATGAACCTACGTGAAGTGCCGGAAGAATTTTTAAAATCGCTTGAGTTTTTTTTATTTTATCCACAGCAAACTTGACGGTTAAATCTTTCCTCTTTTTAATATTAGTTTAGATCCATATAATATTATAAATACGAAAGTGTGTCTGTCTGTCTGCTGCGATTTCACGGCCCATCTTTTCAACCGATTTTGATGAAATTTACAGGGATAGTTTGTATCCCGGGGAAGGACATTGGCTACTTTTTATCCCGGAAAATTAAACAGTTCCAGCTGGAATCAAAAACCTTAATCCACGCAGACGAAGTCGCGGGCATCATCTACTTTTCTATAAATTGTCACGCGTTAATTTAATTCAAACCAATGAACAGTGTTTAGTTCGAAGAACAGGGTTAGACGAAAATATCGTTGATTACTTATTGAACAATTCCTAAAGGGATGCCGGGTCATACGTGGACTCTTCGCCAATGATTACTATAGGTATATTTACCTCTGAAAAATATTTTATGTTGTAAGTACTTATAGGTATTTTATAATTTTTCAGTAATAAAATGAAAATAATGAGAATAAAAATGACAAGATTACGTGATTATTATGTGCGACCTGTTTGGCCGATTGGTTACAGACCATGACTATTGAGGGAGAGGTCGCGGGTTCGAATTCTGCTAGGGGCATAATGTTTGTATTCAGAACATTTGTACCTGAGTCATGAATTTTATATATATATTATTTATGTACGGTATTATGTATGTATACGGCATTTTGCACATATTTCTTTTAGTACCGACTGTGCAGCTATTATGCACCCCCTATAGGAGGGGTTGGAAGGGAAAAGTTCCTGATTTCTTAATTTTCCCATTATTTATATGAAATTCCTAGCCCACATACCAAATTTCAGCTTTCTAGGGCTTTGGGAAGTACCTACCCTAGAGGTTTTGATTTTCATCAGCGATTTATAAGGCTAAATTACGAAACCGATGTATTTCAGTTATCGATAAATCTGAAACTATAAATGCTAGACAATTGATACTTGGTATGTTTAATAAGTTGGCCAACAGCATCTTATCCTGAAAATTTCAGCTTTCCAGCATCATCCGGACTGAAGCTATGACGGTTAGCAAATACGTGGAAACGCTGTCAAATATGCACCCCCAATAAGAGGGGTTGGAAAAAGAAAGTTTCAGATTTCTTAATTATTCCATTGTTTATGTGCAATTCCTAGTCTACATACCAAATTTCAGCTTTCTAGGACTTTAGGAAGTACCCTAGAGGTTTCGTGTTTCATGTGATTTAGTAAAAGTAAAGAACCCCCAAAAGTACGTATTTCAGGTATCAATAAATCTGAAACCATAAATGCTAGATAATTGAAACTTAGTATGTTTAATAAATGTGCCAACGACATGTTATCCTGAAAATTAAAGCTTTCTACCATCATCCGTACCGAAGTTATGACTGTTCTAAAATACGAGGAAATGCTGTCAGATTTGCACCCCCTATAGGAGGGGTTGGAGGGGAAAAGTTTCAGATTTCTTAATTTTCCTGTTGTTTATATGCAAATTCTAGCCTACATACCAAATTTCAGCCTTCTAGCACTTCAGGAAGTACCTTTTTCATGTTGATGACGGTCAGTGAGTCAGTCACGAAATCGACGTATTTCAGGTATCAATAAATCTGAAACTATATATGCTAGAAAATTTATACTTGGTATATTTGGTAAGTTTGCCAACAACACCTTATCCTGAAAATTTCAGCTTTCTAGCATCATCTGGACCTAAGCTATGAGGGTTCGAAAATCCGACGAAACGCTTCGAGAAAAGGTAGGTAGTGCCCCGTTTCCTTTGGCTCGCTTTGGCGGGGTCACTCCCGTGACCCCAGATTTGAAATGAGTACTATTGTAGGATGTCATTCCGGCCAACATAGCGTGCCGTAGGTTTTATGAACAGAATGTTTATTCCACGTTCAAATAAATGGTATGGAAATCCATACTAATATTATAAATGCGAAAGTGTGTCTGTCTATATGTCTGCTACGCTTTCACGGCCCATCTTTTCAACCGATTTTGATGAAATTTGGTACAGGGATATAGGTGACATCCCGGGGAAGGACATAAGTAACTTTTTATCCCGGAAAAGTAAGGGGGTCCCGCAGAGTCAAAAAAACTTAATCCACGCGGACGAAGTCGCGGGCATTATGTAATAAATAGCATATCAGACTTAAACACGCATTCGCAGGTCAATGTTTTATAAGTCGCACGAGTATAACATTGATAAGAATTCTAAAAATCTGATTGAATCAAATGGGATTAATTAAATCCGATAAATATCGCAGGTGTAATGTACAATTCTGTTAATTTGTTTAATAAGTAAGTATCACTAATTAGAAGCCTCAACTCAACGGTTTAGAGGTCGGGATTAAATCAGAAATGTCATAAGTTCCACACGTAGGTGTATTGTCGTATAGTATCAAAAAAATTCCGTTCAGTGGGGACTTTTTTCGATGGAGTATGCTATAGGTATGCTGAGTATGCATAGGCACTAGTAGCCGCTATGACCGCCGCGGGGTGGTGAACTAGCGCTAGGCATTGCCGAGAAGTTTAGTGTGCCGTCGGCGGGCAATCTAAACTTCTAAAGGCGCCTCCTGTGAGGCTCGAGATGATGTTGGGATGTCGGTTGGATGTCAAGTGGTCGGTTGGAATGGCTAGTCCGTTGACCGTGCACTTCGACCCCGATGCCTGGGCATGAGTTTACCTACGTCTGAGTGATATCAGAAATCGGGGACCTCATCTTTGCCAGCGAAGACAAACAATGCACAGGTTGTTTGTATTAAATTGCGGCCCTAACTGATAGAGAACGTTGCCTATCTTAATCTGGTCACCTAGTTCGTTAAGGACGTGCTTGAGATATCGTCTGTTGTCGGGTGGCTCAAGAAAAGGGAATCCTCATCAGATAATCGTCAGCTGAACATACTTAGTATTATTTCTTAGCGCGCCTCCACACACGGTCATATTTTCCGAGCTAGAAGTCGTCCCACACTGCACTCACCGGACACATTTGCCCTACTGAGTAGGGAAAATAAGTCCCAACGGCCATCGGCTACAAACATGGGCCTGCCCACCGCTATTTCACCATGCTAATTCTCTGGGCTACAACAGGTGATTTTGATTTGGGATTTCTTCGTAGCGGAATCTATTCTTCAGAGAGACATCACACACGCCTGCTGAGCGTTGCGGACACGATCGAAAAAAAGGAATTATTCTCCTGTTTAATATTATGACCTGTACTCATTTATAAGACTAGGAAATGTAATGAGAATAATAAAAATTATTCCAAGTCCAAGTCCCGCGGGATCTTGCTCTATATATTGAATAGAAATAGATACTCACGTGATCCAATGGCAGAACCAGAAAGGCACCCCCGCCAGCGACCTCGGTCACAATGGCTACAAATTTAGGGTTGACCGCGCAAAAGTTGGAATCATGCGCATTCCTGGTGATTTTTATGTTGTCGTAACATCGTTCCCGCTTGAAGGGAACACCGTAGACGTGGCGGAACTTGGAGCTTCTCACGCCACGGAACCATACCTGAAAAATCACACATACCTATTCATTTTATCGGCATCTAATAGAAATAGAAATCTTTATTATTGGAATCAACTAATGTAACAGATGTAATGTTCTAACAGAACAATGAATACCTGACCAACAAACTAGGCGGACCCGTATCTTGGGGGCCAGTGACTTCCCAAACGTTGATTAAATATCATAGGCTTAATCTCTAGTTAGTGCACTATGACAAACAAATATATTTTTCAAAAATTTGTTGCGATTTCCATTATATCTAACAATATAAAGTCTATCAGTGATATTGAAGTTAAATTAAGATATGAAAAAACAAAACAATTATTAGAACATAAATTAATAGTGAGAAGTAAACGAAACTTTAAATCAAAAATAATTTTCTGGTAATTTATTTTCGCAGTGCAATGTCGCATTTTTGTACAGAACGAAACTTGCAAAAGTCGTATTGTATGTTTTACACGTTCATGAAGAAATGAAACTTTTGGAATGAAAAATTATAAGTCTGATCCCATATTTTTCATATAAAAATGACTAGGTCCAGGTTTAGGATTTCGACGAGCATTTCATCATTTTTTAATTACTGTAGCGTAGAGAACGTCGAGCTTTTTAGACACTCTATCAAACTTGTAAAAGTTCAGAACTACGAGTAAGTATGTGAGCTCAGCCGAAGCCCAAGCTGTTAATTGATTGAAGTCCGTTATTTTTTATGTTATCTGCCTAACTGGTATTTAAGTATTAAAGGCTAGACTATAGCTTAACTATATTTAATTGTTTTGAGCATAACATAAGACGGACAATTTTTATGCTTGGGATAATCATATAAAACAAACTAAGTAAGTATTATTATAAAATATAAATACTTAGAATTTTTTTTTTTCGTTTTTTATGTCTCTGTGTAGCGCTAAGTGAGTTATTTGTGTTTCTACAATTAAATTATTGTACTTACTACTTACTGTAATGTACTGTATTTACCTAACTACTACACAGCTCTCATAGTTGATTTTTAAAAGGGTTGTGACACAAACAGGCAGCCTGGGACTTTAAGTGTTCCCTGTACTTTTGTCGTAACGAGACAAGACATAAGTGTAACCATGTTAGCTACGGTAGAAAAATAGAGATAACGCGAGAAAATAGGTAGACATAATTTTCTCGTAGTGCGCATGCTAAGCCAGCAGGTTTTATTACGGTACGGAGACCTTTTCATCTCGAGCCATTTAGGTAGGTATGTAAAGTTTTGATTTGCAAAAAATGGATGGGATCAAAGGGAATCTTATAATTATTTTATACTAGGATTCTAATTACCAATCTACCATACCAGAGACCATACATAGAAACTCGCGTTTACGGATAGATTGGTACATAGTAAACACGCACGTCGAGGTGTGATAATTTACACTATTGTTCAAATATTTTTCTCATAGACTTCGAAAAACGTGTAGAAACTTCAAAGAGTAAAAGTGACGAAGCGTTTATTAATACAACTCATTAGCCAGTTCTTTGAACTAAGTACGATTTGGAGACTTTTTTAAGATATTTTTTTGTACTATTGATCATTCATCGTCATTGATCATCTTGTAAAAAGTTTGAAGTAGATTGTAACGGTAGCATTTTTTATTCAACTTTTAGGAGAAACTAGGAAGGGATGCGATAGAGGGTTTTAGTTAAGTACAAATTTACCTAAGTAGTGAAACATGTAAAATACACGTAACACGAGTATTGGATAGAAGCAGGCGTTACTTTGCGGAAGTCCATGACAATGAAAAAACTAGAAGTTTAATTCGCTATAATCCGTCACAGAAGGCAAATCTATGTGGTACAGTGGGTATCTTGACTTGCAGCCCGCGATATTCACCACACCGCATAAACCCTCCAAAATACCCTCAACAACGGCTTTACAATCGTGCATTGTAGAGTCGACATCTCCTGAGGATGCTCCGGTATCGCAGTGAAACGTACGTTGAGGGTATTTAGGAGGGTTTATCTGATGAGGTGAATATCGCGGGCTGCGAGTTCAAGATACCCACTGTACCACATAGATTTGAATTCTGTGGCGGATTATAGCGAATTAAACTTATAATTTTTTCATTGTAACACGAGTACAAATTTAAAAATATTAAGTACAATGTGCATACACGTGCAAATTTGCAGCACTTTTAAGAACTTCGAATTTATAAGCTCTACAATTTCTATCATTACCAAACCTATACTTAATGATAAAAATTCATTAAAAAAATTGTTACATGCAAAAATAATATAAGATGCACCTGTACCTGTGTATTAGTCATCTCGTCTCCACTACTCTGGTGCAATTTCAAGGCATGCACTACATAAGATTCACACTCCAAAAACTATGAACACAGTTTGTGCATTTTACAATACATAATCATGTAAACAAGGAACTGAAAATTTAGGCGCCCACAACATCACGAGCTGCGAAATAAACACTGAAAAATTTCAAAGAACAAAAACAAATGATATGACACAACTTAAGAGCGCTACATAAAATGAAACGGTGCAAATTAAGAGTAACAATACGTAATAGCTTCTACATGACGAGTGAACACATAAGCAATTCAAAACTAAGTATTTTATTATTCGTGTGTGATTATGACAGCGACCGAGGCGCAGACGCGTGCCTCGAGCGGCAAGCGAAAAAAAAGTGAAATGTGACTACTATGTAGTCAGTGATGCTGAGAGAAAACATATCCATTGTGTAGTAACTATAGCGATAGACAGTATATCAATTAAGTACAATTTAAGTAGGATCTAAAACATTTTTGTTATGCAACATGTTTTATGTAATAACAACATAAAATATTACTTTCAAAAATTTATGCAAATTTTATGCCCAATGTAAAATTTAACTTTTTTCAACAAATTCTTTTATTCACAATAATTACTAGTTATTTAGTAACTATAGTTACATAATATTTATGTAACTAGTTTTTAACTGAATGTTCATAATATATGTATTTAATTCCTAGCTAAAATTCATACTAAGTAATATTATAAATGCAAAAGTGTGTCTGTCTGTCTGTCTACGCTGTAACAGCCCTTATATAATCGTTATATAATCTTTTCGAGCGATTTTGATGAAAGATACAGAGGTAGGTTGTATCCCTGGAATGGACATAGGCTACTTTTTATCCCAGAAAATTAAGGAGTTCGAAAACCCTTCCACACGGACGAAGTTGCTGGCATCATATATTTCTGTTGTGTTGCAACTTGCAAGCAAGTGTGAATTTCTTGTCCTTTATGAAATTATTATTCTTATCATCAAGCGTTAATATCGCGATCATTATAAGGATGACTAGCTGACCTTCTTACTCAGTTGAGTTTTCTGAAAACCCTTGGGAGGTGTTTGAATTTCAAAATATTCTAAACTTTTTTTAGCCAAAAATCAAAATACCTACCAATTCAAGAACATGGATATTCTAAAAAAAGGAAACTTTCATACTAATTTTTTTTGCCTTATTTAGCCCGCATAAGGTTGGATTTTTTCTGAAAATACTTTCTTAGTGGTAACACTTGGACAAGGCAAGTTAAATTTTCTGTAATACATGTTTTCTTTTCATGTCAACCTCGAAATAAACCTATCAAAGAGTGACAGCATCACAAAACTAAATCAGTCTTAGCAGTGCTGTGCAAGACAGCCTAAGAAATACTATCAGTTATATTTAAAATAGTCACATGGAAGCACTTATTAGATAAAATTAGGTATTCTCAAACAACATTGGGGCTGATTCTGTAGTGCACAATCTCTAAACTAAACTAAAATTAGAGCATTACAAATATTGCTAACCCTTTCATAATACACCCTACGTAAAGGGACAGAACTAGATTTAAAGCTGCCATTTTAGTTTAGTTTAGAGATTGTGTTACACAGAATCAGCCCCATTGTCAGCTTACCGAACTTGTATTCTATAATAATTATTGCAATGTACAGTTGTATTAATGAATTAATCCTTGATATTAAATCCTCACTTACTTACTTACTTAATATTATTAATGCAAATGTGAGTTTGTTTGTTACTCTTCCAGGGCCCATCTTTTCAACTGAATTAGATGAAAATTGGTACATGGGTTGTTTCCAAGGGAAGGTTTTTTACAGAGTTCCTGCAGATATTTAAAAGACTTGAACCACGGGGATGAAGTTGCAGGCATCAACTAGTTCAATAATAAAAAAATCACCAATTACAATCAATGGATTGAGTAATTTCTTTCAGATGGTCACAATTGTTGGCTTGCTTGTGTAACTGACTACTTTACAACATTATTACACAAAGCAAACATGTTACCGAGAATAAATTGGCATTCCTAATTAACACAATATGTAGGCTTTTTGCAATTTCTTTCATTAAATGAGTAGATAAATTATTTGTTTTATTATTTACTAGCTGACCTGCCCTAGCTTTGCATGACTGGTTTGGCCTAACATACAGACTTTACTTACCTATTTATTACACTGAATTGTTCAAAATCCAACTTATATTGAGCTACTAGATGATGCTTGTGACTTCATCCACGTTGATTAAGTTATTTTTATCCCTGAGGGAAATCCTTAATTTTCTGGGATAAAAAGTCTATGTCCTTTTCCAGGATGCAACCTATCTGTTTAGGTACCATTTTTGATCAAAATCGGTTGGAAAGATGGGCTTTTAAAGCATAACAGACACACAAACAGACAGGCAGACACACTTTCACATTTATAATATTAATATGGATTAGTATGGATACATCACACTGACCATGATTGATTTGCTTTTACCTGTTGAGGAATGCTGCCCCCCCCACCTCCAAACTATTCATCAGATCTTCATCTAATCCACATGGTATCTACTAGACAGCATAAACTTTGTAATGAAACAAGAATGTCAGAATCTGTTAGGATTTGTCGAAGTATTGATTAAAATAGACCAAAACTTTCAGCCCCTAACCATTCCAAAAGAACCTCAAACTAATTGTTTTCCAGGATAAAAAATATAATATTATGTATATTTAACTTAAACTGGAGTACCAAGTCGCATTCTAATCTGTTTATGTACCTAGTTTCAGTGTTACAGAATCATCTGTAGCAGACAGACTGACATACCTACACTCAAACAGAGAAACGGCCAAAAATAAAAGTGTGTTTGGCTCTGTATCTAAAAAAGGGCTTCAGGATTTTTAATACCTAAAAATTAACTACCTTTGTAAGTAATTATTGTTGTAAGTACCATTTTATTTTTCTAATGTAGGTAGGTAAGTAAAACAATGATACAGCATAATGGATATGTTTTCTATTTTCTGATTTTGTTTTTATCCGCGCTTATGGACAGATATATAGGTAGGGTTTCATATTAATTACTTGAAGACGTATCAAATTTAAAATAACAAGCAGACTCGATACATTGTAGTGACTATGGACTTAGCTACGAAAAACGTGGTGATTTTTTTTAATGGAAACTTACCTTGGCAGCGGGTTTATTGCACGCTCTCACATCTACAAGAACAGTACCTTTCGAAGGACTCTTTTCAGTTATAATATCTAAGCAACTAATTTCTCTCAAATCATCCTTTACCGGAGGCATATCCTTCATGAAAAATAAGACTGGGATACGATATACTTAAATCCCTAAAAACCTGTAACTTTGTTATTTAGTACTTTGCTATAGGATATAAAAAAAGTATCATTTATGCACAAACCACACTTATTTCAGCGGATTTCACAAAGTTCACAATAAAACGCTCAAAACCAATCGAAAATTCGAAACCAAAGAGCTCAATTTACCAATATTCGTCGACGTCGAACACAGAGTACATTAAATATACTACCGTGCTGACGTCGAATGTCGATTGGAAATGAAATTGAATTTGTACCATACAGTGTGGCTAGATTTAAATTGATGGTCCTGCTAACTGCTTAGGCCTAGCCTGACAGCCTAGCCCTAGACTAAAAAGTTCTCCTAAACCTTGCAAAACCTTAATTTACTCATAATATTTTGTAAGAAAATATAAATAAAAAAAAAGTGTGGTATCGTGGAACACCAGATAGGAACGAAGTTCCTTATTACATAAATTAATTTCAAGTTCTAGTCGAGGTAAAAAGGAAACAATTATTCAGGTTTAGATTATTAATTTCTTATTATGATTTTTTTATCGATAAAAATCGAAAACTACTTTACAAAATTATCTTAACACTTTTATTTTATACACAATAATTCATAAAATAAAAATATAAAATAATAATAGCAAACTGAAATAATAATAATAACAGTCATCACGTAGACTATACATTAGACACTGTATAGCGAACATACATAAACTATACATAAAAATATTACTCCACGCATTTTCGTTACGGACATTCGCATCGTCCCTTAAGGAATCCGCATCGTCCCATAAGGAACTTCATTCCAATGATTTTTGGAATGATGTTCCTTATGGGACGGGACCATTAGTAGTAAAAGTAGAGATTAGTAATAAGATTTTTATGTATAGTTTATTCGAAATTAAACCTTTACACTAAATCATTAAAGTTTAATTTCGAATGTCGTATAAATTTATATTAAAGACATTTATATTGTCTTCGTATTTTTTAAAATATATTTTTATGCATCATTGTGAATAAATTATTTTCTTGTTACCTTGACTAGAACTTGAAATTAATATTTATGTATTAAGGAACTTCGTTCCTATCTGGTGTCCCACGATACCACACGTTGTTTTTGTCCTACCTACGTTAAGTAAGTACTTAACTGTCTCTTAATCTCAAATCTCAAAGTGTATATAGTTATTATAGTGTATAGAGTTTCTCATCTCCATCTCAAGTTCTCAACTGAACGGTAGGTACGGTTACCGGTAGATTGGTAACTAGTCACGGTCGAAGCCTCCCAGCAGAGACAATGATTCTTAACCGGATTCTCAATGTTTATTATAGTTAATGATTTATTGGATACTACCATTTTTTTCTAACCTGCGACAAAAACTGATAACTTTAATAAGGGCCTAATCCTGCTAAAATCATAGGATCCTGCTAAATCTGGTCACACTGAGTCCACAGATCACTTGCGAACAGTGCGAACACCACAGACAAGAGACAAGAGATCGCTTTAGAGATCGACGATTGACTCGAATCGTCACTAATCAAACCTGTGAATCAAACTCAAGTCTGTTTTTTACATAGAAATATGAAGACTATAGAAGTAAGATTGTGTTTTTAATTTGTCACTAGGTAGGATTTTCCTAGTGATGGGTCGGATATTTGTTGATTATGTATATTATTGTCTAACATACGTAATCTATCAAATATAACTTAGGGATGATTTTTGTATAAAAAATCATTTAATAGAGGAAATAAAATAAATAAATAAATAATATTTATTTGCAGGAATATGGGTACAAATTAGATCTTAAAGTGGTAATTTCCTTAACATATTCTACCATATAATGGTGTGCAAATTGTTTGTTTTTAATGTAATTAAATTAAATTAGTTCATAAAATCATTGAATTAAAAATGCTTTAGTATCCATAAAGAACCTAAAAGTTTACAGTTACCTACAGTTTATTTTTTATTTTTGGCTGCCTGTTATCCGATCACGTTCAAACCAGTGAATACTTACTATCAAGTTGCAATATGGATTGATTGCAACTTGACATACTTTCTGCCCTGGGATACCTAACTTAGAGAATATTTTTATCCCAAAAATTATAGGGTTCCTTCGGGATAGGTGATGACAGATTTTAACAATAATTATAAAAAATATACAAGCCATAGGTACTATAGCTTGGCAAAAAAGTCGTGAAATAAATAGGAGCGCCACTGGCGCAAAATTTTCTTGAATCTAGCAACCCGAACTAGCCCGCTTAATACGACAGATTAGTTTTAATACTTAACTACTTTACTGAAATCAAAGTAGTACATTTATTGATTACAAATTTCTTATATTGGATAGAAGCAGACGTTACTTTGCAGAAGTCCATGATACTGAAAAAACTAGAAGTTTAATTCGCTATAATCCGCCACAGAATGTATAATTCTGTGGCGGATTATAGCGAATTAAACTTCTAGTTTTTTCAATACAAATTTCTTGTTATTTATTTATTTAATACTAAAAATAATAATAAATAACCTTATTTAAACCCAAATAGCAACTAAATAATTTATAAAAGAAGGTAAAATTTTAACTAACTATATTAATAGTTACTAAATTAATTAAAACTAAAAAAATTTTTTACGTGGTTGGCACCACACTCCTTATACTAATTACGCACGGGGTTATTAATTAAAATGCAGTTTAGTTAGTAAGTTTCAATAATATATTTTATTTTATTTACATACTACATGTACAAAGAATATAATTTGCCCAAAATATCGTCTTCCAAATATCCCATGTTTTAGAAAAAAATTAGAAAAAGAATTCTAATTAGAAAAACTCGTATTATCTAAAAATTATTGCATCAGTGTAACAATCCTGATGACCTCTGATCGGCTGCACTTACGGCGTTCTTGGTGTATCAATGCATTTTAACCTTTAGCGGGAGAGTGGAAGCCATTGCGATCGATACACCCAATCAATTTTAGAGAATACCACCAACTTTCGTAATTTGATTATGATTGCTTCATGAAGGTGTAACGGAGGAACATTCGTAAATAGCTAAATACCATCGACAGCTAAAATCATACTTCACCCTTCCTTTGGGCTTTGTCGTAGTCGGGTAAAAATTGGTACAATATAATATCCGATCTTTGACCGAGCGAAGCGAAGGTCTCTGAGTCTACTTGGGTGAATTGGCACTTGTCCGTCCGTCCGTCTGTCAGAGCCTTATAACTTCTGCCGAGCGATCGCGTAACTTCTACATCAATCATTGTTACAGTATCAATTGTTGTAATTGGCTGAATTTATGGCATTCTTGCTGCGTCAATGGATTATGTCCAATAGTGGAAGAGTGTTAACCAATCAGAGGTGATTGCGATGTATCAATGATTGATGCAGAAGTTACGCGATCGCTCTGCTGAATTACTGAACGTAATTACTTCAAATTTAAATATACTGTGTAAACCGATGGCCTCCCGCCGAATATGGCTTAAAAAGTTATAAAAATCTTTATTTCAGGGGGGCTCTCATAGAAGGGGGGCTTTCAAAGTGGCGATTTTCTGACGTCCAAAGATGACCTCAGAACTCCCAATTTTCTGAAAGGCTGAGCCTGAAACTTGATTAATTATTTGAATTATATCCTGTACTTGAACAACAAATACTAAAATTAGATAAATATTATAAGGAAACGAAGTTATTTAATTTTTAATGAGCTTACGTATTTTGAACAAACTTCACAATGTTGTCAATAGATGGCGCTCTGTACAAACTTATTCGTTTGTGCTTAAAAAGAAAAGGCTGAGCCTGAAACTTGATCACTTATTTGAATTATATCCTGTACTTGAACAACAAATACTAAAATTAGATAAATATTCTAAGGAAACGAAATTATTTAATTTTTAATGAGCTTCACTATTTTTAACAGAACTTCACATAGATGGCGCTCTGTAAGTTTATGGATACCGCGAGGTCTCAGTTCGGGGCGAACCACTAGTATATAAGTATATAAAAATCTCGTGTCACTATGTAGGTATGTTCGGGATAAACCACAGAACATTTAATAAGAGGTTAGAATGGCGATGTGGGCGGGTCACGCGCGCCACTACGTTGACCGAACGCTCATATATGGTTCAAACGTACCAAAAACACGCCTCAGTCGGCCGCGGACTGTCTTGGGAAGTTTTACGCACAAAAAAGTGTGTAAAATGCCTTCTTGCGCGGTAATAACCTGCAGAGCTAGAAGCCAAAATGTCAATGTGACTAATGGCAAGATATCTTTTCATCGGTAAGTACATTAAACCTTGATTTTAAATGATTTAATTGAAAATACTAAAGACATTATGTTTTCCTTCACTAGTGTGACTGGATCGCAAATTTGTATGTACATCGCTGGTTTTATACCTTTGCGAACAACGCGCTCCAACAGTCGTGTACGCGAGCGGCAATGTAAAGCGTAGTGCGTATGAACGATCAACTCCACTTGTTACCTGGTATTACCCAATAAGAGTAGCTTGATGATAGGCCGGTAGCATTTTTCCACCGTATCGATAAATAGTTTATTTGTTTCTTTTTACCAGAACGAGATATGCTATGCGTGGTTAAAACATACTGTTTACAAAACTATCACACTGATCGCGAGCAATTTATTCTTATCCATTGAGGAGTTCCGTTCTCCATCTCCGGAGATATTTATCAGATCTTCACCAAATTAAAATGGGACCACCTCTGAAGTATGATCTACCAAACAAAAAAAGAATTATCAAAATCGGTTCATAATTGGCGGAGAAATCGCGTAACAAACATACAAAAAAAAAAACATACAGTCGAATTGAGAACCTCCTCCTTTTTTTGAAGTTGGTTAAAAATAGTAAAATCTAAAGACATAGAGTCCAACTTAAGTTAACAATATGAATATTGACATGCTGTCGACCGTACGAAAAATAAACATCGATAAAAAATATTTTAGTCAACCCCTAGCGTATGTTGCTGTTTTACACGACAACACGCGCAAGTTTAAAGTTTCACTAGTGTGCGTAGCTTCGCCAATCGCAGCGCTTTTTTCTGCCTCACGCACACATGGCAACTCTCGCGTGTATTCGTTTAGATTAGTAGTAGTGAAGAATGGTGGGATCAAAACGGCGACAGCGGTTTCCGTACAAAATTTGCACTAGGGCCTTTCTAACCTCTTATTAAATGTTCTGTGGGATAAACCCTGAAAGTACTGAACCGATTTTGATCAAACTTCGTAACTATCTGTAATTTGGTCTAACTTAAAAGATAGGATAGTTTATTTGTTTTATTCTTATAGATAAGTTGGCGGTACGAAGTTCACCGGGTCAGCTAGTTAATTTATAAATATTAAACTTTCTTGTCGTGATAACGCCTATTTCTTGGGGTAAATTTATAGTGGGTATAGCATTTGATTTCAGTCGCCTACATTTGGTGTAGTTACTCGTTTGGCAAAAATTAGTATTCTGTGAAATGTTTTGAGCAAATACTTACGACTGCTAAGCCGGGATATCCTATTAGGCCTTTTTATCATTTCTATCCATTTCCTTTTTATTAGTTCATTTTTAAGGAAATCTACAACATAGAGATTAGAGAGTACATAATACTCGTATGTACGTACTAGTGCAATAATTATCAATAATCTATTTCACAGCACTAGTAACCTAAAAGCGTTTTGGCGAAAAATCATTATTATTATTAAATAAGTATGTAATTGAGTACTTAAACATATTTATTTACTTTTTCTTACCTTTGCTTACCTATTTACTAGTAAAATCCTTAAGTCTTAAACAAGAACCATTGCCAAAACTCACCGATGAAACCCGACAGATTCTGTATCATTTTATTTTCTTAAACTATTGGATTTACGTCCCTCAAAGGCACAATACATTTTTTGTGGACACTTGGCTTTGACTTTAGAGCTTTATGCACCTTAGGAATTTACTTTAAATAAAGAAATTCTTAAAAAACTTTTCTGTAACCTCGAATGTAAACAAACAAATACTAAGCAACAAAATTATGTGTACAGATAACGACCCGTATTATTCGTACAAGAATAGGGTATTTTGAATTTGACAGTATTAAAAGATAAAAGATATAATATTTTGACAATCTGAACCTTGTGACCAGTTGCTAATCGAATAGACACAAACAGCGATATTTTGTTTCACTCACACTTACGTGATGGTAATAAACAGAAATTGGATAAAATATAGTATTCTTAGTTTTTATTTTAGTCCTACTTCCTAGACGGCAGTCGTAATTCCTTCTTCCATGGTTTTTTACATTTTTTAGTCCGACCAGTCCACAGAGTACATTCAGTCCGACAAACCCTGACAAACCACAAACATAACCGTGATAGCGTCGCTAGTATCTATGAAAAATAAAATAATAAAAACAAAAACTAAATAGGCATAAAATTAGTTCTAATTTTGGCTACCGGGTCTGATATGTTTTCATCAAATAAAGGTACCTATTTAAATATTATAAATGCGAAAGTTTGGATGGACGTATGGACGTCGACGTAAACGTTACTCAATCACGCCCCAACGGCTGAACGGATCTGGATGAAATTTGGCACATAGATAGATATTAGATTATAGTCTGGAATAACACATAGGCTACTTTTTATCCCGGAAAATTAAGGAGTTCCCGCGGGAAACGAAAAACCTCGATCCACGCGGACGAAGTCGCGGGCATCAGCTAGTTTTAAATAAAAACGCCCGCGTGTGGGTCTTCTCCGTTTGGCCCGCGAGGGCCAAGCGGGGGTACTCGTGTGGTACGGGCCTCGAGGCTGGGCCTCCTTAACCCGGGCGGGGCGCGGGGCAACATTGTGCGGTGTGCCCCGGTGAATGTTCTTGAAGCCGAGTAAACCGGCTATAGGTCCTGCCTACTACCTGCTACGGGCCCCTAGGTCGGGTTTCATTTCCGGTGTTGGGTCCACCTTGCGGGTGACGTCATCACCTCCGCGTGCAGGACCTGTCTCGCCCAGATCTCGGCGCTGCGGGCAATGGGGTCGCTCTCGCACGCCGAGATGGTGTCAAAGCCGGTGGACTCCGCGTTGTGGGCGATAGGGGTCGTGTCTAATCCTGTGTGTGTCGCGTCGTCGTCGTCGCTACGATCGCCTGCGTACTGCGCAGGTGATGGCGAACGTAGGAGCTCACGAGGTAGTGGACGCCCGCGCCCGCGCCACGCCCCATACCAGGCAAGAGCCGCGTACGTCAGCCGCACACGTCAGCCGTGAGCGGATACATCATACAAGCTCCGTAGATCCGGAGCTTGGTCTTCGGTGAGAGGCTTGAGGTGAGGACCTGGTGCAGCATCGACGCGGCATCCGTGGCGTTGTTCACAACATGATCAATCATGGGAACCATGGCCAGGCCGGCGTCAATGTGGCACGTGGCACCCCAAGTAGCGCACCGAAGTCTGCCACTCTATGTCCTATGTCACTCTATGTCCTGAAAACGCCCATTTTTCTTTCAAAAAAGTACTGATAAGACACGCTAGATGGAGTTGAATAATATTATTTATGTAATTCCATACGTAATTAATATGCTAGTATTGAAATAAAATGAAAATAAAATACTTTAACTAATTTTATTTTCACACCACTCGCTCGACAATTAATGCTTTAATTACAAGTCCTGTTATCTAAAGGTAAAGTACGTAATTACATTCAAGGCTTAGCGGGGTTGTAATTGACCGAGCGAAGCGAAGGTCTCTGAGTCTACTTGATTGAATTGGCACTTGTCCGTCCGTCTGTCGGTCCGTCCGTCCGTCCGTCCGTCCATCCGTCTGTACAACTCTCCCTCTGTCTCTGTGTCTGTGCCTAATTATAACTTCTGAATTACTGAACGTAATTACTTCAAATTTAAATATAATATGTAAACCGATGGCCTCCCGCCGAATATGGCTTAAAAAGTAATAAAAATCTTTATTTCAGGGGGGTTCTCATAGAAGCGAATGCGAAGTAAAATATTTTTTATAGCGTTACATAGGGTTGCGGTATATCATTTTAAAGATATTAGGAATAGTAAAAAATATATTTTTTTTAATTTTTCCCCTAAAATTGACGAAATGGGGGGCTTTCAAAATGGAGATTTTCTAACGTCCAAAGTTGACCTCAGAACTCTCAATTTTCTGAAAGGCTGAGCCTGAAACTTGGTCAATTATTTGAATTATATCCTGTAGTTGAACAACAAATACTAAAATTAGATAAATATAATAAGGAAACGAAATTATTTAATTTTTAATGAGCTTCGTACTTTTAACAGAACTTCACAATGATGCCAATAGATGGCGCTCTGTGATACCGCGAGGTCTCAGTTCGGGGCGAACCACTAGTTTATTGAAATAAACTTTTACAAGTAGGTACCTACCTACTTTTGAATCGTCGAGTGAATCTACCACTGCAGCAGGGCTAGCATGGGCCGGAGATAAAAATTTTATCCCCCGATTTTATCCACTGACAAGAGATAAAATTAACTTATCCACTTCTCAGAGCACGGCAACAGGAGAGAGGAGAAGTTTATCCCCGTTTGACATTTCACGGGGACTCGGGGGACTATTTATCCACCGTTATTTAGCGTTTTTATTTATTTATTTAGGAATAAAATTTTTATCCTTTCCACGGGGAGAAAATTGTCTCGGCCCATGCTAGGGGGGCAGGTTCGGTTCAAAAGTAGGTATGTACTTGTAAAAGTTTATTTGAATAAAAAACATTTGAATTTTGTTTTTACATTATTATTAGACACAATTGAAAGTACCTATCTCTTATGTCATAAGACTGCAAACACATACTTAAGTAATTGAGTTTGATATTGATATTGAAGTGAACAGAACTATTAATGGATTATTCCACTTATTGATACTTAACTAACCATTGAATTCGGAGTTGTAAACATTTACGTAATGAAACGTGTAAATTATTATACCCCCGACACTATCGAATTGGTGACTACGTGATGTAACAATATCATCATGATGATGTAGATACTGATAATCACAGTTAATCGTCATAAAACGCGCACGGCACAATCGCACACGGCGCTTATTATTCTCTATAAAGAACGAGCTACAAACACAAATCGAGATATTATTATTTACCGAGTCGAGACAATCAAACGCGAAACGGCGAGTGTAAAACCACACCAGTTGAGTACGATAACTTAGCACGCGCACTTGTGTTCGCTGATTTTACAAATATAAATAAAGAGATCATGGGCAAAATACATAATTTCGGAGCTGGACCAGCCAAACTACCAGAAGAAGTAAGTCTATTAATCTTACAAGAGCTTGAGAACAATTTTGTTAATACTTTTGAAGTTCCTATTATTAAAAGAGAACGTGTTTTACTTTAGGTGTATGACATACTAAAGGATGAATTTACTAACTTCGATGGAACAGGAATCAGCTTATTGGAAACAAGTCATCGGTCTCCGACGTATTTTAAGTTGAATAAAGAAGTACAAGATGTTGTCAGGAGGTTAATGTAAGTAACCAATGCTGCAAGTATGATCTTAACGTTTTCCTTGTTTCTAGCTGTTGTATTCTTAACAAAATAATTGACGTGTAATTTCAATTTAGTAATGACTAAATTTATTTTTTAAATGATCAATATTCGCGTAGTTAAATCAGATTTGTAAATATTTTTTTACTAAGGTCTTGATGGGTTTACTGAACTTGCGTTGAGACTCGATAATAAGTAATTCTTTTATTATATCTTTTCATACGAACTAACAGGAATAAGAAATAAGTTGATAGCTTTTGTGGTAGCTTTGTAGTAGGTAAATACATTCTACTTTATTTCGGATTAACTCCTGACCCTAAAGTTTAAACAAAAAAATCGTTAGTATAAATGTTTATAACAAATTAAATTATTATTATTTTTTATTAAACCTGTAGTAGTATATTTTTCTTAGTCAAATTATAATGATCATTTTATTTTAACCGATTATGAAAATATGCAGATCCTCTAATAAAAAAGATTGCTGATGCAGATTAATTATTCAAAGCTGTTAAAACGGTGACACGATAAACATCGAGCGAATTTGACCGATTAATGTATTCTTATCAATGAAGTGCCGGCGTAATTCTAAAGTAGGTAGTAGTACCTAGTACCTACTTACCTAACATTTAAAGAAATCTATAGTTACATAAAAAGTCATGCTGTCGACGTCTCTTATATAAAACTAGTTGATGCCCGCGACTTCGACCGCGTGGATTAATTTTTTTTGATTCCTGAGAGAACTAATTAATTTTCCGGGATTCAAGGTAAATCCTTGGATGAAAAGGCTATGTAATGTAACCTACCATATTTCATCAAAATCGGTTGAAAAGATGGGCCATTAAAGCGTAGCAGACAGAAGGACAGACAGTAAGGCAGACAGACATACAAACACACTTTCGCATTTATACTTAATACTATAAGTTTATGTATGGATATCATTGATGCGAGGTTAAAAGTAATTTCTGTTTTGATGACAATGACATGACAGATGACGACTGATTGAACTTCAATATTGAGGAGGACTTTATAGAAGTCAGAGTCCCCCACTACTTAATGAGTACATTGTTCACCGAGGGGGGAAAGTGACCGATTACTATCGAGGGTGTAGTTTGAGGCCCGAGGCGTAGCCCAAGGGCCGCAATACACGCGAGGTAGGAATCGTACTTTCCGGCACCGAGTGATACATAGTGCTTTATACTACACCTTCGAGGAAAATAAGCGATAATTAGTGATTAAACGAACTTACAAAGTGAAGTTCTATCATAAATCATAATTACGAGTATATGAGTCGCTTCATTCGAAGCTTCACTATCACAACTAGGCTACATTTTGAGATCATCAAAAATTAAAAAATTTCATCTCTTGGAAATATCTCGATAACTTAATACTTAGAAATAGTTATATTTATGTATTTTTTTAGATTCTGTTTTTAATTTTTAGGGATGTTCCGAGTAACTATAAAATTCTTCTCTTGTCCGGTGGTGGACAGGGCCAGTTTGCAGGAGTGCCACTTAATTTGATGTCTAGAACTGGAACGGCTGATTATTTAGTTACAGGTACGATTATTTTTAAAACTTATAATTTTTTCAAATTACTCGGTAGGCTCTATCTCTAACGGTCCAGGTAAATGGAGGGGATAATTATTATGCGTCAAGCTAACAACGTATTTTTTTAAACTTCCTGTTTTTCAATAAATGCAACTCGAGTAGTTACTGCAATATTCTGTATTATTAATTTTATTTTGTTAAAGAAGGAAAAGATTTGTTTCCATTATGCCACAATATATGATGCAAATTATAAATGTTTTTGATTCATCCAAGGTGTAGGTATATAATATTAATAAATGATGCTAATTATCATTTATTAAAATGGCTATTCCTTCGAGGGCTATTCACGCTACTTCTTTGAGGGACTAAGTGGGAGATTTTCTTCCCATTCGATCGCGACAACGACGTTAAGTTCTGCGATTTGTATGAAATTATCAAGCGTTTGACAGCTGGCGAGTGGCGCTGGATCAATTCCATATCAATAATATTAGTTAACGTTGTCGCGATCGAATACGTGAAAACCTCCCACTCGGCCTGTTCTTAATATGTACACGATCGAATCTATCTCGATATAGTAGTTAGGTAGGTACAATTTGAATTCTGTAGGTAATGAAATAATTCTAAAAGCTCTATTTTTCATTTATTTTTCAGTTGTCATTTTGCTTCAAAAGTCCTAGCGCAAGCAACAAAAAGCGAATTTTGACTGTACCACCACTCTTTAACTTAACTATATTAGTACACATGCAGAATCAAGCAACTTTATGCATCATCAATTGAAGGAATACCTATATCCCGGACAGTACAGTTTAATTATACTTAAGTAATCAAGGCATTTTCTACTTTAACTCCAACTTCACGTCGTCACTCCAACACGTCTACTATTTAATACTTCCTTATTATTATGTCTTTGAACTTTCCAGGAGCGTGGTCCGCAAAAGCAGCAAAGGAAGCAAAGAAATACGGCAAAGTTAATATGGTATTACCTCCCACGGATCGCTACGTGGATATTCCAGACCAGTCGACCTGGAATCTTGATCCCAACGCCTCATACGTTTACATTTGTACAAATGAGACCATTCATGGTACGTAGCAATTTTGTATTCGCGATAAAATCGTTCAAACTTCAAAGGGTTTTTTGTACCCCAAAAAAGGACAAATTACTTTTCCTGCAAAAGCTTTGCGAGTAATTGAAATCGTGAAGAGGTACCTACATGTTGAAACTTGAAACGACATTTTTTGTATTCGCTTTTAATAAAAATATTGGAATCTCCGCTCGGTAAACTTTAAAATAAAAATAAATAAAGTAGGTAACCTTTATGAACTAAATTTAAAGTGAAATGTTACTTAAAATAAAATATTACATTGTAATTCGTGATAATTCTAGGAATACTCAGTGACATCACTGTAGGTCATCACTTCTGTAAAGGTACCCTGTTGAGTTGGATATTGATAGCTTAAAGATATCGATATACCCAATATTATTGGTTTGGTGATTGTCGTAAAAATAAATAATCATGTTGTCATCGCCACCAGTTGCTTATCAGTTATTAACAAATTATTATTTATTTTGGACTTAACATATAAAATACTTGGACCAGTATTTTATATTTAGTTTAAATCGAATGTAACGTTATTTATGCTCTACTATCCGATGCCCGCGACTTCGTCCGCGTGCGTCGTTTTTGGTTCCCGAGGGAACTATTTAATTTTCCGGGATAAATAGAAGCCTATATGCGCTATTCCAGACTATAATCTATCTGTGTTCCTTTCATTCAGATCCGAGATGCCGTTCTGGCGTGATTGAGTAACAAACATCCATCCATCCATCCAAACTTTCGCATTTATACTATTAGTATGGATGATAAAATCAAAATCTAGGTACTCCAGTACCTATTGTTAGTTCTCTTGAAAACATAGCTAATGACGTCAATGAGAACTTCAAACTTCAATCTTTTTTATTATTAAAACAGTGATCTTTTTGATATAATTCAAATAAACTTTTACAAGTACTTTTGAATAGTCAGCAAGAAAATCAGTAGTTACTCAACTGTGAATTATACCTCGATTTTGGCTTTATGCAAAATATTATAATTAGTTTAGAACTTTAGATACATACCTATATCTACTCAATAAAATTTCAGGCGTCGAGTTCGACAAAATACCAGACACAAAAGGAGTGCCCTTAGTGGCTGATGTGTCATCAAATTTTATGTCCAAGAAAGTTGATGTCTCAAAGGTAATTTCTGGTTCTTGAACCATGTTTTCAAATGTTCACTAAGATATTTTATAAGTAACTGAGTAAAGCAAAATATGTCAAGCGGTTAATGCCTTGGTTCAGAGTCAGACGTTTGGCCACCTTTAATTCGGATGGTCACGCACTTCTAACTTTTCCGAGTTGCGTACGTTTTAGTTACGTAAGTAATTAAATATCTATCACTTGCTTTGACAGTGAAGGAAAACATCGAGAGAAAACCTGCATGTACCTACCCGAGATTTCTAAAGTGTTTCTAAATACCTACTTGTTACGTAGCGTATGCATTTTATATTATATACAAACAGTAACATTTTTCTGTTTTTGAAACGAGCAACTGCTGAGTTTCTTGCCGGTTCTTCTCAGTAGAATCAGCTTTCCGAACCGGTGGCAGATTCTTACGACTTATCATAAGTGGCACAAGTTGTCCTACATGAAATAAATCATTTCTATTTCTATTTCTATTTCTATTTCTATTTCTATTTCTATTTCTATTTCTATTTCTATTTCTATTTCTATTTCTATTTATATTTCTATTTCTATTTCTCAAAGATGTGTGAATTCTGCCAATCCAATGTGCTTCACTATGACCAAATTATGATACACGAGAGGAGCCCGCCAACCCGCATTGGAGCAGCGTGGTGGGTCTAAGCCCTCTCTCCTATGAGACTGAAAGCCTGTGCCCAGCAATGGGACGTTAATGGGATGTAGTGGTGGTGAGAGGAGACTCGTGCTCAGTTATGAGCCAACGATGGGTTGAAATGATGATGATGAAAGTAATTGGCAACTTACAATTATTATTAGGTATTATTAAAAAAGTTCAAGCGAAGGAGTTCTTATTTCTTTATGGTAGGTACCTACTAGATGATGCGCGCGACTTCATCCGCGTGGATTAAGTTTTTTGATTCCCGGGGGAACTCCTTAATTTTCCTGGATAAAAAGTAGCCTATGTCTTTCCCCGGGATGTATCGTATTTACCGCTATACCAAATTTCATAAAAATCGGTTGAATAGATGTGCCGTGAAAGCGTAGCAGACAGACAGACGGACAGACAGACAGACACACTTTCGCATTTATAATATTAGTATGGAGCATGGATAGTATGGATTAGTTATGGATTATTAATAATAGTCCACTGTTCAATCGGGGTGCATATTTAATTAAGTAAGTTTCTGGGCCTATATTAAGGTATATTAACTAGCTGTTAATCCTTAAATGGTTAATTCTTAACTGTTTCATAGTTCGGCGTGATCTACGGTGGAGCTCAGAAGAACATCGGTACCGCTGGCGTAGTCCTTGTAATAGTGAGAGAGGATCTTCTCAATCAAGCCCTACCAATCTGCCCCTCTATTCTTGACTGGACTGTCAACGCTAAAGCAGATTCTATACTCAACACGCCACCTATGTTTGCGTAAGTTTGTTGTATAAATACTTCGTGCACAAATCATGCACAATTTGATGTAGAATTTTAGTGCCTAAAGCCTATGATGCACCCGAGGATTGCACGGTAGACCGTCAATTTGTAACACCAATAAGTTTTATGTCGACTCATTCTAGAATCCCACATTGTTTTTGTCTGGAATATTATCTTCCTTTTATATAATATTATACACTTTGTAAGATATAATTTCTCCTGTGATACTTCAAATGATAGCTGTTAGACCGAAAATTATTAAACTATTATTTAGACCGCAAAATTATCAGTAAAGATAGATAATATCAATCTATCATAACTTGCTACATAACTAATTAAATAAAATGATAAATATTAAAGATTCTAGATAGGTACCTATTTTATTCCAGAGTTGAGTGAAAACCATTGAATCGATACGTGGATTTTTGAACCGGAAATCCTAAAGTTAATTTAAAATATAATTTGCTCTAATGGCTCTGATAGTACCTTAGTTAAAATGATTTGTGAGATGGTGATAGTAAAAAAAAAACCCGGCTGAGTTTGTTGTGGGCTCTTCAGACTGGCGCGTTTGGAACCCTTAGCTCGTAGCTTTAGCTAATAGATACCGTAACAGATTATCACCATCATATTTTTATGTAACTGGACGTCAATATGTGTAGTGTACCTACCTAAGTTGAATAAATATTTATGACTTTAATTTCAGGATTTTAGTAATGGGAAGAGTCTTGCAATGGATTGAAAGACAGGGAGGCCTAGATAAAATGGCTGAAATGGCCACAAAGAAATCTTCTCTAATTTACAATATCATCGAAAATTCAAATGGTTTTTACTACGCACCAGTCGCGAGGAACGTGAGAAGCAAAATGAATATCCCATTCAGAATTGGCTCTGCAACCGGCGATGACGCACTCGAAAAGGAATTCTTAAAGGGCGCCGAAGCCTTAAACCTAATTCAACTTAAAGGACACAGGTAACTTTATACCAATACCTTGCTTTATCAATTTCCGTTGTATATATTCCTTATTCCAGAGGGCTAGTTATCTCTTTTCCATTGTTTATATTATGATAATAGCGCTTTTATTTGGGGTAATAAAATGGTGGGCTCACAGGTCCTTCCGTATTCTACTAAGCGTACTTATCTAGGTAGGTACAGGATAAGTATCACCTCTTAAGTTTAATGATTTTGGTATGTTATTGCTATTATAATATTGGGACCACCGAGGCAAGTATAGGCCATATCTGGATCTCCAAGGTCGGCCACTCATCGGTTTACCATCTTGGGTCCATCCATGTCCATTGGGGAGCGCAATTGATTGATATATTATGTTGTTACGGGTAGGCTATACACGCCCGCCTCTCAATAAGCCCCGCAGATAACTTCCAGAATTTTACCTATAGGCTCAAATACTTAAGATCCCTTGTGTAATAAATAGTCGCAGGCAGCAGGCAGTCTTTCTGAATGGAGAAATCAGGCATGTCAAAATATACAAGCGGTGATTGTATATGACATGCTTCATAGCTACTTAGATATGAGCTTGGTGGTAAAATAGTATAGTATAGTAGTATTCGGAAATAGGTATGTGCGGTTTAAATTAATTATCACTAATTGCTGTAGCCTGTTACGGTGAAAGTAAACATCGTGAGGAAATCTGCATGACCGAGAGCTCTTCATAATACGAGTATAACGTTCTCGAAGGTGTGTTAAGTCTACTAATAGACTAGACCAGCGTGGGTGGACTATGACCAAACCCTTCTCAATTTGAGAAGAGACTCGTAATGAGTAGTGGGAGTTGAAGTGATGATTTCCTACCATTTTCCTACTTACCTATATCATCAGATTTTGAAATGTGATGTCACGAAACTTAGGACCCCTCCCACCCCTTGTCACACAATGTCACACTTCGTCGACCCACCTGACCCCTAATTTCTTGAAAAAATAAAAAGTTTAAAACTTCAAAACATGATCTATGCACATCAATTGGTAGAAACTAGGTACTGTTTAACGTATTTAAGTATAAAGTTTGGTTTACGTTTATCTAAGAAAGTTTAAAAACTTGGTTAATCTGATTTTAGGGACGTCGGAGGAATTCGTGCTTCAACGTACAATGCAGTCACGTTGGAAGAAGTTCAAACTTTGGCCACCTACATGAAAGACTTTTACAAGAAACATGCTAAGTGAAGAATTACCGATGGTATTTTGTAAAGGCTCGTATTTTGTATATCCATGATTTATTAACGTCTAAATATTTGTTATACACATATCTGTTTTATTTTAACGAGTAAACTATTTTACTATAAAAGGTACAATAGATGTGCCATGCATTTGTTATAAATATTGTGTCTGATTAGGTTATGTAATAAACAATTTTTTTATCAGTTTTGTGTTTTCTTTTGGTCTCCTGTTTATTTTGTAGTTGTAGTTTTTGTTGTTTGTTGTTTGTTCGTCGTTTGTTTAGTTTGTGTTGTTTGTGTTTGGTAGTTACTAGTTAGTCCCAGCTTTATACCAAGAACAACCAACATATTATTATGAATATACCTACCTAGTGTAAGTCCGGCTACAGAAGTCTGTAAAAAGCTGAGAAAAAGATACGTGTCGAATTGAGAACCTCCTCCTTTTTTGGAAATTGAAAAACGTCCGAGAAGAGAAGTAAACTTTATACCTACTCGCCTGTCTGAAAGACATGGTTTTTATGACAAAGAGGAAAATATCGATCATCGGTGGTAGATTGGAAAATTGTGGTAGATTGGTAGTAATTGGATTGGCTTTTAAATTTTTGAGTTTCATAAACGGGGTTTTTGCGTTTACGTCATTGTAGTAGGTGCCTATAATCCCGTATAGCTGCTATCTATCGTTATGAAACTCAAATCTGCCACCGATGACGTCTAAGAATCTCTGGAGGGTTTCTTGTTTTTCTTGGTCATTAAAAACCACGTTTTATACGGTAGGTATAGGTATCCCCTACCAGCTACCTACTTCCATGGTTACCGTAAACCTGACTAGACGGGTAAGCGGCGTGGTTTGATTTACATGTCACATTAATTTACTAACTTGAAAAAAAATACAGTATTTTTTTTTCTAGTCGTATTTTTTTTTCTAGTCGTATTTTTTTTTGAAGTGTCCCCAATTCGTAAAAGGAACTTGAAATGAAAGAGTTAATTAAATACATAATGTTAATTTATTTTTGTGTAAAAAAATACTTACTTTTAACGTAATCACTAATGTGGTAATCATTGTGATGGAATACAAACCACGTGTTGTAAACTTGAGTATTTTTACAATAATTATTATTCATTTTATGTCAGTGGTTAAGGTATTTGTATTTTTTTCTTTAATTTCATTGTAAAATTTATTATGTAAAACTATTATTATGCTTATTAAATTAAATTCACCTTATATTCACATAATACAAAACATTCTATACATTCTTTCATAATATACACCCAAACACATTTATACATTTAAGTAATATTGATATAAAATAAAGTAAGTACAGTCCGGTTTATAAGTTTATAATACAAAACATAAACATTTGACTTAAAATATTAACACAACGTTTATTGTAAACATCGCCTGCGCAACGTTTGTCCCTAAATCTAATAGAACATTACAATATAATTAAAACTAACACCATTTTTCTGAGGTCTATCATAAATATACAAATATTTAATTATAACATAACATATTTACATTGAGTTTTTTATAAAAGGTACCTATCTAAAATAATAAAAAATGGATGGAATGTTGCTGGAATGCCTTTTTGCTACTTATCGAAATTCGAAATCAATAAAGACCCTGTCTAGATATACTTTGAGCATTTTCCTCGTTGATCAATTTAATCTCAGAACATCAACACATTCACTGTTTCTGGTACACAATCTAAATTGCTAAAGCTTCTATAAATTTCACTATTACGATTATATTGATTTGTGACATACAAAGTTATATTTGGTGGGGCTGCAATTTTAAACAGTGAGTGTGTTAATCCACGTGCCTTGTAAAATTATAACTAATCATAAAGCTAGCAGAGTACAAAGTTTCATCAAAACCTCTCGGTATCCTCCATCGATGTACCTACTTGATTGATTTTATAGATAGACGTATTCTATAGAACTTACGTCCTCAAAATGCGCTAGAATTGGAACATAATATTATATCTCTTGAGGAATGTAATTCAGTCTCTTTTTGTAGGTTTTACGACGGTTATTTTTGCAATAATTTAACTTTGCGCGACTCGGACACTTTCGCAAATCAGACAGTTTTTTGTATTAAGGATTTTTATCTGATATACATCGATGACATACTCAAATGGGATTCAGAATTGAATAGAAATCAATTCTTTACGTATAATATTGCATTGGTTGTGTTTGAAGAATTACCGAGAGTTGACACTAATACGTTAAGTATTATGTAAGTTTGACCAGAATGCGACATAACGTAGTCCTCTTCTATGTTTATTGACCCTCACTGTCGCTGTCACTCTTATCTGAAATGATAAAGACACAAAGATATTTTAATGTTGCATCATTGTCTTATCGACTGTCGTCATGCAAATTGTTATTGTCGTACAGAACAACAAAAATATTTATCTTTGAATTGCACGCAATAAATTTTAAATATTGCTTTTTTAAACGTAAGAGGAAGGCACTAAGTCAGAATAATACATAAAGATTCAGATAATACAGATAATACAGAAGTTCAGTCCCATGCTATAAAAGATTTAGTGAAATAGAAGTGTTGCCATGTGGCTTAGTACATAATATAGAACAAGAAACCATATCTATAGTTTGTATTGTAGAGATATGCCCTAACCACAAGCTATGGAACGTGAAATTGCTGCAAAAAAGAAATGAAAGTGCGCACTACTCTAAGTGCTCCGAATACCAACCTTTCTTACCAGGGTACGCGTGCCTTTTTAATCTGTCATATAAATCTTCCTTTGTTCCATATATGCTGGCGTTTGACCGCGCCAAACTATTCATTTTGCCATTCATTCCATTGTGCAAACTCTCTTTCATATACGTTTCGTTGTAAAAATTGGGCATCTCCCACCCGTCTTCTTCGTCGTCATAGTAATGTGCGTAAGTGGAGTGGTGTGACGGCGCGATGGATTCTGCGTATGGAGTGTGCGCTCCATAGTAGAAGTTGACTTGGGATCCGTTTTGGTCAATAGCTGGTGTAAGTGTCTTCTTTGGTTCTCTCTTTTTCGTCGATCTGCGCAAAGAATTATTCAAATATAATAAAATAAAAGTGTGAAAATTGAGATGAATATATCTTGTGTAAATTGAGATGAATATATCTTGTGTTCTATTTCATTCTCTCGCAGGCTAATAGGTATATAATGTTTGACTCTTTTTTGGTGTCGCTTTTTCGAAATCACAACGATTCTAAAGAAGTTTCACTTCAAAAATGAATTATAATTATTTGTAGTTGTTGTTGTTGTAGTTAATTCTGTAGACACCAAATTGAGAAGGAAAAAATTTAGTTGGGTTGGCGAGAATGTTGTTGAAATGTTGTAAAGCTGAAATAACAACGAGCATAGATCGAAGAAATGATAGATGTTTGGATCCCAAAGTGCTGGAATGTCGAGCAGTGGACATTTATTTTATTCTATCTGTTGACAAAGATGACGAAATTTTACTGAATTCGTATTAAAGATTAAAAATTCCTATAAGAAAACAACCAATATTTCATGAGAGGAATTTATCAAGGTAATGCGGAGAGAGTGATAATGAATGAAAACAAACCTGGCACAAATCATCCAAACAAGCAGGACAAGGAATATGATGAAGATGACACCACCGGCGACACCACTGGCGATGTACGCGAACTCGCTCTTGTCCCTGCAGTGGCGACCAGTGAAGGAGCCGGCACATCTGCAAGTCGGTTCTCCTCTTTGGTCTTTCACACATTCGCCGCCGTTCTCACAGAAGCCGAGGCATACATCTATAAAAAAAAACAGTAAATTTAGTGTAGGTATTTAAATATGTAATTGCCCACTGAAACATACATTCCATTCTTCATACGTATGTTATCTTGGAGCCGGTATCGATCTTTAGCGTCGAACAGAAGATAAAACACGACAAACGCGTCTTAGTACACTGTTTCCCTTTTCCATATCCTTGAGTCCATTGGATAATGGATTCAACACTTCAAGGATACAAGGAAAAAGACACACTCTTGCAAAATTGTATTAATATGGATATATTAATTATAATATACAAGAGTGTCTGTCTGTTTACTCTTCTATCTGTCAGTTTGTCTGCTAAAAACTTTTCATACCGTTTTTGGTCAAATAATTTAACCTGATTGTTGGTAGCAATGATAATTATTATTAATATTATTCTGCCGTTATTAGCATAAATTATTTATTCATATTATGGTTATTTTCAGTGATCGCCAACATTAAAATGCAGTCACGCAATGAATACCAAAACAAAATTAAAAGCAGTGCAAATTTCACCAAATCATATTGTATTTGAATTTGGCGAATGTTCAATCAGTTATATTTTTAAAAATAATAGTTTGTTATTGCTACCTGATCCCCCATACACAGAATTTCATCTATGTATTAAAAATTAATAAGGTAAAAGATCCGACAAAAAAGTAACGGATACGGATTTTTCTTCTCGCTCGGATATCCGCGGATACGGATATCCGGCACATCACTAGTTGTGTATTTCGATGTGGCGTAGGTACGGGACCCGAAAGACTCTAAGACATTGGGAGAAGTCATCGCTAACTCTCAACGTCCACCACCACTACAGCCCATTAACGTCCCACTGTTGGGTACAGGCCTCCACTCTCATAGGAGAGAGGGAATTAGAGCTTAGATCCACCACGCTGCTCCAATGCGGGTTGGCGGGCTACTCTCTACGTCAGTAGGTATTTATTTGATCAAAACGACAGTATCTGTAATCAACGCACAATTTAACTTGTGATTAATGAATGTCTTACCAGTACAAACTTTTCCAGTGCCGTTGAAGCCAGGTTTACACTGGCATTTGAATTCGCTGGTTTCAGGGATGAGAAGGCAGTAGGCGTTGGTATCACAGTGCATGTCGGGGCCACTCATCTCGCATGGATTAGTGCAGTCTGATTCAGAAACCTAAAAACAAACACATCATTATTGTTAGGCTGAACGTTAACATATTACATCCATGGCCTTACTGTCTTAGTGGCTTCTGAGAGTGACAGCACTGTTGGGAAAGCTTGGAGGGAGATCGAGGTGTAATGTCAAGATTGCAACCGTGTTTGTGAGATTAAATAAGGAATAAAATATAATAATTAAGTGAATAACCAGTGTTTCCTTCTAATATTATATTTGCCAGTTTTTGTACTATATCGTGATCCCTTTCCATTTATATTATTCGTACAGATTTTTTTGGGATACTAAAATGTTGTGCGCTCCCCCTCCCTTATTTCAATGTGCTCTTACACCTCCGTTAGTTCAGCGTTGATTATTAGGGTTCCGTACCCAAAGGGTAAAAACGGGACCCTATTACTAAGACTTCGCTGTCTGTCTGTCTGTCTGTCTGTCTGTCTGTCTGTCTGTCTGTCTGTCTGTCTGTCTGTCTGTCTGTCTGTCTGTCTGTCTGTCTGTCTGTCTGTCTGTCTGTCTGTCTGTCTGTCTCCAGGCTGTATCTCATAAACCGTGATAGCTAGAAAGCTGAAATTTTCACAAATGATGTATTTCCGTTGCCGCTATAACAACAAATACTAAAAATTAAAAAAATATATATATTAAGGGGGGTACAATAAACGTGTTTTTTTCGTATTTTTTTGCTCAATATTAAAAACGGTAACAGGTAGACGGTTCAAATTTTCACAGAATATTAACTTGTATATTACCTTTCAAAATAAATAATTAAATATCAATAAAGTAAATATTAAAGGGGGGCTCCCATACAACAAACGTAATTTTTTGATATTAACAATAAACCTCTACAAACAAAGTTAGTTTTGCGGTTCATTTCGTCTTGTTTTTAATACGTCATAAATCGTAAAACTTTCTACAGGTTTGTACGGAACCCTCGGTGCGCGAGTCCGACTCGCACTTGGCCGGTTTTTATTTATCATGTAGCACAACACAAACTGTTATGCAATGTTGCATTGTAGGACGCACGCCCCTCATGATATAAAGTACTTACCTACAACTTTGTTCTCCAGTTAGCAATGTCAATATTACGAATAGTTGAAGGAAATTGTTTAAATAAGACGATAACTAATGACAAAGTTACAATTCAGTTCTAACCTCGTCCTCAAACTTCGTAACAAAGCAAGATTACTTAAGTAGGTACCTACCTAGCTTGTACCTCTTGTAATTTTGAAGCTATTATAATAATATTATTCAGCAATTATGGCTAACTTGAATCTCAATTCTCAACCTAGTTCGTTGAAATCACAACTTAAATCATTAACAATTGTAAGCAGTAACAGTTTAAATTATAGTTTACTAGCGATCCGCCCCGGCTTCGCACGGGTAGCACTAATAATCCTAATCTATATAATATAAACTATCCTATCTCTCAAGTTAGATCGAACTGCACATGGTGTGCGAATTTTATTATAATCGGTTAAGTGGTTTAGAAGTCCATTGAGGACAAACATTGTGACACGAGATTTATATATATATACTAGCGATCCGCCCCGGCTTCGCACGGGTAGCACTAATAATCCTAATCTTTATAATATAAACTATCCTATCTCTCAAGTTAGATCGAACTGCACATGGTGTGCGAATTTTATTATAATCGGTTAAGTGGTTTAGAAGTCCATTGAGGACAAACATTGTGACACGAGATTTATATATATATAGATAGAGATGGGGGTTTGTATTTTATACTGCTTGTTTTTGTAATATTTATTATTCTTATCTTTTCCTATTTTGGCATTTTATTACATTAGTAGGTATTTTGTAAATATAAAGCGCTAGTACACAGAGATGAATTACGCGTGTGATGCAGGAAGCAAAACATAATAGGTACCTATGTGTGCTTAAATCCACGCCAATTCGAACGTGAACGAATCGCCTAACAGATCTGACACGGTATTTTAACTCACTGTGACCGAAGAAAAAAAAATCCACCGGTAAAATTATGCTACTTAGAACACTCACCGCTCCAGGTCCTCTTGTGCTGGTGTTGATAGGGCAAGGGATACATATAGTTTGCTGCGTTTCCGACTGGTATGTCCCCTTTTTACATTGTATGCAAGTGTTGAGGGTCACGTTGAGGTAAGAACCTGAAAATATTTTTTTCGAAAATCTTTTAATACGTCCCTTTTTTTTGTTTTTTTTTATCCACTACATGTTAGCCCTTAACTGCGATCTCACCTGATGGTAAGTGATGATGCAGTCTACGATGGTAGCGGGCTAACCTGTTAGGGGCATGAGGCGGTCTGACCGTTATATTAAACCCATTCCCCTATTCGGTTTCTACACGGCATCGTACCAGAACGACAAATCGTTTGGCGGCACGTCTTTGCCGGTAGGGTTGTAACTAGCCACGGCCGAAGCCTCCCACCAGGCCAGACCAGGGAAAATTCAGAAATTATAAATTCCCAAATTGACCCTGCCGGGGATCGAACCCGGGACCTCCGCACGTTAAGACAACAGCGCTCAACACTGCGCCACGGAGGTCGTCAAACTACAGGTATGCAGTTTACAGGTGGAGGTTTTCTACATTGTATGCAGGTTGAGGGACACATTGAGGTAAGAACCTTTCAAAGGTAAGAACTTGAATTTTTTTTTTTAACAAAGGCTCAGGTGATATATTACGCTCTTCTGTAGAATATTATATGTTCTGGCTAGGAATGTTTTAGAATTTAGATCGTAACATTATTTTCCTTCAGGGTAACACTGCTCAGTCAAGATTGTCTTTGTCTTGTAGAAATCAACCTTTTTATTGCAAACCTAATTGGAAATCCAATACATACACTAAATAGACAAGCGGTTCAAGCCATTTTTGTCGAGTATAAAATCATAGGTTCTTCTTCTTTTACATGCCCATATCCCATTTCATTAGGCTTCCTTGTACGTAAAGACTAGGACTTTCTGTCCTAGCGCTTATGTACAAGGAGGAGTAAAAATCATTGGTTATACCAAAAAATTATAGCGTGTTCTATTTTAGGTACAGATAAGACACTTCCATCAGAAAGAATACTCTCAACTTCTAACTTGACGCAATATCCATACTTATATTATAAACTAGATGACGCCCGCGACTTCGTCCGCGTGGATTAAAATTCTTTGTTTCCCACGGGAACTCCTTAATTTTTAGCCTATGTAATTCCCTAAGATACAACCTATCCCTGTACCAAATTTCATCAAAATCGGAAGAACAGGTGGGCCGCAATAGCGTAGCAGACAGACAGACAGACACAATTTCGCATTTATAATATTATTATCGATTAGTATGTATAGTATGGATAGTATGGGTGCGAAAGTGTGTCCGTCTGTCTGCTACGCTTTTACGGCCCAACTACTCAACCGATTTTGATGAAATTTGCTACAAAGATAGTTTACATCTCGGGGAAGGGCATACGCTACTATTTATTCCAGAAAATTAAAAAGTTCCCGCTGGAATTAAAAAATATCAATCCACGCGGACGAAGTCACGGGCATTATCTAGTAGGTTATATTCGCAAGAAAAAATCTAATTCCTTTTGACAAGCCTACCTGGTTTGCAGACTGGTAACGAGCATTGGTCAGGAGATGCGGCTCCAGGATGGGGCGTGGTGGTGCCGGGCGGGCAGGGCGCGCATGACGCCCCGGATCCCGTGGCGCGCCAAGTGCCTTGAGGGCACGGCTCACAACCACCATCGCTGCTCAGCTGCTCGCCTTGAAAACGAAAACAACTTCCTTAGCTGGCACATAATATTCCAGATGAGTTCGTACTCATTAGTTTACAAAGTCTGAAGCGACGCGTCACAGTGACGACGCCAGTGAAGAAGATCAGCAAGAGTCGTGGGGACTGGGGAGAGGACGGATTGACACCTCCTCCTCCACTTCAACACCCCTCGCAGAGAGCTTTACGGCACGCAGCCCGCAATCAGTTAGCGGTCGCGTCGTGCGAACAGGCTCATGAATAAGGGGCCCGAACGGGTTCTAAACTAGTCGGACATTTTCCGACATAACAGGTGAGTTTACCCGGTAGTTGTATAGTAGGTGAATATCACTCACGATAGTTTAGACGTTAAACAAGTCTGAAGCGACTGTATGTAGTTGCTAGCATAATAGGATCGAGTCGTGGATCTGGTCAATAAAGTTATTAGGTTTTTCTTCTTATAAATTCTAGGTGGCAGCCAAGAAATGGAAAGTTGGTTGGAAAGTGGAGTATATAATATGAGCTATTATTATACCTGATGGACAATCATCTCTGCATTCAGCGGCGGATACCGCTTCAGTGGCGCGTGTCGTTTGTCCCCTTGGACAGGCGATGCAAGAAAATGCACCCTCTCGTGGCTGGTATGAGCCGTGACCGCATGGTCTACACAGGTCCGCCTCTGCATCGTAGTATTTGCCGGCAGCACACCTTTCTGCGTTGTTAAATATTTCACTATTTAATAAGCTGTTAACATGTTCATGATTTTACTTGAGATCATGACGTGTCAAACTTAGAATCGTTAAACAATTCCTTAATCGTCGAAAAATTTCATCAGAGATCGTTATGGATACGATCGACTCACGACGTAAATGTAACTTTGGTAACTGACGCAGCTCCTACAAGTTGATAAATGATTTATTTATTTTACGTAGGACAAATTGTGTCACTTATGATACGTCAATTGTGTCACCGGTTCGGAAAGATGATTCTACTGAGAAGAAGAAAGAAAGAAGAAGAAGAAGTTGTATAGAACTTTCGATGATGATATATATGTTAAAGATGCCACTTTACTAGTTTGTAGCCATCTTAGACTGCATCATCACTTACCATCAGGTAGTCAAGGGCTAACTTGTACTGGATAATTAATTAAAAAAAAATGCCCTAGTAGTAGGTACATTATATTATTATATTCAGTTTCTTGTGTGATAAATAATAAAAAATAGACACACGTCTACAGTTGTCTGTCGTCACGTTCATGTTTATTAATAATTGTCGAAATTTTGCATTATCATTAATTTTTTCGTTATTGCGTAATTTTTTAAAGTACATAGCTTACCTTTGCAGTCAGCTGCGCTTCTGGCACCGGATGCCTGCGTAACTCCTGGCTGTCCGGCAATAGCTGGACAAGGCGTGCATTGTAACTGACCGGCTTCAGATTGGTAAGTGCCAGTGGGACAAGGTTTGCAGGAGTCACTTGCCGCATCAAGGTAAGTACCCACAGCGCAAGATACTGTAAATAAAGGATGTATATTAGTAGTTGTATCACCAAAAAATACCTGTTATTACTTCGGTAAGATAGAATTAGAGGCATTGAAAATTGTGGATAAAGCTAAATTTTTCTCGCTACATTGTGAGAATGTGCTTTTATAATTTATTTTTTAATCCACTACAAGTTAGCCCTTGACTGCGATCTCACCTGATGGTAAGTGATGATGCAGTCTAAGATGGTAGCGGGCTAACCTGTTAGGGGCATGGTAGTTATATTTTTAAACCCATACTCCTATTAGGTTTCTACACGGCATCGTACCGGAACGCTGCATCGCTTGGCGCCACGTCTTTGCCGGTAGGGTGGTAACTAGCCACGGCCGAAGCCTCCCATCAGGCCAGACCAGGGAAAATTCAGAAATTGTAAATTCCCAATTCAAATTCGCGTTTGGAATAAATTCAAATACTTACAACTTCTCGCGTCATTACTTTAGCTTTGTGGATTGTAATTTGTGGCTTCCTCCAAATAATAAGAAGAAGGCATTACAAGTTGGTACGTCGATAATTCTTTTTTATAACCTGTCTACAGTACCTATTTAGTTTCTTTTGCAGAGTCTTTATTAAATCCATAAAATATAATACACCATAGTATCAAGACTTCATTACTTACCACAATCTGGTGCCATGACAACCTGTCCCATAGGGCAAGCATAGTCGGATTCGAGTTTTAAGCTTGCCGGATCTGGGACGGTGTTCGGCAAAATGCTTCGTACATCAAATTGTTCGTCTTCGAGAATAAGTTTCTCCAGTAACCTCTTTACAGTAGAGCGTTCGTTGTTACCGTTGTGGATTACTGGGTCGCTAAAACACCAAATATCTCATTAGTACCTACTTTTATTTTAGGAAAATATCCATAAGTTTTTTGAGGGGTTTTGTAAGACTTTAGCAAAAATAGTAGTAAAAATATAGAAGACGCTCTTAAAGGAAAAAAAATATTAGGCTTGTTTAAAAATGCCTAATGTTAGTTACATTAGCTCAGTTACTTTAGTAACATTACTCAGCTTAACTAGCAAGCACAATATATCTTGTGTTAGAAATCGGTACTATTAGGATAATGTTTAGAGCAACGTATGGGCACAGAATAGGTAATAGTACAGCTAGTGTGGGTTTTTTTTATTGCGAGATAGGCTTGCGCTTGACGTTAGTCATGCTTATTAGCAGTGGCGTGCACAGCTTTTGAAGCTAGGGTAGGCATTAGTTAGTCAGAACACATATTTACTAGCTGTTTTGATAAAAAATGAGCATTGACGTATTTCCATTTGGGTAAGCAGTGCTTTTATGCCTCTATGAACTGCACGCCGCTGCTTATTAGGTACAAAGCAATGATGAGGTCTAGGTTGGAGCGCGCTCGCCTAGAAGATGCCTATTCACTCTTGCCTTGAAGGTACTTAAGTTATAGAGAATACATGTACTGGAAGGGCATTCCACATCCTGGTGGTTCGAATCAGGAACGAAGAGCAGAACTGTTTCGTTCGAGCTGACTGGATGTCAACCACGTAAAGTTCCTGAGCACACTCTCCAAAGTATATCCGATAAAAAACCAATAAGTTTGTTCAATCTGCTTCCGGACCGTTGAGCTATTTAACTCAATGGTCAATATACTTTACTACTGTGTACCTTAGTAAATATGTTAAATAATAATATTTAAATAGTGCTAAAGTGCAAGTGATGTGTAACTTACATAACTGCTGGGAATGAGATGTCGATACTGTAGGTATCCCCTACTTGGCGGCCCTCTCGATTGCTCCTCGTCCTAGGTGCAAGATAACAGTCATGCAATAGTGTTTCAAAGATTCATGCTCACTATTATTAACGAAGTGATCTAGTGCTCGAGTAACTTATAGCAATATTAAAAAGTGATCCATCACAAGATGTGAGTGCTAAGTTCTTGATAACACGATAGTTTAGTATAGGTAATATGATTTAGTAGTGACAAAGAATTCCATACTTCTACCAACTACGCCAACACCTATCTATGGAATTGTTTCCTGAATATTACGTGACTACTAAAACAAACTACTTTATCATTTTGCAATAATATTTCATAAAAGTACTCACTCTTCCACTGGTATTATAGCGTCCAGCACGTATGTGTCTTTGGATGTAGCAGTTGGTGGTGACGATACTTGTCTGGTTTGTCGGACGTTTCCTCTATGATCGCATTTCACATTTATGTCCAATTCCTTGCATTCCCGTGTACCTACGATGTTATTATATTTTATTAGTTAGTTTTCGAAAACATCAAAAATTAAACACATCATACTAATATTATAAATGTGAAAGTGTGTTTGTTGGTCCTTCAATCACGCCGCAACGGAGAAACGGATTGACGTGATTTTTAGCATGAGGACATGGAGAATGACATAGGCTAATTTTTATCGCGGAAAATTAAGGAGTTCCCGCGGGAATAAAAAAACTTCTAGTTTTAAAATATCTTATTTAATAGGTACACAGTAAACAGATACAACAGTTGTACCTATCTGTTTACTGTGATAGGTACTAGTCTATGTCTGCTACTAATTCGTCCGCAAGAAAGGTTTTTTAAATTCCCGGGCGTATGAACCCATTTTCTTCCTTGATAAGGAAGGCATTATTAAGTATTCTGTCATTGGCATTATTAAGTGTTGTGTACAACTATCCAGCCAGCTTGTCTCCAGGATTCAATCTCTGTGCCAAGAGTTGACAAGTTCCGTTCAGCGGTTGAGCCATGAAGACATACAGACACACTTTCAAATTAATTACCGATAAGTTAAGCTGAAATATATTTTTTTGTTTAATTAGTTTTTCTTTGAATATAGTTATTCTTAGTCTTAAATTATAACAATATATTGGTATGGATTTACCATCAATAGCGTAGGAGCAGAAGTTCCAGTCTCTGTTGAGCTGATTGATAGCACTCCGCACTTTCTGTCTAAGCACAGCCTGTCCAGCATCGTTACACAGAACTGAACTAGGGAACTGCATTGATATTTTGAAGACGCGTTGTGCAGGCGAAGCAGCTGTAAGAAATATTTACAATATAAATCGTTTTTATCAATAAGATATAAACTCAAGACTACTTTTAATCAAGAATGTAATATTGATACTCACGTGAACATGCTGGATAAATAAGTGGTAATGATGGGTCGTTTGTAGGACGCCAGAATCCTTCAGCTCCACAAGTATAGAAAGGTGGTACCGGTTGCGAGAATCTCAAGCCATCTCGACATGCGATTTCGCATACTTTAAACTGACCGCCCGCACCCCAATCGCGACAGGATTGATATCCTCCCAACGGATCCGGTAAAAGTGGGCAGAATTCAACTGAAAATGAGAAAATAACTTTCAAGAGCTAACTTAAATTAAAAAAAAACCGGCCAAGTGCGAGTCGGACTCGCGCACCGAGAGTTTGCATGATAATGTACATCATATATTTTTTTTAGTTTTATCATTCTCTTATTTTAGAAGTTACGGGGGGGGGCCAACATTTTACCACTTTGGAAGTGTCTCTCGCGCAAAATATTCATTTTAGAAAAAAATGATATTAGAAACCTCAATATCATTTTTGAAGACCTATCCATAGATACCCCACACGTATGGGTTTGATGAAAAAAAAATTTTTGAGTTTCAGTTCTAAGTATGGGGACCCCCAAAATTTATTGTTTTTTTCTATTTTTGTGTGAAAATCTTAATGCGGTTCACAGAATACATCTACTTACCAAGTTTCAGCAGTATAGTTCTTATAGTTTCGGAAAAAAGTGGCTGTGACATACGGACGGACACACAGACAGACAGACAGACAGACAGACAGACATAACGAATCTATAAGGTTTCCGTTTTTGCCAAATTTGGCTACGGAACCCTAAAAACATACATTGGGGCTGATTCTGTAGTGCACAATCTCTAAACTAAAATTAGAGCATTACAAATATTGCTAAACGTTTCATAATACTCCCTACGGAAAGGGACAGAACTAGATTTAAAGCTGCCATTTTAGTTTAGTTTAGAGATTGTGCACTACAGAACCAGCCCCATTATTATGCTGTAATAAATATTAAACTTACACAAAACAGTTACTTTGAAGGTGCAGGTGGCAGCATTGCCCGCACCATCGTATGCAATGTATGCAATATCATATGCTCCCCAGGCAAGATTTTGACCAGGTTTATGCCCTGATTTCTCAACCACTTTTGTTACACCAACGTTATCACTAAATGATGGCATGTCCCAATTGACAACTGTCGAACCATTTTTAGCAATAACCCACAGATCACCAGGACAACGTTCGACTCTTGGTGGTTCTTTGTCAACTTGCAGCTGTTGGCATTTAGCACCGGCATAGCCATTTGGACAAATTCTTTGTCCACAATGCGATGGCACGATTCTTTCTACTCCACCGGTTGTATCATCATATCCAGCCCAAGTAAGTACTAAGCCGCTGTATAAGACTGGTTCTGTTCTGCAGTCACGAACTTGTTTTTGTATTTCGTTAGTTACGTCTAGGGCACGGTTCCAAATTTGTACCTTAGTTAGATGTCCTTGGAAGCCTGATTCAGTGTAAGCTTTTGGATTATCAGATTGTGGTTTTCCTAGCGTTACCCAAACACTGTAAAGCAGATAATAATATATGAGTTAAAATTTGATTCATTTGAAGGGGTAAAGATTCTATCAAAAAAATCGGTAAACTTACTATTGTGGTAGAGTTTTACCGCTGCCATATCCTTCTAGTTTACTGGCAATTAAACCTTCTGTGATGAGTGTTAATTCACCTCCGTTGCTTCCATCCCATACTAAAGCAACATGATGCCACTGACCGTCGTTGACAGTTGCATACTCCCCAAAGCTGAGATATACATCTTGAAGTTCAGGGAAAAGAGATACTTGTACTCCATTGGAATGAGCTTGTATTAATGTTCTTCTGTTAAGCGCTATGTGTGAATTGCTGGAAATCAAATTGAAATTTAAAAGATTTTTGTTCGCTTTTTAAGTGCATTTAAATTGTCAACGTTCAAACCAATCAACGTGTAAATTTACAACGTTCCAGAATGTTCTTCCTACTGAAAAGAACTAGAAAAAAACTCGGCGGTTGCTCTTTTAAATTAATTTTAAATTTGAGCGAGCCAAATTCAAGCTCTTTTACATAATCTTCGATTATATAATGTGCTTTATCAGGAGCATACTCTTTAACAGCTGAACTATCTATACTAATATTATAAATGCGAAAGTTTGGATGAATGGATTTGTTACCCAATCACGCCAGCACGGCTGAACGAATCTGGATGAAATTTGGCACAGAGATAGACTACAAAACCCTCTCTCTTCTGTGTTCCCTAATGATTATAATATGGGGCTCTTCAAAGGGCGGATAAACAAATTTCTCAAAAGCCAGCAACGCGTTGGCGGTTCCTCTGGTGCTAAAAACCTGACGAAGTCGTTGGCATTCGCTAGTGTTTAATAAATATGAAATCTTACCTTACACCATAAGCCGTAAAGAAAATACCACCTTCGTCTTGTTGCGTATACTGAACCCACATTCCAATAGTTAGACTGTCAGCGGATCCTGTACTGAATGGCACTACTTGGGCAGCGCTTGAGCGTAATGGATCACTAAAGTACAAATCATAATCTACGCTGATAGCTGTAAAACAAAAATGAATATTATTAAATGGGCTGATATCAGCCTGGGTCAAATATGTAGTGCAAGGTTTTACTTCACTGTATATTTCATCATTGTATAGTTAGGTACGTGAATATTTAATCTCTAAGAATGTCAGTTTTATCTTTTATTATTCATTAATGAGTATAATACTCACATTTTCTACAGTCATCACCAGTTAAATTGAAAGGACATTGACAGTAAAATCGTCCAGGTAGATCAATGCAGGTTGCTGATGGAGGGCATGAATTTTCTTTACAGTCGATGATATCTTCGTCGCAGTTCTTGCCTGTGAATCCAGGGGCACACGTGCAAGAATAATCATCTCCTTCATCTTTGCATGTTGCTCCATTTTTACAAAGCCCAGCTTCACAAGCGTCGAATTCATATTGACAACCGATGCCTGTGTAATCTAGAGAACATGTGCAGTTAAGGCCAGAACCAAAATCTTGACACTTTCCACCATGCATACATGGGCTTCCGATGCAACGTTCTGGTGCAGTTTCACATTGTTTTCCATCTGTTCCACTAGGACACCTACAAAGAAATTATACGTTAAAAAGGATTTAAATATTATCTCAACGATTAATTATTCAAAAAATGATAATCAAGCTGCAAACATCTAGTTCATGATACTTACACGCAGAAGTAGTCTTGGAAAAGATCAATACATTTAGCATTATTCTGACAAGGTAAATTCACGCAATTTCCAATATCACGCTCACAACGAATTCCAGTCCATCCGGGCTGACAACCACATTTATAGCCACCTATTTCATCTTTGCAAGAACCGCCGTTTAAGCATGGATTTGAGGCGCAATCGTCAATATTAGTTTCACACATTTCTCCTGTAAAGCCTTCAAGACATACGCATTGATATTTATTGTCTAAGTCTATACAGCGTTCAGTTCCTGCTGGGTTGCAAGGCTCATTCAAGCATTCGTCAATAGCTGTTTCACATTGTTGTCCAATAAACCCTGGTCGGCATTTGCATGTGAATCCATCAATTTGGTCTGTACATGTTGCACCATTTTGGCAGGGTTGGGAAGCACAGTCGTCAATGGTATGCTGGCATCTTTTCCCGGTGTATCCGGGTTCACAACTACAAGTGAAATCGTCGATACTGTCAATACAACGGCCTCCATTTTCACACGGTGAAATAACGCATTCATTGATATTAATATCGCAAGATGGCCCCGACCAACCTGGATCGCAAATACATTGATGAATAAATAGTTTGTCGACACATATACCGTGTTTACATGGTCCATTAGAGCACAGGTCTATCTTTTCTTGACAACGTTTTCCGGTAAAGCCTGGTGGACACGAACAACTAAAGTCATTCACTAAGTCTGTACAGGGTGCACCCAGCAGACATGGTTTTTCTATGCAGTCATCAGTATTTATTTCGCATAATTGACCTTCCCATCCTGGCAAACATTCGCATTTATATCTGCCTTGTTGTAAGGCTGTACACGTAGCACCATTTTTGCATGGGTTTCCATTAGCTGAACATGGATCAATCTAAAATTATAAATACAATTTAAAGTTATTTATTTTTAAATATATAACAAACTAGCTGATGCCCGCGACTTCGTCCGCGTGGATCGAGGTTTTTCGTTTCCCGCGGGAACTCCTTAATTTTCCGGGATAAAAGCCTATGTGTTATTCCAGACTATAATCTATCTCTGTGCCAAATTTCATCCAGATCCTTTCAGCCGTTGGGGCGTGATTGAGTAACAAACATCCATCCATACATCCATACATCCATCCAAACTTTCGCATTTATAATATTTATTTGATGACATACGAATAAAGATTGCAAAAATAAATGTAAAATCCTTACCGTAACATCGCAGTCAATGCCTGTGTAACCGGACCTACATAGACATGTAAAATTATTGTAGCCTGGTTCGTCTTTACACATAGCACGCTCAGGACATGTGTCATTTCTACAATCCGACCTTTCTTCTTGGCAGTTGATACCACCATATCCAGTAGGGCATGAACATCTATATCCTTGTGGCAGATCAATGCAAGTTCCTCCATTATAACAAGGCTGGCTTTCACATTCGTCAATATCTATTTCACACCTGCGCCCCGAAAAACCAGCTGGGCAATAACATTGAACACCATGTCCTTTTGGTACACAAAGTCCACCATGTTGACAAGCACTGTTCGAACATTCGACTGGCAGGCATTCTTCTAATCCTGTAGCACCCGGGCTAACAGTTTTCATATTTGTAGGACATTCCATACATAATGTACTTCCAACTAAATTTTGATAGAAATTTCTCGGACATTGGGAGCATGGAGCCAGCCCAGTAGGTGAATATGTCCCTGGAGCACACTTAGCTCTACACTTATCTTTTCCAGAAGCTGCCGGTTGATAAGTAAAAGTATTGACTGGACAAGCTTGACAGTCTTTAAATCCTCCTAGAGGTGGTTCGCTTGTATAGCTATTGCGAGGACATTCTAAGCATGGAACCAATCCTGTTGGAGAGTATGTTCCATATCCACATACAGGTACACAGTCATTTAAATCCTTTGATCCTTCTTCCCTAGTGAATGTTCCTTGAGGGCATTTAAGACATGAACCTTGTCGTGCTTGATTCTGGAAATATCCTCGTGGACACATCGTACAACTTTTTTGTTTTTCACCAGCAAACGTCCCAGCAGGACAGTGCACTGTAAAGAAAGGAAATATTTGACAATATATCAACGTTCGAAATGTACATTCAACAAGATATTTGAATATGGATTATAAATTTATAACTTACGGCATCGAGGCACGTCAGTAGTGTCCATGTTAAGTACTTCACCAACACTGCAAGTAAAACCTCGTGAAATTGTACTTCTAATTGCTCTTAAAGGTGGACATTGATTTCCAATTGAAGAAACGTTTAATACAGGTTCAATGAGTGCACTTGCGTACGGCACAGATAGATCAAAAATAAGATTTAACGTAGAACCGCAAAGGTCATACAACTGCGTTTGTCTTATAGCAGGAGTTATAGCCAAAACGAAGTCCATTTTAACTACATTTTCATCTAGAAGGCTTGGCATTGCTTTGACGAAAGTAACATTAATGTTTACGTTTACAGCTGAACAACGTTGTGATAGACGTTCATTTAATACGTTGTCATACTGCGCTAGAAGATCTTTATATTGAGGTAAGCACGCATTTGAAACGGCTCCAAGGGCTCGATATTGTACACCTGCCACAACATGGTACGCAGCTTGTTGAGTATCTGAAAGAAAATCGTAGATTATACTTTCGTGTATTGAATCGTATCGTAACTTTTTAATTTATTTCTATACTAGCTGATGCCTGCGACTTCGTCCGCGTGGTTTAAGTTTTTTTTGATTCCCACGGGAAATATTATATTATTCCTTTAAAATCACGTCGATCCGTTGCTCCGTTGAGGTGTGATTGAAGGACAAACCAACAAACCAATAAACAAACAAACACACTTTCGCATTTATAATATTAGTATGATGTAGTATTGTAAATGTATAAAAGCTAATAACTTACTTTCAGAAACACAGTCCGGTACTACTGCAGTTGGTACCCATTGCCGTTTTGTTTCACATACAAATGTTTTGACTGGCTCTCCATCAGTAAATCTAAATCCAGGGCTACAAGTTGCAATACATTGTATTCCTCTATCTCCAGGAAGGCAATTTAGAGAACCATGGGCTGGTGGCATAAGTTCCCAATCTACACAAGGTGTGGCTTGAACCGATACCTAAATGGAAACATATTTGATTTGATTAATGATTTTGGGCTATACCTCTATATATCATCCAAATATTAATTATTAAAAGTATCTAGAATGTACCTGGAAGTGGCATTGAGCTTTATTTCCATACTTATCGGATGCTATAACAGTAACATTTTCATAGCCACGTATAGGTATGACTGCTTTTTCCGGAACGAACTTTAAGAATACTTCTCCAGAAGCATCTGTTGCATTTATTCTTCTTCTAGTTTCGTTAAAGTTTACAGCGTAGCTATCTTGCTTGTCGACTAGTTCTATGACGTAGCTCTGTGGGCAACTTAGTTTAGGTGGTGTATAATCAGGTACCGTGATGTTGACTTCACAAATAGCAACATTTCCATCAAAATCAAATGCTACGTATCGTACAACCATATTGTGGAAAACTTGTATCGGAGTTTTAAAATGTTGAGGCGTCACTTCTAATCTAGCAATAGCACCAGAATTGTCAGTAGCAGTTGGTTCAGTAAAATTGACTGGCAATAAGCCTCCATTGACGTCTGTTTGCACTACGATCGGATGTTGTGGGCAATTTCGGAAGACTGGTGGCTCATTATCTTTAAACGAACAGATAAAATATGTTAATGGTAAATTGTTTTTATCTTATTTAACTTAAAGCATGAAACCTTAGTTATATTCAACACATGTACTCACCGACACAAGGAGAATATCCATAGTCATAACCTAATAGTGGTTCAACAGCAGGCTCGTCACAACCCATCAATTCAAACTTGAGACAAGCATTGTCCATAAAACTGACAATACCTAATATAACAAATCTGGCCTGCACATATTTTGGCAATGTAATCATTGCCAGCTCTCCATAATTTCCAGGATCTCTCATAGTTAAATTGAAGTTGGGGAAGTAAACCACATAATTTTCATTTTCAGCTTGTTTATAAAAGAACCTTATTTCAGTAGGTCGGCCTACAATATCCGATGTTACGACGCCCTTCACTAAAATAGCTTTAACTCTGTAGACCTTTCCTAAATCAACACTGACATAAGTGAATGCTTCTTGTTTGCCACACCAGCCAGTAACGGAATTGAGCCTAATATTTTTGGCTTCATAATTAGGTCTTTCTGATGTTGCGTTAATAGCAGAGTCGGGTATTCTTCCGGAAGCTAAACCAAGAGGTCTTATAACTTTACATTCTGGTTCACGTATGCAAGTGATAGGCCTTGGGTTTATTAAAATGTAACCAGGTCTTGAACATCCAAACAAAACTTCAGAACTTTGCTCATAGCTTTTCGAGATTTGATACCCATCTGCTGGTCGGCCTGGATCATCACATACGGGCCCTTCGCATCTTAAATCTCCAAAGTCCCAAATTCCGTTTGCTTGACATCTTACTACGTTATCATGTTTACTTGTTTGGCCTGCTAGTTTAAAAGTATTTTGGCATCCAAAGAAAAAAGAGCTCTGATATCTCGTATCAAGATATTGGCCATATTCGGCTCCAGGTGTTGGCATCGGTACACCGCAATCTTTACGAGGACATTGGGGTTGAGCACCAGAAAACCAATAGTGTGGTAGTCCCTGCAATAGATTTTTTTATATGAAAAAGTTTATGGGCAATGGGCATGGTAATTAATACATATTCGAAAGTTTAAATTGAAGTTACTAAGAAATATTTGTATGTATACTTACTGGTTTTGGATCATAAACGCATTGTCTAAAAGAGGCAGTAGCAGTATTGCGTAACAGACGACCTGGAGATGTACAAGTAATGGTAACGTTATCTCTATATGGCACCAAAACGCTTTCAGGATCATCTCTTATTACTTTTAACCCGTCATTTTTGTCATCAGATAATGTAACACAGCGCGCATCTAGAAACAAAGGTGGAGTTTTATAACTATCAATTAAATATTACAAAATGGAATAGATGATTTAGTGAGAAAATAAAAAAACAAACATTGGCATTCTGGAGCAGTGCCGTTCCACGTTCCACTTGAAGTGCATAGCAGTGACGAAAATCCAGACATTACATATCCAAAATCACACTGGAATTCAACTATATCGCCAAAGTGATAAGAAGTTTTCGTAGATAGTAATAGACCATTTTCAGGAGAGGCAAGTGTTGGACACATAACAGGAACACAAGATTTGTTTCTTTGGTACGTATCACCATCTCTTTCACCAGTTTCAGACTTTTCTATAGAAAATCCAGCTGTTCCATTGGAAAAGTAGAGCTCATATCCAATATTACATGAACATGAGAAGTTTCCAGGCCTAAAACATAAATAAATATTGAATTAGTTTAATTACTTTTAGTTTCAACATTATGATCATGATAATGATGATATGATTTTTAAAACATTAGCAAAAGGTAAAAATATTATAGGCGTAACTTACGTGTTGATACATTTTTGTTCACATCCACCGTTGTTTTCATTGCACTCGTTTATGTCTGAACAGTCAAGTCTTGCACATCCCATAATTTCAAGCTTTAAGCATGGTGCTCCTACGTAATCCTGTATTTTAAATTTGACATATTGTGCCTCGATTGGCATTGGCAGATTTAATACTGATAATGTTGGTTCTAATATGCGGAATTCTACAGCTGTTCCATCAGGGTTAGTGTAATCTTTAAATACATCAGCCAAATCATTTGTGTATTGAATTCTTATTGCAGAAGTAAATGCAATATTTGCGTCCGCTCGCATAACACTCATTGTTCTGAATCCTCTTACAATTGTAGGTGCTCTTAAATCGACAAGAACCCAATTAGCTCCAGCTTCCAGATTATTTCCACACCAACCTCCTCCGTTATTTAGCCGAATCATCTGCAATAGAACGTAACGTAAAAAATAATGTAAGTAAACTGAGAAATCCATACTATCAGTACTTAATTACTTAATATTACTTAATTACTTAATTTACTTATTTAATTACTCCATACTATGCGAAAGTGTGTATGTCTGTCTGCTACGCTTTCCCGGCCTATCTTTTCAACCGATTTTGCTGAAATTTGGTATAGAGGTAGGTAACATCCCGGGAAAGCACATAGGCTACTTTTTATCCCGGATAATAAAAGAGTTCCCGCGGGAATTAAAAAACCTTAATCCACGCGGACGAAGTCGCCGACATCATCTAGTATTGATATATTGTCAGAAATAATGTCAGTTTTTTTGGAACAAAGTTCCTTATGGGACGATGCGGAAGGGTCGCCTAGCCGGCAAAAAACGTCCGTAACGAAAATGCGTACGATGCAAAAACGTCCGTAAGGAAAATGCGTGGAGTAAGATTTTTTTAACGAAGACAAAAGGTCTTAAATATAAATACTCTCCATTCCAAATTAAACTTTAATGCCTTAAAGACAAGCTTGGCTGCTATCTTTTATGGCGGTTCTACAATTCAAGATGGAAGTACGCTAATGAAACTAACGTATACTCATTTTTATTAAAACCACCAAGCCACCAATTTGGATTCAGAGAAAAGCATTCTACAATTATTGATCAGGTTCATAAAATAGTTAACATAATTGAGCAAACATTAGAAGAAAAAAAGGTTTGCACTACTGTATTTTTAGATGTAGCGAAAGCCTTCGACAAAGTATGGCATGACGGACTTGTATATAAGCTGAATATGATGTTACCCAAAGCATTTTCAGAAATTTTGAAATCATATATTACTAACAGAATGTTCAGAATTCGCCAAGAAAATGCATATTCGGAATTAAAGGAAATAAAAGCTGGGGTTCCACAAGGAAGTGTACTTGGTCCGGTCCTGTACCTTTTGTACACCAGTGATATCCCAGTGTCAGAGAACAATGTGATTGCTACTTTCGCTGACGATACTGCCATCATAGGAGTTGGAAAAAGTCACGATGAAGCAGTCTCAAAAGTCCAAGCTTCCATTAATAAAGTCTACGACTGGACAACCCGATGGCGGATTAAGTTAAACGAATCAAAATCGGTGCATATAGATTTCACAAATAAAGCACTGAAATATTACCCGATTTACAATAACGGGCAACAGATAACGTATGCTAATACGGCTAAATACCTCGGTATGACACTGGACACAAAACTGAGGTGGAAAACGCATGTTACGAAGAAACGAGAACAGTCAGAAATACGTTATAAAAATATGTATTGGCTACTTGGCAGAAAATCTTGTTTGTCAATACACAATAAAATTTTACTATATAAACAAGTTCTAATGCCTATTTGGACTTATGGCATACAGCTGTGGGGCTGCACTAAAAAAACCAATATGCAAATAATACAAAGGTTCCAAAACAAAGTACTTCGTAACATCGTGAATGCACCTTGGTACATTAGAAATGACGTAATTCATCGGGACCTGAAAATTGAATACGTCGACAAAGTCATCACCAAATTTGCTGAAGTCCACGATCATCGGCTTCACCATCACGTTAACGTTGAGGCAATCCAGTTGCTCGACGTTACGCAATTAGTGAGAAGACTAAAAAGGACAAAACCTTTTGAGTTAGTGCATAGTGATTAGTGATAGTGTAGTGATAGTGCTGCCTGAAAGAACACATGAACAAAGTGTCTATTTACAACAAGAAAGACTAAGAAACGTCATTGGACAATTTCTTAGCACATAAGATAATTATAAGCTTAGGTTAAAGTAAAATTACTTATTAGTCAAATAGTTTGGCTAGATTGTAATTATATTGAGCACCCTTCATTGGTACTTAATAATAGAAAAAAAAAACACTTTTATTAAAATAAAACCCTAATGTTATCATCGGAATTTGTACATCGCTTGGCAGCGCGCAGTAGTACATCTGTACTATTACCTATTCTGTGGTAGTACTGTAACTGGCTACGGGCAGACCCTAGCCAATTCCAAGATTATTCATAATTTTCAAATTGTCCCATGGATTAAATCAATCAAAAAATTCTTACCCCTTTGTGATAACCAGGTTCAGATGTGGAAGTAGTTATAGACTCGTCTGGTATAGCACCATTTATTAATCCTAAGTCACCCACTGGTCTGCAGTCTAGACTTGGAGTAAATCCAGACCGACAGGGACAGTAAAAACCACCTTGAGTATTTTTGCACTCTGTAGACGTTGAATCACATTGGCTGCTGATACATTCGTTAATATCTTCACAAGTTGGCATTGCATCGAATTCTTGATTAGCTCCACATTTTATAATGCTAGGACCATTTATTTTGTACCCTTAAAATAAATAATACGTTCATGGTAATTAAATTAAAATAAGTTATTTGAAAATGAAAACTTTGAGAATTCTTATATTTACCTTTGTAGCACTGTACACGCGCTTCATCACCAAACATATATGATCTGGTTTGATCAACAATGAATCCGTTTTTAATCTCAGGAAACTCAGAACACAATACTTTGGAACATGTTGGTACATCACCAGACCATGTTCCATTACTCATACAAAGCAGCACCGGCTGTCCAGTCCGAACGTATCCAGGCTCACATTCATAGCGTACTATAGTACCATAGCTTCGACCTCCACCGTTTAGTATTGTAACGTTAGCATGTGGTACATCAGGTAGTGCTACACACTGCGACGCTGAAAAAATTAAGCTGTATTTATTTTTCATAGTAAGTTAATATTTTCGGTACTTCAATTAATTAATTTCGTCAATAATACGTAATAACATTTCTCGTATAATGACAATTTCTATTTACCAAGACATGTCGGAGTTCTCTCCCATCTACCATCCGATAGACATGATATTCTTTCTATAGGTTGTCCAGTCGGAAAAGCAAACCCTGCATAACACTGATAAGTTGCTACACCACGGTAAGTTACATTCGTTGAGCCAATTGAGAAGCCGTTATCAATTTGAGGCACAGGACCGCAGTAAACCTCTGAAATAGTAAAAATAATATTATGATTAAGTAAAAAATCTTATATTTTTGAAGGATCTAAGGAAATACTATAAATGGCATGATGAATAAAAAACCGCATTGTTACCTTGACAGCTAGGAATATATGTGGTAGACCATTTTCCTCCATCTAAACATTGCGTAGAGATTCGAGACTTTCCGGTAGCAAATTCTTGACCAATCGGACATGAAAACGTTATTGTTGTACCAAAAGCTGTATCTCTGTTAGACGCTAGAGCACCAATTCCAGATTTTATGGGAGGACAGTCTGAAATAAATAAAATTTTAGTCTTCAATTTATGAAAATATCAAACATTATGTTATATACAATATTTTAGAACAGTATAAAATATAGCATACCTGCTGAAAATGTAGCCTTCCAACCAGCTCTATTATGTAACGAGTCAGACATAAATCGAATAAGCATCTCTCCACTTGAAGCTGTTAAAGTAATCCTGGGTTTAACAGTAAATCCATTATCTGAATGTAATCGCAATCCACTCGGGCTTGACCCATCAAACACTTGAACTACATCAGAAGGGTGGATAGTGAACTCATTAAATTTAAGAGAAAGTGGACCACCGTTTGGATTCTTAATTCTGTATAAACATTCCTGATTATTTGGATAGTTACTTAGACCATAAGCTGGAGAGGTAAAAGTTCCATTTGCTGCTATTATGGTTGCCCTACAACCTTGCGAGTACCTCATATTGAAGCCTTTTTTAGAATCTCCGAGGCTAGTTCGGAAGTACATATACATGTGATTCGTAGTAGAAATAACTACTTTTTCATTATCTTCACCAGATCCTGTTAACCTTGCGAGAACTGGGCTAGACGGCATGTTGCCATCTTTGATTACTATATAGTCTCTGTTCATTTCTAAATCTAAATCGTCGATTTCTAAAGATACTATCCTGCCAGGTTGGGCCTCGATAATGTATATACATTCTAAGCCACCAGGATAACTATTAGGATAACCAGGGGATGTTAAGACTTGGCCTTGAGGCGTTGCTCTGAGAATGCCACCACAATTTGATGATTCTGTTTTCCATGAGGCACGGAATCCTTTCTTCTCTACAGATCCATCGGAGCTGAATTTAATTATCATAAAGTTAGAAGCGGATACATAAGTTGTGTTGGATAGATCTTGTTTTCCTGATAGTGTTGCTAAATTAACAGATTTGTCATCGGTTCGTCCACCAACTAAGATTTGAACAGTATCAAAAGACTTTTCAGTTTCAAAATCTTGGAACTGTAGTACGATGTTTTGTCCCTGAGGTCCTTCGAGTGTCCATTTACATTCGCTAAAGGGTGAATATTTGTGAGGATAATTCGGGCTTTCAACAACATCTCCACTACTGGCCATGTAAAAATGACATTCAGAAGCGCAATCCATTTCGTCAGATGCATCTCCACAATCGTCTTGCTTGTCGCATTTGAAGGCCGCATTTATACATTTGCCGTTCGAACAATGGAAGGTTCCTGTTAAATTCAATAGTATTGCATCAATTGTTTAAAGAACGCTGAGTTAATTTGACATTGTTTGTAAATACATACTTAGTTTATTTAAATTACTCAACCAAAAAATTAATCTGTGATATTTAAAAACAATTTTACAAAAAAGTGAAATAGAAGTAGTTGACAAAATTATCTTACCAGTGGGACAAGCGTTTGCTTTACACATAAAGGGGAGCAGCGTTTCACATGTTGTAAGTTCCCATGATTGGCTGTCTGATGTTACATGAACGTCTACACATTCACCATCTTTGGGGTTTGGTTGCCTCAGGTCCCAAAATCCTGCATATTGTGATACTAACGCACCAGCAGCCGATTCTAAAGTATTAGTTCTAAGATCATCTACAGTTGCAAGACCAAGCCAGTAGTGATTGTTACTAGGACTAGATGGCACCATATTTGCAGTCATATTATTTTCTGTATAACTATCTATAACTATCAACTCGCTCCCGTACCTAAAACAAAAATAAAGTGTTATTGTTACGTAGACGTTAAGGTTAAATAAAATATTTTTATAAAGATTTTCGACATACCTTCGACATAATTCCGCTGCTTTTTCCCATGAATGTCTGATATTGAAAAATTTATAACAATATAGTCCCTTTAACTCCCAGCCTGAAAAGAAAGAAAGGGAAAATTTTAATAAAATCTTGTAAAAGGCAAACGTACAAAACAAGTTGTACGAATTGAAAATGTATTGTGTTATTTATCATCATAAAAATCAATCAGTATTATGGTTTATTGTAACTATTTTTCACTTATATGTATAGGAACGCTTGTATGTTGTAGAGTTGAGAGAGAGAAATGAAGCGATGTCTTCCGCGAGGGTTTGTAAAAGTTCTACAAGATGTCTTTTTTGGTTTTCCAAGATAAAACGTTTCCGTGTCCGACATGAATGCTATCTCTGTACCAAATTTCGCCAAAATCTCATAAGGAGATTGCCGTGAAAAGGTAATAGATATGATTCACGCTTTTGCATATTTTATGGATTTCGAAAAATACATTTTGAAATGAAAATTTTGGAATAGGCAAGCATTTAGCAAATAGTGGGACTTTCTCTTAGTAAGGGCGAGGTGGATTCTAAGGAAAACTTTTCACAAACAATCTCAGTGGGCATATTTATGAGTTCGTCAGTTCTCACTCAAAAGAAAGTGCTGTAAGCTATAGAATAATTAATTGCTTCGCAAACAAAGTATCACGGTCACGTAATTATCATTTGTTGCACTTTGGAGTAAGTATAACAAACTCTTAAGTATATTAAGGTAATCATCTACATAAAAAGTAGCTGTATGTAGGGTAATAGTACAGACCTGGCATAATATCTGAATTTTGATAAGATACCTAATATGTAACGTTTTCCTTAAATTAAAGTACTTATTTGCGACAAAATTGAGAAAACGAATAGTCAGTTATGCACTATTTTAAAATAGTACTTCCGAGCATGTGAACAAAAAGCAAACAGTGGCAATCAGAGCGTGTGAGTTCGTCGATCATCGTGAAGACTGCGATGGATTTACGCATCACTGCACATCGCAACACGATGCAACGTTTGACCCATTTAAGCGATTCAACGGCGAAAATCGGCGGAAACATCACACCACCTTTAATGCTACAAGATTCCCAACTCAAATTGCATGAATCGCACAACTCTCATCATCACCATCTAACGTCTATTTCAGTCCACTGCTGGACTAAGGCATCTTCACTTGCTATTCACGTCTTCTAAGTCAGCTGAATCCAGTTTTTTCTTGGTGCCTTGTTGATATCGACACTAATGCCACAAAGAAAATCATGCATTTTATTTTATTTGAAATAAGACTTATTCAAATTAAACTGAAACGTAGACAGATAGTATAGATCACAGATAAGAGAATCAAGGGAGATATGTTTTATGAACCAAATTGTATAGAAACCTGCTGTCGCCAGCTTATCCCTACCACTCGCTACCAATACACATGCAACTAAATAAAAATAATAGATGAAGTCGCACTAACACACGGATACCGATAGGTAAGTGCATGAAGCACGAACCAATATACACTTTATTATTTACCATACAGCTTTCAATTTCAATCACCGTGCATCTTACTCACACAAACGTAAAACGTTGTCGATGTGCTGTGCAAAATTATACCTTATTGTTTAGCATACAGCGTTCAATTTCAATCACCGTGCATCTTACTCACACAAACGTCAAACGTTGTCGATGTTCTGTGTAAAGTTCAATAGTGGTTGACTAAAATGGATCTATCGATGCTCAATTTCTTAATATTTGGGTTTTTGACAATGACTACCTATTATGAAAAGTGATAATATATTACTTAATATGTACCTACCAAAAATAATAAGATGTAAAAAATCGTTTACATATTAGATTATTTTTAACCGACTTTAAAAAAAAAAAATAGTTGAAAGCACTTTGGCTCAAAGTGAGACGAACATATTGTGCTATTTTTCGTAGGAAACCAGCTTGGACCCCTTCCTGTAACATTTATCCACTTTTCTTTTCTTTCTGCATCCTTCGGATATCTTAAATATTAATATTAATGAGTGATATTAAATATATCCATACATGAGTAATGAGTATCTACGTAAATTGACATTATATTAATTCACCTAGTATATTTTTATACGTTTCGTCAGCTAAGTAAGTTGAGTACATTAAAAAAAATGGTAATAATTATAACTAAAAATATAGTTATAATGATTATTACTCGCGATAGTTTAAACGTTAAAATAGCAATTATTGTTTACTAAGTAGGTACTATTAATTATTGTATCACAGATCATAGTTTGGTTGTTAAAATATCGACAACAATGTACTCGTATTTACATCGTCACATCTCTAGGGTACCACGGAAATTGATCTATCGTGCTAGTGAAAGAATCAGTAAAGAACACATAACCATTGCGTCGTAAGACCGGCCGATTCATTGATAGATTTCTACTAAGCAAGCAATGGTTTTTGTTCATAATGAGATATAGACTTGTCACTTTATTAAATTTTGATACCACTAAATAATGTTTTATTGGTTTTTATGGAAATTTACACCAATATACTTGTACTTAAGTGTGAAATGAGATGCCATCTTTCATGTAATTCACTTTGCCACTTGAATTTTTACAAACAACCACTGAACAACACGGCATTTTGCTAAAAACCGAGAGAAGTGAAGCGATCGTTGAATGACGTCCGATTAAAGACAAAAATCGAAATTATGTCTATTTTACACCTGATGAGTTCGCACGCACCACGCCCCCTTAGCATATCTCCCTTGATTCTCTGATCTGTGGTATAGATATTATAATGAGGGCAGATGAATGCAAGGGGTAACATTTCAGGATTTCTAAACAAGAATTTAAAAATAGTAGGAAATTAAGTACAGTAAATGGAATCACTCAAAACTTAAAATTTTTAATTGTTTACCTCATTGATGTAGAATTTTAGTAATGGTTTACCTATCAAAATTGAAAATGCTGTCATTAAGCCGTATAACTTGATTTTCAAGTCAAAACTTTGAATATTGTATTTTCTTAGGTCATTATGAATGCCTCAGAACAGTGGTTAATTAAATAGAGAAGTTACCTCAATACAATACAATTAAGTACTATTGTTCAAAGAGTTAAGTGTTCTATGTGAATGTAGTCGAACAAGTTTGGTTGTTTGATTCTGGTTTCTAACTCGAAACTTGCTAGTTGTCCCAAGTATAGGTACAGACAGGGTTTCTAGATGACTAGTAGTTTTGGATTAATTGGAACTTATTTTAAATAAAAGTCGAGAGGACTTTTCGAAAATCGGTGAGATGTAATTCCCAAAAACTCAACACGTCATTTTCTTTTTAACCGAAAGGCTGAATATAATTTTTTACGGATAACTGAAAAAAATTTGGGGTGGAATATACGATAATTGTTAAACAAATATTTAAAGTTAGTTTTAATTAAAAGCTCAAATACAAAAGTCATGGGAATAATTAGGTATTTGAAAACATATTATACATTTCCTTTGAATTTCCAAAAATCCTTTCTTAGTGAGTGACTACCATAAAAAAACCTACATATATATATTTTCCGTGTTTTAAAAATCTGCAGATGTATTCGAAAAAATATTGTGTAGATATAGTCAGCTGTAGTTTCATCAATCAGTGAAATCGTGATTAAAATATCCTTTAAAATATCATACTACGCTTCAAAGGTCAGGTGGTTTCAATCTAGAAAACAAAATAATGGAAATGTAACTTAACTGACGTCAGTCACCCAGACATTGTAGCTATTACAAAAAATGCGTTCTAACTATAAGTACCGTTTCAATATTAACGCAACGGTGATTTAAAATTATAATGAATATGAAACTAGTTTGTGTTTGTTGTTCCACGACATTTGGAGTGCAGCAGGACTTGTATTGCAATAAACAATCAACAATTACAAAAGACGAATTTGTAGAGTAATAATTTTTTGCGGAGCATTGAGAAATCGGTGCTACAGAACAGTCTTTAATTGGTTGTCTATTAGTAATTCAGCAAATAGAATAAAATGATGAACGTTATAGTTTGATCTTTAATCAGACGAAATCAGGGGGCTACTACTATCGCTCAAAGCAGTATTATTTCAAAACGACAATTTTGTGTCACGTACCTTGATGCCCCTAAAATAAGGATTATATTTCTAAAACACGAACGTCAACAATATTAAAACAATACGGTTTTCAAACGATGGTAGTATGCTCCCAGAGTACCCAAATAACGCGGTGTTATTCATAAACTTGATCAGTAAAGTAGGTACCTAATACCTATAGCTTTACAGACCGAAAGCTTTAACCTTACCTTACCTAAACCTAATTTAATAATTGAAGTTGGTATGGGAAATACTTGAGGAAAATTTTAAACACGTGGTCGGCTGGTCAAGAAATACAAAGTGCTATTCGATTCAAAGTGGGCACATCCAGCAGTAAGCTCAAAATTGGTCAATTACTAACTTTCGATCGTTACCTATAGATCTATGGTATAGATCTGGTTTTGTACCTGTCATTAATAGTACATTACACATCTAGGGCAGTAAAATAAGAAATGTCTCAGATCACATGTAATTGTTGTCCGAGGCGAAGCCGAGGTCAATAAACATGTGATCTGAGGCTTTCTTATTTACTGCCCGTGGTGTGTATACTATTTTTCTCCTCGACGGAGGCGGAAAGCGGCATTTTCGTTTAGCGCAGCGGGAGGAAAATTGACGCTTTCCGCCCGGAGGTGAGAAAAATATTGTTAATAACGAAATACTAATATAAAGTATAGCTAACTTCTTACAGTTACATTTAATTCCCATAACGGTTGCGGATGAGTTGCTGTCAAACTGTACTACGCGACGGAGGGAATTTGAATTGAATAAGTGAATACCTTCGTAACAGTTCAAATCGCAGTCACGTAAACTGTAAAGTGCTCTCCTTTGAGAAACTATTGATCTGGATGCATCGGAGATTGAATTACAGACTACTCGGAGGTAGGGAGCTTAATATTGGTCATGTCTATGTATCATGGGTATATTACAATTATGGGTTTTGAAGCTTCTGCTCAGAATGATCTATTAACTTGATTTTGGCGAATCTCAGGTCCAAGTCAGGTTTGGCGACATTGACTTACCAATAAATCGATGTTTGGTGAGGTCCAAGTCTTCAGTGAATTTTAACATATTTTTCACCTCTCATGCTCTAAAAAGATGTCATTATAGCTTAGCGTAGGTGGACTAAACTTATCATTTAGCCTCTACGGATTAAAGTATTTTTTTTTAAATTTTATAGTAAAACATTTTTATAGTAGGTATATGGTAAATCAACAGCCTTAGGTACAAACTAATGTCACACACAGTCTAAGGATATATTTCATTCTTTCCTACCTGTCGTTCAACGGAGGCATCCAGACAAAGTAAAGCTGGTGACAGGGGCGTGACGAAGGAGACTAGTAGATTTTTTATAATACAAAATTCTATTGCTCTAATGTCTTTAATGCAGTACCTACTTCTAGGACTGCTAAAACTGTCATGGTATAGTATGATGGTAGTCAGGTCTGTCATTTGTATGAGCGTCGATCATTGTATGAAATGAATAAATAGTTCGCTATGTAAATACGACAGAATCTGCTTTTCTATGTTCCATTTTTTAAATAATTTCTTGGAATAAATTTCAAGAAACTTTGAAATGAAAAAAAAAAGATAATTTGAATTTATTTTTAAAAATGGACCTACGACTACGACCTATACACTGCTGATACTTACTCGTAATGTCATTGGCTGCACGCAATCCTTGGTTGAATGTAAGTATGCGACAATGTGTTAACTGTTAATCCCATCGTATCCTACAGCTCTATGTCTATGGTACCTACTTACTTACATATTTTTAAATTTCTTCTTGTTAAAATTAAGGAGAAAAATAAAGTTGGTATTGCTGATTGCCGCGAAATCTCTAGAATTTTTGTTGTAATTTGTACATCTATATAAACGGCTGCTTAAAATTCATTTCGAATCATGGAATTAGTATGTACGAAGTACTTACTAATTCCATGTTTCGAATTTCAATGCACAATACGTAATACAAGGTGAAGGCATACGGTAAAGTGAAAAAATCCTGATGACTCCCCGAGGGAGCCAATCAGGGGAGACACGAGTCCGGCGCCAATGTGACTATTTATTTGTTAATAATAATCATCAAGTGAAAATAAAGATCTTACTCCTAATAGGAAAATGTAACAGAAAGGCAAAGAAATAATTAAAAATCATTATTTATTTTATTTTCTCGCAATCGAAGTGAAAAGTAGAGTGTACCACGGGACTAAAAGCCATTCTACTCGATTTTATAGCATCCCTCCCTACGCTCTGGAAGCTAAACACGGTTAAACACCTTGTATGAAATTGCTCATTTTAGTCCCTTGATGACCCGCTTTTAGACCCGCTCGGAAAATACCTTCCTACTTTTCCAAAACGAGGAAGAAAGTAAGTCATTGCTACAGAGTGTGTAGAGCAGTTGCAACACATAAACTAACTGCTCTCTCCTTTTCGACTAGCAGCAGACAATGACTGCTCTTGTATGACTAGAACTTTGTCTAGAAGTTTGGGCACTTCTCGATTGTCCTGAAAAATCGCTCGGCAAAAGCCGAAGTTTTAGCTTTGGGCCAAGCGCTCTGGCTATTTCTGATTGCCTATAGGTAAGGCCAATCGCGATGCGCCCGCACATCGGCGTGGCTTTGACTATAACATATTTACAGTCCTAACAACTTATCTGGCCATAAAAATTGGTCGTATTATCATAGTAACTGTTTAGTTTTTGCCCGCAACTTCATCTGCGTGGATAAAGATTTTTTCCCCGCGGTAACTCCCTAATTTTCCAGGATTCAAATCTGTACAAAGGTACTAATTTCCTACCTCCACTTGTCCTGACTGACTAAATGACTAATCTGTCAAACCGCTGGGGTTTTCTAAACCTGAACTTTTGACAGTAGATTCCGTTTATGGCGTAGAAACGACTTTTAGAACGCCTGCTTCCATCCAGTATTGGAAATGCGTGTTTCAGGATTTTTTGATCACCCCAAGAGATTTTCACAAATTTCCCCCTGGGCGGATCAGCTAGAGGCTAGAGCATTTTTAAACAAATCACAGAATAGTAGTTTAATGTGGTTGAAAGTTATTCCACATCCAAATTGGATGAGCAGTAGGTAGTACTCATAAGTGAAGTATAGGATAATATTCTAAAGACATGTATGGTTACTCCCAGTTTTAACATTGCAGATACGATTGAGTGACGTGAGCGTTCGATCGCATTTGTGTCAAACTAAAATGAACCTTAATATCATTGATTTAGAGCTCAGTTTCGTGTATGCATTCACAGTGAGCGCTCCAAACGGTACGTTTCGTAATTTAAATCGGTTGCACTGAATTTGTGGCTCTAAATCAATGCTGTTAAGGTTCATTTTAGTTTACGCAAATGTGATTCACCTCACTTAGTGAGACCGTATTTTAAATTCGATCAATCTCAGAGTAAGGGTACTGGTAGTACCGATTCACAAAAGTCAATCGTGAGTCATACAATCGTGCGTGACGGTATAGTAGCGCCTTTCACTTATGAATGAGACTCCAAGGCTGTAACGCACAAGAGTAGGTATCTAATTCTCATATCGATACGTGAATATTCTTTGAAACGAAATCAAGTGTGGGTGGACCGAAAAACGTTTCAAATGCAATAAAAATACTGTTTGTAAACGCTAATAATGCAGTTCTAGCTCTTTTGATTCATAGATATTTTAAGACTAAGGTCCGTCTTGCATATTAATTAGAAGTATAGTCGCGAGTGACATCAAGCCTTTTTATAATATAATATAATATATAATATATATACTTCTCTTATCGTTATAACTGTTTGTAGGTTTTATACTATGATCGTTTAATATTTTATGTAGCCAGACCAAAGCATATTATATTATCATACCTAAACCAGCTTTCACGACAGCAATTTTCTCCAAATCCTGTGTTAACAAATGCATTGTTAGTAATTCTGAATATACTATTATATTCGTGTATAACTCGTAACAGCACTTACATCGCGAGACTTAAGCTTGCTTTTCAGTACTTAAATAATATGTAAAGCTCTTCTTAGCTGCTTTCATCCCACGTTTAACAAATGGAAATTCTCATGTCGTCGTGGTCTAAGTTTATGCTGGTGAAATTCGTATGCTCGTATGTAAATGTTTTCAGAAGGCACCTACTATTTATACGTAGAATACGTACCTAATAATATTATTATTTAGGTGTTTTTAGGGTTCCGTAGCCAAATTTGGCAAAAACGGAACCCTTATAGATTCGTCATGTCTGTCTGTCTGTCTGTCTGTCCGTCCGTATGTCACAGCCACTTTTTTTTTCGAAACTATAAGAACTATACTGTTGAAACTTGGTAAATAGATGTATTCTGTGAACCGCATTAAGATTTTCACACAAAAATAGAAAAAAAACAATAAATTTTGGGGGTCCCCATACTTAGAACTGAAACTCAAAAATTTTTTTTTCATCAAACCCATACGTGTGGGGTATCTATGGATAGGTCTTCAAAAATGATATTGAGGTTTCTAATATCATTTTTTTCTAAACTGAATAGTTTGCGCGAGAGACACTTCCAAAGTGGTAAAATGTTGGTCCCCCCCCCCGTAACTTCTAAAATAAGAGAATAATAAAACTAAAAAAAATATATGATGTACATTACCATGCAAACTTCCACCGAAAATTGGTTTGAACGAGATCTAGTAAGTAGTTTTTTTTTAATAATTTAAAACTTACTACAGGTTTGTACGGAACCCTCGGTGCGCGAGTCCGACTCGCACTTGGCCGGTTTTTTTTTTAATTCTGTGGAAACTTTTTTATTTTCCAGGAAACAAAATATTCCGCCCCTGGGATGCAAGTGTCTCTGTACCAAAAAGTACCTCTGTTTTTATAAAAATTGGTAAGGCAGGCGGACTGTAAGAATTTAACATAAAGACACGTCATTTCGCATTTCGTATGAATTTATGTTTAATCCATGAATCCGTTGAAAATTAGGTTAAACTAGCAGCTATTTTATAGTCGCAATCCTGAAATAATATAATATCTATCAACTATGATGGATATATCTAACTATATTTTATTCTCGACAACTGAAGCTATGATTATATGTATAATAATGTTACTTTCATGCAAGCTGGCTTACTAAGCAACTGACCCAGATCGTGATGCTCCGAATATCGCCGTGTGCCAAGTTGTGAATGATCTAATAGACCTACTCTAGATGACCGTGCGTTGGGCTTTCAACGACGGTGTCTAACGACCAACATTTAACTATTCTCTATGTACTAATAATAATAATTGTATGTTCATACACCGTGAGTCACTGTGCCTTTGGCTGAAAGTAGCTTTTTCTCACTTGTAATTATTTTTCGAAGACCATTTAGGCCCTAATGACAATCATGCTTAAGGAAATTGCCTAAAAGCCAGAGCTTACCTAGAAGATACCTTTTCGCAGGTACTTAATACGTGGCAGGAAATAAGGACGCCGGAAACGCGTTCCATACTTTAACCACACTTTAACGGTAACTTGTATGGAGGTACTATATACAATAGACTAATTAACTGGAATTTTTGAAAGGTGCCTAATATTATTTTCAATATCCTGTGCTAATACCACCTACATTTTCTGTCAAAAAACTTCAAAATTATACTTCTCGACACTTCATTTGAAATCAAAGTAGTTCAAGTTGTGATTAAATGAAAACATAGTTGACATTCATTACGTTAATGATCAAGGTAACTTGACAATCAAGTCCCATTCACGGAGATGTAATTTAGATACATGATAGCTTTCTGGTCAAACGATATCTAGGTAGTAGCAGAATCATCGTCGTGGTGCGATTAAGTTCTAGGCCAGTGTAACGGAATCGTGTAAATCGGCATGTAGACACCTACTAGGTTTTTTTTTTTTTTTTTTTTTTTTTAAATTTTATCACCCGGATTTCCTCCGATTAGAATATTCGGAGACCTTTTTTGTAAATTTGTTTCTTAATAGTCATTTACTAATTTTTATTAAATTTTTTGTCTAAATTTTATTTAAATCATGGATGTGCTAGTTTTTATTTTTATATTTTGTTATATTCTTATAATATACACTATATAATAAATCTATACTGCCCATCCATGATTCAAGTCTTATTTTTATTTATGACCAATTTTGCAATTTTAGAACAATATTCTAAGAATTTGTCACGAGATTTATTTTCAGCTACTAACTCCCATAGGTTGTCAGTACATATCCTTTTGTCGATATATAGTTCCGTATCGTACCTACATCTGCTATATATCGGGCATTCCGTAAGGATATGTATGACTGTTTGTTCCGTTTCATCGTCACAGTCGCAGAACGGGCTAGTTTTACACTTAAACCTATGGAGATAGTAGCCGAAACCACCATGACCTGTAAAGATTTGTACTAGTTCTGGTGTGAGTTTAATCTTTTTTATTATTTTAAATGCCTTTTCGATATTTGGAAAAAATAATTTAGTGATCGCCGCGTTTGAGCTTTCTTTATATCTTTGTTCCCATTTACTTGTAGATTGCCTTCGTATTTCACGTTTTATGAAGGAAATGGGACATTTATCATAATCCGGAGCTGACTTCTTGGTCATGGCAGCTTCCTTGGCCAAGAAGTCAGCCCTTTCATTTCCAACTGTTCCTACGTGCGCTCTGATCCAACACATATTAACACTTTTCCCTTGCTGTTTCAGTGTATGCAAATTTCTCCTTGTGACAAACGCTAGTGGGTGGAAAGTGTCAGGCTTTTTAATTAATTCAAGCGACGATCTGGAGTCACTTAAAATGTTTACGGAGGTTTCCTTGCGTTTTATGGCTACTTCTGTGGCTCGGTAAAGTGCGTACATTTCGGCTTGAAAAACTGTGCAGTAAGACGAAAGCCGAAACTTTCTATATTCTGTTTCAGTTCCGTCTTTCCAGATGGTCAAGGCTGCACCCACCTTGCCATCGATTTTGCTACCATCCGTAAACATTTCAACTGCTGCCACTTCGTTTTCCATGCCAATGAGTTTCTGTTCATCAAGGCATTTAAAGTTATAGGTCTCTTCAGTTGCCGGGTGTGGTGCAAAGAGATAGCACTTTCTCTCCTCAATGTCCCTGTGCTCTCCCAAGAAGTCCTGAGATTTCCCTCGCTTGGCCTCGTAGATGCGGGCATTCTCATGTACTCGCAAGTCGAGAGGTATCAGTCCAGCCAGGGTTAATGCTGCAGTGAGTGAGGTCGTTCTATAGGCTTTAATGATCTTTTGAGCAAAACCCCGCTGGACCGACCTCAGCAACTTTTGCGTTTTTAGTTTATTTGCTGCCGGCGCCCAAACACTGGCTGCATACAGGATAATCGGTTCAATTACAGATACATATATCGTTCTTATGATCTCTGAGTTTAGTCCCCATTTTATTTTTGCTGAGCGTGCCAAAGGTGTGTAAATATTAAGTGCTTTTTGACATATATACCTAATATGACTGTTAAAAGTTAGTTTTTTATCAACTATTAGTCCTAATATTTTGATTTCATCAACCATTTCAATTGGGGTGCCGCCCATGTGGATGCGTGGGGTGTCATACTTTAGTCGCTTTGTGACCACCATTGCTTGGGTTTTGTGTGGAGCAAACTTTAGTTTATTACTTACACCCCACTCATACACACGGTTAAGCACTAGAGCAGCTTGTTCCTCTATTTTGTCAACTTGGTTGTCAGAGAACACAAGAACGATATCGTCAGCGAAGGCTTGGCAGTAAATGCCCGTACCCTCTATCATGTCCAACAGAGGATCCAGTAAAACATTCCAGAGGGCAGGGCCGCTTATTGAACCCTGTATGCATCCCTTGCTAGTATCCGCTGTAATTTCTTTGTCCGCATATCGAACGTTTACCTTCCGATCTTTGAGGTAGTTACTGACCAGTTCGAGTAAGTTTTGGGGGCATTTCTTGATCCGCAGTTGACATTTTATGGCCGGCCACCACGCGCTGTCGAAGGCTCCCTCTATATCCAACGATACTATAACATTGATGAGTTTGTTGTTGATATTACTCTTGACGTGTTGGATTAAGTCGTAGAGGGAGTCCTCCGTGCTGCGCTGTGGAACGAAGCCGTATTGCCTTGGATTCATTTTCAGTGATAAGTGCCAACGAATTCTTCGAATAAGAAGTTTTTCCAGTATCTTCCCTTGGACTGACAACAAGCCAATTGGTCTGTACGCTTTCGCTGAGCTGTAATCAGGTTTGGATGGTTTGCGCAGGACTATTACTGTCGCTTCCTTCCATATCCTCGGGAAGTATGAAAGTTCGAGGCACTTATTAACGATACCAAGAAACACGTCTCCGCTCATCTGGATGGCTGCGGCACATATGTCGGCCGTTAAGCCGTCCCGTCCAGGTGCCTTCTTAGGATTGAAGGATTCGACTACATACTTAAGTTCTTCATTGGTAAATGGCAAGTCCTGGTTTCCTTCTCGGTCTACATTTTCGCTGAGTTTGGCTCGGTCTCTAATTTCTCGGTGTTCCTGATTGTCTTCCGTTTCAGTGTCTTCCGGGAAGAATGTTTCCGCCAGAAGTTTTACTGAGTCCGCGGGACTCAGCACCACTCCGTCTCTGGATAATGGCTGATCTTCATATCGCTTTGATGTTTTGCGTATGACTCGGTATATTCCATCCCAGAGACTTTCACGGTCCTGGGTGCCGCAGAACTCTTTCCAGCTCTCAATTTGTGCACTAGCAGCTACCTCCTCATATGTTTTTTTTGATTTCAGATATTCTTCAATCACGTGCTGTTTTTTTCGGGGTGCGGCGCAGCGGATTCTACGCTTCTTTGTCATCATCTCTCCCTTTAACTTCGCCAGTTCGGAGTTCCACCAAGGTAAGTGTATTTTTTTATTTGTTTTTATTCTTGGAATGGCTTTTTCACATGCTTTTGTAACGTTTTCTGTATATTTGTTTACTACATCATCTAATTTTTCTTCTGTGCTTATTTTAGTAATTTCTACCATTTCTATTTTATTATTTTCTAATTCTATGTCTAATTCTTTCCTAAATTTTTTCCAGTTTGCTTTTTTGGTGTTGTATACTCTTGTTGATTTTAGCATACGACTCTCTTGGGTTTTATTAAGCTTTATACTAAAAGTAATGGCATTGTGGTCCGAACTGGTCATCGTTTCATTCACTTTCCATTCGTCAATGTTTCTTATGAGGTTTTCGCTGCAGGCAGTCACGTCAACGATACTTTTATATTCCCTGTCATTTCTAATTGTGTAGAAGGTTGGGACGTTGCCCTCGTTTAGGATGTGCAGATTCATCTCCAGCAATGCTCCGAGCACTTCCTTTCCCCTGTGATCCTCCCGATCACTGCCCCACCATGGGCTCCATGCGTTAAGATCTCCGCCTATTAAAATATTTTTTAATTTCAAATTTTCCATTGCTGATTTAATTTCCGTTAGATATGGGTCCAGGGGAAGGCTGCCCTCGAAGTATGCGGATACGATACCTATATCACCATTCCTTTGTTTTAGGACCGCAACGGAGATGTTCTCTGTTCACCTACTAGGTTTATGTGATACTAGCTAATGCCCGCGACTTCGTCCACGTGGATTGAGGTTTTTCGGTTCCCGCGGGAACTCTTTAATTTTCCGGGATAAAAAGTAAGGCTACTTTTTATCCCGGAAAATTAAAGAGTTGTGTGTAATTATGTGTTATTCCAGACTATAATCTATCTCTGTGCCAAATTTCATCCAGATCCGGTTAGCCGTTGGGGCGTGATTGAGTAACAAACATCCATCCATACATCCATCCATCCAAACTTTCGCATTTATAATATTAGTATAGAAGTATAGATTATAAACATTAGATGATTAGATATTGTACCTAATTGGTTGCGGGAAATAGCTTAACATAATAATATCTATTAGGACTTTTATCTCTTTTGATCTTAAGTACCTCTTGGCATTATTGCTAGTATATTAAGGTGCTTATAATTTTATAATATAACATTCTTTTATTAAAAAAAAGTTCAAAAATAAAAAATACTATGTCCTTTTACGCTATTGGTTGCCTGGATGGATGGATAGATAGAATTTGGCATAGAGTTAGATATTACATAATTATATAGACTGGAAAAACATTTATCCCGGAAAGTTAAAAGAATTCCCGCGGAAACTAAAACACCTCAATCCACGCATACGAAGTCGCGGGCATCACCTAGTCAGGACATAAAATTTGGCCTCAAAAACCTAATAGGCTTTTTTCTAATACCTATTTGTATTATTCAAATCAGATTACAAAGCTAAACACTTCAAAGCTCTTTACGTCCTGCTGTCGGTTAATCGAATATCTCGCCACTCCCCAGATACGGGACGTGGTGAAAGCTAAGGAATTTCTGGCCTCAGTACTGACAATAGCATAATTACGTACCTATAGAACGTATAGTTTGCACTTAGTTCACGACTTTGATGTCTAGGTTCATTGTCTTCTAATTAAATCAAACCAATTCTTAATATACAAGAGGAAAGTTTGTGTTATATTTTTTTAAAAATTAAATAGCTGACTAATGACATGCATTTGCTTCGCTCGGATGGAATTTTTGATAATTCCTTGGGGGTGGAATTTCCAAAATTCTTGAAACAAGCATTTTTTCTTAACTGAAAGCTCACATACTAACCGATTTTCATAAGATTATACTTATATAATGGCGGACTTTCATACAAACTTTCATCCCCTATTTAATTCCCTTAGGGCTGGAATTTCCAAAAACCGATTAATTATTAGTGAGTATACACTATACACGTATAAAGGGACATACTAACCGATTTTCATAAGATTATACTTATATAATGGCGGACTTTCATACAAACTTTCATCCCCTATTTAACTCCCTTAGGGCAGGAATTTCCAAAAACCAATTATTAGTGAGTATACACTATACACGTACAAATAAGGGTACTGTCAAGACGCTGATCCCAGCGCTAAACTATGTCTTAATCTAAAGGTTGTGCGTTGATAGATCAGTCAGTCAGTCATACAGAGCAAGTGTTTTTATATGTCAATTAATAACTTTTTGTTAATAGTTTAAAAATTTGTAATCTGCTTTCAAATTGGATGATTTCTCTTGCGTGCAAGTAAAATGTGGAACGAACTTTTAAGTGCAGTTTATCTAGAACGCTATCTTAGGCCACGGATGAAACTTGCCTAACTTATATTTTAAAAATGCAACTAGTTACTCCTAGTTCGATAAAAATCGTATTTTTTTATAATGTTTACCACGGAAATTGTTAAAGCTCTAGGTAAGTACTCTTCTTTTTTTTTCTCCTAGTACTAGGTATGATATAAAAGCATAAACTAAGTATTCTACAGCAAATAAACTTACAGAAATCAGCTTTGGCAAGTAGCTTTTTTTTATTGCAAGATAGGCTTGCGCTTGACGACAATCACGCTTAATACAATGCAATGATGAGGTCTAGATTGAAGCGCGCCCGCCTAGAAGAGGCCTTAAAGATTTACTCTTGCCTCTTAAGTTATATACGTGGCAGGGAATGCATGCACTGGAAGGGCACACTTTCTTCCGTCACTGTAAGCGATTGCAGAAAGTTAATTTCTGCAATGTTTTACACAAATCAAAACATCGACCACCCGAATAGGAGGTTGCATGGCTAAGCCACTAGGCTATTACCGCTCTTCACAAATAACACAACTCTCTCACTGCTTCGTATTCTTCATTGCTGATAGTCATGACCCCTTTCCATTAATCACATAATTACAGGGGTTTTCTTGGGATAATAATGCGGTGGGTTCCCATGTCCTTCCGCATAACTCAAAAACACTATAAAACCGTAATTAAAGGGGTTGTTTCATCTTGGGCCAGGTACTTGTACAGTATTCCAAAAAATAGTATAAAATCATAGAAAACAAAATAAAATATGCTTTTTGACAGTTTTACAGTGAATAAGAGGTACAAAAATAAAATGTTTAATTAGGTACATTTGTAGAATAGCAACTCTCGCAGCGCATCCATCCATCAATCCGACTGCTGTTGGGTATTTTATGGTTAATTCACATTTCCCAGGTAATTTTGTGTGCGTTCCGTTATAAGCACTGCGAGCACTGGCAGTGCTCTTTACTGGGGACTTCCAGTGCTCGCAGTGTATTTCGGAACACACCCTTTATGTCAAATGTCATCATGACACGTGTAATATACGTCAATGTCAAAATGGACGCATGTTGTTGCGCTTTTATATTGCAAAATAATTTCGCATTGTACCTAGTAAATTAAACTTTATAGTAAGAAATAAAGAAAAAAATGTTACTATTTTATGACCCCGAACATTTTGAAATACCGTACAAATACCTGGCCCAGGCTTCATATAAATTTGAAACAACCCCTTTAAATTTGTTGAGTCCACTATCCATTGCGGGACGGGATGAAAGAGCAGGAATTCCCAACTCCTCGGCTATGACAAAGCATCCGTAGTTAACACTTTTCAACGCGGGACTTCGAATTTCGAGTGCAGAGTTGATCCCTTGTATTCGGTTTTTTAACGAGATAACTTTTGCTTTTTGTACACTCCAATAAATTTATTAACTCCTATATTAATTGCGGAAGTTTATCGCATGAAAAAAGGGACGACTTCCTAGCAATTTAAAAGTTTAATGAAAAAATGTAATCCCAAAGAAATACCCATGAGTTTTCATTTTTTTCCCATTTTAAATCCTACTCCTACTAATATTTTAAATGTGAAAGTTTGGGTTGATGTGGATGTTTGTAAGTATGAATGTTTCTTACTTCTTCGCGCCTTATCGACTGAACCGATTTGGCTGAAATTTGGAATAATGACAGGTTATACCCTGAATTAATATTTAAAACTGCTACATTTTATACCGGAAAATTAATTGGTCTTGATGCCCACTGAAATCAGAAAATCAATGCGTTTGTAATGCAAAATAAATATTCTTTTGTTGGCGATATTGGGATACTAAAATACAGAAGTATTATGTATATATAAGTATCTACGTATCTATATACTTAGTAAATAACTGCGGTCATAAACCTACGGCTATGGTTAGCGAACTTATTTTAAAATTTCTAATTACATTTTTAATTAATTTTCTTCAGGGATCTTTCAGAAATTATTATAAAAGAGCGCTGAGGTTCCCGGTTGATGGCATTGTACTCATAATTATTAATTTACTTCACAATTATAACGAGACTAGACGAAGAACCATTTTAAACAATTACGTAACATATTATAATACCTATCGTATTTTCTTTGTATTATCATTTTTAAATCTATACTAATATTATAAATGCGAAAGTTTGGATGGATGTATGGATGTATGGAGATGGATGTTTGTTACTCAATCACGCCAGAACTGTTGAACGGATCTTGATGAAATTTGACACAGAGATAGATTATAGTCTGGAATAACACATAGGCTACATTTTATCCCGGAATTATTAAAGACTTCCCGCGGTAACCAAAAAACCTCAATCCACGCGGATGAAGTCGCGGGCATCAGCTAGTTATGCATATTTATCTTTCCTGACAGTGTATTTATGAATCAAAAGGAATCTCAATTCTCGTTTAACTATATTTTTACTTGTGAGTGGATTTCATTTAAATAGCCATCATTAGAATATTGCGAGGAAGGCTATTCCTTATAGTTTATAGAATACTGCACTGCCGTACCCCTAACAGGTTAGCGCGCTACCATCTTAGACTGCATACCGATATAGACTTCGATCCCTCCATACATCAGCCTGTATGCATCCACTGCTGGACATAGGCCTTTTCGATAGCGCTATGGACTTACCGATATATACTTCGATACCTACTTACTTAATATTGTTAGATTATTTCCTAACAACAATAATATTTTGTTGAAGTTTAGAATACTCGTAAGTAAGTTGGTTCATGATGTCGAAAGTTTACGTAATATCTACAATAACAAAGACAAAGACAATAACGTGTTAGTAGTTTGTGACCTATAGCAACGCTAAGCAAAAGTTCATCCTAGATAGGTACCTAATCAATTGTGTTGTGCTGACGTCAGCACGTACAGTACAACACTGTGGTTGAGGTACGTACTGAGCACCCGTAACAAGCCGAGAGACTGCTGAGATCTATAGAGCGTACTTTGACTTGGCTCAGACTTTACTTAGAGTTAAAACGAGATGGACTTATGTGCGTATCATAACTCTGTCTCATTGTAAACTCAGTCTTAAGTTTGAGGTAATTAGTCAAAGTATGCTCTATAGATCTCACACCTAAAGTATGTTTTCCAGATCCTAATTTCTCATGTTTAATTTAAATAATATAATTTTTGCAATTGTTGAAATGTTGACGCATTGTTGTATTCAATAAGAGTTGTGAAACTGAAATAGATGATTTGAGAACTGAAAAACATTGAAATAAAAAATTATGTATGGATAAATATTACTGTATGGAGGAGAACATCTGTCTTTGGTAATGGAGTAATCCGATTTCGTTTGAAAACGCACTTTTTAAAACAATTTTTGTCCTAGGTAAAGAGCCGGTTTTGATTGAAAATTATTACAGTAAAAAAATGTGTTCGAATTATAGTGGACTAATCCGGTTCTGTTCGCCAGCTCCTTAATCTAATCTTTTGTTGATGTTTGTGCCGATTAAGATGCACCTTGATGCACGGATACTATTCCCAGAGGCATATTTTGTAGAGCGTCAATTTATCACATACTCGAACATTGTTGTGTAGAAAACTTTGTTATCCACATAAAGACTGTCGTGAACCTAGTTTGTAAACTACCAGGAGCTAAACAAAAGTTCCCCGACGCAGAGAATCAATTGGACTTTCATGACAAGCCGAGCGTATGTCCGTACCAGTGAGGTCGTACTTTACTTGTAAATGTCGTTTGCAAGAGATAGGGATTTACTTGGAGAGTTTTTGAGATTTACGATGTTTGCAGCATCTCTTCATAAATATTTTGGCTTCTATTGTTTTTGGTATCTATTAATTATAGCGGAGATGATCTGTACTATACAGCCTACGCCATATGAACCTACCTTCCACATTCCAAGGTTGTACTTGTATATTTTATAGTTCCTGAGATATCGTGATTAGTCAGTGAGTGAGTAAGTTGTGTTTCGCTTTAATTTTAAATTGGTATGGAAGCAGTATTTTACAAATATACCAAACCAAATATCCAGTGTAAGCCCAATTCATAATATTATGCTGAATTATCGAAACCAAAATCCTCTTATTTGGAATCTATTAAGTAAATTGAGGCAGTATCACGGAAAATGGTTTTAAATCTATTTTGAATACAAAAATGCAAAGATCATTTTGTAGCTCTAATGGACGTTCGGTCCAGGGAATACCAATGTGGCAGGACCTTGCTACGTTAAATCGGCAATATTCAAGTCTAACAGGTTCGTGATTAGAGTTCCAAATTACGTAATTAAGTGGTAAATAATATCTATTTACTCCGTAATAATAACCAGACCTCATTATGTTGTAGGTCCTATGTTAATGTGTTTCTGGAGGAAATTGCTCTTTAGGAATAAGTAGGACAACGTACAGAAGTCGAGATCCTATTAGCAATGTTATATAATTATTTCCTTCTTTTCCCTCATATTTGATGAAGTCTGCGACTTCGTTCGCGTAGGTACAGGTTTTTAAATAGCCCATGGAATCCTTTGCCTTTGCATTTTGTAATGCGAACTGGATGATACCTGCGACTTGTAAATTTCCTGGTTTTGAACTTTTTGATTTTTCAGGGATAAAAAGTATAAATAAACTAGGTATGTCCTTCTAATCTGCAGTTTGTAATCAACCTATACCCATCCTGTGCCAAATTTTATCATAGTCGGTTGGCAAGATAGGCTGTGAAAATGTAGCAGACGGACACTTTCACATTTAATACTAATATTATGTATTTTTAAGACACCCTGATGGCTTTGTGATAGGTATCTGGTGTGAAACATTTTTAATTCTTGCACTAATAATATTGTGTACCTATTCTACTTGGAAGTACTAAGTATCCATTTTTATTACTTCATTGAATTTCAAATTTCTTTCCAAAATAATATCAAAATCTCGCCATTTGATCTTCACTGAAAATGTATCCTTGAAAATGTATTAAAATGTATAAATCTTGCTTGGCGACGAAGTATCTGGGATATCTACTATCGAATAGTGTCAGCCATAGGGGTTATTGATGTTGTAGTATGATAAATTGCTAAGAGCAATATTGTCAAGATACTCTTCAATTTAAACTTTGAAAAATTTTGACTGAAAAGAGAACCAATGTATCATGTTTCTCTTCACTGTCCTCATTAGAGACACTTCCTCATTTTGTCCTTTGCATGCAGCCATTATTTATGGCTTGTATTGAATTAGTTCAATTATTTTCTAATGGGTTATATGGGGAATATAGGTTTTGCCCGCCTTTCTTGGATATTTTTTTTTTTGCTCTTCCTGTTCTTCTTCGAATATTATTATAAAATTCCCATTTTGACTGTCATATACACACGAAATTTCTTCTACCAGAACCAGGCAGACTTGCGTAGTGCTCAAACGTTGTTGTCAGCGGCCTTTTTTTTTGTTGACGGGGGGAAATCTCCTTGAGATACCGAATCTCGGGGGGGAGATGAGGTTACATGTGGGATTCCTACCCAGTACCCACAAACCCCCATCGGTGACCACCCTCTGCGCGTGTTGGGAAACATGCGCCGGAGTTTCTCTTGCGCGACGCCTATTGTCAGCGGCCTAGAGGCGCCGCGTGCAGCCGCCATCGTCACTCTAGTCTAGACACTGCCCAGTGCCGATTCGTTGCCGCCGGCTGCTGGCATTTTAGTGAGTTTTGAGCCTAAGCACAGAATAGGTAATAGTTGCTTAAGATGTTATTATCAGCTTGCCGCAATCCGTGTCATGGAACAAACGGGATGGTGCTTGCAAATATCTTGTTATTATCAATCTGATTCTATAGACAAGACTCCCAGGTAAACAATTCATACGGTACATCAGAAATTATTTTTTGAAATAGTATAATATTTTGGTAGGTTTTTACATAGTTTTGTCTTAAGTTACATCCTTTACAAATCCTCGAAACAGCTCTGAAGTAGAATTCATCATTAGATTAGATAATTCACTAGACTCTAGAGAGACGCTGTATTGCACGGCTAAATTAGTAGCATTTGTGCGCGAATTCGTCTGCGTGTTAATCCGTGGGAACCCAACTGTTTTTTTTAATATTTTCACGAGCTTTACGAACAGTATATCTGCAAAAGCAAAATGCAATATAATGTATAATATAAATGCGAACTAAATTTCACGTACGTATATATGATAAAAAATGGGCTTTTACCCGTTTATTAAAATTTCGAGAATTCGAATGATATATATAACATAATAGGTATTATCCCTTGAGTTCGATATTAAAATTCATGCAATAACTGACAGTAATATACTCGTACGTGCACGCTACGTGTTTGACGCATTTCGTTAGATGGAAAACAACCTTTAGTATGTAAAGCCTGAGTCACACGAAACGCGTGAAGCGATGGAAACGATACAAATACGGCTCAAACTGAGTACAATACGAGGAATTTCTGAAAAAAGACGTTTACACTGCGTTTCCTTTGTGAAGAGCTGATATAAATAGCACAATTCACCAAAGTATCCTATAAGGTTCGTGCCATGATAAAAGACACCACAAAGTTGCTGTCATCTCGCGAACTACAGTTTGAGGTATCCACCAGAGCGGAGATGTATTTAGCTGACCAATCAGATTATGAATAAATGACGTGGTAAGTCATTCACGTCATCTATCAATAACCTGATTAGTCAGCTTAACATCGCTTCGCCCATCTCCGCTTTTCTTTACTCTGGTCTACACAATTCCCTATGTAAAATGTGTGTGTGATTTGGGTTTGTAATTTTGTACCTGCTCTACAATTTAGTCTATAGTTCGCCAAATTAAAAAAAAAAATTTTTAATCAAATAAATATTATAAATGCGAAAGTTTGGATGGATGTATGGATGTATGGATGGATGTTTGTTTGTTACTCAATCACGCTCCAACGGCTGAATGGATCTGGATGAAATTTGGCACAGAGATAGATTATAGTCTGGAATAGCACATAGGCTACCTACTGTTTATCCCGGAAAATTAAAGGGTTCCCGCAGGAACCGAAAAACCTCAATCCACGCGGACGAAGTCGCGGGCATTAGCTAGTTATTAATTAAATTTCAAAGTAAGTAAGATACATAGGCTCAAATATTTGTGAAAATCTTTGTTGTTTGAAAAAATCGTACACGTGAATTCCCTTCCGTGAACAGTGTGAATAGTGTGAACTGTGATGTTCAAAGGTGCAGCGGCCGTCGCGTCGCGCTTCCATCGCGTCTTGTTTGTTTCAGGGTTAACGCCGAGAGCCAATTTCCTTACTTTAATTATGCGGCTGATGAAGACGCTCCAGACCGGCGACGAGCTAATTTATTTGCCCCCGCGGCAGGCAGTCTGTCTAGCGTTAACCAAATATATTAGTGCATAATAATATTCTGTGATCTGTTTAGTACCCTATACATCGATTTACCAACTAATTAAATAATTAATTAATTTAATTAATTAAACTAACTAAGGTATTGGTAAGTCAATGTCAGCACAACACAATTGATTAGGTACCTATCTAAGATGAACTTTTGCTTAGCGTTGCTATAGTTCACAAACTACTAACACGTTAATGACCATAGGGTCATATACCTATAAATATTTAAATTGGTAGACAACGAAATATGGTTAGAGATAGCATGCTTTTGCAGTTTTGCACGAAACACATGACCGCGTCGCGCGAACAGGCTCATGAATTAGGGCCCGTAACGGGTTCGAAACTAGTCGGGCATTTTCCGACATAACACGTGAGTTTATCTGGTAGTTATGTATATTTACAATGAATATCACTCACGATAGTTTAAACGTTAAAACATGACACACGATATTAGCAAATCTTTTCAAAGTATCGTGATATCAAATTGCCAGTCCATACCAAATTATTTATTAACTCTTAATTAATCACAGAATATTTATACCTAATTTAAAACCATATCAATATTATAACTTATTTCAACGTTAGCTAAAGTCACGCTCTCTTGAAAAGTTACACTATATAAACAAACAATAATATTATAACCAATAGTCGTTGAATATAACCAACTAGCTGATGCCCGCGACATCGTCTGCGTGGAATATTAATGTTTATAATTCCCATGGGCATTTCTTAATTTTTCGGTATAAAAATTAGTTTGAAAATCTTTGAATAGGTACAGTTTTTATTACCTTTGATATTGATGACGAGGTTCATGTATATTAATATTTTCACCTCAATGACCGCTCCAAAAAAAAATAACCTAAAAAATTTATTCAAACATGAAACAAGTTTTATAAAGTTAGAAAACGTATTTATAGATACAGCTCGCTGGGTCTAGAAACACGAAATTTTGAATGTAGGTAGGCGTAGTTTATTAAATTTTCCACCTGATCTAAGCGGGTCAGCTAACTTGTAATAAAATTAAAAATGTAGGTACATTAATAAGATATCTTCTAGGTGATGTCCGCGACTTCGTCCGCATGGATTTAGGTTTTTAAAACCCAAGGGAATTCTTTGATTTTCCGGGATGAAAAAATCCGGGAAAAAGAATTTGACCTATTTTTCCCGGGGCCGGGATGTACCCTATCTCTGTAAGTATCTTTCGTCAAAATGGGTTGATCATCTGATCAACCGCCTGCTACTCGTATGTCCAGATGGGCGAAGCAGACAGATACGGCACGGAGAATTGGTATAGCGTGGGTAACATCCCGGGGAAGGATATAGGCTACTTTTTATCCCGGAAAATTAAGGAGTTTCCGCGGGACTCAAAAAACTTAATCCACGCGGACAAAGTCGCGGGCATCATCTAGTAATCCTATAGGTAGATAAGTTTACGTCGTTGTACGTTTAAAATGAAACGAGCTTGCACACCTTTTAGCTTATGAAACTGCTGTCTAAATTAATAAGTACATTTGAATGCAAACCATGAAAATGGTGAAGTCTGTGTAGTTTCATTATGCTGATGTAGTCTGGAAAGTTGAATAAGGTTCATAAGGGTAAATTTACTTAGGCCATTCAATTATTTAATTAATGTTCTTCTATATCTCACAGAGTCCATTTGGATGGGTTTTTTGTTGTGTGAACATATGCATAGTAATTTAGTATACTTCCACACTAATACTAGTGGTTCGCCCGAACTGAGACCTCGCGGTATCCATAAGTTAGTTTAAACTATCTTTACGTTCATAGACATCAGTACTATCAGTAGACAATTTTTTTATTCCACGTAAGATGGTGCTAACGTCTATTATTTGTAAGCACAAACGAATAAACTCTTACAGAGCGCCATCTATTGACATCATTGTGAAGTTCTGTTAAAAATACTGAAGCTCATTAAAAATTAAATAATTTCGTTTCCTTATAATATTTATCTAATTTTAGTATTTGTTGTTCAAGTACAGGATATAATTCAAATAATTGATCAAGTTTCAGGCTCAGCCTTTCAGAAAATTGAGAGTTCTGAGGCCAACTTTGGACGTTAGAAAATCTCCACTTTGAAAGCCCCCCATTTCGTCAATTTTAGGGGAAATTTTTTAAAAAAACATATTTATGTACTCTATTCCTAATTATCTTTAAAATTATATACCGCAACCCTATGTAACGCTATAAAAATATTTTACTTCGCATTCGCTTCTATGAGAGCCCCCTGAAATAAAGATTTTATAACTTTTTAAGCCATATTCGGCTGGAAGCCGTTGGTTTAGATATTATATTTAAATTTGAAGTAATTACGTTCAGTAATTCAGAAGTTATAAGGCTCTGACAGACGGACGGACGGACGGACGGACGGACAAGTGCAATTTCACTCAAGTAGACTCAGAGACCTTCGCTTCGCTCGGTCAATTATATTATGCTAAAGTGTGTCTGTCTGTCTGCTACGCTTTCACGGCAAATTTATTCAACCGATTTGAATGAAACTTGGTACAGGGATAGGTTGTGTCCCGGGGAAGGACATATGCTACTTTTTATCTCCGCAAATTAAGGAGATCCGCGCGTTCCCGTTCATCAAAAAAATCTTAATTCACGCGTATGAAGTCGCGGGCATCATCTAGTATTGCATATGCACCACAGAGTAATGAATACGGTAAATGGTTTTATCTACACTAATGTTATAACATTCTACTTATGTTTCCAATACTTGACTTATAATTACTACTGTTATAGCGCAGATAACAAAACACTCAATTTAAGCAATTTCACATGATGGTATAATATCCACATCGATATCGTAAAATCTCATTATAACATCAATAAAACGCGACCAATTAACCTGGCGAGCCTTATGTCAAAATCCTCATACAAGTTGTATAAAATTTTGATATTAGGCTGGCTTTTGAAAACAGTTGGGTTATACGTGAAAACTTCGTCGAAACTACTAAACTTACATACACAAAACTCTTTGGTAAGATCTTGTGCCAATTAAATAAAAAACGAACAGCGCGCGCTCGCTCCTGATTGGCCCTGCGCGCGCAGCTGCGCTCTCATTGGTTAGATTTTAATGGCGGCAAGTTCACTGTGACAATACACGTACGCGTGAATTTAATGTTTCGCAATGTGTTTTGTATTGTCAGCTTTTACTCTTGTTGTTTGATAAATTGCATTAGTGAAGATAAAGTAGTGTATGCAACTGCATATAACACGGGTATTAAAACACTCGTTACTATTATGAAACTCGCTGCGCTCGTTTCATAAACTCACACTCGTGTTTTAATACCCTTCATTATATGACAGTTGCATAAACTACTATTATCGCTAGAGGCCTTCGTGAAACTTTTCACATAATATACCTAATGTGTTGGATGCCATAAGTCTGCAGGTGATTTGAAAATGTTATATTACCTTCTTTGGTATCACGTAATTTATCTTAGAATTAGAAGTTATACCTAGCTATGGCATCTGAGCCCTTAGATGCCGACGCTATCAAGCTTTACACACGAACACCCTTGTACACTTAACTGCAACCGAATTTTCTAAGTGGATTCGTGAAAATAGCTTCATGCTCCATGGTGATCTTCATATAGAAGAAATATCTATGGTTAAACATAGTTATAGGTTAACTCCAAATAGTAAACTCAAATCTTTTCTTTTCAAGTAGCTTTGAATCGCCGAGTGAATCTACCACTGGTTCGGGATTACATTCTAGTGTGTGGTCAAGGTTTTTAAGCTTACAATAATTGATCTTATAGTGACAAAGTGGCATGGAACCAATCGGCTTCATGATCAGCAGCGTAGTAGATTCAGTAAATGTAGTATTAATAATTACTATTGTAAAAAAACTTATTAAAAATGAGCAGCTCTTTATTTATTTTTTGGCTTTTCTCAAGATAGTCTGCTTTTCCAAAAGGCGGCAACGCGCGCGGTGCAGCGAGGGTCGCAAACTTATCATAAGTGTTACAATTTGTACTTATTGTAATTATTTAGCCAATAAGAATGAAATGGCAACATATTGATAGAGTTAACAGAGATATAGAAGTTGAGGTTATTGAACAACAAACTGTTATATAATAATCTATAGGATATGGGATCTGAGACGAAGTATCTTCATAATTGGTAAGTATACTTAGGTACACGGCGTTGTATACGCTAGTTCCAAGTTTGCTCACAAGATACAGTGAGAATGGCAGTATCGCTTGCCGGAGGACATACTTGGTATGAGACAATTAGTCCTAAATTATATTATCGAAATATGAATATCGTCATATCGGAATATGTCCTTCCTCGGGATACAATTTATCCCTGTACAAAATTTAATCAATATCGGTTGAACGGCTGAGCCGTGAAAGCGTAGCAGACAGACAGACAGACACACTTTCGCATTTATAACATTAATATGGAAGTATGGATTAGTATGGATTATAAGCGCCCAAGAAGTCATCAGCTCGTAATTAGGACCTATTTAAACATGAATATGCAAGAAGCCGCGTATCGTAATTAAATGAAATACGAGTATCACAATAATTTGGTATAATCTAACATGTGTAAATATTAACTAAGCTCATCTAAGCGGCAGTCGTAAGCTGACAGCAGTGCTAGTTTTGCAAATTAACCTCCACAACTAATCTGGTTAGTTATATAAACCCTAGTAATATTACATCGTAAGATGTATATTCATACAGTGGATCGACGTCTATACAATGGCACTTCGCTTCCTGATTTCTGTCAAGGTGACTTTATATTTGATTGTATTGTTTGGATAGTTTCGCTGATGTGGTGCAGATCCAGTAAGAAAAGCAACAAGGTCGGTGTCAGTAGTTTTATTAAACAAATATTTCACTACAAGCATAGCCAGTTTGCAATCCCTTGGTCAAGAGAGGTCAATTAAGAATACCCAGCCCACTGGATCACTTCAGCCCTTGATTTTGCGTGCTTTAGTTTTACTTTGTTAGTGTAAGTAGAACTGTAATTATTGTGCATATTTGCTATATGAAATATATATGTCGCCTCTGTGCGTGTAACTTGTGAGTGTGTAAGGTATACTAACTTACTGTATTGATCAAAAAGTCGCTTACCATTTGGACACGTGAAGAGGTTGGTCTGTAAAAAGAAGAAAAACACATTAGTTTCTAAGTACTATAAAAAAGAAGAGGTCGTCTATTCTAAAAAATGAACGCGCATTATAAAATACTCACGGACGTATAGTAGTCGCGGTAATCAAGTTTATTCATAACTAGCTTTTGCCCGCGACTTCGTCCGCGTGGACTACACCAATTTCGAACCCCTATTTTACCCCTTTAGGGGTTGAATTTTCAAAAATCCTTTCTTAGCGGATTTCAACGTCATAACGTTCAGTGATTTGAGCTGTGCGCTGATAGATCAGTCAGTCAGTGAATCACTTTTTCCTTTTATATATTTAGACTAGCTGACGCGACTTCGTCCGCGTGGTTTCAGTTTTTTTGATACCTGGAATCCCCGGAAAATTTAAGAGTTCCCCTTAAATTTTCCGGGATAAAAAGAAGCCATGTCCTTCCCCGTGGTGCAACTTATCTCTATAGGTACCAAATTTCATGAAAATCGGTTGATTAGATGGACCTTAAAAGCGTAGCAGACAGACAGACAGACGGACAGACAGACAGACAGACACACTTCCGCATTTATATTAGTATGGATATGGATATGGAAATAGTAATTTATATAATTTTGTTTTATATTCTAAAATCAGTATGAAAATCGTGGTACAAACATTTAGAGCAGCTTGCCAAAGATAGAAAGTGAGATCGAGGACACCGCCAACACCGCCACCACCCGTGACCGAATTTAGATGCCCACCTAAATTTCAAACTAATAAATGTTTTATGATACGGAACAAAGTAATTTGAGTAAACGTGTAATGGCATTGTTTTATGACGGGTGTGGAAATTGTAATTAATAAAAGATTTGCGAGGTAAGGCTGGTTTTTAATTAAATTGTTTCGATTTACTGAATGCTAAATTCCTGAAATTACACCTATCTAGATAAACTTGAAAAGTAAACCATTAATCGTCTAAATTTTGTCTAACGGTTAATGTCCTCCCCACCGAATTTCGGCCACGGCGGCCTATCTCCAGAGAGATTAGCCATCTGCGCGGGAGATATTATAGTGCACAAGTGTGTGCGCATACACAGGTGCACTATCTGTTCCTTTACTCTCATAGCCCGATGGGACGGAAAATCCGACACGACCGGAGAGAGAATTGTGCCGGAATGCTATGTTAGGTGGCACGACTTTAGCCGGTAGGCGAGGCCGAAAACTTTGCCAGACTAGACCTAATTTAGAAATGATAAATTCTTAAAATAACCCAGTCAGGTATCGATCCCAGTCCCTGGACCTACAACTTATAACACCATAGCGCTCAGTACTGCACTAGGATGGTCATCCATACTTTTTTAAAATTTCCACTACAAGTTTTTTTTTTAAAACTACACGTTAGTTACTACTTTTTTTTAAACAGCGATCTCACCTGATGGTAAGCGATGATGCAGTCTAAGATGGTAGCGGGCTAACCTGTTCGGGGTATGGCAGTTATATTATACACATACCCCTAGTCGGTTTCTACACGGCATCGTACCGGAACGCTAAATCTCTTGGCGGTACGTCTTTGCTGGTAAGGTGGTAACTGGTAACTAGCCACGGCCGAAGCCTCCCAACAGAACTAGTAGTCATAAAGACATTAGTGGATATGGTCCTTATAAAAAAGAACGGCCAAAATCTATAGTGAATAAATTATAGCTAAATCAAACGCGGCGTTGAAAGTGGTCTCTACTACCGACAACGATCCAAACTGTTTATTCAGGTTGAATTTAACAAGTTATATTACATGGTTGGCAATTTGCATCAGTAGGATGAAAGTTGTTTAGATTACAATCTGTTTAGTTACTCGTAACTCGTCTACTTGTGTCAAAGACCTTTTGAAAATGATCATATTATGTATATGATATGCAACAGGTATTTCCATATGCTTAATGATAACGACTTGTACGATAATATCAGCATCGTCTTAAGCCAATCTTAGCACGCTATTATATAACTGCACACGGGTCTAAGTTTAGGTCTAAGTCCACCACGCTGGCAAAGATCGTATGGGCATACTTCACACTCCTTTAATAATATTACGGAGAACTCTTTTCGATGTTTTCCTTTACTGCTTTAATAGCAACTCTTTATCAAACTTAAAATCGCACTAGTATGGAAGTATCTAGTATGGAAGTTGTATGAGATTCACAGTTGTGACGTCATAAAATTTCAGCGCACTTTTTTCTTTAATCTATATTTTAAAATGGTTATCAAAGTCAAAACCGAGGATGTGAATTTTAGGTATTTTGGAAGACCCTCTATTTAGTAATCAGTTAGAAATAATTTATTTTTGATATAAGCATAATCCCTATTCTCTGGTTCCACAGATCAGAGGGTTCTTTTGTATAGGTACATGATGTTATTTGATACAGCATATGAGTATGACAGGTGGTAGGCTAGGCACAAATTAGATATTATATTTTTAATTGTTTCAGGAAAATACATTTCAACCTTTTTCCGTTCGAAAAGGTTTGGTAGGAAGCCCACTATTAAAGAGTAGATAACGATAAATCTTAGCAAAAAAATCAGTAAAAACTTGATAATCTAGCAATTTTAAGTATTTTACACTGATTAATTAGATTTTTGGACTGATTCGATCCTCCGTTATAATGTAACAAGTCTGAATTAATAAATGTGATATGATACAATATAATTGCATACAATTATGTATCATCCTTTTTATCCGTCGTATTGTGATGACGTCACAAGCAGGTATTTCATACAACATCCCATGCAAAGCGCGCATTTTGACGTTTGAAAAAGTTGTCAATTGTCGGAAAATGAAAACTAGGTACCTACGTGTTGAGTCACTGAAAGTCCAAGAAAAACACATCTGTATTACTATTCATTCTTCAATTCTTAGATAAGTATAATTTTATAGTATAAGTTTAGATTAAAATAATGTTACTCACTCAGCTTTATTTACTTAAAGGCTAGATCGTAACCTGTTGTTAGTTAGTTAGTTAGTTACCTTTATGATATTAAAAAAAAAATACTATTCATACTTGAATAACTAAAATGTGACTTCGTTCCTATTACATGTGCAATGCAAGTCGCATAAAATGAAAGGAAGTACGAAAGACGTATAGGTACCTTATTACCCGCTACGGTATTCGAACAACGTAATATTTTTCAATTTAGTATGGCAACAGCTCCAGCAACTGCATCCATTGTAGCTCTATTGAATTACGTGTTTCACATTTTACACATCCGCAATAGTTATTTGTGTTACATGGGGCCAAAGAAAATTTTTGTTCCCCGAGGGCGCTATTTTGAATTCAGAGCGAAGTGAAGGATTCTATAGTAGAATCCCGAGCGTAGCGAGGGGTTCTAAAGTAGAATCCTGAGCGTAGCGAGGAATTCAATATACGCCGCCCGAGAACAAAAAATTTGGCCCCGAGTGACACACACTATTTTTCATCATTAAGTATGAGAAAAAGCTAGGAGTATCAACCTACTATGTATGGACATTACCTACACGTTTAAGCACCAATCAGAAGATACTCCTATCAACCTTCTATATGTAATTGTATAGACATTATTTAGACGTATATTTAAAGTTTAAATAAAATGTAAAGACGTACTATATCCGATCAACAAATTGATCACGTGACTTCGGACCAATCAGAACAGAGAAATGCAAAGTCGTATATTCGATCAACAAATTGATGACGTGACTTCGGACCAATCAGAAGAGAGAAATGAAAAGTCCTATGGGCCTACAAGTTACACTTTGCTCCCGCTATCCTCTGAAGCCAATATGCGTTTTTCGAATAGGTATGATGAAAAAGAGATTTATTTTCTCGAGGTGAAACAGATGTGATAATTACTTTTCGTTATACAAAATATGAAATTGGGCTAGGTATCCAAAATGAGAAGATATGTGAAACGATTTCATTTAATTTCAAATACCTTCAATGAAATCGAGATGCAGAACATTCATTAGGTATTCTTCAATGACATAGTACCCCGTAATATATTCTAATTTTTAACTAGATGATGTTTTTTCAATTCGCGCGGGAACTACTTAGTTTTCCGGGATAAAAAGTAGCCTGTATCCTTCCCCGAGATTCAACCTATCCCTGTACCAAATTTCATCAAATCGGTAGAACAGGTGGGCCGTGAAAGCGTAACAGGCAGACAGAACGACAGATAGACAGACACACTTTCGCATTTATAATACTAGTATGATTATTATAAATGATGAGTATCTGTACGCTTTCACGGGCCATCTTTTCAACCGATGTTGATGAAATTTAGTACACAGATAGGTCGACTCCTGGGGAAGGACATAGGCCCTAGGAAAATTAAGCAAACTTTATCCACGCGGACGAAGTCGCGGGCATCCTCTAGAGTAATAATTATTCAATAGAGTATCTTTCTTTAACTTATAGCCTTGTACTTATGCAGACTTTTAAATACTCTGAGAATATTAACTGCAGCTGAACCTACATTTTAGTTCAATACATTACATTGATGAGAACAAAACTTCTCGATAGCCAATTTCAGTTAGAACAAACTTTTGCTCCTCAGAAGCTATACAAAGTTTTCCCTTAACGAATGATTATTTTCATAGCTTTATTATTCAAAGTTATGAAGCGATTATGTGAGCCGTAAATCTAATAACTTTTAACAGGAACTTTTTTGGTATTTATTTCGGAGCTCGGTAATTACTAATTACTTAGTTGATCTATTTCCATTTGTTACGACTGATTTATGGTTTGATCTCTAATGTTGTGATAATCACATTGATACAATCTTAATTGTTATGATTGGCTAAATTCATAATATTCTTGGTTAGCTAGTGAGAGAGAGCTATAGTCAATCAGCAGAGATGAATGCGATCGTCACACTGTAGCTGACAAACTACTAAACTCTAGTGCTAATCAATAATGGCTCCGAATCGCAGCGTAGGTACTCGGACGCCTGTTATAACTAGTCCCTTATAATTACGTATGTATATTTAATAACGCCACATCGTTTTTAACTCATAGTACACTTATGCCGGCCCGTCCCTAACCTACCTGAGCAATAGACGCTAATTTGTTTGCAATGTCGCGATACGCTGTAAATGACATCCGCTCGCTCCTCCCGCTGCGATTTCCGCTGCCCATTTAAAACATTTCATACAAAATGTACAACCTACTATTACCTATTCTGTGGTACAACCGCGGAATCCGCCACCGCCCCGCTACCCACCGAAAATGCGGCTTACACACGTATAGTACAAGTACACGTTTGAAAAGTTTTCGAATTCGAATTACGAAGAGCCTTGGAAGTGGTCATATCGATTGAAATGCATAGTAAAAATAAATGCTGTTAAGTTTTTACCTCTGAGAAGGAAGACGCGGCGAGTGATAGGAGTACGACGACACTCAGTGTCGCCCGACACCTTATCAGCATCGTAAATCTGTAACAAACGTAACAAACACTTTAGTGATAAAGCCTTGGAGTATAAAAAAACCTTTAACCCGTACCCGCAACTAGGTACGTACGTGCGCGTGGATTGATGTGCCTCTAAATTCCAGAGGAACTCTGATTTTTAGAGATAAAGAAAATCAAATGTTTTAATACAATCTCTAAACTAAAATGACAGCTTTAAATCTAGTTCTGCCCCTTTCTGCAGGGAGCATTATGAAAGGGTTAGCAATAAAAAAAAAAAAAAAAAAATCTTTATTTGCAAAATTACACGGTTCAAAATTTTTGTTTGGCCTCTAACTCCCAAAAAAGTAAAGACTGTGTTATGGGAGTTAGTGCCTTCCCAAGTACATAGGTGCTATTTTTGCAATTATTGGCTAAGGTTAACATGCAAAATAAAATTCAATAAGATAGTATTATTGTGACGTATGTGTGTGAGTATGTGTGTGAGTATGTGTGTGTGTGTGTGTGTGTGTGTGTGTGTGTGTGTGTGTATGTGGATGGGTGTGTGGGTGTGTGTATATGTGGGTGTGTGTATGTGTGTGAGAGTGCTAGCGTAATTTTTAAATGGTAAAGTGTACGTGGAATATCGGGAATTATTGAGGTATTTTTAAGAGTTCTTCAGTATTTTCGTAACTAAGATTTTTAAGAAATGAATTAATTTGTGTTTTGGCAGAGTAGAAATTACTATTTTTAATAGGGGTTTTTCTGTCAATCGCTTTATATAATAAGGGTGCGAGGAAATTGAAATGACGTTTTGCCAGTGCAGATTTTACTGTTGGAGTTGGGTATCTGGTTACTCTTTTATCGCTTACTGGTAGCATTGGAACAGCATTGCGGTGATATCTCAAAATACTTTTGTATATGAATAATTTCCTCACACTAAGAACTCCAGTTTCTTGATAAAGTAATTGTGTTGGGTATCTATATGGTAGTTTTAGTGCTACCTTAAGGATTGCACGTTGGGCACGTTCTAAGGTAATAAAATGTGATTTAGCCGCTCCTCCCCATGATGTGATACAGTAGGTTAAGACACATTCACAAAGAGTTTTATATATTTGTATTAACCGTTTTTTATCTAACAGAGGTCGTAGATTTTTAAAAATGATGATTAATTTCCTAACCCTAGCCGCTGTTGCCGTGAGATGAGTAGTCCACTTGAGAATAGAGATATTTTAAATGCTGTCATTTAAGTTTAGTTTAGAGATTTTGGACTATAGAATCAGCCCCCATAGTCCGTCTATGAGCCTTTAAAGAACGGACTTATATGGATAGGTAGAAAGGAAGAAAAATATATCTAGTATACCAACTACTTTTTATCCTGGAAAATCAAAGAGTTCCTACGGGATTTTTCAAAACCTAAGTAGGATTATCCGCGCGGAAAACGTCATCGTATTCATCATATTCTGACTCAAAGAGAACCTATTATATCGGTTAGGGCCAACACATTTGCGTAGGCGTCAATATACTAACTAAAATCGCGGCTAACTAAGTTTTACAGTGTAAATAGGGCTTATGGTCTATTGTCTATTATGTTGTCTATTATCTTTCGTCTATTTACTTTATGGTCATAAAATTATCTCCTTTCCACCTGAGGACCAAAATTTAGAGGACCTGCCTATCGGGCACTCATATGTCTATTGCAATAATAGACGTACCTTACAAGGTAATTACGGATTAAGGATTGAGGTTTTTTGATTCCCGCAGAAACTCTTTAATTTCCGGGATATATAAAGTAGCATATGTGTTATTCGAGACTATAATCTGTCTCTGTACCAAATTTCATCCAGATCCGTTTAGCCGTTCTGGCGTGATTGAGTAACAAACATCCATCGATCCAACTAAACTTTCTCCTTTATAATATTAGTTATATTAATACAGATTAAAGAGCATTAAGGGTTCGCTCCTGTTTTCATTTAATACAAAAGCTAGTTTAAAAAGAAGCGTTAGATAGGTACCTACTAGAAGTCCAATTAACTTTGCGCAAGTTGTGGCGACCAATTTATCTCAATACCGGGATGCGACATTCAAGTGCTGGGTTTTCGGTTAACTAATTAAGAACATTCCTTTGAATCCATACTTAATATTATAAAAGCGAAAGTGTGTCAGTCTGTCTGCTAAGCTTTCACGGCCCATCTTTTCGACCGATTGATGAATTTTGGTATAGAGATAGGTAGTATACCGGGGAAAGACATGGGCTACTTTTTTATCCCGGAAAATTGAGGAGTTCCCTAGGAGGAGGGAATAAAACGAACGAACCGATGAAGTCTCGGGTACCATGTAGTTATTTATATTTTTTCATATTATTTGGTTTTATATTTCTTTTTTTTCATAGAGGATGTTCACGACATTGTCTATATAAAAGGTAGCCTATGTCCGTCCCCGAAATCCATGCTATCTATAATATTTTCGAGACAATGCCCAATAGAGTATCTATAAATAAAACTCACTTTGAAAATAGATGTAAGGTATTTATATTAACATCTCTAGAGAGGAAACCCACACAGTTTGTGATCCTTTTTCAGTTTTTAATTACTTGCAAGTAGATGTTTTGAAATTGGTACGTTGATCAAAGAGATCGTCATGTCGTATTAAAAGTATTGGAAAATTTTAACTTCTACAGTACGTTACGAGGTTATCAGAAGATCAGGAAATTTCACAAATTTTTCTCCTCATAACTATAACAGTGTGTCTCAGTAGGTTTAAGTCTAACAAGACTATCTTTGTCGGCGTAAATCATGCTTCCATCTGCTTCTATAGCTACTCCATACAAATTGTCAATTGAAGTAAGTTTTTCCACGTTCTTGGTGTTTTCGTTGATGTAATATATACCTTGAAGAGTAGTAAAATACAGTTGACCGTTTATGTCACAAGTGAAACCATTAATGTGGTAATCGCCAACGAAAGATGCATAATCCTTGGTCTTCTTATGAACAAATAGGCCAGATGAGTTCGAAAAGAAAATATTGTCAAAGTTATCGACAGCAACTAACATTCCTCTTGTGCCAATTAATTCAGGCACTCTATGGGATTGATGATTTTTGAATATATAAACTTGTCCTTCTGGATACGTAGAGTAATATAAATCTTTTTTGAAGAACATATGCCAAATATTATGATCTGTGCCATCGAGATGAGTTGCAGTTTTGGTTTCATAATGAAACTGGTATATACCATCCCTGCCACCCAAGTAAACAACGTTTCCTAGCTCATCTACAGCATTAGCACATCCTACATAAATTCCTTTTATAATTTTGAATTCATTTGTTTTAAGGTTAAGGTACGCTGATTCAAAATATGTATTTGGATGACTACCGAAATAGCTGAAGAATAAAGTATTTGTGTTGTAGTCGATTGCCAAATGGCTTGGCACCGTTATATTGCTTTTCAAAATTTGCTTTTCATGTTTGATATTATGAAGTACAGTACCATCACAATTTTCAACAGTGATCCGTGATTCTGCATAATATGTTAAAATTGTCAAAACTAGTATAAACTTCATCTGAAAATAAATAAAGAATTATTTTAATCGACAAGTTTTACATTTAATAGATAAAACAAATATGAAATACTTACTATAAACAATTAATAATAAAAACAAAGAGAAAAAAAAATCAGTTACTATAGTTTCTGTTTTAAGTGTATTTTGTCTATTTGGTTTTGTAGAGACTTGTAAAACTAGAACATTTTTTTTTTAATTCTTCCATTAGTTTTGAATAAATACTTTAAAGCTTTTCTGTGATTTTGAGGTTTGTTATTTGTTACATTTATTAAGGGTTGTAGCCTAATTAAGTTTTTATAAATATTTTTGCCATTAAAATTATAGTAATGCTTACCATTTATCACTTGTTGATGGACAAGTGTAATACAACCTACGAGTAGCTATAACCACAGGCTATAACAAACTGATAAGTGTGTTTGTTTCATCCAAGCAAGTTTGTTTTTAAACGAGCTAATGTTTTCCCAAAGGTTAACATATGCTATCTATTTGTTTTATAACAATTAAGTTTCTGAATAAATTGCTACACAGAAATGTGCTTTAACGAATAAGCTATTACTGGAATCAGAAGGTTCAAAATTGAACGTGGATTTATTTTCTAGTAATATTTTCTGTTATGTCTCGTACCTAAAATATTACTTAAATAATAATTTAAGCTATTTGACTTATAATTGCCTGGTTGGTCTAGTGGTTATCATGTTCGACTGCGGCTGACGAGGTCCCGGGTTCGAGTCCCGGATCGGACCATAATTAAGTGTTGGGGTTTTCTGATTAGAAATTCTCAGTACTAGCCCGGAGTTAGGAAGTTGGCGGTGTGTCACCCCCGTGCCTCGAAGAGCACGTTGAGCCGTCGTCGGTCCCGGTTATTATCACTAACATGATAATAGTCGTTAAAGCCCGCCAACCCGCATTGGAGCAGCGTGGCGGGTCTGAGCTCTAATTCCCTCTCTTCTATGAGAGTGGAGACCTGTGCCCAGCAGTGGGACGTTAATGGGCTGTAGTGATGTGAGTGTGTGACTTATAATTAAGCATTAATACATTAAAACCCAGAGAAAAAAACAAAAGGACTTTTCTTGAGGATTTGAGAAAATATTTTCCATCATAAATTGTTTTCGTGAAACTTTAACTATTTACGCAGCGCACGCTACGGGCTTTCAGATGAGACGATTTTTTCCGACTTAATTTACATAATTGCAATTTTCGTAGGTACGAGTATCTCTAATAAATTTGAAAGGTAATGTAGCTTCTATTCTATTTGTGAATTTTTTTTAAAAATCGGTTGAGTAATTTTTGGGGTTATCCATTACAAACAAACATACAAACAATAAAATCGTTTCTCTTTATAATATTAGTTTAAATTCAAAAAGAGTAGGTATTCTATTTTGGACCAAGTTTGGACCATTGTTTATTATTCATGCTCTTGTTCAGTCAAAATATTTGGGTTCTTCCTCACTCGGAAAATTCGTTGGAAAACAGCGTGTTTAAGGGTCCAATTGGATTGCAAAATACACCTATATTAATCTTAGTAACCAGCAATTAATCGCCCCTTTGGAGCAATAGCCGCAGGGCTGAGGAGAAATTCGTACTAAACTTTAAGTACCAATTGCGGGGCAACCTGCCCGGGGGCGTAATGCTAGACGTACTCGTATGTACGCGCGAACGATAATTTCTGCCACATTTTAGTTAAAACCTTACTTACTCTCGGTGCCCACATATTGTCTAAATAAAAGAAAATATACGTTCATCAAATATCAAATAAATATTATAAATGCGAAAGTTTGGATGTATGCATGTATGTTTGTTACTCAATCACGCTCCAACGGATGAACGGATCTGGATGAAATTTGGCACAGAGATAGATTATAGTCTGGAATAGCACATAGGCTACTTTTTATCCCGGAAAATTAAAGAGTTCCCGCGGGAACCGAAAAACCTCAATCCACGCGGACGAAGTCGCGGGCATCAGCTAGTATAAAATAATTTGGTGTAAAGCATAACCGCAAAAATGAAACCAATTAGCGTGAAAACGCCTAACGGACTGAACAGCAAAAAAAATCTGCGCGAAACGTCAGCTTCGGAAAGAAACGACGTATCGTCATATTATATAAGTGAATAACGCGGACGTTTCGCGCGGACATTTTGTCGTGTCTTTGTCCCTAATGTGTGTTCACCTTTATAATAATTTACGCATATAGGTAGGTGACCTAGACATGTTGTAGACTTTACAAAGTAGCAAGTATAGAGTCAACATAGACTCCAGAGCGCTCCGGTGTCGGAGTAAACCGTAGGTATGAGTAGTATGAGGTAGGATGAGTGTGTTTTAGAAGATTTGTGTTGCTTGCTTTTCCCGCATGTAGGGTAGCGGGAGAGCGATACACATACTATTTATAGGTACCATGAAGATTAAAAGCTTGTGCTTGTGCTTGTGTTTGTAAAGTGAGTACCATTATGGACTTCTGCATAGGATGTCTGATCCAATAGTTTTATTCATCAGTTTGACATTGAGATGTTATATCATATCATACTAATATTATAAAAGTGAAAGAGTGTTTGTTTGTAAGTTTATTGGTTTGTTGGTTTGTCCTGCGATCACGCCGCAACAAACCAACGGATCGATGTGATTTTTTGCACGGGTACAGTTGAGGACCTGAAGAGTGACATAGGCATACAAAAACTTATTCCACGCGGACGTAGTCGCGGGCATCAGCTAGTACAAAATATGTTTGCCTATCCTAAAAGGTTGTATCCGTTGGGGTATCCCTTAGGTCGGCTCATCAGAAAATAAAACATATGCTAGCATTTTTGGCAGTCACGTACATTGTTAATGGGCTTTTAAAGAACCAGAATACATTAGAAGCCTTGGCTAAATTGGTACGAGGGTGGTTTCTTAATGCGGAATTTAGCTTGGACAGTTGCGTGCCTGGTGAATATTATATTAAAAGTGGCCTTTTGTTGTTTCACAATTATTGAGCTCTGTTATAAAGAGTATCCTTGTGCGACTGACTCGTTGGTCTGGTGGTTATCATGTTCGACTGTCGCTGACGAGGTTCCGGGTTCGAGTCCCTTGTCGGGCCATAATTAAGTGTTGGGTTTTTCTGATTAGAAATTCGCCCGGAGTTAGGAAGTTGGCGGTGTTTCACCTTCGTGCCTCGGAGAATACGTTAAGCTGTCGGTCCCGGTTAATATCACTAATAACCGGGACCCGCCAACCCGCATTGGAGCAGCGTGGTGAGTCTAAGCTCTAATTCCCTCTCTCCTATGAGAGTGGAGGCCTGTACCCGGCAGTGGGACGATAATGGGCTGTAGTGCTGGTGGTGGTTATAAAGAGTTGCCTTCTTTAATGGTTGGTATAAGTAAAGTACATACATACTTATTTGCAGTATTCGTTTTATAATGTATGCCGGTTTAATTGGACCTATTTTTAATATTATAAATGCGAAAGTATGTCTGTCTGTACGTCTGTAGGTATATGTGACTGTCTGTTACCTCTCCACGGCTAATATATTTAGGCTGATTTTGACGTTCAACTCCACTTCCAACTCTAGAGCTAATCTGCTAGAGTGTAAAATAAAACTGACAGGCGAAAAACGATAGCATTACTTTAAGATCTGTCACTTAAAGTACTTAGTTATTATAGTTTAATGGTCGAAGTTATTTACAGAGTATTATTGTACCTTCTCGTATTTGTATAGGCTGGGCTAATGAACCTTCGCGACAGCGTAGGCCAGGCTTACAAAAAGATACATGAAAAAAAAAAACAATCGAAATCCTTGCGTATATCTACTGTACTGACACACATTTTTATAGCATGAATCGGCGTGTAGGCTGCCTTTAATAGGCTATTTAAGTAGGAGTCTCACAAACTTATCTGTCTCGGTGACAGCGTCGCTAGATATACCTATTATTATATACTATATAAATTAAAAAAATGACGACCTCCCTGGCGCAGTGTTGAGCGCTGGAGGTCCGGGGTTCGATTCCCGGCAGGATAATTTGGGAATTTAAGGTTAGCCCGCTACCATCTTAGACTGCATCATCACTTACCATCAGTTGAGATCGCAGTCAAGGGCTAACTTGTGATGGAAAAGAAAAATTAACAGGCATAAAAATTTGTTCCAATTTTGACCACTTTTATTGAAGCGTACACGTCTTATCCTTTCATATTTAATTTTAAACCTGGGACTATACGACTAGGATAACGATGAAGGGCCACCGTAAAATGTTTAACGTAACTTGCTTTGCGTTTTTTAAATGAATTTTTATACGACTGCCTGAAAAAAGGAGTATATTGTTTTCATGGTTCATGTATGTATGTATGTATGTATCTATGTATGCATGTGAGTTTGTATATTCCACCATAACTTCTATACGCCTGAACGGATTTTAATAAATGAGGTATCGTGAGAATCCTTAGCTTATTCCGGGTGACAGAGGCTAGTAAAATTTAAAAAAAAATTATAGGGTGACCATGGTCCCGCATCAAAGACTAAAGTTGATTTTTTTTTTTTCAAAATGACATTAAGAATTTTGTCATCATCAAGAAAATGATGAGTAGATTCCAAAAATATATAAGACTATATTTCAATATCCAGTGATTCACAAAAAAATATCATTTAACTATGGCAGTCGTATTTTTTAATTCTTTGAGTTATATTTTGGTCGTTTTTAGGGTTCCGTACCCAAAGGGTAAAAACGGGACCCTATTACTAAGACTCCGCTGTCTGTCTGTCTGTCTGTCTGTCTGTCTGTCTGTCTGTCTGTCTGTCTGTCTGTCTGTCTGTCTGTCTCCAGGCTGTATCTCATAAACCGTGATAGCTAGAAAGCTGAAATTTTCACAAATGATGTATTTCCGTTGCCCCTATAACAACAAATACTAAAAATTAAAAAAATATATATATTAAGGGGGGTCCCCATACAATAAACGTGTTTTTTTCGTATTTTTTTGCTCAATATTAAAAACGGTAACAGGTAGACGGTTCAAATTTTCACAGAATATTAACTTGTATATTACCTTTCAAAATAAATAATTAAATATCAATAAAGTAAATATTAAAGGGGGGCTCCCATACAACAAACGTAATTTTTATTTTTAATTCGTCATAAATCGTAAAACTTACTACAGGTTTGTACGGAACCCCCAGTGCGCGAGTCCGACTCGCACTTGGCCGGTTTTTTTTCTCAAGTCACAGCATCCGCGGTTTACCAACGTGAACCGGCGCGGCGGTTTCGCAAGCATCCGTCAGCCAGATGATATCATGCAAAGCCGGTTTATGATCAGAGTCAAGAGTCACTCCAATGACGCGATCCGTTACCTACCTTAGTTAAAATGTACCTAAGCTTTCATTTTAGTAAGCAACCTTCTCAATATTATGTATCAATAGCACTGTTTGCTTTTAACACAACTGAGAAGAAAATGAATACCGATGTCAGCGGGATGTAATTGAACATTTTTCCGGCTGCATAATTTAAAATAAACAAGTATTCGATTTTCTTTTTGCGACGGCATACTTTATTGTGCGATTTCCAATTTGTATTTTACATAACTAAACAGGTTTTCCTGAAAACGCTCAGGTATGTTTGTTTATCTATATCAGTGCGGTACTGGTACCGTTAGGATACGGGTGACTTTTCAAACTTGGTTTTTATGATTAAATCAAACACTACCTTGTAAAATGACGAGATCTTTTGAAATACCGAGACCGACATTTAAAAATAGGTTAAATTATTTTGAATAGGGTTTCTAAACAAACATAATTTCCAAGCATCTAATACAATAAACTAGCTTATGCCCGCGACTTCGTCCGCGTTGTTTAAGTTTTTTGATTCCCGCGGGAACTCCTTAATTTTCCGGGACAAAAAGTAGCCTATGTCACTCTCCAGATCCAACCAACAAAACAATTGAAGGACAAACCAACAAACCAATAAACAAACACACTTTCGCATTTATAATATTAGTATGATGCGAAAGTTTGGATGGATGTTTGTCAATCACGCTAGAAAGGCTGAACGGGTCTCGATGAAATTTGGCGCAGAGATAGATTATAGTCTGGAATAAAGCATAGGCTAGTTTTTATTCCGGATCATTGAAGAGTTCCCGCGGGAACCAAAATACCTCAATCCACACGGACAAAGTCGCGGGCATCAGCTAGTAAAAATATAAATACCAAGTAGATAATATTTAAGTACACCTGTGTACAAGAAATAATTACTCTTAAAAGTATCACCGACGACGAGAATACTTCGATAGCAGATAATGGGGACTACCGTTTCTTTGCTCACCAGTTGGCGCCACTGTTGACTAAGGTCCAGAGGTATAGCTGTCAAAGGCGACTTTATAAGATCGGCGCCGAAACAAAGTTTTAAATCTTGAATCTCATTATGTTTATTAATTTATAACTATCATCATATCGAGTAGCTAGTTCCGCAATGTTGTGCAGTTCCGTTTTGTTCGGAAAAAAAGGAGAACACATGTTTCCAAAAGATGAAACTGTTCTAAAACAGTGGCTAGTGGCGTTTCGCAGGAATTCGCAGGATTCTGAGGAGTTAATTATATAGGCACTTAATAAATAAAATAAAAATAAATTAATTACTTAAACTTATATTTATCCTTCCCTTTACCTTTAAAACACACTGCTATACAAAAAATATTAAACATTGTACTTATATCCATACAATGGATATGATACTGAAAGATGGTTGAGTTGTTAGTTGAAACTACTAAACAATGGTAGTCTATAAAGCTGGAAAATTTTCTAGCAATAGCAGGTATCATGTATGTATGATAGTAGGGGCTACTTTCTTTCAAGCAATAAGTATTCATTATTGATCATTTTTAAGTGCTTATAATAATTATCACACTGATAAACTCATCTTTTATAGAGAAAGTACATTTCACTTCCAATATTGTTAGTTAGTTCTCCAATTAATCCTTCTGGAGAAACCTGAAATGAAACATCTAATATATTAATATTTAATAATAGTAGGTAGGTAGAATTTAATAATAGTAGGTATTTCTCTTGATTACAAGAGAAATACCTACTATTATTAAATTCTGGTCATCTCACACATAGTAATCTGATCCCAAGATAGGTGTGTTCTCGTTAGTGATACCTACTGTGGGTACATAACCAGAGACATAGGTATATTTCAATATCATGTAGTAAAAGTGTGTCCTTGATGTGCATGAAACCCTTAACCTTTCATGCAGAAGTCTTAGTAAGTAAATATATATAATACCTATATTAGGTAAATATATGTAAAAAGAAAAAAAACATAGCTGTTACCTCGGCAAACAAGCATACTTTTGGCAAAAAATAAGTTTGGAAACAGTAAACAAACTAACCTCTGAATTAGCTGCTCTTTGAGGCCGCCTATTTTCGCGCCTCTTTTTCTTAATTCCGCTTTCAAAGCGTTCACATTCATCGCCAAATAATCCATATTTGCGATAATTTCACGAAGGAGATCACTTTTCAACAGGTAAATGAAAGAAATTGTAATTTATGTCACGAAGCCCGCCAAAACCAGTGAAAAGTGAATGATATTGGACCTCACGCGACACCAGCGCCCCTAGCGGCAAATTCATACGCGATAGCCCCCATTGCAAGTATTTAAGTTCTCATATTTATTGCTACTAAACATTTTGTAAGAAAGGAAACGAATAATTTATCCAGTAACATTATTGAAAGGATATGCGGCAATAGCAGGAACGTTAAATATCTGTATTAATTACCAATAAATAATTGAAAAGATCTTTGAGAATAACCTTGTTGCAGACATTATGATTATACCTATTTCAACATTTATTATTAAGTAATTTTTTCAAATAAAGTACTAAAATTAGTCTAATATTCTATTTTATACTGCATTATACCGGTTTTGGGTTTTCATACAAATATAGTAGGTATGTTGGCATCCTCCGCATGCACTGCGGCTGGGCCAATGTATAGCTGTTACTGTAGGCATTATATTGCACTGTCTTCACGCGTTCATGGGCCTATATATACCTTTAAGCTTTTTTTGTACCTGAGTGTTAACTCTTTTGACAGGGTTTTGCCATTAGGGTGTTGATCAACCGACCGAAGCGAGCCAAGTAAAAGAAGTAGTAAAGCTTTATAGGAAGTCGTAGAGCCATTAAAAGTTAAGTAGTTGTAGATTTTTAAATGTCGGAAAAAATACTCTGTAGAGAAGACGTGTAGTCAGAAGTTGAACGCGATGTTATGTACCTAGACAAATTCCATAAAGATCAGATTAGATATATTTACCTACTAGTACAGGAGCCAATTCAAACGTAAAGTTTCTAGCATGCAACATTAGGAAGCACTACTTTTACTTAGTAGTTTTAATAGATGAAGACCGCGACTTCGTCCGGTGCACTATAGGTTTACGAAAAATAAATACTAATATTATTATAAATGCGAAAGTGTGTCTGTCTATCTGCTACGCTTTCACGGCTCATTTGTTAAACCGATTTTGATGTAATTTGGTACAGGGATAGGTAGTATGCGGGGGAAGGCCATAGGCTAATTTTTATTCCGGAAAATCAAAGAGTTACCGCGGGAATGAAAAAGTTCACGCGGACGAAGTCGCGGGAATTAAGTCATTTTCTATTCAAGAATAGTATTATGCTTTCAAAGGGTAGTCGTTTTTTAAAAAAAGTCTTGGTACATTTTCTGTATAAAATTAATTTAAGGAATCTAGGATTTGTAGAGTTAATTGAAGAATCAAGAATCTAATGAAATAGAATAATCATGAATAGAATCTAGGAAATAAATTCAAAAGGTAACGTTATTTCTTGACTTACTTAGCTCCGACTGACCCAGAAAAGCCGGTATATTAAATTAATATCACAGTTCTCGTTCAGGTTTGTTAGGATACTATTTTATTTATACCTAATAATACACAAAGGATAACAACCATTAAATGAGTTGATTATAGTTTCACCTTATATGAGTTAAGTTTTGTGTTGGCTCTTATTGAATCAGAATCAGATGCCCAATTGTCTTAGCAAATCGTAATCATTTGACAGACAAACGTACAGATACTCGAACTGTTTAAGGAGTTCATTCATGCTTTGTAACGGGAAGGCATCCGTGAACTACTTATTTATCCGTTTGACAAACGATTACGATTACGGTTTCCTTACTCAATCGGGGGGCAGAAGCGGAAATCGGACCTGCCTAGAATACTTGGGGTATGGAGCCACAATTTGGCCTACAATATGAAATAACGATATGTCTTGAATGCCGTTTGAAAGATAATATTTTGTGATTATAATGTAAAAGAAAATTAGTATAGTATAGAGTTTATAAAAAACCCCTTTGGCTTCCACAAGACACTTACTATTTTGATTCAAGAATATTTTTCCGCCAAACAGCCTGTTGCACTATTTAGCTTCTTACGGTCAAAATTAATTTTTAATGATGTCGATAAACTCACGTCTTAAGTTACTACCTCAGCAACATTTTTAAGTTTTTCAAAATATACCATAAAATTTTCACTTTAATAGCAACATTTGCTTTAAAAGTTTCGCCCGTTTCGTACTTTATTTTGATTACCTCTTGATGCGGTCTAAAGTAACTTAATATGATGCTTAGCAACCTATGAGTTATATACTTTCATTTCATACAAGTAGTAAACAAAAAGCACACAATACGGAAGTCAAACTTTCTCTAATTATTTAGACGACTCAGGTGTGTTTTGATGGGCTTTGTGTGTACTAACGAGAAAGAAAATGGAAACGTGCGACTGTTTAACTTAAAGCATCATAGCTTATTCATACTTTTACTTCATCAATGTTTTTATCATCTTCATGTTTGCATCTAATGCTGTGGTATCAGTTTATTCCTGTCAGCAGGCTTAAGTTAGTTTTGTATCGATAAAAAAATATAGGGAATAAAATATTCGGCAGCTCTGAGGTACGTGACAATATAAAAGTAGCTTTTATTTAATTACAGTACCTATTTAATTTGTATATGATTTAACAATGTTTCCCAACCACCACTATACAGCCCAATAACGTCCCGCTGCTGGGCACAGGCCTCTACTCTCATAAGAGAGAGGGATTTAGAGCTTAGACCCACCACGCTGCTCCAATGCGGGTTGGCGGGCTCAACAATGTTTATTAATTATTAATTATCATAAACAATATCTAATTAAAATCAAAATTCCACAACCTATTTTAAACTCGTCTTTACGTCTTTACACAAGTTTAAGAAACCATTAAAAGTATGCTATTGCAAAAAGCTTAATAAATTGTTGAAGATTATGTAAACGATAAAAGAGCATGGATTTGACTCGTTCCAGCCATGCCAAGGACAGCGGTTACATATACATATATAATATACACATTGATGTAATTATTGTAAATTATTTTTTTCAAAAGAGCAACCAGAGAGTTTCTTGCTGGTTCTTCTCAGCAGGAATGGCATTCCGAACCAGTGGTAGATTCACTTGTCAAAGTCTACTTGAATAAAAAAGTTTTGTACTTATTTGTATAATAGTAAAAATACAAAATAGTTTTTTTTTGTGAACGGTAGTTAATACATCTATCATGGTCCCATAGTCCCATAGACACAGAGTTGTACACAATGTACAAACCGAATGCTCCAGGTGCACTCGCATTAAGCAATGGAATTTTATCTCGCTAAAATAATCACTTTGCATCATAGGCACACAACGATTGTTACATTATCTTTAATCAAACGGCCTGATTGTCTTACATTAGGGTTGAGAAACTGCTGAAATGACACTGTGAAATAGTAAAGAATAGGTTGGGTTGAAAAGTTTCATAAGGTTTGAGGATTGGAAGGGTAAATTATGTCACTTACTCACTGATTATTTTATTTTAATATCATAATTTAGTTATTTTAAATATAAAAATACGTGAATAAAATGTCACTCTTTTTGAATAAATCATGAATTCATGCTCTATCTTCTTATTATGGTCAGAATTATTTGATTTATGAGCGTAGTTAAAAATGTTTAAAATTTATGATTGAATCGAGTTGAAGAATCAGATTAACGAGCTTTTAATTAATGACGGTTTTTCAAAGACAAGCAGCTCTTATCCTCTGATTCGCCTAAAATCCGAACTATACCGATGTTAACCAAACTTGGCGTAAAATATGGGTCTGATGCTTAGAATAACTACATATAGAAGGTATGTTTCCAAACAACGCCTTCTCAAAACGCAAGCTACAAATTCGCTATTTTTGCTGTGTTTACTTGCCTTGTCACGCACACAGACACAAACATAATGTTTCCAGTTTAAATGTTTTCCCCCTAAAAGTTGGGTAAGTAATTGGTTAGTTTGTTTGTAGCATTGTAGCTTCTAAAAACTAAGTTAACCAGCTTTTTTCGGACTTGACGGTGCCATTTATGGCACCAATTTAACGGCTTACATTTCGCGAGTGTACTGGGTTTCTATAGGTAGTTATTCTAAGGTCTGATGTTTTTTTCAAATGGTGGTCGAAGTCAGTAATAGTTATTATCTACATGTCGAAGTACGTTTATCTACGAAGTCTAAGTAGGTACCTAATGGTGATTTATCTACGTGATGAATACATAAATAAAGACAGAGAAACTGTAGTAATTTTATAATAGTAGAGAAAACTTCAGGAACTTAGTGTTTTCAACTTAAAAACCATATACGACTCGAACTAATTACGAGTAGGCTTTGAAATGCAGCGTTGAATCACGCTATTTATAGACAATAGAGGAGGAGTTCTCAGACATCGTGAGAAGAGGCCACGGGGGCACACAAGAAAGACGTGACGAATCATTAGGAAGTTCCTGTCTTATAGCTTTTTATTTATCTGTTCTCGTAATGGTTAACATCATACATAATATGGTTGACATAAGTATTGTGCGTGTAGTGCGTGAGGCCTGGTATCCACCAGACGGGGGACGGGCGGAGCAGACCAATCAGAGTATTGATAAATGACGTGAAAAAATTATCACATCATACACCCTCAAGCTTGTTCTTGTATCTTTGACAGGTGCTGCTGCTTTTCTTTCAGTCTTATGGAGAAGCCTTTTACAGTCCAAACACAACCGAGTTCTAGTGCCATGATGTCGTCTCCATCAGCAGGCTCTTGTCATTGTATTTTTTAAACAATAGATAACCCTAGCCATAGAGGTATAATAGTAGGACCCTAGCAAAGAAACTAAAGGGGGCCAAATTCGACTGAAAGCTATCTCATGCAATATGCGTATCGTAGAGTTCATCTCAAACCTCTACCATCAGAGACGCTAAATGGTACCCTACATGTAATTAATAACCATATTGTTATCCAAAACGATAGCTGGAAATAGATGAAACCAGTAACTAATATTTAATGGACTCAACATACATCAGAGACAAAAAGAAACTTTATAAATAAGGTTCCTTTTTTACCATTTTGGTACGGAACCCTAAAAAGAGACGGAAACATGAGAGTATTCTCGCGTTGTAGATTAAATTATTACTCGTATGCCGGGTACTATATATTACTTAATTAAATAATGCTCCACCAACTTTGTATTTCATTTTCAACATGTATGAATAACTTTACACTATGCTGTGCGGCACGTTTTATCTTATTTCACAATTATTAAATCCATTATAATCCTAAGTGAAAGACGACACCAGGCGTTAAATGAAATCCCAGGTGAAAATAATTTAATTATTGTAAAATTTACTGTTTAGTGTTAGTGTGTATATTTTAGTATCTATGTCTTATTCCTTACTAGAAGATGCGGCTTCGACCGCTTGGATTAAGACTTTTTGATTTCCGCAGGAACTTGCTAATTTTCCGGGATAAAAATTAGCCTATGTCCTTCCCCGGGGTACCTACAACTTATTTTTGTACCGATTTTTTTTAATCGGTTGAAAAGATAGGCCGTGTAAGCGTAGCAGACAGATAGACAGAAAGACGAACAGACAGACATACTTTCGCATCTGTAATATTAGTATGGAAGGATTTCTGCCGGCGTGGCCTCGTCCATTATAGCGGTGGTTAGTCAAGGCAAAACCTCCAAAGCCAAACTGCTACACTTGGGACTCAGTGATAGTAATATTTAGCACAAACTATCGAGGATAAGAGATTCAAATTCAATCAGAGAAAATTCATTCAAAGATTCAATCAAAAGAATCAGATTCAAACTTGCATTGCATATTAACATATATGCATATTTCAACATCATTCACATCACATCAAACCCATTCAATTAATTTCCAGACATAGTTCTATGTAAATTTGAGTAAACCATAGTTTTGCAGAAAATCGGCGGATCTAAACTACGTTGAAGTTAATTAAATTTTGTTCCGAAATTCCGTTACATCGCAGTACTAAGCGAGAGGTAAATCTTAATTGACCATTGTCGTACTGAGAAGATTGCTCAAAAGTGACCTCCTTATTCTGTTTTATTTCGCGTTTTAATAATGAACGTTTTGAAATTATAGCCCGTATTCTCTCACGCTTTTAAACATACTCTAGGCAAATTGTGTTCAAATTTCAAAATCTTTATTGAACCGGTCCTAGTAGGTATATGCCATTTTTTTTTTAGATAATATACTCAAATCATATTATAGAAAGAATTAAGAATTTGAAAACCTCGGCATTAAAACGCTTACTCGTAGGTACTTCCGTCTGCGAATGCAAAACTTAATTGGTCTATTGGTTTCAGCTCCACAATTAAACACACTTTGAGAAACAATCAGCAGGCAAACTTATAACACCCATCTTTTTACGTCGTGGGTCAAAAAGAAAATTATTATTAATCATCTAAATAATTTAAAAAAAGGGACTGACTAACAGATCTATCGACAAACCTGATGTATGGATCGGGCTGTTTGGCATCTAGCCATACTGAGTTATGACGTAGGCATCCGCTAAGAAATGGTTTTTGAAAATTCTTTCAAATTAAATCCTCCCTCAACTAATTAAGTCCTTTCCAATTAAAATCAAACTTGGCGTGCGCGAAGCCGCGGGCACCAGTAAGTTAGTCATTAATAAATAATTAAAATAACAATTGCAAGGTAAGGTAGAATTGTTATTTGTCAAAAAAAAAAAACCATAACATGTTTGATACATTACTACGTTGCTAAGTAGGTTTACCCAAACATATTAAGTACAGTAAGAAACATTATCATTTATTTCTTACGGCCGTTTAGTGATTAAAAAAGTTTTCTGATTTATCACTGGCTGTTATATCCACGATACATTGATTAACGTTATACTTGAGCGGAATGTGTGCTCAGTTCACGAAATAAAATCAGGAGATTGGCTCTCCTCACCCCTCGCGCCACATGCCTGGAAACAATGAAAAAAATAGAGACGAGGGACACGTCCGTCGTCCGTCACGTTCTGCAGGCCGAGTGGGAGTTTTTTACTTACTCGATCAGGCTAACTATAATTTCTATGGAATCGATCAAGCGCCAGCTGCCATTCTGTCTTATCAAGCGATTCTTGGGATTCGTCAATGGCTGCTCAAAGGTCGTGAGAACCACATATATTTTTTTCAATGCTACCCTTTTTAATCGATATACTGCTCTAAAAACTCCCTGAACTGACAACATCTTAATTATCTTTTGCAAATGAGACATTTTAATTGAGAAAAATAATTTAATTGAGTTACCTGGTAACTAATTGAATGATTTATTTAATGCTAATCAGAGGTGAAGAGAAAACCGTGAAACAGGTTACATAACATCACCATTGCACAACAGCTTCTTTAGAGAAAATCATAATGATCCCATTGACGTGTAAATGCTTTTAGCGGTGAATAAAACTGCATAATATCGATATGAATATGACTGTTGCTTTATTAATTAAAAATGTCTGCTCTAATTAATAATATAAAAAATATCCATGCTTAAAACCCACTCTTATAGGTATCTCCAGAAGAGGAAGACAACATTTAAAGTTATCAATAATACATTATATTGTATTTGTCAGTAACTACTTCCAAAAACTTGTTTAATGAGCAAAGCAATGACTCCACTGAATGTCTTTTGATCACATCTTGATGATTGCAATAAGAGCGTTTTGACACAACTAGTTAATCTTTGTCGCTGGCATTCAATTAAATTGATCATAGATTGCGTAATTTCAATACAAATGTTCTTTTTTTATAGAGTTGATTGCAACTAGGTCATTATTATATTTAAAATGTAAAGTCCGGCACACTTTCTTCAGTAAAATATGTATATGACGTACCCTTAATATAACTAGAAGAATGTATGTCAATGGTGTGCATCCGTTATAAACATAAGCAAGGACTGGCTGCAACGGGATCTCTAATTATTTTCGTCCTGAATATCAAATTCATTGTCAAATAAATCAATGTTTGCATACTAACGTTTTGAGGAATGTTACGTGCCGTTATAGACGAAGAACGGGTACCTAATCAGTCTTTGGTGTCAACGTTACGGCAGTGAACGACGAACTATACACAATTACACTCACAATATTATAGTGAATTTATTGTGTAAACTAGACATTGTATCCAGCTAGCGTGAAAAGGAGGTCTACGATGAGCCAAATGCGTTAGAAATATCAAGGTCAGCTGCTTAAGGTGTTTAAGATAGTTGTACATTATGAAAAAACTAGCTGATGCCCGCGACTTCGTCCGCGTGGATTGAGGTTTTTCGGTTCCCGCGGGAACTCTTTAATTTTCCGGGATAAAAAGTAGCCTATGTGCTATTCCAGACTATAATCTATCTCTGTGCCAAATTTCATCCAGATCCGTTCATCCGTTGGAGCGTGATTGAGTAACAAACATACATACATACATCCAAACTTTCGCATTTATAATATTTATATTTGATAATAAGCAACTTTTGGATGCATATAGCTATAAAAGAAAACGGCTGCTGCTACCTGCTGTTAGGAGATTACCGTAACCTATGATTCCCATGAACATATTATTCAGAACAAGAAAAACAGCAAATGCGCTGCCGGCTTTTAAGAATATGATTAATGCGCCTCAGATGCTACATAATAGAAAACGTAGATTACCTTTAACAGATATCGGAAAAGAAGTAATTTGCGAGCCTTTAATTATTATAAGTTATTTAAAATTAAAAAAAAATCCGGTCAAGTGTGAATCAGACTCGCGCACAAAGGGATCCGTACCACCACACAATATAAATTCTTTTAGTAAAAATAACAATATGTCATAACGACACGTAATCAGCTGTGAAATTACTGACTTACATATTATGGCGCTAAACTAATAACGCCTGACTAACAATTCGACAGTCGACACCCTATATTGAGTACGGAACCCTAATTAACGATTTTCGTATTTTTTCCTATACTTGCAGGTACTGTGAGATCTTGCTTTTTGCCGAATTTCAATTTTGATTTATTGGCGAGCGGCATAAACGGCCGCATCTTTTGATTTTGTTGACTCTGAAGGCCGACTTTTCTACAGCTCGAAGGGACCGGAGACCTAAGTATTCGATATTAATTTCAAATTGATACCTCCACGCGTTCCCGAGAAAACGGTGGTTGACAGACAGACAGGCAGACGGACCACGAAGTGATCCTATAGGTAAGTGTTCCATTTTTCCTCTTCAACTACGGAACCTTAAAAATCCACTGTTTTTTTTAGTTTACAATAAAAGTGAGAGCATGTTAAAATTACGTTCGCTATTGGCAAGTAGGGATAAGCTACTAGATAATTTATTTGGTGCGAGTGAAAAGCCCAAATTTCAAGCATGTTTTATTGCAGGGGAGCCCACATTATGTAGGCAACAAGAGCACAATAAATTGCGTGGATCTGGAACCATGCCATCCATTCTAAAGAATGAATACGTTTATATCGTTGTATCTCAGTTTTGTTGAATCGAATATTAATGAAAGCCTGCTGCAGCATTATTCAAAAATATTCTCGGTGTTAATGGTATACTTGCAAACGCTTCGAGGACTTTTTTTAAATTGCGAGATAGGCTTGCGCTTGACGACAATAAATGCTTAGTGCAAAGCAATGATGAGGTCTAGGTTGGAACGCGCTTGCCTAGAAGATGCCTATTCACTCTTGCCTTGAAGGTACCTAAGTTATACGTGGCAGGAAACACGTGCGCTGGGAGGGTGTTTCACACCCTAGCTATAGTGTGTGATAAAATTTTAATTACTTCACAAACGGTGAGTGTAAATGCTATAAATTCTAAGTCATTATCTCAAGCCAGACAACGCGTGGTTATACTCCTCATTAAGTGGTTCGTTCATGGAAGTTTAGACAAGATTTATACAATACTAGACGATGCCCGCGTCTTCGTCCGTGTGGTTCATATAATTCATGCGGAATCAAACACCTTTATTTTATATTCCGGCGGGAACCCTTTAATTTTCCTGGATAAAAAGTAGCTTATGTCCGTTCCCGGGATGTAACCTACCTCTATATTAAATTTCATCAAAATCGGTTGAACAGATGGGCTGCGAAAGCGTAGCAGAAAGACAGGCTTTTTATCCCGGAAAATTAAAGAGTCCCCGCAGTAATAAATTAATAAATTAAACTAACCCGGACGAAGTCGCGGGCATCATTTAGTAACATTATATTCCATAAATTCTATTTAAAGTTACATTAGGTACCTAGCTAATGTAACTTTAAATAGAAAATAATTAATTTCCTCTCCCTTATTTAATTAGCTCAATTTATATTTTAAGAAGCTTATGTTTTATAGGGGCTCTCCCTTGAAAGCATTTACTTGTAAAATAACTAAGCAAAACTGAGTACGTACGACAGTCTAATTAAACAGTGTCAGCGCTTCTACCTAGACTTTATAAGCTGTAGGTTCATTAACTTTTTGTAAACCTTTCATATTAAATCTATTAAAGTGCAGCTTTTTGCTGTTCAGGCAAGTGGTGGATTACCTAAACTAATAAACTAGTTATGGTAATAAAATAAATAAGAACAAACTAGAAGACTTACTTCTAGTTTATTTTAGTATTTTTATCAAACTAGTTTTATCTTGTTATATCATAAGCAATAATAAATTATTTGTTCAACGATATGAACTTGTATTTCAAAATAGCTTTTGACTTCTTAATTTCAATTTTGACTCCTATTTCACCCCCTGTATCTGCATCAGTGCTGTGTGTAGCTGTGTGTTGATAGATCCTTCACCTTATATAAGAAGAAGATATAATCAGAATATTATAAAATAATAGATAAGCTGGCTGAACCTTCTTACTGCATCTCAAATAATGAGAAATTCTGATACAATGCAACTTGAAATTGCATAAATACAACACAAATATTAATATGCAATCAGAATAACTGTTTAAAATCGGTCGCAAATCTGTCGTTTCATAAAGCGCGTGGGAAAGTTTCGTGAGTGGACGGTTGGAACGATCAATAGCAATAACTGGTAGGCTGGACGGCTGGTAGGCAATAATTGTGGATTGGGCGGCGAGAATCGCTTGTTGTCGAATATTCACTTTCACATCACACGTGCGGGTTAAAATTTAAGATGCAATTCTAGGAAAGTGAGAGGCCATCACTTTTTCTTTGCACAATGTGTTTGAACACTCACGGGCCTTTACTACTAGCGCGGTGTAATAGAAAATCCAGTAGCCCCCGCCGGCGATTGGAAAGCCATTTACCTGGAAAGATAAATAAAGTTTATTTGTAACGTTCGTGCTCATTGATTTGAAGGCTGTTGTGACTACAAACATTATTAAATAACACATTGTACAGAGTAAATTCGCCTATTCGATTAATGAAAAAGATTATTTGTATAAAATAATTTACATTTTCAGGCACTTGTGTACATATTAATTATAAGGAGAGTAGGTACGTAGAATTTGTGGCTAACCATTGATAATCAACCTTACCAACCATTGATTATTATCATTAACTTAATTAATTGGTTTAACATGTTCATTCATATTATATTTTTTTCAACATTAATCCGTTCTGAAAAAATAGCCGTTTTTCTTCAAAAATTCAAAAATGATTACTTCAATTCTAAATTCAATTAAGGGTTTCTTGCAATGCAGTAGGTACCTATAGTACGCGCGCGAGTTGAATGCAGAGCTTATGTATGTGTCACCATATTCACAATTCCTTTCGTAGTAATAGCCAGTCATGTTCCTAATTATGACAACGTCCACATACGTAATTTGGAGAGGATATTTCATCAGCCGGGTTTGTTTATCCATAATATTAGATAAATTATAGTGGTTTGCCGCTGACCTAGTCCAATGTGAATGATCTCGAGATATCGTGCCCGTTATGCGAACTACGCTTCGCTAATCAAGCATCCTCGCGGCTTGCTCGCATCGCGAGACGGAATTTACTTAGCTCCATTATTGCTTTATACAAACCAATTACTGGAACAAACAAATAAATAAGTTTTCTGATTACCGTTTTTTTGTTAACGGGGGGCAAATCTTCCTGTGGCGGAGTAGTCGGCTTATGTGGGATAGTTACCCACTAAAACCCCCTCCGGTGACCGTCCTCAGCTCATGATGAGAGGCTCCGGGAACTCCTAAGAGCATACGCTGGTGCCTCTCTTGCGCGGTTTTCTGATGCATAGTATTTCTATCACTCGTATCTAACAGCTCTATTCTATCACGAATCTATTGATCAAGAATCTATTTTGTTGCACGAAATTAAAAACAGTTTAAGTTTAAAATTATTTATTTTGTTAATTAAAAAGGGCCCTATAAGAGACGTTTATGAATATTAAACATTCCAATTCAATGAAGCTTTGTTGACTCTGTGTATTAAAATCGGTCTGTGGCTTGTCAGATTTCTGCAAAAGATCGTTAGCCAGCTGTTCCCCTATAGAAAGCTCACGAAAAACTCCATCAGTTTTTTTTCTTTTACCATCTTACTACTTTTAGAACTATTTAGGGTAATTCATTCCCATATAATATTATATAAGCGGTATTCTCATAGCCCTTATAGGTTCGAAGAGCACGGGCGGTTAAATGATCAGCGGCGGTCAAAATATAGCCGCCTCGATTCATCACAGAAAATTGTACGCCGAAATTGCTGCCTAAACGCGTTAATATACTTTGCCGAATTGCACCGTACCGAACAAGATCAATTTAAATAAATTTAGTAGGTAGGTTCAAGAGAAGATTTATTATAAAGTTTATATGAGTGCCTACAGTCTTCATGCGACGCGGTCGCCCCATGAATGGCCTAAAACTACGAGCTAAGTATTTTCCCCTTTGGGAGAAGCTCTAACTAATGAGCACTTTGTACCACACAAAGGATCTCCGGTAAACATAGTTTGTCAACTAAGTAAATGGAATTGTTTAGGATGGACAGCATTGCAGCTTACTGAGCTCGTTTACACTCAGAGACGAATTTTTAACATGAATGAACTATGAGTAGTGTGCGAGGTTACGACGCGGTCAGAACTTTTGACTGAAAAAAAAACAGCATCAAGAACTTTTTTGTCGAGTTGTAACAATAAAATGTAAAATAATTATATTTATTTACTTTTCATTATAATGTATTTAGTTTAAAAAAAAACTTTTAAAAATCCCGGGACATTTTTGATTTTCCGGGATAAAAAGCCTTGACACTTTACAGGTCCTCAACTAAACCCATGCAAAAAACACATCAATCCGTTGCTCTATTGAGGACAATTGAGTAACAAGCAAACATATATTTTATAAGTTACATTTACAATATTAAAAATGCGGATTGCAAATTATAAAATAATTCGGTATTTACTAAAAATATAACATATGGTAATAAGCAGCGGAACAATAAAATTTATTCTTAGTATCTTATTTGTAACAGTTATCGGTTTATGTATGCAGTAATAAAGCTCCTTTCGTGGAGTGAGCAAAGAGCGAGCACACAGTAACTGTAAGTTACGATGCACTTAAGATGTGGCTTTTGCATCGAGTATTATGTACTAACGTTATATAGGAGACGCTGTGTTTTATTACACTGCTCCATGCAATTGTGACGGTATTCAGGATTTAATAATGTTTCATGGGTTTCATAACCATTTTCTTTTTGTAAGGTAAAACTACCGGATATGGAACGAAGTTTTGTCTATATTACAACCATACAACAGTGAATGACGCGGAATTTTTGTATGAATTTTTGGCATTTGCGGTCCGTAGTGTCTTTTCTTCCTTAAATTTTAATGGCTGTAACATACAGAATCCAGAATATAGAATGCGGTTGTGTGTCAATAAATGGCTTCTGTAAAATATAAAAGTTCGATCACACTGTTGATCCCGGTCGGTAACTGGATGAGTAAGAGACTGAAGCTTCCAATCTGGTAATTTTGTTTCTTCCTCGAAGCCGAACTATCGTGTTTTGGTGAGCACATTAAGCTGTCAGTCAGTATTATCACTAACATCTGCCGAGCGATCGCGTAACTTCTGCATCAATCATTGATACATCGCAATCACCTCTGATTGGTTAACACTCTTCCACTATTGGACATAATCCATTGACGCAGCAAGAATGCCATAAATTCAGCCAATTACAACAATTGATACTGTAACAATGATTGATGCAGAAGTTACGCGATCGCTCGGCAGATAATAGCCATTTTACATAAGTTTTACATTGTCAAGGTATATTAATATTATCTCGTTTCAAGATTTATGGACTAGACTAGAGACTAATTAATTATTGTAATGCATGTATGCTCTATGAACATGGAATCACGCTAAATAAGACACAGTTGCCATCAGCAGTTAGCAATTTGCTAAGGCACAATATTAAAATGATAACTTTAATAACGCATTTAGGAATTAATTAATTGTTCAAAATTAGCATGTTTGGCCATTTTATTACTCAAACGATATTACAATCCGGAAGTTAAGTAATATGATAATTTATGTGCAACGATTGTGCCGTTTATTTTCTCAATTAGAACCACTTGGTTACGAAAATAGAAGTTCCGATGGCTGCCAGTAAAGATGAATTCACAACAGAAGCGAACTACGTCTTTTTCACTTAAGTATCAAATAACAGATACCATAAAACAAAGTGTATATGATTCGAAGTGTATATGATTACCTAGCATGGAAAGAAATTTTTATGACCATTATCCACACTTCCATAGTACTATCTAACGTTATAAAATGTGATGTGTCTGTGTCTTTATTGTTTGTTGTAGTATTTTTATTTTATGGCCAAACAATTAAAACTTGGTATAGAGAGCTTGCATTTTGACGCGTTGGACTTGGGTCCAATTTTTTCTGCTATCATACTAATATTTATCATATAATATAATATATAATCATATAAATGCGAAAGTGTGTTTGTCTGAACAGGTTTGTTGGTTTATTGGTTTGTTGGTTTGTCCTTCAATCACGCCGCAACGGAGCAACGGATAGACGTGATTTTTGGCATGGGTATAGTTGAGGACCTGGAGAGTGATATAGGCTACTTTTTAACCCGGAAATTTAAGGAGTTCCCGCAGGAATCAAAATACTTAAACTACGCGAACGAAGTCGCGGGCATCAGCTAGTTAGAAATAAAGGCTCTTTTATTTATTTTTCTGGAGTAAAGTATATGAATAAGTAAGGCCAAAAATAAAAAACCTACGGACAGGGCAGGACAAAATGGCGCGTCTTCGTATGGCAAACAAGTTTCGGTTGTCTGTGCATCTCCATAAAAAGTGCGCGCGTGGACTTTTTGTCTAACAGGTACTTTTTTGTCCGTAGTGTGTTTTCGCCTTTATTCAATGCGGACTAGTGCAATAGGAAGCTTACGCTAGAAAACAGCAGCACTTTAAAGAGCAACGTTAACTGAAATTTATCTCAATCTGTTTGCGAATGTTTTGCCATGATGCGTTGGAAAGTCAGCACTGTACGTGCTTTGATCCATTGAAGCCGACCACGTACCAAAGCATACGTGACGGTCACCTAATACGGAATGCCTCATTGTCAGTGTCATGCGTTTGTTGACTGTTTTACAGTTACTTTTCCTATCTCCTCACCTGATATGGCGGAGGACGCGTATTCCATATTCATATGCCATTTCAAAGTGAAAGAGTTCTGAATAGTCACCAATAAAAAGAACTGTTTTAAAATTTTAGGCAGTTCAGTGGTTTTTCCTGTTACATAATATTATTTAGGTACCTAAGAACTTTAAGTATAAAGGTATAACCTTTACATATTAAATAAATTATTAGGGTGAGAAAGCGCCACTCCCCCCTTAAGTCGCTGCTCAGGTTCATAAGTACTCCAGTAGTTTTAACTTGGACAGTGTACACTAAAAATAATTGGTTCAAAATTGAAGATTCAGGGATGGATCCCTATTATTGACGTATATATATTATCCAGTTGATAAAATGAAGTAAAGAATACCGCCATCTATCACTTAATAAAACGAAATAAAAAGTACGAAAACAAGCAGTAAGGGAAACGTTATGTTCCCATCTAAGCAATAATGCTCGTTAAGAGATATTTAACGGAATACTTCCGTAGAGAGTGCGCAGTTAGTTCGAGACTGAGGGGCTTAACGTGCTCTGTAAGTAATTACTCTGAGTTCATGTCATTGTAGGTAGGTGTTTCGATGCCCTCACAAGAGCTGAGACACGGGGTTTAAGGACATTACACGGTCGGTATGCCGAACTTTTACAAACAACAAGCTTAGAGTTTGGCAAGTAGTTATTGTTACCAGAGATCCATTTGAAGCTTAACCCGATGTCCTAGGCGAGGGACGCGACGCGGCGCGAAGCGATATATTATAGGAGATAACTGCACTTTTGGTAACCATCGCCAGAAAAGCTGATTCAGTATTAGGTGGATGTAGAGCTCTCCACTGATCACAAAAGTTGCAGTCTGCCTGCATTTGGATGGCCCTTTCGCTAAATATGGCCCTTTCGCTAATTATTGCTAATATTTTTTTACAGGAACGCATAGTAAGTATAGGTTATAACGTCTTTGAAAGCTGATATCTAGAAAAAGTCCCAAACAAATGCGTCAGTTTTTACGCTGTTTACATAGGTACTGCGCATATTTTAATACTGTACAAGAATCAGCTTTTCTAATTATCGTTCATTTTTGGTAACAATAAACCGTCTTTGAACGGCCATATTTAGCGAATGGGCCATCCAAATGCAGGCAGACTGCCACTTTTGAGATTGATTGACGATGGTTACCAAAATTGCAGTTATCTCTTAGTCTAATACGACTCCATAGAAAATGACAAACTTATCTACACGACAGCTTAGGACATCGTAAATGTTCAACCATAGAATAGGTTTAACAACTGTTTGATATTATTGTTGCGTCGTAGGTAGCAAGTTGCGTGGTGGCGTTTGTCGCTTACGTTGGACAAATGCCTGCCTTATTTACTTGATTAGTTTTTATGTCATATATATAAATATCTGTTCCCGGGATGCAATATATGTCTCTTTGTACCCACTCTTAAATTTCAACGAAATCGTTTAAGTAATTGGATGAGCCGTGAAGATATGAGATAGACAGACCTTTGCATTTATATTATTAGTATAGATTATGTTGGTACGAGTAAAATGTTTGTAGTAATTTCCACTTAAGAGCATGTTGTTGTATCAGGAAAGAAGGTCAACTCTTAAAGACTTTCCTGCTTTGAAGCAAAAAAATCTCGTTAGAAAATAGGAAGTCAACAGTTGGAAACTGGTTACGTTATGCAGTGTATGTTTGCTTTTGCTAAAGCATTCCGCTTTATTTAACATCATTCATAGTTCGATACTTAATATTATTAATGTGAAAGTCCTCCTTTTCCGTCTGTTAAACTCGGCTCAATCGCTGAACCGTCCTTGTCGAAATTCGGCACAAAGGTACCTACAGACATAGCACATTAATTCATGTCCAAAAATAAGATACGCGACATTAGCTCAGCAGATTTATTATTTTTCCTTTATAATTTTGCATCACGTTGATTTCCATTTCCGATGTGAAAATTAAAGAAAAAGAAAAAAAAAATCCAAGTCTAATTTATTTTTGAGACAGCCAGAGAATTACTTATTATTAAAAAGCTTTTATTTAACTTTATACGTGGGTATGTTTGTTAGTAAGTTCAAATCTTGCAACTGAATTTTAGAGCAGTTCCCCACCACCGATTGGATTTGGGACATAATGTATGTAACTTCGATGTAATAATATGGTACCATCATGTAGGTGGTCTCATGATGGAGCTGGGAGTAGTTCATAGAAACTTCTGAAATTCTCAACGTATTTCCGTCATGTATGGCGTTCGTTCTATTTTTCTTGACAGTTAAGTAGATGATGTTCAGGGTCTTAGAATGGAGCTGGAACTAGTCATAGGAATCATGATATATCTCCATCGTGTTCGGGCTCACTAGATTTGTCTTGACAAGTACTAAGATGGTTTCAGAGTCTGATGGCTGGAGAAAATCTTGTTTTAATAAAATGTTTTTATTTTAATAATTTATCAAGAATATTCTTCGAAAAATGAACAAAATATAATATTTTATGTTACGTAGTCATATTAATATAATCATCATATACCTATCATATTCATACTTATATTATAAATGTCTATTCAATAATTTATTACTGAGGCTGCAACTATAATTTAAAAAATTCACGTCGCTCATTTGAGTAGTATTATAAAAGGTAAAAGTTCATAAACTGTTTTATGTGAAACGAAAGTATATTATGCCCACTATTATTATTATTAACAAAAGGTTTGTCAATTGGCATACGTCTCAAATAAAAGTAAGTTAACGCATAAAAACCTCATTTTCACACTCGTGAAAATGAGGTTTTTATGCGTTAACTTACTTTTATTTGAGACGTATGCCAATTGACAAACCTTTTGTTAATACGAGAGTTCGTATGAAGCGAAATTTGCGGTTTGTTATTGCAGTTTTACTTTTATTTTAAGTCTCATTTTACAACAGTGATTCAGTTTTATAAAAGTGAAATGAAATTCTATTTCATATATATTCGTAGTGAAAATAGAGCAGATTTTTTAATTTTATTTTTCAAAACATCAATTATTTTCAATATCCGTATTGGGTACCTTTTATAACGAATTTTCTTTCTTTCTCATGATAAAATTTATCTACGATTTACGAATGTACTAGCATACTTAAATGTTTGAAGGTATCTACTTATATATGAATAAAACTAGTAATAAATTAATAATCAAGGTAAGTATCTAGTCAACATGGGAATGCTGCCACATCAAGACAATCATATTTTGATAAGCAGTATCGCTACATTGAACTGACAATTTCTGAGGACAGCTCTACCATATAATATAGTAAACTAAACCGCTTCCTTTCTTCCTGTTTAATATAAAGGACAGCATATGCGATACGGCTCCGCTCTGGCTTCCTCGTGTATGGCAGGTGGAGATATTATTATTAGTACCACTTTCAGTTCGTTGAACTAACACCGTTACTTGCTTTACGCATTTAGTTCTCGCCATTCGAGAGCGACATGACACTAATAACAATCGGACAATCGGTTACAAATTGAGGCTACAAATAGGATTGTATTAACGGACTCTAACCCTAAAGTAGTTATTGGGTCAGACACTTTCACCGTATGAAATTCGCAGAAACTGAAAATAACAAACTTTATCCCTTTACTGGAAATATTTTATATTCGTTTCAGGGAAATATATACAATTTTGAGGGGTTTTTGTGTTCTTGGTTTTAGGATTGTATTAACGGACTCTAATCGTGTCTGTGGTGTAGGTTCAGACACTTTCTGTTTGAAATTCGCAGAAACTGAAAGTAACAAACTATACCCCTTTACGAGAAAACCTTTTGTACTAAATGTATACGGTGCTAAAATTCTACATCAATGTATATACTAACCTTTCAGCAAAATATTTTTATATCTAAAACCGCAAAGATGGTTTGCAGATAAAGTACTACTTGTATTTTTTTTGGGAATTTCTGACTATATTTATATTGTTTTGGGTATTGTAAAAAGCATTTCTTTAAAAGTTTTATCATTTGTATCAACTGTCGTATTCACGCCGGCGGGTGTAAAAAGTGCAAAATAAGTAACGTCTTTGAGGGTTTGACTTTGATATAATAGGTTTTTATGACTACGCACAAAAATAATAAATCTCAGTCAAAGAACACAAATATTAAGCGTGATCTCAGCAAACAGCAGAGATCATATTCTTTTACTTTTTGTGTAAAGCAAACTATATCTATCACAGCAAATCAAAAAAGTTTACTATAAGACTCTAGCTCACTATTTCCTCAACAGTGGAAACAAATAGACCAAACTTGGGTCGTAGTCAAAAATTATTCAAGTAGAACGCAAGCATCTGAGTTATGCACAATGTTGGCAATAGTAGAGATTTCGCTTTTGAGCAACTCAAGACTCTTTTTACCTTGTATATCCTTTGACTCCGTCGAAACTTAGTAAGAAATGGTTTGAATGGTTTTTTTACACTTTCTTATGATGAATTGGAGAAACTTGTTAAGCCTTAGGTTCTGTAAATAAATCACAGAATCTTTATGAAAATCGCAAAAAATCCTTGTTACGTTCACGTCGTTTCCTGCCAAATAAAAGTTTTATTTATTTATATTTTACTGAACTGCGATGACTTGGAATCAATATACTCTGGAGTTAAGTACCTATTGCTAAATGCAGGATGTATAAATGTTTAATGAACATACACAATTGGGTATTGGACAACTATTCAAATAAATTATTTTTTGGTGATTATTAAATAGAGGATGATCTCCCAAAAGTCGTAATATCCACGTCCCTAATAGTTTTGTGGTTGAAAACCATTTTAAACTATAGATGATTTAAAGAGTGCGTCGAATTTGTATGACGTCACAGTTCAGTATTTCACACAACATCCCATACCTACTAAGCGCGCGTTCGACGTTTGAAAAAAGTTGCTGATTTGACTTTGTTGTCAAATACCCAATTATGACGGTTTTTACATATATTATAGGTATATATTTAATATCTTCTTTATACTCTTTGTGCACAGTAGTTATTAATGCCATTATTTCGAGTTAAAGGGGTTTCATTACATTTTATCAGCTGGGTTTTCGCATAATAAAAGCGTTCGGTGTCAACATCCGCGTTATTCTAACATAAGCGTTTTTCCCACCATTTCCCACTTATTTTCCTGCTGTTCAAGGCGTGTCTACTGCGGAAAAGATTTTTTATGGTAAAAGTGAAATGGCATCACAGCAGGTTGAATGACACTAATATAAACATTTCCTATCTATTGGCACAGTTTCTTTACATGCTACGTCAATCGTCAATAGAAAAGGTATGGCGATATATTAATATAATAAACATTAAATTATACCATATTATGTTTAAATGTGCCACACTTTTGTATGTATTCCAGTTTTCATGATAGGTAAAGATTTTTTTTTGCACATAATTGAAGAATGTCATGCTGAGGCATATATCAAATAATTTTGTTGTTTAAATAACAGGATTTGTATTTTTAATAGCTTTTATATAAGCGCTGCATAGCAATAGCTATGACTAATAAATGGATTATAAATTATTGTAAGTTTTAGAGGTACTATTGTAGCAACTTTGTTGCTTGTTTAAACGACACACAGATTTGAATTATGAACTAGACCCACATTGCGCTACTCTTTGATTCAAAACTTATTTCCGGAAACAGAAACTTACTGATAAAATTAATGTTTGATCTAGACTCTCTATTATAACTCTGGTAAGTGCCTGCTAGACTCTACCATAACTGTATTATCTATATGCATTTCCACTTGTTAATTGAAATGTTCGTATAGGTATGAAATTTACTATTAAGTACAATAAACCGGATAATATTAAAAACATTTTTAAAAACAAGTTTAAATCGTCCGCCTTATTGATTTTAGTGTGTCATTTTATTTTTTGTATTCTTCTCAGCAAATAGGTACTAAAATTATACATCAATGCAGCAAACCCTTTTAATTGATACCCATATCATGGGAGTGCAATCGGTTGAAAAGATGAGCCATAAAAACGTAGCCAAATCAGTCCAGTCAAATAAGATCTGAAATCAAAATTTTTGCACAACTTTGCATTTTTGATATAATGTATAAATGTAGTTTTAATGATACAAAAACAATGTGTACAGGTTTTCGTGTCTGCAACCCCCGGCAAGGGTTGAAAAAAAAAAGTCAAAAGTGTTTCTTCGCAATTACACGGAAACGGTAAAAATTAGAAAAAAAAGTTCTAGTAAGAATATGTAGAGCTTAAAATTTTACATAAAAAAGCTCCTATGGCTTTTTTCCTCCGGTCAAAATTGACCGAGTTAGCGAGGGTTGTGCCAAAATTTTGATTTCAGATCTTATTTGACTGAACTAATAGATGTAGACATAAAGATAGAAAGATGGGCAGATAGACACACTGTAGCATTTATGATATTAGTATGGATACACTTATTGAACCCCGAATTGCATCATCTATTAGCTCAAGTATTAACTCAAGGACATCTTAAATATTTAGGTATACATGCCTACCTAATGTGTCTACTGTTCATTGGCTGGATGATCTACAGAACATCTTGGAGCCCAACATAGCTTGTAGAATTAAATTAAATAAATATTGTAATGACTCATGTCAATAAAATAAATTAGTATTACGTAGGTAATAGGTTTGCCGCTTAGTCACTGATGAGGTATTTGATAAAGATTGTGTGTTTGTAGTTTTAAAAGGTCAAATTTTAATGTTCGTCATAAGAGTTTACATATTGATGGTAGAGTGCGTTTATATTAACAAAATTTATTTTGCCTTTTTGATGAAATTAACACGTATAACGCGAAGATTGTATTTAACTAATAATCCATACTAATTTTATAAATGCGAAAGTGTGTCTGTATGTCTGTCTATCTGCTACGCTTTCACGGCCCATCTATTCAACCGATTTTGATGAAATTTGGTATAGCGGTAGGTTACCTACATACCGGGGAAGGAAATAGGCTACTTTTTATCTTGGAAAAACAAGGAGTTTCCCCGGGAATAAAAAATAACTTAATCCACGCGGACGAAGTCGCGGGCATCAGCTAGTAAAAAATAACCTTTCACGTGGTAGGTAGTTAGGTAGGCTTTACACATTTATGAACTTAAAAAGCAGATAATAATAGGTTGTTCACAATGCCAAAAATATAGTTATTGATTTGTAATACTAGGACCTGCTTTTGGAAACCATACATTAACGTCGGCAATACGTATATTAAGTTTTATTGTATTCTTTCTGGACATTGAAAAAATAACTACCTGCCATCATACCTTAGCGGTGAATCATCGAGCTTTAACATCCGTGAATGAATAATCACGACTTTTGGAAATAGTTTTGTATAAAAAGAATTTTCTGTGACAGGCGTTCTTCTACTACATGTCTGCTATTATTATTAAACGGGAACATAATTATGATGTAATATCATACTTATAAGTTCCAAGTGTCAGATTTATGTTTTTAAAACTAGCTGATGCCCACGACGTCCGCGCGGATTGAGGTTTTTCAGTTCCTCCGGGAACTCTTTAATTTTCCGGAATAAAAAGTAGCCTATGTGTTATTCCAGACTATATAATCTATCTTTGTGCCAAATTTCATCGAGATTCGTTAAGCCGTTCTGGCGTGATTGAGTAACAAACATCCATCCATCCATCCAAACTTTCTCATTTATAATATTAAAGTATAGATTAGTATATTTATTTGAATTTTTAGAAATGATATACCTATTGCTGATTTATTTATTGGCGTAAGGTTAGATAGATAACTATAGCAAATTGACAGTAATTTTAAATCTGAAGTCTAAATTGAAGACACCTATAAAATTCCACCATAAATATGACAAGCCCGATTGAAGATTTTGGCAAAATCAGCTTTATTGTCACTGCAAAGAAAAAGATAATATTGATAAAAACAGTAGGCTCTTATCTACATTGCTATGTTAAATAATATAATATTGCATATAATGCTAAATATCTATTGTATGCTACATGTTTAAAATTCTACCGTTGAACGTTCAGGTAGAGTATCGTGAAGGCAAACAGGTTTTGTGTTAGGTATTATCAACTGATTTGACCCTACCAATCTTACAATCTTATAACATTCCAAATAGTTTAAATTTGTGCAATTTCAAATATTGTGGCAATATGGAACATTGTAAATATGTAAGTATCCACATCCAGATCAAATTTTAGTGGTAAGGAAGATGATCAAACTTATTATCATTCAATCCATACTAATATTTTAAATGCGAATGTGTGTCTGACTGTCTGTTATCTTTGCACGTCCCCTGTCGTCGTTAATAGCTTAACCGGTTAGTATAATTAAACATATCACATCTTATACTTTGTAAGCTTGACGTTCAGAAGGTGTAATTTGTATGTACCTATTTTGACTAAATATGTTTTGAGTTTGAGTTTGAGTTTGATTATCGGACGGAAATAATCACTTCCCACGGGATTACAAAAAATTTAAATCCGCTCGGGCGAAGTCGAGGGCATCATCTAGTAATCTATGATAGGTTGCATACTAATTTACAAATGACTCAACTCAATTTGATCCAGATTGATGAAACCTCAGTAATTCATATGGTCATTCGAGTTATCCGACTCCATTAACCACCTTTTTCGTATAATTGAAAACCAAGCTGTCTTCATACACATCTTTGACAAAAAATACCAAGCTAGATTTATACAAGCAACTCGTAATATTTGACTAAAGATGCAGACGAAAATATCATGAAGGTGCGAACTTTACTAAAAGAATGTTAAAAATCTTTTTTTCGCCATTATGAAGCTTAATAAAATATGTTTTGGCTTTTAAAAATAATATTTCCCCCATATTTTATGTTAATGCGCACCGGTTGGGGTTTTATTCCGCGAATTAACAATTTCCCCATGTCGCATCCACATTTTTGTCGCAATTTATGAACGTGGCATTCATTAGGCTGCAGTAAAAACAGTACACATCTGCTATTTACTCACAGCGATGGACGAACGGGGCGTTAATAAAAGCAACAGAAAAGTACAAAAAGGCCTGTCTAAAGTCCACGGATGCAAGCTGAATGGAACTAACGAGTCAGCCCAAACGATGCCTGGTTTTTGAAGCGAAAGATCTTTACTTTTACGTTTAGCGGACTTTTGTGCTTAATTTCAGTTGTCGCTGGCGTTCAAAGCTAGTTCTTTGGTAAGGTTTTGTGGACAATACTATTGTTCAGTACCTTCGTTGTTTACTTGTTTACTTTGTGACTACAGAATTATTTTGCAGCCAGACGTCATCGTCGGATTTTAATTTTATGTCTGGACTGTAGTTCTAATATTACGAGTATGTTAAGTGTAATTACATTTTCTCTTCCAGTAAATTACCTCGGTACCAAATAAAATACATTGAACAATTTTAATAGGTAATTAACTAATCACAAAGAGCAATTTTCCCGAAGTTTGGGATTAGGTAGGTAATTTGAAATAGTACCTGTGCGATAATAATTTCATTTATAATAATTTTCCTTGTCTCTTTACGCGGCCAAAAAATAAAATTGTATTTTGTTCAAATTACTTATTATTTTTCCATTTAACACGGCTTTGAATTCATAATTTAATTATAAAAAAATAACGCCGGCAAAAATGCCTTTTAAAATTTGCGGGTCAGTATAAAATTTAATGGCATGTACCTACTGCCTTAACAAAATCGTATAACAATGAGCAGATCATTAAAATATAATTTTGCTTCGGTAAGTCATATCGCTACCTTTAATGGTGGGTGATAGGTACTTATTGACCGAGCGAAACGAAGGTCTCTGAGTCTACTTGAGTGAATTGGCACTTGACCGTGCGTCTGTCCGTCCGTCTGTCAGAGCCTCATAACTTCTGAATTACTGAACGTGACAACTCACTGAACTGAACTGAACTTCAAATTTAAATAATATAATGTGTAAACCTATGGCCTCCAGCCAGAATATGGCTTAAAAAAATATAAAAGTCTTTATATCAGGGGGGCTCTCATGGAAGCGAATGCGAAGTAAAATATTTTTTATAGCGTTACATACAGTTGCGGTATATCATTTTAAAGATAATTAGGAATAGAGTCCAAAAATATTTTTTTTTTAATTTTTCCCCTAAAATTGACGAAATGGGGGGGCTTTCAAATTGGAGATTTTCTAACGTCCAAAGTTGACCTCAGAACTCTCAATTTTCTGAAAGGCTGAGCCTGAAACGATCTTTTATTTGAATTATATCCTGTACTTGAACAACAAATACTAAAATGAGATAAATATTATAAGGAAACGAAATTATTTAATTTTTTATGATGATATTTTTAACAGAGCTTCACAATGATGTCAATAGATGGCGCTCTGTGATACCGCGAGGTCTCAGTTCGGGGCGAACCACTAGTTATAATAATGTTTTATATTAGAGGCGATAAAAATAAGTTCATTGATAGCGTAACTACATTGACTCTACCCCATAGGTACTTAGAAGACAAGAAAAGCCTAGCAAAGAAATTGGTCATAATTTTGATCTCAGTACTTTAAATAGCCAATATTTTTGTTATATATAATTTAACATTATAATGGTTTTTGGGATACTTTATGTCATTGTTTATTTGTTCATATCTATAAATAGAAGTAGAAATATCGGTGTATTAATTATTATATTTCAGAGATGAATTTCCTTGAAACCAGACTACCGACCGACTGTACATACTCGTATGTGCACCCAGTTCATAAAACGTAGATAGGGATAAATCCTGCTCAGACGATTTTCGAATGAGCTTTATTTTTAGTCTTATTATATTACTTTACAGGTAAGTAGTAAGTACCTACTTGGCAAAAACTCGTTTTCAAGGAAAAAATTCTGTAATAATATGACTTTTGCCTTGAACTTTTCGTCTTCATCGAGACGCTGCATATTTTTCCGTTTATACACCGTTTGAGCCATTTGAGTCGTATCGCAATAGTCATATTTTAAGTTTTATTTATTTTTAGAATAAGGATCATTTTTCTTAGATCTTGATGTTGCCTCTAATGCGTACTTTAAATTTTAGACTAGAATCAAATTAATTAGTCTACTAGATCTAACTAGATCTTTGTTAATTAGTAATTAACAAAGATCTAGTTGTTTCTTTCAATTATTGAGATCATAATACAAATTATTAATATATAATAATATTTCAGCAAATTATAAGAGCAGGTACCCCAGACCTAAGGACTCAAGAAGTAAAGTAGAAGGTATTGTGGCAATTACTGCTACCAAGAGCAATTCTTTTACCCTTACATACAAAGTAAGTACTAAATAACAAGAAAATTGGATTTCTGATGATCTCACTCCATCGCGGTTATTGTAACATTAAGATAATAGTTATCATTAACTGTTGTATATAGGTTCATTTCGTAAAATGCTACCTGCATACCTAACTAGAATAGTGTTAGTTAAATGAAATCAGTCTGAAGAGGTCACTTATAAATGTTATGCCGTCGTCTCAGGCTAAAGGTCACGTAACTAATAACCTTCACGCTATTATCGTATTTATGTTATAACAATAAAGCCTAGACTAGCGTGTATAATTTTGGCTTTCTGACCTTTTGATTCAATAAGGTAGGCTAGCGAGGGATCCACCATTTTGTAGGATGATGCTCGCAACTTCAATAATTTTTATATTTCAAGTCTGTAGTTTTTTCCAGGATCGCCCAGACTCAAAAACATTTGACGATGTTGCAGTATTTGTATTGACAGTGTACTTTAAAAATACTAACCTAATGTTTTATTTTCAACTGACCGCAGCACTAGCCTAAGCAAATGACCTTGATACTCTTCCGCTGACATAAGCATAGGCGAGTTTCACCAAGTAGGTATAAACGTAAAATATTACTGTGTTTTCCGATGTTGTTTTCATAATGAAGATTTCTCACGTATCGAAATGCTTGAACATTCTGTTTTTATTTATGTAACATCATAAAATTACGTTAATACCCAATGATGTCCGCGCCTTGGATCGGGGTTTTTCTAAGGAACTCATTGATTCTTACAGATAAAAAATCCTAGGTCGGTTCCCAGTATGTAAGCTTCAACAAACATCAAGCTTCATCAAAATCGGTCGACTGGGTGGGCCGTGAAAATATAACAGACGGACAGGCAAACAAACACAATAATAAGAATGGATCTTATCCCAAAATAACAAGTATCTAAATAAAAGTATTTAATAAGTATATTGTTGTAATGAAGTAAGCAGTCTCATGAACTCATAACCGCAAAAGACTATTGGTAGGTATGGCAATAAAATAAAGATAATACGATAAAGATATAACAGCTATTTAAACATTACGTAATTTTACGAATACCAAATACGTAATTTTACCAATATAACGATATTTCTAAACAAGTGCGAGTCGGACTCGCGCACCGAGGGTTCCGTACAAACCTGTAGTAAGTTTTACGATTTATGACGTATTATACGATGTGACGATATTTAATTATTTATTTTGAAAGGTAATATACAAGTTAATATTCTGTGAAAATTTGAACCGTCTACCTGTTACCGTTTTTAATATTGAGCAAAAAAATACGAAAAAAACACGTTTATTGTATGGGGACCCCCCTTAATATATATATTTTTTTAATTTTTAGTATTTGTTGTTATAGCGGCAACGGAAATACATCATTTATGAAAATTTCAGCTTTCTAGCTATCACGGTTTATGAGATACAGCCTGGAGACAGACAGACAGACAGACAGACAGACAGACAGACAGACAGACAGACAGGCAGACAGACAGACAGACAGCGGAGTCTTAGTAATAGGGTCCCGTTTTTACCCTTTGGGTACGGAACCCTAAAAAAAATCTCACGAAACGTGCAGAAAGTTATGCAACCTCAAATAACTGATGTTCTGAATTTGGTAGTTCAGGAAGCAATAAACAAATAAGCAATGACGAAAAATAGCTTCGCTTTTGAGTACATCTGGAAAGCGGCGATATCGTTCGATATTTAGCACATTTGCCCCGAGATTTATTATTCTGACCACATTCTGACAATGGCTTATGGACGAAAGTGGAATAGCAAACATTGCGTTTGGACTTCCATTCCATCTTTAGGGCTTCTATTTGGCTCTTGCTTTGAAATTGTGAAATGGGTGCCATCACTATTTGAATAAGAAAAGTACAAATAATTTCGGTTAATTTATAAAGCACCACCTTAATAATTATGGTTAGATTAAATAAATTGTGAAGGCTTTATAATTTCTTCATTAACGCGCCTATTCATATTGAATGATTACCTACCATTGATGTATAATTTGATGATTACGATTACTATTCAGCTATTGATTACGAAACTGTTTCGGATTTTTATATTGTATACTAGCTGACGCCCGCGACTTCGTCTGCGTGGTTTAAGTTCTTTTGATTCCCGCGGTAACTCCTTAATTTTCCGGGATAAAAAGTAGCCTATGTCACTCTCCAGGTCCTCGACTATACCCCTGCAAAAATCACGTCGATCCGTTGCTCCGTTACGGCGTGATTGAAGGACAAACCAACAAACCAATAAACCAACAAACAAACAAACAAACACTCTCACATTTATAATACTAGTATGATTACAAAATAATAAAAAAAAATCATACTAATATTGTAAATGCGAAACTGTGTTTGTTTGTCCTTCAATATCGCCGCAAGAGAGTAACGGATCGACGTGATTTTTTGCATGAGTGTAGTTGAAAACCGGGAGAGTGACAAAGGCTACTTTTTATTCCTGAAATTTGAGAAGTTCTCGTAAGAATTTAAAAATTATTCCACGTGGACGAAGTCGCAGGCAACAGCTAGTAAATAATATTATAATGTTGTAACCTTTCCTCGCAAATGAGATTTCCAGGGTTTCTTCTTTCAATACACATAGATATTTATTTATTGGAGCAAATAGAAACAGATGTTGATTTAGCTAAAGAGAATGAGTATTGTGGGCAAGTCACGTAAGAAAAATGAGCGTCACGTTTTCAGTTGATGTGGCTACCATCTATAGCATACGTGAGAATATTTTGTTTGAACTATAACTTCCATGCTATTCGAGGTTAACGAATTTTCTTCAGTGCAAGTTTTCTAATCATCTATTGCAATATTATGTTTAAACTAAGCAGTTGATGCCCATGACTTCGTCCGAGTGGAATAAGTTTTTTAATTCTCACGGGAACTCCTTAATTTCTGGGGTTAAAAAGTAGCCTGTGTCATTCTCCAGGTACTTAACTATATCTATGTAAAAAAACACGGTTGATGCGTTGCTCTGTTGCGGCGTGATTGAAAGGCAAAACAATAAACTAACAAACAAACACACGTCTTTTGCATTTATAATATTGGTATGAGAAATAAAATAAAGGCATTAGGTATGGAGGAATTTATTTCTTAATTGTCATTTTCAAATGACTATAATGACTCTTTCAGAAATACAAGATTTTATATTTATCTTTTCTGTAAATAAGAAATGAAAACTTTGTTTGCTGCTAGAGGTCCTACTTCGAGCTTCACAATGATTTATAGATTTTTCAAGTATCAGTTATCCGTGATTAGGTCATGATAAATGTTATAAATCTTATTTTTAAGACCTCTCCGGAAAAGATTTTCGAAGGGATTTTATGGAGATTCCCACTTTAAGGAGTATCTAAATTGTGAATAACACTCGTAAAATTTGTATAAAATGTGGAATCACTATGCGCGGATTATGTCGTTTATTTAACTTCATTTTCATAAATACAAACCAGTATATCTTTTACTATTCTGTGCTATTACGTGAAAGCGTTATCTTTGCAATCGATTCTGATTTATTTGTTCTCGTCTTGACCCAAAAATCGAACGTGATCGACTAAAAAATTAATAGAGTATTGTGACAGCAAACCAACAATGGTCTTTAGAGGTTGCCTCGGGCCCGAGTTAAAAAAAGATTATTTCAGAGCTCTATTGTCGTTGTTTGTAGTTTTTAATAAATGTAGGTAGATAGAGCCTATATTTGCGACGTTTTTGGGTACCGTCTTCTAAATTTCAACATCCGGGTGAAACGTGGTACAACATTACAAGAATAATTAGATTGCAGTTGCTGTCTGCAATTTTGAAATAAATGTCTTTTTAAAGTATATGCTTTATGCTATAGACATTCGTATTTTAACGCAACGAAAATCCAAATACTTACTCGTTTTTGAATTTATTGTTTTCGTTGGTTTTCGGGGCAACAATCGGGTACTTATAAAAACCTTGATGGATCCTTTGCAGGCAGGAGTTAAGACCAGAGAACTGCGTAAATGGCATGCCGCATATTCCCAGACAAAAAGAGAAAATAGGATTAAATATACAATAGACATGCATAATCAAAACATAATTTCATTTAAAAATAGCTTTTATTTCGAGGATAAGTAAGTTTAAAATTGAAACACATAGTTTCGTGTTTTCGCTTGGTATGTTTGGAAAACCAAAGTTTCAAAAATATTTGATGAACTGTTTAGTTTGCCATACAATTTGATCTAACACAAACTATTCTTCGAACTACTTCTAGTTTCGGTTTATACAAACAAACAAAAAATGTAACGGGATGGATACTTGCACCTTGTTGTAGCTACCTACTGTTGTACCTACTTTCATGTTATTTTTATGTTATTTTATTACTTTTATTACCATGATCTTAGTAAGTTTCTAGTGAGTGTATTATATTTGTGTGGTTTTTGTAAACTTTTTAAATAAACAAATTGAAATTGAAATTGAAAATATGCAAAAGCTTGAAAGCTGTAATTCCCAAATCAAATAAAAAAGCACGGTAAGGAAAATTAAAACAGCAACGTAGCGTTTCGATCTCTGGACGAGTCACATTACATAATACATATTATATTGTGTAATAGAAACTAACGATGCAGGATATTTTTTTGAAATCCAAACATATTTTTTACACTAGTCCACCCAGACTTTGCTTTTACGAACATATTGTTTTTAAAGTTCAAGATAGCTACTGCGAAAAATGGTGATGGAACAAATTACACTGTAAAGAGAAATCTTAAATTTACCTAGATACAAAGAATCGAACAGTATGATAACAACAATGGAAGTTAATAATGTGGTTACAGTGCAGCGCGAGCGGCGTGGGTTAGGTTAAGAATAATTTTGTGCAATATCGCCTTGAGCACTTGAGGTAGGTGATTAGACAGTGTCGATTATTGTTATGTAGATATTGTACACAATGAAAACCAGCTTGTCGTGTAAGCACTTAGATTGTGTAAGCCTTTATATATACTCACTTCTGGAGGTGTTCAATGACACAGATGACGGATCATATTTTTGTTTTAACAAGATGCAATGTTTTATGTAGGTAGGATATTATATTTCGATATATATTATATTATATTCTCGATATTCTATGCTTAGTTACAAAAAAAAAAAAAACCACTAACATTTTCGCACTTATCACTAGCTTACAAACGTATATGTACCCCCCCCCCCACACACACACACACATACAAACACTCACAAACACACACACATACACATCATACACACATTCACCACACACCCACACCATAAACACGTCTTAGATAATATAACTGTATTCTATTTGCATGTTAACATAAGCTAATAATAATAATTAATTGCAAAAAAATAAACAAATGTGATAGGGAAGGCACTAGCTCCCATAACACAGTTTTTACTTTTTTGGGAGATAGAGGCCAAATTATACAATGTACAAATGTAATTTTTGCAAATAAAGAGATTTATTTATTATATTTTGTTGATGTGACGAATATAAGCCAGTCGAAAATATATTTAGGTCAACTGCGTAATGCATGAATCATGATCAAAGCCCATTTTGTATACGTACTGCTTGGGCCTTTTATGCTAAAATATAATGTTATGTACAGGAATATAGAGTATATCTAGCATTCTCTGCATGGATACGAGGCACGCCAAGGGACCCCCCACGGTACCTTGGTTTCTTGCACGCGTCGTGGCCCAACTTTTTTAACCCAGTCTTGGTCTTTGACCTTTGGCATACCACATGAATGACTCATTGAGACATAATAGTACATTGTTACCCTAGGGATGAAAGTAACTTATTTAGTCCCGAGACGGGGTTTGGCGCCCGAGCGTAGCGAGGGGGCCTATAGTTCGAGGGACTAAATAAGTCTTTCATCCCGAGGTAAACACTGTGCTTTTCATTACGAATATAAGGAAAGTCAAAATAAAAAGTCTATGAATCAGTTGTCTTTACTTTATGAATAAAGTCTATCTTTCTTCTTGTCTATGGATGCACTCGGGTATAAAAAAAAAAAAAAAAACAAAAAAAAAAAAGTCGTGTTTCATTTGAACTCCAATAAAAATTCAGTTGAAAACGATTCTCCCTAGGGCTGAAAAGTATTACTTTCAACCCGCTTCTCAGGCAACTTCAAACCTACTTTCCGTGTATGAGTAATGAAAAATTTTATAATGTCATTTATGTTCTTAAAACCACATGCCCTAAAACGTCATTGATGATGAGATAGTGTTATTGGAATGAATAGCTAATTTCGTTTGTTGCAGTTCCTTCTCCTTGAAACCTTGTAAGCTTTATGTTTAAGCTTATTATTAAATTAGACCATATAATTATAACCATAGACAAAAAGACATTTCTATCATGAAAAAAATTAACTTTTTAAAAGAGCTCGTTAAGGAAAAAGGGTTAGCTTTTTAAACTGCTAAATAAAATTTAATTAAGTCGATAAGTACTTAATAAAATTGATAAAAAATTCATGAATTGCCGAAACGTCAACACCCAATTTTAAAATAATTAATATTGTTCTTAGTTCACAGTTAACGGTAATCATTCAATAATAGGATTAATACAATTTTAAAAGGAAGATTAAAAGCAGCTTTGGTCCTCGTTTTGTAATTTAGTACAGGCGGTTCATTTAGCAATATGGCGGCGGCATTCCTAGCGAAGGTCGACTGCATTGTACCTAATGATTTAATAAATCACAATTGAAATACGCTGCGATTAAATATTCAAGAGCTTTATCAAAGGCTTTAAAGCCCTTAACTAATGACGTTAAAATGTTTAAGCTGTACGACCTGATTAGAAAAACTTGAGTTGCCTCTTAACTACACAAAAGGCTGGATACTTGAGCAACAATAGATAGCCGATGCTATACATGTATTTCATTTTTTAGGTACAGGATGAAAAATCATCGTCTTTAAGATATAAAATCAGAAACTGAAGTCAATCAGTGATACATACATTGATAATATTATTAATTACATTAAGTTATCAAAGTACATTGATACATACATTGTACATTGATACGTACATTATTATACATGTATAATACATACTGATATTATCAATGTTATACATATTGATTATACATGTATAACATTGATAATATCAACGTCACGCCATAATCGCTCTGGAAATTTTGCGTGTAGATTTTCTATACAACGTAGACCAAAATTAAGAAAAAAAAATCCGAAAGCCAAGCAAAGTCACCTAGGGCAGGTCATCTGATTAATAATATAACACTGATTTATAAATCTCCATTAATCTATTCGCATAGACTCGAGTTTCGAAGATTTGGTTGTCTTTGAGCTCGATTAGACGATTATTACGCAAAGTTCCGCTCTTGGGAATTAGAGAAGAGCTAGGTACAAATCAGAAGCGAAGAGTTCAACCAGTATCGATTAATTACGAATAATTAAGATAGAAAGTTTGGCCAACGACGATAGCATATTTCAATTTATTATTAGTCTGGTATGCATTTTATTTCTAAACAAGAATAAATAAACCATACAAATTTATTTTCTACAGTTATCTACATAAATCTTTAGAGATTCAGAGAATAGTATAGGATCCGAGGCAACTTTTAAAATATTAATTCTTGATAATCCGCAAATTTGTCCGCAAAGAATAAAGATTTAGGTTTTACAAAAATGCCTTGTGAATTTCTAGATTTTCCGGGATAAAAAGTACTATGTCCTTCCCCAGGAAGTTATTTATCTATGTACCAAATTTCGTCAAAATCAGTTGAACAGATGGTTCATGGAAGAGTAAACAGTCAGACAGACACACTTTCCCGTTTTAATAATAGATATTAGTATAGCTTATTGGATAGGTACGTGTTGTTCACTAAATATTTACAATACAAGGTTTCCTTACATCTCTTGGTAGATTTATGATTCTAAAGCCCACTTTCACTGGGACTCTTAAATTGTTTTAGTTAAATTATTTAATGCTGTCACTTTTTGGCAACCACAAAATGCTCTTTTGCTAAAAAGTGACAGCATTACGAATTTTAACTAATCAGTTTTTAAATGTCCTTGTGCAAGAGGCCCTAGATTCTGTTTTACTCTTTGATTAGGTTTTACTTATCATATTCATTATAGGTACAACAGTTGCTGATCAAGCTATGAGGCTCGTATTCATACAATTTATCTGCAGTTGTCAATAAAGCTGCATTATTGTTCACATTCCTACGAGGTGAACGACAGCGAGCCTTGCGTGGAGGCAAGGTCACACGAGTGAAGGGAATCGAAGGAGGCGATACAATATGTATGATTAAAAACCCGATCAATCCACTGATACTTCCTATTCTCTATTTGGATCTGAACTAGTTCAGTGGATCGGTTCTATTTTGAAGTTCTATTTTTAAATAATAACTCGTCGAGACTATTCCAGACGGCTTGGGCTTACAGTTGCTAAAAATAATATATCCATGTCCATTTTCCAGTAACTGTTAAATAATTCCTTAGTTTCTTTAGGAACGGTTATAACGCGAACGCTGAATTAATTTTTTACTATCGTGTTTAGAGTTTACGTCGGTATTCGTTAAAATATTTACTACAATATCATCATCATCATCATCATGGCCATTATTTTCATTTCAACCCATCACCGGCTCGCGAGTCTCCCTCAGAATGAGAAGGGTGAGGCCATATTTCACCACGCTGGCCAAGTGCGGATTCGCAGCTTCACACGCCTTGGACTTTACACACCTCAAAATCAAGAATGCAAGTTTCCACGAGAAGTTTTCCTTCACCGTAATATAAGAAGATAATATGGATCTGCCAAAGTTCTATGGGGGTTTTTTTTTTCTAGTTGGGGTCCCAAAGTGCTTGAATGGCGGCCTCGCACCGGGAAGCGCAGCGATGAACGACCCCCCAATAGGTGGACGGACGATCTCAAGCGTGTAGCTGGGAGCCGCTGGAAACAAGCGGCACAAGACCGTGCTCTGTGGCGATCGATACAGGAGACCTTCGTCCAGCAGTAGACGTCTATAGGTTGAGACGACGACGACGATAGTTCTATGACACGATTACCATAGGCGAGCAATCCGTTATAGAGAAATTCCTTGGTGCTGCCCAAACGTGTATGGGTCGAATGCAAATTAGTGTGAATGTAGGTGAAATGTTGATACCAGCGGATCGTTATAAACCGGTTCCAAAAAGGGCCATTACGTGACTCAGAGACCCCTATCCCTTGTGAATAAGATATAATAATAATTGTAGTCGATATATAACTTCATTCACGTGGAGTAAGTTTTTCTAAGGATCCCGATTTTTTAAAACCATTTCTTAGTGGGGCGGGATTGATCTTGACTCCGAAAAAATTTTTTTTTCAGTGGTTAGAGGAAGCTCCCGACGTGGTCCTATAAAAAATTCTGACTCCTGATGTTGTAGGTGTACCGTACTACATGAAATCCTCAAAACTAGAGAGTTAGGAAATTTTGATGGTGAATTCATATAGTAGGTATCAAGTCACGTCATATGATTCAACTCTGAGTCCCAACCCTGATGCTGCAGGGTACAGAACTCCTTAACAATAGCGATTTAGGATTTTTTTAATGGTGAATTCATATTGTAGGTGTAAAGCAACAAGTTCATACTTAAACTCAAGTCCCAACTCCTCAACCCCGATGCTGCAGGGTTTTGGAGTACACTAAACAGTGAAAAATAAAAATTCTTTCCAAAAAACCGACTTCCAAAGCCACTGTAAAGTAAAAAAATATTTTGATTTTTTATTTTGATTTGAAGCCCGACTTCAACATAGTGTGTAGAAGTCCGGGATGTACATTATTGGACGTACCTAGGCTTAGGTAATATAGTATGATCGATATTATTGTCGGAGAGTAAAACATGATAAGATATAATCATTCATAAAATTGCTTACAATCAATTTAAAGAATCGACCAACAACAACGAATTCGACTATAAAAATTTAAATGGTGTGATATAAACGATTGCGCAATTCATTTGTAATTTGTAAAAGCGTAATCAAGAATGGTGATTTTTAACCTTTTCCCGAAACCTATTTTAATAAATCAGACGTGTAAACATTTGCAAAACATCGACGCTCAACGCTTGTGCAAATATTTTTGAAAGATTTGTATTGTAATATAATAAGTCTATGAGGTTTTCTGAGTGTTCGCTTTTGTGGTGTAAGTAATTATTGAAGGTAGTGTAGTAGCTTTTTGGTCTGTTTTTTAAATACTAGCTTTCGTATGCAACTTTATCTGCACGTAATTGGTTTAGAGAGCCAATCCGTGTAGAGAGGTTTATCTGTCCGTACTTCCAAGCGCACACATAGGTCAAAATAAATTCTGGCAGATAAGTTTGCGTATTTTATTTCTACATGGAGCCGCACACACTAGTGCGACAGAATAAAAACCTCGTTCTCCTCCGATGCGAACCTGCAGTCCTGACCATTGGATTTGTGCTCTAAAAACCTCGTGAAAATAGGGTTGTACCAGGATTATCACAGCAAAACACATTTTCTCAAACATGCTTGGAAATTTGAGCATTATTTTGACAACCTTCTTCGAGATAAATCGAAATTGCTGTACCTACTGGCCAAATACATGCGAGCAGCGGCCTTCTAAAGTTGTATGAAAATCCATATCTGTCGTGGTTTAGCGGCCAAATAAATTACATACTAAATTCATATCTGTCGTGTAGTTTAAAAGTGGAACGATCTTTTACTCCGAAATATGGCAACCAAGGAGGTAACTTATCAAAGGTTTTATTTAAATTTCGAACTAGCTTGCAAATAAATAGAAAGCTGTCTATTGAAAAAAAAACAAATGAACACTTTTAAGAAAAATTATTGTTGTTCGTTGTTCGTCATTGATTTTGAAATGTTTTTGACAAAATGAGTTCAAGTGAAGACAATGAGTGTGATGAACACTTAGTTTTAATTTCCGCGCATTATTTGAGAAAAGCACTATACAAGCCTTGGCCACAACTAGGCATTGATGGACTTACGTATGTGTGCCTCGGCTTCGCCTCGGCCCACATTTACACGTTCGTCCTTCAATGCCTGTTTTGATGGCCGCTGCAGTAATGTACTATAACTATATAGTGGGGCTGATTCTGTAGTGCACAATCTCTAAACTAAACTAAAATTAGAGCATTACAAATATTGCTAACCCTTTCATACTACTCCCTACGGAAAGGGACAGAACTAGATTTAAAGCTGCCATTTTAGTTTAGTTTAGAGATTGTGTTATACAGAAATACCTATATAATTTTTATTTTGGCAGGATAAAGATTTTTTATATCTTAGCTAGGTATCTAACTATCTACCTGCCATAAAGGTATCAAGAACGTTTGAATATTAAAGCCAACCACATTTTAGCACGAACATGCCATCCTTTAAATTTGCAAATCCACTTTTAAAATTTTAAATGGGTGCCTACTCAAGAAACCAGTTAGACGAGTGAATTTATTCCGTGCCAGATACCTTAGATGCCGCTGTAAACTTGCGTAGTTTCTGCGATGACAGGTAAAAATGAGTCTTATTACATTGAGTTAGAGTGCATGTGCTGGATTAGAAATTGTCCTAGTTGTTGGTTGAGGTGTTGGGAAGTTGAAAATCCTCCTAGATTATTCATTAGTGTACTTTGTGATTCCACGGAGTGTGAGGATGGTGTCGAAGATGTTTAATTTGCTTTGCAATTAACGCTTGTTTAACGGTAATGGCTGATTTTATACAATCGTTAAATAAACTAACTTTTTTTTGTTTTTTTAATTTATTTTCAATTCGGAAAATATTCAAATCTACGTACTACCTACAAGTACGTAGGCACAGTGGTAGCCATTGATGTATAATTTTAGTATGTCAAGTACCTACAGAAAAAAATTAAAATCCCTGTACCCAGAATCGAGATACGATAAAAACTTGTTCAAAATGAGAAAATATTACAATAATGTATACAGAGAAATAATAAAATGTTTTCTCTCAAAAATAAACCTACCGATCCTGCCAGGATTCGAACCTGGAATCTTCTGATCCGTAGTCAGACGCGTTATCCGTTGCGCCACAGGACCGATGAGTCACAAAGCGAAATAGCACAAGAATATTATGATTATTGTCAAATAAGTAATAGTAGATTGTATTATAAGGGAGCAAAATAATATTTTTACGGCGAGGGCGTTTTTTGAATCCAGAACGAAGTGAGGGATTCTAGAGTAGAATCCTGAGCGTAGCGAGGGATTCTTTAGTAGAATCCTGAACGTAGCGAGGGATTCAAAGTACGTCGCCCGAGCCAAAAATATATTTGCGCCCGAATGATACACTCTACTTTTCATCACCCTGTATGAGAAAATTTGGTTCCCGCGGGAACTCTTTAATTTCCCGGGATAAAAAGCATATGTGCTATTTCCAGACTATAATTTTTTTTTTTTTTAAATCTATCTCTGTGCCAAATTTTATCCAGATCCGTTCAGCCGTTCGGGCGTAATTGAGTAACACACATCCATACCACCATACATCCACACATCCATCCAAACTTTCGCCTTTATAATAATATTTATTTAATTTTATATATATATATATATATATATATATATAATTTTTTTTTTTTTTTTTTTTTTTTTTTTTTTTAAATATGTATATCCATATAGCCCTTTCGTTAGTTAAAATTCAGAAATTATAAATTCCTAAATTTACCCTGCCGGGGATCGAACCCTGGACCTCCGCACGTTAAGACGGCAGCGCTCAACACTGCGCCACGGAGGTCGTCAATTTGCGTTGGCGCTGAACACTAAGATGTTCCAAATTCAATAAGTGCGCGGCAAAGATAATTGCGGCGCACTTACGAGTATAAAGAGGATTAAAAACTCATTACTGCCCGCTAAAAGTTTCTTATAGAAAACACCACCTTTGGGCGCACATAAAGGCGAACCAAGTCGTCCTTTTCGAATACATGGGATGAAAAAATAGTTTCCACCTTCATAAACTCGTGAAAGCATGCATCGCCTAGCGTAGCCAAACGATTACGGCCCGAATCGTAAATGGCTGGGTCAGTCGCAATCACAGGGCTTTTTGTGCTGTCAATATTTTTATACTACACCCGCTCGGAAAGTACCCTCTTGCTTTTGTCAAAACGAGGTAGAAAGTACGTCATTGCTACAAACCAATTAAGCGGGAGGAAAAGATGTATGAAATTTCATTTCTAACGTGCTAAGCGGGGAGAAAACTGTATGAAAATCCATTTCTAACGCGCTGTTGTTTTTTAATTTTAAGTAAATATGGTATGGACGTTGAGAATTTGGATGTCTTACCTTAAGGAAATATAATATTAGAAGCAGTTTCACCATATTTGACATAGAAAAGTCAAATAATATGGTGAATGTCGATTGTCGACATCGACGTCGATTATCGATATCGATATCCGATATTGATAGTCGATATCGATATCGATGTCGATTGTCGGTATCGATGTCGATTGTCGGTATCGATGTCGATTGTCGATATCAATGTCGATTGTCGATATCGAAATCTATATTGAAATAATCCTCAAATCAAAATGTAGTCTAGTTGTGATAGTGAAGCTTCGAATGAAGCGACTCATATAGTTATGATAGAACGTCATTTTTTTTTTTAAATTTTTTTTTAAATTTTTTTTTAAATTTTTTGAAAACTATACTTTAGAAATTAAAGCTAGCTAGCCTAACCGAATTAAGGACTATTAACTATTATTAACTATTAACCTAACCCTTTTTTTTTTTTTCTTTTTTTTCTGTATTTTGAATATCGGTTTGTAAAATTGCCTGAAATAAAAAATATTTATTTTATTTATTATTTTAAACCTTTGTAAGTTCGTTTAATCACTAATTATCGCTTATTTTCCTCGCAGGTGTAGTATAAAGCACTATGTATCACTCGGTAGAAAGTACGATTCCTACCTCGCGTGTATTGCGGCCCTTCGGCTACGCCTCGGGCCTCAAACTACACCCTCGATAGTAATCGGTCACTTTCTCCCCTCGGTGAACAATGTACTATTTCTTCATGCATCTGCCTGACCTACTAAGAAATCTGCTATACCTTTCGAGTTAGTTTCGGAAATGTAACCAGGGGAAGTTTTGTATAAATAGCAATTGGCTGTTTTTGTGACCTTGTCCAGATTCTCTTTAAATATTTTTATGCAGATAACTATCTTTAGCCACTTAAGAAAGCTGCCTTTGGAGTTGTTGCGTAGATTTCAGGGGAAGTCATATTATGTACGGAATCTATACATAAAGAATCGCGACTCGTAGTTATCTGGTATACCTATTTTGTGATCCTGTCGAGATTCTCTCAAAATATTTTTATTCGAATGCCTGACTTGACCTACCAAGAAAATTATTGTTTCCTTTAAAGTTTGTGCCGGAGATTTTGATCATAATTCAGAGGTAAGTCTTACCTTACCTAAGAGAGTACCTTAATTGAGATAAAGTAGTAAAGTACAGTTAATTGAATGCCTAATGCGCATTTATGTGTGATTGCAAGTACGAGCCTATAATGTTACTATTTCAGTGACCGCTTAACTACTCTTGTAAGTACCTACGCACGCGACGCGGCGCAGGCGCAGCGCAATGCGCATGACCTCCTTTAAGCAGCGCCTTCTTTAAAAAGCAGTTAACACTAACGGACTCGCAGTCGTACCTAGTCGTTTGCCCGCACATCTTTGGTAGTTGTTTCATTTTACGGTATTCACCATTCACACTGTTATGTAAGCTAAACAAACAAAATGCTCAAATTATAGTAATACAGTGATTGTAACCTTTTCTCTAGGTATAGTAGGCATGGATGCCAGCCAGGCACGTAGTAGACAGGAGCCAAGTATTAGCTTTCGCAATTTGATTACTTTCCATATAAATAGTTCGTTTAATCTTACACTTATACCTAGTTAATATATCAATGAATAAAAATATTACTTTTCTGTCTGTGTGTCCATCTTTTCGTTACGTAAACATTGACACATCATTCCGACGCGAACGTCCAAAACGTCAATTCAATCAAACTTTATGATTGAGTTGATACCTTACAATAGTAAAGTTGTATTCGCGATTTGCGGGAAAGCTATAACAATAATTGATATAGTACTATCAACGTACAATAGGTGGTTCGCGAGTCACAGTAAAGCGCATCCATAATTATTATTACGTGTGATTATTAGACGATGCTCGCGACAAAACGCCCATATTATTCCCCGGGATGCAATTTATCTCTTTTGCAAATTTCGCCAAAATTGGTTGAACAGATGGGTCGTTAATGCGTTCCAGACAGACAGACACACACTTCCGCTTTTATAAGTATAATAATAGCATGGATATGGTTATAGATCACCAAGTGAAGATCTTGAGGGAGCTTTTTGCAAAGCGATCCAGGCTCCAGCTTTGATATTTCATTTTATGAAACTACTTTAACATAATATATTAGAGGTCACCCGCGACTTTGTCCGCGTACAATTTCTGATTTCCTATGAGAAAACATAAAACCTTAATGCCAACTTCAAAAACCTAGAACCGTCATGTAAGCTTCCAATCCCAATTTCACCCCCTTTAGGGTGGATTTTCGTAAAAACGCTTACACAGGTTATTGTTATTTAAAACTAAATAACCTAAATCCCGATTTTCAAGTCTTTAACTTCAAAAACTTAGAACCTTCATACAAACTTCCAACCCCTATTTCACCCCCTTTGGGGTGGATTTTCGTAAAATTGCTTATACGGATTTTTATTGACCGAGCGAAGCGAAGGTCTCTGAGTCTACTTGAGTGAATTTGCACTCGTCCGTCCGTCCGTCCGTCCGTCTGTCAGAGCCTTATAGGTGCTGAATTACTGAACGTAATTACTTCAAATTTAAATATAATATGTAAACCGATGGCCTCCCGACGAATATGGCTTAAAAAGTTATAAAAATCATTATTTCAGGGGTGCTCTCATAGAAGCGAATGCGAAGTAAAATATTTTTTATAGCGTTACATAGAGTTGCGGTATATCATTTTAAAGATAATTAGGAATAGAGTTCAAAAAATTTTTTTTTTTAATTTTCCCCCCAAAATTTACGAAATGGGGGGCTTTCAAAGTGGCGATTTTCTAACGTCCAAAGTTGACCTCAGAACTCTCAATTTTCTGAAAGGCTGAGCCTAAAACTTATCAATTATTTGAATTATATCATGTACTTGAACAACAAATACTAAAATTAGATAAATATTATAAGGAAACGAAATTATTAATTTTTAATGAGCTTCAATATTTTTAACAGAACTTCACAATGATGTCAATAGATGGCGCTCTGTACAAGATTATGTATACCGCGAGGTCTCAGTTCGGGGCGAACCACTAGTTATTTAGAACGAATATTTTAATTGCCAATGTTCATGTCTCTAACTTCAAAAACAAAGGACTCTCATACAAACTTCTAACCCCCATTTCAGCCCCTTAGGGGTGAATTTTCTCCATGATGTCTAAACCATTGAAGGAACCTACATATAAATTTCAAGTCTGCATGCTTTATAGTTCCTGAGATATCGTGATTAGTCAGTCAGTCAGTCAGTGAGTGAGTGGTACTTCGCTAAGTAATGGAAACCCTTTACAAGGTACCTTGTCCTAAATTACACCCTAGCTATTCTTTATCCAAGCTTTACTGCAATCGATTCTCTGAATCGGACTACTATAAGCAACTGAAAACAATATTATAATATAACTGTTTTATAAGTTGTCAATAATTAATTAACTATTCGGTAAGCTATTCGGTATGACAGCCTTCTTTCCAAGCTTCCAGCATTTGGTCTCCCGCCGAACTTGTGTGACTGGATATCTGATTTCTTGAGTGAGCGATCCTTCAGAGTAGTCACTGATGGCTGCTCGTCGGATCTAATGGCTATTAATGCCGGTGTTCCTCAAGGGTCTGTTCTCTCCGCTACACTATTTTTGTTGCACATTAATGATCTGCTGCAACCTGGCATCCTTGGGTACGCAGACGACAGCACTGTAACGGAGAGATACATATCCAGTCCACGCGCAGGTAGTTCTGAGACCAATGAACTGCGAGAGGCGATGGTTGAGCGGTTGAACTCCACCCTAAAGTTCGTATCAGATTGGGGTGTTGCCAATTTGGTGGAGTTTAACGCTGCTAAAACACAGGCGTGTCTGCTCACAGCGAAACGGAGTCCTTTCGTCATGACTCCCACTTTCCGAGATGTATCCTTACCCATTACCGATCACATTGATCTCCTAGGCCTCGACATCACGGCCAACATCAACTTCGGGAGGTCAATCGAAGCGAAAGCCAAGACAGCCGCCAAAAAACTAGGTATACTTAACAAGGTCAAGCAGTACTTCACGCCACGCCAACTGGTTATACCCTATATCAAGCCCAAGTTCGGTCGTGCATGGAGTACTGCAGTCACCTTTATGATGGCTCTGCTAAGTATCAGCTGGCGGCTCTTGACGCCGTAGATCGTCGGGCTAGGAGGTTGATTGGCGAAGATTCACCTCTTCTGGCGAAACTCCAAACTCTGGATCACCGCCGTAAGGTAGCAGGCCTATCGGTTTTTTATAGGATATATTTCGGTGAGTGTGCTCAGGAGCTTTTCGACCTTGTACCTCCCTCACCTTTCTACCATCGTACCGCAAGACGCCGTGCGAGTTTCCACCCCTATGTCGTCGACGTTCCATCCACACGAACGAAACGCTTTGCGTCTTCATTCCTCATTCGCATGGCTAGGGTCTGGAACACTCTACCTAAAACTGTGTTTCCCACCAATTACAATCTGGGTATCTTTAAATCAAGAGTGAATAGGCATCTTCTAGGCAAGCGCGTCCCATCTTAGGCCGCATCATCACTTCCCATCATGTGTGATGTGGTCAAGCGTAAGCCTATAATGAATAAAAAAAAAAAAAAAAAGCTAGAATTGACACGGAAACGGGAATTCATCGAAAATGTTAGAGTCATTTTAACAACGAAACAACATTTTGTGGGTACATAAGTAAGACTTTGGTTACCAGTTCAACCTATCTAATTATTCGAGCCCGAACGAAATTAACTTTGTCGGCTCCCAAATAGTTTTCGTGGTTCGGGTTGGACTGTAGGTGTACGTAATAATAGCTTTCCGAGAGCTCGACCTTTCAAAGCACCTGTTTTCCGTAGTTACTTAAGTATATACTTTATCTGAAGCCCATCTCTACCCCTTTATATATAACCTATTGTATTTAAATTTTCCATTGCAAGGGTAAAACAGGCCAAGGATGTCCTATTGTGACTTACCAAACCATTTTTGTATACCATAACATTATTATTAGATATGTAATGGTAGTTTTATTTCCTAATACGATGCTAGTAGCAGGCTCTTCAAGCCTTTGGGCTGATAAGTAATAATATACTTCTATCTAGACTATACAAGACAGATACCTTCTTAGTATATAATAATAAATAATCCTCATGATTAATACTTTTTAACCGACTTCAAAAAAAGGAGGAGGTTCTCAATTCGACTGTATTTTTTTTTTTTTTTTTTTTTTTTTTTTTTTTTTTTTTTTTTTTTTTTTTTTTCTATGTTTGTTACCTCAGAACTTTTGACTGGGTGGACCGATTTGGATGATTCTTTTTTTATTTGAAAGCTGGTGCTTCCCGTGTGGTCCCAATTCAATTTGGTCCAGTTCTGACAATGGCATCCATGAGAAAATCATATAAGTCTTAGGTAACTATAAGATAGTGGTATGTGGTGATTTTAATATTGATCGGTTGAATAAAAACAATCTATCAGTTAGATTCGAACAAGTTTTACAATCGTTTAATCTAAAACTAGAATTCACCGAAGCCACTCGAAAATGCAGTGGGACATGCATAGATAATATAGCTCACAACATTAGAGGCGCAAAAAGTGAAATATTGGAACTTGCATTATCAGATCACTCAGCTCAGCTCTTGAAATGTCCAACTAAACAAAAATTTAGACTGCCCTTCTGGTTTATAAACAGACGTGACATGTGTAAAGAAAACATTCAGAAGTTTATTAACTGCATGACAGCTCTCACTTTTAACGACTGCTATAATACTGAGGACGCTAATACCGCGTTTAAAACATTTTTCGATTTGTTTAAGCTTTTTTATGATTTATGCTTCCCAGTTATTAGATTAAAAATAAAAGCAGAGAGAAGACCAAAATGGATAACGAAGGGGATTAAAAAGTGCTCAATTCGTAAAAGGGAATTACTATGGAAATACAGAAAAAAACCATCTGTGGAGAATAGATCTGCATTTAAGACCTATTCTAAACGACTAAAGAAAATAGTAGGGTTGACTCAGCAAGCACAAAATAATTACATAATAAGAACAGCGCGCAATAAAACAAAAGCCTCTTGGCGAGTTATACAAAAATCACAACCGCTGATTCCTAAAACTTTTATTGAGAATATTAATGTAAATGGTGATTTTATAACAGATCCTTACAAAATAGCACAAAATTTTAATAACTATTTTGTTGATCAAATTAAACCTAATATAGCCCTTGTAAAGTCTTATAATATAAAAAATAATAATAGTAACTCAATTTTCTTCGGACCCACTACTGCTAAAGAAATTGTGCGTCACATAAGCTCTTTGAATAATACAAAAAGTACCGGCCATGACGATATATCCACGCACATACTAAAATGTGTATCACACGTAATAGCTCCAGTTCTAAGTCATATTATCAATATGTGTGTACTCAAAGGAACGTTTCCAGAGCAATTGAAAACTACCATAATTAAACCACTTTTTAAAAAGGGAACGAGAAATGATATGAAAAATTATAGGCCGGTTGCATTGATTTCAGTATTTTCAAAAGTTATTGAAAAAGTAATATATGAGAGACTATATGATTACTTTGACAGAAATAAATTATTAGCCGATGAACAAATGGGATTCCGGAAAAAAAGCGACATTAACATGGCAATTTATAAATTCTTAAACACAGTTATGACAAATGTAGATAGAAAATACACAGTATACACATTATTTATGGACCTGAGGAAAGCTTTTGATCACGTAGATCATAGCTTATTGATAAACAAATTATATGATTATGGTATCCGGGGTAATATTAATAATATGATTGAATCTTATCTAAAGAATAGAGTGCAGTACACTATAATAAATAAAATTGACCAGAAATCCAAAGCTGAAATCATTTATAAATCTGACATTCGATCAATATCGTATGGTGTGCCACAAGGGAGTGTACTTGGCCCTCTCTTATTTATAATTTATATAAACGATTTTCCAAAGTCAATTCCACATCCAATAACTCTTTTTGCTGACGACTGTACTGTGACATTTATAAATAAAAATATACCTGATTTTGAAAATGAGATAAACCAATCAATTAAAACTATAGTTGACTGGCTAAATAAAAATAACCTGATTTTAAATTTTGACAAGACAAATATTATGATTTTTAGAAATAAAAATAAGCGAATTATTCCCCTTGACATTACTTATGACGATAAAAAAATTAAAGACATTGATGTAACTAAATTTTTAGGACTTCATATAGATAACAATGTAAACTGGAAGGCGCACCTTGAAGCTGTATGTAATAAATTGAGCAAATGTTCTTACGCTCTTTATATGCTCGCTAAGGTGGTTAGCATAGATACTCTTAGAACTGCATACCATGCCTATGTCGCGTCCGTCTTAAGATACGGGCTTATTTTCTGGGGTAACGCAGCGGGTCATGATGCGGTTTTTAAAGCACAGAAAAGATGTGTACGAGCAATGTTCAATTTAAAGCAAACCGACAGTTGTAAGCCATATTTCAAACAATTTAAAATTTTAACATTTCCTTCTATGTATATTTTAGAGTCAATATTGTTTGCTCGAAGAAATCTGCACCTTTATGATAATTTAATAAGTAAAAGACATATAAATAAACTCCGCATGCCGGCATCAAAGACTGCACATTTTGGTAATAGCGCCTTTGTTATGACTTGCATTCTGTATAACAAACTCCCAGAAAGTATTGTTAATATTAAAAACTATTATAAATTTAAGCGTTCACTACAAGAATTTTTAATGGACAAAGCATTTTACACCATACAAGAGTACGCAAACCGTTATAAAATATGATAAGATGATAATATCTAGAGACTAAGTACCTACCTACTTTATAAATTTGCACGTCAGCAATGACGAAACATGTTTGCTCTTTAATATTAGTTTGTCATCTTTTATTGTACAATGTTTCTTGCAAATAAACGATTGATTGATTGATTGATTGATTGATTGATTGATTTGCATTAAGTGTGTGCGTGACAAATGGACGCATAACTCAATATCAAGCCAACCTATTTCGATGATTCCTTTGTTATTGGAAAGGATGTACTTCAAGGGTAGTTTGATGAGAGTTTGGTTCGGTTCTGATACAGAAAAAATTGTGAAATAAAAAAATTTCAAAAAAAAAAAACCGACTTCAAAAACCACAAACACTAAAAAGTAAAAAATAATTTAATTTATTATGTATACAAGAGTTAATTTAGTTCTATAATATCATTTTTTGGAGCCGGTACCAATTAGCCGCATGAACCGTCTACCTACTCTTCATTATTGTTGACATGACTCCACATTGGCACCGACTCCAAAAAATGATATTATAGAACTAAATTAACTCTTGTATACATAATAAATTAAATTATTTTTTACTTTTTAGTGTTTGTGGTTTTTGAAGTCGGTTTTTATTTTTTTTTGAAAATTTTTTAAACGATGGTTTGATGCCTTGCATGATGTCACAATAAGATCGATAGAAGGTGCATTTTAAAAGCTTTCTGTATACTTATCTCATTTTTAGCATGTGTGTGGGTTGGTTCCTTTTTGCATAAGTAGGTCCAACTGTGCTCAGAATAAATGTTGCGAACAACAAAATCTCTATCAATTGTCACTATTATAGTAGTTTATACACCAAGGGGATAAAGCACTGTTTTATGTCACGGGCGCTACATTGAATCCTGAACGTAACGAAGGACTGCAAAATTAACTCCCGAGCGCAGCGAGGGTGTTATAAGTTAATTCCCGACCAAAGGGAGGGAATTAAGATTGAGTCCTGAGTGCAGTGAGGGATTCAAGCGCCCAAGAAAAAAACTGCTTTATCCCGGTGGTGTATACTCTACTTTATACTTCTACCATAACAGTAAAACAAACTGTAACGGTTAGATATTTATTGCAAATCATAGTAAGTAGGATACATAGGTCTAGTAAATAATAAAAAGAAAAGATGCAGGTATACATACTCCTTGGTTTAAAAACTTTAATGTCAAATGGTATTATGTCAAATGGTACGGTCGTTTGGTCGACCAGTCTGGAGCCTAGACTCTGTTGTGCATATTTACAGTATGGGGTTGGTCAACTAGTTGGGCGATCGATCGACTAGATTATGGCCCTAGGGCATGAAGACTGACTTTAGACCCGCAAAAGTATGATTAAAACAGTAGTAAAGGTATGGTAGAAGTATAATAGTAGTTTATACACCAAGGGGATAAAGCACTGTTTTATGTCACGGGCGCTACATTGAATCCTGAACGTAACGAAGGACTCCAAATTTAACTCCCGAGCGCAGCGAGGGTGTTATAAGTTAATTCCCGACCAAAGGGAGGGAATTAAGATTGAGTCCTGAGTGCAGTGAGGGATTCAAGCGCCCAAGAAAAAAACTGCTTTATCCCGGTGGTGTATACTCTACTTTATACTTCTACCATAACAGTAAAACAAACTGTAACGGTTAGATATTTATTGCAAATCATAGTAAGTAGGATACATAGGTCTAGTAAATAATAAAAAGAAAAGATGCAGGTATACATACTCCTTGGTTTAAAAACTTTTATGTCAAATGGTATTATGTCAAATGGTACGGTCGTTTGGTCGACCAGTCTGGAGCCTAGACTCTGTTGTGCATATTTACAGTATGGGGTTGGTCAACTAGTTGGGCGATCGATCGACTAGATTACGGCCCTAGGGCATGAAGACTGACTTTAGACCTGCAAAAGTATGATTAAAACAGTAGTAAAGGTATGGTAGAAGTATAAAGTAATTTTCTTTATTATGACACTTGCAGTGCCCTCTCAATGAAAGCTAAAAACTTCTTAAAGTTGTCTGAACGTAGCAGCAAAATATTTCACAAAATACTCATAAACAAGTAGAAATTCCAATTAGCAATATATTTTTGGAGATAATAGGGATTGCGCATAATTACGTGGTCTCCCTCGAGTAAATTCGAGGCGACGCCTTTTTTACCGTGAGCGGGATTTACCTTCATCATGGGGGATTAATTTGTGAAATTATTTGAAAATATTTATAATGTCCCTTTTACGTGCGGTCTGCGGCCAAATGTATGAGGGTATGGTATTTTCCACGCTACATCCATGCTTTCACATTTATACTTTTTAATCACTACCCATATTATTAATGCGAAAGTAGGAATGTTTATAATATGCTGGTTTGTTCGACAATCACGCCGGAACAGAGTAATGAATGGTTCGACGTGGATTTTTTCATGAATATAGAGTAAACTAGATGAATCGCGCGACTTCGTCCGCGTGAATTTAGTTTTTTGTAAATTTCCTGAGGCAACTGATTTACTGGAATAAAAATATAGCCTATGACCGTCTCTAGCATGCATAGTGCATGTACCTCTGTGAAAATTTCACCAAGGTCAGTTCATCGGGGGAAAAGTATTAGACAGGTACATCGTCGCATTTAATCTATTAATAATGACGTAATTACAAATTTGTAGATCTTTTGACCAAGTAAGTAATCATTTTTTTATCTAAACTCGTAGGTTTGGTTTATCTACTCGTTACATGCAAATAAAAAAATAAAAACAGCTCAGCGGTTTTGTACTGTACTTTTCCAAATCCACATAATCCACGTGCTCGCGTTTCGCTTCGGGACTAGTTAATTATTTTGTAATGTATTTGGCAGAAATTCCAGTGCGTTGTCTGGTTTCCCCCGACGCGAAATAACTAGTGGTTCGCCCCGAACTGAGACCTCGCGGTATCCATAAACTTACAGAGCGCCATCTATGTGAAGTTCTGTTAAAAATAGTGAAGCTCATTAAAAATTAAATAATTTCGTTTCCTTAGAATATTTATCTAATTTTAGTATTTGTTGTTCAAGTACAGGATATAATTCAAATAAGTGATCAAGTTTCAGGCTCAGCCTTTTCTTTTTAAGCACAAACGAATAAGTTTGTACAGAGCGCCATCTATTGACAACATTGTGAAGTTTGTTCAAAATACGTAAGCTCATTAAAAATTAAATAACTTCGTTTCCTTATAATATTTATCTAATTTTAGTATTTGTTGTTCAAGTACAGGATATAATTCAAATAATTAATCAAGTTTCAGGCTCAGCCTTTCAGAAAATTGGGAGTTCTGAGGTCATCTTTGGACGTCAGAAAATCACCACTTTGAAAGCCCCCCTTCTATGAGAGCCCCCCTGAAATAAAGATTTTTATAACTTTTTAAGCCATATTCGGCGGGAGGCCATCGGTTTACACAGTATATTTAAATTTGAAGTAATTACGTTCAGTAATTCAGAAGTTATAAGGCTCTGACAGACGGACGGACGGACAAGTGCCAATTCACCCAAGTAGACTCAGAGACCTTCGCTTCGCTCGGTCAAAAACTCCAAGTAGGTACCTAAGTATACTAATAATTATTATTACCAATGGAAACTTCTGGAAAAAAAGTAATAGGTGCATCTATGCCTACTACATCTATACTAGAAACGAATAGTCTTAGAAAATAATAACTTTCCTAGATCACTTTTTATTGTCAAATACTATTGTACAATAGTCAATACTAATGTAAATACATTATTACGTATTTTGTTTCAAGAGGTCATGTTGTAATGTAATTTATTCCTATAAATAAATGATGCCCGAGACTTCAACAACGTGGATTTAGGTTTAAAAATCCCTGCAGAGTTATTTGATTTTCCTAGATAAATACTGTAGCCTATAATCACCCTCAGGTCCTCAACTATATCCATACAAAATACATGTAGACCCGTTGTTCTGGCGGTCAAAAGTGCAGATTACAAAAGTGTGAAGATGTGGATTGTAACAAACTTACGCGAGACAATAATGCGGTCACGATGGAGCAATATAACGTCATTAGAGGGGCATTTCATCCATACGAGCTGATGTTGTAAAGGCGTTTACGATACGTGAATTTATTTTAGCGTCAAGTAAGGTAAGTAGGAGCTTTAATAATTGTACTAGTATGCATTCTGTGCTTTAATGCAGGGTTACTTCAATGAAACAATCATGTATTTTACTAATTTTACTGACGACCTCCCTGGCATAGAGGTAAGCGATCTAGGTGGCTGTTCTGTATATGTATACCAACTGATTAAGTATAAAGGTGATTTAGCCTGCACAACATTCTACTTTATTAATGTTAGCAATAAGTTTCCCTAACTATTGTATAACTTTTATGTTATTACAACAAAGACATTTAAAAATCAATCATTCAGTTTACAAATAGTAGGTAAGTTATTTGCCGGGATCGTTTCGGTGCATGGGAAATTCGGGAATTTATGCGAGACACGCTGAAATTGAAACGTTGTGCTCTACTAACACGACATTCAACGGCGAAAACACACTATGGACAAAAATAATGTCTTTTATATAGAGCTACGAAACTACCGTTTATACCGCAATTTCCCTACGACGCGACGCGAATTTTTCATGCGGACGTTTTTTCCGGTCCTGTGCGTAGTGTGTGATTCCTCTAACGCAGGGATTCCTAAACTATTTTGGGCAAGAGACCCCTTTTCCAAAATGAATTAATACCTCAGACTTACTTTAAAAATCCTATCCCTAGTATTTTCCTATTGATACAAAATACTTACCAATTTAAAAGCTTGACATCATTTTCTCATCAAAATAAATAGACATAAAATCAGTAAATATCAAATGTAATTAATAATTATTGATACAAATTACCTAAAAATACTAAAAATATAGGGGTCAATGTTTAGACCTCGTCGACCCCAAGTCGACCTCGTCGAAAATCAGTTTTCGTTTTTGTCGACCCCTGGGAAACCGACCACTTTGGGAATCCCTGCTCTAACACAATGACGTCGACAGTCGAAACGCTGAGGGCACAAGATTCGCTCGAGTGCTCTCCGTACAAAGGCTAGGATGAGAGGAATGAGGATGGATCTTAGTTGCACGTGTGACGTGTCGTGTCTTTGATTTCTTGTCCAACCAGTTTAACTCACCTTTGATTGACGTCACAGAATAATACATTTTATTTATATTTCGACTATAATAATTTGCAAATTAAATTTTATAGAGCGAAGCGGAAAATTATCATAGGTCCATAATTATATGTACATGTTTACTTTGGTATTCAAATTACTGATGCATTAATAATATAATGTTTGGAAATATTGAGAGACTGTTTAAACTTTCATAAATTATAGCTTAGTTGTTAAAAACGATTTACAACGATTAGACAAAACTTTATATAATCTTTTAATATATAATGTTGAACATTTTGAACATTTCTAAGAAGTTCTCAGTGGTTCAGTCGGATAAGAGCCGCAAGCAATATTTTGCAGGTCTGAATCCTACTACTCCTGAAATTTACTTTGTTTTTTTAAGTTTTTTTCTAATTGGATAGCGAAATGAACGTCTTGAATTTTCTTACGCGGTATCCAACGTCAGCACATTGGTTATTTATCATTGCATGTATCATGCTGTAAGAAGTATTTTTTTACATAATTATTAGAAAATAATTTAAACCAATTTTGATCTTAATATGATCACCAATTTTGATCGCTAAAACAACGATCTCTACATAAGATCGTTAAAAGGAATGTAACATAGAGACAAGTAGGTGCAATAGATTTTACTTAGATTTTCAGCATTTCTGTGAACTATTACCTAATATTATAATTATTATTTATAACATACCTATTAATTATCCACTTAATTGAAATGAGGCGGCATTAACCACATTATGATTTCCCACAAAGCAACGACCATTATAATATTATACGAGTAGATACCTACTTCCTTAACGTTGCAAGTCTCAACTTGCAACTTGCAAATGTAATAATGTATAGGCAGGTTTGCATCGTAAAATCGAAGGTTAGCCCGTACTAGTCAAGCAGATGCCTAGTTTTTGCTGTCATAAGAAAATATTATAGTCATCTTCTTTTGCTATTGTTCCTACTAATTTATATATAAATGTATTCCGTGGTACAAGTACCTATCGATATTTTACCGCTTTCTTACAGGAAGTTAAGAACTTAATGTTTGAAGTAAAGAAAATCGATGACGTCACCGTCATGTCAACAGATAAGTTACCCTATATTGTATCTTCGGCCTGAGCTTTACATAAGTTCTATATGAATGCAGAAAAATATTGAAATCAGTAAATAAAAGCCCCTTAAGTTAAGTATTAGGTGTAAGATATCCAAATTCCATGGCTCTACACATATTTACAAAAAAAAAACAATCCGACGAGCAGGCACTCGTCACAGAATTTTAAATAGATAGACAAGAGAGGAGACGGAGGGGAACGACCGGTTAGGTTTCAAACCGACAGCACACACTCAACTGTCCCCATTTTCCGTGCTTACGAGTCGAGACATTGTTTGTATTGCTTTCTTCCAGCAAAAACTGATAACAAGCCCACTGAGAATCGCTCTCTAAAGCGGTTTATCTAAAGTATTTTTTTCTGCTCAACCCTTTTTTAACAGGAAATCCGCCAGTTGCTTTATATTTAAACTTTTTGTTCCTTATGATATCACCATCAGAATAAATTATCGTAGAGCTTGTGCGCGTTGATGTCTTCCCTATAGTGACGCGAGCGCTAACGTTTTTTTTTTTATTTAAGTACGCCAAATACCTATAATCTTTATTAAAAATAACAAATTAGATAAATTGGCTCATCAAGACGTAGTAAATCAACCGAAATTTGATACATAAAATATCAGTAAATTCGTAGAAAGAAAGTTGTCAAACCATACGAAAGCAATCTCACGAGATTGGAATTTTGGTCTGAAACGGCGCGCCCACCTGCTTGCACCACACCTGAGCCAAAAGTATGTCAACACTGACTCTTCGAACTCAGCGATCGATCGTTGAAACTTTCACATTACCTTAAATTAACACTCGGTTGCGCACACTATGTCTAAGCCGTAGCAGGTATAGATGAAAAAAAATTACAAACCTTGTTGCACGCCGCGGGGCGTTCCAAATACGAAATCCGGTTTGCACTATCAGGGGTTGGGGTTAATGCACGGGCACTGTGCTGTACACACTCACACACTAGAGTCACAAAGACTGGCGCATGGTTGCCAGGCCGGTGCGGTCGCGACGGCCGCCAGGTCAGCACTGAGGCTTTCTTCGAGACAACGCGCGCACGCGCAGGTAAGAATGAGACTATCGTAATTACACAGCACACTATCGAAGCCTTAATGTGTGTGTATGCTGAATTTTACAAAGGTAAGGTTCAGTACCTGGAAATGTCATATTATTCCGCAAAAAGCTCTACCAGTACTATTATTAATTAATCTGTGGCTCTACATAGAACTTACACGATGACGTAGAATTTTGCGCTGCCTGGAAGAAAAAGTAAGAAAAATGTCTTTACTACAAACAAATAGGTAACTAGTTAAATTAAATTACAATTGAATAGATCAAGACAGTAAATTATTAGTTCTCTCTCCCTCTGCGTCGTATTCCTCATTACTGAGGGTCGTGACCCCTTTCCATTAATCAAATAATGGTAGGAGTTTTCTTGGTGTAAATAAATAAAGGTGTAAATGCGGCCTTCGAGTTTTCAACAGAAGAGGACACCAGCTGTTGTTCAAGAATTTTATTTTTCTAAAAACTGCGAGCTTGGCTTGTAGAGAATATTACATTGCATTGCAAGAATAGATAGAACCTCTGCTCTGACGAATGACATGGAGGATGGATCGTCGTATCCTTTATTGCGAGCGTCGTGACCCTGTCCCATTATTCACACACAGTAAGTATAGTTTTTCAAAACGAAGATAACAAAAAGGCTAAATTCGGGTCTTCGTAGTCGGTCACTTCATCATCCGACTGAGCCTGCGGAGCCTAGCGGAGTCGCAAGTCGCAACTAGGCCACGCAACCCTCTACGAGCTACAAATGGCAAATACCTACCACATGTACAAGGTAAGCTTAGAAATACTAATGACTCTCTATATAATACTCAAATATTTTCTAAAACTTAAAATAAAACTTTGTACAACTCTAGACACTCATCAGCTCTATGTTTTTAGCAAGTAATAGTCGATCGATATTAGGGTCGCGCGACCGCGATTCGCGAAAACTACTGCCGTTTTAAAGCAGCCAATTTAAATATTTTAGTTTTAGTTTGAAATAGAAAGTAATTATAATTATTATTTATCAGAGATTCAAAAGTCAAAGAATTTTTACATCGATAATAATCTTAGTATAGGTACCTACTAGGGTTGCCAACTTTTTTTTTTCAGCCTCAAGGGACAAACGGTTAAGAATCTTAAAAAATACGGGATTTATAATTTTTACCCGGGACAGAAAAAAAAGCATTGCATGTTCAGTTAGGTATTTTATTTAGACTTAAAACTATACTTTGTTACAGACTGAACTGATCAGGGGGTCTACTCTCTTTCTCTAAAACGAAACTTCGCAAACAAACGAACGAAATTTCGTTAACTCCTCTCCTACATAATATTATCTCTATGCTCCTCTCTATTTCGTTTTCGTACACGCAGACGAAGTACGGATCCATAGAAAATTTTCGTGACCGATTGGATTGAACGATTTTGTGTGGGTCTAATAACCGACTAATTACGTTCGTTTGCGAAGTTTCGTTTGAGAGAAAGAGAGTAGACCCCCTGAACTGAACGCGCGAGACACGCGCGAGCGCGGGTTGTCAGCGTAGTTTTTGTCAGTGCGTAGTGTTAGGTACGCACTTCTCTGGTTAACTGGTCTGTGCGCACTACGCACTACCTACTGTATACTTAATTACCACTAGTGGTTCGCCCCGAACTGAGACCTCGCGGTATCCATAAACTTACAGAGCGCCATCTTTGTGAAGTTCTGTTAAAAATAGTGAAGCTTATTAAAAATTAAATAATTTCGTTTCCTTAGAATATTTATCTAATTTTAGTATTTGTTGTTCAAGTACAGGATATAATTCAAATAAGTGATCAAGTTTCAGGCTCAGCCTTTTCTTTTTAAGCACCAACGAATAAACTTGTACAGAGCGCCATCTATTGACATAATTGTGAAGTTTGTTAAAAATAATGAAGCTCATTAAAAATTAAATAATTTCGTTTCCTTATAATATTTATCTAATTTTAGTATTTGTTGTTCAAGTACAGGATATAATTCAAATAATTAATCAAGTTTCAGGCTCAGCCTTTCAGAAAATTGGGAGTTCTGAGGTCATCTTTGGACGTCAGAAAATCTCCACTTTGAAAGCCTCCCATTTCGTCAATTTTAGGGGAAAAATTAAAAAAAAAATATTTTTGGACTCTGTTCCTCATTATCTTTAAAATGATTTACCGCAACCCTATGTAACGCTATAAAAAATATTTTACTCCGCATTCGCTTCTATGAGAGCCCTCCTGAAATAAAGATTTTTATAACTTTTTAAGCTATATTCGGCGGGAGGCCATTGGTTTACATATTATATTTAAATTTGAAGTAATTACATTCAGTAATTCAGGAGTTATAAGGCTCTGACAGACGGACAGACGGACGGACGGACGGACGGACGGACGGACAAGTGCCAATTCACTCAAGTAGACTCAGAGACCTTCGCTTCGCTCGGTCAAAAATACGGGACATGAGCTGTCCCGCCGGGATATTGAAATTTATGCATGAAATACGTGATGTCCCGTGAAATACGGGACGGTTGGCAACACTAGTACCTACCACCACCACAACAGCCCATTAACGTCCCACTGCTGGGCACATGCCTCCACTCTCATAGGAGAGAGGGAATTAGAGCTTAGACCCACCACGCTGCTCCAATGCGGGTTGGCGGGCTTTGACAACTATTATCATGGTACCTAGTACCTACATACCTACATGCAAGGTATATGTAATAGGTAAGGTAAGGTATAGGTACCTACATGCAAGTTATATGTAACAGGTTAGATATGCTAGAAATGTATTTATAACTAAGTTATATACCTACCTACCATGCGGAACCCTAACGCTTTACCAATCGCCGCGCCGTCACGGTGGTCACGGGCTTCTTACTAACTGTTATCCGTGCCCACTACTACATAGTAACAGAGACGCGCCTAAAGATAACACTACACATACAAAACAGGTGGAGCTTCCAAAACATTCTTCTAAGTGAAATAAGCTCTACGTTGCCTACATCTTATACAATGAAATGAGTAACCCATAAACCTACCTATTTTTTACTTTTGTCTGGCTGTCTGTTTGCCAATCTAATTTATTAAACAGCTAAATCAATTTGGATAGAAGTTTCGAAAGTAGGCTATTAAGTTTTTATCCGGGGAAACACATTAGTTTCCTCCTTCCGAAGTACGATGTACTATTAATGAAACTATTAAAGATTAATCCACTTTATTATAATTAATACAATCCGGTACAATACAATCAACATCTTTTACGTAAATGAATATTATGTTTATGGTAGCTATGTCGTTACCACACTAACTAAAGTACTTCTACTCCAACATACGAGATTTTTGAAACACTTAAATCCACGGGAATGAAATCATAAATCTATTAAACGAAATATTTTCATTAATATTAATTATGTCTATGGATCTGAGTGCTTTAAAGTGCTAAGCTAAGGGATTAATGGAAAGGAGTACTGACTCACGATTCGGATAAATGAGAATACGGAATGGAAAAAGAAACCAATGTTTCCAAACTATGTAGTAGCTTCGGCTTCACCCGAATGGGTTTAAGCTTACCTACCTTACATCCTACAACATTTACCTATTGTATTATACATTTAAATGTACTTTTTATTCCTATTATACTGATCGCTATTGATTTGCTCTTACACGATGAGTAGTTCCATCCGCGATCTTTGACTTGGTCATCAGACAAAATTCACATATGACCAACCTGACAGTATAAACTCTGTAAAATCGATCAAATCTTTCATTTAACTATCTCGGAGATCTTTATTATTTTTCGGAATAAAAATATCCCATACTTTAATTCGAAAGTTTAAACAAGAAAAGTGCCAAGTAGCCTTCAAAACCTAATTTTATCATGAATGATGGATGAAGACAAAAAGATAGGTAGGTACCTAAAATAAAAAAATGTTTTCGGCTCTGTATCGACTATCGACAAAAAGCTTCCCCAAATTAAAATGATTTACAGATAACGTTACTATCGCCCAATTAAAGTTTTATCATAGAGTTTTTTTTATAAATTGTATAGACAGATAGGTACTTAGATTGTTGACGTAAGAAATGTAACGCTACACAAGCAATGCCCGATAAATGAATGGCATTCGAACAATTACACAAGTTTGGTCTCTCGACGTGTATGCGGCACTTTCTCCCAAGGCTTCTGACGTCAATGTGTGGGTCACCGCCGAAGTTTCATTTAGGAAACACGGAGAAAGAGTTCCGACTATTTGTCTTGGCTTAGCGGGGACTTTACTTAGAAAACAGTTGTTTGTGAAGAGCTTATCTGCATGCCTACAATAAACATAAAAGACTTGACAAAATTATACTTACTAAAGCTGGGTTAACTAAGGCAAATCATCTCTACTTATTACTTTTAGAGATTATAATAATTTAAGTAATCTATACTTTTGAACTAAACCCATTACCAGTTCTTTTATATCATATCCATACAACAACAAGCAGCGCTTAGTGTAGTTGATAGCAAAACATTAATTTGTGACCTGTAAGATGTATTAAGTCGATAAACAGGTATATCTATGTAAGGTACAGCTAAGCTGAATAAATATTTTCATTTTCATTTTCAACATAATTAAGTCACTCTTCTGAGATATTTCATAATTCAACGACCCAATTTAAAAATCTACCTCTACATGAAAAGCTTTTGTTTTAAGTTTTTGAATATTATAATAAATTTTGACAGGTAAATACATAGATATTTTGCAACCTGGGGAAGGCCATATACTACTTCTTATCCCGGAAAATAAAAGAGTTCCCACGGGATTTTGCACAAATCTAAACACATGCGGACGTAGTCATGGGTATCATCTAGCATTCCTATATTCAGCTCTTAGTACATACCTCTAGCGATGATTCAATTGATGACTTTTGCGGTAGTCGTGCGTTGCTTCTCATCAGAATATTTGAAAAACAAAAGTTGTTCAATAGAGTAAAGTAAGGTCATCGTAGTCTAATGAAAGACTAGTTTCCACTAGCGTAATCGTAGCGTGGTATCTAAAAAACCTTTACTAGGGGATAGGCGTCTACGATAAATAAAGAACACTCGCTTGCATGAAACACGGTTATTTATATAGCTGTATAGGTTGAACGTTTCTATTATGTCAGTTTATTCATATTATTAAAGGTAATTTGCATAAAATATTGCATACAATGTATAGAACTAAAATGAAAAAAATGCTTCACAATCTGCGACACGTTTGTGTCGAAATTGAAGTTTCTTCTTAATGAAAATGTTTTAAAATGAAATATTTCATAAAGCAATTTTGAATGAAGTGCTGCGAGGTCTAGGATAAGAGCTCAGACCGGGTATTCTTATGTTTATGGATAAGAGATCATTGAGTCGAGGTAATGAGCTAGTATGTATAGTGTTACTATACATACTAGCTAGATGATGCCCGCGACTTCGTCCGCGTGGATTAAGGTTTTTGTTCCCGCAGGAACTCCTTAACTTTCCGGGATAAAAAGTAGCCTATGTGTTATTTCTCTGAGCCAAATTTCATCCAGATCCGTTCAGCCGTTCTGGCGTGATTGAGTAACAAACATCCATCCAAAGATAGAAGTATAGATTTTTCTGCTTCTTTAATCTTTATACCAACTTTATGCCAACTTTTGTTTCCAGATGCAGTAAACATTTATTTAATTGCATAATATAATATTCTATTAATATTAATTCTATTAAAATATTATTTTGAAATTACGCAGAAACAATTTTGATAATCACCTGTTCAAGGTTTCAAGTGATTAATGTGCAACATTATAGTTTAGTTAATCGCAATTCCTAATCGTCATTTCGCAATAATTATTAGGTACGGCAAAAGTAGGTAAAATATTAAAGTTTAAAAAAAATAAGTACTTTAGTTCAGGAAAGATATTATAATTTTAAGTTTACATGAGTAGACATTTCTTTTCATTGTATGAGATTAAAAAGATTAAAATTCCATTAATAGAAAATTATACATTTTACACACAATGAAATTTATTTAATGAATATTCTCCACGTTTAAACGTTAAAAATTTGTTCAAGCTGTATGTTGCGCCGAATAGGTTTATCAAGTCCTATAGTCCTCCCTGTCTCAACGAAAAGGAAATCGACTGCTGTTTAGATCTCCAAGGGATACAAAACGGCTTGCTGTTTCTTGACTTTAATAATAGTAGATTAGTAGCCAAGGGCTGTAAGGCATCAATTGCAGCCCGAGATATTTAGGCGCACGAGCACAGCGAGGTCGCCTATAGTTCGAGGGTGCAATTGATGCTTACACCCGAGCTAACTACTCTGCTTTACATCTCGATTGTGAGGTCAGTAGGTCCTTATTACCCCCAAATGGAGCTTGAAGGTGACCAATAAGCGCTCCAGGGTAATAATGTAGCTAGAAAAGCCCTAGGGCGGTAAGTAATTTAAAAAAAAACTCTTCACTCTTTCAAAAAGTTCGCGTACATCTAACCATCATATTTTTTTTAATTACTTACCGCCCGAGGGCTTTTCTAGCTACATTATTACCCTGGAGCGCTAATTGGTCACCTACAAGCTCCATTTGGGGGTAATAAGGACCTACTTACCGAATATGAGAGATGTAAAATTAATAATTTACTATATCCTCTTTAGATAAAATGTACCTAACAAGAGTACCATAAAGTTGTGTTATATATATTGAACTCCACCATCGGTAGTGTTACCTTTGGGGGCTATGCAAATTATAGAAGCGCGTTTATCGGAAACGGTTTCAATATTATGGAAGGTTGTCGTCAAAATTTTCGGACTCTTGCATTATTCATTTTACCCATTAAGCCAATGGAAATTCATATAACTTACGCACCTTATCGGTTTTTTATTGGGAATTCAAATATTGTTTAATTTGAATTCTATCCTATCTAATATTTTTATCTTATCATCACCATCGTCACAAATTTCTTTGATTGCACGATTCTTTGAGAAGGATTTGGTCATGGTCCACCAAGACATTTAAGACCCCCTCATGATCATGAATAACTTATGAATTTACCTACTTACTAGGAATTGACATAAATAAAGCTCTGAGGATTAGCAGGCTGAAGTGGCAGTGGGCGGGTTATATCTGTCGCAGAACCGATGCAATGGCCGTTGGGGCAGACGTGTTCTGGAGTGGATACCGCGTACCGGCAAGCGCAGTGTAGGACGACCTCCAGCTCGCTGGTCCGATGACCTAATAAAGGTGGCGGGAAGCGGGTGGATGAGGAAGGCAGAGGACCGTGGTTGTGGCGCGCTCTCCAAAAGGGCTATGTCCAGCAGTGGATGCATTCAAGCTGATGGATGGATTGATGGATGGAATAGTTCTGTGTCTGAATTGATGCAGCCAGCAAAGCATAATATACATTTTATCGGAAATGAGCAAATTTTTTTTAATACAGTTGCAAGATTCGACCTAAACAAACCCTTGCAAGCTAAATAAAAGCTTGTAAAAAGCAATCACCTTAAGACACATAAATATCACAATACAAACAGTACCTGTGTAAGCCAGAGCACGGCATTATAATGTCAACTAAGCAATGCATCATCACATGTGAAACAACAAAGCCATGAAAAACAACGATATCCACAGCCGCGAATGCCGATACACAGATGATTCTTCCAACAAAGTTTGACGCAACGTTAAGCTTTTAGCATGAAAATACACGCTCAAATATTTCCTAAACAGGTTACCGCAAGTAAATATTAAGATAAATTAAGCTTGTACACGAAGAAACAGTTTGAGAGACTTTATTATTGCGATGTGCTTAAAAGTTTAATTCATTGAAGAAAAGTTTCTAAGTAAATATCATTGTAAATATATTGTCCTCCCGACTGAATTTTCAGTCACCGTGCGAGGCCCATTGGCCTCATTGTATTTGACCCCAGGAAGAATTTGAATAGTAAATAATTTCTTAAAATTTCTTGCCTAATGCCTTCGTCTGAATATTATTTTCGTTTTATGAGTTGTATTTTTTTTAATACAATTAAACTGTTAAAAAATTACTTTGGAAGTTTTTGTGAAAGGAGAAACAGAACCCTTATAAGTACTTTATTTTATTTTTGTCTGTTTGTGTACGCATAACACTGAAACTAGGTACTGAAAAGATTTGTGTGCAAATTGGTATGTTTACTTATAGCTAATGATACACTCGATCATTTAGCCTGAAAAGCTGTAAGATTTCTTTGGCATACTCGATGAAAACTTTTGACGATGTTACTCCAGTACATATTTTATTATATTTATATGTTGTCGTGTATATTCAGTGTACAATAAAGTATAACTTCTTCACGATCTTAGGACATAAGACAAAACTATATGAGACTGAGAGTATAACCACATATATGTAATAATTTAATTTATGTAGTTCTTATAGTCATTTAATCCTTGTAAACCAAAAAATGAAAATGAAAATGAAAATGATTTGAAAATGAAAATGATTTATTTCATGTAGGACACTAGTGTCACTTATGATAAGTCGTAAGAATCTACCACCGTTATCCACTACGTCATTCTCACCTTACTCTAGTCTAAAGATTAATTACTTAAGACCCTTGATACTAAATCTGTTTATAAACGCCAAGGTAAACCCTTTAGCTCCATATTTCCTCTATTTGAATAAAACCCGGCCCAACCAATTAAGGGATGACTTCCTTGACAATATTATAATCAAGAGGGTCTCAAGGGGAGAGGTATAATCAAAAGAGGTTTTACTACCTTTGAAACAAGCACCCTCGACTAGAGACTTCGGGAAAGCTTGACTGAAAAACTCCTTGTTGAAGCACAGATGTATATGCTATAGAAAATATTATAATTTTATAAATTACTAGCAGATGCCCGCGACTTCGTCCGCGTGTAATAAGTTTTTTAAATTCCCACGGGAACTCCCTAATTTTTCGGGTTAATATAATATAGCATAAGACACTCACAAATAATGTGGCTTTCTATTGGTACCAGAACTTTCAAAATCGGTTCAGTAGATCCAGAGATTACCCCCTACAACGTCACAAACTCACAAACTTTACCTCTTTATAAGATTACAATTATTTTGCTATAATCCGCCAACTGAAAAAATCTGTATGGTCAAACATGCAGTTACAAGCGAAGCACCGCTTACCTTCCCAACCAAGCAAGAAAGCCAAGTTCCCAAGCAAGCAATGCCACCACCACACAAGACTTGTATCCTACAAACTCTCAACGCACGTTTCGCCCCGACACCGGAGCATTTGTAACTGCATGTTTGACCATACAGATTTTTTCTGATGGCGGATTATAGCAAAATAATTGTAATCTTTTCTTGCTAAATCATGAACTTCCGCAAAGTAACGCCTGATTCTATCCAATATTAGTATAGATTAGTTATCCTACTCCATCTGGTAGAAATTGCTATTATAGAATTATATTGTTATAATTTTTATTTTATTTTTATTATTATTTATAGAATTAGAATGCTGCTGGATTTAAATAGATCCCTATTGAATTTCAAAAACCTTCCTCAATACACAAGGAATATTTTCTTTAAATTTCAAATCTCTCTAGCAGTCACCACAGAAACGGTCCACCCGGTTCTATAAATTGTACGTTGTTTGTAACGTATTATATTAGGTAATTCAATTAGCATAATATCATTTTGATCTTGAAATTTTACACTATTTGGTTACGAGGAACTATCGTTTTACTCTTGCAGGTAGAACCTCACAATCATACTACAAAAAGTCCGGAAACTACAGTGTTTTAATTGTTATAAAATAGTTCCCACCAAATTAGAATTCTGCAGTTTCGTAAAGCCATTAGCGTTCTATTCAAAAGAAAACCGAGACAAAGGATTAAAAAAGTAACCTAATAATGCTTCCCTGGAAAAGCGAAGCGAAAATATTTCTTCCGATAATAATAGATTTCGCTGAACCGTACCTTCAAATTTGCAGGGAATTTGTGCGTTACGTTCTATATTGGCTCGATACGTATTTCTTTGTATTTGGCAATCAACAAGCTTTCCGCTTTTCTGGTGCCTCATTTCTGGTGGGTACATTTTTGTAGGTACCTGTGAAAGCAATTTATTCGATTTTAGTTGGAGTCGGATGTTCAGTTTTGGCGGCTATAATATTATGTGGTACTTACTTTATTTTTGACTAGCTGATGCCCGCGACTTCGTCCGCGTTCGATTCCCGCGGGAACTCATTAATTTTCCGGGATAAAAAGTAGCCTATGTATGTATGTATGTATGTATATTCTTTATAGCTGATGCCCGCGACTTCGTCCGCGTGGAATAAGTTTTTCAGTTAATTTTCCAGGATAAAAAGTAGCATAAATTACTATCCCACGGTATAATCCCCCTATAATGGTGAAACACGTACTTCTTCATATTTTAACGAAAGCCCAAATGCTGTTTCATGGCTATAACTTGAGAAATTAAGTATTTTTATACAAACTCTCAACCCCTATTTCACCCCTTCGGGGGTGGAATTTTGAAAAACTGTGAAACACATATGTTTTCATTTTCAACCCGCAGCTCATATATCAAGTTTCATGGCTATAACTTGAGAAATTAAGGACTTTCATACAAACTCTCAACCCCTATTTCACCCCTTCGGGGGTGGAATTTTGAGAAACTGTGAAACACATATGTTTTCATTTTCAACCTGCAGCTCATATATTAAGTTTCATAGCTATAACTTGAGAAATTAAGGATTTTCATACAAACTCTCAACCCATAATTCACCCCTTCGGAGGTGGAATTTTGAAAGACTGTGAAACACGTCATATGTTTTCATTTTCAACCCGCAGCTCATATATCAAGTTTCATGGCTATAACTTGAGAAATTAAGGACTTTCATACAAACTTTCAACCCCTATTTCACCCCTTCGGGGGTAGAATTTCGGGATAAAAAGTATCCTATGTCCTACCTCGTAGTATGGGCTCAAATCGTGCCAAGTTTCGTTTGAATTCATTCAGTAGTTTCGGCGGCCAAGATACAGACAGACAGACAGACAGACAAAAATGAAAAAAATTACAGATTTGGCTTCAGTATCGAATAATGAGTGCCCTCCCAAAAAAATTTTCAAAATATCTTCAATGTACAGAATTGGGCCCGAAATTAGCGGTAGCGGAGCGACGGCGGTAGCGGGGCGATGCGATTAGTCGCAGAGCTGGCGACGAATTTCGGGAAGAATTTGAAAGAGGTCTGATAATACTTTATAACCGACAAAAACGTTTGGGGTTTATTTTTTCGAATTCTATAAGTATAAAATTCAAAGATAAAATCAAGTTGCTAAAAAAATGTTTTTTCGGTTTTTTTTTCCAAATGTTATATGCTGCGCAGTAGCGAAATAACCGCAAACGCTCTACCAGACTGGCAGAACTGCAGGATTCGCCAATGAACGAAATCATATTTTTACACAATTTCAGCTTGCCTGAAGGACCTTGCCGAAATTCGTTGCCAACTCTCGGACCCCATCGCCCCGCTGACGCCGTCGCTCGGCCGTCGCTAGTTTCGTGTCTGACGCCTAATAGTTTTACCCGCTACCAAACATGCAGGTAAACAGAAGATTTTCAAAAACTTCAAGTCATGTGCTGATATTAATTGGTTTATATTATTATGAATAATAAATTCTAGACAATTTGAGTTCTAGACAATTCTAAACTAGATTCTAGACTAGACAAAGCCTGGTTGAAATGGCGTTCCCTGTTGCAAATAATGGTGTTATTTGCGATAATAAAATGCCCATAAGAACCAAGGGCAAAATATATAAAACGGCGGTAAGACCTGCAATGTCATGCGGAGCGGAGTGCTGGACACCTTGAAGAATCACGAACAACGACTGCACACCACCGAAATGAAAATGTTACGCTGGGCAGGCGGTGTGACTCGTTTAGACAAGATTCGCAACGAATACATTTTTGCATTTTGAATATCCACCACCACCACCACCACTACAGCCCATTATCGTCCCACTGCTGGGCACAGGCCTCCACTCTCATAGGAGAGAGGGAATTAGAGCTCAGACCCACCACGCTGCTCCAATGCGGGTTGGGTTTTGAATATCAGCATTGACTATTCATTTTATAGTAAGTAGCTGTGAAAATTGGTGGTCGGTTGCGTCAGTCTGTTGCTCTTAGTTACAATTTAATTGTGCTTCGCCTCGGCTGGAGCTTCCTGGGAATAATTGAATTTAGATTCATATTCATATAATATGTAGTTTAATTCTGAACAATGATGAACAATAATATTGACATGTTACAATTAGAGTGACAGGTATATACTATTTTTGTTAGTAGGATTTGATTTCAATTTATTTAGATTTTAGCATTTTAATGTATTGCATAGTTTTAATTTGATATTTTTGCAATTGACATAGTTCAAAAGCATGAATATATTAATTACTAGCTGATGCCCGCGACTTCGTCCGCGTGGACTAAGTTTTTTCGATTCCCGCGGGAACTCATTAATTTTCCGGGATAAAAAGTAGCCTATGTATGTATGTATATTCTTTATAGCTGATGCCCGCGACTTCGTCCGCGTGGAATAAGCTTTTCAGTTAATTTTCCAGGATAAAAAGTAGCCTATATTACTATCCCACGGTATAATCCCCCTATAATGGTGAAACACGTACTTCTTCATATTTTAACGAAAGCCCAAATGCTGTTTCATGGCTATAACTTGAGAAATTAAGGATTTTCATACAAACTCTCAACGCCTATTTCAACCCTTCGGGGGTGGAATTTTGAAAAACTGTGAAACACGTATGTTTTCATTTTCAACCCGCAGCTCATACCTATATCAAGTTTCATGGCTATAACTTGAGAAATTAAGGATTTTCATACAAACTCTCAACCCCTATTTCACCCCTTCGGGGGTGGAATTTTGAAAAACTGTGAAACACGTATGTTTTCATTTTCAACCCGCAGCTCATATATCAAGTTTCTTTGCTATAACATGAGAAATTAAGGATTTTCATACAAACTCTCAACCCCAATTTCACCCCTTCGGGGGTGGAATTTTGAAAAACTGTGAAACACATATGTTTTCATTTTCAACCCGCAGCTCATAATTATATCAAGTTTCATGGCTATAACTTGAGAAATTAAGGACTTTCATACAAACTCTCAACCCCTATTTCACCCCTTCGGGGGTGGAATTTTGAAAAACTGTGAAACACATATGTTTTCATTTTCAACCCGCAGCTCATATATCAAGTTTCATGGCTATAACTTGAGAAATTAAGGATTTTCATACAAACTCTCAACCCCTATTTCACCCCTTCGGGGGTGGAATTTTGAAAAACTGTGAAACACATATGTTTTCATTTTCAACCCGCAGCTCATATATCAAGTTTCATGGCTATAACTTAAGAAATTAAGGACTTTCATACAAACTTTCAACCCCTATTTCACCCCTTCGGGGGTAGAATTTCGGGATAAAAAGTATCCTATGTCCTACCTATATTTTGGGCTCCTACCGTAGTATGGGCTCAAATCGTGCCAAGTTTCGTTTGAATTCATTCAGTAGTTTCGGCGTGATGCGCGGCCAAGATACAGACAGACAGACAGACAGACAGACAGACAGACAAAAATGAAAAAAATTACAGATTTGGCTTCAGTATCGAATAATGAGTGCCCTCCAAAAAAATTTTCAAAATATCTTCAATGTACTGAAGTAATGTGGTTTTTTGGTTCGTATAAAATGATAAGATATTGGTGGAGACGTCTTTATTCCAAGGTGTCTTAATATCTACTCTTTACATACTAACAGAAAGAATAACGAAACCTTACATGCTATTGTTATAATATTATTTCCTAATCTAACCTACTTACATTTTCAATGCACCTTTCTTCCAAATCGATGAGTATACAACCCACATCGATTTATTGAGGAGTTGCATCTTTATGTTGAACTGAGTACATATTACAGTACAGAATTGGACCTGTTACAGTTTTATTATATGTATAGATAGATATAGATAACTTAATATTAATAATACGTTTTCAGATTTTATAACGATACATAAAATACCAACGATAAGTACTTACTTATTAATTATTAGCATAATATGGAAATTTTGGGTCAGGGAAATGACCAGCACTAGATAAAAGACCCTTTTACGATAAAACTGACTTTTAATTTACATGGGTCCTGTAGTTTCAATTGAATATAGCTACCTGTAGGTATATTAGTGTGAGCTTTGGAAATATTATTGTCTACAAGTTGATGCCCCGACTTCGTCCGAGTGGATTTCATTTAAGCTTATATCTCTAGGAAACTCATTGATATATTAAGATCTGCCTGGGTCAGTCGCCAGGCTATTTCTGAACCTAACCTAACCTTGTAAAGGTAACAAGCAGACACATAGACTGACTTTTATTTATTATTCTCAGTAAAGATAATACGTATCAAAAGTTTTTTCATTACTAGGAGATGCAGGTTATTGAAATCTGCTTATTATAAGTAGAAATTACCAAGGTAAGGTACCAATTCAGTAGCTGAAGCAAATACACAATGGACTGAAATTTCATCTACGGGTGTACGCGTCTGGGTTCAAACACCATCCGTAGGGAAAGGCGAAAATAATTCATACCAGACATATAAATTTACTAATCTCACAAAAAGAATAGATAGAAGCCGTAGAATTTCCGTTTAAGGATTTGAGATTGCAGAACTTACTATTTATAACTAGTGGGCCCGGTAGACTTTGTCCTGCCCTGAACCTCAAACCCGATCGCAGTGCCACCTACCGGGTCCAATTGTGAATATAAACCATCCCGGGGTCCAAACGCACACAAAAAATATAATACAAACCATCCCGGGGAACAAACGCAGGCGCAGGTGAAATTGCTCAGTTTACAACACCGACGCAATGTCGCCTGCTTATCGGTTTTTTATTGGATATACCATGGGGAGTGTGCTCTGGAACTTCACAACCTTGTTCCTCCTTCTCCGTTCTAATATTACCTATTCTGTGGTTCTACCACAGAACAGCGAGAAACCTTCAGCGTTGGCACCCCTATGTGGTTGACGTCCAATTTGCTCGCACGAAACGCTTAAATTGCTCGACGTTTCTGATACGAACCGCTAGGGTGTGGAACACCCTCCCAGCGCACGTGTTTCCTGCCACTTATAACTTAAGTACCTTCAAGGCAAGAGTGAATAGGCATCTTCTAGGCAAGCGCGTTCCAACCTAGACCTCATCATTGCTTTGCACTAAGCATGATTGTCGTCAAGCGCAAGCCTATCAACAATAAAAAAAAAAAACGCACACAAAAAATATTCCATCAAAATCGGCCCAGCCGAATGTACGTCGGCGCATCACTTCAGAACTGAAGTGATGCGCTTACATACATTCGGCAATTGATTTTTATTTAAAAAATAGATAGATTTTGTAGATGCCGTGTTACTTAGGTACATAATCTAAATGCTTTTAGCACAAAAACGGACCTTTAAAAACTTTTTCGGCATGATCAAAATATATAAATGGTATAATACAATCTAACACCCTTTTTGGGGATCTCCTTTAGATTACTTTTAGGTTGGGTCTGCATACTATTGGATCGTTTAGGGATGAGAGTAATTTCAGGGTTACATGACGGTACCAGACAAAATCATTTAAAATATCATATTATACTGCACCAGGTATATACAGCGGTGAACTCCATTGTCTCACAAGTGGGAGGTCTCGGGTTCAACCCTCGGCATAGGCAAAGGAAATTTATAATTTCTAAAAATTGTTTCTAGTCTGATCTGGTGGGAGGCTTTGGCTGTTTACCATCTATATTCTATACTATATGTACTAATATTATAAATTGCGAAAGTTTGGATGGATGGATGTTTGTTACTCAATCACACCAGAACGGCTGGACGGATCTACATGAGATTTGGCACAGAGATAGATTATAGTCTGGATTATCTTTTTATCCCGGAAAATTAAGGAGTTCCCGCGGAAACCAAAAAACCTCAAACCACGCGGACGATCACGCGCGGGCATCAGCTAGTATTACCGGTAAAGACGGAAGTATCGCTTAGGGATTTAGCGTTCCGGTATGATGCCGTATAGAAACCGATAATTATAAGGGAAAATGGATTTAATATTATAATAGCTGCCATACTCCTACGAGGTTAGTCCGCTACCATCTTAGGCTGCATCAACATCCCGGCGAGTTCTCAGTCAAAGGCTAAATTACAGCAGAAAAAAAAACTTGTTTTCATTTTATTAACTAAACATAAAAGAATGATAGAAAAATGATTACAAATCTGCAAGCTCTACCTGTTAGCCTCTTTTCATGAGTTAATGGACTTTAATAATTTTTCTACAGAGTCACATGACGAAGCAGTTTTTTAAATTTTGTCATCCCAAAGGGACTCTAGATAAGGGTCTGACAACGGCATTCATTGTGTCTGTCTGAAACAGGCCTTAATTTTGACAGCCTTTTATATTAAAAGTAAAGTGATCCATGAAAATAACTTACTTTATTGTGTTGTTTAAACTATACTAATATTATAAATGCGAAAGTTTGGATGGATGGATGTTTGTTATTGGATAGAAACAGGCGAATGAAGGAACTAGAAGTTTAATTCGCTATAATCCACGACAATAGGTAAATCTATGTGGTACAGTTTGGTAGGGACTAGTGGAACAGGCCGTGTGTATCCCGCGACATTCACCACACCACAGAAATCTTCCAAGCTATCCTCAGTTTACCTACTGTCAGGTGTTTTTTTTCAAATTTCATGAAGACCTGTAGACGAGTTCGGAGTTGGAAGGCGGAACTTCTCAACGGGTAACTCAAGTGCGATCAGTGTCAATTTTTAACGATAGTACATAAGGCACACCAGTGCGAAGCCAGGTTGGGTTTTCTAGCTACTAATAATATTAAAAATAGCCTAAGCCTGTGTTCGTGGCACAAAACAAATGTCGAGGTCCTTAATCTCTTTAATGTGTCACAAAAGGACCGCTCGCCGAGCTCACGTTTCGGTGGGATCACTTTATACCACTAACTGCGCCACTACCACTAAATTTACCAGTTAACTAAATAAGTGAGAGGCAGACTTGGTATTAGGTTCTAGGCAGTAGGTTCGGAAAAATCACGAAATATCACAGAAGATTTCCGGGGGTAACCTTACTGTCTGTCTGGACATTTAAATGTTTTCCAAATCCTGATAATAATTTGATTACACATGTATTTTTAAATAACATAACATAACATAACATTCAGAAAATTTATACGCGGTGTTGTATTACAATCTCTCCACATCCAAAAAAGGGGCTAAATATTCCATGTGAGTATTAATGTAACGATCGTAGATTATACGGCAAACTTTCATCAAAGTGCAATGCATGTTACTGACCGTCCTTACGTTCTAAACACATAAAGCTGGTAGGTACTTATCAAACTTATGCCCTTTTAAAGCATATATACGCAGACAATAATTAGAATAATGAGGAGCCACAACATGAAACCACGTAAATCTCTTTAATGTGTCACTAAACTACCACTATTGTGTAGTTCCATGGAAGCCTGTAATACCAGTAAATAATTGGCCATAATGAATAGAGTTCATTGATAAATTATTCTGCTAATGACGTAGTTTTGTCTGGCAAACTAAAAACTACGGACAAACACTAGGAGATTGTCAAAAATGTATCCAGGCAAAAGTGCAAAAGAAAAGTACCTATCACATCATTGACAATAAAATCAACCCAAATAAGGAAAAGTTTCGAAGGTGCCTTAGATATTAAAATCTTTTTTTTTTAATATTTTTTTTTCTTTTTGTACTTAGCCTTATAGGGGAAAGGTGTGGCAACAGATTGGCGTAAAGCAAATTCTTCATGATGGCGGATCTAGCATCGTCGCCAAAAATACCTGTACAGAAGCCTGCGGATTAAAAAGCTACTTATCTATTTTCGGCGGCCATGGGGAATCTGCCATCTTGAAAAAATAGTTACAAGTTGTTGGCAGTCTTCCCATTTATGACTAAGCACAGAAAGGCAATCTTAAAAAAAAAAATTTTTTATTTGGCGCCTTTGAAACTTCTCCAGGCAAAAAAATATTAGCCACCAAAATCAAGAAAAGTAAGAATGGTGATGAATACTATAATTTAATCTCTGTCTAAATAATGAAACACTTTTGTTTTGCACCGGGCCCGTTTTTAGGGTTCCGTACCCAAACGGTGCCAAGAGGACCCTATTCCTCAGCCGCCGCTATCTGCCCGTCCGTCCGTCTGTCTGTCAGTGGGACTCATGAACCGTAACAGCGACAGTTGAAATATTCACTGAGTGTGTATTTCTATGACTGCCTCGTTGGTCTAGTTGTTGGCATGTTCGACTGCGGCCGACTAGGTCCCGGGTCGGGCCATAATTGAGTATTGGGTTTTTCTGACTAGAAGTTCTCAGTACTAGCCCGGAGTTAGGAAGTTGGCGGTGTTTCACCCCCGTGCCTCGGAGAGCACGTTAAGCCGTCGGTCCCGGATATTATCACTAACATGATAATAGTCGTTAAAGCCCACCAACCCGCATTGGAGCAGCGTGGTGGGTCTAAGCTCTAATTCCCTCTCTCCTATGAGAGTGGAGGCCTGTGCCCAGCAGTGGGACGTTAATGGGCTGTAGTAGTAGTAGTAGTAGTAGTAGTGGTGTATTTCTATTGCCGCTGAAATAATAAAAATAAAGTTTAATTAAAATATAAAGGGGGATCCCATACAAGAAACGTGATTTTTAAAGTAAGTAGGTACACATCGGTTCCTCGAATTATTCGACCTCTGTGCTGGTAATAGGGATGATGCATATATCAAAAATAAATTATTTCTAACTGATTATTAAGTAGACAGTCTTCCAAAACAAATAAAATTAACATCGTCGGTTAGTTTTAAGTTTGAAATATAGATTAAAGAAAAAACGTGCGTTGAAATTCGATGATGTCACAACTGTGAATTTCATACAACTTCCATACTAGAAGTGCGTTTTTAAGTTTGATAAAGAGTTGCTGATTTGATTGAGTTGCCATCATCCCTATTAGCCATGTAATAATATTAATTCGCTTTAAAGACCACACAAAACGTTGTGGTCCTAATTAACTAGGTAACTGCGAGTCTGGTCTAATTTCCTGTGTCTATCATGTTTCAACAAACGAATTGTACCTAAAGCTTAAATTTAGTTCATGTTTTACTATTAAGTCATATCCACAAGCTGGTGCTTGTGACTTCGTCTGTGTGGATTTAGGTTTTAAAAAAAAGAAATGTCAGGTTTATTAAGGCTTTAACTATATCCTTATGGAGAAAATCACATTGATCCGTTGTTTAGTTGCTGCGTGATTGGAGGTATTAGAGGTAACGTACCAAAATTAAAAAAGGTGGTTTTTTACCTTTTTAGGGTTCCGTACCCAAAGGGTAAAAACGGGACCCTATTACTAAGACTCCGCTGTCTGTCTGTCTGTCTGTCTGTCTGTCTGTCTGTCTCCAGGCTGTATCTCATAAACCGTGATAGCTAGAAAGCTGAAATTTTCACAAATGATGTATTTCCGTTGCCGCTATAACAACAAATACTAAAAATTAAAAAAATATATATATTAAGGGGGGTCCCCATACAATAAACGTGTTTTTTTCGTATTTTTTTGCTCAATATTAAAAACGGTAACAGGTAGACGGTTCAAATTTTCACAGAATATTAACTTGTATATTACCTTTCAAAATAAATAATTAAATATCAATAAAGTAAATATTAAAGGGGGGCTCCCATACAACAAACGTAATTTTTATTTTTAATACGTCATAAATCGTAAAACTTACTACAGGTTTGTACGGAACCCTCGGTGCGCGAGTCCGACTCGCACTTGGCCGGTTTTTTAATTTTGGTAGGTCAACCAAGAAACGTTTGTGTACATATTATTTGTATTGAATCACATGCCTTTATTTTAGGTATACAGTAGGTATATACCCCCACCGAGTAGTCAAGTAATAATGTTTAATCTAAACTTATCCAAAAACAACTGGTCCTTTACCCCATGAACGAAAACCGCACACGAATGAATGTCCCATCCCATCCCTTTGTAATTTGCTCTGTAATACAATTAGGTTTAATGGTCGATGCCCCCACTAAAATGCTGTAGTAGCTTGTAATGAAAGTGTTAATTGCACGCCTTGATATATTTAAACTGTTTTCTTTTCAAGAATGGCCGATTATGTCGGTTATGTAACGTCGATCTATGTAGTTAGTAAATAGTTAGGAAAAAAACTGTACATCCTTACAAAAATGCGTAATAAACCACTTAAAAATTTATTCAAATAAGTAATATACATACTTCAAATTATAATGTCATACAAACTAATAATATTATGGCTGATTTTACAAAGTAAGTTGAACAAAATGCTATGTGGAAACAAATCCATCTCCTTTCGACATAGTAGGTACTTAGCCTATTTTTTATCACGCTGGAAGAAGCCTCAACTCAACCTTGTGTTAACGAAGACAAACGATCAATAGTGATTTGAGCCAAGGATCTATTGTGATTAATTGAGCATATCTACTAATTTTGATGTTTTGCCACAAGTTTTCGAGCATTTTGTTCAAGTCAATTGAAGTCAATGCTCACTCTATGGTTATATTTATTTATGTAAGATCTATGATCCTTATTATATTGTCTGTGGTATTGTTCTCTTTCTCTTTGCCTCGACTGCCCAAAATGGAAGCCTGTTTAAAATATTAGTGTCTTTATAATTAAAATAAAATCAAGTTTATAGTAGTACATCTTGCTTGTTTCTTTTCGAATCCTCCACATTTAACCAACAGGAGTCAAGATAATGCCTACTCCTACCCCTTTGCTAAATGTATGAAACACAGTTTCATTCTAATGTCATTCTTCCACAGAAAATGACAAGATGAAATTGTGGACTGATAGTACTTAAGTATGTTTTTTGAATGTATAGCTTAAGTTAGCTTTTGCTGAACTTGACTTCTACAAGTTAGAATATGCTCGAAGACCTAAAGTTAAAACTGCTCGGGTTGCGAAGTTTATAAAATATTTAATGACGGCTTTACTTAGGGGTACATTTAATATTTTTAAAATTATTTGGCCATGTTCTTATAACCTGTTTGCGTTGGCTTGCCAACGCGTTATATAACGTTGTCTTCCGGAGCTGAGTATCAAATTTTTCACAATGTTCCAGTACAGTGGGATATAAATATTTTAGCTCCGCGTGATCCAACGTAGGAAAGAGATGATGTAGCGCATGGTTTCCGAAACGCGTGATTGATTTGAAGTGATCTTCCATGTACTCGACCCTTTCGACTATGGTATCCATTTGATGAATGCCCCAATCTAAGGATTCATCCCTGCAAGTAAAGACGTTCATGCATTATAGCCTACGATTTTTCAGTAAAAAATGTTTCTTGACCTATAACGCTTCTGTAAAAGCTGCATCAATTATTCTTACAATTTCAAATGTTGTGATTGGCTGAATTTATTGTATTCTTGCTGCGGCAATAGATTTTGGCCAACTGTCAGTAAAATTGTATTATATTAGCCTATTAGAGATGTTTGCGATCATTACATTGTAGCAATAATTTTATCGTAATAGCCTGTTATATTAAGGTGAATGTTCAAAGCGGGGTAAATATCATAAAGGAAAACTGAAAATACCTGTGGCAATCATCAGAATCTGATCTAGATTTATATATCTAATATTATATTCGTAGATACAGACTGATATAATTAAATTAGTAAATTCGTAGATATTCGGTATAGGATCGAGACCCTTTTAAACAAATAAACTTCATGTATTCATAAGGAACAGAAGTTATCAATTTTTAAATATCTGTCAGTCTGTTTGTCCGGGTAATTTTTTGAACAGGCAGATTTTCATACAGCATGTTTATTAATGTGATAAATGCGAAATTTACCGTGGTACATCTCCCTCAAAAAAGTTAGTGTGCGAGTGATGTCCAGCTGTGATTCCGAACGCAACGAAGAAGAAAGTTGATACCATTATTGTCGTCTGCCATACAACGATTACAATAGATAGAGATACTCCACTCAATGACCACATCCAAAGTGGTAACAGAAAGTGTATCAAAGTGTCCCATGAAATGCTTTTATCATTCAATTTGGTGAAGATATCTGCAAAGCTGTAATAATATAGAAACAAAATAATGTTTATAAAATAAAGCAAATTGGGGACCAAGGAACAAGAACAGACAAATCTTCCAAAATACTCTCAACGTACGTTTCACTCCAACACGGGCATCCTGAGGAGATGTTGACTCAACATTATACAATAATTGTAATAATTGCCACTAATTAAGCCAAAGGCGCCTAAGACGGCATAGAGCCCGCGCGCACGGGTGATTAAAAATTGCCAGCGACAAAAAAATGACGCGTGGGCTCGTCATTAAAACTGAATCTTATCGAACATGCTTTAGTTCGATGCCCAAAAGAAGAACGGTATATATCGTACGCTCACCCTGCGAAGATGTGCTCCTGTGTTTTTAAATCGGTACTCACTTTTTCATCGTAAGAACCAGACCAGGGTATGCAAAGATGATAGGGTAGAAGTATGCTCCTATTTGTACCAACACTGTTTTACCTCGTCTCGGTAAATAGTCCAGAAATGGCAGAAATAAACTCAACTCTACATCACTTGCTGTGTTGGTGTGCATATGGTGTGATATAGCGTGAGTTATCCGAAATTCGCTGAAATATATATAAATACATATCATAATTAGTGTTTAATGCAAAGAAAATTTGACGACAACTAACTACATTTAATTCAGACCAGATTAATTGATCTGGATAATGTACGGCGCGGCGTCTACTAAACGCACAAAGCAAGAAATAAATATACGAAAAACCTTGTATTTCAAATATGCTATTGAAGTAGGGGTTACTTTGCGGAAGTCCATGATAATGAAGGAACTAGAACTTTAATTCGCTATAATACGCCACAGTTAACAAATGTATGTGGTGCGGTGCGGTGTGGTGTGTGTGCAGTGTGTGTGTGTGTGTGTGGTACACTTGCAGATACAGACTGTACCACATAGATTTGTTTATAGAATATGCGATATGCACCGTCAAATTCGATGCGAATTGCTGGCTTCCGTGGCGGTGAATATTGCAAGCTGCCATTGCAAGATATACACACTGTACCACAGAGGTTTGTATTCGCTATAATCCGCCAACAGAGGTTGGCGGATTATAGCGAATTAAACTTCTAGTTCCTTCATTACCTTGTATATCACACATACTACAGTGAGCCAAGAACTTCTCTCCCGACATCCACTCTTGGCTCGACAAGTAGCAAGTGCCCTTTGATTCACGGCTGAAATCTACAATGGTTGGCTCGCTAAACAATGCAACTAGTTCCGCTCTTAGAATCAGGCTTGCGCGCCACGTAGTATAGTACAATAAATATGATTTTTGGTTACAGTAAACTGAAACATTTACGGCTCGCTAATGAGTACCCGGCTTTACGTTTTGTTTAAATTTTACAAATTTTACAATAGACACATTTAGTACCTACACATTGAAAAAAAAAACCACAGAACTTTGACCTCAATGCATAAGCGTCTGCGCCTTGTGATGAATAGGTACAGGCTTCTTAGACGAAATACGTTTAAAATCAGTCACGAGTATTGAGGGATACGACGCAGAGAAGTAACTACATAATATGCGGATAGGCACAAAATTAAAATGACTTACGCATAGGAAAATCCACTAATGTTTAAAATGTACATGCGCCAACTATCCGACCTATGAATATAGTTATGGGCACAAGTACTAAGCCCACTTAGCATGAAGCCAAGAGTAAGTGTCAAGGCCATTCCATAAATTAAATTGTTTGTCCAAAGCCAACAGCAAAGTGGGCTTAGGAGCAACACACACCCAAAGAGAAAGTCTGTGACATTATCACTTTTTTTTCTCCAGTCTTTAGGTAATTCTTTAAGTTTTGTAGCGATTTTTAGTTGTAGAGTTTTATAAAAGCCGTCCTCTTTGAATGTGAACGGCGAATTCCTGACTGTTTTTGTTCTCCTAGTGAAATATTTTGGCAGCAGAACCCTAACTGCGGCGCTATTTATGTGGTGTGTTTCAAAAGCCTCTGTAATATCCGTTCCCTGAAAACAGAAAAATTAGAATCGCACATGATAGTAAAAAAAATTGAGTATGATGAAGGTCCTATATGATCCAATATCATACTAATATTATAAATGCGAAAGTGTGTTTGTTTGTTGGTTTGTCTTTCAATCACGCCGCAACGGAGTCACGAATCGACGTGATTTTTGGCATGGGTATAGTTGAGGACCTGGAGAGTGACATAGGCTACCTACTTATTATCCCGTAAAATTAAGGAGTTCCCGCGGGAATCAAAAAAACTTCAAACACGCGGACGAAGTCGTGGGCATCAGCTAGTAATTTAATAAACTGATAATATAAAATTTAAGCAACTGATAATTTAATTGCTTTGTGTATTATGACCATGATTTAAATAATAAGTGATTATGATAGATAACATTGTAAGAAATTCAGTTTCATTCCTCTGTTAGTATTTCTTAATTATATTTAAAAGTTATCACTGTTAAATAATTGAAAATCAAACCCATTTTATTAATCACCATATTACTACACTGTCGTCTTGATTTAATTTGAGGAATAAGTTATTACTTTGATCAGGTATATTATGCTTCGCAAGCTTCATTCTAGCGATTTGGGGTTTTACTTATTGTAGCAACACTTTCTAGCTACCGGCCTTCACGTTATTTGTAGTAGGGAAAAAAGAATTTACGTATGGTATCACTGTATTGTGTCCACCATTCGGTTGGCATCCCTATCATTACTCATTATTCATTAACATTTTCGTGCTCGAGGCCTTCGGACGCACAAAAAATTTAGTTTTCAAAAATAATTTATTTTAGATATTTTTAATTATTAAATAATATTACGGTATCAAGAAGTTAATAATCATGGGAAAACGGAAAGCAGAGGAAAAGGAAGCGAGAATTAGGAGAAAAATAAGGAAGTTGGAGGAAAAGTTGGCACCCACAAGGAGACGCATAATGCGTCTACCTTCCACTTCAAGTGACGAAAACGACGGTAAGTTTTATACGAGATATTAATACAGGGACAGGATGTGCAATTCCTTTTTTGGTATTCCTTGTCCACAATAAATACCTACTATGATGCGAAACTCCACTAATGGGTTTATTCCTTCATAAAAAGTAGGTACTACGCCGTTAGGCAATACCATGATGCGAGACTCCGATACGGGTTTACTCCTTCATAATTACGACGCCATTTTAGACAATGCTATGATGTGAGACTCCGCTATTGGGTTTCCTTCTTCATAGTTACACGATTAAAGAATAATAATATTATGTTATTATGATGCGAGACTCCACCTTGGGTTTACTCCTTCATATTTACGCTAGATTTTAGCTATTTTATTGTTCAACCACCTAGAAAAAATTAATATTTTATTTTTTCTTTAAAGTGGGTAGGTACCTATACTCACTTTTTTCGTTGTAACAAAGGACGAATAGTAAGACGTTTCGTACGTTTACAGAGATCATTCAGCCGCAGAATGACGTATTATGCGACTCTTTGCCGATGTTTTTCGACACCACTACCGTACACAATGATGACGCCGGGCAACGTCCGGACATCGCGTTATCGTTGATGGACGTTACGCCATCACCTGGGACAGCTATCGAGACGCTACGGCTACCAGTTTCGCAGAACGACGGTGCCGATCCTGCAGTTGCCGAAATAGATGGAAGTGAACTTGAGCTGGATGGGGCAATACTTTCATTGTTAGGTGACGCTCCGGAAAGTAATGCAGAATTAGGACCCCCTATCCATAAGGATATTGCCACTAGATGGCAAGACATTTTAAAAAAGGGACTAAAAGACGATATAAAAAAGGATTTAATAAAATTGTATCCTATACCTAGTAATTTGGAATGTCTTGAACCACCAATTCTAAATCCCGAAGTAAAAGCGGCATTAACAGAGCCTTTAGTAAAGCGGGATTTTGCTATTTTTAAAAGGCAAAAACAAACCGGATTTGCATTGTCCGCTCTAGGCAGATCGGTGGAATCCATAATAAATGACCCAACTAAGAGTTTACAAAATGAAACAAAATCGGTTTTATTAAAACCTCTAAGCGATGCCTGTCGCATTTTATGCGATTTATATCAGCTCGAAACGAAGAGGAGGAGAATACATATAATAAATTCAATAAATAGTACGATGAAAGACATCGTTATGGACACAGTGCCAGGGAAATTTCTTTTTGGTGACAGTATGTCTGAAAAGCTTAAGACGGCCCAGGGCATTAACAGATCGGGACAAATTTTAAAGGTCATACCCAATAGGGCACCTTTCTCTAATAATTATAATAAAAATACTTTGACAGCTGCACCTAGCAATGTTAAGTCTTTAAACCAAAAGACCCCATATCGGAAAACAGCTGCGCGTTCTTATATGGGGAAACAACGACCGCAAGATCGTGCAGCGCCAGCACCGGCGCCAACAAGCAGCCGCCAGCGACACTACCGCCGCAGCCCGCCGCCGGCGCCTCGACGTCAGAGGCAGCAGCGCTATTGAACAGCAACAGCGAGGTACGATATGCAGGGCGATTGTCTTGCTTCTCTCAACAATGGGAAAATATAACTAACGATCCGCTTATATTAGGCTGGATAGACGGTTATGAAATTCCATTTATTTCTACACCTAGTCGTAGTGATAGGCCTTATACTATTTCACGTTCAGACCAGGAATTACTTGAATTTAATAAATGTATACAAAAATTATTAAATATCAACGCCATTTCAGAATGTAATCATGAGGAAGAGGAATTTGTCTCTAGTGTCTTTTTAGTGCCTAAACCTAGTGGAGAGAAGCGGTTTATTATGAATTTAAAATGTTTAAATAAGTTTATCAAAACAGAACATTTTAAGTTAGAAGATTATCGTACTGCAACCAAGATGATGTTTCCAAATTGTTTTATGGCATCTATTGACCTTAAGGATGCTTATTACTTATTACCGATCCATGTATTACATAGAAAATATTTAAAGTTCAAATTTAATGATACTCTTTATGCATATAATTGCTTGCCGTTCGGGCTGGCGACAGCACCTTATGTTTTTACAAAATTATTAAAACCAGTAATGGAGTACTTTAGATCAAACAATATATTAACAGTTATTTATCTAGATGACATAATGATTTTTGGTAGATCATATTTGGAGTGTAATAGAAATATTTTATTTGTTAAAAACGTTCTCGAAAATCTGGGATTTATAATTAATAAATTATGAAAAGAGTTGTTTAACACCTTCAAATGAATGTAAATATTTAGGTTTCATATTTAGCTCTCAAAAGATGATACTAAAATTACCCGAGGTAAAGAGGCTTAAGATTAAAAAATTAATTTTGAAATTCATAGATGCAGAAAGATGTAGTTTACGTAATTTTGCTAGATTTGTTGGTATTTTGATATCAGCGTGCCCTGCTATAGATTACTCTTGGTTATATACCAAGATTTTTGAAAGATTTAAATTTTTATGTCTAACAGAAAATCCTTCATATGATCAAATCGTAAAAATCCCAGATACGTTGCATGAGGATATGCTTTGGTGGTTAAGACACATTATGTCAGATTATGCTAAAGTACGCACTCATAATTATGAGTGTGAAATATTCTCAGATGCTTCTCTTACGGGATGGGGAGCATACTGTAACAAGAATAAAACTTATGGTTTTTGGACCGAAGAGGAAAGATTGCAACATATAAACTTATTAGAACTCAAAGCAGCTTTCTTTGCCTTAAAAGTTTATGCTAAACATCTAACTAATACGGAGATTCTTTTAAGAATTGATAATACTACAGCTATAGCATGTATAAATAAGATGGGTAGTGTACAGTATGCACATCTGGAGAAAATCACTCGTAAAATTTGGCAATGGTGTGAACATAGAAAAATCTTCATATTTGCATCGTATATAAACTCCAAAGACAATGTGGAAGCGGATTCAATGTCTAGAATGAAATTCCAAGAGACAGAATGGGAACTTGTAGACTATGCCTTTCAGGAAATTATTCTGTCACTTAAACAGCCTACCGTTGATTTGTTTGCGTCTAGACATAATAAGAAATGCCCCATTTATGTATCCTGGAAGCCAGATCCTGAAGCTTGGGCAATTGACGCTTTCACATTGTCATGGACTCATCTTAATTTTTATGCTTTTGCTCCTTTCTCCATGGTATTAAGAATGATACGGAAAATTATAGATGATAAAGCGGAAGGTGTTGTTGTAATACCGAATTGGAAAACACAACCTTGGTATCCATTATATCAAAAAATCAAAATTTCTAGAGAAATATTTTTTAAACCTAATAAAGAACTGCTCATATCTCCTTTCGGAATTCATCACAATTTACACAGCTCGCTAGAATTGATTGCCGTGAGATTGTCAGGGAAACATTATTAAGACGAGCAATAAGTTTGTTATTAGGAAATCCCATACTGATAATAGGATAAGATTCATGAAGGGAGTTCATAGGAATTCATAGGTTACGATCGCCCAAACCTAAATATGATATAGTTTGGGAACCTAATATTATGTTAAATCATTTGAGCCAGTTTTAGCCCAAGCATGCATTAAGTCTAGAAGACTTATCAAAGAAAACATTCACACTTATTGCTTTGGTAACGGCTCATCGTGTTCAGACTATCTCCCTTATCAAAATGTAATGTATGTATCAGTAATGTTGTTTAACCAGGGTAGTGAAGTTATTATTAAAATACCGGATTTTATAAAGACTTCTGGACTTACCTAATTAACCCGTATTAAAACTCCCTTTCTTCTCTTCCCGGCCTGAGATTTGTGCATTAAGCATCATTGCTTATTTGAATAAGACTGTTGATGTAATAAGAAAAGCTGGCTGGAGTGAAGCATCAGGAGTTTTTTGGCAAAATTCTACATTAAGGAAATTGTTAACAATCAAAATTCATTTGCTCGACCCATTCTTATGAACATTATTGTGATTAAATTAAGTATGACTACATAGTTAACGTACTTTCTTATTACTTAAGGTTATAAGACTAAGAATAAATTATGATTAAATTAATGTTAGTTAATTATAATTCTATAGGTACTTATGCGAATTTAAATAAAAATAATAATTTAAAATATATAAATATATATATTTTTAATTTCGTGTTTTTACACCTATACCTACCTATTTCTTATAGTATTATTTTTACTCTTAGCAGCTATAAACATCTACAATAAGTAAAACCCCAAATCGCTAGAATAAAGCTTGCGAAGCATAATTTATGATCAAACGAACTTACCTGTAAGTGAAGTTCGATCCTAATTATGTGAGCAAGCTTCATTCGACGCGATTTGGGACAACCCACCCTAATCCAGTATCTAATTTAATTTATAATACGTGGTCGTATTTTAAATTGACCCTCCCAATATGTCATTTAATATATAAACATGTAAAAATAATAACATTCATAAGTACGTATTCCCACAAGGTAATATTTTATTTCAGGTACCTATATTTTGCTTTAAACTAATGAGTAATGATAGGGATGCCAACCGAATGGTGGACACAATACAGTGATACCATACGTAAATTCTTTTTTCCCTACTACAAATAACGTGAAGGCCGGTAGCTAGAAAGTGTTGCTACAATAAGTAAAACCCCAAATCGCGTCGAATGAAGCTTGCTCACATAATTAGGATCGAACTTCACTTACAGGTAAGTTCGTTTGATCATAAATTATTTCTAATTTGAAGTAAGTAGGTATATAAAAGGAATCACATTTTTACGACAAAATTATCCTTCGATTTTTATAGGTTTATGACTACTTGGACACCACTTTTGTGAAAATTCGAGATGACGACTGTACCACAGGCCGCTAATTTTCGAGCCCCTTACCTTTGTAAATTGAAGCCACTGCGATCCACCAGGATGTGATGCAACAAAATCAGTCAAATCATAAATACTATCATGTATTCGCCACAGCCCCTCGGCGCCATCTACTCCCTGCTTTGCAGATATCCACTGCTCAGCAGTTCTGGGTTCTTTCTTTTTGTATAATGGATATAAAAGCTTAGGGAAGCTAACTTGTCGTTTTTCAGGATCTAGAGCCATTTTCTAAAAAAATAAATCAATACGTTTATGTCTTCCCGAATTTTAGGGTGGGTAAACACACAAGCGCCTTAAGCCCGTAGACCTTCTAAGTTCTATGCCACAGATTATTGTTTGTCATATAGCATTAAAAAAAATACGGTTGAGTAAATCGGTCGCGACGTTTAACCTTATACGTAGTACCTACCTACATCTTCACTTCTTCCACAGAATAAGTATGTATGAGCTTCTTCTCTAATTGTAATAGGTTTGATTTTAAAAAATGGTACCTACTTATACTTCTCATTGCAGTCCATTATGATTCAGAATATTTTACAAGTTAGGATACCAGTCATTCATATCAGCCTATGACATACCTACTTTAATAGGGAAGATTCCTATGTCAAAAATACCTATGTATTTATTTCTTACTGATTAATAAATACACTGAGAAAAATTTCCTTGTTTACCTTCCGATTTTTACCTTCTAAAACCGATTCCTTCCAAAATTGGGTCTTTTCCTTCCACCGATTACCTTCTGAATCGGGGAACTGCCAAATTCCTACCGATATTTAGAAGGTAATGAATTTTATCCGTCTAATACGGAAGAACATAAAGGAAGGAAATTTGTTGGAAGGAATTAACCAAGAAGGAATTTCCTTCCAGCTAAATATTCCTACTAAATATGGATGCATTATAATAATTCCTTCCAAATTTATCCTTCCAAATTAGATGTTAATGTCCTTCTGAATTCAAATCCAAAGTTGTCGGAAAGAAAACGCAGCTAACCTTCTGATATTGAAGGATATTTACCCTCTTAACTAGTGGGAAATAAATTGACATTACTATTCCATCAAAAAAGAAAGGATTAGAAAGGCTCGCTGGAAGGAACTACCCTCCAAATTAGATGGATCACATTTGGAGGGAATAACACAAGGAATATCCTTCTAAATTAGATGATAATATCTCTCCAAACAAATTGCAATATTTCGGTATCGGAAGGAAAACGAATAAGTTTTATTAAATAGAAATTGTAACACCGAATGTAGTACCCGACCCGACCACTAGATGTCGCTAAGCGTATATTTGCTCGCGGTATAGGGTGGCGCCAGTCAAACACATATATCGCCAAGCCCGCTTGTATCGGTACCTGCATTGTGGCAAATGGTGCCTCCACCTTGTTGGGACATTCATTGAAAGCGCATAGCAGAGCATAAATCATAGGTGGTATACGGACCCCTGCTTCCACCCTTACCTTCTAGATTTGGAAGGTTATTTATATTTACCGACCAAATATGTCGTCCAAATTTAGAAGGAAATTAACCTCATTACCCTTCGAAAATTTACCGTCATTTATTTTCCTTCCAAAAATTACCTTCCCTTTTGACTCAGTAGGAATTTCCGGCCGAAATTTGGAAGGTACGTATTACCCACCAAAATAGAAGGCAGACATTGTTTGGAAGGAAATTTTGGACGGTAATAATATCCTTCCAAGTTGAAAGGTAAATTTCCTACTGAGTCAAAAGGGACGGTAATACCTTCCGTATTTCGGAAGGTCTTTTTTCTCAGTGTAGAGTCTTCCAAAAGACCTAAAATTTACATCCTCGGATAGTTTTAAGTTTGATAGCTATTTTAAAATATTAAGTATTTTGTACAATCAATGTCTTGTTTTAAAATTGCGTTGAAATTTGATGACGTCACAACTATACAAGTATTTCTTACAAACTTCCATTACCTACCAAAAGCGCGTTTTTAAGTTTGAGTTGTAAGCCCACCTGTGCGAATTTAGAAAGCAAGCTGGCAAAGCATAATATTATACTGAAATTTGGAATGATTTGGAATGGAGAGCTTATTGCCTGAATTAACACCTAAGCTACATTTTATCCCGGAAAATTAAAGAGTTCTCGCGAAAATCAAAAAGTCTTAATACTCGCAGACGAAGTCACGGGCGTCATCTGGGAAATAATTGTTATTACATGACGAATTTTTCATTTTGTTAGGGTTCCGTACCCAAAGGGTAAAAACGGGACCCTATTACTAAGACTCCGCTGTCTGTCTGTCTCCAGGCTGTATCTCATAAACCGTGATAGCTAGAAAGCTGAAATTTTCACAAATGATGTATTTCCGTTGCCGCTATAACAACAAATACTAAAAATTAAAAAAATATATATATTAACCTTTCAAAATAAATAATTAAATATCAATAAAGTAAATATTAAAGGGGGGCTCCCATACAACAAACGTAATTTTTATTTTTAATACGTCATAAATCGTAAAACTTACTACAGGTTTGTACGGAACCCTCGGTGCGCGAGTCCGACTCGCACTTGGCCGGTTTTTATAATTAAAATCCCAGAAAAAATATAAGTAAGTACTATTCGTTAATAGCCTAATTCTACGATGCTTATGTCATTTACCGTTATTTTAAAAAGCTGTTATACAGAGATGTATATAATTAAAGAAGGTATATTATTAAATATCTTTAACATAATATTTTACGTTTAAAAAATAAAGAGAATCTAATTTACTAGTGTCGGATGTACTCGTTTGAGACTGGAACAATAAGTTTAGGTACCCACTTATAGCTATAACCAATCTGTGTATAACCACCTATAACGTTCACTTGAACTGTAACTTAATCTTCAAAATTACTATTTAAACTACGAGAAGTTATTCTACGAGTAGTTTAAATACTAGATTTCTTGATGAAGAGCAGTTTAATACTTACTTCTTTTTGATATTTCCTTGAATGCACAGTTTCCAATTATTAGAAATTGTAATGAAACGAATTAGTTTATTACTCAGTTAATTAATTATATAATTGTTTAGAACGAAAAATACAATAATTGTGTTGCTGTTGTCAGTAATTTGTCCTGACTAAATGCCACCCTGCCGAGCGATCGCGTAACTTCTGCATCAATCATTGATACATCGCAATCACCTCTGATTGGTTAACACTCTTCCACTATTGGACATAATCCATTGACGCAGCAAGAATGCCATAAATTCAGCCAATTACAACAATTGATACTGTAACAATGATTGATGCAGAAGTTACGCGATCGCTCGGCTGGGTATATTAAACAAGTATATTTACCTATCAGTTGTCTTTACAAATGGCACAGTTAGTGTCAACGACTTTGAGGAACTCAATCAACAATCATTATATTAAAAATCCGGTCAAGTGCGATTCAGACTCGCGCATAAAGGGTTCCGTGTCACCACACAATGTACTCGTAAAATCTTTTAGTTAATAACAAGAAAGATGTCTTAACAACACTTAATTGGCTGTAAAATAACCCATAACTCGGTATTGGCCAACTGGCTTACGTATGGCGGTACACGGGTAGCGCCTGCCAAACAATTATACCCTAGTTTTTTTTAATTCCCGCGGGAACTCTTTAATTATACGCTTAACGCGAACCTACAATAAAGTTTACTCCGATCTTGCCCTTTTCCGTCTATTTATAACGCAATTAAAAAAGCAATAATTAAACTACATCGGAAATAGTATTTATATTTAGTACACAAGCACATAACACACACAACACACACACACACACAACACTCGCACCCGCACGCACTTGTACCTACTTGTTTAACTTGAATATGTGCCTATTTATTTGAAACAATCAAATAAATATTATAAATGCGAAAGTTTGGATGGATGTATGGATGTATGGATGTATGGATGTGTGGATGTATGGATGTATGGATGTATGGATGTTTGTTACTCAATCACGCTCCAACGGCTGAACGGATCTGGATGAAATTTGGCACAGAGATAGATTATAGTCTGGAATAACACATAGGCTAATTTTTATCCTGGAAAATTAAGGAGATCCCGCGGGAACCGAAAAACCTCGATCCACGCGGACGAAGTCGCGGCCATCAGCTACTAATTTATAATTTCGTAGTATTTTTTGGCCCTATTTTAGTTTTAAGACATAACTGTAAATTATGAAAGTGAAGTGAAATGATTACAGACAAATAAACAAAATAAAATGTCACTCGGTCCTCAACTATACCCATGCCAAAACTCACGTCGATCCATTGCTCAGTTGCGGCGTGATTGAAGGACAAACTAAAAACAAACACACTTTCGCATTTATAATATTAGTATGATGATGATATGATTTTAACCGATTATTAACTCACAATAATTATCTGATTATTTTATTCATTGTAGGTACTAAGTAGCTAATTAATTGCTTTCGTACAGGTTTTTGGGTTATCGGTCAATAGATAATTCCTAATCAGACTCTGGATAATAATTCACCTTGAAATGTTGTATTCAGTTTGGAATATCGTATTGAGCCTTTCGATCTTCTCGGTAGGTACTTCGGAGCGCATGAAACCACAAACACTATTGGAACTTGAAGGCTTTAAGACCCTCAACAATGAGGAGAGAGAGTGCAAAGAAAGACAAAAGAGATCTCAAAGTCTGCCTAGGGCTAGCATGCGCACAACGAGTAAAATTATGTCTACCCATAATCTCTATTTGTCTACCGAAGCTAACATGGTTACTTGTCTCGTTACGTCAAAAGTAGACATAAAAGTAATATTTATAATTATTATCTGTGGTATTTTTGTCTACGAACCCTCGCATGCCGACTTTTTTTTTCTTGTATAATTTACCGGATTTTTTGCATGTTAGGGTAAACGAGAAATTAGCTGGCATAGACGACATCTCTTTTTTTTTTCTTTTTTTTTATCGACTACAAGTTAGCCCTTGACTGCGATCTCACCTGATGGTAAGTGATGATGCAGTCTAAGATGGTAGCGGGCTAACCTGTTGGGGCATGGCAGTTATATTAAACCCATACCCCTATTCGGTTTCTACACGGATTCGTACCGGAACGCTAAATCGCTTGGCGGCCGGTAGGGTGGTAACTAGCCACGGCCGAAGCCTCCCACCAGGCCAGACCAGGGAAAATTCAGAAATTATAAATTTCCAAACCCTGCCGGGGATCGAACCCGGGACCTCCGCACGTTAAGGCAACAGCGCTCAACACTGCGCCACGGAGGTCGTCTCTCTCTCTCGTCGCGAAATATCTCGTTGGGCGCATGTTAAGCCTTAGTAAAACTTCATTGTAGGTTAGGATTCATTGGACGAAGGAGTTAAAATATACGACCACACATTATGATTATTTTGTTCCATTTATTTTTCGTATTTCTTCTATTTATACCGTACACCCACATAAACCACAGCTATAGAAATACATATATTAATATCACAACTCTTATGATTAATAATTAATTTAGTAAAACCCAAAATATAATATAGTAAAACTAGTAGTTCACCCCGAATTAAGACCTCGCGTCCTGTGAGCTACAATTAGTATTCGCTAGAGGTACAATAGAACCAATTTTTTCACATCTTGTAATATTTTACGATTTTTTAATATCTATTTGATTAATTTATTATGACCCAAACAGAGCCACAAGATTTTGTACTAGGGATGGTGCCTATGTTAAAAATATATTATTTCTGACTGAAAATTAAATTTATTATTTATGAAACTTATTATTTATCCTAGCTCTTCGAATAGCGTGTGCAGTGTTACATTTTCCACGCGTTATTCTCATCTATATAACTAGTGGTTCGCCCCGAACTGAGACCTCGCTCACAAACGATTAAACTTTTACAGAGCGGCATCTATTGACGTCATTGTGAAGTTCTGTTAAAAATACTGAAGCTCATTAAAAATTAAATAATTTCGTTTCCTTATATATCTATCTAATTTTAGTATTTGTTGTTCAAGTACAGGATATAATTCAAATAATTGATCAAGTTTCAGGCTCAGCCTTTCAAAAAATTGCGAGTTCTGAGGTCAACTTTGGACGTCAGAAAATCTCCAATTTGAAAGCCTCCCATTTCGTCAATTTTAGGGGTAAAATAAAAAAAAATATATTTTTGGACTCTATTCCTAATTATCTTTAAAATGATATACTGCAACCCTATGTAACGCTATAAAAAATATTTTACTTCGCATTCGCTTCTATGAGAGCCCTCCTGAAATAAAGATTTTTATAACTTTTTAAGCCATATTCGGCGGGAGGCCATCGGTTTACATATTATATTTAAATTTGAAGTAATTACGTTCAGTAATTCAGAAGTTATTCAAATTCAAATTCAAATGTTTTTTATTCAAATAAACTTTTACAAGTACTTTTGAATCGTCAAGTGAATCTACCACTGTATTATAGGAGATAACTGCACTTTTGGTAACCATCGCCAGAAAAGCTGATTCAGTGTTAGGTGGATGTAGAGCTCTCCACTGATCACAAAAGTTGCAGTCTGCCTGCATTTGGATGGCCCTTTCGCTAAATATGGCCGTTCAAAGACGGTTTATTGTTACCAAAAATGAACGATAATTAGAAAAGCTGATTCTTGTACAGTATTAAAGTATGCGCAGTACCTATGTAAACAGCGTAAAAACTGACGCATGTGGATGGGACTTTTTCTAGATATCAGCTTTCAAAGACGTTATAACCTATACTTACTATGCGTTCCTGTAAAAAAATATTAGCAATAATTTTCTCGTCGTTGATCGCTATTAAATTTTTTTAACAGCAATCAATGGGACGACATAACAATTGCTAATATCGTAGGTCTGATCGTCGCGGGATCTTGGACCATTTAGTTTTAGGTGCACTTGCACAATAATTAACCTCAAATAAAGCAGATATGGTGTCATTATCCTGCTTTAAAGCGGAAATCGTCGATTCTCGCAGAAATAAGTTTAGGTACATTTAATATTTTTAAAATTATTCGGCCATTTTCTGATAAGTTGCTTGCTATGGCTTATCAGCGCGTTATAAAACATCGTCATCCGGAGCTGAGTATCGAATTTTTCACAGTGTTCCAACAGAGTGGGATATAAGTATTTTAGTTCCGCGTGATCCAATGTTGGGAAGAGGTGATGAAGCGCATGGTCCCCGAAACGCGTGATTGATTTAAAATGGTCTTCCATGTGCTCCACCCTTTCAACGATGGTATCCATTTGATGAATGCCCCAATCTAAGGATTCGTCCCTGGAAGCAAAATCGTTGAACCATTATAGCGTTAGATTAAAGACTAGTACCTAACTAGTTAGTGTACTGTTACACTACTTTTAAGTACCTATTTATTTTTCTAAGGATCTATTACTATTTATTATCTATATTAATATTATAAATGCGAAAGTGTTTCTGTCTGTCTGTCTATCTAACTGCTACGCTTTCACGGCCCACCTGTTCAACCGATTTTGATGAAATTTGGCTCAGGGATAAATTGTATCCTGGGGAAGGATATTGCTGCGGCGTTATTGTAGAACAATCGAATATAAATCACACTTTTGCATTTTTAATATGGGTAGTGATTGCTAGAGTTTAATTGCCTTATTTAAGTTTAATTAGACGGCAAATCTAAATGAAAGTGAAAACACACTAAGAACCGGACAGGACAAGAAGTCCGCACGAAACGTCCACCTTGGACACGGTAATATTATCTATAATATTACCGTGCCTTGGAAGAGAACGACGTTTTGCCCTGTTGCCATGTGTGATATTATGAATACACTCGCTCGCTCACTTTATGAAAGTGAATGACACGGACTATTCCACCAGATTTTTTTATCGATAGTGTGTTTCTGTTCTTTGTTTAGCAAAAACCACGATTCACGTGCTTAGCCGTGAGTTCCTTTGAAAACAAATCCACTCATTTACATTCGGATTATTACATTCGTATATAACGCATTCGCAGCAATCGCATTAACGCTAGATAGCCCGCGACATCCGAGTTATGAGTTTACACCAACCTGTTTCGTACGTGATCAGTGATCACCATAATTAAAAATTGACGTCTGATACAGGGTGTGTTCCGAAATACACTGCGAGCACTGTAAGTCCCCAGTAAAGAGCACTGACAGTGCTCGCAGTGCTTATATCGGAACACCCACATAATTTTATCACGAGGTCGTCCGCATTTTTACATCCGAGTAGACATGAACACTTCATTCAGTTATAACAAAAATATATAAACTTTTTTAACTATGTATTGGAAACAGCTTTCATGCTGTGTTTACTCAACTAGGTACAATAAGGAGCTATTCAATGGCAAATAAAGAAATTCCTTAAAAGCTTTTTTTTATCCACTACAAGTTAGCCCTTGACTGCGATCTCACCTGACGGTAAGTGATGATGCAGTCTAAGATGGTAGCGGGCTAGCCTGTTAGGGGCATAGCAGTTATATTAAACCCATCCCCCTATACGGTTTCTACACGGTATCGTACCGGAACGCTAAATCGCTTGGCGGCACGTCTTTACCGGCAGGGTTGTAACTAGCCACGGCCGAAGCCTTCCACCAGGCCAGACCAGGGAAAATTTAGAAATTATAAATTTCCTGACCCTGCCGGGGATCGAACCCAGGACCTCCGCACGTTAAGGCAACAGCGCTCAACACTGCGCCACGGAAGTCGTCAACATCAACAGGTTGCTTGCTTTACATATGAATAAAACACATATTTATAGTACCTTGGTATATCACCCTCAAAGAAGTTGGCATGTGAATGATGTCCGGCTGTCAGTCCAATGCCAACGAAGAAGAAACTGCATACCATTAATATCGCCTGCCATACCACGATAGCCCAAGCCAGAGATACTCCACTCAACAACCACATCCATACAAGTAACATAAACGGTATCATACGGTCCCATGTTAAGGTTGCTTTATTTTCTTTGGTGATGGCCTCTGCAAAGCTGTAAAAATATAATTTGTATTACTTAACACTTTTTTTTTACAGGGATTTTTTACAATATGTATATGAGAGTCCTATTGTACCTTATTAAATATACTTATCTTAAACAAAAATTAATTAATTCTAATTTCCATTGAATATTTATATCTCTACGTTGAAAGTCATTCAGCATTTTTAGAATGGAAAAAGCTCACAACACCACTATGTCCAGAGGCGCATCGAGTAAATGCTGAATGGCACTCTAATAATTGGAAAATGTATAATCTTTTAAATTATACATTTTTTAAAATTGACACTACTTAACACGGCTTAAAATAATCAGCCTTATACAGATTATGTAAGAATTGTCCATGAAATGGTAAAGGTTCAGCGTCAAAGTAATATAAACCATAACAGCATTGAATTAAAGCTCAATTTCGTGTATCCATTCTTATACGTTTGAGTATCGTACATACGTAAACGTATAAGAATGGGTAAACGAAATTGAGCTCTAATTTAATGGAGTTATGGTTTATTTTACTTTGACGCCGAACTTTGACGTTTTGATCGGCCATTCTTACATAATCGGGGGGCAGCGTGTGAAGCACACATTTTCAACGCGGCGCCTTAAACGCGCGCGCGCGCGCGGCGCGGCGGCGGTTATACATTAAAATAATCATAATTCAAAGAATAATTTTACTGTTTGTAAACAGGTCGGCAGTCACGTGCCGTTGGATTTAGGCGCTGCGTTTGGCGCATTTTAGGTAGTAACTACCATCATTTCTTATAATATTTATACGCAACTAGATGATTTTCGCGACTTCATCGGCGTGGTTTAATTTTTTTTGATTCCCGCGGGAACTTCTTAATTTTCCGGGATAAAAGTAGCCTATGGCACTCTCCAGGTCCTCAACTATACCCATGCCAAAAATCACGTCGATCCGTTGCTCCGTTGCGGCGTGATTTAAGGACAAACCAACAAACCGATAAATAAACAAACAAACACACTTTCGCATTTATAATATTAAATATGCAGTATGATACGCAATGAATATACCTACCTACCTAATGATAGCATTAAATATTATTTTCTTTATAACTAACACAAATCATATTTTCGTTAACATTGAATGAGAATATTTTGTTAAAACTTTAAAATAAATATAAATATTTTGCATTGAAATGCCAGAATTTCATTTAATATTCAACGGGTCGACGAAACGAAGAACGAAAAACCGGCCAAGTGCGAGTCGGACTCGCGCACCGAGGGTTCCGTACAAACCTGTAGTAAGTTTTAAATTATTAAAAAAAAAAACTTCTTACTAGATCTCGTTCAAACCAATTTTCGGTGAAAGTTTGCATGGTAATGTACATCATATATTTTTTTTAGTTTTATCATTCTCTTATTTTAGAAGTTACAGGGGGGGGGGGACACATTTTACCACTTTGGAAGTGTCTCTCGCGCAAACTATTCAGTTTAGAAAAAAATGATATTCGAAACCTCAATATCATTTTTGAAGACCTATCCATAGATACCCCACACGTATGGGTTTGATGAAAAAAAAATTTTTGAGTTTCAGTTCTAAGTATGGGGACCCCCAAAATTTTTTTTTTTTTCTATTTTTGTGTGAAAATCTTAATGCGGTTCACAGAATACATCTACTTACCAAGTTTCAACAGTATAGTTCTTATAGTTTCGGAAAAAAGTGGCTGTGACATACGGACGGACAGACAGACAGACAGACAGACAGACAGACATGACGAATCTATAAGGGTTCCGTTTTTGCCAAATTTGGCTACGGAACCCTAAAAATGAACATGCTTTTAAGCCGTGAAAACAAATTTGAATAGGTACTCACTGTTTAAACATATAACCCGAAGCAGTGAATGCAAATATGACAGGGTAGAAGAACGCCCCCATTTGCGCCCATATGGGTTTGTCTGGTCTCGGTAAATAATGCAGGAATGGCAGCAATATACTCAGCTCTAAGTCACTTGCTGTGTTGGTGTGCAGGTGGTGTGATAAAGAATGAGATATACGAAAATCCCTGAAAGATACAATATTTGAATTAGATGAGTGGCGCGGACGCTGGACGACCTCTGTGGCGCAGTGTTCATCGCTGTTGTCTTAACGTGCGGAGGTCCCGGGTTCGATAACCGGCAGGGTCAATTTGGGGATTTATTATTTCTGAATTTTCCCTGGTCTGGCTGGCTTTGACCGTGGCTAGTTACGACCCTACCGGCAAAGACGTGCCGTCAAGCGATTTAACGTTCCGGTACGATGCCGTGTAGAAACCGAATAGAGGTATGGGTTTAATATAACTATTATTTATTACTAGCTGATGCCCGCGACTTCGTCCGCGTGGATTGAGGTTTTTCGGTTCCCGCGGGAACTCCTTAATTTTCCGGGATAAAAAGTAGCCAATGTGCTATTCCAGACTATAATCTATCTCTGTGCCAAATTTCATCCAATTCCGTTCATCCGTTGGAGCGTGATTGAGTAACAAACATACATCCATACATCCAAACTTTCGCATTTATAATATTTATTATATGGATAATAGTTGATAAAAAACAGCATACGTACTCAAAAATATTACTTATTACCAATATTATAAACGCGAAAGTTTGGATGGATTATTGTTACTCAATCAAGCCAGAATGGCTGAACATATCTGGATGAAATTTGGCACAGAGGTAGATTACAGTCTGGAACAACACTTTTTATTCCGGAAAATTAAGGAGTTCCAGAAGGAATCAAAAAAACTTGAACCACACGGACGAAGTCACGGGCACAGCTAGTTATAAATATTTAAAGCTTGGAAATAAGTATCGTAAAAAGTGTCTCTTAGATATTAATTTAACAGATACAAAATACGCAACATAGTTTAAATTCCTTACGCGTAAGAAAATCCACTAAAGTTTAAAAGGTACATGCGCCAGCTATCCGACCTATGAAAATAGTTGTGGGCACAAGTAGTGAGTGCACTAAGTATGAAGCCAAGAATCACTGTCGAAGCCGCTCCATATAAGAAATTCTTTGTCCAAAGCCAGCAACAAAGTGGGCTTAGGACCAGCACACACCCGAAGAGAAAGTCAGTGACATTGTCACTTTTTTTCCTCACGTCTTGTGGTAATTCTTTAAGTTTTTCAGCGATTTTTAGTTTAAGAGTTTTATAAAATCCGTCCTCTTTGAATGTGAACGGTGAATTCCTTGGAGCTTCCGCTCTCTTTATAAAATATTTTGGCAGCAGAGCCTCAGCAACGGCGCTATTTATGTGGTGCGTTTCAAAAGCCTCCGTAATATCCGTTCCCTGAAAGCAGGAGAGTTATGAAATTTAAATTAATATTTCTAGCAAAATAATGTTGATATAAAGTGCTCTAAAGTAATTCAAGAAAATTAATTTTAGACCAAAGGCATCTAACTATCAGTACGACGACACGACATCGACAGCGACGATCGACATCGTTTGCTGTTAAAGAATGAGCTAGGATATTATATTAGGTTATGTGGACATCGTGATTTGTGTACTTAAGCTTTCTGCCCTTATCTTGCGCTGACTAGCTGATTCATCTTCTACTCCCTATGCCATTAGCACTCTCCACAAGGCGACAATTGTGTGGACTTCAACTCTAATGTTATTAAATGGCACGATTCACCATAAGTATGGCTCATTCAGTCTTTCGAGGTTCGTTTTTTCCTCTCGATCTCACCTGATGGTAAGTGATGATGCAGTCTAAGATGGTAGCGGGCTAACCTGTTAGGGGCATGACAGTTGGTTAGTTCAAATATGATTTTTTATATAACTGGAACAAAAATATTGTATACATACCTTTGTAAATTCAAGCCATTGTGAACCGCCAGGATGTGTCGAAACGAAATCAGTTAAATCATAAATACTGTCATGTATTCTCCACAGACCTTCGGCGCCGTCTATTACCTGCTTTGCGGATATCCATTGCATGGCAGATCTAGGTTCTATGTCTTTGTACAATGGATATAAAAGCTTAGGGAAGCTAGTTTGTCGTTTGTCAGGATCTGGAACCATTTTAACTGAAAAAGAAAAACACCCCTTGAAAAAAATGAGGTGATGAAATTTGTCCGTCAGTCATTTCTTAGGCCAGTCCGTCAATATTTAGAATATTGATTAAACCTTAAGGAATTTCTAAAAGTTAAGACCTCGTCAACTCCTTTCCAGGGGTTTTAAAAGGTCTAAGACTATATTGATGTCCACGTGAGTGATGACCACGACCACTCTGTCAAGAGTGTTACGACGAAGAAGAAGACTATATTATTGAACAGTTTCATGGAAATACATCTACAACTACTCGAAATGGTCATCCCAGGTCAGGTCTTAATGGTCAGGAAGTCTGATATCCAGTTGCAGAGGCTAGTTGGTATCCCGTAAGTTAGCAGCATACTAGATTAAGTCGAAAGCCTTCAAGACGTCTGCTCAAACCACTAGTGCTTCATCTTTCTCGATACCCTTGCCCCAGATGTGCGTCTAGTGTATCTCCTGTGAACCGATTACGCCAGAGGCCTACGTTTCTTGGACAGGAGGGCATGTTTTTACTCCAATCTCTCTATCTACTAGCAATAGGTTGTTTATTTTAATATACTATAATAATATAAATGCGAAAGTTTGGATGGATGTATGAATGGATGGATGAATGTTTGTTACTCAGTCACGGCCGAACGGCTGAACGGATCTGGATGAAATTTGAATTTTGGCAACCAACAAAACCTCAATCTACGCGGATGAAGTCGCAGGCATCAGCTAGTTTATAATATAACAAGGGAATCCTCATGAACACCTATTGGGTAGTACGGGACTGTTACTGACTAAACCCCCAGTTGTCTTCTATTGACCGCGTTTCAGCCTATAAGACAGCCCTCTTATCTTAACACATACTTTTTCCACTGAACCTTTCCTCTTCTTCTTTCTCCTTCATAATTCCGTAAATAGTTTCCGACAACTATCCAGTTTTCCTTGGTTTTAAGCATTTTCGGCAATAGGTTTTCTGCAGCTCTTAATTACCCCTACTTAATAGTCATTATTCATTCTGACATAGTCATATACATGAAGTCATTAAACATGTTGTAGTTATGTACTCTTTTATTATTATTGGCTATAAAAAATATTATAGTATAAAAAGTGGTATAGTATTATCTTGTTTATTACCATTTTCCGTCACCTAGAATTAGATGCGTAGTGATGGAAAATTTTAATATCTCGTCATTAATCAATAAGAAAAAATGCGTTACATAATAAGGTATTGTGTAGTAGTAGTACTAGCTAAAGGTTTAATTATTAATCATCATCAACCCTACAGCTTGGTTTTCTAAACCAAGGAAACTCTGAAAAAAACATCATCTCTTCGCCAGCCTCTACGGCTTTCCGGTTTGCTGTCCAGAAATGTTTTAGGTAAGTATCTACGAATGTATATTATGTATATCTTAAGTGTTGAAACTTGAATGTCATTTTTTGCCCATCACATTCTTGACACATATTATTATACTAGCAATCCGCCCCGGCTTCGCACGGGTATCACTAATAATCCTAATAGTCTATACGCGATATAGCAACACGTATTTAAAACACATTTAAAAATAATATTAGGATTATTATTATTACTATGTCGGTAAAACATCTTCGCAAGTAAAGCATTGCTTTAGACCAAATTTGAAAATCATAAAAATGGTTATGTGAGTCAACCTTAAAAGATAGATAAATATGCTATCGCGGACTTTTTTTTTTAGCTTTTTGAGAGGAACAATTCCACCATACATTGTTTTCGTGTAACTTTAACTATTTACGCAGCGCACGCCACGTAAGCTATCAAAAGAGACGATTTTCCCGACTTAGTTCACATTATTGCGTTTTCGTAAGGATCTCTAATTTAAAAAAAAATATATGGCCTATGTTACTCGCTGATAATGTAGCTTTCTGTAGGTGAACGAATTTTTAAAATCGGTTGAGTAGTTTTTGAGTTTATCCATTACAAACAAACGAACAAACAAACAAATCTTTCCTCTTTATAATATTAGTTTAGATATTAAATTCTGCTAATGTAGGAGCAAAATAATAGCGTAGTAAAAACATAAAATAGTTAAAAAATAATAAATTCAGGTAGGTACATAGTCAGTAGTCAGTATTAGCTGAATAGTAGTTATCAATTAAGCGTGTGTTAATTATACTATTCAAACTAAGAGTACCTACTTACCTAGATTATAATTATATTTTGATAAAAAAACAACTTATCACTTACTTTTTTGATTAAAAAGTCGGGCACAGTATTAAAACCAAATCATTTATCGATAAAAAAAATCGATGTTATTTCCTTGGATTCACTGTTTTGTTTGATTTCGAATAGTAATTGTATCAATTATATATATTGCGAACTGTACAATCGTGTGGTGCGCGTAAGCGATTGACCGTGACTGGAGGCCGATGGACTTGCGCCCGCGATTCTTTTTAGGGTTCTGTTGGTTATATTATGGTCTGTTATTTTATTACCACTATAGAGTATGGAAATCGTTAATGTAATGTAAACTCAATCATACTAATATTATAAATGACTTTCGCATTTGTTTGTTTGTTGGTTTGTTCTTCAATCACGCCGCAACGGAGCAACGGATCGACGTGATTTTTGACATGGGTAAAGTTGAGGACTGGAGAGTGACATTGGCCACCATATAGGTCTCAAGTCTCAACCATGTTTCTAATTTTTTACTAGGTTAACATTTTCCTTAAAACTAATGGCGTTTTTTTGCATTATAAATATGCTACTTAGTGTAAAATTCCGGTTATCTTAAGACTAGCTGATGCCCGCGACTTCGTCCGCGTGGTTTAAGTTTTTTTTTATTTGATTTGATTTTTTTTGATTTGTAAGAACCTGCCTTTACATGTGACGCATTTGTAATTCTATGACGCAAAAATCAGAAAAATACGAGTCTGATTCGCACACCGAGAGTCATATTATTGAACTACTAGCTGATGCCCGCGACTTCGTCCGCGTGGTTTAAGTTTTTTTTATTCCCACGGGAACTCCTTAATTTTCCGGGATCAAATCTATAATTATTTTATCTATACTTACCAAATTTCAGCAAAATCGGTTGAAAGGATGGGCCGCGAAAGCGTAGCAGACAGACAGAAGATAGACACACTTTCGCATTTATAATATTAGTATGAATATACTGTAGCGTAGTAGGCTCGCAGGTACTGACTACGTATTAACTACGGGTGAAGCTGTAGACCCCCTGCAATAGTTGGAGGCACAGACAGACAGCGAAGGTTGGTATTTTCCATACTAATATTATATATGTGAAGTTGTGTTTATTTGTATTTTGTTGGTTTGACCTTTAACCACGCATGTAGCAGCGACGTGATTTTTTGCATGAGTATAGTTAAAGTCGGAGAGTGACATAGGTTTCTCATATTACAAACTAGATGATGCCCGCGACTTCGTCCGCGTGGATTAAGGTTTTTTTATTCCCGCGGGAACTCCTTAATTTTCCGGGATAAAAAGTCCTAGTCCTATAGCCTCCAAGTTATCCAAGCCTATGTCCTTAAATTCTGTAAGCCTAAATTTCAGCAAAATCGGTTGAAAAGATGGGCCGGGAAAGCGTAGCAGACAGACAGACAGACACACTTTCGCATTTATAATATTTGTATGGGTTAGTTCCTCGGACAAAATCCAGGCGGAATTAGGTTGCGGTCTTCAAGTTTTAAATATTACTGTGAACTTTGCTTAAACAACATACAGCATAAATTAATAATATTATTAATATTAAAATAAAAGTTAAAGTTCTGTTTGTAAACAGAAAGCATATCCTTTTGAATCTTCAAAGTCGAGTTGGCGAGAACCTGTTTCTCTTAGTAGTATTATTTTTAAAGGAGACGGTCCAGATTTGTATACGGTCCAACACAACACCGGAAAAACCGTAGGGAAAAACACGTTATTTTGACAGTGACTGTCAGAAATGACATTTGATACATTTCGCGCCTACTGCCATCTCTATGGCTAAAGGCTGCCATCTTGGAAACGTATCGAAAACTTGAAATACATTTTATTTTATTTCTCGTTATTTACTTTAATATTCTAAATTATTATATTTTTAATACAATCTATGTATTTTCCTCTATTCATGGCAGTGTGTACAAAGAGTACACCGAAGGTGAACCTTCTCCTTTATGGACATTCATAATAATTATTTGTTTAAAAAATTTCAATAAAAAAATGTTGAGCAAAGATAAATATCAATGTGTCAAATCGATTAACTTCATAAAGAAAGACGATTGTTGTCAAAAATCGAATCAGTAACGCGTTAGAACATCATTGACTCCATCTGCCAAAAGTAAAATAAATGATTGGACAGAGATTAAGTGACGGTATTCTAAATCCAATATGGCGGGCTCCCAAAGATGGCAGACTACAAATATTTTTTTATGCACCACCATATTAATATGGGTATCAATTAAAAGGATTTGCTGGGAAGAATATGGAATTAAAATATGGCGGACGATTAAGCTTGTTTTTAAAAATGTTTTTAATGATTTAAGAATTATTTGTAAATTGATAAATTAAGTCTCTCGACATCAAGACTACTCATTCACTAACTGACTCATCTACGCAGAGCCCAAATCCTTGGATCTAAAAAGCTGAAATATTGCAAATGGGTTCCCTTCATAATTTAAGCAAGGAATAGATACGGTCGGATTTTTCGGGTTCGAAGCCGCAAGCATTAGCGAGTTTAAATATGGAGGTCATCAAGAGGGAACGGGTCTCACCTTACTTGGATAAGCCTTCAAGATAGGACATGACAATAAATTCAGCAAAAGGTTTTGTTTACCACATTAAAAGTACACAGTAATTTTCCTGTATTACTCGTTTGGGTTATGAATATATAATTATACCTAGCTAAAAAAATCATATTTACGATGCGAAAGTGTGCTTGTTTGCTGGTTTGTTGGTTTGTCCTTCAATCACGCTGCAACGGAGCAATGGATCTACGTGATTTGCATGGGAATAGTTGAGGACCTAGAGAGTGACATAGGCTACTTTTTATCCCGGAAAATTGACCACTTCCCGCGGGAATTAAAAAAAATTATTCCACGCGGACGAAGTCGCGGGCATCAGCTAGTCCATATATATAAATATTATAAATGCGAAAGTTTGGATGGATGGATGTATGTATGTATGGATGTATGTTTGTTACTCAATCACGCTCCAACGGATGAACGGATCTGGATGAAATTTGGCACAGAGATAGATTATAGTCTGGAATAGCACATAGGCTACTTTTTATCCCGGAAAATTAAGAAGTTCCCGCGGGAATCAAAAAAACCTCAACCACGCGGACGAAGTCGCGGGCATCAGCTAGTACAAAATAAAAATTAAATAAAAAAGCTGCCATTTGCTCTAGTGGTTAGCAAAAGTGTGTTAGATTCCGAATTGAAATTTGAAAATTCAGTAGGAACCCTTGAGTTTTCCGGCATGAAAGTAACTTATGTCCGTTTTCAGGACGCAAGCTTCCTCTAGGCCGTCGAGATCGGTTCAATGGTTCAAAATAGCATATAATATGGTAGAGAGGCGGATAAACAGGCCTACAAACTTTTACTTTTGTAAAGACGTAAGATTGAATTCAGCTTTATTTCATACCTTATTATTTTATACTTGCATGGCTATACGCCATAAGACTTCATTTTCCATTTTACGTGCAACATATTGAAAGAATATCATATTTTTAAAGCAGCTATCAAAAGGAAAGGTCTGAAAATGTCATAAAAGAAAGCAATTTTCACTGAAGAAGCAGCTTCGTAAATCCGCTGGAAGTTAGTGAAAATTAAGTGCACTTTTGTTATCATCGTCCATTCTTGTGATAGTGGAAAATGCTGGCTAGCGGGTAAAGCAGGGTTTAGTTAAAAATGTTACGCGTGCAGATTATGTTGAGCAAATATTTTAAATTCGCTTAACTTAAAAATTGCCTCAATAGATAATGTTTTCTGAGCGCTTTCTTCTCAAGAAGACGTATAGACGAATCCCTCAGTTTGTATCGGTTGGAAATTTTAAAATTTATTTCTTCAACAACAGTCGGCGAAATACCAATTACTCGTACCTTAATTTTCAAGATCGATATGATTGTATGCTTTCAATTTTGCTTATGCGTTTATTCCATAAAAGTCCTCAATTAACATAGACGGGCCCTGTCAAACAAAGAATGTGAACCTATTTTACTAACGCCATCTAGTCTGAAAAGCGGGACAGTGCTATGGCGGGGACAAGGGCAGACTTATACAGGTGAGGGGCATGCCCTACAAGTCGGACGCCCAACTTTTTTAGTACCTACATATAATATGTATATCGCACCTACAACAGTCCCTGAGTCTTGGTCCCCGATGGACTACATCCATGCAAATAATCAAGTCGATTCGTTGCTTCTGTGCTGTGTGCGGACTGCGTTCAAACAGACAAACTAACAAGCAAACACAGTTTCGCATACTTTACAATATGAGCAGGGTTGGGTAGTGAGGTAGTGGCGGGACATCTTTGCAGACATAGGTTGTTTCCCTATTTATTAAGGGGGAATTAAAAAAAAATTTAACCACGCGGACTATAAGTCGCGGCCATCAGCTAGTATGAGAAATAATATTAAGTATGTTACATACACTGAGTAATCATAACTAATATTATAAATAACATAACATAATAAAACATAACATAATCATAACAAATATTATAATAACATAATCATCATACTAATATTATAAATGCGAACTAGTGTGTTTGTTTGTTGGTTTGTTGGTTTATTGGTTTGTTGATTTGTTGGTTTGTCCTTCAATCACGCCGCAACGGATCGACGTGTTTTTGGCATGGGTATAGTTGAGGCCCTGGAGAGTGACATAGGCTACTTTTTATCCTGGAAAATAAAGGAGTTATTGCGGGAATCAATAAAACTTAAAACACGCGGACGAAGTCGCGGGCATCAGTTAACTGTGTACTATATTATATTATACCTCTATGGTTACATAATAATTAAGTTTTAACAACAGCTGTTTTATGTCCGAGTACATTTAATATTTTTAAAATTATTCGGTTGTTTTCTCATAAGCTGTTTGCTATGGCTTATCAGCGCGTTACAAAACGTCGTCATCCGGAGCTGAGTTTCGAATTTTTCACAATGTTCCAATAGAGTGGGATATAAATATTTTAGCTCCGCGTGATCCAACGTTGGAAAGAGATGATGTAGCGCATGGTCCCCGAAACGCGTGATTGATTTAAAGTGATTTCCCATGTTGTCGACTCTTTCGACTATGGTGTCCATTTGATGAAGGCCCCAATCTAAGAATTCGGCCCTGAAAATAAGGACGCTTATTATATATCTACATTTTACAGTTAATTGCATTTGTATTTATTACATTAATTTTTATCCAAAGACCGATTATTTGTGCAATTAAAAAAAAATTGAGGTTTAACGTGCACAAATTATCCACACGGGTCGTAAAAATAAAATGTGTGCGAAGTTCTTTTATTTGGAAATGAGTCTGATATATTATTTTAAAACCAAAGAACAGAGAGAAATGATGGCGGAATAAAATTGCTAGCCATTTTTGATGACGTATAATAATATGTTAGTTAGGTACTCCCGTCCGAAAATTATTTGAATTTTTGTCAAGCCACGCCTGACCATCAAAATAGTATATTGTGATACAAGGGTGGAAAGTAGGTTATTGCAAACGAGCTGTCATTAATAAGCTCGAGCCGAAGGTGAGGGTTTTTAATGTCACGAGTTTGCAATAACCTTCACACCCGTGTATCACACGACGTTTTTCAATACAGTTGTGGGAAATAGTAATAAACAAATCAAAGAATTACAAGTTTATTTCAACATACATAAGTACGTACATAGTAATTAATTCTGAAAATTGAGAGTAAAGCTTGAGCAATTACTAAAATTCAGTGAAATTTGCTGCTGTGCACGGGTTGAAGATCGCTCAAATCCAAATCGATCGCAAAATTCCATCTTGCGCAGTTTTCGCCTCAGATAAAATATCTGGTGGAGTTAATTCCATTTCATCATTAGTACTAGAACTCATATTAACAAAAATATAATCAATTTATCACATAAAAAATAAAAAATTTCAGCAAATGGCGCGTATTTACACCTGGACATATTTTTTTTTTTCAACGAAACTAGGCTACGGTTTCGTACCTACGCGTATACAGCCTATTCGATTTTTGACAAATGTTGAAAATAATTAAATTAAAACTGGTAATTAAATATAATCAACAACCATTTAAAAGAATTTTGGAAATTCAATGCTAAAACGTACCTACGGATTCATTCATTTTTCCTCGTAAAAAGCCTATCCGATTATATTCTATGTATGAAAACTCCTTGCTACTAAACTTTTTTAATTGACTTGGAAAATTTAAAACTAAACTGCAAAAGTAAGTGTCGAGCTTGTAACTTAAAAGTAAGTCACGACCGTAAAAAGTAAGATACCTATGCGAAAGATTCAATTTTCGAATCATAACTACAGCCTCTGAAAGTGCGCCATGTTTGACAACTGTATTGAAAATATATTTTTATACAATACCTTGGTACATCACCCTCAAAGAAGTTAGTGTGCGCGTGATGTCCGGCAGTCAGTCCAAACCCAATGATGAACCACCAAGATACCATTACTGTCGCCTGCCATACTACGATAGCCCATACCAGGGATACTCCACTCAACAACCGCATCCATATTGGCAGTAGAAATGGTATTAGTACTCTGTCCCATGTAAAGGTTGCATTATTCGCTGTGATGAAGACATCTAATACGCTGTAATAATAGGTAAGTATATACCTAATATATTTTATCTGTATATAAATTGTCTTTTCGATTGGTGTAGGTGATTCTGGTTCTCTTAGATGTATCTCCTCATTTTTGATGTGATCACGGACCGGTAGGGACCCTTTAAAACAAAATTGAATACTGACCTTTTCACTATAACACCTAAACCGGTGAACGCAAATATGAAAGGGTAAAGATATGCCCCCATTTGCGCCCAGATGGATTTGTCTAATCTCGGTAAATAATGCAGAAACGGCAGCAACATACTAAACTCTAAATCATTTGCTGTGTTTGTGTGTAGATGGTGTGATAAAGCGTGAAATATCCGAAAATCTCTGAAATATTAAAAATAATATACAATATTATGAGCCAGTCTGATTAAGTACGAGATAGGTAGGTAATAATATTAATTAAGACTACGGAAAACCGTGAATACGCAAGTTATAATTACCTATCATCGCTATACAGCAAGTTATTCAATTGTTATTTTATAGTCCGACAAACTTATCTAACTTAGTGACAGACTATGTGACAGCATCGCTAGTAGTCTATATAGGTATATAATATTACAATTAAAAATAAAACAAAAACTAAACCGGCATAAAAATAGTTCCCATTTTGGCCACCAGGCCAAATAAGTTTGTGGGACTGTACCGGATAGGAAAGAAAAAGTACGAGTCGTTCACTTTTATGGAGCGCGCATACTATTCAACCGGACAAAACATTGTATCCTTCCGAAGTGCAGGTTTTGCGTGGAAGGTTTGCCCTGTTCAGTCCGTAGTGCTCTCAGATATTTCAGTAAGTAGGTATAGAATGTATGCTATCTACCGCTCTAACCGCTCCTTCAAGTAGTAGATGGTCCCGGGAAGACGGCAGCTCTGCATCACGCTGCTAAGCCTAAAGACAGGTGGGGAGATCATCTCCCCTTAAATGCATTGGCGTAAGTTCTATAAGAGTTCCCGGTGCCCCTTATTATGAGTTGAGGACGGTCACCGAGGGGTTTTAGTGGGTAAAAATCCCACATAACCCGACCCCATGTAGTCGGGTATCTCTGAAAGATTTCCCCCCTGTTAAAAAAAAAGTATAGAATGTATTATTCAAATGCCTTACGCGTAAGAAAATCCACTAAAGTTAAAAAGGTACATGCGCCAATTGTCCGATCTATGAAAATAATTGTGCGCACAAATAGTGAGCCCACTTAATATAAAGCCAAGAATCACCGTCGAGGCTGTTCCATATATTAAATTCTTTGTCGAAAGCCAGCATACTAATGGGCTTAGGACAAACAAACAAACAAGGAGAAAATCTGTAACATTATCACTTTTTTTCCTCAAGTCATTAGGTAATTTTTTAAGTTCTAAGGCAACTTTTAGTTTTAGTGTCTTATAAAATCCATCCTCTTTGAATGTAAACGGTGAATTCCTGGGAGTTTCCGCTCTCTTTATAAAATATTTTGGCAGGCGAGCCTCTACTATTGCGCTATTTACGTGGTGTGTTTCAAACGCCTCTGTAATATCAGTTCCCTGAAAGACAGAAAGCCGATGATAAAAATGTTGAAATACAGAAATTAAAAATTGAAATTGAAGACGGAAATCATATTAATATTATAAATGCGAAAGTGTGTTTGTTAATTAAAAATTAAGGAGTTCCCGCGGGAATCAGAAAAACTTAAGCTACGCGGACAAAGTCACGGGCATCAGCAAGTATACTATATACTTACAGGACAAAACGTCCAGACGAAAAATCCAAGTCGTATGGAACAGACGTTTCGTTCTGTCGCGCAAGTTTATGCAGATTGGCATAAAAGCACATGAGTATGTGATAAAAGTGCGTGCGCGGACTTTTTGACAGCTAGACAACTTTTCTGCCCGTAGACACTTTTTTATCCATGAATTTAGACCCCTATAATAATTCAACTTTTATAAAAACTCAAGCCGTGTGATGGCATTTCAACTTCTGCACCGTTAAAAGTTACTGTCGCCAATTCAAAAATTATTATTAATTAATAACCAATATTTTATATCGACTCTAATCAGTATTATATTATAACATCGATATATAGGTGTATTAAAATTCTACATCAATGTATTATGATATTAAAATACTTCTTTATTTAAAAATTTGGTGGCACAGGTTTTTTCAACTGTGTCAAAAAAAATCAAACCGCGATGCGTGAAGGCCAAATGGTTGGAGAGTACAGACACCAGCTCTCTCGTGTAGTCTTCGTTTAGTGCGAGGACATATTATTCACTAATATTATTTGGACATAATAGTAGATTATTAACCAAGGGGATAAAGCAGTGTCTTCTGTCGCGGGTGACGATTTAAATCGCGAGCGTAACGAAGGACTCGAGGTTTACTCCCGAGCGTAGCGAGGGTGTTAAAAACTTAAATCACGAGCGAAGCGAGGGATTTAAGACGAGTCCTGAGTGTAGCGAGGGATTTAAGTTCACCCAAGACTAAGACAGCTTTATCACCGAGGAAAATACTCTACTTTTCGTACCATTTGCGAAAAAATTAACACAATAATAATATGAGATAAGCATTTATTAAAAATAATGACAATTTTTTTTTTATCCACTACAAGTTAGCCCTTGACTGCGATCTCACCTGATGGTAGGTGATGATGCAGTCTAAGATGGTAGCGGGCTAACCTGTTAGGGGCATGGCAGTTATATTAAACCCATCCCCCTATTCGTTTTCTACACGGCATCGTACCGGAACGCTAACTCGCTTGGCGGCACGTTTTTGCCGGTAGGGTGGTAACTAGCCACGGCCGAAGCCTCCCACCAGGCCAGACCAGGGAAAATTCAGAAATTATAAATTCCCAAATTGACCCTGCCGGGGATCGAACCCGGGACCTCCGCACGTTAAGACAACAGCGATACACACTGCGCCACGGAGGTCGTCAAAAAGTAAAAAGTCAAAAGCAAATTAAAAGTAAAAGTTAACATTCGAAACATTGGTCCAATTATTGATAGAGAGAGTTACAAATAACGTTTATGTAGGTATTTGAAGAAAACAAAAACGCGGCAAATTCCTAGACTAATATTTTTTTGTCGGAAAAGCAAAGGCATCAAGCTCATACGGCATCATTTTATTTAATAATCTTATCTGCATAATAAATGCGTATTCCTTTTTCAAAAAGATGTATTTAAATGCTTTATATACAAACTCAATGGTGTAAACACAGATGTAGTTCAGTATAAATTTCGGAAGTATTCCAAATTTAAATCACATTCTCCCCCTAGAGGATGAATGAAATTCAGTACAATTTTCTTTCCCTGTTTTTAACAGATTAAAAATGACTATTGTTAAGTTCGCTTTTTGTGGCATAGAATGTCACTTTTTTGAGCAAGTGGTACGAAAAAAATATTACCTTCGTAATTTCAAGCCACTGTGTACCGCCAGGGTGTGACGTGACAAAATCAGTCAAATCATAAATACTGTCATGTATTCTCCATAGTCTTTCAGCGCCGTCTATTTCTCGCTTTGCGGTTATCCATTGCTTAGCAGATCTAGGTTCCTTGTTTTTGTATAATGGATAGAAGAGCTTAGGGAAGCTAACTTGACGTTTATTTGGATTTGAAACCATTACTGTAAAAAATAAAAAAAAGAATTTAAAAAAACACTATTTGAAATTGAAAAAAAAAACACTTTGATCCTTCAGAGTAGGTAAATACTTGTTTCGGCCAATGCTTAATTGCAATCAGTAAGTATATTAATGTGAAATAATATACAACTTTCATAATAATATGCAATTAATACTTTCTTAAGAAAAAATATCCCGTTATTTTATAGCATGAACATCACGACAGGGTACCTACGTAGGGGCAAGTGGCATAAACTTTGGAAAAATTATAGGATTTAAAAATCTACTTACTAGAAAATTCAATCCTTAGCCAGTATCAATAACCAAGCAAAAGAAATTGCAGTAGGGATTGCAATGTGAGTTGCAGTTACAAATAAATTCTGTGTCTAAGGTTATCGTAACGTCTAAGACCAATGAGGTTATCTATCTTTAGTCAAAGAGTTCTAATATGCTAGAGAGCAATCAATCATATTAGATTTAAGAATACAGATATTCAAGTTCCTAAGTTTAAAAAGAAAATAATTATCACTTGTAGGTAGGTACTATACGGTAGTACTTAACCATCCGTGCGAAGCCAGGTAGGGTTAACTACCTTATAATGATTATTTTAGTATCATAATAAAAATATTAGGTACCTTTTTGCTTTATGCTACGCTTTAAAACTTACATCTTGTCATTAATCATTCTGAAATAGAGGCAATAAACAATAATATTGTGTATTGTATTTTTTGACGACCTCCCTGGCGCAGGTGCGATTGAGCGTTCCAGTATGATGCCATGCAGAAGACGATAGGGGTTTGGGCTTAATTTATCTGCCCTGCCCCTTACAAGTTAGCCCGCTACCATCTTAGACTGCATCATCACTTGTAGTGGAATTTAAAAAAACATAAAAAAACTAGCTTTTGCCCGCGGCTTCGCTCGCGTCATGTTCGATTTTCATACTAAATCATAATAGTAGTTTATGCAACTGTCATATAATGAAGGGTATTAAAACACGAGTGTGAGTTTATGAAACGAGCGCAGCGAGTTTCATAATAGTAACGAGTGTTTTAATACCCGTGTTATATGCAGTTGCATACACTACTTTATCTTCACTAATGCAATTTATCAAACAACAAGAGTAAAAGCTGACAATAGTTTATTTTCATATAATTTTCTAGATTTTTCTGGCAAAAGATTGTGAGTTACTTTTGTTGCCAATTCTAGAATATCCGGAGGCGTACAAATGTCATCGTCGCTATCCATTTTTAACTTTTAATTTGTATTTTAAAAACAAAACACATTGCGAAACATTAAATTCACGCGTACGTGCATTGTCACAGTGAACTTGCCGCCATTAAAATCTAACCAATGAGAGCGCAGCTGCGCGCGCAGGGCCAATCAGGAGCGAGCGCGCGCTGTTCGTTTTTTATTTAATTGGCACAAGATCTTACCAAAGAGTTTTGTGTATGTAAGTTTAGTAGTTTCGACGAAGTTTTCACGTATAACCCAACTGTTTTCAAAAGCCAGCCTAATATCAAAATTTTATACAACTTGTATGAGGATTTTGACATAAGGCTCGCCAGGTTAATTGGTCGCGTTTTATTGATTATAATGAGATTTTACGATATCGATGTGGATATTATACCATCATGTGAAATTGCTTAAATTGAGTGTTTTGTTATCTGCGCTATAACAGTAGTAATTATAAGTCAAGTATTGGAAACATAAGTAGAATGTTATAACATTAGTGTAGATAAACAATATTATTCAAACTACGTTGAGTCATTTTATAGGCTTTATCCGAAAAATTAGGGATTTCCCGTGGGAATTTAAAAAACTTATTTTACGCGGACGAAATCGCGGGCATCTGCTAGTTGTTGATAAGTAACAAAGTACACAATCGTGTGATATGAGTGGTTTATTACCATCTGCCACCGTATTCCTGCCGCGTTGCATATGCCTCGCGATATCCTTAAACTTTGTGGCACAATTATTATGGACTAGCTATTACCCGCGGCTTCGCTCGCGTGGCTCAAGGGAACAATAACTGAGTTATATGTGAAAGATTGTCAATTATCAACTTAACTGTGACTGCCTGTTTGAGACATTTCACCACTCTGAACTCTGAACCCTGCACTCTGAACTCTGAACTCTATACTCTGAACTCTGAACTCTGCACTCTGAACTCTAAACTCTGCACTCTGAACTCTGCACTCTGAACTCTGCACTCTGAACTCTGCACTCTGAACTATGCACTCTGAACTATGTACTCTGAACTCTGCACTCTGAACTGTGACCTCTGCACTCTGAACTCTGCACTCTGAAGTCTGAACTCTCCATTCTGAACTCTGAACTCTGCACTCTGAACTCTGCACTCTGAACTCTGCACTCTGAACTCTTCACTCTGAACTATGCACTCTGTACTTTGCACTCTGAACTCTGACCTCTGCACTCTGAAGTCTGAACTCTGCACTCTTAACTATGCACTCTGATCTCTGCACTCTGAACTCTGCACTCTAAACTCTGACCTCTGCACTCTGAACTCTGAAGTCTAAACTCTGCATTCTGAACTCTGAACTCTGAACTCTGCACTCTGAACTCTGCACTCTGAACTCTGAACTCTGAACCCTGCAGTCTGAACTCTGCACTCTGAACTCTGAACTCTGCACTCTGAATTCTTAACTCTGCACTTTGAACTCTGAACTCTGATTTCTGAACTCTGCACTCTGAACTCTAAACTCTGCACTCTGAACTCTTCACTCTGAACTCTGCCCTCTGTACTCTGAACTCTGAACTATGCACTCTGAACTCTGACCTCTGCACTCTGAACTCTGACCTCTGTACTCTGAACTCTGCACTCTGAAGTCTGAACTCTGCACTCTTAACTACTTATGCACTCTGAACTCTGAACTCTGAACTCTGAACTCTGCACTCTGAACTCTGAACTCTGCACTCTGAACTCTGCACTCTGAAGTCTGAACTCTGCATTCTGCACTCTGAACTCTGAACCCTGCACTCTGAAGTATGAACTCTGCACTCTGATCTCTGCACTCTGAAGTCTGAACTCTGCAGTCTGATCTCTGAACTCGGAACTCGGAACTTTGCACTTTGAACTCTGAACTCTGCACTCTGAATTCTGAACCCGAATATCTCTTCTATTCTATTTCTATTTTTTTTAAGTCATTGTTATCTTACTATTTACCCCCCAAAAAGAAAATTTTTGTTTTTTTTCGTCTGCAAACTAAAAAACTACTGCCTTTGTTTTAAGGTTTATATTTAAAAGTGATGTGTAACCGTGACTGACACCATGCGTTGTTACGAAGACAAAAGGTCTTAAATATAAATTATTGGTCTTATTATTAAAGGTCTTAAATATAATTAAACTGCCTTAGTTTTACGGTTTATATTTTAATATTAGTTTTCACTTCTATCGGCAGTCCTGACTGCCAATTTTTTTTACTTTAATGAGAACAACTTCCAAGAACACTTTCGCATTTATAATATTATTAGTATGACACGATGTTACTAAGGTAGCACATGTTACTTTCCTTGTCCTAAAATAAATCTTAACGTCGGCTAACCTGAACGTGGGCTAACTTGAATGTCAGGTAACTTGGACGTCGGCTAACTTGAACGTCGGCTAACTTGAACGACGGCTAACCTGACCGACAACTAACCTGAACTTGTGCTAACCTGAACGTCGGCTAACCTGAACGAGGTCTAACCGGACGGGTATGATAACCTGAACGTGGGCTAACCTAAACGTCGGCTGACCTGAACGTGGGCTAACCGGAAGGTTATGATAACCTGAACGTGGGCTAATCTGAACGTGTGAACGTGGTAACGGTGAAACAAATGCAAGAAAAAGAGCATACTATCCCACAGGAACTGTTTGTTTTTCCGGGATAAAAAGTGGCCTATGTCACTCTCCAAGTCCTCAAATCCGTTGCGCCGTTGAAGCGTGATTGAAGAAAAATGCGAGAAAAAGAGCATGTTATCCCACAGGAACTGTTTGTTTTTCCGGGATAAAAAGTGGCCTATGTCACTCTCCAGGTCCTCAAATATACCCATGCAAAAAATCACGTCGATCCATTGCGCCGTTGAAGCGTGATTGAAGAAAAATGCGAGAAAAAGAGCATGTTATCCCACAGGAACTGTTTGTTTTTCCGGGATAAAAAGTAGCCTATGTCCTTCCCCGGGATGCAACCTATCCCTGTACCAAATTTCATCAAAATCGGTTGAACGGTTGGGCCGTGAAAGCGTAGCAGACAGACAGACAGACAGACAGACAGACAGACAGACAGACACACTTTCGCATTTATAATATTAGTATGGATTTACATAATTTTGAAAATAGATACAATAACATTTGGCTCGCAAAGTGACTTTTACTTCACCGCTACTATAAAGCAGACATTTACTACCCTATAGGGCGATAAAAATACTACCGCACAGCTTATCATTAGCCTGGAAAAAGCCGTGCGGTAATAAAAAAAATTTTAACGGACCACGGACCATATTGTACATAATATTGCGAAAAACCTCTAGCGCAGAGTTGGAAAGTGTCATAATGGTCGTTAGGTTCTTAGGTCGGTGTGAATCCAACACAATCACCGCGCTTCCCCATGAGTCATGACTGATGGATTCCATGACGGATTTTCTTCACGGGAAAAAAACAAATGGAGAAAGCTCTGCTGTGCAAGTAAGTACCAATAACAACTATACAAAATTTCATCTCAATCCGGTGGAGGAGGCCTGAATGCATGGAATATTATGAACATATACAAGTATTATTTTTATATTTATGATAGTAGGTACCATTTTCTCTTGAACTTGGCACCTTAATAATTAACGTTTGTGGAAACTTATTTTTCCCATTTTGACCAGGTGCGGAGGTATTTCCTTAAAATTACAAATTTTATTTTAGTACAGACGTAACAGGTGTCGCAGATTTATCTTTAGACTTTAACGATTTACAATTTAAATTTTATGAAAATTCATTCCTGAAAATTTTGTCGTGCCTGTCAACCGACCGTACTTACCCATTTGCATTATTAAGTTTTTTTGAGGGTGAAAATTTCAGCTTTCACTACCAACGAGTTACTTTCATCACATTAGTGATTTGACGTTTTACTAGATATAGTTCTTTTTTTCATCCTCATCATCACCAGTCCATCGCCGGCGCACTGTTAAGCACAAGGTTCCCTCTTAGAATCAGAAGGAATTAGGCCACAGTCCACCACGCTGGCCATGTGTGGTTTTTTTTGATAGCATCATGGGAAACTGTCAAAGAAAACATCGTGGAATGTGAGTGAGAAAACATGTTTTCCTTCACTGTTAAATTGCTTATAAGGGACAATATACTCTGACGCACGCACCTCTAGTGCGTGACCGGGGATAGATCCCGGAATCGCCTACTACTACTACTACTACTACTACTACTACAGCCCATTAACGTCCATCTGCTGGGCACAGGCTTCCACTCAATAACTCTCTAGGAGAGAGGGAATGAGAGCTTAGCACCACGCTGCTCCAATGCGGGTTGGCAGGCTTTAACGACTATTATCATGTTAGTGATAATAACCGGGACCGACGGCTTAACGTGCTCTCCGAGGCACGGGGGTGAAGCACCACCAACTTCCAAACTCCGGGCTAGTACTGAGAATTTCTAGTCAGAAAAACCCAATAGGTACTTAATTATGGCCCGACCCGGGACTCGAACCCGGGACCTCGTCAGCCGCAGTCGAACATTACATCCACTAGACTAACGAGGCAGTTATCGCCTAATAGAAGGGTTTACTCTTAACCATCGATTGTTTTTTTTTCTTATCAATCAATCAAATAATAATAAATATTATAAATGCGAAAGTTTGGATGGATGTATGGGTGTATACGGATGTATGGGTGTATGGATGTATGGATGGATGTTTGTTACTCAATCACGCCAGAACGGATGAAATTTGACACAAAGATAGATTATAGTCTGGAATAGCACATAGGCTAAAAAATAATAGGCTTTTTATCCCGGAAAATTAAAGAGTTCCCGCGGGAACCAAAAACCTCAATCCACGCGTACGAAGTCGCGGGCATCAGCTAGTCCACTATAAGTTAACCCTTGAACCCGATGGTAGCTGGCCGACCTCTTAAGGAAACGGCAGTGATATTAAACACATAGTTGTACTATTACCTATTGTGTGCCCATAACCCTGATCGTTTTCTACACGGCATCTTAACGGAACGCGAAATCGCTTGGCGGCACGTCTTTGCCGGTAAGGTGGTACCTAGCTACGGCCGTAGCCTGGACCAGACTGGACCAGAGAGAATTCAGAAATTATATTTCCAATTGACTCTGACGAGGATCGAACCCGCAACTCTTATAAGACAACAGGGCTCACCACGGCGCCAGGGAGGTCGTATTTTCCATTACGTCTTATTAACCAAAAAGGGGAGTTTTTATCTATTACTGGTCTCAATATTTATATTGGTTATACACATAAAATACCAACTCTATATTGCTATATTAGGGCAACAAAATATTATGAACCGTTCTCGAGCAGTTTAAGCACGTTCCTTGGCTTAATGGATTAAATAAAAGTTTCTAATGGAAACACACATAATTTAGAATTGCTTATTGTTTATGGACCATTCAATTATTTTTATAGAGCTCTAGAATCTAGATGATAAACTTCATCCATGTTGACTTAGGATTTTCTGTGGGTAATCTCTGATTTTCCGAGATAAAAGTAGCCTTTGTCATTCTATTAAAAATATCTATATCAATAATTTATCAATCGTTAATTATACTTATTATCCGTTGCTCAACTGTTGCGTGTTTGAAGAATACCTACTTACTAATATTATAAATGCGAAAGTGTGTTTGTTTGTTGGTATGTCCTTCAATCACGCCTCAACAGAGCAACGGATCGACGTGATTTTTTGCATGGGTACAGTTGAGGATCTGGAGAGTGACAAAGGCAGTATTATCCCGGTAAGTTAAGGAGTTCCCGCGGGAATTAAGAAAACTTAAACCACGCGGACGAAGTCGCGGGCATCAGCAATAAAAACCAATAGACAAAAAAACATTCGTATTTGTTATACCTATGGGCAGTGATTTATAAATTATAAACGATTTTATATGATTAGTAAGTACTGATGCCAACGATTTCGTCGTCTTTGCCTGTTGCCACGTTCTTTTTAATCATCTTGATCTTATTCAAATAATAGTGTGCATCAGAATGACTGCCACAAAGTGATGGATCAGCATAAAATTTTACTAGCATTTAGTACCTACTAATTAGTACCTTTGTTTAAATATTTAGTACCTAATTGACCGAGCGAAGCGAAGGTCTCTGAGTCTACTTGAGTGAATTGGCACTTGTCCGTCCGTCCGTCCGTCCGTCCGTCCGTCCGTCCGTCCGTCTGTCAGAGCCTTATAACTTCTGAATTACTGAACGTAATTACTTCAAATTTAAATATATTATGTAAACCGATGGCCTCCCGCCGAATATGGCTTAAAAAGTTATAAAAATCTTTATTTCAGGGGGGCTCTCATAGAAGCGAATGCGAAGTAAAATATTTTTTATAGCGTTACATAGGGTTGCGGTATATCATTTTAAAGATAATTAGGAATAGAATCCAAAAATATTTTTTTTTTAATTTTTCCCCTAAAATTGACGAAATGGAGGGCTTTCAAAGTGGCGATTTTCTAACGTCCATTGTTGACCACAGAACTCTCAATTTTCTGAAAGGCTGAGCCTGAAACTTATCAATTATTTGAATTATATCCTGTGCTTGAACAACAAATACTAAAATTAGATAAATATTATAAGAAAACGAAATTATTCAATTTTTAATGAGCTGCCGTATTTTTAACAGAACTTCACAATGATGTCAATAGATGGCGCTCTGTGACACCGCGAGGTCTCAGTTCGGGGCGAACCACTAGTATTTATGGTTTATCCTATTTATTGACCGAGCGAAGCGAAGGTCTCTGAGTCTACTTGGGTGAATTGGCACTTGTCCGTCCGTCCGTCTGTCAGAGCCTTATAACTTCTGAATTACTGAACGTAATTACTTCAAATTTAAATATACTGTGTAAACCGATGGCCTCCCGCCGAATATGGCTTAAAAAGTTATAAAAATCTTTATTTCAGGGGGGCTCTCATAGAAGGGGGGCTTTCAAAGTGGTGATTTTCTGACGTCCAAAGATGACCTCAGAACTCCCAATTTTCTGAAAGGCTGAGCCTGAAACTTGATTAATTATTTGAATTATATCTTGTACTTGAACAACAAATACTAAAATTAGATAAATATTATAAGGAAACGAAATTATTTAATTTTTAATGAGCACACGTATTTTTAACAAACTTCACAATGTTGTCAATAGAAATATGGCGCTCTGTACAAATTTATTCGTTTGTGCTTAAAAAGAAAAGGCTGAGCCTGAAACTTGATCACTTATTTGAATTATATCCTGTACTTGAACAACAAATACTAAAATTAGATAAATATTCTAAGGAAAGGAAATTATTTAATTTTTAATGAGCTTCACTATGTTTAACAGAACTTCACATAGATGGCGCTCTGTAAGTTTATGGATACCGCGAGGTCTCAGTTCGGGGCGAACCACTAGTTATTTAGAAAGGAATATAAATTTTTAAGTGGGCAGAATGACTGCCTACTTAAAAATTTATATTTTCCTTTGTAAATAAGTAGGTAGATAAGGTATAAGGTAAGTCTACCCGAGCAAAGCCGGGACCAGACAGCTAGTAACTTTTAACAGGATTTCTTTATGATTAACCTATAGATTAGCTTTTCACAGCATAAACCTGACCCTTAATGGACGGTGTATCATAAAATACATATTGCAATGGATTTTATGGCGGTCACCGATGGTTCCATTTTTATGTTTCATTTTACGCACCACGAAGACTTTTATTAACTTCGATAGGCTAGCTTGCTTTAAGTTCTATTGTATTGTTTTCAATAAATGGTAAAAAAATTCGTTGAGATTTTGTACCTAAAGTTTTAAAAAGTTATAGGTTTTTTAGCCAAAATAAAGATACGAAGAGGCGAGGCGAAGACAGAAATGTGTCCGCAGATACACTCACATATAAAGTAGGTACCTGCTAAGTTGTAGGCGCAATGAACCGAAAGGCACCTTTATAAAGGGAAAACATACTAAAGTGTGCATTTCCACTTAAATTGAGTAACGCGGACTTGTCTGTAGGCATTGCAACTTAATCAAATAAATATTATAAATGCGAAAGTTTGGATGGATGTATGGATGTATGGATGGATGTTTGTTACTCAATCACGGCGGAACGGTTGAACGGATCTGGATGAAATTTGGCAAAGAGATAGATTATAGTCTGGAATAGCACATAGGCTTTATCCCGGAAAATTAAAGAGTTCCCGCGGGAACCGAAAACCTCAATCCACGCGTACGAAGTCGCGAGCATCAGCTAGTTAATTATAAATTACTATATTATTATTAAGTATATTTGTGACATTTTGTCCATAACAGAATGAAGTCAATCTCGTATTATCGGATCTCAGATTATGCAACTATAGTTCTTTATTAATTATAATTATGTTTCTGTATTCGGCTGTGAATCTTGCTTGATTTTAATATTTGCTTAGCACATAATTACTAAGTTTGTATTGTTAATTTAGTACATGTTTGTCCACGTGCGTATAGGATTAAATCAAACTTTGCCAGAAATATTAAGGTAACGTATTGTCGGTAATAATTAACATTGATATTTGACCGAGCGAAGCGAAGGTCTCTGAGTCTACTTGAGTGAATTTGCACTTGTCCGTCCGTCCGTCCGTCCGTCTGTCAGAGCCTTATAACTTCTGAATTACTGAACGTAATTACTTCAAATTTAAATACAATATGTAAACCGATGGCCTCCCGCCGAATATGGCTTAAAGAAATAAAAATTATTTATTTCAGGGGGGCTCTCATACAAGCGAATGCGAAGTAAAATATTTTTTATAGCGTTACATAGAGTTGCGGTATATCATTTTAAAAATAATTAGGAATAGAGTCCAAAAATATATTTTTTTAAATTTTTCCCTTAAAATTGACAAAATGGGGGGCTTTCAAAGTGGTGATTTTCTAACGTCCAAAGTTGACCTCAGAACTCTCAATTTTCTGAAAGGCTGAGCCTGAAACTTATCAATTATTTGAATTATATCCTGTACATGAACAACAAATACTAAAATTAGATAAATATTCTATGGAAACGAAATTATTTAATTTTTAATGTGCTTCAGTATTAATAACAGAACTTCACAATTATGTCAATAGATCGCGGTCTGTACAAGTTTATGGATACCGTGAGGTCTCAGTTCGGGGCGAACCACTAGTTATGTTTGTGTATATGTATACAAATAGCATCAGGCAAATCTGAGCTATAATCTCTTCTTAATCTCCCCTCGATTGAATTTGGCTACGGCGCGGCGCTACACGGAGAGTCTCCATGTGCTCGGATAATATCTAAATTGAAAAAAAGAAATTCAAATTTAAAAAAAAAACAAAACAGAAAATAAAAAAAAAAATTGAGTTGTGCCCTCATTAATCGGGTAACAATCCAAAAACAAAACAAAATAAAACTTGTATGTCCACAATTATGAATAATGCACAAGTGTATGCACAAACACAGACGCGATGTCTATTCCCTTACACTCATAGCCCAATGGAACGGAATATCCCACACAACCAGAGAGATTTCATACCTATTCTGTGGAGATATCAGGGACAAGACCGACTGCTCTCCCCTAAATAGGAATACAAATTTTCCAAAGTACGGGGTTATTCTTGTCAGAAAACTCTATACCTACTTATGTGGGGGTATAACCGTATAACCCAAACCTGGTCGAACCAAGGACCTCGTCATCCGTAGTTGAATATGAAAACCATTGCATTGGACTAACTAGGCAGCAATTAATCTAGCAGTTAAAATAGTACGTAATGCTACCGTAACGTAGTCATATTATAAAAATGCATAGTGTATCTGTCTGTTTGGCTGCCTGAAATTGCACGGCTAACCCGCTCTGTCCATGTAGACACTAGCTACTTTTTGTTTCGGGTGTAATTAAGGAGTGCCCACGGGATTTGAAAAAACCTAATTTCACGCAGACGAAGTCGCGCGGGCACTATCGAAATCAGGAGTAGAATAAGTTTTATAATACGTAAGTATAGTTAAAGTTAAGCAGATCAAAGTAACCATCAAAGTAAGCCTCCAAAAGAGCTGTGAAGTAGATTATTCAAGTAATATCATTTGGTGCCTGAAGCCGTACGGTAATAGTCAATTTTCCTGAGACTCAAAATTGCTCTGATGCCGAGATAAGTTCGAGCGGTACTTATTTTGAACGAGGAAATTCACCAACTCGAATGCGTAGGCGAATTGTTTAGAATTATAACGCCCCGCAAAGTTAGCGTAGACGATGAAAATCGGAAAATGTATTAAGGGGAGAGTTTCAGCCTTCTAATAACGATGCTTAAATAAAAAAGTGTACGCCCTTCCACTGTTTATGTTTGCGTAAAAAATGCCGTCCTCCTATCTTGGGTCCTGATTTGTTATAGGTACTATGCAGCCAGTAAAGGTATTTTTAATAAGCATTTTCTATTTATTTTCATGATTTTGAAAATGTACTTTGTATAGAAATTAGTTCAACAACAGAATTAGAAAAAACAACAACAATCGTGCATTGTCGAGTTAACATCTCAAGATGCTATTAAGTATATTATTCGGTGTCGGAGTGAAACGTAAGTACGTTGAGAATAATTTTGTAGACTTGTGTGATGTGGTGAATTTCGCAAGCTACAAGTTCAAGATACACACTGTATCACCTAAATTCACTTACTGTGGCGGATTATGGTACTTAGTTCTTTCATGTTTTTTTTTTAAATTTTAACAATAAATTCATTAATTATATTATAAGAAAATAGTAAGAGTACAGGTACAGTAATTTGTGACGATTCGTACCTCTCAGTCAAAATATATATATTTAAAACAATATTAGAGAATAAAATATAGTTTATATAGTGGAAGAGCGATCTCGGTCCATGCTAGAAAGATTTCCGACAAACGGACTGGTCGCCGAACAAGCGACGGCGATGCGATAGTATGCTGTGGTAGCTTGTGTATGTGATGGTGCACAGCGATGCTGTGGTGTATGCTTAATGCGTGCAGTATATGTCACGATGTCCACCGTCGTTCTCGGGCTGATGCTGAGCAAAGTGGATTCGCTGTTCGTGTAATGGCGTGCAGTATGTGTCACGATGTCCACCGTCGTTCGCGGGCTGATGCTGAGCAAAGTGGATTCGCTGTTCGTGTAATGGTGTGCAGTATGTGTCGCGATGTCTGTCGCTCGTTCGAACGCATAATGTCGTTGGAGGCTTCCAACGATATTTGATCCGCCTATGGTGGATTTATATACATATTTTAATACAACATATTTACACGTATATTACCTACATATAATCATCGCTGGTTGGGTTGGGGCTGCGGAATGTACGTTATATCGCTTCGGCGATGCCTCAGCACGGCTGGTTCTGTCTTGATGTCTACCTAGTTGGACGTTTGGATGGGATTGGTTCGTTGTTGAACAGAGAGCTTGCTCTCTGTGCGCAATGTACTTCATGTGCATTACTATGTTCTGCAGTATACCTGACTCTGCCATGCGATCTGCTTATAGATGATTACTTATGCTTACATTACGTAAACCCGTAACTATCGTTACATTCGAACGACAACTAACTAACCATGGTTGATAGGACGCTGTTTATTATTACCGAAGGTTGGATCACACGTGAGATACCGAATATCTAATGTTTTGCGCTACGCCTGACTCAGCCTCGACACTTATTCATAGTTGCATGGATTCACAACCTGTGCTACTATACTATTTACGGTTCCATAGATTCACAACCTATGTTACTTGTAAATGCATAGATTCACGACCTATGCTGCGTCACATTGGCTCACAACCTATGTAACGTACAAATGACGTCCTACTACCCATGGTGGTTTCCGCGTTGTATTTAACTAAATTAAAGTATGATTGCATACGTCTCGCTATTTCCCTAAATGGTGGCCTAGTGGTTTAAGGAGGGGAGGCTGCTGCCTTTTGGTATACTTATGAGACCCATTAGTCGATGACTAGTGCCTCTTGGGATACCAAGAGAGGGACGAAGCCTATCATTGGTGAGCGGGGTGGAGCTACCAATCACCATTTACTTTACATTAAATCAATACTTGAAACCGTTTATAAATTATTTAAAACTTGAACACGTCACTATTACCACTATTACATCTAGATCGGTATATAAGCAAGTCGTTGGGATGGTTGAACTCGGGGCTTCCGAAACTCTGAAAGATCTTGGTTTATTATGGACGCAACATTATGAGGGTCTTACTGCTGGATGATTCACGTGCCACTTTAGAGAGATATTGAATTTTATAGGTAGGGTAAGGTATAGATTCTTTAGGGACCCCGTCAGGTTAGTTACAATATGGTGCCGTGACCAGGATAGTCACAACTACTCATATCTCAATGGGTCCCGGTGTTAAAATAGGTAGGTCAAAGTAGGCGAAAGCCTACAATATGTTGTCCGTGAAATGGAAAGAGTCAGAGGAAGCTTTCGGGTTCAATTAGGCCTAGCGACTTGTTGATAGGATGAATGTATGGAAGGTGGGTATGAAGCAACACAAGATAGAGAGTGTTAATGTCTTATGGACAGGGGGTTGTGGTAACTAGTTGTGAGGTATTACAAGTAACAGTTTTAAGATTTGAGGAAAATGTAAGATGGAGTGATGTAAGTAGAGCAAAGCGAGAGTGTTGGCCTGAGGATCAGCCGAACGAAGACAGGTCTCGAGTGTCATATGCGACCCACGAATGCCTTAAACAAAAAGGGAAAATCTATAAAGCAGTCGTTAGACTTGTCGCATTGTATGGTTCAGAATGTTGGGTTAAAGGGACGGATGAAAGAAAAGTACATGTGACCGAAATGCGAATGTAAAATATGGATGGATTGTGTGAGAACATAATTATGCGTATGAAAGAGGTGAGTGATAGGTTGACGAATAACAGAAGTGAGTGTAAAAGGAAAACATGTTGTGCCGACCCCAATAGCGAGGGACAAGAGTTGAACTCGATGACAAAGTCATTATTATGTCATAAAATCATATCATCAGGGGGTTGCCGATGATCGTCTAGTGGGTAGGACACTACGTAAGTGATATGGTTATGTAATATGTGTTTAGGGAGATGGTCATGGTATTAGAGGTAGGAGGAATGCTCAACGTACGAGATATAATATGTTTAGCAGGTTAAGGGAAGTTGTGAATGAGTTTAGTTTGGTAACTTAAGCTATATTAACGTCATAAAATTTATCACATCGGGGGGTTGCCGATGTTGGTTTAATGCTTAGGGCTTTATATAGTGATATAAATAAGTAAGTTTAGAGAAAAACAAATGGGAAATCAGTAAGGAATACAGATTTTAGGTTTTGTTTTACTTAATGCCATTATGTGTGAATGGGAGAAGGTGAATGGAAAGTAAAGTGCGAGAATGGATGGATGGATAGGGCAGGTAGGAGCGATGCTGCAGTAACTATTGACGTGATATAGATATGAGTAATCGACGAAAATTGACAGGTTATGGGTTAAATACGTGGGTAGAAGGAAGCTTAGGGAACAAAGTAGTCATGACAGTTCTAGGTTATAAAGGTAAAGATGTAGCAATAGATTAGAGCGGTCATAAAACCGTAGACGCGGGGGGTTGCGACGTTGGTACTCATATAATTTACAATTAGTTCTTTAGTTTAGTAAATTCTGTTCTGCGTGCTGCATAGAATTACAACTATTTGCACGCATCACAGAATTTAGGGGGTTGAATGTGACGATTCGTACCTCTCAGTCAAAATATATATATTTAAAACAATATTAGAGAATAAAATATAGTTTATATAGTGGAAGAGCGATCTCGGTCCATGCTAGAAAGATTTCCGACAAACGGACTGGTCGCCGAACAAGCGACGGCGATGCGATAGTATGCTGTGGTAGCTTGTGTATGTGATGGTGCACAGCGGTGCTGTGGTGTATGCGCTTGATGCGTGCAGTATGTGTCACGATGTCCACCGTCGTTCTCGGGCTGATGCTGAGCAAAGTGGATTCGCTGTTCGTGTAATGGTGCGTGCAGTATGTGTCACGATGTCCGTCGCTCGTTCGAACGCATAATGTCGTTGGAGGCTTCCAACAATATTTGATCCGCCTATGGTGGATTTATATACATATTTTAATACAATATATTTACACGTATATTACCTACATATAATCATCGCTGGTTGAGTTGGGGCTGCGGAATGTACGTTATATCGCTTCGGCGATGCCTCAGCAAGGCTGGTTCTGTCTTGATGTCTACCTAGTTGGACGTTTGGATGGGATTGGTTAGTTGTTGAACCAGAGAGCTTGCTCTCTGTGCGCAATGTACTTCAAGTGCATTACTATGTTCTGCAGTACACCTGGCTCTGCCATGCGATCTGCTTATAGATGATTACTTATGCTTACATTATGTAAACCCGTAACTATCGTTACATTCGAACGACAACTAACCATGGTTGATAGGACGCTGTTTATTATTACCGAAGGTTGGATCACACGTGAGATACCGGATATCTAACTATGTTTTGCACTACGCCTGACTCAGCCTCGACACTTATTCATAGTTGCAGGGATTCACAACCTGTGCTACTATACTATTTACGGTTCCATAGATTCACAACCTATGTTACTTGTAAATGCATAGATTCACGACCTATGCTGCGTCACATTGGCTCACAACCTATGTAACGTACGAACGACGTCCTACTACCCATGGTGGTTTCCGCGTTGTATTTAACTAAATTTCATACGTCCGCGCTATTTCCCCAAATGGTGGCCTAGTGGTTTAAGGAGGGGAGGCTGCTGCCTTTTGGTATACTTATGAGACCTATTAGTCGATGGCTAATGCCTCATGGGATACCAAGAGAGGGCCGAAGCCTATCATTGGTGAGCGGGGTGGAGCTACCAATCACCATTTACTTTACATTAAATCAATACTTGAAAGCGTTTATAAATTATTTAAAACTTGAACACGTCACTATAGATCGGTATATAAGCAAGTCGTTGGGATGGTTGAACTCGAGGCTTCCGAAACTCTAAAAGATCTTGGTTTATTATGGACGCAACATTATGAGGGTCTTACTGCTAGATGATTCACGTGCCATTTAAAAGAGATTGAATTTTATAGGTAGAGTAAGGTATAGATTATAAGGGACCCCGTCAGGTTAGTTACAAATTTACTCTAAAAATAGGCTGAATCATATAAATAGGTTACCTAAGTGAAAGTGCATTAGTAAAGGGTAATTAAGTCGCTACTTAGTTCCCCTGGGTAAGTCATTATATCAAACTAGATGATGACTGCGACTTCGTCCGCGTGTATTAAGTTTTTTAAATTACCGCGGGAGCTCTAAAATTTTCCGGGAAAATGTGTTAATCCTGGTCATAAGCTATCTCCGTTCCAAATTTCAGCCAAATCGATTTAGTCATTGTGGCGAGAAGGAGTAACAAACATACAAACATACAAACTTGCAAACATAAAAATACCCAACTTACACACTTATGATCGTACTAGCTGATGCCCGCGACTTCGTCCGCGTGGTTTGAGTTTTATTGATTCCCACAAGAACTCCTTAATTTTCCGGGATAAAAGTAGCCTATTTCACTCTCCAGGTCCTCAACTATACCCATGCCAAAAATCACACTGATCCGTTGCTCCGTTGCGGCGTGATTGAAGGACAAACCAACAAACAAACACACTTTCGCATATTTTATAATATTAGTATGAATATGATTGGTATGATACCGTTAAAACCATACCTCCATACTTATATTAAAAATGCGTGTCTCTGTTCGTTTATCGATCTGCTACAATTTCACGGCCTCTCTGTTCAACCGTTGTTGACGAAATTTCTTTCATGCTTCCATAGGCTACTTTTTATAACAAAAAGTTCCCGTAGGATTTCCAAAAAATTTAAATCCACGTGAAACTGAAACTATGTATCATTTAGTTAAAAGTAAAATATGTAAAACTAGATGATTCCCGCGACTTCGTACGCGTAGATTAGGTTTTTGATTCCCGCGGGAACTCTTTAATTTTCCGGGATAAAAAGTAGCCTATGTCCTTCCCCTGGATACAACCTACCCCTGTACCAAATTTCATCAAAATCGGTTGAACAGATGAGCCGTGAAAGCGTAGCAGACAGACAGACAGACAGACACACTTTCGCATTTATAATATTAGTATGGATGTAAATCAACGCTTTTAGAAAAATAAATACCGAGTCATTTTTCCTGACAGTCAAAATTGCTCTGATGCCGAGATAAGTTCAAGCGCTACATTACTTTGAATGAGAGCAATTCAAATTTCCCGCTCTCGTGTGTAGGCGAATTATTATTTTGATTTATTATTCCGGCAACGATTGACGATAAATATTACTGATGATTACGATGGAACCATTATTAAATTAATCACAAAAATATTACAAGAATTTATTTTTCAGTTTTATTCGTATATTTTGTGCTCTGGGTAGCTAAATTGGAATTTTTTAAAACGTATAATACATATTATAAAATGCGAAAGTGTGCTTGTTTGTTCTTGAATCGTGTCGCAGCAGAGCAACGGATCGACGTGATTCTTTGCATGGGTGGGGTGGACTCGAAGATCTGGAGAGTGACGCTACTTTTTATCCCGCAAAATTAAGGAGTTCCCGTGGGAATCAAAAACCTTCAACCACGCGGACGAAGTCGCGGTCATCAGCTAGTATTAAAATATATTGTGCTGGATCTTCAGTCACGCCGCAACAAAGAAAGAGAAACGGAACGATGTGATTATTTGTATAGCTATATAGTTGAGAACCTGTAGCGACACGGGTATGTTCCAATATACCCGAAAAGTGCTGAATACTGAATAGTGCGAGCACTGTTCAGTGCTCTTACTGGGGAGAAATCCGTTCCGTTATGGACTGACAGTATACTGCCGCAGTATCGTAGGGAAATATATGACATCATAAATCGTTGCCATTTTTGTACTGTGAGCACTGACGTTTTCTAGGTAAGGTGCTCTCAGTGCTGACTGCTGACTCGTTACGAGATCGATGATAAAAGCCTGTCTGATTAAAACATCAAACCATTTTGATAAATTATCCTTACCTATGTCATATAATCATCCAAATGTATTTACCGACGAAAACATTTTGAGAGATGAATGGGCAAATATTTGTAAGATATACCAATATTTTGTTGAAGGACTTACATATTAATGCTTTTGCAAACAATTATTGCACCAATAGGTACTCGTACTTATATTATAATGTCATAAACTTGCGCTCGTGTTAGCTACCGACAATGATGTTAATATGTTACTATGAACTACCAAATTCAAAGTAAGTAAGTAGATATTGGGGCTGATTCTGTGTAACACAATCTCTAAACTAAACTAAAATGGCAGCTTTAAATCTAGTTCCGTCCCTTTCCGTAGGGAGTATTATGAAAGGGTTAGCAATATTTGTAATGCTCTAATTTTAGTTTAGTTTAGAGATTGTGCACTACAGAATCAGCCCCAATGAGCGCCTAGGCATTGGTATTGGAACAAATAAGATTGCCAATTCCAATGTATCTATAATCTATATATATAAAATTCAAAGTCCTGACTGACTGACTGACTGACTGACTGACTTATATATCAACGCACAGCCTAAACCGCTGGGGTTAGAAACTTGAAATTTTGACACTAGGTTCCTTTTGTGACGTAGGCGCACACTAAGGAAGGATTTTTCAAAATTCCACCCCTAAAGGGGTGAAATAGGGGGTTAAAGTTTGTATGAAAGTCCGTCATTTCTCAAGTTATATCCATGAAACTTGGTATATGAGCTACCAGTAAAAAATAAAGAAGTACGTGTGTCACAGTTTTTCAAAATTCCACCCCCAAAGGGGTAAAGCAGGGGTTGAAAGTTTGTATGAAAGTCCTTCATTTCTCAAGTTATAGCCATGAATTTAGCATTTGGGCTTTTGGTTAAATATGAAGAAGTACGTGTTTCAACATTTTTGAAAATTCCCAAAGGGGTGAAATATGGGATGAAAGTTTGTAGGAACGTTTTTCAAATTATATCAACGAAACTTGGTATTTTGGCTTTCGTTAAAAAATAAAGAAGATCATGTGTCACAGTTTTTCAAAATTCTACCCCCAAAGGGTTAAAATAAGGGTTGAAATTTTGCATGAAAGTTAAGTTATAGCCGTGAAACTTAGCTCTTGGACTTCCAGTTAAAGATGAAGAAGTACGTAATTCACCATTTTTAAAAATTCGACCCCTAAAGGGGTGAATTAAGGGCTGAAAGTTTGTATGAAAGTCCTACATTTCTCACGATATTTTTCAAGTTGAAGGAACTTTGAAACTTTGCATGAAAGTCATTCATTTTTTAAGTAAAAGCCATGAAACTTGATATTTGAGCTTTCGATTAAATATGAAGAAGTACGTGTTTCACCATTTTCGAAAATTCGATCCCCAAGGCTGTTAAATAGAGTTTGTCCTTCAATCACACTGCAGCAACGGATCAATGTGATTTTTTGCATGGGTATAGTTGAGGTACCTGAAGAGTGACATAGACTACTTTTTATCCCGGAAAATTATGGAGTGCCTGTGGGGATAAAAAACTTAAACCACGCGGACGAAGTCGCGGGCATAAGCTAGTATATCTATAAATATAGTAAATATGGTAACAAGTCGAAAACACACTAGGGAACGCACAGGATAATTCGCATCAGGCAATTTTACGGCGTACGTTTTGTCATGCTTAGTCCTAAATGTTTCTTCACCAAGCATTTTTTATGTCAAACCATTTTTAGGGTGCGTTTCCACCAGAGACGTGGTACGTTGCTAAGAAGCTATAACGGATGTGTGTCAAACCAATAGGAGAGCTTGCTTGAAATCGATCGCTCCTATTGGTGGGTACACGAAAAAATGTGCGCACTAGGCATTGGTATTGGAAGAAACAAGATAGCCAAAACTGAAGTATCTTTATATCTTTAAATCTAGTGAACATGGTAAAAAGGTGAAAACACACTAGGAACCGCACATGATTCACGTCCGCGCGAAAAGTCCGCGTCAGGCACTTTTACTATATGGAGCGCGAGTACGTTTTGTCATGTCTGGTCCTATAATGTTTTTATCAACCATTTTTTGTTTCAAACCATGCGTTTCCACCAAAGACGTGGTACGTTGCAAAGCTATATTGGATGCGTTTCGAACCCACCAAATCTAGCGATCTAAAATCGATCGATTTGGCACAAATCGCAATCGCACCAATTGGTGGGTAGGTACTTTAACGTACCTAGCACATCTATGATTCCACCATTTCTTCCACGCACCCTTATTGACAGTTAAAGATTTTAATGACGATTAAATATTAATTACAATTTTTGATGACGAATAGGATTAACAAGGCTTTAAGGTTTGATATTAATTAATTTTAATACCCATGGATTTGTGGGTAGGATCATTTTGCGGGTGTCGCTATGGATGCAGGTGCAGTAGTAAATCAATTCAATTTAAATATTACCCACTCTTTATTTTTTACTAGCTGATACCCGCGACTTTGTCCGCGTGGATTGAGGTTTTTTGGTTCCCGCGGGAACTCCTTAGTTTTCCGGGATAAAAAGTAACCTATGTGTTATTCCAGACTATAATCTATCTCTGTGCCAATTTTCATCCAGATCCGTTCAGCCGTTCGGGCGTGATTGAGTAACAAACATCCATACATCCATACAGCCATACATCCATACATCCATACATCCATCCAAACTTTCGCATTTATAATATTTATTTGATACAGAACAAAGGATGCTACAACGTAAATAACGCATTTTTTATTTTCATCACAATTGAGTTGAAACCTTGAAGTACCTATAAAAGAAACATTATTATTCCTTTGTCACAAACCTCATTACGAACAAAGTCCCGGGAAATGTACGGAAATGCAATTTTCTCATATTATCATTGGGTTAATGGGTTAAAAATTTTGTAAGTTGAATATCAAGATGGTAGATAAATATAGCCTATTAGGTAAAAGCGTTGATAGGCTAGTGGTTTAGACGCCCGGCTTCCTATTTGGGTTGTCTTTTGTTCGATCCCCGGGAACGCATCTCAATTTTTTTTGGAGCTTTTAGCATTTCACGAAATTAAATATCAGTTGCTTTAACGGTGAAGGAAAACATCGTGAGTAAACCTCCATATAACCGAGAGTTCTTCACAATGTTCTAAGCATTACATTGTAATGTGTGAAGTTTTTTTATACGCACTTGGCCAATGTAGTGGACTATAGCCAAACAGTTCCGATCTTGAGCTGAGACACGTGCGTAGTCGTGAGCAGGTAATGGTTTGAAGAGAGAGAGTCCTTTCCTACACTTTGCGTGGTGGAAATGGTCTTCGAAACGTAGTTTCAATTTTATTTAGGCTCAGTAGTCCTGAAAGTTATCGTTAAAGTTAAATTTGCCCATGAAAATGCTAGCAAAGTGAGTGGCACAAGTCGGTATTCTTACATCCATTTAAGTAACAATTTAGAAGAACCATCACGGTAACTACTCAAAGTGTTTTTGAGGTTGTCAAACGTTAACGTTAGACGTAACCAATTGGGTTCCATTAATTAGTGCACCATCAAAGGTAATACTTAACGTTAAATTTGTATATTACCACCAAAAAGCTACCAATAGAAAGGAAAAAGTCAGTATTCTTATACATCCATAATCTATCTATATATATAAATTTCAAAGTCCTGACTGACTGACTGACTGACTGACTTACATATCAACGCACAGCCTAAACCGCTGGGGTTAGAAACTTGAAATTTTGACAGTAGGTTCCTTTAGTGACGTAGGCGCTCACTAAGGAAGGATTTTTCAAAATTCCACCCCTAAAGGGGTGAAATAGGGGGTTAAAGTTTGTATGAAAGTCCGTCATTTCTCATGTTATATCCATGAAACTTGGTATATGAGCTACCAGTAAAAAATAAAGAAATACGTGTGTCACAGTTTTTCAAAATTCCACCCCCAAAGGGGTAAAACAGGGGGTGAGAGGTATGAAAGTCCTTCATTTCTCAAGTTATAGCCATGAAACTTAGCATTTGGGCGTTTGGTTAAATATGAAGAAGTACGTGTTTCAACATTTTTGAAAATTCCCAAAGGGGTGAAATAGGGGATGAAAGTTTGTAGGAACGATTTTCAAATAATATCAACGAAACTTGGTATTTTGGCTTTCGTTAAAGATTATAGAAGATCATGTGTCACAGTTTTTCAAAATTCTACCCCCAAAGGGTTAAAATAAGGGTTGAAAGTTTGTATGAAAGTTAAGTTACAGCCGTGAAACTTAGCACTTGGACTTCCAGTTAAATATGAAGAAGTACCTACGTAATACACCATTTTTTAAAATTCGACCTCCAAGGCCGTTATATAGAGTTTGTCCTTCAATCACACTGCAGCAACGGATCAACGTGATTTTTTGCACGGGTATAGTTGAGGTACCGGAGAGTGACATAGACTACTTTTTATCCCGGAAAATTATGGAGTGCCTGTGGGGAAAAAAAACTTAAACCACGCGGACGAAGTCGCGGGCATAAGCTAGTTAAGGTTATAAGTTTTTGGTTAAAACCCCAATTTCTTAATCCATTGTGTTTTATGTGGTCGAGTTTAACATTAACCAAAACCATCTGTGGTGCAATTGATCCGTGTATCTGCAATTTTCCGGAAAACAGCGCTTCCCGTCGCCTACGACATATTTGACATATTTTACTCACAAAGTAAAAGTATCGTTCAACTTTTCAAACGGTTTTATTTCTGAATGGTTAAAAGTGTCACACAACAAGAGGAAATTGAATATGTGATACGAGTTTAATATCGCGTTATTGGTGAAGATGTTTATCCAAGGACGATCATAACTCACGTTTATGTGAGGATGAATAGGCAATTTACGGAAAACAAATTGCCGCGATCTAAAGATAGCTCGGGTAATGCCTTTTCCACAGGAATCTTCAAAGCATTTACGACACCATAATGAAAATTGTAGATGGATGCTTGTTAGACGTCGCAGATGCGTCTTTAGAAATAGTTCGTTTATAAAATATCTTCGCAAAATAGTTACGAGTGCAGTTCATTTAAGAGATGCCACGCCTCAGGGGTTTAATCGTTAGTTGTTATATTTGAGAGAAAATATAATGTCCTCCCGACCGAATTTCGGCCACGGCGGCCAATCTCCAGAGAGATTAGCCAGCTGCGCGGGAGATATTATGTATAGTGTACTGCGCAAACACTGATGCACTCTCTGTTCCTCAGCTCTCATAGCCTGACGGGACGGAAAATTCGACACGACCGGAAACTTCCTAACCCCGGGCTAGTACTAAGATTTTTTTGTCAGAAAAACCCAATACTTACTTATTATGGCCCGATCCGGGACTCGAACCTGAGTTTCTTGCCGGCTCTTCTCAGTATAAACTCTTTCCGAACCGGTGGTAGAGTCACGACATTTTATAAGTGGCACAAGTTTTCATAGGTGAAATAAGTGAAGAAACCATTTCATTTCGAACCCGGGACCTCGTCAATCGAACATGCTCCACTATACCAACGAGGCAGTTGTTTGGGAGAAAATATAGTGAAGTTACGAATGTTTAGGAGTCTAGCAGAATTATGTGTCTCTACAATGAAAACAGTGTAGTTATAATAGAACCTAGGTGAGTTAAAATAAATATTCTTAACTAGCTGATGGCCGCGACTTCGTCCGCGTGGATTGAGAATTTTTGGTTCCCACGGGAACTCTTTAATTTTCCGGGATTAAAAGGTAGCCTATGTATTATTCCAGAATTATATCTATCTCTGTGCCAAATTCTGTCGTGATTGAGTGACAAACTTCCATCCGTCCATACATACATACATCCATCCAAAGTTTAGCATTTATAATATTAATAGTATAGATAATAACGGTTTATTCTTGGGCGAACATTATATGGGCGCCGAGCACTGTCATTTTTCATAGTGCTCAGTAGCTAATGCATACTTCCTTACGTAATATTCCGTCCGTCTGTCTTTATGTCTGTCTGTGTGTCTGTCTGCTACGTTTGCCCATCTGTTCAACCAAATAATGACCCGTTATCCCTTAGATCCCGTTCTGTAGAGTAAGTGAAATGTATTGTCTTCAATGATAATGTTATGGTTAGTCTTAAGGAACACACTTTTTGGAAGACTTGGTTCAGATTGAAACTAAAATGTCGAACATGTGCCTACTTTAAAAGTAGGTAATCCTTTACTGTGAACTAACCTCTTTTTGTTTGCTAATCCCACATGCTAAATTATCAAACCCTTTCACGTAACAACATTTACGCCTTCATTTTCCATTAGCGAACTCAATTACACGGCCTAAATTCCAATAAACATCGCCATTTGTGTTACCAAATGACTTTCAGGCAAATAAAGTAAGATATAAGCATCCTTTGTTTACTCCATATAAATTCAATGTTAAATTAAATTGAAAGGTTATCTTTCCTTTTTTTAACTCCGTGAATTTTTTGAATGATTATATACCTATCACAAGATATGACATAAGGAGACGGACCAGATTTGTATGGTCCCAGACGTTTTTGTCGGTTATAAACTGTGGTTATAAAGTATTACCAGACAGACCTCTTCAAAATTCTTCCCGAAATTCGTCGCAAGCTCTCGGACCACATCGCCCCGCTGTCGCCGTCGCTCGGCCGTCGCTAGTTTCGTGCCTGACGCCTAACATGCGTTGTCTCTATTTTACTCCAAAAATATGACGTGTTTATGTTTGTGGTTCGATAGCGTCACACTCATCAGCCATTAGTTTGACAAGATAAATGACTGTAAGATTTGTAGTAACAAGGATTATACACTTTCGTTGGCGATTACAACATTTGTGGTTTCACTTATGACATAAACGGTCAACTATTTTTCAGTACTCATGAAGGCATATACTACATCAACGAAAATACCAAGAACGTGGAAAAACTTACTTCAATCGACACTTCGTATGGAGTAGCTATTGAAGCAGATGGAAGCATAATTTATGCCGCTGAAGATAGTCTTGTTAGACTAAAACCTACTAATACATACTGTTATAGTTATGAGAAGGAAATTTTCTGATATTTCCTGATTTTCTGAAAATCTCGTACCTTGTTTTTGTACGTGCTATTTGAATCAATATTTGAAATAATTATTTTATGTACCAGATCTTTTTAATAAAATATTAGTATTATAAATCAAATACAAAATAACCCCCCCGAAAACTATATTTTGGAATGTTTATAGCTGATCTTGAAAAATATATGTTGAAGGTATAGACTTGGATTTATTTTTCCTGTAAAGTTTACGTAAGACTCTTGTATTTGAATTATACATATTAAATACGCAATTTTATCCCGGAGTCTATCTCAAAAACGGATTTACTATAATACCAGCGTAACTTCGCCTGCGTGGATTTAGGTTTTTCACAATGCAAATCCTAATTGACCTATGAACACAGCTATGACACAGAATTATCAATGTACTTACCTTACAGCTTACGAGTAAGTAACTAACGCTGAGTTGCACGAAACAAATACAAAAATTTAAGTGGTACAATAGACTAATTTAATCGCAGGAATCGTATGGAGTCTTGTGATTAAATTAGTTTAATCAACATTTAAATTTTTAAAATAGTTTCGTGCAACTCAGCGATAATAACATTAACTTATATTATAAATAATATTAATAAAAACATGGCGGTATGGGAGAGCAAGGAGTTGCATAGTAGATTCTACAAGGCCCTAACCAGGGCGGATGTAGATCCAATAGCATCTATATTTTGGTTACAGTTCGGTGACCTCTTTGAAGAAACCGAAGGTTTTGTGTGCACCCACCCAGACATATTGTCTCCGGTTGTTCTCATCTTGCTAACGGTGAGTATTTGCACAGACATAATCAAGTAGCCAAAATAATCCATCAACAACTGGCTCTCCAGTATGGTCTTGTTGAGACTGAGGTACCATACTATAGGTATATGACCCAGTATAAGCTCTCGAAAATAGTAGTGCCCTGCTCTACTGGGATCGGTCGGTTATCACTGATAGGTATATTGCTGCCAATAGACCTGACATAGTGTTAGTCGACCGCTCAGCGCGCCGAGATAGTAGTTTGTGATATAAGGGCGGTAAATAGGTTTTTACATACGAGTTGACTAATGTCAGCCCGATGACGCCAGTCGAGGGCTGACCATCGTCACGAGTTTGTTAAAACCTTAACGCCCGTGTATCACACGATATTTTTCAATACATTTGTGAGAAAACTTGAAATTAAAAGTCGAGTAGGTAGGTACTCACTAGAAAATGGCTTCTCACGCCCATACTTAGTCGAGATTTTCGGCGGCTATTACAAGCGCGACTTTTTTCTCACAGCTAAAATACCTTATTGTTGATTTAATTTTATTATTACACATCACATAAACCACTCATCTTATTATTTAATAATTTATAAGAAAAACTCAATGAAACTTTTAAAAATAGCGCGCACAGATTCAAGATTTTAGTAAGTAGTACCTATCTATAGCGCGTTGTTGTAATTGCGTTTTTTTTAATTGGCTTCATGGCTCTAGGTTCTAGCTCTTAACTATCAGCCTGGACTATTCAGCCTTTACTTTTTTGATTTATAAAACTTAAAACAATTTTAATTAACTAAATTAAATGCAATTTTTAATTTCATGAATTAATTTCATCAATCCACATCTAAATGTTATTATTTTTTAAGTTTTCTACATACAAAGTCAATATCATTATGAACCTTCTTTCAAGAAAACTTTTTATTTAGAAGTAAAGTGGCCTTACAAAAATTAAAAAAAAACTGCAAAAAAATAGCACGAGGGCAGTAAATTCTGCAAAAAAAAAGCACGAGGGCAGTAAATTTAACTTACAAGCCCTGTTTACTGCCTCTGTAAGTGCATTTTTCGAGCAAGTGTATTGAAAAATAATTGTTGATGTTACTAATCCACATGATAATAGCCTGGTGAAAGCAGAAAAGGAAAAAGTATCGAAATACTTGGACCTTGCTCACGCGATTACCGCCATGTGGAATGTTGACTCAACGATTATTGTACCGATGGTTGTATCAGTTAACGGTCTTATTGCTAAAAGTTTCGACCAACATCTCAAGAAGCTTTCGCTTCGTCGTTGGATTAAGGGTCGGTTATCCTTGAGACGGTGCGAAGTTCCACTTTCTGGAGCTCTGACCATGGGCTGCTTGGGTGATTAAGGCCCCGCAGAGAGTGGAAGTTTTATAGGATTATTTTTAAATATGTTTTGTGTAGTAGGTATTTTTATATATTTATGTAAAGCGTGTTTAGAAATAATTTTATAAAAATCAGTACAAATAAATAAGAGAAAAATATAATTTTTGACGTATTTTTCTCTGTATGGTCTGGTAATATTTCAGCGGTATCCGGTTCATGTATTTTTATTGTGGTGCTGGACGAGCGAGCGGTCCTTTGATAATTACATCTTTAAATAATATTATATTATCTGTACGTATATTAGGTTTAGTAGAAAAACAACTTATATATCAAGCTATAGCTCTAAACCTTAGTTATTAATAATGTTGTCTCTATAATCCATTCTCAATGAATGGTTTTTAATAGACTACAAGTTAGCTTTTGACTGCAATCTCACTTGGATGGTAAGTAATGACTAATGATGTAATCTAGATGGTACTGGGCTATAGCTGTATGGCAGTTCAGCTAATCGGTTTCATCGGAGCGTCGTACGATTTTCAGAAATTCCACCCGAGAGCAACGGGATGAGTCAGCTAGTATCTTGAAAGAAAAACATCGTTTTATCTGGTAAAGGAGATGGATAGAAGAGACAATTGTCTGTCAAATGAGTCCAGAATGCTTGTTTGACACAAAATTAAGTACGTGATTTATTACCGACCCTCTTCTATGTTGGACAGAACAATCTATAAGAATAAAAGCAAAGTCCAATGTATTGGTTGCTTAAATTGGGTTTCCATAAAAGATTACTGAAATACGTTTCATGGTTATTTTTATCAGTTTCTGATCCATCTTTCGTATTGCTTAAGTAAAAGACATTGAAATATTATATTTTATAAAGTCACGCTCATATTTCACAATTTTATCTAACTAGCTGATGCCCGCGACTTCGTCCGCGTGGTTTAAGTTTTTTTATTCCCGCGGGAACCCCTTAATTTCCCGGGATATAAAGTAGTCACTTTCCAGGTCCTCAACTATATCCATACCAAAAATCACGTCAATACGCTGCTCCGTTGCGGCGTGATTAAAGGACAAACCAACTAACAAACGCACTTTCGCATTTAAAATGATAAAGCGTGTCTCTGGGCACTGATAGAACAAAGTTAATAATTGTGGTTGTCTCACTCACTAACGCAACATTACGCGTTGTCCAGCCAAACTTTAAATGATAATTGATTCTTGTTTATATTTAGTACTTGCATAGGCCAGTAGAAGACTTAACATCCACGTTCAATTTTGAACCTTCTGATTCCAATACTAGCATATCCGTTAAAGCACATTTCTGTGTAGCAATTTATTCAGAATAGTAAACTTAATTGTAAGAAATAGATAACATTTCATAACCTTTGGGAAAACCATTAGCTTGTTTAAAAACAAACTTACTTGGATAAAACAAACATACTTATCAGTTTGTTATAGCTACTCTAGTTGTATACTCTTGTCGGTCAACAGTTGATAAATGGTAAGCATTGTTATAGTTTTTATGGAAAATATATTTTAAAAAACATAATAAGGCTACAAGCTTTAATAAATTTAACAGCTAAGCAACCTTGAAATCACAGAAAAGCTTATAATATTTAAATTCATAGATATTAATTTCCAACCCAACCGAAACCAATAGAAAAATTCAAAATATTCCATCGAATATGACCCTTTGAAAGTAGTTTCGATACTGCAATATATCGCTACTGGATGGCATAAACGGTCGCGTTATAAGACTGGATTAAAGATGCGTATCTCAAACTTCGGCACTCAGGGCGCGATGGCGCGATTCTCAGAGAGACGCAGGTTCAAATCCTGCCGGTTCCGGAAATTTTTGATATGTATTTAAGTAAGTTTAAATTCATAATAGTTTATGCTGTAGTTTTTCAAGTCTCCTCAAAACCAAATAGACAAAATACACTAGTAGTCTAGGCAACGGGACGGTTCGTTGTATGGAGACCCCCACATTAAATCCTCAGGCATTGAAACTTGGCAGGGTTGTAGTATGGCATGAACCAAAACATATAAAAAATATCCAAAAAAAAATTTGGAAGTCAGATTTTTATACCTAAAACGTAATATTTATGACTGAATATTTTCTCGATTTCTTTTTAAAATTATAGTAGGTAGTAAATTTACACTCAAACCCGAAATTTTGTTTGATATAATTATTTCGTTTGATATAATTTCGGGTTTAAATATAGATGTTTTCATCGATATTTAAACCGATTTTAATATCAAACCTAAACTGCGTTTACGCGAATGTACTTTCCTACTTTGACATTTGGGTATTATAGCATAAAAAAGCCTTACTTCCTTTATGATTTTTTATTGGATGTTTATAATATACGGTTAACTCATGATACTTTAACATACTGTAAAGTTTCGTCGCCTGATGAATTATTGTTGGGGTCCACTAGCTTTATTGTCTAGACTTAGACTATTGTTAGATTGGAAGTTAAATACAATTTATGTATGGTATCCCAGCTATGGTTTTGTAGAGTGGCAACACTTATCTGGGAACTCTATGATCATCATGGAAGATGGCGTAACGCTATTGACGTGTGTCTGTGTAAATAATTGCTAATTATAGTATTAAAATGGATAGACCGTGTTTGGATTTAATACTATAGAAACAAAAAATAAAGTGATCGCTTTTTTTTCTTTATTATTATTATTTGCCTCGCCCTTCTTATATGGTTTACCTAATTAATGTACAACTTGTCGATTAAAATCATTCTTTATTTATTTTCAGATGAAGTTTACACTTGTTCTGACACTTTTAGCATATTATGCAGAATCACGGATCACTGTTGAAAATTGTGATGGTGTTGTAGTTCATAATATTAAACATGAAAAGCAAATTTTGAAAAGCAATATATCGAGCCCATACCAATTGGCAATCGACTATAACACGAATACTTTATTCTTCAGTTATTCCAGTGATGGTCCAGATCATATTTTTGAATCAGCGTACCTAAACCTTAAAACAAATGAATTCAAAATTATAAAAGGAATTAGCGGAGGATTTGCTAATGCTGTAGATGAGCTAGGAAATGTTGTTTACTTGGGTGGCAATGATGGTATATACCAGTTTAATTATGATACCAAAACTGCAACTCGTCTCGAAGGCACCGATCATAATATTTGGCAATTGTTCTTCAAAAAAGATTTATATTACTCTAAGTATCCAGAAGAAGAAGTTTATATATTTAGAAATCATCAATCCCATAGAGTGCCTGAATTAATTGGCACAAGAGGAATGTTAGTTGCTGTCGATAACTTTGGCAATATTTTCTTTTCGAACTCATCTGGACTATTTGTTCATAAGAAGACCAAGGATTACATCTCTTTCGTTGGCGATTACAACATTAATGGTTTCACTTATGACATAAACGGTCAACTGTTTTTTACGACCCCTCAAGTCATATATTACATCAACGAAAAGACCAAGAAGGTGGAAAAACTTGCTTCAATCGACAATAATTCGTATGGAGTAGCTATAGAAGCAGATGGAAGCATAATTTACGCCACCGAAGATAGTCTTGTAAGACTAAAACCTACTAATACATACTGTTATAGTTATGAGAAGAAAAATTTGTGATATTTCCTGATTTTCTGATAATCTCGTACCTGTGCTCATACTCGTACTTTGTTTTGCTACGTGCTACATGGTGCCACTATATTTAATACAATATTTTAAATTATTATTATATGTATTCACCAGATCTTTTAAATAAAATATTAGTATTGTAACCCCCTTTTATTAAGAACCGAAAACTATGTTTTGGAATGTTTATTTCTGATCTTGAAAAAAATATGCTGAACATAGAGATTTTATTTTTTCTGTAAAGCTTACGTAAGCCTCTAGTATTCAAATTAAATAAAATACGCAATTTTATCCCGGAGTATATCTCAAAAACGGATTTATTATAATACTAGCCGATGTCCGCAACTTCATCTGCGTAGGTTTCACACAAAGCAAATATACTAATTGACCTGCGAAACAGAGTAACAATGTACTTACCTTACTTCCTATGAGTAAGTAATAGTAGATTGTTACACAAGGGACGTAAGTAAGCTTTTACAGAACAAGATCCAATTTGGCGCCAGTGCGAGCGCAGCTCGCATAGGGCGCTAATGGATCGCGTGCACCCGAGATATTTAGTCACACGAGCGAGCGCAGCGAGCGAGGGTGAATATAGTTCGAGGGTGTAATAGCTACTTGCAACCGAGGTAAGCATTCTACTTTATATCATTCTTGCGAGGTAAATAAAACATTGGTAATGCAAAATGAAATTTTAATTAGAATAATTAGAAAATTTAGAGAAAAAATAGAAAAATTTTTTTCGTAAATAGTTTTCCATTTTTTTTTACGGCTCTGAGTTCCAAGGAGTTTTGCATAGTTTGAAATGTATGGAAATTAAATGCCGCCATGTTCAGTGTTTTTTTTTCAGTAATACTAGTTACTAGTTACTGAGCAAGTATGATATAATAGTAGATTATTAACCAAGGGGATAAAGCAGTGTCTTCTGTCGCGGGTGACGATTTAAATCGCGAGCGTAACGAAGGACTCGAGGTTTACTCCCGAGCGTAGCGAGGGTGTTAAAAACTTAAATCACGAGCGAAGCGAGGGATTTAAGACGAGTCCTGAGTGTAGCGAGGGATTTAAGTTCACCCAAGACTAATACAGCTTTATCACCGAGGAAAATACTCTACTTTTCGTACCATTTGCGAAAAAATTAACACAATAATAATATGAGATAAGCATTTATTAAAAATAATGACAATTTTTTTTTTTTTTTATCCACTACAAGTTAGACCTTGACTGCGATCTCACCTGATGGTAAGTGATGATGCAGTCTAAGATGGTAGCGGGCTAACCTGTTAGGGGCATGGCAGTTATATTAAACCCATCCCCCTATTCGGTTTCTACACGGCATCGTACCGGAACGCTAAATCGCTTGGCGGCACGTTTTTGCCGGTAGGGTGGTAGGGTGGTAAGACCAGGGAAAATTCAGAAATTATAAATTCCCAAATTGACCCTGCCGGGATCGAACCCGGGACCTCCGCACGTTAAGACAACAGCGCTACACACTGCGCCACGGAGGTCGTCAAAAAGTAAAAAGTCAAAACATTCGAAACATTGGTCCAATTATTGATAGAGAGAGTTACAAATAACGGTTAAGTATTTGAAGAAAACAAAAACGCGGCAAATTCCTAGACTAATATTTTTTTGTCGGAAAAGCAAAGGCATCAAGCTTATACGGCCTCGTCAGTTTTCGTCATTTTATTTAATAATCATAACTGCATAATAAATGCGTATTCCTTTTTCAAAAAGATGTATAATGCTTTATATACAAACTAAATGGTGTAAACACAGATGTAGTTCAGTATCGGTAAGTATTCCAAATTTAAATCACATTCTCCCCCTAGAGGATGAATGAAATTCAGTACAATTTTCTTTCCCTGTTTTTAACAGATTAAAAATGACTATTGTTAAGTTCGCTTTTTGTGGCATAGAATGTCACTTTTTTGAGCAAGTGGTACGAAAAATAATATTATTATCTGTAAATATACTTAATAGGTTTCAAAGTAAAAACTAACAATATGTCAAGCCATATTATAATATTAGTTATTAATAATGCTGTCTCTATAATCCGTTCTTAATGAAAGGTTTTTTATGGACTAAAAGTTAGCCTTTGACTGCAATCTCAATTGGATGGTAAGTCATGATGTAGCCATATCATAGTGGGATATATCTTAATGTATGGCAGTTCTGCTAATCGGTTTAATCGGGGCATCAAAAAATTTCAGTAATTCCACCCGAGAGCAACGGGATGGGTCAGCTTGTATCTAGAAAGAAAAACATTGTTTGATCTGGAAAAGGAGATTGACAGAAGGGACAATTGTCTGTCAAATGAGTCCAGAATGCTTGTTTGACGCAAAATTAAGTACTTGATTTATTACCGACCCTCTTCAATGTTGGACAGAACAATCTATAAGAATAAAAGCAAGTCCAATGTATTGGTTGCTTAAATTGGGTTTCTTTAAAAGATTGCTGAAATAAATTCCGTTTCAAGATTTTTTCCAGTTTCTGATCCATCTATCGTATTGCATGAGGAAAAGTAGCTGTTGAGATATTATCAAATAAATATTATAAATGCGAAAGTTTGGATGGATGTATGGATGTGTGGATGTGTGGATGTGTGGATGTATGGATGTATGGATGTATGGATGTTTGTTACTCAATCACGCTCCAACGGCTGAACGGATCTGGATGAAATTTGGCACAGAGATAGATTATAGTCTGGAATAGCACATAGGATACTTTTTATCCCGGAAAATTAAAGAGTTCCCGCGGGAACCAAAAAACCTAAATCCACGCGGACGAAGTCGCGGGCATCAGCTAGTTTATTTATCTATATATAAAAGCGAAATACCACTTATTCACTCACTCTGACTAATCACGGTATCTCAGGATTCAGGAATTATAAAGCATACAGACTTGAAATTTGGATGGTAGGTTCCTTCAATGGTATAGACATCTGAGAAAATTCACCCCTAAATGGTTGAAATGGGGGTTGGAAGTTTGTATGAAAGTACTTTGTTTTTGAAGTTAAAGACTTGAAAATCAGCATTTAGGTTATTAGTTTTAAATCAAAAAATATCTGTGTAAGCAGTGTCATAAAAATTCACCCCAAAGGGGGTGATATTGAGGGTGGAAACTTGCAAGAAGATTCTGAGTTTTTGAAGTTAAAAACATAAAAATCGGCATTTAGTTGTAAATAATAAAAACCTGCATAACTTCCCTTTTGAAGCGGGAAAATCACATTAAAAATCAGAAATTGAACGCGGACGTAGTCCCAGGCGACCTCTAGTATTTTATAAAGTCACGATGATATTTTACAATTTTATCTAATAAAGCGTGTACGAAGTTAATAAAATTGTGGTCTGTCTCGCTCACTAACGCAACATTACGCGTTGTCCAGTAAATTATAAATGTTTTTTGAATCTTATTTATCTATACTTCCATAAGTATGTAGAAGACTTAATCAGGAATAATAAAAGAAATAAATCTATCGCACACGCAATGAAACCGACCTTTGTTGGAAAAGGATCTCCCCTGGGTACACTTACATTGAGTTACGGCTTTATTTTGTACCTATAATTGGGCTGACTTTGGTTGACTTGAATCATGATCTCAGGTGAACTCCAACAAAAGTGCACATATCAAAAATTTTCGGAACCGGCAGGATTTGAACCTGCGTCTCTCTGGGAATCGCGCCCTGAGAGACGCAGAGACGCAGAGAGACGCAGGTTCAAATCCTGCCGGTTCCGAAAATTTTTGATATGTATTTAAGTATAGAAACTTTCCTCGTGTTTGAAGCACTGTAATAAAAATTATAAAAAAAAGTGCACATAATAATTATACAACTGAACAAACAATCAACTGGCACGTGTTGCTTGAATCATACTAATTTTATAAACTAGCTGATGCCCGCGACTTTATCCGCGTGGATTGAGGTTTTTTTGGTCCGCGCGGGAACTCTTTAATTTTCCTGGATAAAAAGTAGCCTAAGTGTTATTCCAGACTATAATCTATATCTATGCCAAATTTCATCCAGATCCATTCAGCTGTTCTGGCGTGATTGAATAACAAACAGCCATCCATCCATACATCCATCCATCCAAACTTTCGCATTTATAATATTAGTAAGTATAGCTATTGAAGTATAGAATAAGTATAGAATAGATGCGAAAGTGTGTTTGTTTATTGGTTTATTGGTTTGTTGGTTTGTCCTTCACGCCGCAGCAGAGCAACGGATCGACGTGATTTTTTGCAAGAGCATAGTTGAGGATGTGAAAAGTGACATGGGTTACTTTTTCTCTCGGAAATTTGAGGAACTTCCGAGGGAAATAAAAAAACTTATTACACGCAGACGAAGTCGCGGGCATCAGCTTGTTTAGAATAATTCTTTATAGATACGTACTATCATAAACTTTTTTTTTCTCAAAAATTCGATCTCTATCCGGTGGTTTAGAATTACCTACCATCGCAATTCACATCGGACTGTAAGAGCAAGGGAATAGAGATTGCACCTGTGTTTACGCACATTCATATTACACACCGAACGGCGATCGGAAGGAAATCATATTATGTCCAAAATATACCTAACACTTATAGCTTTCGGGAAATAAAACCGGTCTCATATTAAATGGACTACTTACTTGACATCAAGGTCAACACGAAACCGTTTATTAAATTACTTCCGACTGAGCTTCGAAAGGGCTTTCTTCGTTTTTCTTCCTTTTGCCTTTTCCATTTCCCCAATATAATGTCGTACGTGAATCTGGGGCACTCGACTTCGTTTGATATCAACAAAAGAAGTCGAGTCATCAGTAGGTATCATCAGGAAGAGTATATCATCGTTAACAGCCGAGTGAGAGGTTTTTTATCTCGTATCACTCAGGTTTCGTGAACACCGTCATACAAACTCCCTCCTTTTGACTGGTTGATCGCTGTTCTCTTAACGTACGGAGGTCCCAGGTTTGATCCTTGGCAGAATCAACTTGGGGATTTATAATTTCTGAATTTTCCCTGGTCTGGCCTGGTGGGAGACTTCGGCCGTGGCTAGTTACAACCCTACCGTCAAAGGTGTGCCGCCATGTGAATTAGCGTTCCGGTACGATGCCGTGTAGAAACCGATTAGGGGTATGGGTTTAATGTAACTGCCATACCCCCAACAGGTTAGCCCGCTACTATCTTGGACTGCATCATCACTTGCCATCAGATGAGATTGCAGTCAAGGGCTAACTTGTAGAGGATAAAAAAATACACAGTAACGCGTTTCTTATGGTTTAAACGTTGATCGTAGATTAATTATAATTTTCTCTTTAATCTACTAATAAAAATAACTTACACAGTCATACTTAAAACATAACCCAAGAGCCTGCATCCTGTAGAAACTATAAAGGAAACCTATTATTGGGCATCACACAACATAAAAAAACTTAATTAAAACATAATGCGGACGAAGTCAGGGTCAAAGTCATCTAGTATCATAAACAAGACGATGCCCGTGACAACGTTCGAGTGGATTAAGGTTTCTTAATTCCCGCAGGAACATTTTAAACTTCCGGGATGGCATGTAGCCTATGTGTTAATTCAGGTTATAATCTACTTATCTTCAATCCAAATTTCAGCCAAATCGTTTCAAGCTTACAATCATCCAAACTCTCATCTATATCTATCTATATCTATACTTATAATAAAACTGTAACAGGTCCAATTCTGTACATTGAAGATATATTGAAAATTTTTTTTGGAGGGCACTCATTATTGGATACTGAAGGCAAATCTGTAATTTTTTTCATTTTTGTCTGTCTGTCTGTCTGTCTGTCTGTCTGTCTGTCTGTCTGTCTGTCTGTCTGTATCTTGGCCGCGCATCACGCCGAAACTACTGAATGAATTCAAACGAAACTTGGCACGATTTGAGCCCATACTACGAGGTAGGACATAGGATTCTTTTTATCCCGAAATTCTACCCCCGAAGGGGTGAAGTAGGGGTTGAAAGTTTGAATGAAAGTTCTTAATTTCTCAAGTCAAGCCATGAAACTTGATATATGAGCTGCGGGTTGAAAATGAAAACATATGTGTTTCACAGTTTTTCAAAATTCCACCCCCGAAGGGGTGTAATAGGGGTTGAGAGTTTGTATGAAAGTCCTTAATTTCTCAAGTTATAGCCATGAAACTTGATATATGAGCTGCGGGTTGAAAATGAAAACATATGTGTTTCACAGTTTTTTAAAATTCCACCCCCGAATGGGTGAAATAGGGGTTGAGAGTTTGTATGAAAATCTTTAATTTCTCAAGTTATAGCCATGAAACAGCATTTGGGCTTTCGTTAAAATATGAAGAAGTACGTGTTTCACCATTATAGGGGGATTATACCGTGGGATAGTAATAAAGGCTACTTTTTATCCTGGAAAATTAACTGAAAAACTTATTCCACGCGGACGAAGTCGCGGGCATCAGCTAGTATTTATAATAATAGCGCAAAACAAGAATTGTGTGTTAGTGGAAGATATTACAAATTTAATAGTCATTAATACATAAGTACTTTATGCACTGTATTTTCGTGTGAACGAAAATTCACAATTGTAGCAGATTCATTTTTCTCTTACCTCTAAGTAGATTCAGTTCAACTTACAGGTAAATTACTTTGATCATTTTATTACCTAAGGATTTTTACTTTGGCTATCCCTTGAAGAAGCAACAGCCGCAAATTGCAAAATTAACTTGCAAATGCCGTCTGGACATAAAATATTAAGTTCCTCGGCTTGATTAACTAAATGATTCTGAAATGGGTTCATTTAACATCTTGATAGCTTTCAGCTAGATTTGCTTCATGAATATTGTTTTTAAATTTAACTTACATTATTTTAAACTAGTTTAATAAAACTAATTTGAAATAATTATGAAGGTACCTTAAACGTATACAAACAACAGATAAAAGTAAAAATAATACTGCTTTAATAAAAAACAAAACTTATATTTTAGTTAAGTGTTTATTTGTCAATTTAATAAAATTCGTCACTGATTGTATCTTTCAGACAAAAGGGAAGGTTCGGTTTTCAATGTCATTTTTATCTGTCCAATGAAAAGTTCCAACTGTGACGCTAGTCTAAAGTTTGCTTTATATTTTTCGCAATGTCTTAAGAATACCGGGTATAAAAATTCCAATACAACATGGTCCAGGGTAGGGAATAAGTGATGTAGAGCGTGGTGACCAAAGAAAGTCATCACTTTGAAATGGCTGTCGTTTATATTCGGCCGGTCCATGACTGCCTCAAGCTCATGCATTCCCCAGTCAATAGTAACGTCACTGCGAAGGAAATTTTATTAGTATTATGATATTTTTCTATATTAATAATAATTAATTTATGTTTGCTTTAAATCAGAAAATAGTTTTTTCGTACCACTGGCTCAAAAAAGTGACATTCTATGCCACAAAAAGCGAACATAACAATAGTCATTTTTAATCTGTTAAAAACAGGGAAAGAAAATTGTACTGAATTTCATTCATCCTCTAGGGGGAGAATGTGATTTAAATTTGGAATACTTACCGAAATTTATACTGAACTACAATCTGTGTTTACACCATTGAGTTTGTATTGACGACGTTTTTGACGACCTCCGTGGCGCAGTGTTGAGCTCTGTTGCCTTAACGTGCGGAGGTCCCGGGTTCGATCCCCGGCAGAGTTTGGAAATTTATAATTTCTGAATTTCCCTGGTCTGGCCTGGTGGCAGGCTTCGGCCGTGGCTAGTTACCACCCTACCGTTAAAGACGTGCCGCCAAGCGATTTAGCGTTCCGGTACGATGCCGTGTAGAAACCGAATAGGGGTATTGGTTTAATATAACTGCCATGCCCCTAACATCTTAGATTGCATCATCACTTACCATCAGGTGAGATCGCAGTCAAGCAGTCAAGGGCTAACTTGTAGTGGAAAAAAAAAAAGTATATATAAAGCATTATAAGTACCTACATCTTTTTGAAAAAGGAATACGCATTTATTATGCAGTTATGATTATTAAATAAAATGACGAAAACCGACGAGGCCGTATGAGCTTGATGCCTTTGCTTTTCCGACAAAAAAATATTAGACTAGGAATTTGCCGCGTTTTTGTTTTCTTCAAATACATAAACGTTAATGTAACTCTCTCTATCAATAATTGGACCAATGTTTCGAATGTTAACTTTTACTTTTAATTGTCATTATTTTTAATAAATGCTTATCTCATATTATTATTGTGTTAATTTTTTCGCAAATGGTACGAAAAGTAGAGTATTTTCCTCGGTGATAAAGCTGTCTTAGTCTTGGGTGAACTTAAATCCCTCGCTACACTCAGGACTCGTCTTAAATCCCTCGCTTCGCTCGTGATTTAAGTTTTTAACACCCTCGCTACGCTCGGGAGTAAGCCTCGAGTCCTTCGTTACGCTCGCGATTTAAATCGTCACCCGCGACAGAAGACACTGCTTTATCCCCTTGGTTAATAATCTACTATTTTTATAACTTCTACGGAACAGGCTATTAAGCAGTAGCAGGGTACATGTTATGTAAACTGCAACTTTCGATGCCTGAACTGTAATTCAGTACTTAATCATGTTGCAGTCGGATTGTAAAGTCCGCTTTATGACAAAACGGCGGTTTGACGGTCAGCCAGATTGTAATACTGCTGAATGAACGTCCGCCGCATTGAATCAACGTTTTGCGTCCGTATTTTAATTAGGCCAGATCGTAAGCCACTGCAATGATCTTTCTATAAGCCGCCGTTTCGTAAAACAGTGTGAAATGAACCACTGCATTATAAATATTAACGTCAGAACACCATAATAAATCGCAAACTCCAAAATCAGGGCCAGAATAAAATCTGGGCACCCCGATTCCAGTCTTGTCTCCATAAAGATGGCAGCGGGCTAACCTGTTAGGGGTATGGCAGTTATATTAAACCCATACCCCTAGTCTCTAGGTTTCTACACGGCATCGTACCGGAACGCTAAATCGCTTGGCGGTACGTATTTGCCGGTAGGGTGGTAACTAGCCACGGGTGAAGCCTCCCACCAGACCAGACCAGAGAAAATTCAGAAATTATAAATTCCCAAAATTTACCATGCCGGGAATTGAACCCCGGGCCTCCCACGTTAAGACAACAGCGCTCAACACTGAGTCAGGGAGTTCGTCAAAAGTGCCTGCTTGAAGTATTTTTGTAAACTCAACCTTCGTAGGCCTGCTTAATTCAGGACCTCCTTCGCGTTCTGGCTTCAGTTTCTGGCTTCATGCCATTTTATTCGTATTGTATTTGTATTTCAGACGCACAATAATCATATTACTAAAATAACATACCTGACTTGATCACCATCTTTAAATATTTTCGGATGGTGATGAGCAGCATTGGAACCTATAAGAAAGAAGACGAAACTGCCACCGCAAATTATTCCAAGCCACATGGTGAGCACGTGACTGAAGCTGGCACCACTGGCGAGGTACATCCAGAAGGGCAAAAGGAATCCTACTGAATCATGCCAACGGATATGTTTTATAAAGAAACCTTCACGTAAGAAGATAAGTATGAATCTGAAATAAGAAACATTTTAAAATAAATCTTACAGCAATTTTGAATATTACATTTTTCTTAACGTACTGATCTTTAATAATAAGTAAAAAAAACCTTACATACCTTTTTGCCCAATTCACAAGGAATGATAATGGGAACAAAATAAGTTCCAATAAAATTGCAAAATTAGCGTAGAATGGAATATTTTTTCTAGGATTCCAGAAAATCAAAGGTTCAAATGCGCTCACTTCCAAATCCATCAAAGTATTGGGATACAAATGATGTGAAAGGGCATGAGATACTCTAAAATCCCTAAAAAAAGAAACAATTAATTAATTATTATCGTATGGTTTCATATAATTAAAAAAAAACTCAGTAAATAATACAATTTGCAAATGGGAAAAGCGGAAAAGTAGTTTTTACGTACCTGTAAGACCATAAGCTTAAATTAAAGTAATACATTCTCCAATTTGTTCTTCTATGTATATAATTATGTGATGCGACCACGAGCCAGGCTAAAGAGAATGATGCCATGATATAGAATCCCATAACGACCCAATAATTTGAAGCCCAAGCTGTCAAGGCCGATGCTACAACTAATGTCCCAAATATTCCATCTGTCAACATATCCGAATACTTAAGTCTTTCTTTTGGAACATTTTCTATTTCTTCTCTCACAAGTTTCTTTAAAGTGCGATAGAAACCATCTTCTTTGAAAGTGAATGGAGAATTTCTCGGAGTTTTGGCATCTCGAACATAAAATCGTGGCAATGTTTTTTCTGCAATGGATCTGATGTGGTGACTTTCAAATGCCTCAGTTATATCCGTACCCTATAAAATATGATTATAAATGTAGATTTGAATGGTTCAAAAGTATCGTCATGCAGGTGACATAACATTCAAGCTATGATTAACATACTCGTAGTTAAGATTGCTTGTAATTGACACACCAACAATAATTAACATTTATATCAGGGTGATTCAAATCAATTCAAAATCATTATTGCGTGAAAATAGACGTGCAATCCCTAATTTACAAAACATTATCCACGGTATGTTGTCAGTAACAGTTTTGCAGTCACCAATAATTAGTAATTGCTTGTATTCCTATGAAATAAATATCATGAATATTCATCTATATAATATATAAAATCCAAAGTCCAAAGTCCTGACTGACTGACTTATATATCAACGCACAGCCTAAACCGCTGTGGCTGGAAACTTGAAATTTTGACAGTAGGTTCCTTTTGTGACGTAGGCGCTCACTAAGGAAGGATTTTTCAAAATTCTACCCTTAAGGGGGTGAAATAGGGGTTGAAAGTTTGTACGAAAGTCCGTCATTTCTCAAGTTATATCAACGAAACTTGGTATTTTAGCTTTCGGTAAAAAATAAAGAAATACGTATTTCACAGTTTTTCGAAATTCCACCCCCAAAGGGGTAAATTGGGGTTGAAAGTTTACTATGAAAGTCCTTCATTTCTCAAGTTATAGCCATGAAACTTAGCATTTGGGCTTTCAGTTAGATATGAAGAAGTAAGTACTTCACCATTTTTGAAATTTCAACCCCCAAAGGAATGGAATAGGGGATGAAAGTTTGTAAAAAAGTCCTTCATTTCTCAAGATATTTCTCAAGTTATATCAACGAACCTTGGTATTTTGCCTATCGGTAAAAAATAAAGAAGTACGTGTGTCAAAATATTTGAAAATTTCACCACCAAAGGGGTTAAATAGGGGTTGAAAATTTGAATAATAATCCGTCGTTTTTCAAGTTATCGCCCTGAAACTTGGTATTTGGGCTTCCGATTTAAATTTATGAAATACGTATGCCACAGTCTTGAAATTTCTATCCCCAAGGACGTTAAATAGAGAGTTTGTCCTTCAATCACGCCGCAACAGAGCAACGGATCGATGTGATTTTTTGCATGTGTAGGTATAGTTGAGGATCTGGAGAGTGACATAGGCTTCTTTTTATCCCGGAAATGAAGGAGTGCCTGTGGGAATTAAAAAAGCTTATGCCACGCGAACGAAGTCGCGGGCGTCCTCTAGTCGATTTATAAGTCAATGTGAATATTGCTAAAATAAATAATAAAGCGAGAAATTAGCGTTTGAATCATCCATACTAATTCCATAGATACTAATATTATAAATGCGAAAGTGTGTCTGTCTGTCTGCTACGCTTTCACAGCTCATCCGTTCAACCGATTTTGATGAAATTTGGGACAGGGGTAGGTTGTACTTGTATCCAAGGGAAGGACATCGGCTACTTTTTATCCCGGAAAATTAAAGAGTTCCCGCGGGAATAAAAAAAAATCCTAACCAACGCGGACGAAGTCGCGGGAATCATCTAGTAGTAACATATTTATGTATTGACTCCGTATTGTACCTACTTTATAACACTATAGGTACCTATAATATGGTAAAACGTAAATAGTTTTATTGATAAAAAGGTCAAAATGTACAATCGATAACGATATTATCAAGCTAGTTTCAAGTTGTAATAAATTATTTTTACTTTTATTTTTCTAAGATTATAATATATTTGTTTATATTTTCAAGTTTAATTTGGTTTATTTAGGTATAGTCAAATGGATTTCCGAACGATTATATCTTACCAGATGATGCCCGTGACTTCGTCCGCGTGGATTGAGATTGCCTTTGTGTTAATTCAGGGTACTTAAGCTATCTACATTCCAAATTCCAGCCAAATCAGTTCAGTCGTTGAGGCGTGAAACATCCTCAAACTTACAAGCATCTAAACTTTCTCAAAGTATAAGAAGCAATCATTGCGTTAACCAATAAATAGAGCGTTGGCATCTACGAGTAGCTTCCAGCACTGAATTGGTAAAATACAATTTCACGGTATTGGAATCTCGATTTATTTTCAACTTGGAAACCTTTACGGCAATAATTGTGTACGAATTGTCGACGATTTTTGAACAAAAGAAGTAAAAAAAACACTAATCTGACTGCAATTACTAAATCATACCTTTAAATTTTAAAATTAAATCAAAATTTAATATTAGAATTAAACCAATTATACTGGGTAGGGGTGATTGAGCTGTTGTCAAATTTTTTTTTACTGTCAGATTGGTCACAAATTATAAGTTTTGTGAAAATTTAATAAATAGTTGAGAGTTGAGGATAGAACTCCTCTGCGAGCAATATCAAATCAATCTGGATCAGTGTTATCCATACTAATATTATAAATGCGAAAGTGCATCTGTCTGTCTGTCTGCTACGCTTTCACGGCCCATCTGTTCAACCAATCTTGATGAAATTTGGTATGAAGATACTTTTTATCCCGGAAAATAATTAAAGAGTTTATTTATTTATTTATTTATTTATCTGACCCGGTGACCAAAATTAAAACTAATTTTTATGCCTGTTTAGGTTTCGTTTTTATTTTATCATAAGTACTAATACCTATTATAAACGCGAAAGTGTGTTTGTTTGTTGGTTTGTTGGTTTGTCCTTCAATCACGCCGCAACGGAGCAACGGATCAACGTGATTTTTGGCATGGGTATAGTTGAGGACCTGGAGAGTGACACAGGCTACTTTTTATCCCGGAAAATTAACGAGTTCCCGTGGGAATTTAAAAAACTTATTCCACGCAGACGAAGTCGTGGGCATCAGCTATTTCTAATAAATACTAGCGGGTCAGATAAGTTGGTCGGGCTATAAACATTTTGGTTATTTAATTATTATTATAGGTTTTAGACAAGAAACACTTCTACTTACGAGTAAATACAAACTTACCTTAGTGAGTTCCAACCACTCAGCTCCACCAGGATGGGACTCCACGAACTCTCCGAGATCGTACAAACTGTCGTGCACTCTCCACAACCCTTCTGCACCGTCGTCCATGGATTTTCCCTGGAGCCATTGTACCGGGTCTCTTAAACCCTCGTCTCTTAATGACGGGTACTTCAGTTGCGGAAAGCTGACATGAGTTTTCTTTTCAATAGCTCTTTGATGTGCTATTTCTAAATAATCTGTCTCTTTTGGTGCCATTCTTGAGAATTTTACTTGTGCTAAGATATCACGTTCATAGTCTTATAGTCGATCCGTTTCTCACAATCACGGACGCCCCAAAGTAACAATTCGTATCTCTACTGCTTCTTATATATAATGTTTCATATCATTATCAATATTTTATATCTGAATGTTTGTTTATAGTTACTAGTCGTGCAAACTCATTGAGGTTTCGAAAATAAATTCATATTGCTAATAATACAGGGTCGTCAAAAGACACGCTGTTCTTAAAAGGCAATAAACATGTTTAACGACTTAATCTCTAAATTAGTTCAAGGACTGACTCAGAGGCGGAATTGTGATGCAGGCCCCCGATATAAACGGTGTCCAAATCTTAAGAAATCTTTAGTCAAATCTGAAATAAGGCCGAAAAAATTATGTTAATTAATTATTTACAGTCAGATTGGAGTTGGACGCTTGCGAAAATTAGAGAGTAGGTAGCTAAGAATCGTTAGAAAAAGATTCGCACTCGCTCTGCTCGCGTATTTATTTTCCTGATAAAAATAATACAGGTATCCAGTACCTGGCGCCAACCAGTATGGTTTGTAAGCGCTGTGGTCTTACAGTGGAAGGTCCCAGGTTCGATTCCCGGCAGGGTCAATTCAGTCAAACCAGACCAGAGAAAATTTGAAAATTATAAATTGAGAATTTATAATGTCCAAATTTTCGGACGAAGTCGCAGGCATCATAATGTATCATAATGAATTTTTTTATTTGGAACACTGCAATTAAAACGTCATTATGATTTGATTAAAATCGATCTTATGGAAAGGTTTTTATGAACACAACATTATAAAAGGAGTTTCAAGTCAAAAAATTATTGACATTTTTTGACTTGATGACTTGACTTGATTGACTTTAAGTAAATTATAAAACAACAGGGTGTCTGACAGGGGGTTGCAATCGTACTAGGTGTCTGACAATGGACAACGTGGTTTCTAATATTATTCCAAAGCAAAATATAAAAAAACGGAGCTTAATGCTTTAACGAATTTGAGGTGCCACCTTTTTTACCTGATAGCTTCCAAAGCAACCGCGATCCAAACGAAGTCGGGGATCGTTTATACCTCTATTAGAGACATACATACAAAAAATTTCAGCTTTAATAAAATAACGTAGGTCTGATCGTCGCGGGATCTTGGACCATTAAATATTTATATTTATGACGCGCTTCCTTTGTGTACTCCTTTGTCACTTCGAGCTATTCCTGACTTACAATTCAGTTAGAGCTCGGTTAATTTCGGTATGTATTAGTTTACCCAACAATAAATGAAACGAATTAATGAAGAGAGTCAATTTAATTTTCTTCTTTTTCTAAATTTGATCATCTAAAAATAAAGCTTTGCAGCTGCTATCCTGGATCACAGATGCTTTTCATGCCTGCGTGACAAACGGCCAAAGCTTTGAGGAATTCCTTTGGCGTTTAACAACAAAACCACTCGTTTATCGCGCAAAGAGAAGTTCGGTAGAACCTCGGCATAAAACTTTTTAAATATCCGGTTTAATTACTAAAGCTGAATTGTTAGTTTATTTTTAGTGTATTTCCAAACATACAAAGATAAATTTAAAATAACACCACAGTATTTATACTTTTTTTTATTCACTACAAGTTAACCTTAACTGCGATCTCACCTGATGGTAAGTGATGATGCAGTCTAAGATGGTAGCGGGCTAATTCAGTTGTAATATTAAACACATATCCCAAGTCGGTTTCTACGCGGAATCGTACCGGAACGCTAAATCGCTTGGCGGCACATCTTTGCCAGTAGGACCACTAGTAGCCACGGCCGAAGCCTCCCACCAGGAATTAAGAAAAATATGTTACTTAATTAGTGTTTCTTGACTACTTATGTCCCAACACGAGCTTAAGGTCCAGGTTTTGTCCCGTGAGAGTATGCAGCTGCGAGTCCTGCTACAGCCAGCGTCGCGGCTGCACACTTTCCTTGTTTTCCTTACCGGTAAACACCTACCACATTACACGGAATTACCGGGGGAATGTTTCACCCCCGTGCCTCGGAGAGCACGTTAAGCCGTCGGTCCCGGTTATTGTCACTAACATGATAATAGTCGTTAAAGCCCGCCAACCCGCAGAAGAGCAGCGTGGTGGGTCTAAGCTCTATTTCCTTCTCTCCTATGAGAGTGGAGGCCTGTGCCCAGCAGTGGGACGTTAATGGGCTGTAGTGGTGGTGATGGTGGTGCCAGCTGCGAGTCCTGCTACAGCCAGCGTCGCGGCTGTACATACTCGTACGTGTGTCTGTTGCAAGAGTACAAACAGCACCATGTTAAACGATCGCCAACCCGAGCACAATCAGTACGACACATCTCCCTCTCTTACTTTACAACCCTTTGCTGTACAAAAAACTGCGAAAACACTCAGACTGTAGCGGCCTCAGGGCGCATAAGCTTTTACTCGTCCTTTTGCTTTTAGTGTAAATAAGTAATTTACTCGTTGTTTGTTTTTTCGTTTGATATCTCCATACAAATTCAGCAAAATAATGGGGGCTCTGATTTGATATTAGGTAATTATTTTCTAGAATTAGTAACTAACTTATGTAACGTTTACCGAATTTGGCATTTTCGTTCCCTCCGTGCCTCGGAGAGCACGTTAAGCCGTCGGTCCCGGTTATTATCACTAACATCTGATAATAATCGTTAGAAACCTAAGCGTTGAAATAGTAGGTACTCTTTAGTCGTGTCGGATGTGAAAAGACCTGGGAACCCACCGCATTAATAGGCAATATGTGATTAATGGAAAGGGGTCACGTCCCTCAACAATAAGGAATACGACGCAGAGAGAGAGTAATTTTCCATAACCATCGTAGTCCCTCGCGTGCAAATACTACGATAACTCTTATATTGATTACTTGATTAGTAATAATTAAAGTAATTTACATATCACGCGGTACAAAATACAGTCACAATAATAATTAATATTATAAAAAACTGGTCAAGTGCAAGACAGTACTCGTTCTATCAGGGTTCCGCACATTATGACCAATTACATATTTTATTAACTTTTTATTTTTAAGTAATTATTCTCTAAACTTTACCTAAATAAATATTTAAAGATGAACATACAAAGTTGAAACGATAATGTATATTGCAAGTTTGCTGGCCAACATTTGATTGGTTTGATGGTTTGATACCAAAATATCAATTTGTTCATTTATAATTTATTACTTAATCAATTATTATTCTTTTTAGAATATCATTGCGTACTCTTTGAGTAGGTACGGAACACTAATGACCTGTTTGTATAACCTCGCAGAGGTCCTATGCATATACGCATTTTCTAACCCAATGAAGCTCATTTTGTAGATTTCATTAACTTGCCACTGTCATATTATAGTTACCCTACGTAATAAGCTATTAGAAATGGCTCCAAAAGAAACTGAATGGATTCAAGGAGCTGAGAAACGAGCCGCGCTAAAAAAGACTCATGTCAGCTTTCCTCAACTGAAGTACCCGTCTTTACTAGATGAAGCTTTTAGAACCCCTATACAATGGCTTACTGGCAAAGCTTTGGACGACGGCGCTGAAGGTGCATAATAAATTGTACGATTTTACGGATTTTGTAAAGAACCATCCCGGTGGTAAAGAATGGCTTGAATTAACTAAGGTGAGTGCCAAATTAGAATAATTGCTACTAACTTAAGCGCAACCTTATATACTTTGACATTATAATATTATGGTTCAAATCGGTGTACTTACCAAAAACAAAACACGGAAAAGTATTTGTGCGAGCCGCGCGCCACCGCATTTATGCATAAACTAGCGGATGCCCGCGACTTCGTTCGCGTGGCATCAGTTTTTTAATTCCCACAGGCACTCCTTAGTTTTCCGGGATAAAAAGAAGCCTACATCACTCTCCAGCCTACTCAACTATACCCATGCAAAAAATCGCGTCGCGTCGATCCGTTGCTCTGTTGCGGCGTGATTGAAAGACAAATTCTCTATTTGACGTCCTTGGGGATAGAAATTTTTAAAACTGTAAAATCCGTATTTCTTAATTTTTTACCTGTAGCTCATATACCAAGTTTTATGGATATAACTTGAGAAATGACGGAGTTTCATACAAACTTTCACCCCCTGTTTCACCCCCTTAGGGGTGGAATTTTGAAAAATCCTTCCTTAGTGAGCGCCTACGTCACAAAAGGAACCTACTGTCAAAATTTCAAGATTCTAACCCCAGCTGTTTAGGCTGTGCGTTGATATATAAGTCAGTCAGTCAGTCAATCAGTCAGTCAGTCAGTCAGTCAGGACTTTGAATTTTGAAAAATATCGTGAGAAATGCGGGACTTTCATACAAACTTTCATCCCTTAATTCACCCCTTTGGGGATCGAATTTTTAAAAATGGTGAATTACATATACTTCTTCATATTTAACTGGAAAACCAAGCGCTAGGTTTCACGGCTATTACTTGAAAAATGAAGAACTTGAGAAATAAAGGACTCGAAAATGGTGAATTACATATACTTCTTCATATTTAACTGGAAAACCAAGCGCTAGGTTTCACGGCTATAACTTGAAAAATGAAGAACTTGAGAAATAAAGGACTCGTACAAACTTTCTACCCCTACTTTACCCCATTGGGGGTGGAATTTTGAAAAATCCTTCCTTAGTGTGCGCCTATACGTCACAAAAGGAACCTACTGTCAAAATTTCAAGATTCTAACCCCAGCGGTTTAGGCTGTGCGTTGATATATAAGTCAGTCAGTCAGTCAGTCAGTCAGTCAGTCAGTCAGTCAGTCAGTCAGTCAGTCAGTCAGTCAGTCAGTCAGTCAGTCAGGACTTTGAATTTTGAAAAATATCGTGAGAAATGCGGGACTTTCATACAAACTTTCATCCCTTAATTCACCCCTTTGGGGATCGAATTTTTAAAAATGGTGAATTACATACTTCTTCATATTTAACTGGAAAACCAAGCGCTAGGTTTCACGGCTATAACTTGAAAAATGAAGAACTTTCATACAAACTTTCGACCCTTATTTGAACCCTTTCGGGGTAGAATTTTGAAAAACTGTGACACATGATCTTCTTTATTTTTTAACGAAAGCCAAAATACCAAGTTTCGTTGATATAATTTGAAAAACGTTCATACAAACTTTCATCCCCTATTTCACCCCTTTGGGAATTTTCAAAAATGTTGAAACACGTACGCTAGACCAAATGCTGAGTTTCACGGCTATAACTTGAGAAATAAATAACTTGAGAAATAAAGGACTCATACAAACTTTCTACCCCTATTTTACCCCATTGGGGGTGGAATTTTGAAAAATGTTGACGCACACTTATTCTTATTTTACCAAAAGCCCAAATGCTAAGTTTCATGGCTATAACTTGAGAAATGAAGGACTTTCATACAAAGATTCAACCCCTATTTTACCCCTTTGGGGGTGGAATTTTGAAATATTGTGACACACGTACTTCTTTATTTTTTACTGAAAGCCAAAATACCAAGGTTCGTTGATATAACTTGAAAAATGTTTTGAGAAATGAAGGAATTTTTTACAAACTTTCATCCACTATTCCACCCCTTTGGGTGTAGAATTTTCAAAAATGGTGAAATACATACTTCTTCATTTCTAACTGAAAGCCCAAATGTTAAGTTTCATGGCTATAACTTGAGAAATGAATGACTTTCGTACAAACTTTCAACCCCTATTTTACCCCTTTGGGGGTAGAATTTTGAAAAACTGTGAAACACGTATTTCTTTATTTTTTACTTAAAGCCAAAATACCAAGTTTCATGGATATAACTTGAGAAATGACGGCCTTTCATACAAACTTTAACCCTCTATTTCACCCCCTTAGGGGTGGAATTTTGAAAAATCCTTCCTTAGTGTGCGCCTACGTCACAAAAGGAACCTACTGTCAAAATTTCAAGATTCTAACCCCAGCGGTTTAGGCTGTGCGTTGATATATAAGTCAGTCAGTCAGTCAGTCAGTCAGGACTTTGAATTTTATATATATAGATTAATAAAGTTTACTTTGAGTTTCTCTAGAGTCAGCGCTGTGTACTTTTTAATAAACATCTTTGTGGTTCAGTTGCGATAATTCTTGCCATAGTCGATTGATACAAAGTAAGTGGGAGGGTAATTTAAGGTTTGCATTTATCCTATATCTTCTTTCCATACCTTAGGAGTTCCAGTAATTGTCACTTACACTAAATAATTGTTAACCTTAGAGTCTAATTACTTACATTTTAAATTGACGTACAATCGTATTCGGGTCTATACCAATATAAATATTATAAACCCACAATTAATTTCCACGCGCAGAGCTTGAGAGAGAATACATAAAAAATCCATTAAAGATATTTCTTTTCCGTCATTTGTAACAAAGAATAAATCCTCCAAGTGTTCTTGTGTTAAAGCGAGTAATGACTTAGTAGTTATCTAGAATCTTGCAAACAGGAGATACTTATCTTTGTATTTAAATACTACTAGGTAGCAAATATTTTCTGGTTTACGCGTGCAATTTCACATTGATGCAATGCTTCGTATTCCTCTCGTCGCAAACACTTTACCTGAAAATGCAAGGGGTTTTTTTGGGACAACTGAAAATAAGGTGGGCCCCTCCGATTCTATGACTCGACTCGACGTACATATATACGATGTCAACACTTTAACGATTAGTAATTATTAAAATGTTAATGAATTAATGATACCCAGGATTCACGATAATCGGCTTATGGCCAAATTCAGACCCCTATCGACAGTCACCCATCCAGTTACCGACCTGAGTCAATATCGCTTAACCAGTACATTCGATTAATATGCACTGTCGACACGATTTACAATGTACGCAAATTAATTTTTAATCATTATATTGGTTCAGGGTACAGACATAACGGAAGGTTTCGCTTACTACTACTATTCCGCTACTAACCTTTCCGGTTTTGCTTACTACTATTTCGCTAACCTATTCTGTGGTTTCGCACCACATTAATCCTTCAACAGAGAAAATGTTGAACAAACATTATGTGAGGTATGCTAAAACACCACGAAACTCTCCGTTTACATTCCACGAAAACGGATTTTATATAAAAATGCTCCAAAATGCCTAGAGGTAGGGGAGGTGGGAATCAGTTTGATGCCTAGTTTGATATGAATGAAATCATGGGCACCTACTTGTATCGTAATAAAAGTGTTCTTATTCCAGATTTCTGAGCATATTTCTTCACGAAGGGTTTTGCAGAGCACATTACCGTTGGCACGACGCCATTGGCTTCTTGTTGCCCCTTTGTATGTGGTTCACACTGTGGGTTCACAAGTGGCAGCACTGTTCCACACGTACTCTACACATGACTTTGGATCAACTGTACTGGAAGTTTGATTTTTTTTACAATTGCTGTATACAATTTTTTGTTTTAGTTATTTTTTACATTTTAACTAAAACAAAAATAAATTTTGTACCATTAACTATTCCGTGCTTGAACCCAGTGCTTGAACTTCAACAATTAGTTTTAATGGTTTTGGTTAGGTAAATATCCATTTTACTGCCTTTTAAAACAAAAAAGGCAGTTTTGAAAACACGAACAGACACTTTTTAAAGGTACGAGTAAGTACCTACAATTCAGTGTTAAATTGATTGCAAATTAAATGGCTATATACCTAACTCGAATTTCTAATCCAACTGGCAGTGTTATATTAAGCACAGTACAGTGGCAGTGAAAGCAAATAACCGTCGCATAAAATCTTGATATTGGATTTTTACGCCCGCTATCGAATTTATTGCGATGCAGCTCTATACCTACCATTGCAATAAATGGATACTGACGAATAAAAGTTCATGGCTCACTAAAACTTCACATATGTTTCTTTTTGAAATATACGTAAAAAGCTCATAATTTCTTTAATATTTTTAATATTACCGTGTTAGAATACCGTCTGTCATATTTATCATTAAAGGAATTTTCCAAGAAAATAAATTGACTCTATAAAATATTATGATCACTTTTGGAAACCTTCTCTCGTAAATTCAAAAACTGTAAAAGTATACTTTTGAGAAAATAATAATATTATGTGGTTTAAAGTTCTCCGTTTGTACTCATATACTGTAACGAAGCGTTACACATTACAATTGTCCTAGTGGTGTTTTGGATAAATAATTAGGCATTTCAAACAGAGCGCGCTAAAATTTTAAATTATAACTAGGCATCGAAGCTAGCCACATAGCGAGTGCGTCGACGCATCTTCAATGTGTGCACTGCGCATGCGTAGAAAACGTACCGCGCCTCTGGCTTCACCTTGGTTCGCCATTCAAGTCCGGAGCCGCACTAGGTGACGGACGTGACATTTTTTTAATCAGCGCGGGCGCATCTAGCTCGCCTGTTTCCTTTAAAACCCAATTTCGGATATCTCCCGTACTAGGGAGTTCCGCTCCGCCTGGATCAAACTCCGCCCCGGCTTCCGCTCGGATCTAGCTCTGTTCCGGTTGCTTCCTGCTTAAGCCTTGGCCGAGGCTTGCACCACGGCACGCTAGCTGCCACCACCACCTCGGCACAGTCACCAGACCGCGACGGTCGACGTCCCGTGCGCGTCAGCATCGGCGTCACCTCGTCTGCGAGTCTGCGTGCCAGCCGACTACCCCCAGCGTCTCCGAGGCCACCAACAACTTGGCCACCTAACAAGGGGAGTACTTATACACTACCACCTAGGTCAAGGCAGGATCTAAGTAACCCACGACCCACTAAATTTGTGTACCTACTTAGTGAGCTAGCCGCGGTAAATAAATTCCTGTACCGACACCTTTGGACTGTGAATATACTTATTTTATTTTACCGCGGACTTTTATTACCATCTCACCGATTTATACCAAATACCCCGGTACACTGGCGCCCTCTTACGTGGTAGATCCTGTCTTTGCCTTAGTGGTATAGTGGTAGTTTTGTACGGTTAGTGGTATTTTTTGTAAAACGCTTCATTTTTTTGGTTTGCCGTAGCTGCGGTGAACGTAAGCTGTACCTTTTCATACCGCCAATTTTTAATTTATTTTACTTGATTGTGCATTCTAGTACAGTCGGCTACAAAATTATTAATATAAATAATATTGTTTCTTTATTATTTTATTTTGTTCGAAAGTCCGTGCGCTCTAGTACGTACTTCGATTTTATAAAGCCGCGTTCACACCAGCTACAATTTTTTTTTCTGTTGATCATTTTTTATTTTTTTTGCTATTTCATTTTATCATCTTCATCAAACCAAAGCGTTCTGTTAAGTTGATTGTAACAGAACGGAGCATTTTTTTACATCGAATTTTATGGTGCCATTTTTGACCCACTCTAAAACATAGATATTTTTTTCTGTGTTTGCGTTTAATTGATATCGTTTTGGATTTAGTAGGTTAGGATTTTGATTTTTTTGATACTTAAATTTTTTTATATATTTTTTTTCATTATGTCGTACCCAGTCAAATATTTTTCTTTGCAAAAATCTGAGCTGGAGTACGAAGTTGCAGTCCGAGGTGAAACGCCTGCAGGTACAGTTGCTGAACTCCGAAAACAAATTAACAAACTCGGACAACTGTACCCTTCTGAGGATATTTTATGTTCCCATCTCGAACCGTCGGAGGACTTAGCCAGTTGCCTAGAGCTGCTTGATAAGGTTGAAACATCGTTCGATTCCGACATTGTTTTTGATAAAAACACACTTGGTCGACTTGAAAATTTACTAAACCACATTTATCATAGACTAAACAGAATCGAACCAGACAAGCATGCTGTGGATAGCCACATCCAGTGCAATGCTTTGTTCAAAGAACTTTACACAAAACTTTTAAATTTTAAATCAAAGAGTGTTGACCCCCTCGCAGTGGCTAGTCCTAGTTTAGATTCCCCAGTTTCTTCAACACCTATAAATGTTAGCGTGACGTGTGAAGGTAGTTCAAAAATCTCTTCCGAGCTAGGAAAATTAAAATTTAACGGTAAGACGTGTGTACGTTCTTTCCTGCAACGAGCTACCGAGTTTAGTCTCGCGCGCAATATTACTAGTACCAAATTACTGTCATACGCTACAGAGATTTTTGTAGATGATGCCCTACACTGGTATCGTAGTATTAGAGATCAGGTGTCAACTTGGGACGAGCTTGCTCTTCTCTTAAAGAAGGATTTTGACGGATCAGATTATGATTACCGCTTATCTTCTGAGATTCGTGCTAGGACTCAAGGTAAAAGCGAGAACATTACTATTTATTTATCAATTGTATCAGGAATGTTTGCGCGTCTGTCAAAACCTATGCCAGAGGAGGAAAAGCTCGAAATAATATTGCACAATATTCGGCCTTGTTATGCAAGCACATTATCTTCTGCCGCAAAAATTGAATCGGTGGATCAATTGCGAACATTATGCAGAAATTATGAAAATGTTCAGTCACGCTTATCTCAATTTCGCGAACCGACAGCTGCGACATCCGACACTTTAGCGCCGGAGTTTGCATACAAGCAGCCGAATACTGGCAATAAAAACAATAATTATAATCCAAATTTCAATTCAAAATTTAATACTTACAATCAAAATTCATATCCTAAACCTAATCCTACTAATAACCATAATACTAATCAAAAATATTTGCATGCAATTAATAAAACTAATAATACTAATAAACAACCTTATTGTCCCCGATGCCGAAATAATTCTCACCAGCTTAAAGATTGCCAAAATACGGACATAATCTGTTTCCGATGCGGTTTTAAAAATTTCAAAAAACCGGATTGTCCAAATTGTAACTCTAATTCAAAAAACTAGGTGGGCCGAATTGTTGCAGTCTACCGCCAGTTAAGGGTCACCTCGATCCCAAAGAATGGGCTGACTGGCTGGATACTTTACGTAAATTTTTCATATCTTACAAGATTTCAACAATTCTGCCAAACAAACCTACCAATGATCCTAGGCCTTATTTAAATGTTAAAATTGGTAACATTGATGTCTCTGGTCTCCTAGACTCTGGAGCAACTATTACCATTTTAGGTAACGGTGCTCATGAAGTTTTCATTCGTAATGGATTAAAATTAATTCCTCACGATGAACTTTCCATAGTCGCTGCCGGAGGTCAAAATCTTCGTAGTATAGGATATATTAACCTACCTATACATTTTGAGGGCCAATTTCATATTATTAAAGCACTTGTTGTCCCAGGAATAACCTTGTCTTTAATTTTGGGCATCGATTTCTGGCGAGCTTTTCAGTTGTGTCCAAAGTATTTAGGCTCAATTTTTCTATCGGCTGAACCGATGATGGACTTAAATACTACTTCAAAAAATTTAATTTATTCGTATGATAATTTAGATGACACTCAAAAGGCTATCGCGGACAACATTACTAAACAGTTTCATGAAATTTCGTTTGCACATAAAGGATTAGGTCGCACCCATCTAATAACTCATCGTATCGATACTGGAGATTCCCCGCCGATTAGGCAGAGGTATTATAGACTCTCTCCCGAGAAACAGAGGATTCTGGTCGAACAAGTAGATGAGATGCTTAGTCTTGATGTCGTTGAGCCCTGCGAGAGTGCTTGGCAGTCCCCAGTTCTCCTAGTTACTAAAAAGAATGGTCAGCCTCGTTTCTGTCTCGATAGTAGGAAGCTCAATTCAGTCACCAAGCGAGACGCATATAACCTACCTTATATCTCGGAAATATTGGACAACTTACGCGATGCTCGATTCTTAACTAGCTTGGATTTGTCCAAAGCATTTTGGCAGATTCCTATAGCCGAGGAAGACCGAGACAAGACAGCATTTTACGTTCCAGGTCGAGGTACGCTTCGCTTTAAGACTACTCCGTTTGGTTTAACGAATGCTCCCGCAACACAACAGCGTTTAGTTGACGCCCTATTAGGTGATGTTGATCATCGCATTTTTGCTTACCTAGATGACATCATCATCGTCAGTGGCAGTTTCGAAGAACATGTTTCTCTCTTACTTCGGGTGTTGGAAAAGTTGCGTAAAGCCAACCTAACAATTAATTTAGATAAGTGCGAGTTTTTCCGAAGTCAGCTTAAATATCTAGGTTATGTAGTTGACGCGAATGGATTACGGACTGACCCAGACAAAGTAGAAGCCATCCTTAACTATGCTACCCCTACTACTCGTAAGGAGCTTAAACGTTTTTTAGGCACTGCTACATGGTACCGTCGTTTTGTTCCAAATTTCAGCACGATCGCAGGACCGCTTAATAAGCTGACTTCCAATAAAAAGAATTCCCCACCTTTCCAGTGGACTGAGGAAGCTGATGTTGCTTTTAAGAAGTTAAAAGAATGTTTAGTTTCCGCTCCAGTTCTTTCCTGTCCAAATTATGATCTGCCGTTCGAAGTGCATACGGATGCAAGTAACTATGGGGTAGGCGCTATGCTTACGCAGACCATAGATGGCGTTGAGCATCCTATTGCTTATATGAGTCGATCCTTGACAGCAGCGGAAAAGAATTATAGCATTACAGAGCGTGAAACCTTAGCTGTTCTTATTGCATTGGAACATTGGCGTTGTTATGTGGAGAATGGAAAAACTTTTACCGTTTATACTGACCATAGCGCTTTAAAATGGTTTTTATCGTTAAATAACCCAACGGGTAGGCTTGCGCGATGGGGTTTACGTTTGTCGTCGTTCGATTTCGAAATTAAACACAGACGTGGCGTCGACAACGTTATTCCTGACGCGTTATCTCGAGCTGTAGCTGTATCTGCTATTGTTACAGCTAATTCCGTCGCGACTACTAGTGATGATTGGTACAAAAATATTTATAACAATTGCAATACGAAACCCGAAAATTATCCAAATTATCAAATCAAAAACGGTTGTCTCTTTCGCTTATCTAAAAACAAATGTCAACTTACTGACGAATTTTCGTGGAAGGAAGTAGTCCCATCTGAGCTCCGTGACCAAGTCATTGCTGAAAACCATAATGAGCCAACTGCCGGTCACCTGGGTATATTTAAAACATATCGTCGCATTTCGCTTCGGTATTATTGGCCAGGTATGTACCGAGATGTGGCGAGTTATGTGGGTTCGTGCTCGACTTGTTTACAATACAAAGTTCAAAATCACCCTACGCTTGGAGAAATGGGTCGGCCTAAGCAGTGCTCGCGACCATTTCAAATGATTTCTATCGATTTAATGGGTCCTCTTCCGGTTACACGTAAACAAAATTCATACATTCTAGTAGTTACCTGTTGTTTTTCCAAATTTTGTCATATTTTCCCCATTAAGAAAGCTACTTCAGATGTAATAGTAAAAATTTTAGAAGAACAAATATTCCTTGTTCACGGCGTTTGTCAGACTGTATTCCTTGACAATGGTTCCCAGTTTATTAGTACAGTAACCAATAACCTTTTCAAAAAATATAATATCCCTAACGTGTTTTTTACACCAAAATATACCCCACAGGTTAATACTGTGGAGAGGTACAACAAGACTATTATTACTTGTCTTTCTACTTTTGTCGACCAGGATCATCGATCTTGGGATACCTTCATCCCAGCGGTTCAGTACGCTATCAACAACTCGGTCAATGAGGTGACTGGATTTACGCCATCGTTTCTTGTTTTTGGCCGAGAAGTAATTATTTGTGGTTCCCATTATCTCGATAACGACTTAGGTGACGAAATTTTATTCATGCCTAGAGATTTGTACGCTGAAAACCGTGGTTGCATGAGTACTCTGTTTGACCAGGTACAGAAGTCCTTATATCATGCCCATGCTAAAAATTCGACGGCATACAATCTAAGAAGGAAGGCGTTCGAATTTAACGTTGGTGACATTGTTTATAAAAGAGCCTACGTCCTGTCCGACAAAGACAAGTATTTTAGTAAGAAGTTGGCCCCAAAATATATAAAGTGCCGAGTTATCGCTAAGCGCTCGCCACTTGTCTACGTTTTAGAAGACATGTCGGGTAATAACTTGGGCACTTGGCACATAAAAGATTTAAAAATTAATGGTCAACAGTGTTAACCATATATGTTTATTATATTTTACGTAATCTACTAATTTATTTATAATTTTAGTTATATTACGTATTTTATGTAGTAATTATATGTATTTTATGTATTGATAACAGTTCGTTACTTTTACTCTCCTATTTTAAAATCATCTTAATATACATTTCTTACAAAAAGTCATAAGTCGATAATAGACATATGATTTTCTTTATGATAGGACGCGTCTCATTACTCAGTAAGTAATGAAACGTTAGAGCACAAGGTGATGTATGATAGGTAGTATGATAGTTTTAATTGTAAGAAATTGAGTCCAGTTTAGTTCAGCGGATTTTATTTTTAAAATAAAATCCTTACCGGGGAGAGGGGGGTAATGTAACGAAGCGTTACACATTACAATTGTCCTAGTGGTGTTTTGGATAAATAATTAGGCATTTCAAACAGAGCGCGCTAAAATTTTAAATTATAACTAGGCATCGAAGCTAGCCACATAGCGAGTGCGTCGACGCATCTTCAATGTGTGCACTGCGCATGCGTAGAAAACGTACCGCGCCTCTGGCTTCACCTTGGTTCGCCATTCAAGTCCGGAGCCGCACTAGGTGACGGACGTGACATTTTTTTAATCAGCGCGGGCGCATCTAGCTCGCCTGTTTCCTTTAAAACCCAATTTCGGATATCTCCCGTACTAGGGAGTTCCGCTCCGCCTGGATCAAACTCCGCCCCGGCTTCCGCTCGGATCTAGCTCTGTTCCGGTTGCTTCCTGCTTAAGCCTTGGCCGAGGCTTGCACCACGGCACGCTAGCTGCCACCACCACCTCGGCACAGTCACCAGACCGCGACGGTCGACGTCCCGTGCGCGTCAGCATCGGCGTCACCTCGTCTGCGAGTCTGCGTGCCAGCCGACTACCCCCAGCGTCTCCGAGGCCACCAACAACTTGGCCACCTAACAAGGGGAGTACTTATACACTACCACCTAGGTCAAGGCAGGATCTAAGTAACCCACGACCCACTAAATTTGTGTACCTACTTAGTGAGCTAGCCGCGGTAAATAAATTCCTGTACCGACACCTTTGGACTGTGAATATACTTATTTTATTTTACCGCGGACTTTTATTACCATCTCACCGATTTATACCAAATACCCCGGTACAATACTTACCTTGTTTTTGATAGAGAAAAATTAGGAGAAACAATGAAGTGAAAGATATTATTTTAGGTTAATTACGCTTTGTTTTAAAATGAACTTTAAAATTCTGAGATTCTAAAATTTATAGTAGGTGTATCTTGTTTTAATTCAGATTCTCAGAGAAAATAAAACTATGAGATTCTAAAATTTATAGTAGGTGTATCTTGTTTTTATTCAGATTCTCAGAGAAAAAAAATACCATGATAATAGTAAATTCGAAGTTATAATACCGACAAACATCGAAACAAGCTGAATTTCAACATTCGCTGACCACCTGATGTTGCCTGATGTAGCCGTTCGAACGAAGATAGATTGATCCAGCCGCGTAGTCCGACAGGATTTTCCACATATTGTGTACTAGATGATGCCCGCGACTTCGTCCGCGTGGATTAAGGTTTTTTGATTCCCGTGGGATCTCCTTCATTTTCCGGGATAAAGTAGCCTGTGTCCTTCCCCGGAATATAACCTACCTCTATACCAAATTTCAGCAAAATCGGTTGAAAAGATGGGCCGGGAAAGCGTAGCAGACAGACAGACAGACAGACACACTTTCGCATTTATAATAATATGGATTAGTATGGATGTGTAAGGTCGGAACACCTCGGATTACCTAGAAAATGTTAGTCTTAGTTCTTAGTTAGTGTTAGCTAATTAGTATGGATGTGTAAGGTCGGAACACCTCGGATTACCTAGAAAATGTTAGTCTTAGTTCTTAGTTAGTGTTAGCTAATTAGTCAGAGACATAATATCAGAGACTGAATTAATAGTCAATTTATGGAAAATCACAATAAGAGTACACAAATTTAAAAAATTCTGAACTCTGCTTTTGACAAGCTAGATGTTTTGTCATGTGATTTCTTTAATACAAATCACATATGACAAAAAATCTGGCTTAATGGCATTATAATATCCTTTTGAATTTTTGTTAGCATGTTTTTTATCGAGCAACAAGTAACTTGCAAGAGAAATAAAGTACCCACTAGATTTCATAGCAACCCTTTCCACTTGCACAGAGTAATAAGAACAGAAAACGATCATTTTTCTTTTTTGAAGATTTCTGAAACAAAGTTTAGGTGATCTTTGAGAGATCAAAAAAATAATTAAAACTACCTGTTTACGTTTAAATTAAAATAATAAAATTATTTTATTGATCAATAGATTTAAATCTTTGAAACATCCATAATCATATTTCAAATGTGAAAGTGTATTTGTTTGTCCACAAAGCATTGCATAAAGAGTTACAAATCGACATGATTTTTCGCACGGATATACCTAGTTAAAAAGTCGGAGAGAGCCATAGGTTACATTTTATATCTGAAAATCAAAGATTTCCCAAAGGAGTTTTAAATAACTAATTTATCCGTGTGAACAAAGTCTACCCAAAAAAATAAAAATGCTCAAAGGTATAAATATGCCTACGGCTTGATTTCAAGTTCATTTCCACTCGAGTACAAAAAATATGCGTTAGTGCTACTATAACACGTCAGCTTGGTACAACCGGGCTGTAAAATCCTACCCATATTATAAATAAGAAAGTGTATGTACCTGTACATTTTTTGTTCATCGAGGCTTTGTATCTAGCGTCATACCCAAGTACGTCGCTGAATTTACGTACGGAATTAGTTGGCGATTGAGATTATATGTCTATTTATTGAGATTGAGATAGTAGTGTGGTGGGTCTAAACTATAACTCCCTCTCTCCTATAAGAGTGGAGGCCTGTGCCCAGCAGTCGGAAGTTAATGGGCTGTAGTGGTGGTGGTGGTGAGATATGTCGGATGATATAGCGGTAACTTATTTGGTAACATCAATGTGCACCGAGTTTGACTCGTTAAGCTTACTTTGTTTCCAGCAACTTAACCTTTTTCCACTGCTTCTTCGTGACTCTCACCATTTCCTATTATAGTATAGCTCAATATCATCAGCGAATGTCGCAACGGTATCACTATCTAGTCAGATCAAAGTATAAGTATAAATTAATGTATAAAGTATTGTAATATTCGATCAAGCTACCCGGCCTGTCTGCACAGAAACAAACTCGGTAAAGCTTTAGTGGCACAGCCGGAAGAGGCGTAAACCGAAGTTGCTCGAATAAACCCTGGTGGTTTTGTCGATCGAGCGAGCCGAATGAAATTCGAGCTTGAAATTATTGGTTTTAATCATATACTATAATATTATACGATTGATGATATGATAATATTGATTTATGACTGCCTCGTTGGTCTAGAGGTTGGCATGTTCGTCTGCGGCCGACGAGGTCCCGGGTTCGAGTCCCGGGTCGGGTCTGATTAAGTAGGTTTTTCTGACTAGAATTTCTCAGTACTAGCTCGGAGCTAGGAAATTAGCGGTGTTTCACCCCCGTGCCTCGGAGAGTACGTTCGGTCCCGGTTATTATCACTAACATGATAATAGTCGTTCAAGTCCGCCAACCCGCATTGGAGCAGCGTGGTGTATCTAAGCTCTAATTCCCTCTCTCTTATGAGAGTGGAGGCCTGTGGCCAGCAGTGGGGCGTTATTGGGCTGTAGTGGTGGTGGATAATATTATAAATGCAAAAGTGTGTTTGTTTGTTAGTTTGTTGGTTTGTCCTTCAATCACGCCGCAACGGAGCAACGGATCGACGTGATTTTTTTACATGGGTATAGTTGAGGACCTGGAGAGTACTTAGGCTACTTTTTATCCTGGAAAATTAAGAAGTTCCCGCGGGAATAAAAAAAACTTAAACCACGCGGGCATCAGCTAGTATTAAATAAAAATTACCCGACAATGTGTATTATAGCAACCTTAAGATATAAAAACGCGTCTTTTATTGCTGTAAGGTCTTATATTTTTTCAAATTTCTAAAGTAGAAAGTTTGTACCCGGTGGCTTATTTGTAAAATATGAATGCTATGCCAGTGCGGGCGTCCTTGGGAAATAACAGGTCATGTTAGGGAAAAGCTTTTAGAGAGCCGAGACGGGTGCACCGCTTACATTTCTCAGTGAATCACTCTATATTTGTAACTTTGCATTGTATCTACGTCATAATGAAATATAACATCTACTGTGGATTATGTTATCTGAGGTTTTATGATTCTATATAAGTTAAATATGTGTTTAGTATTTGTTTTAAAACACAGCCTTTTTTGAAACAAAAAGCTTGGCAAAGTCCCTTTCCTAAATCCTAAAATTTAAAACGATTGGTTCCCTTTGAAACGGACGGCAATGAATCAATCTCAAATCAATCCCATTTCACGGGTTGAACAGCTATTTCACATTTATGGTCAGGAAAGCGACCAATTTGATTTCGATTCCACAGTAAAATACAGACTCGGAAAAACAATATTTAGCTAAAATGTCATTAAATACTAGAAACATTCGAAAAATTTAATTTTAATTTAACTTTTTAGGTCGTTTTAAATTCACTAGATATTCGTAACAGAAACTTAAGAAAATGAACATGCACCATAACTAAGGTACTAAATACCAGAAATATCATAAATTAAATATACTAATAATTAAATATACTAATATTTGACCTCCGTGGCGCAGTGTTGAGCGCTGTTGTCTTAACGTGTGGAGGTCCCGGGTTCGATTCCCGGCAGGGTCATTTTGGGAATTTATGATTTCTGAATTTTCCCTGGTCTGGCCTAGTGGGAGGCTTCGGCCGTGGCTAGTTACCACCCTACCGGCAAAGACGTGCCGGTACGATGCCGTGTAGAAACCGAATAGCGGGATGGGTTTAATATAACTGCCATGCCCCTAACAGGTTAGCCCGCTACCATCTTAGACTGCATCATCACTTACAATCAGGTGAGATCGCAGTCAAGGGCTAACTTGTAGTGGATAAAAAAAAAAAAAAAAAAGTATAATAAACAGTCTTGAACTAGCAAACAGTGTTTTACTACATTATTGATGAAAGAAATCATTTCTTTTAAAAAGTTCAATTTTACTATCGTATACTTATCTAGAGCTACGAATAATATATAATGAAAAAAATATATATGAAAATGAAAAATAGTGTTGTTAGACTTTAAATATATAGATAACGCCAATAATAAATTACTATGTTCGAATCGGTGACATTCTTTATTTTTCGAATGATCCGCATTGGAGTGAGGCCACAGTATAAAAATTGATAAGAATATTTAAAAAAAGATAGTTCTTATTACTGTGAATAATTAAAATTAACGTCTTAATTAGTCACGTAGTCTCAGTGAATCACTCTATATTTGTAACTTTGCATTGTATCTACGTCATAATGAAATATAACATCTACTGTGGATTATGTTATCTGAGGTTTTATGATTCTATATAAGTTAAATATGTGTTTAGTATTTGTTTTAAAACACAGCCTTTTTTGATACAAAAAGCTTGGCAAAGTCCCTTTCCTAAATCCTAAAATTTAAAACGATTGGTTCCCTTTGAAACGGACGGCAATGAATCAATCTCAAATCAATCCCATTTCACGGGTTGAACAGCTATTTCACATTTATGGTCAGGAAAGCGACCAATTTGATTTCGATTCCACAGTAAAATACAGACTCGGAAAAACAATATTTAGCTAAAATGTCATTAAATACTAGAAACATTCGAAAAATTTAATTTTAATTTAACTTTTTAGGTCGTTTTAAATTCACTAGATATTCGTAACAGAAACTTAAGAAAATGAACATGCACCATAACTAAGGTACTAAATACCAGAAATATCATAAATTAAATATACTAATAATTAAATATACTAATATTTGACCTCCGTGGCGCAGTGTTGAGCGCTGTTGTCTTAACGTGTGGAGGTCCCGGGTTCGATTCCCGGCAGGGTCATTTTGGGAATTTATGATTTCTGAATTTTCCCTGGTCTGGCCTAGTGGGAGGCTTCGGCCGTGGCTAGTTACCACCCTACCGGCAAAGACGTGCCGGTACGATGCCGTGTAGAAACCGAATAGCGGGATGGGTTTAATATAACTGCCATGCCCCTAACAGGTTAGCCCGCTACCATCTTAGACTGCATCATCACTTACAATCAGGTGAGATCGCAGTCAAGGGCTAACTTGTAGTGGATAAAAAAAAAAAAAAAAAGTATAATAAACAGTCTTGAACTAGCAAACAGTGTTTTACTACATTATTGATGAAAGAAATCATTTCTTTTAAAAAGTTCAATTTTACTATCGTATATCTAGAGCTACGAATAATATATAATGAAAAAAATATATATGAAAATGAAAAATAGTGTTGTTAGACTTTAAATATATAGATAACGCCAATAATAAATTACTATGTTCGAATCGGTGACATTCTTTATTTTTCGAATGATCCGCATTGGAGTGAGGCCACAGTATAAAAATTGATAAGAATATTTAAAAAAAGATAGTTCTTATTACTGTGAATAATTAAAATTAACGTCTTAATTAGTCACGTAGTCATAAATTAATGTGATAGTGGGAAATAATAGGTAAAGGAAAAAAAAGATAGTTTCAATAAATATATTTTTTATGGATTATGTGTTGTAATTATTATAAAAGGCAGTAATATAAAAGTGTATTTAATATGGTCGTGTATATCGTAAATTGTAAAAAAATTGAAAAAAGTACATTTTAAAACTATTTTCATTATATATATTTTTTTAAACCAATTTTCACTATTATCAAATTATCCCAAAAATATAATTTTGTAAAAATCATGCAAGTCTTTTAATTAATCGTTTGTCTGCCAACATAAAGGGACAAATCATTTTATTTGCCGAAGTTTCTATACTGTGGCCGATATAGATTCTACTCCTGATGATCAGAAAGGTCCCACTGGGACGTGCTACAAGAAATATGACCCTATAAATTACTATATTATCGGATGGACTCGATTCTATACCGTTCGCTCGTGGTCACTTCATTATCTATATCGATATGAGCTGTAATCGAAATGGGTTAAAGTATATTTTGACGACCTCCCTATAGCGCAGTGACGCATGTTGTTGTCTTATGTGTTTACTAGATGATTCCCGCGACTTCGTACGCGTGGGTTAGGTTTTTGACGCGGGAACCCTTTAATTTTCCGGGATAAAAAGTAGCCTATGTCCTTCCCCGGGATACAACCTACCCCTGTACCAAATTTCATCAGAATCGGTTGAACAGCTGAGCCGTGAAAGCGTAGCAGACAGACAGAAAGACACACTTTCGCATTTATAATATTAGTATGGATATTAGTATGGAAGTATGGATTTAGTTGAATCCCGAAATTGTTTTTATATCTTCTGCTTGTAACTTTGCATATCTTCTGCTTGTAACTTATTTACAGCAAGTTGAAGAAAACATAAAACTCATAAAACATAAGAGCCATGCTCCGGCCATCTGTATCTTTAATCTTGTTTCATTTTCATTTCAGATAAAGATAGTATGTTATTATAGTGGCATTATTTGTGTATGACGCAGACCCACAAGTGGTTAATGAAAAATGGTAAATATAAATATATAATATATAAATATATTACTACTGCTAAAAAGGAAAGGATATAGGCAACCCATACTGATCAGCAATTTGATTACGACACTTAAACACTCTATCTTTATCAGAACCACTACAGCCCATTAACGTCCCACTGCTGGGCACAGGCTTCCACTCTCATAGGAGAGAGGGAATTAGAGCTTAGACCCACCACGCTGCTCCATTGCGGGTTGGCTTTATCAGAAAATCAACACAATTGAAGAGGCGTACATTAATCTGAAAACGAATGGATTTAATTAAAAAAATAATTTAATTTAATTAAAGGTTCCCGATGGCGGGTTCGCTAATACATTCGACCAAGTCAATTATATTGTTTACCTAGGTGGACAGAATGGAATAATTCCAAACTTTGCAAAGCATATTAGTGATATTTGGTCTGGTGGGAGGCTTCGGCCGTGGCTAGTTACCAAACTACCGGCAAAGACGTACTGCCAATCGATTTAGCGTTCCGGTACGATGCCGTGTAGGAACCGACTAGGGGTATGGGTTTAATATAACTGCCATACCCCTACCAGGATAGCCCGCTACAATCTTAGACTGCATCATCATTTACCATCAGGTGAGATCGCAGTCAAGGGCTAACTTGTCACTACAAGTTAGCCCTTGACTGCGAATAAAAAAAATCAGAGTTTGGCAAAATATGTCCTTCAAAACAGACCTTTATCGTATCCACAAGACAAAGTTAAAAATGGCCAGTCTCATAGAGTAGGTACTTAATTAATAATGCCAGAGGAATGCTGGTCGCAATCGATAATAATGATAACATTAATTATTTTTCAGACTTATCTTCGCTATAGGTTGTTATAAATAATCACTGAAGCCACTAGTTTTATTATATTTCGTACGTTTCATTCTTCAGATATTTAAAACACAATGGTAGTAGATTCATTGTACTGGCAATCCGCACTTTTTCCATGTTAGGGTATTTTAAAAAAACTCCCCACTAACGATGCTCTCCGTACCGACTCCTGTCACGACATGTCTCATTCTTTTATTGTGCGCGGCAACGAGCACTAACTTATCAATATTTAAAGAAATTCAATTGGAATAATTACTTATTGAGTAGGTATATACCTAAACGTATCGCTTAAAGTAAAATTCAAATTCAAATGTTTTTTATTCAAACAAACTTTTACAAGTGTTTTTGAATCATTAAGTGAATCTACCACTGGTTCGGTAGGAATTTCGGTAAAGTAGGAAAATAAAAGTTAGAACGACGAAATCATATTCATCTTCGATGGAATCTGAAGAAACTCAGGGTAAGTTTACATAAATATATTTTATTTGTGTACGGAATTCAATCAAATAACCTAAAAATGGACTTGAACGGGTACTCTTTTATATATCAACTTTTAAAAAGGATAAATATGTGAATCAATAGCATCTCTAAGCTAGCCTGGAGGTTATCACGAAGGTATAGCATGATGCTGGAAATAAGTCTGGAGGTTGACTGCGGGTACTGCTTTATACTTGATATCAACTTTTAAAAGGATACATATGAGAATCAATAGCATCTCTAAGCTAGCCTGGAGGGTATCACGTTGAGGATATCACGAAGGTATAGCATGATGTTTAAAATAGCCTGGAGGTTGACTGCGGGTTAACACGAGGGTTCAAAACAAAACGTTAAAGTTTGTTGGATTAGAAACGTTAAAATTATCATTTTAGACGACGAAACCACACAGGGTTATACCAATATGATACAGTTTTTCTCTTCCGGTGAAATTTCGTGATGACGACCAGGACTTTCAGCGCTGGGTGACGGTTGGCGGCGTAGATATTCGCCACACCTTACAACAACATTGGATCAATTTGTTAAAAACAAAACCAACTAGGTCTTGGATTAATTACCATCAACAAAACCCTGCCTCCTTGGGAGATGACAAAGTTCAGACTACCAAGATACTTTCTAATCCCTGTAGGATCCGGACTGGTTCCTACATTACACTGAAAATCATGTGAGCATAAAACTCCTAGCTCCCGGTCTTAGTGAATCATTTATGCCACTGCTAAAAGATCTCCAAAGAGAAGAGTCACTTTTCGGAGAAAAACTCTCAAATACTATAAAAGCTTCGAAGACTATTGACCGTCACGGATTGCAAATCGGAAATCCCGTCCTAGGGCGACCTTCCCATAGCTGGTACTTCGACAACGCGGACTATATTATATTTGGGAAACAAGACAGGCCCTCCTCGTCTCGCCTCGAGGAGCAGGAGGGGGGCGAAGAAGACATCCGCGAGCCGCGACGGCGTACATCGGCGGCCAGCGGCGACGACCACGCGACCTCCAGCCAGAGCAAGTATCTTGCATATACACAGCGAGAGATTAAGGTACCTACAATCTAAAAGCTGGTCGTATACAATATTTAAAAAAAAAAAAAAAAAAAAAAAAAAAAAATTTTGGCTGAGTGTCCGCTAGATATGAAGTCTCGGATTGGATTTATAAATCCTAATCACCATGAGGTGATATACCATTTAAAGTTATCAACTTTATGTACCTACCGTCAATACAGCTTTCATTAACATCGACCATTTAATATTACATTTAACTCGATTTGTGAGTTTGAGCCACAGATCAATTGATTTCTAGAATATTCTAATCAATCTAAGACTCAAAATTTAATGATGACTCAAAGATTTATATTAAATTTGCATTCGCAATCATTAAAATATAAATTCGTTACTCAAGATCATTACAGGTGTTAAGAATTATATGACAACTTGCAAATCAATACTTTATAGCGGCTTTATGTCTACGCTATATTTAAAGAAGTCTAATTTATTTATTGATATCGATCAACCCATCTCAAAGAAAATTTCGAAATAGTAATTAGATAAGTACTTACTTATGGTGAAAATTTAACTTAATGAATTTATACCAATGCCTTTACGGCTTATTATGGGCTCCGAAGAGCAGAGCGGCTCCAGAACTTTCACAAAAATTATAACATAGATATCTACTTATGTTAATATATACATTATATTAACATAATATATTATGTATTATATATATATCTTATATTTATCGTTGTACATACAACGATATTGTTTTTATCGGTTGTACTTTGTACTGAAGGTTTACGTAACGTAACCGAGAATATTTACGTCAAACTGCTGCAGTGTTGTAAAAAAATTTGAAAATAACTTTTTACTATCTTTGCAACAACCCAAGTTCAGGTTTTACATTATTATTATTAAAGCATTAGCGTGAATCCCGCGCGGGTGCCGGCGCAGCCAAGTCGAGCAAATTAAAACTATATCGACACGGCGCGCGCGGCGGCGGTACCATCTTTTTCTCGGAGCAACTTACGGTGAATATTAAGTGATATGCCTTCATCCTTGCTTCATGAAAAAAGTACATAATATTATTACAATTTTAAAAATAGTTACGAAGTTGGACTTGTACCGTTGAGTTTATACCAAAATCAAATATCTCGATGGTCAGAAATATCTACCTCATATATTCAAGATACATTTAAGTATAAAATATCATATGGAGCTAAATTTTGGCTTTCGCTTTTAATTCTATTGGATCTTGAAGGTTGGTCATTAAGTAATAAACTAATAAGTTTCAACTAGAGCTTTTTACAGACGCGTCTGGGTCTGGCTCGGGTACATTTTGTGATAAATGAATAACTGTAAAATGAAATCAATTACTGAGTTTTAATTTCATACTAACTTAGATTTGGTATTTTATACATATACATATAAAATATTTCATCACATACATCTATATTTTATAATCATATACATCTATAATACTGGTTATTATTAAAGTAATAATTATTAATACTAAGAAGAATTAAGCTTAGGTAAGATAGATAAATCGAAGGAGTGGCATTCAATACCCAATGATTTGACGTCAGAAATTCGGCAATGGTTGTAAAATATAATATTATGGTTCACTGCTTCTTATATTAAAAGTAAAGAAATTTAAGAAGCTGATGAAGAATGAGAAATGTAACAAAGATGTAGAAATAAAATAGCCTGATAAATTATATTAAATTATCTGTCAATAAGATTATAGACAAATTAGGCCAGTTATCGTTTTATTAGCATAACACGCCAATGCCAAACGTAATTAAAACGTAATTAATTTAAAGATCAACCCCAATTTCATGAAATAGCATCTTATTTTGTGCTGTTCCACTAATCTTCTAATATGTGAATGTTTAGAAAAGATAATAATATAATAGTGGCCTTAACAGCCTTGGTTCCCTCTATAACAAAAAATGCTTACTTCAGATTTAATAGTTATACATTCCAAAAATAATATAATATTATGACTTTTCTCAAGGAACTCACAATAATTTAAAGAATTTGAAGATTTTTTAAACCTGGATGCAACGTATCGAACGCGTTCATAAAATGAGGAGTACCTAACCTGTACCTTTATGGCATCTTTGGAACTTAAATGGTGGCATTACTGCCTAAACAATGATAGAGATTCATATCAATCTTATATTGTACATGCAGTCTTATAATTTCTAATAATTTGTTATACTTAGGTGCAGTTTAGCGTATGTAGTTTACCTGGTGATGAGTTTGTAAGCATACAGATTAAAAGGTTGTCGTTAAAGGAAATATTATATAAATTAAGGCCAAACATCCCAAAGTATCTACATAAGATTATCAGATAGTGTTAAACTGTGGTGTTATACAACACATCGCTCAATGCTCTGATACAGAGTTAATTATCTTTAGAAAATAATTTCAGAAAAGTTTTATTTTGTTAGTCTTATGTTCAGAAATATTAATACCTATCGAAATATTAATATACAAACGGAAACAGTATTTTATTCTTCGATATCATTAAAGCATCTGCAGACTGTAGGTACCAGTCAACATGATACAGTTCAACGATAGTGTAAATAGTAATGTAAAATGTGTAGCAACAGCTTAAAAACACCATCTGCCAAATTCGTTTAAAGACCTCCTGATAGCGTTTAATCTATTATACCTGCACACAAACCATGAGCCGATAGGTGCTGCCACAACCCACATAGCGGCGTGGAAGTGTCTAAGTTCGGCGCGTGCACCCGACACGTCGCCACCAACACGGTACACGAGCTGTGCGTCTTGCAGCTCGCTTGACGTCATCAAGAAGACCGTTGGTTGGTCGCAATCGTCACGGGCGCTAGCTAAATTTTATAACCTTCCTAGGCGAAGGAGGAACGATTGTTTTGCATAACCAGAGGTTAATGAAGAGTATCCAAATTATACTTGATTTTCATTACATCCATATTATAATATATTATTATAAATAATAATTATCAAAATGATTGTATTTTTCAATGATGGTTAACAAATAATTAATAATAAAATAATTAATAATCTGTTTGCTAATCCAATATACGGAATGATTCCTAGTTTTATATTAGAACAATAAGTATGTAATTGATATAATACTATTCAATTCATATCCCTAATTACAAATTTTCATCTCTAAACATCTACCATTGTGTTTTAAATATCTGAAGAATGAAACGTACGAAATATAATTGATGATTAAACGAACTTACCTGTAAGTGAAGTTCTATCCCAATTATATGAGTACGTTTCATTCGAAGATATTATAAGGTCCCTCCCGTCCCAGAGCCCATATTACGAAAATTTTGTAATAGGTATCTACTCTAAATAATGAGACATGTCGTGACAGGAGTCGGTACGGAGAGCATCGTTAGTGGGGAGTTTTTTTAAAATACCCTAACATGGAAAAAGTGCGGATTGCCAGTACAATGAATCTACTACCATTGTGTTTTAAATATCTTCGAATGAAACGTACTCATATAATTGGGATAGAACTTCACTTACAGGTAAGTTCGTTTAATCATCAATTATATGCCATTTATGGTGTAGCTGAAGAACTGAATGGAAATAATATAATCTTTGCAACAGAAGGTAGTATTGCTAGACTTAAACCTAGAGAAAATGATAGGTTTATAATGGTACTAGCTTATGCCCGCGACTTCGTCCGCGTTTAAGTTTTTTTCCCCATAGGCACTCCTTAATTTTCCGGGATAAAAAGGAGCCTTTGTCACTCTCCAGGTACCTCAACTATACCCATGCAAAAAATCACGTTGATCCGTTGCTGCAGTGTGATTGAAGGAAAAACTATTTAACGGCCTTGGCAATCGAATTTTCAAAAATGGTGAAACACGTAGGTACTTCTTCATATTTAACCGTAAGCACAGCGTAAGCTCAAATATCAAGTTTCAGGGCTTTTGCTTGAAAAATGAATGACTTTCATGCAAAGTTTCAACCCCTATTTTACGCCTTTGGGGGTGAAATTTTGAAAAACTGGGACACACGTATTACCGAAAGCCAAAATACAAAGTTTCGTTAATATAACTTGAAAAGTATCGTGAGAAATGCGGGACTTTCATACTAACGTTCATCCCTTAATTCACCCCTTTGGGGATCGAATTTTTAAAAATGGTGAATTACATACTTCTTCATATTTAACTGGAAAACCAAGCGCTAGGTTTCACGGCTATAACTTGAAAAATGAAGAACTTTCATACAAACTTTCGACCCTTATTTTAACCCTTTCGGGGTAGAATTTTAAAAAACTGTGACACATGATCTTCTTTATTTTTTAACGAAAGCCTAAATACCAAGTTTCGTTGAAATAATTTGAAAAACGTTCATACAAACTTTCATCCCCTTTATAAATTCCCAAAGGGGTGAACCCTTTGGGATTTTTTAAAAATGTTGAAACACGTAGATACGCTAGCCCAAATGCTAAGTTTCACGACTATAACTTGAGAAATAAAGGACTCATACAAACTTTCAACCCCCATTTTACCCCATTGGGGGTGGAATTTTGAAAAATGTTGACACACACTTATTCTTATTTTACCAAAAGCCCAAATGCTAAGTTTCATGGCTATAACTTGAGAAATGAAGGACTTTCATACAAAGTTTCAACCCCTATTTTACCCCTTTGGGGGTGGAATTTTGAAAAATTGTGACTCACGTACTTCTTTATTTTTTACTGAAAGCCAAAATACTCGTACCTAGGTTCGTTGATATAACTTGAAAAATGTCTTGAGAAATGAAGGACTTTTTTACAAACTTTCATACACTATTCCACCTCTTTGGGTGTAGAATTTTCAAAAATGGTGAAATACATACTTCTTCATATCTAACTGAAAGCCCAAATGTTAAGTTTCATGGCTATAACTTGAGAAATGAATGACTTTCGTACAAACTTTCAACCCCTATTTTACCCCTTTGGGGGTAGAATTTTGAAAAACTGTAACACACATACTTCTTTATTTTTTACTTTAAGCCAAAATACCAAGTTTCATGGATATAATTACTATTACCTATTCTGTGATATAACTTGAGAAATGACGGACTTTCATACAAACTTTAACCCTCTATTTCACCCCCTTAGGGGGGGAATTTTGAAAAATCCTTCCTTATTGAGCGCCTACGTCACAAAAGGAACCTACTGTCAAAATTTCAAGTTTCTAACCCCAGCGGTTTAGGCTGTGCGTTGATATATAAGTCAGTCAGTCAGTCAGTCAGGACTTTGAATTTTATATAAATAGATTATTTATTTTTGATAGGCTTATGTAACATCCCAATTACTTCGTTGGTGATTTAATATTATTAAACTAGAGGATGCTCGCGACTTCGTTCGCGTGGCATAATTTTTTTTAAATTCCCACAGGCACTCCTTAATTTTCCGGGATAAATCCTATATATATCACTCTCCAGGTCCTCAACTATACCCATGCAAAAAATCACGTTGATCCGTTGCGGCGTGATTGAAGGACAAACTCTCTATTTAACGTCCTTGGGGATAAAATTTTCAAAAACTGTGAAACACGTATTTTTTTTGTTTTAAACCAGAAGCCCAAATATCAACTTTCATGGTTATAACTTGAAAAATGAAGGACTTTCATACAAACTTTCAACCCCTATTTAACGCCTTTCGGGGTAGAATTTTCAAAAACTGTGAAACACGTATTTCTTTATTTTAAACCAGAAGCTCAAATACCAAGTTTCATGGATATAACTTTAGAAATGACGGACTTTCATACAAACTTTCAACCCTTATTTCACTCCCTTAGGGGTAGAATTTTGAAAAATCCTTCCTTAGTGAGCGCTTGCGTCACAAAAGGAACCTACTGTCAAAATTTCAACTTTCTAACCCCAGCGGTTTAGGCTGTGCGTTGATATATAAGTCAGTCAGTCAGTCAGTCAGTCAGTCAGGACTTTGAATTTTATATATATAGATTATGAATAAACGGTCATTTCCTATTTAAATATTCAAAATAAGTCTCGAACAGTTGCTATAATGTAATTGAATTCAAGAATTGAGATAGAAAGTAGTAACTTCTGTACGTGAGTTGAAAATATAGTCGTGTTAATAAAACCCGTTCTGTAGGACTCACGAAGGCTCTGCGCTTCGAACAAATATAGCTTTATTGTTTTATGGACGACAACCTGAGTTAATATTTATCACTTGAAATCGTGTAACCAGAGTTTTATTGAATCATTTTTCTAAATACAATGTGTAGGTACTTGTTTTTTTTTTGTATATGACGATAAAAAGTGCTTGATTCTTTTAAGTTCTCATCTAATAGGTGTGTCATGTAATATATTGCCCCTTTTAAATAAGTGTTTTATGGCTCCTAAGTCATAATATCGCAGCTCGCAGATATTTTATAACGTCGCTACAACAGAATAAGCAGCCCCTATTAAATATGTTCCTTGATAAGCCGATTCCCTGTCCCGTGGTCGCTACGCTACAATTCTTCATAGTTAATAAAATAAATTCTTGTTCATGTTTATTAACATAAATGATCATGATTGAACTGAACTACATTATTACGTTTTCATATGATAATAATATTGTTTTATTAAGTCAAAATGATGAGGAATACTCAGCAAGCGGCAGACCCGCGATGCTTTTCTTTGCCTAGCAGTATTACTGGCATAGTTGTTGCGCTGCACACACTTGCTTCTACGAGTATGTCGCTGAGTTTGCTTCAGTTGAGGCTATCCACAACCGTCACTTTGCTTATCAAATCTAGGCATGGAACTGCAGTTACTTGTATCCTAATACTGACTGTAACTTTTGATTGAAAAAAAGCAATCACCGAGTTTCTCGCTGGCTCTTCTCGGTAGGAATGGCATTTCGAACCAGCGATAGATTCACACGATGATTTTTAGGGTTCCGCCAAATTTGGCAAAAACGGAACCCTTATAGATTCGTCATGTCTGTCTGTCTGTCTGTCTGTCTGTCTGTCCGTCCGTATGTCACAGCCACTTTTTTCCGAAACTATAAGAACTATACTATTGAAACTTGGTAAGTAGATGTATTCTGTGAACCGCATTAAGATTTTTACACAAAAATAGAAAAAAAAACAATAAATTTTGGGGGTCCCCATACTTAGAACTGAAACTCAATTTTTTCATCAAACCCATACGTGTGGGGTATCTATGGATAGGTCTTCAAAAATGATATTGAGGTTTCTAATATCATTTTTTTCTAAACTGAATAGTTTGCGCGAGAGACACTTCCAAAGTGGTAAAATGTTGGTCCCCCCCCCCCCCCCCCGTAACTTCTAAAATAAGAGAATAATAAAACTAAAAAAAATATATGATGTACATTACCATGCGAACTTCCACCGAAAGTTGGTTTGAACGAGATCTAGTAAGTAGTTTTTTTTTAATAATTTAAAACTTACTACAGGCACAGAATAGGTAATAGTAGTAACAGAAAAGTTACTCCGCGAAGACCTTTTAACCATCAGCGACTCAGGTTACGTCGTAATAAAGTGCAATTCAGCTCGCACAGCGCTGCGAGTGAAAATAATTAAATACCTACCTATAAATATCTCTTTCTATCGCGTAACTCTTATCCCTTCAGACGCGGCGCGTGTAGCCTTAGGGTTGACTACTTCTAAATTCTTGTAATTACTATGGGTCGGTAATCAGTTGCAATGATGACGACAATTACTTTAAAAATAGATAAAAGATATATTATTATTAATAGATTTTGTAGAAACCGAATAGGGATATGGGTTTAATATGCTGCCGTGCCCGTTCCCGGGATCGAACCCCAGACTTGGAGGCTGAAGTCTACCCATTAGGCTATCACTATAGTATTGGATACTACCTATGGTGTAGGTATACATATTTACTTTTGTTTAAAACTGTATCTTGTCTGGATATAATAATAAAACTACCCACATTATGTATTAATATTAGTTTTGTTTAGAACTCTAAATATAGGTACGTATGTAGATAGGCAAATAATATAAACTTACCTTTCAGGGTCCTTAGGAAGCGCGATAAGTTAGGTCTAATTATTTAAAGTTTAAACGACCTAATGTGATACGATATCGTTTACTGATCTTTCTTTGTTTATCCATAAGGAGAACTTGAGTAAAAGTCAAACGTATAACTACGGTCCGCGCGCAACACTCGACTGATACGAGTGCCGTCGAGCGTCCACGTAGCGTAGTTAAATATCTCAGGTCACGTGACAAGTGAGCCAGGCCTGCTACAGGTTTGTACGGAACCCTCGGTGCGCGAGTCCGACTCGCACTTGGCCGGTTTTTTTTAAATTATTATATGATTTTTGTGCATTTAGCACTTGTAAAAGTTTATTTGAATAAAAAAAATTGAAGATTGAAACATTTGAAAATGCAGATTAATAACCAAAACAAATTACCACGGTCGCTTAGTGAAATAAATCAGCAAAAATGTCTCGCCATAAAGGTTTTTTTACACCGTTGTGTGGTTAAATAAAGGGTAATGGGGTTAACATTTCATTTTCATTACCCTGGAATACAATTCACGTTCATTATTCACACGGATACCTCGGCTCCGCCCAGACTGTCTCCGTCACTGATGGACGCAGTGTAACTTGCCTCCAATTTGTAAACTCCAGATGCTTTAGAAATTCCAGGTCTTAGTATGACACAAATTAGATGTCAATCTCAGGGCGACGCGACGGTTATATCAGCTGTTTGTCGCAGCCCACTGGAGCATTGAATGTCAATATGGGCTGATTGTGGACCTAATGACATCGACATGATAATAAATAACTCAAGAAACTATTTCATTAAAAGAAGTTTAAGTTTTAAGTTAAGAAGTTTAGTTGTTTCAGTTTAGACAGATTTAGATTGCCCAGACTAAGCCTGATTGGCATCCTTCCGGAGGTAGGTAATCGGCTTTGTTTCATGCTATCTCCGATATTATTTAAGTTGCAACAGAACAACCTACCTTTGTTCGTGCGGGCGTGGTAGTAGGTGTGCGAGTGTTCACGTATACCTGCCTACTGAAGGCTTGAAGACGAGTCGATTCGAATCAGAATAATTCACCACCTAGGTATATAATGCTAGATGAGCCCGCGACTTCGTCCACATGGTTTCAGGAACTCTTCTCCGGTATTAAAAGTATCTAGCCTATGTCCTAGCAAAACCTGTCTGTATCAAAATCGGTTTAAAAGATGGGCAAAAGTTAAAGTGTAGCAGACAGACAGATAAACAGACACACTTTCGCATTTATAATATTAGTAAGTATGGATTTAATATTAAAATGCGTCGATTAGCGGCGTGCTGAAGTGCGCTGAGTCGAGTCTTTAATAGTTAGGTATCACTACGATTCAAATTCGATTCGATTCGACGTGATTCTGAGTCGACTAAAGAGGAAGTTTGTCTTTAAAAAATAATGAGACTTGTGATACCGAAAATGGTAAGTAATTTGGTAGCCTGCTTTGCTGGATAAAGACACAAACAATAAAATAGAATAAATAGCATGATAATGGATCTTCTGAATGCTACCAGAGTCGCGTAAACGACCATTTGTCCGTTTGTCTGAGCAATAAAAACAACATCAGGCAATTCCATTTTACGCTCTAGCTATTGTTTTTCTTGAGCAATTTTAAACTTAGGTTACTCCCTTGGTGTCAGTTGTTGGCGTGTGTCACTCGGGGCCAAATTTTTTGTTCTCGGGCGGCGTATATTGAATTCCTCGCTACGCTCGGGATTCTACTATAGAATCCTTCACTTCGCTCTGAATTCAAAATAGCGCCCTCAGGGAACAAAAATTTTCTTTGGCCCCATGTAACACAAATAACTATTTTAGCCACGTGAAAATGTTCTGGACAATTATTTTGATACGGTGAAATAAAATTTTGAAGGCGCATTCTGCTTGAAATATAATATGGTTGATGGCCCATTAGCTAATTTGGAGGGAAAACACAATGAGTCCGAACCGATACCTTGTTTTCGCTAAAAATTAATTAATGGACCGATGGTAGTTTCCCGACCCACGCCGACATTTTACCTGCTGCATCAAAACGTCAGCGTTGGTTGGGAAACTATGTTTTGTCCTGATGCGCTAGTGTGTGCGAACTGAGGATCCAGATGAAGGATAAGTACGCGAGCATTTTTTCCGCCAGGACTTTTTGTCCAATGTATTTCTGCAGTAACGCTGAGTTACCTACTAGAAATAATTTCATTTAAATGAAGATTAAACTGATAAATACTTACCGAGAATACTGAAATCGTGTGAATTGTATATAGCGCCACTTAAATTTTTAAATTCCAATATTCCAATATTACTTCCAAATATTTCATTCGGAAGTAGTCTATAAAATTCACTCATAAATTTGTTATTGTGAGATAAATCTTTACGCCTCTCGCAACAGAAAACGTCAAAGAACAATTTGTTATTATTATGAACTTATCAAACACTCCACTTCAACTTCACCGGCAAGAATCATCGGGAAGCCACAAAAAGTTAAATTGCCCAAGTTAAAATTTATTGAACTCAGAAACTTTCGTCCTGACAGTTTTTCTGCTCCAATATTAGTATATCCGTATAAATGTTTACGCATTAAGCCTGACAATATATTTTTATTATTTTACGACAACGAGGAAACTTGACTAGAGTTTTCTGGAAATATTTGAATATGAGTTATTAAATAAAATTACCTATAAATATTCAATATTCAAGATTTTTAAGGATAAGTTTTTGAGAGGCGTTTGTATGAGATTTTTTAAAAACCTTTGAATTCACGTTTTTTTCAAATTGTAATGTTCCGCATAGAAAAGTTCGAAATTCTAAATTTTCGCCACACTGACCACTCCTGAAACGAAAAGAACGAAAAAAGCCTATGGCTATACCTAAAGTTATGGTTACTAGCCAATAATTTATTATATTGTCACGAGTATAACACACGACGTTTTTCAAAGACGTCCCTGAGTGGATTTTATCGAAATCTCTGCCAAAACTAACAGACATAGGCTTGATTGATGAACAGTTAGTGAATCTGCAAAGAGCAGCAAGGTCGGGTAACTAATAAGTTTAGTGAGTGATCAATCTTTCTCAACAAATTCGGGAAAATTACCAATTTTCCAAGTGTCGCTTCGTATAAAAGTGTTAAACCATAACTTTTATAAAAACGATTTAATAGACTATTACTCAGTAAGTAAACTGAAGTAATGAATTTACGTTTTTATTATGCTACTTTTAGATGCATTGTAAGGCTATACCTACTATAAAAAGAAAGTTGTGATTTTGCACTTAGGTTTATTCTTTACTGTATATAATATACTAGAGGACGCCCGCGACTTCGTTCGCGTGGCATAAGTTTTTTAATTCTCACAGGCACTCCTTCATTTCCGGGATAAAAAGATGCCTATGTCACTCTCCAGATCCTCACCTATGTACCCATGCAAAAAATCACATCGATCCGTTGCTCTGTTGCGGCGTGATTGAAGGACAAACTCTCTATTTAACGTCCTTGGGGATAGAAATTTCCAAACTGTGGAATACGTATTTCATAATTTTAAATCGGAAGCCCAAATACCAAGTTTCAGGGCTATAACTTGTGAAATGAAAGACTTTTATACCAATTTTCATCCCCTATTTCACCCCTTTGGGGGTCGAATTTTCAAAAACCCGCAGCTCATATACCAAGGCTTTAGCTTGAGAATTGACGGACTTTCATATAAACTTTAAACCCCTATTTTACCCCTTTGGGGATGGAATTTTGAAAAACTGTGAAACACGTATTTCTTTATTTTTAACTGGTAGCCTATTTACCAAGTTTTATGGATATAACTTGAGAAATGACGGACTTTCATACAAACTTTAACCCCTTATTTCACCCCCGTAGGGTGGAATGTTGAGAAATCCTTTCTTAGTGAGCGCCTACGTCACAAAAGGAACTTACTGTCAAAATTTCAAGTTTCTAACCCCAGCGGTTTAGGCTGTGCGTTGATATATAAGTCAGTCAGTCAGTCAGTCAGTCAGTCAGGACTTTGAATTTTATATAATATATAGATTACACTAAAATCGACGCAGACAACCTCTTTGGCGCAATAGTGAGCGCTATGTGTTATAAATGTAAGACCCTGGGTTCGATCCCTGACAGGGGCATTCTTCTTTGAAGGCTTCGGCCATAGCTAGTTGCGACCCAAGCGGCAAAGACGTACTGCCAAGTGATTTAGCGTGCCAGTGCAATGGCGTGTAGCAGCACAGAACCATGCTAATATTATAAATGCGAAAGTGTGTTTGTTTGTTGGTTTGTTGGTTTATTGGTTTGTTGACTTGTTGGTTTGTCCTTCAATCATGCCGCAACGGAGCAACGGATCGACGTGATTTTTAGCATGAGTATAGTTGAGGACCTGGAGAGTGACATAGGCTACTTTTTATCCCGGAAAATTAAGGAGTTAACGCGGGAATCCTAAAACCAACTTAAACCACTTGCATCAGCTAGTAGGGAATAATACTTTGGTAGCAGTATGGGTTTACTACACGCATTTTTATGTTAGACTGCATAATCGCTTGCCATCCAACTGAGATCACATTCAAGGGCTAACTTGTAGTAGGAAAAAAAATTTGGCAGTCATAGGGACTGCCGATAGAAGTGAAAACGAATATTAAAAAAAACAAAAATACCTTTTGTCTTCGTAACAACGCGAGCATGTCGATGACGCGAATCCACAAGTTTACCCCCTACCAATAAGTGCTCAACGCTCAAAAGTTTTCACTTCAAAAACAATGTCAAGGTTTCTGTGGCTTCAGTAACATATTATATTCTTTTTAATATTTAACTAAGTTTGACATTCGCACATTTATACACATAATATTTTTAGTACACACATTAAGTACACGAGACTGCGCCAACACCGAGGCGTGAATTTGGAGCGAGAGCACTCTACGCCATTACGATTCATTAGGGCGGGACCATGCGAGATACACTTTCAGAGTTATTTTACTTTGCCTCTCTGTAGACTCTTAATGATGAAAGTTCATTTACTTGCATAATTTTAGCTCACACCTGTTCTGTTTTATTTAATAGTAGGTAGATAATGCTAGAGATCCGCGTGTATTAAGGTCTTTAAAAATTCCTCTGAGAATTTCTTTATCTACCGGGATAAAAATTAGTCTATATCCTTCTCCGAGATACCTATCTTTATACTAAATTTCGTCAAAATCTGTTACACAGTAAAACGAAAGACGTGTAGCAAGCAGACACACGGACAGATAACTCTCTGTCTTTCTTACTGAATAGGTAAATCTCTCTATACACACTTTAGCATTAATCTTTTTTTTTTTATCCACTACAAGTTAGCCCTTGACTGCGATCTCACCTGATGGTAAGTGATGATGCAGTCTAAGATGGTAGCGGGCTAACCTGTTAGGGGCATGGCAGTTATATTAAACCCATACCTACCCCTATTCGGTTTCTACACGGCATCGTACCGGAACGCTAAATCGCTTGGCGGCACGTCTTTGCCGGTAGGGTGGTAACTAGCCACGGCCGAAGCCTCCCACCAGGCCAGACCAGGGAAAATTCAGAAATTATAAATTCCCAAATTGTCGACCCTGCCGGGGATCGAACCCGGGACCTCCGTACACACTGCGCCACGGAGGTCGTCAAAATATTAAAAGTACGGATTGAATGTATGTATTTTAGCATGTGTAATGTTCGTGCACAGATCACAGAATCTTAATTCTGTTATTGCGATTCGATTAGATTCGACGAGCTTAGTAGACGCCAGCCTTTACTTTTCTACTGAATTTTTGTTACAATATGCATTGTAAAAATGGTAATATTACGAGGTTTGTTCGCAGATAGCACTATAGAGCCTCCAGAGCGCTGATTCGCCTCAACTGAATACAATTTATTTTCTTTAATGCCAAACACGAGGACAGCTCAACAGGCTGTTTATACTTAAATATTGTATTTATTGATGACTGCCACAAATAACGGCTAACAAAGGATCTTTGTAATTGATGAGCATTTGCTGAGTTGCGAGAAGCAATGTTGCAGAAATTATTATTAGGAGTGATCAATCTCTCTGAACAAATTGCGGATATAAAATTACCAACCACTTTCTATTTTCTATTTCTAGTAGGTATCCCAACATAATAAAAACAAGTGTTTCTCTCTTGTTGTAATGCCTCGTAACTGAAGACTCATCAATTACATTTAGGATTATTTATTGTACAGGATTTTTTATTACCTGTCAATACAAGTTACACCAATTACAAGTTTTCTATCTGTGAAAACTTGTAATTTGCGTTATACTTATTTTTTATATTTATCTATCCACTCTTGTTGTAGCTGTAAGTTTTCGGACAAATAAAAAAATTGTGTGAAATAAGGGAGTACCTACTAGGCACGTACCTAAAATAGGCAAACAACAACTGGTATAGACAACAACTGGTATAGACCTTTGTAGAGAAGAATATCTATCAATTCCCATTTAGCATTTCAGAATGACCTGCCAATTTCCACGTGTCGTGCTCCCGGAAATAGAAGTCCAGGTTGATACATTATCGGAGGCATGTATCCAGAATGGCTGTTTCACTGTATTATGATAGTTGCCATATGCGTGATTGAAATTGAATTTTTTTACTATGTAAACATTTATTCATTGATATAAGTTACCAGCTAGTAATTGCCCTTGCTTATTTTGGTTTTTGCGTGTACGTTCTGGAAAATACAAAAATGCAATAGCTCAAATTGCGGTTTGAGCAGTGCTTTTTGGAAAATAATAATAAATCTAAAAGAATAATCTTTCAACAAGTTTTGTTAAATTAAAAATAAAGAAAATAGGACAACAGGTTCTGGGCTCTGAAGCCTGACCTCTGTAAACCTGTGAATTAGCTAATTTTAATATCTGGTTTCCAAGAGGTATAACTATAGTCCTGTTTCTGGATAGTTTTATAGTCTTGCGGTATTGGAACTAGGTACCTACCTACCCTTTGTTACCAAACTCATATAAGAAGAAGAAGAATTCATCAATATGTTCGTATGAATGCATAGTATGCTGAGGTAATATAAGCTTTAAGTTTTACTGTTGTTAAAAAGTGAATATAAATACTCAAAGAATTAAAAAATACGGCTGCCATAGTTAAATGATATTTTTGGTGAATCACTGGATATTGAAATATAGTCTTATACATTTTTTGAATCTACTCATCATTTTCTTGATGATGACAATATAGTTAATCTCGGAAATTTTGGAAAACAAAAATAACTTTAGTCTTTGATGCGGGACCATGGTCACCCTATCAATTTTTTTTTTAATTTTACTAGCGTCACCCATAATAAGCTAAGGATTCTAACGATACCTCATTCATCAAAGTCCGTTCAGGCGTATAGAAGTTATGGTGGAATATACAAACTCACATACATACATACATACATGAACCCTGAAAACAATATACTCCTTTTTTCAGGCAGTCGTCTAAAAAGATGTTTGATATCTACAGTAGGTTCTGTAGAAAACGTCTCTTGGGATTTTGACTCAGGATAAATCGTCAAGCCGGAAAAATACAGATTGACTATTTCTCTCTACTCTCGACTCTATTGTTCCCTATGTTGTTGAATTTTGTACGAATCTAGGTATTGTTAGTAACAGGGATCATTTCGATTTCGATTTCGAAAGATCAAGTTTAAAGCATAGGCATGTTTTAATTATTTTACAGTTATTTCTATAAATATTTAGTGAAGACAAATTACTGCGACAGAGTGAAGTTGATTTTTCATCACAACCATAATATTCTGTGTCATAACAGTTATGGTTTGAAACAGCCACGAGCCCCCAATTTTCACGAAATGAAAGGATTATATTGATCTGCATTGATGGATACAATACGCGCTTCGAATTGAAAATGAACTGGCCTAGTTTCTGTTAGCGTTTTGAAATATCTCTTACGAGTTCTAGTGTATGAAATGAGCTTTTAATACCCAGTATTGCAAACTTTTTTACTCCACAAGCTTAAAACAAACGCGATACGAATTCTTTATGTAATAGGTATGTAATAGGTATGTAATAGGTATGTAATGATACAAGACTCAGGACATGATAACCCATTTAGACCGAAGAATTTTAAATCAAATTAAAGTTTTTTTTATTTCACTACAAATTAGCCCTTGACTGCGATCTCACCTGATGGTAAGTGATGATGCAGTCTAAGATGGTAGCGGGCTAACCTGTTTGAGGTATGGCAGTTATATTAAATGCATACCTCTTGTCGGTTTCTACATGGCATCGTACCGGAGCGCTAAGTCGCTTGGCGATACGTCTTTGCCGGTAGGGTTTTTATAAGCTTTTATTTGACTTCACATAGTAGGTACCTATGTTTCTATGTGAAATTCAAATCTACAATTGAATTTTAGCGCAGTTCTCCGAGTGAGCTTACGATAGTAACATATAAATATCATTGAGTTTCCACAACCGCTGAAATTTAGAACACATCAATGATGTAATCTTCGATTACAATGCAATCGTATTATCGTACCATGGAGGTGGTCTCATGATGGAGCTGGGAGGTGGGCACAGAAACTCCTTAAATTCTCAAAATATTTTCATCATATTTGGGGTCGCTGGATTTATCTTGATAATTACCGTAGACCTAGATCACGTCCATGGTCTCAAAGTGGAGCGCGAAAGTAGTCACAGATACTCCTTAGGTATCTACTCAATGGCAGAGGTCATTGGATTTCTCTTGACAAGTACTTACTTAGATTGTGTTCAGAGTCAGGCTGGAGAAAAGCTGATTTAAAAACATAACTTGTAATACATCTTCGACCCCTACCTATAGATTCGATTAATTACTATTACATCCAAACACTGTTTATCCATTTTAAATACTTTAATTAGCAATTATTTACACAGACACACGTCAGTAGCGTTACGCCATCGTCATCACTGCTCGAGAGCAGTGTTGCCAACCTAGATTAATCAGGCAATGATACCATGTACGAATCGTTTTTAAGTTTCCCTCTAACAGTTCGGTCATCCTGACCCATAACTTCGTCCCGAAGTTGACATAATTCGAACACTTAATTAAAATCACGATGATTGCTGATGCTACTCTGCCATTTGTAGTATTAACGCTGGCCTTTAACGCCTGACACTCCAATGTTAAAGCACTGGCATTATAAACCTTACCAAGTACAGTTTACAGACAACAAGACTATGTTTTAGGTTAAAAGAGCATCAGTCTCCATCGTCTTTTCGCGTTACAAAACATCACCTATTAGTAAATATGGATTTATCACCCATGACACATCTCATCATATTATTCTAACTCTGGTGAATTCACGTGTAGCAAGATACTGAAGTAACTGAATCGCCATATTTCACAAACAACAAAAGCTTCCTACACATGTTCATTTTGTAAACATAACCTTATTCAGAAGTAGCTTTCCAGCATTACACAGAGTTTTCCGTTAATTACCCGAAAACATGATGTTTAATAACTTTGCCTTACTTACTTTAGTTAACTCAGTGCAATTTAATGACAATAATTAATCTTTAGGTATTAATCAGTGTAATGGGAGAAACTAACTCTGTCTGGTCTATACCATCATACACTTGCTTACTCTTAACACAAAGTTTCAATTTTATAAGTGCAATTTGTAACAATTTCGACATTCTCATGGAAATGAGAACACAATCATTTGATTAAATAATAAATAAGATTCTTATAGTCTACTGGTGTTATTATACACCTGTAATTAATTTTCCTATGAGTATACTCATGTTCACTTTGTTACTTTCCAGAATGGTTATTATTACTCATCCATTACACTTAGTTATGCTTTCCTCTCTACACATGGCATAAATGACATATACCTTCTCTGTAAGCCTTAGCCAGGCTAGCATATGTTACAATTCACCCCCAGAACTTTATCCGACAATCGGTTACAATTGGTTACAAAACTCAATAAAACCCGAAGACCTGAGCCACGTTCTCTATAATGAGCCATTTTGTATATTTTGCACATGCTCCATCTTTTGAGCAAATCTCTACGTTCCTAATTTCATTTGAAATGTTGAAGTTTCAAAAGCACCTTATTCCCACCGGAAGAATAGATTTACCTTATACCGTGGCCCTGCATTGTATTGTTCGTTTTAAGTTAACACAACAGGCAACTCAACTGCCCGGTACTGCCTTCATCAGCTCTTGCCAAATTTCAACGTTTCGTAAAACCGAACTCAAATGTTGATACTATTCAATACAACATACCTTGGCATCTGCTTGGTAACTTATATCATTTTGATTTGTGCAGTCGTGATAGTGTGGTGAAAACGTATATAATATAATATAATATAATATCATAATATAAATATAATAAAATGTTAACAAAATATAAATGTGTAGTAGTGTACCTACTTGGTTGTTCAATATTTTGGTAATTTACTTTTCACTGTTCCTCCTCAATCTAATTATGGTATTCATATCACTTTTATGAATGAATATCCCAAGGAACATCATAGAGCGAGTCTCTTTACAAGATAAGTAAATCTCTTTACACGATATTTTGTTACATCGCTCAACCTGCATAGAAATATTGTTACTCTCACATGAATCTTAGTGAACTCCAAATGGCATCAAAACATAACACCGATATAAATCGCGTCCCGTAACTTGACCCAAAATGGCGGTCGTCTGCGCAGGTACATCGTACTACAGAACTATGGTATGGAACGTATGGTAACGTGCGGCCCCTCGCGGCGCACCTCATAACGCACATCATTTGACACCCGAAATGTGTTACTGTGCATAGCTCAACTTACGCGGCGGTTATATTACTTGTTTGCCACTCAGTTCCTCGCATTTAAAACAATAGTTGATATCAGTGGATATCATCTGCGTATTTTTTTTTACAGACCTATTAAGCCTTTATGTCACCTAACCGTGACACTCACTGAACATCATCATTGCGCTTTCGCCTGAAAGCGGCTGAAAAGCAGAAAACAGCTGTTTTGCTACTTAATTATTATCATGCCCCCAACGGCGAGTAATAGATTACCTGTACTAATCTGGCTAGCCCCGTGGGCAATTTACCTAGGCTTTGCTTTATTTTGCAACTCTCGCTACCGGAAATCGAAACGTAGCAGCCCCGCAGGCTAGACTTTCGAAGTCTACTGGCACCATGGCCCCTATTTTCCACACCAGCGATATATTCCAAATGTTGTAAAATATAAGAGGTACGGAAATAACTTACATGAGCGGTGAGCCCCACGGGCAAGAAACAACCACATGAGTTATGCGGTCAGCGTACATGAGCTCCACTGGTAACTTATTAGTGATTCGCCATCTGCTCATCAGAATCCGCTAGGCTTTACATCCCAGCCCCGAGGGCGCTAATGTCCACACTTGAAAGTATATCATATAAGCCCCGAAGGCGAGGTGTGTCGGCCCCGAAGGCAAGGTTCATCGGCCCCGAAGGCAAGGTTCATCGGCCCCGAAGGCAAGGTATGTCGGCCCCGAAGGCAAGGTATGTCGGCCCCGAAGGCAAGGTATGTCGGCCCCGAAGGCAAGGTTCGTTAGCCCCGAAGGCAAGTGCATTGGCCCCGAAGGCAAGTGCGTTGGCCCCGAAGGCAAATGCGTAGGCCCCGAAGGCAAGTGCGTAGGCCCCGAAGGCAAGTACGTAGGCCCCGAAGGCAAGTCCATTGGCCCCGAAGGCAAGTACGTCGGCCCCGAAGGCAAATACGTAGGCCCCGAAGGCAAGTCCATTGGCCCCGAAGGCAAGTACGTAGGCCCCGAAGGCAAGTACTTTGGCCCCAAAGGCAATTGCGTTGGCCCCGAAGGCAAGTGCGTTGGCCCCGAAGGCAAATGCGTAGTCCCCGAAGGCAGGTACGTAGGCCCCGAAGGCAACTCCGTTGGCCCCAAAGGCAAGTACGTTGGCCCCGCAGGCAAGTACGTTGGCCCCGAAGGCAGGTACTAAGGCCCCGAAGGCAAGGTGTGACAACCACAACGGCTAACTGCCCTTTACTGAAAAATAATTTAAATTATACTGAAGGCAGTCTGTGTAAAGTAGCCCCGCAGGCATGTGCTGTAACACATAACACATAATATAACTCCTCAGGCATGTTCTATCAGCTGTGTGCCCTGCAAGCTGATCCGTTACGCAGTAGGCATACGCTATACGTACTGCAGCCCCTTAAGGTATGCGCTCTGTAGGCCCTTTAGGCATATTTTGAAACTGACCAGTAGCCCCGCAGGCATATGCATGAATTGGCACTGAAGCCCCTTAGGCGTGTCTTACCACTGTGCCATAGGCCCCTGTTAGGCATTTCCCTGAAACTAATCTGCAACCCTGCAAGTCAATGTATTAGTTTGTACTGAAGCCCATAAGGCATGTTACATTTACTGTTCTGTACTCTGCACTGTTCTGCCGTGCAGCCCTGCGCCAATATGTGTTAATTTGTATGAAAGCCCCTTAGGCGTGTGACATATACAGTAAGTGTACCCCACTTTAGGTATTTAGCTAAAACTGATCTGCTGTGCAGCCCTGCTGGCGCATGCATTAATTTGTTCTGAAGCCCCTCAGGCATGTGACATTTACAATAAGTGTACTTCACCTTTAGAAATTTTCCTGAAGCTGACCCATGGCCCCGCAGGCATATTTATTTCTATTTTGTTTTTACCTCAACAAAAATCAAACCAAAATATCACAAATGAGTCGCTCCCAAAATACTGTTATGTTCTCATATTATACACCCTGTTCATCTCAACCATATGAATTATTTGCAATATTATCATTACCGGTCCACCAGTACCATTCCACCCAACATCCTCTTTATTTTATTTTTCTCCAGAGTAACATTTAAATCTTTATTCAACAGCCGGGCTTTACCTCCCAAATTCATAAGAAACAATTTTACTCTTCTCAGACCAGGGCGCGTTTGAAACCCTCGTAACTTTAGTTTTAAGATACCTATGTTAATCATCACCACCACGTCTTATACTTTGTATACTTGACGTTCATTAAGTGTACTGTGTAAGTACCAGCTTTGAATAAATATATTATGACTTTGACTCTTTAACTATAAAAGTTAATGCATCATCCTTGAAACTCCTTGCACCATATAAGATGACTGTAAATAAATCTCCTTGCACTAAAAGGTGCCATTGCCTTTTACAAACTTGCCAATCTCCTTTATTTTCCCTCTAAACAAAAATGATAATTTTCCATTTTCAATAATTTGGCATCCTCCTTTATTTTTCCTCTAAACAAAATGATGAATTTCCTTTTGCAACAATGGACATTCTCCTTTATGTTTCCATTTGTTTTTGCCACTTATCCTTTTTGACTAAAGAGTCATCATCCATTACAATTAAATTGGATTTTACCAAAATTACCACTTGGTTCCTTTTTTTTGTTCATTTATTTACTTACTTGTACATAACTGCAAGATATGCAATTCCGACTCGGCCCATATGTTATTTAGACATCATTCCATACTATTGTTATTTAAGGTGCAGGTTAGGCAACCACCATAACATAACATGCCACTAGCTTTTGGTCTTGGCCAGAGAGAACATTGCGAAGACCACACTAACACTCAAGAATTAATTTATTAATTACACCTGTAAAATTAAAAACATTATTATCTTGCCAAAACCTCGGCTATCTTAACAGACATAAGCCCGTACATAGCACCATAACCATGCCACCCCATGTGTGAGCACAATCACCGATGTGACATTTTTATCTTCCTTCAGTCTCTCCGCATAATGAGAAGTCGAGTCCAGGTATAATTATGGTCACGTGCTCAGGCACTAAGGTACAACAGCTCCAAACAGCTACTGTGAATCACTTGACATACAACAGACTCATTAAATACTTAATAAAGTTAGTCTACCTGGGTCTCGAAACCCATCATATCACCATCATCATAATTTACACCCAAATCTGCTAACCCATTTATCATCCACACAGATTTGATATTATTTCAATTCACATTTTTCGAACAAATGTATCTATGCCACCCAATCTTTATATATAATGTACTTATTCAATTATATACTTGCTTTAGCCCTTCAAACATTCATGTAATCATACTAACCCCGGCATACTTATACCAGACGGCTATATTAACTGAGTATCCGTTCCTCTACAAATGCAATTTTCACTTGTAAGGACCTTTATTGGGTTATACTTGCTTTAATGGAATGTACAATATTACAGTTACTTTTGACCTCTGTTCATTTACTCAAACAATATTAGGTATATATGATTCACATAAATAACTCTCAGAATAAATTGAATATTCACTATCAATTTAGGTACAAGATTATCAATTAAACTAATTTCCAACTTAATAAATTAGTAAATACCTCTTCAATAATTTACTTATTACATAAGTAGTCGACCAACTACCATCCTAACCTATTGTACTTTAACTTATTTCTTTGAATACTGCATAGGTACTCACATGTTATGACATACCTCTTTATGATTTCACTATGATTCTTCACATAAAACTTAGATACTTCAGTACTTAATGTAAGTAAGTACAACCTGCAAGTACCTACTTATCTCACTCTGCGGGTATGGTCTGTTTATTTAATATACATACCTAGTTATACTTTAACCAGACAGACCAGATCAGACAAACCAATAAGATCAGAGTGATGGGTCTAAGCTCTAATTCCCTCTCTCCTATGAAAGTGGAGGCCCTTGCCCAGCAGTGGGACGTTAATGGGCTGTAGTCATAATGGTAGATACCTTTATAACCTTTAATCATTTCTTTCAAATAAATATTTTAATAAACTCACCGTTTCCATGTACCTACACACAGTACCACTAGGTAGGTCTCTCTCCAGGCACTTTACATGCTGAATGGAATTGTTATAGTAGTAAAACCTCATACCTCATTGACCTTTGGTAATTTGTATGCAAGTACTTGATAAGTACTAACTATTCCATTGATACCTCTTTTTAAGTTTTCCATGCCAACTTTCCAATGCAATTCCGATTGCCAACCCACGTAGGTATTTATGTACTTACGATCATTACACAATACGAGTTTTAACACTCATTTATCCTTCTTGTATTTTATAGTTCAACCTTCCGTCATGACGACAATTAGGTAGGTAATTTTTTTCTTTTTTGCTTCACAAATTACGTCACGGTCATGGCGTCATATAATACTTTATTTAACATCTTGAATTACAATTTGTAGGTACCATTTTCAGGATAGGTCCGGATAATCAATTAATTAGCACATGAAGTTCATCCCACTTCTGACCTATTACATCCAAACACTGTTTATCCATTTTAAATACTTTAATTAGCAATTATTTACACAGACACACGTCAGTAGCGTTACGCCATCGTCATCACTGCTCGAGAGCAGTGTTGCCAACCTAGATTAATCAGGCAATGATACCATGTACGAATCGTTTTTAAGTTTCCCTCTAACATTACAGAGATAAAATTACTAACATCGATAAGTGTACATGTAAGTCTTTTTTTTAAATGACACATTTCCGAAAGTACCTCGATATATTTTGATAATTTTTGGACATTCAAATAACAATGTGGCTAATAATTATGTGGTACATAATCTTTACACTAAACTAAAATGATAGGTTCAAATCTAGCTCAATCATTTCCGAAGTGAGCATTATGAAAGAGATATATCAATATCATTGAGAGAGCTGCCATTTTAGTTTAGTTAATAGACTGTGAAGAGCAGAATTATTATCTTCATATGTAACTCAATAACTCAATGTTTGCGGGTCTAATTCTTTGTCAGACTGATTGCATAACACGCCTAACCTGGTATCTATCATCAACATCAACGTATAATATAGTTATGGTAACCGGACTAATTGGATGGCTGAAATGGCAGTGGGCAGACCATATAGCGAAGCTAAACGATGAAAGATGGACTAAAAAAGTAACAACATGGACTGGTCCTGCAGGGAAAAGAAAAAGGGGCAGACCCAAATCCAAATGGATAGACGATATTATGAAGACAGCAGGGGAACAATGGGTCGAGAAAGCCTCTCAAAGAGGATCATGGAAAGCTCTGGGGGAGGCCTATACCCGAAAGGGTTCTCATCATAACATGATATAACCACTATAATATTAATAATATTATTAATCATTGTGTTGAATGACAAATAAAATAACAATCTTATTACTGCGAATTTAGTAGGTATAAATAGTCTAGGCAATAAAGCTAGTGGACCCCAACAATAATTCTTCAGGCGACGAAACTTTACAGTATGATAAAGTATCATGAGCTAAACGTATATTATAAATATCTAATAAAAAATCATAAAGGAAGTAAGGTTTTTTTATGCTATACCCAATTGACAAAGCAGGAAGGTACATTATCGCGTATAAACGCAGTTTAGGTTTGATAATAAAATCGGTTTAAATATCGATCTTCTGCATGATTATTTCGTTTGATATTTCGGTTTTGAGTGTAAATATACTACCTACTATTATTTTAAAAAGAAATCGAGAAGATATTCAGTCATAAATATTAAGTTTTAGGTAAAAAAACCTAACTACCGCATGTTTTTTTTTGGATATTTTTATATAAGTTTTGGTTCATACCATACAATAACCCTGCCAAGTTTCAACGACTGAGGATTTAATGCGGGGGTCTCTATACAACGAACCGCCCCGACTATAAGTGACATTAATTCTAAATTCAGACATGATTGCAATAAGTAGATATTATTATATTTTCTCGCAATTTATTTAAAATCAGTAATTTAATTAAACCGTCAGGTGAGATCGCAGTCAAGGGCTATCTTGTAGTGGATTAAAAAAAACCAATCCTTACGAATAATTATTTTTTATATTCAAACATTATTTTGTATTACTTATGTATTTATGATGAGAAATAAATGGCTTTTTTATTTATTTTATAACCGGACCAATTGATGAACGGCATCAATACAAACATCATTTTTTATTTAATAATTATAAGAATATGGCACTAACTACGGCATTTTGTGTATTTTTTACCATACGCTAACACACACACGCCACACCATACGCTCCTTTAATAAATAACAAGGAGTTGATCAACTAATCAGTCACCCTTTTAGACCGAAATAAGCGCACGCATAACCCGGAGGGTGAGTTCTTGTATGGAGAACGTGCTAAGATGAATCAGCCACTTTCATAAAGCCTGTAAGTGAATTGGCGATCCATTTATGATAATGAGCCCCAAGCAAATAATTTCCAGTAAACTATATCATTATCAGTAGAAAATCGACCAAAATATATTACCTTCACAAATATATTACCTTCACTTATTCATCAATAACTTTATGCGCCTAAATTCTAATTGATGCCCAGGGCGATTATGTAAACCACCGAACCGTAATAAAAGGGAAACTTTTGAATTTTTAAAGGGCAAACGTGTATAAGTTCCGATAAAGGTTTATAAATTTTGCATCCCAAAATCAACTACAAAGTTATTTAGTCGTATACGTTACAGACTTGTTAATGCTGTTGTAATATTATTTTAAAATTCAGAATTTTTTATAGTGTGAAAAAACATACAGTAATCCCCAGAAAACAGTTTATAACAAAATTTATGTAAGCTCCGTTAAATTACAAGCGTAAGAGAAAAACTCCAAAAAAGGATTTTGTCCACATAAAGTTGGTGGTTCCAAAAATCACATAGTGTAGAGCAGTTTTCAGTCCGCAAATTCATGGGTAATATTAGTACACAAATTAATGTTTTATTGTCTGTCGCTATATTTGCATTCGCGCGTATGCGCGATCCGCGCGGCACCTATTAATAACTAGATGATGCCCGCGACTTCGCCCGCTTGGATTATGTTTTTTTTATTCCCGCGGGAACTCCTTAATTTTCCGGGATAAAAAGTAGCCTGGGATACAATCTATCCGTACTAAATTTCATCAAAATTGGTTGGCCGTGAAAGCGTAGCAGACAGACAGACAGACGGACAGACAGACAGACGGACAGACAGTAACTAACTTGTAGGTAATATCCAAATATGTATACATCCAATTTACTTCAAACTAAAAGTTGTTTCTGAAACTTCTTTTATTGTTTGTTACGAGGTAATAGGAACGTACAAAATTATTAATTAACTAGCTGATGCCCGCGACTTCGTCCGCGTGGTTTGGCGGGACCCTCGAACCCGATTGCAGCGCCCCCTACCGGGTCCAATTGTGAATATAAACCATCCCGGGGTCCAGACAAACCCAACAAAAAAAGTATTAGCGAAATTGGTCCAGCCGTGTCCCGCCCTGAACCTCGAACCCGATTGCAGCGCCCCCTACCGGGTCCAGTTGTGAATATAAACCATCCCGGCGTCCAGACAAACCAAAAAAAAAAGAATTAGCGAAATTGGTCCAGCCGTTCACGCGTGATGCCGTGGCCAAGGGAAATAGGGATTCATTTTTATATTATACCCCTATTTCACCCCTTTGGGGGTGGAATTTTAAAAAACTGTGAAACACGTGTGTTTTCATTTCTAACCCGCTGCTCATATACCAAGTTTCATGGATATAACTTGAGAAATGAAGGACTTTCATACAAACTTTCAACCCCTATTTCACCCCTTCGGGGGTAAAATTTACGAAAACTGTGAAACACGTATTTCTTCATTTTTAACCGGTAGCTTGTATACCAAGTTTCATCGATATAACTTGAGAAATGAAGGACTTTCATACAAACTTTCAACCCCTATTTCACCCCTTTGAGGGTGAAATTTTGAAAAACTGTGAAACACGTATGTCGTCATTTTTAACCCGCAGCTCATATACCAAGTTTCATGGCTATAACTTGAGAAATGAAGGACTTTCATACAAACTTTCAACCCCTATTTCACCCCTTCGGGGGTAAAATTTACAATAACTGTGAAACACTTATTTCTTCATTTTCAACCAGTAGCTTGTATACCAAGTTTAATCGATATAACTTGAGAAATGTCGGACTTTCATACAAACTTTTACCCCCTATTTCACCCCCTTAGGGGTGGAATTTTGAAAAACTGTGACACACGTACTTTATTTTTTACCGTAAGCCAAAATAAAAAGTTTCGTTGATATAACTTGTAAAACATCTTGAGAAACGAAGGACTTTCATACCAACTATCATCCCCTATTTCACCCTTTTGGGGGTCGAATTTTCAAAAACTGTGAAACACATATGTCTCCATTTTTAACCCGCAGCTCATATATCAAGTTTCATGGCTATAACTTGAGAAATTAAGGACTTTCATACAAACTTTCAACCCCTATTTCACCCCTTCGGGGGTAGAATTTCGGGATAAAAAGTATCCTATGTCCTACGTCGTAGTATAGGCTCAAATCGTGCCAAGTTTCGTTTGAATTCATTCAGTAGTTTCGGCGTGATGCGCGGCCAAGATACAGACAGACAGACAGACAGACAGACAGACAGACAGACAGACAGACAAAAATGAAAAAAATTACAGATTTGGCTTCAGTATCGAATAATGAGTGCCCTCCAAAAAAAATTTTCAAAATATCTTCAATGTACAGAATTGGACCTGTTACAGTTTTATTATAAGTATAGATAATAGGTGCCGCGCGGGTCGCTTTACCACGTCCTTGGTATAAAATATAACAAAAGCTTAGAATAAAGTATGGAGAGGAAAAATAATGGTTAGGAAGCTAGAACGAAGAGATAATACCAACATAAATAAATTGATAGCAATACCAATAGATGGGATTCTTACTCTGAGGATGGGGAAGAAGTCCACCGGATGGAAAAGGGACGTAGGAGAGACGTGCCACACAATAGCCAGCTGAGAAATAACTGGGACAAACCAATAGAATTGTTAAAATAATTCAATTAAATGTTACCACCAGCGAATTCCTTGTAAAGGTTTAAATTAGGTTGAATTTTAAAGCGGCAGCTCTGTAGCGTTAAAACGTGATGCTATAATATATTATATCTACTATAGGCCCATATTAAAAATAAAAGAAGCCTTTGAACAGTTGTTTGATAAAATACTACTAAGTACCTACCTACTTTTATAGAAGTAACTTTAATTTGATTTTAATATTATTATGATAAAGGAGAAAGATAAGCGGAGTAAACTGATCACATTGCGGTCACGAAGAATAGAGAAGTGTAGGACAAGCAAGCAAGACAAAAACAGACGAGAAGATGAAATCGTCAAGATAGCAGGAAAAACCTGACCGCGGAAGGCAAAATGAAGGCAATTAAGGATAGAAATATATTATGATTGTACCTGTGTTCTGTATGATAATTTTATTCATCGCTGCGTCAATTGCTATTAATTAATTTTTGAAATCCCGAAATTTTATTTGGCTCTCGATAAAATGTTAATTAAATTGTGATTTTCCAGCAAAAAAATTAATTCATGAATTTTAATGATACCTATTAAACTTAAAATAAGCGTCCTATAGCGTCCACGAGGTCGGCGCACGGTCGGCAAATCAAATCACATTAATTATGTATGAAACTGCTTCCACAGAGTGTCGTGTCGTCACGAATTAGTAGAATCTTTTCATAAAAGTTATACGATTTAATGTACAGAACAGGGAATCTGGCCCCCGATTGCGTAAGAAAATCGTAATCGTAATCGTTTGTCAAACGGAAAACGTCGACCTGTTTCAGAAGTTCATAGATGCCTGCACGTCAAAAAGCATGTATGAACTCCTTAAACAGTTCGAGTAATACGTTTTAAGCTGTCAAATGATCACGATTTGCTTAGAAAGTTGGGCCTCTGATTATGATTAAATGTGACTCGATAAAGCACACCCAATTTAAAGTAGCGTGCACAGTATTCGGAGCCAGGGTAGGCATTTGTTAAGATACCTATTTTCAGGCAGGGCATAATGCAAAATAAGCATTGAGCTTTTTTATACGAATGACTGAAAAAAGGAGTAGGTATATTGTTTTCATGGTCCATGTTTGTATGTAAGTTTGTACGAGATATTCCACCATAACTTCTAAACGCCTGAACGGATTTTTAACCGACTTCAAAAAAAGGAGGAGGTTCTCAATTCGACTGTATGTTTTTTTTTTTTTTTTGTATGTTTGTTACGCGATTTCTCCGCCAATTATGAACCATGCATAGCATATCTCGTTCTGGTTACACCCTGTATTTTAAAACAGTGGGGCCACTAAAAATTGTGAAATAAAAAATTTAAAAAAAAAAACCGACTTCAAAAACCACAAACACTAAAAAGTAAAAAATATTTTAATTTATTATGTATACAAGAGTTAATGTAGTTCTATAATAACATTTTTTGGAGTCGGTGCCAATGTGGAGTCACGTCAACAATAATGAAGTTCATGCGGCTAATTGGTACCGACTCCAAAAAATGTTATTATAGAACTACATTAACTCTTGTATGACATAATAATAGTAGATTATTAACCAAGGGGATAAAGCAGTGTCTTCTGTCGCGGGTAACGATTTAAATCGCGAGCGTAACGAAGGACTCGAGGTTTACTCCCGAGCGCAGCGAGGGTGTTAAAAACTTAAATCACGAGCGAAGCGAGGGATTTAAGACGAGTCCTGAGTGTAGCGAGGGATTTAAGTTCACCCAAGACTAAGACAGCTTTATCACCGAGGAAAATACTCTACTTTTCGTACCATTTGCGAAAAAATTAACACAACAATAATATGAGATAAGCATTTATTAAAAATAATGACAATTTTTTTTTTCTTTTTATCCACTACAAGTTAGCCCTTGACTGCGATCTCACCTGATGGTAAGTGATGATGCAGTCTAAGATGGTAGCGGGCTAACCTGTTAGGGGCATGGCAGTTATATTAAACCCATCCCCCTATTCGGTTTCTACACGGCATCGTACCGGAACGCTAAATCGCTTGGCGGCACGTTTTTGCCGGTAGGGTGGTAACTAGCCACGGCCGAATCCTCCCACCAGGCCAGACCAGGGAAAATTCAGAAATTATAAATTCCCAAATTGACCCTGCCGGGGATCGAACCCGGGACCTCCGCACGTTAAGACAACAGCGCTACACACTGCGCCACGGAGGTCGTCAAAAAGTAAAAAGTCAAAAGCAAATTAAAAGTAAAAGTTAACATTCGAAACATTGGTCCAATTAATTATTGATAGAGAGAGTTATAAATTATAAATAACGTTTATGTATTTGAAGAAAACAAAAACGCGGCAAATTCCTAGACTAATATTTTTTTGTCGGAAAAGCAAAGACATCAAGCTCATACGGCCTAGTCGGTTTTCGTCATTTTATTTAATAATCATAACTGCATAATAAATGCGTATTCCTTTTTCAAAAAGATGTATAGGTAATGCATTATAAACAAACTCAATGGTGTAAACACAGATGTAGTTCAGTATAAATTTCGGTAAGTATTCCAAATTTAAATCACATTCTCCCCCTAGAGGATGAATGAAATTCAGTACAACTTTCTTTCCCTGTTTTTAACAGATTAAAAATGACTATTGTTATGTTCGCTTTTTGTGGCATAGAATGTCACTTTTTTGAGCAAGTGGTACGAAAATTAAATTATTTACTTTTTAGTGTTTGTGGTTTTTGAAGTCGGTTTTTTTTTTTTTTTGAATTTTTTTTGTGATGAATGAGGTATAGTTAGAATCCTTAGCTTATTCCGGGTGACATACATAGGCTAGTAAAGTTTTAAAAAAATTGATTGGGTGCCCCGCATCAAAGACTAAAGTTGATTTTTTTTTCCAAAATGAGATTAACTATATTGTCATCATCAACAAAATGATGATTAGATTCCGAAAATATATAAGACTATATTATTTCAATATCCAGTGATTCACAAAAAATATCATTTAACTAGGCAGTCGTATTTTTTAATTCTTTGAGTTCACTTGTTAACAAATGGGTAAACGATGCTTTTATGCCTCTATGTTGTGCACGCCACTGGGCCCGCCGCCGCCCGCCCGCTATTTTGGCACTAGAGAATATAAGCCATTAATTTTAATAGGTTACCTACCCACAAGTTTTATGCTGACAAAAAGCCTAACTAAATTATTTTGGCCGTTGTACATGACGTTGACCAAACCAAATTTCAATAATTATTATCTAAATAGTACACACGAGTAGTGGCTTCGTTGTCATGTTTTAATAATGCACTGGTGTGATAAATGGCGCTATAAATTACTATAACGCGGACATTTAAATATTATATTCTTATGGTTATTTTATTTATGTAGATACAGAATATCTATACTGTTTAGTCTGCTATATCACCGAGGAGGTTGAGCTAGCGTGTGTTGCTATTTGCTGTGCCGAGCGTGGTGGACAGTGGTCTTCCTAACAGCGCCTCCATTGGATCGCGACTCAGGATGACGTTAGAGTATAGGTTCGCTAAACCTAACCAGTCCGTACGGCCCCGAGGCCGTTATAAGAAGTCACGTCCGGGTGTCGTAAGAAAGTGGGAACCTCGTCTTCAGCGCTTCGATGCTGCTTTTTTTAGACTATCGCAAGGGTGCAATCAGTCTTGCTGGCAAGTAGTCATGCAGCCTAATTTGTAGCTCGGTTGCTGTCCTGAAGTTTCAGGTGTGTATCTAGCCTAACTAGATAGGGAGCATTGTCGGTCGTTGCCTGAGTCATAGAAATCGTGCTTTGGGTGCTTCGGGCCTGTAGGGCTTGCTAGTTGTTAGGTTGGATATATAACTAAACTAGCTTACGCCCACGACATAAAGCCGGAATTAAGGAGTTCACGTGGGATAGAAAAAAAAACTTATTCCACGCGTACCTACTAAGTCGCGGGCATCAAGCTAATTTTTAATATTAGTACTGATTTATAATATTAGTATTAGATTACTGATTTACGACCCGTAAATTGGGCGTTGTTTGTGCTACAAGCATGCATGGCTACTACACATCCAGTTCAAGCATGTAGGATGGAAGTATATTTTGTAACTCGTATGATGCGAAATAAAAACTGTATGCTGAACGCTGCAGCACGCTCGCATTACGTGTCGCGCGTACAAATAGCTGTAGCAAAGCACACAGGCGCTTTTATGTGTGCCTCGGATTATAAAACATAGATCATGGTCTTGTATTTTTTATGAACTCCGCCTTGTTTCTACTGTTGTGATATTTAATGTTTGTTTTTTATTCCTGAATAATTAACTGACTCTCTTTTACCCTTTAACTGCGATCAAACCTTATGGTATATAAGTGTGATTACAGAACTAGCGATACCTTACCTTACCATACTGGGAACGCTACATCGCTTCGATCAGATTGAAATTAATCATATCCTTTATTTCTCAAAATATTATCAACAATGAATGCGCTTTCCAACAATAATGTTAACACAATTAAACAAAACCAGACTTTATTTAAAATGAGAATTGCTTTATTAAATAAATTGTAACCGCGGGTGGATAAATTGGGCTTTACCGGATTAAAATGTAGCACTGGCGAATCGCGTACGAATACCTACCTGTATTATTTGGGAACTAATTAATATTGAGCAAAAGATTAAACATTTATGCAGGCAATAATCATCGAATTTATAAACAAGTTAAGTACATAGGTAGATTAAGAGAAGAAGAACGGTATTGGATAATCAAGTCATTCACGTATTTTTATAGTATAACTAGCGATCCGCCCCGGCTTCGCACGGGTAGCACTAATAATCCTAATCTATATAATATTAAACTATCCTATCTCTCAAGTTAGATCGAACTGCACATGGTGTGCGAATTTTATTATAATCGGTTAAGTGGTTTAGAAGTCCATTGAGGACAAACATTGTGACACGAGATTTATATATATTAAGATAGACATGCCTCGTTGGTCTAATTAGTTGTTACTTGTTAGCGTGTTCAACTGCGGCCGACGAGGTCCCGGGTTTGAGTCCCGGGTCGGACCATAACGGGTATTGGGTTTTTCTGACAAGAAACTCTCAGTACTAGCACATAATATGTAATAGTACGTTAAGTACTAGCCCAGAGTTAGGAAGTTGGCGGTATTTCACCCCCGTGCTTCGGAGAGCACGTAAAGCCATCGGTCGTCGGCTACTTTTGCTACGTAATAGTATTATTCACTTATACTGAAACATGACTTAAACAAACCTCAATAAAATTATTACATTAATTATAACATCTTCTGTTATAAAGAATGCCAAAATTAATTTTAGGTACTTGTGGATACTACTCCCGAGTAACTCCCGCCCTCTCAACAAACTCCCTTTGATCAATTCATTTTACTCGTATCTACCAATGTATAAAAAGTTTACGTGGTTTTCCACGGTTGAAGTCATCGACTAGGTACGCTGTGAGCATAATTCATATTATGAGCAGGGCAGGTAAGGTTTTTATTTTACTGTTCACGGATCGTTGATTCCACAAACTCGTTTTGTTCATGGAAAATAAAGCTACAATTTATGTCGCATACAGTATAATGCTCCTACAAATAGAAAAATATATAAATATAGAAATGGTCTTATCGTACGCTAAGTAGATTATGCCCGCGGCTTTGTCTGCGTGAATTTTTATTCCTGGGGAACTTTTTGTTTTCAAATTGCATAAATAAAAAAAAATCACAGATTTCGCAGTCCCCGCAAGAATCGGAGCATTGAAAATGAATACAAAAATTTACGAAAAAACAATTTATTTTATTTTGAAATTTTACAATTTAATACAAGTTGAATAATAAGAAATTTTTATTGAGATTTACTTCCCTAAAATTACACAACTACATTACATAAATGTCGAAATACACCATGACCCTGACGATCGGTCAATAATCACTCCAGCTTTTGTTGATTCTTAAAAAAATAAAAATCTCTTCAAAATTTTTCAAAAATGTATTAACTTATTTACAAAATTCTAACTTGAATGCATTTCTCGCCTGCATCCGCATCTTTTAACATCATTACCATGACGATCGGTCAATAATCATAGAATCTACATCACTTTTTATTTACGGAAATACCCGTTTTTCTTCCAAATCCAAAGTTTAATTCGTTTTAATTCCAAATCTAAAGGGACCATCTACACCTACAGGTCACAATTATTAACCGATTTTCAAAATTTTTTCGCCATTTTGTAGCTAAACTACCTTAGGAACATTTTTTTCATTTTTTCTTAAGTCGGTTTTTATTAATTCATTTTGAACCTTATGTTGTGATAGTCAATTTTTGTATTTAATTTACTGAAAAAGGTAGATCGCAGTATAAGGTTATGTTACTAAACGTCGAGTCACTAATAAATAGATCATCAATTAATAGATATGGGTCCTTTGTTTGGTATTATGTGCGGCAGTGGCAATAATCAATGAGCTCAATGCTGAACCATTTGTATAAACAAGATAAAAGCGACTCATCTCCTTTCTTGCTGGTACAAATGGGCAAAAATTGAGAAAATTTCATTACGCATTTTGATAAAACTTACAGAAAAGGCAAAGGGATAACCTAATGCCTTTTATAAAAGTTATCATTTATTACTTTTAATAAAACCAGCCTTCAAATTTAATAAAAACATTGACAGACGAAAAAGCTTATCTGTACCTAGGTACAGATAAGGTAGCGGCGATGGCGGCATCAAGATTCAAGATGCCGCCATCGCCGCTTGTCGCTGTTGCCACACGTTATAAATGCGAAAGTGTGTGTTGTTTGTCCTTCAATCACGCCGCAACTGAGCAACGGATCGAAGTGTTTCTTTGCATATAGTTGAGGATCTGGAGAGTGACATAGGCTACTTTTTATATCGGAAAAGTAAGGAGTTCCTGTGGAAAATTTATTCCACGAGGACGAAGTCGTGTGCATCAGTTAAGTAGTACCACAGAATAGGTAATAGTCGTTAAGTAGTACCTAATATAATGCATTATGATCATGTAGGTCAAGCGATCAGTAAAACAATCTTTTTTGATAAGTTAGATAAAACCGCTACACATTTCTCTTCCGCATCATATTATTGCAATAAAATAACGTAAAGGGGCTATATCAACGAATGCCATGATAAGGTACTACCGTAACATGAACTCTCGTTCGAGGCATCATTTCGTTGGGAAAATTGCCATCGAAATACGTTACACATTGGAAATTGTGGTAATTTGTTAGCGTTATATTATGTCGCAAGGGAGCTCTCGACCCACTCGATTTTAAAAATATGGTTTCATATTATTTTCATTTGCTTCATGCTATTGATACTAGCGCGTGAGAAATGATACTTCCGGTACGTACCTACATAATGTGAGATGCTGTACATTGATAGGTACTAGATAGGATATATTATGTAAGTATATCTCTCAACAAGTTCAAAGTTTTTGTAAAATCGACGCCCCCCGCGAATAATCCGGTAATGAGCTATTACGGGGTTTTTCATGTTATGTGTTTTTAGGCATCTAGAATTAAAAATGAATCATGTGAATTTTTTTCAGATTTTTTCTATCGATATTTACAAAGATATGAAAAATTACGTGAGTGTTCCATTAAAATGCATTAAAAAGTATTTTAAACGAATAATATTGTTTTAGATCTTTACGAAAAAAAATACCAAAAGGATTTATCAGTAAAAACTTTTACGATATTATTCGGGTAAACAGTTTACTACCGTAATTAAGTAAGAAGTAATACAGGTTAAAAACATCAGAATAGACCACATCAGATGAAGCTAGATACAGAAGACAGTAAGTATAAGAAATCATATTAATTTATTTCCCAAAGTCGATTCGCACTACATAAGAAAAGAATCTAAACGAGAATATTTGTGTGAATCAAATCCATACTAATATTATAAATGTGACGTGTTACGAAAGTGTGTCTGTCGGTCTGCTACGCTTTCCCGGCCCATCTTTTCAACCGATTTTGCTGAAATTTGGTATAGAGGTAGGTTATATCCCGAGGAAGGACATAGGCTAAAGGGGCTAAAGTTTGGATGGATGTATGGATGTATGGATGTGTGGATGTATGGATGTATGGATGTTTGTTACTCAATCACGCCCCAACGGCTGAACGGATCTGGATGAAATTTGGCACAGAGATAGATTATAGTCTGGAATAGCACATAGGCTACTTTTTATCCCGGAAAATTAAGGAGTTCCCGCGGGAATCAAAAAACCTTAATCCACGCGGACGAAGTCGCGGGCATCATCTAGTAAATATTATAAATGCGAAAGTTTGGATGGGCATGGATGTATGGATGTATATGGAGGTTTGTTACTCAATCACGCCCCAACAGCTGAATGGATCTGGATGAAATTTGGCACAGAGATAGATCATAGTCTGGAATAACAAATAGGCTACTTTTTTCCTGGAAAATTAAGGAGTTCCCGCGGGAACCGAAAAACGTCGATCCATGCGGACGAAGTCGCGGGCATCAGCTAGTCTCTAAATATTTCAAAAATGTATCGGCTCTACATGACATGGTTTGCAAAACAGAACTATTCTGAAAATGTTGAGATAGCTTCAAAACGATAGTATCATCATCCTCAACCGATAGACGTCCACAGCTGGACATATACCTCTTGCAAGGATTTCCACACGCATTTCTTGCGCCGCCTGGATCCAGCGGCTCCCTACGACTCTTCTTATGTCCGTCCAGCGAGTAGGGGGTCTGCCAACGCTGCGCTTTCCAGTGTGTGGTCGCCACTCCAGCACTTTGGGACCCCAACGTCTATCGGTTCTTCTAACTATGTGCCCTGCCCATTGCCACTTCAGCTTCGCAACACGTCGAGCAATGTCGGTTACTTTAGTTCTTCTGCGGATCTCCTCATTTCTGATTTGATCGTGTAAAGAAACCCCGAGCATTGCTCTCTCCATCGCCCGCTGAGTGACCCTGAGCTTTATTATGAGGCCCATAGTTAGCGACTCTCACCCATATTCTTAGTCGTAACCTCGAAAGCCCCTCGACTCATCCTCACTCGAGGGAGCCTCAAGGAAGGCCTCGAACGTCCCTCGAAATTGATATTCTCTCGCAAGTGTGACATAGTTATACTAAACCTAACAGTTTTCTCTTCAAATATGATTTTGATCAGGATTATATTGAGTTGGATTATGATGCAGGCAGTAGTAGACAGCGTTGGCACAAACAGGTCACCAAAAAAATTTAAAATATTGTATTAAAGTCAGTATACGACGAGCCTCTCCCTATTAGAAAGGCTTTGTACGATGATCTCCTAAGCCTGTGTGACTCTAAAGCAATTCCTAGCCATTACCAACTATTTTATAGGAACTTAAGCTATAGTGAATCTAAATCAGGTGGTGATGAGGATTCTGACTAAGATTTTTAACCGTAATAGTCCTGTGTAGTGTTATTCATAATATTATGTCCTGTCTTTAGGCCAAAGTGTAAATTTTTTTAAGATAATAATTATATCAATTACTTTTTAAACTAAGCAAAAACCAAAGTTGTTTTATTTACTAGAATATCATTTATTTCATGACAAGTAATATAATAATACTTAGGCAAATTATTCGAATAAACGGTAATGATCAAAACAATAAAACGTACGTTATTTTTCAACAGGCGAATAGTATAGTAATTGCTTTTTACAAATGTACAATAAACAAAACTATTTGCACGAATAATATCGCAGCACCATATAACTGTTGCAGACGGCAATAGAAGTTTACACGAATAATATCGTAAGTGACACTACTGATCAGAGCTTGACATAAATTAGTATAGTAAAATGCATTTAGTTCAATTATAACGAAGACCTTGGTACTAATTAAATTTGGTTGAAATAACAAGATAGCTGGAAAAATTAGCTACCATATATGATATAAAATGTCTCTGATACTTGTTGTTTAGTGGAGTTATTAATAAAAATGCTTCTTTTATTTCTCCTGAACATTTTGACTTTTTCGATTACCGGATTATTCGCGGGGGACGTCGAAATGTAAACTAATTGAAAAATCCTATTACAATGGTAAGGATTATAAAAATGGTAAAAAGAGCACAAAAATGAATTGTTTCAGCGGCTTATTAATCAAATTGTTAGTTATAGTTCTATTAAATATACGATATTTGTGAGATGGTTATAATAAAAAAAAACCGGCTGAGTTTGTTGTGGGCTCTTCTCAGCCATCATGTTTTATAAGTTTCGGACGTCATTAAGTGTATGGTGTACCTAAATTGAAGAAATAAATATCCCGATTGATTGATGCCAGAAACTATGTCTCTTCTTGGTCGTATCGCTCTTGTCAGAGCGGTCGTGGTCGTCACTTTGGTGTTGTGGCACGCTTAACTATTCGTCTCCACTCTTCTCTGATAGCAGCCTTGCGAGTGCATTCATGTAAGGGGACGTCCATCGCAGCCCTCACTTGGTCTGTCCACCTCATGGGTGATCTGCCACGTGCCCTGGTGCCCTCTACTCTTCCTTGAACAACCAGACGCTCAATAGAGATGTTATCGTCGCGTCTAGTTACGTGACCAATGAAAGTGTACAATGTACCAGTGTACAATGGACGAGAGACGCTGCTTGATGCCGAGTTCTTCAAGAATGGACTTGTTTGTTCGGAACTCGGTCCAAGACACTCTCAACATACGTATTCGTTTATACATAGAAACTATGTATAAACCAATTATTGAACGATTCGCGAATGTATCGGTAACGGACACAAAAGTCAGCCTCTTTATTGTCATTCATTTCACCGAGCCAATAATAATTGGCATTGAAATTATTATAAAAGATGATAACATAAAAGTATTCGATATCAATCACAACAGTCTCCCAATCGGTATATTTTTGTAAATCTTACATGGGCATCTCGCTAGACGGCGCGCGACGAACTGAATCCACTTCAGAAAAAGTAAGCTTATAATCCATACTAATATCACAGTTTAAGGAAATTTCGTTTCCACCAGTCGTTCGACGGAGACGTCTAGACAGAGTAACACTGCTTGGTGACAGGGGCGTGACAGGAGGCGGCCTCCAAATTGGCAGAATTTTCAATACAAAGTTCTGTCACTCAAATATCAAGTTAGTATGCAGCTTCCTACGTATGTCAAGGCTGACCTGGTTTAGTAAGACTATGGGGTTAATGCCTTGTTGTTATAATTCAATTTGTTAAAAATCGGAAGTTCCGTGAAAGCATCAGGTTCTGGTAGCTGTCATTTTTATGGGCGGCGGTCCACTGTATGAATATAAACTTACCCTGTGCGAAAGACGTATGTTTGTCTATAACCTTTTCACGGCCCACAAGTTACTAGGTATACCCGATTTTGATGAAATTTTGTAAACAGGTAGCTAGCATTCTAGAGATGGACAGGGGCTACAGGCTACAGGTCTGTGGGAGCAACATCTTATCCATAAAAATAGAAGATTTAAAAAACCGTTATCAAATCTTCACGAAATTCATTGTTTCAGATTTGACGGAATTATTGAGTAAAATCAACCAAAACGTTTTAAATCTCCGATCCCGGAGTATCATCATAGTTCTACGGTATTAAAACATCCTTTACAACCTTTCCTTTTTGTAGTAGCTATAGAATATAAATAAATAGCAAATAATGAATAGCATTCAAATCCGTTCAGCAGATTCCGTAACAGACATTCCGTAACAGACCGTGATACAGTAACAGACAGACAAATAATTTTGTCTGTCTGTCTTGTTTGCTTTCAAACAAACTAAAATATGTTTAGGCTCTGTATTGATAATTAAGCTTCCTCTAGAAAAAACTAAAAAAATATTTTATTTCCTGTTACAGATTTATTATACTTAAGTAGGTATAGAAGTTAGAAAGATAACTATCGTATATATATGAAAAAGTTAGTCTTAGTGACTAATATTATAATAATCCATATCCATACTAATATTATAAATGCGAAAGTGTGTCTGTGTGTCTGTCTGTCTGTCTGTCTGCTACGCTTTCCCGGCCCATCTTTTCAACCGATTTTGCTGAAATTTGGTATAGAGGTAGGTTATATCCCGGGGAAGGACATAGGCTTTTTATCCCGGAAAATTAAGGAGTTCCCGCGGGAATCAAAAAACCTTAATCCACGCGGACGAAGTCGCGGGAATCATCTAGTTATAAATACTTGCAAATATTAGTATTTTCTCGGAATAATTATTCTATTAGATGTACAAACACTGAGTTGACGTAATATGTGCACGTTTGTTTGCAATTACCTATCAGCTATCTATCTACGTTTGTGCCATCGGTTGCCGCAAGGCATATAGAGCCCCATTGTGTAATCTCCGTTAGGGCAAAAACACGCTACGAAGGAAAAATTGACAACGGAAATGTAAGGACGTTTAATCGACGTTCGTCGCGATCGACTCACGGTACTCGGTAGTTAGTGCAGCTCCATATAAAAGTCTGACTTTTAACAACTTAACTGTCCAATGAGTCACTTAAGACTCACGGAGAACTTTTGAAATAAGTTCAAGAGTCACATGTGACTCATTTTTTTATACAACTTTGGCACATAATTTTGTTATGAGCGTGGAGTAACATTATAATAAAAATTACGTGAACGTATAGCAAAAAACCTAACCTATAAGAAAAAAAAAAAAAATTCGCAATGTGAATGTTATTAACCTATCAAAAAAAAAAACACGAGGGACTTGGGGTAGTTGTAAATTGTATTGTATAGGGACAGTTAAGTTGTTAATCAATACTTAGACTTTTAGACAATATTTTCTGTCCGTAGTGTATTGTCGCCCTTACGCTTAAACGAGTTTACTCGAGATAGTAATGATTTTAAAGTAAACATCTCTCGGTACTCACTGTTTGGTTGACGAAAGCTCCATCATGGGGATACCTAAAGAGGTACCTAATTAGTTATTTTGGTGTTGGTTCTCCCATTGTTCTGCATAAAGAACTATCCCCTTTAATGTTAATTTGAACACAGATTTTGAAGTGAAAACTTCTTTAGCCGCATTGAGCACTTTTTGGTAGGGGGTAAAATTGTGGGTTCACCGCGTCACCGCGTCAATTATTTTAAATATTCGTTTTCACTTCTATCGGCAGTCCCTATGACTGCCAATTTTTTTGTCTTTTAGGGCTTGGGCTTGCCCTTCGCGCTTGGCCACAATCAGACCTGCTGGCAAGTGATGATGCAGCCTAAGATGTAACGCGATCGCCTAGAAGAGTCTTTTTACTCAAGGTACCTCCCTAGGTACCTATTTTAAAAATGGAGGTAATAAAAACGGAAGTTGGAAGGGTAAGTATTCCATTCCTAAAGCAGCACAGAAATTATTATGATAGTATACTACGCTAGCGATTCGATACTACGCTAGCGATTCGAATGAGAAACGAGGAGGCAGATCGCTTCGCAGGTACGTTTCCGTGGAATTTTACGGATGTGGAGCTGGACCTGTGCCTTGCGATATAAACGCACAAAAGAATATAAGATTTATGTCCAAAATCGAGGCGCACGGCAATTGGATTTAGAATGAATTGGTTTAGGTCCAACCAAGGTCGGGTCATCTAGTATTAAATAAGAATACGAAACAAATGGTCCTATTAAAAAAGGCTAAAAAATGCTTTGCTCTAAAAAACGCAGGCGGAGATAATCCGAGTTTCATTTTTATTTTATTGTGCACGTAACAGCTACACACTGCACTTTATAAATTGCAAACATAAGCCAGCTATACTCAGGTGGATTTAGCCAGAGTGTGCTCGACAAGTAACTTGTTTTTATATTTGAAACTGGCATAGTTGATCACAAACCCGCGACTTCGCCTGCCCAGATTTCATGTTCCCTGTTACAAGGAAAGATAACATAACTATGCATCTTCCAAGCAACCGTGCTCCAACCTTAACTTCGTCTTGCAAGCACAATTATACAAAAATTAGACTCCGATTTCTCACTGACTTTCTACATTTAGAGAGATAATGCCAGTGACTCCGCCGCATGGATTTAGAATTCGTGAAAAACCGTTGAAAGGATGGGCCGTGAAAGCGTAGCAGACAGACAGATACACTTTCGCATAAATTAAGTATGGATATCATTAAAATGTACTTACCTTTTGCAAAATCTAAAATATTTTGACCCAGTAGTTTGAGCTGTACCCATCGAAATAGAATAGGCACTCATCACATCATCAAATTCTACATCAATGGCTGTACCACAGAATCGGTAATAGAATACTGGTTATACGTTGATATAATATGTATGTCAGTCAATTACTCATTTTATACGTAGTCGTAATTCCTAATTCCATGCCTTTTATAGACCGTCAAACCTATCGGACCCAGTGGCCAAACTTGGAACTAATTTTTATGCCTGCTTAGTTTTTGTTTTTATTTTATTTTTCATAACTACAAGCGACGCCGCGACCGGGTCAGATAAGTTTGTGGGACTATAGGTCGCACTCACAAGTCACGAGTCACGATACTGTCTTTCATGGCACCTACGCTACAAAGAAAATTAGTCCTTAGTGTACGGGCACGAAACTAGCGGTAGCGTGGCGACGGCGGTAGTGGGGCGATGCGATTAGTCGGAGAGCTGGCGAAGAATTCGGGAACAATTTGAAAGAGGTCTGGTAATACTTTATAACCGACAATAACGTCTGGGATTTATTTTTTCGAATTCTATAAGTATAAAATTTAAAGATCAAGTTGCCAAAAAATGTTTTTTTGGATTTTTTTGCAAATGTTATATGCTACGCAGTAGCGAAATACCGCAAACGCTCTACTCGACTGGCAAGACTGGATTCGCCAATGAACGAAATTATATTTTTCCACAATTTCAGCTTGCCTAAAGGACCTTCCCGAAATTCGATGGCAGCTCTCGGATTCCATCGCCCCGCTGTCGCCGTCGCTCGGCCGTCGCTAGTTTCGTATCTGACGCCTTAGACCCGGCTTTAAGCTGTACTCTATGATATTGTATAATATGTAAAGATGTAGGTACGTTGATATATTTCAATCATTGATTTTCTCCTTTTATACGTATCGGTATCGATCTAAAGGGTATTTTAGAGAACATTGTACATTGTACAATTGATGCTAATGACGAACCGTGCCACAAATCACCTCGTTCGTGGGCGAGTATCGTTTTAGCGGGAAAATTTCCATTGAAATAATAGAACACATTGAAAATTTTACCCGTTCACAGTAGGTACATGAATTTTCCTGAGGGACACACCCAATTCCACAATTTTATCATTATTATTGGCATTGTTCTTAATACTTAGGTAGGTACAATATATTTTGCTCGTTCTAGACTTAATAACTGTCGCAACAGAATTATTGCAACTATTAATAATAATAAAATGGTTTGAATAAATGCATAATAAAACTGCATAAATTGTTTCTACTTCTGCTGGAAATTGAAAGTTGCATACCAATGTTTGTCGTATTTTATAGTTTTTCGTACTGCTATCAAACCGAATACCACTGTAGGGCGATTGGCTAAAAATGACAGCTACAGTGTAACGATCGCAATCATTTCGGATTGATTAAAATTCTTCCACTATTGGCCAAAATCCATTGACGCAAACAAAATAACATAAATTCAGCCAATCAAAACAATTGAGACTGTAACATTGATTGATGCAGGTTTTACATAATCGCCCTGCTGCTTCAAATGACAACTGCTTCTCTATCATCTTCATTGACACCGCTACCTTTTACATCAGCCATAAATATTATAGTCGGTCACAAAGTAGGTTGACCTAGTTCTGGCAAACTAGAAATCTGAACAGGCTCACAGGACTCCTTCACTCCGCCTCAAGAAAGTCCTCATTCATAATCGTCACAAACTATTTAAGGCTTGCCTTTACACAATCAGTTTTAAATATCGTCCTGGTGAATAACATTTAAACTTTCGCGAGAACTTTTTAATTATCCCATAAGTAAGGTAGCCTGTGCCTAATTTCGTCAAAATTGGCTAAACACTGTAAAGCCCTTCGTTAACTTAGTAATAGTTAAAACTGTGATAGAAGTATGGATAAAGCAAACAAAGGCTTAATACTGTATTGTTCTGTTTGTGAAATTACATTTTGTACTTTTAAGAGTCACGTAGGAAAAGTAACGATATGAAAATAACGAACCTATTTGTTTTAGTAATGTTCATGCTGCCGCGAAAAGGGCACTCCACCCTAAAAAGTAATGGAGCTATATATTCCCTCTAATCCTACTTGTATGTACAACACGTAATATAGGTAATACGTTCAATTTACAAATTCGTTCAGGCTTAAAAGCGTTTCACTGTGTTGTATAAAAAGTGGCATATCGACAATCAAATAATCTGGCCCTGTAAAAAAATAGAGAGAGGTGCGCTTGGCTTAGAATAACTACATATAGAAGGTATGTTTCCAAAGAACGCCTTCTCAAAACGCAAGCTACAAATTCGCTATTTTTGCTGTGTTTACTTGCCTTGTCACGCACACAGACACAAACATAATGTTTCCAGTTTAAATGTTTTCCCCCTAAAAGTTGGGTAAGTAATTGGTTAGTTTGTTTGTAGCATTGTAGCTTCTAAAAACTAAGTTAACCAGCTTTTTTCGGACTTGACGGTGCCATTTATGGCACCAATTTAACGGCTTACATTTCGCGAGTGTACTGGGTTTCTATAGGTAGTTATTCTAAGTGCGCATGGTTTAATTTATTGGGCTTCCAAGTATCAACATAGAGCGCTTTATGTTCAAAGCACTGAGTTCGTTTATATTTCAGTCAGTCAGTTTCTGATTTTCTTTATCAGTACAGTTTTCTTAAATCTTATATACATAAAAAAGTGAAATATCACTCACTGCCTAATCACGATATTTCAGGAACTATAAGACACACAAACTTGGAATTTAGAAGGTAGGTTCCTTATATGGCGTAGACCTCAGCTAAGAAACGGTTTTGAGAAAATTCACAATGAAATGGGGGTTGAAAGTTTGTATGAAATTCCTATGTTTTTGAAGTTAAAGACATGAAAATCGGCATTTAGGTTATTAGTTTTAATAAATAAAAACCTGCATAAGCTTTTTCATAATTTCATAGAAAATCAGAAATTGGACGTGGACGAAGTCGCGGACGACCACTAGTAGGCTGTATTATTTTATAGTAGGCGTCATGCCTGGGTGCCTGGGTGGCTGGGTGCCTGGGTGCAGTGAAGTGAAGGATGTGACTAAAGAATACATACTCATACGAAAAACTATATTAAAAGTAAGTAATGAAACCTACATACTATTACTTGCTTAGTATAATATAAGACAGAAAGCACTATTATTATCAACTTAAGCTTAGCACTAATCTATCCAACAACAATTATTTTGCTTCCCTTCAAAACATAGTCAGAAAAACCAATAACCGAAAGATCCAATAACCAAAAGTGGATATCGCAACTTTTAACAGAATACAATATGAAGGTCTAATTTAAATAACAAAAGCTACAAGCGGCCACGGAGTATATAAAAGCAACATGTTCGCCCTAGTTGTTTCTCAGCGGGCTATTGTGTAGCAAACGTCACATACACTTCCTGTATCCGGTAGGCGGGAGCCACGTTTCAACTGTGTTCACAGCGCGCTATCTACCACGTCAACGGCTCTATGACGTAGAGACGGGGAGGCAGAAATAAGCTTCATTTTTCTAGATGACTCATTTGATACAAAAGGCCGGTTGAAACGGCCTGCTATGCATCTAAGATGAGAATTTATACAAAGAGTTGTCAAATTACTAGAGCCAGTGACGACTCAAAAGGCATTCATCTGTCTGGTACAAGGGCGACTAGAAATAATAAGTTTGTGCACATTTTGTGTTTTTTGACTTTTATTAATATAGTATTTCAGTAAAAATATACTTCTTTAATGTGTTTATATAAGTTACTGAATGTTAAAATGCACAAATTGTTGTCGAATAGCGCAAACTATTATTGAACCTGGTATTTCATAGTTTTAGAAGTTCAGTCTTCTACGTGTCGTAGATGAATTATAAAATCCGCTGTTTTATAAAACCAGTACTTTCAGTGATTTAATATAAGTAATTAGTGCAGAATTGTACAAACGTATTGCGTTATTCATTGCAGAGGCTTAGTGCCTAGCGGTTTTGTAAAACAACATGAAATGAAACGTTGGACTGTACCTACATTTTAGCCCACAATTTTGGCGCTCGTTGCTTTCCACATAATAACAACACGTGTCTGTATCGTTAAATCCAAAATCAGGACCAGAATGAAATTTTACTACCCCGACCCCACGTCTTGTTTGTCCTATTTTTGTGTAAAACGCAAATCCAAAAGCTCGCTAACGTTTTAATAGTAACTTACTGATATTTTTTTTTAAATAAGTTGTGATCTTTTAAAACAGCAGATTTCAAGGAACAAGAAGCTTATTGCGATATTTTGACGACCTCCGTGGCGCAGTGTTGAGGGCTGTTGCCTTAACGTGCGGAGGTCCCGGGTTCGATCCCCGGCAGGGTTTGGAATTTTATTATTTCTGAAATTTCCCTGGTCTGGCCTGGTGGGAGGCTTTGGCCGTGGCTAGTTACCACCCTACCGGCAAAGACGTACCGCCAAGCGATTTAGCGTTCCGGTACGATGCCGTGTAGAAACCGAATAGGGGTATGGGTTTAATTAACTGCCATGCCTCTAACAGGTTAGCCCGCTACCATCTTAGACTGCATCATCACTTACCATCAGGTGAGATCGCAGTCAAGGGCTAACTTGTAGTGGATAAAAAAAAATAAAAAAAATAAAAAAATATTCACCACACAATAAGCTTGCAATTCACACAATAACGTGCAGCAAGTTACACGTGCAAGCTACACGCTGTACCACATAGATTTGTCTGCTATGGCGAATTATAGCTTCTTGTTCCTTGATTATCATGGACTTCCGCAAAGAAACGCCTGCTAATAACCAACAGCGGATTTTACAATAATTGATCAGGACCCACCAATACACATTGGTTAAACACAGAGACATATCGACGATCTAAAAATACCTAGCGATCACACATTCAACTGCATTTGCCATGGTAGGTATGCTGGAACTTCTTATGCTTAATTAATGTGACCTGAATAATTAACATTATTGAATTCAAGCTTGTAAATAAGTCTTGTTTGTTATATTTTCTTATTCATTGTAAATTTTCCTTACATAGACTATAATAATATTTACTGTACAATATTTTTTTAAACACAATGAAATATTTAAAACTAAATTAGAACTAAATTAAAAACTAATTAAGTAAATCTGTTTAATTGTTTATGTATTTCACATAATACTAAAAAAGAAATAAGTTACGAAACTTTCTAGAACTGTAGAACGTTTTAATCACGTCTGAAATTGTGTAGCCAAAGTAATAAGATGAAGGTGAATGTTCATTTCAGACTTTGAAGCTTCAAAATTAAAATCGTAAAATAGAGTAAAAGTTTTTGAGAGGAATATGAAACGAAATATTTTAGTTCCGCAGCTTTTAGGGACAGTGTCGTTATTGTGAAAGGGTTCCGTAGTAATGTTATATCTACATAATAAAGAACTTGTTAAAAGTTCATAACTCATGACTCGTAAACGTAGTCGCATAAATTCTCACCCCGTAAAGTTGTTTTATCAAAAGGCTGCTCAGGTTCAGGGTGTTATATTATGCATTCCCTTTATGATTATCACAATACTGTAACTCGCCACTTCGTCATTGATTGATTATTTTTTGTGCTTCATAGAAATATTTTTACTAGTCTAATAATCATAATAATCATATATTAATCATAGAGACAAGTCACGTTTATATATGACTTACTAGCTGATGCCCACGACTTCGTCCGCGTGGTATAAGTTTTTTGATTCCGGCGGGAACTCCTTAATTTTCCGGAATAAAAAGTAGCCTATGTCACTCTCCAGGTGAGGACCTGGAGAGTGACATAGGCTACTTTTTATCACGGAGTACTCTATTTTTTTTTATAGTTGAGGAACTATACCCATGCTAAAAATCATGTCGATCCGTTGCTCCGTTGCGGCGTGATTGAAGGACAAACCAACTGTTCACTACATTAAGGTTCACTTTAACTTCAAGGGACTAGGTAAATCAAATGCGGGTATTCTCTTCAATGCTATAATGCGACTGACTTAATAACTACAAACATGCGTGTTATGGATACATAAAATTAAAGATACTTTCGGATTAAATACATAGATATACATTTCACATTTTAGACAGGTAGGCCTTCCATTAAATCACATAATTAGCAAGTATCTTAGAGAAAATAGTTAGGTACATACACTGCATAGATTGTAGGCGTCAATTGTCTTAGACATGCCGCCCACCAAAACGATAGTTTTAAACCTATGCCTACCATGTTATTCTTATAATTATTTCAATTATCTCTTCTCCCTTTATATTTTATCAGTAGCAACATCTGTGGACTGTAAATTTATTTCTTATCATTCTTCTCTTCAGTTTTCTTCCTTCTTAAATCTTAATGAAACGCGTTTTACTTTAAACTTGTAGGTCGCCTGAAACTATCCACCCCAAACATGTTTTCTGTGCCACTACTCCGTCAGGTGTCTTGATCAAGCCATCTTCTATGATTTTAGAAAAAGCGTCAGTCCCGAGCAAAATATCTACACCACCTGGCGTAAAACAGGTAGGATCAGCAAGCGGTATGTTTTGAAGTTCTGGCCAGTCATGCGTGATATGCTTCGAGGGTATTACAGTCGATATTGTCTTCAATTCATAAGCCTTTACTTCAATCTCTTTATCTTCACCGAATCGTGACGAGACTGACAGGTCAACTGAGTGTTTGCTCGTTATGTGGGTTCCTTCTCGCACTCCAGTGATTACTGCGTTGATATTCGTTCTCGATAGACCCAAAAGTTCTATTGCTCCAGCAGATATGAACGAAGCTTCGGATCCTTGGTCTATAAGGGCCCGAAGCTTACGTTTTTCTCCATTGCTCGCCTTAATTTTCACTTGAGCTGTCGCTAACAATGTTTTACGACTAGGTTGTTCTCCTGACAAGTGTGCTGTAGTGATCATAATATATTCTGGCTTGAATTCTTCTATTATATTCTTCTTCTTCTCTACTTGTTTCGTGTTCCGGTGTAAAAGAAAATGGTGTCTCCTTCTGCATATTCTGCAGGTTCCCTTACATAAATATTCATATACGCTGTGATTTGGCATGAGACAAGCAAAACACATGCTGTTCATCTTTACAAAGGAGTGGCGTTCTTCTACAGGTTGCTGCATAAAACTATTGCAGTTTTGAATACAGTGCCCACTAGTTTTACAGTAAGCACAGATACGTGATTTTCTGATGTGAGTAGACTGAAATCTATCGTAGCCTTCATGTTCTTCGAGGGTGACATGGAACGACTTGTGAGAGGATTGGTTATCGCGTGAAGAGGTGGTTGCTGTAGGCGTGATTAGTTCTAAGGTTCTAAATCTATATTCAAGAAACCTTTTCATATCTTCCCAGGCAGGCATACTTTTGGAACCTTCTCGGTATGCTTGTTCCTCCCAGTCTTTCAGTGACTCTGGGTCCAATTTTTGAGTTATCAAAAATATTATTACTGGATCGCAAGAATCAGTGCTTATTTTCAAATTATTTAAACTACTTAAACACTTCGTTGTCGTATCTAATATCGTTCTTATCTGATTCGCTGACTGGTTACTCACCTTTTTCTGCCCAAATAACCTTTTAAATATCGCATTCATAATCATTTTCTTGTTACCAAATCGCGTTTTCATTAAGTCCCACGCCCGATTATAATTTGTTTCAGTGATTTGTATATTTCGCAAAAGTACTTCTGCCTCACCCGATACGCTAGTCTTTAGGTAATGTAACTTCTGCACATCACTCATAGAAGTGTTATGTACAAGTGCTAAAATAAATCTTGGTAAGAAGACCAATCCTCGTATTTTCCCGAAAAGTTAGGAAGAGAAATTCGTGGTAATTTAGCGAATGACGCCTGACCATCTTGAGAGCTATTAGACAAGCTGGGCATTTTGGCAGTCCTTGTTTGTAATTTTAATAATAGATCTGTCAAATCCGCAAGCATGGATAAGTATATTTCTTCAAACTTATAATATTCCTCGTTCAAAAAATAAGGTAAAACACCCCTTTGCTCCCTCGGTGTGCATCTCGTTAGATTATGATGAGCGTGTTTAAAAGTTCCCCAGTACTCTTCAATAGATTTTAATCTTGCTTGGACGTAACCTTCCGTTAGTCTTTGTGTAGGGCATTTTTTCATATTAGTTTGTGCCCTTTGTAACATATCAGCGACATCTTCTAGTGTAGTTAAATAACCACTCTGTTCCTTAGTGGGTGTTGTCATTGTTTACAACTCAAAAACTATATGAAATCCTAAAACGTACCTGTTAAAGGTTGCCTTTTGTTCTCTAAACTTCGAGTCGTTTCTCTAATAAATAATAATTAGTCCGTCAATAAATCCGGTTCGTTATGACCACTATGTTCACTACATTAAGGTTCACTTTAACTTCAAGGGACTAGGTAAATCAAATGCGGGTATTCTCTTCAATGCTATAATGCGACTGACTTAATAACTACAAACATGCGTGTTATGGATACAAAAAATTAAAGATACTTTCGGATTAAATACATAGATATACATTTCACATTTTAGACAGGTAGGCCTTCCATTAAATCACACAATTAGCAAGTATCTTAGAGAAAATAGTTAGGTACATACACTGCATAGATTGTAGGCGTCAATTGTCTTAGACACCAACAAACCAACAAACCAATAAACCAACAAACAAACACACTTTCGCATGTATAATATTAGTATGATTGCGGCTGACCAGAAAATAAAAAAAAACCTGCTCGAGGGCGCACTATTGCATTTCTCATTCTTCCAATAATTAATGTATTCTCATATAAAAATCTGTTCCATTTTTTGAGGTATTTTATTTTTTTAGTCAGGTTATTAATATAACCTGACTAAAAAAACTTTTATTTGGTCAGGACTAACTAAATTTCGTCAAATTATACGTAAATTTCGGTATTGGCAGTGAAGGGACCGTGGTTTAAATGGAATAGAAGCACTCCAAGGCAGCGATCATTAATGTAGAATTTTAGTACCTATACTGTGCCTATACTGCGATAGTCAGAAAGTCTTAGAAATTGTATTAAAAAGAATTAAAATAATTTGTATCAGAATAATACAAATATTTCTTTGGTAGTGATAATATCCATCCATGACGAGTCAATTAGAAATTTTAGAAAAAAGTTCAATTGACTGAAAATCATGTACCTATCATGTTTCACCTTTTCGTAGAAAAAAAAGAGAATATTTAGCGTTTGTTACAGAGAAAAGTATTATTTTGTTTTAATGCCATACTACCACAAATTATAATGGTTAGGAATATCAATAGAAATAAGGTCAATCAAAGGAAACGTAATTCCAGATTAATCATGCTAATCACATCAATGGGGGTTTGCAAACCACAAAATCGAACGCATTCAATATAATGCGACCATAATGCAAATTTAGATTGGATGCTCGTTTAACGGAAGCTATTTAGTGTTATATTGTGTTGCAGAATTGTGACAATCCAATTTAATATAGGCAATTTTAACGTTTTTTTTTTAACCACTACAAGTTAGCCCTTGGCTGCGATCTCAACTGATGGTAAGTGATGATGCAGTCTAAGATGGTAGCGGGCTAACCTGTTAGGGGCATGGTAGTTATATTAAACCCACACCCCTATAACGTGTTATAACGTGATAATTTTAGCCATTTTCAAAGTGTAACCATGATTGTAGATATGTCAAATTGTGACAACCTCCTTGGTGCTGTAGTGAGATAGAGTGAGTGAACATATCCTGTTTCTATATGCTGGCTGCACTTAAAATCTCTTACCACCAGCGGAGATCTTCTTCAGATTCTTGTTAGGTAATAAAATAAAATAAAGTGTGCAGCTAAATCCTCACAAATTCATTAAGTGTGATAAAAAAAAATATTAATCTCTACCTACTTCAAACATACCCATAAACATGACATTCAAAAACAGTTCATAATTTTGAAAAAACATAGTAAGCCCTTTTTTGTTTTGGGTATATTACAATAATTTATTTATTTTGTTTTGAGTACTTAGGTATATTAGAATTGGGAAAGTTTGTCTGCAGACTGTCTCTTTAATTAATCCATTTTGAGGAAATTTGGTAAAGAAATAAGCTGCATCATGGCAATTTTTTATCCTGTAAAATCAAAGAGTTCCAATGGGATTAAAATATATCACTAAAACTTTTACCAATAAATATTATAAGTTCGCTCACTGATACTAAGTACGCTCACCTATTATGTGCTGATACCATAAATCTACCTACCTCGTATTATGCGACGTCACGGAAAATCAACTTTGATCTGCCTAGCAAAGTCAGGTTATATTAGCTTATTTCTAACATCAAAGTACTTTCCAGACAGCTGTGAAACTCGCCTGAAGTCTGTTATGAAGGCTGTTAAATGAGGAAAGTTTTACGTTCACAAATTCTGTCACTCCATGCCTATTGCGAGCACTTTTACGCTCGAAGAGTTGTTGCACCCTGTTATTACCCCCGTATCGAGAGCACTACCTTTAGCGTATAGTTTTGACCCAGTTTTTGTTCGAAATGCGTTTCGTATCCCACAATATAGAGTAGTTCAATGGCAATCCAACTTGCAGTTAATTTGAAACTATGTTAAAATACATGTGTTGACACGTCAGTGAAAATAATGTTCAAATATCAGTGAATTCCTTTTTGACTTAGACCTACGATTAAAATATATTTTTATCTACACTAATGTTATAACATTCTACTTATGTTTCCAATACTTGACTTATAATTACTACTGTTATAGCGCAGATAACAAAACACTCAATTTAAGCAATTTCACATGATGGTATAATATCCACATCGATATCGTAAAATCTCATTACAACATCAATAAAACGCGACCAATTAACCTGGCGAGCCTTATGTCAAAATCCTCATACAAGTTGTATAAAATTTTGATATTAGGCTGGCTTTTGAAAACAGTTGGGTTATACGTGAAAACTTCGTCGAAACTACTAAACTTACATACACAAAACTCTTTGGTAAGATCTTGTGCCAATTAAATAAAAAAACGAACAGCGCGCGCTCGCTCCTGATTGGCCCTGCGCGCGCAGCTGCGCTCTCATTGGTTAGATTTTAATGGCGGCAAGTTCACTGTGACAATACACGTACGCGTGAATTTAATGTTTCGCAATGTGTTTTGTATTGTCAGCTTTTACTCTTGTTGTTTGATAAATTGCATTAGTGAAGATAAAGTAGTGTATGCAACTGCATATAACACGGGTATTAAAACACTCGTTACTATTATGAAACTCGCTGCGCTCGTTTCATAAACTCACACTCGTGTTTTAATACCCTTCATTATATGACAGTTGCATAAACTACTATAATACAACTACATAGCTTCTAGATGTGTTTGGGTTACCATAATGGACTGGTATAGAATAACTGCCAAACCCTTAACAAAATATTAGCCCATGTCATCTTAGACTGCATTATCACATCGAATCGTTACAAGAACATGTAAATTTTCCCTAAAGCGTAGACGCAATCAAGAAATAATTTTTAAATTCCATCTGAACGACTCAATGCCAGGGGTGTGTAAAGTTAGTCACTATAAACTGATTTCGCCAAATTAGAAAAAAAGTCAAATTTGGGAAATTCAAAATTCAAAATTCAAAATGTTTTTTATTCAAATAAGCTTTTACAAGCGCTTTTGAATCGTTATAATATGAATCTACCGCTGGTTCGGAATGACATTCCTACCGAGAAGAGCCAGCAAGAAACTCGGTGGTTGCCCTTTTCCATCAAAACTTACAATCATCATAATGATACAAGTAACTGCAGTCCCACGCATAGCTGGAGCGAATCAAATCCACGCTGTTTTTTTCTTTATCATTTACGTAATCTTCGATGGGAATCATCAATACTTATGTCTTCATTCCGCTCCGACCGTCGCGTTCGCTGTGAAACCTACTACCAAAACCTAAAACCAAAGTTACGAAAATCTTTACACTAGGTTTAGTCTACGGGAAACCTAGTGTGAAGAAGAGAGAGAAGAAGTAGAAGAAGATTTTCTTTGAACGATTATAAGTCAACATTTACCTACTGACTACTGCGCCGTTCGATGTTTACATGAGCATCGTTTCCCTCTTAATTACCCGGCTTGTCCCAGTTAATAGAGTCGCAGGAACTTCCATTATTACCTCATTATTGCTTTTAAATGTACAGAACAAACTTTTTGTAAAAACTGTTGGTGGATTTGGTTAAAAGTTAACCACTTTACACATTTAATTAAGGCCGACTTTTACAAGACTTTTGAGATGCTTTTCAATAATGTACTTTTCAATATTTTTATCCCGGGGTTGACATGAAAAGGACAGGCACTTATGTATAATATTATGAAAATTTTACTTAAACAGAAAAGCCTTGTGCAAGTAGGCCTAAATATTGGAAACTTCAAATATAAATTTAGATTCTCCTGATTGTCAACTCTTTTATATTAAGGGGTAAGAACTAAGGTTTGGAACGCCCTTCCGGCGACCGTGTTTCCTGCCAAGTATGACTGGAGTATCTTCAAGGAATAGGTAGACAATTTTTAGGCAAGAGCGCTCCAATCTCATCATTGCTTTTCATAAGCATGATTGTCGTCAAGTGCAAGCCTATCTTGCAATAACAATTAGCCTTTATAGTTTCCCGGGATACTACCTATCTTTGTATAAAATTTCTTCAAAATCGGTTGAACTAACTGTTTAGCCATGTAACGGTTAAGCCATGAAAATATTGCAGACATACGGGCAAATAGACAGACACACTTTCACGTTTACTGTGTTTAAATTAACTGTTTTGTGTATTACAAAAAGTACACCGCAGTATGTATGTTGGTCATACTAAACAATGGTTTTAGTAATAGCGGTGCATTAACAGATGATTAAAGGACATGACCAGTAACTGCCCTCCGATTCGGGACAATGTGCAGAATTTCCGTTTTTACAGTAAGGTTTAAAAATTAAAACCGAAATTACTATGGATTTATTATTCCAAATAAGGTCAAGGTTAAAATGCCTATAAAACAATACGTTTATTGTTTAAATCTTGAGCGTCCGGTTTCCTCTTTAAGCACTACTCCATTTTGACGTTCCGTTTTATCCATGCCTAATAATAACCTTGTTACCCTACTTGAATACCATATAAGTACCTTAGTCACTATATTATGAGTAATTTATTTTTGATCAATTAAATAGTAATGAAAAGGAAATGTATGTTTTGTTTTTATTATTTTTGTTAGTTGACAGGCCTCAAACGAACAAAGCATTTTCAAATAACCAAATGCGTTTAAAGGAACGTAACGCCTTCTGGCATTGCATCTGTCTGCCATCTGTGGTCGAATAGTTGAACAAACTCGCTAATCAAAACGTTTAGCGCCATCTGTTGTCGAATAGTTGAAAAGACTCGCTAGCGCCATCTAGTGTAGCAGCAGTACAATGTAGCGTGATTTTTAAAGGAATTACATAATTCTTGCAAATATAGTTTTATTATTCCAGTATTATCCTCATCCATGCCCAAATAATGCAAAGCTTTAATTATTTTCCTGAGAAACGTGGTAAGAAATACTTAAAATATTTTTTTAGACTCGCTCACCACAACAACTAGTGCCATCTAGTGTGGGAAAGCAGTTTTTTGGTGAAACTTCTTTTATTTATTTTCTCAGTTTTCTGAGCCTTCAGACTCCTGAAGCTTTTTTATCTGAAAACTATAAAATATAAAAATTACAATAATAAAGAGTTCATTGCTGCACATTAATTTTTGATATCTAGGCAAGGTCCCATAGTTGCGCTGGTCAAGTCCTTTGTAGTCAAAACAAGACTCTATAACCATTTGCGCTAACTACTGCGCATAACTTGCAAAGGTCCTCCAACAGGTTTGAAACTAGTCGGGCTTACACCAATTATAGCACTAGTTTAGCCATTTTCTTGTAAGAATAAAATATAAAGTCCATCCAAGGTCTAAATATTGCTATTTTCTTGATTGTTATAACAATCCAGCTGAGCTGTGGACAGAGGACAGAACAAAGGGAAAGGTATTAGTGCTTTGTAACTTTATTATACAAACCATCTTATTGTTTCACTTTAATGACTTTGTTCAGTCTAGAAGCGCAGCACGTTTAAACCTTTTCTCTCCATTCAACGGAATAAGCTCCCCACAATAAAATATTAATGATTTAAAATTTAAACAAGGGAAAAGTTGGCAAACGTGTAGCCAGCTGTGGTTGAGCAGAATATAGTTATTACCATGATGCCTACGGTATATGGTACGAATACGGTATACGGGTACAAAATTCAAACTATTCTCTTCTCTCAAAACTGTATTTCTTTCCGTGTGGATTGACTTCCTTTTTTGAAAGATCACGTTGTTTCTTAAAATGGATCTGGCCTGTTATTTCATTTTAAAAAATAACAATTTTTTTTTTACAATGGTAGATTAACACAAGGGCGCTAGCTTCAAGCCTTCAATGCTTGGAGGCCTACAAATCTTAAAAATCCACTTTGGGTAGTCAAAGTCCAAATCGGGCTGAAATATTAATCGAATAAGATGTGCAAGCCTCCCAATTACAGTTGGAGGTTCCTAAAAAAACAAAAGGTAAAAAGTTGGTTGTTTGGATTCAAAATGATAGGAAACTATACATTTTATAAGCTACAAGCTGATGCCCGCGACTTCGTCCGCGTGGATTGAGGTTTTTTGGTCCCCGCGGGAACTCTTTATAAAATAAAATAAAGCATATAAATAAAGGGATAAAAGGCAGCCTATATCCTTCCCCGGGATACAAACTATCCCTGTACCAAATTTCATCAAAATCGGATAAACAGGCGGGCCGTGAAAGCGTAGCAGACAGACAGACAGACAGACAAACAGACAGACACACTTGCGCATTTATAATATTAGTATGGATTTATGTCATTAACTTTACACAGTCGTGGTATTTGCGACAACGTGACTATAATATAATTCTTGGTGTTACCTATACCGAGGTGTAATGCTTTTTCTACACAGTTGGTTCTAAACTTGCTAGATATGTTAATGCTTTAAGCTTCGTGACATATTCTAAAGCTTTTATTTTGTTCTGTGCGCTAAAGGCATTGTTACGTGTAGTAACAACGTTAGTACCACGCAATAGTGGCTTTGGATCCGGTTTGGATTGACTTTGAGCCGCTTTGAAATCCGTTTTGAACACGAAATAACTACTTACTTACTTGTATCTAGCTTTACTCAATTTTGTCTGTAGTAATTCTCTGAGTGTCTCTGGAATTCTGAGAGTGACATATAATTTTACATTTTTTGAGTCTTGCAATACCGGAGCAATATACCTTTTCACGTGTTGCTTTAAAGCCTCACCTCGTTTGAATATATGTTATTGATTTATTAATATTTGTTTTTACGGAATATATTTTTTCACACAAACACGGTTTACTCTCACAAATATAAGAAAACGTGTGGCATAAAATTAAAATGTTGTTTTTTTCAACTTTTACAAGTACATACTTTTGAATTGATAAGTGAATCGACCGCCGCTGGTATGGAATGCCATTCCTACCGAGACTACGTTAGTACTATTATATTATTCTGTGCCGAGACGAGTAATCTCGGTGGTTGGTCTTTTGAAAAAAAAAATTCATTAATAATTATTAAAGTGTAGTGTAGTGTACCTTATGTAACTGCAGTCCCAAGCATTGCTGGAGGGAGTGAAATTCACTCTTATATCATTTAGATAATCATCAACATTATACTAAGGTAGTTAACTTTTTTCAGGAGCATAGTTACTTTGTGAGGATTTTTTAAATTTGTGTAAATTATTGCAAAAAATATTCTCTATGATTTTAAAATAAAAATAACATGTCTATTGTAGCTGGCGTACCTTAAAAGTAGCCTACGTACCTTAAAAGTAGCCTGCGTACCTCTAAAGTAGCCGGCGTACCTCTAAAGTAGCTGGCGTACCTTAAAAGTAGCCTGCGTACCTCCAAAGTAGCCTGCGTACCACCAAAGTAGCCTACGTACCTCTAAAGTAGCTGGCGTACCTTAAAAGTAGCCTGCGTACCTCCAAAGTAGCCTGCGTACCACCAAAGTAGCCTACGTACCTCGAAAGTAGCTGGCGTACCTTAAAAGTAGCCTGCGTACCTCTAAAGTAGCCGGCGTACCTCTAAAGTAGCTGGCGTACCTTAAAAGTAGCCTGCGTACCTCCAAAGTAGCCTGCGTACCACTAAAGTAGTCTGCGTACCGCTAAAGTAGCTGGCGTACCTTAAAAGTAGTCTGCGTACCTCTAAAGTAGTCGGCGTACCTCTAAAGTAGTCGGCCTACCTCTAAAGTAGTCTACGTACCACCAATTTAACTGGCATATCTTGGAAGTATTCGTCGTACCGCTAAAGTACTCAGCGTAGCTCCAAAGTAGCCAGCGTACCACCACAGTAATATGCGCATCTCCTTTTCCAGGATACAAGCTATTCTTCTACCATATGTCGTTGAAATCGAAGGCCTAAAGAAAGAACCAACAAATAGATTTTCTTTCATTAATTTGGCACTTTTTCATTAATCTGGCAACATTTCACGCACACTGATGCATGTGTTCAGACAGTGCTGTCACGCACACTCGAATAAATTTTGGCCGCACTTCTGTGTTCCGAGCGCGGTATCTGTTTATTACATCTGTGACGTTAGTACTATTATATTATTCTGTGCCGAGACGAGTAATCTCGGTGGTTGGTCTTTTGAAAAAAAAAATTCATTAATAATTAATAAAGTGTAGTGTAGTGTACCTTATGTAACTGCAGTCCCAAGCATTGCTGGAGGGAGTGAAATTCACTCTTATATCATTTAGATAATCATCAACATTATACTAAGGTAGTTAACTTTTTTCAGGAGCATAGTTACTTTGTGAGGATTTTTTAAATTTGTGTAAATTATTGCAAAAAATATTCTCTATGATTTTAAAATAAAAATAACATGTCTATTATTTTTATTTTAAAATCATATTTATTTTCGATATGTATTGTAACCATAATATGCCTATTAAAGAAGGCTCGGTGCTAAGAGGGCGACAGCTCATTGTCGAGCTCTATGCTTGGAGAATCGCTATTATTATCAGAGTAGCCGAAATCGACTTTATCTACGAGTGTGAATTGATTCAGATGTAAAAGCCACAATCTTTAGGTTCAAAATAGCACTGCATAACATAATATAAATATTAATAAGACACAGAAGTGAAAAAATAAAACAAATTTAACACGGATATAATAACATTAACTAATAAAATACTCCTAATCATTATAGACTAGCTGATGCCCGCGACTTCGTCCGCGTGGATCGAGGTTTTTCGGTTCCCGCGGGAACTCCTTAATTTTCCCGGATAAAAAGTAGTCTATGTGTTATTCCAGACTATAATCTATCTCTGTGCCAAATCTCATACTGATCCGTTCAGCCGTTGGGGCGTGATTGAGTAACAAACATCCATACATCCCTACATCCTTACATCCATCCAAACTTTCGCAATTATAATATTTATATTATTTGATTACCTATGTATTGCAAGTGTGTAAAATTCGATCTTATTAAAATTGTTACATTTTGATTTCGATGTTGTAACGGCCTTAATGTAAATTTTATTGTAATTGATCTAATAAGTGAATGACAGTAGGTAAACATTATTTAAAACATGTTTTATCTTGATTTACCCGTTTTGATTTATTATATAATGAGGTCCAACTTCGTCCACGTAGTCTTTCTTGAAATCCCACGGAGGCTTCTTTGCCTGTTAATTAAATCCTTAATCATAAAAAAAGTATTATGTCCGTCCTTAACATACAAGCTATCTTTTTAAGAAATTTCGTCAAAATCGGTTAACAGATGGGCTAACTACACGAGGTAACATATAGATATAGACATAATATTTTCGCATTTATAATACTTAAAATACATGAAAAGTACATGAAATATTTTAATGAGAGCTGACCGGAGCTACCCACTACAGTGTATTTGGGTGAAGTTCAATATCGAGAGTTCCTACGTCGGTTTCCGAGGTCTACCAGTCACGTCCAGTCACGTGGAATCTAGGTACTATTCAGGTTGCTAGTAGCTAGATCACTTTATGTATGTATATTAATAGCTATCGGGCCCAGTCTGTGGTAATAGTTAGTTTTCTGTGCTCAGACAATGCATGCATCGAACACCCATGTCAATGTCATTCCTGCAAGTTTTGGTAGACCGTGTATTTATATTAATTGCAAAAGTTGACTCGCTATGCTGATTTTTATTTGTTGACTAGTAACATGACAATAACTCAATCAAACCAGCAACTCTTTATCAAACTTAAAAACGCGCTTCTAGTATGGAAGTTTGTATGAAATACATTTGAGTGTTTACATTTGAGAGAGTGAGTTGTGATGTCATAAAATTTCAATGAACTTTTTTTCTTTAACCTATAGTTTTAAATCGTTATTAAATTTAAAACTATAATATAAGGAAATTATAAATTCCCAAATTGACCCTGCCGGGGATCGAACCCAGGACCTCCGCACGTTAAGACAACAGCGCTACACACTGCGCCACGGAGGTCGTCAAAATCTTGCAAGGAGTTTCACATTAAGCAGTATTGCGCCGCGCCGTCTGTATAAAACGGCTAACCCGGCTAACCTGATCTTGCTCGTCCACGCTTTCGAGTGCGGCGTCACAGTTCAAGCTCTTTGGGGCCCCAACGTCTAATCGGTTCGTCGAATTATGTAGCCACTTAGCTCAGCAATATTAACAAGGCGTTCCGACTTCAGACGGACCACATTAAAGTGAAAATGTCGGCAGGTAGTTGGAAGATGCGTTGTGACTGGTACTTTTTATTCTGGTCATGGTAGTGGCACGTCTATAAGCACTCTATTATAAATAATTGAATCGGAACGTCACGTCGGTAGTTCACTCTACGAAAGGTTAAGGTTAAAATATCTCAGATAATATGTTATGTGTGTGCTATGACCTTATGCTGGTAGGTACCTAAATAAAAAATAAGGAAACTTAAACTAAAAAAAAAAGAAAAAATACTGACTGAGTTTGAAGAAAGACTGAGGAACTAATAATAAAAAACTAATAAAAAAGACGTGTGGCACTCGGAGACTGCCACGTTAAAGCTATTGCATAGCATTTTTTATCAACTTATGTAATTATAATTGGACCTACTTATGCAAAAAGGAACCAATCCACACACATACCAAAAATGAGATAAGTATACAGAAAGCTTTTAAAATGCACCTTCTATCGACCCTGGAGTCGATAGAAGGTGCATTTTAAAAGCTTTCTGTATACTTATCTCATTTTTGGCATGTGAGTGGATTGGTTCCTTTTTGCATAAGTAGGTCCTATTCATCGAGTCGGAGCCGGTCGGAGTGGGGGGTGTTAGGTTATTTTCGTTACGGAATTTCTGGATTCGGTCTCCACGCTCAAGGCCCGCGATAGAAGCTATGCAATAGCACAGAATAGGTAATAGTACAATAGCTTAAAAATTAGAAACTGGAAAAAAGTTTTCCTGGGATGTAACGAATACATCTTATTATAACGATGAATATTGTATACGTATAACATTTTAGAAGCTAATTTAACAAAGTGAAATTGTACAACTATATTGTTGTTTTCCTGAACGAAATTAACTATCCTTCCTTTTATAATTTGAGTAATATGAGTCAAGTAGCTTTAATAATAATATTATGTAAAAAATACCAATATTATGTAACATATTAACATTATATAATATTAATTATTATGAGCTGTGAATATGACATGATTAGGGTGTTTATTTTAAAAAAAATTAATTTATTCTTAGAGCAACTCGCTAATTTCTGTATTGTAATTGTGGATGTATATATACCCCGTACCCACATCGATATGTTCCCATGTTGCCACCACTTTGTTACGATATCGTAGGTTCATGTTGCCATCTAATTGGCGACGCCGCCAGGCCACGTCGTCACCCGCTGTAAGGTATCGTTCGTCTGTCAGGTCCCTTACACACAAATAAACTTTATCAATAAAGCAAATGTTTCAAGAATGATAATAATGTCAACATTCCTGTGGTAAATAAATAAAAAAAATGTATTGGGAATTCCAGCTGCGGTCGAGTCCGAGAATTAAAGACCTTGATCTTTTTAAAAGGAAAGGGTTATATTCACCTGTAAAATGTAGCGCAGTATATTATGCAAATGAATATGAATAACTAACTAAGACGACCCTTTTTTTTAATCGCTGGAAAAATGTATTTACGCATCCCGCACTAAACGGGTATGTGGAACTCACTCTGGAGTGAGTACCCACTAAAAACCAGCGGCACATTCCGTGTCGAGGCTTTGTTCGGGCGGAATTTCTGAAAATCCCTTTGGGTGTAGAATTTTTAAAAATCCTGAAGCACCTTTTTCTTTATTTATAACCGAAAGCCTGAATATCGAAATAGATGGATGGGAATGGCTTATAAAACTAGCGTAACAGGAAGCGGTTGAATGAGGATCGGGTTTAGAGGCTTGTTAGGAAAACTTACCTACGTGTATTTATAGTGAGCAAATATAGTGGTATTAAAGTTAAATGGCAGCTTTTGTACGTAAAACTGAACTTTCTAAATCTGATAAAACATTACTACATTACTCCACGCCACATACAATCGACGCACGGTGGACCGACTAACACTCGACTAGTTGACAAAATCCTACTAAAAACACGAGAGTCGAGAGAGAGCGTTTAGTGTGTACAGTAGTACGGGTCAAGTGCGAGTTAGACTCACAGAAAAAGGGTGTATTTTTTACAGTTCCAATTGACAATTAAGTATTGTATATTAATTTTAACTTGATACAAGGATACGTTGACAGACGGAAAAAGGGGGTTGACAGACAGACAGATAGACAGACGGACAACGAAGTGATCCTATAAGGGTTCCTTTTTTCCTCTTGAGGTACGGAACCCTAAAAACATTGAATTGATTGATTTGTTTTAAGTTGTAGAAAAAAGGGTTTTCAGCACTATTAAGTAGAGAACTAGCCCATAATAGGTTATAACCTGTGTAAAAGGTAGAATTACTTTATTGCAAACCAGTAAGTAACGAATTATCATTAGCCATAATAAATGCGGAAGTGTGCCTGTCTGTTAACTTATCGCAGTCCATAATTATTATGTTACAACGGTTTAAACGAAATAACAAATGTAACTTAAATCCCAAGGGCGAACACAGGCTTTATTATCCAGGGAAAAAAAAGAGTTCCCACGTAGTTTTTAAGAAAAAACTTACTAATCGCGAAAGACATCGTGGCCATTTTTTAGTCTTCTAGTATGAAATAAAACCATGTAAATTTTTAACAACAGGAAACTTTAACATCAAATATTTACAATAATAAATTATTTACAGTCTACAAAGTTAACAGCTTAACCTATCATATTAACTTCATGTTATAAATTTTTGTATTTATATGAAGGCATTTTTATGTAGTTGAAATTGATGCGCCGGGTCCGGACAATCTCTTTGTAGTTGAGAGCTGATAGCTTTGGCGTCCTCTTTCTTTCTGGATTATTGAAATCCACGTGGAAAAGCCCAAACTTTACTCTGAAATGAAAACAACGTCATAAATTATTATTAAAGTAAATACTGATAAATCTTATATTAATTAATGTTAGTCTGTCTGTCTGCTCGTTACCATAACATTGTTTATGTGATTCAGTTGAAACTTTGTACAGTTTTTGATGGAACGTGTGGTACGTATAGTTACCAACACAGTTCTATCAACGTACAAAATATAGACCTAGTGTGCGGTGGTGTAATATGACATTGAGACTATTACCTATTCTGTGATTGAGCTACGTAATATTGTTAATTTGTCAAAAATTGTACTTATGTTCTATTTTGTCTTATAGAACGTTGTAAAGAAACACGTCGACATACATATTACACATAGATTAAGACCCTATGAAGACAGACAGCTTAAAAAATTCTATGTATGCAATGTGCTATTGTATGCATGTATTTTTATTATTTTATAATTAACTTGTTGTTTAATGTTCAAGGAATTTGCCAGTGAATATAATTATTGTTTGTACTTAGTCTTTATTTTTAACATTGTTATTAATTTATTGTGTGATTATCGTATTTTTACAAAACACGTGAATCCGTTTTTTTAAATAACAGGAAGCAAAATCTTTGCATCAAAATTTCTTGAGTCTGTCATTTTTATTTTGTGTTTCCAACTTAGTTTAAGATTATTCTATTATAATTAAAACTTATTTGTACCATTTTATTTAAGCCACGAATTTACGCTACGGCCATGGTCGTACTATAGTCGGAAAATTGTGTAATATGTCGCAGCCGGATTGTAGAATCCGCCGTGTTATGAAATTATCCGAGCCTCAAGAGATCGTGAGTCACGATACTTTTAATATTGTAATTAATTGAATAAAAAACACTTCCGTGCTGTTAAAACAACACCTACCTTTGTCCAAATTCGACACGTTTGCGAGATCCGGAAGAATATTTTTAAGCAGATCGTTAATGCATATTGTATATAATATGACTAGTGTTTGTAACTTGGAAAACTCGCTTGAAATCGCTAAACCTAATTGTGAATGGAAACTTTTAGCGTAATGTCGTGGGCCTATAAACTTGTAAGCTTAGAATAATAGAATGTAGTTTGTTGACACAGTTTCAGTGTCAGCTTAAACAAATATAAAGTAAAGTAGAACTTACGCATATCCATCTGACCATTCGAAATCATCCATGAGCGTCCACGCAAAATATCCTTCAACTCTGCATCCATCCTCATGCATAGCTAGCAACAGTTGGTAGAGATATTTGTTGTAATAAGATACTCGTGCATAGTCGTTGAGACCACCAAAGTCAGAGGATCCGTTTTCCGTTATTATAATAGGAACCCTGGTTCCATAATTTTTGGTAATCCAATTGACAATTTTTCGTAATCCCGGTGGGTACACCTGTAAAGAAATAATAATTACTTAATTATCTGTTTTAATATTTTATTTACCTACTTTTAATAATCACTACACATCTGTAATTTATAATTACTAACAGTGTTTGTTTTTTGGTTCACTCTTATACCACGCTACAGCGGAGCAAATGAAATGATTTTTCGCATGATGATGACCTGGAGAGTGACATATTATGCTACAATCTTAATCCCGCAAAATCAAAGACCTCCAACAGGATTTTCAAAAAACCTAAATCCACAAAGTTGCAATTGCAGGTATCAACAGTAAGTAAACTACTAATAACTTTCTGTCTTTTTCAAGGCATCGATGAACTGTTCTTGATGAAGTTTGGCACAAAGATAGGCTGCACCCTAAAACGGGTACAAGTTCGCAAAAAGGATCTACTATTTTGAAAAGTTAAGTTAGGTTATAACACGTTGTTATTGGTAGTGCTCCTAAACATTAAATTATTTACGCAGATAAAGAAACAGCCTGTTATATCTCAGAATTTCCCCCGAGATCTGTGGCGTAGGTTTTCCTTACAAAGGGTCTTATTTACCAAAGGGAGGAAAACTTATGCACTAATTAATAGTAGTTTCAGATTTATTAAATAACAAGACGATGCCCGCCACTTCGTATGCGAGAATTATATATTATTTTTTCAATAACCGTGGGTACTCTTTGGTTTTATAGAAAGGAAATGTAATCTACATTCGTCCGGTGTGCAACCTTTCGCTGTGAACCAAATTTCATCAAAACAGATGAAAAGGGCTGGAATATAAGCTTTGAAAAGGTAAAAGACAGACACACTTTCGTATCTAAATATATAAAAGAAAAATGTGACTGACTGCTCTATTAATCTTATTTCGTGGGCATCCGCTAAGAAAGGAATTTGCACCCTTGAAGAGGTGAAATTGGGGGTTGGCATGAAAATCTAACTTAAAAAAAACTGGTTTAAAAAATGAGTAAGTAGTGATTTCTATTAATTAATTATATTTACTTTACAATAGTAAAAATTTAGATCAAAACTATAATATTATGTTTGATGAAAAATTCATAAACGAAGAAATTTTTTCAATCATAAAAAGAAATAATATTATTAGGAATAATTGTTAATAACTTTGTAGTCAGTAGCTTTTGATGAGTAGATACTGCATTATGCAATACAGCTTAAATAGGCATCCGAAACAAAACATACTTAGGTAAGTTTTGTTACCTATTTCTAACCTTGATTGTTGCGGATATAAAGACACACATTAACTTTATTATGACTTGATTGATAAAAACAAACAATTAATTTACAAACACACACGCGTTATACAAGTTCTCTGTCAATGTCATTCGAAGCATAAAATGGTAAATCAATTGCAGACGTGTTCTCAATATACAGTGTGTCCGGGTTCGTATTAGGAATAATTTAGGGGCGTCTTCTACAACTCATTACCACTCTAAAACCATACCCTACTAGAGCGCACTCTTCATCCGATCCCAGGAAAAGCCATCTCAATTTTGTGCATGTTTTAGCACATTAAATATTCGGTTGTTAAAGCCACATTGTGAAGTAGTATTCATTAAATGCACAGGTTTTGAGATAATCAACAAAATATAACATTAATAATTATTTTGACTGTATTAATATTATGTATATTTTGAATTATTTGAGTTACCTACACTTGTCCAAGTGTAAGCAACTTAAATAATTCAAAATATTGGTAATTGAAAATAATAAAAGGATTACGCGTCCGCGAAAATTGTTTTCTTAAACAACAATAACTCCAAAAGTATGTAAACTAGAGTCAGTAGATCTATAATGAGCTGTAGGAGACGCCCTTAAAGTTCGATCCCGGAACTATTGTATAAATAATTAATACGATAGCTTAGGTACTATGAGTAACGAGTGGTGATGGTGGCGATTTATGGTCATGGCGATCGAGGGTGGATCACTTGGATGGTGATAGTGGTGGTGACAAACAGGAAAACTGTTCATAACTGTGCGTAATTTTTTTTACGGACAATCCAAATTATGATCATTACTTAAAACAAGTTATAAATCCAGTAATCGTTTTGCTAATCGTTTAAGATACAAAGAAGCCTGTCCTTGAAGAAGTCGCTGTTGAAGAAGTTGCCCCTGTGTTGACGAAAGATGTCCTTTTCCGGGATGGAACCTAACGTGGTTCATGAAACCAACTCAGTACTTACCAAAGGCGACAAGATGGGCCGTGAAAGTGTAGCAGACAGAAAAACACACTTTAGCATATTTTAGGGCGCCTTCAAATTTGCCGCAAAGTGCCGCGCGGAAGCAGCGCGGCTGCAGCGCTGCGGTCGCGCTGCTTTGTAAATCCATATAAATAAAAAACACGCGACTGCAGCGCTGCACCCGCGCTGCGGCCGCGCATCAGTTCATCGATCGACTAGTGACGGGACTGCGCACGTATTTTTGTTCAAGTCTAAACATGAACGAAAATCAGGTAGAAGAATTTATCGATGAGGTTGAGAGTCGTCCAGCAATATGGGATTCGAAGTCCGACAAGTACAGCAACAAAATCGAAAAGAAAAAGGCTTGGGAAGAAATATGCATTAAATTTATTGTCAACTAGCTGATGCCCGCGACTTCGTCCGCGTGGATTGAGGTTTTTCGGTTCCCGCGGGAACTCCTTAATTTTCCGGGATAAAAAGTAGCCTATGTGCTATTCCAGACTATAATCTATCTCTGTGCCAAATTTCATCCAGATCCGTTCATCCGTTGGAGCGTGATTGAGTAACAAACATACATCCATACATCCAAACTTTCGCATTTATAATATTTATATATGGATTTCACAAACAAGACTCCAAGCTTAGAATAACTACCTATAGAAGGTATGTTTCCAAACAACGCCTTCTCAAAACGCAAGCTACAAATTCGCTATGTGTGCTGTGTTTACTTGCCTCGTAAACGCAAACATAATGTTGCCAGTTTAAATGTTTTCCACCTAAAAGTTGGGTAAGTAATTGGTTAGTTTGTTTGTAGCATTGTAGCTTCTAAAACTAAGTTAACCAGCTTTTTTCGGACTGCGCGAGCGTCGTACGATGCCGTTTATGGCACCAATTGAACGGCTTACATTTCGCGAGTGTACTAGGTTTCTATAGGTAGTTATTCTAAGACTCCAAGTGAAAAAAAATGAAGCATGTAAGTACATATAATATTATGTATTGTTAACACAACTACTTTATATTTTCGTTGTTTCGTATTAATAGTAACACAGAGCAGTGTTTCTTCGTCAGAGTCCATCGTGAAAATAAATATAGGTACAACCCTATGATGTTCGAACCTCGCGACAGGAGCGCGGCCGCAGCGCTGCAGCCGCGCTGCAGCCGCGCTGCAGCCGCGCTACGCTTTGCGGCAAATTTGAAGGCGCCCTTATTGGTATGGATAAAACAAATGATGCACTTACAGCTAGCCATTCTATTCCAGGAATTGGCCATGTAGGATCTTGGTCCGACTTAACTCCTGTATCGTGGTCAAGTGAGGGTACTAGCCAGTTCGGTTCCATTTCAGACGGAGATGCCAAAATGGTTGTATAATGGTTTATGCCAAAAAAGTCTGAAGTCCCCCGAACCATTTCAACCTGTAATAAATATTAACATACGAATAAGTAAGTCAAAAGTTGTATAGAGAAAGACAGTATTAATGATTATAATGCAGAAATCTAATAAAACAGATCTTTTTAAGTGTTAATGAACTACGAAGTCTAATAGACTTGGTGTGGTGACCATTCTAATGAACATTCCATTCCATTTTATTGCAAACAAATAATGGAAATCGAATATGAATAAATTTCTAAAAATTGATTTAATTATATAACTTTCCAAGTGTTAACGAACTGAAAAAATACACTATAATATAACTGATACGGTGTTACAAAAACCCTATCGGGTTTATCCGTACGCCGGCATTCATCGCAGCGCTCGGAATTTCTATTGTTTATGTAATAATATAATAATAATTAATATTATGTATAACCCGTTGTATATAAATATTACGATTATAATGCAAATCGAATATGAATAAATTTCTAGGAATAATTGGATTAAGTATGTAATAAAGTTATTGTGCTACTAGCAAAATTATTTCATTACATCGGTACATGACGTGTTGACGAATAAAAACGCAAACTAGCAAAGATATTTCTTTAAATAGATAGATTCTTTTGGACATGCCAAAGTACCATACATTTTTATGTCTTTTGCCTGCAGATGTGGTTAGAATAGAGACGTTATTTGAGTAAAGTAGGTATTTAAGTTTAAGGATTATTTATGGATTTAGTAACCACAGTAATCGCACTATAATACCACAATACTTATCTAACACTTACACAATAATTGATATTATTTTATTACATTAATAATTGTATACATACATTACAACACACAATATCTCGTACAATCTTGAAGTCAACATACTAACTATCAAAATAGACTAATAATCCCTAATAATATCGAATTAGATGACAGATAGCTGTGAAATTTTGCCAGCTAATTGAGCTTAGTTGTTCCATTATATTTAAGTATTTTCAGTGAAAACGGACATATAAGTAAAAATACCAAACTAAGCTAAGCTATTAAAGGCTTTCAATTCTTTATTATTAGCAGAAATTACCTCTTCAGGAGTAAATACTGGCAGACGAGATCTTGGGTATCCTTGGATTCGACTCATGTTATCAATTCTTTCTCGCACAAACGCAGGGTAGTCACCCTCTTTGGAATATACTGGATGAGCGTACAGTCCCAACTGCAGAGTAAAAGGCAATAAATACAACAACAATTAATTATTTTTCCCAAACAAATTATTTTTCTCTGCCATTGTACAGGCTTTGTTTAACATCCTGTTTTTTTGTCTATTTTAAATCTTAAAAAAAAACGGCAAAGTGCGGGTCGAGCTATGCGCAGAGTAGGATTCCGTAGTTGCCCGTCACAACCTGCGGATATTTTATACGTTGGTCGACTATTACTCGTAAACTTGTAAAACCTATTTAGCTGTGATACTTTTCCTATTAAATTCATTATTAGAAACTACTTCCTTGAATTTTTTCACATATCAAAAAACAGCCATTTAGCTGGCTGACACGTCTTAGCTCTAACAAAAATTAGCACTTCATATTTCGCAAACGGATCCCTGAATCGAAAAATGGATTTCCCACACCCGCAATATTTTTGAACGACCTATCCAACGACACTATTGCAGTGCCACCCTTGCCAACTATTGTAAACCATTTTTATGTTCCAAATAAAGATTTAAATTTTTTTTTTTGACTCCACACTATAGAATAGTTGAGTAAAAATAATTCATCCCCACTTTACGTGTAGAAAATTCATGGTACCTACCTCCATGAATTTTTTTTTCAAAATTTTATTTTACCACTTTGACAAATTACAGACTAATAGTGTATGAGCAAAACCGCGGACGGACAACACGAACGGATATGGCGGAACTATAAGAGTTCCGTGTTAACTACGGGACCCTAAAAATCAGCAGGTAAGTAATCTTTTAGGTTAATCAATTAAACGTGAGCATGTGAGTATTTCCCGTGTTTATCAGACGTTACTTATAAATATTGCAACACGGAAGTGACCTATACAGTCAAATACACATACTTCCTAGATCTTATAATGGACGCAGAGTTTTTGAAGCGGTGATAGCCTAGTGGTAAAGACTTCGGCTTTCTCAGCGGTCGGGGCTTACTCCGAAAAGTTAGAGCAACTTGCCTGTGGGGAGTAACTTTTTGGAGTTTTATGCGCTTTTTAGCAATCAAATTTCACTTGATATAACGGTGGAGGAAAACATCGTGAGGAAACCTGCATGCCTCCACAATTTTCTCAAAAGCGTGTTAAGTCTGCCAATTTGCACTTCACCAGCGTGGTGGACTATGACTTGACCCTTTTCACTCTGAGAGGAGATCCGTGCTCTATAGTCGGCTGGAGAAGGGTTGATGACGCTGAACTCATATACTCATAATATACTCGATATAAGTGTAAACATACATTCATCTGAAGGTATCTTTCAGCCGCTTCCACGTCTTCCTTTTTATTACTATCCTTTGGTTCTGCATAAAAGACATCGAGTGTTAATCCAATTTTACCTGTAAACAATAAAGATTGTATAATATTATAGAATTTTAAATAAAGAAATACGTAAGACCCTTTTTCATTCAGTAGGAAACCATGTGCCAAACCAACAGCGAAGTCGCGGGCATCAATAGTGCAATACATATTTTAAGACTCAGTTTTGTCCTGTAATATATTCAGCTTTATTCTGGTTATTCTCTGACGATAAATAGAAGCGAGGGATATTTAAGTATGTAGTATAAGTGGATTAATAAAATCCAGTATAATAAGTGTCAATTATCATCATAAATGAACAATCTTCGATTAGCCTTGATGTGTTTATAAGATAAAACTATTTACGAACGAGTAGCTGTGTAAAACATTATGACCTAGAGAAATTTGCGTTCCGCATAATTAGAGTAGAGTCATGACTCAATAGTCCTAAAAATTACATAATATTGGTCAAGACAGATAATTTATAGTACAGTCATGAAGTAAAACGCGCTGATGACGCGTTGGAGATAGTTCCGTTATGTGTTTTGTGTATTAATAACAAAATATAATAATAGAAATGCGAAAGTTTGGATGGATGTATGGATGTATGGATGGATGTTTGTTACTCAATCACGCCCGAACGGCTAAACGGATCTAGGTGAAATTTGGCATAGAGATAGATTATAGTCTGGAATAACACATAGGCTACTTTTCATCCCGGAAAACTAAGGAGTTCCCGCGGGAACCAAAAAACCTTAATCCACGCGGACGAAGTCGCGGGCATTAGCTAGTTAATAATAATGATGAGCAGCTGACGCCAAAACTGTTTTCATATTCAGCTGGAAATAAGAAAATAGTAAAATTTCAAACCTCTCTGCTTTGGTCGAAACTCCTTGTCATACAAATGGTAAGCTCGCGCATGCGCCAAAAGCATGTAATGCGAGCATAAATATACTCCAACTCCATGCGATTCAATAGCCGGAACAAAATGTTTTAGATCATAACCCTGAAAAAGGAACATTTCTGAATAATCAATCGATGTACCCTGGCGCAGTGGTGAGCGCTGTATTATATGTAGGTATGTAGGAGGTCTCGAGTTGAACCCCAGGCGGGGCCATTTTTTTAAATAATTTGTAATTTCTTATCTGTCTGGAGGCTTCGGCTGCCTCTACTTACCACACCACCCTACTGTCAAAGACGTGCCGCCAAGCGATTTAGCGCTTCCGTACGATACCGCCGACCAAGGATTAATCAAACCCCTACAATATTAATCCGCTTTTTTAGACTGCATAATCACTCACCAGTTAATACCATGTAAGGTCGTAATCAAAGACTAACTTGTAGCTGAAAATAAATACTCGTACAATATTGAAGATGTATACAGACATTAATCTTTGGACATATTTAGAACAAATAAAAACAAAAGTCACACACTTAAACCATAAACTGTAAATGCACCATCTAAGTAATCAATGGGTAGGTATAGTTCTCAAATGCTTGCGCTGTACCTATTTGCCTCTCTGAATTGCGCAGCCAGGCTTTGTCGATGGGCTAAACAAGCGCCAGCTCTCAGGTAACCTGACACGTGGATAATTTCTTGGGACACGATATCAATAAAACTTTCCCGGTCCAATGACCCAGAGTCTTAAACGTAAGACCTTGAATTAAAATCCGGTTCACTAGAATCAGAGATACCTACTGCAGCTTTATGGCTCCATAGCTAACATGACAAAATTACGCTGTTTGAGCTGAGGGAATTTATTTAATTTTGTTATAAATTTTTATTTAATTTGAATAATCAACGTCTAAGAATTATATTCCGTTCAATATATATAGTATCTATAAATTTAAGTACTCGCAAGTGTAAGACGTTAAGGGTGTAGGTAGATATTATAATATTCCCTTGCGAGGCAAACGACCGGCTTGATCGGATCTTCCCAAGAGGCCCATTAGCAATTAGGTAATACCCAGCGTGGTTAGAAATTATTTTAGCTATTCGAGATATTTGTATCACTTGAGACAGTCGAGAAGTTAGCACCGTAACTTTGTTGATGTACATTGTAAAAGGAATTGTACTTTTCTGGACTTTGCTGAGGGAGTGTGATAATTTCCCATGGTGATTTCTCAGGAATGACTACCGTCTAGATTAAAACTAGAAAAAACTAACTAAATAAAAAAACCATCCAAACTAAAGGCTGTCCATTCCATGAAAAAAACATTTATGGACTGTTTCAGTCCATAGCGAATTGGTGGATTTATATTGAGATGGAGAGTTGAGAGAGCGGGTTGTGCATGTAGTAGGTACTTAACGGAACGTTACCAAAAGAACGACCAACGACAAAGACCAAAAACTTTTTTATTTAAAAATACTACAGTGCGTAGCGCATACTTTATGATATATCATGCCAGTTTATTTGTTTCAAGAAACAGATTATTACAGAAAAATAGCTTTTGTTCCTTGATATTAATATGTACCGAAAAAAATTAATTAAATTGACTTACATTATAACAATGCACATGAAGCTCGTTCATCGTTGTCCATGTTTTAACAATATCTCCAAATAAGTTAAACACTACTCTTGCGTAATCCTCAAAATAATCCACCATCTTTGGGTTGGTCCACCCACCTAAATCCATAAGCGCTGTAGGCATGTCCCAGTGGAAAAGTGTGACTACAGGGGTAATCTTGGCTTTTATTAGTTCTAGCATGAGCTTGCGATAATATCGGACACCTGCTTTATTTATGTAGTGGTCAGTTCCGTTTGGAAGGATCCTGTAATGATTAAAAATTTATAGTATTATATTTTAACCACATGCAGTCCGTCAAACTTATCTGATCCGGTGTTAGCGTCGCCCGTTTATATGAAAAACTAGCTGATGCCCGCGACTTCGTCCGCGTGGATCGAGGTTTTTCGTTTCCCGCGGGAACTCCTTAATTTTCCGGGATAAAAAGTAGCCTATGTGTTATTCCAGACTATAATCCATCTCTGTGCCAAATTTCATCCATATCCGTTCAACCGTTGGGGCGTGATTGAGTAACAAACATCCATCCATACATCCATCCAAACTTTCGCATTTATAATATTTATTTGATAAAATAAAAACAAAAACTATACAGGCATAAAAATTTGTTCCAATTTTGGCTACCGGGTCAGATTTAAGTTTGTGGGATTGTGGGACTGTAGGTATTTTTTGCGCTGCGTCGCTCGATCGGGCTCATGAATAAGAACCCCGGAAGGGACCAAAACAAGTCGCGCATACTTAAAAAAACGTCTATTGAGCCATTTTATAATTATTATGTTTAGAACTAACACTATCACTAACAGTTTAAATGATAAAATATTATCATTTTGTTTGTAAAAAAATATATAAGTACATATATTCTTACGCCGTAAGATAAAAGCTATTCATTCTTATCGGTCAAAATATTATTTAATTAGTACCTTGGCCATGACAGTGACATTCTGTAATATTTGACGCCAAGAGATTTAATCATAATTATGTCTTGTTTATATTTGTGGTAAGAATCGGCAGCTAAGTCACCGTTGGAATGATCCAATGTGAAATTTGGATTCTTGTGTAAGTAGGTGTCCCACATACTTTCGCCTTTGCCTAAAACAAAATAATAAGTATTTTTAATTATGACATCTTACTGTATTAAATACCCGAAAAGTACCTAATAAAGGACCATTTTTATAACTTTATCGTTTTACAAAATTCAAGTCAATCTCTACTAGTAGAAGATCCGAATCTAAATCGAGACGTACCGGTTTGATAAGAGAATCAAATTTATTTTATAATAAATTTCATATATTAGAAAATAAATTAAAAATGGGTAGACAACAGAAATCCTGGACAGAATATATTTAATTACTTTTCGAAAAATGATTTTTCATAAAATGTTGCAAAATGAAGATAATAATAAAATTTTATACTGGACTTAAAGTATAGAGCATATAGAATGTGCAATCGTAGGGTAGACTATTATTTCCATTATTTATCCAGGTAAATAATAGGGTAGACTATTATTTCCATTATTTATCCAGGTAAATAATAGTCTACCCTACGATTGCACATTCTATATGCTCTATACTTTAAGTCCAGTATAAAATTTTATTATTATCTTCATTTTGCAACATTTTATGAAAAATCATTTTTCAAAAAATAATTAAAAATATTCTGTCCAGGATTTCTGTTGTCTACCCATTTTTAATTTATTTTTTAATATATGAAATTTATTATAAAATAAATTTGATTCTCTTATCAAACCGGTACGTTTCGATTTAGATTCGGATCTTAGACCATACCTATTGAATAAGTCATCAAAGAAAATGGTTGATTCTTGGCAAGCGCGCTCCAATCTAGACCTCATCATAATTGCTTTGCACTAAGCATGATTGTCGTTAAGCACAAGCCTATTTTACAATTAAAAAAATATCTACTAATGTATCCAATTATGACACTCTAAACATTAAAAATCGCCAAATTATGGTACTTTATAATACCCTTAGAAACACATAAATTCTGAACAGCGGATAAAACTAAAACTTTGTGTAAATAGTTAGGTGCAAACGACCGAAAGCTTAACCAACGACGCTAAGAATCTTAATACGCAAAGTTTAAGCCGTATTATAGTTCTAATCTTTGGACATTCATTTAAAACTTAGCATAACTATTTATTAACTTATTTTATTAGGTGCAACTTCTACAAATATTTAAAAGATACCGATTCGATGGTTGTTAAAATATTGAAATGATTCAGATGTACGTCACGTATGCAGTAGGTATTAAGATCTCATAATATGATAAAACGTAACATTATCTTTATTATCAAAGGCAAAGCTTTTATCTGCCTTAAAAGAAAACGCTTATAGAAATATTTATTACAAAAAAGGGAATAAACACATTCTACGTCTACGTCAGCTTAAAAAAGAAATAGATGTTATCGTTTAGGCTTACTTTGTTTTTGCAATACATAAATCTGTTCCAAGAATAAGGGTTTTTTTTCGCTATAAGGCCGAAATAAACGGCACATACTTTTATGAGTATTTAATATTATATTGTTTATAATAAAAATACATTCCTAAAAAACACGTATTAGGTTCACATCCCGTATATTTTGTCATTATAGTTAAAATGATCAATAGTGCCTTTTGTTTCTCATTGCTTGAGGTCGTCATCTTTCTCATGTATCAAATAGTGGTAAGGGGTTGTTTGTCAAAATATTACGTTTCCATATAACACTGGGGAAAGAAAAGGGCAAAAGTTCCTTCAAAGTTAGCCACCCATTCGATTTCGTGCTGGGGTTTCGACTGCAAGCAAGAGTTAGGGTTTCCAATTTTGCGCGCATCTATGAACTTCTTGAACATTTAAACCAGCCGTTCGACAATTGCTTGCAATTTGGTTGTTTTAAACCTCGCGTTTTCAGTCAAACTGATGCGCACTGCGTATTGCGGACACCGCACTGCGGATTCTAAGTTACACTTAATGCCTTGCTACGAAGAGTAGCTAAAGCTCTGGTGACAGGAATTCCACGTCAAACTCCTCTGACTTTGTGTGACACAAAATATTGTCCAGGACCCCAAGCGAAATATTATGTCGTGTGTCACACAAAATCACGAGCAGAACATGGCTTTATAGAATGATTCAACCAACATGTTACAAGTTAACTGGGGAAGTTTTCCCCGATTGTTTTAACTCAAAATGTATTTATGTATCTTGACCACTTCTATTAACAGATACCTATAACTCAATCATCCATTAAATGTTGTTAGATACAGGTACATTTATAATTATCCTTAGCAAAACGACCATTATAGAATTGTGTGTAGGTATTAGCCATTTGCTAAGGCATTTACCTGTCAGCTTTGTGCACGTGTAAATCATGTCTTTTATAATCCAGCATCGTTAAATTTCAATTAAATATTCTATAGGTACCATTATTCATTTAGAAGGACCGGGAAATATATCCACGGCTCGTAGGAGTCTTTAATTTAATGTGTATTTATTTCTGTTATTTATATATTTAATTATTATTGTTACAGTATACGTTATCTAAATATTATTATATTAAATTTAGGTAAGCCCGGGTAGAGCCTGATCAAGGCAGTTTAACATGAATTTATCAATAATAATTTATTTGTAGACTCATTAACATTAAATTTTATTATTCTTACGAAAATAAAGTAAAATTTTAATATAATCCTTAACAAAATATTTATAATTAAATAAATTGCCCTTGCAAAATCCATACTAATATTATAAATGCGAAAGTGTGTCTGTCTGTCTGTCTGCCTGTCTGCTACGCTTTCACGGCCCAACTTCTCAACTGATTTTGATGAAGTTTGGTACATGGATAGGTTACATCCCGGGGAAGGACATAGGCTACTTTTTATCCCGGAGAATTGAAGAGTCCCCGCGGGAATCAAAAACCATCAATCCACGCGGACGAAGTCGAGGACATAATCTAGTAATAAATAAATACGCCGACTTCCTTCATGAATACGAGAATTTAGGTCATATAACTCGCGTTTCGATCTACTCAACCCCGTATTATTTTATGCCGCATCACGGTGTACTCCGCGAAAGCAGTTCGACAACGAAGCTTATTGTCGTTTACGATGCTGAGGCTGTTACAAGCTCGGTGACAGCTATAATGATCTACAGCTGGTAGGTCCGCCGATTCAAGGCGACCTCATATCAATTATTTTACGCTTTAGGCAGCATCGGTATGTCACTTGCACAGACATCGAGAAGATGTACCGACAAGTCCTCGTTAATGAACAGCAGCGTGAACTTCAGCTGATTCTCTGGCGAGACGAACCCACGCAACCACTCAGTGTCTATCTCCTCAACACGGTCATCTACGGAACCGCGTCCGCGCCGTTTCTAAGTTGTCGTTGCTTGCAACTTGCAATAGAATCTTTACGTCGACGACATGATCCCAAGCAGCTGGTCAGAGCACCAGAGAGAAAAATCTCCCCACGATTCATGCCGACTCAAGTATAACTGCTTTCTGCATCCGGCCTTTAGTCGAACGACAAAGCGAAGCTTCGTTAAATGTTGGTCGAAATTATTCGCAATAAGACTGACTGATACAATCAGTACAACAATTGCTAAGTCAACACTGCACATGTTGGTACTCTCGTAAGCAAGGTTCAAATTAATATTTCCACACGTTTTCCTTTTCTGCTTTCACTAGATTATCGTCATGTGGAATAGTACCTAATACAATAATTACCTGTTACTATGCCTACTACTAATATGTTGCGCTGAACCATCAACTACTACAATGTTTAGTGATGACCAACCGATCCAAGCAGAGCAGGGCGGTACTATTTTTCAGAATTGACTCTGGGTTAAAACCAAAAGTACCTCATTCTATAAAAGGCAATAAAGAGCCAGTTGTTGATAAAATATGATCCTGGCTATGGATGATTACGTCTTTGAAAGTACTCGCCGTTAGCAATATGCGAGTTAATGGACTATGGAGACAATATGCCTGAGAGACTCACCAGGAAAAAAGGTTCGTAAAATGCAGGTATGTCGACAGTTTCATCTTTCATTAACGTGTTTCCGTTAGTAATTATTTTTGATAAATTAATCGCAAAAATAAAACCTGCGGTTTCCTCAAAGAGGTCACCGAATCGAAACAAGAATACTAAGGCTGTTGGATCTACATCCGGCCTAGCATGAATTATTATTATCTACCTAGTTCGTACAGAAATACAGCCTCCGGGGCACCGGACCGTACCGGCCGGTAACGTAAGTCCACAATAATACCTGTCTTAAATATAGCGATCATATTATTAAATCTCATGATACCACCTACCTACTACCTAGTAACTGCCGGGTCATGTTTTGCGCTGTGATACCATTTGATAAATAATTCATGGAATTATTTTAATTAGATCCTGTTGTAATTATACAAAAAAGGACATTCAGTTGAACAATGCATCGAAAACATTATGTCGTTATATTTTCGAACTTAAGACCGATTTCTGCCAATTGCCTACCGACGTATTGATCGGCAAATCAAAATTGGCATAGGCTTATAAGTTCTGCGCTCCGCGTCAAGTAAATTATGCAATTCGTTTTTGGGAATAAATTCATTTGAAAAAAACTTAACACATGAGCAACCGCCAAGTTTCTTGCTTGTTTTATCTCGGTAACAAATTATTCAAACAAATTAGTATAATACAAACTCAGTAGCACGAGCAGATTAAGAATAGAGAGAATATTGGACACTTGTGATAGCAGATTTAGGCCGTCTTACACAACAATGTGATTTATGTGTAAAAAAATTTGATGGTGTCAAAAGGGGGTTGACATGAAAAAAAAGTAACTTACCATCTTCATTCCAAGCCCCCTCGATTTGAAATGCAGCCGTTGCGACTCCGAAGATAAAATTATCCGGAAACGAATAGTTGCTCAGCCCATTTTTGCTTACTAACGTGCTCACTCCCGTTGCGGTGAACAACAGGCTGCAATAAAATAAATCAAGTCTATTATATTGAAAAACTATACGAAAACACAACACCACTGTTAAAACTATCTGACATTGACGATTTGGGTGGTATTCTCAGAAATAAATTCATAATGGCAATATTATGACATGAAATAGCTTATAATTTACGTAGCTCCTAAAATACTGTATAGATATATCACCATACTGTTGCTAAAATAAATAATGATAACAGAGGTCACAGAAATTTTTAACAAAACATTATCAGAGGTATTACTATCAGCTTTTGGGGTTTTATTGCAAAATGGTAAAAAACTTCACACTGTGACTAATTCCTTCCATTCATCGTGCACCGATTATACCAGCACAGCTGCTTTTTTCTTTTTCTAGACTTGAAATTTTAAATAGTTTTACATAATGCATGACATTATTAATTAAAATTCAAAACATATGATAATGTTTTATTACATTAATTGCAAAAGGGCCGAAATGCGGGAGTCGAAATTTTACATAATATAAAAGGGCATAATATATTGCTCGTCTTTATATATATTACTCGAACGTACTATTGCCTATTCTGTGATATTACTTAATTTACTTTAAAGTCTCTTATTTTCTGAGTAAGATGAGCAAGTATGAAAAGTGAAAAATCTGAAATAAGTAATTGAATTGAGATTTATAGTGATGTAAATATCACAGAAAAATAAAGCCTCTGTCTACTATAGCTTTTAAACAATCGGCAGGGATCTATTATTAAAATGAAAGATTATTAAATATTCAAACAAATAACTTTTTCAGTATTTAAATGTTTACGGAACCCTAAATGGGTGAGTCTGACCTGCACTTGGTAGATTTTTACTATGTCCTACCTTATTCTCGCGACTTTGTTCGCGCAGATGTACGTTTTTTAAAGAACGCGTTGGAATTTCCTCAAAATAATGTTTTCTTGTTACATTCATTAGGATATTTCGGGACACCTTTAGCATAATTTTTTTATGATAAGTACTTAAACCGCTTTGCTTTGTTTATTGATGATAGGTACAAAAATATAGAGCATGAAACTGTTTAAACATGAAACAGTTTATCTTCAGCAACGTGGTAATAAATGCAGGCAATTAACCGCATGCGCATCATTGTAACTGCAATTCCAATAATGCGCATGCACGTTGTAACGTAAAAATAATAAAGATAATCCTTCACTCTTACTGTCTCAAACAAATATTGAAACATATTTTATGTAGCACTGAACACAATATAATCACATAGCCTTGTTATTTTATTGTTTGAATGGTAGGGCAAGTAAACAATTCGATACAATTTTGCGCAAAAATAAACAATAATAACCTGAAGCACGCTAGAATAGCGATATGGGCGACTCTACTCAGGCTCTGCATTTTGCTAACTAAAATGTGATCTGATGTTGTTAATAAAACAACTTAATAATTGCAACCTTTACCGCGGAACAACCTTCTCATTAGGGTTTTTCATTGTGATATATCGGATATAATATTCTGTACTTCCTAATCAGGACTTGATTTATAAGTGATATATTATTACGTTTCCTTCCTATAGGAAATGCAATTACCAGGACATTTTATTGAACCATTAAATGTTTGATTCATTGAAACCCCTAATACGTATACCAATCAATCCTTTAACTACAATCAAAGGGTATTTTTTTCTAATTTAAATAAGTTAATTTTAAAATTAATATAGGTTATTTTAAAACTGAACTAACATTAACATCTTTAAAATAAATCAGAAATATCAGAATTCACACTCAGTTGAATATATTAAACTAGTTGATGCCCGCGACTTTATTCGCGTGTTATAAGTTGTTTTTATCCCGCGAGAACTCCTTAATTCTTCCGGATAAGAAGCCTATGTCCTTCCCCGGGATACACCCTATCCCTGTACCAAATTTGATCAAAATTGGTTGAACAGATGGGCCGTGAAAGCGTAGCAGACAAACAGACCCTTCCGGCTTCCGTTTTTCCCTCCTCTCTTAATATTGGTACCTTCAAATCAAGAGTGAATAGGCATCTTCTAGGCAAGCGCGCTCCACCTTAGGCTGCATCACCACTTGCAAGCAAGTCTGATTGCCTATATATTTAAAAAAAAAACCGGCCAAGTGCGAGTCGGACTCGCGCACCGAGGGTTCCGTACAGGTTTGCACGGAACCCTCGGTGCGCGAGTTATAAATTATTAAGTTAAGTTTTAAATTATTAAAAAAAAACTACTTACTAGATCTCGTTCAAACCAATTTTCGGTGGAAGTTTGCATGGTAATTAATGTACATCATATATTTTTTTTAGTTTTATCATTCTCTTATTTTAGAAGTTACATTTTACCAATTTAGAAGTGTCTCTCGCGCAAACTATTCAGTTTAGAAAAAAATGATATTAGAAACCTCAATATCATTTTTTAAGAGCTATCCATAGATACCCCACACGTATGGGTTTGATAAAAAAAATTTTTTGAGTTTCAGTTCTAAGTATGGGGACCCCCAAAATTTATTATATTTTTTTCTATTTTTGTGTGAAAATCTTAATGCGGTTCACAGAATACATCTACTTACCAAGTTTCAACAGTATAGTTCTTATAGTTTCGGAAAAAAGTGGCTGTGACATACGGACGGACACACAGACAGACAGACATGACGAATCTATAAGGGTTCCGTTTTTGCCAAATTTGGCTACGGAACCCTAAAAAAGACAGATACACTTTCGCATTTATAATTTGCTAACATATTAATTTCTACCGTTGCCAATTAAATAATAATCATGCAGGGTTCATTTCAAAATAAGAACATTTTAAACTGTAGTTGTAAAAATTTATTATTTGAAATAGTATTATTTTTGAAACTTATCGTTGTACACTAATGGGCGCTTCTTCATTGGACGGCCCGGCCCCGGCCCGGCACCGACGCCGACATTAGTGGACGCATAATTGTATGAAGTTGTATGGCACGCTGTCTCACTGGCCCGGCCCGGCACCGACATGTCGGCGCCGGCGCCGGCATGTCGTCGGCAGCAAGTCTCCCACTGGTGTCGGGCCGGCATCGTTACGCATGTGTTGTGTACGCATACAAACGTCCATGTGGGCGTGCGAGTGACGTGATCAATGACCCAGCCCTTGACTGCGATCTCACCTGATGGTAAGTGATGATGCAGTCTAAAATGGTAGCGGGCTAACCTGTAGAGGCATGGCAGTTATATTAAACCCATACCCCTATTCGGTTTCTATACAGCATCGTACCGGAACGCTAAATCGCTTGGCGGCACGTCTTTGCCGGTAGGGTGGTAACTAGCCACGGCCAAAGCCTCCCACCAGGCCAAACCAGGGAAAATTCAGAAATTATAAATTCCGAAATTGACCCTGCCGGGGATCGCACCCGGGACCTCCGCAAGTTGAGCCACGGAGTTCGTCAATTTGTTATACGCTGCCATCGCTCTTACTCACGCGGTTCGCAGCTTGTCGGTGTCGGTGTCGGTCAATGAAGAATGTAGGTGCCGGTGTCGTGTCGTTGAATACTGTCGGTGTCGGTGCCGGTGCCGGGCCGGGCCGTCCAATGAAGAAACGCCCAATAACTCTCTCAGTGTTTTAGGAGGCAGTAGGGGCAGTAGTCGAGTGATAATCCAACCAATTCAAATATTGTTATTTTTGTATTCAAATCAGAATCTTTAAAAGTCGTAGAACAAGTTGTTTTATACATAACATAGAACATACTTTCGCACATAATATTATAATATATGCGAAAGTATGTTGGTTTGTCATTCATTCACGCTGCAATGCAGCAACGGATTGTAAATATAAACAAATTTTGGAAATACTTAATGACCTGGTGACATAAGCACAGACCTTGGCATAGACATAGAAAAATAAATCATATGCAGGGGCCATCGTTTTTATGATTGCGTACCTAAAAGGTAGGTTTGCAACCCTTAACCCTTGGTGCGACTAGTCTGTCCGGTCAAATTGAGCATATTCTAGTAACTACTATAGCTACAGACTTGAAATTTGGAATAGTTTTATTTAATGCTTACCCAAACTCGTCATTAAGTGCGGATTAAGCGCGCGTGGCGGCTCGGCGCGTGGATTAAGTTTTTTCAATTCCCGCGGAAATTTTCCCTGTACCAAATTTCATCGAAATCGGTTGAACAGGTGGGCCGTGAAAGCGTAGCAGACAGACAGACAGACACACTTTCGCATTTATAATATTAGTATGGATTACTAAAACACAAGGGGCTGAAATGGGGGGTTGAAATTTTAAAGTGGGTTACTAGATCGAGTGAGGGATTTGTAATAGGGCTTCATTTGCATATTCTTAAATATTTTGTTATTTCTTTTTAAGTTTCTTACTTTTTGACATAAGGTGAAAAATGGTACAATATAAGGTATCCATGCGAAGCCGGGCGTGTCAACTAGTATATATAAAACATATATTTGTATAATAATGTTTAGTTTATTCGGTTGGTAGGTACTAAGTTGTTCATTCTAATTATACCTTAAAACCTATTGTTTTAATCTTAGTGCAAGGTAATCTGACTCTAATCATATTGTATAAATAAATGCTTAATCATGATTGCCTGGATCATACAGTACACTAATAATAATTGCATGTATGTGTACTTTGAGCAAAAACGAGCCAACCTTCTCGTGATATGAGGTGATCAAGTTATTCTTAGGTGACGTTTAAAAATATAGCGGTCGTATATATTGTATTTTTGTATCCTTATGCGTCTATAATAACGTAACCTATAATATTACAAAATACTTGAATGTAACGCTGCATATCGATACTAAGCTGGAGCATCTCTGTTTCAAAAATTAATTAAAATTTTAAAAACATACAAATTCTAACTTTTATTTCGTGGTGCCGGTTCCAAAATGAAATTCTTATTTAAGATAGCGGCTGAATATTTTGATAAAATCTCAGTTTTTTACACTACAGCGTCTATAATAACGTAACCTATAATATTACAAAATCCTTGAATGTAACGCTGCATATCGATACTAAGCTGGAGCATCTCTGTTTCAAAAATTAATTAAAACGTCTATAATAACGTAACCTATAATATTACAAAATCCTTGAATGTAACGCTGCATATCGATACTAAGCTGGAGCATCTTTGTTTCAAAAATTAATTAAAATTTTAAAAACATACAAATTCTAACTTTTATTTCGTGGTGCCGGTTCCAAAATAAAATTCTTATTTAGGATAGCGGCTGAATAAATTGATAAAATCTCAGTTTTTTACACTACATCTTGGATAGATGCTGCCATTTTTAAATAAGGTAATTGAAAACAAAATATTTAGCAACCTAAAATTGCGCAGTATTATAGTGAAGTTAAAAAACAACGATTTGTTTCTTCCCTATTTCGAACCGGTGTATTTCCACCCTTCTTGACGAGAAAAAGTTAGTGTAGCCTCAGGGCTAGCACCAAAAATCGTTTAAGATTACAACTGTACCAATAGTACGAGAAAAATAGAGGCATGCACAGGACTTAAAAGATTGTAGAGAACATTCATGAGGACAACGGATTTTAAACTTTAAATACAAAATATAATTACATAAAAAATCATGATGCTTCACCAAAACTGGGTAGGTATCCATAGCCTACCTGGATATGGAATTAGTATAGAGCGTGTAACGAATGATAAGATAATAATAATTATAGCGAAAGTGAATAAAGCGAATCTTTTTATTATAACATTATCTATTCACGGTCCATTCAATAAACAGATTTTGACAAAATTTGGTACACTGATAATTTTCTTTCTCGAAAGAGAAATAAGCTACTTTTTATCCCAGTAAACAGGAGAGTTTCCACGAGATTTTTAAAGAAACCATGAGGACTACCACCGGTTCGGAAAGCTGTACTGAGAAGAGCCGGCAAGAAACTCAGCAGTTGCTCTTTTCTTAAGCTGAGAAGATGTCAAGAAGTTCCCCGAACGCTGCACATAATATGTGGTACTGGCGAACAATAGAAGGCAATTATCTCAGTAAGTAACAATACTTTGTATCACAGGCAAAACTTCAAAATAATTAACAAAAAGAAATCAGCTATTAATAATAATGATACTGATTGCGAAGTAAGTTTTTGATTAACTATTCAATTCATAACTAGTCCTGATTAGCTGTTAGGTAAATAAGTAAATTTCTGTACATGGAATGTTGACCATTTAGAGATCTCAAAAGGAGCAAAAAGAGCTACACAACAAGTCTTCCTTTGTTGGCCAGTTCCTCATTTTTATAAGTACCAATCAGATAGGTATTAACTAAATACTATCTAAACATACTTATTGTATAAATATATATCCAGACTAATATTATAAACGTGAAATTCAGGCTCTCTGTCTGTCTGTCTATCTGTCGGGGAAGGACATGTGGCTACTATTTATCCAGGAAAATTAAAGAGTTCCTGCGGTAATCAAAAAACCTTAATCCACGCGGACGAAGTCGCGGGCATCATCTATTTGCAATGTAAAAGAATTGTATGAAAACGGTTGGAAACGTGTTAACAAAGTTAAAATAGAAGCGGAAACGCTCGACGCTGCGCTGCAGATTTGTATCGGCTTACTACATAACTCTTTTTACGGAAATAAACTTGTCAGGAAAAGTTCGGTCCTAGAGTTCACTGAATATTTATAGGCAGCCTACATTTTATAGAGCTTAATATAGTATAAAAATTCGCTTATTCGACAGTACCTACCTACCTACGCTTTTATAAAACGGGGAACGGAAATTTAAGTGCTGAAGCTTGGTGACTTGGTCGTAATTATTGCTGCTAATGACAAATTTCCCCACCTTTTCGACGTTCAGCCCTATATTCAATGTACTCTGTGGTTCAGCGCTATTGTGGGTTTATCTAGGCGTAATGGTGATCGATTTCTATAAGACGCTTTGGCTTAGTGAAAGTTTTTCTTAAGCGATGTAATGCAATTTTTAATTTAATTTTAATTTCGTTGATCGAAAATTGTACTGGACGAACAAACAGAAACATAAAATCAATTTGCAATAAGTAAGTAATTTATTGCAAATTGAAAGTAATAAAAAATACTAATGCGTAGGTAACAACACACAAAATTAAAATTTGGCTGCTTATCCGTCTGTTGATAGCATTAATATATTAATTTAATATTTTTAGTCAGAAAGCTCAATTTTTAGTTTTAAAGATGAGAATCTGAGTATTTTTAAATCAGCAAACAAGCAGGTATCAATATAATCTTATATATATATATAAATCTCGTGTCACAATGTTTGTCCTCAATGGGCTTCTAAACCACTTAACCGATTATAATAAAATTCGCACACCATGTGCAGTTCGATCTAACTTGAGAGATAGGATAGTTTATATTATATAGATTAGGATTATTAGTGCTACCCGTGCGAAGCCGGGGCGGATCGCTAGTAGGCTATAAATAATGTAAAGGCACAGGGCAGGATGCTAGTGACGTTCCCTACGTGAATAGAAAATAAATCAAAGAGGGTGCATAGAGGGAGTTGAGCTAATGATTTATATCAACTCTTCTCGCAGTCGATTTTCACGTACTCAGATTCATGCAATTTGAATAAAGACTTCAAGGCCCATCGGTTTTTTTAACAAAATACCTTATTTACTTGAGATTTGAGATCTGGTTTTATACAATATCTATGTATCATGAAACATGTTAACTTAAAAAATAACTACCTACAGTTAATAACTGTTTAATAAAATAGAACAAAACTTTTTTTATTGAATCTTATTTCAAATAAAAATTCGCAACTCGGTAATTAACTGGTTAATATGAATTTACCATTAAAATTTGCGATTTTTTGTTGATTTAGATGCGAATGTCTTTTCCAAGAAGATCCCAAAGGAAATTCAGAGCTAGCTCGTATAAAAAATAAATTTAGCCATGTTGAGGCAAGCAGTGTGGCCTGATAAAAAGAAAGATTATTATTATTCTTACTATAATCCTATACTATTACCTATTCTGTGCTATAACCTTGTACCCACTCATTACCTAAATACCTAGTCAAGCTTTATTGACCTATTATTACCCATTCTCTTTTTCATTCACTTTTTCGTTTTTGTAAATAATTGTAAAATTCCGATTATAAATTTCGCAAATTCACTGATCCAAAAAAGCTTTAAATACTCCAAAAACTTTTCTAAAAATTATTATCAGTTTGATAAATATGTGGACTTGACAATGTGTGTTGGAATATTAAAAGTTCATTATTTCTCTATAATGAAATTCACTCTTTCTTTATGAAATTAAACTTTTAAATTAAACGTCTCCTTTAAAATTTAAATGAATGTCGTTAAACGAATAATTATCCCCTACAGGCTACTACAGTTCACGTATCGAGTTGGACCCTGTCCAAAGACATTTACTGCAAACTTTTGATGACTTTGGATACCAGTGGAGTTTTATAATATTTTAATAGCCATGAAATTTTTAAACAGTTGATTTTTAAACTTTTTGTTAATTAAAAATACTTTACATTCTGTTTGTTTCAAGCACTTTGCATTTTTGGCACGTAGGGACCTATCTAAAGCAATTTTGCTGTACGACTCTACATTCATAAATAGCACTGTTTTACTTTAATCATGACGTTTTTTTCCCCTTTATTATCATCGTGGTTTAATTTGATTTTGTTGATATAATGAAATAAATTATATTTTCATTAACCAACTAGCTGATGCCCGCGACTTCTTTCGCGTAGTTTAAGTTAAGTTTCCTTGATTCCCGTGTGAACTCCTTAATTGTCCGGAATAAAAAGTAGCCTATGTCACTCTCCAGGTCCTCAACTACACCCATGTAAAAAATCACGTCGATTCGTTGCTCCGGTGCGCTGTGATTGAAGGTCAAACCAAGAAACAAAAACACTTTCGCATTTATAATATTAGTACCTATGATTTGATGCCTTTCTAAACACATTTTACTTTGTTTCAAAAATTCACATTATATAATATTATGTACACACAAATTAAATGGAAAAAGCTTGGAACTGAGTTGCAGATACGTATCTGATAACCACCTACATCACTCTTTTTGCGGAAATAAACTTGTCAGGAAACAAAGCCCCGATTTAGCGATTTTCATGATATTTATGGTAACCTAGAACTGCTCAGATATTTGCATTCATGCTACTTTGATGAATATCATAATATGGGTAGTAGGTATTTTTATGATCTAATCTCACAATTAGTGTATTCTGTCTTATTATTTATTATGTTTATAGAGAGCTTCTTCGAGGGACTTAGCATTGGTATAGGTTATCTCAAGGTCGTAGACCTCCATCATAGTGTACATCCCTACAATTTATCGGCACCCATACAAATTGCAAACCACAGGCTCGCCTACACCCACCTACACCAAAGAAGTCTAAAAAAATATTACTACGCACCCACACTTCTAAGCTGCATTCTAAGCCAGGTCTTTCAGCTAATAAATAATTATATTATAGAATTTTTAAATGGCATGGCATAAAAGTAGGTATTTACATTAAATTGCTAGCTTACATTTAGAAGGAGTCTGATGAATACAAAAGCAGTTACGTAGTATAAATCACTCTAGTCTGTTGGTATATAATCCATATAAATATTATAAATGCGAAAGTTTGGATGGATGGATGTATGTATGTATGGATGTATGTTTGTTACTCAATCACGCTCCAACGGATGAACGGATCTGGATGAAATTTGGCACAGAGATAGATTATAGTCTGGAATAGCACATAGGCTACTTTTTATCCCGGAAAATTAAGAAGTTCCCGCGGGAATCAAAAAAACCTCAACCACGCGGACGAAGTCGCGGGCATCAGCTAGTTATTTTATAAAATATAATATAATTTTCTATTCAAATTCGACCGATGATATTATATTTTACTCTTGTATTTTAATTAAAAAAATATGAAAGGACACAGTACCAAAAATACGCTGTAAAAGTAATGTCTTTTAAAACTTATAGCTTTATAATATGATCGTCCGTCCACGTAATAGAGGATGGTCAAACGCTGTGCTTTTCAGTGCGAGGCTGCCATTCAAGCACCTTGAGACTAGTGTTGCCAGCCGTCCCGTATTTCAAGGGACGTCACGTATTTCATGCAAAAATTTCAATATCCCGGCGGGACAGCTCATGTCCCGTATTTTGGTAATTAAGTATACAGTAGGTAGTGCCGTAGTGCGTAGTGCGCACAGACCAGTTAACCAGAGAAGTGCGTACCTAGTTTACCTAACACTAGGAACGGACTACCGTAACTCTCGTAACAAATGCACACCAAATTTAATTAGAGCCGAACTGCTTACCATGTTTAATTACGATTTTAATTGTGTCTCTTTTTATAAACATATTAAATTACAAAAAGATTTGTTGCGTGCAGTAAAGTCTGTAACAAAATATAGTTTTAAGTCTAAATAAAATACCTAACTGAAAATGCGATGTTTTTTTTTCTGTCCCGGGTAAAAATTATAAATCCCGTATTTTTTAAGATTCTTAACCGTTTGTCCCTTGAGGCTGAAAAAAAAAATTGGTAACCCTATACTTGAGACCCAACGCCTATCGGTTCTTAGACCATGTTCCTCGCCCATTGCCACTTCAACTTAGACACTCGACTTCGACTAAGTTTCATAATGTTCTGTTTTAGTACCTACCGTTTATTCTCCATATTAAACAAATATTTTCTACTAGATGATGCCCGCGACTTCGTACACGTGGATTAAGTATTTTTAATTCCTGCGGGAACTCCTTAATTTTCCGGGATAAAAAGTTGCCTCTGTCCTTCCCCGGGATACAAACTATTCCTGTACCAAATTTCTTCAAAATCGATTGAACGGATGGGACGTAAAAGCGTAGCAGACAGGCAGATAGACAGACACACCTTCGCATTTATAATATTAAAGTATGGAAGCATGGATGTTGTATATTTAAATAGAGAATCATAACATTCATGAGTAGAAGTTTCAGGGATAAAAAGTAGCCCGTAACTTCCCCGGAATGCGATCTAGGTATACTTAATTCTATACCAACTTTCATTAAAATCTATACATATAACATAATATTACATACAAGCACAATTTCTCGTTTATGTATATAATATGTATAAACTGCCTCGTTCACTAGTGGTTGCACGTTCAACTGCGGCCGACGAGGTCCCGGGTTTGAGTCCCGGGTCGGGCCATTTAAATTAAGTATTGGGTTTTTCTTACTAGAAATTCTCAGTACTGGCCTGGAGTTAGGAAGTTGGCGGTGTTTCACCCCCGTGCCTCGGAGAGCACGTTAAGCCGTCGGTCCCGGTTATTATCACTAACATGATAATAGTCGTTAAAGCCCGACAACCCGCATTTGAGCAGCGTGGTGGGTCTAAGCTCTAATTCCCTCTCTCCTATATGAGAGTGGAGGTCTGTGCCCAGTAGTGGGACGTTAATGGGCTGTAGTGGTGGTGGTATAAAAGCGAAATACCACTCATTCAATCACTGACTGACTGATTAATCACGAATCATATCTCAGGAACTATGAAGCATACAGACTTGAAATTTGGAAGGTAGGTTCTTCTACTAAAATCCACCCCCCAAAGGGGGTAAATGATAGTTGAAAGTCTGTATGAAAGTTCTATGTTTTTATAGTTAGAGATATGAAAATCCGCATTTAGGGAAATAGTTTAAAATAATAAAAAATGCATAAGCTTTATACAATACATAGGCTTTTTAAAGCGGGAAAATTTCGTAGGAAATCAGTAATTGTACACGGACGAAGTCGCGGGCGACCTCTAGTTATAATATAAAATTAAGTTTGTATTATGTAGGTATAAAAGAGAATAGAAGAGTCACAAAATAAAAGTGGAAAAATATAAGTAGCTACTTAGTGGTTACATCCATCCTTTATCCTTAAGTTGCCTGCGGGCTATGATGGATCACTATACACTTTCCCTTTATAGAATTTTGGAGAAGTTATTTTTATCCAATAAAAGTAAGCCCTTGATCTCACCTGGTGGACTTTTAAGTGATGATTCAGTCAAAGGTAGCAGCCGCCGGGCTAGCCTGTTTGGGGTAAGGCAGTTAATATTATATTAAATCCATACTCCTAATCGGTTTCTACGCGGCATCTTACCTGAAAACCTATCAGATCTGTGAAAAAATCTTAAATTATGAAAAAATAAATAACCCTCCCGGGATAGAAGCCGAGACCTTTCGCTTATAAGGCAACAACGCTCACCACTGCGCCAAGGAGGACGTCGAAAATAATATGTAATATATTATCAACATATTATGGACTAGCTGATGCCCGCGACTTCGTCCGCGTGGATATACCAAGTTTCATCGAAATAACTTGAGAAATGACGGACTTTTATACAAACTTTCAACCTCTATTTCACCCCTTTGGGGGTGGAATTTTGAAAAACTGTGAAACACGTACGTTTTCATTTTTAACCCGCAGCTCATATACCAAGTTTCATGGATATAACTTGAGAAATGAAGGACTTTCATACAAACTTTCAACCCCTATTTCACCCCTTCGGGGGTAAAATTTACGAAAACTGTGATACACGTATTTCTTCATTATTAACCGGTAGCTTGTATACCAAGTTTCATCGATATAACTTGAGAAATGAAGGACTTTCATACAAACTTTCAACCCCTATTTCACCCCTTCGGGGGTAAAATTTGCAAAAACTGTGAAACACTTATTTCTTCATTTTCAACCGGTAGCTTGGATACCAAGTTTAATCGATATAACTTGAGAAATGACGGACTTTCATACAAACTTTCACCCCCTATTTCACCCCCTTAGGGGTGGAATTTTGAAAAACTGTGACACACGTACTTCTTTATTTTTTACCGTAAGCCAAAATAAAAAGTTTCGTTGATATAACTTGTAAAACATCTTGAGAAACGAAGGACTTTCATACCAACTTTCATCCCCTATTTCACCGTTTTGGGGGTCGAATTTTCAAAAACTGTTAAACACGTATGTCTCCATTTTCAACTTGCAGCTCATATATCAAGTTTCATGGCTATAACTTGAGAAATTAAGGACTTTCATACAAACTTTCAACCCCTATTTCACCTCTTCGGGGGTAGAATTTCGGGATAAAAAGTATCCTATGTCCTACCTCGTAGTATGAGCTCAAATCGTGCCAAGTTTCGTTTGAATTCATTCAGTAGTTTCGGCGTGATGCGCGGCCAAGATACAGACAGACAGACAGACAGACAGACAGACAAAAATGAAAAAAATTACAGATTTGGCTTCAGTATCGAATAATAAGTGCCCTCCAAAAAAAATTTTCAAAATATCTTCAATGTACAGAATTGGACCTGTTACAGTTTTATTATAAGTATAGATGTAATAATATGCTAATGATACTATAAAATTACGTTAATTATACCAAAAAACAAACTCAATTACATGAGAGGTAAGGATAACTAATTACGAGCAATAATTAGCAAAAAAAATGTAATAAAGGTTGTGTAACGTGAAAATTCGCTACCCCTTAATCGCGTAACTGTTCGTTTTAATTATGAAACATCCTTTCTCTCATCACGGCTTAAAGCATGGCAATCCGCATGCGTGAAGCAATCTACTATCAGAAATTCAGTTTCATCGTTGATACCAAAGTGGTGGGACGTCCTGTGGCGAAACGGGAGTCGGCGCGTTTGCGAGCGTATCGTCAATTTATGAACTGACTGTGGTTGAGCGAAAGTGTGCTAAAGTGTTTTAAAAATTGGATTGATGTGGATGTCCCAGAGTGTACAAACTTTTTAAATTAATTTAAGATAAATTGATAAAAGTTTAAACTAGGTATAGTGGGTTTTGAAAAATAAGCGCAGGTTATTAAATCTACATAATAATATGCCTGTTTATATTCTGTTCATCCAATAGGTATGATGACAAAACCTGAGACACTTTTAAATATGAATTGAGTACATGAAACCTTACTTCAGCATTAGTTATTGACTCATTAATTAATTAAATAATGACATATTATTATTATTATTATTAATATAAAATGTCATTGTTTAATTATTAATTTATTAAGCCTTTATTTTCCTTAACAGTTATTAACCTAAATTTCAAATACTATCATATCTATTCTTATTGAGAGTTTGTTATTATCACTATCAATTATTTACGTATGTGTGTGTCCGTGTGTATGTGTATGTATGCGTGTGCGCGTGCTTCCGCGCGTGTGTCCGTGTGTGTGTGTGTGTGTGTGTGTTTGTAGTAAGAGTTGTTTTGTTTTGTGTTAGTTAATAATTGTTAGTTTTTATATACGCATATGATGTTTCTTGATTGTTATCTATATTTTTGACAAGGTCCCCTCTTTGGTTATAGGCCTCCTCCAGTTCATGCCATTTTTTTCTGTCTTTTGCAATTACGGGCCAATTCTTCCCTGCTATCTGTGCTATATCGTTTGACCAGCGTGATTTCGGTCTTCCTATACTTTCCTCTTGCCTTTTGGGCCTGGCCATGTGGTTGTTTTAATAGTCCATCGGTCATCTGTTAATCTTGAGACATGCCCTGCCCACTTCTTTTTTAATTTGAGAACGTGTTTTAGTTTTATTTTATTTTAGGTTGAGTGGATAATATACCCTTTCATTATTTCTTTTTGTGCCCAGTATTTGTTCCCTAACTTCTTCTTCCGCACTCGTTAGACTAAACGAAAATTGCTTTCCAAGGTATAGGTAGGAGTCTACACATTCAAATTGAATGTCGAAAAATGACACAACTAATGTTTAATTTCAGTTATTTTAAATATTTATGTGTTGGTCTAAGTAACTGTACAATATTTTTTACTTATTATTTTTTTCTATAATAAAAATTTCTAGTGAGCAATTCATGATGTCTGTTTTAAGAGTAGGTTTGAAAAAAGTTTAGCATAGGAATACCTACGATAACATTTAAGATAGTGTGATAACGAATACAAATTTTAGCCCGCGACTTCAGCGCATGGATAAGTTACATCTTAAATACAGCGACAATATAATAGTAAATAGAATTAAGAACATAAATTCATACTATTTGATCAGTTTTCTATACTAAGTGGATATTTTTCAAATTGTGCAAAGCAAAGGAAAAGCCCAATCTCCATAATCCTTCACAAATCAATTTCACATGAGTTCTTGGACCAATTTGCTAAAAGTTGCTAGTTCTTTATTGGATATACAATCACAGAAGATAATATAAACTAATAGGTACTAATACTATATACTAATCTCTAAAAATCGTGAACACAATTTTTCTTTTTCCTAAAATCGAAGCTTTAAGATTAATATTAGACTTAAAGTAGCAGCACCGATGCCGAAATAGACACGGTAGATTTTTCGGTTATGAACAACCGATTTGCACAAGGACATTTATACTGATATAATTTTTTGTAATGCTGTCACTTTTTGACAAGGGCAAATAGCAGTTGCTTAAAAGTGACAACAAAAAAAAATTACTTAATCAGTTTCAGTATACTTGTGCGAATGGGCTTAATTCGAAACTAAAAACCATCGATGCATAATTGCTTAATTTTGATGCTATTAATTCTATATTTTTGAATTTAAAAAACTATTTGGAGTTTAATTTTTTCCAGCAATGTTTAGGACCTTTGTTTCTTTGCAGATTTCTAAAATCACTAATGATTTTTTTGAGACAAATGTTCGATTTCTGCCCTGTGTATGAGATTTTCATTTTATTTTACACTTCTGACAAGATTCTTATTGCATGTGTTAAAGTTTAAATTTTCGCCTCAATTATCACTCCCAAAAAACATTCAGTATTACGTCGTAGATGGATAGTAAAATCAACTGTTTTATACAACCACTAGTAGTTGTAGAAAATAGCGCCTATGCAATATAGCGAAATGACAATTTATCCGGTTCTTCGGGGCCCTAGACACCACTTAATGTGTACACTTTTACCGAAAAAAAAACTTTCAAACCGTGAGTGTAAAATCACAGTGCGTGCTAAGCTTTTAAGAAGGTAGAGCTATTTTAATATCCAAGACAATTGTCATAGTGAACGAACTGGCGTTGGCGAAAAGAAAGCTACAATCGCCTGTCAATTCCAGTTATAGCTTTGTACCGCTGAATACTATGGTAATGAGCATTACCATGAGTTACCATAAGTAAACATAATATAATATATGAAAAAAAGCATAGCAATATTCGTAACATTTTATTTCGAGTTAGGGTCCTCATTGAAACTTTCATAGGGTCATGGGATCCCAACAAATATTCACTCTGTATGTAAAAGATAAACATTTTAGCGCCGGATCTCGCCCGAATTGGGAAAAGAATGAAATTGTTTCTAGCTGGAACGAAATCCGGATTAAACGATTCATTGATTGGGTACGAAACGGAGCATTTGAAGGAGGTACCTACGAAATGGTTGAATATTTCTATATAATACCACGCTGAAAGAATTGGAATTTTTTTATTATGTCTTTATCCGATGGGCGGCTTCTGCTGTAGCTAGTTAGAATCCTACCGGCAGAGACGTGTCGCCAAGCGATCTAGCGTTCCGTGTAGAAACCGATTAAGTGCATGGGTTTAATAAAACTGCCATATCCCTTGTAGGTTGGACTGACATACTGTATCATCACTTAGCACCAGGTGAGATCGGAGTTAAGGGCTAACTTGTAACGGAATAAAAAATAAATGTAGCTAGTTTTAAAAGTAAACTGGGTTATTCATTTAATATACTTAATACTTTTATATAGCGATTCACAACACAACCACGGCAGCCATCACAGAGCCATCATTAATAGATCAATCTATCACGCAATTACAGAATACAATGGATCAGTCGTGCCACATAATCGACTAGTCAGAGCAGTAGAGTAATAATATTATTGTCTCTCTCAGACTGGGCCTAGCACTAGATGATTACTGTAGGTACATATCTATTTATTTCCAGTCTCAATATTTACAGATACGTTAGCGAGGCATATTGCATCAAGTCCATCATTCAGTGTTCGTGTACGAACAATTCTCCTGAATAAAATAGCTTCACGTAGTCCTTTGTGTAAGATAAGGTGAAAGTACAGCCACTCCACTTTTATATAGAACCTCTTTGTGGCACGCGGTACCTATAGAAGCAAATAAAGTCAAAAAATCAATATCTTACATTAAATGCCAAAGTTCAGATGTTTGTAAGTATCCCTGTTTGAATGTTTATAACTCCACCTACAACATCCAAATAGATTTGGCTGAAATTTGTAAAAATATAGCGTTCCCACTGGAATCAAAAACTCAATCCATCCGGACGATGTCGCTATGACTATGTGACTATGTGTCATTTAGGTATGCGTCGTCATGCTTTTGCAGCTCTCCAATTAATCGATGGTAGAGTTGTAAGACTCTACAACTGGTTGGGAAGGCGAAAGCACCGGTTGAGAAAATCCGGCATACTATGTTTTACTTTACTTAGCTATCATGCGGATTGTGGATATTATAATTACTTAATAAATAAACAGTAGGTACAATTCTTTAGAAACACCATCTTATTTTGATCAAACAAGCTATTTCTTCGACTACTGATATATTCCTTCTTCACACTAGAGACAAGACAGCACGAAACGTCCTCGCGGAAATTCCGCCTCGTAAAAGAACGACGTTTTATCCTGTCACCTAGTATGCGCGCTCCATTTAAAAGCAAATGACACGGCGGACCAAATGTTTTAGTTGGTAGTGTGTTTTCGCTCTATGAGTAGCCAGCCATTCACATGTCTTTTGACAAAACTCCCGTACCTACCCAATGTGTCTTATTATCATATGCCGAACATTACATTTGCATTTAGAATAGAGTTACGTCAGCTAAATGTTTTCAGGGCCGTAAAAGTAATACTACTATACATCTTGTATATAATATAGTATATGATGTATACACCAATATTATATTTAGCTAACTGTAGAAAAAGAAGCAAAATATTTTAATTGATAGAATTTCTGTTTTTCGAAAGTCTTGTGAAATAATGTAAACTATATCTGTGCTCATCCATCCTTTTAGTGTTAGAGTTTAGAAAAAAACTGCACAGATATACATATTTGAACCCTGGACATCTAAATATATAAAAGGAAAAGGTTCAGCTCACTAGACGGTCCGGGCATCCGCTAAGAAAGGGTTTTCGAAAATTCAATCCCTAAGGGGGCTTTGAAATTAGTATGAAAATCGAACCTTACGTGAGCGAAGCCGCGGGCAAAAGTAAATAAAGAAATTCTTTATTCTGGCAACTTTGGCCCATTTAAGTAGGTATTCCGCTTTTTATTTTAATTTATTTATATACGTATATAAGTACTAAAACTATAAATTCTATAATAATTGTACGAAGCTAAAGGCATGGTTTAAAAATTGAACATTATTATTTTTATAACAACTTTTAACTACAACTAAGTACCAAATTAAGCAGTAGGTAGGTAGGTGCTGGTTTGTCTGACGATCTCAATCTCTTCTGAATGGCTGACATAGGCACTATCTCACTATTGGTTTAAATGCACTGTGCACAAGAAAACCATAAAACCAGCCAATCGCCACTTTTTTATCAATGTGATAATCACCGCTTTCTTGATAAGATAGCAGGATATGTGAGAGTTCATAACACTAAGGGAAGCAAGAACATACTATTTTGATTAATCACTTACGTAAGGCGTTTCCGCGCTAATCTGGCTTCTCAGTTACAGATATACTGGAGCCCTTATCTCATATTACATAGAATATTATAAATGTTACTTAAATGTACTTTAACAAAAATTAATATACGCGCTTTCTGATTGTTGGATCCAATATCAGGATCCTCTTTTCCAATAATTATAATTGTTATACCTTTAATGTAAATGGGCCTCGTCAAAACAAACCAAATGAACCAAAACTCGAGTGGTTTCCTAGTAGTCGTTGCAGAGTGCCTCTATTTACTTTTCATTTCCATAAACAGACTCCCGTCACTAATGTATTCAACTTGGTAAAACAAATCAAATGCGCCTCAACTTGATGGCTTTACGAGACAAACTATTGAGAAGTTCCACTGTCCACCCCCTGCTTCCATCATCATGTTAGCTCGATGGAACCAAATTAATGTATTGTCATGGGTATTACAAATACATTTACAAAATTTTAATCGATACGAACGACAGTTATAATTTGGTTATAATTGACTTCCAAGATTTGTTTACATACGAGTAAGTAAGTACATACTTAGTTACAGTTGAAGCTATTAAAAGCGTGCTATTAAAAATTAGAAAAAAATATTATGATTATTGAAATACATAATATGTGATTGAAACAGGCGTTACTTCGCGGAAGTCCATGATAATGAAATAAGTAGAACTTAATTCGCTATAATCCGCCACAGTAAGTACCTAAATGTATACATACTGTACCACATGACTGTGCCACATACTGTACCACATGACTGTGGTACTGTATGTTTCTTACGTGTGGTGAATATCGCAAGATACAAGTACATACTGTACCACATAAATTTACTTACTGTGGCGGATTAAAGCGAATTAAAATTCTACTTCTTTCATTAATTGAAATAATATTATACTTCATAACTTTGCACAACTATGTACCTACATACGAAACATTTTCTTGTTAAAATTCAAGAAAAGAAGAAACAATCACGTTTATAAATTCAAATCAATTTCCGTTCTACAGAAATGAATGCGAAATCAAGACTGGGAACCCAGGAATATTTTACAAGAGTTACGAGCGTTCGCCAAGATGACATTTTTCAATTTGCGTTGATTGAAATATGAAAATTTGATGAAGCTCGTACGTTTTACATCATTGTATGTAATAATAATACACCCGCATATCCATGAGCAAAGAAAAGCATAGAAGTATGTATAAGCCCGCCAACCCGCATTGGAGCAGCGTGGTGGGTCTAAGTTCTAATTCCCTCTCTCCTGTGAGAGTGGAGGCCTGTGCCCAGCAGTGGGATGTTAATGGGCTGTAGTGGTGGATGTATGGAAATGATAAAGTTTTAGTGTAAATGAAAAACTTTAAAGCTTGTTTCTGTTCAGTGTACCTAATTTTAAAGATTTTTGAAGAGTTGTTGAACAGAAGTTTTTCTTATTGATAGGTTATTAGTATATTTATTTAAATTATTATCCCTATTTAAAAATTATTTTTCCACCTCTCATGCTCTAAAAAGATGTCATTATAGCTTAGCGTAAGCGGACTAAAGTTAGCATTTAGGGTCTAGGGATTAAAGTATTTTTTTTTAATAACTGCAGGCGTTATATTTAAGTTATAGGTAGTAAATGGGTAGTAAAAATGTATAGTCTATGGTTAATATCAACAGCCCAAACACACACACACACACACACACACACACACACACACACACAGACTCTATATCAGATTCTCAGATTATCTCAGATTTATCTCAGATTCTTTAGACTGTGTCACAGACACAGTCTAAAGATACCTACGTTCTTTCCTACCAATCGTTCAACGAAGGCATCTAGATTCTAGACAAAGCAAAGCTGCGGGGCGACAGGGAATTAAACTAGCAGAATTTTTATGATACAAAATTCTATCACTCTAATGTCATTTATGCAGTAGGTACCGTACATTTTAACTATATTTTATACTAAAATTTTCAACCACACGCAATAAAGTTGAGTTTAGACAGGTGTTAGTCTCACGGAGAAAGGTTAACTATAAGTTAACTTAATATACAGATAAATTAATTTACAGGTTGTTTTAGGGAGCGGTCGTTCATGCGAAAATTTCGATTATTGGCCATAGATAATTTTGGTGTTTATGGAACCATCTTAACCATAACGTCGATTTCAAAGCAGATGTAAAATGCATTCAATGACAATCAAAAAATCTCATTCACAGCTGGTCAAAATTTTCAACCACACGCAATAAAGTTGGGTTTAGACAGGTGTTAGTGTCTCACGGAGGAAGGTTAACTTTAAGTTAACTTAATATAAAGATAAATTAATTTACAGGTAGTTTTAGGGAGCGGTCGTTCATGCGAAAATTTCGATTATTGGCCATAGATAATTTTGGTGTTTATGGAACCATCTTAACCATAACGCCGATTTCAAAGCAGATGTAAAATGCATTCAATGACAATCAAAAAGTCTCATTCACAGCTGGTCAAAAACGATCCTACACTTTTTTTCAAAAAAATGATTATCGTTTCGTTAATCTTCGTCATGATGCTCACCGTAAGTATATTATGAAGTCATCAGTTTAGTATTATAAGGTCCAGCGTCACGAACACTGGGTGAAATTTTTATTAAACTATAATAAAAGCAAATATCAGAAGGTATGACGTACTTATGATGGACTCAAATATTTTCGCTTTTATAATATAAATATAAAGATAGGTAACTACAATAATAACCACACACAGAGCTTATGGGTCAGAGGCTTAGAGATCACTAGGTTTGGAGCCTATTTAGAGCATATTTTATTTTTAAAAATGTATTGGTAGGGGCTCTGCTTCCCTGCATAATATTAATAGCTGGTTTTAATTAAAAGCCTCCCTCTCTCTTTAATACTCTCTTACAAGTTTCAGAGTACCTCGTTAACCCGGATCTGAATTTGGACCAATTTTGACATTAATATTTTAATTCAGAGAACTTTCATATTATCTTGTCCGAAAGTTGAAATTGAAAACCTTATTTTCTCAATAATTCCGTGGGAACTCCTTGAATTCCTGGGATAAAAAGTCCAAGCCATCAGGACCTTCTGCCTACTAGGTATATATAAAATAAATTGGCTAGTCTATAGATAATAATTAGTCTGTGGTTATTACTGCTTTGTTGTATGGAAAACCTGCTAGAAGGTGATGTCGTAATGATTGTACTTACTTGGTTTCTCATTTCTCACCCATGAGGCGAGAACATACCTACTCTCCACTGACTTCCAGCGGCTTTTTACCTGAAAGCACAGGCTCACACTTCAAAATATGCATACTTGGGAAGAACATAGGGTTATTTTTATTCCGGAAAATAAAGAAGTTTCCGCGGGAATAATAACAACGGACGAAGTTGTGGGTGTCATCTAGTTACGGTATATTATAATACTAGATAATGCCCGCGACTTTGTCCGCGTGGAACAAGGTTTTTTGATTCCCGCGGGAACTCTTAAATTTTCCGGGATAAAAAGTACCACATTTTCTCCCCGGAGAAACAAGTTCCAATCTATCCCTGTACCAATTTCTTTCAACAAAATCGTTTGAACACCCGCCCGCCCGTAAAAGCGTAGCAGACAGACGGACAGACAGACACACTTTCTCATTTATAATATAAGTATGGAAGCATGGAATTAGTCAAAATGATTTTGCGTCACTAACGTCTACTTGTCGTCTACGATGATGATATTAAATTGTTTTATAGAAAATGTGTCTATAATAAACTCAATTTTTGTCATATTTACTCAAGTTAAACTTACTCAGTTCCTTCGTTACGTTGTCTGTTCATTAATTTATAAATTATTCAAATTATATGCAAACTTCGTAAGCTGTTGAAGATCGCGTTTCGAGAGAAAATGTTAACATAGCTTAAGACCCTTTAAGAAACCTAGAGAATTGTTTAATTTAAATATGTCTGCAGAACCAAAACGCTTTATATAGTAGTAGTAAATAATCCTAGCTTATCCATACTATAATATTATAAATACGAAAGTATTGTCTTTACGCTTTATCGGCCCATCTTTTCATCCAATTTTGATGAATACAAGCATAGGTTGTTGTATACTTTTTATCCCGGATGAAGTCGCGGGTGTGAGATATGGGGGAAATCACTAGCTTTTTACCTATTCAGCTTTGAACAAAACGAAATATTTTAGCAAACCGTGAGAATGCTCCCTTTTCTAAAAGCAATAACATCATAAAACTATTTCGTACAAACTGGCATATTGTTTCGGACCCTTTTGTCTTACTTTTAAATACCAACCTTTTCTAATCTATTGTTTATTGCTGTATTTTTGCGAAACGGGCGGCTTCGTTAAAACAGTTCGCAATAAACTCTTTTGTTTCATAATTGCCTTAAAATTCCTTATCTTTAAACAGGCCATGGGAACACTGTTGTTTACAAGTTTTAAGTTTTGGTATGTAGAAGGGATTTCCGCATGGATCGTATTATAATTCGGCAGTCTGTCTTCGACCGGCAACCGTTTAGGACACCGATATAGTACTGAATGATATAGTAGTCAGAGTTTAACCAACAACGATGTAACAGGGTGCTGTATACTGTGCCAGAGTGTTTGACTGTGTTTGTGTTATAACAAGATAAGTATATTTCTGTGTTATTCTTTTAACGTAGAGTTATGTAGCGTTATATTACCCGATGTAATGGTAAAACCGTAACGTAATAAGTAAAGAGATTTTATGTTGTAATATTGTTACACCGGGGGTTTTCTTATCAGTTCTTTCCACTGGTGAAAATAGGTTTTGAACTGATGTAGAGTCATTTGAGAGTAATTTTATGAATATACAGTTTCCCGTATTAATCTGACTTCTGTTGTTTTATTCTATTTTTCCTGTTATGATAATTATTGAGGTAGAGTCCCTCCTAAATATAATTTCAGTATAATCAGTTCATTAAATCATACTCTGATAGTGTAATTAAAATGATATAACTTTCCTACTTTAGTTTCAGTGTTTCAGTTGTAATTATCAGTAACTGTATCAGCTCACTATATAAGGTCACTGGCCTTGAAATATGAAATAATATTACTGGGAAAACATATTCCCCTTTCAGTCTTAATTTTCATAGTATTTCCATCCTGACAAAGTATCAATTCTCATAGTTATTGCTTAAGTATCTCTTCCTTAATCTTGCATCAGAAGTGGGATGACGATCCGCATGTCCCTGAAGGATTTAACTAATACATGTTTTATAATGTTTTCAGGTCAACACGCCAGTTATGAGAATTTTGAAAGGAAGCTTGTAACCGTCGTCGCAACGCGTCACCCAGAGCCAACGATGTGAAGCAACGCAGTTGTAACTCGACTGCTAAAATACAAAGTGTGTGAGTTAATGAGGCTTGTATACATTTTCATATCGGAGGAACGTGTCTGTGTTGTTAAGGTGATAAAACTTTTCCTAGTACAAATATACGGCTGTAAATGTGACCAAAGCATCTTTAACAATTTAAATTATTAAGTGTAATAAATGAGGTAGGAATGAACTACGTTTTGGCATTAGAAAATTTAATGAATATTGTTAAATCGTCTTTTTAGAATCAGGCTACGTTGTGCTTAAATACGGTAATACATAGTGAGAAACAAAAACAAAAATATGTAGGTAGCGTGTGCGAACGAATTATGGTTTGAAGTAATATATTCTGTAAAAAACGTGAATTATGCGTTTGAGGTACCTGAGAAAAACCTAACTATCTGTAGTCAGGTGTAAGATAATAGTTATGGTTTGAGTGGCCATTAGTTTATACTGATAACAATTTATTAATGTGATTACGATGTCTTTGGACTTGGAGTCATAAATCTTTCAATGGACAAAGGGTTATTATTTTACGCGATTCAGAAAGTCAATGCTAACAACTCTTATTAATCGTTTTTGAATGAAATTTCTCTGATAAACAAACCGAAAGATCGATACTTTGATAGCGATTCTATAACATTTTTATTTATTTCTCGTTTGTAAATAGCCATAGGCATGAATTAGGTACAATATTGAATCGGACATATTACCTTTTCAGTGACCTTTATTTTAGTAATCGATTTTGAATTCTGTTTTTTCCCTTTAGTTCTTGTAATGTCTAGTGTAGTTTAGTGTAAAAAAAAAAGTAGAGTTTGAAGTAGTTTTCGCAAAAAGGAAAAATAAATTATTTAATTTTATTGGAAAATTGTAGATAAGTTGATTTTTAAGTTTCAATGCCTTATGTCTTGAGTAATGGATTCTTTACTGGTAGGTACGTTTTTTTTAAAAAAAATATTTATTAAAAAAGCAAGGTGGCTCATTGTGCATCTATGAAGTCTGATATTATTACATAGAGGTTTATATAAAAATTATGAATATAAGGATTGTCTTGTTTGGACACTTCGATATCATGTCGTTTTTAGCGGTAAATATTTTTCCGTAAAACTGTAGTTGAAGTTTCTTTTTAAACAAAGGTCTAGGTATACCGCGCGAATCCCTTAGAGAGAAATTCAAGGAAATAGGTATTCTTACAGTAGCCTCGCAATATATTTACAGTAATTTAATCTTTGTAAAACAGCACCTTCAGAATTACAAAAGAATATGCGATCTGCACAATAGGCCAACTAGAAACTGCCATAAGCTCGTGACTCCATCGCTCCGCCTCAAGAAAGTCCGACGGTCGTTCGTGGAAATGAGCATTCTATTTTATAACAAAATTCCACAATCTATTTTAAACTTGCCTTTACACAAGTTTAAGAAATCCATTAAAAGTATGCTTTTGAAAAAAAAGCTTATTATACTGTTAAAGATTACGTAAATGACGAAAGAGCATTTGACTCGCTCCAGCAATGCTAAGGACAGCGGTTACTTATGTATAGTATACATTAATTAAATTGTAAATGATGACTTTTTTTCAAAAGAGCAACCGCCGAGTTTCTTGCTGGTTCTTCTCGGTAGGAATGGAATTCCGAACCAGTGGTTAATTCATTCGACGATTCGAAAGCACTTGTAAAAGTTTATTTGAATAAAAAACATTTGAATTTTGAATTTTATAAATAGCTCGGTGAATTTTACTATACGAAGTTAGAATGAAGGTTGGCACAAGGACCACTGAGGGTTCAATAGACACAATAGAGTGTTGAAAGATTGGATAAAATTCCAAATTAAAGGAAGGATGTGGTGGGCTGAATTAGGGCTGAAAGGCGAGTTACATAGTTAGTTAATAATGAATCTCAGAACACATTCCTGATATTAAGTAAATTCTATGAAGTGTCTCGTCAGAACTAAAAAGACTCTCTTGACTCTCTCTCTGTAAGTTAAATAAGATTCTGAACAGTTAGTTGTCCAGTTTAGCCCAAATTTTAAAAAGGGATTATTTGAATTTATTTTAGTATGCAGTGAAGTACCGAGTAATGATTTACTTTTAATTTTTGTATAGAAATTTCAAATGTTGTGGAATAAAAGCTTTGTTTATTAATTACTTATATATGAACCACTTTCAACGACTAAATGGATGGGATAAATCCCTTGATAGTTCTTAAAATGATTTCTAGAATAATTATAAAACAAACTTACGAGAGACTTAGAGTTTTGTATTGAATAGATTTGATGGTTGAATAGATGTAAACCGATCGAAAAGTTTCTCTGAGACAAGCTTTTAGCTTAAGATTTTAAGATTAACTTTTAGTTTTTTCAAAAAATAATTATTTTGGGCTAAGTAAGTAGTCTAAATGGTAGGGACCATTTTGTTTTTGTGGCTTCGTTGTGTATAAGTTTTATTGGAGGATTGACGGCTAGCAACGTGTACCGTATAAATGAAATCAACAAATCACAGTCTCAATTATTGTTATGTATTAGATGAACCTAATAGTGTTCTTGCTGCGCCAATGGATTTTGGTCAATAGCGAAAAGTGGTAGCCAGAGATGATTGCGATCGTTGCTCTGTAGAAATCATTTTACGTAATAATGCCCATGTTTATCGCGTTTGATTGTGATGTCGCGTAATTGTGATGGTATTTATCAATGTAGTTAGTGAAAATGGCTGTACAAGTAAACGGTCTGGGTAAAATTGAATAGAAAAAAAAGGTCAAGGATAGGAATAGGAAAAAAAAACATCAAGTTTGTTCATGGTAAATTTTAGTATGGGGAGCACTTATTGCTTTTCTCTTTTACACTACTGGTTTCGATTCACTGATTAAGTTATGATGTGTATGTAGGTTCCTATATGATGAGACAAAGTTATGATATACTATAATAAATAAATAAAAAATAAAACCACTGTTCCGGCGCTCACTCGTTTAAATATAGCTACAAAAATTATTGTTGATCATTATGTTGGCGTATTTCGTTTGATTCAGGTAGTCTTATCCTTGAAGTAGAGCACTAAAATTCTTTTCATTTAAAAATTCGATTACAAACTTATTTTGCCACTATATATATTTTAATGTTGATTTTAATCAGGTTAGCCGAACGGAAATGACTTGAATGGAGTATCATTAATTAAAAGCATACGCCGAATGTTTTATTGGTTCCATTCTACTATACAGAAAAAAAGGTCAGTAGTCCATACTTTTGAGAAAAACGAGACAAAAAGGTATCAAACAACGTGAAAGTAAATACAATTTCATATATCTTTATGAAGCATATAAAAAGTAAATTTAAAGCTTTAAATAGGTAAACAGGATGGAGCCGATGGAGGTTCATAATCTGTCGCGCGATGTTTTCGAAAGGATTGCTATTTTGGAATTATTGTCGGCGGTGACACTGGCAAAGTTGATAGTTTGACGCCTGACAGGAAGTTTGTAACGCATTGCAACGCTTACGACCATTGGAATCAAAAAGTAAGATAATAATATCATATTGCAATAAAACTTTATAGCCAGGCTGCTTACATTTGTTTCTGAATTTGCCATTGCATAAATTTAAAAACTGAGTTAAACAGCATTTGTTAAGTCGAGGTTATTATACTATTGATGACTTTTCTGAGTTTCTTGTCGGTTCTTCTCAGTAAAATCAGTTTTCCAAACGAGTGGTAGACTCTTGCGGCTTATCATAAGTGACACAAGTTGTCCTTAGTGAAATAAATCATTTCATTTTTTCATTTTCATTCGGTACAAACGTTACATTTATGTATTTAAAAAAATAAAAAATAAAGTTTTAGGTACACTCTGTTTTGGATTCCATTGGATGAGTGGATCCTTGATTATCTTGTGATTAATTACATCACTGAGTGACGAGACATTGTTCATAACATTGTGGAGAACATTTAGTAAACGATTTCAACTGAAAATGTAGGTACTTTGTTAGTAAAAAAAAAAACTATAGGATAATAATAGGAAACTTTTAGAATAGTAGAAATCATTAAAGATGCTTTGGATACTCTAGTTTGTTTTCAATTTGTGTTAGACTTACTTATATTTGCCATTTAGTAATATGATCCGAATAAAGCTGTCTTAAGTGAAAGGTTATCACTAATGTAACCAAATATGTTAAAGATTAAAATAGTTAAAATGGAACTTTTTAGTAAAAGAAAATTGTGTGATGTTTGAAGACCATATTATTATTAACTCTGTAAGACTTGGCGTTGATCTAGTTGTATGAAAAATACTTTAGCCTCTGAATTAAGAAAAGGTTGAGTCGATCTAATAGTTTTTTTTTACTATAGAAAACTATAGATAAGATACTTGGAGCTGGACTGATGGAAATAATATAATTAAATAATATTCTGATAACTGTTCTAGTTTAAATAAAGGATGTGTTACCGCGAGTGAAGTCTGATTTTTAAATGAGTTACCTTAATTGCATTTTCTTTGGGTTAAACAATTACCATCAGTCCAACATTGATTGTTATGTTATGTTGTGTTATGTGTATATTTTATGTTATGTGAAAAGAAAAATATTGTTAATTTGAAGATGGAAATGACTTTTCGAGTTATATATGGCATATTATTGGCCAATTATAAGTTTAACCCACAATAAAGTTTGTGTTTAATGTTGTTATCCTCCGAACAATTTTAAATCTCTCGGTAGCATTGTTTCTTTTTAGCTGAATTATCTTAAGCTGCAGCTTGACTTAATTTAAAATCTTTAGCAAGTAAAACATTGATTTGGCTGTGCGCTGCAGTGTTCAATAAAAAAAAAAAATATCAATTTGAATACGGCCTATTAAATATTCGATTGAATGAATCTGATTTTTCAAAGGAAGGTTAATATGCGATTGTTTTAGGACTTGAATGTTATTTTAATTCAAAGAAAATAAAATTACCAATTTTATAAATTTGAATAAATCTGTTTTAAAATTAACTGAAAATCATTTCCATTGGGATATGTTTATTTTGATATAACTAGTTAGTATAGTTGGCGATGAGTTTAACGTAAGTTGTGAAATAATATTGATGTACATGTAAGGGTTATGGAAATCTCATTGCGATGAGAGTGCCGATGTTGATCTCACCAGTGGGTGAAATGTGATGGATTGCTATTAGAGTTGGTGATAAGTTGTACTTAACTTGTGAAATAATATTGATGTTTATGTAACGATTATGGAAATCTCATTGCGATGAGAGTGACGATGTTGATCTCACCTGTGGGTGAAATGTGATGGATTGCCATTGGGTAATAATAATGTTGGTATTACTTGGGATTTAGTAGGTATGTAATGGATTATTGGTGGGTGAAAATAATGTGGGTATAATTTGCAAGTGGTGATGTGTTAGCATTGAAATTACTGACGAGGGAGGTGCCATAATTTAATTTTACGTAATTTAATTGTGACTGAATTATGCTGGAGTTAATCAGGGCCTTTACTCAAATTCTGATTATGCTTCATTTTTTGCTAAAGGCGCTGTTGAGATACGTATTGCACGTTGATCGAATTGCTTTAGTATATTTCACTTCATTTTAAAACTGTGACAATGCTTACACATCCTACAATACAAAAATGTGTGGGATGATATGAAAAATATTGGTAAGGTTATAAATTATAATAGGAACTGCTATATTATAAGGTTATTGACTTGATATTATATTTTGTACTGAGATAAAACTAGTGACGTTTACAGAAAGTACTTGTTATATTGAATAATGATAATTGTGTATAACTGTGGTAGTGGATCTTAAATTGTATACAAGAAGTTTTTATTGGAAATTTGTTTAAAATTATATTTCGAGTTTTGTAAATTGTAACGAACTATGATACGATTCATTATTTGTTTTGACCTATGTACTTCGAGAACGAAGTACTTGTCAGTCTGGCCGTGTGAGATATGGGGGAAATCACTAGCTTTTTACCTATTCAGCTTTGAACAAAACGAAATATTTTAGCAAACCGTGAGAATGCTCCCTTTTCTAAAAGCAATAACATCATAAAACTATTTCGTACAAACTGGCATATTGTTTCGGACCCTTTTGTCTTACTTTTAAATACCAACCTTTTCTAATCTATTGTTTATTGCTGTATTTTTGCGAAACGGGCGGCTTCGTTAAAACAGTTCGCAATAAACTCTTTTGTTTCATAATTGCCTTAAAATTCCTTATCTTTAAACAGGCCATGGGAACACTGTTGTTTACAAGTTTTAAGTTTTGGTATGTAGAAGGGATTTCCGCATGGATCGTATTATAATTCGGCAGTCTGTCTTCGACCGGCAACCGTTTAGGACACCGATATAGTACTGAATGATATAGTAGTCAGAGTTTAACCAACAACGATGTAACAGGGTGCTGTATACTGTGCCAGAGTGTTTGACTGTGTTTGTGTTATAACAAGATAAGTATATTTCTGTGTTATTCTTTTAACGTAGAGTTATGTAGCGTTATATTACCCGATGTAATGGTAAAACCGTAACGTAATAAGTAAAGAGATTTTATGTTGTAATATTGTTACACCGGGGGTTTTCTTATCAGTTCTTTCCACTGGTGAAAATAGGTTTTGAACTGATGTAGAGTCATTTGAGAGTAATTTTATGAATATACAGTTTCCCGTATTAATCTGACTTCTGTTGTTTTATTCTATTTTTCCTGTTATGATAATTATTGAGGTAGAGTCCCTCCTAAATATAATTTCAGTATAATCAGTTCATTAAATCATACTCTGATAGTGTAATTAAAATGATATAACTTTCCTACTTTAGTTTCAGTGTTTCAGTTGTAATTATCAGTAACTGTATCAGCTCACTATATAAGGTCACTGGCCTTGAAATATGAAATAATATTACTGGGAAAACATATTCCCCTTTCAGTCTTAATTTTCATAGTATTTCCATCCTGACAAAGTATCAATTCTCATAGTTATTGCTTAAGTATCTCTTCCTTAATCTTGCACGGGCATTAGGCTAGCATATTATGTATTATACTTTACACACATACACACACATGTACATATTATAGACGTACAACAAAAAACTTAGCATTGAATTAACAAGTCACGCATGCTGTACGTTTGTTTTATTTTAATTTCAATTAAAGTAAGTATGTCTTGTACCTTTTATTCTAAAAATTAAATACTTAATAATGGAACTGTGAAAGTGAAGATTGAAAAGCAGATTAATTTTATAGCCATTATTGATAGAAATAAGAGAGATAGAATTGACAATGACTTAACAGAAAATATTGCAATAAAAAATTTTAAACTTCTTGATTAAACATATAAATTAGTTTGATTAAGATAAGTTTTGCATTATATTCGCTTCCGTTATACAGCTATGCACCATTGAAAAAAGAAATTCTATTTATAATACTACATTAGCCAAAATTAAATTCCAAACAAAATGAAACAGGAATGAGGAAACAGAAACATAATGCGAAAGAAAAGATAACTGCGCAAATCTGCTGGAATTATCAATACCTATATTTTATTAATGATTTATCAAACAGATTTGCGGGTTTCTCATTTCCATCAATTTATAAGTCTAAATACGCGTCAGAAAATGCCTACCCCTCGAGATTTTAAAATACGATATCTCGAGAAGGCCGTGCCAATAATTCGGGTTATATTTAGCATTAATTTGCACTCTGGGGAGAATTTCGGCGATCGCTTGTAACAAAATTATATTTTTTCCAGAGTTCTCCACTTTAAGTGCTGCCATCGGTATAACAGAGTTACAATTTATAGGTGCCATTTATCATTTTATAGAGACGTCCTCGACATTTATATCACTGGAAATTATAGACTTTTTGCAACTCCTCGACGGAGATAAATTTTTTATCTACTCGATATTTTCAAAACGAGCTATGCCAACTAGGCTAACCTATCATATCCAATTTCAACTGACTGCACTGATTGCTTTGTTGTAGTTTTGTTGAAGTATACAGTATATTTCCACAAAAGTAGGGAAACTTATGTACCGCAAAAGTTTACAATAGTAGTACCGAACTTGCATTTTAACTTTTTTATAACTATAAGACACTGATTTCGTAATGGGATCAAACGGCTTTACTAAAACTCAAAACTTACGTGTAATATGAATTAGTTAAAAAACTGAGTGTGTGAAGTATAATATTGAATGACCAAAATGTGCGAGTGTCAATGAAATGTGATGGTGTTGGTGTACACAGTATGAGCACGTGGATGGCGCTCTTCGGGCTTGTGTGGCTGCTGCGTGTACGCGGATCCTTATGCGGGTGCACAGCATGCAAGCGAGCTCGGCAGGACACGCAAAACCAACTCAGAGTACGCACAAGCACGTCGTGCCCCGATGAGCAAGTCGAAACCGAGCGGGCGCCGAGTCCGCAAGAGCGCGCAGCGTTTGACGTCATTGCTCTACAACAGTACACCCGTGACGCCACAGTCCAAACTGACTTCGATGACAACGAGATTGAGGATTTGGACAAGATCGAGCTGCAGATCACCGAGGAATGTAAGTAATTATCAGACGTTTATTGTTTCTAATATTTGTTGTCTACAACAGTTACCTTAAAAAAATTAAAAATACGAAGTACCAAATACAACTAAAATCAAACAACCGAAGTGTTTGAAAGTTTTGATTGTTGAATGAAATAATATTCTCTTATAATGACTGTATGTTTGTTTACGACCAAAGAGTAATCTACATATTGTTGGGGCTTGGCAGAGATAGAACCCTCGAAAGGACGTAAGATATGTGAAGTCATCAAAAATTCAATATGGCACACATCCTCTAAAGTAGCATCATTATGGTATGGGTATATCCTCTTTGACATGGGTATGTAATCTTGCCATTAAACTAAAGTGAAGCATTTATATTTACGTTGAAGGTTTCTGAAGTTGATAAAATAACATAAATTATTATGATGCCTAGCAAAAATAAAAATATCGTGCAATGTTCAAAAAAATCTCTTATCTCTACAGAAGGGAGTGGGAGAGCGAGTAACAAGATAAAAACAATCTTTTCATAAACGATTGTAACAACAATGGCTTAAAATACTTTGTATTCATTCCTCCATTTGCCTTCTTCATAATGTCTGCTCATTTCTCACGAGTCCCTTGCATTATACATCAGAATCTGAAAAATTTGTGTAGAAATATTCTTACTTATTTGCTGTTATTTGCCATTCTGGTTTAAAAAAGCCGGTCAAGTGCGAGTCAGACTCGAGCACAAAGGGTTCCGTACCACCACATAATTTAAATTATTTTAGTAAATGACAACAAAGATGTCATCACAATACGTAATCAGCTGTGAAATAGCTGGCATAATAGCGCTAAATAGGTTTTTTGAAAATCCTGGATGAAACAAAAATTTTGAGCTTCAAGACAGAAGTTTATGGTGTATTATAATTTTATCTGATCATCCTTTTTACTGTCAAGAAATTCTCAGTACTAATCTGATATTAGGAAGTTTGTGGGGGTTTACCCACATGCTTACGGTTTATATTTAAATAGGCCTCGGAGAGCTGCACGTAAAGTTTGAGCGTCCTGCGCCTGTCTGTCTGTCTCTAGTCATGATGGATTGCCGTCCTATGGAACTATGAGAGTTAAGAAATAGAGAATGCATCTGTTTCTGTACACACTTGTGTATTATAATATCTCCCGGGCAGATGGCTCATCTCGTTGATCACCGTGGTAGAATTTCTATCGGGATGAACGATATTTTGTATATAAAAAAGACGGAGGTGTTACTTCGAAAGAACATCAGCTATTTGTTTTTTTAACTCCTCAACTACGAATATTTAAACTGCTTTTGATTAAATTATTGACCGAGCGAAGCGAAGGTCTCTGAGTCTACTTGAGTGAATTGGCACTTGTCCGTCCGTCTGTCCGTCCCTCTGTCAGAGCCTTATAACTTCTGAATTACTGAACGTAATTACTTCAAATTTAAATATAATCGTATGTAAATCGATGGCCTCCCGCCGAATATGGCTTAAAAATTTATAAAAAATCTTTATTTCAGGGGGTCTCTCATAGAAGCGAATGCGAAGTAAAATATTTTTATAGCGTAACATAGGGTTGCGGTATATCATTTTAAAGATAATTAGGAATAGAGTCCAACATTTTTTTTTAATTTTTCCCCTAAAATTGACGAAATCGGGGGCTTTCAAAGTGGAGATTTTCTAACGTCCAAAGTTGACCTCAGAACTCTCAATTTTCTGAAAGGCTGAGCCTGAAACTTATCAATTAGTTGAATTATATCCTGTACTTGAACAACAAATACTAAAATTAGATAAATATTATAAGGAAACGAAATTATTTAATTTTTAATGAGCTTCAGGATTTTTAACAGAACTTCAGAATGATGTCAATAGATGGCGCTCTGTGATACCGCGAGGTCTCAGTTCGGGGCGAACCACTAGTAGTTTTATAGTTAGGATAGGTTAGGTTCAAAAATATGGAGGTACCTACTAGCACAGAATAGGTAATAGCTACTAGCCCTACATACACAGCCTAATACATATAACTGTATAGATAGCTATTTCTCGAGGTACCTACATTCTGGATATTATCTTCCTTTATTCTTCCACTGATTGAGTCCTCGCCTATGAACTTAATGATATTATGTTACTTCAAGCATTAAGTCAATGATCTTGCTCGGGCATATTAACATATAAATTTCTATCAGTGCCTTGAAGGCGTCAGTTATCACCACCAACACCTGACGTTAACCCGTCTTATTACTTAATGAAACCCATATTCTAAAACATGTGCTGAATATGTAAGTGCTAGGGCTAACGCACACATACAACTTTCAACGCCAACTGTATTTAATGTATTATGAGCTTTATATCGCGTCTATATTATAGTATAAAATTTCGAAATACTCTGATCCGGTTGAAACTATTTTTCACGGCATTCTAATAGAGTTCCAGTCAAAAGTCTTTTCTTGAATAAATCATCATTAAGGCCTACTTGCACGGCCTTGTGCAAGTGTGTTTAAGTTAAATTGTCTATAACGGTGTTTTTAATGTCAACTCCGCAATAAACTTAGTACCAAAGAGTGACAGCATCACAAAATTTAACTATTCAATTAGGCAGTGTTGTTAATCATTTTGACCACAAACTTGAAATATTAATTTTGACAATAATTAATCAACAATTATTTTACTCGGACCACCAACAATGAAAATGATGTCTTTATCAAGAACGTTTCATTAGTTATATTAATCAAACTAGCGGTCGGAGTTAAATTTCAAAGTTCCTCGCTTTGATAACAATACAGCAAGACGTAGATGAATTGCTTACTTCTCCCCGACACAGTACAGAGAAAATTTCTTCATTTCAGTTTCCATAACTTTATCTCGTACCTCCCTGTATTATGTGCATTTCCCACATTAATAAGTGCATGCGCTTGCTAAGAAACAATGAAACTCAACTAGGTACATACGTGCAATTTCATCCGTACCAATATTACAAAATGCGAAAACGTATCCGCCTGCCTGTTCCTGTGAACACACTGTGGCGTACACAGTATTCGGAGCCAGGGTAGGCATTGGTTAGGTAACATTGGTGCCATGATGAAAAATAAGCATTGAGCTTTTTTAACTAGTTTAAGCAATGCTTTTTTGCCACTATGTCGTGCACGCCACTGCCTGTTCACAGCTCATACATTTAACCGATTTTGATGTGCAAAATTCTCGTCTACATGTAATAGTCCTATGCTACACCTACTAATGTATCTAATCTTACTATATGATGTGATGTATTCAAATAAAAAAATCTTTATTTTTATTTAATACTTGAATAATGTTATGTTTACTTATTTTATTAAAAGGTTCTCAATTCGATGCACATATTTTAAAATTTGATATAATAATATCAATAGGTTTACAGCAAACAATAAAAATCAACCAACAATATCGGGCATGCTTGTAATATTGTCATGGATGTAGCCCATAATATAAAGAGATAAAAATTCAGTCCGCGATCCTCCGGCAAACAATAAAAGTAACAAAAAGTTGTCAACGGCATCTGCGGTCGTAATGCGTAGTGCCGTATTGCGGATATAAACTATCGGATGCGAAAAACCGAACTCCCAATTTCACAAATTTATGCTGGGAATTTTCAATGGCAAAATATTTTTCAAGCCTTTATCAATTTGATCTTCTGTAGATGTTGTAAATAGATGCTTGAGAATTTTATGCCTTAATGCTCAAAGGATATTAATGTACTTGAGTCAGCGATATTTTGCAGTTATTTGGAGAAAATTTATTTTACAAGTGAGAAATTTAAGTTGAAGTCGTTGATAAAAACAAAGGTATCTAAAATTACACACAATTTGACCTGAAACGTTGTTGAAAACATTTATTTTATTCTATTTATTAAATCTTTATTGCACACAAGAACACCAAAATAAACAAGACATTAAAACAACGAACTAGGACTACACAGTATGCAAAGGCGGTCTTATCGCCTATGGCGATCTCTTCCAGACAACCAGTTTGGTGACAGGATAAACGGGATGGAGCGCAAACTTTAAGTATAAAGGTACATATTAACTACAAACAATATTACCTACATATATACATTCATAAATAAATATTATACTATGTAATATAATAAATATGAATAAATAAACTACTAAACTTAAATACTAGGTAAGTATATACAATAAATAAAACATTTATCGCGTACATGAAAACACATGTTGCGCGTAAAAAAGCCTATAATCTTTGTTTGCTCATCAGATCAATAAGTTGTGATAGAGGAGTATGGAATTTGCCTAATAAAATAATACAATTATTTTATTCTTTAAGAATTCCAAGTAATGAAATTAGCCGAGAGCAAAAAAGGTTAGTGGATATACTCGTATTATATCTACTCTGAATTATTATAATGTCTTTCTACAGTGTTATTAGTGTTAAGTAAAAATATACCCAAGCAATTTAGGTCTTACGAGAATCTAAATTGTTTACTATAAATCTTCCAGCTCAGACTTTTAGCTTGGATATTAAATCAAATTGTATATTAAATTGCCGTCCATTATGGCGCGTAACTTATTTAACAGGAAAAGTGCTGAATGAAAGACACTAATAAAAATCAAAAATTCAAAGTAGAATAGATACGCTTTTTATTTTGTTACTTACAAAAATTACCAAATGGAGGTATAAAAATCAATGTAATATTATTTCCTACAAATGCATTACAATAATTCAAATTTTGACTTATTTCTAGGTAGGTAAATATCCGTGTCATATAATGTTTTCAATAATTTATCCTACGAAAAAAGGTAGGGTCTTTGGCGATAAAATACATTGAATTAAATAGTTTTAAATAGTTAGTAAATTGATCGAAATGATGAAAGGAATTTAAAAGGTAATAAGCAAATACACAATCAAAGGCATTTTATACTTATTGATTCTATCTTGTAATATTTAAGGATTGGTATCAGTACGACTACGACATTAGTATAGCTATGAAGATAAGTAAGATAAAAATATGAGTATAATAAGACACGGAAGCTTTTCATTTTTAGGTATAGTAAAAACACGACCCACACAAACATTAGTACGGTCGTTACTTGAAAATAGAATATTTTTGCAAAACGAATATAAATTCAGAAGTTAAAGTAAATCCTACACTGAATTAAATATTTATTAATTACCTTGACTGACAATAAAAGATCCTGTCACGAATGCGGAACGAGAAATAGTCCAAGTCACAGATGTAGTACTAAACAGATACCGCGCTCGGAACACGGAAGTGCGGCCAAAATTTATTCGAGTGTGCGTGACAGCACTGTCTGAACACATGCATCAGTGTGCGTGAAATGTTGCCAGATTAATGAAAAAGTGCCAAATTAATGAAAAAAAATGTATTTGTTGGTTCTTTCTTTATGCCTTACGATTTCAACGACATATGGTAGGAGAATAGCTTGTATCCTGGAAAAGGAGATGCGCATATTACTGTTTTTTTTTTATCCACTACAAGTTAGCCCTTCACTGCGATCTCCCCTGATACTGTGGTGGTACGCTGGCTACTTTGGAGCTACGCTGAGTACTTTAGCGGTACGACGAATACTTTCAAGATATACCAGTTAAATTGGTGGTACGTAGACTACTTTGGAGGTAGGCCGACTACTTTAGAGGTACGCCGACTACTTTGGTGGTACGTAGGCTACTTTTAAGGTACGCCAGCTACTTTAGAGGTACGCAGGCTACTTTGGAGGTACGTAGGCTACTTTTAAGGTACGCCAGCTACTTTAGAGGAACGCAGGCTACTTTGGAGGTACGTAGGCTACTTTGGTGGTACGCAGGCTACTTTTAAGGTACGCCAGCTACTTTAGAGGTACGCCGGCTACTTTGGAGGTACGTAGGCTACTTTTAAGGTACGCCAGCTACTTTAGAGGTACGCAGGCTACTTTGGAGGTACGTAGGCTACTTTTAAGGTACGCCAGCTACTTTAGAGGAACGTACGTACCTCGTACAGCTCTGCGTACCTCGAAAGTAGCTGGCGTACCTTAAAAGTAGCCTACGTACCTTAAAAGTAGCTTGCGTACCTCTAAAGTAGCCGGCGTACCTCTAAAGTAGCAGGCGTACCTTAAAAGTAGCCTGCGTACCTTAAAAGTAGCTTGCGTACCTCTAAAGTAGCCGGCGTACCTCTAAAGTAGCTGGCGTACCTTAAAAGTAGCCTACGTACCACCAAAGTAGCCTGCGTACCATCTGCGTACCAAGCAGCTGGCGTACCAATAAATTTATCGGCGTACTTCGAAATAAGCCGGCAGCGTAGCTGTTTCACAAAAAAAAACTATCTACTAACAGCCCATTTACACCTTCTTTAATTTAAGGGAAAATATTTCAACGTAAATTAGCAACACTGATAGATATCGTTGAGGTTTTGTGTTTCAAGTCATCAGCAATTAATTATCATGGAAAAAAAATCTAACAGAATGAAAATATAAATTTTTGCCTATGAAACGAAACACCATATTCCTTTTTTAATTTTTGGTAACAATTTTTACAGTGTTTCAAGACACAAGACGGCATTATTTCGAGAAACTTGTCTACACACACGTCACGTCAAAACTTCTCGACGCGTCGCATCCAACTAACTGAGAATTGCACTGCTTTTCGTTTTGTATTCGCTTTGTTGGCGCGTCTGCCGTGTTCCGAGCGCGGTATCTGGTACTACATCTGTGGTCCAAGTTATTACGTCGTTTTATGAATGGGGTTCTGAGTTAATAATCTGTGCAGATAATGATTAATTATTGTGACGCTTCGCGGAGTACACTCGCAACGCGTTACGCGCCGCGTGACGGTGTATTTCATGACCAAAATATTAAAATTAGTTGATGCCCGTGACTTCATCCGCGTGGCATAAGTTTTTTTAATTTCCCACGGGAACGCCATAATTTCCCGAAAATTTTCGGGATCACGTCGATCCGTTGCTCCGTTGTAGCGTGATTGAAGGACAAAGCAACAAACAAACACACTTTCGCATTTATCATATTTTATTAAAATACATTATTGTAAGTCTAAATGCTTCTATATGCAGTTTGTTACCTATATAAAATGTAGATGCATAATAATTATTGAGTCATTACCTCTCCGTAGCATAAATTATGCTTTTAATGCTTACATTAGCATCAAGATTGAAGAGTTGTGCGCCCGGTATTCACTTGCAATTTTTAGCCCGTATTGCCGTCGAAAGAAATTCATGTGCTCGTAGCTTTAGTTTGGGACCGTTATTATCACGATCCTTTGTATAACCTATTATATCCCGGGGAAGGACATAGGCTACTTTTTATCCCGGAAAATTAAGGAGTTCCCGCGGGAATCAAAAAACCTTAATCCACGCGGTCGAAGTCGCAGGCATCATCTAGTTTTGAATAAACATTATTTGACTTTGACGTTATGCGAAGTTCCCTAATGAAAATATTGGCCCAGTGGGAGAAATTAAAAATTTTGTCGCAATATACAATTAATGTAAACTGAATAATCTAAATCATATTATGAATCTACAGACACTGTAAACAGTGCGTCTATTATGATACAATTTTCTTATTATATTTCACCTTAAGTAGGTGTTTAAAGCTGAAATGAAGTAGATATCCATCTAATTAGATCCTCTCCAATTTCGAGCACCTTTAAAATAACTACCCACGATCTTAACTAAAACCAAAAATAAACTCCCAATTCACCTTACTAATTGACCTTTTATTAAGTGATATAATAATAATTATCCATTATTAACCGACTTAAAAAAAAGAGGAGGTTCTCAATTTGTTTGTATTTTTTAACTGGAAAATTATTTTTTATTTGAAAGAATATACTTTCAGAATGGTTCCATAAAAAAATCTAAATTCAATTCCTCAATCTTGATGCAGCGAGGTTACTGCTAGTTATTAAGATTTAGGATATGATAATGGTGAACTCATTTTGTAGGTACCAAGCAATGACAACACGATTGAACTCCAAGTCCCAACTCTTCAATCCTGATGCTGCAGGGTACAACAGAACTTCTTAACCATAGGGATAGGAAATTTTGAAGGTGAATCGATATTGTAGGTACCTGAAAGCAAGTACTATTCGGTTGAACTCTCAGTCCCAACTCCACAACCCAGATGCCGCAAGGTACTGCACTCCCAAGCTGTGGGGATTTACGAACTGTTGATGATGAATTGATACTGTAGGTAGGTAACGAGTATGTACTTCGCCATTGAACTTTTTTTTTTTTTTTTATATATATAGCGAGCAAACGAGCAGGCGGGTCACCTGATGGTAAGTGATTACCGCCGCCCATGAACATTTGCAGCACCAGAGGAACCGCCAATGCGTTGCTGGCTTTTGAGAAATTTGTTTATCCGCCCTTTGAAGAGCCCCATATTATAATCATTAGGGAACACAGAAGATGGAAGTTGGTTCCACAATTTGCAGGTACTTATGAGTAAAAACAAAAATTCTATAAAAAAAAGTAAAAACTGACTTCCAAAGCCATTGCAAAGTAAAAAATAAAGAATAAAAAAATATAAATATAAAAATAAAATGTATAAAATTTAGATTTCATTTGCTACACACTAGGTATGTTTAAGTCTGGCGGGCATAAAAATATACGCAAAGTTGACGCGTCACGCTCGCGAGACTTAGGTTTGCAAGTTGCAATCCTACCGGCTTTAATGCCCTGCACTGCGAGTGCAAATAATATAAAGGGGTAAATTCAGGCTAAATCCAATAAACCCGTTTTCGTTCAAAGTAAGACAGAAATAAGCCCCGAAAAGAAAAACTATAATATAAGCCTCGTTTTACTCATTCACGTAAAGGACTCTGAGAAGCAATTTTGTGATATATGACCGAGGGCAAGATTAATATCACTCTAGCTACGACGAACTAGTAATTAAAGCTGTAATTACTTTCTCTGCTCTCTGGTATTATAAGGGCATATCAGAATAAAATTATTTCTTCATTCCGGTACATTTTCAATGGATAATTAATTAAATTTTGCTTTTAAAGTAACATTAAATAATTACAATAGATACCTAAGAAAAAATCTATACAAGGTTATACAACAGTCTAAGGTAAGTTACGTTCTTTCCTACAAGTCGTTCGAGGGAGGCGTCTAGCCACAGTAACGCTGAGGTGACAGGGAGGTGACGGAGGAAACAGGAAAATTTTTAATACAATATTCTTGTACTTACCTACACATTAGTATGCAGTTTCTACCTACCTAAATAAATAATCATCAACACAACATCAAGTATCTTCAAATAATATTATTTTATACTTTATTCAAAGTTGAGCATGGGGTGAATTAATTGATCAATCATCCACTTCTCGGGTTTCAACGTCAGATGCATTTTTAGGGGGTTCAATTTTAAATCAGTGACAGCTAAGTTAGACTTGGGAGGAAGGCAGGTCATCAAAGTAGGTACTATTATACCGCATAGTATTCTACTAAGTAGTTGCCTCCTAATAATTACGTTCGTATTATTATCTTCACCCATCACCGTCAAATGTCGGTAAAATCGAGATTGAGAAAACCCAATATTGCACCGACTTGCTTTCAGCGTTGAATGTGTTTCTGCGATACTAAAATATATCCATGACACTGAATAACTTTTAAAGGATGATACACTTTAAATTAGAAGTCACTATGGCGGAAACAGAGCTATATTTCCCCGGAGAAGCTGATTGTAGATGCACGGAAACTTAAGGCAGAGTTTAGACACAACGCGCGACAGAACATGTCCAACGTGACTTGATAATGATAGGGCCTAAACAAACTAGGGACAAAATGTCGGGCGGACATTTTGTCATGCTAGTGACTTTATCTACTGTTAGAGGGAAACTTAAAAACGATTCGTACATGGTATCATTGCCTGATTAATCTAGGTTGGCAACACTGCTCTCGAGCAGTGATGACGATGGCGTAACTACTAGTGACGTGTGTCTGTGTAAATAATTGCTAATTAAAAAGTATTTTAATGGATAAACCGTGTTTGGATTTAATATCTCAGAAGAGGGATCATGTATTTCACGTGCTAATTAATTGTTTATCCGGACCTATCCTGAAAATGGTACAAATTGTAATTCAAGATGTTATAGTATTAGATGACGCCATGACCGTGACGTAATACGTGAAGAAAAAAATAGAAAAGAATTAATAATTGTCGTCATGACGGAAGGTGAACTATAAAATACAAGAAGGATAAATGTGTCGTATTGTGAAATGATCGTAAGTACTTAAATACCTACGAGGGTTGGTACATTCTCGGTTGCATCGGGAAACCGACACGACGACGCGTGCCTATTGCAATCGGAATTGCATTGGAAAGTTGGCATGGAAACTTAAAAAGAGGTATCAATGGAATAGTTAGTACTTATCAAGTACTTGCATACAAATTACCAAAGGTCAATGAGGTATGAGGTTTTACTACTATATCAATTCCATTCAGCATGTAAAGTGCCTGGAGAGAGACCTACCTAGTGGTACTGTGTGTAGGGTACACTGAGAAAAAAGACCTTCCGAAATACGGAAGGTATTACCGTCCCTTTTGACTCAGTAGGAAATTTACCTTTCAACTTGGAAGGATATTATTACCGTCCAAAATTTCCTTCCAAACAATGTCTGCCTTCTATTTTGGTGGGTAATACGTACCTTCCAAATTTCGGTCGGAAATTCCTACTGAGTCAAAAGGGAAGGTAATTTTTGGAAGGAAAATACTCGTAAATGACGGTAAATACGATTACATACTTGGTCATATTTGTTCGGTAAATATAAATAACCTTCCAAATCTAGAAGGTAAAGACATAATATTACCTACCTAAGGCGAATACGGAGCGGCCCCCCCCCCAAAATTATAGGCTTTCAAAACGCCCTGTCCAAGCAAAGGGGAAAGCAGGGGTCCGTATACCACCTACGATTTATGCTCTGCTATGCGCTTTCAATGAATGTTCCAACTAGGTGGAAGCACCATTAGCCACGATGCAGGTACCGATACAAGCGGACTGGGCGATATATATGTGTTTGACCGGCGCCACCCTATACCGCGAGCCAATATACGCGTAGCGACATCTAGTGGTCGGGTCGGGTACTACATTCGGTGTTACAATTTTTATTTAATAAAACTTATTCGATTTCCTTCCGATACCGAAATATTCCAATTTGTTTGGAGAGATATTATCATCTAATTTAGAAAGATGTTCCTTGTGTTATTTTCTCCATATGTGATCCATCTAATTTGGATGGTAATTCCTTCCAGCGAGCCTTTCTAATCCCTTCGTTTTTGATGGAATAGTAATGTCACTTCATTTCCTACTAAATAAGAGGGTAAATATCCTTCAATTTCGGAGGGTAAATATGCGTTTTCCTTCCGACACTGTTCCTACCGAAAAATTATAATTGATTTAGAAGGATATTATCATCTAATTTAGAAGGATACTCCTTGTGTTATTCCCTCCAAGTGTGATCCATCTAATTTGGATGGTAGTTCCTTCCAGCGAGCCTTTCTAATCCTTTCTTTTTTGATGGAATAGTAATGTCCCACTAGTTAAGAGGGTAAATATCCTTCAATATCAGAAGGTTAGCTGCGTTTTCCTTCCGACAACTTTGGATTTGAATTCAGAAGGACATTAACATCTAATTTGGAAAGATAAATTTGGGAGGAATTATTATAATGCATCCTTATTTAGTAGGAATATTTAGCTGGAAGGAAATTCCTTCTTGGTTAATTCCTTCCAACAAATTTCCTTCCTTTATGTTCTTCCGTATTAGACGGATAAAATTCATTACCTTCTAAATATCGGTAGGAATTTGGCAGTTCCCCGATTCAGAAGGTAATCGGTGGAAGGAAAAGACCCAATTTTGGAAGGAATCGGTTTAGAAGGTAAAAATCGGAAGGTAAACAAGGAAATTTTTCTCAGTGTACATGGAAACGGTGAGTTTATTAAAATATTTATTTGAAAGAAATGATTAAAGGTTATAAAGGTATCTACCATTATGACTACAGCCCATTAACGTCCCGCTGCTAGGCACAGGCCTCCACTTTCATAGGAGAGAGGGAATTAGAGCTTAGACCCACCACTCTGATCCAATGCGGGTTGGCGGGCTAATGGTCTAAAGATAACTAGTATAATAAATAGATAGACCATACCTACAGAGGGAGATAAGTAAGTACTTGCAGGTAGTACTTGATTACATTAAGTACTTAAGTATCTAAGTTTTATGTGAAAGATCATAGTGAATTACACTGGTAGGTAGTTCATAACATGATCTACCTATGAGATATTTAAAGAGTTAAGTCAAAGCTATAATAGGTTGGTATGGTAGTTGGTCGACTACATAACATGGTATAAGTATTATGTAACTTATTGAAGAGGTATTTACTAATTTATTTAGTTGGAAATTAGTTTAATTGATAATCTTGTACCTAAATTGATAGTGAATATTCAATTTATTCTGAGAGTTCTGTGAATCATATATACCTAATATTGTTTGAGTAAATGAACAGAGGTCAAAAGTAACTGTAATATTATACATTCCATTAAAGCAAGTATAACCCATTAAAGGTCCTTACAAGTGAAAATTGCATTTGTAGAGTGAACGGATACCCAGTTACAATAATAAGTAAGTTACAGGTTAGCCGTTTAGTATAAATAATATCAGAGCTATACATGTTTGAAGGGCTAGAGCAAGTATATAATTGAGTAAGTACATTATATATAAAGATTGGGTGGCATAGATACATTTGTTCAGAAAATGTGAATTGAAATAATATCAAATCTGCCTGGATGAAAAATGGGTTAGCCGAACTGGGTGTGAATTATGATGATGATTATTATTATGACAGGTTTTGAGACCCCGTTTAACTGAAGTTGGTATTTAATAATAAGTATGTTGTCTGTCTCAAGTATTTCACAGTGGCTGTCTGGAGCGGTGTGCTTTATTGCCTGATAGAGCATATGATTTCTCATTATGCGGAGAGACTGAAGGACCACACACACCTGGGGTACCATGGTTATGGTGCTATGTACGGGCTTATGTCTGTTAAGATAGCAGAGGTTTTGCCAAGATAATAATATTTTTAATTTTACAGGTGTAATTAATAAATTAATTCTTGAGTTTTAGTGTGGTCTTCGCAATGTTCTCTGGCCAAGACCAAAAGCTAGTGGCATATTATGTTATGGTGGTTGCCTAACCTGCACCTTAATAACAATGGTATGGAATGATGTCTATATAACATATGGACCGAGTCCGGGTCGCATATCTTGCAGTCATGTTAGCAAATAAATGCAAAAAGAACTAAGTGGTAATTTTGGTAAATTCCAATTTAATTGCAATGGATGATGACTCTAAAGTCAAAAAGGATAAGTGGCAAAAAAATAAAGGAGGATGCCACATTTTTGAAAAAAAAAAAGGAAAATTATAATTTTTGTTTAGAGGGAAAATAAAGGAGATTGGCAAGTTTGTAAAAGGCAATGGCACCTTTTAGTGCAAGGAGATTTATATACAGTCATCTTATGTGGTGCAAGGAGTTACAAGACTGATGCAAAGTTTAAGATTTAACTTTTATAGTTAAAGAGTCAAAGTCAAAATATATTTATTCAAAGTAGGTACTTACACAGTACACTTAATGAACGTCAAGTATACAAAGTATGAGACGTGGTGGTGACGATTCACATAGGTATCTTAAAACTAAAGTTACGAGGGTTCCAAACGCGCCCTGGTCTGAGAAGAGTAAAATTGTTTCTTATGAATTTGGGAGCTAAAGCCCGGCTGTTGAATAAAGATTTAAATGTTACTCTGGAGAAAAATAACATAAAGAGGATGTTGGGGTGGAATGGTACTGGTGGACCGGTAATGATAATATTGCAAATAATTCATATGGTTGAGATGAACAGGGTGTATAATATGAGAACATAACAGTATTTTGGGAGTGACTCATTTGTGATATTTTGGTTTGATTTTTGTTGAGGTAAAAACAAAATAGAAATAAATATGCCTGCGGGGCCATGGGTCAGCTTCAGGAAAATACCTAAAGGTGAAGTACACTTATTGTAAATATCACATGCCTGAGGGGCTTCAGAACAAATTGATGCATGCGCCAGCAGGGCTGCACAGCAGATCAGTTTTAGCTAAATACCTAAAGTGGGGTACACTTACTGTATATGTCACATGCCTAAGGGGCTTTCATACAAATTAACGCATATTGGCGCAGGGCTGCACGGCAGAACAGTGCAGAGTACAGAACAGTAAATGTAACATGCCTTAGGGGCTTCAGTACAAACTAATACATTGACTTGCAGGGTTGCAGATTAGTTTCAGGGAAATGCCTAACAGGGGCCTATGGCTCAGTGGTAAGACACGCCTAAGGGGTTTCAGTGCCAAGTCATGCATATGCCTGCGGGGCTACTGGTAAGTTTCAAAACATGCCTAAAGGGGCTACAGCGCAGATAAGCCAACATGCCTAAGGGGCTACAGAACACATGTCTTAAGGGGCTCCAACGCAAATTATAGCACACGCCTCCGGGGCGACAGAGCGCATACCTTAAGGGGCTGCAGTACGTATAGCGTATGCCTACTGCGTAATGGATCAGCTGCTGGGCACACAGCTGATAGAACATGCCTGAGGAGTTATATTATGTGTTACAGCACATGCCTGCGGGGCTACTTCACACAGACTGCCTTCAGTATAATTTAAATTATTTTTCAGTAAAGGGCAGTTAGCCGTTGTGGTTGTCGCACCTTGCCTTCGGGGCCTACGTACTTGCCTTCGGGGCCTACGTACTTGCCTTCGGGGCCTACGCACTTGCCTTCGGGGCCTACGCACTTGCCTTCGGGGCCAACGCAATTGCCTTCGGGGCCAAAGTACTTGCCTTCGGGGCCGACGTACTTGCCTTCGGGGCCTACGTACTTGCCTTCGGGGCCTACGCACTTGCCTTCGGGGCCTACGCACTTGCCTTCGGGGCCAACGCAATTGCCTTCGGGGCCAAAGTACTTGCCTTCGGGGCCGACGTACTTGCCTTCGGGGCCTACGTACTTGCCTTCGGGGCCAATGGACTTGCCTTCGGGGCCTACGTAATTGCCTTCGGGGCCTACGTATTTGCCTTCGGGGCCGACGTACTTGCCTTCGGGGCCTACGTACTTGCCTTCGGGGCCAATGTACTTGCCTTCGGGGCCTACGTACTTGCCTTCGGGGCCTACGCACTTGCCTTCGGGGCCTACGCATTTGCCTTCGGGGCCAACTCACTTGCCTTCGGGGCCAATGCACTTGCCTTCGGGGCTAACGAACCTTGCCTTCGGTGCCGACATACCTTGCCTTCGGGGCCTATGAACCTTGCCTTCGGGGCCGATGAACCTTGCCTTCGGGGCCGACACACCTCGCCTTCGGGGCTTATATGATATACTTTCAAGTGTGGACATTAGCGCCCTCGGGGCTGGGACTGTAAAGCCTATCGGATTCTGATGAGCAGATGGTGAATAACAAGTAAGTTACCAGTGGAGCTGTACGCTGACCGCAGAACTCATGTGGTTGTTCCTTGCCCGTGGGGCTCACCGCTCATGTAAGTTAATTCCGTACCTCTTATATTTTACAACATTTTGAATATATCGCTGGTGTGGAAAATAGGGGCCATGGTGCCAGTAGACTTCGAAAGTCTAGCCTGCGGGGCTGCTACGTTTCGATTTCCGGTAGCGAGAGTTGCAAAATAAAGCAAAGCTTAGGTAAATTGCCCGCGGGGCTAGCCAGATTAGTACAGGTAATCTATTACTCGCCGTTGGGGGCATGATAGTATGCAAGTAGCAAAACAGCTGTTTTCCAGGCGAAAGCGCAGTGATGATAATACAGTTCAGTGAGTGTCACGTTTAGGTGACATAAAGGCTTAATAGGTCTGTAAAACATGCAGATGGTATTCACTGATTTCAACTATTATTTTAAATGAGAGGCACTGAGTGGCAAACAAGTAATATAACCGCCGCGTAAGTTGAGCTATGCACAGTAACACATTTCGGGTGTCAAATGATGTGCGTTATGAGGTGCGCCGCTAGGGGCCGCACGTTACCATACGTTCCATACCATAGTTCTGTAGTACGATGTACCTGCGCAGACGACCGCCATTTTGGGTCAAGTTACGGGACGCGATCTATATCGGTGTTATGTTTTGATGCCATTTGGAGTTCACTAAGATTCATGTGAGAGTAACAATATTTCTATGCAGGTTGAGCGATGTAACAAAATATCGTGTAAAGAGATTTACTTATCTTGTAAAGAGACTCGCTCTATGATGTTCCTTGGGATATTCATTCATAAAAGTGATATGAATACCATAATTAGATTGAGGAGGAACAGTAAAAAGTAAATTACCAAAATATTGAACAACCAAGTAGGTACACTACTACACATTTATATTTTGTTAACATTTTATTATATTTATATTATGATATTATATTATATTATATTATATTATATACGTTTTCACCACACTATCACGACTGCACAAATCAAAATGATATAAGTTACCAAGCAGATGCCAAGGTATGTTGTATTGAATAGTATCAACATTTGAGTTCGGTTTTACGAAACGTTGAAATTTGACAAGAGCTGATGAAGGCAGTACCGGGCAGTTGAGTTGCCTGTTGTGTTAACTTAAAACGAACAATACAATGCAGGGCCACGGTATAAGGTACATCTATTCTTCCGGTGGGAATAAGGTGCTTTTGAAACTTCAACATTTCAAATGAAATTAGGAACGTAGAGATTTGCTCAAAAGATGGAGCATGTGCAAAATATACAAAATGGCTCATTATAGATAACGTGGCTCAGGTCTTCGGGTTTTATTGAGTTTTGTAACCAATTGTAATCGATTGTCAGATAAAGTTCTGGGGGTGAATTGTAACATAAGCTAGCCTGGCTAAGGCTTACAGAGAAGGTATTTGTCATTTATGCCATGTGTAAAGAGGAAAGTATAATTAACTGTAACAAGTGAGTAATAATAACCATTCTGGAAAGTAACAAAGTGAACATGAGTATACTCATAGGAAAACTAATTATAGGTGTACACTAGTAGACTAAGAATCTTATTTATCATTCAATCAACTGATTGTGTTCTCATCTCCGTGAGAATGTCGAAATTGTTACGAATTACCTACTTATACAATTGAAACTTTGGGTTAAGAGTAAGCAAGTGTATGATGTTAGAGACCAGACAGAGTTAGTTTCTACCATTTCACTGATTATTACCTAAAGATTAATAATTGTCATTAAATTCACCAGAGTCAACTTATCTAGAATAATATTATGATGAGCTGTGTTATGGGCGATAAATCCATATTTACTAATAGGTGATGTTTTGTAACGCGAAAAGACGATGGAGACTGATGCTCTTTTAACCTAAAACATAGTCTTGTTGTCTGTAAACTGTACTTGGTAAGGTTTATAATGCCAGTGCTTTAACATTGGAGTGTCAGGCGTTAAATGCCAGCGTTAATACTACAAATGGCAGAGTAGCATCAGCAATCATCGTGATTTTAATTAAGTGTTCGAATTATGTCAACTTCGGGACGAAGTTATGGGTCAGGATGACCGAACTGTTAGAGGGAAACTTAAAAACGATTCGTACATGGTATCATTGCCTGATTAATCTAGGTTGGCAACACTGCTCTCGAGCAGTGATGACGATGGCGTAACTACTAGTGACGTGTGTCTGTGTAAATAATTGCTAATTAAAAAGTATTTTAATGGATAAACCGTGTTTGGATTTAATACTACGTGTAGGTATTCATTAGGTATTTTATTAAGTAGCTAATTCTGTACCAAATTTCGTTACAAATTACGAGGCAGATGAGCCTTGAAAAGTTAACTTAACACTGCGTAAGTGTTAAGTTAACTTTTCAAGGCTCAAATCATAGGTACTAAAATTCTACATCAATGCTCAAATCAATAATATATAAATATTATTGATTTAGTTTAAATAATACAATAGGGATGATGCCTATATCAAAAATAAATAGTATTATTTTTGATATAGGCTGGCTGATGCCCGATGCCCGCGACTTCGTCCGCGTGGATTTAGGCTTTTTGGTTCCCGCGGGAACTCTTTAATTTCCCGGGATAAAAAGTAGCCTATGTGCTATTCCAGACTATAATCTATCTCTGTGCCAAATTTCATCCAGATCCATTCAGCCGTTGGAGCGTGATTGAGTAACAAACATCCATACATCTATACATCTACACATCCATACATCCATCCAAACTTTCGCATTTATAATATTTATTTGATTTCTATCTGATTATATTAAATAGGGGGTCTTCCAAAAGACCTAAAATTCACATCCTCGTTTAGTTTTAAGTTTGATACCATTTTAAAATATAGATTAAAGAAAAAAAGTGCGTTGAAATTTTGTGACGTCACAACTGTGAATTTCATACAACTTTCATACTAGAAGTGCGTTTTTAAGTTTGATAAAGAGTTACTGATTTGATTGAGTTGTCAACATCCCTATTACACTAAACTATTAGTAATTAGATAGTAGGACGGTGAAGAAAAACATCGTGAGGAAACCTGCATGCCGGAGAGTTCTTCATAATGTTTTCGAAGGTGTGTAAAGTCTGCCGCACTTGGCCAGCGTGGTGGACTATGGACAAACCCTTCTCATTCCGATAGGAGATTCGTGTTCAGTAGTGAGCCGGCAACGGGTGGATAAGAAAATGAGATGAGTAGGCTAAACTAATCAGAATGTGTTATGTTACGTAGGTAGATAATGGTTAGCTTCTATTCCTTTCGACTTCTTTGTTTCGCGGTATTCGACAATAACATACTTATATTGTACTTACTTGTTATTTTGTTGTGTATTCCAAAAATATATTCTTTTTGTAAAATAATGTCTATTTTTAGTAATATCATCAGAAAATTCTATATGATGGTCTGGTTCTTGCTAATATCTCTCCACGCTTTGATATTTTTTAGCTACCGAATAAATAGTGCCGCCATGTGAAAATATAAAATCTGCTCTGAGGTAAAATATTTTTCTTTGAAAAATTGATTTATCTGAAAACATGGATACACTGCAATGCAAAAAATATTTCCCTGATATTCTCGTAGCACATTTCAAAGTGTACTTACTGTATGTACTGTTTCACTAAAAAAAAGGTAAGTAAACAAGTCTTTGTAACACGTGAGATGTGACGTTGTTACAGCGAACTGACGATGAAGTCTTGAAACGAGTGAAAACCCTAACTCAGTATAGTCTTGTTTTATATGGAGTAAGTATAGAAGAGACATGAGGCTGGATGACCAAAGCCAAAGATAGGGCGATATATTATATATAAGATAGTTCTAATAATAGTTCTCAATGAATTTCCTAATTTTGTATACTTACTTTCTAGATATATTCTTTATTATTTGTAAGCTTTATCTGAAGAAATAAAAGGCTTTTTTATTTTATTTTTTTATTTTTATTATTATTTTTTATTTATAGAAGAGGCAAGATACGCGCTTTGCCGGGCGCAAGACTTTAGACTTTCACGAGTTAGGTATTTCATCCTTAGCACGATTTCATCTTTTGTTTGCGGTAACAACGTCCTATTCGCCGTATCAAGCGCGTATCTTTTGCCCTTCAGTGAGAAGCTACTTGTTTACCTTTTTTCTAGTTGAAGTAGGAAGTAGGTATTATACGCTAACAAAGCTTCTGGTAACACATAAGTTTTAATACATTATCATGAATCGTGATCCATTCCTATTCTATAATTTTCCTCAAACAAGCTCTAGAAAAGTCACAGCGGGCACAAGTAACGATAAATTGTTAAATAAAAGCTGATTATCATGAAACTATAAGCTTCTTGGGCAGCCACTCAAAAAGCTGAGAGGAAAGGCGAAAGACTGAAAAATAAAACTTGATAGACGTAATAGAAGCATACTGACTAGGTATAGGTACGTCTATCATGTAAGTTATAACGAAATAATTTTTCTCTCAAAAATAGGTCTGAAATTAATTTTATAGCGAATACCTCGTACCTGGTCCAATCTTGTATTGTCCGTATTTTTTGCGTCACGGCATCTGACCTTATGACATTATAATATTATTCGATGTTTAGAATTTCTCTGATAGATTGAACTGTGATCCCTTTGTACGAAATAATATAGGGATACCTACAATATGTGAGACGGTCACACAAAAAGATAAAAGTTCGTTTTACTTAGCTTTTACATTTCTGTGCCGGAACATTGAAAAAATAAAACCAAATAAGTAAGCCAATGAAAATAACACTAGAAGCGAATCTATATCTATCTATCTACATTACATTAATACTATTATTAATGAGAAAGTTTGAATGGATGGATGAATGGATGGATGGAGGTTTGTTAGTTACTCAATCACGCCAAAACGACTGAACGGATCAGGATTAAATTTGGTACAGAGATAGATAATAGTCTGAAATAACACATAGGCCACTTTTTATCCCGAAAAATTGAAAAGTTCCCGCGGGAACCAAAAAACCTCAATCTCCGTGGATGAAGTCGCGGGCATCAGCTATAAGCTTAAAACACAACTGGCTCACAAGCGAATGTTTCTATGCTGAAATCTTAAGAGCAAACGCGAGCAAAGTGCATTTCTGAATGTTTATGCTAGTAATATGGCTAAAACACTTGGCGGAAGATGCGGGTTTCAAATGCCGCAACTATATAAATACACAACTAAAAAGGTAATAAGAGGCTTAATTTTGCATATTTTAATATAATGTACGAGTACTTATAGGTACCTCTTTTATAGCAAAATAGGATTAACTGACGACAATCATGCATACCTACTTAATAACAAGCAATGCTGAGGTCTAGGCTGGAATGCGCTTGGCTAGAACTTGCCTGTTCGCTCTTATCTTGAAGATACATTAGTTAAACGGGGCTGGAAATAAGTATTTTGCAACAAAGTTCCGGGGACGATGCGGAGGGGTACGCTAGCCGGCAAAAAATGTCCGTAACGAAAATGCGTGGAGTAAGATTTTTATGTATAGATAGTTTATGTACGAGTATGTTCGCTATACAGTGTCTAATGTATAGACTACGTGATGACTGTTATTATTATTATTTCAGTTTGCTATTATTATTATTTATTTTTATGAATCATTGTGAATAAAATAAAAATGTTAAGATAATTTTGTAAAGTAGTTTTTGATTAATATCGATAAAAAAATCATAATAAAAAATTTATACCTGAATAATTATTTTCTTTTTACCTCGACTAGAACTTGAAATTAATATTTATGTAATAAGGAACTTCGTTCCTATCTGGTGTCCCACGACGCCACACGTTTTATATTATATTTTTTCTAAAAGCCTTTAACCAGATTTCATAAGTATAAATTGAAAAAAAAAATACGCGTCTAAATTAGAACCTCCTCCTTTATTGAAGTCCCTTAAAAATGGCGGACTTTGATGCAAATGTCCACACCCTATTTAACTACCCGTGTTAAATGTCCCTTATAGGGGTGGAATTTCCGAAAATTCGTGCTTAATGAGTACCTCTTAAAAGGCATAACTTTACTTTCATATTTTCAAGTTTCCTTAAATGCCAGCGGTTAAGAGCGTACATACCCTGAGCCTCTTTTGAAGTTTAGGTATTTATCTCGGGTTTAGGTATATAAAATCCTTTGTCTCGGATAGTCCTTTGTTTGAGCGAGTGAACAGAAGGCGTCGGGTGCAAAGTAGTTTGACAAACCGTTTTGATCCTAATCCCATTTTCAAACGGGCAATTATTTTTTCAATATTTAAAAGAAATGTTTTTAATTCGCTTAACATACGTTTCATATAAAACTTTTTTAAATATAGGTGTATTCATATAAAGAGAAGGTTGCATGATTGTAAGTATAGATGTTTTTAAGTAGGTACATCCATACTAACATTATCTTTGTTTGCTTATTTTTTGTTAGTTACTTATAAGACACATTTTGTACAAAAATAAACAAAATAGTAAAATAAAATATGTATTAGTATTATTTTGATTTTTACATAACATTATTTACAATATAAAATTATTAGAATTTATATAGTAAATGCTACTATCCATACTAATATTTTAAATGCGAAAGTGTGTCTGTCTGTCTGTCCGTCTGTCTGTCTGCCTGTCTGCTACGCTTTCCCGGCCCTTCTTTTCAACCGATTTTGCTGAAATTTGGTATAGAGGTAGGTTATATCCCGGGGAAGGACATAGGACTTTTTATCCCGGAAAATTAAGGAGTTCCCGCGGGAATCAAAAAACTCAAATCCACGCGGCCGAAGTCGCGGGAATCATCTAGTATTTATATACATATCACTACGCCAGGTCTTAGTTTTTACCATGCATCGATTGACCGTAACCGTTCGATCATATTAGCGTTTAAGTAAAATGAATCTTAATAGTATTGATTTAGAGCTCAAATTCGTGTTTGCATTCACACTGCTCCAAATGGAAACGTTTCGAAATTAAAATCGGTTGGAATTTGTGACTTTAAATCAAGCACCTTTGGGCACATTTTACCCTGACTCCAATGTGATCGAACGCTCGATTACGATCAACCGAATTTTCAATGTAAAAACAAACTAAAAACGGGTGTCTCTTATTGGCACTGATCTCCATTTACGGGGATCTACTATTTCAGGCAAAATACATTTGTAATAAAAACTTATTAGTTTTTGTTCCATATTTTTTTTCCAAAATTGATCGTCCTTTATAATCTTTTCAATTTTCAAATTAAATTTTTTCCGGTTCAAACCGCAAGAAGACAAATTTTGATTTTGATTTTGAACCTTTTTGATTCCTTGCCTTCGCTAATTGTTTACTACGTAAATATTTCTTTTTTTTTTAGAAAATCGGAGTTTTAGAACCCATTTCTGAAAAAAAATAACTTATTTTAATTCGCACGCAATGAATCCTAAAGACAAAACAGTGCAATAAAACTGATAAGCACGTGCAGATGCAGGTGTTTCACCAACGTAGGTTTTTGTTTATCATGGTAGGTACCTAACAATAGACTCGCGGGTCAATAGCGATACAATAATAAAAAAGGTCCGGTTCGGAAAATATAAAACACAATCATCAAGTACCGCTCTGTAAACGATAATCACTTGCAAAAGGTAATAAAACTATGTAATCCTGCAGGTGTTGCGGTAGTCTACTCAGCTTACCAAAATAACAATAGAAATTTACTGCGTGGTAGTACTAAAATACAGCTTAGCTACCAATTTTTCAAATAACTTTTTGCCGTGCTAATGAGTGTATGGTTATTTGTAAGAAATTAATAATTTTGCCTGACAGTAAAATAAAAACGCGATGCCAAAAAGCGCATAAAAATACCATGAAAACCTAATTCAACTTTTTTCGTGATTGACTGACCGACAACGCACAGCCAAAATCGATGAACCTAAATATTTGATTCATTGAGTAGTCTAGGTGTGAACTGAGGAAGTAGGAAAAGGCTGATAGGCTTTATCAAATGTGCAACATAAATAAGTTATAGAAATACTGATTCACATCAGACAATGCCTTTTCAAATTCCAAACCAGGCAATAAAACTGATAAGCACGTGCAAATTGCAAGTATTGCACTAATGTAGGGTTTTGTTTATTATAATAACAATAGCGATCACGGGTCAATAGTGATACAATAACAAAAAGAAAAGTCTGGTCGACAACCATACTCGTAAAAAACAATAATCTAATGACGCTCTGTAAACGAAATACACTTGTAAAAGGCAAAAAATACATAATTACAGTTGCGCTAGTATGTATATTCGGTTTACCAAAATAACAATAGAATTTACTACTCGGGGTATAATAAAGTACAAGCTGCACTTTACATAACTTTTTGTTGACGTGATGAGTGCATTGTTTGGAATAAGTAACTATGCCTGACAGTAAAATAAAACACGCAATGCCAATAAAGCGCGAAATGAGGCCATTTGGCTGACCAACGCTCAGCCAAAATCGATGAACCTAAATATTTTATTCCTTGAGTAGTCTAGGTGTGCACTGATGAAGTATTTTGAGTTGACAAACAGACAAAAAAACATGGCTTTTTTGTCAGTGAAATATCCCATATTGGATTTGCCGTGACGTCATACTATGGTCTTATAATATCTCAGTACTCAAAATATGTAGGGTTGCAATAAAGAGGGAACCAACAAAGAAAAACACATATACATACATGATTGCTACCAAGCCTTCCCCAAGTCGGGCAAAGAAAGGTTCAGTTCAAAACATAAAACAAAACCTATTCATCAAAAAGGTCCGTAAGCGTGGTAAATAATAATAACTACCCAATTGTTTGCATAGCTACCTGCTTTTGCTATCGTGACGACTGTATTTTCATGACCATAAATAATATCTATTCAAGTGTAAAAACAAGCAAACATGCGAGCCAAACAAATAAAATTCTAATTTCTAATTTATTGTAAGTGCACAGTAAATTTGACTATTCGAAAGCTCATTGCATAAGTTTACTAACGTCCAATCGTGTGTCTCGATACGAGTCGCTTCACTAGGTGACTCCCGCAACTTCATCTGCGTGATTCATGATTTTTAAATATCTCATGGGCATTCTTATTTTCCGGGATAAAATACCTATGTTTGTCTCCAAGAAAGTAGCTATCTCTGTACCGAATTTCGGGAAAAATTGGTAGATAAACCTTGCATGTAGACAGCTGACAGACCGACAAAGTAACACACTCGCATGTTTAATATTAGTAAGGATTACAAATTCAAAATTTATATAAACTTATTTATTTAATAAATATAACACAATATCTAATCGCGGGCAGTATCATTCAGAAGTAATTCAAGCCGGAGGTAAACGATCCAAAGGGATACAATAACCAAATCATAATGCAAATCACACCAATAAAATGCCAAGTCGTCATAAGGAAAGAGAATTTCACAACCAAACACAAGATACCGCGCCATGAAAGACAATAAACACGTGACTTTTTTTTTTGAAGTGCTGGCTCATTTTTTGCGCAAAGGATCAGCCTGGCTGTCCAGCGCGGAAATGCAGCCAGCATTCTCGCCATCATACCACGCGGGCATGGCATTATTAGGTTAGGCTAGCTAGGTTTATTGTTTCTATTGTATTGTTTTCAATAAATTTTACCAACGAGTGATTATCATTTCAGTACATGACATCGCATTAATATTTATAAGGGACGGAGTTGCCAGTCTAGGTAGAGATTGTTGGTCAGCCTTTAAATAATAGTTAATTTAACCACAAGCTTTATAAGGCAAGTTTAGTAAAGTAAATTATTTTATAACTGTCTGAAACACACGACCTTGTCTGAATTGAATATTCAAATTCTTATTTACGAGTAAATAATTAAGTAATATAACTATAAATATCATACACGTTTAATATAAAGCATAATATACAAACCTTAAACTGTTTAAAACAAAATAATTTTCAACCATCAATAAGAAAAAGCAGCCAGTATTAAAAATGCCTACTATTGAGAAGTGACAATCACACTACAATCTCAGGTATATGCTACGTATATCATTTTGAGTTGCGGAGACAAAAGGCGTTACGTCCACCCTCTGAGAAGCCTCGGCTACGACTAGTTTTCCTAGTGCTTGATCACGCAGTTTTGTAGTGTGTTACAAACTTATTTTTGGATGTAAATTATTGTTAATTATATATTTTTTTTTGCTAAATATAATTGAAAATATGTCTTACTTTTAGGAGTACTAATTTATTTTTACAAATTAAGCCAAATAACCTCCTAAAATGACGGTTATATGTGTCCTTAATTTCGTCAAATTAAATCTTCTTTGTTTTGAATTTTATAATACAAAGGATAGCAAATTAATAATTTTTATCTTCAACTATAGTAGTTCAGGATCTTATACTCAATAAAAGTATCTCTTTGTGTGACCACAACGAGTAAATTTGGATGTTCGCTAACGTCAAACTTTACACAAAAATCAAGATTAAATAACAGCTTCTTGGTATTTTCGTAATAAGGAACAATCTATTAATTAATTTCAAAATGTTGTCAGTCATTATAGTAGATCAGAGAATTCCCTACAATTTGGTATGAATAAGTTTTGGTTTAATGCAGGGAGTAACAAAATATCAGGGGGCAAAAAAGCTAAATATAAGGGTCTACCCTTGCAGCTCAAGCTCAGCTCGAATGTATAGTCTTAAGGCTGTGCGTAGATAAAGTCAGACAGTCAGCTTTTCAGCCTATATCTCGGATATAGCTTAAAATATATCAGATAGCATAAATCTCGGAAACCTGACACTCCCAAAGGTTCTGTCTCATAAAGTACTTGCTCGCATTCATGCAAGCTATTCATGATAATTAATTATAATATGCAGTTTTATGAGTGGTCGCTAGCTCGAAAAAAAAATAGAAATGGCGGAACAGTAGCACATGAGGTTTATCTACTCATGTGACAGTAGATAGGCCAAAATATTAATACCCCTTTGACAATTCTTTTAACTTTAAAAAGGTTGAAATACTACAATAAACGAAATTGGGATAAAGTTTAAAAAAGTTTGAAATACTACAGTAAACAATTGGAATACACTGTTGATTGCGTAATACATTCAGCGTTAAAGTTCGAACGTTTTTTCAATTTCAATTCCAATCCGTTTGTTTGTACTGATTGATGATAGCAAAAACACACACTCACACACACACACACTCAGTAGGTACCTACCTGTACATCACACAACGCAACAGTAGACTTTTACTAGACCTATGGTGATTATTCTACAACTTTTGATCTGTGGTGGTCATAATTTTAAATTTTAGGTATAATAGGGATGATGGCCACTCAATCAAATCAACAACTCTTTATCAAACTTAAAAACGCACTCCTAGTAAGGAAGTTGTATGAAATTCATAGTTGTGACGTCATCAAATTTCAACGCACTTTTTTCTTTAATCTATATTGGACCGTGCGAAGCGAAGGTCTCTGAGACTACTTGAGCGAATTTGCACTTGTCCGTCCGTCCGTCCGTCCGTCCGTCTGTCAAAGCCTTTTATCTTCTGAATTACTGAACGTAATTACTTCAAGTTTAAATATAATATGTAAATCGATGGCTTCCATCCGAATATGGCTTAAAAAGTTAGAAATCTTTACTTCAGGGGGGCTATCATAGAAGCGAATGCGAAGTAAAAAAATTTTTATAGCGTTACATTGAGTTGCGGTAAATCATTTTAAAGATAATTAGGAATAGAGTCCAAAAATATATTTTTTTTCATTTTTCCCCTAAAATTGACGAAATGGGGGGCTTTCAAAGTGGAGATTTTCTAACGTCTAAAGTTGACCTCAGAACTCTCAATTTTCTGAAAGGCTGAGCCTGAAACTTGATCAATTATTTGAATTATATCCTGTACTTGAACAACAAATACTAAAATTAGAAAAATATTATAAGGAAACGAAACTATTTAATTTTTAATGAGCTTCAGGTTTTTTTAACAGAACTTCACAATGATGTCAATAGATGGCGCTCTGTAAAAGTTTATTCGTTTGTGCTTACAAATAATGGACGTTAGCACCATCTTAGGTGGAATAAAAAAATTGTCTACTGATAGTACTGATGTCTATGAACGTAAAGATAGTTAAAACTATCATAAGGATACCGCGAGGTCTCAGTTCGGGGCGAACCACTAGTTTAAAATGGTTATCAAACTTAAAACTAACCGAGGATGTGAATCTTAGGTCTTTTAGAAGGCCCTCTATTTAATAATAATGAGTTAGAAATAATTTATGTTTGACTAGAATCTAGATGATGCCCGCGACTTCGTCTGCATGGATTAAGTTTTTTTATTCCCGCGAGAACTCCTTAATTTTCCGGGAGCCTATGTCCTTCCCCGGGATATAACCAAATCCCTGTACCAAATTTCATCCAAATCGGTTGAACAGATGGGCCGTGAAAGCGTAGCAGACAGACAGACAGACCGACGGACAGACAGACAGACACACTTTCGCATTAATAATATTAGTATGGATAAATAATATTATTAGGTATGGGTACTGTAATAAAATATTTTCCTTGTTGGCAGCAAACGTGAGCAACTATGACAGCGGGCGAGAACAAAATATGATGCACAGTCCGGAGAGTGGGCAGATCACAGGGAACTTTCAGGTAATTTGTGTATAAAGTCTAAGGCCTCGGACACACGGACAGCTTGAAGCAGTCAGGATTGACTGCTTCAAGCTGCGACTGCATAGTGAACTACAGTCTTCTACGTACACCCATACATGGAACCGCTCGAACAGTAGCGACTGCTTCGGGCGATTGGCAGCAGTTATCGATGGTAGCTTCAAGCTGTTGACTATGACTGCTGGAGCGGTCCGTGTATGTTGATCACTGGCTAACTGCTCGAGCAATCCGTGTATGGTCACACTTACAGCCATACTTGAGGCGCTAATTAAATTAGCTCTAACATTAAATCTCATAATGAGTGGTGCCTACTAGAAACAAAATTTAATACATCATTTGCTGCGACTATGACAGTAAAAGCGGAAATGGCTAAAGTGAAATGATATTCGTAGCCTGTTCCAAGTGTAAGTAATTTACTTATTAAAATTGTAAACGTGCTATTGACAGGCCAAGTTTTTACGTGAAGCGACTGATATCCTTGTATATGACGGATGTAAAGCCGTCAATCTTGCGCCTAATCCCTCTCCGGTTGTGTCGGATTGCGCCACATTTACCTATGCAGAGAGTGCACCTGTGTTTGCGCATAATATATTAATTGAAAACAATAATATCTCTGTGTGTCTCTGTCAGTGAATGTTTTTTTTTTTGAGATTTTGCGCACCTGAGTGAATCCGGGACGGGGCTAATCAGCCGTCATAATATAGAGAGTTGATGCCAGGAATAAATAACAGAGTAGAGTAGAGTTTTCATGTTGAAATACGTTACACCGGAGTTGTGATAATCTGCAAAAAATGCATGCATATTTTCACATTAATTAACATGAAAAGTTGCACTATCGGGCGCCGCCTACAACGTCATCTGAATCCGTGAAAATGCACTTTGTTTAAAACAATGGCTTTTAGGGATCGTATTTTCTCGACTATACGTTTCGGTCCTCTACAAAAACCATTACGGAAAATACCTACCTGTAAAACCACTAACATGCCAACCTGTATAATTCATTTTTCATAAGCTAACATAAATGGTGAAAAATCATGGAGAAACCGTTAATTCTCCTCGATTTTTTAACGTTTTTAATTATTTTGATTCACCGAGACCGTAATGTGGCGTGCGTAGCATTTCTGTTAGAACCTACAGTTTATCTTTTGAGTTAATTAGGTACTACATACACATATTTTGTTCCCAGTATCTAATGCATCACAGCACTTCAAACCCAGATGACGTTTGGGAAACAACAGATGTTACCTTAGAGAGAGGAATAAGCGGCCTCGGACTGAGTATAGCAGGAAGCGAAACCGGTGGTGACGTCAGCATAACCAGGATAGCGCCTAACGGGGCTGCCAGAAACGATGGTCGTTTACAAACTGGAGATATTTTGCTTCAGGTAAGTTAAATATTATACTCTTCATTAATATCCCTTTCATTCAGCTTTCCTTTCAAGAATTATTTAATACTAGCTGATGCCCGCGACTTCGTTTGCGTGTATTGAGGTTTTGTTGCTTCCCGCGGGAACTCTTTAATTTTACGGGATAAAAAGCAGCCTATGTGTAATTCCAGACTATAATAATATTATATCTCTGTGCCAAATTTCATCCAGATCCGTTCAGCCGTCCTGGCGTGATTGAGTAACAAACATCTGTCCATCCATACATACTGCCATCCATCTATTCTATCCATCCAAACTTCCACATTTATAATATTAGTATAGTTTTATTTAGAATCAATTTATAACATCTTGCAATTGATTAAGCGGTGCTATCCTAGTAACTTAGATGTTCGGCCTACTGTTCTGCTGGTTGGGAGTTCGATCGTCAAGCACTTACTTGCAATTATTTTTCTGAGCTAGCAATAAAACTTGCAGAAGTTAACATTGATTCGGTCAGTGTCAATCATTTCTGCAAGATTTAGTTCACAAAACGTGCATATTAGGTGTAGGTACCTACTTGCTGGACCTAATTTTGTAGGGTTTGTCCGAAAAAAGATTTCAACGGTGTTACAATACCGTACCATGTTTTAAATTTTGTTTTTTATTTTTATTATTTAAATGGTCCTCTTTGTGAAAAGTTCAATTTGTTTTGCACCCTACATAAATATTTTAGTCGAAAAACGAGTTTGTGCTCTTTTTCGTACATTTCTTTATTAAGTTAATTATTTAAGCGGATAAAAGGTCATAGCTGAATTTAAATAGTAAAGTTTGGGGACTTTACGTTCTTTTTCTGTTCAAATATTTATGGGACTTGATGAATAATTGAGCGAGATGTAGATTTATTTAGGGCGTGCATTCACAAGCAACCTTTTGTTCACGCAACGTTTTTGTTTGTGAATTCTTCCAGCTGTCACAACATACACATGTAGTAATTCACACAAATGTAGAAGAGTATCACTTGCGAAGAAAACGTGGCGCACAGCGCACCCTTATGATTATGAAAACTGCAAAATAAATTATATTGAATCAATTAAAAGTTCACGGTGGAAATAAGTCGGTAGGAAGCTATACCTATTCGTTTATTTATCCACTACAAGTTTGCCCTTGACTGCGATCTTCACCTGATGAAAATTGATGATGCAATCTAGATGGTAGCGGGCTAACCTGTTAGGGGCATAGCAGTTAAATTAAACCCATAAATACCTTATCGGTTACTACATGGCATCGTACCGAAACGCTAAATCACTTGGCAGTACATATTTGCCAGTTGGGTGGTAACTAGCCACGCCCAAGCCTCCCACCAGGCCAGACCAGAGTATAAAAGAACTATAAATTCCCAAATTAACCCTACCAGGGATCGAACTCGGTACCTCTGCACATTAAGACAACAGCGCTCAACACTGCGCCACGGAGGTCGTCAAAACCCAGGATACCAAAACATTGCTGACTCTCTCCTTATAGAGAGAAATAATAATATACCTACCTAGTGTTTCTTCAAGTACCTATATTAAATAGTATACATAGTTATTTTTGTTTTTTTTTTATATTACCTACTAGATTATGCCCGCGACTTCGTCAGCGTGAATTAAGTTTCTTTCATTCCCACGGGAACTCTTTAATTTTCCAGTATAAAAAGTAGCCTATGTCCTTCCCAGGTATACAACCTATCCCTGTATTAAATTTTATCAAAATCGGTTAAATAGATGAGCCGTAAAAGCGTAGCAGACAGACGGACAGACAGACACACTTTCGCATTTATAATATTATTAATATGGATTCTGTGGTAGTATGAAGTATGGTTGCGCCATATGCGCATTTATTTTTATATTTAAAATAGAATGACTCGTATAAAACCATAATCCTAGCTTCCTTCATGAATGTCCCATATTCCTTTAAACTGACCAATCACGGATCAGTATGCTGCCGAGAACGCACGAAGATAACACGAAATTAGTCCTGCTGGACGCATCGCCGCTTAGCGAAAAACCATACAACGTGGAACACCGCCCGCTGCTGTTCCGTTCGAATTATACATAATATTCTAAGGACATTTCGCCGCATTCTACCAGTTAAATTAGCCAATCATTGACACTAAACAGTGAAAGAGTGAAATTAGATGTTGTGGCCACAAACATAGTGAAATAATCAGTGTGCGTGCATCAAACACTAAAGAACATTCTCGCCGACGACCAAAGGTCAGTGTATACCTAATTTACCCCTTACCTAATATCATTTACCTATGGAAAATCGAGTCATTCTATCATCAAGATTACAGTCCACTGAAATACGTTTTATAAATCTAGAATTTGTAAAAGGAAGTCTAGAAAACAACGCCCCGCGCCACCAACTATGTTGTATGAATAAACAGGTCAGGGGTTTGATTCTCAGGCACGCACTTCGTACTTTTCACTAGTTATGTGCATTTTAAGAAACTTTGCTTTAACGGTGAAGAGTAGGGATCTAGATTCTAGATCTTTAATATAGAATCGGTTATGTTGGGTTTCGATTTGCATTGCGTTGTGGCTAGTCGGTGTAGTGTAATCAACTAGTCATTAAACTATCCGATTTTCCCAGGGTTTCCTAGAACAACCCTTGCTCGAATTGATTTATATTCGCTGATGAATTTAGTTGGAGGATTGGGTCTTGCTCCCTTAGATTAACAACCCTATAAACATGCCCGAAATCGATTTAATACCATGTCTTGTAGATGTCAATTAGGGAAATTACAAGGGTCTTCATTAAGATATTGCTATTCAAGCTAACACGGTATCTACTAAAGCTATATAATTGTACGTGTAATATCTACGTGTGTTCTCTGTATGTTGTGTGTGACTTGTGTGGTTTCTACTAAAGCTGCCTATATAATATAATTGTACGTGTGATCGAACTAAACCAACAATAAATCTCTAATACCTAATCTAAATAGTCTTACTACTGCTTTTTAACTGTATAGGTACTGTATATTTTGTGTGTGTAATAACGATATCTAAATAAAAAATTGGCAGTCCTACGGAGGGGCGATAGAAGTGAAATAGTTATTTGTGTTACATGGGGCCAAAGAAAATTTTTGTTCCCCGAGGGCGCTATTTTGAATTCAGAGCGAAGTGAAGGATTCTATAGTAGAATCCCGAGCGTAGCGAGGGGTTCTAAAGTAGAATCCTGAACGTAGCGAGGAATTCAATATACGCCGCCCGAGAACAAAAAATTTGGCCCCGAGTGACACACACTATTTTTCATCATTACGTATGAGAAAAAGCTAGGAGTATCAACCTACTATGTATGGGCATTACCTATACGTTTAAGCACCAATCAGAAGATACTCCTATCAACCTTCTATGTAATTGTATAGACATTATTTAGACGTATATTTAAAGTTTAAATAAAATGTAAAGACGTATATCCGATCAACAAATTGATCACGTGACTTCGGACCAATCAGAACAGAGAAATACAAAGTCGTATATTCGATCAACAAATTGATGACGTGACTTCGGACCAATCAGAAGAGAGAAATGAAAAGTCCCATGGGCCTACAAGTTACACTTTGCTCCCGCTATCCTCTGAAGGCAATATGCGTTTTTCGAATAGGTATGATGAAAACGAATATTTATGTTTTTTTTTTTAATTATTGGCATTAAAGTTGAATAACGAATGTAGTATAGTATATTTATTATTTATATTTAAGACCTTTTCTCTTCGTAACAACGCGAGCATGTCGGTGTTCGCGAGCATGTCAGTGTTCGCGAGCACGTCGGAGCGAGCATGTCGGTGACGGTGACGCGAATCCACAAGTTTACCCCCTACCAAAAAATGATCAACGCGGCTAAAGAAGTTTTCACTTCAAAAATCGAATTTAATAGACCCTACTATCAAAAATGACGAATAAGAAACAAAGAAATCCCTACCATCGAGCCCCACCTCATGGTATTCTACAAAAGCTTCACTGTTATGAAGTAATATAGTGAATTTGGATTCGTTGCAGTGAGCTAGTGACCTGTCCAATTTGAATAAAGAACCGTTTCTGCTGATTTGGCAAATATCCAAAAGCTTTGGCTAAAGGGTATCACAATATTAACTTAATTTGTTTGTTACGAGTGCGCAATAAAATTGGAAAAAGGGGAATAGGGAAAATGTAATCTGCTGTAGCAGTAATTTAGTTTCGAAATATTTGTATTCGAAGCCGCAATAACGGAATGTAAGATGATTGGAACCCGAAATATTGAGACTAAAGGGTGCGTTTTCATTGTATTGGAGACGACGCGGACGTATTCTGCCACTTTAAATATTTTATACATTATTTGTTTAATATTATAGCGCGCGTAGCCTACAATTTGACTTCGAAGTTGGTACACAACTAACAACTTCGAACTGGAATTCTCTACTTGTAGTGATCGTTCTGGATCAAAGTTCGCTGATTTTTGCGTCGGTGTCATAAGGGCAGTGGCAAAGGAAAATAAATGGGCTTTTTTATTCCGTTATTATTTATAATCTTTATTAAATTTATAAAATACGGAATAATACAATTACTTAATAACTAAAATAATAAGTACTATTATTCTTTTTATCTAATTTTGTTAAGGTCAGTTGGTTGAAACACTCAAGGAACACTCCCAAAAAAATTATATGCCCCGAGATTTAAGATACTGATTTCATATTTAAATCATTTGTCTATTCTTAACGTTGGATACCAGTTTATGTAAACGAGTATATTTTTTACTGGATAGACTTTAAGTAACTGATAGCACTTCACCAAATTCAATATAGACTGAATTTGGTGCAAATAACCGTGAAACGGGATAACTTGTGCGAGGTTTTTCTTTTTTTTACGCCACTACAAGTTAGCCCTTGACTGCAATCTCACCTGATGGTAAGTTAAGATATGATATGATATCCCTAATAGGTTTCTACACGGCATCGTACTCGTAATCGCTTGAAGGTACGTCTTTACCGGTAAGGTGGTAACTAGCCACTGCCGAAACCTCCGATGAAGGGAAGTATAAGTTTTTACGCAGAACTTACTGGGACACTAGACGGCGTAGTACCTACCGCGTGGCGGTAGGTACTACGCCGTTTTTGCCGTTCTTATAACTGCCGTCGTCGGCTGAAACCTGAAGATGATCAGACCAGACCAGAGACTTTAGAAATTATGAATTTTCAAATTGTCCCAGCAGCTAGGTATCTAATCCAAGCCCTCCCGTACAGTAAAGTACTGAGTGAAACTGTATAAATAAAAGACGATTAATTAAGAACGGCGGTTGTAGGTACAGGTCATAGTTATTACAAGGCTTTTGAGCACTAGGTATTACTTATTCAGATGTAATAATAACGGTCTAAAATATGAAATGACGTGTGGTGATTTCCTACAGAATACACATTCATTCGCAGGTCAACGACATCTCCGTGGAAGGCGCCCCACATTCAGTTGCCGTAGATGCATTACAAAAGGCTGGAAATATCGTAAGATTAGTGAGTATTTCCATTGTCGTTCTTAAAAAAACCGTCGTTCCAGAAGTAGGTATTAAATTAACACTTTTAATATTTTTGTACTGTTTTAACATGCACCAGAAAATGGTTACAATGTTCAGACTTCACGAGAGATTTTATCTAATTAGTTAATTTATAATCACACTCGCCTAAGCTTAGATATATATTCATTTGATAAGGATGCGATTGCTATGACAACATCCAAATTAAATCACGACGAACACAAAGTTTTTTAATTCCCAACACCATTTCATTTAAACGAGTGTTTTAATCAGGGGTCAATAGTCGTTAAGTCTGCCGGAAGGAGACTTTGCCTACACCAAAAAAAATGCCAATTTTTGGTGTAGGTACAATTAGGAATAATTCATTAATTAATTCATTCATTCATTCAATTATTTCAACATGGCATCTATATACACGTACACACGGAACATGGCCCATATAACTATAGCTACATGGGCTAGCTAGCTAGTTTTTGGAAAACTGTTGTTTTAAATTAATGACTGTCAAAGTTTTAAGTAAGTAACAAGATTTTTTTAATCCACTATATTACCTACTATTAAGTTAGCCCTTGACTGCGAGATCATCGAGTGGTAAGTGATGATGCAGTTTAAGAGGGTAGCGGGCTATAACCAGCCCCCCGATTATGTAAGAATTGTCGATCAAACGTAATCGTTCGGCGTCAAAGTAAAATAATCCATAACAGCATTGAATTAGAGCTCAATTTCGTTTACCCATTCTTATACGTTTAGGTATGAACGATACTCTAACCGTAACCGTAACCGTTAACGTATAAGAATGGATACACGAAATTGAGCTCTAATTTAATGATGTTATGGTTTATAAACTTTGACGACGAACTTTAACGTTTTGATCGGCCATTCTTACATGATTGGGGGGCTGTTTGGGGAATGGCAGCTATATTCAACCAATATCCCTAGTCGGTTCGTATCCGGAATCATAACGGAACGTTAAATCGTTTGGTGCGACGTCTTTGCCGAAAGGCTGGTCTAAAGTTATAATTCAAAAATTAAAACTTTCCATAAGTTTACTAGGGATAGAGACTGGGACCTCCCGATTATAAAACACAGAGCGCTCACCAGTGCGCCCCAGGAAGGTCGTCAAAAATGACATGGCTGCGCATCCCTATTACGCGTGTTCTGATGTAGCAGACCCACGAATGTTCAGCTGCGACGCTGGCTGTCGCAAGATCGCGGCTGCACATTTGCTTTACCTCGTTTTCCTCACCAGTGAACACCTTACTACATTATTAGGAATTACCAAGGAAAATAATAAAACACCGGGGAAGTACTTTATTATAGTGTTGTGTGCAGCGTCAGTTAGGTTGAATTAGCACGGTGATGATTAGGTTGAATTAGCACAGTCGATGATTACGCTCAGGAAGACTTCATTGCACAGAAAGCACGGTGATGATTAGGTTGAATTAGCACAGTCGATGATTACGCTCAGGAAGACTTCATTGCACAGATGGTTAAAGCAAACACCGTCGTTCCACGTAGATGACGAGAACTGTAGCACTGCACTCGAAGTCGATGAACACGTCCTCGCTCCGCAGCGGCCGCCGGCGAGTGAAAGACGCGTGCAACGCGCGGACTCGTTTTATAGCCGCACACCGGCAGCTCACCGTGCATCGGGTAACGCGCAGACTGACGACGCGCGCGTCTCCCATCTCCGGCAGATATATGCACCTACTTAGTTATTAAGTAATTGTAAGGAGTATTATTATTGGTCGATCTTAGTGTAGATTTTATAACAACATTCGATTGGCTGTTTGCTGTAGTATAAGTTGGCTGTAGGACTTTTTGTATAAAATACGGACGGCACTGAAATAAAATTCATTCCGTTAGATCCAGCAATCGAGTTTCATTCTGCCTACAATCCCCTGCTCCCTTCAGTGGTGACCCCGACGTCTACGTACTATGGCGCGCAAGGAAGATTCACCGCTCGAAAATATCATCGAGTCCATCGGAGTCAAATCTCGCATTCCACCGTTTTGGCGCGACAACCCACGGCTATGGTTCGCACACTTCGAGACGATGGTTGCGGCGCAGAAACTAGGAGACGAAAACAAGTTCGGTCTGGCAGTGTCTCAACTAGAGAAATGTGACGTCGAGCAGATAGGTGATATCCTCATCGGGCCACAGACTGGAAGATACGAAAGCCTTAAAGCAAGATTGCTGTCAGTCTACGAGGTCTCCGAGGGCAAGAAACTGCAGAAATTATTAAATGAAATGGAGCTCGGGGACCAACGCCCATCACAACTCCTCCGAAGAATGAAGGATTTAGCTCGCGACAACATGGCAGAGAACACGCTACGTTTGCTTTGGATGGGACATTTACCTGCGTCTACTCGCGCGGTCCTGTCTATCAGTGAAGAGACCCTGACATTAGAGGCGTTGGCCGCGATGGCGGACAAGATGCACGAGCAAGCCAAGGAAGTTCGTGATCGCAGCAGTCAGCAGGCCAATATTAGGAGCGGACTTTTTGCACCATTATAACCTCACAATAGACCTCCATGGCCGGAGTCTAATGGACAAGGAAACCAACTTAACCGTGAAAGGCTACGTATCATCGTGCTCAGAAGAGAGTATACGCACTATCGACATCAGCCAGCCATACCACGACCTCCTAGCAAAGTATCCAGACATTACTCGACCCAATCTTCAAAGGATAAGAGACGGGAGCGACGAAGTCAAGCACCACATTGAAACTACAGGCCCGCCGATCTATGCGAAGGCAAGACCCTTACCCCCGCACAAATACAAGGCAGCTAAAGAAGAATTCCAGACAATGATAGATCAAGGGATATGTCGTCCTTCAAACAGCCCATGGGCGAGCCCACTCCACATAGTAGATAAAAAGGATGGAAGTTACCGATTCTGTGGAGACTACAGGCGCCTTAACGCAGTTACTATACCTGATCGATACCCGATCCCGCGTCTCCACGATTTTACATACAACCTGCGAGACAAGAAGATTTTCTCTAAAATCGATTTGAAGAAAGCCTATTATCAGATAAAGAATCGTGAAGAAGATGTAAAAAAGACTGCCGTAATAACACCATTCGGCCTCTTTGAGTTCACTAGAATGTGTTTCGGCCTGCGTAACGCTGGGCAAACCTTCCAGCGCCATATTGACAACATAATGAGAGGACTCGCAGTGTTTCCATTTGTGGACGACATCCTCATCGCGTCGGCTACTGAAGCAGACCACAAGAAAGACTTGGAAGAGGTTTTTAAGAGATTGGACGCGAATGGCCTACAAATAAACGTCACTAAGTGTGTATTCGGACAACGACAACTGGACTTCCTCGGATATACAATATCAGAACAAGGAATTACACCCACGGAGGAAAAGGTGCAAGCTCTCAAATCATACCCATTACCAGTAACAATTCAGGATTTGCGCCGTTTTATGGGAATGATTAACTTTTATAGAACAAGTATTCCGCATGCAGCAGACCATCAGAAAGAACTCAATTTGTATCTACATAGAGCAAAGAAAAACGATAAGACGCTTATTCAGTGGACCGACACGGCGCGAATAAGTTTCGAAAAGTGCAAGGAAGACATCGCAAACGCCGTCCGTTTGTCATACCCGTCAGCCGACGCTTGTTTTGCTTTGATGACTGATGCGTCAGATACATGCGCTGGAGCTGTTCTACAACAAAATATCCGCGGAAGTTGGAGGCCACTCGGATTTTTTTCTAAGAAGCTTAACGAAGCCCAACAGAAGTACAGCACTTACGACCGAGAATTGCTGTCTATCTACCTGGCGGTTCGACACTTTCGGCGGATGTTCGAAGGAAGAAAACTCATTATTTACACTGATCACAAACCACTTACGCACTCAATAACTGCTAGCAGCAAGAACGAGACACCACGGCGTACGAGATATCTGGAATATATAGGGCAGTTTACGTCTGATATTCGTCACGTTTCGGGAAAAGATAACCAGGTCGCTGATGCATTCTCTCGAATCGAAACAATTTCATGCCCGTCACCGATTGATTATGAGGCCCTAGCCAGAAGTCAAGCTCAAGACGAAGACCTAAAAGCACTGAAGAAGAACTTAAAGCACGACCTTAAAAACGTCGCATTGCCTGGAACTTCTACTAAAGTCACATGCGAATTCTCATCGGTCTCGGCTCGTCCGTACCTACCCAAGGAGTTTCGCGAAGCAGTATATCGTGCAACGCATGACCTAAGCCATCCCGGGATCAGAACTACAAGAAGGATGGTATCGTCTCGATATTTCTGGCCCTCAATGAAAACGGATGTCGTAAACTGGGCTAAAGGCTGTTTGCAGTGTCAGAGAGCAAAAATCCAGAAACACACAAAATCACCAATTGGATCATTTAAAGAAGCGGATCGACTGTCGCACGTTCACGTCGATATTGTAGGACCCCTACCTATATCGCAGGGGTTTCGTTATTTACTTACCATGATTGACCGAGCGTCTAAATGGCCAGAAGCATGCCCCATCACGGAAATAACAGCTGAAACTATCGCTAATACGTTCTACGATGGATGGATAGCAAGATTTGGGTGTCCCGCCTTTATCACAACGGATCGAGGGTCTCAATTTGAGTCGGACCTATTCAACAAGTTGATAGAGAGAATGGGCATTAAAAGAATGCATACCACAGCCTATCACCCACAAGCGAATGGCATAGTTGAGCGGTGGCATAGGTCCTTGAAGGCCGCTTTGACTGCAAGATTTAATACGACAAATTGGTCACGTGAATTACCTACCGTTTTGCTGGGACTACGTGCTGCAATAAAAGAAGATATCGGCAAGAGCACCGCGGAGCTATTGTACGGTCAGCCACTTCGATTGCCTGGGGAATTTTATGAAGAATCTACTAAGGGAAACAATTCATTATCCTATTTCGCGCATAACCTCAGCAACGCATTAAGAAAAGCTCAAGCACAGAGGAATTCAACCCAAAACCAAGCGACGTTCATTCATGAAGACCTAAACAAGTGTTCGCATGTGTTCGTACGAAACGACGCAGTCAAGAGACCGTTGACGCCTAATTATGACGGGCCCTTCGAAGTCATGGATCGGCACGACAAGTATTACACCCTGGAAATTAAAGGAAGAACAACCAACGTGTCTATCGATCGTTTAAAGCCTGCCTTCTTCGTTAATATGGCTAGTGATGATAAAGCCAATACATACGTAACGAGATCCGGCCGAATATCAAAACCACCTGTACGCTTCGCTGGCGGGGAGTGATGTAGCAGACCCACGAATGTTCAGCTGCGACGCTGGCTGTCGCAAGATCGCGGCTGCACATTTGCTTTACCTCGTTTTCCTCACCAGTGAACACCTTACTACATTATTAGGAATTACCAAGGAAAATAATAAAACACCGGGGAAGTACTTTATTATAGTGTTGTGTGCAGCGTCAGTTAGGTTGAATTAGCACGGTGATGATTAGGTTGAATTAGCACAGTCGATGATTACGCTCAGGAAGACTTCATTGCACAGAAAGCACGGTGATGATTAGGTTGAATTAGCACAGTCGATGATTACGCTCAGGAAGACTTCATTGCACAGATGGTTAAAGCAAACACCGTCGTTCCACGTAGATGACGAGAACTGTAGCACTGCACTCGAAGTCGATGAACACGTCCTCGCTCCGCAGCGGCCGCCGGCGAGTGAAAGACGCGTGCAACGCGCGGACTCGTTTTATAGCCGCACACCGGCAGCTCACCGTGCATCGGGTAACGCGCAGACTGACGACGCGCGCGTCTCCCATCTCCGGCAGATATATGCACCTACTTAGTTATTAAGTAATTGTAAGGAGTATTATTATTGGTCGATCTTAGTGTAGATTTTATAACAACATTCGATTGGCTGTTTGCTGTAGTATAAGTTGGCTGTAGGACTTTTTGTATAAAATACGGACGGCACTGAAATAAAATTCATTCCGTTAGATCCAGCAATCGAGTTTCATTCTGCCTACAATCCCCTGCTCCCTTCACTGACACGCAATTGACCATTTTTTTTAAAATTTACCAGAGAGTACGAAGAGCTCGAAGACCAATGATTGTGACGCTCTGTAGAGGGGTGCGCGGACTGGGTTTAGGGATCGCCGGCGGTGCAGACGACGCGGCCGGTGGAGGCGGCATCTTTATATCGCACATTGCGGCAGGGGGCGCCGCCCATCACGACGGCAGACTGAAGCTTGGCGATAAAATACTAGCCGTTAGCGATGAACATGTAAGTAAAAAGATCCATAAAGTTAATGAAATCGTGGTGATAAAAACTCTTTGGGTGGTCTTCGTGCTTAAATTCTACGTTCCTATTTTTTTTTTAAGTCAAAAACAAGGCAATATGTGTTATACTTATAAATGTTAGAAGACGGGATTTATTTTCTTACTAACTAAAAGTTTAATTGGGATAATTATGCAGATGTTCACATGCAACTTCAAGAAAAGTTCTAGCAAATATTTCTACAGAAACTGTAGGCGCGGCTAACATACCTACCTACGCAGTTTTTCGAGGATAAAACGTATCCGTCTGCGGACTGTAAGCTATCCCTGTACCAAATTTAATCAAAATCGGTAAAAGATGTACTGAAAAAGTAACAGATAGATAGACGCAAAAGGACGTACTTCCAATTGTGATATTAGCATGGTAGTAGGTATGGACTATGGATACATACGGAATATAGTAGGTACCTATGTACCCAGAACATATTGTCAGCAAATCCCACGTTAACTGCGATGTTTACCTTTTCAGTCCGCACTCCGCAGCTAAGGAAACAAGATATTGCCTTACAAATAATAACTATATTATCAAGAACTCAATATTTTTCATACAAACATTAAAATATTAAGTATGTATTTAAATTGGCTGCTTTAAGACGGCTATACTTCACGCGACGCGTGTTCAGTTATCGATTGACTACTACCTACAAAAGCTTTTCAGTATTATGTGGAGAAGATCTAAGTAGTTTTTCCTTAAGCAAGCAGAGTGGAATGACGCCTATACCAACTTTCAGTTTCTATTTATCGACCTAGGAAATCCCTATCCTTTAATTAAAACATATCCAAGTCATTTGTATACTATATTTATATTTTTGCTATTAAGTTTTTTTTTTCAACAGGGCGTAGAAACATCTCTAGTAGATGTGACTCATGCCACCGCGGTCGCCGCATTGCGAAGTACAGGGGACCATGTAACACTTGTAGTTCTACCGGCCGCAGGTTCGATTCCGCCCGTCGCACGAACCGCGCCGTTATATACTAGTAAGTATGAAATATGTGTATTTGTTCGATTCAATCATTCTGTCGGCTGAGAAGTAAATGGGTTTGCGCTGGAACAGTTAAGATATAAGCCTCACTGATTGGCTGGTACCGCAAATAATGTCATTGCGACACAGTTGTTCTCAACCGTCGGCATCGAACTGCAATATTATTAGGCCGTCAGTGAGAGCTTCGATGACGGTTTTAAAAGGGCTATCACGCTATGGATAAAATAGGGTGGCCGACTAAAAGGGAGACGAGAATCTAACCTGGAAAAAGCTTTAAAGTCTATAAAGGAGTTGTACCTTTGCTACGTCATTACAATCCATTATGAAGATAAATAAATAAATAAATAAGCCTTTTATTACTGAACGTACAAATTGTTACAGAATAATTACGAAGATAGCTGGTGATAGTTAGATTAGTTTTTTGATTTTAGATGATAATAATGACTTATCATAGAAAGAAAACAAAAAAAAAGAAAATGTGTTTTATTTGATCACTATACATGTAGTTTTAGACAAATTATAATTAATATTAAGTAGATATAGTAATATGTGACCAAATAAAGGTTTCCATCTCAGCATCATGCTGCAGCAAACTGCAGCGCTGGTTTTCAGTGGAAACCTTGATTATAAGTGAAGTCACGGACGGAAATATGAATACATATGCGTGCAATACCTATCCTTATATATTTATAGTTAACTTATAATATGAAGGAACTTGAAATTTAATTTGCTATAATCCGCAACAATAGGCAAATATATGTGGTACAGTGTATCTTACACTTGCAGCTTGCAATATTCACCACACCACATAAATCTTCCAAATTATTCTCAACGTACGTTTCACTACGACACCGGAGCATCTTCAGGAGATGTTGACTCGACAACATAATCATGGACTTCCGCGAAGTAACGCCTGCTTCTATCCAATAACTTATAATATTGTTCATAGGTGCCTTTTATTCATAATGCTTTAAGATGGTAAATTATTTTTAATGCTGGCCGCCTCCAACGTTGCATTTAACAGCTATTTTAAATTAATTTTATTTTCAGCAAGAACCCAAGCAACGTCATGTTCGACATTGCACGATCTTACGGAGGAGGAGTCGAATAAAATACCTAGGTAATAGTGAAGTTATTATAACTTTTCATGCACCGCGCGTCTTCCTCCCGATCGAGCGCACGTTTTATCAATTGATAACTATTACGACCGGCAATCGTAACCTGCAAAACTTGAGCAGCGAAACCAAGTTGCAGTTCCGCCATGACTTTTTGCTCTTTTCGGTTGTATTATATATGCATAACAGAAGCGAAACTGCCACCTGTTATTAGTACTTAGGTATTACGCAGTGATTTGGCTACAAGTCCGTCTCTATAGTCTAAACCACGCAATTGCGCCGAAGGACTCAAGCCTTCTTCTCCTTTTGTGTCTCCATGTAATGCTCCATGTGCCTTCTCTACAAAATTAAGATTGCAAGCAGTACTACGTCGCGATTTTGAAAATATGTTTTTGGATGCGATACTCAATTGCGTAGGAAAGTACTTAAAGAACTCATAGCTATTTTTGCGCTGAAACGATTAACAATGGTAGGTATATTAGAAATTCAGAATGTGTTTGCGATTTTTGTAAAAATAAAATATTATGGCCCGATATGACAAGACTCAAGACTACTTACTACAAAATACGAAAAAATCAACATACCTTCAATATTAACATTCTCTTAATTAAATGAATGAAAATGTTATTGTGAAATTGGTAATTATTGCTGAAATTATTAATATTATATTGGTCATGAATCATTTATTTTCATCGAGCACGATTGATATCGTTTTGATTATTTATCCATTGTTTGATTCATGATAAGCTCGTTATGAGACCGCATTCATAATTGAATATTATGTGCTGCACAATTATTAAAAGATTATATTAATATTTTATGCAATAATTATAAGAACAAAATACAGTAGCAATATTCATACGTAGGTACTACAAGGGACTGGATAGGCAAAACCAAATCCGCGTCCCATACTAATGGGGTAAGCACATTAGGCCATAGACGACAAGACAAAACGTTGTTCCCCTTCGTGTCCGAAATGTTTCGAGCAAACGTTTTGTCCTGTCTGGTCCCGAGAGTGGTTACACACAATGCACAGCAGGACGTCCCCAAAAACAGTAAACTAAAAACTGTTGAAACGTCAAACAACGGCGGCATAGTGACGTGATAGTGACGTCGCGCGTGATTCCCTTATTCGTAGAGTAGGTTGGTAATTTTTTATAGAAAATATGGCAACCCGCTTATTATTTTTTCAGTAAAAGTAGGTACTTCGTAGAATCCTGCGTTAAATAAGATAAGATTCATCGGATTAGCAGTGAAAAGGTAACAGACAGACAGACATACTTTTGCATGACTAAGTATCTCTTTCCATATAATAAATGTGAATGTTTGTTCTTGCCGCAACGTAACACCGGATCGACGTGATTTATCACGGAAAATTAAACAGTTTCCACAGGATTATGAGAAACCCTAAATCCAAGCAGACGAAGTCGCAGACTTCAGCTAGTCAGCTAGTGGATTATAAAGATATTTTCTACTTCTGACGTACATTATGTTTGACAGATGTGTACGGATGGTGCGTCTTGTGCGGACAGGGTCGCGGCTAGGCATGGACATAGTTGGGGGGTTGGGAGGGGAGGCAGATGGATCCGGCGGAGTGGAAGACGATGCTTGCGGTGTATTCGTGTCCGGCGTGTCTACTGAAGGGGCGGCATTCAGATTGCTCCATAGAGGCGACCGAATATTGAGTGTTGATGGCCGAGACCTCACCCGAGCTACACATGAGCAAGCAGCGGCTGCTTTAAAGGTATATTATGCATGTGAACGTGTGTTTTAAGGTACTATTAAATTCAAACACTGATTATCCTTTAAAATACTTTAATTAGCAATCATTTACACAGACACACGTGACTAGCGTTACGCCATAGTCATTCCCACTCTAGAGCAGTGTTGCCACCCTAGATTAATCAGGCAATGATACCATGTACAAATCGTTTTTAAGTTTCCCTCTAACAGTACAGATCGCTTACGAAAATACGCTGATGCTCTATGATCCATATCCATACTAATATTATAAATGCGAAAGTGTGTCTGCCTGTCTGTCAGTTCCTCTGTCTGTCTGTCTGTCTGCTACGCTTTCGCAGTTACGATTTTGATGAAATTTGGTACAGGGATAGGTTGTATCCCGGGGAAGAACATAGGCTACTTTTTATCCCGGAAAATTAAGGAGTTCTTGCGGGAATCAAATAACTTAATCCACGCGGACGAAGTCGCGGGTATCATCTAGTTTCATAATATGTCAACAGGCGAGGGTCAAAATATTAAAACTTATAGATTTAGAATCTTGATTTTTTTACAGCTCCAAGGTACTTAAATATGGTAACGTCGGTAGGACTAAGTAGGTAACTATTTGGTAACATGAATTTCAAGAATTCTGAAGAGACTCGAAAAATAGGGTAGGTGTAGACAGACAGACCTTTATTTTTTGAGGTACGGAGCCCTTAAAATAGATGTTTTGTTTCATATTTCAAGCAGTACTCAAGGAACTCAGTCACCGTGGCCGCCCAATACCAGCCCGAGCAATACGAGCGACTGCGCGCACGCATTCGAGCGATCAACGCGGCGGCGGCCATGTCACCGCACACAAATGCGCATGTCGCCGCACTGATACCCGTTCGTCCTGATGTCCATACTATGTATCCAAGGTGAGCTAATTAATAAAAATTGAAAATATTCCATTATTAACTTCACACTACAATTTTATTGTACATATTCATATGTGCGTATGTACCTATGTATGTTAAATGTTTGTCTGTAACGCCATTATGGACTAAAGGTATTTTCTTTCATTCTTTCAACCAATTTTGTCGAAATTTGGTGCAGAGGTAAATTGTACTCCGGGGAAGGACATAGGCTACTTTTTATCCCGATAAATTAAGGAGTTCCCGTAGGAATCGATAAACCTTAACATCCACGCGAACTATAATTCATATAAAATCTATACTTCTATACTAATATTATAAATGCTAAAGTTTGGATGGATCGATGGATGTTTGTTACTCAATCACGCCAGAACAGCTGAACCGATCTGGAGGAAATTTGGCACAGAGATAGATTATGGTCTGGAATAATACATAGGCTACTTTTTATTCCGTAAAATTTAAGAGTTCCCGAGAATCGAAAAACCTCAATTCATGCGGACGAAGTCGCGGGCATTAGCTAGTATTCATATAAAATGCATCTGCGCCATACATAAAATGAATGGATGCGCTAAAATTAAATTAACATTTTATTTCAGATAGCAGTGATCCAGCTGTGAAATAGAATGTAATAAAATTTTATAAGCGTAGTTAGTGGACATACAATGTGGATTTTACAAATTAAATAATAACGGTTTCTATTTTACTCTATTAGTTTAAATAATAAAACGTTTCATTGAAACTCTGAAAGGTTTAACTGCTAACCGATTTTTTCTGTTTTTGTAGCAACTATCTTTTCTTAAGTTTATTTCAACAATATTTCATTGTTACCATTATTTATATTAAATAATAAAATATATTTGTAAAATTAATTATTATTACTTACTAATAATATAATTAATGTGTGTAGGTAAACTGTGTATCCGAATTCGCATAAAATAGTTTTATTTAAAATATCCACACATTTTCTTTGCTGAAAAGGTGTCAACGAAGAACATTTCTTATTTAAACACTCTGGGTACGTATCCCAAGGATATTCGGCCATTTTTTACCTACAGATAAAATGTAATATGCCACTAATTAAAACGTCCATACTTTTTCACTTAAATAGTGTTATGAGAGTATGGCGCATTTTCGAAAATATATAAACTTCCGTAGGTACAATTTACCTATATCAATATACCAATATAAATGTTAATACTTTAGTATGGTTAACAACCTACCCTGAATGTTCTATTATGAATAAATAATAATAATAAATAGAAAACCACTACCCTATCGGTGTGGGCGACCACTTCCCAATATGACCACTTTCTTCCCGAAGCGACCATTTCCCAATATGACCACTTCCTCATACAACCACTTCCCAATATGACCATTATTGGATAGGACCACTGCCCGATAGGACCACGTAATGCACACAATATATATCTTCGAATGAAACGTACTCATATAATTGGGATAGACCTTCACTTACAGGTAAGTTCGTTTAATGATCAATTATGCTAACATTTCAACAAAAAGCTTATGGCACAGCTAAGGTGTAGATTGCTCTTCGCAGCTTCCATCATCCATGTTTCCTGCCACGTTTAACAAGTACTTTCAAGACTAGAGTAAACAGACCTCATCATTTATTTTCATTAATAATGATTGTTTGTAAGAACAAGCCATGAAAATGAAAACTCGGCCACTAGATCCAGTCGCCCTACAAAATTTCAACCCCTAATTTTGACCCCTTGTATTAAAAAAAAATTGTTTAATAATTATATTATTTCCAGTAAAGTTCAGTAAGAGTTATTTTATACATCGTAAAATATTAGTAGTTACTAATCGCACCAAGGGTTCCTTTTTCACCATTCTCGTACGGTAGTTAAATCATTAGTATGGTTTAACTTTAATCATAAGATATATAATTTGATGTTCGTACATTGATATAATTTCTTAGATGATTGATTGACTTGAAAGATTAGGACTATCAGGTTAGCCCGCTACCATCTTTGACTACATCATTACTGACATTTGTCAAGGGCTAACTTGTAGTGGAATATTTTAAGAAGTTACCCCCATAATATTTACGAAAGTATGTTTATTTTGGTTTTTTAGATCAATGTTTTAGTTATAAGATTTAAATATGAAATTCAATGTGTTGATGTACCGAATGGTAAAGTTTCTGAACTGTGATATTAAATTTAAATGTAATTATTATTATTATGACACAGTGAAAGTTAATATACATGAATATTAATAAAATAAATCGTCTTTTACTGCCCTATTTAAATAACTCTCATTAATTGTTTTAATATCCACTACAGCCCATTAACGTCCCACAGCTGGGCATATACCTCCACTCTTATAGGAGAGAGGGAATTAGAGCAGACCTACCACACTGCTCCAATGCGGGTTGGCGGGCTTTAACGACTAATATCATGTTAGTGACAATAACCGGGACCGACGCGCGACGGCTTAACGTGCTCTCCGAGGCATGGGGTTGAAACACCGCTAACTTCCTAACTCCGGGCTAGTACTGAGAATTTCTAGTCAGAAAAACAAAATACTTCTTATGGTCCGACCCGGGACTCGAACCCGGGACCTCGTCGGCCGCAGTCGAACATATGCCAACCACTAGACCAACAAGGCAGTACAGACCATACTATTTTCTCAAGTTAAAGTTTTGTTGCATCACCAGACATACAACCACAGAATAGGTAATAGTATACAACTCAGTAGATATCGAGTAGAAAGGTAACTTCTGTTGAAAAAAACAATAGAAAAACTTTAACAATATTTCTTATTGGGTGTAACTATCCCAGGCAAATGGCTATCTATTACTTTAGGGCGAAAACATACTACCGACCGGATGAATACTGCGTCATTCATTTTGATAAACTTATACAGGTGAATAAAAATGCCGCGCCGACCACATTTGGCCTGAGTTATGCTTTCTTAGTGGAGCCAATTCAATTTTTTTTTATATTGTTGTTTCTAAAAATTTAAGTCATAGAACAAAGGTTGTTTAGTATTAATTACGTACAGACTACAGAAGCTATTAGTATTTTTAAATTATCTCTGTATAAAAAGTCATTCCCCTTCGACGCGAACGTTTCACGCGGGGTTGTCCTGTCCAGTCCGTAGTGTGTTTTTACTCTTAACCAACTCACAGAGAACGTAGCAACTACTGTCACATTTCCAATAAGTTTCACAAGTCATAAATCGTCTAACGCTAATATTCAATAAAACTTTTGGGAAGAGACTTTACTGAATCACAAAATGACATAAAATAAATGTTTTGAGTTTCGAGACTCTTACGGACTACGTTTTATGAATAAGTTATCTTTTACAAAACCAACAGATAGTACGATAAATGCATATTTAGTACAAACTAACGACCAGCATGTGGTGCAACTTACAATGACTCTTTAATGTTTATCATGATTTGGATGATTTGAACTCGCACGAAGCCTATCTTCACGTCGCGTTGATGGTTTTTGACAGAAACTTTCGAGTAAGTACATACAATAACCAGATGTATTTAAAATAAAACAAATAAATAATCATTTATTTAGAAAGAATGAAAATGAAAATGAAAATGAAAATGATTTATTTCATGTAGGACCACTAGTGTCACTTATGATAAGTCGTAAGAATCTTCCACCTACTACCACCACTACAATGTTGTACAATAATATTTGATGGTAAGAAATATCAATGAGAGGCTATAACATTCAACTAAATCAATAGTGTGCAAATTTCAGGTAAGTATAATTAGCAATTTTGGAATTAAATTAAATTATTAGTAGAATGTTTCTTTGTTTTTATTTTCTTTAACTCGATCAATTCTTAGAACCCTTATAAGATTTTCTTACCTATCTGGGTACCTACTTACGCATGCAATGTTGCCCTATTTCAAAATCAAAGCAAATCAAAATTTTGATCCAAGTTCTTATTTGTTTCTAATGCAAGTGTCACTGCATGAAGCCGATAACTATTTACGGTAGTAGGTACAAAAGTTTAAAGATTTTTCTTCAAACAGGATAGCCTAAATACAAATCAACAAGTCTGCGTCGCTTTTTTAATAACAGCTGTCTACTTATAATATCAATGCAAATTGATTTCTTGTTTTCGATGGCGTAATGAATAGATTCATCACATTTAAAATTACACCTATCAAAATAAAATGTTCCAGTATAATACGGTCTTCGTAAAAGGAAATTCCTTATAATATTATACAAAACATTTGCGCAACCATAAATCATTGGTACAAAACAAACATTTGTAACGACGGAACGGACCCGCGCAATGTCATCACTCACTCTCCATGTACATAGACAGTTATTAATCCAACTAATTGATCGTACATACAATTTATAGATGTCATCAACTGTGGCGACGCTCTGAATAAAATTCGGCGTCGAACATCCATCGAAAACCCGGTATTTTTAAATAAACCGACTAAAGCTTTCGAAAGCTGCAAGAATTCAAGTGTGATTCAAAAATTTATGGCTGAAGAGCATTTAAATACAGGATAGAATATAAAAATACATTGCTTTTGTAGAAATCCACTGATACACAAGAATAAATAGGCTTGTATTGTGGTATGTCACACTCTCTTTAACGTTTCTGTGGTGGTGTCGTGTGGTGCGGGTTGTTACGTTCCCTCAAATATGGTTGAGCGAAGCAATGGCTGGATCATGCGTCATGCTCGTGAACGGGTGCCACCGTCGGAAATGGGGCTGCCTCTGTCTGCCAGTCTTGGCGTGTATTGAGTATTGTATGCTCGTGAAAAAAGCTTACTATACAATCGAAGATTACGTAAATGATAAAAAAAAAGCGTGGATTTGATTCGCTCCAGCTATGCGTGGGACTGCAGTTCCACACTTGCAGACTTGTATCATTATGATGATTGTAAGTTTTGATGGAAAAGAGCAACCACCGAGTTTCTTGCTGGCTCTTCTCGGTAGGAATGGCATTCCGAACCAGCGGTAGATTCATATTATAACGATTCAAAAGCGTTTGTAAAAGCTTATTTGAATAAAAAACATTTGAATTTTGAATTTTGAATTTTTGTATTGCACTAAATCTGTATGCTATTAGTGGCCACTATGCACCAAGTACCAACCGCCTTTCCGCTGAATGATAGGCGGGCGTCTCGCAGAAAATTCAAGAAAATTAAGAAAACAATTCGCACTATCACCACGCAACACTACATAGAACCGGAGCATCCCAGGAGAAGTGTCTGCATCTCCTCATCCTCAGCTGCTGTTTCCTGATAATTAAACGTAAAGTTTTAAATAAGCTGATTTAATTATTGAAAGCTCAACAGTATGTCAAGGTCGACCTTTTAGCGGTTAAGGAAACTGGGTATATTCTAAAGCTTGACCGTCACAAAGTATTTCCGTTCAGACATGTTTTGTGCAAGGGAAGCGGCCATTTGACTCTTCTTTTGATTGAGTAGGTAAGAAATAAACCTAATTTTTTGTAAAGGAGATGTAACTTTAAAAACCGGCCAAGTGCGAGTTGGACTCGCGCACCGAGGGTTCCGTACAAACCTGTAGTAAGTTTTAAATTATTAAAAAAAACTACTTACTAGATCTCGTTCAAACCAATTTTCGGTGGAAGTTTGCATGGTAATGTACATGATATATTTTTTTTAGTTTTATCATTCTCTTATTTTAGAAGTTACAGGGGGGGGACACACATTTTACCACTTTGGAAGTGTCTCTCGCGCAAACTATTCAGTTTAGAAAAAAATAATATTAGAAACCTCAATATCATTTTTGAAGACCTATCCATAGATACCCAACACGTATGGGTTTGATGAAAAAAAAATTTTTGAGTTTTAGTTCTAAGTATGGGGACCCCCAAAATTTATAGTTTTTTTTCTATTTTTGTGTGAAAATCTTAATGCGGTTCACAGAATACATCTAGGTACCTACCAAGTTTCAACAGTATAGTTCTTATAGTTTCGGAAAAAAGTGGCTGTGACATACGGACGGACACACAGACAGACAGACATGACGAATCTATAAGGGTTCCGTTTTTGCCAAATTTGGCTACGGAACCACAAAAATGGATGACAAAATTTGCCCAGACCTTGCCCCGATAGACTTTCGCTTTTTCCGGAGATTGGATCTTTTTTTGTCTTGATTAAAAAATAATTTATACAAGACGTCTACTGTACAAGAACAGGTGATAAGGCTCTACAAAAGGAAGATATTTCATCCAATCTAATAAGTTATAAATACCTGAATTTGCACACACACCTATATATGAAGCTAGCTTTTGTGTGCGGCTTGGCTGTTGTTAAGTTTGAGTTTGATTGGTAAGTTTTCCTTCAGACGAAATCCAAATTTTAAGTCACTTTATTTTTACCTCTTTTGGGGTTGAATTTTCGAAAATTTTATCTTACCGGATACCTATGTTATAGTAGCTGTCTGTATGCTGAAATTCCAGATCCATCTTGTGATTTGAGCTGTGCGTCGATAGATAACTCAGCATGTCTTTTAACTATAATACATTTAGATCAACCTTTTCCTTTTAAATGTATTTAGGAGAAGATAGACGAAGAATAAGATCTTCTGCGTGCATATTATGCCCGAAACTTGGTCAAGAGGACATAATATCGAGGAACTGACTAAAAGCAAATTGATTTCCAAGCCATTTTCGTACTTAAATTCTGTCAGGCACTTTGGCTACATTAAATCCATGTCATGTATTTCAGAATGTCATATTCAACATTTCTCCGAATGTACAGAATCGGAGCCTGCGTCAGCCAGGCGCATCCTCGTAAATCCTTTCTAAACTTGTTTCCGAAAGCGTTAGCGTAAAGATACATTGTATGCTGAAACAACAATGCAAGTTTTGAGTGAATTATTTTGAAACAGTATGGAAAAAGGTTTTTCTTTATTTATATGTAACTATAATGTGTTTATTAAGGTGTAAAACATTTTTAGCTTTTTGCATATTGAATGAAGAAAATAACAATTACATGCTCTTAGAAGATAAAAATGGTAGAAACTTTTAATTCATGGTCGTAATATGTTAGCGTGGGCTTTCTATTTTTATTTAGTCTCAAAACCAACTGGCAACTGACTTGTCATTTTCTAAAATGGTGTTGTACCTAGGTTTGAAAAAGGAGGTGTTAACGTTGAATTCTATCGGTTTCGAATGCGCCCCACCATATAAACGAAGTATGTATAGTTCGCACGCGAGTTGAATGCAGAGCTTATGTATGGTGACACATACGAGTACATAAGCTCTGCATTCAACTCGCGCGTGAACTGTATATGTATGATGATTTTTCAATAGCTACAAAAAAAGCTAATGCAAGTATATTTAACTGACGTTTTAATCTTTAACTTTTTCTAAACGTAGGGATTCATTTTTAATATTTTTGTTAGTATCTACTATCATTTATACTAGCATGAGCACTTTGTTACACTCCCCTTAGCCTAATGGAAATATTCATTTGTTTAGAGCGCGAATGTTATCGAACCCTAAAATCAAATCATGACCTAACACCAAAGAATTCAATAGTCCCTGAGTATCCACGAGAGAAACTAAAATTCAAACGTCAATATTTCTGTACCTATTGATAATTCGGTCAAGGTCTGCCGATTCAAAAATCTACTTGTAATATTAATGTAAATATTATTTGAGCAGAGACACTTATTAACTCTGGCAGAACGCTAAGGGAATAATGTAATAAATCGCAATCTAAAATGTAAAGCATAAATCAACATTCATCCGTAAAGATAATAATATTACAGGCCGTAATCCGTATGTACGGTGTTTACCAAAACGCCGATGTTAAATAACTTTTTTGCATCAGTTTTTATGAGAGAATTTTCTAGAACGCTTGAAACTTTCGAAAAACTCAAATTTGACATAATTCTCTGAAAGTTCCTGAAATAACCTTTTTTTTAATTTTTGGCATGCTTTAAAAAAATTATTTGGGTCTCAATAATTAAAATTTTCTAGAATCTAATCAATATAATATATATATCTAAACATTATAAGTGGGTCTTATGATATCCCTTATAAATTAGCGGATAAGAACAGCTATTAACGCATGAGTATTAGGTACATTCTTCTGTGTATTTTTAAACTATGTATATAATTGACATCAATGATATTATGTATATGTATATAGACTTGTTTGACATCAGGTTTGCTTAGTTTACATATGTCAGCATGGTTGAATCTTTTTAAAAGTTTCCTAGAAAGTAGGTATATTATAGCCCAAAATGTTTCTAAAATCGAGAAAAATTCAAATGGTAACGAACGCAGTCGCTGCTAACTTGCTGCAAAAATAAAATATTTCTTCAAAATATAATATAATATTTGCGACCACACAAAGGCATCATTGGTAGCAAAATAAGATACGGTAGTAGAGATTTTTATTTCTTTTCGTGGTTTATTCGGGTTTATTTTATATATTTTGGAACAGCAATGTTTTAACGAAGCCTCTGTACTGGTTAATAAAAATGGAGAGATGTCAATTATTTGCAAAACATACAACAATCAGGACGCAAGTGGTAGTAGGTATTTTAGTCGTCACACTAGAGTTTTTTTCTGCAGGCATACATAGCTCTACGCGATACGCTGGATCGTACAGCCATCTTATCAATTTTTATACTTGAAAATATAAGCCCGCGACTTCATCCGCCTGGATTGAGGTTTTTGGTTTCCGCGAGAACTCTTTAATTTCCCGGGTTAAAAAGTAGCATAAGTGTTATTCCAGACTATAATCTATCTCTGTGCCAAATTTCATCCAGATCCGTCCAACCGTACGGACGTGATTGAGTAACAAACGTCCATCCATACACCCATCCATCCATCCAAACTTTCGAATTTATAGTACATATTAGTATAGATATTTGTTTATTAGACACTCAAGTTACTTATGAGTTGTAACACAATTGCAATCGCATTATTAATTATTAAAATATATAATTAAGTACATCTGCATTGAAAATAATGCTTTACAATGTTTTTCTATAATATAATAGTCATGATAATAGTCGTTAAAGCCCGCCAACCCGCATTGGAGCAGCGTGGTGGGTCTAAGCTCTAATTCCCACTCTCCTATGAGAGTGGAGGCCTGTGCCCAGCAGTGGGACGTTAATGGGCTGTAGTGGATAGTGGACTATTACTTTACGACAAAGTGGTCCCTTTATCTCCGGAAATACTGCCAACATTATTTATGTACTAATAACAAAAAATAATTCGCCCCAAAATATTTCTGGCAGCATTCCAAATGCGTTAATTGAGTGCTTAAATACTCCTTTACAAAATTGGATCTCAGTTTCCACTCCTACGTTCAAGGAAAGTAAACAATACGAGTCGAGAAAAGCATTAGTTTTCTGTTATTTGATAGCTAGTTTTAATTCGGAAAATATTTCTGGTATAATGTATCAAGTAAGTAGACCGTACGTATAAAATTGGACGTAAAGTGGTTTAGTGAAATATAAGTTATAGTTACCGCTTCAGCGGCGTGCTGATATTCGCTTTATGGGCGAGATTTATGACGTTACTTCAGGTTAAGTCAACGATTGTGGCATATTATTAATTTGGCATTAGTTATTTTGAAATATTTTTTTTTATATTATTACTTAATTCCCGGATAATTAAAACGTTAAAATATTTACATTTACTTAATTCAGTTGGGATTCACTATACATGATGCTACATGACAATAATATAATATATTGGGTATATATGTATATATATATTATTGTCATGTAGCAGCATGTTAGATGAATGTTTCGATTAATATAATAAAGCTTGAAAAAGCTTTGAAAATTAATAATAATACAAAGTATAAATAATATAATATCATTATTGTATCCATAGTAATACCTATTAAAATGATGAAAAAGTATAGTTCGCACGCGAGTTGAATGCTGAGATCAACTCTCACGCGAACTATAGATTCAATGCTTGATCAAATTGTCGTTAGAATTAGTTCTTAGCGCCAAAATTAAAATTTGTAAATTCTGTAAGGTATAAAATCGACATACTGTTTGAAACAGCACACATAAAAGCATTAAAAAAACCAGAAACAAACCAACGGTACGCCACTTTTTTACGAAAAATCCAAGAGTTTCCACGTTTAAAACTAGATGATGGCTCTGAATTGTGAATACAACTCTAGCTTTCTTCTTCTTTCTTCCAACTTATTTGAATATTCTCCGTGTTCAAGTGCCCCATACACAGGTCGATCGATATCGCTACTCGTACCTACATTCAATTTTGCGAACGGTGTTTAGGTGGCTCAGACAGTGATGGATGTATTGATACAACATTTTGGGAAAATGCTCCGAATATCACTAGACAATCACAGCCAAATAGTGACTAAAATTGAGTGTCGTTGATACAACGGAACATTTGAAAAATAACAACTTGGCTTGCGGACAAAGTTTAATACTTAACTAAATTGTGAAACAAATATTTTTAAAACATACTGTAGAGATAAACTTATCACCTCATTCCTTAAACGTCCACATATTATGGTCATACACCTATGTCATTGTCCCAGTAGTAAAGGTGGACGAGGATCGACTTATGCCGATTGGATTCAGCTAAAACACTAGTTTTACTCGTTTAATTAATAAATATGCCAATATATTGGTCATGCAAAATAGATAATTAATTATTTTTTATCGATATCACCTCCAAAGTTTATAAAGTTAAATTACCTAAATACGAATCGCATAATAATATGATCTTCAATAATGAAGATTTATGGACAGTGGCGTATAACATGACCGCACGGAAGTACCTCTTATGTGCCTAGCACTTGCATGAAATATTCAGAGAATAATCTGAGAATTGCAACGTAAAATATTCTGCTAGCATAAAGGCATGACACATGCGAGTTGTGACCGAAAAGTTACTTCAAATTTATCTGTGCAAACATAATATCTTGTTTGCAAAGCACCAAGTCTCGTTATCCATTGAAAATTTCTGCATAGGTAAAACATGAAAATATTATCATGAGATCTGATTCAAAACATCCAAAGGTTAATTGCAATTCCCAAGTTAATACCCAATTAAACCCGAAAATTAAGTTTCCGTGCAGACTATGCGGCGGCGCGCGTTAATCACTGATATACACCGAACTCACGTGCCTTTTTTGAACATTTTTGAAACTTTACTTAAAGTCGCAGGCAGTATTTACTCTATGTTTAAAGTACTAATCAAAACAGTACGCTCTGTAGAATGTGTTCTTGTGTGGTGCCAAAGTACACCGTATTATCTAGCTGCAAAGAAATTTGCGTCATTTAAACCTGCCCTTTAGTTTATTGATTGGTGACTCGAAAAAAACATTTGCTTTTCACATAGAAGGGGATAGATTTTCATATTTTTAATTTTTTACGTTAAACTGTCATTAATTCTGGGGACACGAGAAATATTATTGCCTTGTGGTTCTACTAAATGCAATAAAATTAGTCGTCTGAGCTCATTGGGACACAAGCGACATTGCTGCATTGCTTGACTGAGGATAAAACGTATAGGTCTGTATTTTTCTGAAAGAGCTTTTTAATGTTTATTGTTTTTATTGAATTCAATAAAAGAGAAGATTTTAACGACTAGTTAAAGAGATAGGATAAGCGGAATGTGTGCTCAAATACATAAAGCGAGGTAAATCTGCGTGAATCTCGTAAAATCCAATTCCGTTTTATTCTCTGTGGAAATACCAAAAAAATCTGATACGTAGATCTTATATTATGCCGTCTTTATACATTTTTCTTTATAAAACCCACACGGAGGTTAGCTGTCCCATTTCCCTTGATAAAGGTTTGACGTGATGTGTTGAGTCAAACCATTATAAATAATCCCGCTTTTATTGAACTGAGATATTATAATATATAATATTATCGCATTATGCCATTTTAGATTAGTTTATTTAGAGTTGATGGGTTTCTTCTAACTTTGAAGATCATCACTACCTAGCAGTGCACAGCAATATTGCAGGGTGTCATAGCTGTTTTATCCCGGAATATTAAAGAATTACCACGGGATTTTTAAGAAACTAAATCCATGTAAACACAATCAGGATAAGACATACTATGTTCAAGTAAGTACCTGCATCATTTCATTCAATAAGCTAACGACTGATCTAATGCAACCTTAACTAGGTGTCCCATGCATCATTAACAAGGTTGGTTAACTTATGTCAATATGCTCATTTGGCAGCACGTATATTTGCATGCATTGGTTCGCCGAATTTGCCTTCCCTTGGTTTCTTACTGTTGTTATTTATTCATAATACTTATGTATGTTTTCTCTAAAGAATTAAAATCTGCGTTTTCAAACGAATACCTAATAGTTCGGGTCATGTTCAATCATACAAAAAATTCGACATCAATATGTTCAATAGATTCTTTCATATTCAATAGCGGCTTAGTCTATTGAGACGTCATCAACAGCTGATGGACACCCACTGCTGGACATAGGTCTCTAGTAGGAACTGCCACACAGCGCCGCGCCGCCTGGAGCCAGCGGCACGCTGTGACTCACTTGATAGGGATCTGCCTTCTGACCCTGCTGCGCTCTCCGTGTGCAGTCGCTATTTCAGAACCCGAACGCCTATCGGTTATTCGAACTATGTGCTCCGCTTATTTCCACTTCAGCTTTGTAACCCATCAAGCTGTTTCGGTATATTATTATAGGACCTACCAACGAAAAATTCTGCCGTATTATGCACAGCTTTATGTACACTCTACTAGGAAACTGCGACACAATACGAGAACGAGAAAAATAATAAAGACCTCGACAATTCACACCATTGTCGATATAATACAGTTTTGTTGAGATGAACACAATATTATTGCGTGGCAGCATCATTCTAACAATATGGCTAGTACAAGCACCAGCCATCTGTCGCATGCCTTTGCGACTAACCTCAATGTACCTAGTCATTCTAGTATGGATAATATTACCTACTAGCAATAACTATCTTTTAATAAGTTATTAAACTGATTGCAATAGTATTGTTAGTGTGCCAAGCTGCAATCAAATCTGTCTAGTAGTATTTGCTCCGCTGCCGCTCCGGCCGTGTATCCATACTAATATTAAAAATGCGAAAGTGTGTCTGTCTGCTACGATCTCCCGGCCCATATTTTCAACCGATTTTGACAAAACTTGATACAGAGGTAGGTTGTATTCCGGGGAAGGATGTAGGCACCATTTTATCAATACCGTTTAGGGTACATAGAAAATTAAGGAGCTCCCGCGGGGATCGAAAAACCTTAACCCACGCGGGCGTCATCTAGTCGATAATAAAACTTCCTCTATTAAAAAAATTCAAAAAAGTTCATGGTACATAAATCGTCCAGTTACAGTTTTAAAGTATAGAGAGATACTTTTATGAGGAATACTCGTTCAGGGGGTCTTCTTACTATCATCGCTTAAAGCAGTATTATTTTAATATTATCGACTACGAACTACTTGTTTAGCTTATTTCTAGTTAAGGAAAAACGGACTATATTAAGATAATTTTACCAGGAAAAAGGTTTTCTACTTTCTATTCCTATTTTTAATCCTCTATGTATCTGGACGTGGATTTTGCGACGAGTTGAGAAGAAGAAAATCGACGCGATGGAGACGAGGTGTTAGAGGCGAATGCTAGAAGTCTTATGGACTGAATTTCACACCAACGTCTCTTCACTCCAAGACATCGGACACGTCTCCAGGCTATTAAGCTCCTTGGCACCACAGCCACCTGTGCCCAGAATCCGTCCAGGCTCAGAGGCCCAGGTCGGCTATGCGATTAACCGACCAAATTAGATCATCTGTGGCACTGCGATATGTGGCTGCGAGCGGTCCTTAGCACGAGCGCACCAGTGACCAGGCTTTCAGGCCAACACGAAGAAGGGGCAAATGCTCGTGAGGCGAATAACATAATATGCCGTTAAATACGTCACTCTAATGAATAGGATAAAACGTCGATCTATGCGAACGTTTCGCGCGGACATGAATTGTCCTGCCCCCCTATTACGTAAGAATTGTCCATCAAACGTTAAAGATTTTTGTCAAAGTAAAATAAACCATAACTGCATTGAATTAGAGCTCAATTTCGTCTGCCCATTCTTATACGTTTAGGTATGTACGATACCCTAAACGTATAAGAATGGGCAGACGAAATTGAGCTCTAATTCAATGCTGTCATTGTTTATTTTACTTTGACAAAAATCTTTAACGTTTGATGGACAATTCTTACATGATTGGGGCCCTGTTCAGTCCGAATAATGTTTTCGTTCTGTCACGCGCCTGTATGTTTTATATCATTACCTACTAAATCATGCTCATAGTTAGAAAATTTCATTTTGTTGACCCGCAAACAAATCCAAATTAAATATGTACAGCTATTGTTACGATGTCACTGCATTAATATCTGGACGCAATCTTTCCTCCATTTTTTCCATACCGTAAAGGTTTTGCAAAACTATTTCTACGCGATTGAGCGCAAAGTAACATGCTTGAAGGATAAAATACGACATGGGTATTAGTTTCACTCGACCAGCAAGCAGTTTCTCTTTACTTTCTGTTTAACTGCTTGTTACCGCTTTGACATCAAAGAAATTGGAAAAGGTAAATAAAGCCTTATAGATTTTTCCACAGGACCGTAAAGTTGGAATGAGGCAATTCATTACTTAGGTATTGGTTTCATGTTAGATTTATGTCGTTGAAGCGTCTTAATTTATTGAATCTATAAAAAATTGGAAGACGGCACCTGTCGCGTGATATCTTCATAATCATAAAACTGCCTCGTTGGTCTAGTGATAAGCACGTTCGACTGCGGACGTTGAGGTCCCGGGTTCGAGTTCCGGGTCGGGCCATAATTAAGTATTGGGTTCGTAAGTTAGTAGTCTGACTAGAAATTCTCAGTACTAGCCCGGCATTAGGAAGTTGGCGGTGTTTCACCCCCGTGCCTCGGAGAGCACGACGTTAAGCCGTCGGTTCCGGTTTTTATCACTAACATGATAATAGTCGTTAAATCACCGCCTACCCGCATTGGAGCAGCGTGGTGGGTCTAAGCTCTAATTTCTTCTCTCCTATTAGAGTAGGGCCAGTGCCCAGCAGTGGGACGTTAATGGGTTGTAGTGGAATCATAAATAACTGTTTTAAATCATCTTTTATTTGACTAAATTACTATTTTTCTTAGTTATTGAATACTAAATTTTGATGTGTAAAGTCTAAAATAAGATGAAAAGTAGCCTATGTCACTTGCACACGCAAAAAATTACGCCAATTCATTGCTATGTTGCGCGTGATTGTATGACAGACCAACAAACCAACGCACAGACACACTGGTACTATATTGAGTATGGAAGTACAGATTGTCGTTTATATACATTCACCATGTGATTGAGGTGACTCCATAAGACTCGCAGCGTAAAACAGCACGTTTACAGTTGCTCGGTTTGACCGTATTAACTGCAGCCTACTTGCGGTGATCTACCTAATATAAAAGCTGTTAGGGTTGACCGTAGACGGTCATAACCGACTTCTGGATATTTGCTGATGGCCGAAAACCTAATGCCGACACATTTGGCCACTGACCTAATTAAAACGCGCCATAATGTAAATGCTCGACTAAAACATCTGACGTGTGTAATTCATATTACAGCATTCTTGTTGATATCAAGCGAAGTGTAAAATTAAATTCTGAATTGTATTGTATTCTCACTGTGTATGACGGGAACAAAGCCGTGGTTGACGGTTGGTATTTGATGCCGAATAACATATTGGGGCATATTCCGATACATTCCGAGATATCAGACAGGTATATTTGTAGGTCGTTGAGGAAAGACCAATACATGTACAAAGGGTGTGTTCTCTGTAGATAATACTTATTAGACATTTCATAAGTGGCACAAGTTGTCCTACGTAAAATAAATAAATCATTTCATTTCATTTCATTTCATTGTTTATTATTATCAACCCTCAGTATGAACTGATGTATAAAGATTATATTATTGTCTGAACTACTTATGTTATATTATAATTAATGTATTATTATTATATTGATATAGATTACATTGACTGATTTAATCTGTACGTAAATTGTAATTTTTTATGTATAGCGTGGTAGCTATGTATTACAATATCTCCTGTATTTGTCATTATAATAAATTATAGCTTACATACGTGAGGTCGACGGAAGACTGATTTTTTGCGTGCGTCTTTAATCCTTCAGTCGGGTTGGGATTAGTTGATATTGATGTTCTTTTTCGATTGAAATTTTAGAAAAATCGTTACGAGTGGCATTTTAAACTTTTTTTGGGTAGAGCTAGAACAATTAAACTTTTATACAAATTTTCATTTAACTTCATCGGTGATGAAAGTTCCGTTACCAACATAATTGATTATTTTAAATGCGACATTAATTTTCCGACATTTTTCAATAAGCGTGCATTTAGTAAAAATAATCTAGCACATCTTGTCTCACCTAGAATTTTATACATCTTAGCCAATTTTATCTTACTAATTACGTCGGGAAAATATATTTGTCAGCTACTACCACAACACTGTAGACTGAGTATAGCTACAGTTCTACCTAATACTTTTGAGACAAATTACCTGTTTGGAAACCCTCGCTTAAACCGTTTTCAAAGGATTATTCGCTCAAGTGATTTGTAAGCCTGTTGTTCCTACAATATCTGCAATGTTGAACAATTCGAGGTGTAAAAGTACATACTCCTAATTGCTGTGAAGCTTCTAAGTAACTGAATATTTGATATAGTAGTTTGTAAAGAGTTTTCTGATTCGGAACATGTATTCCTCGGATCATAATAAAAACCTACGTAACAGCTACTTAAGCTGAACTCATACCGCTATCGTAGGTATATAATATTATAATAGTTAATTGTTGTTGACAGTAAGTGAAGCAATAAGTGCGTCAGCAGATTTCTGAATACTATCAAGTAATGGTATACCTACTTGTATATTTGTAGAGCCATAAAAATAATATTAAATGACTCTCACCAATGAAGAACAGAACACAGAGAGAGAGAAATATTTTAATATTTCTATTATTTTCCTTCAGTTACGGCGCAAATACGATTACATTTTAGTATTACCCCGTTGTCACACCATCGCGTAATATTCGAAACCGCAACACCACAGTGGATCCTACTTAAAAAGCAATTTTCGCGTACATTTCCTTTGTAATAACAACATTGTAACCTTATACGTTTGTAATATGAATAACAAATATGAATAGAATATAATTTTCTACGCTAAGATTGAAAATGAGTTTTATGAAAAAGGGTCAAAGAAGATTAATACATTATAAATATTATATTGCTTTATTATTAAGTATAGTATCACAATAAGAATCATTTTATTGGACCTGGAGATTGACATAGGTTTCTTATTATAATTCTACCAAAGAAAAAGAAAACACATTAGAATAAAAGAATATCTACATAAAAAACGAAATACCTACAGCAGATTTTAGTAATGCGCAAAGGGGCCATATCACTATAAAATTATCTTTATATTCTTATAATATAAATGCGAAAATGTGTTCGTTTGTTGGTTATTCCTTCACTCGGTACTCGCGCGATACATAATACATGGGAGGAAAATGAATGAAAACTATTATTTCGAAGTTTTTACACACAGCTCCTGTCTTTCTACTTGCAAAACGTCGTTTAATAATTTACGACACTAGTATATCACTCGCTGAGAAGGTGACAAGAGGGAACGTGAATGTTTTATGCCTTTGCAGATGCTTCTGACATTTTACTTTAGACTGGCATAGCGCTTCCCAGTTTTACAATTTTCTTTTGTAGCTTTCTTGTTCATGCAACTTTTTGGCATAAAAAATTTGTATTTTACGAAATTTTATAATTACTACTACATTCAATAAATAATATGGAGACATTGCTCATGTATTAATTAAATAAGAATAGAATTTATGTAATTAATTAAGTTTTAGTGCTAATATAATATTGTTTTGTAGTCACATATAGACACACTCCTACTGATTTACAAACTTCGTCATCAACCCATCATCAAACCGCTGCTAGGTACGAAACTCCTTCAGAAAGACAAGGGCTTAGGTCACGATTCACTACGCTGGACAGGTGCGGATTTCACACAAGTAACACCACTTTGCGAACATTTTGAAGAACCTCCATGCTAGGTTCCCTAATGATGTTTTAATTCACCGTTATTGAATTTCTTAAAAAATATAACTCCGACAAGTTAGAGGCACGTGCCGTAACATAAGTAACACTGCAGTTACTGTACTTGTACCACAAATATTTTATACCACAACCGATTGAAAAAAAAAAAACAAAACAATTTTTTCACATCAACGTTAAATGTTTAAAACCTTTTCAAAGTTAACGAACACAATGAAATCGTCACGGAATTACGAGAACGTCATGTAGCCATCAATCTCTGTCGTCAATGTTGGGCTTGGGCATGGGGCTTGGGGTAGTTAAATCTAAATTACCATTACGTTAACGTTAATGCCTGGTATGCTATTTCAATCAATTTCAGATGATTGACCCATACACTTCATTAGGCAATCTCATTTTGGCTCACTATCTAGTACGCTTCATGCTATGAATTCATACGCTATGCAATACGATGCAACCTATCTCTGTTCATAAAAAAAACGGTTGAATAGGTGGGCCGTGAAAGCGTAACAGACAGACATAATTTAAAGAAAGAAAGTAAAATCTTTATTTGAGCACTTCTGTACAATAATAAAAAAAGCACTTACATGCGAAATCATCACTGTATTGTACAGCAGTGCAACAAACAGGTAAGCCACTCAGCTCGTGTTGGGACTCCGGGCCCCTCCAGACACGAAACCACTATAATGGCGCACATCTGAGGTACCTACCAGGTGCCCCAACGCTGATTTTCAGTGGCCGCCTTTTAATTTAATTAATTTTAATCTAATTTTGCATTTATAGTATGAGTATGGATAAGGCCTTTGATAGAAACACGAGTAGGTATTTCCTGATCTCGAGACATGCACGTATAATACATTCATAAAAAGCCTATTAAACTGTATACTTTAACTCTACTACAGACTGTCATGTAGGTATAAAATTATACATCAATGGTCATGTACGATCAAGAAAATACTGTCTCAACTATGAACCATATTACTGAAATACTACCTTATCTACTATTGAGGCTTATCGTAACAAAATATTTAAAAAATCTTGAGTATTAAAACAGAAGTTACTAAAATATGATTCAGGTAAGGACCTCATAGAACTTTGAAGTTTCTTAGTGTTACTTAAATCTTTATCCTGATGTTTCCTTTGGGACTTGTAGTTTACAAACTACTTAGTGTAAAGTCTACCTTATAATCCGCTAAGTGGTTCGATCTCTACTGGAACTAATGCCTGTTTTACACGATCTTCATACATTTAAGTGCTTTATGTAACTAGATAGTTTAAGAAGATCGTTTAAGCTGCTAACGGCTTGCAAGGTCTCGTGTAAAATCAGTCAAGCTAAGTACTGCGTAAGTAGTTAGATAAGTCATTCACCTACTTTTGTACTTAGTCAACAGGTACGGACGGTTTCGCCCATTCCGCTACCTGCACGTTTGATGACCTTCATGGCGCAGTGTTGGGCGCTGTTGTTTTAACGTGTCCCGGGTTCGATCTTCGGCAGGGTCAATTTGGGAATTTATAATTTTTGAATTTTCCCTGGTCTAGCCTGGTGGGAGGCTTCGGCCGTGGCTACCACCCTACCGGCAAAGACGTGCCGCCAAGCGATTTAGCGTTCCGGTACGAGGCCGTGTAGAAACCGATAGGGGTATGGGTTTAATATAACTGCCATGCCCCTAACAGGTTAGCTCGCTACCATCTTAGACTGCATCATCACTTACCATCAGGTGAGATCGCAGTCAAGGGCTAACGTGTAGTGGATTAAAAAAAACGCACGCGGTATACGGCTTGTGTAAATGATCAGTTTGTAAAGCATATCATACTAAGATACTTGCGCACCTTACGCGTGTGAACCATAGGCTTAGAATATTTACTACCGTGGTGTGAAAGAGCAACTAAATAACTACAAAACCAATAAAGCACATAACCGTAATAATATATTGTGTGTGTTTTGTCGGGAAATACCCGACTAGTTTCTAATCCCTCTTATCCCTCCTCGTTTGTAATCTGAGAGTGTGTAAACAAGGCATAACAGCGAAGCTTTTGAGCGAGTGAGAATATCATTCGAAATTACTACGCCTACCAATATCTAAATGTGTATTTCATTGAGTTTTACAATCTATTTTACAATAATTTATTTTATCAAAAAATACAGGTAAGTATAGGCAGAATATGCCCATAATAATAACTTCGCCTATATAAATTATGTATCAGTAACGCTCGAAGCCAAGACAGTGTGCTGTATGACCTCTGGGACCGTATGCGGTGGCAGTCAATACTTGAATAGGTATGGTTAGTATTCTGTGCTTGAATGCTATAATATTATCGTCCTGGTAGTTTTATAGTATAACTAGCTGATGCCTGCGACTCCGTCCGTGTGGTTTAAGTTTATTGATTCCCGCGGGATCTCCTTAATTTTCCGGGATAAAAAGTAGCCTATGTCACTCTCCAGGTCCTCAACTATACCCATGCCAAAAATCACGTCGATTGAACGACAAACCAACAAACCAATAAACCAACAAACAAACACACTTTCGCATTTATAATATTAGTATGATGATATAAAAATTCTTGGAATCTGCAAGAATTCAAGCGCGCGGATTGGAATGCTAATGTTATAACTTCTGTGCTCTATCGAATTGGTCCACTATCCTCATCACTTGGGAGATCACCAGATAATATCACAGGCAAGGGCCTAGCTGGTACAACAAAAATACAGAGGTCATAAACTAATGTGAGCTGCAATTTGATTAAGATAATGTAATAATTATACACAGGGTTAAAATGTGTACCTAGTTCCACTATATATCCTACCAACTAAAGTTTAGAAACTTCTCGCATAAATTATGACTTTGCTTCTTCTTGAAAAGTATCCCTACTGACAAAAATCTATGCTATCAATTCTAATATTATAAATGCGAAAGTTTGGATGGATGGATGGATGTATGGATGGGTGGGTGTTTGTTACTCAATCACGCCAGAACGGCTTAACGGATCTGGATGAAATTTGGCACAGAGATAGATTATAGTCTGGAATAACACATAGGTTACTTTTTATCCCGGAAAATTAAGAAATTCCCGCGGGAACCAGAAAACCTCAATCCACGCGGACGAAGTTCTAGTTCATCAGCTAGTTTCTAATATTTTTTTAAGAGAGCTCGCTGCTTTTCCTGTAGATATATCTATTTGTTTTGTAAATAAGTGCGTCAGGACTTTTCTCAGATTGTCTCGGCTAACACAATATGGAATGGGAACCTGTGGTTTTCAATGCTTTAAAATTAGTACATTTTTTTAAAGTTTTATTTTAGAATTTTTAGTTTACTCCAACGCTCCAACTTGTCATTGTATCGTTTTAATTTTCCATAAAACATGATGGGTCAACGTAAACTAATAGAGCAGTGAGCCGATATGGATTTATAAAGTTTGGCATCCACATTTGAAAGGAATTTCATCCGCGTCCGTTGTCGATACATCGCATCGCGAACGTGCTCAACGCCAAGTTCTGAGAACAAAGAAATAGCTTCTTTTATATGCCTCCCCAAGCACGCTTTGATAGCTTCTTGTGACTAGAGGAGCCGCTGTCTCTTGAACTATGCAAAATTCAAGCGATGCGCTGCTCTGAGTTTTATGAAAATATTACAATAGTTATATCATACTAATATTAAAAATGCGAAAGTGTGTTTGTTTGTTGGTTTATTGGTTTGTTGGTTTGTCCTTCAATCACGCCGCAACGGAGCAACGGATCGACGTGATTTTTGTCATGGGTATAGTTGAGGACCTGGAGAGTGACATAGGCTATAAAAAAAAACTTAACCCACGCGGACGAAGTCGCGGGCATCAGCTAGTTGATAATATTTTAAAAACATTCAATGCAAACTATTGTAAGTAGAAGATACTTAATAGTAGATTATTCAACATGGGGGTAATGCAAGGTCTTACGTCACGGGCGCCGGGATAAACCCCAAGCGCAAGGAGGGATTTTAGAGTAACTCCCGAGCGTAGCGAGGGTGTTGCATCTAGAATCCTGAGTGAGTGCGGGGTTTAGGGGCGCCCAAGACGAAGACAGCATTACCCCTGCTTTGAATACTCTAATTTTCACACCTCGCGAGGCAATAAAATCAAGGCAGTAAAAAAGTTTATTCAATAATATATTGATCTTATTATATCTATTTTCAAAAACTAAAAATGCCAATGAATGAATAAATAAATTAATGATAGGTCTTGAAAGGAAACTAGCGTTGGCATCTTTAGTAAGTAGTTTTCCACTTGCAGGAATTTTCGTATGCTTTTAAATATCTGTCTTCAAAAGTTTCTGGGAGCAAATCGTTTATTATTTGACGAAGTCGCGAGCATCAACTACATAGCTAAATATATATTCAATTTCAATAACATCACAATAACGTTTTGGAAATAAGTGTTGGCGGGAATTTTCAACAATCTTTACTCTGTGGTTCGTGCGAAAGGGACGCCATCACTATATACGAGATAGAAAATGTGAGAGGGACGCCGTCATACGTCGAAGAGAGAAAGCAATACTAGGAATGATTAGAGTTTTCTTTGGATGCGGGATTTTTCGAAATTCAAATCACATTACACCCCATGGGGGTAATGGATTTCAGTACAACATTACAACCCCGCTAAGCCTTGAGAATGTAATGACGTACTTTACCTTTAGCTAACAGGCCTTGTAATAAGGCATTGACGAGCGAGTGGTGTGAAAAATATAAACGGCTCAAACTTGCGTTAAAATATCGATGGAAGCAATTTTAGTTTCCATCACTGATATTAATATATTATATTATGCGTTACAATAACTAAAATTATACCTACGGGGTTCACCGTTTTAATCATAAGTTTGAGTCGTTCCTTATCAAACATTACCAACGTCTAGATTTACTATTTAAGTTTTGTAATAGCTTCGGTATCATTGGTATACTGCTGTTATTTCCATTTGTAGAATAACCCCCATTGGTAACACGTATACGTATAGATAATAAACTACAAATACAATGTCTGCGGAAACCACATCGAGGCATCCAATTGCATCGCGTTGTTGTGCATAAATGTAGTTAGGTACCTACTAGAGAGCATGCTACGCGTAGCCGAGTCGGCACAGCTGCGGACTAAAGGAGGCCATACACGTAAGGGTTTGCATGATGGTTTTAGCCGTACATGCATAACCGACAGGCAAACCCTAGCGTGTATGTGATAAAACTGTACAGTTATCGGCGCATGTACATGCAACCAAGCAAATATCAAAATTGATATTTTTTGCCGCTCGGTTACGTTTGCGCGCGAGCATAACCGAGCGTGTGTGGCGTCCGGCGAGCTTGCCTGCACAGTTCTCAGTTTGTTGTTGTAAAATTGACGAAATGGGGGGCTTTCAAAGTGGAGATTTTCTAACGTCCAAAGTTGACCTTAGAACTCTCAATTTTCTGAAAATGACCTGATGGCTGAACCTGAAACTTGATCAATTATTTGAATTATATCCTGTACCATTGTATAGTATATAAAATGTATATAAAATTAGATAAATATTATAAGGAAACGAAATTATTTAATTTTAAATGAGCTTCAGTATTTTTAACAGAACTTCACAATGATATCAATAGATGGCGCTCTGTTAAAGTTTACAAATAATATAGACGTTAGCACCAACTTATGTGGAATTAAAAATAGCCTAGGTACTGATAGTACTGATGTCTATGAACGTAAAGATGAGCGCGCATCTAGACATGCTCGCAAGTTAACTATTACAATATATAGTTAAAACTATCATAAGGATACTGCAAGGTCTCAGTTCGGGGCGAACCACTAGTACGTTACGTAGTAAAAAATATGATGATTTTTCTTCTTCTGTTCTGTAGAACAAGTGTTATGCCAAGTATAGCTATCACATCGTCGTCGTCCATTGTTAAGTTTGGTATACCGTACACGGTACACAGTACTTAGAACTGTCCTTCACAGTTCGTCACGTAGCTCCAACTGAGAGTTTATGGCAAAACTGTGCATGCAAACCCTAACGTGTATGTGTATTAAGAAACTCGGTTATACCTGTTGGTTATGCATGTACGGCTAAAACCGTCATGCAAACCCTTACGTGTATGGCCTCCTTAAGCCCGTGGGAGGCCCGGGGCGGCATCACTAAATGAGACCCCCGATTCCCTTTTTGGTGTTTTTTCGGGCTTGTTGGGCGAGAAAAGAGATCCAAAAAAGAATTAAGTACTTATAAAACGATTCTCATCATCGTGCTGAATTCTCCGACCAAAGCAAGCACTTGTTTCTCTGATACCCTTCTTTTCAACTAATCCAACTTAGTTTTGAAAACTTTTTTTTTTTATCCACTACAAGTTAGCCCTTGACTGCGATCTCACCTGATGGTAAGTGATGATGCAGTCTAAGATGGTAGCGGGCTAACCTGTTAGGGGCATGGCAGTTATATTAAACCCATACCCCTATTCGGTTTCTACACGGCATCGTACCGGAACGCTAAATCGCTTGACTTCACGTCTTTGCCGGTAGGGTGGTAACTAGCAACGGCCGATGCCTCCCACCAGGCCAGACCACGGAAAATTCAGAAATTATAAATTCCCAAATTGACCCTGCCAGGGATCGAACCCGGGACCTCCGCACGTTAAAACAACAGCGCTACACACTGCGCCACGGAGGTCGTCAAAAAACGAACAGAAAATATCCAAAGATATAGAAACGATCGCGAAGACTTTTCATTTATTTTACAGAAACCATTATTTTGGGGCTTCCATCTACAAACTTGTAAAAAATTTGTTACTAAAATATTCGTTATTTAAATAGAGAGGATTTGCCAACATTCAAAGGAGGACTGGAGCAGACCGCCTCCTCCTCCACACCCAGTCCGTCACTGAGTCGGGTACGGCTACGGCCCGCATATTCGGATTTCAGCGGCTTATTGAAGTGCAAATAATAAACTAAATACTAAATATTGCTGAAAATTCTGGTCAAAAGTCCACTTTTTGTGATTTTAAATTCAGTACTAACCATGCTCACACCATCAATCATATTCATATTAGCAGCCTTTTAAAACGGCCACTTTTCTTGAATGAGCCCTTATGAAATCCAAAATGGTAAGCCATAGTTGCCGTTCGGGGTAATAACACACGCCATGTGGCAATGCTCATGGTGAAATGATTCCTCAAATGCATTCTACGTAAGAAATTTCAAAAACATACAATACAAAACTCGTTGCAATATCAAGCAGAATTAAACGTGTTTGCGAGACCCTTTACAGAAATACTCGACTCAACGAATCTTTGATAAGACGGACTCACTCCCGGGAAATAAAAGATTGCGTCTTTATGAATTACTCAGAAGCCCATCTCAATGTTTTAAAGAGGCGCGATAATCTTTTCCATTATTTCCCTTTTGGTTTGAGTAGGTAATTTATTTTTAAGGCTGACGAGCTAAAAGCAAAGGAACATCGACTTACGCGGTGTTGTCCTGTATTTAAGCCTTGGGATACTCACAAAGCGCAACTTTTTAATAATAAGAATAAGAATACTTATTTGCATAAAACTCATAGAACAGTTTGGTGTTTTCGGAAAAAATAACAGTCGGAGGATGAGAGGGGAAGAGCTGCACCAAATAAATGGCGTGCTCACGCCTATCACGCTATCAGCTATGCAGCAATACCAACTGCCTTGTAAGTCCAGTGGTTAGCATTGAAGGGTCGAGCCATAATCAAGTATTTGGATTTTCAGACAAGAAATGCTCAGTACCCCAAATAGAGCATTTCCCTGAGCCTACCCAGAGAACGTAAAGCGATCGGTCCTGAACCTGATCTCTCTCTGGTCGTGTCGGATTTTCCGTCCCATATGAGAGTAAGGGAATAGAGAGTGCACCGGTTTGCAGACATAATAATATCTTATGCGCATATCTCCCGTGCCTATGGCTAGTCTCTACTGGGAATTGGCAACCGTTGCTGAAATTCCATCGGGAGGACATGCAGCGTATAAAGTTCAATACAGTTTTTTTTGTATATAATTAATTCATTCGATGCGCATTATGTTTAATCATTATTTAATCAAACTAGCCTTAAATATGTACAAGACCATGAAATGTGGATAATCTTATAACATACCTATATCCAACAGGAAAAGTTTATCAGTTCTGAACTGATTGATGCTTTTATGCCGCTCAAGTAGAAACAACACGAAGTATCTTCTTTTTGTATTTTCGATTAAGTACCAAATAAATAAGTAAGTGTAAGTAAGTTCGCCGTCAAATAACTTCAATAAAATGTAAAATACTTCACTAAACTTTCAACAAAGCGGAAGGCTTTATTGCCCGTTTCTGATATTATCAGACTTTACACTCGAAAAGACAATTTTAATGCATGGAAGAATTTCCAACTTATGTTTTCTAAGTTATATACCTACTAAAGATTATTTTGTTGTAAATATTTTATTGGTGGTACCTAGTACTGGAGTGGGTTAGCTGAGATAGGACATGTCTTTCGATTATGTTCGTTGACGTTCGTTAACGTTGATTATTTCTGTTACCCGGCTGAGTTCGAGGGCGCGTTTGGAACCCTCCCAGCTTTAAAACCCTCACGTCCGTATTTAGTTGTTTGATTGAATTTTTATTGGCATTCTCAAAGTGCACGGTGTATTGCATAAAATATGTGTTTTGAATTTGAATTTGATGAATTTACTCAAATGTCCTCACCCAGTTACCGACTTGGTTACAGTTCAGAAATTCTTTGGTTACAGTTCAGAAATTTTCGGCAGAATGACCCAATAACTTTGCGGGCCAACGCAGGATACGAACCCGGTTACTCATAACTTGCAGCTGAATAAGCTATAGCCACTAAGCCGAAGAGGCAATGATCACTAATATTGTTAAGTCTACCGACAAATTCGAAATTCGGGCAATGTACCGTTTATCCAGGCCAACTGGCCTTCTGCTCGACGCCCCGTTTACGGGTTATAAGCCTGATGTGATTACAAGCATTTCGCTCTTTTCAACCGAACAGATAAATTTATTTACTACCTCATGGGAAAACGACCTAGTATTTTTATATCTTTAGTTAGGTACTATTTAATTTAAGTCTAGTCATTTTATACAATGAATATACAAATAAAAATCGTGTTTAAATTCGTTCAAATACAAAAGATAAATTTCCTGTTTAGTAGTTTCAGCAGGATGTGGGGACAGACAAACAGAACAATCCACGCGGTTGAAGTCGGACAACATCTAGTATACAATAATTATATAATAGGTATATAATAGGTATAATATGTCAATTGCCGGCTAGGGTTGAACCACAATAATTTTTCCACGTAATCTCCCGACCCTTGTTATCGAAACCCATTAGCTGTTAGTGACAGCAACCCGCGTTTTTTGTCAGGTCAAATATTACAAGAGGAAATTAGATAATTACCGTACTTTTGAAGCCCTAGCCGTAACGGGCACATGGGTCGAATGCGCTGGGTACCATGACGCAAGCTGGAAACTGGAGCTAAAAGCATCTATTCAGGGTAAACGCAGAGGGAGACCACAGGTCCAATTGCCTAAGCAAATCGTAATCTTTTTAAAAAGTATTTTTTGAACAGTATAAGGAGTTCAAACATGCTTTACATCTCTCATATTCGGTAAGTAGGTCCTTATTACCCCCAAATGGAGCTTGTAGGTGACCAATTAGCGCTCTAGGGTAATAATGTAGCTAGAAAAGCCCTCGGGCGGTAAGTAATTAAAAAAAGTATGATGGTTAGATGTACGCGAACTTTTTGAAAGAGTGAAGAGTTTTTTTTAAAATTACTTACCGCCCTAGGGCTTTTCTAGCTACATTATTACCCTGGAGCGCTAATTGGTCACCTTCAAGCTCCATTTGGGGGTAATAAGGACCTACTGACCTCACAATCGAGATGTAAAGCAGAGTAGTTAGCTCGGGTGTAAGTATCAATTGCACCCTCGAACTATAGGCGCCCTCGCTGTGCTCGTGCGCCTAAATATCTCGGGCTGCAATTGATGCCTTACAGCCCTTGGCTACTAATCTACTATTTAGACCTTCAGGCATCTATAAACAGGACGAATTATTATCCGTTTGACAAACGATTATGATTACGATTTCCTTACACAATCGGGGGGCTGATGTAGGTATAGGCCTGATGTCTGTCAAATAATATTTTTTTAGAGTTGTTAACAAACAGACTGAATTAAAAAATAACATAAAAAATGAAAGATCCAATCTTCAATCACAGGAATACCACAAATTGCTGGATGTTTTTACTGCGAACACAATAGCTTTATGAATCCACACCAATACTTTGTGAATATTTCAACACAAACGTAGTTATATTTTATTGGAATTGATACTAAAATTTATCAGTTTCCGTACCTCAAGAAGAAAAAAGGAACCATTATAGGTTCACTTTGTTGTTCGTCCGTCTGTCTGTCAACGTTTTTCTTGAGAACGCGTGGAGGCATCAAGTTGAAATTTATATCAAATACTAAGGTCTAAAATTCCTTGGAGCTGTAAAAAAATCAAGCTTATAAGCCAACGCAATCAAAATATACGGCTTATGCTGCATATTTTGCATATTTTGACACTCGCCAATAAATCAAGACCTCCTAACATATATAAAATCTAGGGTACTTCCGCTAACCTTACTTACAGCACAGATACCTGAAGGAAAAAATCCGAAAATCATTTGTTAGGGTTCCGTACTCATAGGGTGTCGAATGTTTTATTAGGCGCTACCAGCTTAGTGCCATATTATGTAAGCCAAGTATTTCACAGCAAGTACGGAACCCTTTGTACCTAAGTGAGTTTGACTCGCATTTGACGGTTTGGATGTTTGTAACTATTACAATCATCTCCTGACTCGCTTATTATTATTTGGGCACAGGTCTAGTAAGAATGCTACAAATTAAGTCAATTACAAAAAGCGATCAGTCATATTTTCTTCTATATTATTTTACTTGGTAGCCCAGAAGATGAAATCAGCATAATAATTTTATTGTTTTAGACTCTTTGACGTGTCGTCCTTCTGTAGGGTTGTAATCGTCAGCGATATTATTTAGTTAGCGATACAAACAACACCAAAGAAATTTAACTATACTTCTATAATCTAAAACAAATAGTCGTTCTAATGACACTAATTATCTTAAACATATATACATTTTATAGTGCCTACACTATAATAGTACAACGTAAGTTCTGATTTTCTCAACAAAAATCGCAGTGTCCTACCCTGTGTGTTTTAACTCTCAACCATTTTCAGTTAGATAAGTACCTACTTACCTTCAAAGCATTAGCATCAAGTATATCACGAACGTTGCTATCGTCACGTACTATCCCAGAGGACCTGGAAAAGCGGACACGTAAACTCCTACGGGCCTAAGTATTATTTCTTGATATATGAAGAAACGGTTTGTATCGTTACAGATTAAATTAGTACGTGACAAAGTTTAATACTCAAACAATACAATTTTGTAGCTTTTGCCAGCCCGTTTCTCCTTTTATAAAAAATATATGTTAATAGTTCTGCAAATTTCCTCATTTTCTGGAAAATCAAAATAATGTTACCCCTCTTCGACTCCACAAATTACGTCAAACCTTTATCAAGTGAAATGGAAAAGTCAACTTACGGGACATGTTTATACGATAAAAGCATTTTTAGAGGAACTGATAATATATTAAAGTTGTTAATCTATGAGTATCATAACTCTTTTCACATTTTGTTACACTAAACTGTTCCGAATCAGTAATTACAACCTTCAGTACTGCCGATATCAGTCGCACATGAAAATAAAATATTTCTTTCTAAATGAATTTATTTAAGTAAATACATATACCTACCTAATGTATTTACAGTACTATATTATACCATACTAACATATATATGTATATATAGTATAGTACCATACTAGTAGTATTATAAATGCGAAAGTGTGTCTGTCTGTCCGTCTGTCTGTCTGTCTGCTACGCTTTAACGGCCCATCTTTTCAACCGATTTTGATGAAATTTGGTATAGGGGTAGGTTAAATCCCGGGAAAGGACATAGGCTACTTTTTATCCCGGAAAATTTAGTAGTTCCCGCAGGAATCAAAAACTTAATCCACGCGGACAAAGTCGCGGGCATCTAATATTTGCTCCTGCTTTTCATGATGGCTATTAATTTAAAACTCTCCGTGTTATGCAAATCCTAATTGCCGCATTTGCTTTTAAAAATAATATAAGTAATGAATTCAGTTCTTAGATGCGCGAGTAAAACTATTGTTTCCTCTGCATGTGACCCACTTAAGCTGAGTAATAATGTAGGCATGTGTTGGACGCTTCAGCGAAATATCTTTACCTAGTCTGTCTATCTTCTTTTTCTTCGTCAATTAAATTTTATTGAAGTTCAGGATCTCATTTTAAATTGTTGATTTTTCAGTTGAGGGAACAATATTTGTAGGTACCTACTTAATTCATAAATTATTTTTTAATAAAATTATAAAGTGACAAATATCCAGCTACTCGTACATTCAGTCGATGTTATTTATGAGCAAGCAGTGGAATTTTTCGGCATATTTTTTATTTTTTTGGCAGCTATCCAAATACGTTATAAAATCACTTTCAAATAATATTGTGACTATTTTTCACGACAAGAGAAATTATTCATATTTTTAGATTACTAGCCGATGCCCGCGACTTCGTCAGCGTGGATTGAGGTTTTTCGGTTCCCGCGGGAACTCTTTAATTTTCCGGGATAAAAAGTAGCATATGTGCTATTCCAGACTATAATCTATCTCTGTGCCAAATTTCATCCAGATCCGTTCAGCCATTGGAGCGTGATTGAGTAACAAACATCAATACATCCCATACATCCACACATCCATACATCCATACATCCATCCAAACTTTCGCATTTATAATATTTATTTGATATTTGATAAATTTTTCTTACTACAATTTTCGAAAGAAAAGAACTGCGCTAAAACTTCGGTCCGGTCCCTTTCGAGTCCGGTCCCGGAGAAGACGGTGAACCTATCGCCACAGAATGAACTTTGAACTCGAACCATACTATTACCTATTGTGTTCTGTGCTCGAACGTCTGATCAATAGGGAAACAATAGTAAGATATTGTAAATCCCAACGTCTGCGATGGGCGTGACATGTAGAGAGGATGCCGCCAAGTAGAGGATTAAAAGTAATGACACAAAGAAAGACTACGAAAAAGATGTACCTATGCATTGTGTGGAAGAAGATCTGCAGAAACTTGAAAAGCTCCCTTCATGGAAGAATGAGGTCAAGGATAGAGCCGGGTGGAGAAAAACTGTAGAGCAGGCCAATACCTACCACAAAGGGTTCTACAAGGGTTGCAGCGCCGAAGGAAGTAACTATTAGTAATTTTTCTTACTTTACAATTTATTAAAAAACTAGCTGATGCCCGCGACTTCGTCCGCGTGGACTAAGTTTTTTCGATTCCCGCGGGAACTCATTAATTTTCCGGGATAAAAAGTAGCCTATGTATGTATGTATGTATATTCTTTATAGCTGATGCCCGCGACTTCGTCCGCGTGGAATAAGCTTTTCAGTTAATTTTTCAGGATAAAAAGTAGCCTATATTGCTATCCCACGGTATAATCCCCCTATAATGGTGAAACACGTACTTCTTCATATTTTAACGAAAGCCCAAATGCTGTTTCATGGCTATAACTTGAGAAATTAAGGACTTTCATACAAACTCTCAACCTCTATTTCACCCCTTCGGGGGTGGAGTTTTGAAAAACTGTGAAACACATATGTTTTCATTTTCAACCCGCAGCTCAAATATCAAGTTTCATGGCTATAACTTGAGAAATTAAGGACTTTCATACAAACTTTCAACCCCTATTTCACCCCTTCGGGGGTAGAATTTCGGGATAAAAAGTATCCTATGTCCTACCTCGTAGTATGGGCTCAAATTGTGCCAAGTTTCGTTTGAATTCATTCAGTAGTTTCGGCGTGATGCGCGGCCAAGATACAGACAGACAGACAGACAAAAATGAAAAAAATTACAGATTTGGCTTCAGTATCGAATAATGAGTGCCCTCCAAAAAAAAATTTCAAAATATGTTCAATGTACAGAATTGGACCTGTTACATTTTTCTTATTAGTATAGATAGATTACTTTCAACTGTGCTTTAAATTGTGATGCAAAACGAAGTCATTAATTAAAGTACTACCTACCTAAGTACCTACTATATGAATGCCAGCATCTAATAACAATACAGATATTCCATTTAAGTCCATTCATAAAATAAGTCTATGGTTCATACGCCTTTATTTATGAGGTTTTAAGGGTATTTTTTACTCACTGTTAATATTTTTGGCAGCCGTCCCAACGCGCTATTTGCTTGCTCAAATACTCCTGACTTATTTCGCTTTCCATTTTCTACCATTAAAGTTGGCTCAAAAATTAAATTTTATTATATTTGTTTATTTATTTTTATATGTTATTTATTGCTTATAATATTAAAATAGAAAAGTATTTAGTACCTACGTTTTAAAAATCCATGCGGCGGCGGCGGCTCCATGCCGCTCCACGCTAAAAAGGGGTGCATTAACAGACTATTAACATATTATTTCAGTCCTTTATTGGCCATTTTCTCTAAATTATTCTAATAATTGTCGATGAGCCTCTTCTTTTCCTGTAACCTTCAAATATAAGTTTAGACCTAACAATTGCAACGAATCACAAGGATTACCCTATTGGAATTCGCCAATGCATTTCATGGAAAAAATTGATATAAAATAATCACACGTTCGTGATTCGATAACATTGATGGATGACTTCAATACATCATTATAAAATTTTATCTTTATTTGTTTGTGATGAGTCATGTCTATTAAAATATAATATGCGAAATAATATCTGAGATGTTCTGGGGCCCCACTGCCAACGCTTACAGCAATACAGCAATTCTTCTTTTGTTGGTTTATGGCATTGAAATAGAAGTATAGGTACTAAAATTCTACATCAATGGTTTATGGCTTTATTACAAGAATGACAGTTTGATACCTTGACGTTCCTAAAATGAGGATTATAATCATTCTAAAACACGAAAGTCAGTAATAATGAAACAATATGGCTTTAAGCGTTGGTAGTATGGCCCCTGATGTCAAAATATTATTATTATTATGAGGCTTTATACCATGGAGGAAGGAATTACGACTGCCGTCTACTTTATACCTTAGAAAACTCTAAGAACACGGTATAAACAATGAATTTTGACACAAAAAAGGCCAGGTTCACGACAGGTTTATCTACTCATGTGTTCACGACGATGAAGTTTCACGACGCGACGCGACGGTTGGAGACTGAAGACCACTTAGGTTGATTACCTTCAAGTATGTTTCTATTATGCCAATAATACTTTAACGTGTTTACAAAATAATTAATGAATACCTAATAAGCCGATTCACAATTGCGTTGGATTCTAGTGAAACCATACTTATCTATTAGTAAAGTATACCTATGAATTACCATTTAATTTTTCATTTCATTTTCAGCCTATACGGACGAACGTAGGCTTTTCCTACAGAGCTACACAAAGAAGAAATTTAAAAAAATTAAGATTTCCGAAATTCTGAAAATCCATTAAAACTATTTATAGTAAATTTATCTGTTCAGTGGGGTGCCCTGAATGGTGTTCGTGAGCTATAAACCACACAATACAAAGGCCGCGGCCGCGTAGATAACAGTTTATCTGTGAAATTTTAGCTTTATGAACAAGCTGTTGCATTACTTACAGCTTTATCTATAAACGAGTAGATATAAATTTTTAATTTTTAATATCTTAAACTATTGGCCTAGTGATGACACTAAAAGTTTCGCTTATAGAGTGAATCGCTAATTGATAGAATTAGCACCATTGTCGTATTTATTATGATTATTTTACCGATGTTTTTTCAACCCTTATAAAAGACAAACAAAGTTCCAATTCGTCGAATAAACGTGTTCAATTTTAATAAATTCTAGACCTGTATGGTTGTGTAGGTACTTTCAAAGAACTTAAATTTAAATACTAAAAGTTTTTTAATAAGAATTAAGACGTACGATGAAAATAGTTATAACTTCTATATTGATTATGATAATATACAGTAACAGCGTCATATCGCGTGCGCAAGGTGCAGAAATCCTTTGTGGGGTCGAGTATACGCTTTTATAACATGGTACCAAAAGAGTTTCTGGAGTTGCCATTACGTAAATTTAAAGACTGTTAAACAGCATCTGATAAGTCGAGGGTATTATAGTATAGATGATTTTCTCGATGACAAAGTTGCATGGAAGCAACCGGCTTCGCATCCAGCAACCCACAAGTTAGTGTAATACCTACTTGTAACGTAGCGTATGCATTTTATATTAAGTATGTAGTTATATTATACAAATTGTTACATTTTTCTGATTTTGAAAAGAGCAACTGCTGAGTTTCTTGCCGGTTCTTCTCAGTAGAATCAGCTTTCCGAACCGGTGGTAGATTCTTACGACTTATCATAAGTGACACTAGTGGTCCTACATGAAATAAATCATTTTCATTTTCATTTTCATTTACTCACGTGATAATTTTTTTTGTGCCAAACCAAGAATTGCCTTTTAATTGAGTATATCATGTAACTGATTTAAGTTGGCTGAATAACGCATCACCATTACGCCATACAATATTGTAGCTTAAACTCGTACGATGTGAAGCTAGTTAGTCTAACTATGCTACACCAATCAAGCTCGCTTTAATTATACCATATCTCTAGAACGCAATTGAGGTTATTAACAACAATGCCAATTACACTGGATATATTATATGCACCATATTAGTATGTTAACGTTGTCCAAATTAAATACTCGTGAATGAAAATATAGGTTATTCGACTTGAATAGACTAACTTATTGAGAAAAAAAAGACCCGACCTGGCTTCGCACGGGTTGGGTTTATATACCTACCATAAGTACGACCTACTACTTGTCTGCTTTGCCTACTTTCATAGTGTTATGTCGTACGGCATCTTATTGTGGGGCAAAGCTGCTGATATACAAACAATTTTTGTTTTGCAAAAGAGGGCGATTTCCCCAGGATACGGCCTATTCCCGTACTAAATTTGATCAAAATCGATTGGACAGATGGGCCGCGAAAGCATAGCAGATAGACAGACAGACACGCTTTCGCATTTATAATATTAGTACGAGTGGAATTGTGGATATCTACATGATATTTAAAGATAATATTATATCTATGTATTTGTATACCCTAAGGCTACGAGAATTCAACTTTGGTATTCGTCATTCATAATTTCATACGATTTAAACACAGTATCAACACATTTATGTACAGGGGCTGCGTTAATTTACGGAACCCTTATTACAAAATTCCGACGTGTGCTGCTGTTAAAAGCTGTTACGAGGGATCCGCGTAGGGTCTAATGAACGTGCTCAAAATTTATAACACCTTTCACCTTTCAGCTACTCTTTTATGAGTAAAGTACAACCTTAGATGCTATATCAATGTCGGTCTGTAATTATCACACAAACAAGTATCTTTTAAGACAGGTCGTCGCCAACTGGTCATTGTCGTTTAAACCAATGCACATTAAAGTACGAGTACGTACAACTGATGAACTTGTTGGTTGGTTTACTAAGAAACTTTCAGTCTTGAGTTTGCTTGGGCTGCTTTTGTTTACCGACTACTCGTATTTTTTTTTGTTGTGGTTTCTTTCTGTTCCGGAGAGAGAAGAACAGTTCAATGTCCTTTTAAATTTTTAGTTAAAAAATTACTAGGATTTACTTACTAGAGCTGTGTTTACTTGTCAAAAATCATGAAGATGTATTTATAAATAAGTCATGCTATAGAACTAGGCAGGTAGCATCAAGACAAAAAGATCATCATGACCTAAAATTACCGATATCAACATCTAAAATGCATTTTAACAGTACGTATGTGAGTGCAATACGGGTATTTAATAATTTACCTTTGGAAATAAAAGCGCTTCAAAACCTTATCGAATATAGAAGAATCCTTAAATTATGGTTCATTAACATGACATTTTATAGCTTAAATGACTTTTTCAATCGTGACAAAACTATAAGGACTTTACAAATTTAAAAATTAACTTGTTCAAACAATTTTGACGTATAATTATAACCATATTCTGTTTTTACTAATTAATAAAATCTGTACCAATTATTATAAATTGTCTGAATCAAATGTTATAAAAATAATTATTATCTTGACCATCCATCCATTAGACAGTATCGTCAGACCGATAAAATTGGCCATTAATTTTATCAACGTTGTTTGTCTGATAAATTGTACGTAATAACTATCGATTTCGTATTATTTTGCGAGTCTCAATCCTTCTTATCTCTAATTTAAAATAATTTTTGTGGTAAATTAAAATTAGTTTTCAAAACCTATATCCACGTGGACGAAGTCCACGGGTAGCCGTAATAAATAAAATTATTTTAGATAGTAAAATAAGTCTTGGTAAGCGGAGATATATTTATATGCAGTTGTTGCCATAAGGATTTCACGTTCGCTTTTGTTTGTTCCTGCCTTGTTTGTTTTGTGTTAGGAAGGAAAGGATAAGTAGGAGCCAATACGTTATTTTATTCGTAGAAAATCTTAACGTTTTTTATGTATTTGCTCCATTACAACTTTTAACCGAACTAACTTTCTCAGGGTATTAGTATTTTCAAACCCTATTACGAGTATACCTACTTAAGCCGATTCTACGGTCAACCATTTGTTGGGAATGGAATCCCCGTTCCATATAACTTGCATGGAATAACTCAAATTACCGGCCAGTAAGAGGAATCAACGATCTAATGAATAAGCCCTTGAATAAATTTTCCAAAATATCACTATGTTATATTTGAATTGAATCTCAAAAGTGGTCAAAAATCGGAATGCGAGCCAGAGTAGCGCCAACTGAATCCTGGGCATGATGGTAAACAAACTTAGCTGCTGTATTGTGAACAGATTCTGTATGTTATTAATCATGTTTTTTTTTTTTTTTTTTTTATAAGTTTTTTAATACATGCAGTTTTAATTCCTTTTAGTGAGCTACAAAATAGATCTAGATCAGAGAACTCCTTGTTATATAGGGTAGTCGAACGACAAACGTAACAGTTGCGTGTGTAGTTTTTATGTAGAATAGGGGGCGAGAATAGATTTATTTTACGGTTGGGACGAACGGGGAGTTTAGTTCGGCATAAAAAGTTGAGTTTGGATAGTATTATACAGAGCAATCAATTTTACCATTAATTATCTTGTGTAGGAATGCTATATCGAACAGTTTCCGACGATTATGAAGGCTCAATATGCGATGATATGCTAAAGAATTGTCATAGGAGTTACTATGGTGATTACAACGAAAGTTTAGGATTCTAATGAATTTTCGTTGGACTTTTTCGATTCTATTAATATGATGTTTATAAGAGGGGCTCCAGATGACACAGCTGAAATCTAATATTGAACGAACGAAAGCAAAATATAGAATTTTTAGTGTAATGGTCTTACTGAACGGTTTGGTTATTCGATTAATAAATCCCAAATTTCTAAACGCGCGTAGGACAATTTTATCTATGTGTAAGTTGAAAGTTAGATGATCGTCCAAGGTTATACCTAGGTCGCGAACCTGGCTGACACGTTTAAGAGTATTATTACAAAGATTATAATTAAATTTTATAGGGGATTTTTTCCTGGTGAAAGATATAACACTACATTTGTCTGAATTTAAAAAGAGCTGATTGCGAGCACAGTAGTGAAATAAATTATCAAGATCCATTTGTAGTTTATGACAGTCTTCAAAGGTCGTAATAGCTCTGAAAATTTTTGTGTCATCCGCATATAAAAGATAATTTTACTACTATTCAAAGAATCTCCTATGTCATTTATGTACAATGAGAAAAGTACTGGACCCAAATGGGAACCTTGCGGAACACCAGAAGGAACAGACAAATATTTCGACATGTAACCCTTTAGGCAAACAGCTTGGCTACGATTTTTGATATAAGATTCTATCCATCTGAGCAGATTGCCGTGGACACCGAGTTTCCAAAGTTTCTCAAGAAGTAAGTCATGGTTGATTTTATCGAAGGCTTTAGAAAAATCGGTGTACACAGCATCTACCTGAATGTTTTTGTCCATAGAGCGAGATAAAAAGTCAGTGAAAACAGCTAAGTTACTCTCAACACTACGTGACTTCATGAAACCGTGCTGATGTTCGGTAAAATGATTCTTCATGACTAAAGATAGTTGATTGGTGACAATTTTTTCCAAAAGCTTTCCTAGAATACATAATTTAGAAATAGGCCTGTATTGAGTAATTAAGTTCTTTTGTGCGTTTTTAGGTATAGGTGTTACGAGTGCTTGTTTCCAGATTTTGGGAAAGACGCCTGTATTAATAGATAAGCGGTAAATACTAGCTACAGGTTTTAGCAGTTCTTCGGCGCATTTAGAAATTAAAATGGGATGAATATTGTCGTGGCCAGCTCCTTTGCGAGTGTTAACAGATTTAAGCTCTTTTAATACAATATCATCATTAAGGTTAATTGAATTAATTTCCACAAGAGGGGCATAGTCACAGTGAATAGGGAAATTATTTACAGCATTATTATGATTATTATTATGTGGAATAAAAACAGAGTGAAAATATTCGTTGAATGCCGAGCAAATATCATTTCCTTGTGTTAAAATATTGCCATTGTAAATCATTTTTTGAGGTATATCAACACTACCATACTTAGATTTAACATAAGTCCAGAAAAAAATTGGGTTGTACCTAATCCTATCCTCAGAAATAATATTAAATGTTATGTAACAATCATGTTCCATTTTCCTTAATCTGTGTCTGAGATGAGAGAATTTAATGTAATCCATGTGATTTCCATAAGTTTTCCACTTTTTGTGAAACTTACGTTTTTCATTACTAGTCTTAATAAGGGAACGGGTATACCATGGAGGATACCTATATGAGTCACTAACAGTACGTTGGGGTACATAATTTTCTATAAGGTTGTTAAGAATTTCATAAAAATAGCTGACTCTAGATTCAACATCATTTAAAGTTGAAAAGGTTTTATCCCAGTCTATTGAATTCAAACCAAGGCGTATACTGTCAAAATCTGATTTAAAGAACATCTTTTTAATGTAAGTGTTATTTTTTAAAGGAATCTTTACACTCAAATTTAAGTCAATATCAAGTGCTTTGTGGTGGGCATCCTCCTGCACCAGTGGTTGATAACAAGATGTCACTGTACAGGTTTCACTACAGAAAATTAGGTCCAATAATCTATTATTTATGTTTAACTCTGAGCTAAATTGAGATAAAAGTGAGAGATGCATGAAGTCACAGGTAAGTGATGGTAAGAGTTCGTTGCATGGCCTAATGTTCATACAACTTAGATTATCGTCATAGTACCATTCTGCACGGCTTACATTAAAGTCCCCAACTATTAAAAATACATCATTCATATGGGCATGAATAATATCACATGATCTGTCAAAGAAGGAAGTTAATAGTTGCTGATGCTGGTTACCGTGTGGGATGTATGTGCATGCAATTTGCAAGCAGGGCTGGGTAGTGTCGGCGGTGGCGGCGGCGGCGCGAGCACGCAGCGGTATGCTCACCCACAGCTCGTCGGCAGGGGGCGGCGCGCACCAGGCCGGTTGCAGGCAAGGCTCCAGCTCACGGCGCACCGCCACCAGCACCCCCCCACCTCTCACACTGCCACTCACATGGGGATCACGGTCACATCTAAATACTTCATATCTATTATCAAAAAATTCTGAACTATAAAAACTTTCATTAAGCCAAGACTCTGTGATGCATATTATGTCATAATCACAATTAAGTACATTACATAGAAATTCATGAGATTTGGTCCGTAAGCCCCTAACATTTTGATAGTAAATTGATATGGGTTTATTTGTATCCATATTTATGTAAAACATCTGAATGAGAAGTAATAATATAAATGGTCAAAAGACACACAATATACCATATTTGATTAATTTTAAAATAAAGAACAATTATTTTTGCAACTGTTACACTATGAGTCCTGATATTTATTTGATTCTTAATCATTTTGCTCTGTAATGTTCTATGGAAAGTTATTATAATATGAAAATTGAGATTAGATTTTAGAAGTATGAGTCTATAAAACATAAAACAACAACAAAGCAAAATGTAGTATGTGTACTTAATTCCAATCATAAACTTTATAATATTAGATATAGTTTTAAACTTGTACCATGCCAGGGACGGAACCTGTAAGGTATTCAATAAACACGGTATGAAATAGCACCAAAAACACTCAAAATTATAATCCAAAGTAGAACAACAATACAAATATCACTTTATTTTGGTTAGGTCACTCTCAGTAGAAATTAAGATTGCTTTGGATGTGTCACTCTTACGCAGGAAGATTTTACAATCATTAAGCCATATGTATTTGTAACCCAATTCACGTCCAGCCTTGCGAGCACGTCCATATAACATTTTGTTGTGTGGTGCGAGATGGTCATTGATAAAGATGGGCCGGGCTGCACCATCAAAGCCTATGTCAGCCGTACTCAATCCACGTCGAATGCGAACTGCCGCAATCAATTCATTCTTCCGGTGACGCTGGGTGAAGCGAACAATGATATTGGTATGAGTTTGAATGTCCTGTTTGTCAATGGCATCTTTCCTCTGAGAGCTCTCACCAGTTCTCTTTGCATTTTTAGGGGGATAACGTCTGACACGGTGGATGTAATCAATGTCAGAAGACAAGAGGGAGAATCCATCCTTTGTCGCTATTAAGTTGAGAATATTATGGAGATTTTCACTTTTTTGAAGTGGAATCCCTGAGATTTCAATGTTATTGAGTCTACCTTGCTGCTCCTTAGAGAGAAGTTTTTGATTTACTTCTATGATGTCCTTTTCCATACATGACATTTTGTCTTTTAAGATTTTGTTTTCTGTTTGTAGTTCCGATAGGGTTGATGTAATGTCATCGCGTACTTTATTGACTAAGTCACTGAGCGAAGCTATCTTGTTTAAATTCTGTTAAAGCATCCGTCATTTCACGACGATAGGTGGAAAAAGCGTCCGCAAGTTCCTGGCGGAACAACGTGGTCTCACAATCGGCAGGCCTTCTTTTCCTGGAGCTGGACTGTTCTGTGTCAGGAAGATTCTCCATCGAGGCTCCTCTATTCATGATGTTTTTTAAACTTTTACGCATAAACACTGGTTTAAATGAAATAATCAATTAATATTATATGAAAGAAAAATTAAATACGTCTGCTCAAACCATAGACGAGAGTTAAATCCAAGCATGGAATTAGTTTAGATCAATCAGACTACATGCGTCCACTGCTAGGCATTTAAGAACTTTTCGAGAGTGCACTACAAATCTCAGTATTCCGCTTACCGCCGCCTTCGTCATAATGTCATCAATCTAGCAGGACACTGTAAGCAATTTCCACTCCATAACACGTCTGTCCTACTGTCCTTCAGTAGGAATTAGTAGTAGTGTATTCCTCCTAAAAACCCACTTTCGTATACCTACCAATGACGACGCTTCGTTTAAACTTTAAATAAAGGTCTATTTTGTAGCATTTCAGCTTAAATCCTCCTCTTATATCCATTATAGAACTTAAGGAACATTACGAACTTTGTTATGAACAAATTGTATTGTTCCTACAAGCACAGACCCATGCCACATATTATTATGAATACCGCTGCATTCTACGTACTGCTTGTTCAATAAAAGAATCACAGGGTTCAGACTAGGTTTACTTATTCAATAAAACAAAGTTTCATGACAAAAAATCATTTATGTCTTGTGATTATTATTTTTAACAGCACAGTGTAAAATAAATAATATAAAATTATGACAAAATATAGATAAACTTGATTACAGCAAGAATTGAATTTATTTCAATTAGGTTGAAAGTATTTGCATGAGAGAGAATAGTGCAATTGTAACAAATACGCCTGGCGCGTATAATGCTGAGGATCCTGACACGCTTCTTAGCCAACTTGTCTGGCTGGATATTCTAGTATATATTTCAGGAAATGTTGATGTAGAACAACCATCAGATTGAGATAGTATACCAGTCAACGTCCCTGCGCAGACTAAAGGATTGCCTTCATCGCCCTGCCAAAGACGAAACGATTTTAAGTTGTAAAATGTTACATTGATACTTCTTATGTACTTTTATTAAGTTAGTATTTCCGTAATCATTCACCATCAAACTTTTCAATTAAATAATTTATAGTGAGGAAATATTTACATACAAATATTATTATGCTTAAATAGTAAATACCTATGATCACCTACAGGGTAAATTTTTGGTCACCTGCAATAATTTCAGGGGTAGTACAGAATCGATAATACAATTTCGGTCCATGAAATAAATTTTTCAATTTTATTTTTTCATTCATTTTTTCAAGTTTTTTTTATAATCATTTTTCCACTAAATTAAAAATTCCGTGGACATCCCCACGTCACTGTAAGATTCAATATCTATAAAGTGCATGCGTCCTTGTGATAATATGTAGGTAAGTACTCGTAAAGTACAATGCGCACCGAGTGCGTCCCAGTGTCTTTGCGTTTTTATGCATTAGGACTTTTGTGGGAAGCTTTATAAAGGCTACAGCTTCCAAACAAACATAATTTATGACTTGATATTAAAAATATACATTTATTATGATCTCTAAATCTTAAATTCAAAAAATTGCAGGTCGTCGAAAATATGTATGTATAATTTCGACTATATACTTACAATTGCGACACATCGTTATCAAATTTATTAGATTTTAGTCATAGTAGAATGCACTGATCGACCCTCACCAAGGAAGGATGTTCAATAATTATTGTAACCAAGCGAAGCCGGGGCTAACAAAGTACTCAAACAAATAATTGTTTTCTAAGAAAACAATTATTTGATTGATATATTTTGATTGATTCTGAGGCATGGTTTTAATTCCGCGCCATTAACATATTATTCACTTCAAAAGAGAAAAACTATAAAATATAGAACTAGCATGTACTTACAATGCAGTTTGAAGATAAAAGGTCCAAAGAAACAGCGCACACCATAGATGGTAAAATATTTTTCGAACCGATCATAGTATTGTAAATAAGCATACACAAATTCTGGTTGTATATGTACTTTTGAGCGAACCTCAATTGTACGCTAGCCTGAAAGACAATAATTATGTAATAATAAAACTAAGTACTTACAACTTATTGAAATTAATATTGAAAACTATTATGTTTTGACGACCTCCCTGGCGCAGTGTTGAGCGCTGTTGCCTTAACGTGGGAGACTCGAGATTTGATTCCCGGCAGGGTCAATTTGGGAATTTATTTTCTCTGGTCTAGTCTGGTGGGAGGTGTCGGCCGTGGCTAGATACCACCATACCGGCAAAGACGTAACCGATGCCGTGTAGAAATCGACTAGGGGTATGGGTTTAATATAACTGCCATACCCCTAACAGGTTAGCCCGTTACCATCTTAGACTGCATCATCACTTACCATCAGGTGAGATCGCAGTCACGGGCTAACTTGTAGTGGAATAAAAAAAAAAATAACGAAACTTTAAAGTTTAAATCGACACACAATTTGCAAAGGTAAAGCTATTGGACAACAATTAATATACTAACAAGAATCCCAAAAATGTTTTTTTATGCGAGGTCTGATCACTAAACCAGTTTTGGCTTTACCCTACCACCCTACCGGCAAAGACGTGCCGCTAAGCGATTTAGCGTTCCGGTACGATGCCGTGTAGAAACCATCTTAAACTGCGTCATCACTTACCATCAGGTGAGGTCGCAGTCAAGGGCTAACTTGTAGTGGATCTACTCAAGTCACGATGTAGCTCGATCGGTTTTAACACCTATACTAAAAGTTATATATTTACTTCTGAAGTTACGTTGTTTCCACCCCAACCAGTCACAGTACAAGCGTTGAAGTCATCTGGGTTATGGTTTGAACTTGGCAATGCTAGAGGAGTCACAACATTTTCACCGAATGCCGACTGGAGCTGTAAACAAGTAAACATTTTTATAGAACAATGTTATATTACGAGTAGGTATATGTTTCATTCATTAATCAAATATAAATATTATAAATGCGAAAGTTTGGATGGATGTATGGATGTATGGATGGATGTTTGTTACTCAATCACGCTCCAACGGCTGAACGGATCTGGATGAAATTTGGCACAGAGATAGATTATGGTCTGGAATAGCACATAGGCTACTTTTTATCCCGGAAAATTAAAGAGTTCCCGCGGGAACCGAAAAACCTCAATCCACGCGGACGAAGTCGCGGGCATCAGGTAGTTATTCATATATTAACACACCAGATCATTCCCGCGACTTCATCCGGGTGGACTGAGTTTTTTCGATTCCCACAGGAACTCCTTAATTTTTTAGGGATAAACAGTAGCCTATATCCGGATATAACCTATCCCTATACCAAACGTCAAAATCGGTTGAATAGGTGGGCCGTGAAAGCGTAGTAGACAGACAGACACACTTTCACATTTATAATATTAGTATGGAAGTATGGATGTATCGCCAGTGTACTACAGTGGGCATGAATCTCTTCTCAGAATGAGAAAAGTTTCGCCCACACAAGTTGGCCAGACATGAGACAGCCAGAGTCAACAGAAGCAGTGTACCAATCATGTAAGAATGTCCGATCAAAACGTTAAAGTTCGTCGTCAAAGTTTATAAACCATAACTGCATTAAATTAGAGCTCTATTTCGTGTATCCATTCTTATACGTTCGAGTATCGTTCATACCTAAACGTATAAGAATGGGCAGACGAAATTGAGCTCTAATTCAATGCAGTTATGGTTTATTTTACTTTGACAAAAATCTTAAACGTTTGATGAACAATTCTTACGTAATAGGGGGGCAGGTCGGCAGACTTTACACACCGCTGAGAAAGTTTATGTATTCCCTGGCATGCAAGCCTCCTGACGATGTTTTTCATCCACTAATCAATGTTGCGTATTTTATTACAATACATGCCAATTCATAACTGAGGAGTTGGAACCCAAAACTCAATGACAAAGCCCAAAAATATCAACTCACATTTAGCAGACCCTCTCTCCTCGACAATAGCATTGAAATAGATACGTACGAAGTTGCATATGCATTGGTTAAGTAGAAAGTTGAAGTTTACGTCCTCCCTGGCGCAGTGTTGAGCGCTTTTAGTCTTAGCGTTCGGAGGTCCCGGGTTCGATCCCCGGCAGGGTCAATTTGGGAATTTATAATTTCTGAATTTTCCCTGGTCTGGCCCGGTGGGAGGCTTCGGGCGTGGTTATTTACCACCCTACCGGCAAAGACGTGCCGCCAAGCGATTTAGAGTTCCGGTACGATGCCGTCTAGAAACCGAATAGGGGTATGGGTTTAATATAACTACCATGCCCCTAACAGGTTAGCCCGTTACCATCTTAGACTGCATCACCACTTACCATCAGGTGAGATCGCAGTCAAGGGCTAACTTGTAGTGTATAAAAAAAAGTTTAAAATCAAATATTCGGTACTTACCTAATACCTTGTTAAGCTAAATAGGTCAAGTGTTAAAAATATTAGATGATAAAATATTAATGCGGATAGAAATACTTACCGTAATAACAGCAATATTGTTGACCAGGGCCGGAGGGCCAGTATATTGTGGGTGGATAGTGATGCTAGCCACACCTCTTATCCGATCTGAAGTTGTATCGTTTGTTAGTAAAACAGCACCGCCGAATACTCGCATTTCATTAGCATTTATGAGCTGGTACCTCCTGCAACAAATTGTATCCTGAATATTTTAAAACATTGTTTATCGTCTTAGTAAAATCTTTATTTATCTAAGGTTATTGTATTTTCTTTTCTAATTCTATTCTATTTATAGTTAGGTGTGCGTGTGTCAAAACAACTATAAATATAACTAAAAAATATAAATATATCTTTTGTTTGTGTCTGTAAAGATCTTTTTATACGTACCTAATACTGATACCATTATACGCCTAAATCTGTGATTATAAATGGTTAAATAAGCAGTAATATTTTGTGTCATTTTACTTTGACAAATCTAAGTCAGAATGTGATTTTAAAGCAATGTAACTACCTACCAACTTTGTTATTTTAATCAAAAATCACCTACTAAACTCAAAGGGACAAACCTGGTGGGGCTAAAAATACTATAAACTAGTTGATGCCCGTGACTTCGTCCGCGTGATGTAAGTTTTCGGGATATAAAGTAGCCTATTTCACCCTCCACGTCCTCAACTATACCCATGTCAAAAATCACGTCGATCCGTTGCTCCATTGCGGCGTTATTAAAGGACAAAGTAACAAACAAACACACCTTCGCATTTATAATATTAGTATGATATGATATGATGCGGTGTGTCTGTCTGTCGGTCTGCTACGCTTACCGGTCCATCTGTTACACCAATTTTGATGAAATTTGGTACAGGGATAGGTTGTACCCCGGGGAATGATAGAATCGTTAATTTTTTATCCCGGACAATTAAAGTCCCCGGGAATCAAAAACCTTTGGATTAAGGTCAGTTAAGGTTAAGGTAAGTGGATTATTGATAGTTTTTGTTGTTCTTTTTATGGTTGTTCAGCAGAAAGTTTTAAGTAAGTAGCCAGCTCAGCAAGAAAGTTTTACTTATTTGTGTTTTGTTTAAATAAATAGCAGGAGACATAAAATAATAAGGATGTACTGAAAATAAATTTCCTAAGATATAACTGTTTACTTTGGTAGCCTAACTGTAAACCGTCCAGGCAAACAATGTCTGACACCAAACATTACTTTTCCGAGATATTTCTCTAAGGAAATAACATTTTATCCACAGGTTGTGTTGCAAAATATAGTTTTATTTTGGACTAGCTGGCATGCCTGGAGTCGTTTAGGTTGACCTAAGTCCGCGTGGATTAAGATTTTTTTTATTCCAGCGAGACTCCTTAATTTTTTAGCCTGTGTTATTCCAGACTATAATCTACCTCCAAAATTTCATCAAGATAGGTTCAAAAGATAGGCCGTTAAAGCGTAGCAGACAAACAGGTAGGTATATTAGTATGGATATTATTATAGATATTTTCAATCATCGTAAAAATATCAGGAGCGACTTGCGGTTCATGTCAACTACCTGGCATATAAATTGGAGGGAGAAGGCAGCCTCCGATACTGCCGATTGAAACGAAATAGTGTCTCGGATCTGCCCCGTACATTTTTCAGCAAATAGGGAATTCCGTCAGTGGACGGATACCTTGCTCTAAAATACAAATCCGCCACCCACAACTGCACGGCTCAATGTCGCAAGACAGATTGCCGAGATACAGAAATAGAAAGGGGAAAAAAAAATCATCAACGTTATCCATGTATATATATACACACCCATCAGAGTCTTGTATATGGAGACAGCTGGCTGCGGTGACCACGTGTCTGCGTGTGAAAAGTGCACCACCACACCTATGTCCTCTAATGTCTTGCATTTGATTATCGTTTCCCAACAATTGCATGGACACCTATAAAAAACACATTATTCAAATATTTCTTTTTACTGAAATAAACTTTTACAAGTCGCTCCTATAGAATGAAACCGATCTAACTCAAAAAAGGCTAAAATGTGATAAGATAACTCAAAATAACTTTGTCTATGTTTTTGTATATAAAAAATTGCCCTATTCGGGTGGGACTGGGACAAACCAGATAAGTAGCCACTACTATAAACGAACTCATTGTTCATAACTATGCCAATCTGGAGTTGGCTATGTCAGAGAGCAACTTTGGCAACTAAAAATAATATTGTCGATGACATCAACTTTAATATTCAAAAGAAAGTTCCCGTTGTAGAGAGAATACTATACAAGTCGATCGACAGGATGGTAAACGTTGAAGAAAGTATCAACTTCCGTACAGAATTTTTGTCCTACTCCCTTCCCTACTCTTTGCAAGTATCTGAAATGCCATTACACTAACTTTGATTGAAAATTGCATCTCCGATCATACTACTCAGAAATCTTAATTCTCAACTCCCCAAAACGATGTAATGGAACAAAATGATGGTCAAACAGCTACCGAATGACATAATCATCGAAGCCGAACTTATGACTGGAAAGGACAAAGGACACACAGTATTTATCGCCAGATTACCACTGATCTCTACTGAACTGCTTTTCCAATTTAAAATACTGCAAATTCCAATCAAATTAGCCCATAGTTTTACAATCTTTAAAACATTGCGGCATCAACCGCAAAGACTCCAGCTTTTCTCACGTTCAACTGTGCGTAGCTTGGTCTCAATCAATTTGTACATAATATTATGTACCCCGTATAACAAAGTGGAAAATGTTGTTTATAAAAAAAAATATTAAATAGTTAGAATATGTTTTCAATAAAAAATTACCTGTTATGTTTTTAAACTTTATCCTTTTAATTCAACTACCAAACAATCTCATAGATCAACTTCCTGAGCGAAACTCCAGTGTTATTTCGTACTTCATTAGGTAATGCTCTTAATCCTATAAGAGTTAATAAGTGGTTTCGGCAAAACTGCTCAATAAAACTGGCCGCCGTTTTGTTCCCGACTTGTAGACGTCATCGTCAACAAGTTGGGACGATTGATTTCGCTCTTTGAACCATTGAACAATGATTCGCTAGGAACCATTGTTCAATGCGACATTTATATAACTCCCATTCTTGTGTTTCATAGTTAAATACGGTTAAGCCCACCGACACTTTATATCCATGTTCACACGCGTTAGGTAAATCGTCGCCAACTGTTATTTCGTACTTTCAGCTGTGCTTACGGAGAGAGTCTACGTTGCAAGCTATTGCAACTGACACGCGGCGCGCGGATCGCAGTCCGCTTGATTTTCAAAGTACCTACATACATAAATAACACCCAGCTAGTATCCATACTAATATTATAAATGTGAAAGTGTGTATGTCTGTCTGTATGTCTGTCTATCTGTCTGTCTGTCTGCTACGCTTTCCCGGCCCATCGTTTCAACCGATTTTGCTGAAATTTAGTATAGAGGTAGGTTATATCCCGGGGAAGAACATAAGGCTATAACTTTCCCGGAAAATTAAGGAGTTCCCGCGAGAATCAAAAAACCTTAATCTACGCTGGCGAAGTCGCGGGCGTCATCTAGTTCACAATAATTAAGTATTAAAATTTCATTACCATGTAAGGAAATTGACCTTCATTTGCAAGCAGTCCATTTGCAATTCTATTGCTTGTCGCGTCTGCCGCGTCTACCAGATCGGCCCCATCTGTAAATAATGCTAATGGTTAAAGATTAAAATCGCGCAAACAATTTACGTGTTTCCATTTACATTAGCAGCACGTTAACCCTTAACTTACGAGTATCAAAGCTAACATTACAAACATTTATTAAGTAAATCGATGACCTCAAAAGATTTATTCAAAAACCAGAGGTCTACATCCGGCTTCACACGGGTGTGCATTAATGCACTACCTAAAACGTTAAAGATCTATTTATTACTAAGCTATTACACTGATCGCGATTGATTTGCTGTTACTCGTTGAGAAGTTCCCGCTTCCATCTGCGAACTATTCATCAGATCTTCATGAAAACTACACGGAACCAACCTTTCCTTAGAAAAAAGACGCAACATCAATTAATTACTACGCGATTTTTAAAACCTATATTCACACGGACAAAGTCACGGGAATCAGCTCGATTAGTACTTTTGTGTATTTAATGGATTACTTACCTTACTTCAAAAGGGAAAAAAATGTTGGAAAAGCACTCCACTATTTGTTTCTTTTAATTGAACATGACTGTGAGAGTAACATTAATTCAGAATTATAAAGCTTCGACTTTTACCGTAATTAAAGACTTGTGGTTACTTTTTTAATATACTCCCTACAATATTAAAAACCATGCAATATTTTTATGATAATTTGCAATATTTTTAATGAATACAATATTTACTTTAAAAAATATTGCAGTTTTAAAGCATTGAAATAGATGAGGTACTAAAATTCTACATCAATGTTTTAAAGCGATTAACTGCAACATATCGACGCCGCATTAATCATACTATCAATCTTTTGCTTGATAATTTTATGCCTATAATAAAACTATCTACATTTAGAAAATTTAAATTGGAGTATTTAAGCTTTATTGTCGAATGTTACATAAACCTATTAAACCTATTTAACCTACATATTGCACGCCATGACAATGGTAATACACTTACTTATCTTTATCTTTTGTACCACCTTTATAAAATTATGTGTATAATGCAATAAATAATTTCTGATTCTGATTCTGATTCTGATAAATTCCTTAGATTATTCTACTAATACTAGTAAGACTTATCGTATTTCCTACCACAGAGTACAGTACTTTCAATATTAGTATGAGATACCTACAGTGATTTCCACTATTGCTACTAGGTATATTCGAAATATTTTATAACGTGTTTAAAATTCGAAATAATCACTTTTTTCTATAACTTACTGCCAACGATGTATTAAATAATATACTAATCAGAAAAAGAAACTTACTGCAGATTGCTATACCAGCTAATAACAAAAATATGATACGTCCAGTTCCCATGTTCAATTTATTTTTATGTTCACAAGGTAAGTTCTTACAGTGCCACTACTCGTAATTAACTCCTAAATGTTTTGTTTTTATATTTCAGGATTAGTCATTTGTAATCTTATCTTAATATTGGCTATCACATCCTTTTCTTTTTTGGTTGTAATTTTTAATCTACGACATATTTTAAATCAAACAGCTCATATTTTATGTATTACTAGCTGATGCCCGCAACTTCGTCTGCGTGGTTTAAGTTTTTTTTATTTCCGCGGGAACTCCCTTATTTTCCGGGATAAAAAGTAGCTTAGGTCACTCTCCAGGTCTTCAACTATACCCGTGCCAAAAATCACGTCGATCCGTTGCTACGTTGCGCCGTGATTGAAGGACAAACCAACAAACCAACAAACCTACAAACCAACAAACCAATAAACCAACAAACCAACAAACAAACACACTTTCGCATTTATAATATTAGTATAATATGATTATTGCAAAAATATTTGTTAATATCGACTTTAGCTTCAAAATCTTCAGAATACCGGATTTGATGTCAAAGTGCATATTTTTTTCGTAAAATAAAGATTTCTGCTCTTTATCAAATAACAGTGTTTAGGAATAATCATTTTTGGCGTCATATTTGGTCAATTTTTTGGCAAAAAGTAACTCTCTGTCTGTGTGTCTCTATTCCGTTCCAAATACCTATCGAGTATCGTCAATCCACTTTATCAAATGGGGTTCTCGCTTCTGCATACGCGCTTTATAAAAACTTCTAGGAGTTTGCAGTTGAATGATTAACTACTGATTCTACTTCTAGTAGATACATACAGATAGATAAGATACAGTTATTAATACATTATACGGGATGATGATCCGATTCCGATATATCCTTCCCCGGGATGCAGCCTATATCATGTACCAAATTTTGTTAAAATCGGTTGGACAGCGAATCCGGCAAAGCGTAGCAGAGATACCTACATATAGACAGACAGACACACACACGTTCGCATTTATAATTTACAAGTATGATTTATGCAGAAGAATATACAAAGTTACATATTATTATGAAGCGGAGTTACAATTTAATCTAATCATATAGGAATTATCAATCTAATATTTGTACAGTGATTAAATTCAGTGATCAATTTTGCTTCACTGTAAATAGTACAGTGACAAACGCTATACAATTTTTTGGATCAATTTATTTTCTTTTTTACTTTATATTTTTACTATACAATCTAACTCGCCCCCATAAGAGATAACATGACTTTCTAATATTTATAATAATGATTATGTTAATATAACTCACAGATAAATAAATATTTATTTAAAACCATTCTAGCGTGACAGGACAAAACGTTCATTTCGTGCAGACGATTCGTAATACAAGTATCATGATTGTTTTATTCAGGTATCAAGATTTTTTCTATGGCGAAATAATGTTAAAATCCAGTATAATTAAGCCATGTCAAGCTTGTATAGTCCATGTTTCTATTTACAAACAACTCAATAGGCTACAAATAAAACAAGTTCAAGAATAAAAAAACTTGCATGCAATCTCGAAATAATATTAATTATAATATTATATTTTATCAAGCGAAAAAGTAAGGCAACTTACAAACACTTGCTAAATAGTTAATACTTACGTATCAATTTTTCCCGTTTGATACTTATTTGGTAGATATGTATTCAATGTAAAAATACATGGGACTTACCCGATTTGAATATTAGGATACACGTTCAAGAGGAGAAAATTTATCTCTTTGAGAAAAATATGCTAAATGTTTGAGATGCCATGCTTCGCTCGGCCCTCTTTATATTATAGACCCTTTGCGATGTTATTTTTTTATTACCTTTTGTGTTTATGTGCTACTAAAACCAAATATGGGTGTCTTTGTTTTGACTTAAATTTTAAAAATCCTTTTCCTTTTAAACAACTAAATTCACCCGTACGTCATTATGAACGCGAATTACGCCGCAACAGAGTAACGGATCAGAGTGTTTTTTCCCATTGCTATAGTTGAAGGCCTGGAGAACGATATACCTGCTTGGGTTACTTTTTTATTCCGGAAAATCATATAGCTCCTCCGAGATGTTCATCCCATATTCCATGCGAACTCACGGGTATCATCTAGTTTATCAAGCAATCACAGCTAATACAGTAAAATGGGTAAGTTTATAATTTAATCACGTTTTCAACATTTTTGTAAATTAAAAAGAAAGGTATTAGACGTCATAGCTTCTGAACACTTCTGAACATTGGGGCTTAGCACAAAATAAAAAATTAAGTACCTACGGGATTATGATAAATCCCGGCCCTCATTCTAGATTAATTAATATTTGATGAGGATGATCTAATTTGTCAAGCGATGAAAAACAAAGCTTTGAGCCGTTGAGCCTTTGAATATAAAATAATAATCTACCTAGGCTCAGTAAATTAACAATGAAAAAAAGGATTATCTAACAAGTTTGAATTGCACTAGTTATATTTTTGTGTTTCATTCCAAAAAGAAAATTATAGTACTGATAAACAACGAATTTAATAACGTATGAATTAATTGACTTGTTAAGAACTTTATTGATGTTATCTAACTTTGTATTGATTAGAATCTATACTATACTAATATTATAAATGCGAGAGTTTGTTGGATGTATGGATGGATGTTTGTTACTTAATCACGCCTGAACGGATCTGGATGAAATTTGGCACAGAGATAGATTATAGTCTGGAATAACACATAGGTTATTTTTTATACCGGAAAATTAAAGGGTTCCCGCGGGAACTAAATCTCCCACTAGGCACTCTGTTCTACTGATTTTGACGTAAGGGTACACTCGAGATACGGATTCGCGAGTATCACCGCTTTGAATTTGTGTGATATTTACGTTGCCGTACGACTGCGAACGCGACTTTGAGAGCGCGCAGTTTCTCGCTTTTCGTATAGAACCGACCCTCTGTGGATATCTATTTTGTAGAGATAGGCTGCATCCCGAGTAATGACATAGGCTACTTCCCAGAAAATCTAAGATTTTTCAAAAATATAAATCCACGCGGACGAAGTAGCCAGCATACAGTATCGGATTTCGCATTCAAAAATTTGAAGAAATTATAATAAAAATCCAAGTTCCTTGCAAAAGTATTTAGGTGGTGCTTAAGTGCTTAAACAAGATGTTTTCGTATACGTTACAGGTTTCGTGGTAAGACAAAATATACTTTGCTCGAAACTGGTTGCGTAGCACTGGTTTCGTAGGCGCTGGATGGAAAATAACATTCGGTACCTAATACTACTAGCGGTATAATTAGGAAGTAATAATATGTATAATTTATGTTTGTTTTCACCCACTACCTTCTTCCGTGGGGGACCTTAATCAGGTCAAGGCTCGGTATTATAAAAGTTTTTTTAATGTACTTACCTAATACCAAAGTTATATTGTTCCATGTTATCTCGAGAGGAAAGCCCCCCGGTGTTTTAGTGTCAGACTAGCAATGCGCAGGACATGTTTGATAAGGGTTCATGACAGGACAACTTTGGCTTTGTGAATTATTATTTTAGTTGTCGTAAACGGTATAGGTAATACCTCCTACACTTATCTTTAAAAAAAATTATCAGCACATAGAAGCAAAAGCACGCTATTATACCTCCGTATACCGCAACTCCAACACGCAGAACCCTATAAACTTCCTATGCAGGTGACAATCCAATACCGAAGCATTTTCAGGAGATGTAAACTGTACAATGCAAACCTACTTAAGTACATATAATATACCATTTCAAAATAAGTTTATAATTAATTGATTTCGTTAAGTTAATGAGGCCCAATTGCCTAAGAAAATCTAAATCATCTGAGAGTTTTAAACTTTTCTTATACATAGAACTAACAACTATCATTGGCTTAAAACGTATATTAGTCGAACTTTTAAAGGAATTTACAACGTATCATTTACTTAAAATTATTATGTTTTCCGACTTGAAGTCATCTTTTTGCTCTGAGCTGCTACATGAGCTCCTTCAAATTGTCCGTTTGACGATCGTGGGCTGATTACAATATTCTTGCAAAATCAGGGGTCTGTAGGTCAGATTGATTTTTTAAAAAAAAAAAAAAAATATATATATAACTCTTTAGTGAATTACCCATAATGTTATTTTAAAAGAGTTTGTCTGAATATCTAACCAGCTTTTTACAGCTCAATCACTGCACAGATTTTGAAGAAAATTGTCAGGCACTGAAACATAATAATTAAACTTTTTATATTGGAAAATCAAAGAGTCCCCACGGGAATTTAAAAATCTTGACTCCACACGGATGTAGCAAAACGGTTCATTACGGCTAAAATCTTGCCAGCAATGCTCGGAGAGGGTTGGAGCACGTACATTAGAATCCCCAAAGTGAATAGGCATAGGTCATGTTATGGATTTAAGGTAAGCCAGATTAAGTGGTAGTTACTTCATCCTAAGCATAATCAGCCCCCCGATTACGTAAGAATTGTTCATCAAACGTTAAAGATTTTTGTCAAAGTAAAATAAACCATAAATGCATTGAATTAGAGCTCAATTTCGTCTGCCCATTGTTATACGTTTAGGTATGTACGATACCCTAAACGTATAAGAATGGGCAGACGAAATTGAGCTCTAATTCAATGCTGTCATTGTTTATTTTACTTTGACAAAAATCTTTAACGTTTGATGGACAATTCTTACATGATTGGGGCCCGGAATATACAGTTTGGTATCATTCTTTCTTTGGACGATATCTTTGAACAACCCAAAGATCTCTCTATTAAATACAAAACATAAGAAATCAATTATAGAGGTAGAACTCGTCCCGAACTTTAACCACGCTAAACCAGGAGTAAAACTGTTCCACATTTGTAAGAAGCTGATCAGTACAAAAAGTGTAAAGGACTTTTACTTCGGTAGGTACTTGTTCAGTGATTAGTACTTAATTAGGTCCTAAGAACTACTCGTTCTGCGCTACTTCCCTAAGGAAGTAAAGCATCGCTAACTAAGTATCTGATGAAAACGTTACACAAACTTATTATAATAAGTAGATGGTGACCGCGGTTTTAGTTTATGTAAATCACTGGGGATATTCGATATAAAGAAAACTGACAAATAATAGTTCCTACACCCAACAACGGTGTGAGCTTGCTCAACATTCTACATTAACAATATGCCAGTCTGTCTGTTTCTTCTTTTATGCACTCAAAATATAGATAGAAAAACTTCGTCTTGATGGATTTAAGCCTATTTTCGAATACCAATATACATTAGTCTTGTTCACTGAAGCCCAAAGATCAGTGATGTCGAGATAATACAACCTTTCCGCTTTAGTAAACTGGGCCGTCACAGGAGACTCATCGTGTTACTATTAAAATATCGCCTCCAACTTGAAAGCAAGGCATTAGGATTTTCACCCATGATTTAGCTGTCTAAGCTATTTTTCATTGTATTTATTTAAGCATAAACGTAGTACCTATTGCTTAAGGGTCAGTTGTACCACAGAAAGTTATTATTTTTGCCTCCCAAAAAGATAGGTACAAAGTGATTGTCACGTTTCAAAATTAAAAGGTAAAAATTAGAAGAACCCTGATTTTTACAATCAAATATTATACTTGTTTTATGAGACAAAATGTAACCTTAACCAGAACCGCCTATGGTGCACCTATAACCTTACATACAAAAAAGTGTGCACAACGATAGTGTAAACTTGTAGAGTGACAATGCCGCGAGTCCCGTGCAGCAGTATAATAAAATTTATGATATTTTATATATATAATATTTTTTTTAATATTATTTTTATATAATATATAATATTTTATATTTATTATATATATACTACATATTATATAATATTTTATATATAATATAGTATAATAAAATTTATACTTTTCCCGCGCACTTTTCATAGGCCGGGGGCCTTGTATGTGAAAATAATTGATGCAGTGTAATGATCGCAATCACCTTTGGTCGCCTACCGTTCGTTCGCTATTGGCCTGAATCCATTGTTACCACAAGAATATCATAAGTTCAGCCAATCCCAAAATATATTGACATTGTAACAATGATTGATGCAGCCCTACGTACAAACATAAGTACAGCCACAGAATAGGTAATAGTAGTAAGTACAGCTATTAACACTGAATGTTCGGCGTTAGCTAGCACGACACATATAATTATACATCTCCTGTATAACTACAGTCATACTTGGTCTATGGAGACCTAGTTACCTATCGTATTTTAATATACCACGAGCCGCATTTCCCTGATTTTTCCCGAAATTCATACATCGAGAAAATTTCACTATAAGTACCTACCAGAAGGAACTGAGTCATAAATAAGTCATGAGCCCATGTTTATACCGCTGTTAAACCCTTATCATAGAGAATAATATTGACCCGTCCTTTAAAAATCTGTTGGTAATACAATCTGACCAGCTTTATTTTATATAGTGGCTAAATATCTAAAACCGAAATCTAAAATATCTTATAATAGTACTTAAAATACTGCTTGCTTTAAGTTTTCACCGACTGGAAAAACGTTCGTAGCTAACTACATCGTTAGAGCGAAAACAGGCTTAGGAATTTTCCAAAGGGTTTGATTTGAGAAAGTGTCGAATTTAATCAACTTCTAATTGTCTAACGATTTGAAACTTTGCAAAATGTACCTAATACCGAATCGGTATTGTAATTGGATCAAAATGCAATAATATTTTGGTTCCATTGAGCTGATTGTAATGTATGGCACAATTTGAAAATAAATGCTTTTTTCTTTCTTTCTTTCTTTCTTTTCTATATCATGATGGGAGTTGGAACCAGTAAGTGGATAATGGAACTCTTGAGTGGCTTCTAGTAAGCCCCTCGAGTGTAGGCTCATTTGGTTTGTTTGGACAGTTCCAATACCTACATATAATACTAGGTATAACGAGGGTCTAATGGTGCATCCTGGAGATGGATATAATAGCTCTTCAGTGGTTCTTAGTAAAAATCTCACGAGTTTGGGCACATTTGTTTGGTTTAGACGATATAGGTACGCTTTACTGAGAACCCTCTTATTAAACACTAGCTTATGGCCGCGACTTCGTCCGCGTGTTTTTTTTATTCCCATGATGAACTCCTTAATTTTCCGGGATAAAAATAGCCTATGTCACTCTCCAGGTCCTCAAGTATGCCCATGCCAAAAATCCGTTGCTCCGTTGCGGCGTAATTGAAGGACAAACCAGCAAACCAACAAACCAACAAACAAACACACTTTCGCATTTATAATATTAGTATGATTAATTCAAACCAAAACAGGAAATGGTTTATTCTATTACGTGTTTCCATTTCTATTCAAGAAGACAGCCTGGTCATCACCATTTTGGACTGTGATATCAAATAAACAATGATTCGATTTGAAGACTGCAAGTAATCAGTTTTGGGAAAGCTGACGATTCAAATCTTACCTTCGTCAAAGTAAGAGAACGCTGCGTAATGCGGACATTACAGTTTGTTATTACCTTTGGAAACATTCAGCCCTGGGAAATACCCATTTTATTCTCAACTTTTTGAAATATTCATGATTCCCTATAGGCTTTAAATTAAATAAACAATTCTTATGTGAAAAAATGGCTATAGGAACTGTAAAAATTTCCTCGGTTCTAATCAGGAGACTCTGCTACAAATTTCTAAGTCGCAAAATGTGATGGTTACGTTGGTAAGTTAAGAGCTGAGTTAGGTACATTATTTTGCCATAAATATGAAGAACTAGCTGATATCCGCTTGGATTGAGGTTTTTTGATTCCCGATTGATTCAATTTTCTGGGATAAAAAGTAGACTATGTGATATTTCAGACTATAAACTAGCTCTGTGCCAAAATTCATCCAGATTCGTTCAGCCGTTCTAGCTTGATAAAGTAACATCGATTCGTCCAAACTTTTGCATTTATAATATTAGTATAGATCTCTAATTCGTCTATGAACTTCGCCTGACCCAATTGAAGCTCGTTTTTGCCTGCGAGTTTTTGCAGACTGCTCAGTTGGATCCTTGGTACTCAGTGGATATCTAACGAAAAAACGACAACCGATATGGAACACACGAACTCGAAGACGCGAAAATGGCCTCAAAGCTGTACATTTACATCCATACTAATATTATCAATGCGAAAGTGTGTCTGTCTGTCTGTCTGCTACGCTTTCACGGCCCATCTGTTCAACCGATTTTGATGAAATTTGGTATAGGGGTAGGTTGTATTCCGGGAAAGGACATAGGCTACTTTTTATCCCGGAAAATTAAGGAGTTCCCGAGCGAATTAAAAGTCGCGGGCATCTGATCTAGTAGGTACATAATTGTTTCGTGGCGTTTGCGGACTGACGCGATTCGCCGTGCGAATAGATTGAGCTATGGACTTGTAGAACCTTGTTTACGTTTATTAATTAACAGTTTAGGTACCTATGTTGTTCTGTATGAAATTGTCGATCCAGTTTTCTCAGTTTTAGATAGTCTAACTAAGGGCGAAAACCCACTAGGGACTGAAGAGGACTAAACGTCAGCATTAAACGCCTGCGTTGGAGGTAAACGATCTTTTATCCTGCCGCGCCAGTCATTGCAACTCCGTATGAAAGTGCTGACGAGGATGATTTGTAAGGGCGTTTTGTCATGTCCGGTCCGTAGTGTGTTATGTATAATTATATTAAATGTGTAAGCGCTTGCGCATTGCTTAGGCTAGGCGCACACAAAGAAAAACATGAAGAACGCACTTAGCTGGCGGACTTGGCGGACAACCTCCGTGGCGCAGTGTTGAGCGCTGTTGCCTTAACGTGCGGAGGTCCCGGGTTCGATCCCCGCCAGGGTTTGGAAATTTATAATTTCTGAATTTTCCCTGGTCTGGCCTGGTGGGAGGCTTCGGCCGTGGCTAGTTACCACCCTACCGGCAAAGACGTACCGCCAAGCGATTTAGCGTTCCGGTACGATGCCGTGTAGAAACCGAATAGGGGTATATGGGTTTAATTAACTGCCATGCCTCTAACAGGTTAGCCCGCTACCATCTTAGACTGCATCATCACTTATTATCAGGTGAGATCGCAGTCAAGGGCTAACTTGTAGTGGATTAAAAAAAAAAAGCTTGCTTGCATAATATGAGTGGCTATGACTATAGGTTGTTTTGGAATAGGAATAGAGCCTTTAAAATTAGGTGAGTCAACCTGTGAGCCTTCAATTAGTCTTAAAACTTTCATAACGAAGTGTCTTCATAAAATACTCCGAGGTATCTGACGAGGCGTGAAGTTAAATGGCTCACACAAAGTTTCATTTGTTCATTTATCTTTAGACTTGTTACTTGTTCTTAGAAAACTTTATAACCACAAAATCTTTGTTTACTATTTTTGCTGTTTAATAATTAATAATTTGACGACCTCTCTGGCGCAGTGTTGAGGGCTGTTGCTTTAACGTGGGAAGTCCCGGGTTCGATTCCCGTCAGGGTCAATTTGGAAATTTATAATTTCCGAATTTTCTCTGGTCTGGTCTGGTGGGAGGCTTAAGCGGTGGCTAGTTACCACTCTACCGGCAAAGATGTACCGCCAAGCGGTTTAGCGTTCCGGTACGATGCCTTGTAGAAACCGAATAGGGGAATGGGTTTAATGTAACTGCCATAACTGCCCCTAACAGGTTAGCCCCCTACCATCTTAGACTGCATCATCACGTACCATCAGGTGAGATCGCAGTCAAGGGCTGACTTGTAGTAAAATAATAAAAAAAAACACATGTAACGTTAAATTTAATAAGGCTATACAGCTATTATTTAGGCGAGAATTTTTATTTTCAACTAGCTGATGCCCGCGACTACGTCCGCGTGGATTGATGTTTTTTTGGTTCCTACGGGAACTCCTTCATTTTCCGGGATAAAAAGTAGCCTTTGTGTTATTCCAGACTATAAACTATCTTTGTGCCAAATTTCATCTAGATCCGTTCAGCCGTTCGGGCGTCATTGAGTAACAAACATCCATCCATACATCCATACATCCATCCAAACTTTCGCATTTATAATATTAGTATAGATTATATGATACCCGCGACTTCGTCCGTGTGGATTTAAGTAGGTACGTTTATTTATTTGCGGGATCTATGTCCTTCCGAGATTACTGTACCAAATATCAAAATCGGTTGAAAATTCAAAATTCAAAAAAAAATCAAAATTCAAAATTCAAATGTTTTTTATTCAAATAAACTTTTACAAGTACTTTTGAATCGTCAAGTGAATCTACCACTGGTTCGGAATGACATTCCTATTTCCTACCTATTAAAAGATGAGCCGTTGAAGCTTAGCAGACAGGCAGATAGAAAGACAGACATACTTTCGCATTTATAATATTATTCAATATTCAACAATTCAATATTATTATTATTTCCCGACCCGTTGAATTTTGAGCAGCATCATCATAGGTCAATTATCATAGATAAACTTTCCGGTAAAGGATACCGACATCTGCTGATTGTGTACATACCAGAAGACATTACTATGCACCTGTTAATAATATAAAGGAAAGAACTAATGACCTTAAAATTTAACCATTAGGTATGGGCCGCCCGGGCCATCCGGACATCAGCCCCCCGATTACGTAAGAATTGTCGATCAAACGTTAAAGATTTTCGTCAAAGTAAAATAAACCATGACGTCATTGAATTAGAGCTCAATTTCGTCTGCCCATTCTTATACGTTTAGGGTATCGTACATACCTAAACGTATAAGAATGGGCAGACGAAATTGAGCTCTAATTCAATCCAGATATGGTTTATTTTACTTTGACTAAAATCTTTAACGTTTAATCAGCCATTCTTATATGAGTGGGGCCCTTCTTACACTGGCAATGGGTATTTCTTTATATTTTATACTTAGACTAGCTGATGACCGCGACTTCGTCCGCGTGGATTGAGGTTTTTTTGTTCTTTCCGAGGGAACTCTTTAATTTTCCGGTATAAAAGTAGCCTATGTGTCCAGACTATACCTAATCTATCTCGGTGCCAAACATTCAGATCCGTTCAGCCATTCGTGCGTGGTTGAGTAACAAACATCCATCCATACATCTATACAAACTTTCGAATTTATAATATTAGTATAGATAGTATATAGTATTATTATAGTATGGATAGGCTTACAAATTCAATTGCAAAACATTTATTTTCCGCTCAACGTAATTTTATATTCAGGTCACTAGCACCCGCATCCTGTCAAGCAAAACTTTTATAATATAATAGGAGCCGGGAAATGGCCATAAAAAGTGTAAGAAGAAGCCAAGGAACTGTTTTAAAAAGCTTAACGGCCTCATTTTTATTCGCAAATTCTACGGCTTGCTTCAATGCTAGGTGCGAGTCGGACTCACACTCAAAGGGTTCCGTACCATCATACAAGGTTTACTACCACGTACCTGTGCACGTACTTTTTAAATACTTTCGTAAAAGAAACGAGAGAGGCGCTCCAAAATCACGATTTTTATATCTCTCGCTTTATTTTTTATTATTTGTTGTAATAGCAGCACATAATTCACTCCTCTGTGATAATTTCAACTGTCTGTCTGCTACAAAGTCATGAGATATAGGCGTAAAAGTTTGTTTTTGTTAATATTTTCTTACGTTTAGTTCTTCACTGCATTAGGAATGAGTGGAAAAACAAATTACTTTCAATATTACTCGGAACAATAATTACCCATAAAAGTATTTTGGAATTATGATTGCACCCCACTTAATAGACTACAGCGCTTACCACTGCAGGGATATCGGCCAAATAAAATAAAATAAAATGGAAACGAAATGTTATCAGTGCACGTACCTTCAGCCATAAAACGACCTAACAGAGGTCCGAATTTTCAATCCATAAGCGACCCTTGTACGCATATTAAAAACCCAGGACCTTCAAAATTCTATTTTGCGAAAATTACTCGAACCAAATAACCAAATGGTTAAAGTTGCCGATAGGGTGGTAACTAGACACGGCCGAAGATTCCCACATTCAATTCAATTCAGAAATTATAAATTCACAAATTGACCGCGCCGGAGATACAACCAATACAACCCGAGACCTCCCACGATAAGGTAACACTGTGCTCAACATTGCGCCGGGGAAGTCGTCGATATTAATTTTTTCAAAGAATATGTTTGAGTATTTTTATTCCAAAAAATTCTAAAAAAGCAAATGGTATTGCTTGTATGTACTTACTTATTATTGAGAAAAAATCTTTGTGTAAATAGTAATTATAACAGCCAGATAAACAAACAAAACTGTGGAAATTGCAATATCTTTATTTATGTAAAAATGTAAACAGTAAAAGTAAAACGTTACTTAATTTAATTTGAGTTAAAGCCGCACATAATGGAAATGTATACCAGGTTACATCATATATACGAACAGGTTAGATATATACGAATATTTACGAGGTCCTGGAAAGGCTTTGTGTATTTTTTTAGTTCAAAACCTTAACACATAACAATTAAATTGAGCTAATAAAGATTGCGGTTTATCTTCAGTGAGTGTGAATTTACAACTAACTAATGCCCGCGACTTCGTCCGCGTGATATAAGTTTTTTTTAATTCCCACAGAAACTCCTTTATTTTCCTGGATAGAAAGTAGGCTTTGTCACTCTCCAGGGCCTCAACCCATGCAACAAATCACGTCAATCCGTTGTTTTGTGGCGGCGTGATTGAAGGACAAACCAATAAACCAACAAATAAACCACCACCACCACCACTACAGCCGATTAACGTCCCACAGATGGGCATAGGCCTCCACTCTCATAGGAGAGAGGGTTATAGAGCTTAGACCTACCACGCTGCTCCAATGCGGGTTGGCGGGCTACCAAACAAACCACTTTCGCATTTATAATAACTATTAGATATACAGCATGTCTACTATAAATATACACACGACTATACGAGTTAGTCGTAGAACCAGTTTTCATAAGTTTACAATCTTGTTGAGATGACATAAAAAAATTCCCTTGAAGATTTATTATTTTACTGGGCTAAATATAAATCTCGAATCTAAATTACTTTAAAGTTATTAATCTTATTCTAACGATATAACTGAAATGCCATTCGGCTACGTATAATTCATTATTCTTTTAAAGCATTAATCAAGGTTTATCGGATAAGTTATAAGGCAGCTCCGGAACTCAATGCGTTTAGAGAATTATTTAATTTATCTTTTGCACTCGCTGCTATCAGAAAGCTCGTTGCACCAAATGGAATTTATTATTTGAAATCGACGTTAAGAATTTAGTGCTAATGCAACTTAAAGCACAGAATAGGTACCTAATAGTAGCTTTTAGTGAGATTTCGGTATCAGATAACGATAAAAGCTTCCAAACGGTATGCCTTATTTACTCATTTCTGAAGGCGTTTTTATTCTATTACTAGCTGATGCCCGCGACTTCGTCCGCGTGGTTAAAGTTTTTTTGATTTCGGCGGGAACTCCTTAATTTTCCGGGATAAAAAGTAGCCTATGTCACTCTCCAGGTCCTCAACTATACCCATGCCAAGAATCACGTCGATCCGTTGCTCCGTTACGGCATGATTGAAGGACAAACCAACAAACCAATAAACCAACAAACCAACAAACAAACACACTTTCGCATTTATAAGGTAGGTAGTATGATTTCGTATTTAAAAAGTAGTATGCATTTTCTTAGATGAGAATCATCATACTCATATTATAAATGCGAAAGATTGTTTGTTGGTTTGTCCTTTAATCACGCCGCAACGGAGCAACGGATCGACGTGGTTTTCGGCATGGGTATAGTTGAGGACCTGAAGAGTGACATAGGCTACTTTTTATCCCGGAAAATTAAGGAGTTCCCGAGGGAATAAAAAGACTTAAACCACGCGGACGAAGTCGCGAGCATCAGCTAGTAGACTATATAGGGACCTAAACTTAATGGTGATATTATATTTTATTATACCATTAAAAATAATTCATAAATTTCTGTAATTGTGCCCTTATCAAAAATAATTAATTATACCATTAAAAATAATTCATAAATTTCTGTAATTGTGCCCTTATTTATCTACTTACAAGCACGCACTTTTCATAAAGCACACACACAAACACACACACTCACAGACACACACACACATCACAACATACACACAACACACATACACACACACACACACAAACTAAAATACCTTCATAAATATTACAATATAACATAATATGTAAGTAAATAATAGAATTTTAAATTAATAATTATATTTAATGTTTCAATATACCTACTATGAAAACTAAATATCTAAGCTACCTAAATGTTATCAAAATGTATCATTTACTCGCAAACTTGAATTTCAAACTTCTTCTAATGTAATTTTAGTGTAGAAAATTTAATTGCTAAAAATATAAGAATAAAAATGTAGTAAAAATTTAAATGAATCTTCAGCCACGCAGAGAACTGATCCGGCAGCTTTAATACAGAATCGCAAGATTCTAGCTAAGCTGTTGGCTCAATCCATTTTTATACGAGATACCTACTATAACTGAGGACTATAACATTGTACAATGCTGTTTTGGAAATTTTGTGTATTTAAAATTGGTAATTGTAAGAATCTTTTGGAATAAATGAATTTTATTATTATTATTATTATTATTAATTATACGTGATTTTTACAGTACAATATAAAGGCTGGTCCATATTAAGGTTTAGTTATTATGGGACGTCATAGCTTCCACACGTAGAGGCTTCACGTAGAGGCTTTCCTAAACTGTGCAATTCAATTGACTTTACGGGAATACTAGTTGAGGGCGGCGTTTTTTGTGAAATAGAACAAGTGCGACCACGTGGTATAATGTGCTCTCCACTCGACCACAGGGTGTCCGATGGTATCACTCTTGCCTGTATTTTTTCCAAATAATTAACTTGTAGTATTCCGAGTGGGTACGGTGACGCAAGCTTTTGATTATTTTTTGCCGCCTAGCGTAGCCGTAGGTACTTACGAGCTACTCGTACCACATTTTCAGAGCGTGGTTTTATCGCCGCCGTTCTATTTGTCTGGCCAACGCGCAACGTCTCAGCCTCTACATTACATGCATATTATTATACAAACGTAAAGAATTTTGCATGACGAAAAGCCGATTTTTTTTTAATGAATCAAGTACATATAAAAGTAATACTTTATTCAGTCTATAATACTGAATACATAAATCAATTCGGTTTTTCTATTGCTTAATGAATGCTGAAACTTAAATTGGTTTGGTAAAATATCAAATGAACTTTTTAAATATTAGCCATAAGCTGAATGTTGAAAAATCTATTGAATAATGGTTTCAGGGATTTCAATGAATGGTTCGAAAATTTAATAATAGAGTATCCAAGGAAATCAAAATAAATTATATTGAGCGTCCACTGTTGGACATAGGTCTCTGTAAGGTCTTCCACAAGCCATGGTCTTGCGCCACCTGGATCCAGCGACTCGCTTGATGTCGTCCGTCCACCTAGTGAGAGGTCTGCCAACGCTACGCTTTCCAGCGCGGGGTCGCCATTCCAGCACCTTGGGACCCCAATGTCCATTGGTTCTCCGAACTATGTGCCCCACCCATTGCCACTTCCAATTCTCCTACAGATCTCTTCAATTCCGATTAGATCTCGTAGGGATTCATTATTTATAAAACAAATAATGAAGATAGGTACATTCAATAAATAGGTTAAGAGGCATTGGATATAAAACAATCCTTATCCGATAAAACAAGCCGTCAATATTTCATCGAAAGCGGATTACTTGAAAAGCATAAGTCTACATTTCCAACAAATGTAAAAGTAATAATATAATGGATTCCCCGTTCGCCATTTTATGAGAAAGATGTTAAAAAATTTATTCTCTTTATGAAAAAAGTTTTGAACATTATTAGAAGCTTTCATTTCGGTTTTACGCCTGAAATGAATAGCAATGGAATGTCTAACTTATTTCGAAATGAGATTACGGCAACATACGCTTGCTCTTTTGATGAAGGTATATTTCTGAAACAATGTTGATGATATTAAAAAGTAACGTTAGTAACAGTACCTAATACTTGTGGTGGATTGGTAAATTGAATGGAAAAAACTGTTTAACATTTCATCAGCAACATGTAGGGCTACCTATAAATGGTCGATAACGTTGCGCGCCAAACTGGAAAACCGAAATTACGGTAACGCTCCATTGGATTTTCCTATAACGTGCCCTCTGCCCTAGGGCGCCAGACATATTGATATCGTTAAAGTCGTGGCTTTAGGATATTTATACCATATTCTGTGTTTATACATTGGATAGAAGCAAGCGTTACTTTGTGGAAGTCCATGATTATGAAGGAACTAGAAATTTAATTTGCTATAATCCGCAACAGTAGGATTAATTTCCAGTTCCTTCATGGATATTTATACGTCTTTTATAAAATGAACAGCAACATACAAGTACATTGAAGCTACATAGCTTCAATGTACTTGCACTGAATGTAGCTGTATAATATAATTTACTTACTTAATCAAACTTTACTTAGACAGAATTTAAAAAAATCACGATAAAGGTTGATTGATTCTTCATATTTTTCCGTGGCTCAAAAACTTTTTTTAATTGCTAATTCATTTTAGTACAATAAAATAAATAAGGCCCATTGAGACAAATCCAAGTGAATTAGCTCCAACAAATTATAATATTTTTTATAATAATAATTATTCAACAACTTAGAAGCAAAATGAAAGAAAATTCACGCACTGAAGCAGCCTATCGTTATATTACCATTGTATTTAGTTGTATTGAAAATAAATAATATGAGATGTGTGTGACTACATACCTTATTTAATTTAAGTTAAAGTTTACTTTGGAACATTTTAGAAAAGGGAACACGCGATGTGCAAAAAGCTTAACGTAAACGTGCCTAAACTTTGCTTGATAATAAATAGGTGTAGGTATGCATCGGTTGCAGCATCATTAGTTTTAATTCAAATTAACCTGACACGCCACAACATTAAAAGCGTTGGCTAATTTGCTGCCATACTAATTATTCCTCTGAAACGTTGTTTTGCTCTCGACACGAATAAAATAATTTATGCTATCTGTTAAAATAACGCTTTCCTATTTATTTTATTCGTTGCATGTATGTACCTACTCAATTCTAACCGTTCGATCTATCAACTTTCGGATTTCAGTCAGAAATAAGACGAAAAAAATGTTAACCTACAAGATGCCTAAACGTATAAAAGTGCACCCGTAGCACGTAATTCGGGTTTTCGTTGGATTTATTACGGATATGTCGACGGGCGTGGTAAATAAACCTTTTTACGCGTGATCCTTGGCTTTTGATTATATATTTAAGCTAGAGTGATTATTTCCACCTTCCAAATACCAGAAAGGAATAGTAGATTGTTTAACTAGGTAGCAAGTAACCCATACATACCCAAGGTATTTGAATGCACGAGAGCAGCGAGGGCATACATAGTCTGAGGAAGTGAATGGGTATTTTTACCGAATTGAACATACTACTTTTCATATCGATTATGACGAAAATAAATAAAGCTTAAAAATATATAAGTTATAATCTTTGACACCATTAAATAAGAACCAGGACAGACCACAAACTCTACGATACCATTAAATAAGAACCAGGACAGACCACAAACTCCACCATCGTTTGTCCCCCGATAAGCTAGAAGAAATAAACGTACCTAGCTATTTTATAGAATTTTTGGCATCATTCCGATTTTATTCCATAATAATTAAAATATAAAAGTTAACTTTTATAATACAAACTACGAAGATACACATTTAGTGAAAAATGGCAGCGTAATTATTTTAGCTAGAATCATATTAAATAATAAGTTAGAATTTTACTATCCATAAAGCAGTCAAAAGTTGTCAACACAGGCATCAGCTTCGTCTGACCGCCATGGGTGGTGCTTACTTTACGTAGTACTCCTTCCTCATGTACAGACACCATGCCTTTTCTTATACAATTTTATTATTTTTACTTTAACGTAAAGACTAAAGTTAAAAATTTAATTTTTACTTAGCTGATCTGGTGGCTGATTGCGATTGATTTGCGATATGAGTAGACATCGGATTATATGCACTATCAAAATCCCAAAATATGCATGCAAATATGCACTAAAAAATTGCGAAATATGCACAAAATATGCATAATGAAAATACTATTTATTATTTGAATTCACGTTTATTTTCACTATGTTTATACATTATTATAATTACAGTTTTAAGGCCCACTTGCACAAGGACTTCTAAATTGATTTAGTTAAATTTTGTAATGCTGTCCCTTTTTGGCAACTACAATACGCATTTGCCAAAAAGGGACAGCATTACAAAATTTAACTAAATCGGTTTAAATGTCCTTGTGCAAGCGGCCCTAAGTGTGCGGGCACGAAATGAGCGACGGCCGAGCGACGGCGACAGCGGGGCGATGGAATTCGAGGGCTGGCGACGAATTTCGGGAAGGTCTTTTTAAGCAATCTGAAATTGTGGAAAAATATAATTTCGTTCATTGGCGAATCCAGTTCTGCCAGTCTGGTAGAGCGTTTGCGGTTATTTCGCTACTGCGCAGCATATAAAATTTTTAAAAAAAAAACCGAAAAAATATTTTTTGGCAACTTGATTTTTTTATCTTTAAATTTTATACTTAAATAATTCGAAAAAATAAATCCCAGACGTTTTTGTCGGTTATAAAGTATTACCAGACCTCCTTCAAATTGTTCCCGAAATTCGTCGCCAGCTCTCCGACTAGTCGCATCGCCCCGCTATCGCCGTCGCCCCGCTACCGCTAGTTTCGTGCCCGTACACTAATTCTTGTGACACTATACAATCAAACATTTTTCTAGATTTTCTAGAGTAAACTGGTGACGTTTGTCATTTAATTTATAATATGTAGGCTGAAAATGACCTCTCAATAGGTCATTTTCCCAATAGGGAACTGACGTGACAGAACTTGAAATTTGGCGTCATTTCTGCAGAAACCTCTCCAGGCAGAGTTTGGCTGGTGCCGTTGATAAATGTGTTAATTATCTTTATTTCTTCAAGACTCGGGTTTTATATAGAATTGCATTTAATTTGTCACGGACCTTTTCCGATAGTGAACTTGGAAGTGTGTTATTCTGCCCCCTTATCATGTAAGAATGTCCGATCAAAACGTTAAAGTTCGTCGTCAAAGTTTATAAACCATAACAGCATTAAATTAGAGCTCAATTTCGTGTATCCATTCTTATACGTTCGAGTATCGTTCATACCTAAACGTATAAGAATGGGCAGACGAAATTGAGCTCTAATACTATGCAGTTATGGTTTATTTTACTATGACAAAATTTTTTAACGTTTGATGAACAATTCTTACGTAATCGGGGGGCTGTCAATAATTTTTCCCATATTTTCAAGGACTTGCTTAGAGGAAGATTTTTGGATTCTAATTTTGCTATGGCATCGGGTAGGTATATTGCTGAAATGTGTTGCAATAAGAGCTGTATTTTGTTTAACTGATGGTTCCTCGAATACCAGCTGGCTTGATTCAATTATTCCCGCACAATACAACACGCCTGACACATTTAAATACTGAAATAAGCATTATTAATAAAAATGTACTAAAATATTCAATAACGCTGTATAAATAGCGTTTTATGCATTTGCATATGCAAACATGCAAATGCATATAATCCGATGTCTAGTTAAAATTTTCAAAATATGTATTTATAATGTATCTACAGAAACCTATTATTATATTTATTATTTTTGTAAGTAAATACCTATTAATTTCCTGATCACCGGTATTGTGAAATCCAAGATGACTTACCTACCCAAAATATAATTAACGAGGCTCATCGTTCTGTCATCTCTGTCATTATTTAGAACGGAATTAATGTCTGACATTTAGAGAAACTACAGCGCTATTTCAAAGAACGACCACTTCGGAATATAGTTACTCGTATATTATAAATATAAAGGATGGACCGACCGACCGACCGATCGACCTTGAGAAATGCTGGTTCACTAGATGCTGGTTGGCTAACGAAAAATCTCTGTCTAAATATTATGATAACAGTAGTGTTAATTTTTCTAAAGTAAATACTTTTATGCTAAGGTATTGTTTTACGTATTTACAAGCGACCGCCCGCAGCTTCGCTCCCATAGTTTTTTCGAAAAATCTGTCCGTAGTCGTTAGAGTACATTATAAAGGGAAACAGAATTTCAGCTTTCTATGTCCAAGTGTTTGGGTTGAGCGTTGATGAATCAGTCGGCAAGTCAGGACTTTTCTCTTTATTGTATTATGATGTAGAGCAATGATTATTCTATATATACAAAACCGGCTAAGTGCGTGTCGAGCCACGCGCAGTGTAGGGTTCCGTTGTTGCCCGTCACAACTATTAACGGTTAATTTATTTAAAGTTGGTCGACTACATGAATTATTTCACATAGGTATCCAAAAACAACCGTTTACGTGGCCTGAACAAAAGCTAGTACTTTAAAGCTAAATATTTCGCAAACGAATACCTTAATCACAATATTTTTGAACGACCCATCTAATGACAACCTACACCATGGGACACACGAAATAAAAAATCTTCCCCACTTTACGTGTAGGTGAGGTGCTCCAAAAATCTATTGGTTAATATCATGCCAAATTATAGCTTTCTAGTACTTACAGCCTGTGAGTTAAGCCGCGGACCCAAAAATGTATAAAACTGACACTAAGCAACGCTTCATAATAATTTATTTCTCGGAAATCTGAAAAGGAATCCTTATGAAACGATTAATTTCCTTGTAGCAATTTTCTCTGAACAAAATTTATAATAAATGTCATTTATGTCAGATACAAAATGTTATAAAAGACTGTTTATTCGAAAATAAAAATTAAGTTCAGTGACTCTGACTGACGTGTTAAATTATTATTTATTGCCTCGTTAAATATGGTATACCCCTTTACATATTTTACAATAATTTAGAGTGAGATACCATATTATTAAGTAAAACCATCCAAGGTATAGGCATAATTAATTATTTATTTCAGGTGCTTCGCATGATCTATACTTCAATTTTCCTCCACATTGGCAAGCAAGGAAGTGGATCGAAATTTTAATACACAAGTTTCATTTACAACATAAATATAAAAAGTTACATTTTAAGTTGTTACTAAAATTTATGATTGTTTTACAAGGTTCTCACTCTACGGGTTTCTCTTTTATGTAAGTACTTATTTCATCAGACCAGATTTAATTGCTATTTCAGCTAGTAGGTGTCATTCTAAAACAGCTTAATTTATCTTCACTTCCATGTTTAAATCAAATATTACTGTTACGAGCAACTTGAGAAGTGCGGTCACTATTAATAATGACCGCGGTCTGTATACATAACGCCCATATCCGTTGCTCTGTTGCGGCGTGATTGAAGGACAAACCAACAAACACACTTTCGCATTTATATCAATTAGAATGATGTAGGTATATTATTAGGTTTACCCTTAGCTAACGTTAAAAAAATGCGCCAGCCACCCTTGTAAAAGGATACAGAAAAAAATGTACTTCTATCAATAAACTAATGTTAGAATGAAAAAACCGGCCAAGTGCGAGTCGGACTCGCGCACCGAGGGTTCCGTACAAACCTGTAGTAAGTTTTACGATTTATGACGTATTAAAAATAAAAATTACGTTTGTTGTATGGGTAAAGTAAATATTAAAGGGGGGCTCCCTTTAATATTTACTTTATTGATATTTAATTATTTATTTTGAAAGGTAATATACAAGTTAATATTCTGTGAAAATTTGAACCGTCTACCTGTTACCGTTTTTAATATTGAGCAAAAAAATACGAAAAAAACACGTTTATTGTATGGGGACCCCCCTTAATATATTATATATTTTTTTAATTTTTAGTATTTGTTGTTATAGCGGCAACGGAAATACATCATTTGTGAAAATTTCAGCTTTCTAGCTATCACGGTTTATGAGATACAGCCTGGAGACAGACAGACAGACAGACAGACAGACAGACAGACAGACAGCGGAGTCTTAGTAATAGGGTCCCGTTTTTACCCTTTGGGTACGGAACCCTAAAAACGGTCTGTTTTGAAATCCCCGTGTAATAAACCCGCCAGCCAACCTTATTCTACTTTCTCACTCGAGTCAGGACTCAGGACCTAATTTAATATCTCGGCAAAACCAGTTACATGAAAACGCTGTAAGTCTTCAATATAATGACCGTCTACGTTGATAGCGCCATTATTAAAATTGAATTACGTTTTAGAGCCCTATTTTAGGGAAAATGAGAGAGGGCGTTTGAAATTCAGAATCTTTTAAGTTATTAAAGAAAAGGTTTAGGAAAGTTTTCATTGTAAAAGATTCGTATTCAAGTAGTATGAAGCAGAAGAAAATGAGTAACACTTATTCAAACTTAAGTATTTATTAATGAAATCAGCAAGCCGATCTCGCCAGTAAATCAAAACCTATAGGGGTTACCCGTGGAATCATGAAATTTGGCAAGGTTTCGTTACTCATACGGTGTCAAACTGTTTGTCTTTCGCTACCAGTTTGGTGCTATAAGTAGGTAAGCCAGTAATTTCACAGCTGATTACGTGTTGTTATGACATCTTTCTTGTTATTTACAAAAAATATATATATTGTGTCGTGGTACGGACCCTTTGTGCTTGAGTCTAACTCGCACTTATCCGGTTTTTTTAGTAGCTAGAATTTTTAACAATGCCCACTTGAGTTTCGATAGTCTGCAAATAATATCATTTTTAGGGTTCCGTACCCAAAGGGTAAAAACGGGACCCTATTACTAAGACTCCGCTGTCTGTCTGTCTGTCTGTCTGTCTGTCTGTCTGTCTGTCTGTCTCCAGGCTGTATCTCATAAACCGTGATAGCTAGAAAGCTGAAATTTTCACAATGAATGATGAATTTCCGTTGCCGCTATAACAACAAATACTAAAAATTAAAAATATATATATATTAAGGGGGGTCCCCATACAATAAACGTGTTTTTTTCGTATTTTTTTGCTCAATATTAAAAACGGTAACAGGTAGACGGTTCAAATTTTCACAGAATATTAAATTGTATATTACCTTTCAAAATAAATAATTAAATATCAATAAAGTAAATATTAAAGGGGGGCTCCCATACAACAAACGTAATTTTTATTTTTAATACGTCATAAATCGTAAAACTTACTACAGGTTTGTACGGAACCCTCGGTGCGCGAGTCCGACTCGCACTTGGCCGGTTTTTTTTTCTAAACTGAATAGTTTGCGCCCCCAGTAACTTCTAAAATAAGAGAATGATAAAACTAAAAACTATGTACATTACCATGCAAACTTCCACCGAAAATTGGTTTGAACGAGATCTAGTAAGTAGTTTTTTTTTAATAATTTAAAACTTAACTTAATAATTTATAACTCGCGCACCGAGGGTTCCGTACAAACCTGTACGGAACCCTCGGTGCGCGAGTCCGACTCGCACTTGACTGGTTTTTTTATTTGTAAATGTACAGATACATAAACGATGAAGAATGATCAATTAATTTCCACCATTCTCATTACTTTACAATAAACCCAATTATGCTAATCACTAACAGGCGGTTACGAGAAGTAATATTATTAAGTAAGCTTTGATCTATTCCTTTTGTGTGTTTGTAATGTTTAATCATAAATTCTGTTGATACTGTTTCCAAATGCTGGAAAGCGTTTAAGATTAAGATATCTTTAGCCAGCCAAGCTAAGGTCATTGTACTTTGATTCTGAAATTATTATTATTATGCTTTTATGATTATATTTTCTCTATCATATTATGCATTCCAGGTAAAATATACCTTAGATCCTTTTTGAAATATGATTTAGTCAATTAATATGAAAACTTTTAAATTTTTTTTTATAGATCCACTTTATCAATTCATAAAATCTGTAGATTCCATACCGTGTAGAATCACGATGAAAAACCAACATAATTTGGCGACATTGGCGTGTGAAGTTTCATGAGATGCAAAAAAAGGACCAATTTAAGTCACAAGAAACTGTTTATCAAACCATGTTGTACTAAATAATTCCATTATTATGACAAAAGGTTTCCGTACTTTCAGTGTGTTCGCTCCAAAACAATCTCATGTTTCACGTCATACAAAATTGCTCTTTTGGGAACAAACAAATGGCGAGATGAAGGCACAACTTTGCTCCTCTGTTTGACGAGTATATTTTACATACGAGTATATTTGGATTCGCCTCTCTGTTGAATATTTTGAAGCTTGTGTTTGGATATTCGGCAAGTGGAATAGTATATTTCATTACAAGTGTGGAAAGGCTGTCATTGCAAAGAGTTCCGGCAAATGTCTACCCGAGCCGAGGCGCAGCCGAAAGCGAGGGTTGACAGTCGGAACAAGTTGCAATGACGGTTCCGCACGTGTACTGAACGACTATTTTTAATACAGTTGCGAAAAAATGAAGCAATTTAATAAAATAATAAAAACACAATAAACTCAACTAACTTAACATTTATTTCTTATAAAAGTTATAATTCACATATTACATTGAAATTGGTACAGTTTTTTATACTAACTGGGGAAGTTTTAGGTTGCATATTTACTGTTTGAGACAAACTATTATTAATTTCGTATGATTGTTCATGTATATTTGTCATACAATGGCGTTTGCTAGTTGATGGAGTTAGATCTGATGAATTATCATTATCAACGAAGGTAGATGGACGAACGTTCTCTGCAACATGTGAAGGAGACGGATTGGACCTTAAATTAACGGAGTGTCACGGGATTTTTTTCCCAGTTTCTAGTTTGTTGCATTTTCAGTATACTTTTTATCATCGAAAACCTCGACCATAACGTAGAAGGTTTTAATTTTGCTGAGAGTTCGGAGAAGTATGCCAACATAACATTTTCTGAAAAACTATGTATTTGCTTTTTTCTCTTCTCTCCACGCAATAAATTCGTCGTATGTAGATATGTAGCGACTTTTTGACTTTTCCGGTAAAATATTCTCCGAAGCATTTTGTGCAATTATACTGAGTTCCGGTGGTGTTAATTCAAAAAAACTAGGGTCGAAATTACTCATTTTGTGCAACAAACAACTAAACTCGCGAAGAAAATTTCTGAAAAATGGCGCCAACCGTAGAATATAAGCAGAGTTTTTTTTTTCTTCACCCATTCTGGTAGGCAAAGAGAACTATGCCCATACAGCCTAGTCTTCAGTAGAATTTTTTTATTGATATGAAATGAAAATGAAATTTAATGAGATGAAATGAAATGAAACCTAACCAAACTCATTCAATCAAATCATTAAATCTGATATTGAAACAAATTAGTAGCTTCTTTTTAGAAATATACGTATTTGCATGAATCATAAAAACTTCTATGAATTTTTTTAGTAAAAACTTCATGGTTGGTTTTTTTTTAATAGACATTATTTTGACAGTTGGGAAAGAGAACGCACGAGTTCGGGAAAGGTAAAAAAAAAGCACGAGTATGTAATAGCCCACATCCCGAACGCTATACGTCCCTGCAATACGCCACTTTTTGAGCAACTGTATTAAAAAATATTTTTTTGATGTCAGACAGGCTTGCGCCAAGTGTGCTAGCCGGAAAGCAATGATGAAGTTCTTAGCATGAAGAACATAGCATAAAAGATGCGTTTACTCTTGCGTTGAAGCTTGAAGGCATACTAATATTAAGGTATACGAAGCAGGATATATACAGATGCTTGTGAGGCATTCCACATCGCCGGTTCGTATCAAAAACGTCGAGCAAAGGCATTTGGTGTGAGATGATTGGATCAACCTACACTATACAGGAATGCCATCCCGTCTGTGGATATTTTTACTTATAAATGTATTTATTTTCTTTAGTACTCGCAACTAGGTGACAGCTTTATAACTTAAACCACTGCTTAGCACAAAATACGGATTGACAGATTTCACACACTTATGAAAAGTTTGGAAATATTATGGAGAACTCTCGGGTGTTCAGGCCCGGGGTTCGAAGCTCTGACCATCTGATTAGAAAGGCGGTCGTCTAAACGACTAGGCTGGCACCGCTATGCACCTATATCACCTTATTATAGTGTAAGCAAAACCTTATAACGTGAGCGCCATAAATAAAAATATTAAAACCCCCAGATTTATCCCCGGAAACCTGAATATCCGGTCCTTTATAAAATTTCGGGAAGTGTTGTATTTCTAAAGCGCTTGTAAGCGATCCGTTTTAATAAAATCTTTTGTTTTATATTCCTTTCGACAGCTTAAATAAAATGTTTTAAATAAATAAGGCTTCATTTAACAAAGAATATTTACGTTTCTACGCCGAAACCACAAACAACCCTTTGAATTAATTAAGGCTGCTAAGGGTATAAAATTTTCAGACCTGAATTTTTAATTTATATTGTTAACTAATCTATTTGTTTTACACGACTGCCCAAAAACCGGAGTCCAATGTTTTCAGGGCTCATGTATTATGTTGGTGAGTTTCCATTGCAAGCGTAAGCAGTCGTGTATTTTATTTTTTTAATTCTGTTCACTTGTTAAGTACATAGGTAAACATCATTTTATTTTGAAAAAGCTTTAAAACAACTCACCTACTGCAGGGCTTAATAATCAAAAAAAATTGCGCGATCGCTTCGCTCGCGTACAGCTTTCGCTTGATAGAGTCTAACGTGCATATCGAGCCTCGAATCTCTGCTGCTAGAAAAAAAAAGTTATGGATGATATTTACATTTATTTCAAACGCTGCGTAAGATTAGAACATTTTTCATGGGCGCAGTTATAGAAGCTCGCACTAGGCGCTTAAAAAGCTAGTAAAGGAACTGTATAGAATATAAGAGTATAATAATGAGACAAATATACTATATTATAGTAGTTTTCACAATAAATCGCTTTTGATTTCGACACTCAGCTGTTTCTATGACGTATGCCGCCTGGCGGAGCATTATGCAATTTGTATGTTGTTGGCGGGTAATTATGGGGGTAATAATTATAGTGATGGATAAATGGTATCGAAACTATATAATTTTACTTACGAATAATATGTGTGTCAATATTACCTATAACCCTGTAGAATACCAATAAACTCGCATTGGATACGTATTTCAGAAATAGGTCATAATGTGAAGAATGCCGAATTCGAATAAACAAGGGGATGATTTAACGCTTACGAAACAGCCGGATATTCAAGGCTTACCTTCGTCAAAGTGAAGAGACCGCGATAGCGACTGCGGCGGAATTAATGTCGGCCACACCCAATACCACAGTGGCCATAGTTCTTGGAGTCGGCTAATTAGTTTGCAATGTTCTCACGTTTTCAACAACAATAATGCTCAATTATACTTAGATGGCAACAATTCTCAGTACATTTACTATAGAATACCTTTTGTACTTTTTGAAGTAAAACTTCTATAAAATCGTTAAGATTTGAAAATTCGATGAAACGAAAAAGCGACACCAAAAAGAGACAAACATATTCATAAATAGGATTTAGCCTGCGATAGAATGAGATAAAAGTTATATTTATCTCATTCTCTCGTAGGCTACTTTTCTGAAGTTTCACTTCTGCCGTGTGTGAATTTGAACACACACTTTTTTTTTCATAAGTACTTACTTACTACGTAAACCAAAATTTGGCGTCCATAATATTGCTGCATAGGCACCTAGCCTTTTTGACGACCTGTCTGGCGCAGTGTTGAGCGCTGGTGTCTTAACGTGGTAGGTCCTTGGTTCGATCCCCAGCAGGGTCAATTTGGGAATTTATAATTTCTGAATTTTCTCTAATCCGGCCTGGTAGGAAGCTTCGAACGTGGCAACTAACCATCCTACTCATCCTAATATCTATCATTAATGCACTGTAGCATAGACAATACACTAATATACCACCACTTTAGTGCACACTTTGCACTACACTGCGTTTTACACCCGTATATAAGAGTAGATCAGCACAATGCAATAAAAAATCTCCAAAACAGGTGCTCAAATATTTGCAATGTTCTGTATGTATTCACAGTAAATCTTTTGAAAATAGCACTAACACATCGAGCTATAAAATGAAGAGTCACATAATAATAATGATGCCGACACTTAAATTCTCGGAAATTCGCATTCGTGGATTTCAGGTTTTTTGAAAATCCCATGATAACCCATTGCTTCATTGCATTGCATGCTTTCAAAAGCATCTACATCACATCACGCAAATATTCCATCCATACCTACTAATATTATAAATGCAAAACTGTGTCTGTCTGTCTGTCTGCTGCGCGTTCACGGCCCATCTTTTCAACCGACTTTGATGAAATTCGGCCTACTGCTTGTATCCCGGGGAAGGACATAGGCAACTTTTTTATCCTGGAGGGAGTTAGCGCGGAAATAAAAAAAACTTTATCCACGCGGACATTATCTAGTTTTGTATATTTTAAATTTCAACACCAGCTTATTTATTACTTTCTTAACAAATCCATGTATTTTACTTGATGCTGATTGCTGATCGATGATATTTTTTCAAGTTGTTTTTTTTATTGTATCTTCCTAATTCTCAAAAATATTTGACTATAGCTTTGTAATTTACCTACTTGTTAAATTTGGTTTAGTTAACGGCACAAAACACAACTTATTACTTTGTAATCTATAGGGGTAATGAATTTTATTTTTTGTTCACAAAAATTAAAAATAAATAACAAGTGTAATAAATATTAATTATAAACTTTAACATAACCTAACCAATCAGCAAACCAATCAACAAATATAACCACAAAAATCAATCTTATTCTATAGATTCTAAATCGTAAAAGCTTTCACGGTTTTCCTTAGGACAAATCTGACGGAATATAAAAATTGATGAGGTCTTGAATCCGGCCACTTTCGTTTTCATTAGCAGAAGATAGGAAATTGAAAAGTTTGGGCGTGCTGGAGGGATCTTTAGAACATTATTTTGCGAAATTCTTTTCGTGGAGATTCTGAGTCACTTAGAGAGATTTCATTTTTATTCAATCACTAGCTGATGCCCGCGACTTCGTCCGCGTGGATTGAGGTTTTTCGGTTCCCGCGGGAACTCTTAAATTTTCCGGGATAAAAAGTAGCCTATATGCTATTCCAGACTATAATCTATCTCTGTGCCAAATTTCATCCAGATCCGTTCAGCCGTTGGAGCGTGATTGAGTAACAAACATCCATACTTACATCCATACATCCATACATCCATACATCCATCCAAACTTTCGCATTTATAATATTTATTTGATTTGCAATTTGTTTCTATAGTTTACGTTTTGTTTTGAAATTATACCGCTTACAGAAAAACAAATGTGGCCAAGAGATTGCTATTAGTTAAAACAATAGTACATAGTGATAGTGTAGTGGTAGTAGGATAGCCTACTTAGGACTTTCGCCGGAGTCTAGGGGTCGAATTTCGGGCACGCACCTCTAATTATTCTAAGTTAACTACCTATACATGCATTTATACTTAGTTAACTTTAAATTAAGTAGCACTCCCTTTAACAGCGAAGGAAAACCTTGCATGGTAATCTGCATGCGTTAGATACATCCATTAAAGTCTCACAGGTAGGTATGTCAAGTCTGCCCGCACTAGGCTGGCGTGGTGGACAGTGTACTAAATCGTTCTCATTGTTTATGAGCAGACCTTATTTTACGACATGCTAGGTACCGCCTGCTGCAATCTATAATGATAGGGAAAATCGCTGGCAAAAGAGGGTTGGGAAGAAGGAGGAAGGGAGTGGACTGGATTTAAAACTGTTGGAGAACTATTCCGCCTAGCTATTGTTAGACTGACATTTGACATTAAATCCATGGTCTTACTACCTCTACAGCTCTCGACAGTCATGACAGCGGTGCGATTGGAGGCGCTTGGCGGGAGATCGGTGTGTAATATCAAAATAGCTACTGTGTCTGTGTGATAAAATAGGGAATAAATAATAATTAAGTGGATAACGAGTGAATGAACGAGAAGTTTAATTCGCTATAATCCGCCACAGCAGACCAATCTATGTGGTACAGTGCGTGTCCTTCACCAATAGCATGCGAACACCCACCACCCAGCAATGACACGCATGCTATTGGTGAAGGACACGCACTGTACCACATAGATTGGTCTGCTGTGGCGGATTATAGCGAATTAAACTTCTCGTTCATTCATTATCATGGACTTCCGCAAAGTAACGCCTGCTTCGATTCAATATTTGGATAACGAGTGTTTTCCTTTTCCTTTTTTTGCAAGTCTGATTGCAGCCAAGCGCTGGCCTATACATTTAAAAAAAATATATATCATAGGCAAGGAGAAGTTTAGAAAACTGACTGCTGACCTTCAGTAATGGAGAGGCGCATGAAGAAGAAGAAGAAAAAGAAAAGCAGAAGTTAGATTCATTCGACTATTCCGCACTTGTAAACAAGTCTTTTAGAATAAAAAACTTTTGAATTTGAATTTAGACCTGTGGTCAGACTCAGTAGTAGTCCGGCCATGGATTCAAGAAATTATGATGTAGTGAAGAAATCCAAGTGTCCAATTTCATAGGTACTCGTAGGTATAAATATTTCATGAACGAGTAGGTTGTATTATACCTTCCTAGCTCAATAGCAATAGCTTCTAGCTAATTGTGTATTATCTGTGGCTTTGGTGTAATCTGATTCACTGTACGGTATATATATATTATATATATGCGCTAGAACAAAGTGATTCGTAATTGATGAAGTTTCTACTTCCGATGATTGAGCTAAATTCAACGTTTTCATTTATAAAATGGAAAAACTTTCTCAATATTACTTTTCGTGAATTTTTGACAGATCGTTTAGTATGGAAATTAGGAATCCTTGTTACCAATATTAATATAATATCTCGTTTGGAGTTTCAAGGTAGGTACCTACCGCATGAAAAGCAATAAAAATTTTACTTAATTTGTATAAATCTGCATTCATCTGCTTAAGTCTGCATTACATAGAACTCTTCTTACATACAATATCTTCTTCCACATCCCGTTATTCCGTCTTTTAACCTGCAAATTATGGAACCAGCTTCCATCTTTTGTGCTCCCTCATGATTACAATATGGGGCTCTTGTAAGGGCGGATAAACCAAAAGCCGGCAATGCATTGGCGGTTCTCTGGTGCTGCAAATGTTCATCGACGGCGGTAATTACTTAACATCAGGTGACCTGTCTACTCGTTTGAAAAAAAAATAGTTATTTAATATTATTCTTTTGTTTAAAATCCCATTTCGTTAGATAGTGTCAATACTCAATATTTTAATAGGTATTCGATAATATCTGTTTGTACCTGATACAACGTTCCCTTGTTCAGAGTGACAAAGAGGAGCCAGACGCCAATTAATGGGTTCAAGCAGCGAACTGCGTGAACAAATCAATATTATTTTATTTAATGGTGTTGTGGCTTCGAATATAAAAATTCTATAGTTAGAAGTTCCTTTTGAGGTGTGACCTATATTAAGTTCACCAAAAACCACCTCATTAATTAAGAATCAATTATTATTGTGTTAAATTATGTAACACGATGACACTGTTTCTAACACAATTTTATGTTAATTTTATAAGATTAATATATTAATATAAAATAAAAAATAACACAAATAATTTAATGTATGAAATTAAAATAAGTAATATTATACCCGCTCTCTTTGGTAGGTATTTATATCGAGAATGATATCGAAATATATTTTTATTCAGTAAGATTACAATAAATATTTGGAAGTTTGTTTATTTTAGAAATATTTTCTTCCCTTTCAATTTATCTCATTGGGTTCCTGCTTAGGTTTTTGAAACATTTGCATGATGATACGGGCCTCTAATAAAAATAAGTAAATTGCACTTGCCTTTTTCAGAATTACGGACGTCTATCCGTAATTCTGGATAAGGCGAGATAAGATAATATACTGTTAGACGGATAAAAATTACAACGGAACGCAAACGTCACCCCAGACTATCCGTGTCTATGTTTGTTTGTGACCCGTTTGAGATTTGACGTTCCTAGAGTTTTGCGCGCGTTTTTGGAGATTGATGTTTTATACAGTTTTATACAGATTGATGCGACGTTTTATAATACTAATCTAATAATAATTATTAATTAATACTAATTAATTAATATAATTGTTGCTTTAAACGAGCAATTCTTGTATATATATAATATACCTATATATATTTATATATAATCCTAATCTCGGAAACGGCTCCAACGATTTTCATGAAATTTAGTATGCAGTGGGTTTCGGGGCGCGATAAATCGATCTAGCTAGGATTCATTTTTAGAAAATGTCGTGTGTGTGAAAAACTGCTAGACATTCATTAGAATACGAAGGTAAATTTTGCCAGCCCCTACAATGTTATATTATAATAGCACAGGTGTGGAAACAGGTCGGTCCTGAAACCAGAAGAGTCCAGTTCGAGTCCAGTGTCCTAAAGTCCGATTATTTTTTTCCCTTTTTTTTAAATATTAATGTACTTACCTAATACTTTATTTAAAAAATAAAATATAATTTATTATTTAAATATAATTTCCAAAAAACACGATTTACCGAAAAAAAAAATCCGGTCACCCAGATATTAATACTTTAAACTAACAATCATGCTTAATATTATAAATGCGAAAGTGTGTTTGTTTGTTGGTTTGTCCTTCAATCACGCCGCAACGGAGTAACGGATTGACGTGATTTTTGGCATGGATCTAGTTGGGGACGGAGAGTGACATAGGCTACTTTATATCCTAGAAAATTGAGGACTTCCCGCGGAAATCAAAAAAACTTAAACCACGCGAACGAGGTCGCGGGCATCAGCTAGTACAAAATAAAAATGAATCCCGTATGAAAAATAATATATAAAGTCTATGTTGATAGCCCGCCAACCCGCATTGGAGCAGCAGCAGGTGGGTCTAAGCTCTAATTCCCTCTCTCCTATGAGAGTGGAGGCCTGTGCCCAGCAGTGGGACGTTAATGGACTGTAGTGGTTGATAGTCTTACTCGGATAGTACTAGAAAAAGACAAGTTTAGGCAACGTACTATTACCTACAAAAATTACTATCAGTTCCTAGAAAAATGTAAATATATACTTAGGTATTACAATTTGCAAAATAAGTAGGTAGGCTTACCTTAATACATAAGCTTTGAACCGTTCGAATAGTCAAGGAGTAGGTAATAGCCCCTACTTCTCTGAATCAAACAGTTTTCTTTTGATTCTTGAGACGATAATTGGATTATGTTCTATTGGAAGCTCTTTGAAAAAGAATAATACAAGGCAAGAACCTTTTCTTGTGCGTTTGCTATTTTATATTGTTACTTTAGAATCAAAGAAACGTTTTCTTCAATTATTTATATCGGTAGGTTATTGAATGAAATAGCTTCAAGGCTTGGATAATTGAGTAGGTACTTAGGTACGTATTGTATTTGTTTAATAATAATAAAGTTTTTTTATTAGAGGCATTAAAATCCACTCAAGTTTACATATTAACAATGTACCGTCAAAATATTATATCCAGTGGCGTGCACAGCTTCTGAAGCTAGGGTAGGCATTAGTTAGTCAGAATAATAATAATAAAATATTTATGCAATACCTATTTACTAGATGTTTTGATGAAAAACGAGCATTGCCCTATTTCCATTTGGGTTGGCGGTGCTTTTATGCCTCTATGAACTGCACGCCACTGATTATATCTATTATTATATCTATCATAGATATAATATAATCAAATAAATATTATAAATGCGAAAGTTTGGATGGATGGATGTATGTATGGATGTACGTTTGTTACTCAATCACGCTCCAACGGATGAACGGATCTGGATGAAATTTGGCACAGAGATAGATTATAGTCTGGAATAGTACATAGGCTACTTTTTATCCCGGAAAATTAAAGAGTTCCCGCGGGAACCGAAAAACCTCAATCCACGCGGACGAAGTCGCGGGCATCAGCTAGTAATATTATAATTATTATATCTATGATATCGATTCTAGAAACAATATTAATATGTAAAATGTCGAGCCAAGTCCCGAAAATAAATTAAAATGCGCTACTGTTTGTTCGCTCATCGAAATGTGAAAGTTTATATGTTTATCGGTTTGTCCTTTAATCACGCAATGCAACGAATCGACGTGATTCTCTTAATATTTTGTGTACCTACTTAAGACCTGAGGAGTGGCATATATAGGCCTTTTGGTCATTTTTATTCCAGAAATGTAAGCCCTGGAATGCCAAAAAATGGAAGCCCTTTAAATTATTCGGTATCAAATAAATATTATAAATGCGATAGTTTGGATGGATGGATGTATGGATGTATGTTTGTTACTCAATCACGCTCCAACGGATGAACGGATCTGGATGAAATTTGGCACAGAGATAGATTATAGTCTGGAATAGCACATAGGCTACTTTTTATCCCGGAAAATTGAAGAGTTCCCGCGGGAACCGAAAAACCTCAATCCACGCAGACGAAGTCGCGGGCATCAGCTAGTTAAAAATAATCTCAACCTGCGCTGTCATTTTATAATGTACCTACCTATACTGTGATTACTCCAGTTACGGGATCTACCAACTGTGATTTTCGATTGAGGGGTCAATCTCCACATATTTTGTCGTCAACGCGACTTATCCCTCCCTCAAAGCTCTATACCCTACGACGCGACGACTCGTTGAGTTTCTCTGGGAAATTCACATTATATTATATTATTCACATTTTACTTGTATCTACAAAACCTATCTATGATTCAGTTTTCTCTAAAGATTTTCCTTTTATACCAACATAAGTTATTATCATGATCTGCCAAAAATATAAAGGCCATTGACGTTCGCATCGAAAGGCGGTCACTGAAAATCAGCGTTGGGACACCTGGCACCTCAGACGCGAGTCCTGGCGGCATCACCAGTTTTAAGTCTGAGAGGTCAGGAGCCCCAACACAAGCTGAGTGACTCACCTGTTGGTAGCGTTGCACTGCTGTACAAACTTACATCTTATAATAATATGTATGTAACTCAGTTTATTTTATTTTTTGAAATTTTGTGCATCTGTGTTTATTGCTGCCAATAAAGATTTTTCTATTCTATTCTATTCTATTCTAAATTGAAATATTCAACTATTTAAGTCTACATAAAACAAGAGGCAGTTCTACCGTTATGAGGTGCCAAATACTAAAAAGCATATCACGAAACTTTTTTCCAAAGAAAAAACTCGTGTAAGAAAACGATTACGTAATAGAGAAGACGTCTCTCCCGTCGTCTATTATGTCGTGTCGGCATCCTTTATTCCTTATCTACCGCTGTCAGTGGCCAGTTATGATTTTACAAAGAACTTCCTTAACACAGAGTACTTTTTCCTTAATAAAGATGGTCTCATATCTGTAATGAGAACTTTATTGTAAAACTAGCAGATGCCCGCGACTTCGTCCGCGTGAAATAAGTTTTTTAAATTCCCACGGGAACTCCCTAATAATCTCGAGTTGATATATATGACACTCACAAAAATGTGTCTTTCTATTGGTACCAGATCAAAATCGGTTCAGTAGATCCAGAGATTACCCCCTACAACCTCACAAACTCATAAACTTTACCTCTTTATAATATTACTAGCTGATGCCCGCGACTTCGTCCGCGTGGTTTGGCGGGACCCTCGAACCCGATTGCAGCGCCCCCTACCGGGTCCAATTGTGAATATAAACCATCCCGGGGTCCAGACAAACCCAACAAAAAAAGAATTAGCGAAATTGGTCCAGCCGTGTCCCGCCCTGAACCTCGAACCCGATTGCAGCGCCCCCTACCGGGTCCAATTGTGAATATAAACCATCCCGGCGTCCAGACAAACCAAAAAAAAAAGAATTAGCGAAATTGGTCCAGCCGTTCACGCGTGATGCCGTGGCCAAGGGAAATAGGGATTCATTTTTATATTATACCCCTATTTCATCCCTTTGGGGGTGGAATTACGAAAAACTGTGAAAAATTTTCAACCCGCAGCTCATGTACCAAGTTTCATCGATATAATTTGAGAAATGACGGACTTTCATACAAACTTTCAACCCCTATTTCACCCCTTTGGGGGTAGAATTTCGGGATAAAAAGTATCCTATGTCCTACCTCGTAGTATGGGCTCAAATCGTGCCAAGTTTCGTTTGAATTCATTCAGTAGTTTCGGCGTGATGCGCGGCCAAGATACAGACAGACAGACAGACAGACAGACAGACAGACAGACAGACAAAAATGAAAAAAATTACAGATTTGGCTTCAGTATCGAATAATGAGTGCCCTCCAAAAAAAATTTTTAAAATATATTCAATGTACAGAATTGGACCTGTTACAGTTTTATTATAAGTATAGATATAGATAGTATTTTTCCCGCTGACATCTTCTTGAAAATAATACATACTTACTATACTTACGATAAAAGTCTTGAAAACGTATACATATATATACCTAATATTTTACGAGAAAGATAATTATAACTTTATATACCCGGCTGAGTTTTCTGTGGGCACTTCTCAGACCAAGTCGCATATTGAACCCTTGTAGCTTAATATTTATACAATTACATTATTTCGAAGTTCAAAAAGTGTAAAAGCTATTAAGTTTGAATAAAGAACTTTTTTTTTTTTAATAATTTAAATTATACTTCGTATTCGTCCTTCGAGATTAGCATGATATACTTGTAGTACCGTGTACGTACGGCCACTTTCACACGTTAGTTGAGGGTACTGAAAATAAAAACAAACGCTCCCTCCTACCGGCCGATAGCAGGCCACTATATATAGGCCCCACTCCTGCACAACTAGTCATTTCGTGTTTTCGTGCTCAGCCACTTCGCACGTCCGCAAATTCGGTGAGTTTTATTTTTAAATTATTAAATTAAAAATTAATATTTTTATTATTTATTTTTGTGATAAAAACGTAAAAGTGATTTCGGAAATTTGAAATTAAACCGATCACTTAAACGTTATCACCGAATAAGTTTGTCATCGAGTTTTTTGGAGTCTTCTACACTGTTTTGTCATCGAGCTTTTGTTTTTGGAGTCTTCTACACTGCTTGTCATCGAGTTCTTTGGAGTCACTGCAATCGCCAACGCTGCCACCGTCGAGTCGCGACATTGCTCGTCAGCACAAGGTCGACAGATATATATCTAAACTCAAACCGAAATTCAATTAATGTTTCTTATTCAAATAGACTTTTACAAGTCCTTTTTGAGTCGTCGAGTGGAATCTTTCACTGGTTCGGAATTCCTACAGAAAAGAATCAGCAAGAAAGTCTGTTAAAATCTACCTGTCTAGACGTGGATATTATGAAATCTTAGCAAATCGGATTGCCTATGGCTACCTATTGAAGTGTGTTTTCGCATGCAATCTCTTGCCTACAAAATAATAGACACAATAAGTCGTAGGCGAGGGCCCCCAGGCATTGCTCGATTTTGAAGTACGTTTTCGCGTGCAATCTCATGCCTACAAAATAATAGACTTGCAATAAGTCGTGGGCGAGGGCCCCCAGGCTTTGCTCAAATTGGAAGTACGTTTTCGCGTGCAATCTCATGCCTACAAAATAATAGACTTACAATACGTCGTGGGCGAAAGCCCTCAGGCATTGCTCAATTTGAAGTACGTTTTCGCGTGCAATCTCATGCCTACAAAATGATGGACTTGCAATGAGTCGTAGGCGGGGGCCCTCAGGCATTACTCAAATTGGAAGTACGTTTTCGCGTGCAATCTCATGCCTACAAAATAATAGACTTACAATAAGTCGTGGGCGAAAGCCCTCAGGCATTGCTCAATTTGAAGTACGTTTTCGCGTGCAATCTCATGCCTACAAAATAATAGACTTACAATAAGTCGTGGGCGAAAGCCCTCAGGCATTGCTCAATTTGAAGTACGTTTTCGCGTGCAATCTCATGCCTAATAGACTTACAATAAGTCGTAGTACGTTTTCGCGTGCAATCTCATGCCCACAAAATGATAGACTTACAATGAGTCGTAGGCGGGGGCCCTCAGGCATTGCTCAATTTGAAGTACGTTTTCGCGTGCAATCTCTTGCCTACAAAATAATGGACTTACAATGAGTCATAGACTTGCAATAAGTCGTAGGCGAAAGCCCTCAGGCATTGCTCAATTTTGAAGTATATTTTCGCGTGCAATCTCATGCCTACAAAGTAATGGACTGGCACTCTCCCGAATCCTGACAGCAAGACGCCTTCGAGTTTTTTGTTATGATGTTTTGAGCATAGCTACTACAGCAGAGCTTTATAAAACGATACGAATCATCGGATACAGCATCTATTAATGGACGCACGACGCTTTAATTACGACATACAGCGATTCTTTAACAAGACGTTTAATTGTCCTCAGGATTAGTTATTGCATATTAAAACTAATTCTTATTATTTAGCAAGAATCTTTCAGAAACTTACAAAGATGCTAAGGCGATAATTAAATAGAGCGCAGAGTCGAAACAGCCTCAAGCCCAAACCGCAAAGGAAGTTTTAAATCAACAGACCTGTTTATGCGAGCATTTCGGCTAAGGACTTCTCATCGCAGCCATCGTTGTCCGAGATTAGGAACACTGTTAATTTTTTTTTAAAAATTGGCAAAATTTTTAAAAAGCAGTGGTCATCCATAACCGATAACCCTACAGGAATTAGTTGTTTTTTCCTATAGTATTCCTATTTTTAAGTGTTCCTTGTTTTGCCTCGAAATTCATTCAAAAGGCAGTCGATGGTCCCTTAGCTATAGGAGCTATATCAAATGAGATACATTTCAATATTTTTTCTTTATTTGAAGAATTTAGAACAATAATTGTATTAGTGAGAACTGCTATATGACCACAACCAATCAAAAAGATGCTTAGTCTTCGGTCCTAATACATGCAGCCCAGAAAGGCAACGAAATTTATTGCGCTTTTGTTTGAAAATAGTTTTCCAAATATACGTTCCACAGTTATTTGGTTTATTTAAACCAAACTGCAATATTTTTTGTATTTTTTCGCTCGTGGAACCTATCTAAAAATTTCCTCGAGGCTAAGAAATTAATGTTACTCCTTTTAATCATAATAATTCTTTAATAATCTTTACAGTTTGGCAACTTAACAGTTTTATTTTATAATTAACTTTAAAACAAGTGAATAACTTCCGTATAAGGAGTTCCGGCACTACCTATAATTATTGTTCGATGATGATTGATTCTTTTTTAAAAAAGAAATCACAAAACGAACGTCTCTATAACATAATATTTCAATGAAAAGAAACAATAAGTTGCCACCGAGCTCCTGCAACTGAACACGTAATTTTTGAATACGTAATTTATTCTTATATACATAATAATTATTTTTTTTGAACTTTGCTACATTAGTTGACCTTATTACTTCATCGTGGCCAGCTAAAACACCCAAGTTTTAGAAGGTGTAAATGTTTTAAATTTAAAAAATGGTAATTAAGAAACAACGCATCTATATCCTGTTGTCCTTCAGATTTTAAGGCGGCTTAATTCTGTAAACAAAATTGAAATGATGTAGAAATTGTCATAGGATTCTCAACTGCGGGGTTGGGGGCCGCTTGTGGTGAGGAAACTGCTAGCACCCTACGATATGAGGCATTTCACATTAACCAGTTGGAAATTCTGCCAGCTTACTTCGGTTTCAAGTATTTGTTGAATACTTACACATTTTTTCAAAATCTTTTCAAGATCACCAATACCATTGCAGTTGGTTTCATAACCTGCATGGCTGGTAGGTATTTCCCCTCTTGAGATGAGCCCACGAGATATATATTGAATAGATGCGATTACAAAGATGTTTGTATTACATATAAACGCTCTAGTCACGATACTAGAGCTATTAGAGAATCGAGACGAATCCGTTCAAAGGTATTTAGTGGGAACTTTCCAAATAATTCGAAAATTCTCCTTTTTTGCGTCCCAATGTTATACCAATTATAAAAATTAATATATTTCGTGTAAGAACGACTCAGATACGTACGCCATTAATGCGTTCATGGGTTTCAATCTCTTGGGTTTCCACTCTTCGGTATTATCAAGAAAACAAGTAAAGTTCATAATTTTTGTTCCTTTATGGCCTACCATCATATCGCATATTTAATGGTTTACTTGCTGTAATTTGTCTTCGGACCCACTGGTCCACTGGTCTTTGAACCATCTGACGAGGTTATATATATATATTTTTATTTTTTCTTTCTCTCTCGTTCCCGCAGCCGCAAATTACACCTCACATACCCTGGTTGGAACTACTGCTGGCTGCTCGCCGGTAGTCCTTATTAATAAGAGATTTCCCACTCTCATCTATGGAAATGATGAATACCTTTCAGTCAGTTTTATTTCTTTCCTTCTATAAATCCATTTAAACAACACGATGGTTGATCAATTAAGTTGTTTCAATTCGGCAATCAATACTATACATCTCTTCCATGGATGTCTTCAGCAAGCATTAATTCAATTGAATTTGAGTTGTTGAAATTTATCACAACTTTACCAATAGTTGTAGATCTCATAATATTAGAGATAAGTGATCTCTAAGTATAATATGCAGTTTCATTGAAAAAATTGAACATAGGTACTATAAATAGATTTTCTAAATCTTTTTTTGAAATTCATACTGACTTTCTATGCTAAAATCTTTTATAAAAGAACTTTTGAAGCATTAAATAATTTTATGAGCTTCAAAAACACTACATAGAATGCAAAAGTTTTTCAAAATTGTAATAATAATAATATATAACATAGAATTTTCCTTCGAAATTTCTCGTCAATCAAAATTTTTAATTTTTAATTAAAACTTTCTGAACAGGTTTTTTCCGTATATAATACAATTTTTACATTATCGTAAGTGTAACCCTCAATAGTTATCTTGACAAAATTAAACACCTTCGACACAATATCGGACTTATCTGTTCCTCAATACAGCGCGGCCTCAAGAGCCCGCCATATCCACAAGAATATTTTAGTTGCAGTCACATATCCACAGACTGGTCCTTGTTTTTGCCCAAAGTACACGACACTAAGTAGTTGCTCGAATACTTTTGAAATTATAATTTTCCTTATCGAAAATTCAGATTGTTGAGTCGACTCAATTCTTACAAATACTATGATCCTGTAATAATAAAATCGAGCATTATAAAAAACAAAGTTATTCAGTACCTCGTAAATATCTATCAAAATAAATAAAATTGTTCATTAAATAAGAACATAATCATTATTATGTATTAAATATTATATACCTGATGGTTAAAGTGCGTTTTTCGCATAATAACTACGAGTAAGACCTGTTTTCATGACAAGTCTCTCAATATCTACAAGTATATCATGCTAATCTCGAAGGACGAATACGAAGTATAATTAATGATTAAACGAACTTACCTGTAAGTGAAGTTCGATCATAATTATACGAGGATTCGTCCGAAGAGATTAGCATCCCACCCTCCCACGGGTTACCCCAGTGTCATGAAAAGGTCAAATTTCAAATTCAAGGTTAAATTTGTAATATATGTGTTTATGAAAGTGTAAAAAAAAAAAAAAAGAAAGGTCAAACTCCGAACTAAATGACTAGTTGTGCAGGAGTGGGGCCTATATATAGTGGCCTGCTATCGGCCGGTAGGAGGGAGCGTTTGTTTTTATTTTCAGTACCCTCAACTAACGTGTGAAAGTGGCCGTACGTACACGGTACTACAAGTATATCATGCTAATCTCTTCGGACGAATCCTCGTATAATTATGATCGAACTTCACTTACAGGTAAGTTCGTTTAATCATTAATTATTGTCCTTGCCGCTACGTCACTACGAGCCTACGGCCGATTCCGGGGGCCCATTTACTGAGTGTACGAGTCACCCCCTGCCATTTTATCCGTGTAAAATAACATTGGTCAGGCAGGGGCCATAGCACTTCCATAGATCCAGTTCACCAGTCCATTATACCAACCCAAACACGTAGACCCATACCTATCATTTATTTCCATGTTTTGCAATAGTCCTGCACTAACCGGGGATTGTCCTTGGGTGCGCTCGCATAGTGCATATAGGGATATTCGCCGGTTGGTGTTCCTCTGTCTATAGAGTAAAATTGTGTAACGGGGCTCTGCGAGTTGGTTTCGGCCCCTCGTACGCCTTCCAACCAAAGGTCCGGGACCACATGGTCCAGAGATGGAAGAGAGATTTAAATAAATTGCTTTGCAAAAGAAAGTTAGCCTTTGACTACCTGTACTATTACCTATTCTGTGCTTTGACTGCGATTTCACCATTAAAGTGAGGCTAAAGTCGAAGATAGAATCGGGCTAACTTGTTTAATTAACCTGTACCGTACTGGAGCGCTGGTACATACTGCATTTATATGTCAGTAGAGTGGTGATTAGCCATGACCAATGGCCTTCCACTAGACCAGAGCCAAGCTAATTTTGAAATTATAAGTACCTATCTAAATCCCTAATGCCGCGAATAGAACCCAAGGCCTCGCACCCATGAGACCATAATCATACCAATATTATTATAAATGCGAAAGTGTGTTTGTTTGTTGGTTTGTTGGTTTGTTGGTTTATTGGTTTGTTGGTTTGTCCTTCAATCACGCCGCAATGGAGCAACGGATCAACTTTATTTTTGTCATGGGTATAGTTGGAGAGTGACATAGGCTAATAGGCTATCCCGGAAAATTGAGGAGTTCCCGCGGGAATCAGAAAACTTTAAGCACGCGGACGAAGTCGCGCTATATCAGCTAGTTTATAATAATTCGTATTCTGTGCCATGGCGCTCATCACACCGCAAGTGAGGTCAACAAGATGTTTATCATTTTATTTGGAGCCCCGGCCCAACCATCCGGGTCCCTACGATTAAAAATGTCTCATTCACTGGGAGCCCCTCTTATTATTCTAAGATGATGGCAAGAGGCCAGATGGGTCGATTATGGTGCTACGCTTTATCGGGTGTGGGATGCAACCTGCGTAGGTAGTATATATGCCCCGTCGCTCACGTCCGCAGGAACTACCTTCTACCTCCCTGCACGTGTCCCCTGGACGGTGCTAAACGAGCGACGAACTTGCAGGCGAAATAAGCGTTCTTTATAATATTATAAAAACGCTTATATACACTAAACGCCATACGATTAAATAAAAAGGTAGTATATACATAATATAAAAGCTGGCAACGTTCCACACACCTACAGCTGAACTCTCTCTTAAAAGTAACATATAAATTAATGTTTGCGATTTTTGACGACATACCACCGATTTAGCGTTCCGGTACGATGCCGTGTAGAAACCGACTAGGGGCATAGGTTTAAATGCGAAGTCTCTTTGTTCTTCAATCACGCCGCAACTAAGCATCTGATCAACATAATTTTTTGAGGACCTGAATAGTGACAATAGTCTACATCACTTCCCGAAGACCGGCCAAGTGCGAGTCGGACTCGCGCACCGAGGGTTCCGTACAAACCTGTAGTAAGTTTTACGATTTATGACGTATTAAAAATAAAAATTACGTTTGTTGTATGGGAGCCCCCCTTTAATATTTACTTTATTGATATTTAATTATTTATTTTGAAAGGTAATATACAAGTTAATATTCTGTGAAAATTTGAACCGTCTACCTGTCACCGTTTTTAATATTGAGCAAAAAAATACGAAAAAAAACACGTTTATTGTATGGGGACCCCCCTTAATATATATATTTTTTTAATTTTTAGTATTTGTTGTTATATATAGCGGCAACGGAAATACATCATTTGTGAAAATTTCAGCTTTCTAGCTATCACGGTTTATGAGATACAGCCTGGAGACAGACAGACAGCGGAGTCTTAGTAATAGGGTCCCGTTTTTACCCTTTGGGTAAAAACCCTAAAAATCAAAGAATTATCACAGGATTTTAAATCCTAAATCCACGCTGATGATGTAGTCGCGGGCATAATCTGGGAAGTAACACATTTTGACTTGCCATGGCTACCTAGTGAAGAGTACCTATACTTCATAGCTAAACTATATTATATATATATCCTATATACTTTTATAATATGGACTGTAACTGTAAGCTGCAGAATATATGATTGTGTCTTGTTAGAACATAACCTGGACCGGGGTTGCACTGGACTTTGCGTAAATATAAATGGGACATTTGTATACTAGTGTCCACGCTGCCAACTATCCGAAAAACCGGATCGAAAAGTTCTTGGCCACACAATCCGAAATATAGGATCCTGTTGAGTATAGATAGATTATGGCAATTTTATGCCGATGTTCTGAGATTACGAATTTCGAATTGACCAAATCATCAAATTCATTGGTTGATTTTGGTATGGTACAAATCTGTGATAATATATTATTTCCCGAGTTCGAGGGCTTTTAAATGTGTACCGCACATAGTATGTACCCTTTTTATACGAGTAGCTAATAAAAGGGATCAGTTCCTCGGTGTATTTCACTACCGATACTAAACACCTGGTTTATTATCCTCATTTCATTGCCCTCACAATTTAGCCTTTGTAGTATATTTTCCTCCTATCTATTGAATAGGTACTTTTCATTTATTGCCACCTGTTTCAATATTTGGAAGTAAATTGAAAATATTCACTTAATAGGTACATTTTTTCTTAAGAAATATTAAAGGTTATTTCTAATTTATTTTCTTTTCCTTTCATATTCCGCATTGTTGAAGGTCTCTTTAAAACATGATATTATTATTGATTTTTTTTTTTTAAATATACCTACCTTTTATTTAGATATTATGATGTGAGGCATGGGTATCTAGTGCGGAAGAGCCAACTAGGTTGCCTAAGTTAGTCATAAAGGTACTAACAATAATTCAAAGCGCAAACCTGGACGCCAGACTCCAGAAACGAGAAAACCCAATCTGGGTTACCCACCACCACTGTTAACGTTCCACTGCTGGGCACAGGCCTCCACTCTCATAGGAGAGAGGGAATTAGAGCTTAGACCCACCACGTTGCGGTTGGCGGTGGTGTTGGTAGCGACTATTATGTTAGTGATAATAACCGGGACCGACGGCTTAACGTGCTGTCCGAGGCATGGGGGTTAAATACCGCCAACTTCCTAACTCCGGGCTAATACTGAGAATTAGTAGTCAGAAAAACCCAATACTCAATTATGGCCCGGCCCGGGACTCGAACCCGGGACCTCGTCGGCCGCAGTCGAACATGCCAACCACTGGACCAACAAGGCAGTGGGTTGATATCACATGGTATGGTGAGGCAGACCTGGGTTACCCGGTCTGTATTAATTTGCTCGAAAAGTTGCTAAGATCTCGCGCAGCAGAAACGGAAAACCCACTCTGCACCATGCTAAAGATCAAAGTAAGGTAGACCGTATACAATCAGTCACATTATCTATAGAGATCTAGGTAGCCAAATCCATACTAATATTATAAATGGGAAAGTGTGTCTGTATGTCTGTCTGCTACGCTTTCACGGCCCATCTGTTCAACCGATTTTGCTGAAATTTGGTACAGGGATAGGTTGGATCCCGGGGAAGGACATAGGCTACTTTTTATCCCGGAAAATTAAGGAGTTCCCGCGGGAATCGGAAAAACTTTGTCCACGCGGATGAAGTCGCGGGCATCATGTAGTATAAAATAAACGCTTAACTGAGAACATCCTCCTTTTTGGAACTCCACAAAAACATAAACGATATTTTTGTAATAATATTATTTCCGAACAAACATTATTTTCTCTTGAACAAAAAGAATCATACTACTGTGGTGGCACCGTACGTGATCGTCTTGGCTCGTGATTTGTAATTAATTATACTGAAGGAATTTTTAGGAAATATAGAGTCGGAAATAGAGACACTTAGGCATCCGGAGACATCTGTTATCATATGAGTTGCCAAGTAAATGGCTGGTACATTTCGTTGGGTGGACATGCAGACATCTCAATCAATCTACCAGATTTCCGCGGTTTTACTTGTGAGTTTTACATCAATAAGTTACGTTATTTACTTATTCACTCTCTCGGTAAGGTTCCAAGGAGGAAAGCTAGATAGAATGAAGGATTAAACTTAACGTTCTGGCTAGAGTGAAAGGTCAGTTGATGCATGTATTTACCTCTTTTAAGGTCATCGTAACCGACCAATGTCTCATTAAGCACGGGGGCTCCCTACGCTGGTATCCAGCCTTTTAGCATTGTTATTGGGGCTGCTTTTCAACCCCCTTTTGCGCTGAGAAGCGATATTATTCCCGATCACCAAATGGCATTAAATGGCTGGTACTTTAATTGAGCCGAAGCTCGCCCCGTAACCATGGATTTATAATTATATTTGTTTAAATTTGTTAGGTATTTGATTTGGCCAAATCAAAGGTCGGGGGTTGATTTGCAAAGACATGGCGTGTATAGGTGTGCTGAGTCATTGCCGCCGATACGCCACCAGGCAACCGTGTACCATTCAAGGAGCTTAGTCTAGCTTATAAGCTATGAGCTCTAAAAAATCTTAATTCCCAATCAACCTTTGTTGTCTCATTTTCCAACAATATACTTCATTGCTCCTTAAGACTCAAATCTATTTCCTACGTAAAATAAAGGACACATAATTGCCTACCTGCGTCTCGGCGGTCTCCCGTTCTGCAAAGGCCTTTGTTAGGCTCCGTCGGCTCGAACAATACAATAGAAGTATGGCGATAGTTTGTGATCTTACTCACTTAATTCAAAACTGTATTGATATAATTTTATTCTAATCAATTCATTAGCTAGTCAACCTTAAGTCAAATCTATTTAGATTGCGGTGCATTTGACTTCTCTATATTCTGGCTCTAATCGGTTCATTTACTAATCAACCTTAAGTCAATTCTATTTAGACTGCAATGCATTTGACTTTTCTATATTCTAGGCTCTAATCGAAAGAACCTAGGTGCTCCAGTAAAACTATTATTACCTAAATTTACTATCAAACTTGTGCTATTAATATGAATTAATGCTGTAATAAATAACCTGCCTATTTTATCTTTTGATGAGAGAATCGTGATCTAAATAAGGTGATATGAGAGGGTTTAATAGCGGAGGATTTCAAGTTGAAATAACACAATAGTTATCTTGAAACAATAGACATTGTGAGGTTGTATTAAGACTGATGAGGTGCAATTTAACTCGTATCTCCCTTATTAAAAGCTCTAGGAAATATATTTAATGATAGGAATGAAAGAGTATAGTTATGGTTCAAAGTAATTCTTTTATTCAAGTAAACCATTAATTCTATTACTCCGACAGATAGAGTGAAATTAAAAAAAGAAACTGTTCGATTAATTAAACTGAGCTTCTAATGGGATGACATTTAGAAGCCCAGCTGGATATCCCGTTCCTAAAAGCCATGCTAACGACGGGAAAAACGGTATATCCAAGCTAAAAAACCCGTCGGCTGTCTATTCTAGATAGTTCTTAATGATTAACACACATGTTTTATGTTATTATTATTTTCATATTTATAACGGTGATGAAATACAAAAAACATAGGATAAGACACACGTTATAAGGAAAAGACACACACTCGTTATCAGGTTAAGTTATACAAGTGAGTGGATCGAAACGATTTCACAGTCATACAATATCTATTACTTTATTAAACAAATTCTATTTGAGATAGGATCGAAGTATGGTTGTATCTGACACTCGTGGCTCTAGTCGCCTCTGGGTTGTGACTACGATTCCATTATTTGCGGAACTTACAAATGAGTCTATATGTCAGGAGAAACGGACATATGGTAATTGATATAATGAAGAGACTCGTGTATACCCACTTCGTACTTGTCCTGGAGTCTCCCCTTTCAACTCCATTCATATAATAAAAGGTATCTAATGCTGTGTCTGGATGCACCTTATCTCGTTTTAGCCAATTTATATCCTAGATTTATCTGTATGATATTATGTAGGACTGTGAAATTGTTCTAAATATAATTAAATCAAATAGAGTACGTTACCAAATTTATCGAAGACTCTCCTCACTGTACACTTTATTTCTTAGAATGGTATTTAATCGGAGACAGGTCATTTGACTCTACAAATTACATATACGCATTCACTCTTTAGTACAATTTTTAGTAACAGACCCGGAAAATACTTATATTAAACGACTTCTCGAAAGCCCGAATCGAGGAATTATTGGATATTTAATGAAGACTGCGCGTGATTGAAACCCCTGCGATTGGATGTCCGCGATTTAATCCGCGATTGACCTCCGCGTTTGAAGGCTTGTGCTTGACTCTCCGTCTCCATGCTCCGTTGCGCTCGGGTCCCCCTCTCCCCGCCATAATTCTGAAATTTAAATTGCACGCCCAAGTAAACCATTCGACGTAATTCATTGGCCCTAAAATAGACCTTATTCGGGTTTGTCCAATCAGGCATCAAAATAAAACTGCCACACCTCTTTCCCACAGTTTTGCGTTGCATCTTAATATTTTTCTCAAGACGTGATTTTTTTTTGTTTTGGTACTTTAACATCTGCTATCATTGTTTCTCGACACTTTGGTGATTTGGTGTAGAAAAAGGTCTCGACTTTATGATCGCATTTCAAAGTGCTTGTCAGATTGTAGAGCTTTGTTTTAACGTAATAATTTAGAAAGCTTTACGAGTTCCGCTGCGTGAAATTCTATAGTTTATTGCCTTACTTTCGAAGAATTTTACCCTTAGCTTATCTTTTACGAATTTCTTAAGCTCTCGTATTCCTAGTAAAAAAATTAAAAGCATCGCTTTAAATCCTGACGAAATTTTATGAGTGTTGTAATATTTATTTTAAAAGTTTTGTTAGGGCGCCCATGGCAAAATAGGGTGACCACCTCACACTCCCCCAAATAGATTTTTAATACACCTAGTCCCATAAATATCTACATATTTTTACTAGTCGTTTGAAAATCTATTTCCCCTCTGTACTTTACCGCTAGCTCTAAGTCCTTCCCGCTCATCTATTATATTCCAAACATCGTAATAACCTATTTAACTCAAATTCCTCTTTACTCGTTTAAACTGACCTCTCTATTGTTCATGAAGATATCGGTAACTTCATTCATTTCCCTTTGTTTACACTAATCCCTAGTGGAAACCTACTCTCTTAAATATCTCCATAATAACGAAACAGATGGATCGCATTGTAATTACCCTTAGCTTTGTTAGTACGAGCGTCAATCAATGTATATACGTTATTATACGGAACCGCTCCTATTACGTAAGGTCCCTCATATAAACGCATGAATTTCCTTGTTAACTTCTTGTCGGCATCTGATTTCGAAAAAGTCTTGAGCTTTACTAAATTTCCTATCTCGAACTGCACTAACTTATGATTCTTATTATAATAAGACTCTCTACTTTCCGCTGCCTTAATTATGTTTTGCTGTGCCCGCTGTCTAATTTGATCTAACGTCTCCTGTTGTAAACCGTTTCCGTTCACTACGCTCTTGTCGAAATCAGTCGATAGCAAGGTCCGCTTTCCACATACTATCTCATTTGGAGTATAGCCTGTCGTAGTATGTACTACCTGATTGTAACAATCCTCTATGTCCGGTAATAAATCCACCCAAGATCGATGAGATTTGTCGCAATATGTTCTGAATAACCTCCCTAATTCCTTATTAACTCTCTCTGTTGAATTTGGTCGCGGATTCCTAACAGATGTGTGTGTCAACTCGATACCTAATCGATGTACACCCGACTCGAAAATCTTTGACGTGAAGTTCGCACCTCTATCCGAACATAAGGTCTTAACTACAATTTGACTATGAAACTTTTTTATACATGTTAACGAGGCTTTTCCACTTGCTTCGCGTAGTGGATATAACCTGATTAGCTTACTGTAAGCGTCCTGTATCACAAATATATATCTGTATCCAAATCGTCCCGCAGGTAAAGGTCCATAAATATCACAAAAAACCCGTTCTCCTATTTCTTTCGCTATCACGGTTTTAATTGGCCCTGTGTGTGTTTCTAACGCGTGCTTTGATTTTTGACATATTTCGCAAGCTCTTACAATACGATTTATCACGCGAGACATATTCGAGAAATAGTACCGACGTTTCATCATAGCATATACCTTGTAACGTCCGAAATGACCTATTTCCTCATGAATGCTAACAATCAAATCTCTTTGTAAGTCCTCGGGGACATATAATCTCAAAGTATCCTTCCTCCCGTCTGTCTTGTAAAGAACACCCTCCTTAAGTATATAATATCTTGATTCAGACGTGCCTGTTATTTTCATACGTCTAATTATCTCACTAGCGACCCTGTCACGCTCTTGGTAGCTACCTATCTCCTTCCATCTCGCCTGTACTACCCGTCCTAACGATGCTTTGAATAAATTCATCTCAGGCCCCGTAGTCTTATTAGTCAATACATCAGTTGTACCTTTTATATGTCTGGATAATACATCCGCTACTGTATTTAATTTCCCTTTTACATGCTCGACTGTATAGTCGAACCGACCTATGTAATGCACCCAACGTATCATTCGTGCGCTCAACAATTTACATGTTTGTAAAAATATCAAACTCTTATGATCGGTCCTAATCACTAAACGTGCTCCCCTCAAATACGTTTCAAACTTCGACAAACTAAAAATGATAGCCCACAATTCTTGTTCTGTGACCGTCCATTTACGCTCCGTTTCTGTCAACGCCTTACTACAAAATCCTATTATCTGTTCTTCACCTACATCGTCCAATTGATAAACATACCCAGAAACTCCTAGATTACTGCTATCGGTTTGTAAGTAATAGGTCTCCTTTGGGTTAGGATGCATAAGCAGTATTGTGTCTAGAAATAATTTCTTGACCCTCTCAAAACAATCGTTTACTACCTGAGTCCATGACCATTTGGTATTTTGTTTTAATAGGTCGCAGAGTGGCCTAACTTCTTCGCTATACTTCGAAACAAACCTTCTGAAATAATTTATTAATCCCAGAAATCCTCGTAATTGTTTTATTGTTCGAGGTATGGGAAAATCTAATATGGCTTTTACCCGCTCAGGATCCATACGCACCCCGCTTGTATTTACTATGTGTCCTAGCAATTTCACCTCTACGCATAAAAACCGACACTTTCCTATTCTACCTGTTAAACCTGCGGTCTCCAGACTGTCAAGTACTCGATCTAAATGTTCTAGATGTAACTTTATATCCCCTGTGGTAAATATGACAATGTCATCTAAATAGTTCACGCAAAACTCACGCACTCCTTTTAATATTGAATCCATTGCTCTAGAGAAACCTGCCACAGATGTCTTTAAACCTTGAGGCAATACGCGGTAAGTATAGGTTCTTCCCATAAAAGAGAACCCTGTACACTTCCTAGAATCCCGATGCAAAGGTATTTGAAAATATGCATTATTCAAATCAATTAAACTGATATAATTCACTCCATGAAAGGATTGTAAAATTTCAGACGTGAGTGGTGGTGACCCTGCATCTCCTACAATTTTCTTATTAAGTTCGCGCGCGTCTAATAAGAGTCTTATTGATCCATCTCGTTTCTTAGTGAACGTGAGAGGGCTGCAATACGGAGTCGCCTCCTGTTTTATTACGCCTAACCTCTCTAGCTCCTCTAATTCCTCCTTAACCTGTTCTCTATATGCTAAGGGTACTGGATAGCTATGCTTCACAAAAGGAACTTCGTCTATTAATTCAATAACGTGCTCGTAACTGCTAGTCAAACCTAACTCGTCCGTAAATACCTTACAATGCTTCTCTAACACAGGCAGTAACAGCTCCCTTTGTTCACTACTTAAGTTTGAATCGCCTAAGTGAAATCCTTTAGAATTTTTCCCGTTCGATTCTTCTATTGATACGCTATGCCCTTCTGACCTAGTATTTTGATTTAATATCAAATTAATCGTGGCAGCATTCGCCTCTCCTCCTAACCTTTCGATATTACAATCTGAATTGAGTCTAACGCAAGACTTGACTCCCAAATGTTCGATTGTTAATGTCCGTTCACTTCCACAATTTACTACTCCTTTTACTCGTTCTAACCAATCATATCCTAATATTAATGACCTAGGTAAACGTCGCATAATTAATACAGGTGCTTCAATTAACGTACTGCCTAATTGGAACTCTATTAACACCAACCGATTCGTGCTTTCGCTTCGCGATCCGAATGCACCCTGTATTTGAATAGCTGGAATAGCGATTTCAGGTAGAGATATGTTTCCACTTAGAATAGAATCGTACAATTCTTTAGTTATCCCGCTAATCTGACTTCCCGTATCGATAAGTGCATTCATACTTCTCCCGTACAACCATACACATACTTCAGGTAACTTAGGTAGAGAATAATCAATACCTTCGTCAATCGACCCATCCAGTTCATGGACCATCGTATATACGCTTAAACCTCTTTTCGTACAAGATTCACACTCAATTTCCATCTCATTACATTCCACTACGTTGCTAAACTGGTTTTCCAATAAGATTCCTATGCCACTGATTTCTGCTTGACAGCTATAATCGTCACTATCTACGCTACCTTTCAATGTTCGTTTTAGCCCCTTTCCGTTGACCCCTAGACTTTGTCCTGGTTTCCATCCGTTTCTAACTAGGATGTTATAAGCTACGCCTGCCCGTTCGCCCTCTGAGATCTCTACATTCCCCGTTCTACACAAAATTAACTTATTTGACCTCGTTTGTGTGGGGACCTCTAGTTTTTTTGATGGTCCCTCCCCCACATTTTTCGACAAATTAGAGCTTTCGCCCTCCTTTACAAACGTAATAGCCGGTCTGACTCGTTCAGTTTCAGATAATGTAGACCTGTTAAAACTAGCCTTATAACCTGACCTATTCTGACGATAACCTCTTCCTCTAGTCGTATTTCCTCTAGTACTCCACCTATTTTTGAAAATCGTTGCAACCATAGGTCGTTCCAACGGTGACCCGTTATACCGTCTACCTCTGAAATTACCCCCTACTACCTCTCTCGCAACTCCCTTCGGTTTTCCAACAATATTTTGCTCTATACTTCTCAAGAACCTCGCCCCGCTCATGATACTAACTTCCTCAGTCCTAGTAAACCATAGACGCTGTATATCTACCGCATAGTGTCGCATAATAGCATTTACTAAATCTCGCTCGCTAAACGCAATAGTCAGTGACTGCATTGATTCTACCTGTTCGGCAAAATGTTCAGACATAGTCATTCCCGAATTGTTCGTATATACCGCATTAATCAATCTATATCGCACAGACTCCTGGATCTGTTCAGTCCAATAAGTGCGCCTAAAATCGACTTCAAAATCGGCGAAAGTAGTCCAATCTTTCGAATACAACTCCATAACCTGACGAGCATGTCCCGTAATGCACCCTAGTGCTATGTCAATCTCGCGATCAAACCCATTTACTGCCCTAATATACTTCTTTAACCGTTTTAAAAATGAAATTGGATTTGTGAATGGTTTTCCATCAAAATTTGGTTTGCTAACCGATGGCTGCACCACATAAATGTTCCGAGTCTCGGAAGATGCTACACTAGAACTCGTGGATACAAGACTAGCTTCCTGCCTACCACTGTTACTTTCATTACTCACTAACCCAACTGACTCGTGTGACGTAACACTCGCGCTTTCATTCGGTACTGGGTTCACTTTCGAACTCAATTGCTGTAACTTCCCCTCGAATTCGCTGATTTTTTGTAAAATCAACTCTAACGCCGGGTTACTTAAGGTTCCCGTTTGCTCACTCGCTTCTACTACGCTAACGCCCGACCGGTCCGCTACTACCTGCTTTGTCTTACGTCCCTTTTTACCCGTCGGCATCTTATCTAAATCTCCTTATCGTCGTTTAACTATTCACCGCCCAAATTACGCTAAAACGCTAATTTACTTATTTATTACACCTTCGTAAAACGTCGAGAAAATTTTATGAAACAATGCAATAATGATAGCAGATGTTATCTATACTTGGAAATGCGCTCCGATTATATAAAATTTTCAAGAAATAAGCACAGTGATATCTCGTTCTCTGCAAAACTCCTCCTTGGGATCCCTGTAAATTGTACATTTATAAAACATACTGCTTATTTCTGCTCGGCTTCTCCTATACATAAAATAAATGTACAACATAATAATAACATGCACAGTGTGTGTCTTAACCTTTTCTTTATCCTGTTTTATTATTTATTATTATATAAATATATATTTTTTTTTTTGTTAAACTCCGTCTCATATACCTAATCACGATTCCTTCACATATACTTAATTACTATTCCTACGTTGTGTTATAATTTTTTTTTTTTTTTTGTTAATATAGATCTAGTCATATCGTTATTTTCGAATACGTACATAGACCTCTGGTCACTCCGGCATCAAAATTCCCAGGTTCTCAAAATTTTTCGGGATTATATCCTAGTCCTATGGTACTAAACAAGCTTCTCGTAGTGATCCAGGATTATATCCTGGTCACGGCACCAAAATTCTGTGGTGGCACCGTACGTGATCGTCTTGGCTCGTGATTTGTAATTAATTATACTGAAGGAATTTTTAGGAAATATAGAGTCGGAAATAGAGACACTTAGGCATCCGGAGACATCTGTTATCATATGAGTTGCCAAGTAAATGGCTGGTACATTTCGTTGGGTGGACATGCAGACATCTCAATCAATCTACCAGATTTCCGCGGTTTTACTTGTGAGTTTTACATCAATAAGTTACGTTATTTACTTATTCACTCTCTCGGTAAGGTTCCAAGGAGGAAAGCTAGATAGAATGAAGGATTAAACTTAACGTTCTGGCTAGAGTGAAAGGTCAGTTGATGCATGTATTTACCTCTTTTAAGGTCATCGTAACCGACCAATGTCTCATTAAGCACGGGGGCTCCCTACGCTGGTATCCAGCCTTTTAGCATTGTTATTGGGGCTGCTTTTCAACCCCCTTTTGCGCTGAGAAGCGATATTATTCCCGATCACCAAATGGCATTAAATGGCTGGTACTTTAATTGAGCCGAAGCTCGCCCCGTAACCATGGATTTATAATTATATTTGTTTAAATTTGTTAGGTATTTGATTTGGCCAAATCAAAGGTCGGGGGTTGATTTGCAAAGACATGGCGTGTATAGGTGTGCTGAGTCATTGCCGCCGATACGCCACCAGGCAACCGTGTACCATTCAAGGAGCTTAGTCTAGCTTATAAGCTATGAGCTCTAAAAAATCTTAATTCCCAATCAACCTTTGTTGTCTCATTTTCCAACAATATACTTCATTGCTCCTTAAGACTCAAATCTATTTCCTACGTAAAATAAAGGACACATAATTGCCTACCTGCGTCTCGGCGGTCTCCCGTTCTGCAAAGGCCTTTGTTAGGCTCCGTCGGCTCGAACAATACAATAGAAGTATGGCGATAGTTTGTGATCTTACTCACTTAATTCAAAACTGTATTGATATAATTTTATTCTAATCAATTCATTAGCTAGTCAACCTTAAGTCAAATCTATTTAGATTGCGGTGCATTTGACTTCTCTATATTCTGGCTCTAATCGGTTCATTTACTAATCAACCTTAAGTCAATTCTATTTAGACTGCAATGCATTTGACTTTTCTATATTCTAGGCTCTAATCGAAAGAACCTAGGTGCTCCAGTAAAACTATTATTACCTAAATTTACTATCAAACTTGTGCTATTAATATGAATTAATGCTGTAATAAATAACCTGCCTATTTTATCTTTTGATGAGAGAATCGTGATCTAAATAAGGTGATATGAGAGGGTTTAATAGCGGAGGATTTCAAGTTGAAATAACACAATAGTTATCTTGAAACAATAGACATTGTGAGGTTGTATTAAGACTGATGAGGTGCAATTTAACTCGTATCTCCCTTATTAAAAGCTCTAGGAAATATATTTAATGATAGGAATGAAAGAGTATAGTTATGGTTCAAAGTAATTCTTTTATTCAAGTAAACCATTAATTCTATTACTCCGACAGATAGAGTGAAATTAAAAAAAGAAACTGTTCGATTAATTAAACTGAGCTTCTAATGGGATGACATTTAGAAGCCCAGCTGGATATCCCGTTCCTAAAAGCCATGCTAACGACGGGAAAAACGGTATATCCAAGCTAAAAAACCCGTCGGCTGTCTATTCTAGATAGTTCTTAATGATTAACACACATGTTTTATGTTATTATTATTTTCATATTTATAACGGTGATGAAATACAAAAAACATAGGATAAGACACACGTTATAAGGAAAAGACACACACTCGTTATCAGGTTAAGTTATACAAGTGAGTGGATCGAAACGATTTCACAGTCATACAATATCTATTACTTTATTAAACAAATTCTATTTGAGATAGGATCGAAGTATGGTTGTATCTGACACTCGTGGCTCTAGTCGCCTCTGGGTTGTGACTACGATTCCATTATTTGCGGAACTTACAAATGAGTCTATATGTCAGGAGAAACGGACATATGGTAATTGATATAATGAAGAGACTCGTGTATACCCACTTCGTACTTGTCCTGGAGTCTCCCCTTTCAACTCCATTCATATAATAAAAGGTATCTAATGCTGTGTCTGGATGCACCTTATCTCGTTTTAGCCAATTTATATCCTAGATTTATCTGTATGATATTATGTAGGACTGTGAAATTGTTCTAAATATAATTAAATCAAATAGAGTACGTTACCAAATTTATCGAAGACTCTCCTCACTGTACACTTTATTTCTTAGAATGGTATTTAATCGGAGACAGGTCATTTGACTCTACAAATTACATATACGCATTCACTCTTTAGTACAATTTTTAGTAACAGACCCGGAAAATACTTATATTAAACGACTTCTCGAAAGCCCGAATCGAGGAATTATTGGATATTTAATGAAGACTGCGCGTGATTGAAACCCCTGCGATTGGATGTCCGCGATTTAATCCGCGATTGACCTCCGCGTTTGAAGGCTTGTGCTTGACTCTCCGTCTCCATGCTCCGTTGCGCTCGGGTCCCCCTCTCCCCGCCATAATTCTGAAATTTAAATTGCACGCCCAAGTAAACCATTCGACGTAATTCATTGGCCCTAAAATAGACCTTATTCGGGTTTGTCCAATCAGGCATCAAAATAAAACTGCCACACCTCTTTCCCACAGTTTTGCGTTGCATCTTAATATTTTTCTCAAGACGTGATTTTTTTTTGTTTTGGTACTTTAACATCTGCTATCATTGTTTCTCGACACTTTGGTGATTTGGTGTAGAAAAAGGTCTCGACTTTATGATCGCATTTCAAAGTGCTTGTCAGATTGTAGAGCTTTGTTTTAACGTAATAATTTAGAAAGCTTTACGAGTTCCGCTGCGTGAAATTCTATAGTTTATTGCCTTACTTTCGAAGAATTTTACCCTTAGCTTATCTTTTACGAATTTCTTAAGCTCTCGTATTCCTAGTAAAAAAATTAAAAGCATCGCTTTAAATCCTGACGAAATTTTATGAGTGTTGTAATATTTATTTTAAAAGTTTTGTTAGGGCGCCCATGGCAAAATAGGGTGACCACCTCACTACTCTGTCAAGAAAGTATCGGGAAAAGGTCTATAATACACAAAATGTTAATTATTATTATTCCAAATTAATTGTATCTCCTTCAAAGTAGGCCCCTTCGGAAATAATACACTTAAGCCAACGAATAATCCAATTTTCAAAGCATTTTTTAAAGGCATTTTTCGGAATCGACTTCAGTTCTTGCCGCGAATTCTCTTTTATGTCTTCTATCGATTAAAAACGGGTGCCACAAAGTGGTAATTTGAGTTTTGGAAAGAAAAAAAAGTCGGCCGGAGCCATATCCGGTGAATACGGTGGTTGTTCGATGGTATTTGTTGAGTTTTTGGTCAAAAATTCATTCACAATGATGGCCTTGTGCGATGGCGCATTGTCGTGGTGCATCCAAGAATTTTCTTTCCACAGTTCTGACCTTCATCGTCGTTTAAAATGATACGAATCGATTCTTGAGACACAGAAAGTTCAGCAGCTATCTCTCTCAAACTTGAATGAGGATTTTCAGTCACCATTTCTTTCACTTTAGCGATGTTAACTTTAGTTGAAGACGTTGATGGCCGACCAGAGCGAGGCAAATCTTCCACCACATCTCGACCACTTTTGAATGCATGGTATGCACGTGTTTTTGATAAAGTCGATTCCCCGTAAGCTTGCTGCAACATTTCCAGCGACTCTGAACACGAAATTCCATTTGCGATGCAAAATTTGAGACAAACTCTTTGTTCGATATTTTTAATCATTGTAAAAATCGCAAAACACTATTGAGATGAACTGACAAAATGGCGCACTGTAAACAAAGTAAATAACAATTGACGCTCAAACTTCGCGGCAATATAGACGACAGTTGTGCCAACTTAGCGACAAAAAAGAATTTTTGAATTGAATTTGGAATTAGAAACAAATGATGAATTCCTGGTACTTTTTTGACAGAACGTATAAATTTTGTGTGACAAACAACGTTACCAATTAAAAAGTTATAATTAATATTCAATGGACCAGCAATTCACCTTATCTGAGTTTTCATTTAAAAGTATGTATCAACTAATTAAAAGTTTGGTCTACAACCTGAGCACAGAAAAACAAAGCAAATTCTTTTAATTTTATACATGTTCATGTCTTGGCCTTTTATTTTTTACTATTAACTAATTGTTCATAATAAAGTTTCTTGTGTAGTCTCTCTTGTACAGTATGTTATTTTTGTATTTTTCAATGTTTGAAATCGCAACATTGTACTGTAGCTGTAGGTGCATGGTACTACGTTTGTAACGGAACCTCGCCTCCGTAAGTGCGGAACTTTCGCAAGAAATCGTACCACCGCGAGAGGAACAACTCGAAGCAGGCGACGTCAGTTAGATATACCATTAAAACAAGCAAAAAGGCAACTGTCCTTCGAAGAATCTTCAATAAAAAACAAATGTGGGATTCATCGCATCCTAAAGCACAGAAAACGGACGATGTGACCGGAGAAATCCACCTCCGCCTCCGCCTCCGTTAACCTCCGCAACCGCCTCTGCTTCCGCTAAGAACGCTTCCATTAAAACCCTACTCCGAAGTATTCAAAAAATCTTCATAAAATGTATACTTATGAGACCAATCTGACAGTATTTTAAACTTTCTAAACAAAAAAAAATGTGAAAATCGGTTCAGATTTTTTGACGGAGTTATGGAATAAGATCGTCAAAAACTTTCAACCCCTTTCCCAAAGGAACCCTTTCTTTTTCAGGATAAACAAATACATACTATGTTGACCCAGTGAATTAGCTAAGTATGCCTAGTTGCATCCAAATCCATCCAGCATTTTCAACGAGTAGTTTAGACAGACATAATAAATGTTAGGTTCTCTATTGATCATAAAGCTTGCTTCAAACAAAAATTTTGTGTAATTAAGCAGGGTATATTCTGTAGGAGTAAAGAAATCGTCCAGTAACAGTTTATTATAATTATTATTAAGTGATTTATTAAGTACTTAATACTAATTGATGCACACTGTAAACAATCAATAAAGAGCAAAGACATTAAAGTCTACTGTACGTAAGTTAATCTCTCTGGTAGAGCTGCTTAAAAAATAATCATTTTATAAATAATATTTTATCATGGTGAGTAACAAGTGTTTTGATGATTCATCCGATAAAACAGATTGATTGCACTAGATTTCAATAAAAAAAAGCAGAAATGTGGAGTTGAATGGGTGAAGGATATCTTATTACCAAAGTCTTTATCCAGGCGTAATGTAATAGCCTTGTGAGCAATTTATTGGGTCCGCGCACCTGACGCCGCCATCTGAGGGTAGGTATTATTGCTAGGCAGAAATAAATATACATATCTGTATAACTAGCTTTAGTTTATATAATCGTATAGTGTGTATTTATAGCTGTGTAAAATAATTTGTAATTTTATAGTTTGTAAGTATAAGCCTGGACGGACGACATCAGGAGAGTCGCAGGGAGCCGCTGGATCCAGGCGGCGCAAGACCGCGGCGTGTGGAAATCCCTGCAAGAGACCTATGTCCAGCAGTGGACGTCTATCGGTTGAGGATGAAGTATAAGCCTATTGTCGGCGGCACTGTGGTGTACGGTAAAATTAGTATGAATTTATGATAACACCACATCAAAATGTAAACCAGTACTGATAATACTTTTAGATTTATTAAATAAATGGATAAATAAAATAAATTGTTTGACGTTACCATAATAATATTATGCTTTATGATGTAGGTATAGTGCGCACCCGAGTTGAATGCAGTCGGGGTCTGAGGTGACGGGCGGGAGCATCTCCCTCCCCCGTCCGCCCTCACCCCCTCGGATAGTGTTGTCAAGTGCTGTCTTTGACATCTATCGTACGATATGCATACGTATACGGAGGGATTTATAAAAAATAAATTGTTTAACGTTACCACAATAATATTATGCTTTATGATGTAGGTATAGTGCGCACCTGAGTTGAATGCAGTCGGGGTCTGAGGTGACGGGCGGGAGCATCTCCCTCTCCCGTCCGCCCTCACCCCCTCGGATAGTGTTGTCAAGTGCTGTCTTTGACATCTATCGTACGATATGCATACGTATACGGAGGGATTTATAATATGTTAAAGTTATTAAAACCGTTTATGTTCACATTAACGCTGTGATGTCAACATTAAGGAATCAAATCCGTTAGAGTTGGAATAATTGTTTTCTTGCTCATACTACCTAGGTTATGTAAGTTGATATTTCCTAGATAATACGGAGTAAACGGATACGGATAATACGTAGTACGGGCATTTTTGTCTAACTGCCAAGCATTCTTTAGAGTTGAGAAAATAGGTTGAGTTGATGGTGGTGGTGATGGTGGACTGTCCCCAAACCAAATCAGCATAACCCGACTCAACGTAGTCTTGTTTGCCCTACCCCTAGAGTGTTTTGGTAAAGTTCCACCCAGAAGTTCGCGAAGGAGGTCCTGAATGAAGCGAGGTGAAGCTGTATGAAGGGGCGACGAAGCGAGTCTTCTGATGTAGCCCATCCTTTTTACTTCTATATTTTTATGGACTCCCAACATTAGACGTTTGATCATAATATAATCAATTCATAAGGTGATCATTCTTGATGAAAACTATGACCATTCAATGAAATTATCAATTCAGCTATATGATTTCTCGATTTAACAGTGTCTGACTGTCTGTGTGACTAAAGTTCTTAAATCATCTCATTGACGAATTTCGAGCTCTAACGTTTCGAAACCATGACACATACATAGTCTTTGATCGAACGCTTGTTGCTTGTTTGTCGCTTAAATCAAGTTGCTTTCCGTGTAAATTTTAAAAAATGACTGATTTAAGAGGTTCAGTTACAAAAAAACGTGTTTTTATTCATCGCCAAGCTTTGAATATGTGTACTGAAGGAAGGCAAAATAACTTTTTGACCTTGCCTTTAGCGGCAGACCGAGTCGATATACCGGAGTATAAAAAAAATATTATATTCTGTAATACAAAAAAGATGATTTTAATCGTAGTGTAATTCACAGAACTATAGAAGACTTTTATCTGACTAAAACAATCATCCCTACTTGTCCGAATGATTTTATTTTCTTTACTTAAGAAATGAAGTCAATTTTGGACTTTATTATTGTGTCTCAATCCATATTTTAAATGTTTTTAAAATAATACAACCACTGCTTGTTTTTGTAATTTATCGATATAACTGTCAGTAATAAGGTCACAGCACTAGCACATTCCTAAGCACTGCATTCAACTCAGGTGCGAACAATAAGTAAGATTTGTATGACTATTTAAGGCCCTAGGAGTTGTAATAGGGATAGTGCCAACTAATCAAATCAACTCTTGATCAAAAATCAAAGCACACGTTTATGTGAAATATGTAATACCACTATCTAATAATCTAATAATACTTGTGACATCATCTACTTTCGATGCACTTCAAAATGGTTACCAGACAAATAAACCCACCAAAACCATTTCATGGATAGGCTGCCAAAACTCGCATAGTCCAAATCATAATGCTTTCACTGTTAAAAAGTTATGAGATCTCTAGTAGAGCCAAGCCCCTAGTTGAGCTCCGATTTGTGCTGCGCATCATCATAGCCCATGGGGCCAGTTCCAAGTCCAAAGTGTACAGGTTTAAGTACTTTTGGCTGTACCACATTTACTACATAGAAGTCCTGACTCTATAAACTCTACATCTTGATAAAAAGATGTGGCTTGGCTGTTTCGTGATCCAATCAATCATTTAATGTTCGTGGAATAGGTATAGTTTGTGCGTGAATCACGAAACGGCCAAGCCACATCTTTTTATCAAGATGTAGAGTTTATAGAGTCAGGACTTCTATGTAGTAAATGTGGTACAGCCAAAAGTACTTAAACCTGTACACTTTGGACTTGGAACTGGCCCCATGGGCTATGATGATGCGCAGCACAAATCGGAGCTCAACTAGGGGCTTGGCTCTACTAGAGATCTCATAACTTTTTAACAGTGAAAGCATTATGATTTGGACTATGCGAGTTTTGGCAGCCTATCCATGAAATGGTTTTGGTGGGATTTCATTTCTTTTTGGCAGGCGCACTAAATTTTTTAATTTTTTGGACTCTATTTCTCGCACTACAGTTATACCTTTTTTCATTGCCCACTCTTTATCGTTGCCTCTTTTCTTTGTGGGTTTGCTATATGTATTTAATGAGCGGCAAATCCCTACATACTTAAGTTAGTTCTTATTTTCGAGTCTGGTGCTGAGTATTAAAGATATTTGGTTGTATGGGCCAGCCGGTTTCTATCTGCTTAATGTAGATTAGCGACCCGCCCCGCTTCGCAAGGTCTATATGAAAATCATGATAATAGTCCATTATTTTTTACCCACTAAAGCCAGTGGGCACTGAGCAGCACATAAGGTTTTACATTAGCACTGCGATATGATTAATCTTTAATATATATATAGCTGCTCGTGCTGACTGACTGACTCATTGATCACCTCTCCTGTAAAATTTTGTATGAAAATATTTTTTTTTACTCATCGTTTCGTATAAAAGACAAAAATTCATTCGGAGGAAAAATACGGAGAGAGCTGATGATTGAGGATTTCGAAGACGGATGAAGAGCACCAGCCAGGGTATGGAAGATAGGTGGGGGGTGCTCGACCAAATGTCACTCGAAACTTCATCCGATTGACAGTGAGCTGAAAAAAAATTCAAAATGGCGGATTTAAGATGGCCGCCATACAAATTTCTTCGGTGTCTATCTCGGAGAGTATAAAAGATGGAAGAATGGTTTCTTGGAAAAAGATGATCTGGACATGAAGGTCTACTTGATGAACAGGAAAAAAATTCAAGATGGCGGAATTTATTTTTCCATAGAAAAAGGTATTGAAGATAGGTGGGGGGTGCTCGACCAAATGTCACTCGAAACTTCATCCAATTGACAGTGAGATGAAAAAAAATTCAAAATGGCAGATTTAAGATGGCCGCCATGCAAATTTCGACGGTGTCTATCTCGGAGAGTATAACAGATGGAAGAGTGGTTTATTGGCAAAAGATGATCAGGACATGAGGGTCTTCTTGATGAACAGGAAAAAAATTCAAGATGGCGGAATTTATTTTTCCATAGAAAATATATGGCGGATCCTTTTCAAAGTTTGTTTTAATAGAAGAATTCTCATTTTGACGAATGGTTCGGAGAAAAAATATGGAGAGAGATGATGGTCGAAGGTTCGGATGTTGTGTGAGGAGCACGGTCAGGGTATTAAAGATAAGTAGGGGCTGCTCAAACAAAAAATACTTACTCGAAACTTCATACAATTGGCAGTGAGCTGAAAAAAAAAATCCAATATGGCGGATTCAAGATGGCGGCTATCTCAGACATTATTTAAAAGATGGAAGAGTGGTTCTTGGGTAGAAAATTATCAGGGCCTGAAAGTCTACTTGATGAGCAGAAAAAATTAAGATGGCAGATTCTACGAACATTGAGTACAAGAAGTTAGGAAATATGCATGATTTTGATATGGTTTTTTTACAAGATTTGTTCTTTATTTCTTTATGGAAGAATTATTGTCGGTTTGCCATTAGGAAAGCCAGCTTTGGTTTATGTTTTTTCCTTTATGAGAATTTTCTTTTACGTCGGACGCTTGGCGTGCTGATGTTTCCACTGTGCTCACTAGCATAGCAGTGTTGTTCAGTTTTTTATTTTTATCCACTACAAGTTAGCCCTTGACTGCGATCTTACCTGATGGTAAGTGATGATGCAGTCTAAGATGGTAGCGGGCTAACCTGTTAGGGGCATGGCAGTTTTATTAAACCCATACCCCTATTCGGTTTCTACACGGCATCGTACCGGAACGCTAAATCGCTTGGCGGCACGTCTTTGCCGGTAGGGTGGTAACTAGCCATGGCTGAAGCCTCCCACCAGGCCAGACCAGGGAAATTCAGAAATTATAAATTTTCCAAACCCTGCCGAGAATCGAACCCGGGACCTCCGCACGTTAATTCAACAGCGCTCAACACTGCGCCACAGAGGTCGTCAAACACGTAGACAGTAAACCAGGATATTAGGACAGCGAGTAAGTAGACAGTGGATCACAGTGGGCCACGCGGTCCACCACGCGGTCCGCTAGCGGGCCGCGCACCCACGCGCCATACTAGTTATAATATAGAGTGCCTTGAAGAATGAATAAAGTGAAGTGCCGGAAGAATTTTTAAAATCGGTTGAGTATTTTTTTGATTTTATCCACAGCAAACTCACGATCAAATCTTTCCTCTTTATAATATTAGTTTAGATCCATACTAATATTATAAATGCGAAAGTGTCTGTCTGTCTGCTGCGCTTTAACGGCCCATCTTTTCAACCGATTTTGATGAAATTTGGTACAGGGATAGTTTGTATCCCGGGGCTACTTTTTATCCCGGAAAATTAAACAGTTCCCGCTGGAATCAAAAAACCTTAATACACGCAGACGAAGTCGCGGGCATCATCTAGTTTTCTATAAATTGTCACGCGTTAATTTAATTCAAACCAATGAACAGAGTATTTAGTTCGGAGAGCACAGTTGGACGAAAATATCGTTGATTACCTACTTATTGAACAATTCCTAAAGGGATGCCGATGGGATCGGGTCTTACATGGACTCTTCAATGATTACTGTAGATATATTTACCTCTGAAAAATATTTTATGTTGTAAGTATATTTTATAATTTTTCAGTAATAAAATTAAAATAATGACAATAAAAAATGACAAGATTACGTGATTATTATTGGCGACCTGTTTGGCCGAGTGGTTACAGACCATGACTGTTGAGGGAGAGGTCGCGGGTTCGAATTCTGCTAGGGGCATAATGTTTGTATTCAGAACATTTGTACCTGAGTCATGAATTGTATATTTATATTATTTATGTATGGTATTATGTATGTATACTGCATTTTGCACATATTTCTTTAAGTACCGACTGTACAGCTATTATGCACCCCCTATAAGAAGGAAGGGTTGGAAGGAAAAGTTTCTAATTTCTTAATTTTCCCATTATTTATATGAAATTCCTAGCCCACATACCAAATTTCAGCTTTCTAGGGCTTTGGGAAGTACCTACCCTAGAGGTTTTGATTTTCATCAGCGATTTATAAGGCTAAATTACGAAACCGATGTATTTCAGTTATCGATAAATCTGAAACTATAAATGCTAGACAATTGATACTTGGTATGTTCAATAAGTCGGTCAACAGCATCTTATCCTGAAAATTTCAGCTTTCCAGCATCATCCGGACTGAAGCTATGACGGTTAGAAAATACGTGGAAACGCTGTCAAATATGCACCCCCAATAAGAGGGGTTGGAAAAAGAAAGTTTCAGATTTCATAATTATTCCATTGTTTATATGCAATTCCTAGTCTACATACCAAATTTCAGCTTTTCAGGAATTTAGGAAGTACCCTAGAGGTTTTGACTTTCATGTGATTTAGTAAAAGTAAAAAACCCCCAAAAGTACGTATTTCAGGTATCAATAAATCTGAAACCATAAATGCTAGATAATTGAAACTTAGTATGTTTAATAAATCTGCCAACGGCATGTTATCCTGGAAATTACAGCTTTCTACCATCATCCGTACCGAAGTTATGACTGTTCTAAAATACGAGGAAATGCTGTCAGATTTGCACCCCCTATACGAGGGGTTGGAGGGGAAAAGTTTCAGATTTCTTAATTTTCCTGTTGTTTATATGCAAATTCTAGCCTACATACCAAATTTCAGCCTTCTAGCACTTCAGGAAGTACCTTTTTCATGTTGATGACGGTCAGTGAGTCAGTCACGAAATCGACGTATTTCAGGTATCAATAAATCTGAAACTATATATGCTAGAAAATTGATACTTGGTATATTTGGTAAGTTCGCCAACAACATCTTATCCTGAAAATTTCAGCTTTCTAGCACCATCTGGACTTAAGCTATGACGGTTCGAAAATCCGACGAAACGCTTCGAGAAAAGGTAGGTAGTGCCCCGTTTCCTTTGGCTCGCTTTGGCGGGGTCACTCCCGTGACCCCAGATTCAATTATTCAAATTATCAGATCACGTAGATCTTTTGGAAGACCCTTTATTTAATAATCACTAAGAAATAATAATTAATTTTTGACTTAATATGTCCTTGTCTGTTTCCTATACCTATTCCAATACTATTCCAGTCCAGCATGCCCTAGATCGAAACTTTGACACGCTGAATCATTTCAATTTCCATTTTCATTTTAATAAAGGAGACGATCTCTGCAGCTCAATCAATTTTTATGTTCCTGCAGATCTGCGATAAGTTCAAGATATTCTCAAGTCCATTGGTCTGGAAGTGTTTGATTCGTCCAAGGTCTGGAATCATTTTGAGATTATTGAATTAAAAGGGAAAAGGAAGGTCAATTTATTTGCACAACTTGAGTGTTGAATAAAATATTTCATTATTTTACGTACCTATAAACATTTTAGCTCTTCAGATAAGATTTTAGCAACGAACTAGCCTCTAAAACTAAACAGAAAACGCGTGTCAATAGAAGAAAATCATATTTTTATTCATACATAAAGAACCTACTTATTGATCATTCCCTAAATCAAAAATTAAGAAGATCAATTTTTCTAGGTGAACGAAATTGACAATTTTTTCTCCCAGCATGAATTACTGGAAATATCTACGATTGAAAATGTGGACGTAATTACGACCGATATGAGATAAGAGTAAAGAGTAGATATTTCATAGAGACGGTAGAATTCAATCATTTACTATTAGGAGAATTGAGATGTTTGAATTTTTTCAAACATCTGAAGATGAAGATTTTAAATCACCAATAATAATCGTTTTTTTTCCAATTCATTCGAGTTTCGAACAACTCAACATAAAGCACCAACAATGACTGTCCCAATTAAAATTTCAAGTGACTGACTCAATAATTAAGTGACTGAGGATCACCAATGCACAGCCTAATCCGCTGGGGTTAATTTTAAAAACTTACAATTTTAGTAGGGTTTTTTAGGGTTCCGTAGCCAAATTTGGCAAAAACGGAACCCTTATTAGATTCGTCATGTCTGTCTGTCTGTCTGTCTGTCTGTCTGTCTGTGTGTCCGTCCGTATATCACACCCACTTTTTTCCGAAACTATAAGAACTATACTGTTGAAACTTGGTAAGTAGATGTATTCTGTGAACCGCATTAAGATTTTCACACAAAACTAGAAAAAAAAACAATAAATTTTGGGGGTCCCCATACTTAGAACTGAAACTCAAAAAAATTTTTTTCATCAAACCCATACCGTGTGGGGTGTCTATGGATAGGTCTTCAAAAATGATATTGAGGTTTCTAATATCATTTTTTTCTAAACTGAATAGTTTGCACGAGAGACACTTCCAAAGTGGTAAAATGTGTGTCCCCCCCCCTGTAACTTCTAAAATAAGAGAATGATAAAACTTAAAAAAATATATGGTGTACATTATCATGCAAACTTCCACCGAAAATTGGTTTGAACGAGATCTAGCAAGTAGTTTTTTTTTAATAATTTAAAACTTACTACAGGTTTGTACGGAACCCTCGGTGCGCGAGTCCGACTCGCACTTGGCCGGTTTTTTTTAGTATTCATATTCTGGGGTTCATATTCTTATTCATAGCATAAGGCGTTTTTACAATTATTTAACTTGGAAAGTAGATTCAGCTCAACTAGAATTAATTTCTGGTCCTCTGGTTTTTTTAGACTTTCTCAATTATACCTAGGTACTTAACAAAAGCTTCTTGACGCCCGGTTTAGAAACCATGGTAAAAATTCAACCAAAATAACGAAACAACGCGACGATAAAATGCACCTCATTCACTAGGCAGCATCGAAGAAGTCCGATGCAATGATACTTCACTGTTTTTTAAAGTTATTTTTCTAAAAAAAAAAAGATTCCGACGAATTGAGAACCTCCTCCTTTTTTTGAAGTCGGTTAAAAAGTTGCGACTCAGGTTGCACTTCACTATCACTACACATAATATTATAAATCAAAGTCCCCCCTGCCGCATCTGTCTGTCACGCGATAAACTCAAAAACTACGGAACTGATTTTCATACGGTTTTCACTTTTCACCGAAGCACGGAGTAATTCAAGAGAAAGGTTTGTGTGTATAATTCATTATTGTTTTGTATAAATTGGTTGAAATATCACGATGATTGTTGAAGATGTTGGAAAAAATCAAGCCGACTGGAAGCTTTCATCGAAAACGATGCCTAATCCCTTTATGATATATACCAAAATAATAACATATGGTGGAATTGTTCCTCTGCTATTCTACAGAAAAATTCGCAATGACATAATATGTCTATCTATACTATACCCATTCCCATAGCATACTATACCCATTTTAAAGTTTAAAAAATGGTACGCAACCCTAAAATAGTCACAACTCACATATAAGGTGGTAATTGGAAAACTATTTAGATAGGTACTCTTTTACTACTTTTACATCTCTCATATTCGGTAAGTAGGCTTATTACCCCCAAATGGAGCTTGTAGGTGACCAATTAGCGCTCTAGGGTAATAATGTAGCTAGAAAAGCCCTAGGGCGGTAAGTAATTAAAAAAAGTATGATGGTTAGATGTACGCGAACTTTTTGAAAGAGTGAAGAGTTTTTTTTTAATTACTTACCGCCCTAGGGCTTTTCTAGCTACATTATTACCCTAGAGCGCTAATTGGTCACCTTCAAGCTCCATTTGGCGGTAATAAGGACCTACTTACCTCACAATCGAGATGTAAAGCAGAGTAGTTAGCTCGGGTGTAAGCATCAATTGCACCCTCGAACTATAGGCGCCCTCGCTGTGCTCGTGCGCCTAAATATCTCGGGCTGCAATTGATGCCTTACAGCCCTTGGCTACTAATCTACTATTAATACTAGATTCGGATACTATATTAATTCTTATCAAATTAAATACGTTAGTTATCGCCTTTCATGCACATAATCTATATAATATGTATATACTACTCTGTCAAGAAAGTATCGGGAAAAGGTCTATAATATACAAAATGTTAATTATTATTCCAAATTTATTGTATCTCCTTCAAAGTAGGCCCCTTCGGAAATAATACACTTAAGCCAACGAATAATCCAATTTTCAAAGGATTTTTTAAAGGCATTTTTCGGAATCGACTTCAGTTCTTGCCGCGAATTCTCTTTTATGTCTTCTATCGATTGAAAACTGGTGCCACAAAGTGGTAATTTGAGTTTTGGAAAGAGAAAAAAGTCGGCCGGAGCCATATCCGGTGAATACGGTGGTTGTTCGATGGTATTTGTTGAGGTTTTGGTCAAAGATTCATTCACAATGATGGCCTTGTGCGATGGCGCATTGTCGTGGTGCATCCAAGAATTTTCTTTCCAGAAATCTGGCCTTCATCGTCGTTTAAAATGATACGAATCGATTCTTGAGACACAGAAAGTTTAGCAGCTATCTCTCTCAAACTTGAATGAGGATTTTCAGTCACCATTTCTTTCACTTTAGCGATGTTAACTTTAGTGGAAGACGTTGATGGCCGACCAGAGCGAGGCAAATCTTCCACCACATCTCGACCACTTTTGAATGCATGGTACCACTCGAATGCACGTGTTTTTGATAAAGTCTATTCCCCGTAAGCTTTCTGCAACATTTCCAGCGACTCTGAACACGAAATTCCATTTGCGATGCAAAATTTGAGACAAACTCTTTGTTCGATATTTTTATTCATTGTAAAAATCGCAAAACACTGTTGAGATGAACTGACAAAATGGCGCACTGTAAACAAAGTAAATAACAATTGACGCTCAAACTTCGCGGCAATATAGACGACAGTTGTGCCAACTTAGCGACAAAAAAGAATTTTTGAATTGAATTTGGAATTAGAAACAAACGATGAATTCCTGGTACTTTTTTGACAGATGTAAAATTCAAAGTCCTGACTGACTGACTTATATATCAACGCACAGCCTAAACCGCTGTGGCTAGAAACTTGAAATTTTGACAGTAGGTTCCTTTTGTGACGTAGGCGCTCAGTAAGGAAGGATTTATCAAAATTCTACCCTTAAGGGGGTGAAATAGGGGTTTAAAGTTTGTATGAAATTCCGTCATTTCTCAAGTTATATCAACGAAACTTGGTATTTTGGCTTTCGGTAAAAACTAAAGAAATACGTATTTCACAGTTTTTCGAAGTTCCACCCCCCAAAGGGGTAAATTGGGGTTGAAACTTTGTATGAAAGTCCTTCATTTCTCAAGTTATAGCCATGAAACTTAGCATTTGGGCTTTCAGTTAGATATGAAGAAGTAAGTACTTCACCATTTTTGAAATTTCAACCCCCAAAGGAATGGAATAGGGGATGAAAGTTTGTAAAAAAGTCCTTCATTTCTCAAGATATTTCTCAAGTTATATCAACGAACCTTGGTATTTTGGCTATCGGTAAAAAATAAAGAAGTACGTATGTCAAAATATTTAAAAATTTCACCACTAAAGGGGTTAAAAAGGGGTTGAAAATTTGAATGAAAGTCCGTCGTTTTTCAAGTTATCGCCCTGAAACTTGGTATTTGGGCTTCCGATTTAAATTTATGAAATACGTATTCCACAGTCTTGAAATCTCTATCCCCAAGGACGTTAAATAGAGAGTTTGTCCTTCAATCACGCCGCAACAGAGATGGATGTGATTTTTTGCATGGCTAGGTATAGTTGAGGATCTGGAGAGTGACCTAGGCTTCTTTTTATCCCGGAAATGAAGGAGTGCTTGTGGGAATTAAAAAACTTATGCCACGCGAACGAAGTCGCGGGCGTCCTCTATTATCTAATAATTGTTCCTACACCATACTGCAATTTTAAATAATTTCTTTGGAGTTATCGCAAAATTAAAACTATCGCGTGACCAAATAAATTCAAACGGTCTCACTCCTTGAAAAATCGAACCAAACGCGAGCGAAGCCGGGGGCAAACGCTAGTTTACTTATTATTTATTATTACATGATTGCTTTAGGTATCAGGTTATTATGCTGTTTCTGCATCTATATTATTGCCTTTATTCATTTTTTCCATTTAAATCTACCACAAGAACTTAAGGAAGTTTTTCGAAGGAAAACGGAAGTTACGCATAAAATACCTAAAGTGTAAAAGAAACTCCTTATAAAAGTTTCAGCGGCTACTTTCCGCATCTTGTGAATTATTCATAATGACGGCAAAGTCTAATGTTCAATGTTAAAAGTTTTAGTAAAATTGCAAAGTTTTACTAATTTCAGTTTTTCATTGTTATTAACTAGTGGTTCGCCCCGAACTGAGATCTCGTGGTATCCATAAGATAGTTTTAACTATAATATTTTATATTGTAAAAACTTTTTCAGTAGACTATTTTTTTATTCTACGTAAGATGGTGCTAACGTCTATTATTTGTAAGCACATACGGGATCCACTCAAACACGCACAAAAGAACCCATCAAAATCGATCAAGCCGTTTCTGAGTTTTAACGAGACTAACGAACAGCAATTCATTTTTATATAATATAAGAGAAGATTAAAACGCATTTCTTCATTAATTATTGACCGAGCGAAGCGAGTGCGAGCTTGATTGAATTTGCACTTGTCCGTCCGTCCGTCCGTCCATCTGTCAGAGCCATATAACTTCTGAATTACTGAACGTAACTACTTCAAATTTAAATATAATATGTAAACCGATGGCCTCCAGCCGAATATGGCTTAAAAAGTTAAAAACATCTTTATTTCAGGGGGGCTCTCATAGAGTCGAATGCGAAGTAAAATATTTTTTATATCGTTACATAGAGTTGCGGTAGGTATATCATTTTAAAGATAGTTAGGAAGAGTCCAAAAATATTTTTTCTTAATTTTTCCCCTTAAATTGACGAAATGGGGGGCTTTCAAAGTGGAGATTTTCTAACGTCCAAAGTTGACCTCAGAACTCTCAATTTTCTGAAAGGCTGCGCCTGAAACTTGATCAATTATTTGAATAACATCCTGTACTTGAACAACAAATACTAAAATTAGATAAATATTATAAGGAAACGAAATTATTTAATTTTTAATGAGCTTCAGTATTTTTAACAGAACTTCACAATTATGTCAATAGATGGCGCTCTGTAAAAGTTTATTCGTTTGTGCTTAGGATACCGCGAGGTCTCAGTTCGGGGCGAACCACTAGTATTCTCAATTGAACCTGGTAGGGGGCGTTGCAATCGGGCTCTAGATTTAGGGCAGGATAACGTCTGCTGGGCCCACTAGTCTTGAATAAAAAAAATAGTTCTACCAGCTTTTTACCAATAATAATAATAAAGCTTTCATATATTGCTAAGTGTAATGTAGGATAATATAGATGTAAGCGCGGGTAGATTAAGATATTGTGTCATTGTTTCAATCTGTTAATTGAGTCATCTGTCATCTCTCTCTCGCAATAAATGCCTAAGAAGTCAGATGTGTTTCTTTTACTCGAGTACCTATATATTAAACTGGCGACGAGGAAATCAGTGAAAATATTAACGCGTGTGTATTGTTTGGTGGAATACGCGAGTTAATTATATTACTTACTTAGTTTGTCGCAAAAATACGTACGATTACCGCGATGTCGGTCGGAAAGATTGGAGCATACTAAGTAGGTATAATATCGCTTACTTTTTTCTTCATCGGAATTCCTACTTTCTGATTTGATCAAGTTAAAAAAACTTATAGACTCTATAAGTGGTCTGATCAGACAGCTGAGTAACTCAGCGGGCGATTGAGTATTCCTTGGTTTTTTTAACTTCATCAAATCAGAAATTAGGAATTCCGATGAAGAAATATAGACTTATCAAGCACGGGGTTACGAACTCCGTAGGGACATTATAACTAAAAAAATGATTGCTCAACTTTTATAAGAGCAACCGCCGAATTTCTTGCTGATTGTTCCTTTCGAAAGGCATTCCTAACCAGGTACATTAACTTGAAGATTCAAACGCAATTGAAAAAAAAAACTTAGAATTAGTGTTTGAATTAGGATCTTGAAGTTAAATGATGAACAGTCATGTTAAAAAAATTAATAGGTAGGCATAACTTTTTAAAGCTACAAACTTAGATTTTGAATGCCACCTATAACTTTTCATCAAAATCAAAAAGACGCAAATTAATTTTGGAATTGTATATAGACCAAACTCTAGACAGTGAAGAATTTTAGGTGGATATAACACTTGAAAGGGATAATCACTTTTACTTCAGATGAAAGCTATTATGGAGGCTTACTGTTATTGCTACCCACGCATTTTCAATATTGCGGGAAAGGAGCATAAAATATTAAATACTATATTAATATTAAAATGTGAAAGTGTTTGTTTGTTGTTAAGTTGGCTTGTCTTCCAATCACGCCGCAACGGAGCAACGGATCGATAATAAGTATTGTATATTTTTTTAGTTTTTTTAATCCAAAAACCTCAATACACGCGGGCGCAGTCGCGGGCATCATCTAGTTATCAAATTGTTATTGTTAATTGTAAAACGTAAACTCATTGAAAAATCTTATTACCATGTAAAGGATTACTTATACGACAAGGAAGCTTGGCAATGATTTGCTCTAATGGCTCTGATAGTTCCTTATTTAAGATGATTTGTGAGATGGTGATAATAAAAAAAACCCGGCTGAGTTTTTTGTGGGCTCTTCTCACACGGCGCGTTTGGAACCTCGTAGCTTTTAAGATACCGTAACTGATTATCACCATCATGTTTAATAAGTAAGTAATGTTTAACGTCAATAGGTGTACCTACTGTGTACCTACCTATATTGAATAAATGATTTGATTGAAGTAGGTATGCAGACTAAAATGCTTTTAGTTTATTTTTTTAAATAACGAAAATATAAACACAGTACTTAAGATTGAAAATTAATAGCTTAACTTTCATTTTCCTGAGACTCACACTAAATGTATTTTGGCTGAGAATTAACAGTGTGCATCACGGTCCGTTAATTTTCACGCGATCGCGAAACTTTGTGGCGTAGTTTTAGAATTAGTAACACCACATGCAAATATATCATTCTCATTATGATAAAATGGAACGCATGGAAGCTTAGTTATATTTGTACTAGCTGATGCCCCGTCAATTTTCCGGGATAAAAAGCAGCCTATGTCACTCTCCAGGTTCTCAACTATACCCATGCAAAAAATCAAATCTATCCGTTGCTCCGTTGCAGCGTGATTGAAGGACAAACCAACAAACCAATAAACCAACAAACAAACACACTTTCGCATTTATAATATTAGTAAGTATGATCTAGATGCAAGTATGCCCGCGACTTTGCGTGGTTAAGGTTTTTTATAACGTAAACTTTCTTTGATTTTTCGGGATAAAAATCAAGGTAACGGACATACGATTTCGCATATGGATAGTTATTTATTGGATAAGCTATTTGTGCTCAGTTTTGCTTTCTGCCTCTGTAAGTGCATTTTTCCAGCTAGTGTATCGAAAAAAATATTTAAAAGGTCTACGAAGATTAACAACTGCTCAATAATGTAAAAACTGACAAGGTCCTGTGGCGTGACAGACATGGCGTGAAATCGGCTTGCTTAATTAAAATATTCTGTTTGCGCAGTGGACCTACAAAGACTTTGATAAATCGCCCCAAGCGAAGAGATTTCGCCTTTGCGTGTTTTCTAATTTAAGCATTTATCTTATAAGGGGTCATCCATATAGTACACGTTAAGAGGGGGGGAGGGGGTCGATGAAGTGTGACATTGTGTGGCAAGGGGTGGGAGGGGTACTAAGTTTCGTGACATTATATTTCAAAATCTTATACATCTAAGTGTTAAAACGAAAACCTTAAAAATATTTCCAACTCTGTCTGTATCTGTAAGGTTTGAAACTAATTTCGGAAGTGATGTTATGTGACGTCACACTAGGGAGGGGGTCTCACAAATGTGACTAACTGTGACTAGGACGGGGGAGGGGTCAAAAAATCACGAAATTAGTGTGACGTACTTTATGGGTGACCCCTAAAGTGATGCTTATGTAGTGATGTCGGTGGGATTTGATATAGGTACCTAAACTTTAACTGTAAAAGTAGATATTTAAATGAAAATAATATAAGCCCCCCCCCTGTCTTTGTACCTAATAAAATAAGTACTTAAACAATAGTTTTTGAGTATTGCTTGCTGTGTATTTTATGTATTTAGTATTTTTTCTCAAACATGCATGGAAATATTGTCATTATTGTGAAAAAAGAACACATGAAGTATCGAATTTTCGGACAAAGAAAATCAAATCCATTGCAGGAGCGTTTTTTGAATTTGGAACATTACAACGCTCCTGCAATGTTGTATGAAAAGGCGTGCTGGGGTTAATAGATACTATTTGATCGGATCTCTTTTGTCATTCTTGGCATACCATAGTCTCTTTGCTTAGTACAAATTGCGTTTACGTGGCTGTATAGCCATAAATGCGTTTGCCTGTCGGCACGGATGATAAAAAAAAATTGGCGGCAAAGCTGAAAATTCGTCTCGATTTGTTATTTACATACAAATTTAATAATAATTAAAATGGTTTCCAACGGTTCAGAGAGTGAAATGGAGATTGATTGTACTCCACCAGATTTAAGATAAGAAGCCAAATTGTCAAGTCAACTCATACTCGACCTCCAATTGCCTATTTCCCGGCCTTTGCAATAATGTACTACTAAATTAATTATCACTTATTACACAGCTTTTAATATTATACATACCTACTTACACGTGAGTTTAATAATTCTACATATTAATAATATTATCACAATCTATAGAGTTTTCTCACAGTGTCATGCGTTTGGTCATCGTCCACCACGATGGACAAGTGCAGATTGCCACACTTCACACCTCTTGAGAAAACTTTTTAAATCCACTACAAGTTAGCCCTTGACTGCGATCTCACCTGATGGAGTGACGATGCAGTCTAAGATGGTCGGGGGCTAACCTGTTAGGGGCATCGCAGTTATATTAACTCTCAGGCATGAAGATTTTCTCTTTTTAATTGCTTAAAAAGCACATAACGCTGAAAAGTAAGAGATGCGCGCCCTTTACATAATATAATAGTTACACTATTATTTATAAATCTACTAGCTGATGCCCGCGACTTCGTCCGCGTGGATTGAGGTTTTTCGGTTCCCGCGGGAACTCTTTAATTTTCCAGGATAAAAAGTAGCCTATGTGCTATTCCAGACTATAATCTATTTCTGTGCCAAATTTCATCCAGATCCGTTCAGCCGTTGGAGCGTGATTGACTAACAAACATCCATACATCCACACATCCATACATCCACACATCCATACATCCATACGTCCATCCAAACTTTCGCATTTATAATATTTATTTGATGACATACCTACCTACTTAGAATAAGTATATAGCTATCATACTAATATTATAAATGCGAAAGTGTGTTTGTTTGTTGGTTTGTTGGTTTATTGGTTTGTTGGTTTGTCCTTCAATCACGCCGCCACGGAGAAACGGATCGACATGATTTTTGGTATGGGTATAGTTGAGGACCTGGAGAGTGACATAGGCTACTTTTTATCCCGGAAAATTAAGGAGTTCCCGCAGGAAACATAAAAACTTAAACCACGCGGACGAAGTCGCGGGCATCAGCTAGTACTTAATATTATAAATGCGAAATTTTGGATGGATGAATGGATGGATGGATGTTTGTTACTCAATCACGACAGAACGGCCGAACGGATCTGAATGAAACTTGGCAGAGATAGATTAAAGTCTGGAATAACACATAGGCCACTTTTTAACCCGGAAAATTAAATTAAACCCGGGAACAAAAAAAACCTCAATACACGCGGACGAAGTCGCGGGTATCAGCTAGTATAATAATATAAAAAACTGTAAATAAGTAAGAAGGTAAATAAGGCTTGATTTGTCGGTACGATTAGACACGGAACCTTTGGTTTTGACATCAATAGAAATTTGAAAAACAGAGATATGCATGGAAACGGAAAATTGTGTTAGCAAAGTTTTTATCCTGAGAAGATTTAAGTCTCGCTTCCACTACAGCCCATTAACGTCCCACTGCTGGGCACAGGCCTCCACTCTCATATAGGAGAGCGGGAGTTAGAACTTAGACCCACCACGCTGCTCCAATGCGGGTTGGCGGGCTTTAACGACTATTATCATGTTAGTGATAATAACCGGGACCGACGGCTTAACGTGCTCTCCGAGGCACGGGGGTAAAACGCCACCAAACCTAACTCCGGGCTAGTACTGAGAATTTCTAGTCAGAAAAACCCAATACTTAATTATGGCCCGACCCGGGACTCGAACCCGGGACCTCGTCAGCCGCAGTAGAATGAGCTAACCACTAGACCAACGAGGCAGTTGCGAGGCAATTCTCGCTTGGTTATTACTTATTAGGTAGGTTTACCTATCTATGAAAGTTAACTACCTATTTAGCAAAACAACACAAAAGTAAAATAAGTTTTTTTTTATTAGTATAGGTAAAAACTTCAATTACAAAAATTAGAATTTGCTAAGGTTCGTTGTGCTGTGGTTTGTCATACCTATCTATAAGTATATCGAAATGAAAAATTCAGCAACATCCATTTGAAAAACCGTTTAAATTCACCCGGACTGTTTTGACAAGTCAGAAATAGTTAAACAATGTTTTCTCTATGCTAGCGTGTACTTTATTGTGCAAGTTGCACTCAGCAGCACAATTTACTGTACAAGGTAAAAGTCGGGACGTGGCTTTCGTGCTTTTTTTTACAAAAGAAGAAACTTTCAAAGCTCCCGCTATTTTATACGGAGTTCACTTACCTACGTTGTGAAATTTGTCAGACACACAATATCAGGGACTTCAACGTGAAATAAGGTTTATGACATATTAATAACTATAAGTAAAGTAAAGTAAAATAACTAACTATAACTGAGAAAAGGTTTTAGCACAAAAGTCGACAATATTTAATACCTTGACGATTTTAGTGCCAACCCTAACTAGTAACAGCCCTAACTATTCAATTTTTGCATCATTTAAAACAAAGTGTCGGTCACCAAGCCCCATCAATTTTTATAGCATTCTAAGGCGATAAGCTTTCTCGTAGCAAAATTCTCAAGCAGCCATTTCTCTGGCTTTTAGATTAAATCGGTTCCTGAATTTAATTAACTTGGCGCATAAATGGATTAATTATCGAAAACTCTCTTAGCGTCCGATTCCTCATTGCTGAAGATTATATAAACCCTAACACAAAATGGTACACGTTTTCTTTAGGCATTTGCGTTGGTCGGTCCTTTCGCTTACAAGTGCAACTCAAGTCGTAATATCACTTTTTAACCGACTTCAAAAAAAGGAGGAGGTTCTCAATTTGACTGTATTTTTTTTTTTTTATGTTTGTTACCTCAGAACTTTTGACTGGGTGGACCGATTTGGATGATTCTTTTTTTATTTGAAAGCTGGTGCTTCCCGTGTGGTCCCAATTCAATTTGGTGAAGATCTGATGAATATCTCCGGAGATGGAGAACGGAACTCCTCATGGATAAGAGTAAATTGCTCGCGATCAGTGTGATAGTCTTGTAAACAGTATGTTTTAACCATGCATAGCATATCTCGTTCTAGTTACATCCTGTATTTTAAAACAGCGGGGCCACTAAAAATTGTGAAATAAAAAATTTTCAAAAAAAAAAAACCGACTTCAAAAACCACAAACACTAAAAAGTAAAAAATAATTTAATATACCTATTATGTATACAAGAGTTAATTTAGTTCTATAATAACATTCTTTGGAGTCGGTGCCAATGTGGAGTCACGTCAACAATAATGAAGAGTAGGTAGACGGTTCATGCGGCTAATTGGTACCGACTCCAAAAAATGTTATTATAGAACTAAATTAACTCTTGTATACATAATAAATTAAATTATTTTTTACTTTTTAGTGTTTGTGGTTTTTGAAGTCGGTTTTTATTTTTTTTTTGAAAATTTTTACTTTAATATACTAAGTACGTGATTTCACAAGTTATGCACGGGATACACAACGACAATATCTCAGTGTAAGTACCTATAGGTAAAAATAATTATGTCACAGCCAGATGGTAGAATCTAGCTAGCCGTATAACAAAACGGTGCCGTTATATATGGGCCGTGAAAGCGTACCAGACAGGCAGACACACTTTCACATTTATAATATTATTACTATCTGATGACCGCGACTTCGTCCACGTAGATTGAGGTTTTTGGTACCCGCGGGAACTTTTTAATTTTCCGGGATAAAAAGGAGCCTAGATGTGTTATTCCAGACTATAATCTATCTCTGTGCCAAATTTGATCCAGATCCGTTCAGGCGTTCTGGCGTGATTGAGTAACAAACATCCATCCGCGAGAGAGAGTATAAAGAGTTTCCGCGGGAACCGAAAAACCTCAATCCACGCGGACGAAGTCGCGGGCATCTGCTAGTAAATTATAAAATTAGTAGGTATAGGTATGGACAATCCCTAACGTAACATAAGGCACATTTAGTTGCAGATTTTTGTTTTAGATGTGTAGCTTCTGAGAATGTCTTTCTCGGAAAACTGCAATGAACTGATTTTGATACCTGCTTTCAGGAAGGTTTCAATAAGAAAGGAAGGATATAGGCTAATTTTAATCGCGAAAAATCAAACAGTTCCCAAGGGATTTTATGAAAACCTAAATCGAAGCGGACAAAGTCACGAGCATCATTAGCTTCAACGACATTCTCATAATATCGTTAGATAAGTAAACAACCTTTGCGAAACTAAATCTCAACGGTCTAAAGAATGTCCTTGGAAGGTTTTTAATTTAATTCAGTTTCAGAGTCGACCAAGTTATAATGAAGATAGAGTGTGCAAACAAAAGCATTTGGAATTAGTCGAATTTATTACCAGACAAGTAAGCCACTACGCTATGCGGGTGGAATAAATAGGTACCTACCTTTTTTTTTGTTGACGGGGGGGGAAATCTTCATAATATACCCGATCTCCTAGGGGGGAGACCGGGTTATACGGGATTGTACGCATAATGAAAGGCTCATGGGACTCTTAGGAACTTGCACAGGAGCCTTTCTTGCGCGTCGCCCATGCTGGGCTCGTCCCTGGGCCAACTGAACCCGACGTCATGTTATTTCCAACAGCTGGATCCACGGCCAGCTGCCATCGTCCAGGGGTTACATGGTATTAGGAGGAGCAGAAGATCTACCTACTGTACTGTGATCTTTGATCCCCAAAATACTGTTTATAGAAATAAGTATATGCGTATAATGAAATCAGTTTAATATGATTCAAAAACTGGGCATGTGTGAGTTGGGCTTAGATATCGAAGATCAATCAAAGAGGTTAATTTCATTTATAAAGCGATGATAACCTAGTGGTTTAGACGTCGTCGGCCTTCCATTCGGATAGTTGGTGGTTCGATACTCTGGCACGCGCTTCTAAGTAGGTATTCGGATTCCAAAAGTATTGCGTTAAAAGAAATTAAATATCACTAGGGATGATGACAACTCAATCAAATCAGCAACTCTTTAACAAACTTAAAAACGCACTCCTAATATGGAAGTTGTGTAATTCACAGTTGTCAGGTCATCAAATTTCAGCGCACTTTTATTTTTAATCTATATTTAAAAATGGTTATCAAACTTAAAACTAACCGAGGAAGTGAGTTTTAGGTCTTTTGAAAGACCCTCTATTCTAATTTAATAATCAGTTAGAAATAATTTGTTTTTGATATAGTTAGGATATTATTGCTCTGACTGTGAAGTACCTAGTACGGTAGTACCTACCTTTAATAACACCGTGTGGAATGCCCGAGAGTTCTCCATATTGATCTCATAGGTATAGTTCGCGAACGAGTTGAATGCAGAGCAAATGTATGCTGAGACTGTATATAATATTTACTCTGCATTCAACTCGCGCGCGAACTGTGTGTAAAGTCTGCGAAGGGGTTGAAACATCCATAATAATATTACCATAAAAATAGCCAGCTGTACCTAAGTACATAACGTAACATGCCATCTATGAAACATTAATTATTGTAAAAGGAATTCATTCGAAGTTATTTACCACGAGCTAGTCTAACAAAGTTCGAAAGTGAAGTCTGTTGACCAGAGACAAGTAGATTCTAGTTTTTGGCGGGAAACAAGAAACGCACGATTAAAATTTTAAAATTTTATTTTATTTTTGACTTCTGCAGGAATGAAGTGTAAACTTTTCAAACACAAACTTTTGTAATTTGTAAGTATTCTTTTTGTGATTTTTTTATTAAAATGTTATATGAAATGACCGAAAACTGAGACTGGTAACTGTGGTATCTTCCTTAACTTCAGGCTCAGAAGGGCTGGTACCCAGAGCCGTAAAGCCAGTTAATAATTTTTAAAAAAGGACTCTGGCGAGTGAAAGGGACGCCGCCATACGTCAAAACGAGAAAGCAATACCTACTTGAAGCTCTTGAAGTTTGGAATGAACAGAAGTTTCATTGGATGCGGGATCACGGGATCTTTCGAAATGGAGGTAATGGATTTCACTACAACATTACAACCCCACTAAGCCCAAGGCCTATTACACTACACTTTTTCAAGGGCCCTGTAGCAAGGGTGGGCGTGGCCCCTAATTTTGGCGTCGCTAACACTGCACTAAATATCGGGCCCTAACTTAGTATGAACGAGAACGTCAAGCTCTGTGACGTCAAGAGAGTTGGACGTGTATCTTAATATGATTATTACCGTTCACTGATTATGGCACCCATGATATCGAGGCGAAAAAAATAGTATCCATACTAATATTATAAACTAGATGATTCCCGCGACTTCGTTCGCGTGGATCGCGTTTATAATATTAGTATGGATGCGAAAGTGTGTCTGTATGTCTGTCTGTCTGCTACGATTTCAAAGATATATATATATAGAGAAAATAAATGGGCTATTCAAACAATTTTGATGAAATCGGTAGGTTACGTCCCGGAGAAGGACACAGGCTACTTTTTATCCTGGAAAATTAAAGAGTTCCCGTGGGAACCAGATACCTCAATACACGCGGGCGAAGTTGCGGGCATTAGCTAGTAGTTCATAATATAGTACCTATAGTAAATTACTAGACTATTCTATAGTATAGTTCATATTATAGTCTTTATGCTCTTCTCTCCAGAAATAAGACATGTCTATCAGAACAACAAAATTTCTTGTTCTTTAGCACACGATATATATTGACAAAATGCACGCGCAAGCCAGAGAGACGACTACTCTCTACGCTGGTCGTGCGACGACTGAGCTCCCTTACCGCCCTAAGTGTTATTACATTGCCCGGTAGGCAGAGCGCTTAGGCAGCTAGGCAGATCGGGACCACCCTTTATCCATAATTAGGGATTCTTCCTTCCTGAATGTTATTACACTACACTGATTCAGGGTAAGGGTCCCTTGAGAAAGTGTAGTGTAATAGGCCTTTTAGCCCTATGAATGTAATGACGTATTTACATTACCTTTAGATAAAAAAGTTAAATAAATAGATATTGATTTAAAATAGAAAAGCATTTCGTTGTCTGGAACGCCATTTTTTTTAATCTATGACAATGTATGCGAGAGGGACAGCTGCTCATAGAAGTGTTCTCTTTCGAGAACATTTTTCCGTAATTAATTAATTAGGTACGGTTCATCTTTCGGTAATGCAAAAGGAACTTTATACCCGATTTTTATTCTCAGTAACCTAGTAGGTATTTACATAATTAATGTTTTATATAAGTACTATTTAAATCATATTATGCACTCTTTAGGGCTGTAAGACACAGACAGATAATTATTATATTACGTCTGCATTGTTCGTCTGTGATAAAAAAAACAACTTTGATAGAAGTTGACATTGACGCTTGACGTTGACTGACGATCGGCTGTGTTCCAAAATACACTGCGAGCACTGTAAGGTGTGACGTCACTTCAGTACACTGCGAAGCCGTTCCTTTATTGTTAGGTATACTGGGTACTGCTTAAAACGGAACGCTGTCAGCACTGAGACAAACACTGAGAGCACCTTACCTCGAAAACGCCAGTGCTCACAGTACAAAGATGGTGTCGATTAATGACGTCATATATTTCCTAGATACTGCAGCAGTTTACTGTCAGTTAAAACGGAACGAATTTCTCCACAGTAAAGAGCACTGAACTGTGCTCGCAGTCTGCTGTCAGGAACACAGCCGATGACGATTAGGGGTATGTTCCGATATACACTGCGAGCACTGTTCAGTGCTCTAACTGGGGAGAATTCGTTCCGTTATGGACTGGCAGTATCTAGGGAAATATATGACGTCATAAATCGTCACCATTTTTGTACTGTGAGCACTGGCGTTTTCATGGTAAGGTACTCTCAGTGCTGACTGCGTTCCGTTTTAAACAGTAACCAAGGAAAGGCTTAGCAGTATACGTAATTAACGTCACACCTTACAGTACTCGCAGTGTAAGTCGGAATATATCTTTGTGTCACGACTCACGTCAGAGACAAACTGTGTGGGTGTTCCGTGCGAGCACTGTTCAGTGCTCTTACTGGTCGCAGTGTATTTCGGAACATACCCTCTATGACTGACTCATGTGACATGTCAATCTGATGTCAAAATCAAATGTCATTATTATTTATTTGTATTTTGTCAGGATAAAAACAAAGTAGTATTTTGCACTTTCTAAATTAATATTAATAAGAGAACCTTTCTTAATTATTGTAATGTGGAAAGAATTACAAAAGTCACCTGCTTTTTTCTTATCGTTTGATAAAAAGCAAATATATTTTAACATTCTTGTCACAGACTTCATTCGAATTTGGAGAGTTAGTTACACTGAAGACAAATTTATTGCTCGTCTTAAGGTATTTTGTAACTGACCTAATTAACTATAAAACTAGATGTACTCCGCGACCGCGTGGATTAAGTCTATTTCCCGCAGGAACTCCTTAATTTTCCGAGATTCCTTCAGTGGATAGGTACCACCTATATCTGTAGGTACCTACCATTTTTCATCAAAATCGGTTGAAAAGATGGACCGCGAAAGCGTAGCGGACAGATTAAAGGCTGACACACTTTCGCATTTACAGTATTATTATGGATTATAATACAAAAGCAAATCTAAATTAGTGCTAATTACATACCTACTAATCATCAATCATCATCATTTCATCTCACGACAGCACTACGGCCCACACTTAATTGTCTCCTCTCACAATGAGACATGTCCATAGTCTACACTGGTAAAATTATTGTCACATCTTTGAGAACTCTTATGAAAACAAAATCTCTTGGGTATGCAGGTTTCCTCATGATGTTTTCCTTCAAAGTTATATCAACTGATATTTACTTAATTGTTTAAAAATAAAAGGCACCTAAAGTATAGAAGTGGGTAGGTACCTGAAGATTCAACCCTTGATTACAGGCAAACATCCTCCTTGTAGTGTTTTGAATTCCAACAGTAAGCACTTACCAATGTGAAGATGAGAGCAGGGATTAAGGAAAAATCAAACCATTTATTTTTTATTAAATACAGTTGATTTCATTTATAACACCCTCTGTTGTAACAACTTTTTAGTTACAGCGACTTAACACTTAAGTCCCTTGAATTGAAAGTATACTTTCTGAAGAAAATAATGTGGTTGTAGCGACTTTGGATGTAACCCTGATTTCCAGTATAGCGACTAGTTTTAATGAACCATTTGTCACAAGTTCCTATAAATCCCATGCAGATATTGTCTCTCTATAACATAGACCATTGCAACCAATAAACACACAAAGACTCATTCATTGCATCCATCAGCTTTCTTATCTTTTGTTTACATGCACAAATGGTCAGCAGTATAAAATTAGTTAGGTAGTTAGATGAAGTAAATTTTTTTCTTTCAATAATAGGGTATTTGACTGTATTAAAAATATCGTTTCTGCTGTTGCCATCCTAATAGATTATTATTTTTAAGTAATATTCCATTTGACCGAACTAAAAAATAATGTATTGTTTTTCTATAAAACATGAAATAAATTAATTAATTTTCGATCTATGTTCACGTGATCGTAAACGCTCTATGATTGGTTGAATCGTTAGTGACGTAACTATACAATAAAATCTAACTGTGGTGTAGTAAATTCGAACAATTACGAGTGTTTTTCCGTTTTTCTTTATGTTTCTGTGCTTTTTATTGTTTCAATTAGTCATTACCAACCATACTTTTCCTAATTAATAGTTTAGGAACCCAATTATTTAAAAGCAGATAGTGGAAACCTCTCAAAAGATGATGCATTTAAACCTAATTGGACATTTTTCAAAAATAACCCTGATTTCTATGCTGCAGAACTAAAAAATGTGAAAACTGCCTTGTAAGTATACTATATATTTCTTAAATAAAGCAATTTATTGTATTAATATCTTTTCGTCCAAGAATAAAACCTAACATTCGCAGAATTAAGTACTTACTAGGTTATATTATTTACTAACATAGATCGTGATATTCAGTTTTGGTTTCTTTCTTTATAGAGCTTCGAGAGAGTCTTATCGCTGTTGGTTATGTCCAGCTACATCGCGAATCTGTCATTTGTACACTCAAATGCAAGATATGTCCCAAGCACAAAGTGAGAGCAAAATCATATTCTGTAACTATGATAGATATGTAGATGAAGACAAAACTCAATTTATAAGTTGTGAGTGCTATGATTGTGCTGCATCCACTGGAGGCTGCAAGCATGCTGTGGCCTTTTTGATGTGGACTCACCAGCGTAGTGAACAACCTTCATGTAGGTACCTCTCTTGAGTGCTACGGAAAAAAAAATACTTTATCCAGAGTAGGCACTACCATGAAATTTATTACAGTGGAGCAATTATCTAAAAAACACACTCAACATCCTTCAACATCATCTTTTAGCAGTAATGAACTCCTATCAGTTTCTTCTTAAATTATGTAATATGTGGATAGGTATAATAAAAATCATATTTCTATTTCATTGTTTTATTTATCAAACTCACTCGAACTCAAATGTTTTTTTATTCAAATAAACTTTTACAAGCGCTTTTGAATTGTCAAGTTAATCTACCCTTGGTTTGGAATACCATTCATACCGAGTATATCTTTTGTCACATTCATAGTCTGTACTGCCTTGTTTCTGTGACGCATCTTTAAATAATCTATTTGGACAGATTTATCAGCAGTTGCGATTGGTTGAGTGTTTATTCCTTTATCGTGATGTGTTTGTGGTTTCTGAAAAGACAAAATATTCATTAAAATTAATTTTCTATACCTACAGAAACAGTACCTTAACTTACTGACAATCAATGCAAATTGCACAGCCACCTGGTGGATCTACAAACATACTAAAATTATACATCAATATCTACAAACTTGGAATTTTGTATGTAGGTTCTCTCTCAGTGAAGAAAGGATTTTCTGGAATTCCAAAAAAAAACCTAAATCCATACTGATTAAGTCAAAAAATCAAATCAAAATGTGTGATTCGGGTGAACCCTGTGATTATCGGGAACAATAAGTACCCTATGTCCTTCCCGGGATGCAAGCTATCTGTGTACCAAATTTCATCAAATTGGTTAAACAGATGTGTGAGCTGTGAAGAGATAGCAGACAGACCGACAGAGAAGTGAAGCCCATTTTGTATTGGTTGTAGGTTAGAATTTTCTCCAACTGTAATAAGTATACCATAATAAGTTTTTGATTGCAAATTCCACTTCAAAGTTCCAAGTAGGTAATGATCTACTGAAATTATTGAATTACATAAATTGGCTAGAATTTCTAAATTAGTTATTACTTATTAATGTGTTTGTAAATACTTAATAAACATACTACAAACCAGCTAATACAAACGGACATGTCTAACCTCAAACAGAACAGGTGAAGTAGGTACACATTTTTAGACCATTATATAATTATATTTAGTAATAGTTTGTTAGATAGATAGTGTAAAACTCACATCAAAGCGATCCTCGCAAAAATAAACACTTAAAGTGACCCTCAGTGACCACTATAGGGTCTCTTCGAGCAAGTTGCAACCACTTCTTCCGTATCTTGGCTTTCTTTGGAACACTTCTAAACAGTTTACTCTCGAGTTTTTGTAGACTTGTTTGTACATTGCAGTAGTATGCACACCACACACCATTGGTAAACCATAGTTTTATAAAAACAATCTCTAAAACAAAGTTTTTATCAAGGGAAACTGAAATATCACACACTTTGTTTACGTTTTTACTACATAGTTACGTCATAGAAGTCATGTCACCCAAATGTTGTCAAAGAGAGCGTTTACGCGGCAATTTAATTTTTTGAATTTATTTTTGAGATTTCTATATAAAATACTGAAAATTAAGACGAAATAAATATATTGTTAGCTATAATAAATCATTATTAACAATATGCGACTATTTTCTAAAAGCAGTCAAATACCCTATTCTTGCTTTCTTTTTGCCTTTGTATTTAGTGAGTCCCAAAAATAGCGACGGAATTATAGTGGTCCCTTCATGGGTGTTATAAAAGAAATCCACTGTATAATAAACTTTAACATAGAAAATCAATGTGTATTGAATGTATGAATGTGTATTATCAATACAACCTACCATAATGGTAATATATACCTTCCATAATGGTTATAATAATTTAATGATAACTTATCCAATGTCACACTAATTCTAGCAAATCTCCTTTCTCTTACAGGATAGTAACTTTGGCTTAGAAATAGAGAAAGATGAGTTATTAGATAAAGGATTACAAATGCTACAAAAGCCATCTGAACTAAAAAACATCAAAGTATCAATCAATGGACTGACCCTCACAGTTTCAATGAGCAGGTCATTTGGATTCCTTTTAAAATTTTCTGTTCATTTAGAAGAAGGATCCAGAGAATTGGTGAGGAAAACAATTACAGAGTTTTTTTACTTTCACTAACCTTTTCCACTAGGTAAGTACTTAGGTGTATACTTCCTGAGGTGTTATTGAGTATAAAATTTTTAGTGTCAATATACTAAACTTATTTAATAACTAATAAAATAAGCAACATTGATGCAATCTAAGATAGAAGATTGACTTCAAAGACTCATGAACTTCGTGTTTCTAAGTATAGTAAAATAGCAGAAAATAAATATTAAAGACTTAGTTGCATCTGTCAGGTTGGTCTCATGTAAATTTCCTGAAAAAGTCTATGATGAGGGGTCAAACTCCTCAATGGGTAACAGCAAATCAATTGTGTTCACTGTAATAGCATAGATAAAAGGTACTGTCTGTCTGCTACACTTTCAAGGTCAACCTTTAAATCTTATTTTTTCAAAATTCAGTAAAAAGATAGTGAAAAGAGAAGCCTGACAAAGACTACTTTTTATCCTGGATAATCAGTGTTTAAAAACCTAAAATCCATGTGGGCGAAGCCATAAGAATTATCTAGTTAAGAATTATCTTTTTTTTTTAATTTCCTGCAAGGCATTGGGGCTGATTCTGTAGTGCACAATCTCTAAACTAAACTAAAATTAGAGCATTACAAGTATTGCTAACCCTTTCATAATACTCCCTACGGAAATGGACAGAACTAGATTTAAAGCTGCCATTTTAGTTTAGTTTAGAGATTGTGTTATACTGAATCAGCCCCATTGTTTTCTCTGTCTAATTTAAGGTCATATTTATTCTTACAGTTTTTTCAAAAAGTCACACAACCAGCATTGAAAACAATACAAGACTTGAGATGTAGCCAGCAAGAGTTACGCAAAATGCTTATTACAAAGGATGACGAGATTGAAGAATATAAGTCCTTTGGGGGCAAAATTAGATATAGTATGTATAAAATGCATAATTTTATACTTAAAATATGAACACAACTAGTTAATTGTTTAAGCTTAATGCACACGAATGCTACTTCTTACTAATATCACGGAGTAAGTATATTTGAATACTATACAATGGCCTGATGCCCATACAAATATCAGACCTGGCTACCATGGCAGTTGTAGCACCTAGAGGTTTAGTACTCTCACATATGGTTAAGAGAGGTAGGAGACTGCATACAAATTTGACATTAGAGTGACAGAATTTTGTACTGAAAATTCTGCCTGTTTCCTCTGTCACATCCTTGTAACCAGCGTTGCTGTCTCGACGCCTTCGTAGAACAACTGTTAGAAAATAATGTATCTCCTTAGACTGTGATGCATCCATATGGACCCACGCAAACACACTCAAAAAATTCCATCAAAATTGGTCTAGCTGTTCGGAAGTGATTCACTTACATACATTCGGCAATTGATTTTTATTTAAATGGATTTGAAAGTTGGGATGTTTGTATGTCCTCCACACCACAACGACTGAACTAATTTGGAATGGAGATAGCTTAAACCTTAAATTAACACATTGTCTGCATGTTGTACCAGAAAATTAAAGATTCCCGAATCCATGAATCTGATTCCAGGAATCAGGAAAAAAGGAAAACCAGCGTCGCGGGCATCATCTATTTATTTAATAACATGGACGTGTGCTCTATAAAGTAGTACACGTCGATATTCTTACGTGTAGTTGAAGCGCCTCCAATGTGCCTTTCCACTTCAAACGTGATATACTCGTAGTTGCAACTAAACACAGAGAGAGACAATAGGTAGCTGATTTTACACAAACTATTCATGTTATAATAATATTACTATCCGACAAATCGGACCTGGTCGGCGAGAGCTTATAATATTTACTTACTTCAAATTTCGTAGCTCTGTTTTTCGTAGAACATCTGCATTGAAATTATAATTAATGATATTGAGCCTACTATTAATTATTATTATCAGTACGTATGTTTTGTTTGTTTTAAGTTCTTTAATGTACATACATTACAGTGCACAAAGGCGAACTAAATACCTAGAGATATTCTCTACCAGTTAACCTTTGGTAGTGGGCACAGGGTTAAAATAACAGTGCATGTAACGGCGATAAACAAAAATATATACTTTTTGTAAACATAAAATCTTTTACTTTACAGCTGCTATACCACCATACAATGATGAAGTGCATATGGAGAAACATTGTTTGTATTTTTCTAATTTCGGCGACGCTGACGTACCTGATAGTGTTATGGATAAATTGATAGATTTACCTCCAGAAAATCCTAAAATGTGAGTAAAATATGCAGCCCATTGGGACATAATAGCCTTCTGCAATGATTTTCAACTATGTACATCAAAACTAAATCACCTTGCAGTACCACTAAAAGTGAGAGATAGTAACAAGTTCCTAAAGCATGAAACTTGTGATTTTTGCATTGCAATTGTTGCTTTTAACTGAATGTTTAAAAAAAAATGATTGGGAAGTGACAATGCAATCTAAGATGGTAGCAGGCTAACCTACAGGTAGAAATACAGAAAGTGTAATACCCATACCCTGAATCGATTTTTACACGGCATCGTACCGGAACGCTAAATCGCTTAGTGGTCGCCTCAGCAGAAGCATCCCACCAGACCATACAGTTTTAGAAACTACTAGCTGATGCCCGCGACTTCGTCCGCGTGGATTGAGGTTTTTCGGTTCCCGCGGGAACTCTAATTTTCCGGGATAAAAAGTAGCCTATGTGCTATTCCAGACTATAATCTATCTCTGTGCCAAATTTCATCCAGATCCGTTCATCCGTTGGAGCGTGATTGAGTAACAAACATACATCCATACATCCATCCATCCAAACTTTCGCATTTATAATATTTATTTGATATTTATTTGATAATTTCAATTAAATATTGCCAAACAATTAATAATTAATTAATCAAATCTGCTTACATAAGAATGGAGCTCAGTATAATATTAAGTACTAGCACATGCCCGCGACTTCGTCTGCGTGAAATAAGTTTTTTAAATTCCCATGGGAACTCCTTAATTTTTCGGGTTAATATAGCCTATGACACTCACAAATAATGTGGCTTTCTATTGGTACCAGAATTTTCAAAATCGGTTCAGTAGATCCAGAGATTACCCCCTACAACCTCACAAACTCGCAAACCTTACCTCTTTATAATATTAGTATAGATTTGTCTATAATACCATATTTTGTCTATTACCATTTACCTCAAAAATACTGCACCCATTATAATGTTTACTTCAGAACAAGTTTCCAGATGGCGCTGCATTCTACTTACATTTTTTTTTAAATATTTCAGCAAAGAAGAGATCATTGAAACCAAAGAATCTGTAAAGTTGGAGCCTGTGTCGCAGGAATCAAATGCCCCAAGCATAGTTAATATAACAAACACTGTGAAGAAAGAGAATATTAAAACTGAAGTCGAGCATGCGGGCCGCCGGAAGAGAAAACTTAACCTTTGACATAAAATACCTACTAATCACTATTATTTTACAAATTAAGGCCCTTTAGCCATTGACTTACCAATACCTTAGACGCACCATCGAAACGCAAAAAACGGCACGGTCAAATTGTGCACAATGAACAATTTTTGCCTCAGTCGCGCATGAGTACACTAGGCGACAAAATGTCGTATGTGTCGAATTGTTATTACAAAATTGAACCCTAAACATAGAGCTATATGGTTGGTTTTTGTGAACCGTTTGGTGTCTCTTTGTCTATTATCTATAGCTGTGGTTGTATAAGCGATTGTGGACGCTTTTTGAGTATTAATTTGTAGGTAATGTTGTATCCTTAGTTGGTAAATCGATGCCTTTAGCACTAAACTGCTTAGACTGTTTTTTTTATTGCGTGATAGGCTTGCGCTTCAGACGTCAATCATGCTTAGTGCTAAGCAAGGAAACTACACTGTAACTGTAAACTGCCTCGTTGGTCTAGTGGTTAGCACGTTCAACTGCGGCCGACGAGGTCCCGGGTTCGAATCCCGGGTCGGGCCATAATTAAGTATTGGGTTTTTCTGACTAGAAATTCTCAGTACTAGCCCGGAGTTAGGAAGTTGGCGGTGTTTCACCCCCGTGCCTCGGAGAGCACGTTAAGCCGTCGATCCCGGTTATTATCACTTACATGATAATAGTCGTTAAAGCCCGCCAACCCGCATTGGACCAGCGTGGTGGGTCTAAGCTCTAATTCCCTCTCTCCTATGAGAGTGGAGGCCTGTGCCCAGCAGTGGGACGTTAATGGGCTGTAGTGGTGGTGGTGGCTAAGCAAGGATGAGGTCTAAGTTGGAACGCGCTTGCCTAGAAGATGCCTATTCACTCTTGCCTTGAAGGTACTTAAGTTATAATATGTGGCAGGAAACACGATTATTATGTTAAATTTTGTGATGCTGACACTTTTTAATAGGCTACCAGAGTGGATGTAAAAAGAACAAAATAATTTTTACATTTAAAAAGAAAAGTCCTGACTCGGTCACTGACTCATCAATGTCCAATCCATGTTAACTAGAAAGTTGAAATTTTTATTTTTTGAAATTCCCATGAGAGCAAAGCCGCGAGCGCTCGCTAGTATAGAATATTTAGCTTGGTACATATGGACCATTTCTATTTGGAAATACTATTTTTCAGTAGGTAAAATATCACTCAAAACATCTATTACATCTTAAAAAAGCAACAAACAGTAATTACAACATTTTTATATTATCATATTATTATGAACTGAGATGTAATACTAATTAAGTTTTCAAATGAATTTATGAAGATTATGTACTTACCGGCAAAAGTCACTTACCTGTGATATTTTTTATTATAAACACCTGTAAGCCATCAGCAGAAATGTTTTTTTTTTCAAACAACCATTACTCAAACATTAGGAATGTTTTTTCAACGCACACCTACAAAGTAGAGTGAAAACGAAGTGAGCGTCGAGTTCGTAATCCAGGTATTATTATTATTAATAAGTATTTAAGGTAGGTATTGTGCATCCTTATAACGTTGACATATTTTGTATGATAAAAACATTTTTTTTTTATTCCACTACAAGTTAGCCCTTGACTGCGATCTCACCTGATGGTAAGTGACGATGCAGACTATGGTAAGTGTACGGGCACGAAATTAGCGGTAGCGGGGCGATGCGATTAGTCGGAGAGCTGGCGACGAATTTCGAGAAGAATTTGGAAGAGGTCTGGAAATACATCATATCCGACGAAAAACGTCTGGGATTTATTTTTTCGAATTCTATAAATATAAAATTTAAAGATAAAAAATCAAGTTGCCAAAAAAATGTTTTTTCGGATTTTTTTTGCAAATGTTATATGCTGCGCAGTAGCGAAATAACCGCAAACGCTCTACCAGACTGGCAGAGCTGGATTCGCCAATGAACGAAATTATATTTTCCAACAATTTCAGCTTGCCTCAAGGACCTTCCCGAAATTCGTCGCCAGCTCTCGGACCCCATCCATAGAGTAAAGTAATATAAATGACCCCATCGCCCCGTTGTCGCCGTCGCTAGTTTCGTGTCTGACGCCTAAGAAATAAGATGGTAGCGGGCTAACCTGTTAGGGGTATGGCAGTTATAATAAACCCATACCACCTCTAGTCGGTTTCTACACGGCATCGTACCGGAACGCTAAATCGCTTGGCGGTACGTCTTTGCCGGTAGTGTGGTAACTAGCCACGGCCGAAGCCTTCCACCAGACCAGACCAGAGAAAATTCAGAAATTATAAATTCCCATATTGACCCTGTTGGGAATCGAACCCGGGACCTCCTACGTTAAGACAACAGCGCTCAGCACTGCGCCAGGGAGGTCATTATATAACATTATAAAAAGAACTGTAAAGTCAAGGCAAACAAAGTGTTTTGAGTTTGGGTTGTAAAAAAAAACGATGCGCGTCGTCTCCACTATAATAGGTATGCGTTGCACTTACGAGTATTGAAATACTATCGAGTGCCGTTGTATTGGGCTGGCTAAGTATAAAATGAAAGAAACAGTTGAATTTGTAATAAAATTTTATTAATTACACATAGAACTAATCCAGTTGTGCCTCGGAGTAAAATTTCAGCCACGTTACAATATACCTATTGAAGTTAATAATTTATTCAGAACTGTGTTCAGAACTATATATTCTTAAGATTATACCTACATAGTCACGTCATAATTAAATTTACGGTCCCATTCCCAAATATTTCGCTTATTCATTGCATTCGCAGTGGAAACTACACCATACTTAGGTACAGAATCAAGTAAGTTGAAGTATGGATAGTTGTTTTTTTCTTATATAGGTACCTAAAATGATTCTTAATGCCCTAATAGATGTTACTATCCTTAGTAGTTTCTGCTAAGAAAATTCAATAGTCATGGTGTTCAAAACGAAAATTTTGCAGTTTAAAATGATTGTAACATGGATGATGGAATATAATACAATTAGGTAGGTAATATTTTTAAGTCCTTTTAATAAATCTGCTCCAATTTGTGAGAGCTTCAAACCCCAATGACATTACAATAATTGTTATATTCTCATTTCATTATAATTTTAGAACACACGCCTATGAAGTAAGAAGTTTATAACTTTTATTTAAATTCGTAAAGTGTGTTAAGAGACCTTACACATTAAATTATAGTGAGCAAATGCTTCGTTGCGTAAATGGATATTATTTAAATATATTAGTTTTACATTCAAAAGATACAAGCGAAATTTAATCAAAAGTAAGTACCTAAGTATTAATTTAATATGTACTTACCAATTACGAAGCAACAAAACACTCTAATTTCTTCCTTTTACTTTGAATTGATGAATAATTCGTTTTTAAACTAAGTAGGTACCTACCTAACCTAAAATGGTTACCTAATTTATTTACTATTTTGGTACCTATATCTACTTATAAGTATTTTATTAAAGACAAACGCAATTATAATTTATCTGGGTATCAGAAATATCTTTGTAGTTAAAATGACAGTACTTAACCATTGAACCACAGATGTAGTATTGAACAGTACTCTTTATATAGGTACCTAGTTAGTGTTAATTTATTAATACTACCTAATAAATCCCTGTGGGCAACTTCTCTACATAATACCTACCGATAAACCAATGCTCTACAGTGAAAAAAAAACCAACTTATTATAAACTTGAATTATACTTATTATAAACAATTGAAATAATACCTATTCATTTTTGTATGAAAAACAGATTGTTTTAAAGTTTAAGAATAAAAGTACCTAGTAAGTATTAGGCACGTATAAGGTAGAGTAGTTGCCATAGAGATTTTTGGTAGGTATTTTAAATTAACCCTGTGGGTATATCCTAAAAAGGAATATGTAGGTAAGTATAGGTTGTAATAATTATACCTACCTAAGTATAGTACCTAAGTCCAATCTTATTTATTGACGCAATAAAATTATTAGTCAATTATTATTGGTTTTAATTTTTTTAGAACCTGTGTGGGAAATATCCCAATACGATATAGATTTTTTTATTGCTATAACGATTAACGCGTTCGTTCGCGTGGATTTGGTTTTTTGTTAACTCCCTGGAACTTTATTTCACGAGTTAAAAAGTTGCCCGTGCTATGCCGATCTCCAAGATGCAAGTTATCTCTGTATGTGTCGCCAAAATTAGTTCAGTATAAACCCATTAGTAAACCGTAAAAAACCGGCCAAGTGCGAGTCGGACTCGCGCACCGAGGGTTCCGTACAAACCTGTAGTAAGTTTTAAATTATTAAAAAAATACTACTTACTAGATCTCGTTCAAACCAATTTTCAGTGGAAGTTTGCATGGTAATGTAGGATCATATATTTTTTTTACTTTTATCATTCCCTTATTTTAGAAGTTACGGGGGGGGGGGGGACGACACATATTTTACCACTTTGGAAGTGTCTCTCGCGCAAACTATTCAGTTTAGAAAAAAATGATATTAGAAACCTCAATATCATTTTTGAAGACCTATCCATAGATAAATCCAAAAAAAATTTGAGTTTCAGTTCTAAGTATGGGGACCCCCAAAATTTATTGTTTTTTTTCTATTTTTGTGTGAAAATATTAATGCGGTTCACAGAATACATCTACTTAAGTACCAAGTTTCAACAGTATAGTTCTTATAGTTTCGGAAAAAAGTGGCTGTGACATACGGACGGACAGACAGACAGACAGACAGACAGACAAACAGACATGACGAATCTATAAGGGTTCCGTTTTTGCCAAATTTGGCTACGGAACCCTAAAAAGGTAACAGACAATTTCGCATAAGGTATTGATTTGCAAGATTAGACGCCTTCTTTTAAAAATTAGCAAAGTTTAAGAACGCACTCTCGGCTATGCGCATTGTGATAATCACTTTCTTCTCGATTCTCAATATTGCTTCTTCATTTTACAAGGATCCCAAACCAACTTAAAAGTCGAACCGTAGCGTTCCAGTCAGTAACGGTTAATAATAGGAAGAGATAGGTTTAATCAGCTATTTAGGTACTTATCAAAATCAAAAATAAAATAATACCTGTACTTAAGTCCTATGCTTTAAAATATTCTTTAAATCGGTTTCTTAGGTATTTATTAGTTAAGTACTTGCAATAAAAATGATTGACTGATGTTGTAGTTAAAGTTTAAGTAGGTAGGTACCTATAGGTAAGTAGTTAGTATGATAATATTACTTTCACTTTAAAAAACTTTGATAAACTACCTACTTAAATTGGTGTAGGTATAGAATTGTTCTAATATCATTGCCTAGTAAGTACCTATGCCTGCCTTCTAAATAATACCTATACACATAATATAGTTGCCTAATCGTCCCTCTTTCGATTAGACTACTCGTAAGTACTTGAACGAATTAAACACTACCGACGTAGATCGACCAACTTTTATCGAAACATGGGCGAAGTCAATAAGACCTTATTTAGCTAAATTAGGTACCTAAGTAATTAACGTAAGTACATTCCGTTGTTCGTTTGCACGTTCTTCTTTGTTCCTACTGCCCCCCTAGACAAATACTGCCCCCCTGCCGGCCCATAGGGCCGAGACAATTTTCTCTCCGAGGAAAGGATAAAATTTTTATTCCTAAATAAATAAATAAAAACTAAATAACGGTGGATAAATAGTAGAAATGTCAAACGGGGATAAACTTCTCCTCTCTCCTGTTGCCGTGCTCTGAGAAGTGGTTAAGTTAATTTTATCTCTTGTCAGTGGATAAAATCGGGGGATAAATTTTTTATCTCCGGCCCATGCTAGCCCTACTGCAGGGCTAGCATGGGCCGGAGCCCATTTTTTTTGTATTTAGCGTTTTTATTTATTTATTTAGGAATAAAAATTGTATCCTTTCCTCGGGGAGAAAATAGTCTCGGCCCATGCTAGGGGGGCTGGGCAGGTTCCGCTATACACGGATGTCATCCTTTTCCAGGTACACTTTAAAGAAACGGGAATCACAGCTGTGGGGATGTCATGGTATCAAATTAAAGGTCATTTCTTCGTCTCTCGTTTGGAGGTCTGTTGTGCGTTATAATAATATAATTCTGAGGGTAGCTACACGAAAACTACATATTCTATGTTGAGTCGTGGATAGGTACTTTCTCGGAAAATGGCATCGGAGCCAACAACTTATACCTAGATCGGAGCGCGCTCGAGATTCGCGACTGATTATTATACCTAGTCTATCCGCGTTAGGAAAATAGTGACTCATCACTGTTGGGAGTCTGCTACGCCAAGCCCGACCAATTAAGTTTTAAGAAAGCAGACAACTTTTTCATTGCAACTTGATCGATCGAGCTTAGCGGGCTTAGTTAGCCTGTCGACATGCTTACAATTTTCTTTTCGTTCACTTGCTGTCATTTTGTAAATTATGGAATACCTAAGTGCTTACATTAATAATTATTTTAGTTGAATTGATTAGTACCTATAGCTGATCTTCTTTGTGTAAATATGTTAATAGGGCTAACAGCTACACTTTGATACGTCTGTTTCGGATTCTGATGGCTTTATAACGTTGTCTCGTTCCTTTAACTCGAAAGCATCAGCCTGTAAAATTAAAAAAAAAGATTTATTTAGTTACCTATAGGTACAAGTATCTACCTACTTTAGAGTGGAACCACCTACATATTAACTGCGAAAACTCACTACAGACAGAATGGACAGGAATATGTAGGTACTAGAAATTATATTATAAAGTCTATGGGACACAACGTCCATGCGTAATACACGTTTCGAGGAAGCACCATCCTTGATGCTTTTAGGACATTCGGTTTTGTTCAAGGATGGTTGCCGTGCTCATGATGAAGCCTGGTTTGACGTTCTCGCCCAAAGAAGAGTATGGAGGCATACCACCGGCTCTTTAATTTGTGACGACAGGTTCAGCTGCCCCATTTGTGGTCGTAAGTGTCGCTCGCGTATACATCGGCTTGTTTAGCCCTATGAAAAAGTGTCGCCTAGACAGTGAATCGTCGGCCAACGAAGACGAGAGGAAGCACGCTTTGTCCGATTTTTTTTTGGCCGTAACTACCTACCGAAAATAAAAATAAGTACCTACCTACGTACTTATTTTCGCCGAAAATTCAGACAAGTAATTGAAGGTCCGCAATAGCTACCTACTATTTTTATTCTTATCGGTTTCAGCAGGGCTATTTTGTAGGTAGGTACCTATAGTATTGGTACATTACAGTGGCTTTAATATAAAAATATTTTATTTGAAGCCTGTACGCTACAAGGAGGATCCGAGATCAACAGAGTATAATAGGCACCTTATTGCCTTTCAGCACCTTTGCACTATCCCCTTCGATGTCCTAGCCTAGCTTCAGAGGCTTTGAGAGGGAGTAAGCCAATAACATCATCATCGTCATCGCAACCTATCGCCGACCTATACCTACGAATCACATCCTCCCCATAGGTCTCCCCTTAGAATGAAAAGGGCTTAGGCTATATACCATCACAGTGGCCAAGTAGATACGGTTTGGCAGACTTCACAAATCTCAGAGTACATTATGGATAAGTAAATCAGGCATGCAGGTTTCCTGGCAATGTTTTCCTTCACCTACCAAACTGTTTAAGTTATACATATACATGATTAGTGAGTACCAAATTGATTTTGGAGACCGAACACTAAGATACGGATCTTACTTTTTTTATACTTACTTAATTTTATTAGTGCTTCACACACGAGGAAAGTTTCTAAACTTACATAAGTACCTATATACATATTATCAAAAAATTTCGGTTATAAGAAAATCGGTTTCGGGAAAATTTTTGATAAAAAAATTCAAAATTCAAAATTCAAAACTTTGTTGTACTTGTTGTACTTAAGTAATTCAAAATTGATATGTACCTACCTATATAGAAGCTTACTTATTTAGGCCTATCTAAAATCCTTAATCCTTGTAGCACGTATACCAACCCAAGTGAACTAAGTTTTACAAAAACTTAGTTCACTTGGGTATTGGCATAAGATAATGCCAAGCTACGGAAATTGATGTTGAATAAAAAAAATGTATAATTTTTTTAGTTTTCTTGTTGTTTTTGCATTCAACAAAAAAATATAGGTACTGACTACTGATGCATTCGATAAAAGGATGTCCGACGGTGCCAGATTTTCGTGGTATCATATTGCAGGGCTTTGTGACGTTATGGATGTAATAAAGTAGGTCCCTGCTGCTAAGCTGCTATCCGGTACCATAATATTATTATGCAAAAAAGTGTCGACCACACGTTATGGCAACGTCCGTTGTAAAACCGACAAAAAAGGTATCTACCTAGGTAATCAAAAGGTAGGTATATAGGATTGGTACAACTAGGTACCTACTAACTACTTATCTATGTACCATAATAGATACCTACTACTAACAATTAGGTACCTACTGAAAAGTTTAGAGCTGTACACAAATCCATCGTAATTATTCTGTATTCACTGTATTAGATTGATAACACCAACAGCAGACCATAGTAAGTCTATTTAAACCATAGATGGCTATCTATGGTTTAAGTAGGTGCCCAAAATGCAAAATTAGTGAACCCGTTTTTAGATGTTATTATGCTTTGTCAAGGGCAGTTGTTGACACATTGCACGATGCAAGTGCAATGTGCATTCAGTAGAGCATATTATTTTAGTCTCAGGGGAATGGATAGGTACCTCTACATAATAATTTAAAAAATATAGACCGTAGGTATCTTAGAGTAGGTACATAATGCCTAAGTAGGTATCTACCTGTTGAAAAATATGTCTACTGATCCATTGAGGTATTATGTACCAACTTGTACATTATAATTCAATGTAGTTACTGATCATTTCCTAATAGGTAAATAGTAAATACTTAGCTCTTGCAAGGTAGCTTTTATAAGTCGTAACCGAAATGAATTCAAATCTTAGATAGGTAGGTATGTGCCTACATTTTCCGCGGCTTTAGATTTAACATTTGCAAGGCTGCCTCGCCTGGCCTGGTAGCATTGCAAAGTATCGTGAGCTCAGGATTCAATGCCAGGGTTAATTATTAGCTATATTATTAGGTTACCATGTGTCCTGGCAGGTGATCATGTAGTTAGGTACCTACTTAGGTAGGTATATTATCATGATGAAAAATAAGCATTGGGATATTTGGATTCTGGGTGAGCAGTGTTTTTGTGCCTCTATAGCTTGCACTCCACTGCTGCCTCGTATATCATTGTCAGTGGGCACCTAAATAGGATTAATATATTTACTCATTTCGTTGATGTTACCTACCTTAGTCTCTCGATATTCACGTATTTTCCTGGCTAAAGTCAGGAAAGCTTCCTCTATATTGATATTACTTTTGCATGATACTTCAAAGAAGGGCATGTCGAAATCATCAGCAATCTAAAAGGAAAAATATTTTGTTAGAAAAAGACAGCTTACGAGATTTATAAAAACCTAGAACTTTGTACTTATACTTATTATTATTATTCATTTTCCTCGTGGTTTTATACAGATTTACCACAATTTATTTATTGTTTCATAAATAGGTAAATTGTGGCATTAGACTCTCTCGCAAGTCGCAGCTTGCCACTAGGCTTCATGCAGGTATTCATCCATCCATCATCCATCAGCCCGTATGTATCCACTGCTGGATCGTGGATGGCCGTTGGGGCAGACGTGTTCTGGAGTTTTTGGGGAGGACCGTGTTTGGTGGCGCGCGTAGGCAAAAGGCATAGGCCTTTTCGAGAGCGCGTCACCAAACACGGTCATCTGCCTTCCCTAGCCACCCGCTTCTCGCCACCTTCTTTAGGTCATCGGACCAGCGAGCTGGAGGTCGTCCTACACTGCGCTTGCCGGTACGCGGTCTCCACTCCAGAACACGTCTGCCCCAACGGCCATCGGTTCTGCGACAGATAATATGACCCGCCCACTGCCACTTCAGCCTGCTAATCCTCATGCAGGTATGGGCTTAATAATTAACAGGCCCCCGAGTTTTATACTGCCACAAAAATACCTTACTTACTTACTCAAGTACTTTCTAAAAATTCACTTACCTTTTGGCCCCTTTCTTTCGGGACTGCTCTATGATTCTCGTGTACGTCACATTTATTGCCCACTAAAACTTTTATCACATCTGGGGATGCATACTGCAAAGGACATAAAATAATAGACGATGGTTACTCATAACTAAGTAATAGCTTAATATATTTTATACTAGCTGATGCCCGTGACTTTGTCCGCGTAGATTTAAGTTTTTTGGTTCGCGCATTCAATGGCAATGACGTCGTTTGTAAGTAAGTAGGTATTACTATAATCATTATATACATAATCATTATATAAATAAGTATATTGTATACTATAATCATTGAGGGAACATCCCATATGAAACGATTTGTAGTCAATGACAGCTAAAGTGTGATCGTAATTAACTAATATGTGCTGACACTCGCCGCCGCAATTTTCGTGCCCGTACACTGATAGATATACATATTATGCAGTTAGACTACAATGCATTTTGTAGGAGAAAAATATCATATTATTCAGCTAAAAATCAATTATTGAGACTGTAGCAATTTGTGATTCAATTACCTAGTGTGACTTTTTTGTTATTGGTTGGATGTTATTTTGTTTGTTCTTTGCCGCAGTAACTGGACTGAAGAAGGAAGGTGTATGCTCAGAATCTTCACAAAATAAGACACGTCGAGTGTCGGCATTCTTAGGTGATTAGCATGTGATCAAATTTGCATAATAACGCTGTTTACTTTACAATTCCGATAAGAACCGCGAAGGCGCCCTTCCGGTGTTAATTACAATAATATACCTCAAAGAAAATAATGAGTAAGGCATCCTGTATACAAGCGCGTTCCAACTGAACCTTATCGTTGCTATCCATCAGGCATGACGTCGGCAAGGGTAAGTAGGCAAAAAAGCCTAAAAGCGGATTGAAACAAATATAAATATAATTTTACCTCTTGAATATTTCTCAGCCAGTACGAAAGGTGGTTAAAAGATTCCAAATTGGTGATGTCGTACATAAGAATTATCCCCATAGCACCTCTGTAATATGCCGTAGTGAGCGTACGAAATCTTTCCTGACCCGCCGTATCCCATATTTGAAGTTTGATGGGCACGCCGTCCAAATTTATTATCTTTTGTTTGAAATCTATACCTGAAAGTTTGCAATTTTCTTGTGTTAAGGTCATTGTTTTTTTACTATACTTTTAGTACCTACTTAGATAACTATAATATTTATGTTATAGACCTTTATGTTGAATCAAAAATCATAATAGTTATAGGTTTACCTATTTTTAACAATTGACCTCAAATTTGTATGATGTTTACATTAAAAATTTTATTGATAGGGCATGTGATAGGGTTGAAAAAGGAAACTATCTGGAAATAGACATGATTGCACAGCGAGCTAAATTCGTTGCTCTATAGTCCTAACATCCGCTGTAATTACATAGAATGTATTTTTTATCACAAAGAAACTAAGTTAGGTACCTACCTGTAGCCTCACCTGACCAAGAAAGCCACATAAAACTAAAAATAAATGCATTACTCACCTATTGTAGATATATAAATATCATAATACCTTTCATCACAATATCTATGCACTATACACGTTTTTCCTACATTCGAGTCACCTAAGACTAATAACTTATACGTAGCCGAAAAATCTAAAGCCATATTTTTTGTTTACTTTGTTTCCTAAACGCGGGTGGGAGCTCAAAACATCGGACGAACTGTCAAACTGAGAAAAATCAATGCGAGCTACAACGCATGTGCGGGATCACCCTTGTCTTAGCTGGAAACTAATGCCCCTTGAGAGCCGAGAGGTGGGTTTCCTTGAGACCGTTTGAATTCTGCTAGTATGACGGTGCAGACACCGTATCGACCGTTCATTTTTAATGTTGGTTTTTTGTGAAACATTCTAATAGAAGCCAAATTTTTTAAGACGTTGCTAAGATTCGGCATTGTACCGTTGAATTAAAATTGTATTCTAACTTGGTTTCTAATTGTAATGACAAAAAGCTAAAAAGGGATGAAAATTGAAATCTATACCAGATTTTGTCAAAATCAGCTAAACGTGTAAATTATGGACAGACAGACAGACAGACACCGTTTTGGAATCTCTTGAATTCCAAACCCGGAAAACTTTGTCAACATTCGCTTCTCATCCGTTACACTGAAACTGTTTCAAAATTCACAGTATATACCTACCTAATGCCTCTGTGCAGCGGAAACAGTTTTCCATAACTTAGACAACTTTACAGATTGTTAGTTTATTTTTAAACTGACTTTAGCACGCAGAGGCAGATAACCGTCTACCTGTCTCTGTGCTAAAGCCACTAAAACAAGATGAATCAATCAATTATATATCAGCTATTAAATAATTTTTTATTTGTCATTCCTTGGTACGAGAAATAAAAAATCCTATCGAAGTCGAATCTTAGATAACAAGCGACTCATCAAAAGCTAGGAATATTTTCGCAATGAGGAAATTTAATTTAGTGTCAGAATAAGTTATTACGAATCGTACCTAATGTTCGAGAAGTAATCAATCCTCAGGCTGGACTGCGTAGGTACTTACCTCTAAGGACTATTTGCACCACAGGTGTTTATGGTTAATGTTAAATTTGACCACCAAAACTGCCACTTTAGGTTGCAAAAGTCAGGGTTCTACTTTTTACCAAATTTCTACCTTAATCTATATGTATAAAAATGAATCCCTGTTTCCATTGGTCACGCCATAACTTGAGAACGACTTTGCCGATTTTATTCATCTTTTTTATGTTTTCTAATACTATAAAGAAGTTCTACGGAAAGAAAAATTAAGAATATTGAAACTTATCGACTATTTTAACTTTGCGTGTTTGACAGTTCGCACTTTGATGAATGTGAATTTAGCAGAGAGCTGTCTATGGGGGTTGTAAGCTTATATGAAGGTTCTATGATTTTGAAGTTACAAACTTGAAAATCGGCATTTAGGTTATTAGTTTTGAATAATAAAAATATGCGCTGTATATAGCCTCTACAGATAGGCCTTTTAAAGCCGGTTTTTTATCTATTAGAAAATCAGAAATTGTACGCGGACGAAGTCTCGGGCGACTGCTAGTTATGGATATAAGAATACTGACTTATGCCACTCACTTTGCTAGTTTTTTGCAGAGCCAGTTCAGTTTTAACGATTACTTTCTGTGGTCCAACTGACACGCATGAACCTTCCGGGTGCGGTGGGTGTCTTACCAACATTAAGAGTCCCATTATACTTACCATTTATTTCATTTAAATCCTTCTCATATCTGACCATTCCATCTATATGGTTCCTGTACTATGTAAATCGCTTATGTTCTGTATAAATGCGCCCACTTCACTGTTCAGATCAGTTAACACCCTTTGTCGACCATTGCTTGTATTTTTATCCCATCTTTGCAGTTCAAGGTTAACATTTAAATGGAATGTGAATAAATGCCTTACTTTTATTACATTTATTTGCATTTTCAAGATATATATCTTCTGCAAATATGGTAATGCAGGTATTCACGCTGTTACCTACACCAAACGAACGTGATTTTATATCAAAGTTACGAGATGTACCTATTACTATCTACGAGCACATATGTCTGCAGCTTTACCTACTTGCATTATTTCCCTCAATAATTCACGCATAATGCGTTAAATAAATATAAAAACTCATAAAATAGTAAAAAAATATAAATAAGTAAAAAAAAAAAAACAGATTTTCACCCGAAATTGTTTCTTTATTCTATAACTTTTACGTACTACTGAACTACCATATATTTTAAGTAAGTATATTTTATTTTATTTTATTTTGTTCAGAAAACAGCTAGGTACAACAAAAGTGGATAAATAAATAAAGATAAGTATAACGCCAATTAAAAGTTTTCACAGATAGAGTGATTGTATATTATTGAATTAGACAAAAATGTTCCAAAAATTATAAGTAATCCTAGGTTTATTATATTATTATCATTTGAGATTATGAGTAGGGCAAATGTAGGTAACAAAATTGGTAGCCTTACCCCTTAGGGGCCGTCCATTAATCACGTGATGTTTTTTGAGCATTTTTAACCTCCCCCCTCCCCCTTGGTGATACGTGGTGAGGTTTAAGACTAACCCCCCCCCCCCGCCCCCACCTAAAATCACGTGTATTTTTTAGTACCTACAGAGAATCTTAAACTTTTTTTAATGCACACGTACGAGGTAATAAACGGTGTACGCGTGTATTCGGCGCCAAAATAACAGAATAACTGGCGACTGGCAAATGGCAATGAAGCCGAGCCGGGCGATCGTCACGGTGCGCGGCGCGCGGGGACTTCGTTCGTTGCCTGGCAACGGCGAGTCAAGGTCACACTACACGCCGCTTTTCGGTTTAGAAATCGCGCGTTTGACGAAAAAATAAATACACGTGATATCTTACTACACCCCCCCTCCCCCCTTGTGATATTTCGTGATTTTTGTTAACCCCCCTCCCCCCCCACCCTTTCAAGCCTCGCGTGATTAATGGACGGCCCCTTACTGTATTGACAACCTAAGAAACGAGTACTAAGATACTAGAAGAGCCAGTCAAATTCTAGTTGTTCCTTTTATGTCTTCTTGTTTTGACCTCATTCAAGCCATTGGGCACACCGTATAGAGGAACAGGATATCTACCTCAGAGCTTACGTATACCTACGCATCAATTTCAATGAGGTCTTAGGTCTCACCTGTCTATTAGAACCAGGTTTATCCTATCATTCTTCTTAACAGGCATCTTATCGGCGACTACATACAATTGATGCAGTTTGTTTAATTGCAATATGTAGGAGGTATGTGGCTACCTGTACATACCCAACATCCAGAAATGTTTTTACAATAGGTATTCTAAAAAAATAAGAATGCTATTTCTTATTTTATTTCATTTATTTAAAAAAAACTATATAATTTAAGGAAAACATATTACTTACTCGTAATTTCGAGTGGCGCAATGGTGAGTGCTTTTGTTTTAATGTGGGAGGTCCCGGCTTCGATCCCCGGCAAGGTTCCAAACCTCGGCAAAGACGAATCCCAACCAAAAACGTTAACCAAACGATTTAACGTTCCGATAAGGTTCCGTGGAGAAACCGATTTATAGGTTCAATATACCTAACTGCCATACCTGTGTGAGTGTTAGGTGTGTACCTAACAGGTTAACCCGCTACTATCTTAGACTGCATCATCACTTGCCATCAGGTGAGATTGCAGTCAAGGGCTAACTTGTAGACTTGTAGAGGATAACTAGTGAATATAACTCAAAGAATAAAAAAATACGGCACTACAGGTAAAAATACTTTTTTCAGGCAGTCGTATAAAAAATCACAATAGTAGCTAAGTACCTACTCAAAAATCGGGGTTTACTTTTTTAAACCATTCGAAAGGTAAAACAAACTCCAAGCTCCGCACCGTTTCATAAATAATCGTAAGTCAAGTGCGTGACTTATTCACTTGACGTTCCGGGTCACACAGTAGCAGCTAAGTCACCATGCATTACGCGGTCAGGAAGACTACAGCTTCATTTGTCAAAGAACCGCAAGCCAGCCGCCGGCGCAGCTTGATGTATTGTAAATAGCTGCAATTTTGACATTTGCGTTCCATTTACCATTTACGGCTCTGTCTACTGCTTCTGTGTAACCCCTCTTTATAATTTGCGGTGAATGATGAATGCTCTGTTGTTCTAGCTTTAATAACACGCTTCATGGTATTACTCAATCTTTGTGTGAACCTATAGTAATACCAAGACGTACAGAATAATATAAGGGTAGATATGCAATAGGGCTTTGTTCTGTAAATGTTTAATGAAAGCTACCTATTTTCGTTTCGGGAGTTTATGTTTCCCTATAAAATAAACAAAGAAAAACCATACCTACAGTGGTAGTAGAAGACTAGAAGTAGATAGGTATTTAGTCATCGATGATTATTTTTCATTATTTAAACGGACTAAAGTGTAGGTACATAACGATATTAGGAGTGTGTTACCTAATGCGTAAATTATAATTACCTATTATAGCCTATTTTAGTGAAATCTTTTAAAAATTGAAGAAACCAAATTAAAGTCCACTAGAAGATATGTAAAGCAGAAATAAACAGGCGAAAACGGAAGAGATTACTTACTGGAGACGGTACCTCATGCCAAGTACTTTGTGTTTCTGCCCTTGACTCCTAAGAAAGCTCAGAACATAAAGAAAGCTCAAAAGGCTGATAACCTTCAAACGCGCGTCGATCCAGAATGACTAGACGCATTGTAGTCATTTGCTATCGTCATCGTTTCGCTTTGATATCGATTAGACTATCACTTTCGGTCGCCGAGTGCTCTATTGTTTAAGATAGGATCTTTTTTTTATTTAATGAGCTTGCGGATCCGGCTGATTGTTACCTAATGTTAACGCACTTGTGTGGGAACTGCGCGTTAAGCAATATCTTTGAACGATGTCATATTTATAGTGATGATAGGTAGATAATTATGCGCTATACTCAGTCCCCAGCGAAACCTATTGGAGATAATCCAATCAGATAGGTAGGTACTTACTTATTTAATGAATGAACCAGAAGCTTAATTCGCTATAATCCGCCACAGTAGACAAATCTATGTGGTGCAGTGCGTGTCTTCCACCAACAGCATGCGAACACCCACCACCCAGCAATTCGCACCGGCACAGCACCACACCACACAAATCCTCAAAATCACTCTCTACGTACGTTTCACTCTGCTGCTGTTGCTGCTGTTGGTGGAAGACACGCACTGCACCACATAGATTTGTCTACTGTGGCGGATTATAGCGAATTAAGCTTCTGGTTCATTCATTATCATGGACTTCCGCAAAGTAACGCCTGCTTCGATTCAATACTTACTTATTTTTTGACTACCTCGCTGATGCAGTAATGGCAGCGGTAAGTGGGAGGCCTCTGAATCGATTTCCGGCAGGAGGAGAATTTGGTAGTAATTAAAAATTTTTAAACAGTCCTTCGTCTGGTAAGTTCCCAGGGTTCGCTGTAGCTTCGTTATAAGTACCACACTACTGGAGAAGGCATAACACGGGAGCCAAGCGATTTAGGACGACGCTGCGTACCTATACATACAAGTACAAGCTGCCAAGTAGGGAGATACCATACCCCTCCTTTCATTCAATGACCAGGACGAGGTCGCATTCAAGAGTGAGGTCAATAAAATAAACTGACATCGGTTTTTTAAAATTGTCGTCTTCTCTTGCACGACAACATCCAGATCCTGCCTAGAAAGTGAGATCGTTTCTCTTTGCGGACGCAACGTGAATTCGTCATTTAGCAGTGGGAGTACTCGATTTTCTTATAAGTACATTCACCATTAGATCCATCACGCTGATATTTTTTTTTGAAATCGTACCTAACCGGCCTACTGCAATAAACAAAATCAATTGAGCGATGTGTAGGCAGTCAATACAGATATTATTTTATTGATAAATAAGGTTTAAATGCTATGCTAATTAATTTGTGTTTAAATAAAATGAGGTTTTGTGCGACACTGATCGATTTAGTGCGATAAGTGATCCGTTGGAGGTGTCGTTGTGTGATTTCTGCAACTCTTTTGAGGTGGAGAATGTTTGCGGCTTGGAGGTCGGACGGTTGAGGTCACTCCGGGTTCGAGCGGTAGGTTCCGGGAATGCGTGTGACAAGCGCATGTATTGTTCGCAAATTGTTAAACGCAAGGTCCCGTGTAAAGTAAATGTCAATTTTGTTGGCGCCGGCGGCGCCAGCCTGTCGTTGAAAAACATTGCTTTTGAAGTGTACGGATTGCCTCAAATCCGGTCCCATTTTTTATTACTACATAATTAAATACCGAATCGTAAAACTTTATTGAGACATTTCTTACTGTTGATGTAGTCAAGCAGTTAATAATAATATATATTGTATATTAACAACGTAATGTAATATTTATTGTAGCTGATGCCCGCGACTTCGTCCGTGTGGATTGAGGCTTTTTGGTCCGCGCGGGAACTAATTTTCCGAGATAAAATTTACTTAACCTATGTGATAATCCAGACTATAATCTATCTCTGTACCAAATTTCATCTAGATCCGTTTAGCTGGTATGGCGTGATTGAGTAACAAACATTCATCCATTCATCCAAACTTTCGTATTAATAATATTATACCTAGTCCTAGTGTATCGAATAGTGCAAGCATACCATAATAATAAATTGTAGATAATTACTGAAACATAATAATTTTAAAAACGTTAAATAATAGTTGATGTTTGATTTAGGAGGCGCAGCGCAGGACCGTGGCGTGAAGTCCTAGGGACCTATAATATTATGTCTCTGACATCTATGTAGACCGACAAAGAAAGACAATTTGCCTAATTTAACAATCTAGCACAGGCCACGCTGCAGACACGGGTCAAGGCTATTTAATGAAAGCTATCGTCCGATCTGATGTAACTAGGACACATCATCTTCAGTTTAATTACGTTCATTAATATGAGCCGTGAAATGACAGCATTCAGACACTGTCTTCAGCTGGGTATGGGTACAATCTACGCTCGACGGTTAATTTCGAGCTTGAACATAATGATTCACGGAGACCTAACATTCTATCGAAAAAAATGTAGTGTTATTTTTAAGAAAATTATTATCTTAAGCTGACGCCCGCGACTTCGTCAGCCTGGTTAAATTTTTATTATTCCCGCGGGAACTCCTTAATTTTTCGGGATAAAAAAGTAGCCTATGTCACTCTCCAGGTCCTCAGCTATACCCATGCCACGTCGGTGCGTTGCTTCGTTGCGGCGTGATTGAAGGACAAACCAACACACCAATAAACCCACAAATCAACAAACACACACTTTCGCATTTATAATATTAGTATGATTTATACGTCATAGAGGTATGTTTATGAAACTTAATAATATCCTCGTTATGAAGAAGGAGTGAAAATGTATCCCCAATTGCAATAATGAAGCAATGAAATAAGTTTATTCATATTTCAATTCAGCGTCGTATAAAAACTCTGAAAATGTGTGGGGTTTTATTATCCACAGTCATCATGCATCCACTGTTGGATATAGGCATCTTTTACGTAGCACCAAAGTGCCCTATCTTTAGCTAGTCCAGCATCCAATCGATGCCAGCCCACGCTCCGGATATCAACGTTTATATCCATATTAGGCTGAGCGACTATAGGCATTATTTTGAAAGGTAATATACAAGTTAATATTCTGTGAAAATTTGAACCGTCTACCTGTTACCGTTTTTAATATTGAGCAAAAAAATACGAAAAAAGCACGTTTATTGTATGGGGACCCCCCTTAATATATATATTTTTTTAATTTTTAGTATTTGTTGTTATAGCGGCAACGGAAATACATCATTTGTGAAAATTTCAGCTTTCTAGCTATCACGGTTTATGAGATACAGCCTGGAGACAGACAGACAGCGGAGTCTTAGTAATAGGGTCCCGTTTTTACCCTTTGGGTACGGAACCCTAAAAAGACTCGACGAAGTTTACCAATGCTATCCAGCCTATCTGTATTCAGTCTTGGATAAATGGTGGGTACAAGGTAATCTTGAACAGCATCGAGAACAGACAGTAATAGGCCCCAGGTCGATCAGGTCGTTTAGATCAGGAGGCAGCGTAGAGGCACTCAAGGCGTCTGTTGAAGCACCTGTAATGAACTTGCGATGATGAGTGATGACGATAATATCATCAGCAAATCCGAGGTGTGAGATATTTTCACCGTTATTATGAGTCAAGCATTAAAAGACGTATGAAGACATCTTCCGTATAGAGGGTTTCTGATAGTATGGAATTAATGTAAACCATTACACTGTCGAAACTGTATTTATAATATTAATTATACAGAGACTTAAGTGTGTTCTAAGCAAACTATTGAATAATGTTTAGTAAGTTAAGATCACAGAAAGGGCCAGTTCCATCCAAATAAAACAATTAGTTACTCTCTCACCCATTGTATTGATGCATGTTCAATAGAATTTATAACCTGTGAAAAACGGTTTTTCGCCTTCGCAGAAATGAGAGGCTCTTACGAAAGTCAGTTTTTCACTATTCATCTTGACCCATCGTTAAATCACCATGAGAAAGTGTATTTTGTGTTAGGGTTGTCAGTTATCCTATTATCCTATCATTGATATACTTGAGATCAAAATATAGGTTGACTATAATTCAGCATGGATTTCCACAAAACACACCGTTTTATGCCGCACGGCCTAGTGACTTGAGCTTTTTTTTTAATATAATCACTACAAGTTAGCCCTTTCCATATCCCTAACCGGTTTCTACACGGGATCGTACCGGAACGCTAAATCGCTTGGCGGCACGTCTTTGCCGGTAGGGTGGTAAGTGGTAACTAGCCACGGACGAAGCCTCCCACCAGGCAAATAAATAAAAATAAATAAATTTTTGCTGTTAAATAAGTTGTCTGCACTGTTAATAAACAATAAATTTAATTAGCAGAGCTTTACCTCTCTCAGTCTCTGGCCTTGCGACTGAAAGCTGATATGTATTACCACTATAATATTATACCTCTATGATTTTAACACCTTGTAAGAGAATCTAATTACACGACAGGCGTTTAAAGTTACGTTACTAGATTACCTTTATTAATCCCTGGTTACTGTTAAACTTCGACCACCGATAAAAAGACAATTAACAAATGCAATAAATGTAGGTATCTTGAGTCTAAAGTACAGAGGTAACATTTGTGCTCTATAAGCTCTTAGCTAGCAAACCTTCCGGATAATGCATCTTCACATTGAGGAAGTCGCGGCCAATAGTAGCACAAAACATGTACTTAGGTACTTATAACGCATGGTTTCATGAAAATCATTTTCTCAGAGCATCTTGTTCACTCCTTGCTCACAAGGTAATGCTGTTTTATTTTTGCTCCGCATTCCCGGCACGGCAGTAAAATGGAGCCTTTTATAGCGACAGTTACTTTTTTTCGAACCCGCCAGTGCCTCAGTAAAATGTAGTGACATATGGCTTGTGACGGCTGGCTTTCGAAGACATAATATATAGTACTCGTAACTGAAAGAATTCATTTTTACGTGGACGCGATTTTATGGCCGTGGTAAACCACGATTTGTGTATTTAGGTATTTTAGATGTCATGAAATTTCTTCTAATAAGTACTAACATACTCGTACAATGAGTAATCAAGCCCCACATAAAAATATCAATCCTCATAGTCAATGCAGGATATATTCACATATGAATTGTAATTTATTTTGACATATTTTGATGAGATTTCTTAAAGAATTAATTTATTCTATGTTGACAAGGTGTAATGACCGCGCGAAACATTAGTGTTAGCTAATTTAAAACACTTAAGACAATGTTACACAACAGTTTCTTAAGATAAACATAATATTATCTCCGCGATGGCGTAACAATACAAACACGACCGCCACCATACTCTTAGCCTGATTAATAAACCATAAATCTTAATGGATTCGCAATAAGGAGACAAACGGCTGTCGCAATACTTAACGTAACACCAATAATTAGTGAACTCACGATTTATCCTACTTTTAAGGTGTCTTCCGATGGACGCGGTATCAGGCATCTGTATAGATATTGATCAGGCCGGCTAATCGATTGGTTACTGACCAAATACAATGGGATATCGTTTTTATACAATTTTACATTATGAATGGCCAAGTTTGAGGTTATCGGATTGAACGCAACCATATTACCTACCTACCTTATACCTAGTTATTTTGATAACCGATCTACATCCACATTATGTAATGTATCTAATACCTACAACCGCCGAATTTCTACCTTTTGTTAATGCAACTTCAATAAAGCCGTTCATTTTAAGAATTCGATTTGAGCATGTAATTAAGATTTCCAGTAATTTTACTATGCCGCGTTGAACTTAATAAAAAGAAGATAATAATATTATATTCGGCAGGATGTTAAGAAATATCAATTCTCTTGACATCATTGCCGTCGTCGAAATGTACCGAACCAGAAGATTTATTTGACGACTAGCTGATGCCCGCGACTTCGTCCGCGTGGATTGAGGTTTTTCGGTTCCCGCGGGAACTCTTTAATTTTCCGGGATAAGTAGCCTATGTGCTCTTCCAGACTATAATCTATCTCTGTTCCCATCCAGATCCGTTCAGCCGTTGGAGCGTGATTGAGTAACAAACATCCATACATCCACACATCCATACATCCATACATCCATACATCCATACATCCATCCAAACTTTCGCATTTATAATATTTATTTGATTCAAAAACCTTAAATTCAAAAGTTTAATTGTTTAAAAAAAACTTTCTTTTCTGTCCTAAATTATGCCTAAATAGGTACATACGTCCAGTAGTGTGTTCTTTACATTTCCAAAGTCCAAGGTCTTGCACCACGTCTTGTCTGTTGCTTGATCTTTAAAAACACGACGTTTCATTGTCATCGTCATAGTTAGATCACAGCTAGGTCGCCAGTAGGTACGAAGCAACTTTTCATTCAGAGAAAGAGCTGTTGTGTATTTGCTTGCGAATTCAAAAGTAGGTATGTCGCTAAGTAGGTATGTTATGTCATGTGTTGTCGGTGAGCCCTCACTACGAATCCGGAGATCCGCTACAGGCAAATATCGAAGTGTTAAATTCCTTTGTACATTTCACTATCCGCAATACACCTTGATCGATTCTACTAGCCCAAATTATAAAGAGGGGAAATCTTCTCTAGATAAACGACAGCCATATCTTAAGCATTTAAATATGATGACAGCAGTAAGAAGTTATTTTGATTCCTCCAATTAGAGTAGGTACCATTTATACATGCCTGATATCAAATCAATCAAGTGATGTTGTAAAAACAAAGCAGTACTTAGTTAGGTACATTCTCACTTCTGTATAATTTGTGTAAAGTTTCTTATCGTTCAAATCAAACTATATCGTGATTTTTCACGATTGTTTGGTGAAATTGTATCTTCAAGCCGCAACAGCACTTTTTTCACATGAAAAATCATACTTATTTGATTGTACCTACATATTATTATAGCTAGAAGCTTACTCTTACGTTTTTCTTTCTTTAGACAAGTGGTCAAAAGTGGTCTTATTAGGTACCTAAGTATTAAAAAAGGAAATGTGTCTCTCTGTCTATCATAAATTACCATAAATGATTTATTTATTTCACTTATGACAACTTTTGTCACTTATTATGATACGTTAAGACTCCACCACCGGTTCGGAAAGCTGATTCTACTGAGAAGATGTCTCAGTTGAGCTGATTATACTATATTTGTATCATTCAGTTACAACTTACAAGGCAATTAGCTTGCATCCCTGAGACGAAAATAAGTACTAGGTATATTATCACGGAAGATCAAAGAGTGCACACGGGAGTTTTTCAAAGTCAATAAATCGACGCGGACGAAGCCGCAGGCATCATCTATAGTTTTAAAATATAACCAACATGATTCTTAATGAGTTTTCGAAGTATGTAGGCCGAATTGCCATGGCAAGATTACAATAACGAGCACTTTGGAATTTTAAGCATATTACACAAAGAATTTTAGGTTACGGATCAAAAATGTGTGTCAGGTATTTAGGTCACCGTAACATGTGAGGTCACTCGTTTTGTGGGGATTACCCCATGACAAAACATTTACATATGTCACCAAGATGAGGGCCGAACACACATACTTTTTAATTTATTCAGAATAGCGTAAGGTTGCAAGTGATGATGCAGCTGAAAGTGGAGTGCGCTTGTCTAGACGATGCTTATTTAGAATCTCGAGTAGAGTAGAGAACAATGAATTATATAGAATTATCTAGTCTAGATAATTCTATAGAATACATTATTATATTTATTTTCTAAGTAGGTAATGTTCAAGCACAAAGAATCCAAATATTATTACCCAAACAAAACTATCTACACATTTTGAGGAATTAACGATTTGCTCTATATATAAGCAGTTAGTTTTACTGGTTTTACTTTAATAGAACTTCCAATAGATGGATTACATTACGCGGACGTTTCGCTAATTAGACATTAATGTTCATTATGCTAACAAAATATGAAAATATTTTGCTACAGTTGTAGTTTGTACTTGATCGTGAGGGAATATTTAGTTAGACCAAATTTAACCAGCTCAAGTGAATTAGACCACAGGTTCTGCGCCAATTTTTAGGATAATTCCCGGCAATAGTGAATGGAGAATATTTTTTCATATCTAAGTAACCAAGTTAGTGTCTACCCAATAACTTACAGAAGAGAAAATTTTAAATGAGAGATGAAACAGAATAACCAAATAATATTGCAAAATTATACCTAACAGGGCGCCTACTTACTTGTATTTTGGAATTTAAACTAGAATGATAACAAAGTAACTAAACGAAAATGTTAGCACGTCTGTAATGAGGTAGCGGTAACCGTCTGGAGGACTGGGACCTTATTTAAATAACACGTTGGAACGAACCGAGAGAACGTGTTAATGTTATATAACACATCATTACAATAGTTCAGAGATGTTAAAGATTTGCTAGGACCAGTTAGCGTAATGAAGTAAAAAGGTCAAATACATGAGCGGTGTTTACTACGGAAAGGATGGGAAGAAAACTTATGGAAAGATTTTCATTTGTTTAACTTGTTTCAAGACAAGGAGTCATCTTACATACTTACTCTCTTGCTGCTTTTTATAATATGATCATTATTTTATTTCTACTTTTTGTTCAGTTATGTCGAATATGCTCCCTTTGTAAAAGCAATATTTTCATAGATATTAAACTTTATAGTTTTATATTATGTCAATTTTTACTTTTTTTTACAAGTGTTCCGAAAGGGATAGCAATAAAAATAGAGCTGTCATTTTAGTTTAGTTTAGAGATGGTGTGCAGAATTGGCCTAATGGCCTTTTTTGTGTTAAATTTATTTATTTATGTTTAGGTATAGGTACAAGTACCTACATCTTTCAAAGTTTCATTCTCAAATGGTAGATACAGCTATAAGCTCTCTTTTAACTCAATGATTACATATTCAAGCGTGTGGTAGTCGGCCGTGGCCGAATACATTGCAGGTTGGCGCCGCCCGTCCCACACATCACCATAGACCACGCATACCGTCGAACCTGTCAAATATATTGTGTGATCTATAAAACCATCTTACGTTATTTCTTAACATGTTACACCAAAACCTCATTCTTGCATTAGATTTACTAATAGGTATAAACTTTCATAACGTCGGCATACAATACGAAATGCTGGTTATGTCTGTGGATTAATGTACATACATAATTTTTTTTTTAATAGGTTTATTTTCTACATCTTTCTATAGGATAGGATTGTATATTTATCAAGAAATCATAATGTTACCTATTAAAATCTTCTACGTGCCTATAAATTTAATAATATAAGAAAGGATTTGCATTTTGCACCGTATTTTCGTATTATCCAATCTATTTTATGGAAACAATTTTAAATGGAAATAATTTTATGGAAACTATAATTGATGCAATACTGTCCGTAGATATTTCAATCTTAGATGTACTCGTAGGCTGAATGCCCATTGGTACTGTCACATCGCTTCTTCTCAGCAGCAGATGCTAGAGACGCTCTTGCATTGTATAGGTATAGTAGCCAAATTCCTAACAATACAGAATATAGATAGCTCAGTTGTCCAAACTAATTAATCAGTTAATTGGACGAATAATTTTATAATTTTAGTCTCGTTCTGAGAAAAAGAATTGGCAGTCATAGGGACTGCCGATTGAAGTGAAAACGAATGTTTAAAATAATTAAAAAAAAGTTAAAGTTAAAGTTTAATTACGAATGTAGTATATATTTCATATTTAAGACCTTTTGTCTTCGTAACAACGCGAGCATGTCGGTGACGGTGTCGGTGACGGTGACGCGAATCCACAAGCTTACCGGGGTACCATAAAGTGCTCAACGCGGCTAAAGAAGTTTTCACTTCAAAAACGAACAATTTAAATTTTAATACCTAACAATTATTTAAATGAAATACTTAAGTCTTAGTTTCAGTGTCAATTAAGTATTATAATTTATATGTATACTATTGAAAACTATGTATCGGCCCTACAATATCACAACAGCTATGACCCGAAAGAGTACAAATTATACAAAAAAATACCTTCTTCTGGAATGATATCTGCATTCGCAGTAAGGAGCTTAAGCTTAAGACTGACAAAGAGAGCCTATACTTAAATAGCTTATGCGATAGAAGCATATATACGCCCAGCCGTAAAGTAAAATTATAGCGATAATATCGAAATAGTTGAGACGGTTCATTCATATCAATCGCGTCGGTGTTTACAGAACAATGCTTTATTGTGCAATTATACTATCGCTAATCTGATCGATCTCGAACCTACGCTTTACTTCCTCGGAAGCTTAAAGATATGGTCAGACAAAACGCGCGACGGCAGAGCAGCGCGAGTGTAGCAGCAACACTGAATGCGTGTGAATGAGGCTCCACGATGAAATATTACAAATATCGAGCCATACGCGCGTGAATTGAATGCATTCAGGCCCTGAGTTAAACCGGTGAGAAACTCGTTTGAGTAGGTACGACGGAAATAGTGATTGACGCAGAATATTTATCTATACTTATATATAATATTACAAATGCGAAAGTTTGGATGGATGGATGTATGGATGGATGGATGGATGGATGGATGTTTGTTACTCAATCACGCCCCAATGGCTGAACGGATCTGGATCAAATTTGGCACAGAGATAGATTATAGTCTGGAATAACACATAGGCTACTTTTTATCCCGGAAAATTAAAGAATTCCCGCGGGAACCAAAAAACCTCAATTCAATCGGACCAAGTAGCCGGCATCAGCTAGTATCTACTATCTAATATACTACCTTCGCAAAGTGAACGCCTGCACCGTCATGTATTTATCGAGTTTTTCGAGTTACCTATATATATTTCGAATTTATAACTCGAAACGTTTCGTCCCTGGAAGCATTTCCATAGCAGTTCGTGTTTCCAAGCCTTAAGTTATTTTTAATACAATGAAGAATTACCTGAGGAAAAAGTTCGATGAACGGAAGAGCAGTGCCGTGGGATGAAGAGCAGATATTAATTGTTCGGTATTGCATGTTACGTCGTCAAACTCTACAACGGTATACTGTCAAGGTGCATGTTGCGTAAGCGCATCCGTTTGATGTCATTGACATCACGGATGTAATTTGATTTGTGATCAAGGGATCTGAGAGATTGGCCAGTGAGAGTTGAAAATTTTCACTTGGGAGCTAATTTATTCAATCAATCAAATATTCATTTATTCAATTTACAAAGACGTGGCAATTCTTCTTATCAACAGCCTTTAAAGTGGTTTTGGTGATCCTCCTATTCTTCCAGATTACTGAGATAAAAAATACCTAATTCTGCAGAATCCATCGCATCGAAGTAGGCTAATGAAATCACCGGAGGCCACACCACCGCCGGCCTCTACATAAATCACATTTTTTGCCTGACGGATCTTACATGTTCAAATTATGTGATCACCTTAATATGCAAATAGAGCTTTCGCGAGCATTTATTTATACGAACGTTTACCATATCTGCAGTCGCTTATAAACCTACCAGACCCACAAACAAACTTGCAAAATACCTGTCATGGGTGTGGGTTTCTTATCACATGTCACGAATGATAAATACAACTCTCATTGGCGTATTTGTAAAACGCAAAGAACTTAGATAAGCAAATGTATTTTGAACAGCAAGTTTTATACCGTGGTATATATTTTTGCGACTTATGCAATCAACAGATCGGTATTAGAACTTGATATAATCGCGAACACGGAGTAAAGTGGTCCAAACCAAAAAATAATAATATTGTGGCATAATAACAAAATACATAATATATATTATTATTGATAATGATGACCGCCCTACCTACTTGGTGAAGTGAGCTAAACTGAATCTCTGAAACCAGTGGACAAAGTATTCCATGGAAATCCTTGCATCCATTAGAAATTCTCCTGGAAGTAGGTAGTTCATACTTCATTCTGCAGTTTGAGTAACTTAATCTAAGTTTGATGGCTGAATTAGTAAGTAAATATGATATTTCGTGCAAATATGTGTCAAACTCTTGAGATCATAAATCAGTGTTTTATATTGTAATTTTCCGAACCGGTGCAGTGGTAGAGCCTTGAGTCTTGACGAAAAGTTGTCCTACGTGAAATAAATAAATTCATTTCGTAACAATAAACAAGTACATTTTTAATTTAAACTTAGGTACATTCAAGCAAAACACAAAAATGTTGCTTAGACCAGTTGGTTTCTAATGTCAGGTTATGATATATTATGGTGTCGCAAGTCGTGTCGTGCCATGCTCTAATCGTATCTAGTTAAACGGCTAATGGACGCTAATGGCAATAATCACGAGCGCATCAGACGAATACTGCCCACTGCATGCGGAGAAAGTGACAAGTTTGCGAATGAGGTATTAAGGGTAAGTTTATCCATTGCGTCCACAATCTATACAAATAAATTATATTAACGCGTGGATTCGGAATAACTGCATTTTCTTGTGCTCAATTATTTATTCATTTATTTTATTGATGCGAAAAAATCTATAGTAGCGTACCGTATTCCTGTTCCAAGCAAACTCCGACAATTATTATAATTAGTGATGATGATGATGTAGATATGATGCGCGACTTCGTCCGTATTTTATTAGGTACTAAAAAAAACTAATGGCGAGGCGCGAATTCATCGCCTTGCTGCGGTGCAGGCTGTCAACAACTTAGTATTAATAATATATAAAAGCTAGAATCTGGAGCTGATAATTTGGACGAACGGTAATTTAATGGTAAAAACATATTTTATAACATCTATTTGGTATGAAATCGATGCTATATATATGTATATTATTTTTAACCGACTTCAAAAAAGGAGGAGGTTCTCAATTCGTCGGAATCTTTTTTTATATTTGAGATGTGCGTGAAATTTTATCAATAAGCCACTATTTTTTAATTCATAATAAAAAATTTAAGATATTAGTTAAAAACCTTAAGCCGCGGCGGGAAATAGTTTTATTTAGATAAGTTTAGTACTTAGGTACCTAATAAACTAAAATGAAAAAATGAAAAATGAAAAATTTCAGGAGGACAAATGCAATGTTTTCCTTGCACGAAAGGGAAAGAGTGGAAAGTAAAATCCTAGAATCCTAAGAGGTGACTGACAATAATAATAATTATTAGTTCTTATACCAAGTATAATTCTATCCTTGTAAAGATTATCGTTCAACACTTCATTATTAATCAACGCAATAAGAGGATTATGATTTCGATTCAAACAGGATTATAATAGGTACATATTTGCATACATAATATTATGGTTTAAGGAGTCGTTAGATTAGAGTAACAGGGTTCCGTCAATAAAAAAATTGTTTATCAAAAATATTTAACCGTTAGGTACAAAAAAAGTTATTATTTTATCTAAATATCCAATACAAAATATCATTTATTTCATTAATATAAGCAGGTCATTTGGAGTACAGTAATGACGGTGTCATAGACGTATAATATGATTGCCTTAATTTTTCATTGTTGTTATTTTTTCCGTCATCTTCATGCTTCCGCTTAAATATAAAATATTCGCCCTGAAATAGATGACTGGATAGAACGTGTGTAGAGCGGTAGTTTACACAACTTATGTAAAGTTGTGTAAACTACCGCTCCAAATCATAGACCTACTAATATTATAAATGCGAAAGTGTGTTTGTTTGTTGGTTTGTCCTTCAATCACGCCGCAACGGAGCAACGGATCGACGTGATTTTTTTGCATGTATAGTCGAGGATCTGGAGAATGTATGTCACTCTCCAGACTATTTTTTATCCTGGAAAATTGAGGAGTTCCCGTAGGAATTGAAAAAACTAATTCCACGCGGACGAAGTCGCGGGCATCAGCGAGCTCAATTATAATTTTAAAAAATTTACTTGTAAGATCGTTTTAATAGAATCTACGGTCTACCACCACTGGTTCGGAGTGTATTTCCTAACCAAGGAAAATCAGCAAAGGTAAACCGCAAGAGTTACCTACAACGCCGAATGTACTAACTGGCTTTTATGGTTCTGAGCTTATAAGAAAAAAATTATATAAAACTAATAGCAACGAAAATTAAAATTTTTCAATTTAGCAGCGGGCGGTGCATTTACTATTTTCTTTTTTAATCCATATCCATACTTCCATACTAATATTATACATGCGAAAGTGTGTCTGTCTGTCTGCTACGCTTTCACTGCCCATGTTTTTTACCACGGAAAGTTAAAGAATTCATCGTCTAATCTATTATCTTACATAAATTTGCCCTTGACTGCAATCTCACCAGATGGAAGGACGACTCAGATTAAAACTAACGAATCTATTAAGTTTTATCTCATAAGACGGAATCGTTCTTTGTACTTGCTTTGGAGACGCACTTTGCTAGTAGAGTGGTACAGGTACTTAATGAATAATTAAAATTCAAAATTCAAAATTCAAAATGTTTTTTATTCAAATAAGCTTTTACAAGCGCTTTTGAATCGTTTTAATATGAATCTACCGCTGGTTCGGAATGCCATTCCTACCGAGAAGAGCCAGCAAGAAACTCGGTGGTTGCTCTTTTCCATCAAAACTTACAATCATCATAATGATACAAGTAACTGCAAGTAATTATTTAGCCTAATCCTCCCACCAGAACAGAAGAGAACATACACAATTAAGAAATTATATCTGCGACCACCTTAACTCTTGTACATTTGCATACAGATAACAATGACACCATGTTTGCGTAGATTTCACATGTCGGATCCATAATATGACATATGACATAGTAATCACCTATGTGACGACGTGTCATATCCTTGTCATATCTAACAAGCTTGTCCATAATCTACTTAGGTGCTTGTAATTCTGTCTTTATCCATGTACTTTTCTTTACTAAGAAATTTTGTGAGTCTATTACTTATAATAAAGCTGAAACTGGACGATTTCTGTATATAAAATTTATACAAAGCCCACATTTTTTTTGGGGCAGTTATGCATTACGCTTAAACAACTGGACGTATTTAAAATGATGAAGTATGTATAAGGCTATCCGTGCGAAGCTGGGGTCAGCGAGTACGTAATATGGGCATTACTGATTTGGGGTATCTAATAAATTTTACTGATACCTATCATAGATACATATATATAAATTCTCACGATTACGCAACGGACGGGTCACATTTCGTGATCGATGTCTTTAGGATAACATTTTAGTAATTAGACAATATTAACATTTTGCGTGAGGTAACAGCCGTGTGGTCAGCTAAAGCCTGAAACACAGTCGACGCGCGACGGCAAATGCACGGCTGGATGTCATAATAAACACGCGCGTACGCGTGTCCATTTCGTCATAACAGGAACTGTGGAAAACGTACTATAACTGTAGCTAACAGCAAGGCAAGCGAGTGGACTGGAGATGCGCTGTTCCTCATTTAAATTAATCACAATCAATAGCGATAACAGCGCGACTGCATTTGTTAAAAACGAACGATTCTGCCGCGCGATCGAATGCGGCTAATTTGAATGCACTAACCGAATTAAAACACTATCACAGTGTACGGCAACATCTTTCAGATAGAGCCGCGATAGAGACGTTTCCTTTGCGCGTTGTGTGTGTTCACCAAAGATTACCAACTGCGCAACGTTTCCTGCATGTCAATACATGTCAATGGATTGAGTAAAGTAATGAGTCTCTCTACGTGAGTAGAGAATCAATCATTAGGCACACTTTAAATGCTTGTTTCAAACGTTTTTTCATTACGATTACAAGTAACAACCTATTGATTATTTCAATATTTTAAGCATTATCTGTCTTGAGATTAATTGATACCGACATAATATTATTGTGTTGAAGCCATTTTGTGTTAAGTAATTAGGTTAATTTCATTCAATGTTACTTACAAGCTTTGAACGGGTTCATGCTTTGACAGATTTTAGGGTATGGTTGGCAATTGGCATACGCATTGTGTTGTAATAGCACAGAATAGGTAATAGTAGGTAATAGCACAGCTGTTGCTTAGACGTGCCACGTTCGTCTTCTTGTCCCGACCACCGATTTGGAATCTCGCGTGACTTTGTAGTTTACTTAAAATGAAATGGCATTTTTGTCTCTTCTCTCAAAGGTAATGTAAATGTATGGTACACGTGCGTATTAAAAATTATGCTCGATTGCGTCTTGAGTGTAATTTTCCTCATGTTGCACTTGTAGCATAAATAACTATTAACAAACACTCATGTAGATAAGCGTTACACCCAGCTACGTTGAAAGAGAAACGTACATTATACATAGCCCTGCCGCTTGCCACGTATTGGACCCTTATTGAACCTAATAACACAGAATAGCTAATAACCTCAGAAGTAAGTAGGAAATAGAGCTTAATTCTAAGTACCTATATCGTAATAATTTGTCTCTATAAAATCTCACTCGAAGGTATGTACCTATCTAATAGGTACTAATAGGTCATTGTCACAAGTCAGTATCTCCAGTAAAGGTGAATAATCCATTTGAGTCTGGCCCTGACCGGTTAATATTAGCACGATTTAAACATTTGACTCACAATTCTGATACCCAGTTCTCGCCAGCGACCTTCAAAGCTTGAGAAAGACAACAAAGTAGGTATTCCTTTCAGAGAGTTAATTTATTTGTATAATTCAGCATTTCTAATATGAGTTATAATGTGCAGATATGGTGCAGATGCTAAGAATTTATCAGTAAGTACCTATTAAGATTTGCCAGAACACAGGGGCGGAATAAGGCTGGGGTGGAGGGGGCAGCAAGCCCCAGGTCTCAGGTCTAGACTAGAGGACCTTGAGAAGTCTTTTCGTGAAATCACAAATATATGTTGAGTAAATACGGCCAAATTTTAAGTCCTAGCTATAAATTATTTTTATAAGAGAGAAAAACATTGGCGCTCGCTTCGCGTTAAGTTTTTTTCCATGGACCTCTCAAGTGGTACAATTCGCGAAAAGACTCATTTAGGGTTGTATCCCCGGGTCTCAAACCGGCTTAGTCCACCGCTGGTTGGACTGGTTTGACCCAATATAAAATATGATGAAAATAATGATTACAAAATAATACCTAGTCTGATTGCTTCAAACAAGGCTGCGAAATAGTGTCAATTAATGATACACGAAAGTGACTTCAGTTTTTGGTGTCATCATCAAATAGGTAACATAACCAAGTTTACAAAAATAATATAAATGGGCAGTCTTTGTAAGTGCTTTGCAAACATTTTCATAATGAGTAATGCGCTAGGTAAGTAAGCAGCAGGAGGCTGCAGTTTGGTCCGATATTGAACTCAGTTACAAACCTTACCACTTCTCTAGTATAATTTATTCGAACTACTACTTACGTTTAGCACTACAGCCCTTGTGTGTGGCCTGGTAGGTACACGTATTACCTAGTAGAGTAAGAGGTAAGTACATTCCGTCATTGGACGCAGCACGGGTCTCCTTTCAGTATGAGAAGGGCTTAGGCCAAGTGCGGATTAGAAGACTTCACTTATCTTTGAAAACATTATGAAGAACTCTCAGAACTACTTACTCTACGCCACGTCTTACGAGTACATTAAAAATATTTGCCATCCAACAAAGCAGTCTAATTTCAATGGAATTATGCCTTACACAATCCACTTGTTACAACGATATTGTGTAACCGTTTGATTCATGCACTATTCATATTTCATACATTTAATTTTTGCGCTGATATCGAGGTGATGCCTAACACAAGGTGCCTATGATGTCTGTCAAAATGTTTTGACAGGCTTCCGCGCGCCAAACTGACAGTGCCTTGAGTGGCCAAAATACCACTCATTAATTGCAGCCAACCATACAATCGAGTGGCTTTCATTTTTAGGGTTCCTTACTATATAATAGAAAAATGAAACCCTTTATATTTATACTAATCAAAATTAATTTTGCTGTCTTTGATGTGATGTGACTGAAAGAGCAACCGCGGAGTTACTTAAAGTTAACTTAGGTATTGGTCATTAATTATTGTTGAGTGCCATATAGATTATTTTAGATTTTATTTTTGAGGGATTCTAATAATTTAACCAAATAAAAAATATTAAAATTATACCATAGATTAATACTTGTATATTAATAATCTAATTATTATTATTATTTAAATTAATGTAAATAATAATAAGGTTCTAATAACATATTCTTCTCTAAGGTAGGTACGGAACCCCCGGTGCGTGATCGCACTTGGCCGGTTATTTATTATACCAGTCATTACTTATTTGAATGTCTTATGTGCTGCATAAAACAGATATTAACTAATTCTGAAAATATCAAAAACTGGCCACTGTCCGCGGCTTCGCTCCCAGAAAGTTCAAAAACTCCAGCCTTATTCCTTGCAGACAGGGGAATCCATAATTCTTGTGTACCTACTAGACACTTCTCTGAGATACTCTATCATTTGATGGAAACTTGAATGAAGTCCATTCAGCGCTTTTGAAGTAAACTATTTAAAATAGAATTAAACCGCAGCTGGTTGAGTGTTGCGTTTTTCAGAGACTTTTAATGACTTAAACTCCATTTTGGGCCTTTCCCCTAAAAAATGCTGCTTTGAGTGCTTGGTAAGTTCAGCAATATGGTAACGGGTAGAGTGTGAACTTTCGTTTTTTTAGGCGCTGCAGGATATATAAACGCAAGGCGACGGGCGCGGGTGAAGTGCGGGCGAGGCAAAGGCGCGGCGCGGGCGCGCCGCTGCCGCTTCTATCATATTTCATACAAAATGTATGCGAGCGACGCGACGGGCGCCAGGTATACAGAGCGGCATTCAAGCGGCGTCCAAGCGGCGAGGCACGGGTGCCGCTTGGATGCCGGTTTCATACTTCCTGGGCCACACCGCCGCCACACCTCCGCCGCGCCTCTCTTATATATGATTATAAACATTGGAATTCCAGTTTACTTAAGTACTAAGATACAAATAAAAAAATATGTGATCTATATTCGTACTGTGAACAGTTTTGCATAATAGCACCACTTTTCTGTATTGAAATTGGCCCAATTGAGTGGGTAATTTTGCACCTATTTACGATGTAAAATCAGGCAATATTATACAGGTAGGGTAATTTCAACGATACTAGAATAAGCTAAATTGCCCTCATTGTTGTTTTGGGTTTTGCTTGTTTTAAGTTAAAATTGTTTAAGTTAAAATCCCATTATCGTGTTGTTATGTACCTATCCTTGTAATATAACAACAGTGTTGTTATATACCTAGCCTTATATAAAATACAATATACCTTCCTTATACAAAATAAGCTTTCTTGATACATTCTCTTTGAATAAGACTGTAATTGGACGATATTTAAACAATGAATACTTTATTTATTAACGACACAGAGCCCAAAACAATTTTGGAATTTTTGTCTATCTATCTATTCGGGAATTACGCCGGAACTAAGAATACTGGACAGATTTGAACAATCTTGTCACAAATACCTATAGCTAACTCTGGGTTAATCATATTATCCTGTATATTGGATGAAAGTTTTGGTCGATTTGACTCCAATTAGCACCGATTTCGATATTTCTCTTTCTCTTTTAGGTTGATCTCATGTTATTTTAATGAAGATCTGATGAACAATTAATTCGGAGATGGCAGGCGGAACTCCTCAATGTGTATCAGAAAATTAATTTTGACCATAATGTATAATCCATAGGTAATCACATAGTTTAAAGACTAACTAATGCATTAAATTGTAGGTTTCATTTATTCATTACAATTAAATTAAAAAGACTTAATATTCAAGAATAGGTACCTATCCCCTGCTGAAAGCATTGATGTCCGTTGGATACCTACTCGGTTGGATATCAAAACATTTAAAATACGAGTAGAAGGGGATGCTACATACATAATACTATATGCATATTAATATGGAGACATCTTTTATTTATTACTGGCTGATGCCCGCGACTCAGTCCGCGTGTTTTGAGTTTTTTTGGTTCTGCGGGAACTTTTTAATTTTCCGGGATAAAAAGTGGCCTATGTAGTAGGTATGTGTTAAAGCGTGATCGAGTAACAAACATTGAAAGTTTGGAAACTGATCTTCCCAGATCAGTTGTCATCTAGCTCAACCCAACCTAAAGTTTGGCATCTGTGTTTGGCATATGTCCTATACTCTGCCATAAACAAATCATATTTGTTTTAATTGATCAGAGAGAGAATACTGACTATTTGTCTAAATCTTGGCAGGTACAAGCACCGATAAATTAATCTTATAGGCTACTAATTCAATTAAACTTTATTATGCATTCAACAATATTGTTGACTCATTAAGGATATCAGATACAATCAGAGCCAGCGAAAGTTGTACATCAATTCCCTAATTGTTTTCACTTTCGTTTGTTACATAGCCGACCGTCCGCGTCATCACCCTGGTGCGGGATGATTTCGAGATCTTATCTTTGTGACAAATGGGATTGATACGACTCACGATTTGCAATTTGCATTAAGGGACTTGTAGATGATAATATTTTAAGGAGGTAGAAAAATTACAACCGGGAAAAGATCGTTTTATGATGATTAATGTATTTCTTATTGAAGTAAATTACCTATATCCTATATTCTAATTTTACATAATTTATAAGGCAATGTTTCGTCATGCAAAATACACAACGGATAAGTTGTATTTGTAGAATCGCTGGTAGAACGACATAATAGGTAATAGTCGGTAGAACTTGAAGAAATGCTGTTATACTAGGCTGTTATTGATTTTACGAATTTGTCTGATTGTAACTTTTATTATATAGGGGCTTGGCCAAGTAATACAATTTTGTAGAAACAACTTCATCAAGAGAATTGACAGAAGGATATTGATAATATGAGATACAAGATAAGAACGACCTCCACCCATCTGATAACCAGTCCGAAGGTGGTTTTTGTTAATCAGTGTAGATCAAATAACATGCCTCAAATGGTTTGCCTAATGAAATCTGCTCAAGGCTACCTTAAATTTAAGTTAGAATAACCGTTTTTTTAGGGTTCCGTACCCAAAGGGTAAAAACGGGACCCTATTACTAAGACTCCGCTGTCTGTCTGTCTGTCTGTCTGTCTGTCTCCAGGCTGTATCTCATAAACCGTGATAGCTAGAAAGCTGACATTTTCACAAATGATGTATTTCCGTTGCCGCTATAACAACAAATACTAAAAATTAAAAAAAAATATATATTAAGGGGGGTCCCCATACAATAAACGTGTTTTTTTCGTATTTTTTTGCTCAATATTAAAAACGGTAACAGGTAGACGGTTCAAATTTTCACAGAATATTAACTTGTATATTACCTTTCAAAACAAATAATTAAATATCAATAAAGTAAATATTAAAGGGGGGCTCCCATACAACAAACGTAATTTTTATTTTTAATACGTCATAAATCGTAAAACTTACTACAGGTTTGTACGGAACCTTCGGTGCGCGAGTCCGACTCGCACTTGGCCGGTTTTTTTCGATTTCTCCACCCATCTGATAACCAAAAGAAATCCATACCAACCGATAGCAGGGATCTCAAGGATAAGGAAAATATAGGCTTGCCTAAGGAAATCCTAGAAAATGAAATTCTTTAACTCGTCGAGGTCCCAAAGACTATGAAAGTTTTTAATGAGTGTCCTACCTGTGGTGATGTTTGAGTTTTTAATGACGTATGAAGCTAAAACGTGGACACTGAAAGTTGGCTTCATCCACAAATTCAAATAGGTTCAGCGTGCTATATAAGGGGCTATGTTCTCTTTAATGTTGTATGGGGGCTCTTTGAAGGTCAAAATCCCTCATTTTCCTGCTTTTTTCCAGGTTTTCCTTAGAATAGGAAGGAGGTGAACCAGAGTTATCGACATAGTCTAATGGGTTAAACTGAAGTGGCAGTCTGCGGGCCATAAGACTGCCGCAGAACGGATGGCTGGTGGCGCAAGAGCAGTGTGGGATGAGCTTCGATGGACTGACGGCCATGTCCAGATGTCCACCAGATAAAAGAAACAGAAAGAATCCAGAAAAAAGATCTTGGTTATATTTAATATTATGAGATACGTGACGTAAACAGTTAAGGTTAATACATAAAAGTTATGTTGTAACTTATTAAAGCCGCAAGTAGGGCATGTCCAGATAAATATAATTAATTAGTAATTAAGCTCTGTACGCGTAGCTGAATACCGTACAACCGAAACTATTTGTCATGCGCGATCGGGCGTACTACAACTAGGTAAGTAACCTACTACGTATTTATAGCAGCACAAAAGTGTGTCAATAATTAAATTTAACTTTTTTTTAATTGCTCGTGGGTCGTGGCATGAGCACATCGTGGGAGCGCTGGGATAGTATAGTAGTTGACAGTAGACAGTAACCTACCTAATAGAGCTTCTTTTTTTTTACGCCACTGCCCACTAGTCACTACGAATTAGCCCTGACTGCTATCTCACCTGATGGTAAGCGATGATGCAGTCTAATTTGGTAGCGTAGGTACTAACCTGTTAGATGGCAGTTATATAAAACCCATACCTGTCGGTTTCTACACGGCACAATAGATTGTCGGTAGGACGTCTTTGTCTATAGGGTGGTAACTAGCCACGGCCGAAGCCTCCAATCAGACCAGACTAGAGAATATACAGAAATAATAAATTCTCGAATTGACCCTGCGGGGGATCGAACATCGTCAAGGTCGTCGGAAGGGATCGTTCGGATCAATTACTACCGTCTTTTAATGTTACTTATACTACATTGAACAGAATGGTAATGTTATAAATCAAGTTGGCACTTGGCAGTATACCTAGATATAGATAGAGCCATAGGTCATTTGATAACCTATACATGGCTTAAACTTTCAGAAGATAAGAGGAAATCGGCTCGCGTTGGTATCGCATCCTTTTAAAATAATAAGACAGCCAAAACAAGAAACGTATAAGGGAATGTCGTAATGAAACAAGAAGATGTGTTTACAGATGCCGTCAGTTGATGAAGTATGTTCGAGGGCACGATCATATCTAGCAGTGCATCTTAATTGCGTAAGAAATACAATGACATCGAATTCTCGAATGCATTGGACGTGTACGGTGGAGCACAAGACCCACGTCCCAAGAACCCAAGGCGAAAAACCTGGCTGTTGCATTTTGTCCTTTCTGGTTTACGTAATACAATCCATATAATTTATGTAGTTCAACCGACATTTCAATAATATGTGATTTCACTTCTCATGTTCACATCGATGATTTTTGTAATACAACTTTGTGTACTTGTTCTATGGCTATAGTTATTTTTATTAATTAGGTAATTTAGGACTATACTCAGAATAATTTTATTATTGCTGAAAAATAATAATCTTGGATTAAAAATTCTAAGACATCGCCATGACGTCGTAGTAAGAATATCACTTGTCATTTAATTATCACTCAACAGTATCATTTGCTTGATTAAACCAAATATTAAACTCAAGTTTAACATACATTAACACAGACACAGATAGCTCGAAACATCAGCTGTTATTCTCGGTCCAATCATTTATTTTACTTTTAGCAGCTCGAGTCAATGATGTTCTAAGCGTTACCGATTCGGCTTTGGATAAAAATCGACTTTTTTTATGAAGAAGTTTTAATCACATTGATATTTATTTCTGTTCAACATTTTTTTTTATTGTTTTATAAACATACCCAAGCATTTAAATGACTAATTATAATGTACGTATCAAAATAAATCATTTATGTAATACAGTACAATAAATGTAATAATGAATCAGGCAGGTCATAGTAACCATCCATTGCCAAAGATGTGTGGTGCTCAGAGGACAAGAGAGCTTGTGTTGAAGCCTCGTGACTATTTCGAAAAGGACATTCGTATAGTAAAAGGAATATAAATGGTTACAAATATATATTTATCAAGATGATAACTCTTTTGACATGAAATACGAGACATTTCAACTTTCAATGAAAATCAGCGATAAGTAACATAACAACAACTTATTGCGATTTAACAGTCATTTATTCATATATTATATTTAGTAATTTGGCAGTTTTATAACCCGCATATCCTTGGCTTATTAATAAAATTTTAAAACCATTGCGTTTATTTATAGTATTGTAATTTGTATAGCCTCGCGCGTTACGACGTTTAACATAATATTTATGGATTATGTTTCGGAGGTTTCTAATCGCTTCTTAAAAGACAAATTAAAGTAAGTATAGTTTAATCATTGCTCTTGACCTTGTCATTTCACTTCATTTCATTTCACCGATCATGTACTCGTAAGTGATTTTTCTCAGTGCTCATTCCCAGTTAAAAATTACTTTAAAATTTCCGTTTTCGCTACATATAGCGAAATCAATCATGCTATATTAATCAAACGTAGGATTAATATAGCATGATTGATGGATGGATAGACTAATCAAAACGCTACAATTAAGCTGTATATGGAGCTTTTAAGTTCACAGAAAAAGAATTCTCTCGTTTCTGCTGTTTTTTCTTCTTCTAAATTTCAATTTTTTGGAAAAGGAAAAAAGGAGAAATTTACTTTCTTGATTTCGGTAGAAATCTTGAAGTTTTCCGATTCGGTAGGTAAAGAAAAGAAGAAAATTAGAAGGAAGGTTATTGAAATTTCTCTCAATATGGTCGTAACATAAACAAGATAGAATGAAGTAAGTAAGTACAAAATATTAATAGGTACAATGAAATATCAACACGATATTGAATCCGTAATCATATTGCAAAGTAAGATGTAAACTGACATCTTGATTGAGATGACGTTACTGAACGGTTGGATGGTTATTACGAAACTATTGTAGTTGGTGTTATGTTACAATGGCCATGAAGAGCCAATCCAATTGAATAACATAATAATATTACATTTGGATGAGTGGTTCTATAAAATATAACTTACTATTAGACCTTTTATAAATTTAATAAAGTGTTTACTACACTTGAAGGAAATCTCTAAATACCTAGGTATATAAAAGGAATGACCGATCGACCAACTCACAGCTCAAGCCACAGGACTGATCGGGCTGTTTGGAATGTACAGCCTATAGGTGTGTAAGAAAGGATTTATGAAAATTAAACCCCCAAGGAGGCAAAATAGGGGTTCGAAATTTACCTATCAAAGTCGAACTTAAGAAACAACTCTAAAAAATCGGTTTCTAAAATCATCAATCGCCATAAAACCAAGAGTTTCACTTCTAAGTACGAGTTAAATTAAACCCAAGTGACCTTGACTTTCCATCGTGAAATATTATGAACAAGCAAGTTAAATGAGACGTACACAGAACGTGCCCTTCTATAGGGCGGGCCAATTACAGCGGCGCTGGTTCTGAGTACAAACACGAGCTAATATTTGTTACTTCTACCAAATTCTATAGCAATGCTTTCACTACCATTGTTGTCATGCGTATGCGTTGACGCCGGCACTTTCGCTGGCAAACTCAACACTTTGCTATTTGACTTTTGCAACTCTTACATTTCATACCACTTACGAAATACTTCCTTTTACATCATAAAATATTTTTTTAAACTAAATATTACGAAATAACTTTTACTTACTGTGTTCAAAATAATTATATTTATCTGTCTATAGGTATAGGACTGAAGAGTCAGCTGTTAAGAGGACTTCAATCACCAGTCCTGTCCAGCTTGGTGACATGCACTGTAGATTGTGGATCATGTTTTGGAGGGCACTCCCTCCTCGAGAGCGTTCGCTTCCAAGAGACTGTGGGTGTTGGACACAGGGCCTTCAGCCGCCTACAGTACAAACCATAAATAGGTTGGTATGCTGTGGTTTCTGCATGACTTTAAAGGTGTTTTGAGGCCACCACTGAGACACCACGTGGTTTCTCAGTGGTGGGCCTCCAAATACGGACACCCGCTGACAGAGTTGCAATTCATGTATAGCGGTCCCTGAGCTGTGCCTGTAACCTTTAAAAAAACCTGTGCTCCGTCGGCGGTGGGTGGAACTTTGTAAGGTTTTTAGTCTGTAAGAGTCCGACATAGACACTGTGCCCGCCGGTAACTGGATGGTTGGTTAACTTTCAAGCTCCAGATTTGACCGTTCAAATTCCAGCTTCACTCTCATTATTGGTTAAATTGGATGCCTAACATAATAGTATATTACTAGTTTTTTACTTCAAGCCTTTTTCACTTTTATGATAATAATTTAACTAAGTAGGTATATATAGATGCCCGCGAATTTATCTTTGATTTTCCGGGAAAAACGTAGCCATTCCTTTCCCGGATTGCAATATCTGTGCGAAATAATCAAAATCGGCTGAACAGATGTGCCATGAACATAGCAGACAGACATGCTTTCACATTTTTAAAAATATGACTATCTATGGATATTGGATAAGCCATGATAATATGTAGATAATATTATAATAACGATAATTGCAATGCATTTTTGCGATGTGGGAACGGATAGATACCTACTTACTCACTACTCGTTTATCAGGAAGAATGTGGATAATCCAGTCTTAGTCAGGATGCTAATTGACTGCTGCTTATGATAGTTATAAGTTCATAACCAATGGTTTATAATTAGCTGAATTAGCTGCACATAAACTTACCTCCTTTTATCTAGCAATTTGTTCATAGAAATATTAAAATGAAGAATTTTGAAAATAAAATTAATATTTAAAAAAAATATATTAAAGCATGTGTGAGATATGGGGGAAATCACTAGCTTTTTACCTATTCAGCTTTGAACAAAACGAAATATTTTAGCAAACCGTGAGAATGCTCCCTTTTCTAAAAGCAATAACATCATAAAACTATTTCGTACAAACTGGCATATTGTTTCGGACCCTTTTGTCTTACTTTTAAATACCAACCTTTTCTAATCTATTGTTTATTGCTGTATTTTTGCGAAACGGGCGGCTTCGTTAAAACAGTTCGCAATAAACTCTTTTGTTTCATAATTGCCTTAAAATTCCTTATCTTTAAACAGGCCATGGGAACACTGTTGTTTACAAGTTTTAAGTTTTGGTATGTAGAAGGGATTTCCGCATGGATCGTATTATAATTCGGCAGTCTGTCTTCGACCGGCAACCGTTTAGAACACCGATATAGTACTGAATGATATAGTAGTCAGAGTTTAACCAACAACGATGTAACAGGGTGCTGTATACTGTGCCAGAGTGTTTGACTGTGTTTGTGTTATAACAAGATAAGTATATTTCTGTGTTATTCTTTTAAAAGAAAGACGTTTTACGTTAACGTAGAGTTATGTAGCGTTATATTACCCGATGTAATGGTAAAACCGTAACGTAATAAGTAAAGAGATATTATGTTGTAATATTGTTACACCGGGGGTTTTCTTATCAGTTCTTTCCACTGGTGAAAATAGGTTTTGAACTGATGTAGAGTCATTTGAGAGTAATTTTATGAATATACAGTTTCCCGTATTAATCTGACTTCTGTTGTTTTATTCTATTTTCCCTGTTATGATAATTATTGAGGTAGAGTCCCTCCTAAATATAATTTCAGTATAATCAGTTCATTAAATCATACTCAGATAGTGTAATTAAAATGATATAACTTTCCTACTTTAGTTTCAGTGTTTCAGTTGTAATTATCAGTAACTGTATCAGCTCACTATATAAGGTCACTGGCCTTGAAATATGAAATAATATTACTGGGAAAACATATTCCCCTTTCAGTCTTAATTTTCATAGTATTTCCATCCTGACAAAGTATCAATTCTCATAGTTATTGCTTAAGTATCTCTTCATTAATCTTGCATCAGAAGTGGGATGACGATCCGCATGTCCCTGAAGGATTTAACTAATACATGTTTTATAATGTTTTCAGGTCAACACGCCAGTTGTGAGAATTTTGAAAGGAAGCTTGTAACCGTCGTCGCAACGCGTCACCCAGAGCCAACGATGTGAAACAACGCAGTTGTAAATCGACTGCTAAAATACAAAGTGTGTGAGTTAATGAGGCTTGTATACATTTTCATATCGGAGGAACGTGTCTGTGTCGTTAAGGTGATAAAACTTTTCCTAGTACAAATATACGGCTGTAAATGTGACCAAAGCATCTTTAACAATTTAAATTATTAAGTGTAATAAATGAGGTAGGAATGAACTACATTTTGGCATTAGAACATTTAATGAATATTGTTAAATCGTCTTTTTAGAATCAGGCTACGTTGTGCTTAAATACGGTAATACATAGTGAGAAACAAAAACAAAAATATGTAGGTAGTGTGTGTGAACGAATTATGGTTTGAAGTAATATATTCTGTAAAAAACGTGAAGGTCTCAGGTACGTTTGAGGTACCTGAGAAAAACCTAACTATCTGTAGTCAGGTGTAAGATAATAGTTATGGTTTGAGTGGCCATTAGTTTATACTGATAACAATTTATTAATGTGATTACGATGTCTTTGGACTTGGAGTCATAAATCTTTCAATGGACAAAGGGTTATTATTTTACGCGATTCAGAAAGTCAATGCTAACAACTCTTATTAATCGTTTTTGAATGAAATTTCTCTGATAAACAAACCGAAAGATCGATACTTTGATAGCGATTCTATAACATTTTTATTTATTTCTCGTTTGTAAATAGCCATAGACATGAATTAGGTACAATATTGAATCGGACATATTACCTTTTCAGTGACCTTTATTTTAGTAATCGATTTTGAATTCTGTTTTTTCCCTTTAGTTCTTGTAGTGTCTAGTGTAGTTTAGTGTAAAAAAAAAAAGTAGAGTTTGAAGTAGTTTTCGCAAAAAGGAAAAATAAATTATTTAATTTTATTGGAAAATTGTAGATAAGTTGATTTTTAAGTTTCAATGCCTTATGTCTTGAGTAAGTAATGGATTCTTTACTGGTAGGTACGTTTTTTTTTTTTAAAATATTTATTAAAAAAGCAAGGTGGCTCATTGTGCATCTATGAAGTCTGATATTATTACATAGAGGTTTATATAAAAATTATGAATATAAGGATTGTCTTGTTTGGACACTTCGATATCATGTCGTTTTTAGCGGTAAATATTTTTCCGTAAAACTGTAGTTGAAGTTTCTTTTTAAACAAAGGTCTAGGTATACCGCGCGAATCCCTTAGAGAGAAATTCAAGGAAATAGGTATTCTTACAGTAGCCTCGCAATATATTTACAGTAATTTAATTTTTGTAAAACAGCACCTTCAGAATTACAAAAGAATATGCGATCTGCACAATAGGCCAACTAGAAACTACCATAAGCTCGTGACTCCATCGCTCCGCCTCAAGAAAGTCCGACGGTCGTTCGTGGAAATGAGCATTCTATTTTTTAACAAAATTCCACAATCTATTTTAAACTTGCCTTTACACAAGTTTAAGAAATCCATTAAAAGTATGCTTTTGAAAAAAAAGCTTATTATACTGTTAACGATTACGTAAATGACGAAAGAGCATTTGACTCGCTCCAGCAATGCTAAGGACAGCGGTTACTTATGTATAGTATACATTAATTAAATTGTAAATGATGACTTTTTTTCAAAAGAGCAACCGCCGAGTTTCTTGCTGGTTCTTCTCGGTAGGAATGGAATTCCGAACCAGTGGTTAATTCATTCGACGATTCGAAAGCACTTGTAAAAGTTTATTTGAATAAAAAACATTTGAATTTTGAATTTTATAAATAGCTCGGTGAATTTTACTATACGAAGTTAGAATGAAGGTTGGCACTAGGACCACTGAGGGTTCAATAGACACAATAGAGTGTTGAAAGATTGGATAAAATTCCAAATTAAAGGAAGGATGTGGTGGGCTGAATTAGGGCTGAAAGGCAAGTTACATAGTTAGTTAATGATGAATCTCAGAACACATTTCTGATATTAAGTAAATTCTATGAAGTGTCTCGTCAGAACTAAAAATACTCTCTTGACTCTCTCTCTATAAGTTAAATAAGATTCTGAACAGTTAGTTGTCCAGTTAGTAATCGTAGCCCAAATTTTAAAAAGGGATTATTTGAATTTATTTTAGTATGCAGTGAAGTACCGAGTAATGATTTACTTTTATTTTTTGTATAGAAATTTCAAATGTTGTGGAATAAAAGCTTTGTTTATTAATTACTTAGATATGAACCACTTTCAACGACTAAATGGATGGGATAAATCCCTTGATAGTTCTTAAAATGATTTCTAGAATAATTATAAAACAAACTTACGAGAGACTTAGAGTTTTGTATTGAATAGATTTGATGGTTGAATAGATGTAAACCGATCGAAAAGTTTCTTTGAGACAAGCTTTTAGCTTAAGATTTTAAGATTAACTTTTAGTTTTTTCAAAAAATAATTATTTTGGGTTAAGTAAGTAGTCTCCCTACCATTTTGTTTTTGTGGCTTCGTTGTGTATAAGTTTTATTGGAGGATTGACGGCTAGCAACGTGTACCGTATAAATGAAATCAACAAATCACAGTCTCAATTATTGTTATGTATTAGATGAACCTAATAGTGTTCTTGCTGCGCCAATGGATTTTGGTCAATAGCGAAAAGTGGTAGCCAGAGATGATTGCGATCGTTGCTCTGTAGAATTTACATTTTACGTAATAATGCCCATGTTTGTGAAAAAAAAAAAGGTCAAGGATAGGAATAGAAAAAAAAAAACATCAAGTTTGTTCATGGTAAATTTTAATATGGGGAGCACTTATTGTTTTTCTCTTTTACACTACTGGTTTCGATTCACTGATTAAGTTATGATGTGTATGTAGGTTCCTATAGGATGAGACAAAGTTACGATATACTATAATAAATAAATAAAAAAATAAAACCACTGTTCCGGCGCTCACTCGTTTAAATATAGCTACAAAAATTATTGTTGATCATTATGTTGGCGTATTTCGTTTGATTCAGGTAGTCTTATCCTTGAAGTAGAGTCCTAAAATTCTTTTCATTTAAAAATTCGATTACAAACTTATTTTGCCACTATATATATTTTAATGTTGATTTTAATCAGGTTAGCCGAACGGAAATGACTTGAATTAAGTATCATTAATTAAAAGCATACGCCGAATGTTATACTGGTTCCATTCTACTATACAGAAAAAAAAAGGTCAGTAGTCCATACTTTTGAGAAAAACGAGACAAAAAGGTATCAAACAACGTGAAAGTAAATACAATTTCATATATCTTTATGAAGCATATAAAAAGTAAATTTAAAGCTTTAAATAGGTAAACAGGATGGAGCCGATGGAGGTTCATAATCTGTCGCGCGATGTTTTCGAAAGGATTGCTATTTTGGAATTATTGTCGGCGGTGACACTGGCAAAGTTGATAGTTTGACGCCTGACAGGAAGTTTGTAACGCATTGCAACGCTTACGACCATTGGAATCAAAAAGTAAGATAATAATATCATATTGCAATAAAACTTTATAGCCAGGCTGCTTACATTTGTTTCTGAATTTGCCATTGCATAAATTTAAAAACTGAGTTAAACAGCATTTGTTAAGTCGAGGTTATTATACTATTGATGACTTTTCTGAGTTTCTTGTCGGTTCTTCTCAGTAAAATCAGTTTTCCAAACGAGTGGTAGACTCTTGCGACTTATCATAAGTGACACAAGTTGTCCTTCGTGAAATAAATCATTTCATTTTTTCATTTTCATTCGGTACAAACGTTACATTTATGTATTTAAAAAATAAAAAATAAAGTTTTAGGTACACTCTGTTTTGGATTCCATTGGATGAGTGGATCCTTGATTATCTTGTGATTAATTACATCACTGAGTGACGAGACATTGTTTATAACATTGTGGAGAACATTTAGTAAACGATTTCAACTGAAAATGTAGGTACTTTGTTAGTAAAAAAAAAAATATATAGGATAATAATAGGAAACTTTTAGAATAGTAGAAATCATTAAAGATGCTTTGGATACTCTAGTTTGTTTTCAATTTGTGTTAGACTTAGTTATATTTGCCATTTAGTAATATGATCCGAATAAAGCTGTCTTAAGTGAAAGGTTATCACTAATGTAACCAAATATGTTAAAGATTAAAATAGTTAAAATGGAACTTTTTAGTAAAAGAAAATTGTGTGATGTTTGAAGACCATATTATTATTAACTCTGTAAGACTTGGCGTTGATCTAGTTGTATGAAAAATACTTTAGCCTCTGAATTAAGAAAAGGTTGAGTCGATCTAATAGTTTTTTTTTTACTATAGAAAACTATAGACAAGATACTTGGAGCTGGACTGATGGAAATAATATAATTAAATAATATTCTGTTATCTGTTCTAGTTTAAATAAAGGATGTGTTACCGCGAGTGAAGTCTGATTTTATAAATGAGTTACCTTAATTGCATTTTCTTTGGGTTAAACAATTACCATCAGTCCAACATTGATTGTTATGTTATGTTGTGTTATGTGTATATTTTATGTTATGTGAAAAGAAAAATATTGTTAATTTGAAGATGGAAATGACTTTTCGAGTTATATATGGCATATTATTGGCCAATTATAAGTTTAACCCACAATAAAGTTTGTGTTTAATGTTGTTATCCTCCGAACAATTTTAAATCTCTCGGTAGCATTGTTTCTTCTTAGCTGAATTATCTTAGGCTGCAGCTTGACTTAATTTAAAATCTTTAGCAAGTAAAACATTGATTTGGCTGTGCGCTGCAGTGTTCAATAAAAAAAAAAAAAATCAATTTGAATACGGCCTATTAAATATTCGATTGAATGAATCTGATTTTTCAAAGGAAGGTTAATATGCGATTGTTTTAGGACTTGAATGTTATTTTAATTCAAAGAAAATAAAATTACCAATTTTTTTAATTTGAAAAAATCTGTTTTAAAATTAACTGAAAATCATTTCCATTGGGATATGTTTATTTTGATATAACTAGTTAGTATAGTTGGCGATGAGTTTAACGTAAGTTGTGAAATAATATTGATGTACATGTAAGGGTTATGGAAATCTCATTGCGATGAGAGTGCCGATGTTGATCTCACCAGTGGGTGAAATGTGATGGATTGCTATTAGAGTTGGTGATAAGTTGTACTTAACTTGTGAAATAATATTGATGTTTATGTAACGATTATGGAAATCTCATTGCGATGAGAGTGACGATGTTGATCTCACCTGTGGGTGAAATGTGATGGATTGCCATTGGGTAATAATAATGTTGGTATTACTTGGGATTTAGTAGGTATGTAATGGATTATTGGTGGGTGAAAATAATGTGGGTATAATTTGCAAGTGGTGATGTGTTAGCATTGAAATTACTGACGAGGGAGGTGCTATAATTTAATTTTACGTAATTTAATTGTGACTGAATTATGCTGGAGTTAATCAGGGCCTTTACTCAAATTCTGATTATGCTTCATTTTTTGCTAAAGGCGCTGTTGAGATACGTATTGCACGTTGATCGAATTGCTTTAGTATATTTCACTTCATTTTAAAACTGTGACAATGCTTACACATCCTACAATACAAAAATGTGTGGGATGATATGAAAAATATTGGTAAGGTTATAAATTATAATAGGTACTGCTATATTATAAGGTTATTGACTTGATATTATATTTTGTACTGAGATGAAACTAGTGACGTTTACAGAAAGTACTTGTTATATTGAATAATGATAATTGTGTATAACTGTGGTAGTGGATCTTAAATTGTATACAAGAAGTTTTTATTGGAAATTTGTTTAAAATTATATTTCGAGTTTTGTAAATTGTAACGAACTATGATACGATTCATTATTTGTTTTGACCTATGTACTTCGAGAACGAAGTACTTGTCAGTCTGGCCGTGTGAGATATGGGGGAAATCACTAGCTTTTTACCTATTCAGCTTTGAACAAAACGAAATATTTTAGCAAACCGTGAGAATGCTCCCTTTTCTAAAAGCAATAACATCATAAAACTATTTCGTACAAACTGGCATATTGTTTCGGACCCTTTTGTCTTACTTTTAAATACCAACCTTTTCTAATCTATTGTTTATTGCTGTATTTTTGCGAAACGGGCGGCTTCGTTAAAACAGTTCGCAATAAACTCTTTTGTTTCATAATTGCCTTAAAATTCCTTATCTTTAAACAGGCCATGGGAACACTGTTGTTTACAAGTTTTAAGTTTTGGTATGTAGAAGGGATTTCCGCATGGATCGTATTATAATTCGGCAGTCTGTCTTCGACCGGCAACCGTTTAGAACACCGATATAGTACTGAATGATATAGTAGTCAGAGTTTAACCAACAACGATGTAACAGGGTGCTGTATACTGTGCCAGAGTGTTTGACTGTGTTTGTGTTATAACAAGATAAGTATATTTCTGTGTTATTCTTTTAAAAGAAAGACGTTTTACGTTAACGTAGAGTTATGTAGCGTTATATTACCCGATGTAATGGTAAAACCGTAACGTAATAAGTAAAGAGATATTATGTTGTAATATTGTTACACCGGGGGTTTTCTTATCAGTTCTTTCCACTGGTGAAAATAGGTTTTGAACTGATGTAGAGTCATTTGAGAGTAATTTTATGAATATACAGTTTCCCGTATTAATCTGACTTCTGTTGTTTTATTCTATTTTCCCTGTTATGATAATTATTGAGGTAGAGTCCCTCCTAAATATAATTTCAGTATAATCAGTTCATTAAATCATACTCAGATAGTGTAATTAAAATGATATAACTTTCCTACTTTAGTTTCAGTGTTTCAGTTGTAATTATCAGTAACTGTATCAGCTCACTATATAAGGTCACTGGCCTTGAAATATGAAATAATATTACTGGGAAAACATATTCCCCTTTCAGTCTTAATTTTCATAGTATTTCCATCCTGACAAAGTATCAATTCTCATAGTTATTGCTTAAGTATCTCTTCATTAATCTTGCACATGCATACGTTGCTATTGGTCTAGATGACATTGCCTGACTTGATGCACCCATGCGCGTTGTTAACGGCGCTTTGGAATGTATTTTGGCGACTTAGTTTAAATTAAATTGTTTTATTTAACGTGTTTTTGTTTGTCAAAAGTTATATTCTAGGGAAAATGTTAAGTAAGAGAACTAAATACAAGATCTTTAGTTTATTACAACAAAGTTAGAGATCCTAGAGCTCAACTGACTCGACACTACGGGAGATATCCCAGACGTCAGCCTATACGAAATTAGTACGGCTAACGTGATGTGACTTAATCCCGTTTAAAGGCTCAAACAACCACAAAAATATCTCGTAAAAGAAATACTTTGACTCGTGGTAGTGGTAAAGGGCGAGACTTAATGACGGTGCTTGCTAAACTTGTAACGCGACTGCATCCCAACGGTGTAGAGTCGGGCGAATTCATTTACATTATTAAGACGTTCCAGGAGGGTTACTACCATTGCATCGCTTAAAGCAGTGGTAATTCTAAATGATAGTGTTATATCACCTTGACATCCCTAAAAATAAGGATTAAAATTATAAAACACGGACGAAAACTATATGAAAACAATACTACTTTAAGCGATGGTAGTATGCCCTCTGTTATTTCTAGCGCGCCAGGGACGCACTCTGTTTATTGAAATTCTAATGCAAGCTTACTGCACAATTCAACAATATATACCTACACGGCATAATAAGTAAATATGTAATGTTGTTCTATTTAAATTCATTTACAGCGGGTGCTAAAGATTTATTTCTTTAATCCTGCACCGTTACCATAAATAGAAACATATTTTAAATAGTCTCGTTTGCATGTAAATGGCGTATTGTGAATAATAATATAATCTAATGTAACGAGAATAAAAATCGTGCTCTAGATAAGGTTAATTTTTATCTGCGTTTTGTCTTATGTTTGATTAAACATTTTTGATGAATAATTAATCAATTAAGCGGGTTGGTATCTAATATCTATCAAAATTTTCTTATTCACGTTATCTATCCCGGTTCCTATGTCTTGAATTATGGTGACTCTAGTAAGCCTTGTTTTAATTTAGATCGCATTTAAGCTTATCTGAGTCGTTACTCACGAAATATTGTAGCATTACTGACAAAACTTGGAAGTAAAATCGTTATGAACACTCCCAGTATTAAAATAATATTTCATTCGAGACAAACAGACGTCACGACATGGTAAATGTAGAAAATAGAAATTCATTTCATTTTTGGTCAAAAGCACGATCATTCATCTAACGTCATTGTTCTACTGATATAATAAGAGATTGAAGAATTGATACTCTGTAGAGTCTAGACAATAGAAAGCGAATTTCCAACCATTCCAGTCCTTATTAAGTAATATGGTGTCATTAACCTTTAAACAAGAAAATAAAATGTCATTAAATCTTATTTTCGTTAATTTTTAGGTACCTATTTACGTTACCTTGTGCCTACCTGCTAAAGCATAACAGTTAAATAAATATTAGGATAGAAGCAAGCCTTACTTTGCGTAAGTCCACGATAATGAAGGAACTAGAAGCTTAATTCGCTATAATTCGCCACAGTCGCGAATTTAATTTTTTTTGTTTTATGAAAATGAATATTATTAAAAATAATTAACTTAGTATAAATTTTAAGAGCATTGTAGCAGTTTAAGATACGGTTATCAAATGATTGTGTTTTATAACTTTTACGGTAGGTATACATTCAATTTTTTTTTCATACAGGATTTAATATATTTTATTGAATTAAAAAACAACCAGTATTGAGACCGTATTTAACTATTTACTACAAATATGTACAGCTTGGCAAAGCGTTTTTTATGTAATCAAAATTAAAAAATACCAGTTAAATCCATTTTATTATACTTATTCAGACATTTCAAATAATTACGCCAATACGTATTAAACACACTATTTTCATTACATTGTCACTGCATTCCTATCAAAGTTATTAGCATAATATACTAGTAGTTCTAGTATTAGTACTTAGTAGTAGTAGTAGTATTTTTGGCGGTATGGAAATAATTATTTTTTGACCGAGCGAAGCGAAGGTCTCTGAGTCTACCTGAGTGAATTTGCACTTGTCCGTCCGTCCGTCCGTCCGTCCCTCCGTCTGTCAGAGCCTTATAACTTCTGAATCACTGAACGTAATTACTTCAAATTTGAATATAACATGTAAACCAATGGCCTCCCGCCGAATATGGCTTAAAAAGTTATAAAAATCTTTATTTCAGGGGGGCTCTGATACAAGCGAATGCGAAGTGAAATATTTTTTATAGCGTTACATAGGGTTGCGGTATATCATTTTAAAGATAATTAGGAATAAAGTACAAACATATTTTTTTTAAAATTTTTCCCCTAAAATTGACGAAATGGGGGGCTTTCAAAGTGGAGATTTTCTAACGTCCAAAGTTGACCTCAGAACTCTCAATTTTCTGAAAGGCTGAGCCTGAAACTTATCAATTATTTGAATTATATCCTGTACTTGAACAACAAATACTAAAATTAGATAAATATTATAAGGAAACGAAATTATTTAATTTTTAATGAGCTTCAGAATTTTTAACAGAACTTCACAATATGTCAATAGATGGCGCTCTGTACAAGTTTATGGATACCGCGAGGTCTCAGTTCGGGGCGAACCACTAGTTAGTTATATTCTTATAGATGGATTTGATTTATCAGTAGATATGTCTTATAGCATAGAGCGGAGAAAAGTCCATATTCTAGGTAGGTATATAATACTACAGTTACCTGTACTGTAGTATTATATACCTACCTAGAATATGTACTTTTTACCTTTATCCGTCCATATATCAAAATTTCGATCGCGATAGGTAAAGTCTTATCCAGGAGACTTACCTACATAACCTACCTACTTCTTATCCTGGCAAAATCTACCCACGGAATTAAAAAAAACTTTAATCCACTTAAATGAGATACCAGTCATCATCTAAACACCCAGTTGTAAACTAACTTTTGTTTTAAAAAAGTGTCGTATCTACCCTAGCATCCCTAGCTATGAGTTTTAATATACTTATTAGGTACAAACTACAAACTGAGAGAAAAAAAAGACGCGTAGGAGTTTGTTAGTTTATTCAGTTCCACGCGTAAACGCAAAAGCTGTTTGATATATTACCAGTCCGGAGCATTGAACCATTTTATACTTAAACCTTAGTTAACTAAGAATCTTCAAATACTTGCACCTACCACGCTAATGAATGAACGCAAAACATGGGCTTGTTCAGTCAGTAGATCATATATGTATATCTATTGTAGACTACTACACTTAAATATTATTTGTAATAATTAATTTTCAATTTTCAATTTTCAATTGGATGTTGGCATGTAACCTCTGTTGGATATAGACTTCCAACAGATTTAGCCAACTTTGTGTATTCTTGGTTTTTTGTATCTATGCTGATGCTGATGGCATCGCTCCATCTCGCGGGGGGCGCTACTCAGTTATTTTTATCATCCACTACAACACACTTTCTGCACGACATCGTACCGGAATGCTAAATCGCTTGGCGGCACGGCTTTGCCGGTAGGGTGGTAACTAGCGACTGCCGGAGCCTCCTACCGGACCAAATCAGAGAAAATTGAAATTGCCGGGAATCGACCCCGGGACTTCACAGTTCACACGTTAAGACTAACAGCCGAGCGATCGCGTAACTTCTGCATCAATCATTGATACATCGCAATCACCTCTGATTGGTTAACACTCTTCCACTATTGGACATAATCCATTGACGCAGCAAGAATGCCATAAATTCAGCCAATTACAACAATTGATACTGTAACAATGATTGATGCAGAAGTTACGCGATCGCTCGGCTGAGCTCAACCACAGAATAAGTAATAGTACAGTTGGCTCGACACTGCGCCAGAGAGGCCGACCGTTTGCCGAGACGCAGTCTTCTCTCGGGGACTTTATAGACTAAGAGATAACTGCAATTTTGGTAACCATCGCCAGAGAGGCTGATTCAGTGTTAGATGGATGTAGAGCTCTCCCCTGATCACAAAAGTTGCAGTCTGCCTGCATTTGGATGGCCCTTTCGCTAAATATGGCCGTTCAAAGACGGATTATTGTTACCAAAAATGAACGATAATTAGAAAAGCTGATTCTTGTACAGTATTAAAGTATGCGCAGTACCTATGTAAGCAGCGTAAAAACTGACGCATTTGGATGGGACTTTTTCTAGATATCAGCTTTCAAAGACGTTATAACCTATACTTACTATGCATTCCTGTAAAAAAATATTAGCAATAACTTTGTCGCCGTTGATCGCTATTAAAAATTATTAACAGCAATCAACGGGACAACATAATAATTGCTAATATTTTTTTACAGGAACGCATAGTAAGTATAGGTTATAACGTCTTTGAAAGCTGATATCTAGAAAAAGTCCCATCCAAATGCGTCAGTTTTTACGCTGTTTACATAGGTACTGCGCATACTTTAATACTGTACAAGAATCAGCTTTTCTAATTATCGTTCATTTTTGGTAACAATAAACCGTCTTTGAACGGCCATATTTAGCGAAAGGGCCATCTAAATGCAGGCAGACTGCAACTTTTGTGATCAGTGGAGAGCTCTACATCCACCTAACACTGAATCAGCTTTTCTAGCGATGGTTACCAAAAGTGCAGTTATCTCCTATAATATTATGACTCCAGCGTCCGTCGCGTCGCGTCGCCTCGGCCCTCCGATAAACATGATCGAATTTTATCTATACTAATATTATAAATGCGAAAGTTTGGATGGATGGATGGATGTATGGATGGATGGATGGATGTTTGTTACTCGATCACGCCAGAACGGCTGGACGGATCTGCATGAAATTTGGCACAGAGATAGATTATTTTCTGGAATAACACATAGGCTATTTTTTATCCCAGAAGAATAAAGAGAAAAAATCTCGATCCACGCGGACGTAGTCTCGGGCATTAGGTAGCTAGTCAAAAATGTACCTTATAGAAAACGTAGTATAAATATAATTCCATAAGTACGTAAAATTGCGAAATGCATTACTGAATACTTACTAAGTTTATCCAAATCGTCACAAAGCTGATTAGTTAAGTCTTCTTACTATTCTCACTTGTTTGAGATAGGATTAGCGCGTTTCTCATAATTCCAAAGAGCGATTACTAGTTGACCTCTCCTCTCTAACCCTAGACCGTACTAACGACGAGCCTGCAACGCAATGGGTAAGACTAACAAATTATATTGCCGTGTTAAATCGTAATTCTAACTTCCTTACTAATATTATAAAGGTTTAAATGTTACTTGTTAAGCTTATTTCAATTTCAAGACTTACTGCTGCAGTGAAAATTTACATAAATTAGTACGTACATATTTTACGTTTTTTTTAAGAATACAGTATTTTACACGACTGCCCAAAAAGGGAGTGCTTTCGGGGTTCATGTATCTAGGGTGTAAAGCTAATTATTGGACGAAGTAGCGGGCATCATCTTGTTAAAAATAAGTAAATAAATAAGATTATCTTAAATAACAGTAAGTAGACCTATTTTTTTAAGATTTGAAGTTTTGTCCTTCTCCGAAGTTCGTTATCAGATTGATATGTTATGGAACCACCAAACACCACCACCATAAAATCACGAAGACAAATTAAAGAAAATTGGTTATCTTCACTTAATATTCCCATCAAAAATGTGTGTGAAACATTTACATTAACGTGAGAATAAACACGTGTTTGTTCAAAAAAAACGTAGGAAAGAGTCTCGTTAAAGAGTTAATAATAAACAGTCGTATGCCCTCGTATGGTGTAAACAACCAAAATTAAATAATAAATATAGGTTGGCCTGACATTGACCATATGTAGCGGTTTGAGGACATCGAAATGGATGCAATTTGTAAACCATGTCAGTTTACTAGTAATTTTCTCACAGCTAGTAATTACGTTCCGATATTATCAATTTATAAATCAACTTACCAGTTTTCCCAAAAAACACCTTCTTTAAAATTTAAAGTTAATCTTGTGATCTTTATCGGATATCCAATTAAAAATTGGGGGTGTTCTTTTGTAATTTTTTGGTTTTCCGTTCATAAAGCCAATGAACTTATCAAGTTTAGCGATTATTATCCGCACGGTACTGTCAGCATTAAAGACTTAAAAAGGGATTACAGCAGACAGCTTAGCAAAAACTTTAATTACGTTACAAATAATGACAGCAATGTTACTTTAGGTATTAACACAGAGTTATAAAGAGAAGCAGAGTCAAGATAACGTACAAAATAGCGTGGCAATTACAAACACACGAAAACATTACGCACACATACACAAAACTCAGGGCCGAACCTTGTTGCTGCATAAAACATTATATTAATATGTAGGGTTAGGTTGCGTGAAAAAAATTGACCTAAAGACACCTATCATTTGGAAGCTATAATTTGTAAGGATTTTAAAAATAATTATTATTGGTACTTTTATAATTTCCTCATCACAAGCGATCACAACTGCAATATAGTAACACTAGTAATGGTAATCATCACCACGTGCGGGACCCTAGTCAATGTGGTGAATATAGATGTGAGCTCCGCGCTGCGTGTGATATCGTCACCGTCGCGCGCGGAGTTATAGTTCCTGTTACAACTCAAATCCTGAGGACTCCGTCAGTATCATGGCCAGTGGTTCTCGCGTCGTTCTCGCTCTGCGTCGACGCGCAGATGATGGGGATATTATTTAGAAGAACAGTACCAACGGATATCGTGTAAATACCGCCAGATTTTAGCTCAAAGTTCCTATTGACAATAATTTCTTGGCAGTAAGCCAAATAAATGTTGTTAAACAATCGAATCGAATCGTTATTCCAAAAACAGGTTAAATAGAAAATTACAACAGGTGTTTTAAACTCACATGTTTTTTATTCAAATAAACTTTACAATTAGTGCTTTAGAATCTGTATTGAGGTTTTCAATAAAAATTAATGAAATTCATCCACCTAATGGAAGATAAGGTAAATTGGTACCTACTTAGTATAAGACCTCAACTAACTTTTCTTTGAAAATGGTCGGTATTGCACCAGGAGATAGAATTGTACGGAATATAATATTACGTTCTTAGATTATCTGTAAAATGCTTGGAGCATATAGCACTCCATGAGTTGGTCTGCCAGTCTTTTCTATTAATACTTTTATGCATAGGTCTCTCAGGTATTCATCCTTTGGAAACCTGAAATTAAAAGTCGAAGTTATATACTTAAAATAAAAGAGTCGTCGAGTCCGGCCCTGTAATTTGTTAAAGTTCTCAAATGTCAAAAAAGATTATTCAACAACTTAAAGCATGTATTTCTACAGAAAACCATAATATTATAGTTTTAATATATGCATGGCTACATATTTCGTCATAACAACTATAAAATATTAGATATCTTAGCCTTGATACGATGCGATACGAAAACATTCCAAAGCTACATGATAGCGTGAATTTTACTTACCGATGGAACGTTACTTCTGGGGTTTTCCTGTACGAAGCGTTGTAACACAGGGGGACACAACACTTCACCATTTTATTTCAGTAAATATTCATATAAATCTCCAAATTTCACAAAAAACTTATGACACCCAAGACAACACAATGTAAACAAACGCCATAGGTCTCATAGATGTCTTATAATGACTGCCACGCATTGAATTTTTGTCAATGTGTGCGTTGGTGTAGCACAGTGTTGCAGCAAATTAATACATACACATTTTTGCTTGCAGGGACACGGTCACACTAAGTCACACTGATTCGCATACACTTGTCTATGTGGGTGTGAAATTTATGTTGTGTCTGCTTATATTTATATGTCTGTGGGTATTAAGAATACATAACGGTCTACGTTTACATCGCTTATAAGTTAATCTTTGGAACAAAATAAAGAATAACTGTACAAATTTTAGTAGCTTATAGAATCGCGAAAAGAGGTTGGCTAAATGCTCGAAGTAAGAGCCATTTCGAATCTATGTCATTTTCTATTATGACATGGTATAAAATTAACATTTTAGTAGATGACTAGTCAAAGAATTTCGCACTTAACAAATGAAATTTAAATTTTTTGCATTAAAACTGAAGCAAGATTCTTCTTCACTTTGTCAAACATTTGTTTTGATGTCGAAAAATAGTATTCTGTAAGTATGTCACGTCTCACGAAAATTAACTAAAATTTGACAAGTACACAAAAATATAATTTGACAAATAACTTGGCAAAAATGTAATAAATGCGAAAATGTGTCTTGTCTTTCTGTCTATCTGTCTGCTACGCTCTCACGGCCTATCTTTTCAACCGATTTTGACAAAATTTGTAACAGACATAACTAGGTTGCCAAGACATAGGTGGTCGGCAGGAAGGACATCTACTTTTTTTACCAGGAATAAAGAGTTCCCTCGAAAATCAAAAATCTTTATCCACGCGGACGAAGTCTCGGGCCTGTCTGATATTATATAATATTATGAAAAATTCAACATCACGTTGTAAAGTTGTTCAACTATCGAGGCTAGACAGGTAAAGAATGCTAAGAATATTTTTTATAGGTACTATTCTACGCATCCCTACCTGCTGCTAACAACGATATTGTCATATCATATATCACAGGCCACAGCGACTACAAGGTAAACATAATCGTGTATGATTATTGGTAATGAAAAACCAACAGCCCACATACACTTAATTATAACTCAAATTTTAAAAGTGCAAGCACAAATTAGTCAGAAGAGTAATGTAGTGGAACGACCCGGGCCTTCATTACGCCAGCTACTGTGGACTTTCACCGTCGGAATCATGTTCGGAGGTCAAGTTTATAAAATGACTTCCGATCATCTTCCCACCGGCTGCATGTAGGTCGCATCATGCACCAAAAATCTTTTGTTATATTGACAGCTCCTTGTTATTTCCAATTTGGACATGTGCATTCATCGTTGATAATTTCTTGAGCATGACTGACATATTGAGGATCGTTAGAATTTTATCATTTGTAAAATTATCTCTCGACTCTCACTACAATTACCTACCTAGTCGAAAAATTTGGCCCACTCTATTTAATATTGACAATCATTCCGTGACGTTTGAAAATATCGCACGTGAACTCAAAATCAACGTACCTACCTAGCTAGCTAATTAATATTTATGGTTACCAAGCTCGGGTGAGTTTTTGTATGTGTTACGTGTGTTGCCATGGCCGTAGGTAGGTAAGTACCTACACGTAGTGTTACGGCGAAGCATTCTACAGGCTGCCGTTTATGGCTTGTCTGCGGGCGTCTCGCACTTGTCGCCGAACCAATGCACCGTACACATATCCGTCTGCTTACTGCTTATCCCATTAAAATGCAATTTTCTATGTATATAAGCTTGACAAGTCGATATGTTACTTGGCCTTATCTAATACGTAAATTACGCACGTAGAGTAAGGAGTGACATAATCGTAATGTCAATGAACCTTGAGGCGCCAGTGATCATTACAACTAAGGCTTCGTATAATACTGTTTTGCGTCAACCAAGACTTTAAGCATTTATAAATGACAAAGATGCCATTCTGGATAGGGAGGCCTTAAACCGACTAATCGATAAAATATAAAAAATTTGGATCATAATTCAGAAACACCGCTAAGTACACGAAAATTTATTTCTTCGTAACACTTGATTCTCAGTTTAATTCTAAATCCCTAAATAAAGCTTAAATCCCGGATATAAGTTAAATATAATCTTCATCCCGAAAATATAGGAATACTATCTAACACCTGATTTAAAAATAAACCCTAAATCAATGTCGACAAAGTCGAGGGCAAAAGCAAGATTTATCAGAAAGACATAATGTAAGTGGCCTCTAGACATATTCTGCGTGGTTTTGAATACAGTATTGGTACAGTAACCGCGATGGTATGCGATATAAGCCGATAGGCGTACGAGTTTAACATGGGTCCTATTAAACCTTACCGTCTTTGATCGAACTGGCTCTCGATGTCGATCTAGGAGCCGCTAGTTGTAGGCTGGGCACTGGATTAAGGGTCTGCCACAATGCAATGGGAGATAATGTATCGTAACAAGTTTTATTAAGGTAGCAGACTGTGAGCTAGACACGTTTATTTATATTGGAATTCATACTTAATATTATAAATACGAAAGTGTGTCTGTTTGACTGCTACACTTTGACGAGCCATCAATTCAACCGATTTTCTCGAAAGGTACATAATAATATATAGTATGCAGAAGGACGTAGGCGAACTGCATAGGCAGTACTTAGGCTATATTTTTTATCCCGGAAAATCAAAGAATTTCACCGGCAATTTTCAGGAACCTAAATCCACGCGGACGAATTCACGGGCATCATCTAGTTTGCTACATTTAAAAGACTTGAGCGCAGTACTACAACGTTTTGGCGAAAAGACTATAGCAATAAGCTTACAAAAATTACATAATATAAATATCATTGGAATTGGACTGGAATTGGAACTGGAAAAGCTACCTACTATAGATAAGTAGATGTTTTTAAAATCTATACTGCCAATTAATAAATTAGTATTTATTTTCTCGTTTTTATCTGTCTACCATCCTTAGCATGAATCCCTGGTATATGGATATTCATTCTATAAAACCCTATCTTTCATAACTGTACCTACCTACTTACTTATTTGTTACAAAACTATAGGTACGTCTTGCTTCTTACCTAGGTTACCTTGGACTAGTCCAAGGAATAGCAATAGGTAATAATATTTAGTTAAGTCTAATAATTATGTTTGTCACAATTGCTAATAATATAATCATTATTAATAATTAGAATCACTAACTCTACACATAATGTAGAGAATTACAATTACAATTACCTGATAAAATATTCGTAGACATCGGAGTTCTAAGAATGTATACAGATTACTTTTGCGTTGTATCGCAAGAATACGGTAGCGTGTACCTAATTATGATAACGGTATGCAAGGAGTCTAACGTTTTGTTTATATTTCGTGAACTACTGTTATTTTTAAGCCGTGATCTGAATAAAAGCGTAAGCGGGTAGCGGGAATTTGTCACTGCATTTGTCGCACCTCTTCTTTGTTAGCTGTCTTGGTCTTGAGCACGATTCTTAGAATTTTGCATGTATCATTTTACAATACACAGACTTGGGAGACTAATGAGCGTGGGGTGGTTTGTCAGCTACTAATGGCATGAGCATGATACACTCCGCGACAATTAGCTCTCGTGAAACTATACAGCGTGACTATACTTATAAAGTGAGTGTTTTTAGGGTTCCGTACCTCAAAAGGAAAAAACGGAACCCATAAAGGATCACTTTCATGTCCGTCTGTCTGTCAAGACCCTTCTTCTCAGGAACGCATGGAGGTATCAAGCAGAAATTCATATCAAATACTTAGGTCTACTGTCCCTTGGAGCTGTGAAGAAATCAAACTTCTAAACCAACGCAATCAAAAGATACAGCCGTTTATGCTGCAAATTTTTGACACTCGCAAGGGAATCAAAACATACAGGGTACTTCCCGTGAACTCAGAATCTTGAAATTTGGTACGAAGCAACGTCTTATAGCACAGATAAAGGAAAAATTGCGAATAGCATAAATTTTTAGTTACATCATCTAATGAAAACTATTTTAAATAATTTTAAACTTTCCTCATGAACGCGTGGAGGTGTTAAATTTAAATTAAAATAGATAAGTGGAATAAAAATACCTTATCTTTTAGTTATATACCTACAGGTTTGTACGGAACCCTCGGTGCGCGAGTCCGACTCGCACTTGGCCGGTTTTATTTTTGTTGTACGCTTACGACATAGAGCTTTAACTTGTGCGGGGACAAATAATATTATGTCCAAAATATAGAAATTTAATAACTTTTTTAATCATTTCGGAAAACTTTTACTCTGATCTTATTACGACAGTCATAATGAGTGTCGTATTTAATCATTTAGTAACAAAAAGTAGATAATCAGTACACGTAGCACGTTAGCACGTTATTAAAATGGATTATGTCGGTCCACTGATCGGTCGGTAGGCTGCTGCTTATAAACCTTTTATTACATACTACTTACTCTAGGACCACTATGCGGTATAATCTAATAGTAGAAGCTAAGAATAGTATAAAATATATACTGCATAGTGATTTGTGACGTACCAAATGTTTTATTTGGTGACATCGTCACTATAATATGCCATCTAAGTATAATGATAAATAACTAGCTGATGCCCGCGACTTCGTCCGCGTGGTTGAGGTTTTTTTGATTCCCGCGGGAACTTCTTAATTTTCCGGGATAAAAAGTAGCCTATGTGCTATTCCAGACTATAATCTATCTCTGTGCCAAATTTCATCCAGATCCGTTCATCCGTTGGAGCGTGATTGAGTAACAAACATACATCCATACATACATACATCCATCCATCCAAACTTTCGCATTTATAATATTTATATGGATGATCGCTCCTCCTATGCAATGAAGTCTCAGTGTTCTCATTTATACGAGTCCACGTTCCGGGAAGCCGCCCGTACGGTCACCTGCTGCGACAGAAACATGATAAATAAGACATAGGATTAATTACTTCCTACAACACAACCCTACAAATAACACTTCATATTAAACTGTTCCCGTTTAATCACAATAGTCATGCCCGACAGCATTTTTTCCATAACAACATAACTTATTATAAAACTGTCGGTTTGTATTGCAATCGCCGGCATTGGGTTATTTATTGTACACTGGCCTAGTCTAGAAATAAATGTCTCGATTTCGCCACAGGCACTACCAACCGTGAGTCACACAGGCGTTTATTATAATGAAGTTTCGCGCCTTCCATACAAATTGATGTTTAACTTAACGACAGATACTAACCAATGATTGTCGAGATTTTATCGATGTATTTGAAGACATAAACCTTCACTGAGAATTTCTCAATAAGGATTGAAGGAGCGTGAATAAATAATAATTGCAATTTAAATTAAATGTTACTGTCAGGAATATCATTTAGGTATGCGAAGCAAATAAGGTTGTATCGAATAATACTTACATTGACATACCTACATAATATGAAACATATGAAATTCAGTACTTTAGTGAAGAAGTTAATGATTTTTTTGAAGATTAAACACAAACACCTAGAAAACATTGATTTGATTTGATTGAGGTTAGAAAACATTGTTGATTTTTCACTTGACGGTTAGACTCTATCTACATCATAGAGTTTAAAGGGATGTATGGCTACACTACGTCTTCATTTTTAGGGTGGTAGACCTGGCCTAGGTGGCGATAGGTATCTTTGGTGTTAGGTATTATTAGTGATTAGGCCAGAGCACACCTGTGTCAATGTTAAAAAATAAAACTATTCCTAAAATGTCTTCGGTTCAGAGAATCAAAGCTGAGATGTGTTTCAATAAGAATAAAGTTCACCATTACGCCAGGGAGGTCATGGGAAAGATAGTTATTACAATTTATTAGCCACAACTTACTATAAATAATTAATTGTTTATGTCAATAAAAGCATACCTACTAAGTGAAAACTAAATTTCAGCGTTGATCGACTGCAGAGCTGACCTTCTATTAGCAAGTGTGTTCCAATTCTTACATGTTTGATTTATGCGCACGAATCATAACAGATAGTGAATGATGAAAATTCCATTTCACCTCACGTAACGCTTGCCAAATTGGTTGTAACGGATACAACAAGCACCATCCTTTTTACATGCACCTGTTTCGCCATCACTGTTCATTTACTCTTCTTACACTTGAAGAGTTAATGAAAATAAGAAAGTATTTACACGCTCGCACAAATGATTTGTTTAAAACTTAACTTCAAAAGCTTGTAATCTGCAGTCAATATGTTCAATGAATTAAGAAAAGGGCAACTGCTGAGTACTGCAACTGCTGCGGGCTCTTCTCAGTAGAATCATCAATCAATCATCATCAAGCATTCCGAATCGGTGGTAGAGTCTTAGCGTTTCATAAGTGACACAAGTTGTCCTACGTGAAATAAATAAATCGTTTATCATTTATCATTTAAGGTCGTTTTGTATTGTAGTCGTATTTCATAGGCTATCGATTTACCTAATACTAAATAATGTGGTCAGCGACCGTGGCACATTTGATGTGGTAAAACGAACACAAAATTAAAATGGTTGACCCTGGCAGGAAGTGGGAGGTGCAACCGATAGGGGGTTTATTGGGGGCAGTAGAAGACCCCCCCCTAAATGATCGCCAGGTCGAGCCCGGACACAATGAATACCATTGCGATTTGCAACATATAATAATTAAGTAAGCATATGATATACTCATCATAAAATATGATTAAACCATATTATTATCTAGGTCATAGGCATTTAATCGTCTAAAAGATTCAATTCTAACGATACCTCATTCATCAAAATCCGTTCAGGCGTATAGAAGTTATGGTGGAAGATACAAACTCACATACATACATACATACATGAACCCTGAAAACAATATACTCCTTTTTTCAGGCAGTCGTATAAAACCCCCTGTCCTCTGGTACCCATAAGTCATGACATTCCTCTACGAAAAAATCTCTTAATGATACTGATAAGTACACAAACACAGTACCAAAATCCGTTTCTTAGTAGATGATATAAGCGTATACAAACAGAGAGACGCGGATAGTGACTTTGTTTATAATATTCAGGATAATAAATTGTTATTAATTTATGCAACCGGTTGTTACAACGTACAAGACTATCCTTCTTGTTATGGTTTATGACTTGTCATATTAGGATAAGTAACCTATTGTTAGCGTATCGACTAATTAATTATTTATTTCGTCAGCTATACCCACACTGCACGTTAAAAAATTAATTATCATTATGGTTTGAAAACGTCTGGAACGACAGACGATATTTTAAAAAAACAATACAATACTTACTATGTCAACTGTTCTATAATATCGTTGAACTTAAAAAAACAAGAGTTTTATGTATCGTTGAACTCTAATATATTACGTGCCTAACACAAAGCCGTCGAATGTATGATTTTCTAATAATTCTCTTTCTACCTACGGCCTAGGTACAATACCTGTCCATTGCATATCAAGCCTGGAATAGGTATACCTAGGTATTTGTCAAAAGGTTACTGTATCATAAAATTTAACTATATTATTATTTATGTCGATGACTAAGCAGTGTTGCGGAACACGGTCTAATGTTTTAAAATTAATAAGAATTTAGCTTAAGATTATTAATTTGTTCATTCAAAATTTAACCACTACAGGTGACTTACAAAGATAAATTTTAAGATCGCCCAATTCATATCCATAACATTATTATGGATCAAAAATAACTCTTTTCACAATTGAAGATGAAGAAGACATAAATCGAGGACAAAAAGTCGTTTTGAATATTAGATGGTCATTCGCCTTATGAGGGCATCACTAACATTCCACTTGTTGCATTATGATAATGTGCCATTTTCAATAAGCGCATCGTGGTCGTGCCCGCCGCAACACGTTTCCTCTCTGGCGCCATCAAAGCTCGTGGAAAAACGACGTATCTACCAATAAATAATGTAAAAAGCTCCATGTCTTATACCAAGTTATTTAGAGGATAAATTAATATTTTAGTGGAAGAAACACTCTTAGTACCAATCAAGACAATACATTTAATCGAAGTTGGATCACACGACTAAATTGGACGAAAGTGTCTTATACGGTTTGATTACTTTTTGATTTAAATGATGATATAGACGTATGACAAAGATAACAATTTGGTAGATTCTGTGAAGGAATTTTATTTTATGACAAAATATTATCTGCTTAACAATTACGAAATCCAGAAAATTTGAGCTTTGGCTATAATTCCTGTCAGTTCAATAAACCTCAGCAGCGTTCTGAAAGTAAATCAGAAGCTTAATGCAATTAAGTTACATATCGTATATTATGTTATACAACATACACACAAAAAATCTTTGTCATAAACATCTCGAAAATGCACCAACCCATCATAAACGACGGATTAACATATACGATGAAAATATATTATTCTCGGTTCGTTCTCTTATTTGGGATTAAGTCACGACGGTACTCGGAGTACATAATATTATACTTATATTGGATGTGAATTGATTTTTATGATAATACATACCTATTATTATGGCGATTTAAGCCCTCAACCTCGGATAATTACTCGTATTTCTAAACAAAAGGATGACAAGTTAATGCCTATACCTTCTGGCTATAATAAAATTTGCCGGACGCAAATCTCAGACAGACTAAAAATACCGGGAATTCCAATGCCTTGAGTAATTTCTGCACACAGGCATCTTTTGAACTTAAAAAGTCTAATGACCTGTCTTTTTTCCGAGTCAGTAAGTGTTGAGTGGGGACTGGGGCTTACACATTTTTGTACAGGTACAGTAAATTATGATTCAATATTATGAAAAGTTGCTACTGAAAATGATATTTCAGTAGGTATGTAGAACGAGCTTGTACTAAACCAATACCATGCATAAAATATACGAGTTGTCAGTTTTCCTTTAGGATTTTACCGCCTTTTTTCACCTACATTTCTATAACTGCCATTCCTATTAGGAAAGAGAACGTAATCTTAGTATCTGGTACCGTTTTACCCACGTATTTTATGTATGGTTGTAATTAACGGCTCGTTCTTTCACGTCTCACCCTGACAAGCAATGAAAAGGGACGCATTTATCACATCCGTGCAGCCTACATTGAAGCAGCTAAGACGAATAAATGCTTCGTAATTTAAATCCTTCTCGTTGAAATCCGGTGGGTGGTACACCATCAATCTAGAATCTGGAATACACTAGTGCGCGTTGGAACAGTTGTGCAATGTTTATGTCTCTATGGTTTTGTGTTATCTTTTGATTTATATGAGCACAGTGAGAGGAGAAGTAGATGTTAATTTAAAGTTCAAAACTCTGTACTGTTTCCTTACAGAGGATTAACGTTTCTTTTTGACTTCGCTGGTGTTGATATAAGGCTGTAATAATAAGTTCAAGTTTCTCAAAAAAAAATTGGGTGTGATCTAATTTATAGAGAGAACCTATATTATGCAAAATCTTAAGTTTTTAATCATACCATTGAATTAGTTTCTCATTTTAACATCTAAAATAACCAACAGGCTAGCTTTTGACTATTTGACTATAATGATTGTACCTAGTCGTATTTGTAGAACCCAGTTGTTGTACATGGATACATTTTCTTGTTGAAAAATCATAGCGTGAGGAGAATTTATTTTAAACAACTGAAGATCCTGTGTTATTTAAAAAACCGATCTGTGCCTAGGTACAATAATATACAAAATCGATCACTGCTATTTATATTATTACATTAATATACTTATTCTGATTGTTATTTATGTTGACAATATTTTAGCAAGCGAAATGCTGGCTGTACTGTTAAGAGGTGAATTGTGTTAGGACAGAGGACTTCTTTAACGCCTACTGTTGTAATATAAATCAATTTTTAAATGTTTAAAGCAAATTGAATAAATCATTTGGAATTTATGGATGTATCTACTCACCTTCGACCTTCCTCAACTGTACTTACATCGATGCAGTAAGTAACTTTCTCGAGTTCCCGAATATAAAGACCATCAATTGCTTTAAACGTTCATGGAGCCTGATAGAAATCCGATATATATTTCGCTCCTTCTTCCTCGTCCTTCGCTCCTTTCAAGCACAGCATCGAATAATCCAGTTCAACATAGTCAATATTATTATTTGTGTATCTACCTATATCCATATCCATACTAATATTATTATAAATGCGAAAGTGTGTCTGTCTGTCTGTCCGTCTGTCTGTCTGCTACGCTTTCACGGCCCATCTTTTCAACCGATTTTGATGAAATTGGGTATAGAGGTTACGTCCCGTGGAAGGAATAAAGGCTACGTTTTATACCGGAAAATTTCGGAGTTCCCGCAGGAATTATAAAACTTAATCCCTTAACTTAAGCCCTGTCGTGTCATTCTGTATTTCTTTATTATTTCAAAAATGTTTACGCACAAAAATTAACAGATTTTATTACATTTACTATTTACTTATTTATTATTTATTAATAAATATTATAATTTTATTTTGAGAGACGAGAATAATTTTATTACGCGTCCGTAAGTCTGACTCGACTCGAAAATTATTTTTGCTTCACACATAATAAATTTGTGTGGACAAATAAACAATTCAAACACAGCTACACCAAGTGTTGAGACATCTTTGTTTGAAGAGAAATATCTACTAAGTGAAAATACATTACGAGCTATTTTTACCATGCGATAATGGCGCCGAAAACTGGTTTTGTATCCCAAAGCATTATTGTTCTTATGTAACTTATTACACTGAGCTACATCGCATTTACGACGTTATTGTATATGTTATACTAGATATCACCCGCGAATTTATCCTCATCAAAATCAGTTCCCAAATTGACCGTGCCGGGGATCGAACCCGGCCTGGACCTCCCGCAAGTCACGTATGTCGTAGAGCTACGCGTAAAAATTTTTCATCATGATCAACCTATCGCCGGCTCTCAGAAATGAACAGGGTTTTGGACATAGCCAAGCTGGCCAAGTGCAGATCGGCATACTTCACAGCCAGCTCTCGGAAATTCAGGATCCACACGATGTTTTCCTTTACCGCCAGAGCAAGCTACTTATATTTAAACGCATATTGATCAGATTATAAATGCGTGGCCTAGGACTACATCCTAACTACTAGGCTGTACTTATTCTGTGCTACTAGTCACTATCACCGCTTCTCTCTGATAAATATTACACACTTATAAATAATGTAGCTTGCATATAAAAAGCAGAATATTATTTTAATATTAAGAACTAGGAATGTAAAAATAAAATACTGAGTCAAATTTAACAATTATTATATTATCGTACTTTGTTTCTTAAATAGGTACAAATACATAATTGACATTTTACATTTAAAGTTTTAATTAAAAAGTAATTACAAAATACCACATTGAACGCCACTTCCTGGTCCACAGAACGTTCAAAAATTGCTGCAGTCTTATTACAAATAGGATTTTTATATAATACAAACATTACGAAATAATTTAAAACTAACTTTATGTCAAAAGGTGGGTCAAACTTGTAAAACAGAAAAAATACTTTACAAATTTTAATCATGCAAAAGAATGAAGTGTTTAGTCGATATTAGATTATTCTTAATCAAGCCAGTTGTATGTCAAAAGATGGGTCAAACTTGTAAATTTAAAAAAATACTTTACAAATTATATTCATGAAAAAAAATAAGTGTTTAGTCGATATTAGATTCTTCTTAATCATATCAGTTATAAATCTTAACTGAAAAAAACTGTCGTCAGTCAGTGTGTTGGTCATATAACTCATTTAGGTCACAAATCACAAACCCTTTTTACGTACTTTTAACGTAGAGCAAACTTAAGAATAACATTTAAAATTAAGGATCTATTCAGAATTTGTATGCGAAGAAAAAATAGTTCAGTTAGGCATTGAAACCGTGAAAACAGAAAACAAAAGCCGGACGGTGCCAGTGCGTATGCCGGCCGCAGTGCCAGTAGACAGTAGCACAAAACGAAATAAGCTTGGTGCCCTACCGGGGCTAGGGCTTAGGACCCATGGACTACAGGTTCCAGGGTCTACATTAATTGAGCTCAACCAGCAATCAACACATTAGTATTGGAGTGGGCGTTGCTTTACGTTTTCTCAAATGAAACTGATATAACGTCAATGAGTAGATTGAAAGTAATTAGCTCAAGCTAGTTTTAAAATTTTGAAACGTAAGGAAAAAATAATGAACTATTGACTGCAAATAGTATAAAAAAACCTTCAAAAATTCAAAATACTTACGGAACTGTACGGAAGTCCATTTCCATTCAATATAGGGTACTTAATCATAACTCTTAAAAGATAACATGACAGTACCTGCTTATCTAGCTATAAAATGGGAACTGTGTTTGGTAATGTTAAAAAAGTACAATAAAAGGTATTCCAAAATAGGGACCAGCTAATTAGGTCATTTTACTGCGATAAAATACATTTAGGTACATATAAACTCTTCAAAATAATTAATTCGCGGCTAATATAATTATTTGTCTGTGACATTCATAACATTCATCTTCTCTATTTTTGTTTACAAAATTTTTCCGATCATTTCACCAACTTTAACATTTTAATATACAAACATTGTCAACATTGTAGTAAAAGTCAACAATAAGGTCAAAAATATAAAAATTACATAGGTATGCAAAAATTTTACTATTCAATCTCATACAAATACCTATCACAAGTAAAACCTTTATCATTAAAGCCATCAAAATATCCATTGCCACTCCATGCTTCCTATTCCATCTTCAAGCCAAGCTTGACTTCGATCCGTATCGCCATTCAAAAGCTTTCTGCCATTTGCAGATAACAAACTCCATTGTGGAGTGAACAAGACCAAAAATCAATTCTACTCAACAATTCATATGCTGAGGGAAGGCCGTTTCTTCCGCACACTCTTGTTGCTGAGGCCCAGAATGGTACCGATTACCTGTATAAAGAAACGTAATTTTATAGTAAGAAAGGTCCTTAAAAACAATAAAAAATAAAATAAATAATCAGTAATAAATTTGTTTTCATAAATTTACTCAGTATTTCGTGCTAATCATCACGATGGAGATGTTCGTGTAAGAATACTTAAATACTTGAGTAATTGTGAATCTTCAGAAGGCCTAAACATACCGTTGATAGATTCGAATTTTACAAAAAATATACAGTTTTTAACAACAAATGTTTGTAAGTATACAAGAAAAGTTATTCTTTAAGTAGAAATCATCACGATATAAATGTTTGAGTAAGAATTATATATAATATATACGAATGGAAAACTACGTAAGACAAAATGTAAATGTTCCGAAGGCATAAACAAATCAAAGATAGATTGGAATTTTACGACTGTTTGATAGCAATTGTTTGCAAATTCGTAATGGGATTACGCACATTGGTATTTATTTAAGTTACGGCTAATAACAGCCTTCTTATATACAACTAGCTGATGCCCGCGACTTCATCCGCGTGGTTTGTTTTTTTATTTTCTCGGGAACTCCCTCATTTTCCGGGATAAAAAGTACCTAGTATGTCACTCTCCAGGTCCTCAATTATAACCATGCCAAAAATCACGTCCATCTGTTTCTCCGTTGCGGCGTGTTTGAAGGACAAACCAACAAACCATCAAACAAACACACTTTCGCATTTATAATATTAGTATCATATAAGTATGATGTTGATTTATGAAATAAGAGAAATCTTTTTTCTCCAAAATTTGTTAATTTAAAATCTAATCATAATAGTAACATCGGGAAAAATAGAACGTACGCTAATAACAGAAAAGTCGTGCGAGGAATACGCTTTCGCCGCTGTGCATGATTCACTATGCGTATGCTATTATCTTTTGTATGAATATTTTTACAAGTACATATTTAAGTCTGTTTACCTTCGATACAGAGTAAGCTGCAAGCTTGCGGCGCGGAGTTGGCAATAACATGGCAAGAGCGCGAGCTTCACGCAACAGTGCGTGGAAAGCCAGTGCAGCGCCTGCGCACGACTCCGCTGCAGACACCTCGTAAAACTGGCAGCCGAACCTCAGAGACATCTCTTGACCTTCCTCAGTCTTTACAACCCTAGTACAATACAAAAAAACATTCTTGAATAATGACTACTTGAGTACAAAAATTGCTAGTCATTCCTAAGTGAAACTGTCATAGTTTAGACTTTAGCAAATAGTGGGTACAGTTTTATCTGAGTTAATAATTCATACTATAAATATTATAAATGCGAAAGTGAGTCTATCTGTCTGTCTGTCTGCTACGCTTTCCCGGCCCATCTATTCAGCCGATTTGGACGAAATTCATTACAGCGGTAGGTTGCATCCTGGGGAAGGACTATGGCTACTTTTTATCCCGGAAAATTAATGAGTTCCCGCGGGAATCAAAAAACCTATTTGAATTTTTTTTCATGCCATCAACTCAAACCTATAATAACGTTCTTTTAATATTCGTTTATGTAGTAATAGGCATCATGACAGTATTTTTAGCAGGAATAAAAATAAAAATTAACCTAAATTATGTAGAACTTTTCGGAAGTTTAAATGAGGCTGTATACGAGCTGACTATTTACCACGGTTTAACTGCTAAAAGTGTATTATCGACGAAATTCGTGTTAAATTATTACGCCGCACGCGATATGCAAATAGGAAGAAACAGTTATTTTGCATGTGACCTACAATAATTTTTATGTTATTATTAAAACTTTGAAGCTCAAGAAATAATTATAGTGAATTGAGTAAATACAGTTATTATATTATATCAAAAAATCATACATATAACTCAATCATAAGAAACATTAATTATGAAACTATTTGACTACCGCAAAAAACTCTCCTCTACTAGGTCGCATTGCGTCAAAGAGATTATGTTCGTAATGAGAGCGGTATGTAAGTAATTTTTGGTATCATAACACTATCACAGAAATGCATGAAAGTGGCGCCAGTTGCAATCTTTCCATCACTGACTGTAATGCCACAAGTAGAAAATAGCGATACGAATTCGATCAGACATTGACTTATATTATGTATAGTATACATATAAGTCAATGCGATCAGACTTTATTTTCTTACTAGTCGCTTGTATATTTAGTTACTTAACTAAACTAAATATACTCTTATATATCTTACTCTTACTATCTTACTCTTAAATATCACATACACACTCTAATAAATATCACATACGAGATTCAGTAATTAACGACGAAAATTGAAAATATTTTTTTACTAAGAAAAATACGAACAATTTATTAAAAGAAGGTCGTGACTTCTAAATAATTTATTTTGAAGACATAACCAAACGAAAAATAAAATCCTACATCAAAATGTGGCTTGAAACCTACTATTTTAAGTGAAAAGGACGTTTAATACACGTAGGTATACATTTATAAAATTTAGCAAATATAAAATATTTTGAAGATAAATAACGGAGTGACCTATTTTTATGCCTGTTTGTATGTCAATAGAATCATATGCCACTAACGCAGTTTAATTTAGCTATCGATTCTGATATACAAAAATAAGCTTTTATCGAATATTCTTATCGTGTAGTGTAAAAGAGGAACCCATGTCGCCACTCTGACGCTGTGTAATATGCAGCTCAAAGTAAAAGTGGCATAACTACATCATAATGTCTCATAACAGTAATATTCCTACCGCGCTGTAATGTCATAATGTTTACATTTATGTGTATTACCAGTAGTAGCTTACAGCTCCGCTTACGGGCATTTCAATATAAAATATATTTACTATTAATAAAACTGTTCTGAGGTGAAAAGTCTGTACATGTAAAGTTATCTAAAATATAGGCTTTCTAAAATCAATAAGATGTTCGAGAATTACATCGTACCTACTCAACTCGTAACAGAAGTAAGAAACTGTGTTGAATAATATCAAATCATATCACGTAATCTAAACCAAAGTATAGAGTATCCGGTGTAAAATCTGCACCTTGTAAACTATACGTCCTTATAGTATTATTAGGTCAAGTGTTGCGGTTATTAAAACCGTGGCAACTGAGCTGAAGTAATTCAGCTACAAGATGATTGTGCGCATAATGATATTATCACTTATTTATGAAGCAAATTGTATAAAATCATTGTATAAAATTTAGTGATGAGAGACGGGCCACACAATAATTCTCTATTCCTAGGAATAATGACGAAAGAAATTCTTGATAAAGACGCAGGTATTGTCAAAGCGCACATGGATGGAGCGTAGAAAACGGCATCCTTGATTAATTATCTCAATTCGTAAGTAATAAAATATAACTCTATAATTATTTAGCCTGGCCTACCTGGCGTGTTCCAAGTCCCTTTTATTTCCGAGCAAAGTAACGGCAGCGCATCCAGGCAGCCTAGTCCTCTCCAAAAGTGCTAGAAGTTCAGCTGCCGCCAAAAACGATCTTCGATCACACACTGAGTACACAACCGCAAAAGCGTCACCCCACCGCAGATGTTCCGCCAAACAACCTCTTTTCTGCACAAAGAAAAATTTATATGATGATAAGAGGAAGACATATTTTAGTAGTGATATTGATATTTCAAAATACCCAAAAAATCATTCTTAAATATTTTACCTCTTTTAGGTTTACTTAGTATCCTGGTAGAATAAAAATTGTATAACTATAGCCAACGACTATAGCACAATGCGTTACGAACTTTTAGCTTTTTACTACCAGTAGATGACTACTGGTAGTAAAAGGAACTACATAATATAAACTAGTCCAGCATTATCGTTCGGTAGATTTTTACTAATAGTAGGTATCACATACCGCACATCCACAAGTATCCAAAACTTCAACTTCGGAGGAAACACCGTCAAATGACACGCGGTGTTGATAAAGGAAATCTGCAACAAAAATAGGTTAATTTTAATGAAATGGAAAAATCGTTATTTATTAGTAGATTGTTCATCAAGGGACTAAAATGAGCCATTTCATACGAGATGCTATATAGTCGAGTAGAATGGCTTTTAGTCCCGTGGTAAACACTCTACTTTTCACTTCGATTGACTAAATGCAAAAAAAATCACAAGATTAAATTCAATTCTGTTAATTTTTTCGTCACTAGAATCTCTCATTTTAGGTTTTTTACTTAATTTCAATTTTATTGTTTTTAATCGGTTTTAATTTTAAACAATATGACGTGAAAGAAAATGGTGCGCGCAAAGCAAATTAAAAAAGTACACCAAGAAGGTTACGAGTGTGAGTTTTTAACAAATTAAAAACGATTGTATGGAAATTCGGCACCATAGAGGTACAAGTAAATAGGTTTTAATGATGTTTTGAATTCACAAACTTCATAGACGAGTGATATTTACTAACGTGCACACGATGTTCTAAATTCAATTTACTTTATCCTCAAGAGGATAATAACGGCTTTTACCTTCAGATATCGAAGAGTAAAAATACTCTTTCCGAGATGGTGGGATGAAAAAATTATTACTTAGTTTAAATTGACAAATGCTTGAAAGTACTTAAGTTTAAAAATTCGTTTGAATAAAACCTTTTGTCTTTAATTTTTATGATTTCAAAGACGAAAAGTTGGTCAAACTTTTTGTATTGGAAATTTGTTTTCGATAAAATTTTCACAATCGTCCTTGGAGTTTAATAAACACAAAAAGCTTGTGAAAGACGCACTCCCATTGCATTAATCACGGGCAGATTGCGAAAAGATAGGGATTATGTAATATGCAGGGAATTTTAAAATTATACGCAATCTCGTGAGTGTCAATGGCCGTAATTTTAGTGGCGCCGCCGCGCGGTCCTATCCAGCCTTGGCTACAACTAATTCACTTGCCAATTTCGCAAATAAACTATTGGCATCTTAACATTTGGCAAATGATAAGGGCTTAGGTATATCAAAATAAAGAATGTTGTTGTAGCCTAACTTTGAAAGTACTTAATCTAAAGTTATCTTTCAGAAATAAAAACATTAAAAGAAGATTGAAGCATTCCTAGATTTTTATGCTTGCTTAGTTTCTAGCTTAGGTATCTATAATCTATGTTAAATTATCTTCAAAAAAGTATATAATTTAACTACTAAAACACACGACAATCTCTACCATTTAAAATTTGGACAGTGGCCTTTATGTAGAACACAAGCGTTAACAAGAGTCACATTCTATTGTCAGGAATTGGTGTCGATCGATTGATATCTAAAAAAACTCATAAATATCTCAAAGCATCCGGATTTTTTTTTTAATATTATCTCTATACATAAAAAACAACATTATCATGAGGAGTTTATATGTGACGTACAGCGTAAGCCTGTGAAAATTTGAGATTTTGCACCCAAGAGCTTGATGGCTCTACACAATATAAACTATGTACGTAGGGTCTACGTAAAGTTATACAAAGAAAGGTTTTTGAGAAATTCCAACGAAATACTTTAAATAACTTAAATCCATGCGGATCAACTTTTGGAACGGAAATCAGCTAGTCATAAAAATGATGATAATATTATACTCAATGCCCAATAGTAACATTTTCATAATAGCTGATTATTATTTTGTTAGTTATTTTAACTATGAATTAATGTATAGTTATCAAAGGGAAATTAACACATTCATGTAAACTGACCTCCTGTAGAGCTGTATTCTCCGATGTATCTTTTGGTTAGATAACGAACCACAACGGCTGAAACAAAAAAAAACTAAATGAATATCACAAAGAAGTAAATTTGAGTAGGTACAGTACTTTCGTAATATTATGCAGCTAAGGTTCATTGCACTGTTATTTTATTTAACAAAATAGCCAATCCAATGCAAGTTTGCGACTGAGAAAGCAATTAGCAAGTAATCGGTAAAGGTGTTACAAAAGTTGTATTCTTGAATAAATTTATAACTACGACTTTCAATTAGAGGGAAAGCTGACAAAGGGCTAGTCATTAACACGAATACTTGAATTGCCTAATCAGAAACTAAAACTATACCTACCCAACTAATTCTGATAAACTTTTCAAAAATAATTCTTAAACGAAATACAAAATCTACTAAGGCTCAAAATAAGTGAGACTAAAAATATTGTGTCGATCAAAGTTCACCAAGTTACAATTAAAACGTATTATTTTTCTGATCAATCAGTACCTATCTACATACGTCACCAACTTGGTTTGAAAATTATAAAACACACGTTTATAATATTTTACGTAGGTCTATAATAATCATAGAGACAAGTCACGTTTATATATGACTTATTACTGCTGCACTCAGAATTAAGGAACTCCTTAGTAATAGATTTTGATCGTTACTACGTATACTTAATCTTTTTAATATGTTTTATTGAAACGAGGAAAATTCAAAGATACCTACCATTGCTCTACAAAATAATATTAACAAAATTGTATATAATTTTATTCCATTTACTATTAGACCATTCACTAAATACACGACTACTAAATACTTGGTTGCAATGATAACAATAGTCAACTGCGTTTGTTTGGTATCGAAACAATTGCTGCAATAGAGGATAAGGCAAATAAATTCTATACTCTATCCATTCATTAGGGCACGTCGGTATTATCATCCGTGATTGCCTTGCTTAATTTTATTATCATTTCATGTAATTAGTACCTAATTATAAACCGCGGTTACCAACTGGAATTAAATTATTACTTATACAAAAAATTAAGCTATTATTTATTTTAAGATTATTCCTACTGAAGGTTTTATATGTATTTTATATTTGGAACACATTCCCTTGACAACTTATTTAATATAATAAACCTACTAGTCTTAAAAAAATCTTAGTGATGTTATTGTATTTTTGTAACCTTAACTCATTGCAAATGTTCTTGTTCTTTGTCAAGATCATCACCATCTTGTATCATAAGCCCCTGCATTTTATCGAGCGTTGCCAACACTAAGCACTTGGCGTGAAACTGTGTCTGTGACAGTACAATAAAAGTGTCATTCCATCTTTATAGACGAGTCTCTGTTATAGCAAACTAGCTGATGCCCGCGACTTCGTCCGCGTGGATCGAGGTTTTTCGTTTCCCGCGGGAACTCCTTAATTTTCCGGGATAAAAAGTAGCCTATGTGTTATTCCAGACTATAATCTATCTCTGTGCCAAATTTCATCCAGATCCGTTCAGCCGTTGGGGCGTGATTGAGTAACAAACATCCATCCATACATCCATACATCCATCCAAACTTTCGCATTTATAATATTTATTTGATTGTATTGAATAGTCAACTAACGAAATATCATAGGTTACTATATTATGTGATGCTCATGCTGCATTGGAGATGCACTGCACTCAGATTTTATAGAAGCTACTGACTTGATTTTCAAATATAATGTAGATAAGTATATGAAACATGAAAGATTTAAATAGTAAATAAAATAAAGTCTTTTGCTTTTTACTATTTAATTTGAGTTATTTAACTAAAATAACAACAATGAATTCCTTGAAGTAAAAGATACTCCTATATATTATAATATACTAGGCAACTTGTAGTATTATCAGAACATGTAAAATAAACTTCAACTTGTAAGGAAAGCAATTAAACTAACAAGCACTTTCACTGCTGATAGCACTCAAGGTAATGAACTTTTAAAATCAAAGTAAAAACGTATGAAACTATCAAGATATTTTTAATTGGAAGCAATTCATATTTGCTTGATGATATTTTATTATATAAATAGGTACGTCGAATTCAAATTAAAACTAGCCTAGTCTGCGTAGACTTAATTTTATCTGCGTAGTGGAACTGATGTTCAAACTCAAAAGATTTTTTCACACTAGCTAAGCCAACATTTATACGTTGCAACTTGCAAAAATGTTGAAATTCTGCCAAGCCTTTGTTTACTAGGTCAGACGTTTTAGGTTTTCCTACACTTGATTGGAAGATTTGACGTTTCATAATTTTAAATTAAAATTTAAAACGGTACATAGAGAACAATAAACCATAATAATAAAATATAATATTTTCTAAGAGAGAGAATATATTTTATATATTTTCTGAGAGATGTGAAAATAATCGCATTAACTCTCAGAAGTCAGAACACACCGGAATGGTAACCGTAACGAGGTCTATAACGGTATATCAGGAGACAAGGCGAATTTAAGCGATCATGCTTACTGAATACGGTAGCTGAAGGCAATCGTTAATTAAAAGCATCGACTAAGGTGATCTAGACTTGGAACCAACTTGTCGCACGAGACATGTTAATTGGAAACAAGACAGTGTAGCCCAATTAAAAATGTCTACTTTCTGTCAATTAACATGATATGCTATGACACATAAAAGTGGTACGGTATCTTACTGCCTAGGTATACTAACTTTTATAAGCTAATCAAGGTGATTCAAGCAACACAAACTGTCCATGGTCTTCTGTAACGTATAATGTTACAAGATTATACCTCGTCATTGGAACTTCTAACAATATGATGGTATCTATAGCTGTATTTAACAAGCCTCTTTAGTATTACAACCTGTCGTAAAATAAAAAGGATTCAACTCGGCTTTCTCCTAAATCGACACATAAGCGACCTACTAATTTGAATTTCTCTGCCTGTAAGTATTGACAGCGATATGTTTCTAAACAATGATGAGTGACTGCATGACCTGGAAATCCAGAAAACTGAGTACTATTATTACACGTTAGATCCATTTCAAAATTAAAGCCACTTAAATAATATGCAAGTATTCAATTCCTTGAGCTTTTATGAAAAGGTACTTCTATAATTTGTTAATGACAGAAGATGTACGCTTATAACTTATAAGATATTCATAGAGAACAACATCTTATCAACATTCTTTACGCCAAACAATTTTAGACAGTTCGTAACAAAATTATCTCCCACGCTAGTAAAAAATATCGGTATGATGCGGCAAGCAAAATACGCTGTGATATTAGTAGTGTGTATAGTGAGCACTCGACTAGTGTTGTAGAGACGGGTGTCCCAGCAGACGTTTGACCGGGTGACTCACTCCATCAGTCAGTGGCCAGTGGCATGCGGCTGCCGCAAATAAATATAACTGCAACTGGCATTTAGACGTTCCCGATCTACAAATCCGAAACGCATTCTGCGAGTTTTATGTCGTGTATAATACATGGCCTGATTTGATATCTATTTACATCTCGATCTGATATGCGCGATATGGAACGACTGCCTAACAATACAATAACATTAGCTTACATTTTAAAGATACGCTTGTAATTTGAACCGTTATGCGTTAGACTGTTCGATCATATGACATTTAGCTGATCAATAAGATTTATATCTCTCCTTTAATTTATATTATCGAACTTTTATAGGATTTTTTAGAAATAAATACATTTGCCAACTTTTGTCTGTTAAAATGGTTTAGAAATTTTATGGTAGTAGGAATACATTTATTAATATTCAAGTTCATGATAATAATTAAAATAATACGAATATGATTTAGGTACTCATTACCATTATATCGTTTAAAGTATAAAGTTTTTACCTTCAGGTAAAGGGTGACTCCGAAAAATACTTTCAAGGTATTGTAATTAGAAATCATTATCACACAAAAGAGACAGGTGATAGTGATGGATTTTTAAAGATGATCTTAAGTTATCATTGTTATTATGGAACTTAAATAATGTTTTTAAAGTTAATGGAAACTGATTTCAATTTAATCTATCAGCTCAGTTTTTTACTATTTTTAATTGGATCTTATAAATATTAATTTTAAATACAAAATCATAGTACCTAGTTAATAAGTTTGCATTATGAAATATTCTTTAAAGTAATGTTATTAGCTAACTTAATATATTTACAAGTAAGGATACATTTACATTGTAATTTATTACCATAAAACGACACTAAGCTTCTAAATTATGAAATAAAAACGTTAATTCTTCTTTGTCAATATTGGCCACATCTGTTACTTAATCGATGTTGACATAAGACAAATCATCTTACTCAATATATCTTAATTGTTATGTTAATAAATACGCTGAGTGTTTCCAAAACGACATCCGAATGCCACCACGATAAATCAATTTCACTCAGCAGCTTTCGCCACCTTATTGTTTATACTTTCTATTGCATATTTTATACAACATAATTTATTGCCGAATAGCTACTTTTTACGGATTATTTAACAATTATGCTAGCATATTTATTATTGTATATTAATTTTCGACATATTTCTTAGCCAATAATGTTACATATTTTAATAGCTTTCCAATTCATTTATAATTATAAAATAAAAGAAATTGGTAGAATTGTTTACGTTCAAACTTCAAAGCCAGAGTGACTAGGAATAATCTAGATAAGCGCCATAAAACGTACTTTTAGCAAGCGTGCATAAAATATTTTTTTCTTTTCTATTAATACTGCTAACAATTTATGCCATTTTTTAAGGACAGGCTTAATTTTCGTTTTATTTAATTCGTATCGCAAAAATAGAATCTCCTTTGCAATTTTGATGTATGCCCAAAATTATGTATGTCAATAAGTTATATGTCGTAACACACATATAACTTATTGACACTCCACTTAGGTTATCGTATCAATATCTGAATTGATTTTCCATTTTTTTAAATTGAATCTTTGTTTTATTGAAACTACCTACTTTTCACGTTATATTTAGGGAATTATAAATCTTAATATTAACCTTACGGAATAAGGTTAGTATTACATGATAATATTATTATGATGTTGCCACGCTCGATTCTATATCGCCTGTTAATCCGTTGCAAATTTATTTTTCATGCCTGCTTTCTCTTCTCTGCTAAACTATTAAAATATAATTGCAGTCACAGTTTTACATGGTTAACGCTATGCACATACCTAACAAGGTATGTTCATCATAACTTATAACGTTAAAATTTATTACAACTCATTTCGTAATAATGTAGATATATTATAATAAGCTGTTAATGTACCACTAATGAAGTTCAGTAGATAATAATGATTTTAATCATGTTAATACTGAGATTGAATTAAAATAATCAATTTATATTTTTGTGAATGTAAAAATTTACACCGCATTTTATTAATGACTGTCAAGTTATTGGGTAAGCTATTCAATACAGGAGCATTTATATATTTTGTGTCTATATATTAAATCAACATTATTATATTATAGTATCTAGGTAAAACAAGAATACATACCTAATTAAATTAAAATCTAAGCTAATAGCTACTTTTACTGAATATTACCGATATAACATATTGTAGGTAATCAATTACGTTATCAATTAATGAGGACGTACGAAATGGATTAAATATCAATTCTATCAAACAATTTACATTTTTTGAGTTAATTATTTATTAAGTAATATACACAAATTTAAGATATCCATTGAAGGTATGCTCCTGAAAAAAGCTTATTATAGTGTTGAAGATTATGTAAATGATAGAGGAGCATGGATTTGACCGCTCCAGAAATGCTAAGGACAGCGGTTACTATGTACACATTGATGTAGGTATTAATTGTAAATGAATTATTTAAAAAGAGCAACCACCGAGTTTCTCGCTGGTTCTTCTTGGTAGGAAATAGGAATGTCATTCCGAACCAGTGGTAGATTCACATGACGATTCAAAAGTACCTACTCGTAAAACTTTATTTGAATAAAAAACATTTGAACTTGAACTTGACATTGAATTTAATTGCACCTATCGATCAATTAGAAAAATATACAACTGCACGCTTTAACTATCACGCAGCGCAGGATCAATTTCGAATTTAGATGTCATACCTATTGCATTTTCAACCTCTTAAAAATGTTAAGTGTTAATAATCTACTAGACTACACAACGCCATTTTGCTATTACTGTAGCGCTGAATAATCGAGGTGCGTCAACGATCTATGTCTGCCCGTTTAAATAAACGTATCGCCCCCTCAATACGTTGTTCATCTTTTAGTGATGGAATATGACTAGTGACTATGCCCACATTCCAAGACATGAGCATTCTATTTTATGACCCTGACTAATATACCCTTGTGACACTCCGGCGATTTACACGTGAAAGGTGCCAATTCGTCTTTTTATGGGAATGTTCTTCCGGTAAATCAGGTTTGAGTCTTCAAATTAGCTCATGCTGCATTGGGTTCGTAACTATCTAACCTTACAAGTTTTTCCTTCTTCTGCTGTTGAAGTGGGTTCGAGATGTCAAGATGTTAGGAATATCAACCATTGCATAGGACGTCAAGATTCATCAATCCTTCATTTCCATCCTGCTGAATTCATATTTAAATTATGTGGGTAAAAAAATAATGTAGAAAATACATATTCCGTTTAATTGCGTCACTGCACATTACTGGTAAAACATGGTAATTCTAAGATGATTGACAATTTCCTCAGTCGGTAGCGCTATTGAAAAGCGTTTGTTCTCACAAAAATAGTTCCTAACTAAGCGGAAATATCATATTAATAATATCTATTTTTCATTTTGTAAAAAAAAGTAAAGAATTGTCGATCAGACTTGCTCTAATTGCAGAACTGAAAGCAAAACTGCAATAAAAATTGTACCTTACATACCTACTGTTCTTTTGAATCGGATGTCAAGCAATAAATCAAAGAACAGAAACATTACGAAAGAAAACATACCTGTTTATTCGTCTAGAGAATGCATATTTAGCGCTGCGTATAGTACCTACCTAGTACCTACCTACCTACACATTGTTTTACTAAACTGTTATCTTATTTGCACCACAATTCCATGGAATCCGCCACCAGCCCTATTGACACAGTACCTATTTGATATCAATATATTATATTATATTATCTGCGACGCGACGCCTACGGCTGACTGATAAGAAACAGTACTAAAAGTTCATTGTGGAGCGTAAAGAAAACAAAGATTTTCCATTACAATGCATTGTTTTTATGTTGAATTTAAACGTGACATTTTTCATTATTATCTTACAACATATTTTAGTAGCGTATAGGTATATGTTATACAGTCAATCACAACGCACTATGATGCTAGCTCACAGATGACCGAACCTACCGGCTACCTCTCATGTGAGGGTCGAACCAATTGAATCCTAAATTCGTTCAAAAGATAGATGATAACACTATTCAAAATATCATTATCGTATTATGTACTTATAATATACCTATTAATGTATAGTATAACCAAAGTAGGACTTCCCTTTAATTGAAACCTAACAAGACATTTGAAAATGAAGCACCATAAAACTTACAATAGTCGATACAAACAGCAAAACTCTTCTACTTCTGTGGTAGGTACAAACCTAATGAATTTAATTGCCATTGTCGATAACAGATCACTATTATAACCAAGATCAAGGGATTTAATTATAAGTCTGAACGTTCCATAATTACGTGTGATTTAAAACACATGTTCCGATCCCAAAATAAATCAAGGAACTTTTTTGAAGCCATTAGAGGTAATTGATTTCGGCATCCTGGCCAGGGTCAAACAAAAAATAGCTTAAGGCGAGTTCCAGCCATACATCATTAAAGCTTTATTAGCCGTCAGATCAAATTTTTTACAAAAACAAATGTCATCAGGAAATCTTGGATGCCGTCGAAATTAGGCAGCTGTTCTCTACAATTTGCTTAGTGGTACTCTGTACTCACCCGATTTGCCGGTACGTGCACTGCCCAGGACCACGACTCTAAGTCGATTAATTGTCATCTTCATTAGTCTTTAATCACTGCACTGTAGAGTAAGTCAATTTATCATTTAAGTCCAGCTTGAGGAATTGATTGAATAATTGCTTCTGGATGGATATTAAAGATCGCGTTAGTACAAATGGCGAATGAGCTGTTAAAGATGGCGGACGCACGCGCGCACAACGCACCTGCTAGCCATCGACTGCAGCGACAAAACGAATTGGCACTTAGCGCAGTCGCAACACAAAGTTCACCTATCGAGTGGAAATATAGTGATTGGTTAGTCAAAATAATAAGATTTATCTACTGTTGTTGATGTGTTGTTGATGTGTGACTTATCTATGTGCGAAACAATTTATGAAGTGAAGGCAAACCTTATCTTAGTGGCTAAGTAAGATCTTTGGAGGATGATCTTTGCTTTCGTTCATTGATTTCAGATTTTTTGTTATTTTTAAAATATTGATTTCATGAATTTTTCCAGTAGTAAATAATTCTCTGTTAATATAATATTGTGAATGTTTCTTGAAATTTTGCACGCCATTATTTGGCAGATTGTAATATGTACCATCTTTATGTAACATCTTTATGTAACTTACAATCATGCAATAAATGAAATGAATGAATGAATGAAGATATCCAATTCCAAATTGGATACTTAAGCACTTTCGAGTTAAGGAAAACTTGCTACTAGAAAATGTTAGACGGACTAAAAATAAATAAAGGTGTGAAAGCTTGTCTAATTCGAGAAGTAAATTTTCAAAATTTGATTATATAGGTACATTCCAGATTACTCACATCGTTTTATGATTAGAACCATTGAATTAAAATGGATAAAAACTATACTGTATCCTAATTTACGGAACATCTAGAAAAAAATCTCGACCACAAAAAGTATATTAATCTGCCTGTCACTGCTTTTGCAAAAAACTCTTGATAAAATCTCAATCAGAACTACAAATGGTTGGGCTTTAGTATACATACCGCGAGAGGGGGGGGAGAGGGGGGGGCGAGGGGGAGGGGGGGGAGGGTGTCTACTCCCCCTCCAAGCCAAACTTGTAGGAACCTAATAGTTTTCGAGATATTAATTTTTTTTAATTTTGAGGTTAGGTTCTCAAATTTCCTGCCTAACACTGATAGTTATGACGGAGATTGGGTAAAAGTAGCTTGGAGGGTGGGAGGGAGGGAGAAGGAGGGGGTATTACCTTTATATCTTGTAATTATACCTACTTTAACCTACCCTTATATCTTTTGTTTTAGGTAGTGGAAAAGGTTAATTTCTGAAATGGAATGGGCTACGCCAGAAGACTCGCTTCGTCGCCCCTGAATGAAGCTTCGCCTACTCGACCTTCGTTTCGCTGCGGAGGTCGCCGGCTCGCTTCGCTCGCCACCTCCCCCCTTCGCTCCACTCGGCCTCGTAGGCTCGCTTCATTCAGGACCTCCTACGCGAGCTTCTGGCTTCGCGCTTACAAAAAACACTCTAGGGGCAGGGCAGACAAGACTGCGTGGAGTTGGGGCGTGCCGATTCGGTTTTGTGATCAAAAGTACCTAAATAAACATTTAATAACCTACCTTTATACCTTTTTATTTAATTTTATAACCTTGAAACTCTGTGTTTTATTCATGGAATTAGGAATTACCATAGAAATAGGAAGATAATTCCATGGGAATTACGACTATAGTCTTCCTATTTCTATGGTTTTATTCGAATGATTAGAAAAAAACGTCAAATAACGTCCATGGAACGGATTTTAATCACAGATTAGGTACTCAAACGCCAACGAGTCTTTAGTCTATGGTACAATCTACGGCAAATGTCGTAAGAAATAGCGAAAAGTGGTGAAGATTGCGAATTTTCAAAAAATTATTTCTCGAAAAGTATTAGTTTCCGACGTAAAATATTTAGTTTCCGACATAAAATATTTTAGTGCAAGGCTTACCACATCAGAATTTTTCTGTAAAAAAATATGTGAACGTCCAAACTCCGCGGTATGTATTCTAAAGCTGAGCCCTACAAATAGTAATTGTGACAAGTTTGTCAGCGGGCATTACGGTTATGTGGTTACGGGTGAACTTAAACCAACAAGGAACGGTTCCAGTCTTTAATAAGGTGATACCTGCAAAGACTCTACACGTTGTAGACTCATCTATCATGAGAAGTACAAATACCTGCAAAGACTCTACACGTTGTAGACTCATCTATCATGAGAAGTACAACATTACTTAAATTATAAACAGACAAAAGTAAATTGGCATTTAGGTACAGTCAACGTTAGACCGGAAAAACTTTTAATCAAAATATGTGTATTTTAAATGGTGAAGTTCATTGGGTTAGTAACATCATAACTGTTTTTCTTCACCAAAACATACGAAATATTGTTAATTTTGGAAGACACAACGATTTTAGAGGAATTGCTGCAGATTTAAGTTATTATTTAAAAAAAACACTAAATCCAAACCCACTACAAACCTTAAATAGAATGACTAAATTTTGAGGAATCTTAATGAGATGACTGCAAATGTAAAAGAATTTTAACAAGCGCTTTTATAACATTTTCTACTGTCTGAAGATACTTATTCTTTGCCTAATAGGATAGACATCCAAGCAGGATCAATATTAAGATTCACGGAAACACGGAAATATGCAAAACAACCAAGATGCTGTTGACTTGCTTGAATTGAATTTCAATAATCAAGTACCTACTTGCCGCACAAAAGACAGGCCAATTGGGATTTATTTTCTCTTTAAAGCTTTGATGACTGTATACTATTTATTACAAACGGTAATTTCACAAAATCTACGAACATTTTTTAAAAATATATAATAACGAGCAAAGAAGTGATTCTTGCTGCCTATGAACATTTGCAGCGCTCGCCTGCGCGTTGCTGGCTTTTGAAGTTTTGAAGAATTAGTTTAAACGCCCCTTGAATAATCCCACATTTTATTATAGTTTTGAGAGAAAACATTAGGTGGAAGCGGATTCCATAACTAATTGGGCCTAGTGGAAGTCTTCGTCCGTACCACCCTACCGGCAAAGAGTTGCCGCTAAGCGATTCAGCATTCCGGTACGATGCCGTGTAAAAACTGACTAGGAGTATTGGTTTAACATAACTGCCATACCCCTAACAGGTTAGCCCACTACCATCTTACACTTTATCATCACTTACCATCCGGTGAGATCGCAGTCAAAGGCCATCTTGTAATGGAATAAAAAAAAAACCGGCCAAGTGCGAGTCGGACTCGCGCACCGAGGGTTCCGTACAAACCTGTAGTAAGTTTTACGATTTATGACGTATTAAAAATAAAAATTACGTTTGTTGTTTGGGAGCCCCCCTTTAATATTTACTTTATTGATATTTAATTATTTATTTTGAAAGGTACATACAAGTTAATATTCTGTGAAAATTTGAACCGTCTACCTGTTACCGTTTTTAATATTGAGCAAAAAAATACGAATAAAACACGTTTATTGTATGGGGACCCCCCTTAATATATATATTTTTTTAATTTTTAGTATTTGTTGTTATAGCGGCAACGGAAATACATCATTTGTGAAAATTTCAGCTTTCTAGCTATCACGGTTTATGAGATACAGCCTGGAGACGGACAGACAGACAGACAGACAGACAGACAGACAGACAGACAGACAGACAGACAGACAGACAGACAGCGGAGTCTTAGTAATAGGGTCCCGTTTTTACCCTTTGGGTACGGAACCCTAAAAAGACAACCTACGACGATTGAAATAATTATTTGATATAGAAAAGTTTTTTACGGCATTGTCATAAAAATGAGCGACAATATAATAATATTATACGGGCAAACGACACCTGTGGAAGTTGTAAGTCTTCTTTGCGGTTTCAAGCCTTGTCCGTGCCCTAATCGGATACTCGCTGCGCCATACAGTACTGCCTTTACGTTTTGGTAAAGTGTTTTCATTCCAGTATTCACAACAAGCTTTATAAAAACCATGCATCTTGAACTGTACCAGTTACCAACACCAGTTCTACTATCTTGAAACCTAAAGATTACACTTTTAATATCTACTGTAGAATCTGTAGATGTGTGTATATTGAGTTTGCCTATCGGTTTATCAATTACCAAGGCAGGTACGCATCCAATTTTGTTGGATTAATAAGGCCTCTTTGCCTTGTTGCCTCCCTTTAATTTACACATTATAAATTATACATAACATACATAGTTACAGCTCCAACTTAAATATGATAATCTGAAATTTGTAACAAGTGATGCATGTAATTGAATAAGTCCACTTACTTACAGAAGAGTCTATTCGCAGGCAGAGTATAAAACTACATAAGTATATAAGTTATTATGTATAAATGTTGACTACTGATCATAACATATTTGGTCTTATTCCAAATGTAATAATAAACACAACATTTTTCATCGGTGGCAGTACACAGGTAATATGATTGGGCATCCGTTGCGACCAACGTGACAGAAAGACGACGCGGCTCCGGTTTCAACTTCGAGTAATTTATTCGGTAGCCGTCCAATTTTTACAAAAAAATTTTAAATCGCAACAGATTTTAAGTATTATATTTAATGCGTCATAATGTTCTATGTATAGTACTAACATAACCTAAACATAAATATAATACAAAGTATTCTAATTATTCATAGCAGAAAAACACTTTACTTATTTGAAGGTATCTAAATTTTATTTATTGGTATTTTTCATTCAAATATACAGCCCATAATATTATATTATTGTAGAACGGTTAAATATTGAGATAACATTGTTAATAGGCAGTAGGCACTGATTATTAATAATAATTGGGTAGGTACCTACAGCTTATGTTAATGGTAAAATTGAAAATGTCTATTTATCTCATGCAGTCTTAGCTTACCCATCGACCATACAAATAATAGACTCCTCATATAGGGCGAACACTTTCAGACAACACATCAGATTTAATAGGTCTTATATAATTCCACGCCCTTGTAACAAAACCTACCGAGTTATTTAAATATTAATTAGAGTATATCGATAATTAATTATCGATAAATAATTATTAGGAGTTAGGACCCCATCCCATTTGATTTATGATTTTTTTGACCTTGAGTAGACCAATCAGCGTTTAGTACCCCGCGCCCGCTTACTTGAGTCATTTGACTGAATTGTTTGCATTACGAAAGCATAGTAATTAGGCGTCTATTGGTTGTGTGGTCGATGAGCTTACCTAAGTACTCGTAGTGTCCCGGTCCAATTACAGTCCAACATACAGTCCCGGGCCAATTAAATACAAGTTTCAATGCAAAATGGCTGGACTGTAGTTTTTCATGTGTTCAAAAATCTTGCAAAACAAGTTAAGAATTAACAAAAAATACACGATTCAGTTACGCGTATGAGAACAATAATTATCGACCTGCGAATATTTTAAAACAACATTTTGAGTCTTCGAGATCTCGTATTTTCTCTGCTAATCGTTTATGTGAAATTTATTACGAAACGAAACGACTTCATAACTAAGTTTACATATTAAGGCAATTTAAAATGAGTATATTGTGTAAGTAAAATCCATATCCATACTTCCATACAAATATTGTAAATGCGAAAGTGTGTCTGTCTGTCTGCTACGCTTTCACGGCCCAACCGCTCAACCGATTTTGATGAAATTTGGTACAGGAATAGGTTGTATCCCCGGGAAGGACATACGCTACTTTTTATCCCGGAAAATCAAGGAGTTTCCGCGGGAATCAAAAAACTTAATCCACGCGGACGAAGTCGCGGGCATCATCTAGTTTATAATATTTTACACTCCTTACACTCTGGCGGGAGGCTTCGGCCGTGGCTAGTTACCACCCTATCGGTAAAAACGTGCCGCCAAGCGATTTAGCGTTCCGGTACGATGCCGTGTAGAAACCGAATAGGGGTATGGGTTTAACATAACTGCCATGCCCCTAACAGGTTAGCCCGCTACCATCTTAAACTGCATCATCACTTACCATCAGGTGAGATCGCAGTCAAGGGCTAACTTGTAGTAGAAAAAAAAAATTAAAATTATGTTAGTAAGTAAGTACAGTAACACAAAAACTAAACTGTTCTGTTAGGTACAATGGATTTGGTTAAACTAAGTCCAAATTTTTGTAGACATCTTTGATATAATGGGACTGTTACAAAATATGCGCAAATACCGGAGTTAACAAATCTCCAGCTGGAGCTTCGACTTAGCTGTTTTTCTATACTAGCACGTAAATTCATGATTTTACTTAGGTAAATGATAGTGATTCACACCTGGGCTCGGCGTTTCCAGTCTGATACATGACTGATGTAGATTTTATTGTTTGCGAAAAAAGACTGGGCTAGAAAATTCTTAAAAACTTGCATAACATTCGAGCGGGCTTAATACTCGTAAATGCATCGATTACACCTACCTACTAATAAAACTCTGACGGAAAGCTTTGGGTTAGGAACCTAGCGATATCACTATTATGTATTCTGTGCCGACATCAAAAGATCGCGACGCACGCGCAATGTTGATAAATGATAAGAATTATAATGGATAGTTTCCACTGAAAGGTCTAAAGTTCCATAATATGATATTGCGTATGACTACGATATAAACAAACAGATTCACCAATAGTTACTAATAATATGAATACTCAATAATATGAACGTAAATTACAAAGTAGTTCGAAGACTTGACCTAAGTATTATACCTACTTACCTACCCACGTAAGACTCAAGAGTCGCTTAATCATTACTTAAGGAACTCCTTAGTATAGATTTTGTATTGAAATCTATACTTTGGTGTTACAGCGTCTCTGAGTGCGGCAGTAAGATCGAAAACACATCATGGACCAAAATAAATTGTCTGGTGGACAAACAGTCCGGGTAACTGACTTTTATATGAAGCTGCACATACTGGCGCGAAAGGAAAAGACATCATTCTCACCCGACGCGGTCATTCCTTTTAAAACAAAAGAACTGCCATAGTCTATACTACCACAGTAAATTACATGACGAATCTCCAATTCACAGAAAACCATCAGTTCTCTGTCGGTTATTAGGAACAAACTTTTTATTACCTTAATTGCTTACAAACATGAAATTAAGGCCGAAAAAAGTGCAATACTTTAAGTAGTCCTCTCTGAGAGGCTGCCCCAATTTTACTTTCGAATTTTTGTCGACGGGTCATCATGAATGCATTTATCTCCATCAGTCAATCATGAACCATATCTACATAAAATACAAATTAAAAAGACGCGCTGTCTGCGGGTAAAGCAATTTCACCACTTTTACTCGAAACATTTTTGAATCGGCTTTTGAGATATCGGAATCTGCTTTTACTTTATGTTTTTTTTATAGCAAGATAAGCTTGCGCTTGACGACAATCATGCTTGTGATATTATCAAAAGCGATGATGAGGTCTTGGTTAGAGGCTAGAGCGCGCTTGCCTAGAAAATGCCTATTCACTCTTGCCTTGAAGGGTTTTTAAGGTTAATAATAATAGATAATATGTAGTTTAAAAATATCTCAAGATGAGGAATAGTAGGTACATTGTTCACCGAGGGGAGAAAGTGACCGATTACTAACGAGGGTGTAGTTTGAGGCCCGAGGCGTAGCCGAAGGGCCGCAATACACGCGAGTTAGGAATCGTACTTTCTCCCGAGTGATACATAGTAGACTAAGAGATAACTGCAATTTTGGTAACCATCGCCAGAAAGGCTGATTCAGTGTTAGGTGGATGTAGAGCTCTCCCCTGATCACAAAAGTTGCAGTCTGCCTGCATTTGGATGGCCCTTTCGCTAAATATGGCCGTTCAAAGACGGTTTATTGTTACCAAAAATGAACGATAATTAGAAAAGCTGATTCTTGTACAGTATTAAAGTATGCGCAGTACCTATGTAAACAGCGTAAAAACTGACGCATGTGGATGGGACTTTTTCTAGATATCAGTTTTCAAAGACGTTATAAGCTATACTTACTATGCGTTCCTGTAAAAAAATATTAGCAATTATTATGTCGTCCCGTTGATTGCTGTTAAACATTTTTATTAGCGATCATCATCGCTATTTGACTTTTCTATGTCAAATATGGTGAAGCTGCTTCTAATATTATATTTCCTTATGGTAAGACATATCCAAATTCTCAACGTCCATACCATATTTACTTAAAATTAAAAAACAACAGCGCGTTAGAAATGGATTTTCATACAGTTTTCTCCCCGCTTAGCACGTTAGAAATGAAATTTCATACATCTTTTCCTCCCGCATATTTGGTTTGTAGCAATGACGTACTTTCTACCTCGTTTTGACAAAAGCAAGAGGGTATTTTCCGAGCGGGTGTAGTATAAAAATTTATAGAATCGAGATTTTTTTCTCCAGACTTTTTTAATGTAGTTAAAATTAGGACAGATAGGTAGTAAAGCAAATAATTAGTAGGTAATTATATCTATCTTAGGATTACTTCCGTCCTTGAACCTCTGTAGCACCTGCACCAGATATCACCAATTACTATGCTTTGTTAATCCGCCTCTTGAATATAGGTACGGTAGGTGCCTAACCCACTAAGTTATTGTTAGCTTCGGTATTGCGGTTCACACCAGCTCTTAAGTAAAACCATCCAAGTAAAACTACAGCTGTTATCAGACAGTCTTATACAAAAATGGGCGAAAAGCATCAACGTCATCACTTAAAAGGTTTCCGTACAAAAAGAATTATTCGCTGGAGGCGTCGCAATAATGCTAACTAGTAACTTCACCGTGACAGCCAGTAGTCAACAGTCATTAATCTATCAAGAATGACTGACGGTACTTTAAGAAAAAAAAATGTGTTATGGAATGTATGTTAATAGCGGGATTTCAATAAAGAATTACAAGAATAATAACTTATAATTTCTTTTTTTTAGCTTATAATATATTCTTTTCAACAACTCTTCCAATACTTACCACATAAGTAACGATTAATTACGATTATTAAATTCGTATTTATACCTATATTTGTAGGCTAACGTTTTCCGACGACGCGACGACGCAAATCAACGTTGTGAGAATGCATTTCCATTGTTTGCGTTAAAATTATGGGGGACTTGCAGAACTGCCTAAACTTATGTTTGATGCTATCACTTCATGATAATTTTTTTACGGGACTAATAAACACATATGTTAGAAAATTTATCATAACCAACAATGGTGTAATTGACCCTTATTAACTCGTGAGCTTATTTAATAAAGAAGCGTGACATTATAGTAAAACTATTAACTAAAGTTAACATTTAAAACCGTAGAAGAAAGTTAATTTACCAATACATATTTAAGTATATCTTTACCATAATTTATTCTCCGTTATCGCTAAAATTTTAAAACGATAAAAATCAAATAAACATAATAAATTACTCTATAATTTATATTGTGAAGTGAAAGGCTATTAATTAAAAGAGCGTTAACGAAAATTTTTAAATGTGCGCTTGCAAGATCTTAGGCAGAATCCAGACGGTCTGAGTATCGTAATAGGTAGGTACAATATCTTGAATGATAACGATTAGTATCATTCAAGATACCAACTTAATAAAGTACATTGATGGAATCACAAATAATAAATAATTATTTACGAAATCGTGAATGAATAAATTATGCCCGCGTATAAAAGTCCGTGTGGGTTTAGTATTTTATAAATCCTTTAGAAGCGGCCCTTGGCCATCTCTGCAAGTTATCTCTGCACCGTACTACCCAGGTACATTTTGTCAAAATCTGTTAAATAGGTGGTTCGTGAAAACATAACAAACAGACAAATACACTTTCACATTTAGCATATTAGTATGGGTATAGGTGTATTATTAATCAAATAAATATTATAAATGCGAAAGTTTGGATGGATGTATGGATGTATGGATGTATGGATGTAAGGATGTATGGATGTCTGGATGTATGGATGTTTGTTACTCAATCACGCTCGAACGGCTGAACGGATCTGGATGAAATTTGGCACAGAGATAGATTATAGTCTGGAATAACACATAGGCTACTTTTTATCCCGGAAAACTAAGGAGTTCCCGCGGGAACCAAAAAACCTTAATCCACGCGGACGATGTCGCGGGCATCAGCTAGTAATACATATTTGTATGGAAATATAAAAAATATTTCTGTGCCTTGCCATTTGCTAAAGAAAATCGAGGTTATAATTTTACACTGTAACGTGTTGTACTTGTACCTAACCTAGATACTTCGCACAACGCATCGCATGTTATTGATTTGATTTCCAAGCCCACCACCTGACTGTCATATTTTTTGCTGTAGGTAATTAAAATATTTGCGTTGAAAGTGCAAGTTCATTATTTTGTTTTACTACACATCAAAAAGTTGTTATAATAATTAAAATAAATTACCTTAATATCTTCTACCCTCAGTAGGGCTTCTATCCTCATGGGCCGGAGATAAAAATTTTATCCCCCGATTTTATCCACTGACAAGAGATAAAATTAACTTATCCACTTCTCAGAGCACGGCAACAGGGGAGAGGAGAAGTTTATCCCCGTTTGACATTTCACGGGGACTCTAGGGAACAATTTATCCATCGTTATTTAGCGTTTTTATTTATTTATTTAGGAATAAAAATTTTATCCTTTCCTCGGGGAGAAAATTGTCTCGGCCCATGCTAGGGGGGGCAGGACCATATAAATATTTTGACTTAAAATTATTGATTTGTAGAAAAGTTGTTAAATAAAACGTATACCTACCTATATCCGAAGTAAAATATTGCATAAGTAAGTAAGTACTTAGTTAATATTTAACATTTTTGTTAGTATGGGAACTAAGGATATAAATAGAACTTCAACTACAAAATAAATCTAAAAATAAGATTGTCCTTGACTTGACCGAATTTAGAAGTAAAATATGATGTGATTAACTATGGTCCAGGTGCATGACATGTAGTTTAAGTTACGTTACGGTCACAATTAAACTTTGATATAAGCACACTTAGTCAGGACTTGTAAACTAGGACCATTGTTTTTTACCTCAGAGGTAAAATACTAGGTATCTTGTGGAATTCACTTTGGTTGTCAAAATTCAAAAAAAAACAAAATTCAAATAAACTTTTACAAGTGCTTTTGAATCGTTAAGTGAATCTACCACTGGTTCGGAATGTCATTCGAACCGTGCAGAACCAGCAAGAAACTCGGTGATTGCTCTTTTGAAAAAAAAAAATTTACAATATCATTGTGTACATAGGTAACCGCTGTCCTTGGGCATTGCTGGAGCGAGTCAAATCCATACTCTTTTATCATTAACGTAATCTTCAACAGTAGGTATAATAAGCTTTTTTCAGAAGCGTACTTTTAATCGATTTCTTAAACTTGTGTAAAGGCAAGTTTAAAGTTTAAAACTAAGTCTAATGCTCGGTGGTTGAAGCCCACCACATGACTATATAGAGTATAGACTCATGTGATCACAGTCCAGCTGCACCGCCGCGCCGCGCGAAGTTATGCCTTGCCAGGGGCAAGGTTGACATTGCCATGGAGTAACTCAAGTACAGTAGTTCCCTCTGGAATCTACCTACACTCAGCTTAGTAATGATTGAAAAAACATTGAGATTGGAATAGGCATTTGCGAGAAGGATAAATTAGAAAATAACAGGGCATTGTTTACGCGATAGGCACAATAAATCAGGTATTTCGTTGACGTATCACTTACTTTCTTTTACCATTCATTTCGTTTATTATATAAGAGACTTAATAAGTTAGTTACGAGCGATAACTCTTTGTGCCATGTGCGTCATTGAACAAACACGCAAATGTCCGACGCTTATTCATAACGATAATAAAATAAAAACTATAGAAATGCGTTTCATAATAACGCTATACCTATACAGAGTCTGTAATATCCGTGATTTCTATTAAGGTGTGAATTACGTCAAAACGGACATTATTCATTATTTTCAATTATAAATACTAGGCGTTTGATGTTATAAAAAGGCAGACACTAATAATAATAATTTCTACCCAAAGTAAGTCAGCCACAGACCATAGGTACAACTCGGCGAAGTCAGCCTTGACGAAATTTGGTACGGAGATAGCTAACAACCTGAGACGGTTATTAGATCTATTACTGAACGGTGGCAGAGTCAAAACATGACGTAACTTATAAGCCACTTGTTAGTCCTAAATTAAATAAATATATTGAGTAGGTATACTAATCTACCGTGTTAGGATAGGTGTACTATCTATATCTAAAGCTATATCTATACTAATATTATAGATGCGAAAGTTTGGATGGATGGATGTTTGTTACTCAATCACGCCAGAACGGCTAAACGGATCTGGATGAAATTTGGTATAGAGGTAGCATCCTGGGGAAGGAGATAGGCTATATTAATTACGGAGTTCCCGCGGGAATCAAAATATCTCAATCCACGCGGACGAAGTCGCGAGCATCATCTAGTACTTTATATACAAAAAAAAAAGACGTGTGGCACTCGGAGACTGCCGCGGTAAAGCTATTGCATAGCATTTTTTATCTACTACTGTAATTATAATTGGACCTACTTATGCAAAAAGGAACCAATCCACACACATACCAAAAATGAGATAAGTATACAGAAAGCTTTTAAAATGCACCTTAGTGGATTGGTTCCTTTTTGCATAAGTAGGTCCTATTCATCGAGTCGGAGCCGGTCGGAGTGGGGGGTGTTAGGTTATTTTCGTTACGGAATTTCTGGATTCGGACTCCACGCTCAAGGCCCGCGATAGAAGCTATGCAATAGCTTAAAAACTTGAGCCGAAAAACAAAATATGCTTCGTCCTATTAAAATATGCAAAGTGACACAGTCGCACCAGGGTTGCTTTCCTACCCTATAAGGTACACAACCCTAATAAACTTTTACAGCCAACTAAAGAAACTGCTATCGTACTTACCTGAATCCAAAACTTAAATAAATATACAAGATATATTGTACATAGTACGTATTTAATCAAAAATTGGTACGCAGCTTCAGTGAAAAGAATCTTTAATTATCTCACGTGGATAAAAATGCGCACTTGGCACGAAATGCATGGTTGATCGTTAACGTAGAGCAAGAGTTTACGTCTAAAACGAAAGACTTATTTGTGAACAAAACGAAATCTTTTCACCAACACGTAAAAACATCTTAGAAGGTATTCTCCTAGTTACATTCGCATATCCCACAAAATTACTCTTGCAATTTAGATTAAGGTAAGGCGATTTTAAGTCTATTGCTGCGGGAACTCCATAATGTTGGGTTAAAAAGTAGCCTATATGCAAGCTGTCTCCATACCAATTTTCATCAAAATCGGTTGAAGAGATGGGCGCCTGACAGACAGACAGACGGACACACTTTTGCATTTATAATATTCGTATAGTATGGATTTATTTTACAATTATTACCAAAAGAAATTAGAAGCTCAAGAGTTTTTCTGTGATCTCTTGCTTTATCGTGCGCAGCACAATATCTTTCGAATTATGTTGCCAAGCGTAACATTTTATTTAACTTCGCGGGGGTACTTTAGATTAATACCTTACAAAAAGTTAAAATCTCACATGGTAATTACTTGTCATATCAAAGTCACTTTTTGGATTAGGTTTGTCGAATTTCGAAGAGCTGGTTACAAATGAAAATTAAAACGAAAAAGTGAACCACGGTGAATTCAAGTGCTCTTTCGGGCATCATTTTTACGACGCGAATCGCAACTCGGTTCGATTTCTTTTTGGGTTCTGCACCCTAATACTTTTGTCCTGTCCGTCTGTCCATCTGTCAGTCATTACGACTGTCTTTTTGTCTGTGTGTCAAAGCGCTTTTATCATAGAGAGAGACACCTCGTTTAATAGGTGTTTCAAAATCATTATGAGATTGAGAATCTCAGAGATTTTTTTTAGTAAAAACTCTATGTAAAAGACGAAATAAAGCCCAGGCTTATATTAGTAAAAATATAAGTAGCTTATATTCATATTAGTAAAAATGTGATATTTTTTAGAATCTACGCATTAAAAAGTAAAAACCAAGCTTGATGAACTAACGAACATGGAACGTTCTGCTTAAAACGAAAATATGTATCTACCTATTACATGGCCTTAGCTTTCGTAAGCCGGAATATTATAAAAACTAAAGTGTGCCCGTCTGTCTACTATCTATTCACGGCCCATCCGTTTAACTGATTTTTAATTGGTACAGATAATCCTCATCCCAGGAAAATCAAACCCGAAACCACGCGCTCGAAGTCGTGGGCATCTTCTTCTTCTTGCCCTTTTCCCATCATCTAGTAAAATATAACTTATAAAAATAAAAAATGTAACTTCGGCATCATCTAGTACAATATAACTTAGGTATCATTTTTGTAAAGCTATAAGCTTCAGATGGGATTATATTATTATTTATTTTAAATAGCTTTAGCTTTTTTCTCCAAGGACTATGCATTAAAAAACGTTTTCGATTTCTCCAAAGATCAAAATAAAAGAGGTAACATGTTTACCGGGCTTTCCAGGTCATATTTGAGCAACCCTTTGACTTCGAATGACGTAAGAAGGTCAATATTTTATCTTTACCGCGCCTCGTAAAGACTCAAAAGGTTAACAGTTGTATACTATCAAAGGCTGGCATAAATATTGCGTGCGCAAGAAATATCTTTTTACTGACATTTCCCTATAATATAATACTGATTGTCTCGTAATAAATAACGTATATAAAGTTTTAATATCACAAGGAATGTAGACATTATATTTTTTATTTCTTGCATTCAACGAGATGCCAGCGACTTCATCTACGTCGATTTAGGTTTCGATTTTAATTCTGTGGGAACTCTTTGATTTTCCGGGATCAAAAATATAGACTACTTGATGATGAACGCAAACTTTCACATTTACTATAATTTGTCCTTCTCCGGAATGCAACCTATCTACAAAGATAGGTTTTAACGACATTCGGTACAAACCGAATGTCGTTAAAATCGGTTAGACAGATAGGCCGTGAAAACGTAGCAGACAGACTGACAGATAGATAAACACTCTTTTCCATTTATAATATGTATTAAGATCTATCAAAATCATGCATGTACTTAACGTGAAGTATCTTCAATCTATATATATATAAAATCGTTATCTAATCAACGCACAGCTTAAACCGCTGGGGTTAGAAACTTGAAATTTTGACAGTAGGTTCCTTTTGTGACGTAGGCGCCCACTAAGGAAGGATTTTTCAAAATTCCACCCCTAAGGGGGTGAAATAGGGGGTGAAAGTTTGTATGAAAGTCCGTCATTTCTCAAGTTATATCCATGAAACTTGGTATACGAGCTACCGATTAAAAATAAAGGAATACGTGTTTCACAATTTTTGAAAATTTTACCCCCGAAGGAGTGAAAAAGGGGATGAAAGATTTTATGAAAGTCCTTAATTGCTCAAGATATTCTCAAGTTATATCAACGAAACTTGGTATTTTGGCTTTCGGTAAGAAATATAGAAGTACGTGTTTCACAGTTTTTCAAAATTCCACCCCCAAAGGGGTAAAATAGGGGTTGAAAAATTGTATGATAGTCCTTAATTTGAAACTTAGCATTTGGGCTTTCAGTTAAATATAAAGAAGTACGTATTTCACCATTTTTGAAAATTCGACCCCCAAAGGGGTGAAATAAGGGATGAAAGTTGGTATGAAAGTCCTTCATTTCTCAAGATGTTTTACAAGTTATATCAACGAAACTTGGTATTTTGGCTAAAGGTAAAAAATAAAGAAGTACGTGTTTCACAGTTTTTCAAAATTCCACCCCTAAAGGGGTGAAATAGGGGGTGAAAGTTTGTATGAAAGTCTGTTATTTCTCAAGTTATATCGATGAAACTTAGTATACAAGCTACCGGTTAAAAATTAAGAAACACGTGTTTCACAGGTTTTGTAAATTTTACCCCCGAAGGGGTGAAATAGGGGTTGAAAGTTTGTATGAAAGTCCTTCATTTATCAAGTTATAGCCATGAAACTTGGTACATGAGCTGCGGATTGAAAATGAAGAAATACGTGTTTCACAGTTTTTGTAAATTTTACCCCCGAAGGGGTGAAATAGGGGTTGAAAATTTGTATGAAAGTCCTTCATTTCTCAAGTTATAGCCATGAAACTTGGTATATGAGTTGCGGGCTAAAAATGAAAATATACGTGTTTCACAGTTTTTCAAAATTCTACCCTCAAAGGGGTGAAATAGGGGTTGAAAGTTTGTATGAAAGTCCGTCATTTCTCAAGTTATATCGATAAAACTTGGTATACAAGCTACCGGTTAAAAATGAAGAAATACGTGTTTCACAGTTTTTGTAAATTTTACCCCTGAAGGGGTGAAATAGGGGTTGAAAGTTTGTAAAAAAGTTCTTCATTTCTCAAGTTATAGCCATGAAACTTGGTATATGAGCTGCGGATTGAAAATGAAGACATACGCGTTTTACAGTTTTTCAAATTTCTACCCCCAAAGGGGTGAAATAGGGGTTGAAAGTTTGTATGAAAGTCCGCCATTTCTCAAGTAATAGCCATGAAACTTGGTATATACGCTGCAGGTTAAAAATGAAGACATACGTATTTCACAGTTTTTCAAAATTCTACCCCCAAAGGGGTGAAATAAGGGTTGAAAGTTTGTATGAAAATCCTTCATTTCTTAAGTAATAGCCATAAAACTTGGTATATGAGCTGCGGGTTGAAAATGGAGACATACGTGTTTCACAGTTTTTGAAAATTCAACCCCCAAAAGGCTCAAATAGGGGATGAAAAAATAAAGAAGTCCGTGTTTCATAATTGTTCAGATCTCCACCCCCAAAGTCTATGATAGTCCTTAATTTAAAATTTAGCCTTTGGGCTTTCAGTTAAATATAAAGAAGTAATATCTCACCATTTTTGAAAATTCGACCCCCAAAGGGGTAAAATAGGGGTTGAAAGTTTGTATGAAAGTCCTTCATTTGAAACTTAGCATTTGAGCTTTCAGTGAAATATGAAGAAGTAAGTATGTTTTTTACCATTTTTGAAAATTCGACCCCCAAAGGGGTGGAATACGGGATGATAGTTTGTATGAAAGTCCTTCATTTCTCAAGTTATTTTACAAGTTTTATCAAAGAAACTTGGTATTTATGCTTTTAGTAAAAAATAAAGAAGTGTGTGTGTCACAGTTTTTCAAAATTCCACCCCCAAAGCGGTAAAATAGGGTTTGAAAGTTTGTATGGAAGTCCTTCATTTCTCAAGTTATATCCATGAAAAACTTGGTACATGAGCTACCGGTTGAAAAACGTCAACTGAATGTTTGTTTCTCAATCACGCCAGAACGGCTGAACGGATCTGGATGACCTCTGGCACAGAGGTAGATTATAGTCTGGAATAATAGATAGGTTACTTATTATCCCGAAAAATTAAAGAGTTCCCGCGGCAACCAAAAAACCTCAAATGAATGTTTGATACTCAATTACGCCAGAACGGCTGGATGAAATTTGGTACAGAGATAGATTATAGTCTAGACTCAAAATTAACACATAGGCTTTTTTATTCAGGAAAAAACAGTTCCCGCTGGAAGCATAAACCCTTAATCCACGCGGACGAAGTCGCGGGCATCAGCTAGTCTTCTATAAAACAGTATTGAAAATTCACGACTCTACTTTTCGATCGCAGTCTAGATGATACCTATCTAAACTTATTCTCGCATAAGATGCCATCGCTTTTTCCATAGATGTTTATCAAAAGAAACATTACGCTGTACGCGTGGTCGAACCAAGGCTATAAATAGTCAGGCGCCGTCGCAGGAAGAACCGACGCTATCGCGCCACACGCCCTGTATTCTCTGCCATCATTGAAGTTTAAAGTTGTACTTACACAGTACTAATCCTAGACAGAGGCATAGAGTAAAATATAGTAATACCCATTTATATATTTTCGTTGATCCTCAGGTTGGTTTAAATGGTTATAGTCCCACTAACTTATCAGGGCCCGGTTGCCAATATTGGAACAAATTTTTATGCTGGTTTAGTTTTTGTTTTATTTTATTTTTAATATTTACTAGCGACACTGTCACCGGTTAGATAAGTTAGCTAGACTATAGTATGTTCGACTGCAGTTAACAAGGGGTTGAATCCCTTGTCGGGCCTCAAAAAATTTGTACAGGAATCTTCCGGAGGGAATTGGTGGTCTTTCACACTGTGCCTCGGAGACGACGTAAAGACGGCGATCCTGAGACTTATCTCTCTCCGCTCATGTCGGATTTCCATCGGTCTATAAGAGTAAGTAGAGATTGCGTCTTTGTTTACACACAAACTTATGCAGTATGCTATAATAACTCTCATGTACTTCAAAACAGTTACTACTTCAAACCAGTTACGTCGCGAAGATAAGTGATTTGAAATGAAATGAAATTTATTTATTTTGTACACTGTAACAAAAATTATGCATCTTATTTCTAAAGAACGATGACGGCTAAAAAAGTATAAACTGCGTTTCAGCCGTCAACGCCCGCCTCCGAAACAGTAATGCAGTAATCCTATATATATTTGGCGTAGTTACTTCATTAAATCACCATACATGATAGGTACATATTATACATTAACAATATTAGTTTCTTTGCCATTTAAATTACCTAGTCATATGATTAGTTCTTGTTACTCAATATCGTTATGAAGAAACACAAAAGGGACAACGCAAATATATATAGCAGCTGACGCCACTGTAACTCATACTATGCTATCGGACGGCCTTTCTTGGAATGCAATCTGAGTTGAAGTGCCGAGGTGAAGTATTTATTAATCGTATCTGGTTCTTCTTCAAGTTAAATATGGAGCGCAATGGTTCCTAGAAGCTAATAACCGTATTTAATAGTACTTAATACCTATCAGTAATTTCGTACCATTCCAAAGAGTTTTACGAATTTGAAAAGGATAAATTGTTTGCTTTGACATCGAAGTCAACGATTAAGCCGCGACGGAGTACGTAGTTATTTCAATTGTCTGATAAAATATTATATGTACCTGTATATTTGTCTGATAAAATAGTATAACTGTATAGTTTGCACAGTTTTAATACACAGACAAGGCGTTAATATTGTATAACAGTGATCGAAGTTCACAAATTACAGGTAAGTTACTTTTATCATTATATTATAAAAACGTTGCATGATAATGTAAATAGGTAGGTAGGCAGGTAGGTACACCTAGATATAGAAGAAAGTTACGCCCTGGGCAAGTGGTTGTAACATAAAATTAGAAGACATTTCACAAATCTGCAAAGGGGGTACTCGAGCGTTATCGCTCTGCAGGGAAATGCAACCGAGAAATTATCTGATCCCTCCCATAACTTACTCTAAAATGCTAAAATTGCTTTCAAGAAATCTTTTACTGCAATCTTCACGCTCTCTACGCTTATTATAATCCATTATGGTACCAATAATAGCTGAATATTATTACCATTCCTTTAACAATTATTTATCGTGTATCTAAATAGCCTTCCTGAAAGCTATAAGCCTCGTTGTATTGTAATTAATATTTGCGATTTACTTGTAGGTACTATGTAGGTAATTTGTAAGTTCGATGTTTGTAAGCCCCTCGGTTTATCCAACCATCAGCTGCTGTTAGTATGAAAACAAAATTATGTAAGCTCGATCATCAAATAAATATTATAAATGCGAAAGTTTGGATGGATGTATGGATGTATGGATGGATGTTTGTTACTCAATCACGCCGGAACGGCTGAAAGGATCTGGATGAAATTTAGCACAGAGATAGTTTATATTCTGGAATAGCACATAGGCTACTTTTTATCCTGGAAAATTAAGGAGTTCCCCCGGGAATCAAAAAACTTATTCCACGCGGACGAAGTCGCGGGCATCAGCTAGTAAATTCATAAATTTATGTACCTACTTAATAAAAATATGTTAACAAATGACTGTGTTCAAGTAGAGCCCTAATAAGTATATATGAAATAAAAGGATAAAAAGGTACAGTTAACCAAAACTACATATGCTTAAAGTGCAATCGTAATTAGGTATATTTGTTGAGCTGATAGCCGCTAGAGCAGACGTGTACTAACGACTTCAAGAAGGTGGCGGAAAGTCATTGAATGAAGGATATTGAGGACTACACGCTACTATGCAGGATGATTTATGGATAGTTAAAATCCCAATACACTGGAATAGCATTACAATTGTTAAAGGAATTAAGTCCCCAATATACCTAATATTGTAAGCGTGCCTAAAAGCGTTCATAGTATCACAATATTAAATTTAAATACTTCGTTCACAGAATGCATTACAGACGATAATAGTTTTCTGTAAATACCATCAGATACATTACTACGTAGTAGTTCGCCAAGATGTGTTCCCTGTTATCGAGTCACGAAGCCGGGGGAAGACACGAGAACTGTTTTACCGGAACGATCATTTACAGTGAGGTTGGTACAAGTGGTGAGAGGAACTTTCAGATAGGCAAGTGTATCACACATTATTTATGCCCACTTAACTCCTTGCACTCAGTCTACATATCAGTTTTAAGCTCCTTAATTTAATCAGATAAGTATTTCTGCTACAATTTCAATCGTACTCATGAATATGAACACGAGTATGCCTTCTCTCTTCCTCGGTTGGTGTTAGCCTAATGGTTAAGACTTCGGCTTCTTAGTCGGTCGTCCAAGGTTCGATGATCGATCCACGGACATGCACCTCAATTTTTTGTAGTTATGTGCGTATTAAATATCACTTGATATACTTTACTGTGAAGGATAACATCGTGAGGAAACTTGCATAACTGAAAGTTTTCAATAATGTTCTGATAGTCTATCAAACCACACATCACCAGCTTGGTGGACTTTTCATTCTAAAAGGCGAACCGTTCTCAAAGGTGGGCCACCGTTGGGTTGACGACGAGACGCAATAGCCACCAGAGCTGCAGGACTCGCAAGAGAATTGAGATGATGATTTTGATTACCTACTGAAATTGTATCAAAGAATTGACCAATTTGATTCGAATACTTTTCTTTTCTTTCTAGAAGTAATTTCTAGTCCATTATAATAATAATGATCAAAATTTTAATATCTGCCAACCAAACATAATATCTTTCACACTTTTGTACAATATAAAAAATAACAATAATTTGGCCGTACACAAAATATGATAATAATTTGCATAAATTACTCTCAACTTTCCACACGGTAAAAATATGAGTCAATTTAGTTAAATCATTGTCAAGTAGGGTCGAAAAGATCACAGGATTGATTGCTCGTACGGATCTTACCTTTCTTTTTCTCAAAGTGGTAAAGAACAAAATCATAACAGATGACAATTATTATTCTTCTTCTTTTCTTGGTTTATGGCTTTTATTAGTGCCAAAACAGCACAATGCACTTCGCCAGTGTCGAGTAACTTGAGGGAGGCACAAAGGAGATTGGCCGGTTACAGAGTGCAAAAATTAGTGAAAACGCTCTGTAATAGTAGGCATAATAGTAGATTGTATTATAAGGGAGCAAAATAATATTTTTACGGCGAGGGCGCTTTTTTGAATCCAGAACGAAGTGAGGGATTCTAGAGTAGAATCCTGAGCGTAGCGAGGGATTCTTTAGTAGAATCCTGAACGTAGCGAGGGATTCAAAGTACGTCGCCCGAGCCAAAAATATATTTGCGCCCGAATGATACACTCTACTTTTCATCACCCTGTATGAGAAAATTTGGTTCCCGCGGGAACTCTTTAATTTCCCGGGATAAAAAGCATATGTGCTATTTCCAGACTATAATCTTTTTTTTTTTTTTTAAATCTATCTCTGTGCCAAATTTTATCCAGATCCGTTCAGCCATTCGGGCGTAATTGAGTAACACACATCCATACATCCATACATCCACACATCCATCCAAACTTTCGCCTTTATAATAATATTTATTTAATTATATATATATATATTTTTTTTTTTTTTTTTTTTTTTTTTTTTTTTTTTTTTTTTTTTTTTTTTTTTTTTTAAATATGTATATCCATAAAGCCCTTTCGTTAGTTAAAATTCAGAAATTATAAATTCCTAAATTGACCCTGCCGGGGATCGAACCCTGGACCTCCGCACGTTAAGACAACAGCGCTCAACACTGCGCCACGGAGGTCGTCAATTTGCGTTGGCGCTGAACACTAAGATGTTCCAAATTCAATAAGTGCGCGGCAAAGATAATTGCGGCGCACTTACGAGTATAAAGAGGATTAAAATCTCATTACTGCCCGCTAAAAGTTTCTTAAAGAAAACACCACCTTTGGGCGCACATAAAGGCGAACCAAGTCGTCCTTTTCGAATACATGGGATGAAAAAATATTTGTTAGTTAACTATTCTAAATAACAGAATACTATAAAGAGACAGACACAAATAAATATAAAAATAATAGGGATCTACTATAGTACAAATTACAATTTAAGTTTGTTAATTTTAAAATATTTACAAAGATACTTAACATAAGGACTATAGGCTAACATTAGGACACACACAACATTCAAGGGACGGGGAACTTTAGGGGGAAGAACATCATATAATTTAAAGGGAAGAATAGGACAGGAGAAGAAAATGTGAGAGACTGATCCCTCGTCCAGACCACACTCACACAGGGAGCTGTCACGCACTCTTAATTTTGCCAAGTGTACGGGGGTGCAGGCGGGCGTGACCAATTCGAAGACGACTGATAGTAGAGGTGACCCAGCGAACCGATTTTTTATGAAAGAAGAACCAAGGCAATTTAATCAACAATGCATCTGTAAACCTGACAGCTTGTAAACAATTCCCTTCCAAGACCTACCGTCGTAGATCACAACACTATCTTTAAAATAAACTACTTAGGTCTTGGTCCTTACTAAATGAGCTGTTGTTTGCTCACTGCAGATATTAAGCTAAATTAGTCAAAGGTTAAAGTAGAAGAAAATAATTGACAACGTCAAACAATTTTTAGCCTTTAAACGTAAGCGGAATCTACGTTATCGTACGGCATGGGCTAAATACAGTGACGTGTTATTGCTATAATCGTATGTTAATTTTTTTACGTCAGTCGAAGCCAGATCGGTCTTGGGACAATAAACTGGTTCTCAATAAAGGGCAAATTGATAATAATATGACAAACATGGAGACAAACAAGGTACAGAGTATTCCGCAATTGTGATCACGCAATGACGCAAAGGCTGTGCGGAAGGTCGGCTGCGATTTATGGTGCACGAGGTATTTGTGTACACTCTGTCTATACTGTACCTGCTCGCCGACAACACCACGCGCTGTTCTAACGGATCATGTCAGCTACATCGATACTTTATTTTCTAACATCTTACCATTATTCAAGGATATGTCTATGGTTAAAGCGTGTGAACTTAGATCTTGCAATAGACTATGATGTCTTTTATCAGTCTCTTACTTTCCACTTCATTAATTTATACTTCCAAAATTAATTCACTCAAAGCAATCATATCGTAGATCTATGCAGATAAGTACAATAAAATTAATATCCCTTAATTAGTAATATTTTTGAAAATTTTAATTCGTGGCTGCTCTATTTTCGATACGAAATCCAATTTTTTTTTAAATGGCGGGCTGAACTCCTCCTTGGGTAACAGCGATCAAAGGGTAAGGGCTGAGTTGATCAATTGTGACTTGAGGTCTTGGTTGCCTAGAAAATCCGCCACCGCTTGTGAACAGTGTAAGCTTTTTATAAGGTAAGCTCACCTGTGCGAAGCCGGGAGGGGTCAGCAAGTTATAATTAATCTAGATCAAAATCTCTACCTGCTATAATGTTAGAATTAAAAGCTTGACATACAAAACTGGCCTATATTATGTATGAAAATTAATAAATGAGTACCTATCTGACATGCAAACTATCTCCACCTCGCCAATCACGCATGAAAGTGATTGACTGATTTGGCGCACCAAGTCACAACATTCGCAGAAGTCAATCACAACACTTCGTTTATTTAATCCTATTGTTTTGATTTCGCGAATACAAAATTAGTTATTGACAGTACTTTTGTTTTAGTAAAGCTGTAAAAGATCACTAACATTTAGCATGTGCACTTTAAAAAATTGTTAATCCAAAAACCCACAATTATTCTAGCTCGGAAATATGGTGCTAGTGCTAATAGTCGTAGTCAATGCGTGATCAAAAATGCAGACTGCAAACTATAGATACCTGTACAAGGCATCGCACGACAAGACTTGTGATATGAAGATAAAAACTCGGCCATAATAATTCTAAATGGTCTTCAATAAGGTTCTCTACATTATTCATTTTTGCCAAGTAATACTACCTAGGCTGAGATACGATCTTGTCGAGAACAATTTAATCGGTTTAGCTTCAAGCCCATTAAAAGGAGATAAAGTGCATTACTTGTATTTTATTCCAAACATTTACTTCTACATGCTATCGCGCCAGCGCGGCGCGGCGCGAGCTTTTGCGTCTTTTCAGACGTGCCACACCAGCATCCGTACTACCACAGCGTAAGTATGTTACAGTGGATAGACGCCCGTACAAATTGCAGATTACAGGCTCCAACTATACCTTTGTATGCATCTCAGGGGTGCATACTAATTTGTTGCTGAAAATTCTACCACCTTGAAGACACCCTTCCCCGAGACGCCCTTGTCACGTTTGTGTCTCGTCGTCTAAGTCCGATGACGGGAAGGATATTGGAAATATCGCTATTATCCATATCCAGACTAATATTATAAATGTGAAAGTGTGTTTATCTGTCTGTGTGCTACGCTTTAAAGACCTCTCTTTTCAACCGATTTTGATGAAATTTGGCATAAGGATATTTTACATCCCGGGGAAGGACATAAGCGAATCCCGGAAAATTAAGCAGTTCCTCCGGGAATCAAAAAAACTGAATCCACTTGGAAAAAGTCGCAGGCATTATCTAGTTTAATATAAAACACATATGCAGGTTCATTAAAATATACCCATTTGCCATCGCAATTCGTGAACAACAGCTGTCAAGAACATATTATTGCGGTAGGTAATATTGATAGATCATAACAAACAAAATGACATCGCGATTCGCGGCCACAAACGCATCACTCTGCAGCGAGACTAATGACATTTTACATAATAATATGGCCACATGCCTTACGTTATTTTTGTGGCTGTGATAAGGCCCGACTGAATAGACAGTCAGCGGCAAGGTAATCGCTCAGGAATATTTGCTTGTCATTTGACGTGAGTTACATCTTTTTTAGAAAATGCTTGTCTGACCAATGAAGGTACAGCAATAATTTATCATTTATTTTGTTTGTTTTAATATTTTTATGGACTCATTATTACGTGTTCGCTTGTTCTTTATAATATGGGATAACTATTGAGCAATGGAATTATATTTTTATTTGTTGGTTGCTAATATAATAACACCAACCTAGTTCAGTTTAATTTATGTGCTATTGTGTAAGATTAACTTTCGCTGTAGATAGTATGGATCTTAAGGCTCGTTTAGCTGTATCTCACCACGGAATTTGGTCCTAAAACTGTTTGTAATCCATACTAATATTATAAATGCGAAAGCATATCTGTCTGTCTGCTACGTTTTCCCAGCCCATCTTTTTAACCGATTTTGAAGTGGTACAGATGTAGATTGCATCCATATAATTTTTACCCCGGAAAATTAAGGTATTCCCGCGGGAATCAAAAACCCGCACGAACTCGCGGCTATCATCTAGTACCTACATAATAAGTTTTAAAACAAATATTTCCCCAATTTTATCTTACCCTACATTACATTGTTTTTGATATAAAATTCCAGTTGCTTTGCATAAAATACTAAAATAACATGTTTATTATTATTTATTAAATAGTAATTCAAAAAATATCAACTACAATATACTTTTTAAACCAACATTTTTGACTGAGGATTCTTTAGTAGTATGTAAGTACGTCACTCTCATGCATAGGTATTTTTCTTTAGATATTCTTTGGATAAAATTTATTTTTACCTACGTAGGTATATTTATTTTTGAATAATATAAATAATGCTACGTAATCTGCAAAAAAATTGAATACATAATACCGATTTGGCAATAATTCTGAAAACAAGAAGTTTTTGGTTGTATGCGCAAACTTAAATTCACATACCTATCCATTACATATGGCTTTTTCTGCGACAGTGTAATATGTGTAAATGGTAAAAATACAAATATGGCGACTTGAAATGATAGTTTGCATGTAGTTAATCGCGCGAAGAAATGAACGTAGCGTCAAAATTTCAAAAACAATTAATTTCATACGAGTTATGCTTTAAATGCTCGAAGGAGTTATGCGAAGATCACTGTCAATTACGCAGTATAAATTGACCTTTGTAAACAGCTTTTTCATTTCAACGTTTCGTGGTTAAATCCGTTAAGTGTGTGACGTAATAAATTTGCGAGACATCCAGAACGCGTTAAAGCTGATACAAACAAAACGCGCAACGGAAACATGAACATCACATCTTCTAGAACTTTTGTTACTAGGAGCTATAGGCCGAAACTCGTACAAGTAAAAAGGGCCACATTGAAGCCGTGCTCCTACAGACGTTACGCGCGCTAGGCATTATACAAACAAACAAACACACATTGTTTTTTTAAATAATACGTGTGGTCACACGCACCCGTTCGGTGTGAAGTGGTCTTTTTATAAAGATGCCATCGGGCTTTATAAGGTCTGAACAGGCTAATTAGATTCATGGCAGGAGCATAGCATTGCATACCTCATTTCTCACTAAATGCGTGTTTGATTTGTAAAACTAGGAAGTTTAATAAGGATAATATTATGTAACTGCAGAACGATACAGCAACACCGCGACTCCTACGCAGACTGTAGTGTAAGTAGGTACAAGTTATATGCCTTGACCAAAGATGCTTTAAACATCAAAGTTCCTCGTATACGACTTAGCAACTTACAGGTGCCATATTGGACACCTTTCTGTCGCGTGTTTTATTTTCCCAAGCCTTTATTCACTGAAATATATATTTTTTGGTACCCTTGTTCTTGAGTACCGTTCTTTGCATGTATCCAAGGACATATCGGTACACAAATCTCGATTGTTACTCTACAAGTGAGCCGCAAGAGCATACATGCCCCAAAAAAAGTTCCCGTAATTGGGTAAGTATGTTTTACAAAGAAATCCGTTCGCAAACAACCAGGTAAGTAAAGGTAAAAGACGTTACATAAATTAAACTAACTGAATATATGTACCGTTTTAAGTTATTCTCAGTTTACTTCATAATACCTAATATGCAATTGATAGACATTTACCTATATATGCAAGATTAGTGTTCCATATAACTTGATATAAACTTTACTAAGTATTAGTAATCGTTATAAAGTTATTGAATAAGTAAATGGTATTATTTATATTATTTTTATTTATAAACCGTATAATTAAAGGTTTGATTTTAGCTATGAAGTGTAAGTTAAACATACCTAAGTACTTTAAACGATAAGTAATAGGTGCTACTAATCTAAAAATTCCAAAATTGCTGTAAGCCTGCAATAAATCATAAACGTTGATCAATAGTTTTCAATATAGGTAGGTACCTATTTCACTGGTTTTATGGTGCCTTTATCCTAGTCGTCAAGCAATTCTCGATTCTTAATAACATGTTGCCCACATACTATTGAATATTAAAATTATGATGGCACGAGGAAGCTATTTGTGCCCGCCTCAAGACGGTCTTATACGTGGCAGGTTACTATTATAATATCAAGAATACATACCCATGTGGGACCAGTGATTATTAAAGATTCAATTCCTCCCCCTTGTCTACACAGACTATAAATTATTTCATAATAAAAAGAAAAGTCCCGACTTATTTAGGTACTCAACGCCCATCACAAACACTAAATAGGTACTGACCTAGAAATCTGAAATTGTGGACAGAGATTACATTTATAATATAGATTTAAGAAAATAGGAATAGGCCAGAATTTTCAGATCTTTCCTGGGAGCGAAGCCGCAGGCGGACGCTAGTCATTCTATGGTTTTTAATATGATGATGCCCGCGACTTAGTCCGAGTGGATTAAGTTTTTTTAATTCCCGGGGGAACTTCTTGATTTTCCGGGATAAAACGTAGCCTATAGTCCTTCCCCGGGACGTAACCTCTATACACAATTTCATCAAAATTGGTTGAAAATATGGGTTGTTAAAGCGTAGCAGAGAGACAGACAGATAGACAGACCGACACACTTTCGCATTTATGATATTAGTATATGGATATGGATTTGAAGTATACGAAACTACATCTAGGAATCATACTAATAATTAATTATCCATTTGCATCCGACTAACTGATAACATACTAAGTATTTAAAACATTAATACGTTATCTACTCGTAAGTATCTACTGATAAAATGTATCTACTTTTGAATATAGGTATCAAGCTATTGCCCCCGGAAACAAACTCAATTCACCGGATAACTGTTTCTGTATAATCTCTATTTAGCAAGGAGTTACCTACGGGGCACGGGCAAATTGTACTAATATTAAAACTAACTTTTTTAATTTACTGATGTAATCTCTAAGTTATATATACCTAATTGATAAGTGATTACCAGAGAGCTTAAACATATCATAGCAGTTAATTAGTGGCTTAAATCAAAACTGTATTAGTTACCAATATTTAACATCAATCAAGTAATTGGGGGCCTCGTTTAAAATTGAGCACTGACCTAATAAAAAGTCCAGAAGCAATTTATGCTAATATTGTCCAATTAGGTCAAAACAAAGACGTCAAAATCAGATTCATAATAAGGTACTTACTACTTACCTCGTCTGTGATGACCCGATACAATGTTAATTTTCAAATACGAGTATGTACCAATAACTTCTTAATAGTAACTTCTCCACATAATAATGAAAAACTTTTGTTGTACTTACCTACAATTAACAAATACTTTTTTTTTTAAATATATATATATATATATAGCGAGCAAACGAGCAGGCGGGTCACCTGATGGTATGTGATTACCGCCGCCCATGAACATTTGCAGCACCAGAGGAACCGCCAATGCGTTGCTGGCTTTTGAGAAATTTGTTTATCCGACCTTTGAAGAGCCCCATGTTATAATTATTAGGGAACACGGAAGATGGAAGCTGGTTCCACTTTATTTATGAGTATTCATTAAAAAAAATTAAACTTTTCACTGCACACACTAGTGTCTAGAACCGTACTATTACCTATTTTGAGCTAAAACTCTAGAGTCTAGACACTCTTCAGTAGGTATTTCTAGTGTTTTTAGTAGCAAGTAGTCAATCGAAAGCCGATTACCGACCGCGCGTCGCGTTTTATAATGACATTGTAGAGTTATTTTAATCAGATTTATAAAACTCGTTGCACAAAAGTTGTTCAATATGCAGCACAGCATCAGTTTCGTACCTACTGAACTTATCCTTAAGAGAGGCACAAGAGCTTTTCTTTCTTTCCTTTTGTTTTGTTACGAAACACAATAATAAAGACGTTGAAGGAGTCTGAAAAGAGGTACATACCATATCTGTATGCCTAATTAGAAGAGTAGGTACCTATACCTATTTAAGTCCTCATGCCATTAGATAACTACCTATGCAATCGATTGAACATTATGTATAGTGAGTATACCTACTGTCACTCATTGTACGAGTATAAAGGAACGAGCACGTTGGACGCTCTGGACGTTATGTAAAGCCACAATGGCCGACAGTCATTATTAGCTGTTCGATAGAATATTGCAGTCCTGTCAGGAGGTCTGGAGATGTGATATTTAACAAGCTATTCAACGCTTCAATAATGTCTGCGCAACACGAATGAACTCATGAGTCCTTATTCCACACAAACATGCGACTGTTATGCTACTAATATTATAAAATGTTTGGATGTTTGTTACTCCTTCACGCCTCAACTACTGAACCGATTTGGCTGAAATTTGGAATGTAGACAGCCGTGTTCATTCAGGGTATATCCCTGAATGAACACGGCTACTTTTTATCCCGAAAAATTTAAGAATTCCCCCGGAAGTCAATATAACTTAATCCACGCGGACAAAGTCGTGGGCATCTAGTAAAGGTAATAAAATAAGGAATTTGACTTCATTATGATTTCGTTCTGAATATCCATACGTAAATTGCGCCAAATTCTACCTGTCTTGTAAATAAATTAATAGGTCAGGTCAAATCTTGACGAAATTTGGCTCAGACACAGCTGACATCCTGAAGACGGGCATATAGTCGACGGCAAAATTTTAACATATTAACTTTGCCCCACAGGTGAGTGGGGGAAAGTCCATGAACACATCTGGGGGGGTTTGGTAAGACGGTGACGGGCTGCAGATAGACGAGGAAGGTGGAGTGCCCTGATTGGTGGCGCGTGTAGACGCATGCAGGTTGATGGGGCTCTTCATAAGTATTTATTCAATATTTTGTCGCTCGTCTGAGCTACTCGCAGGACAACAAACGACTAACCTGACAGCGTCATCCAACTTCATCGCGGAATGGCACTGACTAAGCGTCGCCATCAATGCCAACGTCGACCATTTGACCTCAAAGATGTAACATGACTAATGCCTTATACATTACCTACAAGTATTACCTACAAGCTCGCTGCGATCGCAATACAAGGACTGTCAACCATGGACGTGGATAGACAGCGAGTGAATAAGGCTCAGGTAAGTCTTTTTATTGGATGAGTACGAACATAATAATGAATAGGCAATTATAAGATAGTGTTGCTGCATATTATTTTCGTACACACACTTTACTGGGCGTGGACAGACACAGGGCTTCGGCACTAATGTGCGTTCCGTTATCTGTGTGTGCGACGGATCACGGAACGCAGAGGTTCTTAACTAATCTAAAAATGAGTGCTTCTCAAATTTGTTTACGCTCACATGCTAATTTAGACCTGCTTTATATTTTTAAAGCTGCCTGCTTATTATGGCAATATACACACAAATTGGACGTCGTCATTGGTCATTCAGTCGCCAGCTATTTAAACATGAATTCTAGGAAAGGATACGTTGGCCACCTAGTTCATAAATGACGAACATGCGCGTTAAATTGTTTGATGAGATTGATGTCCTCCTCTCGTGCAGGATTTGTAACACTAGGTTTAAAGAGTATGCCATACTGCAGGCTGCAGCAAACAATGGAGATGTCACATTCGGCGCTATTAAGTAGTTCTATGAGTTTAGCGCTACTAATTCAGCGCTACACTATGCGCGCTCCGCAGCCTTTACCCATTAAGTTATTTTCATTAGATGTTGAAATCACGCGTTAAACACGTTACCGTCACTGATTTTGTGTTTCCAACCGTTATAAAGATTTTTATCGAATAATTCTCATAAATTAAAATTCCCACAATAAAAGTTCCTAAAAATTTCAAGCTTAGACACGTCCTACGTCTCCTTAATACCAGTAATGATTATTCGGTAATACCTAATACTACGAGTAACAATATCTGGTAAGTAATAACGATAAGTAGCAACGAGTTACTAATAGATGTCTGTAACTCATTACGATACAGCTTGACTAGGGCAAATCGATAATGTATAAAGAGTCTTGTATACGCCTATAACAATATTAACTGATCTAATCTTTCAGGAAATGCCAGCACCAGCACTCTGTAAAGGTGTGAAGCTTGCATAATAATCTTTGATAGTCTTCTGCACGTGAACAAGTTTATACTGAGAGTTGCGACTTGCAACGATCGCTGTCCAGTCCACACATAATATGCCACCACACCCTTGCCAATTAGGCACTGGGAACACCCCACGCTTTCGCTAATAGACACTGCCGCGATACATGCGGTTTTAAATTGCAAACGAGATGGTAATTAGCGAAAACACAGCTAAAAGTGCCAGCTAAATGCCACAAGACCCGTATGGAAATTAGGGACAAATTACGTCTCCACTTTTACTTTCATTTGTATTAACATTACATAAAACACGTCATAATGGATGGTTTCTTAATCTGATTATTATCCTTATTGAGTAATGCGCCCTAAAATTTGCACCGACCTTCAAGTTCAATGCACGATTTTGGGTAAAGAAACATTTTACAATTACTGTTAAAATTATAATATTATCAGACAAAGTGTCGGACTTGAGTTGACTGTTTGACTTAGGAAGTTTAAGTAAGTATTTTATTCTGTCGTTTCTCTTAATAAGTATATATGTGTACATACATATTTTTATTGAAAATTTGTTCATACAAAATACGCGCCGAATTGTAAATGTCTTCCTTTTTGGAATTTATTTCTAATGGATTTTTTTTAACTTTATTAATTCTTAGTCGTGCAATAACTATTTTAGCAAAATGTCTCAGTTTAATAAGACAAAACCTACCTTAAAAAGTTCTTCACAAAATTTATTCATGCATTTCTTTTATTAATATTTTCGTTTTTCTTTTATCTTTTATCTTATTTTCTTATGTAGGTACCTATTCGTAAGTAGTCATTCTTATTACTAATGGCATTATATTTTTAAACCATAAGTCAGTGTCCACTAAGTACTATTGTTTTTTTATTATTTTACAAGTAAGCACTTGACTGCGATCTCACCTGGGTGGTAAGTATTGATGCAGTCTAGGATGGTAGCGAGCTAGCCTGTGAAGGGCATAACAGTTATATAAAACAAATACCCCTAATCGGTTTCTACACAGCATCGTACTGGAACGCTAAGTTGCTTGATGGTACTACTATACTGTTCTGTATTTCAGTCGCAATACATTGGTTTGAATAGTTATGTAGATACAGTCCATCAAACTTATCTGACCCGGCGCGGCGGCCAAAATTAGAACTAATTTTTATGCCTGTTGAGTTTTTTTTTAATTTTATTTTACACTAGCTGATGCCCGCGACTTCGTCCCCGTGGTTGAGGTTTTTTTGATTCCCGCGGGAACTTCTTAATTTTCCGGGATAAAAAGTAGCCTATGTGCTATTCCAGACTATAATCTATCTCTGTGCCAAATTTCATCCAGATCCGTTCATCCGTTGGAGCGTGATTGAGTAACAAACATACATCCATACATACATCCATCCATCCAAACTTTCGCATTTATAATATTTATTTATTTTACATAAGTATCTACGTTGTCAGTGTCACCGGGCCAGATAAGTTCGATATTTTAGTGTACGGAGAACAAAGAGGTCATTGATCCCTGTGGGTATGTGATACGACGACGTAGGTAAGTATATTTTCTAAAAATAAAAAGATAGCCCTAGAAGATAAAATAAAACTTCCACCGTCAGATCTGCAGACATTCCTAAGGGTTGTTACATTTTTACATGTTATATGTTCATAAGTTAACAGCCACTTTTTTAATATTATAAAAAATAAATTTTGTATAGGTATTCGTTAGTCCTAATCACACCGCAATCACAGAATTAGATGTACTATTACTTATTCTGTGCTATTTACTACGTATACCGCATTGGAGTAGCTGATCAACGTGATTTTTGCATAAATAATTATTGTTAACGACCTGGGGGTCTACTCTCTTTCTCTCAAACGAAACTTCGCAAACGAACGTAATTAGTCGGTTATTAGACCCACACAAAATCGTTCAATCCAATCGGATCCGTACTTCGTCTGCAAGTACGAAAACGAAATAGAGAGGATCATAGAGATAATATTATGTAGGAGAGGAGTTAACAAAATTTCGTTCGTTCGTTTGCGAAGTTTCGTTTTAGAGAAAGAGAGTAGACCCCCTGGTAAGTGGCATATGCCCAGAAAACTAAAGGATTTCTGGATGTGGAAGTGGATTTTTAAAAACGCGCGATTTTTAATGCGGATGAAGTCGCAGTCATCGTCTAGTTGGACGGAAAACACTTTTGATTTTTAACAAAATGTTAGGTCTTTATTCCAGTTCATAAAAATATCGGTGTTGTACTTGAAATTTAGCTGATAGGTTACAGGTATTATAATTTTCTTTGAATATCTAACAAAATTAGGAAATATGTTAACGATGATATTAATAAAATCCATATAAATATTATATATGCGAAAGTTTGGATGGATGGATGTATGTATGTATGGATGTATGTTTGTTACTCAATCACGCTCCAACGGATGAACGGATCTGGATGAAATTTGGCACAGAGATAGATTATAGTCTGGAATAGCACATAGGCTACTTTTTATCCCGGAAAATTAAGAAGTTCCCGCGGGAATCAAAAAAACCTCAACCACGCGGACGAAGTCGCGGGCATCAGCTAGTAAATTATAATATCGGAAATTAATCACAACAAAACTTCGAGTACCTACTTATAATGCAACAAAACAGAAATCGAAACAAAACCCTTTTTCTGTTGCAAAACATTGTGTAAATATCACGACTTATTGATTTTGTTATCTTTGCCCTTTTTACATATTTAGCAACCAGAGTTGTACAAGTTTCATTCCATATACGCAAGGTCTGTTGTACCTACCATGTACATGGTACAACAACGACTGCCTCGTTGGTCTAGTGGTTAGCATGTTCGACTGCGGCCGACGAGGTCCCGGGTTCGAGTCCCGGGTCGGGCCATAACAAGTAATGAGTTTTTCTGACAAGAAATTCTCATTACTAGCCCGGAGTTAGTAAGTTGGCGGTGTTTCACCCCCGTGCCTCGGAGAGCACGTTAAGCCGTCGGTCCTGCGCCTGATCTCTCTCCGGTCGTGTCAGATCTTCCGTCCCATCGGGCTATGAGAGTAAAGGAACAGAGAGTGCACCTGTGTATGCGCACACACTTGTGCACTATAATATCTCCCGCGCAGATGGCTAATCTCTGTGGAGATTGGCCGCCATAGTCGAAATTCGATCGGGAGGACATTATTACAACAACAAGAATGATTATGTTAATGTAAATGATAAATCCTAAACTAGTAAAATATTTAGCAATACCAGTTAGTTTTTTTTTAATCTGCCATCACAAAATTCTGTTTTGCTATTACTATTACCTATTACCAAAGGTTTGGGTTCACCAGTATAAATTTTATTTAAAGCAGGTACATACTGTATGTATCTAGTAAAGTGCAGTTTAGACAGGTTGCATAAATCGGATGCGTTTTAATCAAACTCTGTCTTGAACACAATATTAAAGTTACTATTTTTAATTAACCTCTGGCATCTCAACCCTGAGTTATAGCACTGGTCGACGTTTGGCTTCAGATCTGACTTATTAGATTATCTATATCTCAAGCTTCATCTCTGTCTGGTCGGTGCTACGGCCGCCTGCTTATGATTAGCAATATTTTATACGTTGCATAAGTGGCGCGACTTAAGCACGCATGCGATTATCTACTCCAGATAAATTATTGGTAAATATTTGACCGATTGCTTGGAATGTAGATAGGTACTTAATCTTTGGTCACATCCTCTCTTTATGAATCTGTCCCTGGTTAGAAAGCTATACAAAGTTACTTACCGATTTCAACTAAATTTTATACTGTGATAAGAAAGCCTTTAGCGTGTTTGTTTTAATTTTTGCCACTTAATGAGAGATGACTAGTAATCAATCAGTGTTCAGCTCCCATTCCATACGAAAGCTCAAATAATAGTCTTTTAACCCCAAAGTATAACCTATTCTGTGGTATAACCACAGTATAACTCCCGTGCGAGTACTGTGAAGGAGTTTTCCTTCATCGTGAGGAAACCTACCATACCTGAGAGTAATCCTCCATAATGTTCTCGAAAATGTGTCTGCCAGTCCCGTTTTATCTCTCATTCTGGAAACAGAGCCGTGCTAGGTAGTGACTGTTGATGATGATGATGATGATATTGGTTACCAACGTCCTTCACTTCTAAAACACAGCGTTTAAATTACAAGGCACGAAAGACCAAAACAGAGAATCAAAACCGCTATAAAACTTGATGTCATCTTGTTCCATGTTAATCGAGCTTATTAAAAAGACGCATTGCAGGTCAACCATTTAAACGGCTGCCATTAAGTAGTAAGTGATTTACTTGGCGCATGGTGACATCAGTGCGAAGGAACGGCGTGGCGTCTCAGTCTCAGTTTACATCATAATTTTATGTCTTTTGTGCCGAAATTGGAAATGACACATCTTTATGAACCTTTACTCTGCGTGTAAGTCCGTTCGTTTGTTCTGCCACAGTTGTTCTTAAAAATGGCTCAATTTACTTGGTGCTATTTTAATTGAATATTCGAGTTAATTTTCTCGCATGTCATTATTTATGAAGATGTATAATTCGTCAAATGCAGACGCCAAATAAACAGTTACCTGCAATAATTACACTGTTTTTATTCGATATTCCAAAAGTGGGTATAAATTCGTGTCTAAATAGCGAATCACGAATGTATAGATTGCTGTACACCTAAGTTGATTGTGGAGCGTAAACACCTTGGAGGAGCGTTCATTCTTAAATCTTAGATTAGACGACCTATACCTTAGATATTGTGTATGAATAAGCAACCTACATCTTATACAATTAGTCATACGCGCCGAAAAGATAACAAGCGGCAACAATACGACCATAATCAATAGAATCATGATATGCAAACAATCTCTTTTCCCGGTCAAAGGTTTGAATTTGAATTCTAAGCAGGCAAAAAATACATTACAACAACACTACTAACCTCCTTGTTCGCATCAATCATATTTTATAGATTCAGGTCGAAATGAATCTCTAACAGATGAACTTAATTTAAATTTTATGAATATCGGTATTTTTAATTCAATTTTTAGCAAACCCTTGGACATTTCGGCTATGAAAGTGTATACATTCGTTAGGGATTCTCTAAAATTGTTATAGCTTTCAATTTAATAATAATTTGTCTGTAATTTTGTGTGTAACGATGGGGCTGACATATAGGCTTACTATAAAAGCCCCAAAAAAAATACCAGAATATATTAAAAAAAAAAAGGTCGTTGGACTTTATTAACATCAGGTTCGCAGCCCTGAGAGAGCTGGCATCCTACGAGCTCTGAGTGTCAGGGATTAAAACACGATCAGTAATATCGAAATTAGATAAGCAAATAACTATTATAATAATATTTATGTATCAAAATTTTAGCTGTTTATAATTTCAATCACATAATATAGTGCTGAGAAAGAGCAGATTAATTTATTTTGGACAGCACTCCTAAATTTCCCAATTCTCTAAATTAAATTCTTAAAATATACAATATACCCTGCCCTACATTTGTGCCCTGCCCCTATACTGATCCTATTTTTGAAAGGTTTCATACTCAATAAAAGCCAATTCAAGGTACCTATAGATTTTTAAGAAATACAAAATATAGGAGATCCACCTAGACCTAAATATAAACAACTAGCAGATGCCCACGACTTCGTCTGCGTGGATTGAAGTTTTTCGGTTCCCGCGGGAACTCTTTAATTTTCCGGGATAAAAAGTAGTCTATGTGCTATTCCAGACTATAATCTATCTCTGTGCCAAAGGACATTGCCCTGTCCCCATACAAAGTTCGCCTAAAAACCAACCGTCAAACCACATTGAATACTGGGTTCAAAATACTTTTATACTTTTTTACAATAACCTTTTGATACTTGAGAGCAGATTGAAACAACGGACACTTTTGAGAATTTATTTATTACCAAATATATTTTCAATTTTGAGGTTATTTCGACTCAATCTGCTTGAAAAATAAATATTATCATCTTTATCCAATTGTAATAGAGCTGTAAACAGTATGTAGAAAAGACAAGTTTCGTCGTAGTTCACCAAAAACGTTACAGATGGCGTTACAAATATTAATTTATTGTACTTTCAATAGATGGCGTTGCGATATTCAGACTGCTAGCGCACTCAGCGCTTCAAGCTGCTTTTATCTTATTTCTTTAGTTACGGAACTAACGCTCAAGCGGTGGTAATGTTTATTATTTTAACATTTAAGTTATTGATCTGTGGATAATAATCGAGGGGCGGAAAAGTATGGTAGTCAATTTAACACCCATTTATTTATTTTTAATTAATTTGAAGTGTCCGTTGAATTCTAATATTTGGAATAAAGGTTGAAAAATAAACTAAGAATATTTAAGTATATTTCAAACGTATGTTGATTCTTAGGCGAATTTGGACAATGTCCTTTCATCCAGATCCGTTCAGCCGTTGGAGCGTGATTGAGTAACAAACATCCATACATCCATACATGCATCCAAACTTTCGCATTTATAATATTTATATTTGATATTTGATTAACAACTAATCCTTGACGACGACAAGAAATTGTTTAGAATGTACCATTATATTAACGAAATCCAAAAAACTGAAAAATACAAAACAGTGAGCATTCCTGCAACCATTAAATTTTTTGCAAGCATGATTTTTACCTACAGTAATTAGATCAGGCTAACTAGCTATTAGTTTTATTGTATTGTAAATTGTTTACCATATCAATAAAGCTAAATACAAAATAAAAATATTAAAAGTAAGTAGAGTCACTATACTTTTACGATTAGCCACAGCAGTCATCCAACTAGTTGTTTTTGCCAGTTCATTTAACTAAAGATAACTAATTAGGTATATCTGAAGTAACCTGTGCCAATACGTCGTGTTGCAAGAGGCGTCTGTTAATCAGGGCTTAGCTCTATCAATTATTAAAAGACATATTACATTCAGCACAGCAATCCAACAAGGTCATTCCTATAGCAGACATTATCAATACAGATGTTGCATTATGATAACACAACTAGATTAAGGTAGGACCACATATTTGTAATTCAGCCAAAATTTTCGCTAAGTGGGTCGCCGTTTTAATCACTCCGAACCGCCCGTTGTGTCTTCGTTAACTGTGTCAATGTGATTTTGGGTTCCGTTCCTTAAGGATCTAGACGAACCTTTTATTTAAATACAGTTTATTCCATCTATAGCTCTATGCGAAAAAATATGTATTGATTATTCTGTTGATTGTAAAATAATAAAATCGCTTTCTCGATGTTCACAAATGGGCTTTTTAAGACTCATAGGCAGTAGCATCATGCATGCATTCGGGTCATAAGCGCCAAGTATTGCTAAGTACAAGCTTGTGAGTTGTGACAGCTTAAACTTCGGTTATAATTAAGTTTAGCTTTCATAGGAAAACCTACAATTAACCTAAGATATTTTTTCCGTGAAGTTTCCATCGGAAACATTTCGTTTTCCGATTTTTATTCAGTGAAAAGTGGAACTTTGAGAACCCTCTGATTTAATAATACACTTTTCGCTTCAAAAAGTGTGCGTATATGGACTTGTGCGTGTCGGCTTTGCGTGGGTTCTCTGGTGATTCAATTCCGGCACTCACAGACTGCCGAATCAATTTCAGCGCTTACTATATATTCGCGGAACTTTCGCCAGAAGCATGAACCAATCTGATATATATCTCCCAGACGGCCATTAATATAAAATTTCGAGTATATAATATCTAGATGTAACTGGGTCAGTCGAATAATGAATCGACCTCCTCTATAATTATAAATTCATTGTTTGAAAGTGTGAACCGGGGTGTTTGTAGTTAATTTTAGGCGATATTAAAGACTATAATAATCACGTATTTTATAGCTGTCAAAGATTTTAATTACCTATTTACTTCTATTTATGTGCTTATATTTTGATAAACATAGCGTCTATCTTATAGTACCATACCTTTATTCACGCTTAATAATAATATGGACTTTATGCTTACGTATGAAAACAGTACTTATATTGACCTATCACTATAATGTGGTCTATATTTTATAGACTATCTTCAGTCATTAGTCATTTACCTACAGTGTGTAAATGACTCCCCTACTATTTTTCTGCGAATTGCATAAAGAAACAACAATAACAATTACGCCTACACCTTACAGGCCACAAAGCAGTTACAAGCGTAAACAGTAGCAATTTCTATAAATCTTCAACGAAAAGCTTTTCAGATGGTTCCCTCCGGCCCGGGACCCCGCTGGGCCTTCTCCGCTATATCACATTTATTGCGCGTTAGGGTCGTTTCACACTGGCACATAGTAAAAGCAAATTGATGCGACAATCTATAATCTGGTATTATTATTATTATTAATATTAAGCCTTTATTGACTTCCTTATCTATATATATATATAATTCAAAGTCCTGACTGACTGACTGACTGACTGACTTATATATCAACGCACAGCCTAAACCGCTGGTCCTAGAGACATGAAATTTGGAGAGTGTGTTTTTTGTGAAGACTAGGTATCCACTAAGAAAGGATTTTTGGAAATTCCACCCCCAAAGGGGTAAAATAGGAGTTTGAAGTTTGTATGAAAGTCCGTCGTTTTTCAAGTTATAGCCATGAAACTTGGTATATGAGCTGCGGGTTAAAAATGAAGAAAGACGTGTTTCACAGTTTTTGAAAATTCAACCCCCAGAGGGGTGAAATAGGGGATGGAAGTTGGTATGAAAGGCCTTCTTTTCTCAAGTTACCTATATCAACGAAACTTGGTATTTTGACTTTTGGTAAAAAACAAAGAAATACGTGTGTCACAGTTTTGAAAATTCTACCCCCAAAGGGTTGAAATAGGGTAGTCCTATATTTAACAAGATATTTTTCAAGTTAAATCTACGAAACTTGGTATTTTGGCTTTTGGTAAAAATACAGAAGGATGTGTGTAACATTTTTAAAAATTCCACCCTCAATGGGGTTAAATAGGGGTTGAAAGTTTGTATGAAAGTCCGTCGTTTTTCAAGCTGCTATAGCCATCAAACTTGGTATTTGGGCTTCCGCTAATGATGAAATACGGATTTTAAAGTTTTTGACATTTCTATCCCCAAGGACGTCAAATAGAGAGTCTGTCCTTCGATCACGCCGCAACAGAGCAAACGGATCGACGTGATTTTTTGCATGGGTATAGTTGGGTACTTGGAGAGTGACACAGGCTTCTTTTTAGCACGGAAAATTAAGGCGTGCCTGTGGAAATTAAAAAACTTAAGCCACGCGAACGAAGTCGCGGGCGTCCTCTAGTCTAATATAATATATGATCTAAACTGTAACATTATTTTTCTTATGACTAAACTTAACTACACAATGTATTCACTTAACCTGATGTTAGTATTGTTATTTGTTAGTATATTATTTAATTTTTTAAAGTAATGTTAGTGAGTTAAGAATTAGTTATTGTTAGACATAGTTACATATTTGTATATATAAATGTAGGTATATTTATATCGCTTTAGATAAGGATCCCTTTTTGGGTATAGGCCTCCCCCAGTTTCTGCCATTTAATCCTGTCCTTTGCTTTTTCTACCCATTCCTTTCCGGCTACGGATATCAAATCATCACTCCATCGTGACCTTGGCCTTCCTACACGTCTTTTCCCTTTAGGGCCAGGCCATGTAGTTGTCTTAAGGGTCCACCTTTGGTCGTTTGTTCTAGCGAGGTGTCCTGCCCATCTCCATTTTAGCTGTAATGCTCGTTGCAAAGCGTCTGTCAGCTTCGTCTTCTTTCTTATTTCTTTGTTTGCGACTTTATCTATGCGACGTATCTTTAAGATGCTTCTCTCCATGGCTGTTTGACAAACAGCTATCTTATTCTTAATTCTATTGGTGAACACCCAAGTTTGTCTGGCATAAGTTAGTGTAGGGAGAATACATGTATCCATTATTATCCTTTTGATATGCATGCTGTAATCACCTTTCATAATATCTTTTTGGGCCCAGTATTTGTTCCAGCTTAAAGTAATTCTTCTGTCTACTTCTTCATCTATGTTGGAATCAATAAATGACACTTGTTTTCCCAAATATATATAAGAATTTACGTATTCGATTTCCAGATTGTTTAGATATATTTAGGGTAACTGTTAGTCATGATTTTAGTTTTACTAATGTTCATATGAAGACCGATCTCTTTACTTTCTTTATCTAGGGATTGTAACATTTTTTCGAGGTCATTACTGTTTTCGGCAAAAATGGCAATGTCGTCTGCAAACCGCAGATGACTTAGGTAACGTTCTGAGACCTTAACACCTTGTTGTGTGCTGGTATTATAGTGACCTCTAACTCCAAATTGTTATGATAACTACTCTTACCTGATTCTACAGATACCCATGTATATTACCCGTGGTATACCAGTCAGACTACGTTCGCAGTCGAGCTTTGATGGCTGTAATATGTAGTTGAGAGTACTTACGGTTTTTTTTTCTATTATTGAGTTCCATTGAAGGGTGCTCAATATAATTACAATCTGCCAAACTATTTGACTATTAAGCAATTTTTCTTTAACCTAAGCACACCTAAGCTTATAATTTAATACCTACTTAAGTACGTTTTTGTTTAAGCTCCAAAAATATTTCTTATCAAAACCATTTTTCTAAATTGTATAAATGCTAAATGTGTCTTTATGTTGGTTTGTCCTCCAAATATGCCGCAAGACGAAACAGAGCAACGGATCGATGTAATTTTTTACATGACTATATTTGAGGAGAGTGTTCCAGGCTATTATCCATGAAAATCGAAGAGTTCCCCCGAAATTTTTAAATACGTACAGTCTAGTAATGCGGACCAATCCCAGCTTTGAGCTTCTATAAGTATATTACGTCAAAATTCCATGTGGGCTCTCGGGCTATACCATGCTTCTGTATATCAAACTCGTGCGCAACCTGTCATATTCGCGAAACCCATAATAACGGTAAATTGGGTTTAAATAACGACTACATTAATGCTATAAGCACGTACCTACTGTGATATACGTATACCGTACTCTTTGAGAATGAGCAATAACTTCTAGTAAATATCATTATAATAATATTATTGCAATGCGAGCTTTATTTATTCTAGCGAACAGAATCTTAACATTAAACGGCTAGCTCATATTTTGCTTGTGCAAGAGCAGCTGAAAATCTTAGATGTAACAGTACGACGACTACATATTCTTCATTCTAAATAAATATGAGGTAGCTAAATATTTACCAATGATTTAAAATCTGTGATAGGTTTTGGGAGCCATTTTATAAATATAAACTGGTCACGTGCGTGACAGAACACGCAAGATAGGGTAAACCAGCTGCCTAAGAATGTAGAACCTGCATCAATCAATTTTGCAATATTTTTTTAACTCTCGCTTTTAGTAGGTATTCATAAGGTAGGTCTTATACCAACCTGCCCACAATAATTTTTTTAATTTTTATTTTACTATGCCTCTTTGTATCGGTATCAGGTTTCTTTAATTATTGTTCTAAATTTCAACTGTACAGCTCTTGTGACTCACATTTAAATAACTCGATGAAAGTACTCGATGAAGATAAGTATTAATGCAAAATCAAAGACATCGTCCCGACATACTTTAACTGCATGCGTGTAGTGCAAATAACCTGTATTATAAAAAAGGTAGTTATTTCCTGTCTGTTTCTAAATTACATTGAAAGCACAAATTCTACCTACCTAGGTTTAGTTTTTCTGGAAACCGTACCGATGACACTAGTACCTATTCACGAGTATTGATATTGATGCTTATCGTTTTGATAAATAGATCAAGATAATAATAATATATTTAATCTCATTTCTTCTTTCTTTGTCCAAAACGAGAACATAAACTAAAGATCCCACTAACACATAAAGTAGACTGTTTTGCATAATAAAATGATAACAATATTTTTTGTTCGTTTCAATCTATGATATTCTATAGATAAAAAAAGGGTTTCAACATTTCATTTATCTTCACTGGGCATCGATGTATAATTTAATCTGTACCGATTTTACTAGATACAATCTGTACCAATACCTATTCTGTGTTACGATAGACTTAGGAGCTTGCATATTATCCATGCTAGCTTTCCTAAATATTTACAGTTAAGTAATTAAAAAAATATTTTGTTTTGGCAAATGATAAATAGCATAGTATTATAATAGCTAGAGGCATGAATACTTACTGACTAGAGGCACTCAGTCATTTATAATCATAACTTACTTAAGGAACTCCTAAGTATAGATTTCAATACAAAATCTATACTAACGAGTTTCTTAAGTAGTGATTAAAGCAACGCTGAGTGTCGCAGTTACTTACCTTGTATATTTTATATGAACCCGAATAGGTATGTCTGAATTCTGCTTACAAATAACGTTAATTAAGCCTCTAGTTAAAGCTGTTGTTTATCCCGATTAAATCATTAAACATAATTAAGTTATTTTTAAATTATGCATGCAGACCCGCAGTTTGGCCAACAAACCTGTGGTTAGTCATTTTAATTACATACATTTAAGGCGCCTATGGTATGAATCGTTTCAAGTAAATTACCGAGGGCAAAAATTTCTTTATAATAATATGTAACTAAGGCCTGAAACATACATAACGCGAGACGGGTAGATTGACGTATGCATTGCGCCTCAGAAACAGAATGAAAAGCGTGTAGGTATAAAAGAGATCTCTACAGAGTAGAAGCTTACTGCTTCGTAAAACCATTTGTCCCTATACAGTGTTAGTATGACACCTGTTGCAATTTATAAGTAGGTAGGTACAGAGACGGTTTCTATCAAGACGTGTCAAAGTAACGCTGTACAAGACGCTGGTAAGGCCCGTCCTGACGTATGGTAGTGAGTGCTGGGCGATTAGTAAAAAAGATGAAGAAGCGCTTCTTATATTTGAAAGAAAAGTTCTACGATCGATTTACGGTGCGGTTCAAGTTAATGGGCTATGGCGCATTCGTTATAACTTTGAGCTCTATAAAATCTTTAACGAGCCGAACGTTGTGCAGCACATTAAGATCGCAAGATTGCAATGGGCTGGACACGTACAGCGTATGGATGAGCATAGACCACCAAAAAAACTAATGTCGTCGCACCCAGATGGACGTAGAAGCATTGGGCGGCCAAAACTTCGTTGGTTAGATGGAGTTAACCAAGACGCCAAGCGACTTGGAATAAAAAATTGGAAAACGAGCGCAAAGGAAAGAGACAGATGGAGAAATCTTCTGGACCAGGCCCGGGCCCACAAGGGGCTGTAGCGCCAATGATGATGATGAGGTACAGAGAAGAAGAGAGAATACTAAGAAGAAATAAATATACAAAATATATATAATATAAGGCTTGTATTTTAATAATTATACTGCTTAGTCTTTATTTAACAATAATTTGTTTAGACCTTCTAGTATATATCCATTTCAGTACCTATATCGAATTATTTGTGATATTATTTTCATTGCGGGTTCTTGACATTGCTCAATTTATTTATTACATGTATTATACAGGTGTCTCTTATGTTACGGCATGTTTTGACTCTACCGCCGTTTCGGAAAGAATTCTACTGAGAAGAGCCGGCCGGAGAAACAATGCTTTAAACATCGTTTTACACTGACATTAAAATATAATTTAGTCTCGTCAACTAACCGATATTAACTCACTCAAGTTACTGATTCAAAAATCCGTTATTTGTAAGAACATTTTCGTGCAATATTTAAAAGACATGAAGGTTTTTAACGATTCCGAAATACCAGTTTTAAGTACCTATTAAGGTGCTCACTGTTCGGTAGCATGAAATGATGATAATTTTACGTTGGAACAAGTTCATGATCCATCTATCTATACTTATAATAAAACTGTAACATGTCCAATTCTGTACATTGAAGATATTTTAAAAATTTTTTTTGGAGGGCACTCATTATTCGATACTGAAGCCAAATCTGTAATTTTTTTCATTTTTGTCTGTCTGTCTGTCTGTCTGTCTGTCTGTCTGTCTGTCTGTCTGTCTGTCTGTCTGTATCTTGGCCGCGCATCACGCCGAAACTACTGAATGAATTCAAGCGAAACTTGGCACGATTTGAGCCCATACTACGAGGTAGGACATAGGATACTTTTTATCCCGAAATTCTACCCATGAAGGGGTGAAATAGGGGTTGAAAGTTTGTATGAAAGTCCTTAATTTCTCAAGTTATAGCCATGAAACTTGATATATGAGCTACGGGTTGAAAATGGAGACATACGTGTTTCACAGTTTTTTAAAATTCGACCCCCAAAAGGGTGAAATAGGGGATGAAAGTTGGTATGAAAGTCCTTCGTTTCTCAAGATGTTTAACAAGTTATATCAACGAAACTTTTTATTTTGGCTTACGGTAAAAAATAAAGAAGTACGTGTGTCACAGTTTTTCAAAATTCCACCCCTAAGGGGGTGAAAAAGGGGGTGAAATTTGTATGAAAGTCCGTCATTTCTCAAGTTATATTGATTAAACTTCGTATAAAAGCTACCGGTTGAAAATGAAGAAATAAGTGTTTCACAGTTTTTGTAAATTTTACTTCCGAAGGGGTGAAATAGGCGTTGAAAGTTTGTATGAAAGTCCTTCATTTCTCAAGTTATATCCATGAAACTTGGTATATGAGCTGCGGGTTAAAAATGAAAAGATACGTGTTTCACAGTTTTTCAAAATTCCACCCCCAAAGGGGTGAAATAGGGGTTGAAACTTTGTATAAAAGTCCGCCATTTCTCAAGTTATTTTGATGAAACTTGGTATATCCACGCGGACGAAGTCGCGGGCATCAGCTAGTAGTGAATAACCAAAGGAAATTAAATTTGTTTAAATTACACACCGTTACTTTAATAATACATAATGGCGATAAAAGGCGAGAAATTCACATTATTATTGTAAGCCGTGAACTAAAAACAGTTAAGTTTAAAAAATAATATTTGAAGGACTAAGTAAACGAAAACCTTTATGGAGATGCACATTAACATTCTCTATATTTTTAATCTGAGAGGAGAGGCAGACCCGCTAGACTGAGTAAAACATCCTGGTGTAACTTAGGATTTTTTTTGTTCCAAAATCTTTTCTTTTTAAAAGGGAAGAATTATTAACTTTCTTAATTTAGTAGGAATGTTGCAGTTTTCCGATTCGGTAGATAGTCGGTACTGGAATAATAAAAACCCCCTTTTGAAAGAAAACGCTCTTGGAACTAGAAAATCGCAAGGAAAGTCCGGAATTATATATTTCAACTAGCGGACGCCCGCGACTTCGTTCGCGTGGCATAAGTTTTTTTAATTCCCACAGGCACTCCTCAATTTAAAAAGAAGCCTATGTCACTCTCTATGTCCTCAACCTATACCCATGCAAAAAATCAAGTCGATCCGTTGCTCTGTTGCGGCGTGATTGAAGGACAAACTATCTATTTAACGTCCTTGGGGATAGAAATTTCAAAAACTGTGAAATACGTATTTCATAATTTTTAAACGGAAGCCAAAATACCAAGTTTCATGGCTATAACTTGAAAAACGACGGACTTTCATATAAACTTTCAACCCCTATTTTACCCCTTTAGGGGTGGAATTTCAGAAACCTCTTTCTTAGTGGATACCTACTCTTCACAAAGAACACACCCTTCAAATTTCATGTCTCTAGAACCAGCGGTTTAGGCTGTGCGTTGATATATAAGTCAGTCAGTCAGGACTTTGAATTTTATATATTTAGATGAGTGCTCAGTAGTAGTGGTTGTAGCCTTGTAGATCGGCAAAGGGTCGAGAATCGAGATGATCATAAAATCTATATTCAATTAAAGATCGTGATGTCGGCCTACGTGTCCGGCTAATGGGTCGACAGGTTCATTCGGCGTATAATTGCCCTTGGCAGCCAATGCAAAGTATGTAAATAGAAAAATGTATTTAGTCACTATTTTAGACAATGTATTGTCTCATCAGGCTGATGGCTGCCCCTGCCTACACAGAAGCTTTAAAATGAATGTTCTAAAATTAAACATTCCCTTCCTTACCTTTTTTAACTCGCTGCAAACCCCAAAATTGTTCAATTATAACTTAAGCCTTCTCTTTTATATGTGGTAGTCAACAATGTTTAATAAAATTATCTTATCGGTATCATTTATTTGTTGAACGGGGTGGCAAAAAATCCACTATTATATCGTACATACTCAGAGAACCAGAAAACCAGACAAGAAAAAATTAGTCCCATATTAAGTTGGTATCCTTTAATGCGTTTCAATACCGCCATCAATAGCCGGTTTTAGAAACGTAGTGGTCACGACAAGGTTCTTATGGGTTTCGTTGTGTAGTAAGAAAAAACACCCACACATTACACACAAGATTGACTTAAATCTAAAATTAACCGACTTGCCCCAGTTTCGCTCGAATTTCTGAAAATCCTTTCTTAGTGCGAGTCTACGTTATAAAGATAACTTCAGCATATAAATCTCAAGGCTCTACACACGCGGTGCGTTGATAAAATATGATATCACGCCACAATGGAGCAACAGATCAACGTGACTTTTGGCATAGGTATAGTTGAGGACCTGGAGAGTAACATAGGCTACTTTTGATACCGGAAAATTAAGGAGTTCTCGCGGCGACCAAAACAACTTAAACCACGCGGACGAAGTCGCGGGCATCAGCTAGTAATCTATATATGACAGTCAGTCAGTCTTCGTGTATTGATTTTGTAATTTTTGAAAAAAAACAAAGTTTTACGACTACGAAATACATACGAGTATAATATATTATACTTAACTTTTTAATCGTAAAATAAAAACTAAGCAGTAATATTATTTTTATCAATTGTGATCGATGATGATAGCTATTTAAGAAAAGCTAGAGCGTTATTGTATTATAATAATTCAAAGCTAATATAACATAATTTTCACCAACATTAAGTTGGAGCTCCGGAGAGAATATAAAATAGATTGCTCTGCAAGATCACGCCCCTGCGATGATTCGAAAGCCGATAAATTTTATACAGTGGACAGCGAAATTGTAGTTTTGACCGCATGCCTCAGCTATGTTTCCTTTTATTTGGTTGATTATTGACAATAATCGTTGACCGACGCCATCGTTTTATAGAACAGTCTCGTCCAGTCAGCCTTACCGCAAAAGCCAGTTTACCTGGACAATTTTATCAAGTGATCAAAATAGGCAAAATAAATCGATGTATTACCTACTTATGTGAATTGCTGCTGTGTTGTAATAACTTGTTTTCTTTGTAATAGGTACGACGTAGCGTAAATATTTTTTCATCCCATGTATTCGAAAAGGACGACTTGGTTCGCCTTTATGTGCGCCCAAAGGTGGTGTTTTCTCTAAGAAACTTTTAGCGGGCAGTAATGAGTTTTTAATCCTCTTTATACTCGTAAGTGCGCCGCAATTATCTTTGCCGCGCACTTATTGAATTTGGAACATCTTAGTGTTCAGCGTGGTTCAGCGCCAACGCAAATTGACGACCTCCGTGGCGCAGTGTTGAGCGCTGCTGTCTTAACGTGCGGAGGTCCCGGGTTCGATCCCCGGCAGGGTCAATTTAGGAATTTATAATTGCTGAATTTTAACTAATGAAAAGGCTAACTAGTAAAGGTAGTGGATATATATATATATATATATATATATATATATATATATATATAAAAAAAAAATTATTATAAAGGCGAAAGTTTGGATGGATGTGTGGATGTATGGATGTATGGATGTATGGATGTATGGATGTTTGTTACTAAATTACGCACGAACGGCTGAAAAGATCTGGATAAAATTTGGCACAGAGATAGATTATAGTCTGGAAATAGCACATATGCTTTTTATCCCGGGAAATTAAAGAGTTCTCATCATCTCATCTCATCAAACAAATTTTCTCATACAGGGTGATGAAAAGTAGAGTGTATCACTCGGGCGCAAATATATTTTTGGCTCGGGCGAAGTACTTTCAATCCTTCGCTACGTTCAGGATTCTAATAAAGAATCCCTCGCTACGCTCAGGATTCTACTCTAGAATCCCTCACTTCGCTCTGGGATTCAAAAAAGCGCCCTCGCCATAAAAATATAATTTTGCTCCCTAATAATACAATCTACTATTCTGTCACATTTCAAGTATTGTATGCATACACTAAAATTCTACATCAATGGTTGTATGAAACACACACGCTATAACGAAGTGGCACTCAAATACAAGAATAGATTCTGAGGATTCGTCTCAGATCAATATCTAAATTACAACTTTATTTTGGAATTGATGCACAAAATATGCATGTCATATCAGGGAGACAGCATGAAGGCCGGGAGCCGCCGCAGAAAAGGCTGAAACCGGCAAACGGCGGAAGTATGCCTCTCTCATAGAGAGTTACATATTTGTTCCGGTTGCCGTGGTTTTTTATTAATTATTATTAAAAAAAAAACTTAAGGAGCTAAGTTAGAGTATTCTAGAATTCAAACAGCTGTTGCAAAAAGGCATCATATTGTAGAGTGATCGAAAAATCAATTTCAAATCGAACGCATTTCAATTTCGACAAAACCTGGAAATAATTAGGTCTCTCAAGAAAAACTGCACTAACAAAATATAATATTTATATTATGATATACTGAATAGTGGCATAATTGGGGTTAGTGACATTCGGTGAGTTCATGGCGCCTTGCCATAATAGTGTGGGGCATTCTACCAGTTGCATTTATGGTACAAGCCAACACCTGATTTAGTGCGGACCACCACCTTATATGTGACAAAGAATTTCAAAATGTCTCAAAATCGCTTGGCAGGCCTCATTAAGCTCATATTTTCTTATAATTATTGTTAAAAAATACCTTCATTTCGTTTTAGTAGGTAACTACTTCATTGTTTTTGTATAAACAAGTTCTTGAAAGTATTTTCACAGATTGTAAGGTGAACTGTGAAGCACTGCGTAAGTGAACGATGATGATAGAGAAAATTATAAGAATATTGAAAGTTAAAATCATGAATTTGTGCAGAAGATAGTTTACCAGCCATATATCGGGGAAACTTCAGGCACAAAATATGTTGAAATAACCAAAATCAGGCATGTTGAAGTTAAGATCTTAGAGATCTTGATGGATTGTGACTTCACCGGCAGGTAAAGGATTTAGCAAGGAGTAATCCTTTATTTATTTATTTATAATCCTAACTAGCTGATGCCCGCGACTTCGTCCGCGTGGATCGAGGTTTTTCGTTTCCCGCGGGAACTCCTTAATTTTCCGGGATAAAAGTAGCCTATGTTTTATTCCAGACTATAATCTATCTCTGTGCCAAATTTCATCCAGATCCGTTCAGCCGTTGGGGCGTGATTGAGTAACAAACATCCATCCATACATCCATCCAAACTTTCGCATTTATAATATTACTAGCTGATGCCCGCGACTTCGTCCGCGTGGATTGAGGTTTTTTTGTTTCCCGCCGGAACTCCTTAATTTTCCGGGATAAAAAGTAGCCAATGTGTTATTCCAGATTATAATCTATCTCTATGCCAAATTTCATCCAGATCCGTTATGCTGTATACATCCATACATCCATCCAAACTTTCGCATTTATAATATTTATTTGATTTATTTGATTACACGGTGAACCATTTACTTCACGCGGACGAAATTGTCGGTAATTGCTGGTGTATAATACAAATCACTACCTATAAGAATCATTAGCCAATATTATAAATTGAAAGTGATTTTGTTTGGGGGTTTGTCTTTCAATCACGCCATTACGGAGCAATGCATATCGATGTTACTTTTTGCTTTGTCCCGAAAATTTATATATTTCCCACGGGAATTTTTAAAAACTTAATCTACGCGGACGTAGATGTCTGCAAAATCTAGTTCAAATTACTACAAATGTTTCTCGACTCGAACAATAAATGCATATATTTTGTGCAAGCTGAAGGAAGCGGTTCAATGTACCTAGGTAACTTTGTTGCAATAAAATGCCATAAATACTAGCCACAGTTTGTATTTCACAAGCGAACATTTATTTACATTATTTACATCAATAACTTATGTAATAATTACCTCTATTGTCCGAGTGTTGCCTGGTTGCACTATTTGTGATACACTGTAGTCAGAATCCAAATGATAAAGTATCCTTACAACAAACCGCTATGACGCGTTATCAGAGAGAGTCAGATTACTAGAGAAAAATGTCCTACAACATGGACAGATATCTGGCTAGTTTTGGTATTTAGGTTCACCTATCTATATTGGTGGGGCACTGGACTTTTTACATCTATGTATCAACAATAATTATTATACCTACTTTTATTCGACGCATCACATTTACGCTAGTCGTACCCCATTATAATATTCTTAAGTGAAATGAATGTATTTACTATTACTATTGTATCGAAAACCAAACAAGGATATTGATCATATAGTTGGTAGACCCGACAGACGTTGGACCCAAGGTGATAGAATGGTAACCCCGAACTGGAAAGCACAAAGTTGGCAGCGCCATCAAGCGAGTAACAGGGAGCCGCTGGATCCAGCTGCAGGTGCAAGACTTTAGTCTGCGAGTGTATAGGAAAGTCCCTAGTCCCTAGTCCCTACCTATTTCCAGCAGTGGATTGCTGTCGGGTAGTGACGACGACGACTATTTAAAAATGAATATTTATATAACTATTTAAAAAAATTACAAGCATACGTCTTTTTACCTATATTATTGTGTAAGCATTTTTTTGAAGCTTGATAATATTTGCAGATCCAGGCCATGGATTAAAAATAGCTTGATGTAAATCAACTAGACACAAAATTCTAACAAACTGATTTGCAATATTTAGTAACTGAGAGCCTGATTAAGTGCTGAAGTATTTTCGACCTCAATGAAATTCAAATAAGTTTTGATTCAAATAAACTTGTTCTTTGGAATCAGGGAGTAAACAAGCAATTACCATTATGAAAGATAATTAAAAAGTACTACCGGTTGCTCTTTTCAAATGACAATACAGGACGTGACCGTCGACCGAGATAAAGAATATTTATGATATGAGTCAATTAAATGTTAAAGTAAAGTAAGTAGGTATATTACTTCTCCGTCTATATCTATTCTTAAATAATTGGTAGGTAAATCAAATAGCAATCTGAAATAGAATAAATAGAGGGGGTATAAAATAAAGGGGGAAGGATAACAGGGTTCTTTACTAGGTACCTAATTTACTAGGGAATATTTAAAACAGAGTTCTTCAATTAAGAATTTACTGTTGACCTGAACCACCTGAACGTTTCATGGAAATGATCAATTTAAATTTACAAATGACATAAGTACAGACAGTTACGTAAAATCGATTACTGCCATGAACTTCGAGTTGCCATTTAAAAAAAAAGTGAAATCTGCATTTTTGTAAAAATAATATTATAATATCTTTTCTTAAACTAGCAAGCATGTAAATCGTTTAAGTTGAGGTTTTCGATTTGTATAAGCATTAAGTTCAATAGGTACTTTATGGACAACTTGTTTGTGAGTTTCAGACGATTTTTAAAGATTACAATAATTACAAGTAGAAAACTATCATTTTTATACAAATTATCAACATTCTAACTCGCCTGTTTGGACTTTATTTTAAAAGTGTGTAGGTAATTTCGTAGAAACATGCCAAGGCATGCCATGAGGGATTGATTAAGTTCCTACTTATGCTCGTTGTGGGGCTGTGCCGGGACTTAGAGATAATAAATAAGAAGAAGTGCTCAAAATAGGCGCTTATAGCAGTTGTCGGACGTCTGTAAGTTCAGTAAGTATGGTAGATAATTGCAATAAGATCACACCGTGCATTAGATTTGTAATTAAACTAAATAAAACACAAATATAATGTGTAGGTATTATACATACCTGGACTAAACGACTTTCAAAATGAAGCGGTCGAAATGAATGCGTAGGTGGTAAGCATTAAAAAATATAGCATTTAAATCATTCAAAGACGGAAGAAATGTCCGGTTTTTATTATAACTTTTATAAGTATGCCTATTTCCTGTACCCAGATTATTACGTTATAAGCCGCTGGCCCAGACTACCTATACGCAAAAGCTACTTTTTCGCTATTTTTTACTGTCTCTATAGACACTGCAGGAAGCTCATTAACTTCCAGTTATTGAACGGCTATTTCCAACAAAAATCGTGTTTTTAAAGCTCACAAACTTGATAACTTGATATGACACATGGCCATCAAGTAATAAGCAAAAGCGATTAGTAGATTTGCAGCCTACATTTTTGTTTTGTAATGGCCAATCCACTTTGTACCTACTACGTATTACATATTTATATCAGCTTCCAGTGTGATAAGAGTTTTTATAGATCTCCGGGAGAGGAGCCACAAGATATTGAAACAACTGCAAGAGGCGCGTGATACCTAGGTACGTCAGCAGCAAGAATCTGTCATTTCATTGATGCACATCAAGTGGGTGTTCCGTTATAAGCACTGCGAGCAATGTACAGTGCTCTTACTGGGGACTTACAGTGCTCGCAGTGTATTTCGGAACACACCCCAAATAAATTCTAATGAAGTTTGCGGATTTCGGCGCAGTCGCGATCTCTTCTGCCAACATGGTTCAACGGGTTTCGAAAATGAAGTGTCAATGGGGAGGGTACATATAGTTCGAAGAACCGTTAGCAGACCCCCCATTATGTGGACGGACGACATCAAGCAATTCGCTGCTGCGAATCCAGGATGCGGTGCAAGATCGCGGCGTGTGGCTGTGGAAATCCCTACAGGAGACCGATGTCCAGCAGTGGCTGTCTATTGGTTGATGATGACGACGACGATGATCTGCGCGTTTTTGATATTTTTTACTGCGTGCAATTTACTCGTGAATTTTACTAGTGAACGCCTCTTCCGGCTTTAGCGGTTTCTTCGGACCTTGCATATATTACACAGATCTGGGTAAACAGTAAGTACCTATAATTAAAATTAAAAATTTTGTAACTAGTTATCTGTAGGTACTAAATTACCTACGTCCTACATATTATATTAAGTGGTCACGACTCACGATCAATATTTACCAAGTAACCCGCCCATCGCGTACAAACAAATAATTAAATAAGTTAAGCCATTCATATTGATAAAATTGACTCATATTAATTTATAAATTAAAGATTTTATTTTTGCAATAAAGCTGCATAAAAGGTTTATTATATTACCCAGTACACTGAACTCGATACGTGTCAGCATAGAGCACTCGCTGTATAGTACATGCGCCAAGTGAGGACAGGTTCATGAGATTGGTGGTCATATTTTTCAGGGTTGTCAGTTAACCAAGTAGATATACTTAAGGCAAAAATAGATAGAAAGCATGATACTACACGGTATGAAGCACTACATAGTAGGGCTTTCGAAAACCGGTTTTTTTCAATACCAGTATTAATACCGGAAAGATTTTTTTCAATACCGGGATCCCGGGATCCCGGTGTTCGGAAAAATTTAAAATGGGGTAGATGAGGGTAGATGGTTTTTAACTTAAAACTAGTCTTTTCTGAAGCAACTGACTGACTGACTCAGCCTAAACCGCTGTGGCTAGAAACTTGAAATTTTGACAGTAGGTTCCTTTTGTGACGTAGGCGCTCACTAAGGAAGGATTTTTCAAAATTCCACCCTTAAGGGTGTGAAATAGGGGTTTAAAGTTTGTATGAAAGTCCGTCATTTCTCAAGTTATATCAACGAAACATGGTATTTTGGCTTTCGGTGAAAAATAAAGAAATACGTATTTCACAGTTTTTCGAAATTCCACCCCCAAAGGGGTCAATTGGGGTTGACAGTTTGTATGAAAGTCCTTCATTTCTCAAGTTATAGCCATGAAACTTAGCATTTGGGCTTTCAGTTAGATATGAAGAAGTAAGTACTTCACCATTTTTGAAATTTCAACCCCCAAAGGAATGGAATAGGGGATGAAAGTTTGTAAAAAAGTCCTTCATTTCTCAAGATATTTCTCAAGTTATATCAACGAACCTTGGTATTTTGGCTATCGTTAAAAAATAAAGAAGTAGGTACGTGTGTCAAAATATTTAATAATTTCACCACCAAAGGGGTTAAATAGGGGTTGAAAATTTGAATGAAAGTCCGTCGTTTTTCAAGTTATCGCCCTGAAACTTGGTATTTGGGCTTTCGATTTATATTTATGAAATACGTATGCCACAGTCTTGAAATTTCTATCCCCAAGGACGTTAAATAGAGAGTTTGTCCTTCAATCACGCCGCAACAGAGCAACGGATCGATGTGATTTTTTGCATGGGTAGGTATAGTTGAGGATCTGGAGAGTGACATAGGCTTCTTTTTATCCCGGAAATGAAGGAGTGCCTGTGGGAATTAAAAAAACTTATGACACGCGAACGAAGTCGCGGGCGTCCTCTAGTTACCAATAAAATTTAAAAAAAGGGCTATTCCTATCAAATATCATCAGAATGTTTTCTGTAAGAAGGCACTCCTAGGTGCACAAAATATTCAATAAAATAAATATCTGATTAAACCGGTCTGTATCTAATTGGAGCGTAAGAATATTACTGCGTTAGTAACTGCAGCACTTATGCAATATTGATATCACGTATACATATAATTGTAATGTGACACCTGTCCACCGGTTGGCATTATACTGTTAATCTATCGACGATTACATCGAAACCTGTACCAGTCATTTTTGTAACAGGACAAAGCTTAGAACGCGATTCCCGTAAGTCACTGAATATTAAGCATATACTTACTACGAGTAGCATTACGGGCTTTCAATTTTCACCATCAACATCAAAATAACACCGCTGGCCCATTACTGAGCACGAGTCATCTCAATGTGAGAAGGGCTTAGAGTAGACCATAGTCCACGACGCCAGATTAGCAGACTTACACACTCCTTGAAGAACATTACAACAACACTCAGGCATGCCTGTTTCCTCACGATGTTTTCCTTCATCGTTAAAGTAAGTGATACTTAATTTCTTAAAACGCACCTACATTCGAAAAGTAAGAGGCACGTGCCCGCGGATCGAACACCAGATGCCTCAATTAGGAGGCTAAGGATTTAACTACGAGGCAATAACCGTTTACAGTCTCTCAGTTTTATAGAAATTGAATTTTATATACATTATCAAGATTTAATCAAAAGATGAAAATGGTATCGTTAAAGTAAACGACGGTTTTCATAACAAGTTGTCCGTGGCGCCAATATTCTATCAGTAAATAGGGGGTGGTCGGCTTCGGGCCGGCGCTGCAGCGAGTCCACTAAATCACACGCTAATAACTAGTGGCAGATACGATCTTTGCTTTCAATAATAAAGTCAGCCAATTGTACCCGCTACCTTTCTTAGAAAGTCTTCGTAGTTCTTTACCGGTTTGATGACAGGCAACGGCTACATTTTGTAATTACCGAGCCGACGACAATTTTCTTATCTGACCATTGTTGTTATAAATTGAAACATCTAGATAAAATGAAAAGTTTGAAAGGGATTAAATTAGCCTCCAGCGAACCCCATCGCTATCGGCATAAAACCAATTAGATCTAACTTTCCCATTTTGTTTTGCCCATGCATGAGGACTTGATAAGACTTGATTAAAACTGAACGATGTTTCTTTCACCTTATTGTTATCTAATTTAACGCAATAATTGATTATTTCCACTATGCTTCCACCATTAAACGCGTTTCAATTAATGGTATAAATTTTAATAAAATAATTTGATATAATATTATAAAGAATAATAAATTATCCGTCTTTATTTAAAACCTGAACTAAAAGACGATATAGATGAAACTGGTAGAATATCATTACTTACCTACATCATTTATCATATTTGGTGATCATTAACCTCAAGTGAAAGAATATGATGGTTGTCTATTGATGTTTTAATAAGAATTATATAAATAAAAAACAAATCTTCACCAACAACAATTGTTGTAAGATATTGTTGTGCAATTTAGATCATTATAGAAAAGTTAAGTTAGATATTAATGGTAATGATAGAGATTCTTCTTCTCAGTAGAATCAGTTTTCCGAACCGGTGGTAGATTCTTACGATTTATCATAAGTGGCACAAGTTGTCCTGCGAGAAATAAATCATTTCATTTTCATTTTTAAACAGTAGGTAAAGTGTCAGAAATTATAATCAGCGCATTGATTACGATTAATTACCAGCTCAGGACAATGAATGAGAAAAAGTTTTACCTAATTGGTCGGAGCCAAAGCTCATTATTCATGTACAACAAACAGGCACTTAGAATGGTAAGTATTATATTAAGTGACTAGCTGATGCCCGCGACTTCGTCCGCGTGGATATAGGTACCAAGTTTCATCGAAATAACTTGAGAAATGACGGACTTTTATACAAACTTTCAACCCCTATTTCACCCCTTTGGGGGTGGAATTTTGAAAAACTGTGAAACACGTATGTTTTCATTTTCAACCCGCAGCTCATATACCAAGTTTCATGGATATAACTTGAGAAATGAAGGACTTTCATACAAACTTTCAACCCCTATTTCACCCCTTCGGGGGTAAAATTTACGAAAACTGTGAAACACGTATTTTTTCATTTTTAACCGATAGCTTGTATACTAAGTTTCATTGATATAACTTGAGAAATGAAGGACTTTCATACAAACTTTCAACCCCTATTTCACCTCTTTGAGGGTGAAATTTTGAAAAACTGTGAAACACGTATTTCTTCATTTTCAACCGGTAGCTTGTATACCAAGTTTAATTGACATAACTTGAGAAATGACGGACTTTCATACAAACTTTCACCCCCTATTTCACCCCCTTAGGGGTGGAATTTTGAAAAACTGTGACACACGTACTTCTTTATTTTTTACCGTTAGCCAAAATAAAAAGTTTCGTTGATATAACTTGTAAAACATCTTGAGAAACGAAGAACTTTCATACCAACTTTCATCCCCTATTTCACCCTTTTGGGGGTCGAATTTTCAAAAACTGTGAAACACGTATGTCTCCATTTTTAACCCGCAGCTCATATATCAAGTTTCATGGCTATAACTTGAGAAATTAAGGACTTTCATACAAACTTTCAACCCCTATTTCACCCCTTCAGGGGTAGAATTTCGGGATAAAAAGTATCCTATGTCCTACCTCGTAGTATGGGCTCAAATCGTGCCAAGTTTCGTTTGAATTCATTCAGTAGTTTCGGCGTGATGCGCGGCCAAGATACTGACAGACAGACAGACAGACAGACAGACAGACAGACAGACAGACAAAAATGAAAAAAATTACAGATTTGGCTTCAGTATCGACTAATGAGTGCCCTCCAAAAAAAATTTTCAAAATATCTTCAATGTACAGAATTGGACCTGTTACAGTTTTATTATAAGTATAGATAGATGCATTATGCATAATATCTATGCATTCAACTGCACTTTCTTTCAAAAGTTTAAATGGATGTGCTCTTATGCGAGCGTTTTCCCAATGACCACCGCCCGACACGTTTTGCGGTCACGATACTGTACGCACGATACAGTGCACACTGCACACGACTTGTGGTTTATATTTTTTCTACAAGTAACGATTCCTCATTCCAGTAACATATGCCAGTTACCGCTAAGTCTTGACAAGTAAAAGCCGATATGCGTCTTCTGTTCAAAGTTTCCTATAGTAAATTAACCATCATTGTGAAAAACTTGTACTGGTCGTCTAATCTTAAACTGAACGCATGTCACTAATGTCATTTATGTTGTGTACTGGCCAACAGATCTAGCCGTAGAATTAATGTCAATGGACGACGTCCAATTTGTGTGTAGGTAGTAGGTACCTATTGCTTTGCATGTGGACTCATATTATTTAGATTGGACTTGCTCTAACAAAATAATGACTTCAATGAATTTACCACAAAGCTGAAAAATGTACGTCGTTACATAATTAACGGTTCATAATATTATATAATACTAGTCGACAAACACAGTCAAAGACGCCCGCTTGCGAGTGGATGAACGCATTATGTCGTATCGTGCGTTCACCATGGAAAACGCCCTTAATAAATTACGCGATGCCACAAAAATGAATGTCGTAGATCACGCGTCAGGAGAAAGCACAATAAATCTTCTTTTGTTTAGGAAATGATATAGTAAACCTTTAAACAAACATGCATGTACTGGAAACAAATGCGTTTTGTATTCTATGTAACATCCATCAAGAAGTCGGTACTGAAAGGGTTGAGTAGAGTAGGTAAGCACGGTGAAAACTTTTTTATCGGATTATGGATGCACCAATGGAGTTCACGGTGCGTAAAATAAAACATTTAGATAATTTAATTCATAGACACTAAATTTACCTATCTGCTATAGAGTAGCTTTAATTCTAAGAATAGAGGAAATATTCAAATATACCTACATGAGAAACCAGTTTTAATATTTTTTATTCATAGAAGAAAAACTAGGTCGATTTTAATTAATATATTATGCAGTTTTAAAAGATTTTATCAGGTATATTGAACTGTATTTACTGTCAGTTTTATGACTAAAAGCTTTTCGACAGTCAAGTTTATATTCGTTAAAAATACTACCTTTTGAAGACCTTTTGTTTTGAAGAACCGAATTCCACGCGGACACAGTTGCAGCCAAAAGCTAGTTAATTATATAAAGTTATAATCCGTAAGTATAAGTAGTCATGCAGTAAAAACTACAAGAAAATAATCGTACAATAGTTAAAATGAATATGCTTATGAATTTCTCATATCGGACAGGCGCCCGCGCACAACGTTTAACGATCGATCACGCGCATTAAGCAATTGCATTTGAAACTCGCAGGTAGGTTCTTATTACCAAATAGGTACCGATAGATCTTTGAGTAATCTACAAGACAGTCATTAAGCAAGTCTGGTGGATGACACATTTGCGGAAATGGATATTAATGGCGGCACAATTAGTGTGGCTAGTGCTGAGTAGTTATGTGAAATTATGTACTATTGCTCATTTATTCTTATTGTACGTTTTAATAACACAAAAACTCAACTAAATTTTGGTAAAGTTAATGCTATTAACATTCTATGAAATATAATTTATTTCGTTCGTTAAATATATTTTTTTTTTCATTTGACCATATTATTTTAAAATTATAGTACAGGTAACCTATTTGTTGCGAATTATTGTAGAGTTGCTATTATTCACACTTTTTGAAAGTTTGTGTAGAGGTATTTGTATGAACTAAACCACTACCTTAAACGTTTCTCGGGAGAAGACACCATCATAAAGGCCGCCTACACTCGACGGAAACTAAAACCCAACTTTATAGGCGCCCCATAAATAAATCCTTTATGATTCGAGCGACAAAACTGATAATATGGAAGCTACTTCACAAGAATTCTCGCAATGTATCTACATCTTCAATACGTGCTTAAATATATTTACCACGGTTTTTCTCTCGCTCCAAGTAATGATAAAGTACAAATTAGTGTTCTACTTTTCACAATGTGCATGGTCCTTTTATTACTCAGGCAATTTGCGTTAATAATAATATACTGCCTGAATAATAAGTAAGTAGTTATCCACTCCGTCTTTTCGGTTATTTCTCTAAATATTCGCTGTAATTATTAATTAGAAGGATTGTGTATTACTAATATAGGTAGGTATAGTGCAATATTATGATTATAAGCTTCCGGCTAAATACAAAACTGCACATATTAATTTTCACCCTTATTCTGCATTAAAATTTGATCATCAATCTCTTCAAACCTTGCTGCATCGAAAATCCTCGTTTTCCTAAGTAGTTGTCACCTATCATCACAACATGATATGCAATATACAAACTGAACAAAAAATTTACCATCGATCAATCTAAAGTCGAAAAGAAATTGCTTCAGAAGCTACGGTAGCTACCGAGGGAATTCCTTTATAATTGACCCTTCAGCCCTTCACAGATGGTTGCGTGATGGTTCAACCTCCGTGAAGCATAATATGTAGATCTGCAGCAGTCTGCAGTAATATTCCATGCCCACCAGCTGTCTGTGGCTTCTGCCCTGACGAGTTTCTACTCTTTTGATATGGGTCACAAACTCTTAAAAGTAAACGTTGAATGACCTGGACTGCTAGTATCTTTATTGATGATTTCAAATAGGGGGTTGACTATGTAGAACTTTGAAAGTAGACCGTATTTGACTTTAATAGAGCCATTTTATTGGTAGTTGGTAGATACTAGATACCCACAAATTAAAATAAAAAAATAAGAAAATTTTCTGAAATTCATTAAACACGAGCCGATCGATACATCAACCATTATTTGGTTACATAGAAACACTCCGGTTTATTAGTTAGACCTAAATTTGTCAGAATACCTACGTATCTTACAAGAATAGATTCCAGTTCCTCCTACACAAGTCGTTAATGGTGAGTTAAAGGCATACAAAACAATTATTTAACTGTTTAATTGTTCTCTCAAATTAATACATTATTAGCTTGCTCCCAGAATTCAACAGAAGCTATTATATTTAGCAATGGGTAGGTACGTGATATGGCACCGTTGTGATTTAAATTTTCTCAGTCTATTATAATATGAAAAAATTATAATAATATGTATGTTATACACAAAAATTTACAATCCTGTTGTTGTCACATCTATTCAAAAACTTATTTTCTCCCGAGACGCGTCCTGCCTGGAATTCTCTCGGGATTTTTTAAAATCCTTAGTCCACAGACGAATTCGCAGGCATCATGTAGTTTTTAAATAAATGTAAATTTATCCGTTAGATTAATTGAAAAAACGTGTTAACCTATGAATGAGTATTATGTTATGTATGTATAAGTTTAAACGAGTATCATTGACACAGTGACCAGATAAATGGATATTTATTATTAGGTAGGAACATTTGAAAAACTTTTTACTTCGAAATACCTACAACAACTTTACAGTTAGAAGTGCAGGTTATTCTTGCACACTAGGTATAATATATTCTGAGTCTCATTATGAACCTATGCATGCTACTTTGTAGGTAGGTATACTAATATGAGATATAGGAACACGTAAGCCATATTTGTTTATAAGATAAGAGAACATAGTGTCCATGTCCACTCACGACAACATTCATAACTTTTTCTACAACTTTCACTCAGAGTATTTAATATGCATTTCTGGTAGCTATTATACCAGTACTTTAGTTTAGATACCTAGGTATTATTTAAGGATGTAGCAAACGTTCGCGAGATACCTACGTAAAAGCTTGCAGGAGGCGGAAGAGCTGCTAGAACCACAATTTTTGCACTAAAAAGGAGTAACATCAGCATGCTACCTAAAAATGCGTCATATACCTAATTTCATAGATGCTCAGTGCTCATGATTTCTAAAGTTATCAGCATCTCTTACAAAAAGCCCAGTGCAGCCAATTCACATCTTCAATCTCTACATACATGAAAAGAAAAATCCCGACTCACTCACTTACTGCCCAGCCTAAACCTGTAAATTTAGAAAGCTGAACTTTGCACAGAGGTTCCTTAATTAATGTAGACGAGGATTAAGAACGGTTTTTATGAAATTCCTACGAGAGCGAAACTGCGGGCGATCGCTAGTAAGTATTCCAAATGAGTGCTCCCTTTGCGGGTCTTGCGGTTCATCTTAAGTAGGTATGCGATCACCTTAAACACAATAAAATCACATGTGAATGTTGCTTGCTAAGTCTAAAACAGGCGCGAATCCTACGCCCTGCTATTAAGTCGGTACTTTCACTGAGGAAACGCAATTTTCTAGAAAACGGTAGCGCGAAGATTGCGAGAGTTTCTCTTTTTATCCTCCCGTGGCCGCCCCGGGCTCTGTTACACCATCACGCCGGCACCGAGCATTATGGTACAAAGTGACCCACATTGCTCGGGATAGAATTAAATTTCTAACTTTTCTACAACAAAAAAACAAAATTAACAGTTAATTTTACAGTTAACAAAATCAAAATTACCAAGGAAAGCGACAAAATCAGTCAACTAAGTCGAAGAAAACTGTGCAAGTAAGTACCTACCTACCTACCTAGGTAATATAAGTAAATATATTTACAAAGAGGCAAGTAGGTATTTCCTACTTAATAATTAATAATTAATAATTTATTTTGCTTCCCGGCGTGAATACGTTTTACCTCATAATCAGTCATCAAAGCCGAAACAATAATTTAGATAATAAAGAATAATATTATAAATGTAAATTAATTTTAATCATGACTAAAAAAGTTTACTTCAAATTCAGGAATTCGACATAAAAACATATAGATAGTTACCGCTGATAACTTAAAAAAAGAATAAATATGTAAGTAATTTGCATATAAGTAATATTCACTTTGCACTACCTTGAACAATGTTGTACATGACCTGGTAACGTCAAGTTCCATAGGCACATAACTCACATGCAACTACAAACCTAAATAATCTCAAACCTTGAATACACACGCCCGCTGCATTCTGAACGTAAACCACTGTCCCATAAGTATATTTACATAACGAAAATACTTCGCGGTCTGGAGACAAAAGATCGAAAAATTATGGCTCATTCTGTATTGGTTGGGTCTTTATCTGAATTTGTGAATGCACTCGTACCAGAATAAATACAACCGTCGGAGAAAGAAACCTTATCTCTGTCACATTATCCTTTACGCCTTTGTCGTTGCATGAAGATTGATTTGCATAGTAAACAATGTTCTGTTTCTCAGTTATTCCATATTCCTTGGCCGTCCTTCACCTTTCATTAAAGGAAAGGAATCGACCCCTGGCATCTCAATTCTCAAACAATGAAGTAACTCTATCTTGATACTTGCAAAACTTTCCGCGTAGAGAGTTCACGTTGTGACACTGCTTTTTGTTGATTTCTTATCTGGAATAGGTACCTGGTGAAATATTGCTCACGGACTAGTTCACAGTTTCGTAACTTATTGTAGCGGTGTTAAAGGTTATCATAGAATCAATTAAATATAATTTTTCATAATGTTTCGATGACTTACAATATGTACCTACTGTAGTTTCTCAACCAGTCGATCCTAATATTCCTAATGTATACAAAAAATAAGTATACCTGGATATAAAAAGCCGTTTGAAATGTTCAACTTAATCCTTTCATTCATTTCATATAGGCCGGTACAAAACGATGTTTAGAGTTAGTCTTGATACACACGAATGCAAGCTGCATTATATTATTTGTCTTGGCACACATGAGCGTGATCCGAGTATAATAATAATAAATGGCTGCCAGACTCGACGGCTTGCAGCTGTAATTAAATAAAAATCACCCTGGATTAAGTGCAAAGCAGCCGTGGGCCGACTTCGCGGGATATTTATAAGCCTCTATACAAACATGAATGCATGGATTTGTAGGTTTTTTTACACGACATCCATTCACACACCGCGCCGGCTTAGTTATACTTACTTATAAGTAATGGGAAAATAAAGAACACACTAATTCAATAATTGCGAGCGACTCGTTCATGGGGAGCATTGAAAGAAGGTTAAATAAGCCCCCTATGGTAGTAAACGGACACAACTAAGAACTTAAATTGTATGAACGAGAAGTTTAATTCGCTATAATCCGCCACAGCAGACAAATCTATGTGGTACAGTGCGTGTCCTTCACCAATAGCATGCGAACACCCACCACCCAGCAATTCGCACCGGCACCGCACCACACCACACAAATCTTCCAAATCACTCTCAACGTACGTTTCACTCCGAAACCGGAGCATCTTCAGGAGATGTTGACTCGACAATGCACGATTGTAAAGTGACGAACGTGTCGGAAGTTCCGGCTTTTATACCTTTTTGGCATGACTCATACTGAAGCCCCGCCCCCTCCCCGCCTATTACTGTATAAATTGAGTAAAGGTGAATTTGATACATTTATTTGTTCATTTACCAACTCAAATCCTTTATTATTGTGTTTAATTATTTCTAATTGCTCCCAAACGCACAGTCGAAACCCTTTACTACATTTATGTAAGATTTTATATGAATGGTTATTGCCCACCTCATGTCCACTGTCCAAAAGATGTTTAGCGAAGTGGGACCTTTGTGGTTGATCGTTCCTTTAAGCAGTCATAATATGTTCCTTATATCGCGTCTCGAAATTGCGCCCAGTTTGACCAACATACGTGGCACCGCATTCAGGACATTCATACGTTTCACTCCGGTTTCGGAGTGAAACATACGTTGAGAGTGATTTGGAAGATTTGTGTGGTGTGGTGCGGTGCCGGTGCGAATTGCTGGGTGGTGGGTGTTCGCATGCTATTGGTGAAGGACACGCACTGTACCACATAGATTTGTCTGCTGTGGCGGATTATAGCGAATTAAACTTCTCGTTCATTCATTATCATGGACTTCCGCAAAGTAACGCCTGCTTCGATTCAATAACTTAAATTGTGCTGAAACTAGAAAAACTTCACGTATACCTACCGTGCTTATTATTTTCCTTTCCGCGCAAAATATACTTAAGTACTATAGGTACTTCCGTTAAGTAAATATTAAAGCTTTACTATAAATAAAAGCATTGGCGTTGTAAATTTCTAAGCAAAAACCTTCAATGTTCATTGCTCGCTTAAATAATAATAACTTAGTACACCGGCGACGTGTACCTCCGTACTTTATAAAATGCACTTCGCTGCGTTTAACAGCCACAAACATAAAATATGGCTATTAAACTAAACAATACCAGCATAAATGGCCTTTGTCTGCAACTTAGTACCGCTAAGACTCGCATTTAAAGTGTATTTGTAAATTTCACAAATAATAATGAGCAATGCAATATTAACAGCTCTTCTCGAGTGTTGAAGACCACCTCGTCGGCTCCCAGCGGGGTGTCTTCGAACAAAACTTAGTGAAATCAATAACGTAATGAGAAAATTGCGCAATGATCGGACGCTATTCACTGTACAAATTTTATTGCTTTCGGATTCATCACAACAATGATGCAATCGCGATAAAAGTACGAGCTTGTATCTAAGTGAAATACTATCACACCAACCTCGATTTTTTTATCGATGCCAGGAAAATGCGGTTAACCACTAGCATGATGCTAAATTTAAGCTTAAGTAATTTGAGACCTATCTATATTTATTTATTTAAGGTATGTAAAGGTCGTAAGTACCTACTTTGTATTTTCTCAGACTTACTAGATAGGTATCTAAGTAGGTATCAAGATTGCTTGTCAACGGGAAGTGCGAGGATACAAAGCAAAGGTATGTCACCATAAGAATCGCTATCTAACTTCGTTTAACATTATTCCTCCCATCGAAGTAGGTATGTACGAAGATTCCTCCCTAACTGAGTACCTAATGCAGTTCCACTACACCCTAAAATAATGAGAAAAAAAATCAGCATGAGATATTCAAAATTCAGTAGATATTACCTACCTATTTTTAGCAACGCGATGCCAACCGTCAAAGCAAAAGTCTCTCTTTTTTGAGTTGGAACTGTCAACATTAGGTACTGTATATCTTTTTTGAGTAGGCAGTAACGACGGTCGCCGGTAGTCTTTTTATTTCTCTGCATTAGTGTACGATTGATGTTAAAAACTTCTACAAATGTTTTTGGATTTTATTCTACCTATTTCACGATAAAATTTCGTAGTCATGTTTAACATTTACATATTTCAATCTATAGAATAGACGAGCACCTAGTTCGGTCCTGCTACGTGTTCAAAACAAGAATAGAACCTAAAATAATCTCTATCTGAACTTGAAAATATATTTTTGCAAGAAGTAATTACCACCGTAAAGATTTTCGTACACATTATATTTTATTAAAGCTAAAAAAGCTAAGTTCTATAAAATTAGTAGGAAATAAATTAAAAAATGCTATGCTACTTAAATGAAAACATTTATTTCCAGCTATCAGTCGTCATTAGTCAAACATCGAAACTTCCTATTCCTAATTGAAAGCACAGTACCTACATGTGGTGGAGTCAGCGTCTAGACACTGCTATATCAAGACGATTTTTTTATAAAGGATACCTAAATCAATAAAAGATATATTCTGTGCTCGCATAAAGCCTGGATACCTCAATGAATTAATTACTTATAATATTATTCTTTTTCTTTTTTAACCACTACATTTAGTTAGCCCTTGACTGCGATCTCACCTGATGGTAAATGATGATGCAGTCTAAGATGGTAGCGGGCTAACCTGTTAGGGGCATGGCAATTATATTAAACCTTATTCGGTTAACCTTACCTTACCTTAACCTTACTTTATTCGGTTTCTACACGGCATCGTACCGGAACGCTAAATCGCTTGGCGGCACGTCTTTGACGGTAGGGTGGTAACTAGCCACGGCCGAAGCCTCCCATCAGTCCAGACCAGGGAAAATTCAGAAATTATAAATTCTCGAATTGACCCTGCCTGAATTGGGATCGAACCCGGGACCTCCGTATTCTATTTTCGTATTAATCCTATTGTAATAATAGGTTTGAGTTTCGAAATAATCCGTCTGAGAATTGAAGCTTTATCTAAAGCCGCCGTCAACAAACATTTGTTATTATAGAATTGCTTAATAGAGTTTTCAATTTATTCTTGTCAGCATCTATCCTTACAAAATTACATTAGCAAGAATTGTGTTTATCGACCCTAGTGATAGACAATGGTTTAATGGGTACAAGGTCCACGATCAGATTGCGATGCTGAAGTTCATCAGTTCTCGTATGTCTTGTCGCAACCACGAAGAATGATTGAACGGACTTCTTTTCATTAGTGTAATTCAAGTGTAATGTCATTACACACCGTCTTAGTAATAACAAGCTATTAAGCTATAATTATTGTACTTGTTGGTACATCAAAGCTTACGCAAGGCATATAAATAACGATTGAGGATTTTTTAATAAGTAAGTATATACTCGTAATTCATAAACTTATTACCTAGATATTATTAAGTATATCTTTATGATAGCAAATTAGTGTTACCAGAGATTTATAATTAGTAGAGTTATTATGTTAAAACCATTTAAAAAATAATCCTCTATATATCTACTCGTAGAACGACAATCGTCATTATTATCATTATCATAACATATTGCCGGACCACAGCAGTGCAGCTGACCACAAAAACATTATGAAAAATGCAGTTTGCTCACAATGTTTTCCTTTACCGTTTAAGCAAGTGATAATTTATTGCTTAGAACGCTTAAAGTTACTGGCGAAGAATAGAAACCCGAAAACCTTGGAACTTCCATGAGACAAAAAAAATAGCATAAGTTTGCACAAAAATTGCGCATTGTTCAAACTTCGAAGTTCAAACTCGAACATCCGCTAAATTTTCTTGAGTAAAAATAATTTGCTATATGACACAACGACACTAGAAGTTTATTTACTCAATCACTGATGTACGTCAATGGAATTACCTACCATAATCATATTATTTAAAAACCATCATTCACTAATGAGTAACATTCTTTACATCTCTACAACCTTGAGGTGCTGAGGTGCGTTGCACAAGATTATTTGTAGCTGTCTTAAGTGCATTTTGCGAAAAGCATGTTATGTTTTCACTTACAAATAAGACCTTGACCAATCAATGGCCCATTAGACCTTTCTGGGCGCCAGGCGAAACCCTGATTTGTGATAACTTCACGACGAGTGTACCAGCAGTACATTTCTAGAGCAGCTTTTAACTAGAACTTTACGCATTTTATGGTAAGAACAAAAATCTCTTTAAATCGTATTAATTTTCTCATAAAAGTGTATTTCTAAGTAATGATCGTATTAAGTGAAAAAGGATTTAATCCAATAAAACCATTTGAAAGCAAGTTATTAATTAGTAGATAATACCTGGATTCAGGCAGAGCAAGACCGCGGATTGCCGAAGTTCTTACTAGAGTCCTATGTCCAGCAGTGGACGTCTCTTGACGACGATGACGACGACAAAATAATAATGAGCAGATCACCTCGTTGCAAAATAAAAGAAAATAAAAATACTGTAGATAAAAAATAAGATTTGTTTTCTCTATATCTTATAAGGTACACCTATTTCTAAGAAGAAAGCTGTTCGTAGCTGACGCAACTTTTTACGTTATCTTATTAGCATAAAACTTTGTTCTGCACTGGCATACCTAGCTGTTCATAATATCTTAATAGTTTTTAGCATTTCTTTATCTGTCTACTTTATACTCCTATTATGTAGGTATTGACAGTTGCTCAACAATTATATTGGTGGTAATTATCCAATACTTAAATCATTATGTCTTAAATTCTTCTCAGCAATACACTTTATCAACCAATTTACAGTAAGTATTCAATAAGAATTGCACATTAATATATTACCAAAAAATATTAGGTACAATAACCCGTTAATTATAATTTGTGTCGATAAGTTACAAGCCCATAATAATAATACATATATACGAGTAGGTACTAAAATTCTACATCAATGTATATATAACTAGCGATCCGCCCCGGCTTCGCACGGGTAGCACTAATAATCCTGATAATCTATACCCAATTTAGCTATAAAATGGTTATTGTGAGTCAACCTTAAAAGATAGATGTATGCTATCGCAGACTTTTTTTTAGAACTTTTTGAGAGGAACAATTCCATCACACATTGTTTTCGTGTAACTTTAACTGTTTACGCGGCGCACGCCACGTAAGCTCTCAGAAGAGAGGATTTTTTCCGACTTAGTTCACATAATTGCAATTTTCGTAAGGATCTCTAATGTTTTGAAAATAAAATATAGCCTATGTTACTCGCTGATAATGTAGCTTTATATAGGTGAATGAATTTTTAAAATCGGTTGAGTAGTTTGAGTTTATTCATTACAAACAAACAAACGAGAAACCATCGTCAGGAAATCTGTATGCTTCTCAGTCTGAGAAGAGACTCGTGTTCAGTAGTGAGCCGGCAAGGGTAATGATGATGATCTACCTAAGTATATTTCTCCAATAAATAATACACTTATCATTATTTTATAATACCGGTAGGTATATCCCGATATTACCTATATTGATGATAAACGGTAGCCGCGGGACATTTGGTAAATACGAAAACGATCCTATGTCGTTGAGAAATTCGATACGGACCGTTTTATATTTCCTGTTCCTGTACGTAGCCACACTACTCTGTGACGTAGCGTTACAATGAGACCACAGAGTTCAGAATAGCAATAGAAGTGATAGCTGAAATTTATGTCTCACCACCGATGACAAGTGAAGTATCTGTGTGCACACTAAGGACGTCTGGTGAAGTGGCGAATAAAAAGATCGCGTTTAATATTCATCCACACACAACAGCACGACAGGACAAAACTGACGAGACCGTTTCGTGCAAAAGTTATTCCGGTCGTGATTGTACTCATTGCAAAAAATCTATTTGCAACTAGCTGATTGCCCGCGACTTCGTCCGCGTGGATTCAGGTTTTTAAATTCCCGCGGGAACTTTTCAATTAGCCTATGTGCTATTCCAGGCTATAATCTATCCCTGTGCAGAATTTCATCCAGATCCGTTCAGCCGTTCTGGCGTGATTGAGTAACAAACATCCATCCAAGGTTGCCTGGTAGAGATTGCTCAGTAAGCAATAAGGCCGCCTTTGCATACCTAGTTTTTAGTTAACATTTCTTTGTATTTTTTTATGTGTGCAATAAAGTATTCGTCTATCTATCTATCTATCTATCTATCCATCCATCCAAACTTTCACATTTATAATATTAGTAGTCAGTAGTATAGATTCGTCAAACCCGATTTGAAAACACACTTTAAAGTTACTTAGAGCCGCGACAAGATAGAGACATGCTACGTTATCAAATCGGAAATAAGAAAATCCCCTGATAATAGAATAGTAATTATTATATTACCAACGATAGTCTACGATGATTACAATATACAACGGCTGCAGCATAAGTTATGAAATCAGCCTGCAGGGCTGTGTACGCGGGACAGCCTAGAAACCGATGGCGGTATTTGACAAACTAATACTACTAACTGACAGACAATTATTACTACATCCGCCCTCGACTGAGAATACTACAGTATTCGTAATTATATTAAGTTTATGACAGTATACAAAATGTTGCATATACTCAGCTATGAATAGTTAGAATCAGCTAGATAACTTGACTATAAAACCAGTGCAGTGGCCCAATTGGGATGTCAAAAATTGTATATTTTTTAAATAAGTAGATGTCCCAAAAGACGCAATATCCACGTCCAATGTTAGTTTTATGTTGAATAGCCATTTTAAAATATCGGTTAAAGTAAAAAAGGCCCGTAAGAAGACGCGCTATGCCCGGCAGATAGGACGATATTACCGCAAAATAACGATGAAATCGTGATACGAGTGAAAAACCTAACTCGAGAACATCGAAGCGCGTCGCTTACCTACGCGTTTGAAGACAGTTTCTGCGATTTGTTTACCTCATCTATACTCCGAGGAAATCTAGACTACGAGGGCAGGTCAATAACTCCGTGACTTTTGAATGAAGCATATAGGTCTTTTTAAATAGAAAAGCGTTTTAATTCTCAAGGTAGCCTTTCCTTTGAGCTCTATACACTGCGTAAAATTTTCTCATATTTTTTTGATCACTTCCACTTCCAAATGATTGGTCAAGGTTTTCAAAGCAAAACGCTCGATGGTATCTTCGTAGGAACCAAAGTTCTTTCCACCGAACCATTTCTACAGGAAATAGTCACTGTGAGCTAAATGGCGGATGGGGCAGTAATTTGTACCTCAAATCATTCAATATCCCTATAGCAACTGACGATTTTGTGCACTTTTGCGTTGTCTTGGTTGAAGAGCACTTTGTCTCCATTAAATGTGGCACATTTTAACAAAAAAATCCCGGATTATACCGCGTGGGTACCAAAAAACCGTTGGCATGACTTTGTTGGCTGACAGAGCCACCTTGACCTTCTTCAACTCCGATTGTTTTGACCTATTGTTTTGACTCCTGCTTAGTATCCTTTGGTATGCCGAATTCATGTTTCGTCTACGGCTACGAAAGGGTAAAAACTCATTGTTATTACAGTTTATCGACGCCAAACAGTCCTTAAAAGTTGTCACACGCATCTGTTTATGCTAGCTAATGCTGACTACTCAAGAAATAATTAGCTTTATTTTATTTTACGTTGATAAAAATCATCATTGATAAGAAAAGATGAGACCACCCGCGGCTTCGCTATCTTGGGATATTCGAAAATCCGCCTTATTCTACCTTTTCTACATTATAAAATAAAACTCTGCAAAATTTCAGCTTTCTAGGTCCAAGTGTTTGTGCTGGATATTCATGAGTCAGCCAGTCAGTACTTTTATTTTCTTGCATGAAATAGAACTAACTCTATGTAAAGCTTAAACGTCACAGGTATTTATGTTCATACTCGTCTAATAATTTTATAGAGTTTCACATGGAATGCGTAGTATAAAAATAAAAATGTTGAACAACATTCCACCATCTTGTAATGAGCGGATGTCGGGAATCGATAGCGAAATTGTGAGCATACTTATTTATAATTTCACTTTTAGTCACCCCTAAAATGAGCTTTGTAGCGTAACAGCAAGGTACGTTTTCAGTATCCAGACTATTTAAGGAGAAGCTATAAGGCACAAAGTTGCATCAAAATAAAGTCCTATAAACTGTGAAATAGAAGCTGAATTTACATCTTCTTCATGAGAGACGTGCAATAAATATAGGTAATAGAAGGTGGCGCCAGCAAGTTTATACACGCACACGATAAGATCTCAAGTATAGTCAACGCACAAGGGCTATTTTAAATTAAACGTAATAATAATCCTCTAAAGTCTAATCCCATTTGATACAATTAATTGGAGTTCCATGTATTAATCCATCTTTCTAAGTAGCATCAGCTTGACAAGGATCCCGATTACAATTGCTGCGCATTAAAACGTTTTACAATATTATTTATGTAATTTAATATATTTAAATTTATATAATGTAAGTACCTACTCTACATAACGCAAATTATTAAAAATATTTTCAAAGAGTATTTTAGTAACATCCTTTCACGCGGTCATTCTATTAGGAAATAAGCGTGAAGGAGAAAGCATTCACTTAAGTTAAACGTCAACTTCAAGCTTCAAGGGGTTTCTTTAGACCTCAAGGTGAAATAAGAGTGCCTTTTCTTGTCATGCAAACAAAGTCGTATCCTTTGCTCGAGGCAACATGCTCCAAATAAATGCTAATTCTCAAGAAAGTCTCTATTGCGTCACTATTTCACTATCCCACACTCGCGTTAAATAATAATATGGATAATAATGGAATGAAAGTTTTGACAAATTAGAACATACGTTTTATGGTGATTCTTTTTCCTTTTCGAAATTAACTCTCACGATAAATTTATTCCTAGCAACGTAGGTGTTGCGTAGGTGGATTTCTCATTACATTATACAATTTGAAAAACTTGTTTGTACGAAGTTACGGGAATCCCGGATAATGTTGAATTTTAAAAAAAAAAAAGCTCCGACATTGTAAGCAAAATACAGGTAATTTAAGTATTTTCTACAAAAAAATCGATATTTTTTGATTAAGTGACTTCAAGGTTACGTAAAAGTTATTTGGATTTTTTTAGTTTTTTACAGTCAGTAGGCCAAAAGAACCGAATTGCACCAGGTTAGGTACCAAAATAGCTTTATCTTATTATCCTTCTGTCAATAAAGTATAGCTTTTCCACAAAATTCAGCACACTTCATAGCAAGCATGTTCACAAAAAAAATGTTCGGAAAAAAACACTAAATAAAAAGAAAAAAAATTTAACACTCACTCCCTCAGAAATCTCTCAGAAATCTCAGAAAATCAGAAATTTGGGTCACCTGTATATGATTTAATTTATTTATGACTAGGTACTTGGGTAACTTATTAATTTTTGTCATTTTAATCAATAAATAAGTATCGTTTATTTGTAAAGTTGTATTTTAATAATAATTGTATTGTACTATACCGATCTGACTTTTGTAAGCGGTTTGATAAGTCAAATTTGAAAAATAAATATACAAATAAGTAACTAAGACGTAGGTATAACGACGATAAGGTTTTTTAAAGAAAAGAATATTTATTCTTTTCTTTAAACTTTTTAAACCTTTGCTTGAACTTTTATGCTAATACTGTGTCCCGAAAATCGGCCCAGTATTAAGTATTATGAGTCATTACTTGAAATCAGTATATAGGTTCCGTAATCAAAATGGTATTTAGATTCTGACAAATTGAATCACAAAGCAATTTGCTGTAACTAAAACCATTTAATTTTATGAACTGGACCGCCATAACAAGTCAGTGAGCCTATTTAAGGTACCTAAGTAAAGTCAAAACTAGCTTATTCGACAGACGTTGTCCTGTCCAAATTTCAATTACTTACTAGGCAACATTTCTAATTTTTCTTTCCCTAAAGACGGATCACGAACATTTTAATAAAAACATTAGCCAAATTGGTCCAGCCATTCTCAAATTATGGGCTTACCAACGAACAGCATTTAAATTTAATTTATACAGATAGATTAGTACTTACTAATCTATCTGTATAAATTAAATTTAAATGCTGCAAATTTAAATTATTAGCATACTTATGCTAATAATTTTTATTGCTAAAAAAAGGTGAATCCTACTTCTTTGTGTTACATTGTTCTAATCAAATATTTCTGAGTTGCAAATTGCACCGTTTAATCGCAAATTATCAAATTGAAATCACTGTAAATTAATCATTATTGAAGTACAAACACAGCGTCAAGTCTCGTGTTTCTGTGTAGTTCCTTCCGATTTTGACTAAGTACTTGGTGAAATTAAAAATCATGATAACGTGATTCAATGATTAATTATTATCATTGATGGTGAATTATATTTCTGCACAGCAATACAAAGGATAAGTAACAATACAGGTCTGCAACTCGCCAACATGTGATAGGTAGTAGAGTTTAAATAAAAAATACCTGAATAATTTTAACTTTTATACAATCAACTCGCCAACAATATACGATAGTAGAGTTTAAAAATTACATGAATAATTTTCACTTTTTGTACAATAAGTATTTAAAATATTTGTTGACATACGATACTCTTAAGAGAAATTATAAAAGAAATCGCACTGTCCAACAACGGTGTCGACGTGAAATTGTTTGGCAATCAAGTTCATATTTTATCACTATCGAATGCAGATCCGGTTTATCTCATTTCATACTTTTCAATGCTGGCGATGGATTTATTGCTTCCTCTTTATAATGAATGGTCCGTAAGAATCGGTGAATCTAACTTCACTTTTAAAGTAATCTTAACCTCCGTCGTAACATTTGTGATTACAAAATAAATGGTACACACATACATTATAACTACACACAAGTAAGTCGTAAGTTATACATATAACTTACGATCCATTCATGTAGGTTGCCTGGCAGAGATCACTTTAGTGATAAGGTCGCCTTTTGTCTGTAATTTTGTATAATGTTCTTTGTATATATATGTCCATTTTTTATGCAATAAAGAATTTAATAATAATAATAATTATTATAATTTACAATGCACTCTCATATTATTATAATTCACGATTTTCCCGGTCTACTAAGGTACTTGTCGCCGTCGTTGCTGGACATTGATCTTTTGCACGATTTGCCTAGAAACAGCTTAAGTGCTGTATAATACCTAATTAGTACCATTATTTAGTAGTTGATCTCAAGTGAGTCCCTATAGGCTTGATTTTTTTAATTTAACTTTATTTAATAGGAAGCCAACTGCAGTTATACAATGATCTTTTGACCTATTCAATTACAACTTACATATATAATCTTACGACTACCACTGATTAAACACTTACAGGCTAACTCAACATGCATGATAAAAGAAGTTAAAAGTAGGTCCAAAAAAAAATTAAATTATCATAATATTATCTTGATATCAAGTAGTAAGGTTCTTAAAGTCTATTTATTCCTGCGTTATTACGATATATCCATCCATATTACTACATTCTTCTACATAATATTCATACTATCCTTACAAATATCTGCGTGTGTCTGTTACTTTTTCGAAACTTGTTTCACCTGTTAACCAAAGATATAGGTTGCATCCCGGGAACAAACATAGACTAGGTACTTTATACCTGAAATTCAAGGAGTTCCCACAGAGCTTAAACACCTACATGGCGTCGCGGGCAACTTCTAATAAAATGATTAATCGAGCACTACAAAAAACGTTGACGTTGAACTCTTTTGAATGAAAACCGATTTTTTTATTTTTATACTATATTTTTTGCATTCTAATTTTTAATAATAACGAAAGCAACATTTCTTACTTAATGTCTTTTAAATAATAAACCTAATATTTTCCAGAGCTCTTTCTAAAATTATACGAGTACGACTAACGACTGCTATCTTCATAACGATAATGTTCATCTTTTGAAAATTTCTTACCATATTTCTTAGTTTTTAAATTATTCACAACAATAGGTACTTTCACTGTTTTTAACTCAGCTTTGAAGTTTCTAAGAAATAAATAGATATGTGATATACTCACTGCTAAATCTCCCCTCAACGGGTCGCCCCTCAACGGGTCTCCCCTCAAAATGAGAAGGATTAAGGCCATAGTCCCCCACGCTGGCAAGGCTTCACGCACCTCTGAAGAAATACGGCGAACTCTCAGGTATGTAAGTTTTCCTTAGTTTTCGGTAAGTGATATATACTTAATTTCTGAATGAAACGCATATAACTTGAGATAGACGCGTGCCCAGGGAACCCGGTGTTTATCATAGCAAAATAAGTTCTAAAGCGACCTTAAATATCATCTGTCTTATAGGGATAAATCGGTTAGCTACAACTTTATTAGAAGAGGATAAACAAAAAACTATTATCCCAGAAAAAACTTATGTCTAATCACGTCGTGAGTACCTACCTGATAATATATTACTAAGCAAATGTTCTCATTGAGCTTTCCCATACAAAGAGTACGGTGATATTCCGCATAACACTCGATTTACTATAATTTATTACAAACTGTCATCTCTGTTACGGCTCCATAAAAAATATCAGAAGCTTAATCATTACGGTGCTACCGGTCAGTCTCGTAGTTATCAACGTAACAAACGTGACATGTTTTACGCAACATTTGGTTTACAAATACAAATTAGCCATTTAGCGTTATCTTCGGACTAGCTTTAAGTGATGGACACATGCGATTTGTAAATTACAGATGTAGAGCAATTATACACTCTCTGGATATGCCGTATTATAAAATACATCCTTGCAAGTTACATCTTAATATAAATGGTTTAGTAATGAAAATATTTGTAATACTACACCTGAAATAGAAATAGTATCTTGTTGTTTTTCACAGAAATCTAAAGCCAAAAAACTCATGCAAACGGTTCATTAGTAATTTTAAAACAATGAAAAATCAACGAAGAAAATTATGTTATGTAATATTCTTTAGTAAAACTTTTATACTGAATAATTAGACAAGAGTTGCTCACGATTAAAAATACCTGCTATTTAAGAATAAAAACACTTGAGTCTTTATAAAATAACTTCAAACCAGTTGGGCTAGTTTCTGTACATATTACAAAAATGAATTACTTCGTAATAAATATTTGCAAGAGAATCCTGCCCCCCTATTACGTAAGAATTGTTCATCAAACGTTTAAGATTTTTGTCAAAGTAAAATAAACCATAACTGCATTGAATTAGAGCTCAATTTCGTCTGCCCATTCTTATACGTTTAGGTATGAACGGTACTCGAACGTATAAGAATGGATACACGAAATTGAGCTCTAATTTAATGCCGTTATGGTTTATAAACTTTGACGACGAACTTTAACGTTTTGATCGGACATTCTTACATGATTGGTACCCTGAGTTTCTAATTGGAAATAGCCGCTAATTAATCGAAGAGCGCGCGTGATCATCGCATAACTCTTATCGTTTCTAGATTCTATAACTCAGCCATATATTATTTCACTTTCTCCGATGAGTCTGTCCCACAACTTCTCATTCGTCAACGATTAGACAGGTGATCTCAGATTATCTACATTAAGCTCCATTAGTGTTTAACTCGATACAGTTCGGCCCACCGGTTTGCAGTTATACAATTGGATTGCAGGACTAGGAAATTTGAATATTATGAAACTCGTGATTTACGAGATAATTTCGACATCTCTTGCATACCCACTGTCACGAAATTCAAAGAAATAGCAAAGTGTTTCCAAACTAGATGATGACTTCGTTCGCGTGGATTTAGGTTTTTTGAAAATCCTTCGGGAGCTCTTTAACGTTCAGGGATAAAAAGCCAGTCACCTTCCCGGGATGCAACCTATCTCTGTACCAAATTTCTTCAAAACCGGTTAGACAGATAGGCCGTGAAAGTATAGCAGAGAGACAGACAGACACACTTTATAGCATTTATAAAATAAGTATGGATTAAATTGAAAATATTCCCATACTTACCTCAAAATACCTACTTAACACCAACACCTCTCTAATTAATCTTTTCTTTACCTTATTTTGCTAAAAATAGACGGCAAAGGAAGAAGAATAAGGAACTGTTGTATCATATTATGTACCTCACCTTGCGGCGACTCCCTCCGTGATCATGTCATGTGGGTCATGATAACGACTAGCACAATTATTAGCCAGGCGAAAATCCTACAATTATGGTGATAAGATGATCAAGATGTGACTACACTTAACCTGGGACAGGTTTATTTCCGTCTGCCATGGCATTCCTGCCCCCGTTGCAGGGGATTGGGTTGCAGACTGCAGTGTAACGACCTAAGGAGGCTGGGGCCAGAAATATGCAACATTATAAGTTGCCTTTTCCTGACTGACTGGTCTATCATCGCACAGCGACCACTGGGATTCCGGGTTAAATAGGAGATGTTATAATATGAATGGCCGTCATTTCTCAAGTTATATCCCTGAAAATAGTTATTTGTGCTTTCTCTTAAAAAATAAAAGAAGCAAAAAAAACGTTTCTGGAATCAGGATTTTTAGAAATCCCACCCCAATGATATTCTATATACCTAATATATTATAAAAAATGGTAGATAATATTAATATGTTAAATACGCGTATAAAATAAAAATACCTAAATTAAAAACATATCGCTTGGACATCTCGTTTTTTAACAAATAGGTATCTACTACGGCGAGCTGCCGAGCTGAATTTCATACGCCATATTTTATAGTTCCATCGCGTCACCGATTAATTTTCAAAATTTCCACGCGAGTGAAGCCGAGCTGGATCATCTAGTATCAGCTAGCATCCTATAATAGCTAGATTAAGTTTTACATAACTGAGCACAAATTGCAAATTACGTTATGGACAAGGTAGGCGCAAGGGCACGTTGCGGTTAGCATGGCTATCGGATTCAAGCATTTGACCACATGATCATATTATGATATAGAATGTTGCGAGTATTTTAGTTTGCCTTTCAAGAACTTTATTTATTCTATATATATAAAATTCAAAGTCCTGACTGACTGACTTATATATCAACGCACAGCCTAAACCGCTGGGGTTAGAAACTTGAAATTTTGACAGTAGGTTCCTTTTGTGACGTAGGCGCTGAATAAGGAAGGATTTTTCAAAATTTCAGCCCTAAGGGGGTGAAGTAGGGGGTGAAAGTTTGTATAAAAGTCCGTCATTTCTCAAGTTATATCTATGAAACTTGGTATTTGAGGTTCTGGTTTAAAATAAAGAAATAGGTGCTTCACAGTTTTTGAAAATTCCACCCCCAAAGGCGTTAAATAGGGGTTGAAAGTTTGTATGAAAGTCCTTCATTTTTCAAGTTATAACCATGAAAGTTGGTATTTGGGCTTCTGGTTTAAAATAAAGAAATAAGTGTTTTACAGTTTTTGAAAATTTTATCCCCAAGGACGTTAAATAGAGAGTTTGTCCTTCAATCACGCCGCAACAGAGCAACGGATCAACGTGATTTTTTGCATGGGTATAGTTGAGAACCTGGAGAGTTCCTCCTTAATTTTCCAGGATAGGATTTATCCTGGAAAATTAAGGAGTGCCTGTGGGAATTAAAAAAACTTATGCCACGCGAACGAAGTCGCGGGCGTCCTCTAGTTATTAAAAGTGAGTTTATTTGTTTATTTATAATATCATCTATTTTTCAGGGAGGTGTCCCTTCTAACGATAATATATTTTCTAGTAGATATGTATTTGAAATGGGAAAAAAATCTGTTTATCTGTCTGTTTCACGGCCCATCAAATTAACCGATTTTGAAAACATTTTGTACATCCTAGAAACAGAGACAAACTACCCGGTTCTTTATCTCGAAAAATATAAGAGGTCAAACGGGATTTTCAGAAAAATGTAGGTCCACGCAGACGAAATCACGCGGGCATCATCTAGTTTAAATTTGAACTACAGAGAACCACAGAAGAAATAAGGTAAGAAGATTAGGGTGCAGTTTAGATGGGTAGGTAACAGTTAAAAGTATCCTGAAATTTCTACAGATTTGTAGATTAAAAGAGGAAGCATAGGCACGCTCCAGCATAGTACACCAACCATTATGGGGGAAGGCAGAAAATGTTTGGATGAGGAAGGCTAACGACCGGGTTTAATGACGCTCATTGGTAAAACTATATCAAAATTCAAAAGCTCAAATAAAGATGGTGATGATCTATTCTGATAGTGGTGGTATTTGAGTATCTTATTTGGGTAATTAACAAGATCAGTCAGTTTAACGAGGCAGTAGCTAGACGAGAAAGTACTATACCAACAGGTTGATGTGTTTATCGTTTAAAATTATCGTGTAGAAGTTGTCTATTCCTATCAAGTGCCATTAGTAGTAGGCGTTGGGCATATCAAACACATTATATTCATTAAACCTGACAACTTCTATATACTACAAAATACAGAAGAACGTGTTTGGACTGGAACCGTAAACCTATAGTAAAAATTCGCAGAACAAACAACGGCTTCTTAATTTTAGTTGTAAGACGTCACAAAATATTACTTGACATTGCATTAGTGATCATTATAATTCCTTAATGTCTCCGTTCATGCACGAGTGTCCATTCGAGACGGAACAAACATGAGCAATCAGACGACACTAGCAATCAGTGATCTAAGCGATAGATGAAAGTGACTGATAGAAGGCAAATTCAGATCCATATCGTAAACGCGCCACGAACATCGCCATGCATGATCTACATGTCATATTCCTGTCATTGCACGCATCACATCTCTGGCGCTGTTCCTTAAAATATTGTGAGCATGTTGTGGGAACGTTTTGTTAGGCCAGACATACATAATTTTCTCACTGGTATCATGATAAGTTCAGATTTTTTCACGACAAATTTTGAACTGAAATGGAACTGAACCTCCCCTTGAGTCCTGAAGATCCCTTGCTTTCCCGCACAGTAACCCTGGTTCTTTGTTAAGTAAATATTTGGTGTGCAGTTAAGTATTTTCATTCATTAATTCAATATGTCTTTTTCCTCAGATACTACGTCATTATAATAATGTTGTTGTCAGTACAATAATGTAATATATATAAAGGTGGTATCGCTTCCAGTGTGGAGCATCCACTAGGACTAAAACCTCCAATACTTCCATGTTGTTGTTCATGGCTTTGTAAAATAGGTATGACATTATATTATGAAAAATGTTGTCGATAGTATCCTATATCCTTCTCTACATAAGTTATTCGCATGGAATTTTTTGTAGAATATACAATTTTTCAGTATTTATGTTAGTAAATAATAGCACCATCTGCAATGACTACATTATGAAATTTTTTGTAGAATATACAATTTTTCAGTACCTATTTATATTAGTAAATAAGAGCACCATCTGCAATAATTACAATAATATGTTTGTGAATCTATCCCTGCTTTGACTTTCTCGTTGGTCTTAGTGGTTGGCATGTTCGATTGCGGCCGAGGAGGTCCCGGGTTTGAGTCCCGGATCGGGCCATAATTGAGCATTGGGTTTTTCTGACTAGGAATTCTCAGTACTAGCCCGGAGTTAGGAAGTTGGCGTGCCTCGGACCGTCGGTCCCTGTTATCGTTATAGCCGCCAACCCGTATTGGAGCAGCGTGGTGAGTCTAAGCTCTAATTCCCTTTCTCCTATGAGAGTGGAGACCTGTGCCCAGCAGTGGGACGTTAATGGGCTGTAGAATTAACGGTGGTGGAATCTATCCGGATTTCGTCACGAGAAACGTCACGTCTTGTTAAATGAACCTGTTTAGTGTACAAAAGATATTTCGGAATTTCCTTAGCTTTTAACCTGCAGCAGCCATAACTAGATGATTAAGAGATTAAACATCAGTCTGTATCTTAATCTTTATCTTTCATTGCATATTGATCGTTAAATCGTGGTCAGTCCATACAATTATTCGATAAACCTTGTCTGATTACATGCTAAATGCTTTCACTGACCAATCAATTGGGATTCATTGCATTCTATAATTGACACTAAATTTGCGAATATCGGAAAAGGTTATAATACTTTTAACCTCTGCTGATTGAATTATTGAGACTTTGCTTTATTAATACTTTCTTTACCGATGTTAATATAAATGAATGAATAATTATTGTTCTTCTCACTGTATAGATTGAAAGATAATAATATCTTACGTTTACTTAATAAGTCGTTCGAGTGTTTTACGACCTTAATTTTTGTTTATAGGTAAATCATAAACTAATATTATAAATGCGAAAGTGTGTTTGTTTGTTGGTTTGTTGGTTTGTTCTTCAACCACGCCGTTATGGAGCAACGGATCGACGCGATTTTTGGCATGGGTATACCTACCCTGGAGAGTGACATAGGCTACTATTAATTATCCCGTAAAATTGAGGAGTTCCCGTGGAAATTTAAAAAAAATATATTTAACGCGGACGAAGTCGCGGGCATCAGCTAGTACTTCATACATTGATTGGAATAATTAGCGCCTCATACTATACTTTACTTTAAGTACCTAACCATTAATCCAAAAGAGGGCAAAATCTTCATCATACCCTACATATTCTGCCTTGCAGTAACAGTTTTAATATGTATTGTTGACCATTTAAAATTCCACTGTCATTACTTCTTATCGATGTCAAGCGCCATGTACCTATAAAATCATTATAGATTTATTTTCTCTTTCCTTCCTTCTTCATTTCACGGCTTGACATAAGAACGAGCGCAACGCTGGCGCCACTAACGCGATCAGGGAATTGGATTTATTAGTTACTTACATCTTATCGGTTGATACACCTGTATCCTATTAAAGGAGCCTACACAAACTCCGATTTGTCAGACTACGAGATAATCTCGTTTGAACAAAAAAGGGACGCCGCCAACACTTCTGTAATCTCTATTAAAATAAATCGAATCAAATATATTAATTGGCTGCTGGTTCCTTATCTTCATCTTTATTTTTATGGATACCATAAACGCGACGTCCGCGTGGATATTGGTATTGAAAATCCTGGAGAAACTCTTGAATTTTCCGGGCTAAAAATTAGCAATTATTATGTCACTCTTCAGGTTCTCAACTCAGGTGGCCCTGTTGCATTAAAGAATAAACCAACAGACAAACTCACTTTTACTATATATGTCAAAGTGTGTCTTTCTATCTGTCTGCTACGCCCGAGCAAATCTTTTCAATCGATTTTTATGAAATTTGGTACAAAGGTAGGATGCATCCCGAGGAATGACATAGATTTCTTTTAGATTTTCGTCCCGGAAAATTTATTAGTTCCCGCGTGAATCAAAAATTCTTAATCCACGCGAATGAAGTCGCGGGGCTTAGCTAGTTTATAATATTAGTACATATTTATTGACATCTGACAGATCGTATGGTCTGTGTGCACTTTAACATCCTCGACAGGCTTGCTAGACCATTTATATGGAACATTACGTAATTGCCGTACTCGCCAATTAGTTATTGCTCTCATGCTGCCATTCATTCCAAGAGACCCAGTTTATTTATAAACGTGCTCTTGAACTTGTTACCGTTTTTACAAATTGCCGGTAGCTAACACCATTCAAACAGTTTCCGCTTCGGCGGTCTCATAAAGAATAATATTCTTAATTAATATCCTATTCATTATGTCGCTAAATTTCTCCGATACGCCTTAAATTTGCACCTGTCTCCAGCTTTCACATGTAGTGAAATAGTGCCGTCACATTCAGTTTATTGTGGGACGTTATCTGTGGATCGGCTATCGAGTGGGTGTGGGTGCTCCGAGCTTTGCATACAAGGTCCGGACATCGAAACATTTGCCTTACAGCTATTATTGGAATCAATATTTGTACATTTCGTTTCTAATCTAGTCATCTTTTAAAACCGGCACTAGACGAGTGACCGCGACCAACCTGGATTGAAAGGCGTGACAAATACAATGCTCAAATTAATGGCATACTGAAGTGATGCCAACGCACTCTCTAAGCAAGAGGTTCCACTTCCGGGTTTCATTCTGGGTTTGGTAATTTAAAATACATACTAATTTAGTTAAATGTTTAATTCAAGAGATGTTTTATCGTCCTTGGATTGTTTACGGTGTCCAAATGTATTAATAAACATAATTCGGTATATAAAATAATTATTTTTATCCTTTTCTTTTCCATATATAGATATTAATATTTGACCGAGCGAAGCGAAGGTCTCTGAGTCTACTTGAGTGAATTTGCACTTGTCCGTCCGTCCGTCCGTCCGTCCGTCTGTCAGAGCCTTATAACTTCTGAATTAATGAACGTAATTACTTTAAATTTAAATATAATATGTAAAGCGATGGCCTCCCACCAAATATGGCTTAAAAAGTTATAAAAATATTTATTTCAGGGGGGCTCTTATAGAAGCGAATGCGAAGTAAAATATTTTTTATAGCGTTACATAGGGTTGCGGTATATCATTTAAAAATAAATAGGAATAGAGTCCAAAAATATTTTTTTTTTAAATTTTCCCCTAATATTGACGAAATGGGGGGCTTTCAAAGTGGCGATTTTCTAACGTCCAAAATTGACCTCAGAACTCTCAATTTTCTGAAAGGCTGAGCCTGAAACTTATCAATTATTTGAATTATATCGTACATGAACAACAAATACTAAAATTAGATAAATATTTTAAGGAAACGAAATTATTTAATTTTTAATGTGCTTCAGTATTATTAACAGAACTTCACAATTATGTCAATAGATGGCGCTCTGTACAAGTTTATGGATACCGCGAGGTCTCAGTTCGGGGCGAACCACTAGTATAAATGTGTTTTATGTGAAAGTGTGTTTCTTTTTTAGTTTGTCCTTCAATCACGCCGCAACAGAGCAACGGATTAGTTTGGATTTAAACGAAGTACAAATTAGGTACTTTCAGCCCTAACTCATGACCTCAGGCCATACTTATTATTATTCATAGGACGCATAAAGCAACTTTTGGGACACATATTAAGTATGTAGTCGCTTTTGGTCATGCGCTCAAAAAATACTTTGCAGATAAGAATAGTGCAAGCAACACACATACCTAAATTTATATAAAGTACTAGAGGTCACCCGCGACTTCGTCCGCGTACAATTTCTAATTTCCTATGAGATTATGAAATTTTCACGCTGAAAAACGCCTTAGACTGTTTTATGCTTTACATAGGGCAGGTTTTTATTATTTACAACCTTGTATTTTCTTCTATATATTTTTTTCTGGGCCGTAAGATTTTGTGCCGACGTCATCACACACTTTCATTATTATTTTTACCCCCTTTAGGGTAAAATTTTTACAAACTTTGAATGTCGTATTTATTTATATCTAATCAAAAGCCTAAAAAATAAGTTTCAAGCTTCTAGCTTTAAAAATGACGTAATTTTCATACAAACTTTCTTCCCCTATTTCAACACCTTTATACAGCCCTTTTTTCGCATTAAAAAGTAGCCTATTCTTTCCTTTCTCATACTCTAGACTATCGGTTCAGTAGTTTAGGCGTGATTGCGTAACACACAGACAGACAGAGTTACTTTCGCATTTATAATTTTAGTATGGATTAAAGTAGTTGTTATAGAATAGTCCAAGGACGATCAAAAGGCGTTTAGATACTATCATAGACTCATTAAATCCCAGTTAACTTACTCGTTTTGTGATATGCCGAAAACTGTAGAAACGTTCATTTATCAAGGTTTGGAAGTATTGCACCGTTTTATTGTCTACTTGCCTTGTTAGTGTCCATTTTGAAAGATGTATTGGGCGGTAACTGGGGCGAAGTACCCACGCCTCGGGCTCTAATCTAGAGGGCGCTGTGGGTCAACAGTGCCTATCGTATTTCACGTTAACGATACCAAATACATAGTTGTCTGATTTTCTTCTTTGTTTTGTACCAAATCGTTAGTTTTACAAATTGCATAGCTTTACTGGTCGCCGCGCCGCCCGGTCGGAATAACTTCGAAAAGCGTAACATGGTGAAAAACACCCTGAGTGTAAGTGTTAATTTTCCATATGCAAATGTCAATTGGTCACTGGTTTGAGGTATCTTAGTAGTTAGTGTAACACGTGACCGAAAAAATAGTCACATAGAAATAGGTATATTAACCTTCTCTTAAATATTTAGTATCAGTAGTAGGTACCTAGGACTTACTTAATACTTTCGTTGACATAAAAATAAAACCATTTTAATAATGTAATAGTTTTTATTTAACTTCAGTTTATATTTATAGCTAAAAGTTCTTATAGTACATAAAATAATATTTACAAGTTACACTATCTGCAACAAAGGTTACAAAGGCTCTTTTTATCTGAAATGCGAGGTTTCTTTTTAAAACCTATAGGTAATATGTACAATCCTTTGCAAAACTAGCAGCATACTATTTACATTTCATAAATGTAATTTATTTATATTTATAAAAATTTATCTGAACGTTTATCTAACTCAGAATAACGTTATCGTAAAAATCAAAATCTGCATACACATTATATTTTGATGAAGAAAATGCCAATATCACAAACGGTTCGTGTGGTGTGCTTTTCTACCAAATTGTACTTACCTACCCACCATATTCATTGCCACCGTTTAGTAAAATTTCAGCATAAAATTATTTCGAGAAACTATAAATTTTACAAAATCATAACAAAAACAAAGTACATATAGTGCGCGCACGAGTTGAATGCAGAGCAAATGTGTGGTGACACGTACATATACTCTGCATTCAACTCGCGCGCGAACTGTAGGTATTTTCCAAGTAGTAATTTTTCGAATATTTTTTTACCGCCTCAAGCATCCCTGGATCCTTAACAACCACACCGCTGTATTATTTTCTTATCTATTAAAATAATCTCCGTTTTATATTTTAAATGGACTTTTTAAACGTTTTAAGATGAGTCAGTCCAGTACTCTTTACAATTTACATGAACGTTTTAACGTTTATTACATGAACGTAAATAATATATCATTGAACATTACAATCAGCATTTAGGTAAAAAAAAGGTAGTTTATCTACTAATTAATACACCTCAGTCAGTTTTATTCACTGTAGAATGAATAAGGCACGGCAAACTATTTCTAACTAGCTGATGCCCGCGACTTCGTCCGCGTTGATAAGGGTTTATTTTGGTTCCCGCGGGCTCTATAACGTATAGCTTTCAATGAAATGACTTTCAAAATTTAATTTTACAGACCTAATTAATTAAAAAAGTTAGTTTTGTTTACAGGTGTGTGCGAGTTGTATTACTTTTTACTACCTCAATACTGGTACACTTCATACATTTTGTATAGAACCTGGAAGGGTTCTATACAACGTTTAAACGTGAACACGCACTAATACAATTGGTCCAAAATAAACACTACTATTATGTACAACTTAAATTATTTAAACTAAACAGTCTATGAGCGTAAAACTATTTAAGTGCTTACAATAAATAACCTTAAATACTTAGGGATGGTCGTTTCTTTCGCACACTTTTACTATTTTTTCCGAATATCGTGCCGATTACCTGCAAAGAAAATCATCAATTATTTATTTGTAATTAACCTTTTACCTATAACGAACACAACATCTCCATACCTTAAATTTATAAAACCATCCTAGGTTGAATTTTTATTATAATTTTATACTCGCACGACTAAAAAACACGTAAGTAGGTAAGTACAACGATATAGTACCTATACATTGTTGCATATTAAATTATTTTCCAATGCTGAAAATTTGCAACCTTTGTAAAATTTACTTATTCCGTCAATCTGCCAAAGGGGGTTGTGAAATAACAATATTTTAATTCTTACAGCAACGTAATATTTAGTTTACCTGAAAAGTGTTACAAACTTGGAATATTTACTTAAATAATCAAAGACTACAAACTTTAACGTACTTTAGAAACGGAGTAGGCGGCAAGTTTTCGTCTCGGCGCGGGTAGTAGTAAAGCTAGAGCGCGCGCTTCCCGCAGCAGCGCATGGAAGGCGAGTGCTGCGCCCGCGCACGACTCCGCCGCTGACACCTCGTAGAACTGGCAGCCGAACCGCAGCGACAACTCCTGACCCTCCTCTGCGTGGACCTCCCTGAGTAACACAAGTTCAATTAGGATGGGGTGTATCAACACATTTTGTCGGACACATAACTATAGAATAAAGTTAAAGTTAACGTTAAAGTTGAAGAAAATGCAGGAAGCCGCATTGCTCTTCCCCGTTTTATCTGCCATGCCTTCAATGATCAGTAAGTATAATATATTCACCTGGCGTGTTCGAGGTCTCGCTTGTTGCCCAGGAGAGTGATCGCGGCGCAGCTTGGCAGGCGAGTCTGCGCCAGGAGGGACAGCAGCTCGGCGGCCGCGAGGAAGGAGCGCCGCTCGCACACGGAGTACACCACCGCGAATGCGTCCCCCCACCGCACGTGCTCGCCTAGGCATCCGCGAATCTAAACAAACATTTTGATTAAAACTAAAATTCGTTTCTAGGGCAGGTGGAAGTTGGTTCGTAGACACGAAGTGTTATTTCCATTTAATTCATAGCACCCCATCCAATAGCTCCAGTAAGTAGATTAATGTTCATTTTCGGCATGTTCGGTGCAACTTAAGTACCTATTTGATGTACGGAAGGATGAATTCCGGAGTTCTGATTATTGTACCAATTCCACAATTTCGTTTCAATCTCTCGTAAAGCCTCTACGCGTTGGACCTATGTCCCCGCGCGCTTGTGTCAGTCTTTTATCCCGTGAGGGTGAAACGAAAAATTACTATAAAACCTCATACACCGATGATCTTGTCCACAGGAAGTTTCTTCCGTATACTCCAATCTCCATTTGCCTATGAAATTGGTGTTAAATGTTACAGACAGACGCTGGATAGCATTCTTTCCTAGTAAAAGAATTTTCTTCAAGATAAAAATAAATGTAAATTTTTGTATTGAAAACTACCAAATATAATATTAAGTTTTAGTATAATCAAAGCAATCTCTTACATCAACAAATATACCAAAGCAGTTGCGAGAAAAATCCTACACGCCAAGACAAGATGCTTGTTAAATCTACAAGTAAAAGGTAAGTATAGTAAGTACCTACCAATTAAAAATTTACGCAATACAATGTGGAGTGTTGGTAATAGATACAAACAATAATTTAAACATTCCGTGTTCCGACATCTAATGCATCATACAATTACTTGTACTCGCCTTATAATAAATTTTGTGTAATTAAAGCGTACGCAGTAGATCAGCCGCGAGGTAAGAAAAAGAGATGACCGTGTAAGTTTAAAGCTCCAATACAGATACCATTAGGTAAGGTAGGTACCACTAAGGATCAAGAAAATCGCGTAATAATACGTGTATAAGTAAAGCTAGGTTACTATGTAGCCTACTAAATACTTTTTTCGGCTATTAGGCTACTGTTAGTCCTAAAACACTACAAAGACGCGACAGATTAAAATATCACGACATAATATATACACGAGACGCTGATAACTGATTAAAAAAATTCATATCCACTAAAGTACCTATTTCAAACGAATACTGAAAATAGTCTTTACAGAGCATATTATTTGTAAATATTATCGCTGTCTAAAAATAATAAAATATATTAGGCTCACGAAGACTCGCGTTTGCCTGATTCAGATATTATTTTGGAACAAATTTTCACGAGGATTGTTCATCTCATCTGAATACTATTCAATAAAAATATATTATACAATTGTCTTTGCTCAGTCGGGGCAATCATTTTATGATGAACCGAATTATACTATAAATCATATCAGCACGGCGTTCTCTAAAAATAATAGTATTGGTACATCGTAATACAAAAAAATTTATCTACTTAAATGAAGACTCTACGTTCCACTCCGATTAAACACAATAACTCTAATCTTGCGTAGAAGAAACCATTTCTGTCTCTCGCACTATAAACAGTCAGATTACCATCTTCATTGTTTGCCGTTTAATTAACTTTGTCCCATCTATCTCTTGATTATGCACTTCCTATTCGAGCTAATAATCGCTGCCTTAACGATGTAAGGTATAGCACGGACCACAAAGTACCTACCTACTGGTTTAATTACACCATCACATTCTTTGGCTAAATATAGATTCAACGCGCGAAGACAGCGTTATATTAATATATTCAAGTCTCTTGAAGCGTGAAAGTTACAAAGTTGGTGATATGAATAATTTTACCACTTTTTTTATTTTGGAAGGGCTATGAATTTATTATTTTACCGATGGATATATTATGTCCCTTTACTGGTACTTAACTATAATTTTCACACTGTGTTGCACAGTAATAATAGGAATGTAGGTATGTATTGCTGTATGCAGTATGTAAATTCTTATTAGTAAAATTACCTATTTGTGTACATAACTTTCAGTAATTTAAAACAAATCTAATTTAAAAATTATTTTTGACAAAAAATAAGCGTACTGCATTACCTGTAAGTAGGTACAGCTAGTTAACTGCAGTAAGTCAAGTCAAATCAAAAGATGTTTCTTCAAAATTGGTAGGTACCTATACTGTAGGTACACTTTTATCTCAAAACTAAAGCTACAATTAATTTATTAGTAAATTTCAAAACTTTGGCTGTATAGATTTATTGTTAAAATGAACTTACCGCACAATTTGAAGTGTCCAGTATTTCGACCTCAGACACAGCGCCATCGAACGCCACTCTGTGCGTGTACAAAAAATCTGTGAACAAGTTTCAATATTTTAATACACTTGTGCTGATAATTATATTATGTTGAAAAATATAAGATCCCCAAAAATACTTAAGTATGTGTGCTAATATTATCATCATCATATTAACTTTGGCTGTGATTGATGCCACAATATGTGTTTAGGAAATTTTTATGTTCCTTTCGCCGCGCCGGCAGTTTTAAAAAGCGTATAAAAATTAAAATACAATAAGTACCTACAGGTATTTTAAGAGATCTAGATTACACCATCAATTTCAATAGGAAAATATATATATACATATTAAATATAAATAGTATTTTTTAACAAACATGAAACGTCATCCTGCTCTTACGTAGAGTAAAACTCTACCGTGCCTATTGATAAACAAAAACTACCTTCCTGTATGAACATAAATGTAATTCGCGTAAACACGATACTATATTATAGTATCGTGTTTACGCGAATATATATATAGTAATGAATGTATATAGTAGAATGTATAGTATAGTAGGTCGGAAGAAAATTATGATTAAAAAATATAATAAAATCATATGAATTTTTCGGTTGTTTAATTAATAAACCACATATAATATCTACTATTTTTTTATTAAGTTTGAACTTAATAAAAAAATAGTAGATATTATATGTATAAATAAGAAATTGCTTACCCCCGGTAGAGCTGTATTCGCCAATGTAGCGCTTTGTGAGGTAACGCACAACCACCGCTGCAACAAAAGAAATACGTTTAGTTACTTATTTCTGAAAATACATCATCTTACAACCTACTCACAAATAAAATAGCTTCTATCTCGAACATACATTTCATACAACTCATTAATCTCGTGCCATACCCTTCATATTGCATTACTCTAGTAGGTACTCATAGGAAAAAGTTATCAAAGGGTCATTACACCCAACTTTCTACTGGACATGGCATTGATTAGTCTTTTCACTGATGTATACCACTCCTGGAATTCCCATTTAAGGGTGTACACAATCAACATAGATGACGAGGCACGTTATATGAATAGCAGAGGCTACCGACAAAACGAAGTGTGGAGAATCCTAGCAGCTCGTCAAAAGGACGCGCATCGTTTCATAAAGATGATTACATCTCTGACAGTACATGAAGCGCCCAGCATAATATTATGTTCTCACCGTTTTGATAGATGGACTATGGTTGGACATGTTCTAATGATAACGTTCTTGTAACTACAAACGCACGTGTTTTGTAACGATGGTGGTGTAGGTATGCTATTAATCATTTAAGTATACATTTAGTAATATGTAACTAGGTACATTATAATGAATTGTCCTGACTGACTGATCTACGAATATCAACACACAGCCTAAACCGCTGGGGTTAGAAACTTTGTCAATAATCCTTATTTATAACATTATAGGCACTCGCAAAGAAAGTCGGTCCCTTTTTAGCTTTTTAGCGTATATTATAAGTTATATATATTATAAGTATTTTTAGCGTTAAAAGTATCCTCATTTTGGTGCAGTCAAATGAATAAATTAGTGTTTCAGGTTTTTATCCAAATATCACCACCTCAACGATTTTCTAAATTGCAATCTAGCATTTTAATATGTAGATTAAAAACGTGGTATTCATTTTAAATAACATTTTTTAAACCTACACAGCGATGATCGCCTGAACCAGTTTCTAGAGTTCTTTATAGATAAGATCTACTTCTTTCATCAAATTTCACCGAATCGATGATACGAGTACCTACTACCAACACATAAATTTCATACAATTATAAGTTTATATAGCAGTTCGAACAAACAATTTTGAAAGCCATACCACGTTAAATCATTACATGACGATTGGTGGAACACTGCGGTTACTAAGTTATATTGTTATTATACGAGTACAACGATTACTATGAGTCATTTATTGTCATAGGGATAGGGATAATATATTTCCTACGGGAGTTGTTAGCGTTCAGGTTGACAATCGAATCACGAGCTAAATGGCCTACCTAGTTCAAATAAGATATGACCACAACAGTATTCTGTATTATGCAAGCGGGGCCGAGCACCGCATGACAATGGACTTGAAATAGATTCCATACGCATTCTATTGACTCACTTAAATGCTACGTAATAGAGGACTTTTGTTGAATAGATTCTACTTACATAAAGTGAACAAGTGTCGAATTTTTAAAATCTTATGCATATACTACTAGGCGATATCTGCGTGGATTTAGGTTAATTGATCATCCTTTGAAAACTCTTTAAATTTACAAATAGCCAATGTCCTTACCCGGAAGACAGCCAATATCTGTGTCTGTGTCAAAATCAGTCGAATAGATGGGCCGTGAAAATATTGCAGACAGACAGACACTCAGACGCACAAACACACTTCCGCATTTAAAATATTAATATGAATAGAATGGATTTTATATACTTATACCTGTGTAGTATCCGTGACATCCGGCCTAACATTTGAGTATCCGTGACATTCAAATGTTAGGCCAGGATTATACTTGTAAGTTTTACTCAGGTACCTAAGTTGCTCACATGAATAACTTACGAAATGTAAACAGTCTTGTGAGTCGCGTATCGTATGTTTCGTAAGTTCCTTACGTACGCTACTTACAAATAATAACTGACTTTGTGCTTTAACATTTTTATCAAAGGACGAGGAATTATACAATAGTCCGTATTAGTAGTCCGTAGTGAAATTACCAACCAAAATATACTTATGTTTTTTGTATTAATCAGTATTCCGTTCGTAATGCCTACACGCAGGAATTTATACAAGTTAAATATCGTTATGAATTTAATGGTCATTTATAAAATAACTTCAATGGATGTTTATGAAACGCATGTCAAATTCCACACTCTCGTTTTCGATTTATCTCTTTTTTCCGCCTTCATTAAGTAGGTATTTAAATGTAAACATTTTACTTTCTCTGGGATCAGATAACGCTTGTATTTTTTACACTCGACACTCAGTTCATTCATAATAATTCAAGTGATCATTAAACAAATCGTGTTGGATGTTTTTTTGTCATCGTGTAGTTAGGTTAAATAAAAATTTACTTACATCATTTAAAGGTTAGAATGCCTTAAGCTTTACCAAATTGTCATGAATTACCATATTAGAGCAATATTAATAATTGTTAATGTTTTGAAATTTATCATCGATGTTTATGGTCATCGGAGCGTATAAGACAAATTATAACGATCTAGCAACACGTACACGGCTCAACGTGGGTTGATGAATGATTCGGTACAGGACAAACAATAGGTGTTGTATTGACAGGAATCTATTGGTAATTAATAGATCATGGTCACCATCAATCATTATGAGTATGACGACGTTTGTGTAACATGTTTTTTATCAACAGGTTTGCTTGACTACGTTCACTACTCACAGCTGATTTTAACTGACAATGCAATAATTTCAATGAAAAATACCTACAGCACCCTGTAAAAAACCTCTTAGTTACTTCTACATTAAGAAAAAGTCAAGACAATATTATATTATGTACATCAACTATATAACCTGCGGTCTACATTAGAAGATTGGATATATCTCAATTGTACCTAGCTAAAAAGCTGAAGCTTCGTATATTACTGTCGTAAACGTAAAACTAAAGTGACCGATATAGCTCTGAGGGTTAGCAAGCTGAAGTGGCAGTGTGCAGGTCATATCTGTCACAGAACCGATGGCCGTTGGGGCAGACGTGTTCTGGAGTGGAAACCGCTTACCGGTAAGTAAGTAATTACCGCAGTGTAGGACGACCTTCAGCTAGCTGGACCGATGACTTATAAAAGGTGGCGGGAAGCGGGTGGATGAGGAAGGCGGAGGACCGTGTATGGTGATGCACTCTCGAAAAGGCCTATGTCTAGCAGTGGATGCATACAGGCTGATGGACGGATGGATGATGGATGAAAGTAGGTAAGATACTAAATTTTTCTCTAGAGCAGCTTTTAATAGCAAAATTATATATATTTACCTACTCATTTAATGTTCAATCTAAATTTGAACCCTTTTGTAACAGACTTCCGTTCCATTAAAGGAACTGTTCTGTTGGCATTGATTGCGAAAAAGGTTGTCTGACCAACTTGATAATTGAAACATTGTATGTTGCCGTAAAGCTTTCGTTTTAATTTTCACGATCAATATTTATTAAACCACAAGTTGTACATACGCGTAAGATGTGTATCACATTTCTTGAACTGAGTAAGGCCTCTCACAATGTGACGCGGATGATACGCGCGGACGCGGATGGTCTGCGACTCCGCGCGGATCATCCGCGTGGATCGTGAGATGTAGCAGTGTTAAAAATTAGGAGCTATTTATTGCTACGCGGTCACTTCAGCCGTCAGCATGGAGTGACCGCAACTTGCAAGGTAATGAAGCCCCATGTCAGTGCGCTCTTATGACACGGTTGCCTGCTACAATTCTCGCACTCCACGCGGATGATCCGCACGGACCATCCATGTCACTGTGAGTGGCCTTATAGGTAGGTGTGAATAATAATTCTGCCGAATTGGGTGAATTGAGGAGCAAGACTTATTGTCCCATTATAGAGTATTTTAAACAACGGTACATCGGCACTAAATGAGGTCGTACCCTAGTTTTATCCGTGAAAATAATTGTTAATAAAAAATGAAGGCGCGAAATGCTCCTAAAAAATAAGTGGCTTCATTTATTACGTTCTTGGCCCTTAGCTGGCGAAGTGAGCCTTTTAAACTAGCAGTTACCATAATATTTACGGTGGTGGCTCAAAATGCTGAAATATTCATGCATTGATTACCTACTTACTTTCCCATTTTATTGATTATTAGCTGATGCCCGCGACTTCGTCCGCGTGGATCGAGGTTTTTCGGTTGCCGCGGGAACTCCTCATTTTCCGGGATAAAAAGTAGCCTATACTTATGTCATTTCAGACTATAATTTATCTCTGTGCCAAATTTCATCCAGATCCGTTCAGCCGTTGGGGCGTGATTGAGAAACAAACATCCATACATCCATACATCCATACATCCATACCTACATCCATCCAAACTTTCGCATTTATAATATTTACTAGCTGATGCCCGCGACTTCGTCCGCGTGGATCGAGGTTTTTCGTTTCCCGCGGGAACTCGGGACTCAATTTTCGGGATAAAAAGTAGCCTATGTGTTATTCCAGACTATAATCTATCTCTGTGCCAAATTTTATCCAGATCCGTTCAGCCGTTGGGGCGTGATTGAGTAACAAACATCCATCCATACATCCATACATCCATCCAAAACTTCGCATTTATAATATTTAATATTTGATTTGATTATTTGACTAGTTAAACCGCCCCGGCTTTGCAGGCTTACCAATCAAATGCATGAAATTCCTCGTGAAATGCTTTAAATGATTTAAAATGAGTTTTAGATGATTCACTTTGATTTTCCGGGAGTAAGTAACTAACCACTATATCACTTAAGTATATCAACACCTAGTACCACCTAGTATACCTAGCCTAGTATATCACTCTAGAGATCTTGAAAAATACCCTGGCAAAATATCACATCGACCCGTCGCTCCCTGAGTCCCTTGCAATTGCGGTGTGATTGATATAGACAAACGAACAAGCACACTAGCGAATCTTATATCGTGGTTTCTAAAATTCAGTAGGTAATAGATCTAATCCCACTGAACAAAACCATTGTATTGCAAGGAAACAAAACTGTATATTTTACTCATCAAACTCTACCTATGTAACGAAATAAAGAAAAGTTAACCCATTACCCAGTGCTGTTGCTGCATGCTGTGAAAAAGCTCTGACTGATAGCTATTACACGACGTTTTTCATCGTTGCTATATCATAAATCATTTATTTTGCAAAATTGTGGGTAATGACTGCTGTTTATGTAGAAACTTCCCGTACACAATTATATTACATTACTTAATTTAAAATTATTTAGAACTAGATGATTCCCGCGACTTCGTCCGCGTGGACTAAGATTTTTCGATTCCCGCGGGCAACTCCTTAATTTTCTGGGACAAAATGTAGCCTATGCCTTCCCCGGGATATAAGTTATAACCTACCCCTGTACCAAATTTCATCAAAATCGGTTAAACATTTATAATATTAGTATAGAAGTATGGATAACTTAATAAAAATAATAAGAATATGAAGAAAATCGCATACACACTACACAGCCGTAATAAGGAATAAGGATGTCAGACTCGGGCGTCTCCCGATACGCACTACGCAGACAGGATCTACTAAAATACCAATTCCGATGTCGGATCTTCTAGCGTAATGAATTGCAAACGCATGCGTTGAGGCCGTCCGTCGGGCACAATTAGGGCGGTGCAATTACAACCAGTCGCCGGCGACTCAGCCGCTGGGTCAAGAAGCGATTTCCCGACGGCAGCGACTGCTGGCGCCAACGTTGTGTAACATAAACGTCCGTTCGGCCGTCAGTCGAGGTCGTTGATCTACATGTATGTATAGTATTCGCGGATCGTAGGTAAGCGCGGGTTAGTTATGCGGATAGTTCTACTAACAGAAATGTCGTGTAAGGTGTTCTTTTTTTAGCCGTTCCACTTACATTTATTGGAAAGATTAACAAAATAGTTGTTACTCAAAGATGTATTTAAGAAATCTAAATATGTATAAGCAAATGAAACGCGAATCACAGGTCAAGTTTACATTTGATGCGGTTAACAAAACGGTAATCATTGAAATTGGTACCTAAGGAAAGACGATTATAGCCAAATGACAACCTTGGATCGATATCTGTTTCATATTATTTTCATTCGGTGTCTTTAAAAAGCTTGAATATTAAATTGCATATGGTAAGAAAAGCTCTACTATAGGCAATTCTGATCTATGTACGGAGCACGCACGTAAGCTGTCTTCTAAAGTACCTACGCGATAACATCCGCTAAGTAACACTGGGCAGGCGCCATAATTAATGCGGTTATTTATAAGCTACTTCCTTTTCTAACCAGGAAAGTTTAGCATAATTTGTTTCACCACATTTCCATTTCACAATTTAAAGGTAAAGTAAGATATTTTATATTATAATATCTGACCTGCCTGCTTCGCAGATCCCGGTGGTATTCTTCCAATGAAAATCCCTGGGTGGAGTATTTTCCAAACACCGTGAAACAATTATTGTATTCCTTCATTTTTAACCGAAAGCCCAAATACTTACTTTCATGGATATATAGGTACCTTGAAAAATGATGGACTTTATCAAACACAAGCTTTTATCCAATGCACTTGGGAGCGGATTTTCAAAAATTCGTGAAACAATTTCCTTCTTTTTTAAACGGAAGCACAAATTCCTATTCCTATTATTATATGGAAAAATAACGGCCTTTCATACAAAAGTTCATGCCTTTAAATATGGAATTTCCAGAAATCATAAACGTAATCTTCTAGATTTTTAAGATGTGTGTTACTCACGAAATACAGAAGTAGGGCATCTTTGTTTTGTGGCGTTTATGATGATTCAATTATTATAGTCAGTTCAAGATAAGTCTTTGTATGAGTATAGAATATTTTAATTACCCTGGTGAGTGCTGCTGAAAAGCAAAACAACTTTGGTGCTCTACACGGGAATCTAAAAACAAAAGATTAATTTTTCTTAAATTATTATTACTTGTGAAACTAAAGACATTTAGGCGTTTAACATCTATTCTGTACCTATCATAAGTAAATAGTAATTTTCAAACTTTTATTACTCCTATTATTGAGTTTTCAGATTTTTTTAACATATAAAATTGATAGTTTTCAATACACCTACGTACCTACTCAACAACGTAGGAACGTTTCAACAATAAATAGGGCATGATTTTGATGATAGCCCATACGTTTTTGAAAAACAACGAACCTCGTTACTTTTAATGTTATGAGATAACACCTCAATAAATATTTGTACACTCGGTGCACAGCAATAGGTGCACTAGAAATATCACATACCATCCCTATCTAGTACCTACTCACTATCTCTGATAATAACTATCTGTCTTTATATCCTACTAGGTATAAGGTAGTATACCTTTTTACTGAGTAGGTAATCGGGAATTTACCTGAAGGAAATTTAATAATAGGTAGGTATAACCGTACAGGAAACTTTAATTATAATTGTTAGGTTTTTGGGTCCTCTATGTTCATTAAAAGTTAGTTAATGAGCTTGTAAATATATGTATTTTCCTAAGAGTTTGTCGACAAAAAGAATGTGTCTAAAAATAATATGGAAAGCCCAACCGTTGAGAGTGCTCTAAGCTTCATACGAAATCGGTTGAGTTTTCCGGCAAAACTACCATTGAATTTTTACCAGCCTTTAATTTTCTTTTAAATTTTAAATTATTTCTTTTAAATGCTAGTTGTTACCTAGGTAAGAAAGAAAAAAGATGCTATAATATTATTTGATACTAACCCGATTTCCCACTGCGAGGGCTCCCAAGAACAACCACCCTTATTCGATTTACAGTCATCTTCATTAGGACAGTTTTCAGCGTGACACAATAACCGAAATGTTCAACCAGACATGGTAATAAGTTTTTATCACATCAATATAATGTTCACTTTATGTATGCACAAATAAAATCATAAAATCGCGTAAAATTATCGTAAATGCGTTCGTGAAAGCGTTCCGGAGCGGTGGTCTGCGTACCATGTACTCGACTTTATGCCGCTACGCTGGCCGTAAGACTGCCGGCATCTGCGCAGTGCGCGCCCGCAGTATCTAGACTCTAGAGATCCAGCAACGCGTGCGCAGCCTCCGATTACACGCCTAAACAGCCTCCGTTCTAGTTTGACGTATGCGCATACCGTATGGAATGCCACTATCATTATCTCATATAAATATTACTGCAGCGCTCTAGCAAACTAAATCACGTCACTTATTGAAAGTTGACAAACATGAACGGTATGCAAGGTATTTCATGTGTAAAGAGCTTCTAGGTAGATATCATAACCAAATTTAGTTCACACCTTACTAATTTCCAGCATTAATACTTACTAACTCAACATTAACAGGTCTCAGCTCAAACAGTAAAGCGGTTAAATTACTTAGTGATAAGTAAGCGATGAACAATTAGATATTGGTATGTAAGGAATTTGGTTAATTATCACTGACTGACACAGATAATAAACAACAAGATAATAAAGATATGAACACAATAAAACTAAGTACTTTGGTTTATATTTGCTATAGTCATCCAAGTATAATATCTAGAATTCTCCACAAAGTTTTCCTAAGATTTTCTTCATTCTCTTTCAGTAAAATAATTTACCTATTGAATTTCGAGATCATCTTTCAGCTTCATCAACGTCTGTTAATTATTTCAGAATTATGGTTTAATATATAACTTTGGACATCAACTTTTTTTATTGAATTCTATTTGCAACTTAATTTATAAGGGCGTGACTAATTTGAATACTTTTGAATTTGAGTAGGTAGATGATGAAAATGAAAGCCCTCGAAAGTGTGAGTGCTAATCCTTAAAGCCGTTTAAAGGACTTGCGCAAACCTGTCGTAGGGCGAGCTCTGGGCGTCTTTGGGCTGGTCTGCGACGATGTCAAGGTGAGAGCGACGCCCCGGCGCCTTCTGTTGTAAATTAATTCGCAACGCCATGTAATTGGATCTGTCCACCACTCCACCCACACTAGCATCGCTGCATTCCACGAAAGGCACAGGTTAAGACGTATACATTTTAGAAGCTAGATTTCGTTACGTTGTAAGTCGTGACTAGGAGTAATTGCAACGGATTATGTGCAAAAAAAGATGTTAATGATAATTTTCCGCCTAACATAACGGCATAGCTATTTTTATCTCTCTTTCTCATTCCTAGATAATAAATTATGGTTAAGAACTTACTTATACAGCAAACAGTCTAAGTTTCTTTAAAGATTCAACGATTTCACATTCTAATTTCTATCCACATGTTTTTGTTGAGCTAAAAAAACGCTGATATAAAGTGCTAGTTTTTGCAAATCCTATATTAGAATGTTTCAATACTCAAGAAGAAATGTAGATACCGTAGATGGTACATCTCATTATGGGAAGTTGAATTGGAAAAATGCAACGCCGCGTCTTCCCGACGCGCGACGTAAATTGCTCATTACTACGACTTCCTCGAACAGGCTTCTCTGTGTTTATGCAATCGTCGCCATGACGATGAACGCAGTTTTTACTCGTCTCGGCTATTTATAGTTGCAGTGTTCATAAAACTTTTTTTATGGTCCCGCCTGTAGGTACTTCGATTCGTCAGTTTTTCACGGCCCATGTATTATATATTTATTATATTCAACGGATTTTGACGAAAGGTACAGCAATGTTGAAAGGTATTGACTTCCTTTCTTCCCGGAAAATTCAAGGGTTCCTGGGTTCTAATTTACAGGATAGAACAGGATTTAAAATAAATAGGTGGACGAGGTCGCGCCTCCAAATTTGTATTTATACTTATCCAGCTTCTGTGCTTTTTAATTTTTGTCCAAACTCCAAACAATGTGTGTCCAACAATCTTGATATGTCAAAGGCTTTCGACACTGTTTCTGTCCCTATTCCAATTCGTAGGTTAGAAGAAATTGGTGTTAGAGGAATAGTACTCAAAATTTTTAAAGACTATCTGAGCAACCGTACTCAAAGTGTGAAAATTGGTAGTTGTATAAGCCAAGAAGAAATCTTGACTTACGGTGTCCCTCAGGGGAGTGTTTTAGGTCCGACACTCTTCCTTATATATCTAAACCAATGATGTAATCTTACCCTTCCCCTTGTTAAAATAGTAGCGTATGCTGACGGATATAGCGATAATTGTTCGGGGTAAAAACTGGGCTGAAACACATACTAACGCAGAGCGGGTGTTAGAAAAGATCATGATGTGGCTTTCCTCAAATTTAATTTCATTAAACGTACAAAAAAGCAATTTATAACATTTTCTCTGAAAAAAAAACTCTCAGCCTAATGAAGCATTTTTTATTAAAGTGCATAACTGTGGCTTAAATCTTGCTAACTGTGTATGCAGTAAAATGGACCGTGTTGATACTATAAAATACCTAGGAGTTATTATTGATAGCACGCTAACCTGGGCTCCGCAAATTGACAAACTTGTTGGTCAAGCTAGGAAAATGATATATGTATTTAAAAATCTCAAACCTATACTTGACAAAAACCTTGAAAATTGTTTATTTAGCTTTGGTACAGTCGATCCTATCATATTGCATCACAAGCTGGGGTAGTTGCGGAAAAACCCTACTTTTACGACTAGAGCGAGCTCAAAGAGCTATCCTAAAAGTGATGCTAGGGAAGCCTATTCTTTTTCCAACTAATGAGTTGTATGGTTTGTGCGATGTGCTCACTGTGAGACAGAATTACATACCTACTCCATGTAATACTACGTAAGCACAAACAGCTACACTTTGACCCCACCCTACAAAATCGGAAGAGAAGGTCTGATAAGGTTTGCCAGATCAAACCTTGTAGAACTGTTTCAGCAAGAAAACACTTCTGTAATGCTAGCTCAATCATTTACAATAAAGTTAATTATCACTTAAATATATACCCTGAAAACTTACGCTCATGTAAAATACTTACTTCTAAATGGCTTAAAAAACTGTCTTATAGTGACACAGAAGATATCGTAACTTTGAAATAATCCGCTTACACATACACGAATAAGAACTCTCACTCTCTCGCACACACACACACGTACACACACGCATGCACACACTTACACACATACACACACACACGCACACACACACACACACACACACACACACACACACACACACACACACACACACACACACACACACACACACACACACACACACACACACACACAGTTCACTTTACCTTTACTTCATTATGTATTATTACTAAATTCATTATGTAGTTTACTTCATTATTTAATTATGTAGTACTACATCTGTGATGTAGAATTATAATTCTCATGAAACTGTATATCTGGAGGTGGGCGTTAGCAACTGCAACATAGTTTTTAACTAACGCAGTTGTTATCGTTCTATAGTTTTTAAAGCTCCAATGTAATTTGAGAAAATTAAATAAATTAAAATTAAAAAAAAAAAAAAATGTGCAAATTAGTATAGCTGTAGTAAGTAAGTAGTAAGTGCTGACAATGTCTATAAAAATGCAAATGAAGTAGTCAGACGTATTTTATTTCAATAAAGTAGCTTAGAAAAATGCATTCCAAAACATTTTAAAATCATCAGCTGTATGTTTGTTTGTTCGTCCTTACTCTAAGGCTATTCAGTTCAAATCATAATTAAAGTCTAATTTAATTACTTATCAGTTATCACCAACTGGATAATAAGGGTCTATTTATTTTAGTCGTGAGCTAAACATTTCGCAAATACAATCGCGTGTCAAGACTCGTTTATTTGGCTCAACAATAGTGGCGTTCACACTCGCCCATTAAACAATACATATCTTTCCATCTCTCAACCTTTTAAGGGGCTTTGTTTTAGTTAGAAAACGGGTATTCAACTATTCACCGGCACTAATGTTCTGGTTTTAGGTATTGGGAAACAATTCTACAAAAAATATCTTCCTAACTGTATACCTGCGTATCCCGCGGCACAAGCCAATCCCAATAACTACATACGAGTAGGTAATATAGGTTAAAACTATTATATTTTTATTATTTTTGTACACTAGTGGTTCGCCCCGAACTGAGACCTCGCGGTATCCATAAACAGAGCGCCATCTATTGACATCGTTGTAAAGTTCTGTTAAAAATAGTGAAGCTAATTAAAAATTAAATAATTTCGTTTCTTTATAATATATAACCAATTTTAGTATTTGTTGTTCAAGTACAGGATATAATTCAAATAAGTGATCAAGTTTCAGGCTCAGCCTTTTCTTTGTAAGCACAAACAACTTGTACAGAGCGCCATCTATTGACATAATTGTGAAGTTCTGTTAAAATACGGAAGCTCATTAAAAATTAAATAATTTCGTTTCCTTATAATATTAATCTTATTTTAGTATTTGTTGTTCAAGTACAGGATATAATTCAAATAAGTGATCAAGTTTCAGGTTCAGCCTTTTCTTTGTAAGCACAAACGAATAAACTTGTACAGAGCGCCATCTATTGACATAATTGTGAAGTTCTGTTAAAATACGGAAGCTCATTAAAATTAAATAATTTCGTTTCCTTATAATATTAATCTTATTTTAGTATTTGTTGTTCAAGTACAGGATATAATTCAAATAATTAATCAAGTTTCAGGCTCAGCCTTTCAGAAAATTGGGAGTTCTGAGGTCATCTTTGGACGTCAGAAAATCTCCGCTTTGAAAGCCCCCCATTTCGTCAATTTTAGGGGAAAAATTTAAAAAAAAATATTTTTGGACTCTGTTCCTCATTATCTTTAAAATGATATACCGCAATCCTATGTAACGCTATAAAAAATATTTTACTCCGCATTCGCTTCTATGAGAGCCCCCCTGAAATAAAGATTTTTATAATTTTTTAAACCATATTCGGCGGGAGGCCATCGGTTTACATATTATATTTAAACTTGAAGTAATGACGTTCAGTAATTCAGAAGTTATAAGGCTCTGACAGACGGACAGACGGACGGACGGACGGACGGACGGACGGACGGACAAGTGCCAATTCTCTCAAGTAGACTCAGAGACCTTCGCTTCGCTCGGTCAAAAATATTATTGTCTTATCAAATCATCAGCGCCCAGCCCGAACCCTTGGACCTAGAAAGCTGAAAATTTTCAATTCCCTTTATAATGTAGGTATCAAATGACCAAGAAAAAGGCCGAATTTTGCGAAATTTCCACTAGAGCGAAGCCGTAGGTATCCGCTAGTAACGTAGAAAACCTTTTTTAGGGTTCCGTAGCCAAATTTGGCAAAAACGGAACCCTTATAGATTCGTCATGTCTGTCTGTCTGTCTGTCCGTCCGTATGTCACAGGCACTTTTTTCCGAAACTATAAGAACTATACTGTTGAAACTTGGTAAGTAGATGTTTTCTGTGAACCGCATTAAGATTTTCACACAAAAATAGAAAAAAAACAATAAATTTTGGGGGTCCCCATACTTAGAACTGAAACTCAAAATATTTTTTTTTTCATCAAACCCATACGTGTGGGGTATCTATGGATAGGTCTTCAAAAATGATATTGAGGTTTCTAATATTATTTTTTTCTATACTGAATAGTTTGCGCGAGAGACACTTCCAAAGTAAGTGGTAAAATGTGTGTCGTCGTCGTCCCCCCCCCCCCCCCCCGTCCCCCCCCCCTGTAACTTCTAAAATAAGAGAATGATAAAACTAAATAAAATATATGATGTACATTACCATGCAAACTTCCACCGAAAATTGGTTTGCGGTGGCCGGTTTTTTTTTAGTAGTCCTGGTAGGTACAAAGTGAAAAGTGATGAAGCAAATTAAAAAATTACAGCTAAAGTTTACTCGCTTAACTACTTTACAGACAGGATACTTTTTATACTATACTTATGTGTTTGTAGATCAGTATCTAACTTACCCACTAATAGAGTCCTTATTTGTGGTATGACTCTAGTTAGTAGTTACTATACCTATGTGTAAATAGTGCAATTTAATTGTCAGTTTAAAACATAACATTCTCTACTATCTATTGCATTGGATCTTTCATTTTCAAATAATAGTTATTACTTACATAGGTATAGGTAACTTACTGGTTTGAACTTAAAATATTTATAGTGATGCATAAATATTTAATTTTTATGGGTACTTAGTACTTAGTGTACTTAGTGTAATTATTTAGATAAATACGTTCCATTTATTCAGAAAAGCATAAAAATTCACTCTTATAAAAAAGACAGAAGTGAAAAACTGGCCAATAGATATAGGTAGATTGTCGTTCTGTAAAGACCGACAAATGCAAAAGCAAATACGAAAAATATGACGTAGAAGATATTAAACGAAGTTAGTAACTGCTTCTTAATTTTACTCCTACTATACCTACCTGCAAATACCTTTGAGTACCCCTAACCGGTTCTCCATTGATACTCTTTATAATCTTGTATCCAAGCTCTAACCTTCTGGCTGTTGATACTGATCTTAAAACTAGAAATCTACCTACTATCTACCTATCTATCTATCTACTCTTGAATACAACTAATTCTGCAGAGTGTAGACTACTTAGACATGCACAGTAACTTAGAACTTGAAAGCTCTTGGCAACCATAAAAAAAAAATTAATGGACTTATTCTGGTTGGAAGGAGGGACATGTGGGCCGTCTGGATGTGTGATGGACTTTTAAGGTCTAAACCTGGGCATGTCCTTTCTTCCGTGTTTTGGAGAGCACTTTAAGCGTATTGGTCTCGGTCATATAGTACCTATATATCAACGGCTGACATTAATTGTAAAAAACCTAATAGTTGAAATAGTAGTAAGTAGAGGGTAGGACTACTCCTTAGTCAAATGCGGAAGGACCTGAGAATGCAGGGAACCTACCGCAACTATGAAAAGCCCTACCGAAAGATGAAACCCAAGCAATGAGGACACAGAGAGAGAGAGATTCAATATTATTAGAAACTCCTTTATTTTTCATGATGAAGGAGTAGGGACCAAGCAGAGGAGGTACATCTCGTCCTTATGCTTTAAATGAGTGACCCAATGTAAAAATTAATCGTTTGTATTATCTCCATACTCGAACAGCCTTCGTTAAGGACATTCTAATTAATTTATTTTCAAAATAATCTGTTCCGAACCCTGTAATTGGATGAATTCAGCATATAATGTCATAAATTACCTATAGGGTTGCCAACAAAGCCTTGATTTGATTTGAATATGAGGTCAAGTTAGCCGAAATATTAAATCAAATCAAATTATAAAAAAGTAAAAACCTACCTGCCTAACCTTGCCTACTTAGGTATAGCAAACAAAGCTTCAATATATGTATTGCTGGACTGGATAGCTACAAGCTTCAATTAGTCTTCAAATAAAAAATAACTTATTTCCAGCTTTCGTCCCATGACTTTACTCACTTTCACGTGGTGCATGATAATATTTTGATCTCGACTTCAGGTTCAGGTTTAAAGCTTACAAACAAAAAAAAAATAAGTGCCTACCTACAATTTTATGACAGAAGCGGATAGCGATTAAATTTTTATGATTTTGCTGTGTGTGGAAACCCTAACCTTAGGTAAAGTTCACAGGGTCACAGATCCAAGATGGACGAGAACAGCTCCGTTGTAATAACGAATGCAGCACTCGAGATCGGGTCACTTGATAACCGTCGAACTTAATATTTTATTCTTGCTTTATTTTCAATCGCGAAATTGAACACAAGTTCAAGAGACGTCTTCTGGGATGGAGCGCGGCACAATAGGCAACAATCTTCTTGGGCGCTGACTAGTTCCTGAAATGAGTACTATTAATACTATAGCAAACTCACACACACGCATACATGCATGCATACACATAGTCATTACCTAATATTTGTAAGTTCTGCATGTTAGCTTTAGAGGAACATTATTATCTACCTATTAAGTGCTATAAAACTCGGAGGTGAGCGGTAGCACCTGCAGCACAGGTCTTACAATTGCGATACTTACCTAGGTACCACCCTTGCGAAATATTTATAAACCAATCTTATGGTCCAAATAAAGTTTTTTTAACTATTGGTGGTGCCAACTGGCAGGGTCATAGTTCAAAGAACCGCGGATAAACGTTGGGATCCCAAGATGCTGGAACGTCTACCCCGCAGTGAAAGCGCAGCATTGACTGACTATCCACTAGGTGGACGGACGCCATCGAGTCACCAGGAAGCGCTGAATCCAGGCGACGACGTTAGATTGCGACGTGTGGAAGTCCCAACTCCCAACAAGAAACCTGGATACGTCCGACGTCTATCTCTATCGTTTGACGAATACAACGACTGAAAACTTTATACAGGGGGCAAAGCTTAAATCCGTTTAATCCGTTTTAATATTGTTGATGTTCGTATTTAATAATAATTAGGTATAATGCTTAATTTAGGGACGTCAAGGGACCTGACATAAAGCTGTAATTTTGAAATAATACTGCTTTAAGCGATGGTACTGGTAGCAACCCCCAGTAATTCGTTTGGTATTCTGATGCTAGATATAGGAACAGCTTAAAGTAGCCAGCAAAAAGTCCGTTAAGATAAGGTACCTAAGCTCAACGCTGCTAAACTTTTACTAATTAAATTGCCATCTGACCTCCCGCCTCCGCATCACCTGAGTAAAGAATACGGTAGTAACTAGTACCTAGCTAATACATACCTAATTAGTAAAATTTCAAAGAAATTACGCGTACAAATTTTCATCATAATGATTTTATTAATTTTATTGACCTAGATCGTTTGCAGACTACCTAATTGCATTCGATTGGAACACTGACTAGAAGAAATATAAATTAGAATATTTATTCCATAACAAAATCATTGCGTTAAGATTGTTATGTAAGTTGATACACGATACACGGAAGCTTCAAAAAGATTTCATTTTCATAACATTAGGTAGTTTTATGTATTCGCTGTGTGAAATTCTCGCTCATCATGCATGCTCTAATTTCAAAATGTTAAAAATATGCATCTACTCATATTATGTGACAATACATTTTATTGTATAAGTGAAATACGAAATTATGAATCCATTTAAAGGGACCCTTAATGTTTTTACGATATTTTGCACCTACACCTTAAAATTACCCAATTAATCCTGATTATTAATAACTTTTTTATTGAGAATATAAAATCTGTAAGAAAATTAGTATTGTAATGGCCTTGATGGTGTTTTCTTTTGTAATCGTAAGAGTTGGGTGATCCAAACGATTGTTTCAATATTAACAGTCAACGCCATTTAATTCTCCCATACAAGGTAATGTAAGACATGCATTATGATATACCTACCTACTTCTTGAGCACATGTCGTAATCAAATTATTTGTTATTCTCATCAAACAAGGCGACAGACTAAAATTGACCTATTGATTGTAACGTCTGCGACTTTGTAACTTTGTTTAACAGCTCATTTTACAAGTTTTTAAAGTATTATTATTATTATTAATAATAATAATACTTTAAAAACTAAAGTATGTTATAAGTATGCCAAAAAAAACGGCAGACCACCTTATGGTGGATAGGTACCAAAGCGCATATAAACATATTTGAAACACCTGACGAACCGCCCATGCGTTGTCAGCATCTGAGGAATCCCGCATTTAGAAGAAATACAGCAGGACATGGAAGCAGGTTCCTCAGATAAATCCTGGTAGGTATAACGCAAAATAACGGAATTAATGCATACATAGCTCGACTTGTTGCGATGCCGAAGTGGCGATGGACGGGGCTCATACTTAGTTCGAAAAACCGATAGACGTTGGGGTTCCAAACTCCAAAGTGCTGGAAGTGCTGCACACTGGAAAGCGCAGCGCTGGCGGGCCCCCCACTAGACGGCGACATCTAACAGCAGGGAGCTGCTGGTACCAGGCGGCGCAAAGACCGCGGCATGACGTGAAAGTCCTTCCAGGAGAACTAAGTAAATAAGTAATATCAACCAGGACGCTGTTTTCGATTAATTATTCTTTTATTTTATCACTCAGGTACTCGTTTTAAAACCACTATCGAACAACCGAAAACAGTAAAAAGTATGTGAAAAGATTATTAAATAAGTATTTTGTATTTTTTTTTAAAACTCGTTTATAACTAGTATAACCAGTGTTGTCCATTAAATAGGACCACACCGCTGAGTAACTGTAACTTACTTTACCTACATGGATTGAAAGCAACCAGACTGCTTCCTCACTTACTTACTCATTCTCATACATTGAACCAGTAAACCTACATAATATAGTCTATAATAGGTAGCTACATATTTTTTCAGAAGCCACCGCTCTTTTGCCACATAAGATATCTACTTACTTCATATTTTATCATCAAATCAAATAAATATTATAAATGCGAAAGTTTGGATGGATGTATGGATGAATGGATGTATGGATGTATGGATGTTTGTTACTCAATCACGCCCCAACGACTGAACGGATCTGGATGAAATTTGGCACAAAGATAGATTATAGTCTGGAATAACACATAGGCTACTTCTTATCCCTCGAAAAACGTCGACCCACGCGGACGAAGTCGCGGGCATCGGCTAGTTCCTTATGAATTATTACTAGATGATGCCCGCGACTTCGCCCGCGTGGATTAAGGTTTTTTGATTCCTAAAACTAGCCTATCTATCTATCCTGCCCTAGTTGATTTATCACATCCATCTCTCTCTATTCGATCGGTTTATCGATCTAGAAATGTTTGCCTCTACTACGAGCATGGAAAGTTTGGTGAAAAGGTTCCATACAAAATTGATCAGGACTGATCATTCCATTGGATCGAGTAGCTTTATGTAATAGGTATAATAATATTAAGTAGGTATGTTTATTTCTTAGCTACGGAATCTTCGAGGCTGACTCTCGCCAAGTTTTTGGTCGTCCCAAACGCTAAATGACAGGTGATTATTAGTATTTAATATTATACCTAGATAACTACTAAAGACGCTCATAAGCACCGCGAGATGTCTCGGTTTTTTCAGCCGATAAGTATCAGGATATTGTACCTGAGCAGGATCTAATTAAATAAATGGCTTTCAAGTTACAAAGGAACAATGAAAATTGGGCCGCGGCTGCATAGAGAACAATGATCAATATAATCATGGTAGACAATACCGACTATCGCAGTCAAACATGATTTATTGGCGTGTTATACAGTGTCAGCTTTCTTCGCGACTTGACCGTGGTAATTTGTTGTGAGTAAACAACGAATCGTGACCGGACCCTCCTTCCGATAGGAGGATCAGGGGGAACAGCCAATTTACGATCTTACCGTTATATTTATTGGGGCACGGTTTCAATCTTATTAATATTAACCGGACCAACATCGCGAATAAGGCCTGAAACACCGGTACGCGACAATAACTGCATGGCAGGACATCGCGTAGCACTAAACGCGCGCGTAAGCGTGTAACATTTGTAATACAAGGAACTATTAGGAACTAGAACAATGAGCAACTTTGTATGGATCGTGAGCTGAGTGGTGCAGTACTTTCTTACCACAGTTTCTTACCTACCTTAAATTATACTTAGATCCGAAACAATCTCAACCTTTTATTTTGGCAGTAGGTATAACTCTAATGAATCCAAGAATGAATCGCTTAAAAAGTTACGGCAATTCCACAAGTTATCTAGTTAATTACCGTTAGGTATGGATGATAATACCTATTTCGTGCCTATTTCAATGTGATATTGTATTGTGCAACATTTTAAATGTGATTTGCCCTCACTAATTATTTTTAGATACTTAGTCAGGGGCAGGCAATAACCGATGGAGGTATCTACTAACTTCCTTCTAAGATTACCTGTGGGTTATTTTTAACCTAAATCGTAATATCAAATTTATTTTATAATGTTTAATTTAATTTATAATGTTTATATGATTTTTACCGTTATGAAACAACCGTAACGTTATAATATATAGGTCATACAATGAATAGTATGCACTATGCTCATTCATTGGTGATCACATACTCGTATACTCGATCTGCGCACGCGCTCACCTGCTATGATTTATCCCCTAGAATAACCATTGTGCTGTCACACTCACAGCGAGCTGCAAAATTCAACTTATTATTAACTAGGTACCTAATAGCTGATGCCCGCGACTTTGTCAAAAAATTCTATGACTATGTGTACATATGATTATGTGTAGATAAAAGAAAGGCTTTCGTCGACTGTGCCAATTGCGAATTCTGAAGTTTCAATTGAGCGTCTGATGGTACAGGGTCTTGTGGAAGGGAAGCGAGCCAGAAGACGTTCTCCTACTCGATGGACGGACCTGATAAAAACTGTGACCCAGACATTACTGTGGTGGAGTGCTCCCGCAACGCTACCAACCGAGACAAGTGGAGGAGCATCGCGCGGGAGGCGGTGCGGCCTAATATAAAGAATAAGACCGATGACGAGGGTACCTGAATCATCCCAGCAGCCACGACCACTCTGTCAAGTGTCAAGAGTGCACGACTGAGAAGAATATGCTTAGGCATCTTTCTTGTTATTTACTAACAAAATTGACATTATGACGTGGTGGTACGGAATACTTTGTGCACGAGTCGGACTCGCACATGACCGATGTTTTCGTAATTCGTTAGATATGTCTACCTACGTACTGTATGTGCCTACATACCTACCTACTTACTTTTACCTACTTTCATGGTTGACTAATTAATTAAGAATTAGATACTTACCTACTTACTTATTTACCTATCATACTAATACCTATTATAAATGCGAAAGTGTGTTTGTTTGTTGGTTTGTCCTTCAATCACGCCGTAACGGAGCAACGGATCGACGTGATTTTTGGCATGGGTATAGTTGAGGACGGAGAGTGACTTAGGCTACTTTTTATTCCGGAAAAGTAAGGAGTTCCCGCGGGAATAAAAAACTTAAACCACGCGTGCGAAGTCGCGGGCATCAGCTAGTAATAAATATTTAAGTAATAATATACCTACATTGTCTGCAGAAAGAGAAATGCATATGAGTTTTAATTGCATTCCGGTAGAAAGTAGGTGAACCAGCAAGCTTCTGCAACGCGAGCAAAGCTTGAGTGCTTGCATTCGTCCAGTTGCAAGACTGCATCGAATTCCATCGCCGAAAGCAGTACCTATACTACATATACCTAACATCCCACAAATATACCTACCTAAATATATAGAACTCAACAATATTGGCATGTTTCTCAATAATTTTGACGGCCTCCGTGGCGCAGTGTGTAGCGCTGTTGTCTTAATTTGCGGAGGTCCCGGGTTCGATCCCCTACAGGATAAATTTGGGAATGAATAATTTCTGAATTTTCCCTGGTCTGGCCTGGTGGGAGGCTTCGGCTGTGGCTAGTTACCACCCCACCGGAATAGACGTGCCGCCAAGCGATAGCGTTCCGGGATGCCGTGTAGAAACCGAATAGGGTATGGGTTTAATATAACTGTCATGCCTCTAACAGGTTAGCCCGCTACCATCTTAGACTGCATCGTCACTTACCATCAGGTTAGATCGCAGTCAAGGGCTAACTTGTAGTGGATAAAAAAAACTCTACTTACGCAATTATGAGAAATTCTAAGAGTAAGAAGGGAAGAACGCGCGTAAAAAATGTAAATATTAAGTAGAGACCTGCTACTTACCTATACCTATTATTTATTACGGTTCACTTGCCTTAACCACGGTAATATTTAATAATATTACCGTGCCTTAACCCTCGGATAGTGAGGGCTGTCGTCGGATAACTGGGAGGTCCCGGGGTCGATACCTTTGATCGAACCCGGGACCTCCCTCTTATCTGACTTACGTATAGGTACCTAATTTCACGCGGACGAAGTCTCGGTCTCTATCTAGTAAGCAGGCAAGTAGCTGTGGGGCTGTATACCAGAAAAAGCAATATCCTAATAATTCAGCGATTCCAAAATAAAGTACTAAGGGGTATCGTCAATGCACCCTGGTACGTCAGAAAGTGGTCAGAAACGAAGATATTCATCGCGATCTACAAATGGACTTCGTAGATATAATCATAAGACAAGCAAAATCCCACGAATACAGGCTTCATCATCATGTAAACCTAGAGGCGATCCAGCTCCTGGACAATACGGATTTAGTGCGTAGACTTAAAAGGACTAAGACCTTCGAGTTAGTGTGGTAAAGTGAAAGTGTAGTGCTAAGTGCAATGCAAAGAACACAAGAACACAGTGTCTGTCTCATAATAAAATTTAGCGTAAACTAAGTCAATGGACCAATTCTTAGATATAATTATATAGTAGCCAGTAGGTATAAGTTTAGGTTAAAATAATGTTACTCATTAGCTTTATTTACTCAAAGGCTAGATCGAACTTTAATAGGGTATTAACGGTTGTTAGTACTTTATGATATATTAAAAAAAAAGGCGAGTAGCTGAATACTTAAGTAAAAGATGGACATGTACCTAAGTACCTAGTACCTACCTAAATTGAGTCTCAAACAATTAGTAGAAACATACCTATTTGATTTAATATGTAACAGTAGATTTACACAAAAGCAAAGATATTATACCTAGGTACCATACGGAATGCCCACCAATGCGAAGCCGAAGCGGATCAACCAGTATTAAAATATATCTCAAATATCCTTTTTTAAAATGGCATCGACGATAGAGCCTATCTCTTGTAAGACATTAGTAATCGGTAACTGGGTATGATCATCGCGTAGGCGCTAAGCCCCCGCATCCTACTTATACGACGCATCCCATTTGTTTAACTTAATTCCGGACCCCTCAATTGATTATGAGAACCAGATAACGGGTACAAATTACGTATACCAAAATCTGTTACCAGCTTTACTATCAAAACATTGAATTCTGGTATTTTCCAATTAGGTAGGACCTACTTAAGTACGAAGACCTAGTAGCTCCGCTTGTAATGTACTACTATAGAGGTCTTGTTATCCGCAATACTACAGTTCATCTGCTGCATGCTGCTAGCATTTCTTTCCACTGCTTAGATCACACTCTTTTTGGTAAAATTATAATATACATAATACCCATCCCCTAAGCCCATCCCATATTATTATTATCAGAATCAAGGGGGTAAGTCAGATTAAATTTTTTGATTTATCCATGGGGACTCTGATTTTCCGTTATAAATGAAATGAAATGAAATGAAATGAAATGAAATGAAATGAAATGAAATGAAATGAAATGAAATGAAAATATACTTTATTGTACACCATACATTAAAAAAAAAACACATTTAAACAAAACAAGAAATTATGAAAAACTGTACAATAGGCGGCCTTATCGCTGAGAAGCGATCTCTTCCAGGCATATTCCAGGAAATTTGGTCAAAGTCAACGTTACTGTCAATTTTCAAATATTTTTAAACTCCAAGATTCCAGCTTGGATTCTAGCTTTTGATAATAATGACAATATCCTTGTGTGCAATAAAGATTTAAAAATAAATAAATAAATACATAAATAAAATGACGGGCAGGTGACCACAGACCAGCTAACCAGCGGGTGTCTAAGAAAGGCTTTAACGGGATTTATGTAGAATTATTTCGAATAATAAATAGTTAGTAATATTATAAAATATGAATAAAATATTTTATGTCCGTAACAAAATCAGCTGATATCAATCTTAAGTCAACAAATTGCACGCAGATTTTAACATTTTTCCATTTGTGTGCCTAATTTTAGAAAATATCGATCTATATTTTATGTAACATGGTTGGCGGGAGTGGGACCACCCACACTCAATTGGCTATTTGACAGTTTTCGGAAAAATACTTAAAAATGTACGTGGGTTCATTATAAACCTCTTACACTGATTTTTTTCTCAAAAAAGCGTTATTTATTAGAAAAAATTTCATTTTTAATACATTAATTTTAAATTCGCGCGAAAACAGCCGGTCACGTGACATTTGCTAGCTGTGACGTCATAGCTCTAAATAAAACAAAGCTAACTACGACGCTCCAAGTCATAAGTAATTTCGAGTGGAAAGTTTACAGATTTTTTAATGAAATTGTAAAAATCACAAGCTACAAGACGTGTGTAGAAATACTATAAATAAAATAATTAATTAATATCCTGACAAATTGTATATAAACACTTAGGTACCTACAATCATCGATTTACCAACTATGGTACAGTCAAAGCCTACAATAGTATGTCCATAAATGTTGAATGCAGTGGTTACAGTTAATCTGCCGAGACCCGGAATTTAAATCGGATAAATCAGCGATATTACCTTGTGAAGACTGTCGCGGCACCTCTGTGCGGCACCTCCGCGAATGTACATATTGTACATAGCAACACTGGCACTCTGTAGTGAGTATGTCTATGGTTTCTATCAACAGGGTCAAGTTCGTACTTGTCCGTAATATGACAGCTATAAGCGCGGTAAAATATTTCCCTCTCGTTGTAACGTTTGCATGCACCATCTCAAGTGTAGTTTCGTAGTAAATATTAAAGTCAGTGATAAAGTGCTGGACGATTGTCAACGGGCAGTAACATCCACGCCGATGATAGCTAAGTGCCTCAGGTTTACTTGTTAATGTCGAAAGCTTCTCTAATTAAAGTGTAATAATGAGATTATAATGATCTGACCCGGAGTTACGTACTGTTGCTAAGTACAACCAGTGGAGGTCCGGTTCCTCTTATCATGGAATCGGACACGGCATTGCCCTGTTGCAAAGCCATGGAAGCAAAGTTGAGAATGATCTTGGCCCGCCACAATAGGCGGGCCCGTCCAACCAAAAGATTGGACAACTACCGGTAGTTAGGGATGACCTCAGGCGGTACATGTCACCATGCACCGCGAGGGCGGCATTTGGCCAGAAAATGGTAGCTTGCCGTGGTGGCCTATACACAACCCCTTATTCGGTTACTAGTGGGTATGGATTTAGGGTCCAGACACTAGTCATTCTAGACCGAGAAAGATCGCTCATTCGCTCATTACGGGTCCAGATTATACGTAGAGTCATGACAGTAAAGTAATTTATAACATAACACATTGCTAGTGTTATCCATGTATGAACTTTAGGCACTTAATGATTCCAGCAGTCCGAATCATAGTGGAATTAACTATTACAGATGGCGAAACAATAGCACGATAGACAGTTGGAGACAGTGGGCTCCAACTGCTGGTACAAGGGACTCTGCAAGTGGCAGAATATAAGGTGAGAGTAACATGTTGCAATAACTTGATTATTAATAGAACTAAGGCAATCTGTATCACCATCTGTAAGACTCAGCTGGCAGTCTTAACCCCCAAATAGAGATGGCGACAAAGACCACTTTGATGTTAGTAGTTATTAGGAAGAAATCAACATAAGACTCGATCTAGCAAAAATGAACATGATCTAACATTTTCTTCATAAAACATGACATAAAATTAAAATAAATTATTTTTCTGTCACTTAACAGCATTTTCTTAGGTCTTAAACAGGAGACCTAAGTATACTTGGTTTATTTCGGTACTTACATGGAAGTTTTTACATTACGAAACTCGGCAGAGCAAAAGTTAGGATTACACATGTCTGTGGATTACACGCAAATAAATTTGCAACCATAAATGAATCGACTTTAGGCAGATTTGCACTATCAGCTTTTGTATAGCCTGACTCAATTTCGTGAAACCTTTTACAAGCTCAAATCGAAATAAGTATTTTATGTTAATTTTCTCAACAAAACGAAAACGATTTATAGGTATAACACACGATTTCACAGAAGTTTGTATGAGATAAAAAGTACCCTGTCTGTGGTTTGAGAGTTGTGACGTCACACGATGCTAAATCAATGGCGCCCGCATTTCGGGTCTTGCAATCCACAGATAAAAAATCTCAAATTTGTTTTGCATAAATAAAATATATACAATTTATTTTAATGCAAAATACATATTGCATAATTATTGTCAACCTACAAGCTACCAAATCTAACATATTTCATATTTTATAGTTACAGCTGTCAAGTAGCCAATTAGTTAATTAGGTAGTCTTCGTTAACTACTGCATCGTGCTCTTTAATTTAAACTACATACATAAGTACCTACTAGGTACAGCAAATTGCAATACCTTGCTGTCCCATTACCATATCCTCCTATGAAACGTAGTATGCCGATAGTTCGCGTAGACCTACCCCACCCTAGTATTACTACTTAAAATATAAAAGATGTTTCCATAAAATAAATCCACTACCTATAGAAAACCACTCTGCACAAGAGGTTATGGCCCAGTGGACGCGAGAAAAATAGAAATCGCATAAAATAAAATAAAAAAGTAAGTACATTACACATAAAAATTAAAAATGGCGAAAGCTTCGAATGAGATTGAAATTGAAAAATTGAATGGACCCGAGAGCTTTCAGATGTGGAAGTTTGAGATAAATATTTATTTGAAAGCACAAGGGTTATTGCACACTTTAATAAAGAGTGAAGAAAACATTGATGAACTAAAAGATGCCAAGTCACAAAAGTTAATAATTTCATCAATCGATAAAAAATTCAAATATCATTTGTTAACTTGTAATTCAGCATATGAAATGTATAACAAAATCTGTACCATTTTTGAGGGGTCAGAAAATAGAAACAAATCTAATTTACTACAAGATTTTTTTAATTTCAAGTACAATAATAATCTGTCTATGAACGAAAATTTAGTAAATATAGAGAATTTGTCATTACGATTAAAAAATCTTGGTCATGAGATTAGTGAAGACCTTGTAATGACAAAGATACTAACATGTCTCCCAGATTCATACAAATTTTTCACAACCGCATGGGAAAGTACCTCAGATAATGAAAAAACTTTACTTAATCTTAAAAATCGACTGCTGCTCGAGGAAACGCGAGTAAGTAGTGAAAAATGTGATAATGTAGCACTAAAGGTAGAAAAATATAAACAAAAACAGTTCAAATGCAGATCATGTAAAATGAATAACCACCTAGAAAAGGATTGCTGGTATAAAAATAAAGGCTGTAATATATGTAAGAAAAACAATCACAAAGCAGAAAATTGTTTTTTCCGCAATAAAAATAATAAAATTAATAACAATAACGTAGCCTTGGTAACAACCAGTAATACTTACAAAGAAAACGAAATAATAAAACTTGTGGTCGATTCCGGAAGTACGTCACACATGACAAATAATATTAATAATTTAAGTAATTTTGAAGAAATTCAGTCGCAAATATCAGTGGCAAATGATGAAACGATTAAATCTCAAGGAATTGGAACAATTCAAGGTATAAACTGTACATTGAATAAAACATTATATGTTCCTGACCTAACACACAACTTAATGTCAGTTACTGCTGTAACAGAAAATAATGGTTCTGTTTTGTTTACAAAAGAAAGTGTAAAAATATTTAAAAATAAAAAATTGATACTAGAAGGTAAAAATGAAAATGGTTTATATTACATTAACATAAATAAAGAAAATTGTGAAGAGCATACACTATTAGCAAAAGAGAAAGATACAGCTTTGGAGTGGCATAAGAGACTAGGACATCCCGGAAAAGATATTTTGCGATTCCTACCCAATGTAGCTCAAGGTATAAAAATAGAAGGAGTTAATAGTAAAGAAGAACCGTGTGAAATATGCATAAAAGCAAAGCAAAGCAGACTACCCTTTAAAACAGAGAGGCAGAGAGCAGGAAGAATTCTAGAAATAATGCATACAGATGTTTGTGGACCAATAGAAACAGAAACTCATGATGGAAAGAGATATTTTGTCACAATTTTAGATGATTATAGTCATTTAATTAAAACTAATCTTATAAAACATAAAAGTGAAGTTTCAGAAGTAATTAAGAATTATATAGAAGAAGTAGAACGAGAAAAGAAAGAAAAAGTGTCTTGTATACGGTGTGACAACGGAGGAGAATATACAAGCAATGAATTTAAAACATGGTGTTTAAAGAAAGGTATAAAATTAGACTATACAATTCCATACACACCTCAACATAATGGGAAAGCCGAACGATTAAATCGAACAATATTAGAAAAAGTCAGAGCATTGTTATTTGAGTCAAAATTGAATAATGAAATGTGGGGTGAAGCTGTTTACTGTGCTACTTACCTTCTTAACAGATTACCCAGTCAAACAGTTAATAACAAAACACCTCATGAAATATGGAATGGAAAACAACCAAATCTTTCCAACATACATATATTTGGATGTACTGTATATGCTAAACAACTAGGACAAATAAAAAAGCTAGACTCAAGAAGTAAGAAACTAATAATGATAGGATATACTAACAATGGATATAGACTGTGGAATGAAGAAAGTCGTAGAGTAGAATACCATAGAGATATAGTAATTCTCAATAAAAAAGAAAGTAACATAGAAATTAATGAAGAAAAAAATGAAAGAGATAATATATTACAAATAGAAGATAAACAAATGGACGAAATAGAAAATGTTATACAAACAGAAGACGTAACTAATATTGAATCAGAAATACATGAAGAAGAAGAAGATGTTCAATATTATGATACAGAAGAAATAGACTCTCAAGTACTGGGAAGTTCTCCAGAAAATGAAGAAGTTACAGAAGAGTTAAGAAGATCTCAGAGAAAGAGAACTCAACCAATCAAATTTGATGACTATGTACTACTTACATATAATGAGGCTATTACAGGTAACGAAAAGGAAAATTGGGAGAAGGCCATAAATTTAGAGAAGGAATCTCTGTATAAAAATAATACATGGAAATTAGTTGACAGACAAGAAGCACAAGGACATAAAGTATTAAGTAACAAATGGGTATTTCGTGTGAAGGAAGATGGTATGTATAAAGCACGTCTCGTAGTGAGAGGTTTTGAGCAAAAAGGTATTGACTTCAACGAGATATACAGTCCAGTGGTAAGTCAGTCATCACTCAAATCTTTATTTGCTATAGCTGCTAAATGTGAAATTGTCACATTTGACGTAAAAACTGCATTTTTATATGGAGAGCTTAGTGAAGATATTTATATGAATATCCCAGAAGGTTTTAAAAAAGAACCAAATAAAGTTTGTAAATTAATAAAATCATTATATGGGCTCAAACAAGCTCCAATAACATGGAATAAGAAATTCACTCAAACTATGTTAAAACTAGGTTTATTTCCTACAAAAACTGATCGTTGTGTATTTACAAATGTTAATAAAAGTATTATAATAGCACTTTATGTAGATGATGGACTTGCAATTGCTAAAAATAAAACTGATTTAGATATAGAATTCTGAATTGTTTGCAAAAGGAATTTGAAATAAGAGTATTTAAAAATCCTAAAAGTTATATTGGTTTAGAAATTCATAAAGATAGTTCAGGAATAACATTAAAACAAGAACTTTATACAGAAAAGTTGCTTAAAACTTATAATATGATTGATTCAAAACCCACTAGCACACCATGTAGTGAACAGACTGTTAAAGACGAGACATTGGAAACAAATTTTCCCTACAGAGAGTGTGTGGGTGGATTATTGTATCTATCTACTAGGACAAGGCCTGATATAGCTCAAGCAGTTAATCATGCCAGTCGAAAAATAGAAAACCCTAGTAAAAATGATGTCATAGCTATTAAAAAGATTTTGAAATATTTAAAGGGTACAAAAGATAAGGGCATAAAATATTTTAAAAATGAAAATTTGTCTGTTATAGATGCATATTGTGACGCAGATTATGCAAATGACTTAGAAACTAGACGGAGCACAACTGGTTACATAATATTCTTAGCAGGTGGACCCATTGCATGGTGTTCCAAAAGGCAACCAATTGTTGCTTTATCCTCAACTGAAGCTGAATACATTGCAGCTGCGGATTGTTGCAAGGAAACATTGTATTTAAGATCATTATTGGGTGAACTTGTAGATTTTAATATAAAAATATTGTTAAATATTGACAATCAAAGTTCAATTCAGTTAATTAAAACAGGTTCATTCAATAAGAGATCAAAACATATTGATGTTAGATATTATTTTATACATGAACATTATTTAAAAGGTAATATTACTGTAAAATATTGCTCTACAGGTGAGCAAACAGCTGACATATTAACAAAACCGTTAAATAAAATTAAATTTGAAAAACATTGTTCGAAAATACTAACGTAAGTTAAAATGTTAAAAGTTAGTATTTTTTTTGAAGAAAAGATTTTATTATGTTTTAAAAAGTTAGTTTTTATTTTAACGGTATAGATATAAAATTAAAAAACGAGTAAAGTTAATAATTTTTATTTTAAGTTTATTTTTAAATTTGTAAACATACAAATTTTAAAAAATAGGAGAAGGTGTTGAATAAAAACTCCTTTGACCTTTGACCATAGTGTGTAGACCGTAGATTTTAGAAAAAATATGTAACCTAGGAAACGTTATTATAATAATAAAAATATGTTCCTAATATAATATAATATAAAAATGTCTAAATATAAAATTATATTACTACTTAAAATATAAAAGATGTTTCCATAAAATAAATCCACTACCTATAGAAAACCACTCTGCACAAGAGGCAGAAAATACGAACAAATTCTATTATACGGACGCGTACGACATGTCCTATATAATAAAATATTGATATTTGTAATTAAAAAAATACTAATCGATAGATTTTCAATAGCTCAATTCAACTACGTTGTCCTTTAAAATTGCTCACCTTAAATTATTTAATTAAAAATCAATAAAGTCGTTGAAAAAAATTCATTTATCCATACTTTCAAACTCCTATATTATCTTTTGATGTACTTACGGCCGGTTTCTGAATTGAGAATTTCATGTTGAGTCTGTCTCAAAGACCACATAAGTGTGACTTACGTACTACTTAGGCAAATTTTTGTTTCTGAATTGATATTTTGTAAGCTTTGAGAATTGGAGCTTGAGAAATTTCAAATTTGACAGTTTCGAAACTTAAATCCATGCTTAACTGCAAAATTGCGTTTCAGAGCGCATTTGACAGTGCTCAAAGTCCTCTAATCTCAAAGTTGAGTGCGTAATATTTAAGTAACGAATTTCGGCTACTTAAACTATATTCACACTAGATAATGCACGCGACTTCGTCCGTGGATTAAGGTTTTTTTGATTCCCGCGTGTTAACTCTTTAATTTTCCGGGATATAAACTATCCCTATACCAAATTTCATCAAAATCGGTGAAACAGATGAGCCGTGAAAGCGTAGCAGACAGACAGACACACTCTCGAATTTATAATATTAGTATGGATTTGCGATTTCTAGTGAAGATTCTTCGTTGGCATCTTTTGACGCTCCCTGTCGCAGTGGCGATCACTGTGGTCTTATTAAGGGAGTTCACGGGTTCGCGGCAATTCGATTTGGGAATTTACAATTTCTGAGTTGTGGGAGGCTTCCTTCATAGGTGTAGAAATCTATAAGTTTAATATAACTGCCATACCACTAACAATTTAGCCCGCTACCATCTTAGATTGCATCATCACTTATCATCAGGTGAGATCGCAGTTGGGCTAACTTGTAGTGGGATTTAAAAAATCTTTGGAGAAGCCCGAGGTACTCGTAGATGCCTATGTGGTACAAGATGATGAACCTGTTGAAGAACGAAATTATGTCCTGTCTTTGCCCCAAGCTCATTAGTAGAAAGTTATTTTACAAATAACTACATAACAATAACTCCTGTAATCACATAATCACAATAAATATTATAAATGCGAAAGTTTGGATGGATGTATGGATGTGTGGATGTATGGATGTTTGTTACTCAATCACGCTCCAACGGCTGTACGGATCTGGATGAAATTTGGCACAGAGATAGATTATAGTCTGGAATAGCACATAGGCTACTTTTTATCCCGGAAAATTAAAGAGTTCCCGCGGGAACTGAAAAACCTCAATCCACGCGGACGAAGTCGCGGGCATCAGCTAGTAAGTAATATTTTGTTAGAAATTAGGAACTCTTTGTTGGATTTTTTAATTTTGTTTTATTTTACAAATAACTCAGCATAATATAACATTTCTGGGTAATAAATATACTTAATATGATATTATCACATTATCACCAGTTGTGGCGATAATTGAAGATCCACCAGGCAGCACTCTTCATCTCTTGGTCCTGTGGTACATAGGCTATTGTATTGTTTAATTATTACAATCCGCTCTTCCTTCTTTTTTTGCAAGTAGAATGTCCCTGTCTTTTTGCATTCTATCACACCTTGTAATCTGTGGATAGAACATTTATTGATGACTTACATATAAAACACATAAATAATATGCATTTTATCATTGATGTAGAATTTTAGTAGGTACCTATACCACAGAATAGGTAATAGTAGTAACCTATACCCTGTTATTCAAAGAAAACAATGACATTATTCGAAGTTCGTTGCCAGTTGGTTTGGTTGTCTTGTGACTGGACAAATTTCCATTTCTAAGTAGAGTTACATACGAACTAACTACTAATTGTGGTCATGTAAAATTAACCCTCGAATATTGTACTAAACCAGGAGAAAAGCTGGCCTACGAGTAAGGGGATGATATAAAGATTAGGTACTTACTTTGCTACTACTGTTTTCTTTCCCCACGTTAGTGAAGTTGGGATATATTTTTTTCTTTTCTCTATCCATTTTATAAATATTTGTAAGAATAATTACAAATAAAAACAGAAGTCAAGATTTGGAAAATTTTGTAAACAAATCCGTTTGTCAAACTTTTGACGCTTCTGACACAATGTTATGTCGTACGTTCCATTTCTTTATCCCGGTTATTTGAAATCAAACGCACATCAGAGTTTTTATGAGATAAAAGCCTGAAATATTTGAAATTCATAATTTTCTAAATAAAATTCTATAAAATTTTTCTTTTTGAATCATATTTAATAATAAAATTTAACAAAATTAGAAATAAATATTATTTTCGGTCAATACCGGTTTTTCTACGTGTAGCGAAACGCAAAGGCAATGTTGGAGAATACTCAGGGACGATTGGAGAAATACTTAGCTAATTACAATTTGGGAAATTCTAATTTTATCGTGTGAAACACAAAAAACTTAAGTCTTACTCAAATATTTAAACAAAACTCAGCTGATTTTTGCTTGAATGCTTAATTCAGAAACCGGCCGTTAGACAATATTTTAAATTAAGTACTCAAAGTGTTAAAAAACTGCTCAAGTTGTATTGTACTGCGCAGTTTGAAAGTATGGATAAATGAATTTTTTTTCAACGACTCTATTGATTTTTAATTAAATAATTTAAGGTGAGCAGTTTTAAAGGACAACGTAGTTGAATTGAGCAATTGGAAATCTATCGATTAGTATTTTTAACCGACTTCAACAAAAGGAGGAGGTTCTCAATTCGACTATGTTTTTTGACGTGACAACGTCTTATAAATTGGTTTGCCGGGAGACACTTCAAGAAACTGCGTTACGCTCCGCGCGTTATGCGCTTACAATGAGAGCGAGTGAGAGGCACGCGTCCCTTCCACTCGGGCATGGTTAGCCCGCCTAAGAGCGAGAGAGACAGACATAAAAAGTGAAAGGCACGCGTAAGTCGTTGTCACGTAAAACTTTCGCCCGTATATCGACTTTACAGGCAACCAATTTTTTTTTTGTATGTTTGTTACGCGATTTCTCCGCCAATTATGAACCGACTTTGATAATTCTTTTTTTGTTTGGTAGGTCATACTTCAGAAGTGGTCCCATTTTAATTTGGTGAAGATCTGATGAATATCTCCGGAGATGGAGAACGGAACTCCTCAATGGATAAGAGTAAATTGCTCGCGATCAGTGTGATAGTTTTGTAAACAGTATGTTTTAACCATGCTTAGCATATCTTTTTTTTTTTAGGGTTCCGTACCAAAATGGTAAAAATGGAACCCTTATGGTGCGACTTTCTCCGTCCGTCTGTCACAGTCGATTATTTCCGTAACTATTATAGCTATTGACATGAAATTTGGAATAGTTGTTTAAAATAGTGGCCCAATATCATGGAAATCAAAAAAATTGAAAATTATTTTTAGTTTAATTAAAAAAGTGGGGAAAATCAGGGGTTTGAAATTTCAAAGTAGGATAACTATACCAAGTGGGGTATCATATGAAAGGACTTTGTACTTGACTTGTACACTCTAAAACAGATTTTTATTTATTTTAATGCATAGTAGTTTTGGATTTATGGGGCAAATTGACAAAAAAAATTCCGTTCCCCCTTGGAACTCTACCGTATTACGCGTTCAGCACTAACAACGCAAAAAAAAAATTACTTTGTAATTGTTATTATTCTAATCCCTGGTTCTATTTGCTAGTCCGTGTGCTCTTTGGCAAAAGCCTCCTCCAATCCTTTCCAATGATTCCTAATAGCTGCTCGTCTCGTCCATGTTCTTCCCGCTATAGCCTCAATTTCGTCTTGCCATCTCTTGTTTTGTCCCATCCTCCTCTTTCCCTCTCTAGGGTACCAAACAGTGACCGCTTTGCTCCATCTATCTTCACCCCGTATGATATGGCCAGCCCATCGCCATTTACGCAGCTTTACCTTAAACGTTACATCTTGGGTTCGAGTAACTTTCCTTATGTTGGCATGAAGTGTTTTGCACAAAACCAACAAACCAACAAACAAACACACTTTCGCATTTAAAATATAGGGGTTTCCCCGAAAGCTGTAGCCTGTGCCACTCCATCGAGGGAGACAACGCTATTCGTCGAAAATAGAAGTAGTTTTATAAAATACTAGTATGGCGCGTGGCTGCGCGGCCCGCTAAAGCGGACCGCGTAGTGGAGCGCGTGGTCCACTGTCTACTTACTCGCTGCCCTACTATCCTGCCCCCCGATTATGTAAGAATGGCCGATCAAATCGTCAAAGTTCGGCGTCAAAGTAAAATAAACCATAACAGCATTGAATTAGAGCTCAATTTCGTGTTTAATTTTACTTTGACGCCGAACTTTTACGATTTGATCGACAATTCTTACATAATCGGGCAGCTGGTTTACTGTCTACGTGTTCTGATCTGAACAACACACTGCTATGCTAGTGAGCACAGTGGAAGCGCAAGCACGCCAAGCGTCCGACATAAAAGAAAATTCTCATAAAGGAAAAACATAAAACAAAGACCACCAACCCCCCGCCCCTCCCTTTTTGTTTGAGCAGCCCCTATGTAGGTACCTATCTTTAATACCCTGACCGTGCTCCTCACCCATCATCCGAACCTTCGATCATCATCTCTCTCCATATTTTTTTCTCCGAACCATTTGTCAAAATCAGATTTCTTCCACAAAAACAAATCTTGAAAAGGAACCGTAGTCTTGCATAGTTCTACACTTGTACCGTTGATCTCATTACTAATTCTTCTATTTTCATCTAAATAATGCATCGTGTATTGTTATAGTAATAGATCTAACCACGTGAACAATGTATGCATGTATTTTGAGAAATAAATTGAATTGAATTGAATTGTAGCCTCTTCAATATTCGCCATATATTTTCTATGGAAAAATAAATTCCGCCATCTTGATTTTTTTTCCTGTTCATCAAGTAGACCATCATGTTCTGATCATCTTTTGCCTTGCTTGGTTTCTTGAAACCACTCTTCCATCTTTTATACTCTCCGAGATAGACACCGACGAAATTTGTATGGCTGCCATCTTAAATCCGCCATTTTGAAATTTTTTTTCAGCTCACTGTCAATTGGATGAAGTTTCGAGTGACATTTGTTCGAGCACCCCCCACCTATCTTCAATACCCTTTTCTATGGAAAAATAAATTCCGCCATCTTGAATTTTTTTCCTATTCATCAAGTAGACCTTCATGTCCTGATCATCTTTTGCCAAGAAACCACTCTTCCATCTTTTATACTCTCCGAGATAGACACCGACGAAATTTGTATGGCGGCCATCTTAAATCCGCCATTTTGAATTTTTTTTCAGCTTACTGTCAATTGGATAAAGTTTCGAGTGACATTTGGTCGAGCACCCCCCACCTATCTTCGATACCCTGGCTGGTGCTCTTCATCCGTCTTCGAAATCCTCAATCATCAGCTCTCTCCGTATTTTTCCTCCGGATGAATTTTTGTCTTTTATACGAAACGATAAGTGAAAAAAAAAAAGTTCATACAAAATTTTACAGGAGAGGTGATCAATCAGTCAATCAGCACGAGCAGCTATTTATATATTAATGATGTGTGTAATCCAGTGATGTGACAAAAGTATCGAGTAATTGGCAAAGTATCGATACTTCCTAAAATACTAGCATAAAAGTATCGAGTACAAAAATACTAGGTATCTAAACTACTCAGGTATCGATACTTTTTCGTAGTGGTTATATTCTCTTTGTAACACTCTACAGGTCTCTGCTCTCATGGTCTGTGGTCACTGTGGTCATCAGTATATAATATAATGTACTCTGTGGTGGTCATGCTGGTCCTCGGTAGAGAGTATTATGTTCTGTGTGCTGGTCGGCCTTTTGTTTCTGGTCGGTGCTGGTCGGGGCCTGGTGCAAACTGCAAAATAACTAACAATACGTAAAAAAGATAATAGGGCTGACTCCGAACCACTGAACCTGAACGTTAACGTGTAAACAAAGTGATCATGGGCAACTGGAAATTGGAAGTAGGAAGGATGGCTATGTATACTTCATTTCCTGTTGGTCTATTCTTTTTCTTCAACCAACCAACCTACTTTGAGGAATGGGTAACTAAAACTAAGCGCCAAATATACCCCCCTGAAAATAAGCAGAACAGAGAAGATATACAGCAGTTAATTCAAGATATGAAGAAAAAACAAATGAGATCAATAGAAGGAGAATAATCAATTTTACTGTTTAACAATCATTAGTGTACGCTGTGTAAATAAATACTTTTCAATAAGACACCATTTAATTTCCATATTTTATGAATGATGATTTCAATAATAATTATCAGTTGATTTGAAAAGTAAAGAGGTAATAAGGTGTTTTTCATTTTTTTATAGATTACTTAACCATTATTATTTAATAGTAAAACTCAAATAAAACTGCAGTAAGTAATACATAATTAATTTATTTAAAATATATTGTAATAATAAGTTCACTAATCCATTTCCAAACTATTCAGTCTAACTTAACCCATTTAGTTTTGTAATGGTAACTCAATAAAAGACCAATAAAAGTGGAAAAGAAAGAAGCATATATAACATATGCCACACCAAAAAATTCACCTACAAATCCAGCCACCAAAGGTGCTATAACACCAGCTAAAGACCTGACACTATTTGATGCTCCTATCAGTGTCCCTCTATGATCTCCATGACTCCTCTTCAGAACCATTTCTAATGTAACTAGTCTACCTACTGCATTACCTATTGCTAATGGAATTAACAAAACAGTATACATAACAATGTTGATTGATAAACATATTCCTAACAATGATGCACATAACAGAACAAATACATGATAATTTCTTATGCTATAATCTTTGTCATGAGTGTAAAAGCTATTAATGTAGCCCATCATAAAACTCGATATGGCACCTATAACACCTTGGATCGAAACAACATACCCAATGTGTTTTGGTGAAAGACCATATTGAGTTTTTAAATACAGTGCATAATTTGAAAAGTAAACACCCATTGCAAAACTATTAAGGGCTTGAAACAAAAAAATAGTCCAATATTTAGACCATTCCACTTTCGACAACTGTATGAAGGATTGCTTGCTACAAGATAGAAGAGACTGTAAAATATTTTGTGAAGATGTTGTGGGATTGGATTTTCTTCTAACAGAAACATTTACTTTTGGCAGTAGGTAAACAAGACCTGAAAAAAAATAACATTAGTTTCCAACACCTATCAACTCAGAAATAAGTACAAACTCTCAACCCCTATTTCACCCCTTCCGGGGTAGAATTTTCAAAAATTGTGAAACACATGTTTCTTCATTTTTAACTGGTAGCTCATATACCAAGTTTCATGGATATAACTTGAGAAATGACGGACATTCATACAAACTTTCACCCCCTATTTCACCCCCTTAGGGATGAAATTTTAAAAAATCCTTCCTTAGTGTACGTCACAAAAGGAACCTACTGTCAAAATTTCAAGTTTCTAGCCCCAGTGGTTTAGGCTGTGCGTTGATATATAAGTCAGTCAGTCAGTCAGTTAGTCAGTCAGGACTTTGAATTTTATATAATATATAGATGTCCGCAATCAGTGTGTAACTGTGACTGTCTTGTTTTGATTGATGTTACCTCCAAAATGGGGGGACCCATCTAGATTAACTTGGAAAGTAAAACATTATCTCAATAAAATTTCATTCTAATAAGTAGTTAATTCTAATAAATAAGTAGTCAACCAAAAATGCAAGTGTGTCAAACTGCACTTCAAAAATTTACAGACATACTTGCATTTCTTACATTACTTCCAGAAGAATATCGTAAACTTTATTTTTTAATAATAAATCATATTAATCTTATTTTTAAAATATTAAGGGATAACTTACAGGCATTGACAAGAAAACAGATGGATACTAAAGCAGCTGTAATGCTGAATCCATATACTGGATGATCTTCTACTATATGACCACCAACAACAGGTCCTATTGTAATTCCCACACCAGATATTGCAGCCATTTTCCCATAAATTACAGACTGTTCCTTCTCATCCCTTTCATAATCGGGAACCAATGCCTTCGTTAATAGCTGGGTTTGCTTAAATACACCTAGAAACATAATACTTATGAAATATTGTTAAAGACTAAAATTATTCAATAAAAATTATATTAATAGTATATGTACACGTTCAATAATTTATATAAATTAGGTTATAACGGCAACTAGAGTGTAACAATATTTAGTCATAATAATATTTTCATGTCTTAATTTCTATTAGCCATTAATCGGCCATTAAATGATAACATGTACTTTTGAAATTTGTACGTAAAACAAAAATCATATTACTTGTATGGGGCTCCCCTATTCTATACTTTTTATTATTGGTTGTAACAGCAGCAATAGAAATACACACTGAAAATTGCAACTACCTATTACGGTTCATGAGATACAGCTTGTTGACAGACAGACGGACAGCAGAGGCTTAGTAAGTAAATTGGGTACCATTGGCACCCTTTGGGTATGTAACCCTAAAAATCATACATTCAGATTTTATCATTACTCAATAGATATAGGTACTATTTCTTTAATCTGTAGAGATAAGATACGATTTACAGTTATTTTTAGTAGTTTGGATAATACAATGTTTTAAACAAGAAGTATTATGATGTCTCTCTATCTAATTTTGTCAAATTCTTGAAAGGTTTTGGACACACTTTTGCATTAACCTACCCATGGAATCATTATTGTGCAACTGAAATATCAAAACAAATAATTAAATTTTAGCTTGAAAAATTAAAATATTTACCTAAAACTGCTCGCATTAATAAGATAATTGCAATGGAATTTGTTCCTCCTAATATCAAATAAGCTGCACAACATACTAATAATGTTAAAATGAGTATCTGTTTCCGTCCTTTCAGGTCGCTCAAGCTGCCCTAAAATAAAAGAAAGCACCCATCAATCCAAAACATTTGCCAATCGGCAAAGACATTCCACCAAGCGATTTAGCATTCCGGTACGATGCCATGTAGAAACCGAATAGGGGTATGGGTTTAATATAACTGCCATGCCCTTAACAGGTTAGCCCGCTACCATCTTAGACTGCATCATCACTTACCATCAGGTGAGATTGCAGTCAAGGGCTGACTTGTAGTGGATAAAAAATAAAGACAGAGTATTTTTACACCCTTGATACCATAAACTAAATTCACTTATTATCTTTTTAGTTGACCACAACATTGTTTAAATAGTCATGAATTTATCTTCTATTGTAATAAAGGGATGAAGATATAAACTGAGTGGCTGACGATAATACCATGTATAGCTTAAACTGCACGGTTGGAAAGCTTTTGCATCTAAGTTTTCTCTATCCTCTATCTATATAGACTAGGGACTCCTAATAAAAAGGTGATAATATTAGTTAACCCATTAGTTACCTATTTTACACAAAATGCATTTGATTTATAGAAGGGTTTATACTCATGGAAGGTAAGGTTTTGAGTTTTCAAAAGGCTTCCCTTCTGTGGTATAAACCCTTCTACAGTTAGTTAATAAAATACTTACTATGACTGGACCTGACCACAATTGAAAACCTGCATATATGGATCCCAGTAGGCCAATATATATGTGGTTGCCTCCCATCTGTCGCACATGGTTAGGTATCAATGGCACTATGAGACCAACTGCTAACAGATCCTGAAATTTAATTTTTTAAAGTGAAAAATTGTTTTATTTATTATCTGCTATCACTGCTTCAAATTTAATAGATTGCTAAATTTGAAGCCATGATAGCTTCTTAGCTAAGACCCTTAACCTCCTCTAGGGCTAGCAGGTTCGATTCCTGGGCACGCACCTCCAACTTTTCCAAGTTATGTATGTTTTAAGAAATTCGTAAGGAAACCTGCATGCCCGAGAGTTCTTCATAATGTTCTCAAAGAAGTGTAAAGACTGCCAGTTCGCCAGCGTAGTGGACTATGGCCAAACTCTTCTCATTCCGAGACATGACTCATGCTCAGTAGTAAGCCGGCAATGGGTTAATGAGATTATATTTAGTTACTGATTTGTAAATCTTGTAGGTAGGTGACATATTTATGGAAATAAAAATTCTAGTTTTAAATGAAAGAAAATATTATTTAGTAAAGAATGATACACAGTCAGGCATTCAATCTGTGAGCTCCATACTCCAGTGTGAGGTGGTAACTGGTAACATTTGTTACGAACATTTATCTGCTTTATTTTTTGAGTATTTATGTGGTTACTTACATAATAAAATATAATGTGTAATTTAAAGGAGCAAACTAACCATAAATGCCACAAGCTGCAGAAGAGGAACGGAAATCATCATTTTTTTATACTTATTTAATTCTTTTTATCCAGACCATTTTAAAATTGATTAATCTAGATTGTAAGTATAAATTTAGGACTATCGCTTTAAAACTTGTTTTACTAGTTTTCGTTTATGCCTAGAAAACTTAAAAAGTTCAACCATCTTATTTCAAGTTTTATTTTAATCCACAGATTTTATTCACAGACACCGTTGACCGTTCACAGATCAGCAGGCCTATTCGCTAAATATTTGACAACCAGTTACCAACACTCTATTGTTGGTAACTCGTATAATGGTTGCTATTGCTTACGTCACATGTTTCGTATTCAGTAAAATATTTTAATGTCAACTGCTATAAATTGCTATCAAATTGCTTGATAGTCACTGCCACAGAGTACATTGGTCACTGCTAATTTTATCGACTTTATGTGGTCAAATTAAACATACCCCGTCTGAGAAATGTTGTAGGAGCAAATGTCAGACTTTTTAATTTGTACGACTAATACTAGAGTTCATTATTCTGTGGAAGGTAGACATTACGATTTGCGATGTTTATGTTTTTCTCTGTGTTTTTATTTTCAAGTTTGAACGATTTACGATAATTTATTTCTCAATTCTCAGTTTTATTAAAAGTTTTTAGGTACCTAATAGAAAAAAAAACGAATTACGAAAGTTTTGTCGTACCTACTGCGTACAAAAGTAAGTAGGTATGAAAACTATGAGACTGAGTAAAGAATCGTGCGATTTGTGAGTGTTTATCAAGTGTTGGCTTAATTCCATGCTGAAGAAAGACTTCTTCAGTATACAATTCGGATGTAGGCTGGTAAGTCATTGCCTTTTTTCTTTTTAGATGGGTCCCTTACGTAGGGTATCCGATAGGCAGCTAGAAATTTTAATTGATTTTGCAGAGACCCATCGGGATGTCGCTATGAATAGATTTGCTGCATCGCTCCCATCTGTCTTAGCGTGATGATATATTATAGCCTATAGCCTTCCTCGATAAATGGGCTATCTAACACTGAAAGATTTTTTTCAAATCGGACTAGTAGTTCATGAGATTAGCGCGTACAAGCAATTATACAAACTCTTCAGCTTTGTATATTAGTATAGATAAGCATACAAATATTTGAACCCTCCAATTTGAAAATATGTACATATGTACCTACTTTCTAGATAGAAGTCTGGCAAATTAATCCTTTTTGTTTTAAATGTTTCATTGTTATTTTATTTGAGAAATAGTAAATAGATTTCAATTATTATTTTGCAGGCTACTGCTTCCACATCTACAGATTTGGAGGCAGAACCAACAGCTGAACTATCTGAAACTCCAAATATTGGTGGATCTAGCCACCCCAATTTGGACCAGGCAGAGGCAGCAAAAGCCTAGTGTCTCAAACTAGAGAAAATAGTAAGTGTTATGTCAGATACACATCTTTTAGTTAGAGCTATATAGGACAAGGTGTAGGCATACCCTCTTATTCATAAACCTGCAATAGCGGTGGAATAGTTATAATCTGTTTTGTCTTTGTTTGTCAACAGTAATTTGACATTCGAAGGAAAAAGACAAAACAGATTTTAACTATTCCACCGCTATTGCACGTTTATGAATAAGAGGGATAGAATATAGGAGCATTAGAAAAATAAAGTTTTATGAAACTGAGTTTATTCATATTATATTTGCAAAACAATCACTTGAAACATAGGTTAAGGCAAAGTAAGTATTTAATGCATTACAACGAAAAATCGGCCCTGTAGAGCGAAAAATCACCATGCCCAAAAAGGGTCTATTATTTTTGTTTGTAGCTGCCATAGCTTTTGTTTTACAAAGTGTGTAAAGTAAGTAAGTCTACCCTTGCACTAGAGTCCAAAGGTAGACCTTTAGTGCAATCAATACAGGAGAATTAGTTAATTGTGTATTTACTGAAAATTTACACAATTGAGTTACTTTTCCTCTAAGAATCAAAAGGATTTAGGCCATAGTCCACAAAACTCCAAGTGTGATTGGCATTTCTTAAATCAAATTATTTTTAAACAACAAAATAAGTAGGTACATAATATTTGTAATTATTTATCCTGTAAAATATAAGATTATTATCTAATTATCATAATTTTCATTTCAGTTCGTCAGGATGCAAATGTGCCCAGGCGTCCCAGCTCGAAGTCAGACGTCTAGAGGTCGAGGGTCAGCATGCTGACGCTCTTACGCAAATATTACGAAACCGAAATTCCTAATAAGACTTCCATTACTATAATATCATATTCCGTTAATATTTTAATGCACAAGAAGTGCCTCTTTTATTAATTACTAGCTGATGCCGGCGACTTCGTCCGCGTGGTTTAAGTTTTTTTGATTCATGTGGGAACTCCTTAATTTTCCGGGATAAACACGTCGATCCGTTGCGGCGTGATTGAAGGACAAACCAATAAACCAACAAACAAACACACTTTCGCATTTATAATATTAGTATGATATTGTTGTAACTGCTACTAGTTAGTTTAAATTTATTATTATTTGTACAAAGGAGATAAAGGAAAACGAAGCAAAATTATTAATTATATTTTAATGTAAGAGAAGACTGCAACTAAGCATATTATCACACTTAAGTTATTATAATACTGAGTATCATTTTAATGACTTTATAGTTTTCTTTCAGTTTAATAAATACTTTAAATGATTATTAAATTAACTGCTTTTTTATTGTTTCTCCTCCAATTTTCTACATGATGATCAGCGACCTTTTATAGCTGACGTGGTCTCTTCTTTTTAATTATTATAGTACATAAATTACAACGAAATTACAACATTAGACAGAAATATACTATACAATTGAAGATCATATAAATGATAAAAAACTCTGTCAACTGCGTTGCGGGCCACGCACAGGGATTGCTGGTCCAACCATGAATGTTGGAAGTTGTATATTCACAGAAAACTTCGTAAGTGCAATTCAAGCCATGTCTTCTTATTCACGTTTCTTGTAATCGTTTGTGCGGTACAAGTAATACCATCTATAATTATAGGTGAAGACTGCTACACTCTAGTTCTTAAATGGATATCCTCATTTCTGATTTGATCTCATAGAGATACTCCAATAGTGGCTCTTCATACCTGAAACAGTATCTATGTTAACTAAACGACTGCTACTAGTTGACTACTACTGTGAAAATATACAGTTTGTAAAGTTATGGATACACACCTATCTTTGTGGTCTCTCATCCCATAATCTTCTCACCAGCATTGCCCTAGTGGAGTCGAGTGCAGAAACTGGTTCATTCTGTTGGGGCTGCTGGATATAACAAACACCACCAACGTGCTTTCAGTACTCCAATGCATCGCTCCACTGTGTTCCTGACACAACAATGAAGTTGTGTGTAGTATTCTTCTGGCGATCCAGCAGCAGCGCCTAGGATAGGAGTCATCATCCATGGATGCTGTGCATACCCAGAATCACCTAGAAACTAGAAATAGCACATTAATAAATTTTTAATTTAAAAAAGGAATGGTCTAACATAAATGAAGTAGTAAGGTATACCTAATAACCAGCAGCGCTCACTATTTGCCAGGCCTTCTACAACACCTCGCACTCCACTTTGGCTCCATAGGAATGAGTCATGAGAAGCACCCCCAAATGATGCGTCTACGTGAATAATTTGAGGTTGCATCACAAATCTGAAATGAAAAGAGAATACTATTATTAAGTAAGTTTATTATTTAAATAAAAGTAATATTTGCACTTTTAATTACCATGCTTTTTTTAACATACATTAAGGGAAAGGTAAAACTTCCTGTTGAGGAATGTCTCCTTGTGTTCAATAGGCTGCACTATGGCTATGTGGGTGCCATCAATGCATCCTAAAATGTCTGGGAATCCAAACTTGTCCATAAAGCTGAAAAAAATTATTATAGTACATTTATCAGATAAAGCTAACAGAAACTTTGGATTTCATACAGTGAAAACCTTCTAGTCAAAGCCGACTTATCTGAATAGGTAGATTGGCTGGAAAGAATAGCATACATATTAGGTACAATAAAAAGATAGGTAAACTTACCTTCTACAAATTATTATTGACTAGATGATACCTGCAACTTCATCTGCGTGGATTAAGGTTTTTGATTCCCATGGGAACTTTAATTTTCCAGGATAAAATATATGTTAAGTCAGGTTATAAGCTATCCATTCCAAATTTCAACCAAATCAGTTCAATTGTTACGTTTTGAAAGAGTAACAAACATCTAAACTTTCACATTTGTTTAATATGTAATATGTTATTATAAAAATATAGCTTACCCCTGCATGATGGTTTCCCTTTCTCTTTGGGAAGCTGGAAACTTTATGAACTGTTGGAGCACCTCTCGGGCATTTAATTTAGAGATATTATGCAGACATGAGTACTTACTTTTATTTCATTGCGAACAGCTGTCCTTCTGGGAGATGATCCCCGAGTTCTTCAAGAACCTGCAGGTACCCAACCTTGCTCAATCGAAAGTTCGCAATGAACTCTCTCTCTGGCAGCTCCATAGGATCGTAACAGTCCCGCAGCCTATGCCTATGAACGCGTAAAGCTTTCTCTTTACGCAGTTCTTCAGCATGCACATCAAAGAGTACATTGAATATATGCACATTTAAAATTGCGCGAGCCATTGTCGTTTGCTTGGCTGTTGTTTATTGTACCTATAATTATATAAATGGACGCGCTATTACACTTCTATTACTGCTGTGAGCCTAAATTCTTTGGAAATAGTTTAAATTTTCTTTAACATACGATAGTTACTATTGTTGATGTTCATAAACACTGCTCTCTACTAGTTGCTAAAGTTATATAGGCACTCGTCTCAATAAGTTGTCAACAATGCCCTGTCATACTGCTTAGCGAATACGAAATTATAGTTGTCGATAGGAGAATATAAGGCAAAATGCGTTTCCAGTGGCTATCCCAACACTATGCGTGGCCATCACCCCTTAATAGTCACTAATGACGTCATTTCGAATATCAACCTCTTGTCAACTGAGATACAGAATACAAAATTTGATTTTGACAGCTTTAGATTCTAACAGACGAACCAGTGTCCATTAAATTTTAATAGCCACTGAGATAGTGAATAGGCCTGCAGGTATTGTGATTTGTGGGTACCTTTCAATGGGGGCTATCGCGTATGAATTTGCCGCTAGGGGCGCTGGTGTCGCGTGAGGTCCAATATCATTCACTTTTCACTGGTTTTGGCGGGCTTCGTGACATAAATTATAATTTCTTTAATTTACCTGTTGAAAAGTGATCTCCTTCGTGAAATTATCGCAAATATGGATTATTTGGCGATGAATGTGAACGCTTTGAAAGCGGAATTAAGAAAAAGAGGCGCAAAAATAGGCGGCCTCAAAGAGCAGCTAATTCAGAGGCATAGATAAGTATTGTATAACCTGTTCAGAGGTTAGTTTGTTTACTGTTTCCAAACTTATTTTTTGCCAAAAGTATGCTTGTTTGCCGAGGTAACAGCTATGTTTTTTCTTTTTACATATATTTACCTAATATAGGTATTATATATATTTACTTACTAAGACTTCTGCATGAAAGGTTATGGGTTTCATGCACATCAAGGACACACTTACTACATGATATTGAAATATACCTATGTCTCTGGTTATGTACCCACAGTAGGTATCACTAACGAGAACACACCTATCTTGGGATCAGATTACTATGTGTGAGATGACCAGAATTTAATAATAGTAGGTATTTCTCTTGATTAATATTAGATGTTTCATTTCAGGTTTCTCCAGAAGGATTAATTGGAGAACTAACTAACAGTATTGGAAGTGAAATGTACTTTCTCTTTATAAGATGAGTTTATCAGTGTGATAATTATTATAAGCACATAAAAATGATCAATAATGAATACTTATTGCTTGAAAGAAAGTAGCCCCTACTATCATACATACATGATACCTGCTATTGCTAGAAAATTTTCCAGCTTAATCTAGTATCTACCATTGTTTAGTAGTTTCAACTAACAACTCAACCATCTTTCAGTATCATATCCATTGTATGGATTTAAGTACAATGTTTAATATTTTTTTGTATAGCAGTGTGTTTTAAAGGGAAAGGGAAGGATAAATATAAGTTTAATAAGTAATTAATTTATTTTTATTTTATTTGTTAAGTTGCTTTGAGCAAAGAAACGATAGTCCCCAATGGGGACTATCGTTTCTTTGCTCACCAGTTGGCGCCACTGTTGACTAAGGCCCAGAGGTATAGCTGTCAAAGGCGACTTTATAAGATCGGTGCCGAAACAAAGTTTTAAATCTTGATTCTCATTAAGTTTATTAATTTATAACAGCTATCATCATATCGAGTAGCTATGCCGCAATGTTGTGCAATTCCGTTTTGTTTGGGAAAAAAGGAGGACACATGTTTCCAAAAGATAAAACTGTTCTAAAACAGTGGCTAGTTGCGATTCGCAGGAATTCGCAGGATTCTGAGGAATTATATAGTTAAGCACTAAATAAATAAAATAAAAAAGAAATTAATTACTTATTAAACTTTTATTTATCCTTCCTTTTCCCTTTAAAACACACTGCTATACAAATAAATACTTATTAAACATTGTAAATCCATACAATGGATATGATACTGAAAAATGGTTGATTTGTTAGTTGAAACTACTAAACAATGGTAACTAGATATTAGATTAAGTTATAAAACTTCTGAAATAAGCTTATCATTTCTATTTACATAAATTCTCTTTTCATCTTTATTTGTCCAAACAAAAAAATCACAATACTTTCTTTTAGGGTACCTAACAAGTTTTTGAATTTGAAAATAGTAGGGGCTACTTTCTTTCAAGCAATATTCATTATTGATCATTTCTATGTGCCTAAAATTATCCACACTGATAAACTCATCTTTTATAGAGAAAGGACATTTCTCTTCCAATACTGTTAGTTCTCCAATTAATCCTTCTGGAGAAACCTGAAATGAAACATCTAATATTAATAAAGAGAAATATTATTAAATTCTAGTCATCTCACACATAGTACCTAATCTGATCCCAAGATAGGTTGTGTTCTCGTTAGAGATACTGTGGGTACATAACCAGATACATATATTATAGTACCAGAGGGCAGAGACCTAGAGCAAACATCGATGTTCATCAATATCATATAGTAAAAGTGTGTCCTTGATGAGCATGAAACCCATTTAACCTTTCATGCAGAAGTCATATTAGGTAAATATACATAATATATTAGGTAAATATATGTAAAAAGAAAAAAACATAGCTGTTACCTCGGCAAACAAGCATACTTCTGGAAAAAAATAAGTTTCTAATACAGTAAACAAACTAACCTCTAAATTAGCAGCTCTTTGAGGCCGCTTATTTTTGCGCCTCTTTTTCTTTTTCTGCTTTCAAAGCGTTCACATTCATCGCCAAATAATCCATATTTGCGATAATTTCACGAAGGAGATCACTTTTCAACAGGTAAAATATAGAAATTAAAATAATTTGTCACGAAGCCCGCCAAAACCAGTGAATAGTGAATGTTATTGGACCTCACGCGACACTAGCGCCTCTAGTGGCAAATTCACACGCGATAGTCCCCATTACGACTGCCGTGTACCTTTATTGATTCATTTTTGTTTTAATTCTTTTTTTTTTTTTTTTTTTATTTTACGGCCTTGGATACAAGTCCTTTATGGCCTTTTAGTAGGTACGGGACACACGGGACATCTCTGTGTACGGGACTATTATGCATTGACCCTAAAAAAAAATGTAAAGCTGATTTTTGGCACAAGTGTTCCTTGGGGTCTGAAAAGTACCTCTTCAAAAATCCCCCCTCCTAGGCCGCGGGCTTCCCCCCCTGCCCCCTCAAACGTCTCCCCGAGCGCAGTTTTTTGTAATTTTCTCAAAAACTATTTAAGCTAGAAAAAAACGTTCTAAGGCGAAAATTATTGTCTTCATTTAATTATCGACAAAAAAATATTTTACTTCATTTCGTTAAGACTAATAGTTAGTTTCGGAGATATGTTAACCCTTTGTGCATGAAAAGAAAATATTTTGCATGTATTGCTTTTTGTAATGTAGTTTCTTGTAATTTTCATAATAACTGATAGAGCTACGAAAAATTGTTGTCTGAAGCAAAATTAAAGGTTTTTAAATTATCTATAAAATAATACTAATTAAAGAAAATAATACGAAGTAATAAAGTAAGTAGTTTATATTTATAAGAATAATAGTTTTGGAGATATGCCTACCTATTGTGTAAGATAACGAAAATAAGAAGCAAATACCGTGTTCGTTGTTTTTAATTTCTGAAAAAAAAATAACAGAGTTAGAAAAAACTGATTGAAGTAGTAATAAAATATATAGTTAAATTACCTACAACAAAGTTTTTGTTTCATTTATTTAGCACTAATAATTTCGAAAATATACCTGTCATAATTAACATGAAAACAATATTTTTCAAAATTTTACATGTTTTCTGTAATTTCTAGAAAACTATTAGAGCTAGGCAATAAACTGTCGGAAGTAAAAATAAACACCATTTATCCAATTATAAAAAAAATTTGTTCATAAAGATAGGACTAATAATTTCGCATATAAGTATATCCATGTATTGTGTACGAAAAAAAATAAAAAAATTGCTAGAATCCTGTGTTATTTGCAATTTGCACAAAAACTATTAGAGCTGAAAAAAATCCTCGGAGGAGTAATTGATTTCATTAAATTACCTACAAAAAAGTCTGATGGTGAATTTAGATAGGACCTAGAAATACGCGAACCTTTATTCCATAAAAATTTTTTTTTTTTCAAAAACCGTATATATATTTTCCAATTTTCACAGAAACTATTAGAAGTAGGAAAAAAATATCAGAATCAAAAATAAACTACATTAAATTATCTCCAAAAATAGTTTTAGTTTATTTTGATAGAACTATTAAGTTTCGGAAATATGGCTGCCTAACTGGCATAAAAAACTAAACCTTTGTAAAAACCGTGAATATTTTTTGTAATTTCAAGGAAAAGTATTAGAGTTAGGAAAAAAGCTGTCAGGACTTAGTACAAAGTTTATTAATTTACCTATAAAATAGTGCTTAGTTTATTTTGATAGGACAAATAGTTTTTGAAATATACCTTGCTGTTGTGTCAGAACCGGTGGTAGTCATGTTAACTTAGCATAATACTATGGAATGAATAGAAATGAACCCCATAATAACGTATTTTTTATTTTACGCACAAATGATGTCCTGCTTTCTCCCCTCCCCAACATCCCTCCCTCACTCCCTCTCCAACATCTCGCCGATTGTACTTTTTTGTAATCGAATTTTAATTCAAGTAGGTACCTACCTATCAAATCAAATGTTTTTTATTCAAATAAACTTTAGAAGTGCTTTTGAATCTACTACTGGTTCGGAATGCCGTTAACAGTTAAAAGTTAATCTGATAAAATGATCTGCAAGATGGCTGTTGGATGTTGGTGGTTAATTTTATTAGGACTGCATTGTTTTTGGATAAATGCGTGTATTGCATACAGATGAAGATTGCATCAAATCAAATAAATATTATAAATGCGAAAGTTTTGATGGATGGATGTATGTATGGATGTATGTTTGTTACTCAATCACGCCCCAACGGCTGAACCGATCTGGATGAAATTTGGCACAGAGATAGATTATAGTCTGGAATAACACATAGGCTACTTTTTATCCCGGAAAATTAAGGAGTTCCCGCGGGAACCGAAAAACCTCGATCCACGCGGACGAAGTCGCGGGCATCAGCTAGTAAATATTATAAATGCGAAAGTTTGGATGTATGGATGTATGTTTGTTACTCAATCACGCTCCAACGGATGAACGGATCTGGATGAAATTTGGCACAGAGATAGATTATAGTCTGGAATAGCACATAGGCTACTTTTTATCCCGGAAAATTAAAGAGTTCCCACGGGAACCGAAAAACCTCAATCCACGCGGACGAAGTCGCGGGCATCAGCTAGTACCTACATATCGTTGAAAGGACTTCGAGTCCTTATAATATTACTTATTTATTGTATTAAAGCATCGATCATTATCATGGTTTTTCATGAATAAATAAATTATTAATTATTAATATATTATTAATATTATCAAATAAAATGAGTACTTAAGTACAAAGGCCAAATTATAGCAAAATATTTTTCTGTCAGGCACGTTTTCGATCGTCATATTTCCGAAAGTATTAGGTTTATTGAAATGAAATAAAAAGTATTTTGTAGATGATATTATTATATGAACTTTCATTTTGTTTATGTCGTTTTTTTCCTAGGTCTTATACTGTTCGTATAAACCACAAGAAACATGTACACGATTTTACAAAAATAAAAAAAAATATCTTATACTGTTCGTATAAACCACAAGAAACATGTACTTACACGATTTTACAAAAATAAAAAAAAATACGCAAAATAAGCCGGCATATTTCCAAAACTATTTGTCGTATCATAATGATGCCATGAATGCCATTGGGTAGGTTATTTAATGTAGATTATATTCGCCATAGACGGTTTTTTTCTAATTGTAATAGGGTAGTGGAACCAATAAATGAACGCTTAAGCGATTTTGGCAACTTTGAACAGCTCTGATTAGTTATTTAATGACATTGAAGCTTGCTGGGTTTTTCTTTGTGATTCCACATATCCTCAAGGTTTAACTGATTAAAAAAAGAAACTCTTTTATCTAATATATATTTTTTAAAGTTGCTTTTTGTAAGAAGTTAAGGGGCTTACCCCTATAATTGAACACTGAGCCCTAATTATGAATAGTTTGAACCCAATAGTTGAACTAGCATTTTAATAGGAATACATTTATTTTAACATTATTATTATCTTATTACAATATTATGTCGGCGCGTTTTGAGCCCCGACTGACGACATCGGGAAAACAAATTTTTAATTATTAACTGGCTAATTTTCTTACCCTGGCCTGGCATGTGGTGGGGAGCAATTTACTCGTTCAGTTTAAGACGCGATACCCAATAATTGAACGAATTCATATTCATTAGTTCAACTTTTGGACCTGAATTCTTAAACTGAACAACGCAAGATTTCATACTGAAATAAAACCTCAAAACACAAAATAATGTGTTCAACTTTTGGTAACTAAATTCCTAAATTAACTAAAATTAATTTGCGTTTTTTTGTTTCGGTCTCTAAGCATTAATAGGTCTCTAAGCATTAATATAAATGTTATGACCTGTGTAAGAATATGCCATTTCTCCATTAGTTGAACGGCGTTCATCTATTGGATCAAGCTTACGAAATCGAATCCATTACTTGAACAGTATTTTTTTTCAAAAAATACGGCGAATAATGTGTAAGTGTATCATTATAATCAAAGACAGACATATCAAGATTTACTCCAACCAAAACTACTCAAATCTGTCGTATATAATTGCTTTTGCTTTAATAAATCCTTAAGTTTGAAAAACACTTACCTTAAGAAGGTTTCCATATAAAACAATTTTTTGGCGGGAAACTCTCACAAAGCGCCGAACTACGAGCGCGTCGAAGCTGTGACTGTTGATTTTGTTAGGGAATCGGGAAGAAATAATGTTGCCACGTGCGGAAAAAAATAATGCACATAAATAAATAGCGGGATGTTTTATTTTTTTTGAATTTTCGCTCGGCCGTTCATCTATTGGGTGTCGTTCATCTTTTGGTTCCACTACCCTAGTTTTTGAGAAAAACATTTTAGGGGGGGGGGGGGGAGAGGAAAGCCCGCACCCTAGGAGGGGGGATTTTTGAAAAAATACTTTTAAGACCTAGAACACTTGTGCCAAAAATCAGCTTTACATTTTTTATTTTATGGTTCCCATACAAAGCTTGCATAAGTAGCCTCATTTATAATGTACTCTGTGGGTAGCCTGGGCTAGAGCACAGCGGCTATGGTCTTCGTCAACTCAGAGTCAATAACTCTCTCTGGTTTTATATAATTTTATTAACTGGCTTTTACGGCTCTGGGTTCTAGAAAATTGGTGCTCAATAGTACCATAGAGTATAATAATATATTTAGTACAAAGATAAACATCTGTGGGGTTTTAATAATCTGTGACAATGTCAATTACTTCCTTCATTCATATGAGATTGATCGGATTGATCACTTTACTGTTCACTCTCTCTGGTAACCTCTGGTTTGTATGTCTGTGGGTTACCTGCTGTTCACTCCTCATCAGAGACAAACCTACCCCACCCCAGCCTGCAAAATAATGATATATTTTGTAATAAAAAAAATACTAATCGATAGATTTTCAATAGCTCAATTCAACTACGTTGTCCTTTATAATTGCTCACCTTAAATTATTTAATTAAAAATAAATAAATTCGTTGAAAAAAAATTCATTTATCCATAATTTCAAACTCCTATATCTTTTGATTTATACAATATTTTAAATTGCTCAAAGTGTTAAAAAATTGCTCAAGTTGCATTTATAATTGCTCAAGTACAGTTTGGAACAGCTCCACTTTCCCTAATTGTTAAATAAAATAGTTTGAACCATGGAACTAATAAGTACTACGACTAGTACTTATTAGTTCCATGGTTTGAACAAAAACGTATGTATACCTACATAATAGATAGGTAAGCGCTGCGCATGAAAGGCCTCAAGTAAAATGGAGCTAAAATACTACAAGCGTAACATCATCTTATTTTTCATAAATAGAATGGGCTACGCCAGAAGACTCGCTTCTGGCTTCGCGCTTAAAAAAAACACTCTAGGGGTAGGGCAGACAAGACTGCGTGGAGTCGGGGCGTGCCGATTCGGTTTTGTGTTCAATTTTTAGTTAACTAGTGGTTCGCCCCGAACTGAGACCTCGCGGTATCCATAAACTTACAGAGCGCCATCTATGTGAAGTTCTGTTAAACATAGTGAAGCTCATTAAAAATTAAATAATTTCCTTTCCTTAGAATATTTATCTAATTTTAGTATTTGTTGTTCAAGTACAGGATATAATTCAAATAAGTGATCAAGTTTCAGGCTCAGCCTTTTCTTTTTAAGCACAAACGAATAAATTTGTACAGAGCGCCATCTATTGACAACATTGTGAAGTTTGTTAAAAATACGTGTGCTCATTAAAAATTAAATAATTTCGTTTCCTTATAATATTTATCTAATTTTAGTATTTGTTGTTCAAGTACAAGATATAATTCAAATAATTAATCAAGTTTCAGGCTCAGCCTTTCAGAAAATTGGGAGTTCTGAGGTCATCTTTGGACGTCAGAAAATCACCACTTTGAAAGCCCCCCTTCTATGAGAGCCCCCCTGAAATAAAGATTTTTATAACTTTTTAAGCCATATTCGGCGAGAGGCCATCGGTTTACACAGTATATTTAAATTTGAAGTAATTACGTTCAGTAATTCAGAAGTTATAAGGCTCTGACAGACGGACGGACGGACAAGTGCCAATTCACCCAAGTAGACTCAGAGACCTTCGCTTCGCTCGGTCAATTATACCTATATACCTTTAAACTCTGTGTTTTATTCGAATGTTTATAAAAAAAAGCCTTAAAGGACTTGTATCCAGGGCCGTAAAATAAATTATACATTATTTTATTTCTCGTTAATTATTATTATATTTCAATCTATGTATTTTCCTCATAGAAATAGTATGTATATTCATACAACTAGAAGGATCACTATGTGTTTTTGCTACACAAATTCACACCTTTTTCCTTAAATAATAAAGTTCAATTTAGATTACCTTTCACTCATAAGGAATTTCGGTCTCGACAAGGACTCACTTTTTCTTCGCGCGTCTCGTTCACTCTCGTGTTCACTATTGTGTCTCGTGCAATTAATAATAATTATGGTGTCATGCCAGTGTAGCGGTAAGAAAGAGACAACGCGAGAAATATTAGCTCTCTTTCGGCTCGCGTTTCGTGCGCTAAGCACAGACATATAAATAGAAGCAGACACAACATAAATTTCACACCCACATAGACAAGTGTATGCGAATCAGTGTGACTTAGTGTGACCGTGTCCCTGCAAGCAAAAATGTGTATGTATTAATTTGCTGCAACACTGTGCTACACCAACGCACACATCGACAAAAATTCAATGCGTGGCAGTCATTATAAGACATCTATGAGACCTATGGCGTTTGTTTACATTGTGTTGTCTTGGGTGTCATAAGTTTTTTATGAAATTTGGAGATTTATATGAATATTTACTGAAATAAAATGGTGAAGTGTTGTGTCCCCCTGTGTTACAACGCTTCGTACAGGAAAACCCCAGAAGTAACGTTCCATCGGTAAGTAAAATTCACGCTATCATGTAGCTTTGGAATGTTTTCGTATCGCATCGTATCAAGGCTAAATATCTAATATTTTATAGTTGTTATGACGAAATATGTAGCCATGCATATATTAAAACTATAATATTATGGTTTTCTGTAGAAATACATGCTTTAAGTTGTTGAATAATCTTTTTTGACATTTGAGAACTTTAACAAATTACAGGGCCGGACTCGACGACTCTTTTATTTTAAGTATATAACTTCGACTTTTAATTTCAGGTTTCCAAAGGATGAATACCTGAGAGACCTATGCATAAAAATATTAATAGAAAAGACTGGCAGACCAACTCATGGAGTGCTATATGCTCCAAGCATTTTACAGATAATCTAAGAACGTAATATTATATTCCGTACAATTCTATCTCCTGGTGCAATACCGACCATTTTCAAAGAAAAGTTAGTTGAGGTCTTATACTAAGTAGGTACCAATTTACCTTATCTTCCAGTAGGTGGATGAATTTCATTAATTTTTATTGAAAACCTCAATACAGATTCTAAAGCACTAATTGTAAAGTTTATTTGAATAAAAAACATGTGAGTTTAAAACACCTGTTGTAATTTTCTATTTAACCTGTTTTTGGAATAACGATTCGATTCGATTGTTTAACAACATTTATTTGGCTTACTGCCAAGAAATTATTGTCAATAGGAACTTTGAGCTAAAATCTGGCGGTATTTACACGATATCCGTTGGTACTGTTCTTCTAAATAATATCCCCATCATCTGCGCGTCGACGCAGAGCGAGAACGACGCGAGAACCACTGGCCATGATACTGACGGAGTCCTCAGGATTTGAGTTGTAACAGGAACTATAACTCCGCGCGCGACGGTGACGATATCACACGCAGCGCGGAGCTCACATTAATATTCACCACATTGACTAGGGTCCCGCACGTGGTGATGATTACCATTCCATCGCTTGTGATGAGGAAATTATAAAAGTACCAATAATAATTATTTTTAAAATCCTTACAAATTATAGCTTCCAAATGATAGGTGTCTTTAGGTAAATTTTTTTCACGCAACCTAACCCTACATATTAATATAATGTTTTATGCAGCAACAAGGTTCGGCCCTGAGTTTTGTGTATGTGTGCGTAATGTTTTCGTGTGTTTGTAATTGCCACGCTATTTTGTACGTTATCTTGACTCTGCTTCTCTTTATAACTCTGTGGCGCTAAGTGATCCTTCTAGTTGTAATACATACTATTTCTATGATTTTCCTCTATTCATGGTAGCGTGTACAAAGAGTACTTTTTTTTAAAGTGTACTTTTTTTTATTTAACAGTTTCAAACTATTTATATTTATATAACAATTAAGGACAGTGGCAAGTTATATTTATATAACAATTAAGGCAAGTGGCAAACTGTACTTGAGCAATTATAAATGCAACTTGAGCAATTTTTTAACACTTCGAGCAATTTGAAATATTGTATAAATCAAAAGATATAGGAGTTTGAAAGTATGGATAAATTAATTTTTTTTCAACGACTTTATTTATTTTTAATTAAATAATTTAAGGTGAGCAATTATAAAGGACAACGTAGTTGAATTGAGCTATTGAAAATCTATCGATTAGTATTTTTAGGGTTCCGTACCAAAATGGTAAAAATGGAACCCTTATGGTGCGACTTTCTCCGTCTGTCTGTCTGTCTGTCTGTCTGTCTGTCCGTCCGTCACACTCGATTATTTCAGTAACTACCGAAGCTATCGACATGAAAGGGGTTGTTTCATCTTGGGCCAGGTACTTGTACAGTATTTATAAAAATAGTATAAAATCATAGAAAACAAAATAAAATATGCGTTTTTGCAGTTTTACAGTGAATAAGAGGTACAAAAATAAAATGTTTAATTAGGTACATTTGTAGAATAGCAACTCTCGCAGCGCATCCATCTTTTTTTGTTGTCTATGTTTGTAATGACTTACATGTAGGGTGTGTTCCGAAATACACTGCGAGCACTGTAAGGTGTGACGTCAATTTAGTACACTGCGAAGCCGTTCCTTTATAGTTAGGTATACTGGTTACTGCTTAAAACGGAATGCAGTCAGCACTGAGACAAACACTGAGAGCATCTTACCTCGAAAACGCCAGTGCTCACAGTACAAAAATGGCGTCGATTAATGACGTCATATATTTCCATAGAATACTGCGGCAGTTTACTGTCAGTCATAACGGAACGAATTTCTCCACAGTAAAGAGCACTGAACAGTGCTCGCAGTCTTTAACGGAACACAGCCGTAATTTCTATTGTCAAACGTCATCTCAAACTGGTCTGTGTCATCTCACTCTATGGAGGACTAGGCTGTGTTCCGTTATAGACTGCGAGAACTGTTCAGTGCTCTTTACTGTGGCGAAATTCGTTCCGTTATGACTGACAGTAAACTGCCGCAGTATCCTAGGGAAATATATGACGTCATTAATCGACGCCATTTTTGTACTGTGAGCACTGACGTTTTCGAGGTAAGGTGCTCTCAGTGTTTGTCTCAGTGCTGACTGCGTTCCGTTTTAAGCAGTAACCAGTATACCTAACCATAAAGGAACGGCTTCGCAGTGTACTAAATTGACGTCACACCTTACAGTGCTCGCAGTGTATTTCGGAACACACCCCTAGTTTATGAGTGATCTGTGCTCTATGGTTAGCTGGGCTGTGGACTGTGATCTTATTCGTCGCACTCGGTTTTGCTGCGTTTGAGTGTTTTTTCGTTTTTTCTTTGAGTTATTGGATATTTTTCTAACGACCCCGGCATTTCTTTGGACTTTTTGTGTTGCATACCCGTTGACTTGGCTCGTATCTCGGATTTTGTTTCTGCATAATTGTTGACCTGGCTCGTATTCGGACTTTGACTGTCTTAGAACAGTGGATCACCGCAATCCGCATTGTTTGACTTCGAGTTTCGACGCTTTTCTATTTAATCAGGTATGTAACAACTAACTACATAATATTATAGTGAGATTTAAAAAATTATGGTAGACAAACTGTGTCCCGTGAACCAATTTAATCCACATTGTTGCATGAAAAACTGAAAACATGATGGTGATGCTTTTTAAAGAAATGATTAGCTGAGTTTGTTTTATGATTTCAGACATCTTCAACAATGGTCCATTGCTTAAAATGTTCTTCTGTATTGCCAGAAGATGGCGAAACTGAACAGCTGTACTTTATTAGTAATATGGGTCAAGATATTATTGACATTATTGAACAATTAATAGGCAGCCAGGTACTTAATTAAATCTCAATTTATCCTTATCGTTCTACTAGGATCATATTACAAAAAGACAACTATTAGATAAATAGGTTCATGTTACATGTTTCCAAATAGTAGGTTTAGTAAGTACCTAGTTTGTTTGTCATAAAACTACATGCTTTAAACTACCTTATGTTGATATGTATTTGATCTAATTATAAAACTGTCCATATAAATTGTAATACTAACATAAACAGTTATGTTCTTAGGTATCTAATACATTAGCATTTTTGCAAAAACTGACTATTAACCATGTTTTAATATTCTTTATTCCCCGCTCCGCTTTGCTAGGAGCAGGGACTAGCAATAGTATTAATAGTAGAATATGTATTGAAACTTCATTCCTATGGATTTTAGTCTGACATAATGACTAGATTAATGACATGGCTATTGAGGATATAATAATAAGATCAAACTCCCGTTTATACTACAATGTAAACTATTTCAGGTGGATAGTAATGGCATTATATGTCAGCAATGTTTTGATGATGTTAGTAATGAACTCTCTCGTCATTACACATCTCTGCAACATGATACAAATGTGTGCGTGTGGTGTCGAAGTTCTGTCTACCAAAGACGTAGACATGATCTACCAGAGGGGCCTGTGAGGAATGAAATTGCTACAAGAATTTTTCCTCGAGAGGTAAATTGATGGTGTCATTATCATAATAGCTTAAATACATATTTCCATTGCTAGAAATGAGTCTTTCTGCTCCATAATCTGAGTTTAGAAGAGCAATTTTTTTCAATTAATCAATATTTTTCAGATTCCAAATAATGCATTAGTCTGCTACAACTGCTGGGTCTATGTGTCTCGACTCATACAAGATAGAGGACATGAACATACCACACCTGTAAACACCCATGTGTGTGTATGGTGCTCAACATCGTTGATCAGGAGGCGGACTCATTCTCTCCCTGAAGGTCCTGAGAGAGATTTTATAGCAGAAAGAATCACTCCAAGACAGGTAATTGCATTTGAAAATTATTAATATATGTATATGAATAAGTCTGCCTCGTTGGTCTAGTAGTTGGCATGTTCGACTGCGGCCGACGAGGTCCCGAGTCGGGCCATAATTGAGTATTGGGTTTTTCTGACTAAAAATTCTCAGTACTAGCCCGGAGTTAGGAAGTTGAATACTTAAAATAGGTACTATTGCTTTTTGTATTATGTGAAAAGCCCGCCAACCTGCATTGGAGCAGCGTGGTGGATCTAAGCTCTAAATCCCTCTCTCCTATGAGAGTGGAGGCCTGTGCCCAGCTGTGGGATGTTATTGAGCTGTAGTGGTGGTGGTGGATTATGTGAAGGAAAAAACTATATAATAACTTTTATTCTTTGTAGATTCCACTAAATAGCTGTGTTTGTTATGCATGTTGGGTGAGTGCTCGGAGGAACATAAGTCGCCAACAACAGGAAACAGAGCAGTTGCATGAAAATGAATGCACATATTGTAGGGCATCACTATTCCACCGACAATCACGTTTGTTGGGTGAAGGGCAAGAGAGAGAGATAGTTGCAGCTAGAATCTTTCCTAGACAGGTAATAATTAGATTATAGCATTAGCTTTTCTCATTTTAGTCATCATCCTCATTTCAAGCCATTATTAAGTAGCCCACTACAAACTACAGCCAACCATCAAATAGTTGTAGTTACTGTTTAGTACAGTTTACTGTTTATGTAAGGTTTCTCAATTCTTATCTTCATATTATCAAATAATTCCTTATTAATTCTTATTCTTGTGAAGAAATCCTTATAAACTGATCTTACTGACTTAGAATATTTATTCAATTACAGGTACCGGCTCATGCTTTACTTTGCATTGCATGTTTGAGAAGTATACAGCTAATAATTGAAAATACCCGAAACCAAACTGAACAGGACCAGCCTGAAATAGGACCTGAAAATGTCATGGAATTAGATGATTTTAAACACACCACTCATTCAAGTGCCCATTGTTTTGTACCGGAGTGCAATAACCCAGAAAGACTTAGAGTTCCAGAATATTTACGAAAAAGAATTTTGAAGACACTGAGACTTTATGTCTCTGACAATGCTCGTGTGTGCCAGCAACACATTATTACATATAATTGGGAGTTTTTGGATCAATACCATTTTAGCAATAGCTTTAATAGGGCAGAGATTCAGGCCATGCTGCTATTGAATGAACAAGACGAAGCAGAAGCATTGAATTTTAAAGACTTTACGAATATGCCAGATAACTTGTTCCACTTTTGGACTGGTTTAAATAAACTGCAGTTCCAAAATCTTTTTGGACAACTTTCTTCCCTTCATGAAAGTTGTAATTGTCCTAAAACAGCTTTAGGATTATTTTTAATTAAAGCCCATACTGGGGAGCCTCACGACAGGCTAGCGTCACTATTTAAAAGAAGTAAAGCATCTATATTCAGGCTTTTAAAAAAGGCTCGGGAAGCACTGTTGAGGGATTTTGTACCCCTACACTTGGGGGTTAATCAATTGACCAGAGAAGACTTAATTTTAAAGAACTTGAAAATACCGGAAGGGTTATTTGGAGACAGGGAAACACGTAGGCCAATAACTATATTTGATGGCACATACATATATTTACAGAAATCATCCAATTATATGTTTCAAAAAAGAACATATAGCTTACATAAATACAGAAACTTGGTAAAACCATTTTTATTAGTTGCCACTGACGGGCATATTATAGATGTGTTTGGGCCATATCCTGCCACCCAGTCTGACTCAGACATAATGAAATCCCTTTTCCAAAATGAAAATAGCATTCTAAGAAGATATTTTAGACCTAATGATATTTTTATTTTGGATAGGGGATTCCGTGACTCAATTCCATTATTGGAAAGTCACGGATACAAAGTTTATAAACCTGAAAATATTCTACCTGGCGATACACAATTAACGACTACAAATGCCAATAAAACAAGATATGTCACGTTATGTCGATGGGTGGTGGAGGTTATAAATGGAAGATTTAAAAATGAATTTAAATTATTCAGAGCTGAATATTTTAATCTGGCCGCAACACATTTAATGGATGATTTCCGTATATGTGCTGCATTAATCAATGCCTATCATGTAAAGTTAAGAGATAGGCTGGATGCAGAACTTATTCTCAATAGAGCAGTGGAAAGGTTTAATGTAACGAACTACCTAGCTGAATATGTAAAGGATAATAATATTAATCGTCGCCGAGCCCAATTTACCCCAATTGATTCTCAACATGAGGCACTCAATATTTTCCCTCAAATGACTATGTCTGAGCTAGAATTATTTGCCTTAGGAGTTTACCAAATTCGCCAAGCCCGATCCTATTTTGGGGAACATGTAAAGCCGAATGGGTCATTTGAGGTGGAAATAGCCACTGAAATGGAGATCAGTAATATACCAGGCTTATCGTCATCAGAAACTGTTCTTTTAAGGGGTCGCATTAAATCTCGGCATGTTTCAAATAAAATATATTATACATATATTCTTCTTAAAAGACAGGGGGATCATTGGGATGAAAAAATAGTCCAATATTATTGCACATGCATTTGTGGAAGGCGCACAGTGGGATGCTGTGCGCATGTCATGACGATAGTCTGGTACTTGGGCTGGGCTCGGCACCAAGAAGTAATTTATGCACCAGCCTCTTTCTTAAATAACATACTATTAATAAGAGATAATGAATAAACAAAATAATGTAAAAGTATTGTTTTATTTAATATTTCTATGAAAATTCATCTACCATATTACAGCTTACTCTAATGACTATTGTTTGTCTCAAGCCCTTTTTACAACGCACAACTGGGCGTCTCTTCAGAATAAGAAGGGTTTAGCTATAGCACAACACTGTGGCCAACTGTGAGCTGGCAGGCTTCACACACATTTGAAAACATTGTGAAGAACTGTCAGGCATGCAGGTTTCCTCATGTTTTTCATCCCTGTAGAAAGTAATATTAGGTTGTCACACACAACTGAAAAGTCAAGAGACGCATGAGAGAGTCAAATATCTGAACCACTGGGCTCACTGCTTTCAAAGATAATAACGTTCACTATCACTTGCTTGCAACATGCATATTGTGTTGACTGTCTCCTAAAGTTAATTATGCTTTTTAATCACTTGGGTGCTTGACTTTTCCTCTTCCGACATTCTTCTCCACTACGGACTGGTCATTTTCTTACGAAGAGTAGGTACCTATTATTACAAACAGCCTATGTAAAACAATCAATAGGTCTCAGGTCCCGAAAACAGTCTTCGCTTCGATTTTGTTAGTTGGTATTCCGATTGGGATAGATACAAAGGGGATGCCTTTTCCATTGGAGTGTTTTTCAATTTCGTAATTCAAGCTTTCGAGAATACATTAACCTATCTCATTATTCCGTCAACTTTTAAAATAAAATCTTTCTATCGACTCGCTGACTGCTGATATAAGGGTTCATTCTATTTTTATGTCAAATGTCATCATGACACGTGTAATATACGTCAATGTCAAAATGGACGCATGTTGTTGCGCTTTTATTTTGCAAAATAATTTCGCATTGTACCTCGTAAATTGAACTTTTTAGTAAGAAATAAAGAAAAAAATGTTACTATTTTATGACCCCGAACATTTTGAAATACCGTACAAATACCTGGCCCAGGCTCCATATAAATTTGAAACAACCCCTTTGGAATAGTTGTGTATATTAGTGGCCCAAAGACACTGGAATTAATAAAAATTGGAAATTATTTTTGTTCTTATTTAAAAAGGGGGGAAAATCGGAGGGTTGAAATTTAAAAGTGAGATAACTGTACTGTGTGGGGTATCATATGAAAGGGTTTACTTTGTACATTCTAAAACAGATTTTTAATTATTTTTAGTCATGATAGTTTTTGCTTTATCGGGGAAAAAGTAAAAAAAAATACCGTTCCCCCCCCCTTATCTCCGGAGTTAACAATCGAAAAATCTGAAATAATTATGGTCAATAGGAATTTATGTATATTTTACAGGAAAACTATAGCCAATGCTTTAACTAGCATAGTTTTTTTGATATTAACAGAAAACCTCTACAAACAAAGTTAGTTTTGCGGTTCATTAAATTCATTAATCGTAAAACTTGCTACAGGTTTGTACGGAACCCTCGGTGCGCGAGTCCGACTCGCACTTTGCCGGTTTTTTTTTAATACAAATATCATTATTTTGCAGGCTGGGGTGGGGTAGCTCAGAGACAAGCATGGACTTATTATACCTACATTAGAGACAAGTAACATAGACTTCTCATAGCGGTAGAGAGTAGTATATTCCTTGCTCATAAGTCATAGCTGACTCCCTGCCTCCTACCAAAGCTCCTGTACCACAGTAGTGTCCCCACCTTAGGGTATTTTCCCCTAGATTTAGGGGATTTTTGAACACTTAGGGGCTTTTTTAGGGTATACAATTATTTAGGGAAATTTTTAGGGGAAAAAAATTTATTAGGGAATTTTTTAGGGAAAGTTTCAACTTTCGGTTCGAACTGCGTGTATCTGAACGTAACTTGGTGTGCCGATGTTACCCATGGAAGTAGGAATCAAGGAATTAGGTACGACTATGATGTTACATTTCTCTATGGCTAGTACCAAACAAAATATATTTTTCTCTTTCGCGCTCATAGAATTGTGTACGTGGAAAGAAGAGATATCGAATAAGAATAAAGCTGCTTTATGTGTGCGAGGTAAACTGCCGAGCGATCGCGTAACTTCTGCATCAATCATTGATACATCGCAATCACCTCTGATTGGTTAACACTCTTCCACTATTGGACATAATCCATTGACGCAGCAAGAATGCCATAAATTCAGCCAATTACAACAATTGATACTGTAACAATGATTGATGCAGAAGTTACGCGATCGCTCGGCTGGTTTTTATGGATTTATACGTTATGGTTTAGGTACTCTTGTTTGTTTGACTTGGTTGGTTTGACTGTCAGTGTTTTTAATCTAGGTAGTGTGTTTTTCGCTTGTTCCAAATGTAGGCACGCTGTGCACCATTGTCCTATGACAATGTAGGACAATGAACCATGGGTCATTTATAGAGGACTCCTCTATAAATAATCTATGGTTAACATAGTTCAAAAAGCTGATGATTGATGATGAGAATTCTATTCAAAATCCTCAAAGATTTGTGGTAGGCATGTAATATGGTGTGTGTTCCGTTATAAGCACTGCGAGCACTGGCAGTGCTCTTTACTGGGGACTTTCAGTGCTCTCAGTGTATTTCGGAACGCACCCATGATCGTTAAATGATAAGTTAGTGACATATGGCTGCATATTTAGATCTTCACCTTAATAATTGGTCAAAAATTATCTGATGGTAGTGTACTTCCTACATATTATATAATACGTAGTACGTACCTATATATGGTACAGATGGTATTGATTTAGTAGTTTTTTTTTTTAGTTTAATATATTAAAAAAAGTTAAATAAAAGTTTAATGCACTTTCATTTGTGTTTTATTCTTAGAATAAATTTTTTAGGGGAAAACATTTTGAAAAGTGCTTATTTTAGGGGAATTTCACGAGGAGTTAGGGGAAAACCTAAATCAGAGGGTGGCAACACTGTACCACAGAGTCCTGTACCTACCTATTTTGCGATTACTATTTACTTGTGAATTGTGATTTTTGTCTATTTTTATTTTTGCCACCTTGCCACTTGTGTTGAATGTTTTTTAACAATGGATTCATCATCTATTGTAAGTTTTAACAATGATTCTACTTACCAAACAACAATAAAAGCGGATTATAGCAATGTCCACGAATTAGCACTTCACGCTATGAGAGATCGATGCCTATTACTTCAACGAAGGATAAACACTCTAGAAACAGATAATATGCGTTTAAAGTTGGATATCACCAAAGCAGCCGAAAAATCTGAATATGCACCTCTAAAAGAGGACGACAAAATATCTCTGCATCAAAAGATCGCTGAGCTTAATAAACAGAAATCCCAACTGCTGCATCACGTCTTTATGGTTTCTTGTGAAAACAAAAATTTATGGAATAAACTGTCTAGCCCTAAGGGATCGGAGAAGGCAGTGCGAGAACGTCCAAATTCAAAACAACCTCTGGTACGTACTAACACATACATCCACAGTACTCCGAAATACAATACGCAAAATCAAGAAAAATATTCAGACTCAAGTTTAGAAGAAATATCTTTGAAATTAATAAACAGCTATATCCAGGAGAAGTCCCAACTTGTAGAACAATATGAACAAATGACGCAATTGCAAGACATGGATGATGATATATTAAACATAGATTCAATAGGATTTACGTATATGGAAGATCCAGCTACTGATTCACTCAAAGAAATTCGTAGTCAAACAGAAAAGTTACAGAGTCTAAAGAAAGATTTAGCCAATCAAGAAAAAGATTTAAAAACTATAATATCAAGAATAGAAATAATCAAGAAAGGTAAGTGAATTAAACTTTTTAAGTCTTAGCATTTTGTTTAACTCCATACTTATATTATAAATGCGAAAGTGTGTCTATCTGCTTCTTGGCATAGACTACCAAGATAGCTTGCATCCAGGCTAAGAACATTGGCTACTTTTTAACCTGGGAATAATGTGGTAAAACTTGAGTGATGCGATGCTAGTCACACACAGTCTTGTCATACATTATCTGTTCAACTTTCAGAAGGCTACAAGTGTCCATCATGCCTCACAAGTAAATCAAAAAATGTAATAAGTGAAAATAAAGAAACGGAAACCAGTGATAGCCTTTTAGGGAGGACACAAATGGATTCTAGTAGTAATGGCTTTGAGGAAAATAATACTACAGCAAATATGAATTCAGAAAATTATCGAGATGGTGATGAAAATTATGAACCGTTTGATAAGATGTGTCCAATATGTGGAGAGAAGTATCAAAAAGATACTACATTTGCAGACTTCCAGACCCATGTAGAAAACCATTTTGTTGGTGAAAATGAAATAGATTCTATAGACAACTTTGGTACAGTTCCAAATTCATTGGATAATGGGATGTAAAGCAAAAAATAAGTTAGTTAAAATTTTTGTGATAAAAAATATTTATTTTAGTGTTTAATTTCCTTATATAATTTTAAACTATTAATAGTACAATTATTATTAGTATTTCAATAAAATAATTTATTTTACTACATATTTCAGGAGTTCCATTTATGGACAGGTAACTAGCCTGAAATTGTACACCCTTACGTCAGTAAGATATTGTATCTACTTATTACACTTTTGATTTTGAAATATAAATTCAGCAAAATGCATCCTAATTTCTATGGGTTAAAGGCTTGAAGGACTCATACACTAATATAAGCTCACATACATGTCAACATCTGCTCAATTAAAATTATTTCAAAATATGCACAATTTCAGCTTAATGCTCACCAAGATGCATCCTGTTTCCCTATTAGAGTGCAGTTTTATAAATTACTATAATCAAAGTATAGTAAAGAGTTTCTGGATTTGCCATTACATAGATTTAAAGACTGTGTTAAACAGCATTTGTTGTCGAGGGTATTACACTATCGATGATTTTATCAATGACAAAGTTGCATGGAATGGAAGGAAGCAACCGGCCTCACATCTAGTGACCCACAAGTCAGTGTAATATTTGTTACTTATGTGTTGTATTGTCTTCTTATTGTAACCCTTTCTTTTTTGGGAAAAGAGCAACTGCCGAGTTTCTTGCCCGCTCTTCTCAGTAGAATCAGCTGACAAAAAAGTGACACAAGTTGTCCTACGTGAAATAAATAAATCATTTCATTTAATAGTAGGTTTTTATTTTATTTAAATAAAACAAAAAATATTTTTGAGGTCACTTTTTTTTAATAAACACTATGTTAACAATATTTTTTTTTCTAAGCTAGATCAGTTGGCTTTACATCTGTAGATTCTGATGGCTGTTGTGTTGATTTCTGCAAAAGGTTCTTACTGAACCACTGTGGTCTGTCTTTCTTCATTTCAATTATTCTTTTCCCACGCCAGAACTCTTTTGGCTAAAAAGATTAAGTAATGAAATGAATAATACATTTTAACATAATTAGTATACTTCAATGGTAGTCATTACTGCAAGACAAGACATTCCATTGTCTATGGACTAATATACCAAATTATTGGATAAAGCACTAGCTGTAGAAGGTTTTTTTGTGTAGGTTCTGTCAGACTCCTACTAAGAGAGGTATTTTAGAAAGTCCAGCAAGTCAGCACTGATCTATATAAATACCTGTTCTGGTAAATTCTCTCCATTGTATAAAACAATGACCTCGCTTTCAATTGGTTTTAGGTTGCCCAATTTTTCCTGTATTTTATCTTGAATTTCTTTTGTTTCTGCTTCAACTTTTTTATAACAATGACCTGAAACAGATTGTTTTTTGTAACAATTACTAACCAATGACTTGTAAACAAATCAATATAAAAAAGTAAGCAGATTTTTTGTTTCTGTTAGTGCAACAATATCTTAATAAACATCCAAGATATAAACTGTCCAAGTTATAATTTACTCAATATTGACCTATATAGCTTTGATAGCTTATATCTCGGAAACCTGATGCTTTGGAAGGTTTTGTCTTGTGTACTATTTCCTTGTATCCAGCTATTGATAATACAGGTATTATAAGTGTCCGTTATTTTGAAAATAAATTAAAATAGCAGAGCTATAGGTAGCCAAAGAGTAGAAAAAGCCTCAAGGGACTGCTGTTGCCTATCCCAAAGATATCATTGAGCTTAGCAGAGAAAAAAGTGGCATCAAACTAGACCCCCTTTGACAAAAGGGTGTTGAATAACATAACAAAGGCTCACAAATTGTTATTAGATTTAAAAGGACTAAACCCTTCGAGTCAGTGTAGTGCTAGTACAATGCAAAGAACACAAGAACAAAGAGTCTCATAATAAAATCTAGCATTAACCAACATAAGTTAAGTCAATGGACCAATTCTTAGATACATTTTTATAGTATAAGTTTAGTTTAAAATAAAGTTACTCGTTAGCTTTACTTACATAAAGGCTAGATCGTAACCATAGTAAGTAGGGTACTGTAGGTTGGTACTTTATGATAAAATAAAAAAATGACCTGTAGGTAAGCCAGGCTCTATACAAAAATATTCAAACTCCTTTAATGTAAAATTTATATACCTACTTAGATGAAATCAAAGAGACCAGATATGACAGAAAGTCATGGTTTATAAAGAATTAAGTTTTTTTTGGTTCTATAAAGTATAAATGCTTAAAGACCAAGATCCCGCGACGATCAGACCTACATTATATTAAAGCTGATTTTTTTTGTATGTATGTCTCTAATAGAGGTCTAAACGATCCCAGACTATGAAGTTTAGATCGCGGTTGCGGGTGTATACGTAGCTTACTTGTGTGGTTGCTGACGAAGTTTGACAGCAGTCAGTGTGAACTGCGCGTCGGTGTGACACGTGAACGTGATTCGGCCAGGCGTAAGTAATTTAATAACCTTTAAACGTCTTTTTAGGGTTCTTTTTGATTAATCGATATAGATATCGATGCCTGAGAGAATTCTATAAGACGAAATATAAAAACTGTATGAAGCAGCCCACCTTCCCCTACTAGGTGTCTGACAATGGACAACGTGGTTTCTAATATTAATCCAAAACAAAATATAAAAAAACGGAGCTTAATGCTTTAAAGAATTTGAGGTGCTACCTTTTTTACCTGATACCTTCCAAAGCAACCGCGATCCAAACTTCATAGTTGGGGATCGTTTATACCTCTATTAGAGACATACATACAAAAAAATTCAGCTTTAATAAAACTAGTGGTTCGCCCCGAACTGAGATCTCTCGGTATCCATAAACTTGTATAGAGCGCCATCTATTGACATCATTGTGAAGTTCTGTTAAAAATACGGAACCTCATGAAAATTAAATAATTTCGTTTCCTTATAATATTTATCAAATTTTAGTATTTGTTGTTCAAGTACAGGATATAATTCAAGTAATTCATAAGTTATAAGGCTCTGACAGACGGACGGACGGACAAGTGCAAATTCACTCAAGTAGACTCAGAGACCTTCACTTCGCTCGGTCAATAACATAGGTCTGATCGTAGCGAGATCTTTCTCTATCTATTAATTTGGAGTAGAGATGCAGCACACATAAAATAAGTGATTGTTTCTGAATATCCTATGTGTACTAACTAGCTCTGATTGAACTTATATTATAAGATGTACTTAATTTTGTTAGTTAAACTAAAAAATAGCACTATTTACCACAGATATAGCCACGTTCATGGTAATGTCCACAATCATTGCACACAATGATATTAGTTTTTGGTATAAGCATTTTCCACACATACTCAGGACTTCCAAATTTTCTCTTCAACCTTCTTTCCACAGTTCTTCTGAATTTGGGCACAGCTAACAGAATACCATCTCCAACAATATCTTTTATTGAAAACTTTTTAGGTTGCGGTAATCGATTTTCATAAGTATATGCCAAGGCCAACTCTAAAATACAATATTAAAAAAAATTAATAAAAGTCATAAGGTAGAACTAATCTCCATACCAAGAACTGTAAAATTGGTTTTGACTTAAAGGCCTATTACACTAGGCGGTATTAAGACAGTCTTACTAAGACTGTCTTAAAGTCTAATTAGACAAGCTCGCTATTACATTGTGCTGAATATCGCATGCTAACTCATTTGCAAGGCGTACATCCTCGGTGACGGTTGTCGTGAGTCATGGGAAAACTATCGAAGCACCAGAAAATCGCCGTAGCTCATAGCCCGAGTATTAGTTTGAATAGATTTGAAAAAAAGAAAAGAAGAATATGGGTGAAGGAGTATTTACTTCTACGGGAAAAATTATCAAATATGCAAATACTGAGTTTTGGAACCATCTGACTTAAGAAACTACCTTCGAGTAGGAGTTGCTGACTTTGAACATCTGTTGAAATTAGTTACTCCATAAATTCAAAAGCAAGATACGCTTCTTAGACAAAGTGTCAGTGCAAAAAAAAGATTGGTAGTTACGTTAAGATTCCTGGAAACGGGAAACTCCTACCAAGACCTTAGGTTTAGCTCTTTGATATCTCATCTCTTTTATCGTCAATTATACCAGAAACATGCCCGGCTATCTACAAAAGAACTTCCTTTTCTTTTGAACAAGCCATTGTGCACGGCACAGTCACGGGGCACAGGCACAGCATAAAACAAGGCTGACATCCACAGGAGATATACAAGAGCAAAAGTGGCTGTGTTAGCCAAAATTTATGGAGCACGAGATTTTTACGTGCGGACATGGTCTTGATTTGTTTTCTTAGGCAATAAAGCCACTTTGTTGTTTCTAGATAGAAAAGATGCTATTTAATCTTAAACATATTATTTCATTTGCTGATCTTGTTGAATGGATACTATTAATAATATCCCAAGTAAAAACACATACACAATAAATAAGTATTGCTACAAAGGCCTTATTGGCATTAGGCCTTTGACTACTTTGTAGCAAATGGCACCAAAATATATGACTTTTTTTGAGAGATACATCTACAGCAATCTACAATAATGCGCACTTCGCTGCATTGATAAAAATGTTGGCAGTTTACTTACCTCTAGGTGGAAATCCAAATATTCGTAGAATATTTTTTTCAACATATCCTATTACATTCTTCAGGTAGTGGACACGAGAAAACATTTTGAGCTGAAAAACAAAACCAAAACGGTTCTACCTATCCTATTTATTTTCTTTTGATATTTTTTGTACTAAATAGTAGAACCTAATTAATAATTTATGTTAGTGGTTACTTTTCAGGTTATACAATATACAATTGGTTACTTGTCTCATGTATGTCAACACTATACATTTTTCTGAAGTCAGAAGCGTTCCGCAGAGCGATCGCGTCATGGAAGAAGGAATTACGACTGCCGTCTAAGGAAGTAGGACTAAAATAAAAACTAAGAATACTATATTTTATCCAATTTCTGTTTATTACCATCACGTAAGTGTGAGTGAAACAAAATATCGCTGTTTGTGTCTATTCGATTAGCAACTGGTCACAAGGTTCAGATTGTCAAATTATATCTTTTATCTTTTAATACTGTCAAATTCAAAATACCCTATTCTTGTACGAATAATACGGGTCGTTATCTGTACACATAATTTTGTTGCTTAGTATTTGTTTGTTTACATTCGAGGTTACAGAAAAGTTTTTTAAGAATTTCTTTATTTAAAGTAAATTCCTAAGGTGCATAAAGCTCTAAAGTCAAAGCCAAGTGTCCACAAAAAATGTATTGTGCCTTTGAGGGACGTAAATCCAATAGTTTAAGAAAATAAAATGATACAGAATCTGTCGGGTTTCATCGGTGAGTTTTGGCAATGGTTCTTGTTTAAGACTAAGGATTTTACTAGTAAATAGGTAAGCAAAGGTAAGAAAAAGTAAATAAATATGTTTAAGTACTCAATTACATACTTATTTAATAATAATAATGATTTTTCGCCAAAACGCTTTTAGGTTACTAGTGCTGTGAAATAGATTATTGATAATTATTGCACTAGTACGTACATACGAGTATTATGTACTCTCTAATCTCTATGTTGTAGATTTCCTTAAAAATGAACTAATAAAAAGGAAATTGATTGAAATGATAAAAAGGCCTAATAGGATATCCCGGCTTAGCAGTCGTAAGTATTTGCTCAAAACATTTCACAGAATACTAATTTTTGCCAAACGAGTAACTACACCAAATGTAGGCGACTGAAATCAAATGCTATACCCACTATAAATTTACCCCAAGAAATAGGCGTTATCACGACAAGAAAGTTTAATATTTATAAATTAACTAGCTGACCCGGTGAACTTCGTACCGCCAACTTATCTATAAGAATAAAACAAATAAACTATCCTATCTTTTAAGTTAGACCAAATTACAGATAGTTACGAAGTTTGATCAAAATCGGTTCAGTACTTTCAGGGTTTATCCCGAACATACCTACATAGTGACACGAGATTTTTATATACTTATATAAGATCGGATATTATATTGTACCAATTTTTACCCGACTACGACAAAGCCCAAAGGAAGGGTGAAGTATGATTTTAGCTGTCGATGGTATTTAGCTATTTAGCTATAATTTTTGGGATAAAAATATTCTCTAAGTTAGGTATCCCAGGGCAGAAAGTATGTCAAGTTGCAATCAATCCATATTGCAACTTGATAGTAAGTATTCACTGGTTTGAACGTGATCGGATAACAGGCAGCCAAAAATAAAAAATAAACTGTAGGTAACTGTAAACTTTTAGGTTCTTTATGGATACTAAAGCATTTTTAATTCAATGATTTTATGAACTAATTTAATTTAATTACATTAAAAACAAACAATTTGCACACCATTATATGGTAGAATATGTTAAGGAAATTACCACTTTAAGATCTAATTTGTACCCATATTCCTGCAAATAAATATTATTTATTTATTTATTTTATTTCCTCTATTAAATGATTTTTTATACAAAAATCATCCCTAAGTTATATTTGATAGATTACGTATGTTAGACAATAATATACATAATCAACAAATATCCGACCCATCACTAGGAAAATCCTATCTAGTGACAAATTAAAAACACAATCTTACTTCTATAGTCTTCATATTTCTATGGATCGCGTAGTACCTGCATCCACAGATCATTAGAAACTAGGGCATAGATAAAACTAGGGGTTCCCTAGGTCTAGGATCACGAAACAGGAAACTGTTACCAAAATTTTAAAATGGTCAGCGCCATTTTGATATTCTTTGTTAAGCCTCGATGACACGGGGCGAGTTTACGAGCTGCTAGTCGGCGAGTTTAAAAGCTAGCGAGTGAGCGAGTAAGCGAGTGTCGATGACACGCAAAACGTTCCACTCGCTCAGTAGCCAAATAGCTAGCGAGTGTTAGTGTTGTTTTGCGTGGCGTGCTGTCTGCTTTAACGTTTATTTTTTAAGCTGAAAAATGAAGTGGAACACTCATAGAGTTTCTTAACATCTATTTATCATACTAAGTAATATTAATAAATATATATATATAAATAAGAAATTAATATTAATAAATAAGAAATATTATAAATGTGAAAGTGTGTATTTTAGTTGGTTTGTTGGGTTGTCCTTCAATCACGCCGCAACGGAGCAACGGATCGATGTTATTTTTGGCATGGGAACAGTTGAGGACCTGGAGAGTGACAGGCTACTTTTTATCCCGGAAAATTGAGCAGTTCCTGCGGGAATAAAAAAACTTAGTCCACGCGGACGAAGTCGCGGGCATCAGCTAGTGGAATATAAAAGACAAAGAGTATTCTAACACAAAAATAAAGGATGAAATTTTCAAAAATTAATTTATTAAAAAAAAATTCAAATTTACATTTTAGCTTTAACTGCCAACACGTAGATGCTCGCAACTAGTTCACTAGCAGCGATGATGACACATGGCTAGATAACTAGCTTTCAGGCCAACACGCCAGCGAATGGCGAGTAAATTAGCCCGGCTTTCTATTTTACAAGCAGCTTTTTTACAATCAGATAGTCAAAAGCAGATTGTAAAAAAGCTCAATGACACGGGGCGAGTTTACAAGCTACTAGCGAACTCGCTGGCTTGTAGCTTGTAAACTCGCCCCGTGTCATCGAGGCTTTAGCGTTTTCGTTCAAAATCGATATATGGGGTTCCCTAGGATCACAAGACAGGAGAAGTACCTACTTCCTTCGTCATTGATTTCTATCCCTCAGTGCGTGCCACGGTTTTATTTTGTCATGGAAGAAGGAATTACGACTGCCGTATTTTGTCTGGCAGACAAATTATGACGTTTCGGAGGTGTTTCAAAGTGCGTTGTTTAATTTATCTTGAAATAAACGGTGCCTTAAATGAAAGAATCTATTAGAAGATACTATGCAATGGTGCATTGGCGTTTTATCATGTAAATGTAATACTCTGTAAAAGCGACAGTGCAACTTGCAAGGAAAATTACTTTACATTTGTTTAGTCTTCCTCTGTCATAAAAAATGACAGACGACAGTAAGAACACAGAGTGTGTGTTCCGTTATAAGCACTGCGAGCACTGGCTTCTCTTTATAACTCTGTGGCACTGGCAGTGCTCTTTACTGGGGACTTCCAGTGCTCTCAGTGTATTTCGGAACGCACCCAGAGTCATATAGCCCATAGAAATAGGAAGACTATAAGTCGTAATTCCTAATTCCATGATATAGCCTTAACAGTCCACAGACTACCAAATGTCAATGTCGTATTCATTGTCAACTGTCAAATCACCATCAAAATGACAATTATTTTAGAGTTGCCATTATAATTTTCTTTATTCTCCCAATTTTATCCTGCTGGTAAGAAAATATTCTTCTTTTCATTCTTAAAAGACCAATGCCTAAAGTCTTATGATACCTACTATTATTATTTATTCAAAATTAGTACACTGTACTCTTTTCAAAAGTCAATCTATACGAATATTATGAATGCGAAAGTTTGGATGGATGGATGGTTGGATGAACGGATGGATGGATGTTTGTTACTCAATAACGCGAGAACGGCTCGGATCTGGATGAAATTTGGCACAGAGATAGAGGATGTGGATTGAGGTCTGTTTTCTTTCCCATGGGAACTCTTTAATTTTCTCTTAGAACCTTCCACGGGATGCAAACTCTGCGTACCACAATTTTGTCAAAATCGGTTGAATCGACATACTCGTAGCAGACATGCTACGCTTTCACCGTCACGGTCCATCTGAATACTATGTATTTGTACGTTTACCCACCAAAATGATACAAAACTATTTTTTCTGGCAATACTGTTCAATTTACTTACGAGATTGACATTTGACAATCAGCTGTCTCGACTTCTCAAGTGGGGAGGAAAAGGCCAATCGTTTAGATGTTTAAGTACGTAATGTAGTTCATGTCTTCAAGCGCTTGGTCGCAGTTGTAGTTATGGCGTGTTTAAGTTCGAGTAGGCTTTGTGCTCGTGTTCAGGATAAGTTTATGTGTCAATTCGGACCTAAAGTTCGAAGACAGACTGTATTTGTGAAACTCAAACCTCCCGGACCATCTCCATTGCGGATATTTGGAAAGACATGTCAGGTTAGATAATTATTTTTTACAATAATAGTCCCTTTTTAAACTTGGTTACGTAAAAACGCAGTATAAATTAGTTTAGAAACATATAAAATGCAATCTAATTCAGACCCTTGGTTGTTAATTTGACATTCCTTATCAACAATCCGATTTACATAACAGCATGACATTAACCTATAAGTCAGCTGATCTATTTAGGTGATACCTATAGCAATTTCATCATAATTTACTTTACAACGCGACGGTACTACCCTTGTATTACCACAAAATCAAAAAGTAAACCAAAGAAAATGATATAATGTAGTCATAAAAATTCTAAAAAGTGAAATTGTCTGCGGTCAGTAGGTCAAATCGCGGCACAGGTTTCTTGGGTTTAATCTGCGATTTCCACCGAAATCGAAGCTTTTACTTTCCACATTAAGCTTCTGTTGAAATCTGTTAAGTATTTACAAAATAATTAATTAATATTTGTACCTACAAAATAACTTTAGTGATTTAAACTAACTAGGTATTTCCCTAAGGCAATAAATAATTAAGTGATTCAGTACGACTACGATTGCCGGTCACTGGTAGTTGGTATAATGCTTGGTACGGTCATGAGCCGCCGCGCCGCCGCGCACGTCGTGCTTTCTCGCGCAGCGTGCCAGCATGCGATGTAGAATCTTGACGAGTCACACAAAACTTTCTAAGAAACAATTACTTACTTAGCTATATAAGACATTAATATTTAATTTATCTATATCCCAATAGATACTTAGGTAGGTATTTTCGTGCATGAAAATACCTATCCGACTATCATTTCAACTTTGTCAAATCGTTTCATCTGAATTCTAAACTAGTTACTTAATTAATATAATATAATTAATATACGTAATTACGTTTTTCGTAAGTACCCACTGTAGGTACCTAAGATTCGTATTTCTAGAAAAAGGTATCCAGTCCCATAAGTAGTTATGAGGAAAGTTGAAAATTTCACTTTTGTCTAGCTAGTTACTGCTCTGTAGTACTCAGGGCCAGTAGCATATGAGGTGTTTAAAGTTACGCTATGTTTATCGTTAAACAACTATCACTAACACAACGTTTGTAGCACAAGTTATTCATAGTAATCTCTATGATTAAGGTTAGGGTTAAAAATGGTTTCAAACTAAAAACAACAACAAACAACCTGGTATACTCTCTTTCTCTCAAACGAAACTTCGCAAACGAACTTTTAGTCGGTTATTAGACCCACACAAAATCGTTCAATCCAATCGGTCACGAAAATTGTCTATGGATCCATACTTCGTCTGCGTGTACGAAAACGAAATAGAGATAATATGTAGGAGAGGAGTTAACGAAATTTCGTTCCTTCGTTTGCGAAGTTTCGTTTGAGAGAAAGAGAGTAGACCCCCTGGACGACTCACAACGATATCCGTTACGCGTGATATGAAACTGCTCCCTTATAAGTAAGTAGAGTACTTCCGATTATAGTAATTTTTAAGTTTTGCTAGAATTATTTACTTACTTAATGCAACTGAATCCGTAATTAATACTTAAACTACTAATAGCTACCTAAAACTTATAGCTACTTTAGTGTCGCCGTGATTCTTATGTTAGGTACGAGAATTTTAACGAAAACGTCCACTTAATCAAATAAAAGTCATACACTCGGTGCCGGTTGCCAGTGAAAGTTGTGTGAGTTTCGGCAAATTTTTATGAGTGCCAATATTGGGTAGATGACCTGTCGCGATGTTATTTTATCATTTAAGTAGGAGCGAGGTAGTCATTCAAAATTCGGAATCTACAAAAATCTGGACATTTTCCATGAACAGAAAATGTAGAACTTAATTTTGGGTGGTTTCCGACAACCCACCTACAGGTTACAATATTCAATATTCATTCAATATTTACAAGTATCTATTTAAGCACTTACTTACTTGTATTACTTATTTGAAAAAATAAGTGAAATTGTGATGATTACATTTATTTAAGTAAGTATTTGCTATTACTTAAGAAGACATTCAGTATAAGCACATTAACGTACTTACCTATTTTGATAGAATACTGAATAATGAACTAGCTACTGCTAAGCCTATGTATGCTTACAAATTGTATTCTTTGTTATATATATATTTACCTTATCAATTAATTATCTATGAATCGAAAAAGTGAGAAAATCGTCCGGCACGTAATATCCTTCGCAAATGATGCTCACTAGAAATGCGGAACACATCACTGTTTGTCCAGTCGACATCATTGTATAAGAGTTTGCAGCAATACATACATCGTAGCATATGTTATTTTGGACTTACAACACTCTTTTCGATACCAAAATACGTGCTAACCATACCAAAGGGCGTCTAGTACTTGTACAAGTAATTACTATGGAGGCATCATTTATAATAGTTTGCAACCGTCGACATTTTCCGTAACACGCTACATATTAACATACTAGCGTTTGCTCGCGACTTCGTCCGCGTGGAATTTGGTTCTTAAAAAAAAACCAAAAACTGTAAAAATCATAAAATGCTTCCTTTTTCACCGAAAGCACAAATACCAAGATTCATGGATATTCTTGAACCGCCTATTTAACCTCCTTGGGGGTGGAATATCGAAGATTCCTTCCATACTTAGTACTAGCGATGTACTAAGGAAGGAATTTTCGAAATCCTCAAGGAATATTCTCTCAAAATTTCAAATTACTTCGTTTAGCCGTTTGGTCTGTAGGGTGTCTGTCAGTCGCTCAGGACAAAGCCTTTTATAGTAATTGATGATGATTGATGTAAGTAAATGTGAATAGAAAGAATTATGCTCGTTTTAGGTCCAATTTGGTGAAAACTGACAGTTGCATGAAAACTGTTTACATATTGGACTTAGGTGTTCCCTAATATTAAGGGTTGTCAATGGCAACGAGCATGAAAATAAGAATCCGGTAACTGGAACAATGTCAACGTGATTGGGTCTAGTCTAGAAATTTGATTTTTTTAAATGTCTGTCCTCTATTTAAACTTCCAGACTCCCACTAAGAAAGGATTCAAGAAATATTATCACGCGAGTGAAACCGAGGGCATGAATATTAGTTTTTAATACACAGAACTAAACATTGATTCAACGTCAATTTTATATTGCCTCATGAATCAAAATTTTAAATTATTTTCGCAATAACTCATCACATTATTCAATTGACCAATCGTCTGATATTTTACATACCTTTAGAGAAGGTTATATACTTTACATTATACATATTATAAAAATTACGCAAGTAAATCATATCAGTTTTAGTTTTTTTTTTTTTTTATCCACTACAAGTTAGCCCTTGACTGCGATCTCACCTGATGGTAAGTGATGATGCAGTCTAAGATGGTAGCGGGCTAACCTGTTAGGGGCATGGCAGTTATATTAAACCCATACCCCTATTCGGTTTCTACACGGCATCGTACCGGAACGCTACGCTAATTTAGTGAAGTATACCTACGTGCGATATATTTTAGTTTATTAATTAAGGCCCAAACAGTTTATAGAGTACTTATAATTAAAATATAATAAAAAACGCAGACATCAGCGAAGAAGCTACAGGAATAAAATATGTACAGATAGCAAAACAAACGTCATTAACAAACGTCTAATAAAGAAAAACTGGTACAATTACTCAGATTAACATCGAGACGTTATTCAAATCTATATTATCAGAGAACCCATATTCGATCGTCTATTTATGCTTTTAGACATAATCTCATGCATTGCTGTTATTGCCTTGGTAATACCTAACTATTCCAGTTGGATGGCTCTAATTAGGACGAATGAAAATTATACTCATGAAAGTATAAGTAAAACATTAGCGTTACCAGCGGATATTGTGTTTGATGATAGTTCGCGCAGTGGAGCTTGACTTGGTATCTACTCGAATTTTGAATAATAGAATAATTGGTGATTGGAGGGCATAGCTCTCTTTACTGACTACTATTTGTTGATTAGTTACTAGAGGAACCGTCATAAATAGTTACTATAGAGAAAAAACATTGTTTTAGAACTGCTCTGTTAAAAATGACAAAAAAATTGTGTGTGTCAGTTCCAACGCACGACTGGAGTTTACTCTTTATGAACTATGAAATTATAAAATATATATAAATGAGTAAATAAGGGTAAATGAACGCATTTTTAGGGTTCCGTACCCAAAGGGTAAAAACGGGACCCTATTACTAAGACTCCGCTGTCTGTCTGTCTGTCTGTTTGTCTGTCTGTCTGTCTGTCTGTCTGTCTGTCTCCAGGCTGTATCTCATAAACCGTGATAGCTAGAAAGCTGAAATTTTCACAAATGATGTATTTCCGTTGCCGCTATAACAACAAATACTAAAAAATATATATATAAGGGGGGTCCCCATACAATAAACGTGTTTTTTTCGTATTTTTTTGCTCAATATTAAAAACGGTAACAGGTAGACGGTTCAAATTTTCACAGAATATTAACTTGTATATTACCTTTCAAAATAAATAATCCCATACAACAAACGTAATTTTTTGATATTAACAATAAACCTCTACAAACAAAGTTAGTTTTGCGGTTCATTTCGTCTTGTTTTTAATACGTCATAAATCGTAAAACTTACTACAGGTTGGTACGGAACCCTCGGTGCGCGAGTCCGACTCGCACTTGGCCGGTTTTTTATATTACTGAAAGCATGCTTGATACATTTATTTTTTATATGCATCAAAATACATTACATAGTCATGGAAACATAAACAAGTGTTACCATCGAAACATAAAGTCAATAACGTAACGGTTTTGATTTTACTCCCCATAAATTTTCATACCCTGGGCTATATATCCAAATCGATTCTAAAGGAGGTAAACTCCAATAAAACATTTAGTAGCAGCAGAAGCGGTCACCGATTACTAAACGTCCTTGCAACCGCTGAATGTTTAGCCCGGTACCATTGAGCAAGCTCGTTTCGGTCGCCTCTTGCAAACAATGAACTCATCAGTGATTGTGGAAGCAATATTAATTGCAGTTTCCCTGGCGCGTGATGCTGGAGCTCGATAAGGTCCGAGAATTTCGCAGTACCTACCTAACTTAATTAGTTTCAAACCTCTTGACACAACCTCCTATTTGACCTCTTGATAAGTACTACAGGCAAATTGACCCGCATTTTCTAGCTAGCTATTCTCTAGATGGGGCCAATTTTTAAAAAAAATTAAATATTTCTATGATAAAGAGTTTCCTTCATCTGGTTAGTTATTTAATAAGTTAAAGGTAATACGAGTTATTTCGGTTTTTGAGAGCGTGACCGTTCCATGTTTTGTAATGTCGAATGCAACTCTTTGCTCGTTCTGATAGCATAACATTGCATTCATGCAGTCATATAATATGTTTCGACTAACTACTCATACAGAGACGAAATTATTGTTTACTTAAATATCTAACATAAACTATGTTAATCAAAATACTTTCGTGTTGTTACTTGAGATTATTAAATTTTTTGGCCGTATGGTTGCTACGAAAATATATATATTTTTTTAAATCATTGCTCTTCAAATTACATATAATAAGTATAAAGTCAAATTAACAACAAATAATAATTCAATAAATCATTTTTATTCAACTCAAGCTCCTTCTGTGCTTTTTAGGGTTACTTACCCAAAGGGTGCCAACCGTCCGTCCGTCCATCTGTCTGTCCCAGGGCTGAATCTCATGAACCGTAATATCGTATATTTGAATTGGCTAGAAAACCAGTAAAGTTTAGAAAGAAAAGCATAAAAATCTTTCGTTTTACTTTTAACAGTATTAAGTAAAGGAACTAATGGCCGACAGGGAACTAAAGGATGACACTTTCGGATAAAACCTCAAAAATTAAGATCAATATTTATCATAGAATAAAACCAATTGAACTTACAGACACCTAGAGTCATCTTTGACGCACGGCCAAAAACTTATAGCGTCGTTCCTAACCGAAAATTTGAATGGCGTCAGTTTTAGTAAATGATGTGAGTGAGAGTGTACGCGTGCAGTGTTTTCTTAACGGTTTTGTTAAGGACGCTAAATTTTCAAAGATGCGTTTTTTTGCATATTTACATGACTTTTTACTATTATTAATGTTTGTTATGAGTAACCATGAGTTTAATAACATGATTAGATAACTTATTTTCAATTTCGTGCAGTATTTCTCACATTTTAAGGGGTGTCATCTATTAGTACCAAAAATCAGTGAAAATCTAATAGATGACAGGGGTGTCATCTTTTAGGGTTACAGCCTAAATTAATTTCCTGTAAATCTGGGAATGGGAATCGTTTCTATTACCTATAAATAGAGTTCTGTCTAAGTTTCATACGTTTCTGATAACCCGTACTAATAGTAGACAGTGTCATCTATTAGGTCACGCCAACCAAAAAGTGCAAAACTGTTCCAGAGGTATCAAATAGATGACACCCCCTACAGTGTCAGTATTGTCTTAGTGTGCGTGTCTGTGTTGATGTGGATGTGTAGAATATTAGTACACATAGATTTATTCATAATTCCAAAACTACTCAATAGATTTCGATAAATGCGGTGTCGATGGCTTTGTCTCTATTCCGCATGTCATGGGGTATACGAAGTTACAATAAATCCAATACAGGGGATATGACCGACAAAAAACCAAGAAATATTTTGCATTTGGTATGAAAGAAGCCTTTTAATTGTGTAGATTTCTAAAATACGAACTCATTCTTGTTTAGTGAAGAATTTAAACATTATTTTTATCCCTAAATGAGCTTTTATTCGAAAAACGACATGAAAAATGCATGTCATCTATTAGTGCAAAGGGGGGGTCGACTATTAGTGACTTAACTTGTTTGGGGTGTCATCTATTGGTGATTCGGGCTAGATTCAATAAAATTGAAATTTTGTTTAGAAAACTGTTGAATATTAATGTTTTTACAATAGAAGAGTATAATCTAATAGTTACTAGACCCATATAAATTACTGTTACTGTTCCATTGCAATTAATATGTTTTTTAGAGAAGAGCAAAGTTCGCGGGCTCCTTAATGTGTCGGCCATTAGTTCCTTTACCCTTACTTTACCTTTTACTTATCTTCTAGGATTGATGACTAATGCTTGAAATGAGATTCTTGATGAGTTTTGACAGAAAATTAAATTGAAACTGAAAATACTAGAAGTTTAATTCACTATAATCCGCCACAGAAGAATCTGGCTTTTATACCTTAATAATTAATTATTAATGCGAAACTGTGTTTGTTTGTTGGTTTATACTTTAATCACGCTGCAATAAAGCAACGGATCGGCGTGATTTTTGCATGGGTATAGTTGAGGACGGGAGAGTGACATATTAGGCTAAGTACTTTTATCCCGGAAAATTAATTAACGCGGACGAAGTCGCGGGCATCAGCTAGTTATGTATCTATATAAAGCAAAACGGTAACTAACTAAATAAACGTTTTCTGTCAAATACCTTTAGATACGTAGTAGGTACTTAAACGACGAGGGTTTTCGTTTGTCGGATATTTATTTACAGTTACCCACAAAAGCAAAACTACGTCGTTGGTAAATTGACATTTACTTAAAAGGATAAATGTTTGGAATATTCCTTATACGTTTTGTAAGTACATATATACTATTTTTGAATTGTTTAACACAGGCCAGGGCGGAAACGTCAAGATAAACAGAAGTGTCATTACTTATCCATACTTCCATACTATAATATTATAAATACGAAAGTGTGTCTGTCTGTCTGTCTGTTCGTTTGTCTGTCTGTCTGTCTGTCTGTCTGCTACGCTTTCACGGCCCACCTGTTCAACCGATTTTAGTGAAATTTGGTACAGGGATAGTTTGTATTCCGGGGAAGGACATAGGCTACTTTTTATCCCGGAAAATTAAGAAGTTCCCGCGGGAATTGAAAAAACTTAAGCCACGCGGACGAAGTCGCGGGCATCATCTAGTACTCTATATCGTTTATACAAATTTACCTACATTTTACAGGGTTTTTGTGGTTTACTTTACAATAATTTACATACGCAAAGCACTCTCTGATTTTTGTGTACATACGCTTACATTTTGTTTCGTAAATGTTATATTGAGTTTAAAAGCAAGTAGGTATACTTTTAGGATCGGATTCTATTGGCACGTCCTTGATTTTTGACCTCTAGAGGCTCTGGTGCGGTCTTTGACACACTTTCTGCTTGTTTAGCTCACCTTAATACTACCTACCTACTTAATTATAGTCTCATTTATTGTTACACGTACATGCATATTATATTACCCTAGAGAATGGCACTAGACTGTGATGAAACGGCTATTTAAACGTTCCAACTGTCAAAGTATATTTTTTTCTGGGAATGCTAATTTTTTAAAGATAACAGTGCGTAAATACAATCGCCGGCTAGTAAAAAAGAACGACCTACCTCTGAATTTTCATTTTGGCCACGGAATCTATTTTCTGATTTTAAAACTAAGCAACGGGAAAATGAGAAAGCTTCTGATAAACTAAGTATATAATAGTTAGGTAAGTACTAGACCTATATATAAATTACTGTTACTATTCTATTGCAATTAATATGTATTTTAGAAAAGAGCAAAGTTCGCGGGCTCCTTAATGTGTCATCATTAAGCTTTGTCCAACGATTTATTTTACTTTTGGCAGATGGCGTCAATGATGTTCTAACGCGTCACGGATTCGATTTTTGATAACAATCGACTTTCTTTATGAAGAAGGTTTAATCGATTTGACACATTGATTCATATCTATCTTTGCTCAACATTTTTTTTAATCTATATATATATAAATCTCGTGTCACAATGTTTGTCCTCAATGGACTTCTAAACCACTTAACCGATTATAATAAAATTCGCACACCATGTGCAGTTCGATCTAACTTGAGAGATAGGATAGTTTATATTATATAGATTAGGATTATTAGTGCTACCCGTGCGAAGCCGGGGCGGATCGCTAGTTTATTATATAATTAAGTACGTACCTACTTAAGTTCGTAAATTTACATTCGAATGAAGAAGATGCAATATCATCGATTTTTCTTTCATTGGCAGATTTTAGGCGTAGGTAGGTATTAGTTAATCATACCTACTAGGTAATATTATAAATGCGAAAGTGTTTGTTTGTTGGTTTATTGGTTTGTAGGTTTGTTGGTTCGCCTTTCAATCACGCCGCAACGGAGCAATGGATCGACGTGATTGTTGGCATGGGTAGTTGAGGACCTGGAGAGTGACATAGGGTACTTTTGATCCCGGAAAATTAAGGAGTTCCCGCGGAAATCAAAAAAAACTGAAACCACGCGGACGAAGTCGCGGGCATTAGCTAGTTGTTTTATAAACATACCCAATAGCGTTTAAATGACTAAGTATATTAAAGTATGTATTATAATAAATTATTTATATAAGTACAACAGTACTAAATGCACATGAATCCGTCAGTTCATAGAAACCATTCCATCGCCAGGGAATCAAAAACCTCAATCCACGCGACGAAGTCGCGGGCATCATCTAGTATTAAGTATATAAAAAGATAAGACATTAATAATTAATTATTTATTTATTTATTTATATAAGCCTTAGTGTTATTTAAGTACGTTTTTTTACGATGAGTTATAATATAATCCCACTGCTGGGCAAAGGGATTCCATATACACTGACAATAATAATTAATTCCAAATACACTAAAATAATAAATAATAGTGAAGTAAGTTATAAGAATAAGAACGGAATAAGAAATGAACAAAAAACCCTGTATGGTCACTATGGGTGTTCCATGATATCCTGTGCCTGTACACGACTTGTACTCAGTAATGTATGTAAAATATCCTTTAAATATGAAACGAAAGTGTTATTTCTGGCAGGGAATACCCATGTATGAATAATTTCCATCGAGTACCTACCTATCTAGTTACATACCTACCTGAGAAGAAGAATTTACGAACGTCAGAAAATAATAAAAGAGAGAGGTAGTTATTTTTAAAATTCCTCGTGAATTGATGTCTGTAATAAAAAGCCAGTATAATATTTTCTATAAAGCTTGCAGTAAAATTCCCATTTAATTCTATAAGACATCCTGGGTGATCAAAATGACTTTTTTATCTTAAGTAATTTACATTCTTGTGCAACGAACCTTTTTTAACCTTGAAATTATTTTTAATTGTTACTGCTTTTTAATTTATTAACGGCTTCAGTAGTTTTAGCGTTCTTTGATAAAATAAGCTCAAGTCTCGTAAAGTTACTAATGTTGTACTTAAGTGTGACTCTACTATATTTCAAAGGTATAGAGAATTTTGGTATAGATTATAGTCATAGTTAGCGAATTTAGAAATAATTCTTAAATAATAATGCTAGAATTGATGAAATATATTTCATTAACAAAGTAGTTACCTTATATTAATTTTGGGTATATATATAGGATTCAGTTTAATTTAAAATTGTTATAATTATGTGTACTCCCTGTGTAACAGTACCAGGTTTTTGTATATTTACTAAATATTTCTTGTATTACAGTCGTTATAGTTAATTTGAAAATGGCTTTAAATAATGTGATTTACTTACTTGACTTTTGATTACTAAAAATTGCAAAATTACTTAACTTAAAATTTATTACTCTTGTAAAGGAGAACGGTGAAATTGGACCCACATAATTTAAAAATTATGGAAGCATCGTTCAAGTACAAGTTTATATTAATTATAATCACAAGTTCATACGATGTTTATATAAAAAATATTAAGGCTCTCAGACATAGGAGTCAAAAGAAAGAAATTATTATAATTATTAAAAAAATAAATCATCTTGCACTAACGGAACGTTATGCGCAATTGACATATACCACCATAGACATTTTGTTGACATGACAGCACTTGTCATTATTTTTATAGGGATTTTCCCATTAGAAATAGGAAGACTATAGTCGTAATTCCTAATTCCATGGATGTTCCGACACCATAGAATTAGGAATTACGACTGCTTCCTATTTCTATGTCCGACACCATCGAATGATCGATACCACATCGATACCTACTCAAATGACTAAATGAGTGGTATTCACGTTATTATCGGCTTTTGATAGTAACACGAGTAACAATAGCCCTTACGTAGGCAGATCGTTTTTGATTAATAATTTTTAGGTTATATTTACTTTTAGGTAGGTCATATCTTTTTTCTCCCACTTTTTTAGACTTACTTACTATTTGCTTTTTTCTTAGTTTTGTTATGTTCAACAATTATTAATAAGTTTCCATGATGCACGCTATCCCTTTCAGTGGGTCCCAAAATACATGCATTCTCGCCATCCTCCTTTCCAACCTCCACTACAGCCCATTAACGTTCCACTGCTGGGCACAGGCCTTCACTTTTATAGGAGAGAGGGAATTAGAGCTAAATGTAAATTTTCTGATACCCGCGAATTCCCGCAAAACCAACAATTTTATTTCCTTTTCCCGGTAACAGAAATCGGTCGAGAAAAACGAAACCCCAATCTTAAGCTATTGAATTTTTATTAAAAGGAACCCTTTCAAATATTTACCTGGCTCTCGACGAGTTTCTTTATCCAAGAAAGGATGCATTATTGCTCTATAATTACTCTCTTGTAGTGTTTTATGAGCGTGAAATATTAATAATATAATCAATAAAATTTTAAGGATCCGGGTAGAGCAACGGACTCGTGATATTTCACGCAATGCACGTAGGTACAATCTTATCTCGATTAAATGTACCTATTTTATAAGCTTCATAAGGAATAACCCACACCATTACATTTATAAAGGAATGCAGTTGGTACCCAAGGGAAAAACCTTTTCTTTGGTTCTTATTGTACTTTGTGTGTAGCAGCATACATACCTACATTAAATATTTAAAGGGTAATATAGTCTGCGTGTGAGTTGAATATAGAATTGCAAGGAGGATGATCTTTTGAAAATAATAACATGGGTTATTTACCTCGTAGTTTGAACATTGGAAACTCATTTGGCACATCCGTCTTTGTATATTTAACTACTAAATTAGTGTGTTTATTATTGAATTTTTGCCGATAGGAGGGTTACGATTTTAGCAGTCTATGTATGTGTCTACGTATGTATGAATATACCTAAGTATGTTTGTATTTATATAAACCGATTTATCAATCGATTCGTTATTATAGTCCGAATAAAATACAATAAAATATAAAATCGATGTGACGGATGTTACAAAGAAAGTAGGAGCGTCTGACTTTTTTCCGTAGTCGGTTACAACTTTTTAATTAAAACCTTACTGTTTGTAATAATAATTAATTAATTTTATAATAATTATAAAAAAGGTATCTTCTCCATATACTAAGTACACATTTTAATTATCAATTTTAGACGTTAAATAACATTTTAGTACATAGTAACTATATCTGCAGGCACGCGGTAGCTGTCCAAACATTTTTTCGTTATAGATAAAATTGAAAATGTTACCACCAATAAATTATAAAAAAGATAGTCCACTACACTGGTCATAGTGTGGATTGGCAGACTTCTCATCCTTTTGGGATCATTGTGAAGAACTTCCTGAAAAAAAATATTTCCAAAAAACCGACTTCCAAAGCCACTGACTGTAAAGTAAAAAATAATTTAGATTTCTACACACTATGTTGAAGTCGGGCGGGTATTACAAAGATGGGCAAAGTTGACGCGTCAGGCTCGCCCGACTTCAACATAGTGTGTAGAAATCTAAATTATTTTTTACTTTACAGTGGCTTTGGAAGTCGGTTTTTTGGAAAGAATTTTTATTTTTAACTTTTTAGTCTACTCTAAATCCCCACGGCTTAGGAGTGCAGTACCCTGCAGCATCAGAGTTGAGGAGTTGGGACTTCGGTTTAAGTATGAAGTCGTTGCTTGACACCTACAATATGAATTCACCATAAAAAAATCCTAAATCGCTATTCTAGCGATATCTAAAGGATTTCTGTACCCTGCAGCATCACGGTTGAAGAGTTGGGACTCAGAGTTGAATCGTATACACGTGACTTGATACCTATTAGGTATATAAATTCACCGTCAAAATATCCTAACTCCCTAGTTTTGAGGATTTCATGTAGTACGGTACACCTACAGCATCAGGATTGAGGATTTGGAGTTAGATTTTTTTATGGGACCACATCGAGAGCTTCCTCTAACCACTGAAAAAAAAATTTTTCAAATCGGCTTAGAAACCACGGAGATATGCACCGACATACATTAAAAAAAAATATATATATATACGCGCCGAATTGAGAACCTCCTCCTTTTTTGCAAGTCGGTTAAAAAAAGGAAGAAGCTAAAATAATGACCTTAGTTTAGCTATGATAACTTCACAGATTGTTATTAATTTGCTATATCTATGTCATTAGAATAAATAATTTAAATAAAACAATCAGGTATGCAGGTTTCATCACGATGTTTTCCTTCACTGTTAAAGCAAGTAACATTTAATCGTTTAAACATTAAATATAACATAAATAATTAATCATAAAGCATTACCACGCATGCCAGGAATTAGCTAGGAGTAGATAATTGAACCTTAATTAAGTACTTAGATATTACAGCACGCAATGAATTGCCATAGACAGGACTCGAAAGTGAGTATATTTTACAACATCAAAATCAACTACAGTACGCGAGCTCGGCGCGCGTTTATGTCTTTTACTCTGTATTGCAGCTTCGCGGGACAACAGCTTTATTGTTGAGTGCCTATTATAATTTTATCGGAAAAACGCAGTGGTTGAAAAACCGCTAAAAATGTTACTTGATCCAGTTTATATATGCGACGTATTGTCCACGCTTCTTCTTCCTGTCGTAGTCCCACTCTATGAGGGGTCGGCACAACATGTTTTTAGGGTTCCGTAGCCAAATGGCAAAAAACGGAACCCTTATGGATTCGTCATGTCTGTCTGTCTGTCTGTCTGTCCGTCCGTATGTCACAGCCACTTTTTTGCGAAACTATAAGAACTATACTGTTGAAACATGGTAAGTAGATGTATTCTGTGAACCGCGATAAGATTTTCACACAAAAATAGAAAAAAAACAATAAATTTTGGGGGTTCCCCATACTTAGAACTGAAACTCAAAAAATCATTCATTTTTCATCAAACCCATACGTGTGGGATATCTATGGATAGATCTTCAAAAATGATATTGAGGTTTATAATATCATTTTTTTCTAAACTGAATAGTTTGCGCGAGAGACACTTCCAAAAAAAAATATATGATGTACATTACCATGCAAACTTCCACCGAAAATAGGTTTGAACGAGATCTGTTAAGTAGTTTTTTTTAATTATTTAAAACTTGCTACAGGTTTGTACGGAACCCTCGGTGCGCGAGTCCGACTCGCACTTGGCCGGTTTTTTTAATGTTTCTTCTCTTCAAACAAAGGAGGAGGTTCTCAATTCGACGTGTTTTTTTTTTGGCTATGTTACTCCATACTTAATTTCGATAAATCTGAACCGATTTAAAAATATTTTTTTTTAATTGAAATAACGCATCGTCAGGTGCGTCCCTTTGAAATGTAAAGATCTGATATCTTCGGAGATGGAGGACGGAACTCCTCAATGAAAAGGAGCAAATCGCTTACGATCAGCGTTTTTTAGGGTTCCGTACCAAAATGGTAAAAATGGAACCCTTATGGTGCGACTTTCTCCGTCCGTCCGTCCGTCCGTCCGTCCGTCCGTCTGCCCGTCCGTCCGTCTGTCTGTCACAGTCGATTATTTCAGTAACTATTAAAGCTATCGACATGAAATTTGGAATAGTTGTGTATAATAGTGGCCTAACATCATTAAAATAAAAAAAAATCGAAAATTATGTTTAATTAAAAAAGGGGGAAAATCGGGTGTTTGAAATTTCAAAGTATGATAACTATACTGAGTGGGATATCATATGAAAGGGCTATACTTCTACATTCTAAAACAGATTTTTATTTATTTTTATGCATAATAGTTTTTAATTTATCGGGCAAAATGTCGAAAAAAATACCGTTCCCCCCCCCCTCCCCTTATCTCCGAAGTTTACCAATTGAAAAATCTGAAATAATTATGGTCAATAGAAGCTTATATATATTTTACAGGAAAACCAACGCTCTAACTAGCATAGTTTTTTTGATATTAACAATAAACCTCTACATACAAAGTTAATTTTGCGGTTCATTTCGTCTTGTTTTTAATACGTCATAAATCGTAAAACTTACTACAGGTTTGTACGGAACCCTCGGTGCGCGAGTCCGACTCGCACTTGGCCGGTTTTTTTATTAAATATATAGGCTAGTGCTTGGCTGCAATCAGACTTGCTTGCAAGTGGTGATGCAGCCTAAGGGTGCAGACCTTGTCGATGCCTTGCGGTTCGATGATAAAAAGGTGACGGAGGAACCAGATCGAATAGTTCTTGAGCTCACTCTCCGAAAATATATCCTGTAGAATACCGACAGACAGGCAACATTGCACCGATGACTTTCAACCATGCATAGTACAAAACATAATATTCTAAATTTTTTTCTTCGGTATATGATTTGCCGTGCGCTTTTAACCTTTACATGCGAGCTTTTAATTTTACACCTTTACTGATGGAGATGAGCAAAAATATAGATTACTTACTTACCTTACACTTAGTACACACTACACGTACAGGATTGCATTATTGGCGCCATTAATTGTGCACCGCTTTCAAAAACTACCTACAATATAATTTTAGGATTTTTGGTTCATTGGCATAAGAGTTGATGAAAGTAATTAAAAATTTATTAAATGCTTTTTAGTCCACTCTCTTCTGTCATTCCTCAACTCACTATCCATTTCCCTTGCACCATCCATCCATCTTTTCTTTGGTCTTCCTCTTCTCTTTGTCCGTCTACATGCATGTTCAACATTTTTGTAGTAATTTTTTTTTAGTAATTATAGTAGAAAAAGCAATCCTAATAGGGTTTTAAAAATCCTTCATCGGGGACGAAGATGAAGTATTCCTATAAAAATCGTAAATGTCATGTCAATTCCAGTTCTTATTACAAATACGTACGAGAATTTCTGTTAAAATTTACCCGATTTTCGTAGGTGCAATAAAAAATATTTACTCAACTAAAAATAAGATATCAATCACAATACTTAGTATATACATTCAAAGTTCAAAGTTTTTCATTAATATAACACTTAATTAGTCTATACATCATTTAAAAACAAAGCTTTTGTTCCTGCTGCGCTAAGGGAACCTGTATGACAGCAGTAACAATACACATATAACATACAAATGTTTATTATTTTTTCTTATTCCAAGCATTCCATTTGGTGTGATTACGCATTGGTTTTGTTTATTTCAATCAATCGAACGTGCCAATTGGCTACTTACTATTTTTAGAAGCGCAGGACCGTCAATGCTCACTTTCTATTGTATTAATTGTTATGTGCCGCGGACACATGCAATTTTACGTGCGGCAATGTGTACCCACATTTACATTGAAAACGGATTAGTTTTTTTGATTTACAACTCGTGTGTGACGTTGGTACGCATGCAGTTATGCGTGATTAGGGTAATGTAATGAAGGAAATGTTGCATGCATTCATCTAATTACGAGTATTTAAAACAACGCAAAGCTTTACTATTGCGGTATCGCTGGTAGATATTGACGAACTTTTTAAGAAATCACGAAGAGGTATTCAATGTGCATGAAGCGTATTTTCTATAATATTACAAATTATACGGAGCTTTATCTCCAATGTGTTTCTGCGGTGTGCAGCGATACGTCGCGTCGCGTCGATCGCCGTATGTATCGTTACGGATAGACGTGTAATGTGCTATTATCGCTTAAGCGTTTAGGCACTAACCCATAGGCTTCAAAAAAGAAGCACAAGCTTTAGCTAAGCTAAAGCGGCTAAGCTAAAGCCGCGTGTCTACATGCAAGACTAAGCTGCTAGAATTTAGAACCTCAGATGATTAAAGCACGCGTTATGCTCGGGTGATAATGAAGAAGCATCTATAATAAGTTGGAACTATGATTACTAAAATGTACTATAATATAAAAAAAGCAATAAATAAGTCTAGACTGACAATGCTTACAGAATTAGTATGCTGAAGTAGCAGTGGGCAGGTCATATTATTATCTGTCGCAGAACCGACGACGGGCGATGAGGCACGCGTGTTCTGGAGGAGAGTACCCACCGCGTACCGGTAAGCGCAGCATGTAGAACGGACCTGCAGCCCGCTGGACCGATGCCCTAAACAAGGTGGCAGGAAGCGGGTGGATGAGGATTGAGGAAGGCGGAGGACCGTGTGTTGTGGCGCACTCTTGAAAAGGCCGAAGTATGTCCAGCTGTGGACGCATACAGGCTGATGGATTGGAAATAAGCCCAGAAAGAGGTAAACGAGTTATAGCTCGATTTGTACACTAGGAATCCCTAGTAATTGTCCCTATATCTGGTAGGCATTGTCTCTACTTTACTATTAAGTAATTACCTAATAAGTATAACCAAATACGATATTTAAAAATGAAATTGAATTTATATCAGGCACGTACAACCTTATTGATCTCGTTACCTAGATACTAACTTTATACCTTGTCATTGTATAATATTATGTAATATAATTTAAATAAGTATCTACTTACTAGTTTGTTAAGAAATAAAAATATAAACTTTCTGCATAGCTATATAAGTGTGCGAAATCTAATATACATATATGAATGGGTGAATTGGGTAGATTGCTAAGTAGGTATAGTTTGTTGGGTTCTAATTTATATTTCGATACCTCATTTATAAAGTATTTGAATGAATGGACCAAAGTTGGGTCATTAATCATTATATTGTATTGTTTGCTATGCGTATGACGTTAGTTTATGCCAGTTTTTAGTAATCGTATAATATTGAATCATAAATAATAAGTACTTAAGTTGAATACTTTTATTTATACCGGGAGTATATCTTATTACATTGAAGGTTGCATATTGAGGGACAAGAGAACCTGGGAACCCACCGCATTATTATCCCTCGAAAACCCCTGCCATTATGTGATTAATGGAATGGGGTTAATCAAACCTCAGCAATGGGGAATACGACGCAGAGAGAGAGGTTGCTTATTACTTTAAACATGAATTAACTTTTGATAATGTATTGTTAGGAAATGACGATTTGATCATAAAAATAAGAATACTGATACTTGTCATTTAAGGGAAATATAACTATTACTTATTATAAATTAACATTTGGAAAGAAATTAATTCAAGCAATACTTTCATTAAACATCCATGTTTGGTAACACGTGAGTACAATAACTGTTTAGTAACTATTATGTAGGTAACGTATTCGATTCTTTCTATAAAAAGTCTGTTGTGTTTCTATGATTGAGAAGCATTGGTGCAAATAATTACAAAGTACACGTACTAACTTTATTTAAATTTATGACGATATATAACGTACCAGGTACGTCTCGTTTAGGTACCTACTTATTTACATGCCACAAACATTTATTTTCCAGAGTAAGTATAATATTATAAATTGTGCGTTGACCTAACCCAATTTTCAAGTACATGCGCAAGGTGAGGTGTAACTTACTACTTAACTAATAATGACTAAGTAGGTAGGTACTAAGTAGCCAAAATATATTTTTTTTGTAGAATTTCCCGTATCTAGTGTCAATCGTTACTAATACTTATTACATACTATACACGTAATAATATTATAAATGTGAATATAACAATCCGTAGTGAAATTATAGTTCTTTTGATACCTACCATAAAATTGAATGGACTGTATGTTCCACCCAATTTGTTATAATATGTGCCTATTAACTTACCTATGTATGAGTAATTTATGACAGCTGCTAGTTACTAATGACGGATTTTCCTGTGAATAATGAGAACATCAATTGGTTTTGTTACTGCTAACAAACTTTAAGTAATTTCCTGTCGAATTATAAGTTACAGTAGACGATGCCCGTGCCGCGTGGATTAATATTTTGTATTCGCGCGGGAACTCCTTAATATTCCGGGATAAATGGTAGCATATGTCCTTCCCTGGCAACCTATTCCTATACCAAATTTCATCAAATTCGGTTGATAAGACTTTCGCATTTGTAATATTAGTATTAGATATAGATTTAAATTTAAATTTAGCTTTTATTCAAAGTAGATATTCGTATAAATACACAATAAAATAGGCGTAAGAACTTAGGTAACGTTGGTAGTATAACTTGGTCACGAAAAGCATGCATTTCATTCTCTACTAAATTGTACATCATTAAAGGAAATGTACATATTTAACATACTTTGTGCAACAATACATTGCTTCAAATAAAATATAATGTTCTGTTTCTATACCTAAAACACTTAGCATTTCTGTTGACAGGTATATTAAGGTTGATGCTTGCTTGTTTGGAAATACTTATTATACTTAAAAGCAGATTCTAAATTATAAAATTTAGGTACTTTATCCCAGTTCTGAAAAATACAAAAAAAACCAGTTCTAATACTATAGTAATATTATGTATGAGACTGAGTCAGAACGAACCAACAAGATTCTACTCATGTTGAAATGATATTTTGAAACAAACTAAAAACAAAACTTGAACGCTACTTAGTTATAACTTACAAGAATTAAGTACCTATGTATACTTTATCTCAAGGTCGCCTTCTTTTTAAGTGACCTCTTTACCTCCGACTTCATTATTTTCTAAGAAAGTTTGCATAGCACGGGCATATCTAGGTACTGCCTAATCGGAAAAATTAAGACGTGGTTAAAATGCTGTTGTTGAATATGGTATTAGTTAAATGTAATCATTGGCCATTGCGTTTCTTGGTCAGGTATAACTACCAACTATTAGAAGCTGGAAGAAGACTAGCGTAGAGACTCTACTCTTTCAACATCTTAAAATTTTTACGTTTTTGCTTGTCAATTGATTGCAATCGTCTAAATTGATGTTAATATAGTGACCTCTTAACTCGTGACAATAGGGTATTCTAAAGTTTGTCAGACTGATAATTTTATATAAGTACTTAATATGTTGGTAACATAAAAATCGTGACTTCTAAAGCCACTGTAACGTAAAAAATTATTTTGATATCTACACACGAGCCTGACGCGTCTACTTGGCCTATCTTTGTTATACTCAACATAGTGTGTAGAAATCAAAATTATTTTTTACTTTACAGTGGCTTTGGAAGTCGATTTTTTGGAAATAATTTTTATTTTTAACTTTTTACTGTACTCTAAATCCCCACGGCTTAGGAGTGCAGTACCCTGCGGCATCAGAGTTGAGGAGTTGGGACTTGGGTTTAAGTATGAAGTCGTTGCTTGACACCTACAATATGAATTCACCATAAAAAAATCCTAATTCGCTATTGTTAAGGAGGTCTGTACCCTGCAGCATCAGGGTTGAGGAGGTGGGACTCAGAATTGAATCGTATACACGTGACTTGATACCTACTAGGTATATGAATTCACCTAACTTTCTGAGGATTTCATGTAGTAGGTACGGTACGGTACCTACAGCATCAGGATTGAGGATTTGAAATCAGAATTTTTTATATGGGACCACCTCGCGAGCTTCCTCTAACCACTGAACGAAAAATATTTTCAAATTGGTTTAGAAAACACGGAGATATGCCCCGACATACATTAAAAAAAAAAAACATACGCGTCGAATTGAGAACCTCCTCCTTTTTTGGAAGTCTGTTAAAAATACCTAGTGCCGTAGCCTACAAGGCACGTACATGACATGCATGCGTGCATCAGTCGTAGCTTGTTGGTTTTGCAACGGCCGGTCGTAGCCCATCAGGTGTGGACTGCACTCGTGTAGTTGCATAAACAGTTGCTCAATACGGATCTCGGTCACTGCCGCTTTTGAGCTAAGGGCACCTGCCGCACCCTCGCTTTATCAACTCAAACTGAATCATTCAAATATTTGACTCGAGTGGAGTATCTATATCCGTCAGTAGAAATAAAGTTGTGCAATCAAATTTGCTAAATACCTAACAAATTTTACTTAACCGGCCATCTAGAAAGTAAATTACTTAAAGCAAAATTTGAGAAAGATTTTAAATTAAAACACTCAAAATAAAACAATGGAGTGGATAGCTTTCAATCTTGTGCGAAAGGCATGAATGTTTACATAATAAGTTTAATTAGTTATTTAAAATAATTTTTTGTACGTGTTAATAATAATATTATACTAAATATTATTCTTGCATCTTACTGCGTGCATTTTTTGGTTTCATAGTTACAGAACAATTTGCATATTGTATAACGACCATTTTGGTAGCTGTAATGGCTCCTATACACTGTGCTAACGCGCTTTTGAAGTATGAGTTTGCCGTTGCGCCAGCGTTTCCGGCCACTGCGTTGCCGATGCATACCGGCACAAAAATCAGCACGCTGAGCGGCAGGAATTCAGGTAGCAAATTGAGGTTTGCGCTGCGTATAACTGCTAGACTAAGAGATAACTGCACTTTTGGTAGCCATCGCCTGAAAGGCTGATTCAGTGTTAGGTGGATGTAGAGCTCTCCACTGATCACAAAAGTTGCAGTCTGCCTGCATGTGGATGGGTCTTTCGCTAGATATGGCCGTTCAAAGACGGTTTATTGTTACCAAAAATGAACAATAATTAGAAAAGCTGATTCTTGTACAGTATTTAAGTATGCGCAGTACCTATGTAAACAGAATAAAAACTGACGCATGGGGATGGGTCTTTTACTAGATATCACTTCTCAAAGAATTTATAAGCTATACTTACTATGCGTTCCTGTAAAAAAATATTAGGAATTATGATGTCGTCCCGTTGATTGCTGTTAAAATTTTTTAATAACATACTAAAACTTTACGCATACTTTAATACTGTACAAGAATCAGCTTTTCTAATTATCGTTCATTTTTGGTAACAATAAACCGTCTTTGAACGGCCATATCTAGCGAAAGACCCATCTGCATGCAGGCAGACTGCAACTTTTGTGATCAGTGGAGAACTCTACATCCACCGAACTGAATCAGCCTTTCAGGCGATGGTTACCAAAAGTGCAGTTATCTCCTATAATATGCTGACATACCCGCGGCCGTGCGGGCGGCAGCTGTTGCGCGGCAAACACGCCGGGTTGGATAGCGACGGACGTGCGCCGGTCATATCGCCGGCAAGCAGACCGGTGGTAATGCCGCGGGCAATTTGGGTGGCGTCACCTTAACATCGGAGTAAAATAAAAAAGTATATCAATATTCACCTTCTAAATATAGCAACAGAGTGATAATTATAAATATAGACGCGCCTATATTAACTGGTAACATAAAAGAGTCATTGATACCAAAATCGAATTACAATACCTAGTGAGTAGTGCCTTGGCAACTTTGGCTTTAAATACCAGATGGAAAAAATACGTAATACCTACCTATCAATGAAGTGGTTCGCTTTACCGATTAATTATCATGTAATCATGCCCTGGTTAAATTTGCAAGGACCTCTGATTCGCTGTCATCCAGGTCAGGTCCAGGATACAGTTGAAGCTGGTCCGCCCTCAACAGGGATGAGGTATACTCATTGCTCATCTTTTGCGTATGACGGCATGAACGCATGCAGTATGAACGTATCTAAGTTATCCCGGCGACAGCAAACAGAGTTCATGAACTAGAAGAAACAAGCCAATTTGATCAGACCACTGACCTTTATTTATTGAAACGAGACTAAACTCCTACAATTAATAGAAAAAATGCACGCGAACGAAAGTAAAATCTATAGGTATTGGTCAAAATAAATATTGATGCATAGATATTGTATAACAATAAAAATACATTTATAATTAGTTATTGCAGAAACACTATCATTACACACCACACCAACGTGCATTTCAAAATGCTATACACAAACATTTCCTTACTGACTGTTTTTTTTATTTCATGATGTTTCTTTTTTCGAAACTTGGGTTGAAGGATACTTTTCGGATTTTATCAAACTACGGAAAGGTTTTAAGTTAAAATTACGTGCATGGATTCCCTCATGACTCCCAAATAACTCATTACATTTAAATATAAAAAATAGGACAATGTTTGACTTTACGATGCTATTAGGGTTTATCTCTTTTCCTCTCATGATATATGATATAAAGATATGAAACAGTCACTTGAGAGAAAAGGATAGAATGCTAACAGTTATCCTAATAGCGCGGCGGCGCGGCGTCTGGATATGATGGTAGAACAAAGTAGACAGTCTTGTGTCAAACAAATCAATGAAGATGAACACTACTATAGTCCCACAAACTTATCTGACCCGGTGACAGTGTCGCTAGTAGATATGAAAAATAAAATAAAAACAAAAAATTTTAGAGGCATAGGGGGCGCGCACGAAACGAGCGACGGCCGAGCGACGGCGACAACGGGGCCATGGAAAGCTCGTGACAAATTTCGGGAAGGTCCTTTAGGCGAGCTGAAATTGTGGAAAAATATAATTTCGTTCATTGGCGAATCCAGTTCTGCCAGTCTAGTAGAGCGTTTGCGATTATTTCGCTACTGCGCAGCATATAACATTTGCAAAAAAAAATCGGAAAAAACATTTTTTTGGCTACTTGATTTTTTTATATTTAAATTTTTTACTTAGAGAAATCGAAAAATAAATCCCAGACGTTTTTGTCGGTTAAAAAGTATTACTAGACCTCTTTCAAATTGTTCCCGAAATTCGTCGCCAGCTCTCCGACTAGCCGCATCGCCCCGCTACCGCCGTCGCCCCGCTACCGCTAGTTTCGTGCGCGTACACTAAAAATTAGCCGGGCCAGATAAGTTTGACGGACTATACTTATTTTACTATTCGGTTACGCCCGTTGTGATGCAAGTGTTGTTTCATAATGTTATTGTGTAGCACATGAATGAAGAATTACGTAGACTCGCATAGTTAGTGATAACAATACTATAATTATAATAATAATTGATAATTAATTTTGCGTTGATGCGTTTGCATTTGGACGAAGCATTATTCTTCATTTACCACAACACCATTTCACGTCCCTCCCAAGTCCCAACAATTAAAATCTGAAGAGGAGCATTTGAAAAATCAAGCAAAATGAGACTAAATTCTCCCCATTGGCCATTAGGTAGAGACAGCTATATGAAATAAGTTGCAGTAGGTCGTCGTCGTCGTCCTCATCTCAACCTATAGACGTCCACTGCTGGACGAAGGTCTCCTGCATGGATCGCCACAGAGCACGGTCTTGTGCCGCTTGTTTCCAGCGGCTCCCAGCAGTAGGTATTAGACTAAAATCTCATTTTGTTTTGTATCCGTCAGTGATAAAATTATACCTACTAGCCTATAATAATTTTCAACAATGGTTTGCAGTTTGCACTGCCTTTGCCATATCATGCCAAACCGTATCTAAAGGACATGTTGTTTGCGTGGTTCTGGTTAGTTAACAATTTTCACTGCTCTTTCCAGCGAGTGACAACATGCGGTCCAGCCTGCGGATCCGCTGGCTCAGGGGCCGTGGCCGGCGCCACGAGGCGGCTGGCCTCCAGCTTACAGAGTACGAGCACCGGTTCACTTCCCGACTATGGCACACAGATCGTCGACCCTTATCGTCTATTAGAAGATGACCTTAACGGCATATATGAGGATATAAGATCAGTAAGTCCTTTCTTTTACCATTTTCTCTAAGTACATATATTTCAACCCCCTTTCATATTCCAACTAAATATTATGCTTAAGGCCCAACATTAAAACATCCGTTATTATTTTGGAGGATATAATGTCTTACTGTCTTACTTTACATTTAAGTAGCTCTCCATGTTTCATTATTCGGCTGTGATAGATTTATATTTATAATAATAGTATAATATTGGCATAACAAATGATTTACGGAACGGTTTTAAACCCCCCGTATTGATCCAGTGCGTACAAACACGTATCTAAGTGAAAACAATTATATAATAATAATTAATTACCAAACGTTCAATGCGTAAACTAAGCAACATTACAATTATCTTAAAATCCATATAACGCAACTAAAGTGCATGCTCACATCATTCCTAAAATCAGGGTCATGAACAGCAAAATATGTATTTTAAATTCGTATGTTGTGCCATAATGGAAATGCCAATCGGTTACGTGAGTGCATTCTATATATCTCAAATTAATGGTACTTTTTGAGTGCCAATGTGGTGCCCATTGATCGGCAAAGTGTGTCAAAGTCATGACGTGCCAGCACGCGAGCCGTCAAGGGTTAAGCAATATGCGCATCATCAGTTGCCTATTATAAAATCAGTATTTCTGTGGATTGATAGTTATTTATTTTTGGTGGCTTGGTGGCAATTAATATTATTTAAATTTGAAGAAACTTTCACAACATCTGAATTTTCTCAGGTCTGGTCTGGTAGGAAGGAATCCTGGGCCGTGGCTAGTTACCATCATACTAGCAAAAACGTGCCGCCAAGTGATTAAGAGTTCCGGTACGATACCGTGTAAAACTGGTTAGGGGTATGGTTTTAATATATTAATCTGCATGTTGCATCATATTAAATATCAAATATAAATATTATAAATGCGAAAGTTTGGATGGATGTATGGATGTGTGGATGTATGGATGTGTGGATGTATGGATGTTTGTTACTCAATCACGGACACGGACAGCGGCAGCGGACACAACGGCTGAACGGAACTGGATGAAATTTGGCACAGAGATAGATTATAGTCTGGAATAGAACATAGGCTACCTTTTATCCCGCGGGAACCGAAAAACCTCAATCCACGCGGACGAAGCCGCGGGCATCAGCTAGTTATCAAATAAAATAAATCAGTCATCACTTGCCACCGCAGTCAAGGGCTAACTAGTAGTAGAATGAAATAAATAATAAGTGCTCGTGGATCGTCTACAGTTGATAAAATATAGCTTGATACCTGTGACAGATGTTATCCAAATGAGGCCTATGAAGTTCAGTATTATGTCATCGTAAAAATGTATGAAAAATGTATGCGAAAAATGTCATACTTTATTGGTTTCTGCACATTAATAGTGACGTTCCTTTTTTTATCGTAACCATATTTTATGGGCACTACAAATACGTTAAATCGGAATAAGTTGTTACTTTTGAAATTAAAAAATCTAGTTATTAACATTTTATTCATATTTTTATTTGGGTAATTGAAAAAATAATAGCAATTTAAATACATTTTTGGAAATAATTAAATACATTTATCCCTTTTGTTTGATTTCATTATAACAAGTAGTTATAAATTATTATCCTAGTATAGTATCAATGAAAACATAATATAGTAACAATAAAATCGACATTTGTAGCTAGTACCTACCAATAATATCGATAATATTATGATGGATTTTCAACATTGTCCTAGCCCTATCTATGTCACTCTGACAGCTGTCACAGGTATCAAGCTATAATTATTATACTGTAAAGACTCTACCACTGGTTTGGTAAGGCCTTTCAACCAACAATAACATCAATAATGAGAAAGAAAGGGGGATGGGAAAAAAGTCTCCACCCTCCAACAGATTTAAAACATTTAATTCGAAACGTCTGTTAGGTTAGATAATTAATTTAATACTACTTATATGATGAAATTTATTTCAAAACGTAGAATTATGGGATTTTAGGATTTGAGGTAATTGAGATGATTCATTTGTTTTTCATTCTCGGTCTAAAACTACGAATTCAGATATCTCTGACGCTGATGCTTACCTCGGGGATATATTACTAGCTAGCAGCTGACCAATGTTACAGTTCAAATTTCTATAACCAACAAGTTCAATGAACATGGCACACTTGATACTAGGTTAAGTTATACGAGACAATTACCATTAAAATTGGTTTTAATGCTGCTGTTGCGATAGCTTTGATAAAGCTAAAAATGTAATATTTCATATTTTAAATAGAACTAAAACACTGTCCTTATATTATAACACTAGATGATGACCGCGACTTCGTCCGCGTGGATTAAGTTTTTTCAATTCCCGCGGAAACTCCTTAATTTTCCGGGAAAATTAGCCTTTTCGGGGAAAAAGTAGCCTTTGTCCTTCACCGGGATACAACCTATCCCTGTACCAAATTTCATCAAAATCGGTTGAACAGGTGGGCCGTGAAAGCGTAGCAGACAGACAGACAGACAGACACACTTTCGCATTTATAATATAAGTAAGGATTACGGACAACGGAGATGGATACTCACCGCCGTATTGTATCAAAGCGATGAGATGGTTTGCAACGTGCTCGTTAGTGCATCCTGTAGAAAAATTGAGGCCATACCTAACCACACAAATGTTGTGCATACATTTTTTACAATGAGAGCCTTATTATTTCAGAATGACAATGTAGTCATCTGATCCTCTTGATGCATTAGGCAAATGAAGCGAAGGCATGCCAATCTATACTCTATACTAATATTATAATTAATGCGAAAGTTTGGATGGACGGATGGATGGATGTTTGTTACTCAATCACGCCAGAACGGCTGAACGGATCTAAATGAAATTTGGCACAGAGAAATATATATATAGCAAGTAGCCTTTACTACTACTTAACTACTTAACTACTTACTTTACTACCTTTACTACCTTTACTTTACTTACTTACCTTTACTACTTTTTATCACGAAAAAATTCAAGAGTTCCCGCGGGAACCAAAAATCTCAATCCACAATCCACGTGGGCAAAGTCGCGGGCATCAGCTAGTACTGTTTAAAATAATATCATTTGTTGTACTCACGTACTTGCTTAATACATATTTTAGTGTATATTTATTATATTTTCTCAAACATGCTTGGAAATTTGAGCATTATTTTGACAACCTTCTTCGAGATAAATCGAAATTGCTGTACTGGCCAAATACATGTGCGAGCAGCGGCCTTCTAAAGTTGTATGAAAATCCATATCTGTCGTGGTTTAGCGGCCAAATAAATTACATACTAAATTCATATCTGTCGTGTAGTTTAAAAGTGGAACGATCTTTTACTCCGAAACATGGCAACCAAGGAGGTAACTTAACAAAGGTTTTATTTAAATTTCGAACTAGCTTGCAAATAGAAAGCTGTTTATTGAAAAAAAAAACAAATGAACACTTTGACGCGGGAAAAACTATTGTTGTTCGTTGTTCGTCCTTGATTTTGAAATGTTTTTGACAAAATGAGTTCAAGTGAAGACAATGAGTGTGATGAACACTTAGTTTTAATTTCCGCGCATTATTTGAGAAAAGCACTATACAAGCCTTGGCCACAACTAGGCATTGATGGACTTACGTATGTGTGCCTCGGCTTCGCCTCGGCCCACATTTACACGTTCGTCCTTCAATGCCTGTTTTGATGGCCGCTGCAGTAATGTACTATGTATTACAATTGTTTAAAATTTGTTTTACTTCATATTATCACACCACATTTAAATAGCAATAGAACCTTGTTTGCCTACTTTCTTTAGCGATATTCAGTCTCAAACGAGAGCCGCGAATACTGTGCCACCAGTTGCATATTTTCTAAACGTTTATATTATACTAGCTGATGCCCGCGACTTCGTCCGCGTGGTTGAGGTTTTTTTGATTCCCGCGGGAACTTCTTAATTTTCCGGGATAAAAAGTAGCCTATGTGCTATTCCAGACTATAATCTATCTCTGTGCCAAATTTCATCCAGATCCGTTCATCCGTTGGAGCGTGATTGAGTAACAAACATACATCCATACATACATCCATCCATCCAAACTTTCGCATTTATAATATTTATATGGATATGTCGCGACGGATTTTCATAAAAACTTGCCGTGTTACTATTTTGCAAGAGCCACTTTATATTGACCTATATTTGAGTTGGAAAATTACATATGATTTTTAAAGATATGCCAATTGCTTTTATTATTTTAATTATTTGCCAATTCTTGGGGTTTTTCTATATACCTCGTAAAAAAAAAAACCTAGTAAGAACTTTAAAAATAAATAACAGCGATGCTTGCAAATTAATACCTACTTCCTGTATTTGCAAGACGTTAAATAGTAGGTACAATGAACACATAGGCCACGACAATAATTATAATCAAGATTATTCATCTAAGGACGGTGTTGTCATTTTGTCAAAGAATATAATATATTATTACTAAGGTTGTGTTGCAAATATCCGTTTCGGATGTTGATTTCATTTGTCCTTAACTTCGATATTCTTTGAGAGTAAAGCGTTGATTGTGAAGACACCAGAGATAAAAGATGAATTAATAAATTCAAATACTCGAATGCCTTGAACTGATCGGTAACTATGAAGCAATGATGGCGGCTGACGTCGAAATTACAAAAAGTACCTATTCGAATATAAATAAAACCGGCCAAGTGCGAGTCGGACTCGCGCACCGAGGGTTCCGTACAAACCTGTAGTAAGCTTTACGATTAATGAATTTAATGAACCGCAAAACTAACTTTGTTTGTAGAGGTTTATTGTTAATATAAAAAAAACTATGCTAGTTAGAGCGTTGGTTTTATTTTTCCTGTAAAATATACATAAGCTTGTATTGACCGATTTTCCCCCTTTTTTAATTAAACTAAAAATATTTTTCGATTTTTTTTATTTTAATGATGTTAGGCCACTATTATACACAACTATTCCAAATTTCATGTCGATAGCTTTAATAGTTACTGAAATAATCGACTGTGACAGACGGACGGACGGACGGAGAAAGTCGCACCATAAGGGTTCCATTTTTACCAATTTGGGACGGAACCCTAAAAATGTGCATTGTAACAATAAAGCAATGGATGAAATTCCATCACGACGCTACTATTGATTGAAACAATATCTCTAGTATACTTATTTAATATTTATTAATAGTCGGTAATAGCAATTGCAATATCTTCCTATCTTTAATTATTGTGTGGATGTTAATTATATTATTAAGCTTCTCGATTCTTCATACTAGATTGACGTTACGATAGCGGTTAGACGATGGAAAGTGGCGTGTGAAACCACGCGAAACTTAAGCATTTGACCTTCTTTCGAGGCTAAACATTGAACACGGTGAAGAAAACCTCTCAGAACAAACACTTTCTTTATTTTGTGCCTTCATATATCAAAAACTAGAATCTAGATGATTCCCGCTACTTCGCCCGCCTAGCTTTAGGTTTTGAACAATCCCTAAACAAACTAATATATATAAAAAGTGATATAATATGTTCTTGCCCGGGATGCATCCTTTCTCCTTACACGTCCTAATCGGTGAACAAGAACCGTGAAAGGGTAGCAGATAGACAGGCATTCAGACACACTTTCGCATTTGAAATGAAATGAAATGATTCACGTAGGACAACTTGTGCTGCTCTTGATAAGTTATTAAGGTATAATATTACTTAGTATGGATAACTGATTATTACAAATTATATCAATCCCCCTTTGATTGATGTAATTGTAATAATCACTGCTTGACATTAATTATGTATTATAAAACCTCGAAATATAAAGTTAATTCCTTTCAATATGGACGATTTTCCTTCACGATTTACGTAACTAGATTTTACGCTTAACCTTCATTTGCAATTATCAAACAACTGCGAAACGACCGGTGGGTTTTACTTGTCGAACAATCAACACATGGACGACTTACATACATCACATTGCGTTAAAAATAAGTTATCATCATTTCGAGCCATCGATCGCTGGGACAATACTGAGCACGCGTCTTCTCAAGACATTAAAAATAACTATATGCACCATGTAAGGGAAACAGATTTTCTTAAGAACGCTCGTTGCCTCAGTTCCCTTAGCACAGAAGTTCTGATTACTACAATCTTAATTGTTTTGATTAGCAAAATTATTAAGTGGCATTCTTGCATCAACTGTGCCTCCGAGGCGAGGAGTATCAGCTGTTCAGAGGTTCACTCTAGAGATGTCACAATAATACTTCACGTTGATATTTTTGTTCTGAATCAAAAATAATGAAAATAACGACCCAATCTCCATTCCAAAAAAAAAAAGATACGTGCCGAATTGACAACCTCCTCCTTTTTTGGAAGTCGGTTAAAACAGTGTATATGTTATGTGTGTTTTCATGAATAAATAAATTACAAATTAAATTAAAAATTAAAATTAAAATATTATACTTACATGTTGGGATAAAATAAGTGTGGATTAATAAATTAATTAATTCTTACGAGCGAGGTGATGATATTATTTTAGAGTGAAGTTTTTAATGTAGTAGTGTTAAGAGTGATTAGAAACAGAAGCTACTACCGATATAATATGTATATCAATTTGTATCTTACGTTTCTCTCCCATACTTATCCCATATCAATACTACGATTTCTATATAACTCATAAACTCACCGAGTTTCTTTCTGGTTCTTTTCGGTAGGAATGACATTCCGAACCAGTGGTAGATTCACTCGACGTTTCAAAAACACTTTTAATAAGTTTATTTGAATAAAAAAAATATGTGTTTGGGTTAATATAATACTAATTTAAAGCTCTAAGCAATAACAACACTCTCTGTAATCCAAAATAGATTATATTATACATAGTTTCCCGCAGAATTGATGACATTCGTCAGAAAAATCGTATATTTTTCTGTCGAATGCCATCAGCTAAAGTGTTTCCTGACAATTTGACGTAACTCGAGTTAAGTGTAGCACTTAACCTTCTTGAATGATTTTCAAAACATCTTCGAGGTAAACACTATTGATAAACTTTTCATCGACTATCCTTCGTTTTGGAATCGTTCAAGAATCCGCGACAGTAATTTAAAGTTACGATATCACCAGAATTTTCGTGTGCTTAAATACAAAACAAATCCGTAATGACGTCAGTTGTGTACCAGAGATAAAGAGAGGCATAGCAATGGCAAAAACCGCCATCACACGATTTGTGACATGACACGGGTTGTGGACGAATAGAGACATCTCGCTCAAAACGAAGACTCGCCGCGTCCGTGCCTTAATCTTCCCAATATTCATGTATGGAGTGGAAACATGGACCATCAAAGCAAGAGAAAGGCAAAGAATAGATACTTTCGAAATGTGGAGCTGGAGGCGAATGCTGCGGAGTGCGTGGACTACCAAGCGCACAAATGTGTAGCTTCTTTCACTGCTGGGAATTACGGCTCGTCTCTCCTCCATATGTTACCAATGGCTGCTCTCATATTATTTCAGACACATCTTACGGCGTGGGCACAACAGTCTTGAAAAGCCCATTGTCACCGGCAACACTGAGGGCAAAAGAACGATAGGTAGGTCACCAACTAGAACTAGGTGGTTTGACCAACACGTCCAAATACTATTATTTAAGTGGTAAGAATAGCCACCCAGCCGATGGAAACAAATTATTTGTTTCCGTGACCGTAGGAAACTAGGATCTAGCCAAGACCACGATCTTCAGTAGGTAATGAAGAAACGACCGAAGAAAGAGATAGAAAACAACAATTACACTCAACTATCACAACTGCGTTCCAAATTACGTTTCCGCTATTATTTTAGTTTTGGAGTAGAATAATTACATAACTATACCTATTATGAATAATAAGATTAATCACACTTCACAATAATATTATAAAGGCGAAAGTTTGTATGTGTGTATGTTACTCCTGTATGTTTGTTACTCTTTCACGCAAAAACTACTGTACGGATTTGGCTATTTGGAATGGCGATAAATTAGGTATACTCTGGATTAAACACATTGGCTACTTTTATCCCGGAAAATTAAACAGTTCCCGCGGGAACCAAAAAACCTCAATCCACTAGGACGAAGTCGCGGGCATTGTCTAGCATATAATAACAATAAACGGAGTTCAATGGGAAGTGAACTATAAGCTACTCCTCATAAGCTGTGGATAAAAATATCGACGGTTTACTAAACTATTGCACTTATAAGTTATAACAAGTGAGTAGCATTGTCTGAAGAGAAGTTCCGATTTCCATGTCCGAAATCCGAATTCCGAACATCATCGTCCGGGTCCTCCCGATCACGCTCAAGGCATAACCTATAAAGCAAAAATATGAGTGTTAATTGTATGTTAGATACCCTTCGCGAGTTACGCCTATACAAATACTATCGGAAACACGATGTTTTCTCTTCCAAATTAAAATAATTACCAGTTCAAATAAATTACCTATGAAGTGTTGTCAGTTAACACGAAATATAAGGAGTGGTGTTTATGTTTCCTGGTTGAATAGGGCTGTTGCTTGGTAATAATAAGGACTGGCATCTGGAATTCCCCACGATGATAAGCGAAAGGCGCATTCTCCTTCACTCGGCCAAGGTTGGGATCAATGACCTTACTATTGAGATCAGTGAAAATTAATTTCAAAGACATAATACCGCTTTGTTGCTGTAACTAAATGGTAATTACGTACTTATTACAAATGCTGAAGTGTCTGCCTGTCTGTTTCCTTCTTACGGTCCAACCGTTAAACCGATACTGAAAAAAAAACGTAAAGAGAAAGCTTGGATGTAGAATCCTGGAAGCAACTATACCTACTTTATATGCCAAAAATCAATGTGTTCCTCTTCCTACTGGATTACAGTCTTGCAAGACAATCCATACTAATATTATAAATGCGAAAGTGTGTCTGTCTGTCCGTCTGTCTGTCTGTCTGTCTGCTACGCTTTCACGGCTCATCTGTTTAACCGATTTTGATGAAATATGGTACAGGGATAGGTTGTGTCCCGGGGAAGGACATAGGCTACTTTTTATCTCGGAAAACTAAGGAGTTCCCGCGGGAATCGAAAAAACAGTCCACGCGGACGAAGTCACGGGCATCATCTAGTCCATACTAATATTATAAATGCGAAAGTATGTCTGTCTGTCCTTCTGTCTGTCTGTCTGTCTGTCTGTCTGCTACGCTTTCACGGGTCATCTGTTTAACCGATTTTGATGAAATATGGTACAGGGATAGGTTGTGTCCCGGGGAAGGACATAGGCTACTTTTTATCTCGGAAAACTAAGGAGTTCCCGCGGGAATCGAAAAAACAGTCCACGCGGACGAAGTCACGGGCATCATCTAGTATAATATATCTACTAATACTTCTACTGCTTCAGATGATCATAAATGAGCTTTCAATCATTAATAGTCATCCGTATCGTATCCTCCTCCTCCTCTCGTCTTCTTCCATGTCCATACTCGGATTTTGTATGTAGGTACAGTAAGTAAATGTGTAAATTATATACCTATGTGCAATTGCATTTTCTGTACGGCCTTGTGTATGTATATTAACAGACAAAAAACTTCCGATAGTATGCAATAATGGATCCATTAGAATGAGGATTAACCACAATTAAAAAAATATTTTCCCATTATGATAATAGGCTATATATATGACTTATATTTGGGTGAGGTACCTATCGTTATCGTCGATTGTGTTACAACATTTACGAGTATACCCGCGTGGCGACCCCGGTCCGCTCTCGTCTCTAGTAATGCTCAAAACGTTTTGAGTTGCTGCGTTCGGATTGGCCCAAATGGCCTACTAAGCTCGGAGACGTTACAGCGTCTCCGAGTGGTTGGATGAGCGTAGACGCTCTGCCTAGAGGGGGCCAGCCTTAGGGCCCGAAGAAGATCGGTGGAAAGGGCGCCTCCTGTTAAGCTCGGTGCGCTCACTTAGCGGACCTGGTCAGGACCTGGTTAGTCCGTAGTCCGTACGCCCCGAGACCTTGTTAAGGCTAAGGAGCCACGTCTGGGTGACGTGAGGTGAAGGGTGGAACTATTTCAATAGTAATTAGGACTTATTAGGTAGGACTCAGCTTGGCCACTAAGAGACATCTAGCCCCTGCACCTGTAGGGACCATGGCAAAATGATCAAGCGTTTTTATAGAAGCCTACGCAGCTTAAAGTCAGGCTCTCAGCTGTTGAAAATGCACTCAAGCGATTGTAGCTTAAAGGTGCCCAGCTCATTGATTCATCAAAGCAGTGTCATGGGCGAAAGTATGTAAAATTAGTAAAGAATATGTGTATATGTGTGTAAACAATAATGCTACGACAGCGAGTCGGACTTTCTTTTTTATGTGTTAGTGTTATATAATGAACTTGTCGGATTTAATGGTTTCACTTAGGTATAATCTACCGGATCCCTTTCGTAGGGCGTGGTGTATTTAGATATCTTTGATTAGATCTTCTACATGCAGAATATTCGATACGCAAAATGTACAAAATAAATTCGCAGAATGTTCAATACGCAAAATGTACAAAACGAAAAAAGTTAAATTCGCAAAATGTTCAAAACGTACAAAACGCAAGATGTTCAAAACGCAAAATGCTCATTACGCAGATGACGTACTTATTCAATTCATCTTTATCAATTTATAGGGCGTAGGAGAAATTTTCTGTTGGTCAAATGATTCGAAGCTACACTGACTTTAGAAAAATGGTATAGTTTAGTATGATTTTTTTATCTATAGAATTGGAATTTGATTTTATACGATCAATTGTTAATTAAGTAAATTTATAATTTTAGAATGTTTACCTTTATAATCCACACCCAAGTTTAATAATCAAATATACGATATAACGACTGTTGATTGAAATTGATAAAATGTATTTCAAGATATAGTTAGAAAGAGTGATGTCGCAAAGTATTCTGAAAATACCTACCTAGTTATAGACTACAGTGAAACCAATCAGCCTTTACAGTAAGATTACCAAACTGATACTGTTCTACTTTTAAACACGACTTTAAAGAAAACCGGTTAAGTATAAGTTTAACGCACTCACCGAAGGCTCTATATAGATAATAACCTTTTTGTTAAGTTTTCACAGATTCACTCAATGGTATAACTTTTGTATGAAACATGGTAAAAAGGGTCATTAGACGTTTGTTATACACTAGTTTTTAAAAACTACGTATGTTTTATTATATGACAGATGGTTGTTGATGCAAACATTTCCTGGTTACAAAAATACTGATGTTATGTGACTTCCTTAAATGGTAACACTGATTCTTTTTATCACCTAATTTGGAAAAATCAAACATACTTACTCAATAGCTAGGATTGAATTAATAATTTAAGTATACGATTTGTTACTAAACAGTTTTCCAAAATATAATAAGAAAGATTAACTACTACTTATTGAAAATTTAACTAAATGTGTTAACAACAAATCAAGCTAAACAAATCGGTTAATTATGTTAATACGTACTAGGATACTTATAAATAGGTACGTGATAATTACTGAGGCAAGTTACTGTCGGCATTTCCTTTATTTACAAATGTAAGTGTTGTTTTCATTGTAACTAATAGTACATTACTGCCCAGGCTGGAAATAGACATTACCTGGGCTACCTCGAGATACAAAGTTCCAAGAGTCATGTAGGTACCTATCATCACTAATTCAAACCTTGCAAATTGATCAAGTGATAAAGCGAATAAAAAATCAAATCATGAGTATAATACACGGATAATACCTATCTGTTTTTTTAAACAACTTAAGTCGCAACAGGTACTTATGCAAAAAATACGATCTACATAAAGTTTGGGTAAATATGTGATAACTCACTTGGCACTGTAAATTCAGTATGAATCGCATTGTCCGCTGAATAAATTGCGTAAACACTTTAAAAGCCAGCATAATATTTTACTGACCTTGGTCTTGCGTTACTTAATTCGTAGCAAGATCTTCACTAGACGTTTTCATTTTTTTTTAATAAACCCACTTTAAATGACTACTTAGTATTAGCAGTACGTCTTGCTTTTATGTGAACGAATTCATATTATGTATGTCAAACCTGCCAATAAAATCATAAAATCGTACAATGATACAATTGTATCGTAAATACATACTCGGAGATTTGCACGAATGGACGAATCTTGATATGGATGAGTTGCGTATCATCGGTAATCATATTTTATTTAGGTACATTAACCTGCGTTTGCGTTATCAACGGCTAACGAATAATAAAATAAGCAATTTATCACTTTCCCCTTTTTATATAATACTAGCTGATGCCCGCGACTTCGTCCGCGTGGTTTAAGTATTTTTTATTCCCGCGGGAACTCCTTAATTTTCCGGCATAAAAAGTAGCTTATGTCACTCTTCAGGTCTTCAACCCATGCCAAAAATCACGTCGATCTGTTGCTCCGTTGCGCCGTGATTGAAGGGCAAACCAACAAACTAACACACTTTCGCATTTATAATATTAGTATGATTATCTACGATTCCTACAAGTTAAGGCTGGATGCCTATCGGACACTATCGCCTGAGCGATAGCTTCTATTGAGAACTCGAGCGTCTGATTTTAAGCATTTTATACACCCACAGAGACGGGTTGGGCGTTTGAATGAAATAATATTATTTGAGCATTTCATCAGCTTCTTTCTACGGCTGCTCGAGAGACGAGAATCTCAGACGATAGCAGCCAATTAACACACTGTAAGAGTACAATCAGATCCAAACTCGACTTTAGTTTTTTTCATTAACAGGAATTGGAACGCAACACAAACCAGCCAGAACTAAACACCATAGCTACATACTACTTCGACGGACAAGGCAAGGCGCTAAGGCCCATGGTGGCAATATTAATGGCGAGAGCTGTCAACTACCATGTATATGGCGAAAATAGGTAAGATACATCAGTTCATTCTATAAAACTATTACAGATTATAATATAGATGTCGCATTACTAGAGGAGTAAACCTGAGAAATGTGAATAATATGGTGAACATGAATCCACATGGATGGCAATATACAATTTTCATTTTTCAGTAACAAGACGTTTAAATTTTAAGGTACACTTTTTGGCAAAACATTATAGTTTTAGAAAAAACCCTTTGTAGTCTAGTCAACAAGTGCTTTTTGGGTCAAACTTTTGCTCCGCCTCCGAAAAATATGAACGAGGTGTCATTCGATTCGGAATAGCGTGTAGATGATTTTCGAACAAAATTCAATTCCGAATCGAATGACACCTCGTTCATATTTTTTGGAGGCGGAGAAAAAAGTTTAACCCAAAAAGCACTCGTTGACTAAACTATTGTTCATACAAGGAATTATTATAGTAATTCTATTCATAGACATATAGCGGCGGCGGTGGTTGGTGGTGGTGGCTAGTAGGTACCTACTGTACAACTTTCCGTTCGATATACCTCAATGGTTCGATATTATTTTTAAACGACTTTGAAAATTGGGCCTCCTCCTTTTTGTTGTCAAGCCGGTTAAAATTCTGATTTTGGTGCGTATTTCTATTTAGCTGAAGTGAACGTAATGTAACATTTTTTTTCTGTTCAACTCGTGGTAGAGTCACCTTCAAGCTTTAGTCAAGACATTCATTTTAGTTTTTTTTTGTGATTGTTTATTTTAGCTCTGCTATGTGTATCATTAGTAATATTTTGGACCGATGATGGATGGTAAATGATGCAATCTCATGACAATGAAAACAAGTCCGTTATACTCTACCCAAAAATTTATATGGTAAGAACTAGAAATGACTTTTAATTTGTGTATCTGTATCAACATATATTAAACTGAGTTCAGAGAGACCGCTGAAAAGAGAGCTTCACTAGGACTTCATTCGATTTGAGAACATCATCACATTTTAAGGTGTTATTTTCAACTGCCTAATATTGAAGGTCTTTGTAGCCAACTGAATACAATTCTGCATTATAACAGGATTATTCTAATTTACATGTAGACAAACAAATAAATGTAACTCGAGAATTCTTTATATATAAAACCTAAGGAGTTCAACGGATGAATATTAAATTTAGTAATTACGTAGGATATTCACGTTGCTATGATTCGCCGCGTACTGCCCTATACACTTTAAGAATATTTAAAGGACGTGATAAGTCCGATGCGTGCACAGAAGTTGCGTATAGAATTATTTATAATCTTATAAATAATAACATCATAGTGTTCCATAATACATAAGGGAGGCTGCCATCTTCGAGTAATACTTATGACCTTATCTTATGACTAAAATGTTTACTACAGACATTATGGTATTGATTCGACTGTAAAATCTCATTATGCAATGCTATCAAAAATCAATAAAAATGCCCATCACCGTAAAATATTATGGCACTACTATGGCCTTACGACGGGCGTTCAAAAAGTTTCCGGTAATGTTATTAAAACCAGAAGAACTATACATGCAAATCAAGGAACAATAATCCGCCAAATCAGACAAATCTATGGGTTACATAGTGTAGCGTGGTAATCAAACGGCCTATTAATTCAATTAATATAACTAATTTAAGACCAAATACAGCTTCTAAGTACATCTATCATTGTATTTTTTATCAGTAGGTAAGTTAGGTACTTAATAATATAGACCGTACACAAAACCTTGAGCACATTGATTTCAGATCCGCCCGCTGCAACAAGTAGGTATTTACTCGTAGGTACTTGCTTGGGTATTTCATAATATAAATTATAGTACATAATTAGCGTGTCTCTTGACATGGGATAACTACTATATATACCTATTATATAACACGATACCTACCTAGTACCTACAACATAATCTAACGTTTATGTAATTAGACTCAAAAATTAATACATTTCTTGACCAGCAACCAAATACTAAAACGCCTCTATATACTTAAGAGCATTTTAACATTTGCTAAGTACCTATATGGACATAGTGCCAAAATTAGTCAATATTCAAGTAGTCTCAAGTAGGCATATAGAGGAGTTTCAATATTCGGTCGCTTGTCTAATGTAACCTTTGCCCTTTGTAAAATTTTCAAATTAAAAATGTTGCATGCGAGCGAGTACCTAGTTACTTTAATTTTCCATTACTACGACCGTTTATAAAAATGGCAGATCCTCAGTAAACGGATTCCCATATATCTGTCTTCAGATTAGTACCTATTTATAGATTCGGATGCCATCTTTTTTATTATGGACTAGCTGATGCCCGCGACTTCGTCCGCGTGGATCGAGGTTTTTCGTTTCCCGCGGGAACTCCTTAATTTTCCGGGATAAAAGTAGCCTATGTGTTATTCCAGACTATAATCTATCTCTGTGCCAAATTTCATCCAGATCCGTTCAGCCGTTGGGGCATGATTGAGTAACAAACATCCATCCATACATCCATACATCCATCCAAATTTTCGCATTTATAATATTTATTTGATTACTTTTCCTACTAACTAGGCAATTTGGCACCTGGATCCTGGAACAACATTTACCATTAAACGTTAAAGGGTTATATTAAAAAAATATATTTAACTCGAAATAAATGTTAAAAAGACTGTTAAAAAGAGTGTGACTCGCGCCCTAATAAATTGCCAAAATTATTAAGCTATGCGTACTTTGGATATTGTACATATTATCTTATCATTGAAATTGGTATACATGGAAAACAAAACAAGGAAAATGCGTGCTAGCCACCTCTGTTATATTATGTCAAAGTAAATAAAGCTTAGTTGGAAATTATCACTACAGACGCCGCACCTAAGCTCTGCCAGTGTGCTGCGCCTTTCGCCTGTGAAGGATTCAGTGCAACGGCCTTCACAAGTGATGAGCCCGATTAACTGTCGCAGTTTGATAAATCATGTGTATATTGTGATAACAGTGCGCTGCTGCCATCACAAAGGCAAGTGGCGATGATCAGCGAGATGATCCACTCAGCGTCACTGATCCACGACGACGTCATCGACCAGAGCGACTTCCGCCGCGGAAAGCCCTCAGTCAACGTGCTCTGGAACCACAAGAAGGTAAGCGTCCATTATCTCACCTGATTGCGCAATCGGCAATCATGGAGTTGCAACAATAAAATTATATTGTCGCAGGGTCCCTCTGTCCGATACTCATCACTAAAGTAGACATCCGCTTTAGATCCAGCACGTTTTAGACTACATATATACCTATATACCAATCACTATTTAATTTCTAGAGCGTCTAGTTTCTGTTGTATGTTTATGCACGTACCTACTCAGTTAAGTTCTAGGCGGGTTGATAATTTCGAAAGTCATCACGTTTAATTACCTATTATATGTTTACAAAGACAGGCATTTCGTGTTTAGATTGTCGAGATTCGGAACCCCAGTTCTGATTCCCAATTATATATTTCCCAATTACCTAATTTTACACGCGAGGGATATATTATGCTAATAGTAAACATGTTAACATTGAAATGATTTCATAAAAAGGTCCTATGGGCCCAAGTATTGTATGTTGATACTGATCATTTTGAGATTATGTTCCTTGTCTTCTTTATATGGTTAAATCTATTTTAATACATATCTGTTGTTTAATGTAATGCAAATAATCTTCACAAGGTCTGTTGATTTGAATTTAATCTAGAAATCATCTTGGGAGTATCCGGTCGTGACAAGAATATAATGTTATGAAAAAATTACGTTTTGCTGAAATCAATTGTGATGTCAGTGCAGATGGAAATACAGCCGGCCGTTAACGATCGACCTAGAACTTAATAGAATTATGCTTCGCATGTCAAAATGGCACTTTATGTCGGAATTACCCGAATTACCTAGGTACTAATTAAATATGAACATAGTGTCGTCGCCATTAAGGATCGTCTGGTATGAATGGCGTCGTATACATAATGATGTGTGTATAAATGTTGCTAAGGCGGATAATAACTTGTCATAACAAATTCGCAAACATTTGCAAAGCACATAACATATTATAAAAAAGTACACACGTAATCGCTGGCTATTGCTAGGAATTATCCAACTGACTACTGTTCGGAAAAAACTTGTAAATATATGTATATTAAACCGATTTTAATAAAAATCCTATACTTGACACCATGAAAAGTAAAACCAGGCGAATTTTCAGTAATAAACATTCCAAGCTTGCTTTTTTTTTCTTTTAAATTTGTTTAGGCGCTTTTATAATTAATTATATGCCAGCCCCATTATAATCTAATACATAAAACGGTTATTTAACAAAATAAGAAAACAAAGACCACTGAAATCACAACAAAATCAAGTTAAAAAAAACACTCTTCAAGAAATCTGATTTATGGATTCAAACAGACTCATAGCAAGATTGACTTGTGGTTTATATTCAAATCGATCACGGCGATCAAATTTTCGAATAATCGATGTAGTGAAGTACTATTTATTGAAATAATATCCAAGTGCTAAACTAACTTCAAAATAAACTAAAGTTTAAATTGAAACTAAATTAATATATAATTAATATTAATAAAATAAGTACTTATGTATATAAATAAATATGTCAACAAAAAAATTAGTTGTCAAAATGACCATCGCTGGTTGCTATGGTGCTCATCAAGTTTGAATGATGATAATCAATTAGAGATCATTTTTTATGAGTATTGAATTTTAAATTGCACAACATTTTTTGACGTTTTCAGTGCTACCAGATTTTTATGGAAAATAAATAGTGCTGGGGACAAAAAAGATTGATAATATGAATCAACTCACTCACTAGGTACAGTAGTCATGGCCCATGGGTAACTATAGAAACGTGTCAAACGTCTTGAAAATGCGTCGCAAATCGCTAATAAATCAATATCGCTAATAATACAGTCGACTGTCCGCTGCTTCTTGAAAAGTTATCCAAAGTGCCTAAGGCTAAAATACCCATCCCCGTGCTCACTCTATTCTCCTCACACCATTTGCGCATACCAGATTTGGTCAGAACTTCTATTTGCTAAGATCTTCTCTATACTTCAACAAACTGGTGATCAAAAATACCAAGCTACCAACCAAGCTCTTTTGCACCACGGCCGTCGGCCACTTCCATGCGTAGGATTGCCAGTGAATTTTTTGACTTGTTCACAGCATGAGTTGAAGTACTCGTAGTTTGCTGGCCGGTAATCTAAATATTTCATATTTTATAATTTAACCCAAATATTCTCTTCCACTAGTTGTAATCACTTATCTTATTAACTTTATGCTTTATATTTTAATTACTTTCTTAAGTAGTACTTATTTTTTTACTTATTCCATCCATGAGAGCTTTTTCTAAATTCTTCTGGTAAAACTTGTAATTGACGTTATTTTTCATGATATATATTAATCTATCTACTTTTTTGTCTGTAGCTGTATGTTTCCCGAACAAAATATGATAAAACATAGTGAATCGACGGCTCAATCTAAAAAATAGAGAAGCAGGAGTTGGTTCATTGACTCATACACAATATGACTATCTGAACCATATCACATCACTATTATCTTAAATATGGCATCATTATTTGACAATTTGACATTAGCTAATGTCAAAACGTGTTGTCCAATTAAAAATTCGACTTATGTACCTACTCATACGTGTTAGGTGTAGAGTGGCTCACTTTTGTAAATGATGATACCGCATCAATGTCAAATTGCTATTTAACATTTTAGGTGCAATTAAACTTGTAAAATTAATTCAAACAGTATTATTTTATATCATTATTATCTAAGCATAATATTATGATAGGATAGAGGTCATTACGGGTGTTAATGTCTGTGTACTTATCTGTTGTGTAATAAATAAGACATCAAACATTGATCGTTAATCATTGGTGTCCACTTCAGTTGACAATGAATATAGAAAGCTGATTTTTGCGCCGACATATCAATGCGTGTGTGAATTATTTAATGAGGCCGTTAATCAACTCGCCCTATACGTACGAATTGTTCGGTAACTGGAGTAGAACACAATTTCTTCTATCGGCAGCGCCGGGCTGCTAACCTAAGCTTGGTAAGAGTTATACTAAATGAAAGAAGTGAACAATTTGGGTCATTAAGTCACGTTCAGGTTCTTGCCCTACATAAAAAAGAATAACACAAATTGTGGGAAGTAGTCCGCGTTGCTCGATACAGACAGACGATGCTACCTTTCACTAGCATTTATAAGAACGAGACGGAGTTACTGACCGCAGTGTATAAAGCCTCCGTACGTAAACAAAGATGTACATGATGTATATCTACTTGCGTAGCGAGAGTGGTGGTCAGTTAAGATGCCAGCGAGGGGCCGAGAGCTGACGATCCCCGGTGAAAGTGCCCTGCGGCCCCACGTTTAAAATTTTTGATTTCGCCTTATTACTCGATCACAAACGGTGTAGATTGTTTTCATAGTTCAGCGACCTAACCTAACCTGCCCTCGCGCCCGCTTATCTTAGGGAAATTTCTCAAAATCTTTTCTAAGTAGGGTTTAGGTACGATGGGTTACATAGATTAACTACTAGCACATTTCAAGATTCTAAACCTTTTTATTCTCACTTTTATATATAAAAGGCTTTTTTATTTGAGCTCTGCGTTCATATTATGTCAAACAATTCTTACTTTTATATATGTGTATAAAGCCTAGAACCTGCTGTTAAATAGTTCTGATATTAATGTTAGCATTCTGCCTTCTTTTACCAACACCAAAAAGTGCTTGTATACAATAATAACAAATATTTTGCCAAGACGATATCTGGTCTAGTAAAAGTTAGCAAAGGCTCTCTGTGATGACATAGGCTTTCTCTACACAAAGTTCATTGTCATGAGTTACTCTGGTATCTAAGAAACGTGCTGTCATACTCTCTACAGTTCTCCCTAACTTTCTTTATTTTCTTTTACTAGTAATATTATGCAGCTAATATACCTGTTATATGTATTTTTGTTTGCTAAAATGATCGTCTGAAATATTCATATTTGAAGTTCGGGTAATTTAATGGTTGTTAAATTCACAGACTAACTAATAATTTCGGGTAATCTCTACATGTAAAGAAAAAAGTCTATAACTGACTGACTCACCAACGCCCAGCCCAAACCTTTGGATCTAGAAAGCTGAAATTTTGCACAACGGTTCCCTTTACAATGTCTTTTTGGCAACAAACAGTCCTACTTACAAAATGTTATTATTATAGAAGAAAAAAAACGCCGGGTTTTCCGTGAGTGGTCACTTTACATTCATTAGCTTTATAATTTAGCAGCCATTTAAATATAACCATACGAAGTGGTGATATCCTAGTGGTTTAGACACTCGACTTCCTATACGGGGTCGCGGGTTCAATTCTGGGCACGCATACACACGTGCTCAATAGTCAGCCGGCGATGGATTGTTGTGATGGTGATGATGATGAATGATGAAGAGTGTAACCATATTATTACCCACTAGCTAATGTCCGCGACTTTGTCCGCGTGGATTGAGCTTTGTTTCATGCAGATCCGTTCAGCCGTTCTGGCGTGATTGAGTAACAAACATCCATTCATCCATCCATCCATACATCCATCCAAACTGTAGCATTTATAATATTAGTATAGATAAATTACCCATTATTAAAATGTATGTTGTATTTATTGGGGTATTATTTTATATTTATTATTATGTCTTGTAAAGGTAGTTTTCGTAAGCTTTTGCACAACATCGTCGGCATTCGGCAGTTCGTTCTGATATCACAATAAACAATTTAACTTAACTCTTTTTATAGATCTAAGTAAATGGAAACAATTCGTTTGTATTTAATAGGAAAATATGTTAGATACTTGGGGCGCCTCATGATAGATTCTAGAGAACAGGAAAATGAGATGTTCTGTGTTAGATATCACATTCTTATATTATTCAACTACCGTTGATCTTACATTATTTAGATGAAAATAGAAGAATTAGTAATGACTAATTCTTCTATTTTCATCTAAATAATGCATCGTGTATTGTTATAGTAATAGATCTAACCACGTGAACAATGTATATATTTGTATTTTGAGAAATAATTTGAATTGAGATATCACATTCTTATATTATCGTGCGGGCATCGTCTACTGTAACTTATAATTCGACAGGAAATTACTTAAAGTTTGTTAGCAGTAACAAAACCAATTGATGTTCTCATTATTCACAGGAAAATCCGTCATTAGTAACTAGCAGCTGTCATAAATTACTTATACATAGGTAAGTTAATAGGCACATATTATAACAAATTGGGTGGAACATACAGTCCATACAATTTTATGGTAGGTATCAAAAGAACTATAATTTCACTACGGATTGTTATATTCACATTTATAATATTACTAGCTGATGCCCGCGACTTCGTCCGCGTGGTTAAAGTTTTTTTGATTCCCGCGGGAACTGCTTAATTTTCCGGGATAAATCACTCCTGGCCTATATCACTCTCCAGGTGCTCAACTATACCCATGCCAAAAATCACGTCGATCCGTTGCTCCGTTGCGGCGTGATTGACTGACAAACCAACAAACCAATAAAGCAACAAACCAACAAACAAACACACTTTCACATTTATAATATTAGTAAGTATGACAGAAATAAGAAATTATTTCAATAAGAAGCAAATGTTTAAAATAATGAACGATTAAAAGTAAAGGATATTTAACTTTTTCTTTAATTTTAAACAGATGTGCGCTATAAAGAAAGTAAGGTTCGTCACGAACGTGACTATATATATATATCTAGTGTTATTAAAACACTTTATTATCTGCTACGTAACGTGGTTGGTATCTGCTACGATATAATAAAATAACAATAAATGTAAATGGGTATTTCATTTCATTTATTAAATCGTTTGACGTTGAAGATCTTAAAATAATTTTACATAGTAGCAAGTAGCAATAGTCTACCTCTCAGGCATACGATATATTAAGCTTAAATTTAACATAAAGTCATAATATTAACATTTGATTCAGAGAATTCATAATTGGTGTAGAATATATCTTATCCGGGATAAAAAGTAGCCTATGTCCTTCCCCGGGGTGCAACCTATCTCTATGGTCGCTAACTATGTGCCTAATAAGAAGGCTCAGGGTCACTCAGCGGGCGATGGAGAGCTATGCTCGGAGTATCCCAGGAATGAGGAGATCCGTAGGCGAACCAGAGTAACCGACATAGCTCGAAGAGTCGCCAAGCTCAAGTGGCAATGGGCGGGGCACATAGTTCGTAGAACCGATAGGCGTTGTGGTCCCAAAGTGCTCGAATGGCGGCCTCGCACCGGGAAGCGCAGCGTTGGACGACCCCCCACTAGGTGGACGGACGATCTCAAGCGTGCCGCTGGGAGCCGCTGGAAACAAGCGGCATAAGACCGTGCTCTGTGGCGATCCATGCAGGAGACCTTCGTCCAGCAGTGGATGTCTATAGGTTGAGACGACGACGACGACGATATCTTAGCTCTGTTCCTACATCTTGAAAGCATAGCACATTTTTTGTCCATCCTCTATTATCAAATCCTTACGTTCATTAGCATTAGAATCTTCCAGAACTTTGGTAGAAATACTATTGTAAGTTGTTATAAAATAGTAACAACAGTTTTATTCGTATGAAAGCTGATCCTATGAATATCTGTGTTATTACCGGTAAAATATTCATGTATTTAGAAATTTTATAGTCAAACTTAACCCAACGAATCATCATTGTGAAAATATAGAAGAATATCAAATATGTTCGTTTAAAAGTTATTATGGCGGATGTTGTCTGAATCCGTTTGAAAATATATTTAGAAATAAAATAAAACCACATTCATGATAGGTAGGTTAGGTATATATTTATTATGTCATAAGGTGTCTTAGGTATTCATCTCTGTTGATTAGTCATCTTTTTTTTCTTCTGTATATACTACTTATATACTTTATTGATACCCGCGACTTCGTCCGCGTGGATTTAAGTTTTTGAAATATCCCGTGGGATGGATCCCGTAACCTATCTCTGTTCAGCCCGTCAAAATCAGTTGAACAGATGGGCTGTGAAAACGTAGCAGACAGACAGAAAGACAAAATTTCGCATTGATTATAATGGTGATACTTATTCATCATTAAATATAATGGTGATATTTATTATTATTTAGTCAATGCATACGTAATTATTCACATCTTCACTAATATTTCGCACAGGTTAGGTGAGCATATTACGCATTGACGAACCACTAATACGCGAAATGTAAACAAAATACATATTCTCTTTATGTAATAATACATTTGTATCGATTTTGCCTGCAAAAAGTTCGGTCATTGACTTAAATTTTTTAATTATTTGTTTCGTTTTAATTATGTGCTCTATAAATTCGTTAAAGCGTGTAAATACTCGTAGCTGTCCGCGACAATGGGTGCGGTATCAAGGATGCGATATTAAACGTCAGCATCGTATTGGCGATTCCTATCGTTTCTGTGACCATTGTTCAGAATAAGTATCGTAAGTTATACCTATTGTTCATTGGAGTTCGAAGCCGTCGCTGGAGAACTGCGAGTTTTAATCAGGATCGTATGCGTCTGGAATATTTATATATTCTTATTATTATGAAGCCATTATTAGTTCCAACGTATATTTGCTGCATTCTTGAGAATATACTCGTAGTATGCACCACTACCTATAAAGGACACAGTACACAATTATTAAGTTGAACCGCCGCCGTTGTCGTCGTTTTCGTTGTCAACCATTCGTCAACCGATAGACGTCTACTGCTGCACGGACACATTAGGTATCTTTATACATACAAGAGAGTTACATTTATTTATGTAATCGTCCTGAAATGGTCACCACATTTTTGTTTCGTTACATGATCTTAAATTTTACGTATTTTTCGAAATATGAGACAGCTTATATGATTATAAATTAGAATTGATAGCATGGCATTGAAATATCATCGATAGACATATAGCTACATATTGAAAACTTACAGCTCTAATAACGTATTATTAAATATACTATTGAAAGCAATGTAGATTAGGTTGTATTTGACGAAGTCGAGTAGGGCTAAGTCCTTTGGATAGTCAGCTTTGTGTACTGACTTACTTACAGCTGCCCGATAAAAGTTAGTAAAATAATCATAATGTTAAGAATTACTAATTATATTTGAACTTATAGTTTAAAACATAATAAGTACACAATATGCGAAATTAATAGTAGATTGTTCATCAAGGGACTAAAATGAGCCATGTCATACGAGATATTTAGCTTACCGAGCGTAGCGAGGTATGCTATAGAATCGAGTAGAATAGAGACGTGGTAAACACTCTACTTTTCACTTCGACTGCGAGAAAATAAAACAAATAACGATTTTTAATATTTTTTTTGCCATTCTGTTGTTACATTAGTAGGAGTAAGATCTTTATTTTCACTTGATGATATTAACAAATAAATAATCACATTCACTTTACCCTATGCCTTTACCTTGTATTACGTATTGTGCATCGAAATCCGAAATGGATTAAATAAACATCCCTTTAAATAAATTTAATTAATTACAATAAAAATTCTAGAGATTTCGCGGCAATCCGCAATACCAACTTTATTTTTCTCCTTATTGTTAACAAGAAGGAATTTAAAAAAAAATACATTAAGAACCATAGACATTGAGCTGTAGGTGATTGCGTGCAAATTATTTCAAAAATGGAACATAAAAAAAGTAGATCATTCTGTGTAACATAGCGTAACTATTTATTCATTTCATACAGTGGGTCGACGCTCACACAAATGTCAGACCTGACTACCATCATACCACGTCAGTTTTAGCAATCCTAGATGTACGGTACTGCTTAAAATACATTTAGAATTTTGTATTATAAAAATTCTGCTAGTTTCATTCGTTACGCCCCTGTCACCCCGCAGCTTTGCTTTGTCTAGATGCTTTCGTTGAACGACTGGTAGGAAAGAACGTATCTTCTTAGACTGTGTCTGTGACATTCGTTTGGGCCGTTGATATTCACCATAGACTATACATTTTTACTACTCATTTACTACCTATAAATTGATAACGCCAGCAATTATTAAAAATAAGGAACTAACGTTCCAAAAAATTACTTTAATCCCTAGACCCTAAATGCTAACTTTAGTCCGCCTACGCTAAGCTATAATGACATCTTTTTAGAGCATGAGAGGTGAAAAGTTAATTTAGTATGTTGCAACTTGCAAGTGCAGCGTGATTATATTTTTGTTCAACTCTACGTCGTGATTGCTTGAAATGATTATTTTTCCTTAATATTATGAGTTCAGTAATCATTCCTAATTATGGTCTGTCATTTTTTGCATCTCACTTCTTTGGGTAATTTTGTCTTGTAATTTAACGACACGGTTTCGTTCACACTGCCCTTATACTCCTTGTCGTATTTACTTAACTATTTCTTAATACCTTCACTTAATTTAAAGTTTAACCACAACGTGGTAAAATTAAAAAAATGTGTGTCATGCTTATTTATATTTAATACTAGTGGGCCCGGCAGACTTTGTCCTGCCCTGGACCTCGAACCCGATTGCAGCGCCCTCTACCGGGTCCAATTGTGAATATAAACCATCCCGGGGTCCAAACAAACACAACAAAAAAAGAATTAGCGAAATTGGTCCAGCCGTTCAGGCGTGATGCCGTGACCAAGGGAAATAGGGATTCATTTATATATATATATCTATATATATATAAATCTCGTGTCACAATGTTTGTCCTCAATGGACTTCTAAACCACTTAACCGATTATAATAAAATTCGCACACCATGTGCAGTTCGATCTAACTTGAGAGATAGGATAGTTTATATTATATAGATTAGGATTATTAGTGCTACCCGTGCGAAGCCGGGGCGGATCGCTAGTATATATATATATATATATATATATATATATATAGATAGGTGTAAATTATGAAGAAACCTCGAGCATTAATTCCTCTCTAATTACTCCATCCGTCTACGACCCGTATGCGCTAGGAACTGCAGTTATAAAGATAAATGTGCAACACTAATTCAGACAAGTCGTACAGCACTTATATGAGGAACCAATTTACCATGTAACTTTTTGTTCTGAAATAAACATAAATACTACAAAAATATTTTTATTAAAAATAAATTAACATGCCCAAGTTAAAAAGCCAATCCAACGTTAATCCCTAGGTGGGTGGTATTCCAAAAATCCTGAAACGAGTATTCATTCCTTCATTATTTTACTGAAAGCGCAAATATCAATTTTAATGGATATAACTTGAAAAAAGATATGACGGAGCTTCATACAAAATAGGATCCCCTATCTATTCCTAATCTATTCCTTAATTCTTAATATCAATTTTCATAGATAAAACTTGAAAAATTGCCCTAATTAACTCTTCAAAAGAAGAGTTTCTAAAAATTATTTCTTATTGTGGATGCCTACTTCATAGAAGGAATCTATCATCATTTCGAAGCTTCTCAGTGGCTTGGCTTGTGCGTTAATAGATTAGGCTACCAGTCAGAACAAGTAATTTTATATGTATACTTATACTTGCATGAACATGTTATCATCACTTATCACGTAATACTCACAAGAATGTCGTTAAGTGGGTACTGAAGAACTGACTGCACTGTAAAAGGTATAATTTTATTGCTGACAACGTATGCAATTTCGACATCAATCAATCTTAAATTTTCGTAGGTATGTTACACCGTGGTACTGGTTGCACCCCTATGTTATTGTCATTGGTGTGGGCTTCGAATATTTAATTTTAACTTTTCATAAATTAGCCATTACAAAATTGCGAATTAGTATCTGTCGCTTTTGCTAGATCATAATATAATCTATGGATCACGTTTTCTCTTTAGCGAGTTTTCCCTTGTAAAATACAGATGACAAGTACCAGTAAATGGCATTTTAAAGACTCAATTATTCTAAACCCAAACTGAGTCGATATAGTAATTTAAATTAGTACCTATATAAGTTATATTATCCTCCGTGGGTAAAATACTTCTTTATTGACCGAGCGAAGCGAAGGTCTCTGAGTCTGCTTGAGTGAATTTGCACTTGTCCGTCCGTCCGTCTGTCAGAGCCTTATAACTTCTGAATTACTGAACGTAATTACTTCAAATTTAAATATAATATGTAAACCGATGGCCTCCAGCCGAATGTGGCTTAAAAAGTTATAAAAATCTTTATTTCAGGGGGGATCTCATAGAAGCGAATGCGAAGTAAAATATTTTTTATAGCGTTACATAGAGTTGCGGTATATAATTTTAAAGATAATTAGGAATAGAGTCCAAAAACATTATTTTTTTTAATTTTTCCCCTAAAATTGACGAAATGGGGGGCTTTCAAAGTGGAGATTTTCTAACGTCCAAAGTTGACCTCAGAACTCTCAATTTTCTGAAAGGCTGAGCCTGAAACTTGATCAATTATTTGAATTATGTACTTGAACAACAAATACTAAAATTAGATAAATATTATAAGGAAACGAAATTATTTAATTTTTAATGAGCTTCAGTATTTTTAACAGAACTTCACAATGATGTCAATAGATGGCGTTCTGTAAAAGTTTATTCGTTTGTGCTTACAAATAAAAGACTGAGCCTGAAACTTGATCAATTATTTGAATTATGTCCTGCTCTTGAACAACAAATACTAAAATTAGATAAATATTTTAAGGAAACGAAGTTATTAAATTTTTAACGAGCTTCAGTATTTTTAACAGAACTACACAATGATGTCAATAGATGGCGTTCTGTAAAAGTTTATTCGTTTGTGCTTACAAATAATATTACAATATAATATAGTTAAAACTATCTTATGGATACCGCGAGGTCTCAGTTCGGGGCGAACCACTAGTGTAAATTGACTCATGAGGAATCGGGTGACGCGAGATGATAATTATTATAATTCTAAGTTTATTGATTTAAGATGTGCAACTAACACTTTCTATTGAGTACGACAGAGTTTCGTCGAAAGCAAAATTCGTTCAACACTTTCCTCTGACCTACCTGTCGGGCTTTTAGTAATGAATGTGAAGTCAAACTGGTCTTCGTATAACTGTACCTCGCGGGGTACGCGGTGCGGGGATGTGGGTCGGACTTGGGCTCACAGTCCGCGTCACGCCTCAGCATAAAGGCCTGGCCAGACAAAACGCGTTGGCAGCACGGCAGAACTGTACACTGAACGCTTATTAAGTTTATAATGCAAGGGACTTTAATGTCACGCATGCATTGACTTCTGGAAATATATTACACTTGGAGCAAAAACATACTACGAACCGGGCAGGATAATACGTCCGCATTGAATAGGAACGACGTTTTGTCCAGTCGTAGACATAGTGTGCACGCTTCATATAAAAGTGAAGGACGTGGACTTGACAAAAAAATTGACTGTAGTGTTTTTTCAACCCCGCGCTCTGACTCTCGGGCTACGCGCGTTCCACGTACTCTGTGTATACGCATTTTACAAGTTTCATAATATTGTAAATAAGGCAAAGAATATACCTAAAATAACTTTACTTTGTATCTGCAAATAAAGTCACGCATTACGATTATATAATGTATAAAAAAGGGCCGATCAAGGACGATTTCAAATCCTGCTTTCCAAAGATTGCTTTTAGCTAAGGACAAACTATTAAGGATTAGCATTAAAAAAAAGTTTATATTCCTAAAACCTGGCTTAACAACGTAATAAATTATAATAATTACTCATATTATATTTCGGGCTTATATTCGAACGTCGAGAGTGAAATATTCGAATAGAAATGATAACCTATTAATATTTTTAGTGTTCCGTATTCAATAGTTCAAAAATAGAAAGAACACTGATACTATTATGATGAGATCTGTCATCTATGACAGAGACAGACGTGGACGCGGTTTCCATTCGTCTGCCACAGACCTGCCAGTCACAGTAGATTTACTGAAAAACATCTCAGAAACCATAGATTTACTATGTCAGAAACTTTTGAAGCTGATTTTTAGAACAAAAAATACAGAATCTGGTTGCTCATGCTAGCCTACTTTGAATCTTGTGGCTTGCACTGTTTTGTGTACCCCTCAAAAATATACGAAAAAAAACAGACTAGATAACTAGCTAACTTAAATAAAAAAAAACCGGCCACCTGTAGTAAGTTTTACGATTTATGACGTATTAAAAACAAGACGAAATGAACCGCAAAACTAACTTTGTTTGTAGAGGTTTACTGTTAATATCAAAAAAACTATGCTAGTTAGAGCATTGGCTATAGTTTTCCTGTAAAATATACATAAATTCCTATTTACCATAATTATTTCAGATTTTTAGATTGGTAAACTCCGGAGATAAGGGGGGGGGGGAACGGTATTTTTTTTCGACATTTTGCCCGATAAATCAAAAACTATCATGACTAAAAAGAATTAAAAATCTGTTTTAGAATGTACAAAGTAAACCCTTTCATATGATACCCCACACAGTACAGTTATCTCACTTTTAAATTTCAACCCTCCGATTTTCCCCCCTTTATAAGAACAAAAATAATTTCCAATTTTTTTTAATTCCAGTGTCTTTGGGCCACTAATATACACAACTATTCCAAATTTCATGTCGATAGCTTCGGTAGTTACTGAAATAATCGAGTGTGACGGACGGACAGACGGACAGACAGACGGAGAAAGTCGCACCATAAGGGTTCCATTTTACCATTTTGGTACGGAACCCTAAAAATACGCACCTTGAGTGGGATATAGATGAATCTATTATAGATATGTTAAGGCCCGTATAAATGATTCTTCTTAGCTGATGTCCGTTTACGGGCTCAAATCCCTAAGGTTTCATTAAATTTTTCTAAAATTAATTATCCTTTATGAAAACCAGAGCACGCTGTTGATTTTATACTTTGCTGTAACTGAGTTTTGCTCACTATATTTAAACACATTATGCATGAGAAACTGGCATTGGACCGGGTTACATGTTACATGAATCAAATAATCGTTAGCGAATAGATATATTGGTAGGTTTCTACGCTTTACGCACCACTAAAACGACAAGTTTATAATAATTATTTCTTGGGTAATAGGTGTATAGGTCTTACTTCAAAAACCTGCTTTCTTACTTAATATAAATGTGAAAATGTGTTTGTTTGCTAGTTTGTTCTTCAATCACACCGCAACAAAAATTACATCGACGCGGTGATCTTTTGGATGGGTAATGATGGGTAATATAGTTGAAGGACCCTTTTTCGCCGGGAAAATAAATATTATTCCGGGAAATTAAGAAAAATACGCCGCGGGCATCCGCTTGTAAAATATAAATGTAAGTAGGTACGCATAACCGTACCTACCGTGACTAAACACAGATGATGTACAACCTAAACCAGTGGGCCTAAACCAGTAAGTACGGTAAATATTCCTTGAAAATTCAATACCCTGTTAAAATTAAAAAAGATAATCGGACTAATTGTCACAAATAAATCATAAATATTATCAACGTTATTGGGTCCGGAAACTTGAGTTTTCTGAAGTAGAGTAGTGTAACGTAGTAACGAGTAGTGAAACAAATAACAGAAACCTTAAATCCACCCTTGACACAGATTAATTTTTTTATTAATAGTAGCAATAGTCTGTAGTACAATATTAGTATACCCCTGATGGGTAGCAATGGCCTCCAATTTATGAACCTAATCTGAAGTAGGTCTGAGTTATATATCATTAATAACTAAATATTTTCTACTTGCAATAACATCAAAATTGAGTTCATTGATAGAGAGGCACCTGTTTATTGCAGGATTTCTTAGGACTGACCAAAATTTTAGCAGTACATGTGTCGCCTTGCCATCTAGTCAGGTATGTTGAAACGATGGCCCACTCGGCTACTAATCGCCACAACATGCCTGCATGTTTCGCAACCACCGGACCGACCACTCACTCAATGCGAAATACTTCGATCGACTGTAATTCGAATAAATCTTGATCATTCCGATACCATTTTCTGTATTTAAGACTATTGCCAATTTGCTTTTTATATACGTGTATGTTTAACCTGTGCTTAGTATATGCTCACTAAAAGCATCTTCTATTTTGGCCTTCACTAGATAATTATTCTACTAGACACAACAGGAACAAAAATAAACAAAGCAGGAAATTAGGAGTGTAATTTATGTGTTTTACTTTATTGATTTCACGGCGTGATTTCTAAACAGGTTATGACTTTGAGAAAATAATCCAGTAAATGAGTATTCTGCACATGGTTTCTGAGCGTTTGCAGATGCCGAAGCCGACTATAAAAGCCGTTTGTTAGAGGAGGGTTATAAGAGGGGAGTCAAGGCCGTCCGCGTGACATACATTCATCCCACCACATTCACCTTACGTCCGCCACCTGCCCACCACCACTGTCAAGGCTGTCTTGCGAAAGATCACGTCGAGTATACACACGCAGACCGCTCAGTTTACGCGAGGTCCACTTGTGAAAAACTCATTTCGCAACTGACCAATAATAATAGTTTACTCCCATCGTTATATTATTTTCAAGTTCATTACTGGCTACTAGCTGCCTTCTGAGAGTCTTCAGATGGATTGACGTGTCTGTTTCCATATAAGCGCGCACATAGATAGGTACTTGACTCAAATCAGTAGTTATAATGACAGCTTTGAATTTGGCGACTATATCAATATTGAAATGAGCCCGATGTGTTATTTGTTATTTGGCACACGTCCGGCATCTGATTTGCAAATTGTATACTAGATTTTTTTTATATCACTGATAATAATTTTATAGGCTTCTATAGTCCTTGAAGTGGGTACCTTAATTAATAGTAGTGTAACTTATTAACAACACAGTAAGTAGGTACGTAGTACATACTTGCCTAAGAATAAATGAGATAGTATTCATAGGTGTAAATGAATTGCAGAATAGAAACTCAAACGCATTCAGAATATAGTTGGCGTGAAATCGTAGAGATTTTTCTGGTAAATTATTCATGTGGCTTGCGATGGACAGACTTTCGTAGCATTCTTGAAAAAGCCTTTCACTCATTGAGTGGCCGTCTACCCACTAGGTATACATGAGCAGTCAATTAAACTGTGAGGTAAAGCATTTTAAAATAATACTTAAAATAAGGTGTTAATACCCAAGTTCCAGTCAAATAACTTAATATATATTTATTATTTACCAAAACGTAAAGTAGGTATAGGTAAGCTAAACTAATGTTAATTTCAACCGATTTTGATGGGTGTAGAACACCGATTTAACAGGCATAGGTTGTGTCCCGGGGATACTTTTTATCCCGGAGCATTATGAAGTTTCCACGGAAATCACACAAATCTTAATCCACGCGGACGAAGTCGCGGGCAACATCTAGTAGCAAGTACTTAATGTGGGTTAAATTTGATGTCCTTCCCCGGGATACATCCTATCTCTGTACCAAATTTCATCAAAATCGGTTGAAAAAATGGGCCGTTTAAGCATAGCAGACAGACATTTATAATATTAAATATGTATAGTTATAATTAAATATGGATACTACCACACATATTTTTATCTATAAAATAAGCTTGAGAAAGTAAAATACAATGCTGAGGTACAAATATCGACTATACCTACGTCCTACGTCTATCGTAATTCGTAACGTTTGTCATGCGACTGGACCTTAGATCCACTGATCTATGTTCACACATCACTATGTTCTAACCTAATAGATCTACAATTTGATTGCTCTTATATAGGTAGTTTCATCAAATTAATAGGTGTACTTTTTGGAATTCCGTACCTAATCTATATATATAAAATTCAAAGTCCTGACTGACTGACTGACTGACTGACTTATATATCAACGCACAGCCCAAACCGCTGGTCCTAGAGACATGAAATTTGGAAGGTGTGTTCTTTGTGAAGAGTAGGTATCCACTAAGAATGTATTTTTCGAAATTCCACCCCCAAAGGGGTAAAATAGGGGTTGAAAGTTTGTATGAAAGTCCGTCATTTTTCAAGTTATATTCATGAAACTTGGTATTTGAGCTATCGGTTCAAAATAAAGAAATACGTGTATCGCCATTTTTGAAAATTCTACCCCCATAGGGCTGAAACAGGGGTTGAAAGTTTGTAGGAAAGTCCGTCATTTTTCAAGCTGTAGCCATGAAACTTGGTGTTTGGGATTTCGGTCTGAAATGAAAAAATATGTGATTCACAGTTTTTGAAAATTCTATCCCCAAGGACGTCAAATAGAGAGTTTATCCTTTAATCACGCCGAAATAGAGCAACGGATCAACGTGATTTTTTACATGGGTATACTTAGTTGAGGACTTGGAGAGTGACATAGGCTTCTTTTTATCCCGAAAAATTAAGGAATGCCTGTGGGAATTAAAAAAACTTATGCCACGCGAACGAAGTCGCGAGCATCCTCTAGTGATTTCATAATTCTGCAACTTTATTTGCATAGTAGTACCTGAGTATGACGAATCTAACGAGAACAGAATTACAATCGTGATCTACTCTTGGTGGCATTGATTTTACGCAAATTTTTGAAGTAAGTAGATACTTACTTTATGGAGTACCTGCCTACCTACGCAAATTACAAAATTGAATCTGCCCAAATCATGGATTGAAAACGAAATGTGCAACGTGACTTTTATGTTTATTGAACTTCACAATGATGTCAATAGATGGCGCTCTGTACAAGTTTATGGATACCGCGAGGTCTCAGTTCGGGGCGAACCACTAGTTTATTACGTTAAGAAAATCTGTTTGATTTTCTAATAGGTGAATAGGTTGGTATAACGGATGTGTTTTTAGTTCGGATAGCGGCAGAAAGTGTGCTAATGCGTGCGTGATTTGTGCACCGAAGCGCGAACGACACGCGCCACCACCGATCTTTCCTGCCTCCAATCCCGTTCGTCCGTATTCAATATAGCCATACAAATAGTAAGCGTAGGTAGGTATGCATTTTTAAATATCCATGTCAAATAAATGAACATGCTTTTCGACCATACTGAACATTTGCAGCAACCAGAGGAACCGCCAATGCACCGACAGTCAAAATTAATCTCCAAACACTTTTAATAGCAGCATAATATTGTGAACTCTTCAATTATGATCATGCAGCGGTACTACTCTAAATAAAAAACCAGATACTAATATCTCCGACTATAAATTAATTTATTTTTGATTCTAATTTCTAAGTATGTATTATTTTAACATTGAATTTATACCCACGGAAACATTTTGTATATCAAATATAATATAATAGGTGCTGAAGACAGATTAAACTAGTGGTTCGCCCCGAACTGAGACCTCGCGGTATCCATAACTTGTACAGAGCGCCATCTATTGATATCATTATGAAGTTCTGTTAAAAATACGGAAGCTCATTAAAAATTAAATAATTTCGTTTCCTTATACTTAATATTTATCTAATTTTAGTATTTATTGTTCAAGTACAGGATATAATTCAAATAATTGATAAGTTTCAGCCTCAGCCTTTCAGAAAATTGAGAGTTCTGAGGTCAACTTTGGACGTTAGAAAATCTCCAATTTGAAAGCCCCCCATTTCGTCAATTTTAGGGGAAAAATTTAAAAAAATATATTTTTGGACTCTATTCCTAATTATCTTTAAAATGATACCGCAGTCCGCAACCCAACGTTACGCTATAAAAAATATTTTACTTCGCATTCGCTTCTATGAGAGCCCCCCTGAAATAAAGATTTTTATTACTTTTTAAGCCATATTCGGCGGGAGGCCATCGGTTTACATATATATTTTTTTGTAATCTGATTTATTTGGGGGCTTTTCTTCACAAAACAAAGAACGTCAGCCCCATCGTTCCCTGTGACAAACTTATACCTAACTATAACTAACTAGTTCTATTTATTATCTTAATTTAAAATCAAAAAGCATTCTGGCTGCCTCTGAATCAGGGTCAGCCAGTATGCTTTGAAACACCCCTACATAATTTGTCTTAAAATCAAACTTATCAAATATTTTGCGCCTCTTTACTGCGTTCCGGAATCGGTTTACATATTATATTTAAATTTGAAGTAATTACGTTCATTAATTCAGAAGTTATAAGGCTCTGACAGACGGACGGACGGACGGACGGACAAGTACCAATTCACTCAAGTAAACTCAGAGACCTTCGCTTCGCTCGGTCAATAATTTGACTTGTGTGATTGACTGCAGCTATGCTAACGCTTCGCAAAGTAGAGGTATAGTTTACAAAAATTTCCTCATAGCAGAAAAGAACTAGATATCGTTCATAAATGAGATCTCATGAAAAAAAACCTGTTATCCCTTCAATATTTTCTCTATTGAGGTGATACATCTGCTAAATACAGAGGTTGGTGCTGTGCCCATTTTAATTAACTTTCATACAAACGCTCCAGTAAGTCACCTCGTCACTTCACTATCACCGCACCCACTTAGATTAGATTAGTCTAATCTAATCTAGCCTGTACTGTCCCACGACTGGGCAAAGGCCTCCCTCCGATTTTTCCACATCTCCCTATGTTGTGCTTCGATGTCACTCAACTAGGAATTTGTCTAATTCATCGCGCCAACGGATCCTCGGCCTACCACGCTGGCGTTAATGATTTTACGGGGGTCCAGAAGGAAGTAGATTTAGCCCAACAAGTCATCTGGCATACGGCTCACTTGTATATAACTTTAATGTTTATAAGGTGATATCATTGAGCTTTGGTCGAAAGTACAAATATGTATCTCAATCCAGATGCTGCAGGGGGAAATGTGATTGCAATGACGGAACATTCTCTAGACTTTATAATAAAACTAATCCGATAGTCTGGGACCAAGTTTACAATTCTAAAAAAATCAAACAAACTTCCTAAAAATAAATAGCTGGTTATTAAATCTTATAAATAAAACTTCACTGCCCCTGCATACTAAAGAACTACAATATTTTCATTTGACTCATCATACTAATATTCTAAATGCGAAAGTGTGTTTGTTTGTCTGTTTGTCTGTTTGTTCTTCAATAACGCCGCAACAGAGTAACGGATCTACGCGACGTTATTCCTTGCATGGGTATATAGTTGAGGACTTGGAGAGTGACATAGGCTACTTTTTATCCCGGAAAATTAAGGAGTACCCGTGCGAATTAAAAAATTATCGTCGTCGCCGATGCCGCGACGACGGTCGCGGGCATTAGCTAGTGAAATCATATAATATAATAACCGTCAGATTCAATTTTTAACAACTTCTTCAATGATAGTATTAAGTAATTAATGTTTACGATTCAGTATTGTTAAAGAGCAACGTTCTCTTCTTACAAAGTTTGTTAATAAACACGAAGGTCATACCTAATATTATCAAATTTATTAATTTCTTAAAATACCAGCTTATATTGTGTTAAAATACCTATTCGTTGTAAATTATTATCAGGTATAGTTCGTGTGGAACTATTTCCCAACAGTCGAGTTCTTAGAGCGGTTTGGTAAATCTTGGAAAGGTTATAAGGTTCAAGGCCATATTGCTTCGTATATTTGACCATTGACGTGATAGGTTAAGTGGGTGCGGTGATAGTGAAGTGACGAGGTGACTTACTGGAGCGTTTGTATGAAAGTTAATTAAAATGGGCACAGCACCAACCACTGTATTTAGCAGATGTATCACCTCAATAGAGAAAATATTGAAGGGATAACATGTTTTTTTTCATGAGATCTCATTTATGAACGATATCTAGTTCTTTTCTGCTGTGAGGAAATTTTTATAAACTCTATATACCTCTACTTTGCGAAGCTTTAGCATAGCTGCAGTCAATTTATTTGGTTTTAACCAACTTCCCTAGTGTGTATACCTATTTTTTCTTTATTCTGACTTCGTTAGCCACACCTACTTTTCGTATATAAAATGCAAATTGCAATAATATATCAAAGCATTCATGGTCATGACTCATGTTCGTATCATAGATATCTTATTTTATACTAGCTGACCCACCCCAGCATCGCACAACTTGCGGTACTTTATATACTAAATAGATAAATGATTAATCGTCCAGAAAAAGTTACAACAGCATTTAAAAGTTCTACCCTGATGCCTATAAGGTAGTGAACAGTATCTGTAAAACTCTATACTATAGAGCATGTACCTATGTTTTATGCATAATATAGGTGCTTAGTTAAAAGTGTGCCTTTTATTGTGCATACTAATCGCGATTGATAAATTTGTAGGAGTGCCGAGCGAATTTACACACATCACAATTCACACATGATTACACACATTTCATCTTCCGGATACTAATCGATTTAAAGAACGAAAGTCTCCATTAAGTAATAAATGCGAAAATGACAGACATACAGTCTGTCTATTTGCAACGCTTTCACGGCCCATCTTTTCAACCGATTTGATGAAATTTTGTATATAGAGATAGGTTGTATCCCAGGGAAGGGCATAGGTTTCTTTTATCCCGCAAGATTAGGGAGTTCCCGCGGGAGTAAAAAAACATTATCCACGCGGATGAAGTCGGAGCATCATCTAGTAAGAGTACGAGTAAAGTAACTAAGCGTTTTCCCTAGATTTCGTCCGTGAGAATGCAGATTTCTTATATTATACCCTAGTCTTCACATATTATACTCCGCATATATACGAGTAAAACTCCGTTCTTAGTAGTAAGAGCAGCCCGCAGCGCGGCCTGAGTGACCTTCTCATAGTTTCCAACAGTTAAACCACTAAATACTTGGATTTTTCTACACTGATAATTAATGTTAAGTTTAAAGTTTCGCTCATACTATGATTTTAATCATCAGCTCTATGCTAAGCTTGTTAATATATTCAGTTGCAAATGATATTATCTTAAAACATACATATTATATAGACCGATGAACACATAATCCTGTGCGTTCCGCAGTTGGGTAAAAATAGGCCTTCGAAGACGGTTAAAACATCCTCAGTAATTCCTTAAACTCACGAAAAAAGTAATACCTACTCCAAAAAACTAAATTAACATGGGGTAGACCTATTTTCAATTAGGTCTAAGGAACCTAAACTTTTTTTGTACGACTCATTGGGCCAGCTGTATAAAAAAATCATCGCCTAGTCTAACAGGTGCTGGTTTCTACTTAACAATGTTATAAGAATCAAGTGATACCTGTTATTGGCTTACCAGACTATGCTAATGCCTAATACATATTTAAATAGCAACTGCTGTTCTCAAAACCGTACAATCTATTTTTATCTTATTTTAGTCGGTTTAATTACCTATTCTTTACTAACTTTAATGCTCGCTAATACGTTCCAAAGCCACTTTCGCGCCACCTTTTCGTAGTTCATACTTACGTCGATGGTAACAGCTTGAAACTTACACGCCAATGCCAACAACAACTGTTTAAAGTTTCATCTTGATTGGATGAACGTTGCGCGAAAGCATAGATATCGAACAGATAAGCATCAAAGATTAGAAATCTGTAGTCTCTTCCTGGAAATCCCATCGGTCTCACCCAGTTTTATACTTATATAGGTACACCAAAGTCGGTCAATGTATGTAGGTTAACCAGTCTTTATTAATGGGAAACGTGGTTCCGAAAGCCCACAACTATTAGGGTTGCAAATACGTACCTTTCAAAATATTTTCAACTTAAATTACTAATTAACTAATTAACTCCTGGACCCCAACATTCATAAATAAAGTATTTTCGCAGTCATCTCAACTGCAATTTTAGTGACGCGCGACGCCATCACTTGCCATTTCTTACCTTTATTGCGAAAGTGTATCTATCTGTCTGTCAGGACCTTTTCACGGCCCATCTGTTAAACCGATTTTGAAGAAATTTGCTTAAGAAATATTTTAAAGCAAATTTCAGAAATAGGTTGCATAGTGCATCCCGTAAAATCAGAGAGTTTCCATGGGAATTTCAGAAAAATCTAAATCCCTAAAAATCCACGCGGACGAATTCGGATTCGCAGGCATCACCTAGAACCTACTTATACTTACAATGCGTCAACCCTAGATGCAAAGACAGCACGCGGCGTGCGCCTGCGTCCGGCGAAACCGCGCCTGCCGAGTGCGTTGTAGGTATTAGTATGCGAACACATCACAACTTTCTACACATTCTTAGCGGCTAGTGGAGAAATGAGCGCCATCGGTACATAACAATTATTGATAGTACGCATCGATCTAATGACATCACTGTAGTTAATTCATTTGGTTTGCAAAAAGGGTGTGATATACGTTCGGGCCCTTTATTTGGCTGTTCGTGTGTCTTTATTTGTATGAATTTTTTATTTATTCATTGGCGGGTTTATATGGGGTTCTTTAAACCTATTTATATCCTTAATTATCACACTTTCTAAGGTTTGATTTAGTTTAGTTTAACATGCCTGGACCGTCGTAAAAAAATAGTTATAAAATTAATTAAGCATTAGTATTAGTATTAATTCATGCAAAACAGTACTGATCAACGTTGATCGCCCAAGGCGCATACAAATTTGTTTTGTCCCTAGTGTATTTTCACGCTAATATGATGTCCCACTTAGCATTTGTCACTTAAAGTACTAGGTACTCAATATTTAACTTACCTTATCTAGTAAAGTGTACCACGGGCGGTTGTCATTGAACTGAATCGTAGGTACGTGGTTTACTTTTCTAAATCTAATTAGCTTAGCATTAGGCAGCGTAAATATTTGGTTTTCTGTTTTACAACTATTTACGTTCTACGCATTACAGGTCAATGTTTTACGTGACTGACTACGGTCTTACTCTATGATACAGTAACAGTATCCTAAATTGAAGTAGGTACTGAAAGATATTATAAATCTTTTTGTAGCTTAAACACACACAGTATTCAGAATTCGCATGCTGAGCACATATTTTGTTCTGTGAGCGCAAAAGCACAACACTCATGAAACTACTTATGGAAATATAGGGAGGTAACCAGGGTCGGTAAAATGATTGCTACATCTGATTGGCTAACACTCTTTCGCTATTGACCAAAATCCATTGTCGCAGCAAGAATAGGTACCATAGATTCAGCCGATCACGAAAATTGAGATTGCAACAAACCCTTGAAGCTGAAATTCCCACACAGAGCCATACACACAGAGGTTCCCAACATAATGTAGACAAGGAATAAGCATGGATTTTTCGGAATTACCACAGGAGCGAAGCCGTGGTCGCTAGTTCTATTTTTAAAAAAAATGCTTGAGGATGTACGAAATTCACGTATGCATAATTTGATTGCTTCAGGTGGCGATGGCCGGCGACTTCATCCTCGCCGTGGCGTCGATGATGATAGCTCGCTTGCGCAGCGACGAGGTCACACTTGTACTCAGCCAGGTAATAAATCTTTGTTTTTTATAACAGTATATCTATTATAGTTAGCGTTGACCTTAAGGCGGCCTGGGCCATTCACCAGTCTAAATATCCCTACTAATATTACAAATGCGAAAGTGTGCCTATTTGTCTGTCTGTTACCTTTTCTTAATAAAATTTCGGGTCCGCGTTCAAAAATGATTGTTTCACCTACTTGCTCGGAAATTGCTTCATTTTATTTAAATAAACAATACGGACATTGGCTCTTTTATAGCCGCACGCCAGCAATTTCCATAAAAAGTCAATAGGAAAGGAGGACGATAATAAGGTGTTTTATAATGTAAATTTCATTCGTTGAGACATTCTTAGTAATGAGAGATATTATTTTAATAAATTTTAAAATCTAGAAGATCGTGCTCTCGGCCATCTAGATTTTTATTCAATTTTAGGTAACGTGTGAACCCCCGTTCACATATTATTGGTACCTGCTAAATATTTTGAATAAATAAAAATGGATAGTGCGGAATAAGAACTAATTGATTTTACGTCGCCAGATATAGATAAAGGAAGTAGCAAAAATTGTGTCTGAAAACCTGTTACCAGTAAAATCGATAGAAAAATATGAAAAACTAGCTGATGCCCGCGACTTCGCCCGCGCGGATTGAGATTTTTTAGTTCTATTAATAATAATAATATTTACTCAGCCACGAATTGCTTTATTTCCGGCCTGGGCAATGATGTACTATTGTATTCCACCCGAAGTCCAAGAAGCTTGAATCCCGGTGACGGACATAGCTTCATTTTCAACCCGGAAAATAGAAAAGTTACCACAGAATATAAAGAATCTAAATCCAGATAAAGTCGCGGGATATAGTATACATAAGTTTAATTTAATTTATATTATTCGAAAATTGCAAATATAATATTTGTATCCTTTTTAGCGCGGATATTAAAACTACCGGAAAAAAATAATAGACAACATTTTATTCGGTTTATTGTTTGCATTTATATGCAATTGAGCAATATGTTTCGATTTAAATTAATGTTTTATTAATGAAGGAACTAGAAGCTTAATTCGCTATAATCCGTGGCAATGTGGGTACAGTGCGTATCCCGCACCTATAGCCCGCGATATTCACCACACCACAGAAATCCTCCAAACCACTCTCAACGTACGTTTTACTCCGATACCGGAGCATCTTCAGGAGATATTGACTCGACAATGCAAGATTGTAAACATCATGTTGTAGTTCCTTAGTTCCTTCATTATCATGGACTTCCGCAAAGTAACGCCTGCTTTCATCCAATATTTAATATATTATTGGTCTAAAGTTCTCATTTGCCTTTTCCAGGTGGTCACAGATTTGGTCCAGGGCGAATTCATGCAGCTAGGCAGCAAAGAGACTGAGAACGAGCGATTCGCGCACTACCTCACCAAAACATACAGAAAAACAGCGTCGCTAATCGCGAATTCAGTCAAAGCGGTAATTAATTTTATTTTTAACCGACTTCTAAGACCCGACTAAGGAGGAGGTTCTCAATTCAATTATGTTTTTTTTTTAAATGTATGTCGGTGCATATCTCCGTGGTTTCTTAACCGATTTGAAAAAAAATATTTTATTTCATTGGTTATATTATATTTGTCTTATATAATATAAAATAATCCTTTTTTTTTTGTACTCTTTGCGATACATGGCTACGCAGATACATAGTCATGTATGGAAATAACTATTCTCTGATAAAAAATAATAGTATATTGTGTGACTAGGGGTGAAACAAGACGATTTCAGACATATAGAGCACTATATTTTTTATATAATCCGCATTTAAAGTGCGAGTTTCATTAAAATTATTGTATTTCTTATTTATTTTAGTTCCAGAAATATATCTGTCAGTTTAGTTGATGGTTAAAATGACAATAATAAAGGTTTGAAATAAACAAAAGATGGGCTGACAGGATCGAAAGGAGGGCTGCAACGTCATTCAGCGGGCAGAAAACGATCGGTTTCTGCCCGCTGAATGACGTATTCGTCTGAAATTGACTAGTTTCGGGTGGCTCAACAGGCATTGAAACTCGCACTTTCGATGCGGGTTGTATGAAAAAATATTTAAATTGACTGCTCCAACATGGTACCTACTATACTCGCGGCTCGCAGCGAGCCATTGATCGACTAGACATGTCTGCTAAACATGGGGTTGAAAACGTTTTAATAAAAACTGTACCTAAGCTATTATAGAGTATTATGTACCTAAGCTAAGAAGAGGTATTTAAGCATTTTTAAATTAACCCTATATTTTTTTTTATCCACTATAAGTTAACCCTTGACTGCGATCTCACCTGATGGTAAGTGATGATACAGTCTAAGATGGTAGCGGGCTAACCTGTTAGGGGCATGGCTGTTATATTAAACCCATACCCCTATTCGGTTTCTACACGGCATCGTACCGGAACGCTAAATCGCTTGGCGGCACGTCTTTTACCGGTAGGGTGGTAACTAGCCACGGCCGAAGCCTCCCACCAGGCCAGACCATGGAAAATTCAGAAATTATAAATTTCCAAACCCTGCCGGGGATCGAACCCGGGACCTCCGCACGTTAAGGCAACAGCGCTCAACACTGCGCCACGGAGGTCGTCAAAGGTAAGTCCACCCGTGCGAAGCCAGGGCGGATCATCTAGTATGTAATATATGTTGACTGGTGCGGTGCGCAGGTGGCGCTGCTGAGCGGCGCGGACGAACGCGCGTGCGAGCTGGCGTTCCAGTACGGGCGCAACCTGGGCCTGTCGTTCCAGCTGGTGGATGACCTGCTGGACTTCGTGTCGTCCGCGCAGGCCATGGGCAAGCCCACCGCCGCCGACCTGCGTCTGGGGCTGGCCACCGCGCCCGTGCTCTTCGCCTGCGAAAAGGTACGAACATTACTTCAAACTTATCTGACCCAGTGACAGCGTCGCTAATGTATATAACTAGTGGTTCGCCCCGAACTGAGACCTCGCGGTATCACAGAGCGCCATCTATTGACATCATTGTGAAGTTCTGTTAAAAATAATGAAGCTCATTAAAAATTAAATAATTTCGTGTCCTTATAATATTTATCTAATTTTAGTATTTGTTGTTCAAGTACAGGATATAATTCAAATAATTGATGTTTCAGGCTCAGCCTTTCAGAAAATTGAGAGTTCTGAGGTCAACTTTGGACGTTAGAAAATCTCCATTTTGAAAGCCCCCCATTTCGTCAATTTTAGGGGAAAAATTAAAAAAAAAAAATTTTGGACTCTATTCCTAATTATCTTTAAAATGATGTACCGCAACCCTATGTAACGCTATAAAAAATATTTTACTTCGCATTCGCTTCTATGAGAGCCCCCCTGAAATAAAGATTTTTATAACTTTTAAAGCCATATTCGGCGGGAGGCCATCGGTTTACATATTATATTTAAATTTGTAGTAATTACGTTCAGTAATTCAGAAGTTATAAGGCTCTGACAGACGGACGGACGGACAGACAAGTGCCAATTCACTCAAGTAGACTCAGAGACCTTCACTTCGCTCGGTCAATTAATTATTATTATTCGCTTTCATCGTAAACAAAAACCGACTTCAAAACTACACCTCTAAGTACCAACTTAAACTAAAAAGTAAAAAAACATTATCTGGGTATACTTATATATTTTTTTGTTGATTTTCTCAAAAAGCGCTAAATCAATTTCGATAAAATTTATATGGAACCACCTCTAAAGTATGAAGTATGTTATGTATCTACCAAACAAAAAAAGAATCATCAAAATTGATTCATAATTGGCGAAATTATCGCGTAACATACACACAAAAAAAACAGTCGAGTTTATTAAAACAGGCATTACATCAGTTAAGTTCTAAGAGAATCAGTTATCGGTTCTAACTTCTAACCTCCTCCTTTTTTTAAGTCGGTTGAAAATGAAAATGTGTGTGTGTGCAATTCACACACGGCAGAAGTGAAACTTCAGAAAAGTAGCCTACGATAGAATGAGATAAATATAACTTGTATTCTATCTCATTCTCTCGCTGGCTATATGCTATTATGAATATTATGTTGTCTCTTTTTGGTGTCGCTTATTCGTGTCATCGAATTTTCAAATCACAACATTCAAAAAAAGTTTCACTTTTATAAAGAGAAATACTTAACAGGCATAAAACTTAGCTCCAATTTTGGCCACCGGGTCAGATAAGTTTGACGGATATATACTATACTAGATGATTCCCGCGACTTCGTCCGCGTGGATTACGGTTTTTTGATTCCCGCGGGAACTCCTTAATTTTCCGGGATAAAAAGCCTATGTCCTTCCCCGAGATATAACCTACCTCTATACCAAATTTCAGCAAAATCGGTTGAAAAGATGGGCCGGGAAAGCGTAGCAGACAGACAGACAGACACACTTTCGCATTTATAATATTAGTAAGTACCTATGGATTGTAGCACAACATGATAGCCCTTATGACAGCTTACGCTAGTGATGGACGTGTTTTTTTTTATTATCGGATCGAGTCGATTCAAAACTCATCGATGTATCAGGGTTGGCTTCCACCTATGCCCATACTAAATTCGTTCACGAGCATGCGCTGGAATTTTGACATTTGAAAACGTTTCCCAAACGTTTTTGCAAGGTTTAACTATACACGATTGCGACTGCAGCATTCTTATTACCCCTGACTATTCTATGATCTATAATATGTAACTATTGTATTTTCATTAATATTTTTTAACTTATTATTAGATATAAACGTAGGTACCTATTTTATTCTAAGTCTATTACCTAAGGTCGACGGCATTGGTGTGCGGTAAAACTTAATTGAGTTTATGTTAACACTAAAATAAAATAACTCTGTATAAAAACATAAAATAAATGAATAATAAAAAAAAAAAAAAAAAAGTATTATGGACCAAAAACACAACCTAAACGTGTAAGGGTGAATCCGACTATCGACAAAATCGATCAAATTCTGCGAATGAGATTGGTTTTTGGGCGCTTTATTATCTATATGGGCACACCCTTATACATCGATGTTTAATCTACACCAGACACGGTGCATTTGGGTATACTTTATTATTAATAGAAGAAGAAGATTTACGACCATGAGTAGACTAAGGTAGACCGTACCAATAGTATACTACGCCCTGTTGTTCCTCGTATAACTTTCTCAATATTTGGCAAGGATATTGACGTGTTATGTTTTTCAAATTGTAATTCTAATTTCAATTATTTTGAATAACTGGCAAGAACATAATATTGATCATATTTTTATTACCTCGATTACCTTGATCTCTTTCTGAACGGTACCGGTGTATGATTACTGAATGAATTACCTATTACTGGGCTAGTAGAAACCATATCTACAAAAGGTACATTTTGGTATGTTATTAATTATATTTTGGCGCAATTTAATTCTGAAGGTCTATATGTGTTAGTTAAACCTTTTATCCTTTGTAAGATATTAAATAATGAGTGATTATGAGTGATTTGAGTAATAACAATTATGAGTAATAGGGATGTTTAATAATGTCTAAAATGCCGGACAAATTACAGGCTACTAGAAGATGCCCGCGACATCGTCCGCGTAGTTTAGGTTTTTATTCCCGTGGGAACCCTATTATCCTCCTATTTTCCGGGATAAAAAGCATTTAGGTTGAAAAGATGAGCCGTTAAAGCTAAGTAGACCGACAGACGAACAGACACACTTTCGCATTTATAATATAAGTATGGACTTAATGACTTCCAATATCGCGTTGAATATTCGCTTTGTTATCACATCATTCTGATAGGGATTAAAAGTATATCAAAATGTTGAATTTCTGTATTTTAAAGGGGAACCGCCAACCGGCTTATATGTAACTAGATGTCCTTCCCCGGGATGTAACATATATCTGTACCAAATTTCATCGGTACGGTTGAGTAGTTGCGCCGTGAAAACGTAGCAGACAGACTGCATTTCGCATCCATACTAATATTATAAATGCGAAAGTGTGTCTGTCTGTCTGTCTATCCGTCTGTCTGTCTGTCTGTCTGCTACCCTTTCACAGCCCACCTGTTCAACCGATTTGGATGTAATTTGTTACAGGGATAGATTCTATCACGGGGAAGGACATAGGCTACTTTTTATCGGAAAATTAAGGAGTTCCCGCGGGAATCGAAAAAACTTAGTCCACGCAGACGAAGTCGCGGGCATCATCTAGTTTATAATATTAGTATGGATATTGCTATACACGTTGCACGTGAGCTAAGGCACGTTAGAGGCGCGTATCAAACCGATCAGTAAAGACCAGCTTATCGAGTATCGGTCGTAAGCATATAGATTTACCGATTGATAGATCTTATGACCAACACATAAGACTTTGTTTTATGGCATTGGCTTGTTGGCTTATAAAGTGGGGTTTCCACCACGTGCGGAGCGAACTCCGTGAGAACTCCGTTTAACTCGCAGAGGAAAAACATAAATAACTAGAAAATGAGCTCGCTCATGAAGGCACCTGTCAAAAATATTTGTTAGTGCAAGACATTTAAAACTATTCGGACATTTAAAGCTCCGATTAGCCATTTCCCGTTCATTGCCCTATTGCAGTGGAAACCCTGCTTATAGCACAGATTGACCGATTCTTGTGAACGTGTCCCTAGCCGATGTCAGTTTATTAAAACGGGGCTTACATCAGCTACGAACAGATTCTTAAGTATCGCTCCCAAGATAGGACCAATATTAGAGAACATGTTCTTAGCTGATGTCGGTTTAGGTACGGGGCTTAGGACTGATACTTGAGATCCTACCCTAGCTTCAGTTTATTTTTAGGGTTCCGTACCCAAAGGGTAAAAACGGGACCCTATTACTAAGACTCCGCTGTCTGTCTGTCTGTCTGTCTGTCTGTCTGTCTGTCTGTCTGTCTGTCTGTCTGTCTGTCTGTCTGTCTGTCTGTCTGTCTGTCTGTCTGTCTGTCTGTCTGTCTGTCTGTCTGTCTGTCTGTCTCCAGGCTGTATCTCATAAACCGTGATAGCTAGAAAGCTGAAATTTTCACAAATGATGTATTTCCGTTGCCGCTATAACAACAAATACTAAAAATTTAAAAAATATATATATTAAGGGGGGTCCCCATACAATAAACGTGTTTTTTTCGTATTTTTTTGCTCAATATTAAAAACGGTAACAGGTAGACGGTTCAAATTTTCACAGAATATTAACTTGTATATTACCTTTCAAAATAAATAATTAAATATCAATAAAGTAAATATTAAAGGGGGGCTCCCATACAACAAACGTAATTTTTATTTTTAATACGTCATAAATCGTAAAACTTACTACAGGTTTGTACGGAACCCTCGGTGCGCGAGTCCGACTCGCACTTGGCCGGTTTTTTTTGTTTGCGCATGTTGTGGTCAATTCGAGAAGGTTGCAATCGCACGTATTTGGTCTAAGCCTAAGCCTAATTATTATTAAATTGGTCGTAACCAGTTTAGCGTCGCAAATAAATAAAAATAAAAATAATGTCCTTAGCTGATGTCGGCTTATTAATACGGACCTAACAATAGCAATTCGTATTTATATATTTTTTTGTTTGAGCATGTTGTGGTCAATTCGAGAAGGTTGCAATCGCACGTATTTGGTCTAAGCCTAAGCCTAATTATTATTAAATTGGTCGTAACCAGTTTAGCGTCCCAAATAAAATAAAATTAATAGTTATTTGTGTTATATGGGGCCAAAGAAAATTTTTGTTCCCCGAGGGCGCTATTTTGAATCCTGAGCGTAGCGAGGAATTCAATATACGCCGCCCGAGAACAAAAAATTTGGCACCGAGTGACACACACTATTTTTCATCATTACGTATGAGAAAAAGCTAGGAGTATCAACCTACTATGTATGGACATTACCTATACGTTTAAGCACCAATCAGAAGCACGAACGCGGACAAACCAGAAGATACTCCTATCAACCTTCTATGTATAGACATTATTTAGACGTATATTTAAAGTTTAAATAAAACACAAATAAATTATAACTATACATAATAACCGGATAAACTCACGTGTTCCGTCGGAAAAATGCCCGACTAATAGGGTATTTGACTGTATTAAAAATATCGTTTCTGCTGTTGCCATCCTAATAGATTATTATTTTTAAGTAATATTCCATTTGACCGAACTAAAAAATAATGTATTGTTTTTCTATAAAACATGAAATAAATTAATTAATTTTCGATCTATGTTCACGTGATCGTAAACGCTCTATGATTGGTTGAATCGTTAGTGACGTAACTATTTAATAAAATCTAACTGTGGTGTAGTAAATTCGAACAATTACGAGTGTTTTTCCGTTTTTCTTTATGTTTCTGTGCTTTTTATTGTTTCAATTAGTCATTACCAACCATACTTTTCCTAATTAATAGTTTAGGAACCCAATTATTTAAAAGCAGATAGTGGAAACCTCTCAAAAGATGATGCATTTAAACCTAATTGGACATTTTTCAAAAATAACCCTGATTTCTATGCTGCAGAACTAAAAAATGTGAAAACTGCCTTGTAAGTATACTATATATTTCTTAAATAAAGCAATTTATTGTATTAATATCTTTTCGTCCAAGAATAAAACCTAACATTCGCAGAATTAAGTACTTACTAGGTTATATTATTTACTAACATAGATCGTGATATTCAGTTTTGGTTTCTTTCTTTATAGAGCTTCGAGAGAGTCTTATCGCTGTTGGTTATGTCCAGCTACATCGCGAATCTGTCATTTGTACACTCAAATGCAAGATATGTCCCAAGCACAAAGTGAGAGCAAAATCATATTCTGTAACTATGATAGTAGATGAAGACAAAACTCAATTTATAAGTTGTGAGTGCTATGATTGTGCTGCATCCACTGGAGGCTGCAAGCATGCTGTGGCCTTTTTGATGTGGACTCACCAGCGTAGTGAACAACCTTCATGTAGGTACCTCTCTTGAGTGCTACGGAAAAAAAAATACTTTATCCAGAGTAGGCACTACCATGAAATTTATTACAGTGGAGCAATTATCTAAAAAACACACTCAACATCCTTCAACATCATCTTTTAGCAGTAATGAACTCCTATCAGTTTCTTCTTAAATTATGTAATATGTGGATAGGTATAATAAAAATCATATTTCTATTTCATTGTTTTATTTATCAAACTCACTCGAACTCAAATGTTTTTTTATTCAAATAAACTTTTACAAGCGCTTTTGAATTGTCAAGTTAATCTACCCTTGGTTTGGAATACCATTCATACCGAGTATATCTTTTGTCACATTCATAGTCTGTACTGCCTTGTTTCTGTGACGCATCTTTAAATAATCTATTTGGACAGATTTATCAGCAGTTGCGATTGGTTGAGTGTTTATTCCTTTATCGTGATGTGTTTGTGGTTTCTGAAAAGACAAAATATTCATTAAAATTAATTTTCTATACCTACAGAAACAGTACCTTAACTTACTGACAATCAATGCAAATTGCACAGCCACCTGGTGGATCTACAAACATACTAAAATTATACATCAATGTCTACAAACTTGGAATTTTGTATGTAGGTTCTCTCTCGGTGAAGAAAGGATTTTCTGGAATTCCAAAAAAAAACCTAAATCCATACTGATTAAGTCAAAAAATCAAATCAAAATGTGTGATTCGGGTGAACCCTGTGATTATCGGGAACAATAAGTACCCTATGTCCTTCCCGGGATGCAAGCTATCTGTGTACCAAATTTCATCAAATTGGTTAAACAGATGTGTGAGCTGTGAAGAGATAGCAGACAGACCGACAGAGAAGTGAAGCCCATTTTGTATTGGTTGTAGGTTAGAATTTTCTCCAACTGTAATAAGTATACCATAATCAGTTTTTGATTGCAAATTCCACTTCAAAGTTCCAAGTAGGTAATGATCTACTGAAATTATTGAATTACATAAATTGGCTAGAATTTCTAAATTAGTTATTACTTATTAATGTGTTTGTAAATACTTAATAAACATACTACAAACCAGCTAATACAAACGGACATGTCTAACCTCAAACAGAACAGGTGAAGTAGGTACACATTTTTAGACCATTATACAATTATATTTAGTAAGTAATAGTTTGTTAGATAGATAGTGTAAAACTCACATCAAGCGATCCTCGCAAAAATAAACACTTAAAGTGACCCTCAGTGACCACTATAGGGTCTCTTCGAGCAAGTTGCAACCACTTCTTCCGTATCTTGGCTTTCTTTGGAACACTTTTAAACAGTTTACTCTCGAGTTTTTGTAGACTTGTTTGTACATTGCAGTAGTATGCACACCACACACCATTGGTAAACCATAGTTTTATAAAAACAATCTCTAAAACAAAGTTTTTATCAAGGGAAACTGAAATATCACACACTTTGTTTACGTTTTTACTACATAGTTACGTCATAGAAGTCATGTCACCCAAATGTTGTCAAAGAGAGCGTTTACGCGGCAATTTAATTTTTTGAATTTATTTTTGAGATTTCTATATAAAATACTGAAAATTAAGACGAAATAAATATATTGTTAGCTATAATAAATCATTATTAACAATATGCGACTATTTTCTAAAAGCAGTCAAATACCCTATTTCACACAAATAAATTATTATTTCCTCTTTGGACTAGCAGCCATAATTCCGTTCGAAATTCAAAAAATGTAAAGACGTATAATATCCGATCAACAAATTGATCACGTGACTTATCGAAGACAACAGCCACTCAAACATTTTTGGATTTCGAACGGAACGAGCGATCGACAGGTTTCTGCGACGAACGCAGTATACTAAAGCACGAACGCGGACCAATCAGAACATAGAAATGAAAAGTCCTATGGGCCTAAAAATTTCATTTTGCTCCCGCTATCCTCTGAAGCCAATATTCGTTTTTCGAATAGGTATGATGAAAAATAAATGTCCTTAGCTGATGTCGGCTTATTAATACGGGCCTAACAATAGCAATTCGTATTTCAGTACCCCGAGCTGAACCCAATGATAATGAGGCGGTTCCAAGAGGCGGGCGACGTGGAGAAGGCCTTCGAGCTGGTGCACAAGTCGCGCGGCCTGGAGCAGACGCGCTTCCTCGCTCGCAAGCACGGCGTGGAGGCGGCGCGGCTGGCAGCCGAGCTGGCTGACTCGCCCTACCAGAAGGGGCTCGTCGTTACCACCGACCTCGTGCTTAATAGGATCAAGTAGCGCCCATCGTCGAGGTAAGGCCTTAGCGAGTGTTTGCGCGGAGGTTCCTTCCCTCAGTTTGGCGTCAGTTCAGTTAGATTAGTCCGGAAAATTAAGGAGTTCATATCTGTTGTAGAATTGGGTATTAGAGTACTAGTCAAATATCAACAACTCTATAGCAATCGTCAAAAACGAGCGCTGAGTTTGGGAGTTTGTATGAAATACTGTATTGTGACGTCATCGAAATTCTACAAACTTTGTCAAACTTTGTCTAACAAATGCCGTGAATTTTACGTCTTTCGGAAGATTGTGTATTTTTATAACAGCAAAAAATAATTTATTTATATCATAGGAACATTCCTAATATTCTTATATCGCATGCAATCTGTTGCTAACTTATAAAGCTCAAATACAGTTGTAAATCAAATGTTAACTTTCGTTGCGATACTGTGTGCGAGCTTTGCATTTGTGGGAGTTTCAATGTAAGAAGCAGGAGATATAATGCCGGTATAATGCGTGCGCGGGTCGCGCGGGGTTATCACTTTACACTGTAGGTGTGGATACTCACAGAAATGCAAGCTCGGCTTATACCTTCATCGCCTAGCACCAAAGTTAGTCAGCTTCAGTGCCACCGTTGCAATCATCTCTGATTGGTTGACAATTAGTGACATTTGCAGCAAGAATGCCAATCCAGATTCAGCCAATTCCAATAATTGGGTATTTGACTAGTCAAATCAGTAACTTTTTTTCAAACGTCAAAACGCGCGCTTGTTATGGGATTTTGTATGAAATACTGAATTCTGATGTCATCAAAGTTCGACACACTTTTGCTACTTTAATCGATAGTTTTAAATGTTTATTCAACATAAAACTAACAGGGGACGTGGATACGTCTCTTGGAAGATGCTCTGTTTTATAAACACTAAATTAATATATTTGACTAGTTGCCAATAGTGATTACTGTAATGTAAAAATCACAACTTCTAAAAGGCGCGACCTGGAGAATCTGTCGCGACATTTTGATTGACGATTGCTGAGTATCAACTAGATCTTCCCAGCTTTGATGCATGTTATCAGATTGATTATGTACAGATAGACAGATTGTATCTGAATGAACCGCTATTTAAAATGTCATTTCCCACCAAAGTGATGTAAGAATGACGTCATTTGTTTCATCGGATCAAAACATGAATTGAAGTGATGCCAGACTGAATGTTACCTCAGTCTTAGGGAAAAGTCAAAGTTTTAAAATATATGAGTCGTAGATGAGAGATGTTATATCGGTTATCATCTCTACGGACTATTTGGTGCTAATTCGGTTACACAAATCGACGTAATTAACGGGATTTAACTGTCTTCGTGTCACCAAAACTGAGTATAAAGAAATAAACTGCATGATTTTTAAACGTTTTTATTTCATTTTCAGGTTTGTGTATGCAATCGAATTAGCAACATTTTAGATTAAGCGTCTGAAATAATTATTATCTTACCAATGAAGACTTTCTTGTCTTTTACATTAAGACGATAAGTAAGTAGTATACAAGCAACACATCCATAATAAAATTGTTATGCGTTTGGAAAACAGGATGTGTTAATAGAGTTGGATAAGTCCTGAAAATTATGTTCTATTGTAGTAAGGTGAGGTTGCCTGCCCACTGAAGAGAAGTAGTACCTGATATTTGTTCAGCAACCCAATCAAATGAATGATTAAAATAATAATAACCGATGATGGCATAATTTTATCACGTCACCTCTCTAAATCTTATCGGTCGACTGATCACATTTCTGGTCCACTTCGGTAGGCAGGTGCCCGCAACGCCGCACCGCAAGCCCGGTGGTTTTTTTCTGACGCTGTAAAGTCCAAATAATGTTTCAAACCTTCTGAAAATAATGTTTCAAACCTTCTGAAGACACTTGTTAATTAATCTTACGCCTTTGGCGTAATACGAGTATATTTCAATCCAACGCTGTACTTAAAGCACTATCGAAAGGCATCCACAGTTCTAAAGACCCATATGGAAATAGAGACAATATTTCCGTATGAGACTTCTTGGGCGGCCATTAATTCTTAACGAACAACTTCAAGGCACTTTTAAGCTCCTATATACAGAAGCTGATAATATATGATCTTTCAAGTACTTTAGAAGTGTACCTACACACATCACACGCAACCTTCAAAGGTTCGAACGACGAAGTACAGAATTATGGATACCTTTTTGAAGGTAAAGTGAAATTGAAAATTGACATAAGTTTGGTTTATTTGAATGTTTGAAATACCTAGAAAATATCATGTGTGCGTCTATAGCATGTTGTGTTTGTGTATGCGTTTATGTGTGTTGAAATGAGAGATGAAATATGAGTAAAGGTGTGAATGTAAATATTTTACGTCAAGTGCAAAATTTAATAAATATTGTTCGAAATCGAGCAACAGTTGTAAGTTCGCTTGACGCTAAATCCTTCAGATGAATTAAATGTTTTATTTATTCAATGTATAATTTTCTTATTATTTTGTAACGGTACTATTTCTTACTTTTTATGTGACCTGATTTATTTTAAGTTTTCTTTGAATTCCATGTTCAACGTAAACTATCTATATAAGAACAGTACGAAAAAGCCACTATGATAGATTAAGCGTGTATGTGACCACTCGTTACCAAATACCGCTGTACATAAATGTACATCAATGTGCTCAAATATTAAATAGTATACAGGTCTACTTGAGCATAGTAGGCGAAATTTGTATATAGGATAATGTTAGTTTTATACCATCGTACTTTTCTTTCTTCAACTTTGTGCAATTTTTCTTAATAGATATATAATTATTATAGCATAATGAATGAGTGTCTTGGAGCACAATAATAATTTCTATGATCCATTGCATAATTGGTAACAACGCGGTTTCCATTCAATGTTTGGATGCAAGTCGCGAAATGCTGTAGTTTTTTCTTTGTAAATACGAGTCATTGGTTAAGTTGCCCGTGTTTAAATCTTCAAAACCAATTACCTCAATTTCCTTAGTATACACCACAGAGTTGTATACACGTGCGTATTAGGGGTGTATGCCTGTATACTTGTATGTGTGGACTTATAAACTACACGCAGAAGGCTTTCCGATGCCCGTCGTGTTCAATTCGATCAAAATCATTGGTTTTATGTAAAGTTTATGTATGTTAGGTTATGATACACAATATTAGATTAAATTCATTATTTTTTGCTACAAATCTGTTTATAATCTGTTTATGGTGCCGACCGTTTTTAATTGGCCGGCACGATAACGGAAACAGCATGGTCGACACCGGTATTGTGTCGTCCAGTAAAACGGGTCATATATAGCACCATACATTTCAGTGCGTGAGATATCGGGGACGAGATTATCGACCATGAAAAATGAATGAAAAAACGCCTTAACTCGTAAGTCGTAACGTCATTATGGCACTAGAGCGAAAAACCTTCTGCGCGCGAGTATTAGGTACGTAGGTAGTATTAAATTGTTAGTTCTATACGAACGTGCACAATATTATTTACACGAAATTTAAAAACAAAGTCTTTAGTATCAAAATTAAATTAAACCAGTTATAAAATAAGCTATTACTTGTAAATAATAGAATATATTAGTTATTCATCATTACGAAAAAGAAGTATGATCAAGGTATAAAGATAATTTTGTTTAATACGTAATATTAGATAATGAAGATTGGAGTACTTATATGATCAGCAAATAACTTTGAAATCTGATATTTAGTATGCAGTAGACAGATTTGTTTAATATCTACTACTGTATTCCGAGCATTGAAGTTGTTTGTTGATAATGAATCATTAAAGAGCCAGACGCAATGATTAAAGATTCACCAGGTTTTAATATTTTTGATAAGAGATAATAAGAAAACAGTTCTAATAATTCTCCGTATTGAGACCATTCAAAAGTTGTTATTTTTGTTCACAATCTTTACAATAAAATAAAATATTTGATGTATTTTGAATCATTGTGTCCGCGAGCTTCAGAGGCTCTATGGATGTATATGTATATTATACGTTTAAAGGGAGTCAGTGAATTATTATTTACATAAAATAATTATGTAATATGTAGTCATATTCATAGCTTTTATTGTTTGTAAATATTATTTTATTTCCTTGTAAAATGCTAAATCACGAATAATATTATAAATATTAGTTACAAGAATATTGTTTTATTTTTAATAAACATGTTTATTTAATCGACACAAACTGTCTTATTCAAAATACCAAAATGTTGCGAATCTTGGAGGCGAAAATCATTTAAAAATTTGATATGATGATGATTTAGGTTGATGGGAGATGTGTGAGGTGGGGGCGAGCGGCAAATGGACACCGTTTCACAGCTCCACTCAGTCTGAATCACAGGTCCGAATCATCAAAGAAGTGTAGTGGAACTATTACATTTTACATGCGATATGCGGCTAATAGCACCCCCTCTAGGGGAGTTCTTTTGTGACACAGAATACACACCTCGCACCGCTCAGCTTCCTCGCACATCTCAGAGGAATCTCTTTTTTGGCTTGGAAAGCCTGCCTTGCTATTGTTTTAGCCTGGTTCAGGCTTCGGCCGTGGTTCCCTACCGGCAAGGACGTGCCGCCAAGCGATTTAGCGTTCCGGTACGATGCCATTTAGAAACCGAATAGGCCGAATAACCTGTTAAGGGTATGGGCTATGGCAGCTTTATATTAAACCCATACCCCTAGTGGCCTAGTCGGATTCTACACGCTTGGCGGTACGTCTTTGCTGGTAGGGTGGTAACTAGCCACGGCCGAAGTCTCCCACCTGATCTGACCAGAAAAATTCAGAAATTATAAATTCTTAAATTTCACCTCCGGGAATCGAACCCGGTACCTCCCACGTTAAGATAACAGCGCTCAACACTGCGCCAGGTCGTCATAATAGGTATTTCAGTACTTATTGTTAAACAGTTACGGAAGACTGCATCATCACTTACCATCAGGTGAGATCGCAGTCAAGGACTAACTTGGTAGTGAATAAAAAGTAGCTACAGTCGTGGTTGAAAGACAAGGTCCTACCTTATGTACTCGTTTTTAATGTAACTGGTACCTACCTTTATTGTATGAATGCAATACAATGTGGCGTGTTTGCGGCTATCGATCGAGCCGCGACCGGCACCGCCAGGACCAAACTGAAAAATGACATGGGTAAAATTCAAACGCCCGCTTCAAATACAAGTCTTCATTACCAATGTAGGTATAAGTACGGTGCAGATCCGTATTATTACTATGCATAAATATAGGCAACTAGCAGATGCCCGCGACTTCGTCCGCGTGAAATAAGTTTTTTAAATTCCGACGGGAACTCCCTAATTTTTCTGGTTAATATACGACGCTCACAAATAATGTGGCTTTCTATTGGTACCAGAATTTTCAAAATCGGTTTAGTAGATCCAGAGATTAACCCCCTACAACCTCACAAACTTTACCTCTTTATAATATGAGTATAGATTAAACTTTAAGTACTTTTCAAATTAATAACTAGTTAAACTAGGTAGAGCTTAATAGTTAGGGCTGGATTATGTACTGAGTGAACTAATGCCGAGAATCGAACCCGGTACTTCCCACGATAAGATCACAGCGCTCACAACTGCGTCAGGGAGGTCTTCAAACCGGGAAACCTCAACTAAAATTTTACGTAAAATAATCTTATACCGAGGTAAGATAACTATATATTTTACAGTAGATACGTAAATATTAGATAAGTATAGATACAGTTCGCGCGCGAGTTGAATGCAGAGCTAATGTATCACCATACAATAAGCTCTGCATTCAACTCGCGCGCGAACTATAGATCTACTCGCATTGGATACTCGTATCGTGACTTTTATCAATTATTATTGCGAGACATGAAATTTTCATGACATTTTGAAAATAATATGTAAGTAAGTATCTACTTATTAAATTTTACGCATCTATTGCGTTTTTTCGTCCTCATTATACTTCTATCTTTTCCGAGACATAGGGTGACATCGCCGTATGTAAATCTGGATGTTAGTATAGTCTGTGTAGCTCATAAGTAGAGTATTATTCAGAGAGACCATTTCTTCAGCTGTCCATGAACTCTGTGCTATGGAATTGCTAATAACGTATAGGTACTCGCCTACCGGTGTGGAAGCAGGATAGCCTAGTGACCTGAATAGCTTCCCATTCGGATGGTTTTTCCAATCAAATCAAATCAAATTTATTTATTTGTGAATAAAGTAAGTAGGTTAGATGTTAGTTTACAGAAGGCATCATGTATTCTACCACAGTGTGGTATACAAATCTATTAGCTTAATTACAAATTACAATCGATAATATTACCTACATATTATAAAGAAGAAGGTTAGAGGTTTGATCCCCGGGAACCTTTCTTAGTTAAGTATGTGCGTTTTAAGGAATTAAATATCACTTGCTACTAACCAGTGATATTTAATTTCTTAGCAATTTGCTAGGGATATCGTGAGGAAACCTGCATGCCCGAAAGTACTTCAAAATGTTCTCGAAGGAGTGTGAAGAATGCCATTGGCAAGCGTGGTGGACTTAGGTCATTCTGAGCAGAGAATCGTGCTCAGTGGTGAACTGGCAATGGATTAAAATGATGAAGACTAAGTAATTCTGCGTTCCATGAACTCTTTTTTTTATGCACTAGATACAAGTTAGCCCTTGACTGCGATCTCACCTGATGGTAAGTGATGATGCAGTCTAAGGTGGTAGCGGGCTAACAAACCCATACCCCTATTCGGTTTCTACACGGCATTGTACCGGAACGCTAAATCGCTTGGCGGCACGTCTTTTTCGGTAGGGTGGTAACTAGCCACAGCCGAAGCCTCCCACCAGGCCTCAGGTAAAATTGAGAAATTATAAATTCCCAAATTGACCCTGCCGGGGATCGAACCCGGGACCTCCGCACGTTAAGACAACAGAGCTTAACACTGCGCCAGGAGGTCGTCAAAACCTCTGGCATTCAAATTAATTATTTATTTGAATTTAGATGTATGATGTACCTACCCATGCAATTATTGTAAAATTCTTATACAGAACGTATCATGCCAGTGTATGCGATCAGCGGTGCGGCAGGAGAGCCGCGTCGTACTCGACTACTCGCCTATTAATGCGATAATTCGACAATCGAATTCACAAGGAAAAGTGCATGCACAATCTGTTCTAATCTATACTAATATTATAAATGCGAAAGTTTGGTTGGATGGATGTTTGTTACTAAATCACGCCAGAACAGCTGAACAGATCTGGATGAAATCAGGCACAGAGATAGATTATAGTCTGGAATAACACATAGGCTACTTTTTACACCAGAAAATTAAAGAGTTCCCGCGGGAACCAAAAAACCTCAATCGTAGTAGTAACTCAATTATTTAATACTTACCTGCAGACTTACATTCGTAGCGCCTGTTAAAATTTTAACGCTTTTTAAAGAAGCGAATCCATGGATCTTTTATCAACCGTTGGCAGTAGGGCGTAGACACGTTGACCTATTTACTGCTAACCGACATATCAAATATTTCAAGCATGAAGTCCTAAATTCATCACCCCTTCATGTTTTCATAGCTACTCGTATTCACGTCGTCTGTTAAATCAAACGTGTTGAAGTACCTAACTAGTAAGGTGGTTTAAAAGTTAAGTTACTTTTATATTGTGTATTTTGATAAAGTTATAATTCCTCATAATTAATGTTAGCTGCACATGCAAGATAGATTTATAATTTGAAGACGTTTACAATACTAAATTATTTACGCCTTGCCTGAGTAAGTACCTACCTATTTCTTCTTATATTCTTATCTAGGTATGCCCTAAGTAACCGTCATCGTCAAGTTCTATCGTCATCGTTCGTCACTCATTATTTTCTATAAATTCATGTCGGAAATTTGGATAATGGAAACGATTTCTGAAGCGTGCAGCTATCACATTTATCGAACTTATTTCAGGGGCTCAATTTCGCAGAAGCGAACGTAGAGTCGTGCAGTACAATCCGTTCATGCCTGAAAGAACTTTATATCATTTTTGCTATCTATTTACTATACCTAACTATTATTTATTTACATGAATAAATTGGTTACATGAATAGGTGTAGATATTATTTTATATGAATTGCGATTTTACTAAAATGATTGTTCGTTATATTTTATTTGTAATAAATTAGTGAATTACAAGTTTAAACCTCAATGTTTGCTCCACATTCAACTCGATTACGGAGGTAAGATAAATCTTGAGTTTGATATTGAAATTAGATTATAATTATAACTTATTTATATAGGAAATAAAATGTCCTATTTAGGCAAGAACCTACGCATAAACATATAATATACTAGTGTTTTTTTTAATCATTTGTTAATTAATAAATTATTATATTTTCCGCATTACGTAATGGAACCTTATATTTTAGTAAGAACCTACTATTATCGTACTTAGTAATATTGTTTAAAAACATCACTCATTCAACATGGAGTTTTTCATTGCATTTATTTGCGTAGATTTTCAGTAATCAGAGTGAGCTTTGAAAACTATAGGTATATTTAATTAGGGAGCTATCAATACCGAAATAAATGATCATTCTACCTCCAATTATAATTATCTATCTTATCAAAATACTTAAAACGTTCATCTTTAAAATTTTGGTCAAAAGTTAATTCCAGTTGATAGTAAACCGATATAAAAACAATTTGGAGTAGGTATCTGCAGGCTTTTTGAAGACCAAAATCAGTTCTATCAGGGTTAAAGTTAGGTTGTTATTAGCTTTTTGGTATTTCAGAAGATTGAGTGCCCCTACTTCTGGGTCGGCGCGTAGAAGGGCAAGAGAGCGGCGGCGAGCGGAGCAGACACGCATAGAAGGGGAAAGGCTTGCTCAGGAGCGGCGTGAGCAACGGCAGCGGGAGAAGTTTGAATCACAGAAGCAGGTTAGCTTCTAAGGATCTTCTTCATCATCATTTCAACCCATGGCCGGTTCATTATAAACTTAAACTCAAAGTATACCTATTTATTCAAAATTGGTACCTACAAAGTACACCTTCTGAACGCTTCTGATCACTTTTAAAAAATATATGACGTGATGGTGATAATTAAGAGGAATTCTCCCGGCGATTTCTCCATACAAAAACATTTGTCTGTTTCCTCCGTGGATAATTACACTAGAGAAAATATTCTTGCTCCATAAAATCCATATGTGTAAGTGCCATGCTCCTATGTTTTGCTTTTTTCAATAAGTTAATTATTTTAAGAACAAGGAACCTTCAAAAATGGCAAAAAATGGCCCAGTTTTCGTGCCATCATCAGAGACCCTGCAAATAAATTTGACGGATATAATCAAAAAAAGAAAAACATACCGGCATAGCCCGAGTCTTTCTTAAATTATTCGTAAAAAAAGAATTAAAATCGGTTATGTTTTGGAGGAGGAAACAGAAAAATACGAGAGTAAGAATTCGACTGTTTTTCATAGGTATTATCGGTCCAAGCTGCAGTTGTCCCTATCGGGTGTTATGGAATTATATTCGAGGAGCAGCGCGACGGCAATATAACTGTTCAATACCTATTCTCAAAGTTTCCCGTTCATGCCATATCCTCTTAATAAGCCACGGGAATACTGAGCACGAGTCTCCTTTCGGAATGAGAAGGGTTTAACCATACTCTTGCCGCCTCTTCTCAGTAGAATCAGTTTTCCGAACCGTTGGTAGAGTTAACGTATCATAAGTGACACTAGCTGTCCTACGTGAAATAAATAAATAATTTATCATTTATCATTTACTATCTGATGCCCGCGACTTCGTCCGCGTGGTTTAAGTTTTTTTGATTCCCGCGGGAACTCCTTTTATCCGGGATAAAAAGTAGCCTATGTCACTCTCCAGGTCCTCAACTATACCCATGCCAAAAACCACGTCGACCCGGTGCCCCGTTGCGGCGTGATTGAAGGACAAACCAACAAACCTACAAACAAACACACTTTCGCATCTATAATATTAGTATGATTTATCCACCTCGTTGGCCACGTACGGATTGGCTTAAATATTATTTTTTTTGGAAGCGTCCAATCCAGATGTTTTATAAGGGCATATTTGACAAAATACTTTAAATATGACCTTTCCCTACGTGAGCAACAAACGCGACTTTGCCAAATCGTAGACTACGTAAGTACGTACTCCATAGAAAATGACTTTATCTATGTAGATAAATTCATTTTCTATGGAGTCGAATCGAGTCGCGTCGGCGCTCTCGTCGCTTACCTACGAGTAAGTGTACCTAAAAAGCAGTCTTTTATTTTTATAGTATCAAAGTCATTTGTTAAAGGCCCGTCGCGAGCTGGCGTCGTATGAGCCGTGGGGTCGTGCGGGGGGCGGGGCGCCCAACCCTCATGGCATACGTTTCAGCAACCTACGAGCGATCGGAATTTATCCAGAGGATGAATTAAAGGTAATTACGAGTAACATTCGTGATCAAACAGAAATGAGAAGATTCGTAGTAGATCCAGGGTAACCGGCATATCGTTCGAAGAACCGATTGGCTTTGGAGAAGTCTTCGAAATGCGAGTTTCCTGACGTTTTCCTTCGCCGTTATACCACAGAATAGGTAATGGTACGGTTGTTATACTTAAGCGAAACGCACATAACTTCTATAACTGCTATAATACAGGGCTAGAATATTACTTAATTGTTAGTTTTTGGGTTAGATAAATTATTATACTTATTGGTATGTAGAGTAGTAACTGCAGCACCCTATGCGTCTGAAAACGGAACGACATTGATTCGGTCTTGCGCCTGATCACTCCCCGTTCACGTTGTAATGCTGTCCCATCGTAATATGAAATTGAACAAAAGAGAGTAGGACACCTATATTTACAACCACTTGTGCAGTATTAGAATATCTCTTGCGTTGTTGATTAGACGGCCACTTTGTCTGAAGAAAAAATCCTAATTAAGTACTTTTTAACATTATTATGCTGCAGTTAGGTAGGTTTCAAGTATGGTGGCTTCGGCCGTGCCTAGTTTCCACTTTCCTGACAAATAACATACCACCAAGTGATTAAGCATTCCGGTACAATGCCGTGTAGAAACCGATTTGGGGTGGTTTTAATGTATCTTATTACCATACTATCAGGTCAGCCAGCTTCCATCTTAGACTGTATCATCAAGATCATCGACTATGCCCCACCAGGCTGCCCCACCAGTGGGGCAAAATCTAGCCTCGACTTTGCCCCACTTTTCACGAGGTTTCGCAACGTTGAGTGTTTACTTACCATCCAGGTAAAATCGCTGTCAAGAGCAAACTCGTATAGTAGAATTTTTTTAAACATAGAAATTAATTGTACACTGGCATTAACATTTAGCACAAGGTACATAATATGAAAACTCTATCGCGTCATCAGAGCTTCGGGCGACTTAATAACGGTCATAAAGTAACAACATGCATCAATCTATATAAGGCAGGGGTCACGTTGCGTACAATAAACGTCGGCACTCGGCGCAATGCGTGAGTGACATAACGAGGATGCCACACAAGTGTGCTATTAACCTCGTCCAGACTTTCGGACGTGTGAAAATGTTTTAGGGCAAAAATACACTAGGAACCGGACAGCAAAGCATCCGCGCAGGAGGGAAAATAAATTCTGTCCAGTCGCGCTAATCTGTTAACTGTGCAACTCCATAATATCAACGTGAATGACGCGGACATTCTATCTTGTCCGGTCCCTAGTGTGTTTTTAACCTTACGCAGCGCTTTTAATGTGTCTAAGCGAGCGAGATAATATTGTTTTATTTAGGTATTTATCCATTGACTTATATAATTACCTATTGACTTACCAATAAATCGATGTGTTTACCTCTCTACGTTTTCATTTGAGTTTTAAATGAACAAGGAGTTGCGAGGCATCGGAGCGTTAGTATAGCAACATTCTCCGCACATGGCATAGCGGAGCGAAGTTAATTTCGCTTTCATGATATTTAGTTTTTAATCTAGTTTTAATTTTAGATTTTAGAATGTATGTTATATCAGCAAGATCAGTGAATCCGCTTATATAGTCAGTCACTGGCGTATATATTAATATATTGATAGTTAGTTTCTAAAAACTAAAGATGATGGTGCAAAACTTTGCATGACTTTTGCGTTAATTGAGCGGTAAAGAAAATAGGGATGATGACAACTCAATCAAATCAGCAACTCTTTATCAAACTTAAAAACGCACCACTACAGTAGTATGGAAGTTGTATGAAATTCACAGTTGTGACGTCATAAAATTTCAACGCACTTTTTTTCTTTAATCTATATTCTAAAATGGTTATCAAACTTAAAACTAACCGAGGCTGGAAATTTTAGGTCTTTTGGACGACCCTCTATTTAATAATCAGTTAGAAATAATTTATTTTTAACCGACTTCCAAAAAAGGAGGAGGTTCTCAATTCGGCGCATAGGTAGGTATGTTTTTTTTTATATAGGCATCATCCCTATTGTTGTCCCCCTGCAGGGTGTCTCCGCCCACGAGCTCAATCGGCGGTGGTCGCTCTTACGCCGGCGCGGGTTTCGCCGCACGCCTCTGCGCCTGCACGAAGACCCGCAGCTGTGCTACACCGAGCTGCTGCGGCAGACCGTGGACAACGACATACGATACAGGCAAACTCCGCGCGAGCAACAGGCTTACAGACAAATATTAGGTTAATCCACGTTACTCCACATACCTACCCGAGCGACACGATAAGAATCCACGTCAACGACTCTAACGATGAGTTTCACAAAAAAAAATAAAAAAATAAAGACGTTATGATTCATAATATAAACTAATCGAATCACGAGACTTCTACAATTCATACAATTCTTGATTAAATTAATTTTAATCTCGAATAGGTGTCAATTTTCACTGAAAATTATTTGGCATAGGTAATCAACAATATGTAAAGATTGTACTTATATTACATACAAGAGGTCGCCCGCGATTTAGTCCGTGTACAATTTCTGATTTTCTATGAGATTATGAAATTTTCCCGCTGCAAAAGCCTATCTATAGAGGTTTTATACAGCTTATGCAGGTTTTTATTATTTAAAACTAATAATAACCCAAAATGCTGATCTTCATGTCTATACTTCAAAATCATAGAACTTGTAACCTTCCATCCCCTATTTCATCCTCTTTGGGGAGGATTTTCGTAAAATTGCTTATACAGTTTATTATTATGTATTTTAAACTAATAACCTAAATGCCGATTTTCAAGTCTCTAAGTTCAAGAACTTAAAACCCTCATGTAAATTTCTAACCCCCCTTTCAACCTCTTTGGGGTGAATTTTTGTAAAATAGCAGAATCAAGCTGTGAAGTATACGCCGGCAACGAAAAATGAAACCTGATCGTGAACTGTGTCGTATCTTGTACTGTGGGCGTCAGTAGAAAAACCTAATAAAAAACATAGCTTAAAAATTGATATTATTTTTATTTTAGACGACATGGTGGTCACAAGGAAAAAGGCAGTTGATGCCGAAATGAGACGTAACTTGGAATTTGAGCGGAAAATGGTAACCTATTAATAATAATCATTTTACAATATAATTAGCATTTAAAGATGTAACTTTTTTGTAAACTATTTATAGCAAACGATGAATGGCCCATGGGGCAGACCAGGACCAGGCGGAACCATTTGGAGGAATCCTCGTGACATTGGTGTAAATTTCTCTAAGTCTATGGTAACAAAACTTTTTTACTTACTTCTTTTGTATATTTTCAATTAACTGCTGATTTTTAACATTCAGTTTGAATACTTACTTAATTTTAATAGTTGCAATTGTAATGCAGGGTTGGACAAATAATGAAATTTTTAACAAAATGAAAGGGGAACACAAGCGGTATAAGAGTTCGTCACTTACTTTACCTAAAGTAAAGACAGCCGACGATGATTCCAAGTATGATCCAAATAACAAAGAGAATGTTAAGCCTTCTCGAGTTGAGAAATTACCTGATATCGGAAAACAATCTAGCACCGAGGTTAGTGCTGAGGGAAGAAAGAAAAGTAGTGGAAGTAAAGAAGTGAAGCAGATCAGGAATGGTAAAACAAAACGAAGTCCCAAAAAAAATATGTTTGTAAAGAGGCTGTCGAATGGTGAACGAGTGAGAAGAACATTGCCTGATGATGAAGTGGACATTGGTGACAGTCGTGGGGAAAAGAAGCTCACGCCAGAAGCTACGATATTGAGGTTGACGGGTGGAATAGAACTGGTTCCTTTGCTGGCGCGAAGAAGGCGCGTGGGAGCCCGCACTTTGCCCTCTAGCGATGTCACGCGGCCTCCGGAGCAGTCGTGCGAGTACGTACCTATACCAATTACCAATCATGAAATCTGTGACAACTGAAAAGGTCAACGTGATTAGGTATTGCTATGGAATGATTATTGTTTAGGGAAAGTTTATTGCCGACAAATTGGTTGCTATTGTTAGCTGCATTAAGCATGTTAACTTCTGAATTTATGAAATCAATAAGCAGGCCATTTTGAGAATGGCAAATTCCAAAACTATAGGTACAGATAAAAACCGGCCAAGTGCGAGTCGGACTCGCGCACCGAGGGTTCCGTACAAACCTGTAGTAAGTTTTAAATTATTAAAAAAAACTACTTACTAGATCTCGTTCAAACTAATTTTCGGTGGAAGTTTGCATGATAATGTACATCATATATTTTTTTTAGTTTTATCATTCTCTTATTTTAGAAGTTACAGGGGGGGGGGCACACATTTTACCACTTTGGAAGTGTCTCTCGGGCAAACTATTCAGTTTAGAAAAAAATGATATTAGAAACCTAAATATCATTTTTGAAGACCTATCCATAGATACCCCACACGTATGGGTTTGATGAAAAAAAATTTTTTGAGTTTCAGTTCTAAGTATGGGGACCCCCAAAATTTATTGTTTTTTTTCTAGTTTTGTGTGAAAATCTTAATGCGGTTCACAGAATACATCTACTTACCAAGTTTCAACAGTATAGTTCTTATAGTTTCGGAAAAAAGTGGCTGTGACATACGGACGGACACACAGACAGACATACAGACAGACAGACAGACAGACAGACAGACATGACGAATCTATAAGGGTTCCGTTTTTGCCAAATTTGGCTACGGAACCCAAAAAAAACCGAAAATCTTCATTTAGTGCTGGTTAAAAATTTCTATGAACCCAGGCTGGACATATACCTACTTATGCTTTATTTTTTGAATAAGTATTTAGTTTCTTTTTCTCGATTATCTATTTAAATTTTAAATTTAACAAAATATCTACAGCAAGAATATAGTCGGTCGGGCATTGATACATCTTTCTCGATAAAAATGTGCCAATTTCAGGAAGAACTACTTTATGATTTACTAGTATAATGGCATAATGGTAATTTATGCTAATCCACGATAGAGTATGCGTTAAATTTTCTCGCACAAGGCCATACGATGGCTGGTAAAACTTTATTAATTAGTTTTCCAAATGGACGCTGTTGTTGGAAATAACTAATAGTTGTCATAGGTTCCTTACGTAAGCTTTGCCTTAAAAATGAGGATGATTTAAGGTGGAGGTGTAGAAATACCTAACAGGTTTTGAAATTTGATTAAGATTACGCGACATAATTATATTATTGCTGTTTCTTTAATTACATAGACTTAAGTATAGCGTGTTCTCATTTAGTCCAAAGTATGGTGGAATTGTTCCCATTTTATATTTAGATACTTAATGAGGTTGATTCTGTAGTGCACAATCTCTAAATTAAACTAAAATTACAGCATTACAAATATTGCTAACCCTTTCATAATACTCCCTGTGGAAAGGGACAAAACTAGATTTAAAGCTGACATTTTAGTTTAATTTAGAGATTGTGTTATACAGAATTGGCCACAAAATCGAGTTATCGCAGAAGTAAAACTAACGCGTGGCCATACAATTCAAGCGGTCTCACTCCTTGTTTGTATGAAAATCGAACTCAACGCAAGGGAAGCCGCGGGCAAAAGCTAGTAAGTTACATAAGCTAAATTGCACGCTACTATAAAAATAAAAATTTCTGAGAGAAGCAGCTTTTTTCCTTATATGCTACGAAGCTTTCTATCAAAGGTCGTGACATTCCCCCTTAATAGCTTCCTTCCTTCAATATTAAGTATTGTGTTGCTTTTAAAACTTTATCACAGTGAAAGTAGGTGCCTAATAATTAATCTCTGAAGTCTGAACTGCAATGGATCGAGATGAAAGATTTAAAACCTTTTTGCAGATGGCGCGAACTCTCTGTGGATTATTTGAGGGAGTTGAAACATCAAATGCGCGTTAAATGTGAACAACTAGAGGTAATCATTTAAAATATATATTGAGGGTCAAAGTTTAAGTTATGTAGTAGGTATTGACTTGTGCCACTCTGCTAGCTTTTTGGTGGCCAAGTTTAACAATTAACAATAAAATATAGTGTAAGTGATAGATTAATTTGCTAAATATTAATGAATCTTAATCTACACGCATAAGAAGCAATTTGTTATTTAATACGTTCGTCAAATTAGTCAAGAATTTTAAGTAACTCAGCTACAAATTAATTTGGTTATTGATTTATTGATAGTTATTATTTTTAGCTGTAGATAGGATGTGAAAAGTTATCAGACAGATATAAATTCATTATTTGTGTCTCGTGTGTAAAGAACAGACATATTATTATGAGAGCAGGATGATCCTGCTCTCCTGTGATCCTGCTAGGATCACAGACAGGACAGGGCAAAATGTCTGAGCGAAACGCCACGTTTTTCCGCTCCCGGAATTCCGCTGGCTTTTCCCTGTTTATAATCGACTTGCAAAAAGGTTATTTTAAACCCATTGCCGCCACACTGCTGAGCACGAGTCTCCTCTCGGAATGAAAAGAGTTTGACCGTAGTCCATACCCTGGCCAAGTGCGGATTGGCAGACTTCACACTTCGAGAACATTATGAAGAACTCTCGGGCACAAAGGTTTCCTCACGATGATTCCCTTCGCTGATTAAAGCAGAAGATATTAAATTTCTTAATATCAGAACACCTGACCACCGGAATAGGAGGCCGGGTGTACTTACTACTTGTTTTTTAAAGGTTTTATTTAATTGGATTTAATTCTTGCATTAGGAGAGTCGTCGTAACTCCGCAGAAAGCGTTCGCCTTCACCACGCCACCTGGGCCTCGCTGTGGGGCCGGCCGGGGCACGGCGCGCCGCAGCTGCGCGGCCGCTACGCGCGAAGCAATCTCGCGCAACTGCTCTACGTGCCGCCGCTTGCTAATGCTCAGCTGTAGGCGAACTACACCAGTGTTTAGGGTACGAAAGCGATTTAGCTGAAAGCGTTTGCCGTCACCACGCCACCTGGGCCTCGCTGTGCGGCCGGCCGGGGCACGGCGCGCCGCAGGAAGCCGGCCGCTTCTCGCGAGGCAATCTCGTATAACTGCTCTGCGTGCCACCGCGTGCTTAATGCTCAGCTGTAGTGGATTACTACCAATGTTTAGGGTACAAAATTGTCACGCCACTTTTAAATGGGTGATAGTGTTACACGCCATTCGCCTCTGAACGCGTACCTTTCAAGTAGATACAAGTTAACCTTTGACTGCTCACCTGGTCATAATGCAGCTATGGTAGCGGGATAATCGCCCAAATGTCGCCCGACTTATCTAGTGACACGTGTTGCGGAACATTTAAACCCTAATGAAGGCTTTATTGTATGAAATATCTTGGATTTACATGACGTGATACTGTTAAGATGATCAATAATTTTGTAATTGATGTGTAACATCAATAACTTAGTTATTTAAATACATGTTTATGTATTTAAATAACTAAGTATGACGATAATAGTTTTACTTGAGTAGGTAAATAATGTTCCATATCCGGTTTTTTTTTTCAGAAACTAAGTACCTACTTACATCTGATGGCAAGTTTTGAAAAGTCACGTGGAAGTTCAGAATAGATTGTAAGAGTATGCAATATGGGTTTTTCTCTAGAAACGAACCAGGCACGTATAGAGTCGAAGAAAAATCATTTGTAACTTTCGGTGGTTATATAGTACTGTTGTTCAAATAGTTAATACTATATAGATACCTTACGTAAATAAGATATTATACTGGTTGATGTTATATTATATAGATTGTAGAAGTACTTAGTATAGCTATGTACATAACATATTATTTTATCACAATAGGAGCACGCAGATTCAATGATATCCTTATTATTTTAGAAATAGTGTCGCAACAACAAATGAACTTGTTCAACATTCGTTCTTAATCAACGATTACTTCATAAATGCAACTTTGTAGGTTTAATACTTTTTAAATAATTATGTTAATTTTCGAGGAAAAAAAAAAAAATTCATTATTTTCCTTAGTATTTCAAAAGTAGAGCCGTCCTTGAACTGTGGTTGTCACTGTACGTTGCGTAACGCATTCCACTGTTGCTGGGTCCGCACCAACTGCATTGACGGCTTGCGCAACTGTCTCGTAGGTCGCTGCATCGGCTTTCATCCCGCCGCCGCTACGTGTAAAGGTCTGGACAAACGCAATACGTGATTGCAACGACACCTGACGGCAGCGCCAAGACAAGATGTCACACTGAATGCGTGCACGATGTTTGCTAAGAAAGAACTACTTAAGAGGATCGTGTAGCGACGAAACGCGACGCGAGTAGGTATTTTCAATAATGCTTTCTGTTTCACAACGCTTCGCTGCCTTCTCCGTATCGTGCGATAGAGAAAGTTGCAAGTCCAGTAGGCATATGCCAACATTTTATTCTTGAAATATTGTTTCGGGTGATAACGTTTTTACCCCCCCAAGCGTTTACGAAATTAGACAATCTTGGTCTCATTAGATTCAGTACACCTTAATCTAGGCTCGTACGTTTTATTTTTTTAGTATTTTAGTTTAGTTAAATTTAAAAAAATTAAAATACTCGAGGAAGTTTTTAGGTCAAAAATATGGATATTTAGACGCTAATAACTTTTAACTATTTCCTTAAAATTAAAACGTAAGTATAAGCATAGTTTTTTTTTTTTTTTACTTTATAATACATAGTTATATCAGGTACAAGTTGTCTACCATGGTTGTCATGCAACATTTCCAAAAATTATGAAAATTGGACAACATTTACGGAAAGAAAAACGTTATCGCTTTTTGTATGGAGATTTACAACTAGACGATCCTCTTAAGCTAGCAGCACAGAGGACTTTGTCTTTAGCGCGCGGTACCGAGCACATAGCGAAACGACAACGCCGTGCAAAGGCAGTGCTGCTCTTACTCAGGCAGGTTCAGCAATATGATTTTTTTCAATCAGTTCCTCGTACCTACAATTCAATGATACAAACATAATCATCGACAAATTACTTCATACCTCGCAAACATATCGATTTAAATCTCTACGCACGTGTATCAAATTTGTGCTGCCAACAGCAAAGAAAACGCTTTATTTCAGCTTAATTTTAATTTAAAAAAAACCAACAAAAAAGAAAGAAGTATGGTTAAAAAATAAAAATAAAGAAATCTCTAATCTAAGTATAGGTTTGGCATTGCATTTTAATTGGGACCGTGTTCTTTTTATAATATGTATTATTATTACAACTTGAATAGCCGCGTTAAATGCGTTGCCATCGCGCGTTGTGTCCGTCGAAACATGAAGCCTTTTTATCTGAGTGCCAAGTTCCATTATGAAACAGATAGACTTTACGGCAATAAAGGTACGTTATCGCGACAGGCCCAAAAAATTAAATTATTGCGTCTAAAAGTAAACTATATTAAAAGGTTAATCTATCGATATAATAAAAACCACTACGTCTACAAAGTAATTGACTACAGCTTCCGATTAAAACAAAACAGAAAACGGAGCGGTTTGCGGTTTTTTTTAATCGTGTATTATAATACTTAAATATTATAGTATTATAATACTTGACGAATTTAGAATAAATACCCAAAACAACATTTATTTACCGCTGCAGGCGCGGGTGAGACCGCTCCTAGTATGCCTATTCAGTGCTATTGATGGAAACATCTGAATAAGATTAATAACCATTTGAAACTTGAATGTACGAGTTGACTAGACTAAAGTCGAAATTGTATTTGCTACCTAGGTACTTTAAATTTGACCATCTATCTATTCCTTAGTTGTTATTCTAGGAATTTAATAGAAAATTAGCACTAATGTATCTATAATAGATTGTACCTATTTTAAAATGTTCTTTATATAATATCTAGAAATAGCTTCCTGTTATTTTTAATGTTTTTAATATTTATATTAGCAAAATAGAAAATGTCATGTATGCAAAGTGAACCATCAAAACCTGTACTACTAATGTGTAAAAGCTGACGAATATTAGGTATGTTGTAAGCATATATTTATTCAACGTTCTTGCCTATATTGCTCTGAAAGTGTGAGGTTCGTAATGTTATTTATGATTTTACTTCGCAATGATAAATTAAATATGCAATCGCAACTTGATTAGAATTTCCATTCTTTGACCCATTCAACTGGCAATCGCAGAATAATTATTTTGGACATCTCATAATACTTCACACACTAGCATGAAAAAAAATAAGACAATAAACCATAAAAAATAATTGAAACGTTTGTTGAAATCAAGTAGACCTGCCTAATGCATATTAAGAGATGAATTGTGAAACGATGATTTACGTATTCTACAAAATAGGTAGAATCTATAGAATGAATGAAAGAAACTCACAAAGTCCTATTATAATTAAAATTTTGTGAAGATGATAAGTAACTCTACAAACCCGATGACAAAAAATATGTGTAGTCAATAGCCATACCAAACCGCCGCCACATACTTTAGTTACAGCTTTTTAACTCTAACAAGTACCTAACAAGCATTCGTTTGCGTTTAACTGGACAAACTTTTAATTAATTACATTGCTATAGGGTTTTCTTATTAGGTAGACACGTTGCCTTCAAAGTGTTATTATATATGTAATTACTAACTAGCTTTTGCCCGCGAATTCGTCCGCGTGGACTATGCAAATTTCTAACCCCATCTTTCTAAATCCTTCCTTATCGGTTGTCTACGTCATAATAGCTATCTGTACATGTCTTTCAACATGATTCGTACTAGTGGTTTGAGCTGCTGTGCGTTGATAGATCAGTCAGTCAGTCAGCCAGGTACTTTTCCTTATAAATATTTAGATGATGTCAAAAGTAATTAAACGCAACTATACACACAATCGTCGCGTAAGTTATTGTTGGTGAAATTTTTTGTACAAACAGAAAATGTGCGTAAGTAAGTATAAGTATGTAAATGACGTGAGGAGAAAGCCTCATCATGACGAAACAGCCATAAAGCGGTAAAAACCGACATCACTCGAAGGTGCGGCATCGGATTTTAATTCCGGCGATTTGTCGTGCTTGTCACACATTGTTACCTGCTACTTACGATTACACAATTTTAGCTTAAGATGAAGTTCATTCATAAATAGTTACTATTTTTTTACACTTTCAATTTAAAAGTGTACTAGTAGGTACCCTAGATTTATTATATATTTAGTAGGTACCTAAAACAGGTGTAAAGTTGTATGTATAGTTATGTCTATATTATTATAATTATGTAAAATGGGCTTTAGTAATTACTCTCTTTAAGTCGCAATAGCTGATGTGGGTGGTAACTCGTTATCCCCTAAGGTTAGGTTATGTACTAAAGGTTAGTGAATAGTGATACACCTACTCAGGGACCAATGATAATCCCAGGTACCGTGCGCTCCGAAGAAAGGTCCAAACCTAAAGGTGGACCCATCTAGTTACCAACTAGGGTCAACCTGGCATATCCAGCATAATCGACTGCTAATATGTGCAGCACAACCTACGGGTGACGGTAACAAGTAACAACAACTTAATTGCAGTTAGTTGAAAAATTCCTAGTGTAGCATTCCATAGGTTACGTTTGCGTTTGTTAGCTGCCTTTAAATATTAATTCCTCATTGGTTGATACTTTACACAAATATTTAATTGCCGCTGGATAGAACAAAGCATATCTCAAAGCAATAATTTACGTAACGTCCTTATGATTTTACTTTTCTGAATACTTCGAATGACCTCAGTTAACCTTACCAATCTGAAAACCTGAGAACTGACAAGACATCGACAGGAAATCATTCATAGTATAAAATTAACACAGTACAATTAATTTTGGTCGTCATTATCTCTTTGATTGCTTTTACTTATTCCTAAAAGAAGTGTGATAAAAACTTACATAAAATAGTACCTACTTGGAAAATAATCTCTTATTCTTTGTATATGTCGTAGAAGTCTTTCTATAGGCTGTCAGAACAGAACTATTTGCTAGCTTTTGCCAGCGGCTTAAATTGCATTGGGGTATATGTAGTACTAGCAGATGCCAGCGGCTTCGTCCGCGTGAAATACGTTTTTTAAATTCCCGCGGGAACTCCCTAATTTTCGGGTTAATATATAACGTATGGACGTCGAGAAATGGGCCAAGAGAGTGGCAGGCCCCCCAGGCAAGAGAAAGAGAGGCAGACCACTAGTACGCTGGGTTGATGAAATTACAAGCTTAACAGGAGAGAACTGGGTCCTCAAAGCTAAAGATAAGAAGATGTGGAATAAAATGGAGGAGGCCTTCACTCAAAGCGAGGTCCTTAATAACTAGGTACTTAAAATAAATAATTTACTTATTTGCAATTTAAATATGTATTTAAAAAGTATGGTTGGATAAAAATGAAAAACTATTAAGTGTATAAACTGTAATATTATAAGACAGTGCATACAGAGACTTTTCTATTAATTTTTCAATTTAAAAAGTGAACTGAGATGGACAGTGCATAATAACCCTGTGAACTTTTTTTTCTTAAAATTTGGACTGGACATTACTAGTTATTAAGGAATTAGCAGGCTATAATAATAAGGCGGCTGGGGTTCCGTGGCAGCTCGCTCGCAGCCAGGATGCAGAAAGCGGTGTTGCTAGACTCAGCTAGGATAGTCCGCCGGTTTCTCAACCTGTCGCCCTAACCCCCGGCCGTCTGGTCTCCCCTGCCGGGGTGTAATCCTCCGCCCGCTGCAACTATTTATTTGTGTACTAGCTGATGCCCGCGACTTCGTCCGCGTGGATTGAGGTTTTTCGGTTCCCGCGGGAACTCTTTAAATTTCCGGGATAAAAAGTAGCCTACGTGCTATTCCAGACTACAATCTATCTCTGTGCCAAATTTCATCCAGATCCGTTCAGCCGTTCGAGCGTGATTGAGTAACAAACATCCATACATCCATACATCCATACATCCATACATCCATCCAAACTTTCGCATTTATAATATTTATATTTGATTTGTGTATGTAAGTTTATTTATATCTATTTATTTACGTAAGTTTATTATAACTTTTTTGGCCATATATGTATTTATTTTGTATGCGGGCGTGAGACCTAAATTTATACCGATAATAATAATAATATTATAGCCTATGACACTCACAAATAATGTGGCTTTCTAATTGGTATCAGAATTTTCAAAATTGGTTCAGTTGATCCAGAGATTACCCCCTACAACCTCACAAACTCACAAACTTTACCTCTTTATAATATTAGTATAGATGACCTACGATTATTTGAACTCTAGAAATATGCGAAATGCGACTTATATAACAGTAAATCATCTTAATATTTTGAATTCAATTAATTACTTCCCGTGTAATTTTGTATAACTGTTGAATACCTAAAAAGTAGAATTGTGCCGCCTGCAATTTTTCACTATTGAATGAATTCACAAAACTAATAAATCTTACTAATATAATAATATTATGAACTAAATTATTGGATATTGTGATGTTGGTTACTCCTTCACGCCACATTGACTGAACTGATTTGGCTGAAATTTGGAATGGGGATCTTAATAACTTGAATTAACACGTAAAATGAAAATAAAATTATTCCCTCGGGAATCAAAAACCTTAAATGGTCGACTATATTTTGAAAGCGTTGCCACTTGCCACCGTTGGTTGCCACTTAACTAAAACCCCTGCATTTTCTATAGAAACTAGGTGTCCAAATGTTTAAAAATGGAATCAAACACACACCATGGGGAAATATTTGCTTTGGATCTGTGTATTTTACGTGCGAGTACGGAGAGACGGACGTAGTGTCGTAATAGAAAGTCTTCGGTGTGAGAGGTGCAGACCGGTCGGCGTTTGACCTCCCACCTCCCACTAGAACAAGCTACATGTTCATTCATCTTCCATCAGTGTAATCAAACCTTTATTTTAACTTAAATAGAAATGAGAACTTTGTCGTTTTACTGATACTAAAAATTTTAGGTATTTTTGTAACTCTGTGGAGGTACTTGCAGCAGCATATAATATTTTAGAGCGTACATGAATATTATAATGGTAGTTTTAAGAAAAAATAAGCTGTCTACGTATTGAGAGGCCTAAAAATCACAAATAATATACATAATAATACAAGTGATCAATTTTTTAAATGTAAAAGCTGTGATTCATTTTACTCGTCATTTATTGGAACAGCGAACGCGTTGAAGTCTTTTATATGGCAATTTTTGATAATTTGATATTTGAACTTTTATATCCATAATTTAAAACGCAGCTGATTCAAAATGAATTCCCATCTTCTTGTATACTATATATTGTTTGTGTCTGTTTGTCTTTCCGTTCGTTACTTTATCATCGTTCATCGCCCGACCTACTAACTATATAATTTGGGACCTGTGGAATTGTTTCTGACATAGACATGTTTCCATACGAGCCCCATTGCTAGCTAGGTAGCTAGATCAGATATAATAATATGAATTCGTCCGCGTGGATTTAATTTTCTGAAATCCTGCATCCATCTCCAGAATGCAAGCTAACTCTGTACCAACATCAGATCAGATTCGGTTAAACCGATGTGCCTTGAAAGGGTAGGTAAAGTAACGGGCAGATACAGTACATTACTGAACACCATGAAAGTAGGCACGTATCTAGGACATATTAACCTGGCGATGCGATGGTACAATTTATTATTTTAATGTCATTGCTCGTAGAACATGTTACATAAAATGATAAATGTCTAGTAATAAAAATTGAACCTATTCAGTATGAAAAAGTATTTCCTACTGAAAGCTGACAGACAGTATTTCTAAATGTGTTAACTTGTTAAGGCAGTCCACACACTTTAGATAAAATCTCATAATTTTGGATATACATTATTGGATCTTAATCTTCGATAATATTTTCGATAGTAAATACTTATTTAGAACTAGAAGATACCCGCGACTTCATCCGTGTGGATTAAGTTTTTTTATCCACCCGTGGGAACTCCTTAATTTTCCTTAATTTAAACCTTCCCCGACATGTAACCTACCTCTATACCAAATTTAATCAAAATCGGTTGAAAAGATGGGCCATCATAACGTAGCAGACAAACAGACATACAGACACACTTTCCCATTTATAATTTATAATTATAATTGATTACGGACAAACATACAAAAAAAAAAAAAAATATTATAAGAATGGATTATTTTATAGCTTTTCAGTGATATTTTTGGACAATAATTAGTATATAAACACGAAAACTCTGGTCTTTAATAATAATTATCTAGCGACAGCCCGAATATTCGTCGCTTCCATGGGCATTTCCAAAAGAGTCATAATAAATTGTTCGTTGTATAAAGGAAGTAATTGTTTGTTGTAATAAAGGGAGCCCCTGTGCAAACTTTCAGCTTTCTAGGCCTTAGGATTTGAATTGGGCTCTGACGAGTCGGTCCGTGAATGATTGAGTCAGGATGTTTCATTTTAGAGTAACAGCTCTAGTAAATCTTATATTCGCCGGGATAACAAGCCTGTCCTTCGCCAGTATTTTTTCCCGGACCTACCCCGGGACCTACCTGTCTCCGTCCCACCGTACCAAGTCAAAATCGGTTGAACAAATTGGCCGTGAAAGCGAAACAGTTAGACAGACAGGCAAACACACTTTCGCGTTTATTTATATTATTATATTATGGATTCCTTTACTAATTACAGTATGACGATTGTAATCGGCCTATCGTGTTTTCGTTTTTTGCGTGATTTAAAACATGAAGGCGCACTCTCAATTACGTTATGTAGGCGTGCCTAACTAAAGTACCTAATTGACAAAATTTTGTTTCCATGTTCAGTGAGTGAATTGTAGTTGCCGCTGGAACCGTCAGTAAAAATTCTTCATCCTATTTGTTCGACTTCCCACGGGAAGTCTTTGATAATTTCTGAGAATAAAAAAAGCCTATATCCGGGATGCACCAAATTTCGCTAAATGCACTGTGTAACAAATTTCGTCAAAATCGTGTCAGATGATGGCCCCTGAAAACGCAATACACAGACTTATCTTACCTTTCATGTTCGGACTAGCTGTAACCACGCAGAATTTATGTTCTATCATTGTTTCACTCTAAGATTTTCCAGGATATCCAGTATGCAATATCCAAATATACTACTTTAGTTAGTGTTTTAATGGATGAATTTAATTCGTACATAACGGAAATGTTTAACTGAACTGCGCGCGCTGTTTTGACTGAGAAGTGTCAATTTAGGTATCGAGTACGCAATATTGAAACAATTACCGGCATTCAGTGAACTTTGTAAACATGTATCAGGTACAATGATATCAACACATGGCATAAGGGGATAGTGGACACATGGTGAGGGTCCGCTGTGAACGCAGTGCTCCTCGGTGTAGCGAGAAAGCCACTTGTGTGTTACGGAGGTTGTCATCTTGTTTAACAGTGCAGTGATAGGCCACCATGACGCGCCCGGTTTGTACCAGTGTTTATTTACTATGCTTAGATAAGTACTAAATCGTAATATAACAATTAGTTATGTTGATGTAAATATGATGATAATACCCGTGAGAATTCTTATGAATTTCCGGGACGGAACAAAAATCCTCAAAATCGGTTTGGTTGAAAGTGTGGTACAGTAGAGTAAGAGTTTTAGAGTCGTGAATAGGCAACAAACAGTTAATAGACTATATAGACAGACATAAACATTATGGCATTCATAATATTACTATGGATTTCAGAGGACGTGAGGCTAACTATGATTTCATAAATCGTTTCCAGATTATCTGAAACTTGTGCTTAGAATAAGACAACCAATAGTGCATTTGGGATTTGAAGTTTGAACCAACCATTTTTCGGATTTGAATCAATAATTGCCGCTACCATTCTGATATCTAAGTCCCTACGTTCTCTTTTTACAAATTCGCTTGTTTAATTTACAATTAGTTTCTAATAGACACCTAGTTCATTCGTTAGTAGACTTAACTAAAATTAAGTAAGCTTTTAATTTTTTGTTCGCGATTTTAAGTAGGTACATGTAGCTTATTAATTATTTATTTTGTGTAAGAGTCTACATATATATGGCTATATAAAATGTAGTTGGTGCATGAACGACAATACTAGTACTATGCCAAATAAATGCCATCTTTACTACGTAATAATTCCGCTTTATCTCATAAATATAAAATCATGAATACACTTTCCCCGTATGACGCAATCTGCATGCTTGATGCGATCTGTTCCTTCACAATTATTAAGCAAGTTGTAAGAAAACGCGGCTATTAAGGATTCAAGCCTCGGTTCGCAACTCGCAGACGTTAGTAGACTGCTTTAGCAAAAATTATATCATCCAAGGAATTTTGATTTCACTTCATTTTGAGAGGGAGCTTGCGCAACTCTATTATGTCTGTTTATCATCAGCTGTTCTATAATATATAAACCATAATCACGATCCGCGTTTGTCTGTGTCAATTTTAAAGTGGATCCCAGTGCTATCCGTACCACGCTACATAGAGGAAGGTATATAAAATAGCATAACACCGTTGGATTTTAAGAGTTGGTAGGTAAGCCCATCCGTGCAAAGCTGGATCGATCCATAATACTTGTTTATTTTGAATCCTTTCTAACTACTATTAATAAATAGTTAAATTTGTTATACAAGAGTGAAAAGTTGTTTTTTAACCGCGTGCTCAATTTTGATGACCGAGCAAGCGAAGGATTCTAAAATTGAAAAAAATTAGAATCCTGAGCGTCAGCGAGGGAATCTAAAGAGCACGAGGTGAAAAATCTTTTCACTCGAGTGCAACACGTAACTTTTCATCCCACCTCAGCGAGGAAATGACTAAATGCAAAAAAAATCACAAGATTAAATTCAATTCTGTTAATTTCTTCGTTACTAGAATCACTCATTTTAGGTTTTTAACTTATTTTCAATTTTCTTGTTTTTAATCGGTTTTAATTTTAAACAATATGACGTGAAAGAAAATGGTGCGCGCAAAGCAAATTAAAAAAGTACACCAAGAAGGTTACGAGTGTGAGTTTTTAACAAATTAAAAACGATTGTATGGAATTTCGGCACCATAGAGGTACAAGTAATAGGTTTTAATGATACCTTTTGTTTACCTTCAGATATCGAAGAGTAAAAATACTCTTTCCGAGATGGTGGGATGAAAATACTCTTATTTGTCGATGTCTTAGCAAGAGCCTTATTAAAATAGGGTTAGGATGTTACAAATATACATCGTATTAAAGGCCTACTCAAAGGAGGTCAGTTGTACTAAGATTATTGCCCAGTGAGTATTAAGTTTTCACATATAAATGCGATTAGAAGATCCTGTTAGGTATTACGAAACATATGAGAAAGAAATGTGGATAAATTAAAATACATTATCGGTGTGATGATCCGTATGTATTATGCAACGAAACCAGTAAGACGTGTCGCCACCTCGCATCTGTAACCTATGCTCTCTAGAAAATGTTTTCCAGAAAGAGTCGAAATAATTTATACCTTTATGTCTTTTACGCAGTGTTTAATTTGCATAACCAACCACGGTTTAAAAAATATGTTATATAAAAGACGTCATGTGCAGATCATAATTACTCGTAGTAATCGGAAACAATTGATTACATTGTCCTTGCTTCGATAAATAGAAACATTACCTATGTAAAGTTGTGTCATGTGTGATTAAACTAGATGCTAGATATAAATATTTTCAGCGTCAAACTGTCCAGTCTAAGTCCAGTCCAAGGTAACGCAAGGTGAGTATAGATGCTGTAGCAGATGCGGAAACTTTTGTTATCCCGCGCGCGTAGGAACTTGTAATACGTGAACTTTCACATACTCCTACTTACTAATTTCCCGTTCCCGTACACCAACACCATCGTACCCGCACGCACTTGAATCTCTTGTTCTGTAATCTGTAGATGCCATACTTATTTTTCATTTTATGTATAGAAAATATCCGGAAAAAATCTCATGATAATATTTAATTAATTAATGATATTTAATAACTTTATGTATTAATATTGTATAGGTACACTTGGCCTATAGTGACCTAAGTAAATCTTTCAGTGTTTGAATGCCAGAGCTCCTGCATAAATTCAAGCAACGTCTTAAGTTATCGATTATTGTGGTTATTATAAGGGGTAAGCACAACATCCGCGATAAGAAATACGAGACTAATATGCGCGTGTTTTAAACACTGTCATTGCATAAGGTACATGTACTGTAGCACTGAAGTGGCATACTTATTTAGGTACGTGTTATACTTTTGCATAACGATATATAACTAATCAAATTAATATTAGATATGAATATAATATAATAAAAATAATAGTCTTTAAATTCAGAAGCTCAGAATATCCAAATTTAATAAAATAAAATAATTTATTTACTACAAAGACTGTTAAAAAAGGGATATGTTTGACCGCTTTACCTGTTTGTAGCACCGTCGCGCCTAAATTGATGAATCTGCTGAAACGCGGTAAATAGGGTCTAGGTGTGATTTTGTTTAGTTTTATTTGATGAAAATCTGGATTATTTACCCTTTTTCAAATGGGTACTTTGAAGCAGTCCAGTCTTACAATTATTGATATCCTAAATAGATCCTAAAAATTTCACTTTACTAACCTAACCTATTAATTTAACTTAACTTAATATCTAGTCAAAATTTGTTACATTAAGTTATCATCAACACTCAGTGACATGATGCTGACCTGATGCTGCGACCAGCCAGTAAAAGAAAGGGCGAAACCCTTTTTATGTAACTTTCATAAGTATATTCTCTGAAAATGCTATAATTGTTTTAATAAAAACAGAAGCGTACAAAAATAACAATTGCAACTACTCGTTAAAAAATACATCTTGTTTCTCATAAAACAAAAGCGGCTATTTCTAAAGTGATTTACATATCACTTAGGTTAACTATCGCCATTACAAAATGCATTAGAGTTGGATTTAACGTCGTGGGACAGTGAAAGCTTTCAGAAACATATTTTTACGTCTTCATGTTTCTCAGTTCCCACGACAATACTAAATTATAACTTTCGTAATTAATTTAATATTTTCCTAAAACTAATAAAACAGATTTGAATGATAATATAAACGATTATGTAACTTTTAATTTACTACTAAGTAAATGAGAATTTAAGTTACTATAGGTAAAGAATTGCAAAAATCTCATTGCATAATGTAGATCTTAATCATTATCATTCAGTCACCTATAACATCAATGTTTTTGTGCCAGCATAAACGTGCCTCTAAAGTTCATACATAATATCATATAGGTACTTACATGATAAATACCTACTTGGTTTTCGCTCTTAACAACTGTCTAGTAATCTAGTTGTACTATTATTATTATTTGAATTCACATTACATTCTGAATCCACACTATCTAAAGGCATAAAAATTTTGCTTAGCCACTATAAGCCTAGCAAAGAGCTTGGTCATAATTTTGATGTCAGTACTTTCAAAATTCAAAATGTTTTTTATTCAAATAAGCTTTTACAAGCGCTTTTGAATCGTTATAATATGAATCTACCGCTGGTTCGGAATGCCATTCCTACCGAGAAGAGCCAGCAAGAAACTCGGTGGTTGCTCTTTTCCATCAAAACTTACAATCATCATAATGATACAAGTAACTGCAGACTGCAGTCCCACGCATAGCTGGAGCGAATCAAATCCACGCTGTTTTTTTTTTATCATTTACGTAATCTTCGATTGTATAGTAAGCTTTTTTCACGAGCATACCTACAATACTCAATACACGCCAAGACTGGCAGACAGAGGCAGCCCATTTCCGACGGTGGCACCCGTTCACGAGCATGACGCATGATCCAGCCATTGCTTCGCTCAACCATATTTGAGGGAACGTAACAACCCGCACCACACGACACCACCACAGAAACGTTAAAGAGAGTGTGACATACCCGACTACCCATATCAAGGCATAGAATTGAATACTGTTTAAGGGTGCAAATCGCCACCTATCGGCAATAATAATATTAAAGTTTGTATGTGTGTATGTTTGTTACTCCTTCACGCGGCAACTACTTAACCGATTTGGCTGAAATTTGGAATGGATGTAGATTATACCCTAGATTAACACATAGGCTACTCTTTATCGTGGAAAAATCCATGGATCATTAACTTTACACAATTTGTGAAAACCAAAATTCACGCGGGCAACAGCTAGTCGGAAAAAATTGTAAAAAAAATATTGATCTTTATGTTTTAGTTTATCGTTTAAATGAATATATTATCATAGAAATGCTCTTTTGTCATTTACGTAATCTTCCACAGTATAATAAGCTTTTTTCAAAAGCATACTTTTAATGGATTTCTTAAACTTGTGTAAAGGCAAGTTTAAAATAGATTGTGGAATTTTGTTATAAAATAGAATGCTCATTCCCACGAACGACCTTCGGACTTTTTTGAGGCGGAGCGATGGTGTCACGAGCTTATGGCAGTTTCTAGTTGGCCTATCGTGCAGATCGCAAATTCTTTTGTAATTCTGAAGGCGCTGTTTCACAAAGATTAAATTACTGTAAATGTATTGCGAGGCTACTGTAAGAATACCTATTTCCTTGAATTTCTCTCTAAGGGATTCGCGCGGTTTTAAATTATAAATTGCACGTATTGCCCTTTTTTGTAATACAAAAATTTTTTGAATATCTGCTGCTTTACCCCATAGCAAGATTCCGTAAGACATAATACTATGAAAGTAAGCAAAATATACAATTTTTGCAGTTTCTACGTCAGTAAATTGTCGAATCTTTCTAACAGCGTAAGCAGCAGAGCTGAGTTTGCCAGCCAGAGTTGATATATGGGTGCCCCATTGAAGCTTTGAATCTAAGGTCACCCCCAGGAACACAGTGGTCTCTTCTATTTTTAAAATATCATTATTTACAGTTAAATTCATGTTTCCTGTGGACTTGGTATTTGGCAATGCGAATTCAACACACTTGGTTTTCTTTGCATTTAAAAGTAAATTGTTTACAGTAAACCAGTTAGTGACTTGAGAAATTGCATTATTTACGTCGTCATAATTGTCCTTATTTCTATCGACTTTAAAAATCAAGGACGTATCGTCAGCAAATAGCACAATATCACAAGTGTTTTGGACGTAATATGGTAAATCATTTATATACACCAAGAACATGAAGGGGCCCAGAATGGAGCCTTGAGGAACACCCATTAGTGAGGCTGATCCGGATGACTTCACATCGTTAACACATACCGTTTGAATGCGATCACTGAGATAAGACGCAATGAGGCCAAGTGCAGTGTCTTTGACTCCATAGTGGTTCAACTTAACTAAAAGCGTCTCGTGCTCAACGCAATCGAATGCCTTAGACAAATCACAGAAAATACCAATAGCATTCTGTGATTTCTCCCATGCATCGAATATATGCTTTAGCAGCATTGCGCCCGCATCGGTTGTTGATCGGCCTTTAGTAAAACCATACTGCTCAGAGTGAAGTAGTTTATTTGAGTTAAAGTGCAGAAGCAGTTGGTTGAGCATAATTTTTTCAAATATCTTGCTGAGTGCTGGTAAAATAGAAATTGGTCTGTAATTATTAGGGTCACTTCTACTGCCAGATTTAAAAAGTGGAATCAATTTACTGCATTTCATAAGGTCTGGAAAGGATCCTGAATCTACAGACTCATTAAATATTAGAGCAAGATATGGTGCAATTATATCAATAACATTGCTGATTATTTTTTACTTATTTTTTACTTTAATTGGCCAATATGTTTAATAGGAAGGAAGTTGGTCATATACCTAATTTCACATTATAATGTTTTGTCTGGAATGGTATAGTTTACAGACACGTTCTCACTTGCTTACCTATATATATTTTGCCCGTAGCTTTTGAAAGGCCTATGTGCTTAAAACTATACATTGTATTGTCAAGCAAACAAGTTTTACAAAGTGTACATAATATTCAGTCAATAAGGCTGGTGAAACTGATTTTTATAAGGCCGATACTACTATCTTTCGTTTCTATCTAGTTAAAATTACATATTATAGGACAAATCAAACCCAACTTTGTATTTAGGAAATTATCAAAATAGCATAGGTACATGTATGTAAAGTGTGTAGGATTCGAAAGGATGAAGGAATGTTTAGGAGAGTGAATTAAGAGCTTATTATGCAACTGAAGATAGCAATCTTTCCAAGAAGACCGCGCATAAACAAACATCTAAGGATTTTAAGTGGACCTCAATAATGATAACTTACGTCAACGTCTTTCTTTTATGAGGAAGGCTACGAGTATTTTTTAAACTAAGTATTGCGGATTCAGTAATCAGAAACGGAATTAATCTCTCTCTCTCTCTCTCTCTCTCTACGTTATATTCCGTATTGCATATTCCGTACTCGTGACCCCTTCCAATAATCACGTAATAGTAAGGGATTTATTGAAAGACTATAATGCGGTGGGCTCCCAGATACTTTTGTCTATTCGTGTTCCGCGGAATAAGTCTGCAATCGGTCTTAACTCTAAATTGATTCAAAATCACGTTTTCCATAAGATTGTTATCGAACACTTTTATATTATTATGCATTGAATTTTAAAACGTTGTAATTTACGTGAGGATAGGATTATGATTTATGGTTATAAAGAGATGCTTACCAGCGACGTTCAAGCAATTAAACACATCGGATTCTTACTGCTCTACAATTTAAATTACGTAAGATGTGGAAAGTTTCAATTTTGGACTTCATTATTTTCATTTCATACAAACTACCGATCACCCGAGGTTTTACTCCCGTGGGAATTTTAAAAAATCCATCCTTATTCTTTGTCTACGTTATAAAGGGAACCTCTATAAAATTTCAGATTTACTAGGTCCAAAGGTTTCTGTTGGAAGTTCAGTAAGTGATTGAGTAAGGACATTTCTCTTTATGTTTTGTAGAGTATACTAACAGTAGCAACCACCCTGGACTTTGCTCCCGCGGGAATTTCGAAAAATCCAAAATTTTCCGGGAATCCAGGTCAAAGGAGTTGGGCTGGACGTTGATGAATTTTACGAAGTTTTACCCCTGAGAACACTTCTGTAAGAATATTGGTAATGTAGTAAAAGCTATTCCAGTGGTACCTTTTGTCAACCCTTAGATTTTATGAAAGAAGGGAGAATCTTTATATCTTCCTACATCAAGGTATGTTTCTTCTTTGTCTGAAACAGAATTCAGAACTAGAAGTAGAAATTATCACATCTATATATATTATTTTTCTACACCATACTTACTACTACTTACTCCGTGCTTACGAAATGTCCGTGTTCAGTAGAACAGGCCCTACTTTCCCTCAATGCGTATTATATTTGTTAACGTTTTCGGTAAATAATATATTATGTAGGTACTTACCTTAGATACTTGCAAAAGTAGTACTATTTGAACGAATGTCTAAAAGTTGTGTAATCATAGGGATTATCTCACGGTGACATCCGTCGTATCATTCTGCGACAAGATTCTACTTAAAAAAATATTTCAGCTTCATTTTCATTACAAGTGATTTAATCAACCCAAAATTATTACTCCACTTTGAAGTCAGTTTTATTGTTAGGATTGTTCTAATATGGCATTGTGTTGTAGATAGATCTGTTATCTGTATTGTACTATGATCTGTAGCGAAAGCACATGAGTTAGTTTATCTACTCATGTGGCAAAAGCTGTGAAATGAAAAGTTCCATTTAACACCTAAAAATAATAATTAAGTAGGTAGGTATGATTAAAACAAAAGACTTCTACTTCAAAATAACCCTAGCTACGGATTAGGTGGATTAACTTCCTGTTAAAAGGAATATAGTTATTCCTGAAAATTATAAGTTAAATAACAAATTATGGTTTAAAGCAGATACGACAGCATAAAATACTTTTGGGTGTTAGTTACCTACTGCAAAAACTTTAGGCGCAGTTTAAAGTAAAACAACGTACTATTTATTACCTATTCTGTGGTAAAACCCTGTCCTACGTCAGCGACATACGCGACAAGCACAGAGTACTTTTTATATACGGCGACTAGACTACACGATAGGACGCGATCCAACAGAATGATTATGAAACAAATCAACTGGATCTTCACGTGCTCTCGCGCTGTGGCATAGATACTCGTAAGTTTGTCATTTTCTATAACGCCTTGTCGCGTTGCGTCGCTTTCGTCACTCACCTAGGACAACGGGCTATACCTACCACGGATCACGTAACAAAGAAACAAAGTGAGTAATGTTCATAATCGTAGCTCATTATATTTAGATACACTTCAACATGTGTACCAGGTTACTGTAATTACCTGGTACACTTATTAAAGCACAATACATCATAACAGTCATAAGATACCTGCATTGCATTCTTACGAGGGAAATATGCAATATTTTTATCGTGCTAGATACATCTGATTAAGATTAAGGTTCCCCTACTCTAATCTTAGTTAATTGTACTTTAACCCGAATAAGCAGCGAAACACAAAAAAACAGCGAACAATTTAATTTAAATGGGGATGCACAAACATTCATTTAGATTAGGTCCCTTAGTTTACATTACTTACCTACTTGACAGGTATATAAATACTAGATGATGCCCGCGACCTCTATTTTAGGCGCGTTTTTAGGGTTCCGTAGCCAAATTTGGCAAAAACGGAACCCTTATAGATTCGTCATGTCTGTCTGTCCGTCCGTCCGTATGTCACAGCCACTTTTTTCCGAAACTATAAGAACTATACTGTTGAAACTTGGTAAGTAGATGTATTCTGTGAACCGCATTAAGATTTTCACACAAAAATAGAAAAAAAAAAAAATTTTGGGGGTCCCCATACTTAGAACTGAAACTCAAAAATTTTTTTTTCATCAAACCCATAAGTGTGGGGTATCTATGAATAGGTCTTCAAAAATGATATTGAGGTTTCTAATATCATTTTTTTCTAAACTGAACAGTTTGCGCGATAGACACTTCTAAAGTGGTAAAATTTGTGTCCCCCCCCCCCCTGTAACTTCTAAAATAAGAGAATGATAAAACTAAAAAAAATATATGATGTACATTACCAAGCAAACTTCCACCGAAAATTGGTTTGAACGAGATCTAGTAAGTAGTTTTTTTTTAATAATTTAAAACTTAACTTAATCATTTATAACTCGCGCACCGAGGGTTCCGTACAAACCTGTACGGAACCCTCGGTGCGCGAGTCCGACTCGCACTTGGCCGGTTTTTTTAAATTCCCGCCTTATTTTACAGTCTTCCTTCACCGGGATACAACCTATCACTGTACCAAATTTCATCAAAATCAGTTGAATATATAAAAGGCGTTGCAGACAGAAGACACACTTTCGCATTTAAAATATTAGTATGGATTAATTAGGGTAAAAATAGACTTCCGCTTGACGACAACCATGCCTTTTGGCAGGCAACGTCTGGTGGAGCGCGCTGGCTTAGAGGATAGGTATACCTACCCTTGCCTTGATATAAATGGTCATTCGTGACAAGTAACAAAGCGGCCAAGGCGAGATACAGTGGACATCAATATCATAGAATTGTGAAACCTCTAACATCATAGTTCTTTCTGCGAAAAAAAACAAAAGTGTATGCTTTAGCCCCCGATGACTACACACCATGCCTAATACATGCCTAATGAACACAGCTTAATAAAGGACGTACCTAATGTATACGTACGTATACATTAGTTACGTCCTTTAATACGTATAATTCATAATACATTTTGGAAGCAGTGTGTAAAATTTTATTAGAATCCATCACACCAAACGATTTCATTTACCTCCCGCAAAAACTTTGGTGGTCTCGTTTTTACCATAAAAGAATTGATAACTTTCCCTTTTAGTGTCAGAGAATACATAAAACTATTAGTTTCGGTTTTGATATCAACATCCAAGAATAATTGATTACCATTCTGCACATCTTTTATTCCACTATAATTTAGCCCTTGACTGCGATTTCACCTGGTAAGTGATGATGCAGTCTAAGATAGCGGGCTAAACTGTTTGGGTAATAGCTGTTATACTAAACCCATACCTAGTATCTACCCCTGATCGCTTTCTACACGGCATCTGATCGGAACGAAACGCTATCGCTAATCGCTTGACGACACGTCATTGCCGAGAGGGTGGTAACTACTTTATATAGCCACGAGATAGCCACGTCCGAAGCCTCTCAAAGGCCATATCCGAGAAAATTCAGAATTTTGTCCCTGCCGGTGATCGGACCCAATTCCCCACTTGTAAGACCACACACAGCGCCCACTGCTCACCACTGCGCCAGGTCGGTCGTCAAAACATAATATGGTTATTGCATTAAAATCATTGCACTTTTAATAGAATCATACTAATAGATATTATAAATGCGAAAGTGTGTTTGTTTGTTGGTTTATTGGTTTGTTGGTTTGTCGTTCAATCACGCCGCAACGGAGCAACAGATCGACCTGATTTTTGGCATGGATATAGTTGAGGACCGAGAGTGACATAGGCTACTTTTTATCCCGGAAAACTAGAGTTCCCGCGGGAATAAAAAAAACTTAAACCACGCGGACGAAGTGGCGGGCATCAGCTAGTTACTTTTTGTTTATAAGATTGAATTTATTAAGATCCATAATGCTTAGATTACTTACGAGTATTTTTAAAATTGTTCTTAAATAGGTACATATTACATGCTTCTAACAATCCTAAACTGTATTTTGATTGTATGTTAAATGAGTTAAATGTTAAACCACGCATTGTTAAATGAGGTAGGTCTAGGTACCTGTCTAAAACTTAGTTCCGGATCGACGATAGGCAATATAAGGAAATGCTTTCGATCATGGTATACAACTCACGAACAACAATATTTTCGCCATCCATAAACTAAATGGTATGTATGTACTATGTATATTGTATATTCTTTATTGCACTTAATTGATTTGTTGTTCGATCCAAAAGATAAGTATTCAACCTATTATTTTATTTTACATATTTATAAAATACTAGCTAGCTGACCCGCCCCGGCTTCGCATGGGTGGATAGTGGATACCATATAAAAAAGCATTTACCAATGTATTATGGTTAAAACTCTACGCAACTCTACAAGCTATTACAATGATCGCAATTAACTTGCTGTTTAAACCCGTTGAGGAGTTCCGCCAACCATCTCCGAAGTTCATGATCTTTGTTGGAGCTATAGAGTACTTCACATACACAAAAATTCACAGATTTCGCAGTCCCCGCAAGAATCGGAGCATTGAAAATGAATACAAAAATTTACGAAAAAAAAATTTATTGTATTTTGAATAACACATTACAAGTGGAATAATAAGAAATTTTTATTGAGATTTACTTCCCTAAAATTACACAACTACATTACTTACAAGTAGAAATACACCATTACCATGACGATCGGTCAATAATAACTCCAGCTTTTGTTGATTCTTAAAAAAATCAAAATCTCTTCTTCAAAATTTTTCAAAAATGTATTAACAGATTTTCAAAATTCTAACTCGAATGCACTTCTCGCCTGCATCCGCATCTTTTCACACCATTACCATGATGATCGGTCAATAATCATAGAAGCTAAGCCTACATCACTTTTTATATACGTAAATACTAAATACCCGTTTTTGTACAATTCCAAATCTAAAGGGACCACCTACAGGTAACAATTAGAACAAATTTTTTTCGTCATTTTGTAGCTAAACTAATACCCTAGGACTTTTTTTTTCATTTTTCTTAAGTCGGTTTTTTTTCCGAAATATTTACAATTTAGTAAACACCCCACAAAAAACCCGACTTTTCTTACATTTTTCAAAATTCCAAAAAAAGTTACAAGCCTATTTTCAAAATTCTCCCATAATCCTCGGAGCTATGGGCAAAAATACGTCTCAGTCGATTTGCATCTGATAACCATTTTCAATGGTAAAACTAATGCTATTTTCGGGATACAGTATCCTATTTGTTTATGAGTCCCAGTATATTAGCTATAAGTAGGTACCTATATTAACCTAATCCAAAATATAATTAGAATAGGTGCGCATTACACATTGATGTAGAATTTTAGTGCCTATTTCTATTTCAATGGCATTACGTGTGAAAATAAGAGTAAACACATACCTTCGATCTATCATGTGGATAGATCGAAGCGCACGGCAGTGTGCCAGGCTGAGTTCCGGCCTATCCCACGCAGTTACATGTATTTTCACACGTTCATTTCACGCTGTCACGGTAATATTATCTATATAATATTACCATGACGCTGTTTTTACCTCCTATAATAAATTTGGTCCGCGTCATAGTAACATAAAGAAATTTAGAACAGTCGCTAAGCTCATAAATATGATGACAGTCAAAATAAATGATAGTTTCAAGTATACAACTTAAATGGTGCTTATGATACAGAGGTTCAATCGAAAAAACCGGCAATCGGCGGGAATCAACGATCGCGCTCCGAATGCAGCTGTCAGCTATTTAACTCGAGGCGAACATTGCTCTTTAAAAAAATATTATCATAATATTAGGCTCCTCTAGCTTAAACTGTACCTATTTTAACTTACACAATATTTAAGCTGTCGAGAATAATAAACTGAGTCACAATTGAAAGAAAGAAAGAAAGAAAAAACATTTATAATTTTCAAACTGTGCCACACATAACAAGCATACCTACCGCATCACGTATGGCACAACCCGAAAAAAACATTAATTGCCGAATTGCTGCCTATCATTTTCATTATGAGCTGACAAAGACCGACGCGATCGTTTAGTATAAACCTATCGGGAGTCGGGACCGGTCTTATAGCGACAGATGACGGACAAATTATTGATCAAGTGATCAATTCGGATAGCCATAATAATATAAACAGCGGTAGAGCGCCGCTGGCCTGGGGTGGCATCATTGAATGAGGCCCTGGGCTCTTTTTTAAAATGATTTAATTCGCGTAGGAAAACTTAGTTTCAGTCAGTGTGTATCGCTGACTCAAACTAAGTACGTTGTAAGTTTTATGTATGCCGTAAAAGGGCGATAGCACGGGCATCTTGTCAGAGTCGTGCCGCCATATTGGTACAGGCTGAGAGCTGAACGAGTATTCTTTGAGTATCGTTACTCTAATTTGTTGCTATATGCTTAAGATATGGGCGTAAGGATGAATGGCATTCTGGTGGTAGAGTCATGACATTTCATAAGTGGCATAAGATGTCCTACGCGAATTAAAAAGAAACCAGCCGGGAGATTCACTCGACGATTCAAAAGCACTTGTAAATGTTTATTTGACAAACATTTGAGTTTGAGTTTAACACAACATGCCAGTTCAATTCGGTATTATCTCAATAATGTAAAGGTTAATGGTTGCGTGAATCTATTGATCTCTGCCGAAACAAAGCAAATGTAATAAGAGGTATCTAAAACTAGTTAGAATCATTTTCAAGGCAGTTAGTTATGTAAAAATAAGTAAGATTAAACTGACAGTTGATTCGGTACAGGAATTTGACTAATAGATGACTCTTTGGGTATAGGTTGAACTTACAATGAATAGTTACGTTGGTCTTAGGTATAGGTAAGTATACAATATACATAGTAATTTTTAAACTAAGATGTTACTATCTAGTACCTACCCATCCTCGTTGTCGTCGTCGTCAACCGATGGATGTCCACTGCTGGACATAGGTCTCCTGTAGGGTCCTCCACAAGCCACGGTCTTGCGCCGCCTGAGGATCCAGCGACTCCTTGCGACTCGCTTGATTTCGTCTGTCCACCGTGTGGGGGGTCTGCCGACGCTACGCCTTCCACGCTACGCTTTCCCATACCTACACCTACCCATAGTTATATAGTATAGGTAGTTAAAGAATATCTTTATAGTTATGTAAATAAATAAGTGTGCTATAAATATAAAACTTACCGTTCCCTACGTTAAGAATCATTATAGACATAAGAGAGTAAAGGCTACTAGCGGGCAATTTATATTCCAAATAAATTCATTGATTTTCGTGATATGAATACAAAATCTTTCTTTTGAACTAGTAGTTAGCTATTCAGTGTTCACCTTTGTAAGAGAAATGACTCTTGTTGACAATACCTTATGTAATTTAAGCATTGTGTGTATATAAGTGACAGTGTCGATGTCAGTCTCAGTTTAGCAAATCCACCTACCTACTCGCCGTCAAGCCTCCACGAATTAACATGAATATGAAACCATATATTGAGAGATGTATTGTTCAGGATGTCGTGTCATTGTCAATAGTCTGATCTTTGCACAGAGTTATTATGTCTGTGGATCATTGACCTAGGCAGCTAAGTAACAACTTCTAAATATACACATATATATCATAGTATTTTTTTAGGTAAGTTCATAAAATAGCTCGACATAAAAAATTATTCAGCATAAAACATTAATAACTAATTCAATGTCAAAATATTAAATTCGCCTATTATATCGATTCGCCTATCGCCTAGCTAAACTACCTAAATCTTGAGATGAGTTTGATGCAGATTTGTTAGTTTTCTTAAAAACTAACAAAGCTGCATCAAACAATATCTAAGTACTTATACCTACTTAAGTAGATATCTTTATCAACCAATCGCCAGCGCACTGCTGTGCACGAGTCTCGTCTTACTCTTAGAATGAGGAGCATTTAGCGCATCGACCACAAAAGGTCGATGGTTTAGCGCTACCACGAAAACCAAGTGCGGATTGGCTGACTTCACACACCTTTGCGCAGAGGTGTGTAAAGTGCAAGTTAGCTTTGAGAATGTTATGCAGAACTCTCAGGCATGCTGGTGGTCTCACAATTTGATTAAATCAATATTAATTTAAGATTATAAGAAAATATTTAATTGGTGCTTGTAAATAGATATTTAGTTTTTTAAGTACCTAGTAAGTTTTTGCTTTTCTGATATTTGATAGGATTTACTTTCAAATTAATCAATTATCTATCAAATATCAGAAATTTGGTTAATAACAATTTGTTAATAGATCAAGACACGGATCAAGATCATACTTAAATGTAATTTTTAATGTTAAAAAGACCACTTATGAAATCGGTGACACGCAAAATGAGCGTTGAGTAAGGCTTTGTATCAGTGAGAACGATCGAGAAAGGTGACCTGCCAGCGGTCAACCGAATGGTTTCGACTTGCACGAAAATTTCACCGGCAACTTGTAAAGTGCAGTTTCTTGCCTGCGTGTAGATAGTTACCTACTTATTATATCTTTCTACACAGCATACTTATATAGAAGTTAGATATATCTATAGCCCAGGCAATGAGTGCTGAATAATATACGGGCTAGAGTGCATGGAGGACGGCAGAATTTTTGACTCAACAAGTTTCTGTCGTCAATTATTGTTCTCGAGTTATCAGCTTCTGAAAATCGCCTCTAAAGAACATAAGTAGCTGGGAGTAGGTATAAAATTGGGAGGTAGTTGATTTTGTAGTTTTTCTCTTTGCACTGTTTAAATGTAAGCATAGTAGCGTGTGTAGTAATGTCTAGTATGATCTGTATAATTTTAAAGCCAGTTTAATCATCTTCACTTTGGTGCTTCAGCTTTGAGAAAATTACCTACCTCGTATATGACATTATTGTATTCAGACACTTATTTTATCCGAGCCTGAGACGCGAAAGACGGCATCACGGGCATCGTCTAGTACCTATGTATTATCTTGTTTATTTTGGCAATTACCGTTGAAAGAGTTACAACTATTTCGGCTTGATTCTACATGTCATCTCCTAACTTTTTACGGTGGTTTAGACTGCAGAGGTTGCAGCGATGCGAGGCTTTTCCCTTGTAAATTAAGTAGCAGTATGTACAAAATCTTCATTCTAGGTCTAATACAATACACATACAACGTATACATGGTATGTTACAATAATAAAGCTCATGTGCATACCTAGGTATGTAATAACTACCTACTCAAGGTATTTAATAACCTTATTATCAAAGTTAAGGAGGTGAAAGTGTGAAGATGACCACAATTTACTACGGAGTGCGGACCTAATTGTGGATAATGATTATAAATTATAGGTTGGCGGGTATTGTTGACTATTGGCTAGATACATGCGTCGGTATTTAGGTATTGAATATAATGGTCTCGCCGTACAATCGGTCGCACTTTCGCAATATGTGCATAATGCTTACATGTTCGTGTACCTACCTGATTGTAATGAATTTATTTTGAGACTGTAGGTGTAAATAAAAACAAATAAATAATATTACAATTAGAACATACAGGTTCCTCAGGAAGTAGGTACCTAACAATTTTCTTCATGGATTTTGGGTCTTTGAAATAAGTAATAAGTACGTGCGAACACTGATATTCTGGGATAAAAATGACATACGAGCACACTTCGCATTTATTATTTATCAGTATATTACTATATACTGAACATGATATATTACTATATTCTGTACATGTGAACATATAAGTATCATTGTTTAATTATTATTATTATTCATTTATTTCAGGCAACAAGGCCCATATTATACAATACATAAAATACAATAATACTTAAAAATAAAATTAAAAATAATACAAAATAAAATAAAACTAAGGCAAGGATTGTTTTCTCGCTTCCCTATAGCGACGGTACACTATGCCCTCAAGTCCGCACTGAGGAACACATTTTTGCACCGAGCTGGAACTGTCAGAACGTAGGAGTTAAAATAGGTTAGGCTAGGTTAATGTTCTATTTGATTCTCAGAATTAAGGGTTTCCCATAAATTATCCGATGGGTACATATTAATGGTATATTTTTATTCCCAAACATCAGAATATTAGAGAATAATATTTTAAAAATTATAATATTTTTTGATCAAGTTCTGTTTTCCTTATAACCTTACTTAAAACTATTTATACCTATAGTAGCTCCATTGGTAGAATATAAATATGTGTTCATGGAAAAACTATCAGTAACTACAGCTAAGTAACTAATAATAAGTAATATTTTAGTGCATTATTTTAATGATAGATACAAAATCTTTCTCATGAACAACAATGCAATGTGGAAACACGATAGTTATCTGAGAAGACATATTTTTGTTAACTTGAGTTTAATACGCGTGGGATCAGTGGTATTATTATATAAACCTACTGCCATTATAATTGATCTGTTTTAATTAACATATAAAAAAAATATTTCCTTACCTTATATTAGTACCATAAGCGAGAAGTTATGCGAGAAGATTAGCTGCGAGAAGTCGTTAACGTCATCCATCCTAATTCCTATCCATATTAATAGTTAATACGTAATACTTTTTAAATGCATAAACTTGAGGCTGCCGGTCTGATACCTTCCTATACTTAATATTGGTAGATATCATATTATTATACCTCTCTACCTACCTAAGTACCTACTCAGAAGTCAGAACAGCTATAGTGAAATATATAATAATGGTACTCTTACAGCTTACTATGTTTGATGGGCTTACCTTATGTACTACATGTGTACATACAGTCTTTACATGACTATTATGTAAGGTTTAAAAAGGTATTTTTTTTAATTAATCTATTACACTGATTGCGATTTACTGGCCATTAGCTGTAAGTAAGGAAAGTTGCATTCAAATCCGTTCGTAGTTACAGCGTAATGCGTGCACAGACACAGATAGACTGACAAAATTTAAAAAAATTGTTTATAAATCCCTAAATTAAAATTTTCAAAATATAGACACCTATTCTTGAGCCCTTTTAACGAATATAAATAATGGTTACGTATAATTTAAAAGGCTTTTTTTGTTAGTTATAAAGAGTTTTTTGAGATTTTAACCTAATTTATTTACTTATTCATAAAAAAAAAAAATATTATCGACGAATTAGAGGAGTTAGAAAGATTAGGCGTAATCAGACAGGAGGTAACTCCTTATTGTAGCCCGCTCACATTTAAGTACTTCACATACTTACGAAATATTCTAATTATAAACTTGTACGGGTAATAAAACGAGCTACAGACTTACCTAGTTATATTAGATAAATGCAATTAGGTAGTAGTAGATGAGAAACTGAAAATTAAATTAATTTTAAACAATCTAACGATTAAATGCGGTTCGTGTAGACTTTTATAGTCTGCAGAAGAAGACAAAACTATTGCACAACTGCGTGGCAAGAACCTCGTCATTGTTCCACATTACACGAAAGAATCTATTGAAGCCAACTAAACATTATCGTGGAATCGTAAAAATATTATTAGTACTTATATAGTTATAAGTCAACCGACAATAAAGATTCTCGCATTACAAATTGCAATGATCAATGACTAATGAGCATCTTGTCACTAAAGTATTTAATGCAATAAGTAATTTTATACACACGCTATTTTCATAAAGGTACCCACATAATATTATGTACCTACTTATCTGAAATCAACCTGAAATGTTTGGGTCTTGGATTTGTAGATAATTAAGAAGACTAAAACGAATGTTGAAATGATATAGATGATTGTTGATGATAGAGTAAAACTTTGATGAAACGAATCATAGAATGATAAGGAGAGTGGTGACTGGTGAGTTGCCCACAATTTTTTGGCTGAATAAAATATTTTTCAAAAATATAAGCTATAAAATATAGGTACCGTACACTACTTAGAAGGGAGTTTTAAACGAAAATAAAGATTTTAGTATTTTCTAAGAGGAGGCTACAAGACAAAATTTCATTTTTGACTCATATTACTATTAAGTTCCTACTCTATTTAAGTAGGTAGGTATACAATTTTTTTCTGGTAAAAGAACTTCTAATGCATAGGCATAAGAAGTTCTTTTACCAGAAAAAAATTACTGTAGAGTCTAAATATGTTTTTGGATAAGGCATTTTTGTAAGGAAAGTGACACACCTTCTTGACGAGAAATGTTGATTAAAAGATCATAGTCATAGTCATAGTCCTAAATATTTATTCAATTTAGGTAGGTACACTACACTTATTGACGTCCAGTTACATAAAAATAAAAATATCATGGTGATAATCTGTTACGGTATCTTAAAACTAAAGCTACGAGGGTTCCAAACGCGCCCAGGTCTGAGAAGAGCCCACAACAAACTCAGCTGGGTCTCAAACTCAGCTCATCGATCCATCAAACTAAAATAAAATAAGTTTGATGGATCGATCGAATAGTTTTTTCTTCAACAGTCCAACAGAATACCTATTTCACATCTCATGCTCTTAATAATTGTATTATAATCGGTATTTTCCTTATTTTCAGATGCTGGGAATTATTTTCTTCGCCTTGTTATCTCTTGGTTTCACCCAAGAGACAACTAGCACAGATGATAATAACGACAAATCAAATACTGTAGATCCACCGCCATCGGTTCGTTTAGATCCTTACATTAGAAAAGCGTTATTAAGGGCGCTTACTGATCTTGAAGAGAGTGAAAGCTTTACTGACATAGATACAACCGATGCGACTTCTCCATTGGACTCTGATAGTTTAAATAATAGTGAAGATGTAACAGTCGGTGAAGCTAATAAAGAGAATATACAAATTCATTCTTTTGTAGTCAATGGACAAGCAGCATTCGCCAATACGTCCAATACGAGCCCCACATTAATAGACGATAAAATATCAATTTTAGGCACAACTGTTGGGAATGTTGAAAATTATGTAACAGCTACTCTTCCCACGCGAGCAACATTTAATGAAATTTTTCAGACCAGGGAAAGTGGCATTAATTTACAACAAGTTAGAAGCATACAAAGCACAACGAAATCGAAAAATGATATTGCACATAGTAAGTATACTACTTCAAAATCAAAAAGTTCATTAAGTACAACAACAACTTCAACTACTACGACTACTACCACTCCCAAACCTACCCACAACGACGACGGAGAAAATATTGAAGATGTTGATAAAAAAGATGTGCAAGTCTTTCAAGCTCCTTTAGTTGCAGCATTTACGGTACACCAAGATGCACAAGGCATTCCAAAAAAGGTTATACCGATTTATCAACAGACGACTAATCAAGAAATTTTAAAAGTTTCTCCAACTTCGAATGTGTTCACTCAGAAGCTGCCTATCGAAAGTTTTCCAAATGTGCCACCAACAGAATTTATAAATCAGCAATTAACATTACAGAGACAACTAGAAGAAAAGCAAAGAATCTTAGAGGAGCAGCTTCGGTTTTTACAAATACAGCAGCGACAGCAAGAGGAGTTACTAAGAAATCAACAATTTTATTTACAACAAAAAGAGGCACTTAGGCAGCAATCTTTATTCGAACAAGAGCAATTAAAAAGACAACAACTTCTCATAGAACAACAAAAACTGAATCAAGTAAATAATAATTTATCAGTGCATAAAAACACCCAACAAAGTGTTTCAAATCAAAATAGTGCTCAACGTCCGCAAAAAACACAAGTAACAATTCTACCAAGCTTATCTTTTGATCAGTCTAGTACATTAGCTGCCCATCAGCAACTGCCTAATAAAGAAGCTGTAGATTTCCTCATTAATTTACGTAGACAGCATCCAGAACAATTTCCATTGCAGGAAAATCACCTCCCTCAAGGAATAAGCAGTTTTTTGCAACCGAATCCAATTCAGAGCTTCCATCAAGCTCCTATTATACAGCTTTCAAATCAAATAAGGCCGACTGAAGACCAGTTTATACAAAAGCAGGGAAATCGTGTATTTCGTCATGAAAATGGCGTCGGCAATTTCGGAATAAATAATCCAAATTACAATAGGTATAGTACATTTGATACAACTTATACGAACCGCTTTGTACCGGGAAATAGGTTTAGTCATGACGCGGAATTAAAGCAATTGTTAGCTCAAAGTAGTCTTAACTCGAGAGCTCATGAAGACTTGAATATTGTATCTAAAGTATTATCTTTGAACCACGGAATTGCAATAAATAATGTATCAAATAGACTCCCATTCGACAGCAGAAGACAAAAAAGAACTTCTTCATGAATAAAACGTCGGTTAAATTACGCATACCTTGTTGCAAAAGCGATTTGCCACCTCAAAATGCTAAAGGCTTAATTTATATAAATTATACTTGGTTCAAAATTAAATGTATGGAAATGTGAGTACCTGTGAAAATACGAGACTATTTATACTGAGCTGAATGATTACAATTATTTAGGGCGCCTTCAAATTTGCCGCAAAGTGCCGCGCGGAAGCAGCGCGGCTGCAGCGCTGCGGTCGCGCTGCTTTGTAAATCCATATAAATAAAAAACACGCGACTGCAGCGCTGCACCCGCGCTGCGGCCGCGCATCAGTTCATCGATCGACTAGTGACGGGACTGCGCACATATTTTTGTTCAAGTCTAAACATGAACGAAAATCAGGTAGAAGAATTTATCGATGAGGTTGAGAGTCGTCCAGTACCCTTACTCTGAGATTGATCGAATTTAAAATACGGTCTCACTAAGTGAGGTGAATTACATTTGCATCAAACTAAAATGAATCTTAATCTTATTAATTTAGAGCTCAATTTCGTGTATGCATTCACAGCTAGCGCTCCAAACGATACGTTTCGAAATTTGAATCGGTTGCACTGAATTTGTGGCTTTAAATCAAGAGTTTTTGGGTCCATTTTAGTTTGACGCAAATGTGATTCACCTCACTTAGTGAGACCGTATTTTAAATTCGATCAATCTCAGAGTAAGGGTACAGCAATATGGGATTCGAAGTCCGACAAGTACAGCAATAAAATCGAAAAGAAAAAGGCTTGGGAAGAAATATGCATTAAATTTATTGACAATTTCACAAACAAGACTCCAAGTGAAAAAAATGAAGCATGTAAGTACCTATAATATTATGTATTATTAACACAACTACTTTATATTTTTGTTGTATTAATAGTAACACAGAGCAGTGTTTCTTCGTCAGAGTCCATCGTGAAAATAAATATAGGTACAACCCTATGATGTTCAAACCTCGCGACAGGAGCGCGGCCGCAGCGCTGCAGCCGCGCTGCAGCCGCGCTACGCTTTGCGGCAAATTTGAAGGCGCCCTTAGTGTTAAAATATTATTATTAAAATTCTTCAACATCAAGTAGCATCTGGATTGCGTCTGGTTCGCCCGAGTTCACCTCAATCTCGATACAATCCAAAGAAAACCATTATTGGGTTTATCTATTGTTTACCTACTAGCTGATGCCTGCGACTTCGTACGCGTGGATAAGTTTTTTTTAATTCCCACGGGAAATCCTTAATTTTTCGGGATGAAAAGTAGCCTATGCCACTCTCCGGGTCCTCAACTATACCAAAAAATATCACGTCAATCCGTTGCTCAGTTGCGGCGTGATTGAAGGACAAACCAACTAACAAACACACTTTCGCATTTATAATTTTAACTAAGTATGATAAACGATATGTTTCACGGCTTTATTTTTTGATTAACTCTATTAAATTTTGTAAGAAGGTATATCTGAACTAGTTGTTTTCAGTTCATATTAATATACTAGTGTTATGTTTAGGTAGTAATATATTTTAATTTAGGTAGTTTTATTTTTTAATTCACCTAAGTATATCAATATACCTAGATTTTAAACAATTATTTATTTTACAAAATAATATACTCGATGTCATATTGCCATAAGTAGGTAAATTACCTAGTTACGTAAGGTTTATTATAATAAAAATAGATTTAAAAATGTAGAAGAAAATCGCTACTTAACAGAATAATTGGGCTGAGATCGATTGACCGTAATTTGAATTAACTCAGGTAGAGCAGAGGACTCGATCATATAGGTAGCTATAGAGTTAAAACGAGATTTATAGCTAAGTATTAGACATAATATTATCTGTCTAGATGTATCAGACTTAGTAAATCTGATTGGGCTGAGATTGATTGACCGTAATTTGAATTAACTCAGGTAGAGCAGAGGACTCGATCATATAGGCAGCTATGGAGTTAAAACGAGATTTATAGCTAAGTATTAGACATAATATTATCTGTCTAGATGTATCAGGCTTAGTAAATCTGATCTGTCTCCGTTTATAATTATTATTTTGTGAAGTCTGATGACTGAGTTAAGTCGTACGCTTCTTAGTTCTCAGCCTAGTAGGTGTTGTAAGACGCCGCCGCCCCACCCTGATAGCACGCCACGCACAAATTCGCAAATTGTAATACATAATAATATGTACTCTCTGTTCGTTTACTCTCATAGCCCGATGGGACGGAAAATCCGACACGACCGAAGAGAGATCAGGTGCAGGACCGACGGCTTTACGTGCTCTCCGAGGCACGGGATGAAACACCGCCAACTTCCTAACCCCGCTAGTTAGGCTAGTACTGAGAATTTCTTCTTTTTGAAAGATAAATCCGATGCTTGCTATTGCCCGACCCAGGACTCGAACCCGGGATCTCGTCGGCCGCAGTCGAAAATGCTAACCACTAGACTACCTATTAGAGTATACTTTGTAGTTAGTACTCAGTACCCATGCGCATACATTCGATCCACTCTTGACCAGCGATTTATTTTAACTGATGGTATCTGCGCCTGTTGGAGGTGACACTGACACAGTACCTACATAACACGTGTGGCGAACTCAGGTTCTGATTACATTATGCTCGAAGGTGGCGAAGCATGATTAGGATGGCGTTTACTACGATAACTAGATGTATTAGAAATCACGATTCACATCTCAAACTCACAAAATATAAATATCTATTACTTACCATTCTTCAGAGCTTTAATAATTATGTACCTACTTAGATACAAGCTCTTAGGATGAATTTTATTTTAGGATGTGAACACTTATTTATTATATTATCTATATGTACCTACCTACTTTAGTTTTATTATACGTTATTAAAATTATATTTTGTATTATTTTTGTATTATTTTTCTAAACAATTTTGTACCCAAATATGGATAAGTACATACCTAGTGTTAAATCTTGTACGATAGGTACGATCTATGATATACAGCCCACCGACCGATAGACGGACGGACGGACTGTCCGTGGAGGCTTAGTAACAATAATAAGGTGACAGGGTCCCGTTGGCAGTTGGCACTTTAGGTACGGAACCCTAAAAAAATACATAGATAGTAGGTGTACGTGAGTTTGACTCACACTTTGCAGATCGGCCGTAGAGGCGCATGAGTAAAGATTGTAGAGATGACGTATTCCTTTACGAGAATTCCTGTATTGTGATACTTTTTCACATTTGATTACTTTCCTCTTTATGGTAAGTATTAGCTGTACCTAGGTGCCTTTTTTAAGCCATATTATGTAATCAAATTGAAAACTTTTTAAGAGATGCCTAAAAACTGGGATTGGTTCTTAGTTAAGTTTTGTGAGTAGATTTCAAATTGTATGGTAAAACTTTGGAAACGTGGGGGGATAGGGGGGATAGTGGGGGGATCCCATTGTTCGTTCCCATTGGCCGCCAAATTGTATACTTACTTTGTTAGTAGGTAGCTAAGTTTTCTTTTTTATAATTTCCTTTGTGGTGTACAATAAAAGTGTATTCATTCATTCATTCATTCGTTACGGCATTGCAAAATATCATCAAGTGGGAACTTAATATTTCCCACTATCCAGTAGGTTACGTTTTTTTACCAATTTTACCACATTTTATACTAGGTAGGTAACTAGTTCAGCACCCTGCTTTGCCTTGCATTTTAAGAAAGTAAAAAAACTAAAAATAATTAAGTAGATAGATAACAATAACATGCTATAATGAAAAAAAAAAAATTTTAGGGACAATGTTTTAATAACAAAAATACATGCAAAATCGAATAAATACAAAATAATTAAGGTACCTACCTAGTTAAATGATAAATGATTTATTAAAATTTATTTCAATTTATTTCAAAATTTGCTAGAAATACATAATTGACCGAGCGAAGCGAAGGTCTCTGAGTCTACTTGAATGAATTGGTACTTGTCCGTCCGTTCGTCCGTCCGTCCGTCCGTCAGAGCCTTATAACTTCTGAATTACTGAACGTAATTACTTCAAATTTAAATATAATATGTAAACCGATGGCCTCCCGCCGAATATGGCTTAAAAAGTTATAAAAATCTTTATTTCAGGGGGCTCTCTTATAAGCGAATACGAAGTAAAATATTTGTAGCGTTATACATAGGGTTGCGGTAAGTACATATATCATTTTAAAGATAATTAGGAGTAGAGTCCAAAAACTTGAATTATATCCTGTACTTGAACAACAATTTATACTAAATTAGATAAATATTTTAAGGAAACGAAATTATTTAATTTTTAATGAGCTTCATTATTTTTAACAGAACTTCACAATGATGTCAATAGATGGCGCTCTGTAAAAGTTTATGGATACCGCGAGGTCTCAGTTCAGGGCGAACCACTAGTAATATAAATCAGTAAAATGGATTAAAAATTTTAAGTTACATTTATTGTACTTAATGAAATTACGCACAAACATTTGGGGCAAAAAACGTCTTAAAGTATGAACATATTAGGTAAGTCCATGCTCATACTCTTACACGTTCTCAAAGTAAGTATTGGTTAGGGATGTTAACCGGTTCGATAAAAACCGGAGAATCACCGGTTAACACATGTACCGGTTTTTTACCGGTACCTAATTACTTAAAGTACCGGAGTTTTTCTGAACACATCCTTACTCATACTATTTGGTATAATATATACATACTTATTTGGTATAATATTCCATTAATTTTTTTAACTTTCGTCATTGTTTTATTTCTTAATAAATATCCATAATATTTTTTTTGTCTTTTATTTATCTAAATTACTTAAATAAAATATTTTTAAGGTGGTTGGTGAAAATTTGCCCGCCAAATTCAAATTTATTTAATATTATTTACGACAAACTAAAACAAATTAGAAATTGGTGGGCTCATTTAATTTCAACCACCACCACCTTAAGGCCCTGCCAAACCGGTTTATCTCCGGTGATTCTCCGGTTATAGTTGTAAATTCTCCGAAAATCACCGGAGCCTCATTTTGCCTCCGGGACACATCACTGGTATTGGTCAATCCTTACATTTTAAAATAAAATCATTGGTATGACCAGTCAAAGGCTGACCGAGACTGAACCATACCGATGATATTAATATACTGTTAAACGAAAACGAGCCAAAGATTATTAAGGACTAGAAGACGTTTTTGCCCCAAGGGCCCAGTCTATAGTTTGTCCTGAGCCTTAACTTTTACTCTATGGTGTGCACGTCATCATCATCATCATCATCATCATCAGCCGTTGTGCATCCACTGTTGGGCATAGGCCTCTTTCAAGTAGCGCCAACGTGCTCTTTCCTCGGCTTTTGCACGTGTGCACGTACCTACCATAGCCTTATTCATGCCTACGAACGTAGACAGAGAAAGGAATACCTACGAAGGTATTTAGAATACATATGATAACTTATATGCGCACTTTAAATACCTATTTGAAGCCAATCTCATTTATCGCTATCCCACTTCAACTGCCGAGCGAACGTAAGGGATCTCCTCAACCAACCTCTCGCTCTAATTTGTAAAGTCGAAGTTATTTATTTATTAATTTATTACTAGGTGATGCCCGCGACTTCGTCCGCGTGGTTTAAGTTTTTTTGATTCCCGCTGGAACTCCTTAGTTTTCCGGGATACAAAGTAGCCTATGTCACTCTCCAGGTCCTGAACTATACCCATGCCAAAAAACACGTTGATCCTTTGCTCCGTTGCGGCGTGATTGAAGGACAAACCTACAAACAAACACACTTTCGCATTTATAATATTAGTACATATGATTCATTCATTATTTAATATTTACAGAGCCATTGACTTGTTTGATTGACTGATTGACTGCCTCGTTGGTCTAGTGGTTAGCACGTTCAACTGCGGCCGACGAGGTTCCGGGTTCGAGTGACCCGGGTCGGGCCATAATTAAGTATTGGGTTTTTCTGACTAGAAATTCTCAGTACTAGCCCGGAGTTAGGAAATTGGCGGTGTTTCACCCCCGTGCCTTGGAGAGCACGTTAAGCCGTCGGTCCCGGTCATTATCACTAACATGATAATAGTCATTAAAGCACGCCAACCCGCATTGGATCAGCGTGGTTAGACCCTAAGCTCTAATTCCCTCTCTCCTATGAGAGTGGAGGCCTGTGCCCAGCAGTGGGACGTTAATGGGCTATAGTGATGAGTAGTGGTACACCAATGCCGTCGACCTTAGGAATTAGGATAAAGGCTTAAAATACATTCGGTACCTACGATTTACGCTAATTATAATAATATGCTTATCTAATAACAATTTAATGGTTATATTAGTAACATAATAATAGTTTCTGTATTATTATCACTGTTCTGTTCCTATTATTAACTAACCCTATTCTTTAATATAACATCATCTAAAAATTAACAATCTCTAAGCGGGATCTTTATGTGGGATAGCGATAACAATAAGTACCTACCTGTATCGCGTGCCTTAAAGTAAGTATATCTTTTATTTTAGATCTTTTGATAAAATTACAATCAGAGACATAAAACCAGCCGAGCGATCGCGTAACTTCTGCATCAATCATTGTTACAGTATCAATTGTTGTAATTGGCTGAATTTATGGCATTCTTGCTGCGTCAATGGATTATGTCCAATAGTGGAAGAGTGTTAACCAATCAGAGGTGATTGCGATGTATCAATGATTGATGCAGAAGTTACGCGATCGCTCGGCAGCAGAGCGATCGGCTAAAAATGACAGCTACAGTGTAACGATTGCAATCACCTCTGATTGGTTAACACTCTTCCACTATTGGACATAATCCATTGACGCAGCAAGAATGCCATAAATTCAGCCAATTACAACAATTGATACTGTAACAATGATTGATGCAGAAGTTACGCGATCGCTCGGCAGTAGGGCGATTGTGTAGTTTCTGCATCAATCATTGTTAGAGAATCAATTGTTGTTGTGATTGTATTCTTGCTGCGTCAATGTTTTGTCCAATAGGTAGTGGAAGAGTGTTAACCAATCGGAGGCGTGATTGCGATCGTTACGCTGTAGCTGTCATTTTTAGCCGATTGCTCTGCTGACATTCTACCAGAGATGATGTTGTTTTCCACTTTGTCCCCCTTCGGGACAGGCAAAGATCTAAGACCCTACAGCCTATTCAGTCGTGTTTAATCATCGACCACGAAACCTATAGACGCCGCATATAGGGCGAACACTTTCAGATAACACATCAGACTAATACGTCTTATATAATTCCCCACCCACTAATGTCGAATTAGTAACGACCAGATCTGTGACCTGTTAACGTCTCTGCGCTCACTTACTACAATTATCGTAAAAAATTGTAATGGCTCCATGTACAATAAAGTGGTGTGGCAAAAAGAGTCAAACCTCAAATTTTAAAGCGGATGGTATAACATTTCACCAGTAAGATACGTTAATTTTATTAGTATTAAGATATTACACACTCGTTTTTGTATCACCGGAGTTCAACATTAAACTGGTCGGTCAGTAGACGTTGTCAAGAGCACGTGTAAATAGTGATGAGCGCTTTGAATATTATGGATAATAGTTAGATTGTCGATATCGGTTCTAATGATAAATTGTAAATTTTATGATTTGATTGGTATTAGATTAGAGGTGATTAGAGGAGGATTAGGTTAGGAGTTATTACCTAGAACATCACATGCCGTAGGTAACTTAAATTTTATTTATATACTAGCCGATGCCTGCGACTTCGTCCGCGTGGACTTTCTGGGATACAATGTACCATTCATTCATTCAGCATTCATTATCAAAACTTATTAAGTGCACTGAGGTAATAGTCGTCGCAAGAGAATCAAGAGCTGATAATAAAATAATTAGTAGTTTAAATTATGTGCGAGTTAGGTACATAAGTATCTACTATTGATTTCATTTATAAGTACACCATGATAATAGTGTCAATACAGAAAAACTCAGCTTACTAAATGTGTAACAAAACCTACCGAGTTATTTAAATGTTTAGAGTATATCGATAATTAATTATCGACAAATAATTATTAGGACCCTATCCCTATAATATTTGATTTATGATTTTTCTGACCTTGAGTAGACCAATCGGCGTTTAGTACCCCGCGCCCGCTTACCTCAGTCATTTGACTGAATTGTTTGCATTACGAAAGCATATTAATTAGCACAGACATAATTAGGCGTCTAGGTTTTGTGGTCGATGTGTATAAAATCTTCGGTGTAATTCTACAGATGACTAATAATGTGTTCCGTTATAGACTGCGAGCACTGTTCAGTGCTCTTTACTGTGGAGAAATTCGTTCCGTTATAACTGACAGTAAACTGCTGCAGTATCCTAGGGAAATATATGACGTCATTAATCGACGCCATCTTTGTACTGTGAGCACTGGCGTTTCCGAGGTAAGGTGCTCTCAGTGTTTGTCTCAGTGCTGACAGCGTTCCGTTTTAAGCAGTACCCAGTATATCTAACTATAAAGGAACGGCTTCGCAGTGTACTGAAGTGACGTCACACCTTACAGTGCTCGCAGTGTATTTCGGAACACAGCCAATAATTGTCATCCGTGTCAACATGACAACCTAGTCCTAGTGTGTGTTCCGTTATAAGCACTGCGAGCACTGGCAGTGCTCTTTACTGGGGACTTTCAGTGCTCTCAGTGTATTTCGGAACGCACCCCTACTCAAGTCCTACTACATGACAACTAGAGACACTTGTCTCTGGACATGGTCTCGCCTAACCTCAAAACCGTTTTATTATTTTAATAATAAACTATCGCTTTTGCTGTGCAATTTTAACGAAAATATGAAATAAAAGAGCGTATAAATCAGTCAAACTGTAATGTAATTCCAATATTTATAATTAAAGTACTTGTGTCGAAATATACAGTTTGAAATTGTGTAACGTCTGAAAGAGGTATTTTCAATTTTGAGACCAAATTGAATCAATTTGTGATCAACGAACAGTTATGGTAATAATAGACACGATGGAGGGTATTGGGAATCTAGAAGACCAGGCCCTAAAACGAAAGGAGAGGCTAAAGACCCTCAAACGAAAAGCGCCCAACCAAGGCGATGAAGAAACCGCTGATAAAGGAGATTCTATTGTACTTCCAAAGTGAGTTCAAATTTAAGTAGGCTAATGTGTACTGTGCGAGGGACGAGTGGCCCCATATTTTTTAAAATCCATATCAGACGATTGTCCACCGAAGTCAGTAGGTAACTGTATCGGTGATGGAATTTGGAGCTACTTGACTAAATGCATGGATAAACTGAGACAAATGCTAAGAATAAAACATCTTTTAACTTACCTTATTATATTTTTATTGTTAAATGTAAAGTAAGTAATTTCTTCTATTTCTATTATTATTATCCACACTGCAATGATAATGTAAATGTTTCAGGCCTAAATTTCGAAGCTATAAGCCACAAGATGAAAACTTACAAAAAGAGAAATTAACTGACGCTGCTCCATCCTTAGTCGAAGAAGAAGTTAAAGATTTAGTTGAGGCTGGTAAGGAAAAGGTATGTTCAATGCAGAATTCTCCTAATCTATAAATTAAATAATAATTTCCTAATACTAAATCGTATAAGATCAGGCTGGCCCTTATGCTTCGTTATTTGTTTCGCTGCCTCTTATGCAGTATTATAAAATCTAGCAAAAATGTTGACAAATGAAAGTAAAATGTGATTGGCTTTTTGTTATTATGAGGTACTAGCTGATGCCTGCGATTTAGTCTGTGTGAATTGAGGTTTTTTGGTACCCGCAGGAACTCTTTAATTTTCTGGGATAAAAAGTAGCCTATGTGTTATTCCTGGCTATAATCTATCTCTGCCAAATTTCACCCAGATCTGTTCAGCCATTCTGGCTTGATTGAGTAACAAACATCCATCCATCCAAACTTTCACATTTATAATATTAGTATAGATAATAATGTTAAAACAATTTTATATTACTTACAGGTAGTTTTACAAGATTTAGATATATCCAGTCTTGCACCTCGGAAGCCTGATTGGGATCTGAAGAGAGATGTCTCTAAAAAGTTAGAGAAGCTGGAGCGAAGAACACAAAAAGCTATTGCTGAATTGATTTGGGAGAGATTGAGACATGGCAATGAAGAAAACCTAAGTGCTATGGTGACCATGAATGAAAGTAGACCAGCAGATGATGATTGAAAGGAAAATCAGGTTCAGTGGAATTAAGGTACAATTCTCATGTTAAGACTTTAGTATAGCTAAAGATGCTTTGTATTTTGCAATAGATCGTTATTTCATTTTATATACTTAGTATGATTTTTGAATGTGATTAATGTGAAACCTAGAATAATATTAACATAATATGCATAATGATATTAAAATAATAAATTTGTATTTTATGATAGATCTTGGGTGCTATATTATCCAATTGTTTTTGTATTTCGCTTAGACTTTTCAAGATTTTTTTCTGTTGTAAAAAGTAAGTCATGTATATTGCCAGAATTCTAGACGTTACCAAATTTCATCAAGATTGGTTCAGCTGTGCAAGGATTTATAGAAATAGTGTGAATACCTATATATATTTAAATTCATTATAGGCTTACGCTTGACCACAATCACACCTGATGTGAAATGATGATGCAGCCTAAGATGGGACATAGGGATGTACACTTGCATGGTGTCTTGCAGTGTAATTTCAATCCCTTTACTAAAATTCAAGTTTAATTTTGTGTTTGTGGTATTCCAAACCATTCTGATTCATAAGCATTTGTAAAAGTTTATTTGAATTAAACATTTGAATTTAATATTATTATGTTTGTATAGGTACTTTTTTATAGGATAATAATTAATTTTTTAAAAAAAAAACAAATAAAATGTAGTTTATTCAACATTACTTTTAAAAATAAATTGTTTTGTATCACAGTTCAGTACTTTCATTAATTTATCTTTTATGAAAAATACTTAGTCATCATCATATTACTTACAATGTAGTACCTACAGTTTACGTTTTTAATCAATTTAAATCATTAAAATATCACAATATCAATTGCATTGAGAATCATCAAGTAATATATAATTAATTTCTACATTAATATTTTGACAATTTATTATTATTTAATTATCAATTTAAATATTAAAAATGTGGCTGATTCTCTTTTACATGATCTCTGAACTAGATTTAGTGCTGTCCTATTGCACAGGGATGCAAATTGCAATGCAATACAATATGAAAGGTACAGGCTACAGCAATACAATCATTCCTAAGATGATGTCACAACAGAATTAGCCACAATGTCTATAAACTAAGGACAACACAGTCCAAATTTGCTTGCAAATTCAGACCTTTTAATGCAACTATGTAAAGCCAGCAGCCTCTATCCAGCAAACCAGCTTTTGGTTTGTGACTGTTTAAGGAATAAAAAATGATTCAATTTATTAGGAGGTTCATAAATTCATAGACTGATATCCTAGTGTGGTTAACGTTAGTTTATGTATTCTATGCAACCAGCTTTTTTAGAGCGAAAACACACTACGTGTGAAACGACGTTTTGTTCGGTTACCTAGTGGGCGCGTTACATATAAAAGTGAATGACGCGGACTTTTTTGTCTTCTTCGTAGTGTGTTTTCTCCCTTAGAATGTCGCTTTTTAAACTTCTTATTTTAAGTAACTGCCAATGGCGGCTCTACCCATCATAAAATTAACTCGCATGCTTCGGTCACGACATTCTACGTCCATTGCGCTTATAACCTTGTAGCTATAATATTTTCAACTAAAAACGCTAACGAACATAAATAAATAATAATATTTAATCTAAACCTATAGCTACTGTTGTTTCCCCGGTTTTTTGTATTTCCCGAGTCAGTATCGTCCGGATCATCGACTTCGTTGTAGGCAAAATAATTGTTGTCTATATTGTAGAACACTACCCGATCGCCGATAGGTTGTATCGGTCTGAAATTGTGCGTAATTTTTCCATTCGCCGATCGCAGCTCCCTAAATGCTTCGATCTGCCAAACAATAGAAAAGAATTACGTAAGTTCTGGGTAATTTAGGTTCGTAGTTTCGTACTAATTTTATGAATACAAAAGTGTGTCTGTTTGTCTATTGACATCCACCTTTCATCAGTTTTCCACCAATTTTGGCAAAATTGAGTACAGGAATAGCTTGCATCCCGGGGATGGGAATTGAAAGTCAAAGAGGTACAACGGGTTTAAAAAAGCTAAATCCACGCGGACAAAGTCGCGGGTGATTTTGAGATATATTTAATAATAATGTGTTTCCAGCTAAGACATCACAATATGGCGGAAAGTTCGTCCTATATTTTTTTTTTAATCCACTACAAGTTAGACCTTAACTGCGATCTCACCTGATGGTAAGTGATGATGCAGTCTAAGATGGAAGCGGGGTAACCTGATAGGGGCATGGCAGTTATATTAAACCCATAATACCCCTATTCGGTTTCTACACGGCATCGTACCGGAACACTAAATCGCTTGGCGGCACGTCTTTGCCGGTAGGGTGCCCAAATTGACCCTGCCGGGGATCGAACCCGGGACCTCCGCACGTTCAGACAACAGCGCTCAACACTGCGCCACAGAGGTAGTCAAGACCTATCCTATCCTATTGGTTTGAACGCATACCTGGTCATGTGCCAGTCTTATAGGCTGTTCGAAATCGAGCCATATCACCACTTCCGAGCAGGGCGGCGTGGTGAGCGAGCCTCTGTAGGTGAAGTACCGGCGCAGGTCGAGGGGCAGGATGTTGAGGAAGGAGAACGGGTCGCTCATCACGACGCTCGAGTGCGGCTCCGTCACGTTGGCCAGCGCTGACGTGATGTCGTCGTACGCGGGGTGCTTGTGCCGGTCCGGCTGGAGTATTAAAACATGTCATCATTTCAACCCATCGCCGGTCTAATACTCAACACGTCTCCTCTAAACACGAAAAAGATGAAATAGTCCACTTCGCTAGCCGCAAGTACGCATTGGCAGGCTTTACACACCTTTGTGAACATTATGAAAAACTCGCGGACCTGCAAGTTTTCTCACCATGTATTCCTTCGCCCATGATATTTTTTTATTTTTTATTGTGAGATAGGCTTGCGCTTGACGACAATCATGCTTAGTGCAAAGCAATGATGAGGTCTAGGTTGGAGCGCGCTTGCCAAGAAGATGCCTATTCACTCTTGCCTTGAAGGTACCTAAGTTAATACGTAGCAGGAAACACGTGCGCTGGGAGGGTGTTCCACACTCTAGCGGTTCGGATCAGAAACGATATTTCTTAAAACGCGCGTATAACTCAGAAAAGTACGTGCCCGAGAATCGAACCCCCGTCAACTTGAACAGAAATCCCAAAGTCTATATGAAATGAATGACCAACGTCTATTATGAAATGAATGACCGCACCTGAATCTAAACATGTACCTACCTATGTATTAGGTACTAACTGACTCGCTTCGCTCGAATCGTTCAGTTACAGTTTTAACAAGTCCAGGCTTTACCTACCTCATAAAAGAAGGCGAGAACTGTTAACCCGTCCGAATGTTGCACAGCTTGTTGGACCGTCTTGTAGTCTTCTTTATAAAATACCATGTGTAATTCCATTGCGAAACTGAAAAACACACATACAATAATTTATTACAATAGCACATTTAACTAAACATTGTACCTACATAATATTTCACTTCACATTATTCTTCACAGAATGCTTGTGAAACGAATCAAAGACAAGGCCAATGATAAAAATTACCTATATCTAATGCAATGCAAGAAGGAAATCTGAACGTGATATGTACGGTACCTACCTACAAAAAAGTTGTCCAAACCCTTTTAATAGATTCGTTTGAAAGGTCTATCCCACGTCTATCCATTTTCAAGCTCACAAAAAATACAATGATCTTTGATATTTATCTGGAGTAAGTACACAATATGTACATAAATTATGTTACCTACATACATAGTAATAAGGTCAAGGATCTGTTACTCAAAATACCGGTTTTCTTATGGAGTTTGACAAAGTTTTTTTATGTGTAGAATTCCTAACAAAATATTTTTTTAACTAGCAGAAATTGAAAAAGGTTTTTCTTCAAACAAACTATAATATTACCTTCTGTGGTTAATTTTATCCTCCGAGCCAAAGGTATCATTGTCTCCCCAGTGGAAATGCATCTGACTGAACACGTAGCTACCGTCCAGAGGTCCTCCGCTCACTCTCGGGTGAGGCTCGTTCTCTACCTCTATCAGAACTGTGAAATTATATTTTACAATATTAATTAAGCTTTGCCCTCACCAACAATATTTTGGCTTCAGTTTCAGATATTCTGATTCGGTAGATACATTATTAAATACAAATATTATTTTTCGTCGCGCTTGGCTGATTTCACGCCAGGGGTAAACGGAAAGAAAGAAAGAAAGAAAGAAATTTATTTGCTGAATATGAGTACGTACAGATGTTTACAATATTAAGGCGTCCTGCACATTCTACTACTTAGCATGCAAATATTTAATGTAATTACTCATTAGGAATAATATTATATTTAAAAATTATTCCAATGAAATTATGAGATCTGAACATTAAAAAAAAAAAAAATAATAATAATAAATGCCTTTTGAATGCCACAACCGCGAGGTGTGCAATCTCAGGGAGTACTTTCTCCACGCGGAGGCGGAGATGCACCGCGATGTGGTCATGGTGGACAGGGGTCTGACGCCGCTCTCCTTAGCTAACGAGAACTGGCGCATACCTGTAGTGCTCAGTACCAATGACCGCAGGGTTGTATGGCAAGGTAAGGAGCTTCACGGACGCTTTTATCGGGCCCTCCACGGACCTGATGTGGACTTTGAAGCGTCCGTGGCCTGGCTGCGCTCCGGTGACCTCTTTGGGGAAACCGAAGGGTTTGTATGTGCAATTATGGACGAGGTCATGATGACGAACAATTACAGAAAATACATAATGAAGGATAGAACGGTAGACATATGTCGGGCGTGTCGCCGTCCTGGAGAAACTATCCGTCACATTGTCTCTGGTTGTTCTCATCTGGCTAACGGCGAATACTTGCACAGACATAACCAAGTGGCCAGGATTATCCACCAGCAACTGGCCTTGAAATACAATCTTGTGGAATCAGAAGTACCGTACTACAAGTATGTGCCCGACCCAGTTCTCGAAAATGGTCATATCACACTATACTGGGATCGGTCTATCATTACAGACAGGACTATTGTAGCCAATAAACCTGACATAGTGGTGATAGACCGATCAGAGCGCCGTGCAATGATTGTTGATATTACTGTCGCGCATGACGAGAACCTCGTGAAAGCTGAGAAAGAGAAACTAACAAAGTAAGTATCTAGACTTGGCGCATGAGGTTGTCGCCATGTGGAATGTGGACTCAGCAATCATTGTACCGATAGTCGTGACTACTAACGGTCTTATAGCCAAGAGCTTCGATCAACATCTTTCGAGACTCTCATTGGGTAGCTGGGTCAAGGGCCAGATCCAGAATGCTGTACTCCTGGACACGGCTCGCATTGTCAGGAGGTTCCTCTCTCTGGGGCCCTGACCGCCGGTTTCTTGGACCCTGTTCCCGAGACCGGTGGAACGCTATTTTTAATATTTTTAAATGTTTTTTTATTTATTTTTGTTTTCATAAGTAGTTAAATATTTAAAAATGTAAAAAATATGGAGCTAAATAAAATAAAAGAATAATAATAATAACAATAATGTCCAGATTAAAATAAAATTCAAATATAAAATCACATTAATCAATGTCAATTAATTGTTAAAAAAATCAGTTAAAGAATAAAAAGACTTGTCACACAACCAACGAAAGAGTGTTCTTTTAAAGCTGATTTTTTAGGTTGTTTATAATTTGTTATAAATTCTTACACACATAGCATGCGGAGATTTAGACGTTTGTTGTAAATTATAGTTTGTTGTGCATAGTCGATTGTGGAAGTCAGAACCTTACCTGTATGTCCATTGTTGGTGACGTGTACATCGTCGATGGGGTCGTCGAAGCCGATAAATGCTATGTCAGGCAGCGCGACTTGCTTTACACGCAAAATGTTTATGTTGATGGGGCTCTGATGTTTGCCCCTGCACTCCTTGTACCGGTCGCCCCAATATGTTGGACCTGAAAATATTTGATTTTAAAATATAAGATTATCTCCTGTGCAAAGGATCGAAGTCTTTTTAATTATATAAAGAAAGACGATTGTGCCCTGCGCGGCGGTCTTGCACGATATCTTTGACAGATCGCGAGTTATGTTTGCAATATATAATTTTTAGGTTTATAATATATAACAATAGCCAGGTCTTGGGTACACAAAGAGAAATTTCCTTCCTTTTCCTGTCCCAATTTCGGTAATGCGCAATTTTCCGATTCAGTGGGCACCTAACCGGTAAAGGAAAAAAATCTCCTTTATGACGGGAAATGCTTTTGGAAGTATAAAATTAAAAGGAACGTCAGAAAATGTATCTCAGTGTACCTAAATCCTTAAAGCAAAAGTAGAATCAAATGTAAGTAGAGCAGCTCAAGTTGTAGAGATAAGCATCAAAATGTTCACTGTTATTATGCCATTTTTTGGACTACTGGGGAACTTTACATTTCCATCTACGAAATTGTAATAGGTAACTTAGTAGGTATTAAGTAACATGTAAATAGTAACACAAAAAGTAAAAAAACATAACCCTGTGCGTTCCGCAGTCGGGTACAAACAGGCTCACCTATCTCTCCATCATATCCAAAATCCTCTCCACATGCGAGCTCGGGCGCTGTAAAAAAAGATTTTGATAAGTTACATATTATATTAAAAGAAAAACAATAAAGGCCGTCCAATGTAGTAGGTATCTAACTATCTAAGTGCAATTTTATATTTATTATGTTCTTCTTCTGTTTATTTTGGCCTTAGTAGCCTGTACCTGGTACATATAGGTACATCCTATAAGATTCAAGTAGGTACCTAATAGATCCTAGCTAAGTGTCTCCAACTAATACTCCAATTGAAATAGATTTTGGCGATAATATTTTATGTGTTTAGAAAGTCCTCTATCAATGCGTGACCTTGCGGTTTTTTATAATGGTCTCTTTATTTCACGGTGTACCGACCGTTACTAGTGTGATTTACCAATCAGTAAGACGGATTCCATTGTCTATGGACTGAACCCTTTCTATAGATACACAAGTACCTACACAATAGCTTTAGTAGAGTCGAAAATAGATATAATTTTTCATTTGACAATAATAATTCTGCTCAACCAAATCAAATCAGTAACGTAAACATTTAAATAAAATATTACTAGTACCAGGTCAAGTAATAAATTAGATTAGACATAATATTATACGAAAATAATCCCAATAAGGTTTTTAATATTAGTGAAAATTAAGTTCGACTCGTCGATATTCCCAAATCCCCATGAAGATGATAGCGGCGGAAATCTTGCTCTTTTGTTCAGTTACTTACATAAATACTAAAATAGGTACGATACGATAGGATACATTAATATAATCTTCATACGCTTTCTAGAAATGGTCCTCAAAACACAAATTCGCTTTATTATCGCCTGGTTATTGCTGCAAGGCTTATGATTAATGCCATCATCATTATTTTGCGCTATTTCCACCTTGTGAGTATCGCGTAATATGAAGGCATGACATGTCCCTTTGTATTCAGCGTAGGTAACACCGGAAAATTGAAATTATTTTATAAAAATAACCGCTGTAATACGTAATAAAAATCCATACTAATATTATAAATGCGAAAGTGTGTCTGTCTGTCTGTCTGTCTGCAACGCTTTCCCGGCCCATCTTTTCAACCGATTTTGACGAAATTTGGTACAGAGGTACGAGTAGGTTGCATCACGGTGAAGGACATAGGCTGTACCTACTTTTTATCCTGGAAAATTAAAGAGTTCCCCCGGGAATCAAAAACTTCATTCTCGTTGACGAAGTCGCGGGCATCATTCACTTCAAGTTGTCATCTATCAAAAGTCGTACAGTACAATACGTCTTGTATACGAGTAAATTGGCTCACGATTGACGATTAATTTCGAACATTGCGTATTTTATTATCAATGACAAAACTTTGTCAATGTACTTACGTACCTACCTATTGTATAGCTCAGACTTATTATATTTAAAATTATATTTACTGTTACCTACCAACTTATTTTTTATTACTTAAGTAGGTATATGATAATTGTCAACTCAAACGTGACATAATACTTATCTATGTTCTTAATAGTAGGTAGGTTACATAATTATTTTTCTGGAGTGATTTTGTGGTTTGTAGCTCAAGGTACCCAATTTTTTTATTTACATATAAAAAGTATTAACTCGAGAGACGTTACTTGGGACTTGATGTCGAGCCGACATGCAGAGACGCAACAAGTGAATAAAAGCAAAAAATACATTGTAGATTTCTATTTTGTAGCTGTAGATCATTTTTATCCGAAAAGTCTAGGATAGATATAGGTAGGTTTACATAACGAGATTAGGAAGCATGCTTGCATTTTGGAATAAATCGGCTGACATCAATAGCCAAATATAGAACACAGACGAAACGGTGCACAATTCAAAATTAATTCAGCTTTTGACGGCCCATAAAGCGCAACCAAACAGTTGCAAAAGTAACTATTACGAAATTTATTCAAATAAAAAAAGCGACGCAAAAATTATGCGTTTTTGTAATCATTCCGTGTTTGATACGAATAACTTATGAATTTCACAAACTGTGCTAATTTTTTTAGCAGAGTGCCTTAATTTTGTTCACGGTTAAAAGATTTAAGGTTCACTAAGTCTTAACAAAATAATGACTATAGTTGATAAATTTGTGCCATTAAGTTTTTGTGTGTGCTATCAAGTTTATTGATATAAATAATATAATTTAAGTAATTTTCTTCATTCTGACCTTCTGCTGTTGTCACTGACCGCATTACAATTTGGTCGGTACAAATACCTATATTATATAGGTACCTGTAGGTATGATGTATAAAACTATACACCTAACAATAACATAGCATGTCTAGTGTCCGCCATATGCTTAATAATAGGTAGGTGTTAGGTACATATAGGTAGCTAAACTGAATATGAATTAAGTACTTCTAAATATTATATTGTTTCAATTATATCAATAATCAATACCTAATACTTACTCCTCGCACAGTATCGTACTGTTAACTGTATACCTACCTAGTACCTATTGTAACCGTCGAGCATTTCAGCTAACTCGTACAAAAGTTAAAAATGTTGTTATATTTTGATATCACCATGTCGCCTGCGCTCATGCGCTTCTGTTTCACAATAAATAAGTCCATACATTTTTGAGTAGCACTATGCACATTTCATAGGTATTATACATACCTACTTACTTACTTAAAACAAATCAAAAGATAATTTAGGTTGATACTTATTTAACTATTATTTATTAATGTACTAAGGGGTCATTCGTCCTACCTAGGTACGTCACACTAATTTCGTGATTTTTTGACCCTTCCCCCGTCCTTGTCACAATTGGTCACATTTGTGTGATTGAAAATATTTAACTAACTAGTGGTAGATAAAAAAACAATCTCAAGCAACCATGACCCTTTATTCGTTTATTTACTTATATAAAATTTTACTGTAAGTATACTATACACAGTAGGTACTAGGTACCTACCCTTGAACGATACACAGCTTCCATTGTTCTAAAATTGGTAATTTGCACCGATACGCTATTACCAAAAATATCTGATTTAACAATGGACAAAAACCTTTTCAATTAGTAGATAGGTAGACTGTCCGTCCTTCTGTTGCACCTTGCATAGGATGATTCTATTGACTCACGACCCGATCAGCTTTTTAAATGAGCTGTACGCATGGAACTTAAGGTAGGTACCTTACTTATTACATAGAAAAAATCTAAGAAAAAAAAAGCTTCCAAAATGTTCAATATGGAAATTCAAAACAAGTTTTCCCATAATTAGAAAAAACTTGTTTGCTAGATAAGAAAAAAAGATTTATTATAGTAGCAACCAAGTAGCAACATAAGTAGACAGTAAAATCCGTCTTACTGAATACTTAGCATTAATACAAAAAATTACTCGTCGTGTCCAGAATCGTGATTGTTAATAAAAGTTCAGTTACCTTTTAAGTTTTAGAATAGATCGAATGAGCGCATAACTATTTATAAACGAATCTCCACTTAGGTCGGTTAAAAAAGGTAGGTTCCTTCCTAACAATGGGGCTGATTCTAAACTAAACTAAAATTAGAGCATTACAAATATTGCTAACCCTTTCATAATACTCCCTACGGAAAGGGACAGAACTCGATGTTATTTTAGTTATTAGTTTAGAGATTATGTTAAGTATACAGAATTGGCCACATTGACTTCATAAAAATAGTTTGGCTTATGGCTACCTACTTGTACCTATTACTAGTTATACTTACGAGTACCATCAAGTTTTTACTCGTAATAAAAACCAGAAGGTTGTTGAATCTGCAAACTAATTCAATTAATAACTTGATGTTGCCCGCGACTTGGAGACGTCGAATTCGATTTTAAGGTTCCTTACTCAAAGACCAAAACCGAGCTGTCTATATACGTCCGTTTATAACATATCTCAGCCACAGTGGGATACCTAGAGTTAACAGACTGTATTTTAAGTAGAATCTTTGACCATCAACCGATATTGATTTAGAAATTCAATTATTTTTTTCAACCCCATGGCACAGGGTAGATAAACCTCCCCATGGAGTCGAAAAAAATTGATTGGTCATTTGTGCGGAACCCTAATTAGACCATTTTTATACATTTTGATTTTCCCATGGGATAACAATATTTTCCGTCCGTCTGTCCGTCTGTCTGTCAGTGCGCTGTATATCTCATGAAATTTTTACTTAAACACTTTAATAATATCAGTACTTACCTATTTTATCGGGACTTCCGCGTGTACATCTACAAATCAGCGTCATCAGGCTACCGGCCACATGTCGCCTGTCACTACTCATCAGGGATTATCTAATGGTTATACTCAATCTATGCTAGAAAAATTTACCACCGACGGGCGCGCATTGGTGAGCGCTGTGGTCTTATATGTGGAACCCCGTGTGGGTCAGTATTTTCCCTAGACCGAAAAAAAAGACATGAACGGGTACTCTCCAGTTTTCACCATTACATAAGTAGGAACAACATACTTTATGGTGCTTTTCACGCTATCCGTGCAAAGTTAGCCTTAAAAGTTAACCTTCATGTGTAAAATTGCAAGACTGGCTCACCTCTTAGAGTCGGGGACTTCTAGTAGGTATGCCGTATGTTTGCCTCCTAATGACCACTGAACCCATCCCTGAAGTCAAAAATTCTGCCTCCTCTCGTGCACTCTATACTCGCTCAACAGCGTTTTCCGGAAATAGTTCATATACACAATCTGATAACCCGGAAGCGGAAACGTTTGGTGACAGAAACTTTTTTGTTGGATAGAAAATGTAGGTGTCTATACTTTTAAAAAGGGTCGGGGACCTTAAGTATGTTTGCCTTCTAATGACCAGGGGCCGCTAGTCCTAACCCATCCCTGAAGTCAAAAATTCTGCCCCCCTCCTATAGTTTAGGAAACGGGACGGTCCGTTGTATGGAGACCCCCGCATTAAATCCTCATCCACCACCACCACTACAGCCCATTAACGTCCCACTGCTGGGCACAGGCCTCCACTCTCATAGGAGAGTGGGAATTAGAGCTTAGACCCACCACGCTGCTCAAATGCGGGTTGGCGGGTTTTAACGACTATTATCATGTTAGTGATAATAACCGGGACGACGGCTTAACGTGCGCTCCGAGGCACGGGGGTGAAACACCACCCATACTTCCTAACTCCGGGCTAGTACTGAGAATTTCTAGACAGAAAAACCCAATACTTAATTATGGCCCGACCCGGGACTCGAACCCGGGACCTCGTCGGCCGCAGTTGAACATGCTAACCACTAGACCAACGAGTCAGTTGATAAATCCTCCTGTCCAATCCAAAATGAATGCACTCTACTCCGTCTAATGTAGCACTCATTGGCTTGATTGGTTGGGGATTTCTACCAAAATGATGCTTTATAAAAATTTTGTTGGACATCAGGTAAAGCCTCCTCACCAAAGTAGAAACTGTGTATTTTTGTGTAAGGAACCTAGTTATATCAATAATTTCGGAAAGTTTTTAGCATTTACTTTTCCGGTGAACGGAAACACCGGAAACAGGAAACCTACATGCCTATGAGTCCTCCATAATGTTCTAAATGGTGTCTGAAGTCTACCAATCCTCACATGTTCGGCATGGTGACCAATGGCCTAAACCGTTCCCATTTTGAAGGGCAGAGCAGTGAGCCGAAGATGGGTGACATGTACAACTCATTATTACGCATATACCGCGGTACCTATGCCTACTGCACTATAAAATTAGTCTTGGATTTTAGTGGGATTGTCATGAAATTAAGTTACTTGCACTCATATTCTATAATCTGCATTTGATCATTCTTTATTTCTTCTGAAGGTCTAACTGCCATGCCCCTAACAGGTTAGCCCGCTATACCATCATAGACTGCATCATCACTTACCATCAGGTGAGATCGCAGTCAAGGGCTAACTTGTAGTAGTTACAAAAAAAAACTGAAGGTCCGCAGTTTAGTGCCTTTGTAGTGCTGTGAACTATAGCCCTGCACTCTATTCGGTTCTCGTCTTTTCGGATTGCAGTTGTCAGTGGAAGGCCAGTGAGTGATTTAACCCTGTCAGACCAACGGCTAGGACCTAGGTGATCGGCTGCGTGGTATTTTGCCCTCCACCTTGCCTACGACTATAAGTTTATACTTATACATTATTGGGCAGGCGTCGGGCTATGTGACCAAAGTAACTAAGAATGCTTGGGTAACACGTAGAGTCTGGTGTCCACTTTCATTTGATTGATATAAAAAAACCAGATGAATAAGTATATAAAGAGGATATAATATCTTAAATACCTATCACAACATCGTTTTAAATAAAATAGCGAACAAGTCACGCTATCATGTGATACACGCTACGAACCTGAACAAAGCGCTTCATAATTCACGACATAATAACTGATTGTCGATAGCGATTTTCCGTAAACAAAATGTAACTGTAATTTCTACCGGAATTCTACATAAATTATTAAAAGCTTTTCGGATAAGAAAATCATGGACACGGCAAGGTTCTTCAAAAATCACACATCTATAGATATCAAACTTACCAAAAAGGGTTACTTACTTATCTATATTTTTTAAAGAAAACCATCAATAAAATAAACAAAACAATAAAGGAATCTAGAACTTAAGTAAAAACGACATTACATTTCAAACAGGTGGTATACAGAGAAATAGTGACTACCTAAGTAGGTACCTGACTGCAACAAGAACCTACTTATTACACCTGAATAACAAGTGATTGCAACTTCGCCCACATGCCAAAAAAGATAATTTTGTCAGATATTAATTATGCAGGATTAATTTTAAGGAATTTGGCCTACCCGTCCCGCTTATCGTTGAGAGAAAATTCTCTCAACGATAAGTGGGAGAGGAAGCTGTCGGTAGAGCCGTTTCATATTATGATACTTCATATTGTTATCTAATAAGCCCTCAGTAGGTAAGCCACAATTGATTTTGATCAGTCAGGCACGATGCAGTATAATGTACTATTATTATTACTAGTTTTTCCGTGATAGATTATGTAACGTTACCTGCCGTTGTCTTGAGCTAACCACAAGGAACGGCGAATTTTCACCGCATCCGCGTCGGCGAGGAGAGCCGGCTCCATGACGTCAGATGTAGAGTCCACTGACCACGCGCTGAGCCTTTTTTTTTTACTCCAATACAAGTCAACGCTTGGCTGCGATCTCACCGGGTAAGTGATTATTCAATTTAAGATGGTAGTGGGTTTACACTTTACAGTAATATTAAACCTATACTCTTAAATCCGTTTAGAACTTTAGATATATATACACGGCGAGCGCTGAATCGCTGCATGGTAGGGTGGTATAGCCACGCGACTGAAGCCTGCCGCGAGACCAAACTGATCCAAAAATTTTGAAAACGCTAGGGAATCCTAACATGGTTAAAAAGGGTTATCCTATTATGAAGATAAGTGTAAAATCGCTAGGCTTCAGTGCATGCTTAACTAATAAAATAATAGGGGTTAACGTATGAAATTGCCGTTTTATTGTAATAGGTACTTCGAATTGACATAGAACCTTCATGGTTTGAGATTTTTGAGTGAAACTTTTTTCACATGGTACTATGTACTAGTTCTTCTTTTAAAAAATGTGCAACATTCGATTACCGATTTTCAGTTGTTTCTTGTATTCAGCTTAGATGAAAGATGGATACTTCGAAAATTCGAGTGATTTTTGAATACGAGTTCCGACGCGGAACTAACGCGGCAGAAACAGCTCGCAATATCAATGTTGCGTTTGGAGAGGGGACTGCTAATGAACGCACCGTGCGATTTTGGTTTAAACGCTTTCGTGATGGAAACTTTGATTTGAAGAACGAACCACGTGGAAGACCGCCCCACACAGGTGAATAACAATGAATTGAAAGAGATGGTGGAAGCCGATCCGAGCCAAACTACCCAGGAATTAGCGGCATCCAACAATATTGAAACATTTGCGTCAAATCAATAAAATAAAAAAATATGAAAAATGGGTGCCTCATGATTTGACTGATCTGCAGAAAGAAACGCGTGTTGAAACTTGTGTTGCCTTGTTGAATCGATACAGAAATGAAGGAATATTAGATCGAATTGTGACATGTGATGAAAAGTGAATTCTTTACAATAACCGTAAGCGAAAAATGCAATGGCTGACCCCAGGTCAGACGCCGCAACAGTGTCCTAAAGCAAAGCTTACCAATAAAAAGGTAATGGTAACTGTTTGGTGGTCTCAGCATAGTTGGCTTTCTCCGATCTGGTCAAGCAATAACGGCAGATGTCTACTGTGCCTAACTCCGAACAATGATAGTAAAACTTGCAGTGAAACAGCCCCGACTCATGAATCGATCTTCACCATTATTGCTCCATGATAACGCAAGACCTCATACAGCACGAGAAACCGTTTTAACTCTACAGGAACTGCAATTAGAAACCATTCGTCACCCTTCGTATTCGCCAGACCTTGCTCCAACGGACTACCATTTTTTTCGTGATTTGGACAATTTTCTACGTGATAAAGAGTTTTCTTCCCAGCCCCCCTAGCATGGGCCAGGACAATTTTCTCCCCGAGGAAAGGATAAAAAATGTATTCCTAAATAAATAAATAAAAACGCTAAATAGCGGTGGATAAATAGTCCCCCGAGTCCCCGTGAAATGTCAAACGGGGATAAAATTCTCCTCTCCCCTGTTGCCGTGCTCTGAGAAGTGGATAAGTTAATTTTATCTCTTGTCGGTGGATAAAATCGGGGGATAAATTTTTTATCTCCGGCCCATGCTAGCCCTGCAGGAGGCAGTACAAGATGCTTTCACAAAGTTTGTCGGATCTAGATCACCAGAGATCTATCGCAAAGGCTTAAATGACCTTCCTATTAGATGGCAGCAATGTATGGATAATAATAGTAATTATTTTGATTAAATAAATATGTTAAATTAAAAAAAACGAATTTCAATTTTTCAGTAGGTACAAATCGGCAATTTAATACTTTAACCCTTAATAATATACTTATAAAAAAATTGGAGACTTCCTTATTGGCATGTGAACAATTTTGTAATCTATTCCTGTTATCACTGCCACGTCTCCAAGAGACGTGGTAGTCTAAGTGGGTAGGTATCACGTATTTTTTGGCATCTGTACACCTTCTTTATTGCCAATCAAATAACTATCATTTGCAATAATTATTCAATGGACACGTTTCTTATCGATTTTATTTATACGTTGATAATATACAAGTATTGTGATGTTTAGATGTTTGCTACTTCTTGGACAGAAGCAGACGTTATTTTGCGGAAGTCCATGATAAAAACTTGAAGTTTAATTTGCTTCCGCCAAAGTAGACAAATCTATGCGGTAGGTACATCGTGTAGCTTGCGATATTCACCGCCCAGTAAGCCAGCAATTCGCGCACACAACTCTTCAAATGAGAATAATTTAGCGGATTTAAATAGCGAATTGAACTTCAAGTTCTTTCGTTTGCTACTTCTTCACGCCACAATGACTAAACTGATCTAGCTGGTAGAAGAAGATAGCTTATAATAGATGATCAAACGAACTTCCTGAAGTGAAGTTCGATCATTATTATATGAGTCGCTTCATTCGAAGATATAATTTTTACATTGTAGTTTCCTCAATCAAGCAGCAACAATCGCACGATTTTTAGAGATGTTTTATTTTAGTATAATGATAAAATTCTCCCGCTTAAGGCATCCCTACCTGGTTACACATTCAATATTTGTTCGTCATTCTTTTTAGAGATATTTAAGTACCTAATGTTATTGCAAAAATATATTTCGGGTTGGGTGGGTTGGGAATTTATTTATATATCTTCGAATGAAGCGACTCATATAATAATGATCGAACTTCACTTCAGGAAGATCGTTTGATCATCTATTATATTTCGTCGCTTCATTCTTCAGATATAATTTTTACATTGTAGATGTTTAGAGATACAGAAAATATCTATTTTTGCAAGAACTGTATCCATGTTGAATAGATACTAATTATTGTTGTCAATATTTTTTTTTTTTTTTTCAATCTCTTATTTGAGTCGTAATGTTTTAAGCAGCTTTATGCTTAAGGTTGGAATCATGTGCGGATTTCTTGATATTCTCATCTACGTATAGTTATATCATATGTATAGTTCATGAGTCTAAGATTTTTCTTAAGTATTCATTTTACTTTAGAAATACAATGTTGCGCTTTTTACATCAGCGCCTGAGTTACAAGCTTACAGGTTGGATGCAAGCAAATGAAACCAATAATTATTGATGTTAATGCTGCAAGATTTATAATCTAATCAAAAGTATATTAGCCGGCCCAGTACTTGGTTGTATTTACACACAACAGACGTCCAATGGGACGTTTGAACGTTTGGAAACCTACCCAGAAGGGGGGAGAAAATTATTATTTTTCAAAACGCGGCGGGAAAGGAACGGGTTATTCCGGTCCTGTTGTAGAGGTCCTTTATTGTTGTAGAGGTAAATTATGTGCCTGTAGTAACAGGCACATATTTAATAAAATTATTAATAATGGTACCATTTTATGATGTTTGTCAAAAAATTATGCCATAATCAAGATTATGGAATACGACAAATACCTATTTGTGTATAAGTTCCCCGCAGAATATAAATGAAAAATGATGAATATACTCGGTCGATATTGTGATAGACTACTAGCAGTGGCGTAACTATAGGGTGGCAGGACTGGCAAAATGCCACGGGCCCCCAACCAAAGAGGGCCCCGGCCCAAGAGGCCACGAGCTCAGAAATAACATCAGTGGTTTATTAAAATTAAATTCTAACGTGACTATTTTTACTGGGACGCCGGAGGGCCCCATCCGAAAAATTTGCCACGGGCCTCAGATGGTATAGTTACGCCACTGACTACTAGGTAGTACTAATGTCGACTTGGAGGTGTAAGTCGGTCGGTTTGGGCTTTAAACCCCACTGACGTTGGAAGCTTTAAATTAAGTGAGATATCAGGCTACTATACTTTTTTAACAATGGACAACCTAGTTGTTCATGTCGCTAAAAACATGTGTCATCAGTCATTATAAATTATTTAATATTCATAAGTACCTACTTATTTTTGAATGAATGCGTTAAATCATTTCCCTCCGTCAATTATTAAAGTAGACGCGCTGAGAGCGTGGATCTATACTCTTTACTCTTTTTACAAAAAACAAAGTATTTTAATTTTGCATTAAGCAAGTTATTATGGAGTATGTTAAGGCGGAGTAAATTGTATGTTTTCCACGAGTGATAACGATGTAGGTATTATAATAACGACAGTGTCATGACGGTTTTTCAAAGATTGTTTCCAATATATGGACGATGCATAGATACTAAAGTTAAGATCCCGCTTCGGGCAGCATGAACTATGCATTATCCCGAGTTTGCAGTAATGCTTGCCCGCTAGCCCGCGAAAAATCTTTTTTAAAAAAACAATAATACGATAAAATTTTACATTGTTAGGTACATCATACGAAGTCTACTTCCGGTCGTAAAAATACTCGCCGTTTAACCGACTTCCAAAACGGAAAAGGTTCTCAATTAGGTTTTTATTTTTCTGCCGTCTTCTAAGTTTAGTCAACCATTCTTACGCGTCATCGGATGTATGATATATTATGCTTCCAGCACGATAGAGATATAAAACTAGAGATTTGAGCCCAAGAACATGTGGGTAGGAAAAACGTAAAACTTGTGGGTAATTTTTGCAATTTTACCACACATTTTTGTTGCAAATTTTCTTTGCACACCACTATGAGGCAAGATACTAGCCGCTTTTATTTTCGTTTTCTGTATCTACAGTATTCGTAAATAAATTGAATTTATATAATGCTAAAGTACCTAGATAACTGATAAAAAGGATAGGTATATTCATTATCTCAGACCTTTTGTTACCTCTCTGACGGTGTATGTACGTTTAATACTGAGAGGTTTTATATTGTGAACAATTACATCTGGAAATTTTGAACCAGAGATCTTGACTATTTCATTCACTGAATGATTTACATTTCTTTCAGGTCTATTCATTTATTATATTTTTCACCAAATTTTGGATCATTTCCTGTCTCTTCTATCTCCGAGTACCCCGAGGAGTTCTGGATCGAGCTCTGGACAAACTTAGAGCATCTATTAAATCTGCGTGTTAACCCCCGGTTAACTGCCAGGTTTTTCGGTTACATAATATTATCGTATGAAATATACAAGGCGTAACTTCTAGCCTCTGTTAAACCTTCGTGATAACTCTCGGATAACCACCAGGTTGTTCGCCTACACCCCATTGTTGTATGGAACGTACAAGACGAAACTTTTAGCGTGTATTTAAACCCTCGTGTTAACCGCCATGTTGTTCTGTTACATAATATTACAGTCTGAAAATGTAGGTACGAGACTATAAAGTTTTAGTCTCTGTGAAACCTTTGTGTTAACACTCTGTGAATCGCCAGGTTGTTCAGTTACACAATGATTTGTGATTTCTAGAGAAAAATGTTTGTTGTATGTTTTTCTTACACAGGTATGATGAAAGGCAAGGTAGACGGCCATCGTTTTAATTCTTGGTCAACCATCAGGCGTTTGTACGTTCGAATAAGCCGGTTTTCTGCTATGAAAGCGATATAATTTAGCTGTATTTTAATGCAATATTATGATAGTGAAAAATTATTTTTATGCGAGGGTAGGTTGAATTATGAATGCATACCGGGAGTCTGATGAGGATTCTATAATAATCCTTCGACGATTACGTTTCTGTTGTTCGCGTTTTCGTTTCGGCATTTCACTTAAATATTCACTTTTAAAAGTTTTAACAAACAGTGCACGTGCGTTTGCTACGTCGCACGAAAAAAATATAATAAGAGTAAAAAGTAACTTTCTTTATAAGTAGGTAAATAATTAATTTACCTGTGTTCCGGATACTTCTCGAGTAGGTATTTGTGAACGAAACGAAATCAATTTGTGTTAGGCTTGCTAAGCCGGTCCTTAGTGACGAATCTGATATAGTTGGTCGTCTTTGACTCTTCACGACTTCCCCCTTGTTCAGAGAATGGTGAATTCGTCTTGTGCATGGTGCTCAACCTCATTTGTATCTCTAAAGAATACAATAAGTGAGCGGACGAATATGGAGGTAGTATGTACGAGTATGTACGCATTTTGCGTTAATTTTGTCTCGCGGACAAAAGCTTGCAGTTAATGTGCATATCTAGTCAAGGTGATCAGTATAATATATTCACTGCATGAGTGTCATAAGAATATGACTCATAATTAGCTCGCAGCTAATTATGATCTCGCAATTGACTCGCAGTCAATCCCGAGTTAAAAACACTTTTTTAGTTTGCAGTTAATGTGCATATTATCTAGTCCAGGTGGCACATATTCACTGCATGAGTGTCATAAGAATATGACTCATAATTGGCTCGCAGCCAATTATGATCTCGCAATTGACTCGCAGTCAATCCCGAGTTAAAAACACTTTTTAACACTTAGTAATAGAATTTTCGACTAACCTGCAAAGTTCTCGTCATCAGACGAGTCTAACGGGCGCCAATATTTCTCCTTATCCTGCTGTCGCTAGGAGTGTCTAGCTGGAAGGTTTGATTTGCGTCGTGTTACTTCGCTAGTAACCTCCCAGTGGATTAGCGTACTTTAACACGTACTTCGTGTAAGTACTAAGTAACTATAATTACTTAGGCGAGCCATGCTGAAGGGCTTAACCTTCTTCATGGTGCCTCTTGGGCAACCCGCCGGATGGACATTTAGAATAATTAAACGCTGCATAAAAGAATAATTTCATAAGCGTGTTTTATGCTGAAAAGTTTACTCTCCTTCGTTGTTACCTCTCGGGTAAACCCTAGGAAAACCTTTAGTGAGTTAGATATTATAATTATTAATGTAATAAATACGCAAGAGCCACAATAAAAGTGACAGAACTGTTTTGTCTAAGTACCCACATACAACATAGTGTAATTTGACACTGCATGAAAATATAATTTAAGTATAATTTCTTAAGCCTGTCAGGCATGAAATAAATTGCTGAAATTGAAAGATTAAAGACTCACCGTTTTCCTGTAAGAAGCAGCGGCTGTTTCTTTTTCAATATTTTTTATTTAGATATAAAATAATAATATTAACTTTGTTGAAAGTGGGAACGTCCGATCGTTGCTACGCACGAAAAAAGAATGACGAACAAATATTGAATGTGTAACCAGGTAGGGATGCCTTAAGCGGGAGAATTTTATCATTATACTAAAATAAAACATCTCTAAAAATCGTGCGATTGTTGCTGCTTGATTGAGGAAACTACAATGTAAAAATTATATCTGAAGAATGAAGCGACGAAATATAACCTAAATTAACACGTAGGCTGCATATTATTCTAAAAAATTAAAGAGTTCCCGCGGAAATCAAAAAACCAGACGAATGATATCAACGTAAATTAAACTTGATTAGCATTTTTTCCGATTTAAAACCTACCATAAACCTAAACAATCCCGGTATTAGTGCCTGTCCATTGAAGCGGAGCGGAGATGTGTCGGGCGGACCAATCGGATTGTTGATCGATGACGCGTAATTTTTTAGTGTCGGCTGTCAGGAATCTGATTGGACTGTTTGGCACATCTCCGCTCCGCTTCGCTCCGCTTTAATGGACAGGCACCTTTATTTTGGTTTATATTACCATCCTATATCTGTTATACTGTTTTCAGAGACATTAATGCATGAGCAGGAAATATTATAAATATGATTTTACACGGTCTCTGCACAAACACTCATAAATACAATGCGAAAAATGCACATCAAATCTACATGCAGCTACACCATATTATGCATGATAAGATCTCAATTAATTAATTAGGTACCTAGGCATCTACTTACGATGAGGTATATTCACGCTTCTTAAAACTTGGTTTAAATTGTAATCATACTAATATTTATAAAATGCGAAAGTGTGTTTGTGTGATTTATTGGATTGTCCTTCAACCACGCCGCAACAGAGCAACTGATCGATGTGATTTTTTGCATGGAAGACGGAGAGTGACATAGGCTATTTTTTACCCCGGAAAATTTAGAAGATTCCGTGGGAATTTAAAAAAATGATTTCACGTGGATGAAGTCGCGGGCATCAGCTAGTAATAAATAATTAATCTATGTACTTATCTACCTACGCCATCTTTTAATAAAAAATAGGTACTTACATTACCTATTTACTCGCGGACGATCGTTTCGCAGTTTTTTACACATAACCAATGCTCATCACAAACTTATTTATTTAGGTAGGTACACAGTAAATTGGTAATGGTGATCACTGATGAGTGGTGACATAACAAAATATGTACTCGTATAAGAAGTAAATTCATTGAGGTTCATTTTTGAAATTGGTTAGTAACCTCTAAATAAGTACCTACTTTAAACATTAATTTCGTCACTTTATGTTTATTTCTTTACAAAATTACAAGTTAGCCCTTGACTGCGATCTTAAGTGATGAGGCAGTCTAAGATGGAAGGAGGCTAACCTGCTAGGGGTATGGCTATACCTACCCCTAATCGGTTTCTACACGGTATACCTACCTACTACCGGGACGGCTCAATCGCTTGGCGGCACGTCATTACCGGTAGGGTGGTAACTAGCCACGGCCGAAGGCTCTCACTAAGTATACACAAACTACAAACCAATAAGACCGAATCGGAACAACAAAGTAAGTAGGTGCCTCCTCTACCTCTTTTGGAAGTAGCCAATTTTAAACAAAGTGAAACTGAGTAGGTACACGTCATTGTTGTAGAAAGTCAATAAAATTGTGGTGGCAGTGGGCACGTTTAACTCATTTTCGTAAATAACGACTGTTATTAAATCCGTAACAAAAACAATTGCTAGATATCTGCGGGAATCACTTTTCTTTATTATCCTTAATTCCAATATCAGTGCTTAGAGGATCCATATTCTATACTATCCCTACTTATATACCTGATTAAATATTTTAATAGTTATTTAAAATTGTGGTCTGTCTATCTGTCTGTCTGTCTGCTACGCTTTTGTCTTCTACGGCCAATCTGTTCAACCGATTTTCATCCCACTGTTCTGTTCATTCCAGGGAATGACTTACATAGGCTACTTCGTATCCCGGGACATCAAAGAGAAACAGCAGTACGGGAATTTAAAAAAACGTAACCCTAACCACCCGTGGACGAAGTTGTGGTGTTTGGAAGTCATATTAGGTATTTAAACCATAGACTCAGAATATATTTTTACTTTGATTTTAACTGCATTGTTTAAGTATAGCTCATCATTCCATAAAGTGTTAAATGGTTATCCTTCAATGTAGCAGAAAGTCGCATGCGCACGAGTTGCTATTTAAACATAATCTTGATCTTAAACACGTAAGAATACCTACATAAAAATAAATATACTCGGTAGGAGCCCATTCGAGTAATTTAGTGGTTTAATTGCATGTAAGTACAGAGAGGTAATGGAATGGCTATGGACTGTGGCTTATGCACTTGATAGCGATCAGCGTTACAAGAGAATAGAGATGCCAGCCAACACGTAACCATTACAATTATTAGGTATAATAATCAGCCAGTTTTAGGTAACTAAGTAAGTAGGTACTAAGATACATACTAAGCTATTTATTTAAATATAAGTAGATAAATATAGTATCTCGCTAAAAGATTTTTAAAGATTTGAAAGCTCTGCTTTAATTCAATTTTATCCCCTTTTCGATGTAGACAGGTATATAGGTATAGGTACTTTGTCTAGTTTTCCTTAGAGTATGGAAGAGGTAAATGAATTGCAGAAGCAACAGCTAACAATGTCCTATCTGCCGTGTCCCCGCATAAAGTTGGCGTAAAAGGTGTCTCTTACGCGGTTCAGCGAGAAGCTAAGTTTATTATCTACCTACTTGCTTGTTTTTTTTAATGTAAGGAATAACAAACTCAGGTCTTCTGTGTCTATGTCGGTTAGTCTAAGCGACAGAGACTGAGACAGAGAGTCTATTTCTTCACTATCTTGAGCTCTGACTCCTGACTTTGACAGATCAATCAATGACATTTCCAGATATCGGTTCCTTTTAATGCCCCATAAGTGTTGAGTGCTTCCTTATGTTAGTCTTTAGCCGTTACGTCAAATTTGTCTGTAAATAGTGATGAGTGCTTCCTTATGTTAGTCTTTAGCCGTTACGTTTTGACGACCTCCGTGGCGCAGTGTGTAGCGCTGTTGTCTTAACGTGCGGAGGTCCCGGGTTCGATCCCCGGCAGGGTCAATTTGGGAATTTATAATTTCTGAATTTTCCCTGGTCTGGCCTGGTGGGAGGCTTCGGCCGTGGCTAGTTACCACCCTACCGGCAAAGACGTGCCGCCAAGCGATTTAGCGTTCCGGTACGATGCCGTGTAGAAACCGAATAGGGGTATGGGTTTAATATAACTGCCATGCCCCTAACAGGTTAGCCCGCTACCATCTTAGACTGCATCATCACTTACCATCAGGTGAGATCGCAGTCAAGGGCTAACTTGTAGTGGATAAAAAAAAAAAAAAAAAAAAAAAAAAAAAAAAAAAAAAAAAAAAAAAACGTCAAATTTGTCTGTAAATACTTATATTAATACTAACAAAATAAAAGTGTAAATAGCTATATTTTACTGAATATATTCTCGCTTAAACCCTCCCTTTATTATGTGTTCTTTGTGTTTTTGTAGATAATCAATGTGACTAATAAAATAAAACCCCTTTATTGCAATCTCTTCATGATTACAGCATACTTTTTTTTTTTTTTTGCACAGTCTCCTTTGTGGATCTTCCACTCCACCTGACATTGGCAAAGTGCATTGTGCTGGTGCGGCACTAATAAACGCCATAAAACAAAATAAGAAGAAGAAGAAGTTAAGATGTAGCGCTCACTAAGAAAATCCCAAAGGAAATTCCAAAATCGTTTAAAGGATTATTACCTATCTAGTATATTTATGCTACAAAATATTTAAGTATTTTCGTGTATTCATACCTATCTCTTACCTCTATATAATACATATTATATTTATAAATCAACTAGCTGATGCCCGCGACTTCGTCGGCGTGGACTAAGTTTTTTCGATTCCCGCGGGAACTCATTAATTTTCCGGGATAAAAAGTAGCCTATGTATGTATGTATGTATGTATATTCTTTATAGCTGATGCCCGCGACTTCGTCCGCGTGGAATAAGTTTTTCAGTTAATTTTCCAGGATAAAAAGTAGCCTATTACTATCCCACGGTATAATCCCCCTATAATGGTGAAACACACGTACTTCTTCATATTTTAACGAAAGCCCAAATGCTGTTTCATGGCTATAACTTGAGAAATTAAGGATTTTCATACAAACTCTCAACCCCTATTTCACCCCTTCGGGGGTGGAATTTTGAAAAACTGTGAAACACATATGTTTTCATTTCAACCCGCAGCTCATATATCAAGTTTCATGGCTATAACTTGAGAAATTAAGGACTTTCATACAAACTCTCAACCCCTATTTCACCCCTTCGGGGGTGGAATTTTGAAAAACTGTGAAACAGATAATATGTTTTCATTTTCAACCCGCAGCTCATATATCAAGTTTCATGGCTATAACTGAGAAATTAAGGATTTTCATACAAACTCTCAACCCCTATTTCACCCCTTCGGGGGTGGAATTTTGAAAAACTGTGAAACACATAATGTTTTCATTTTCAACCCGCAGCTCATATATCAAGTTTCATGGCTATAACTTGAGAAATTAAGGACTTTCATACAAACTTTCAAACCCTATTTCACCCCTTCGGGAGTAGAATTTCGGGATAAAAAGTATCCTATGTCCTACCTCGTAGTATGGGCTCAAATCGTGCCAAGTTTCGTTTGAGTTTATTCAGTAGTTTCGGCGTGATGCGCGGCCAAGATACAGACAGACAGACAGACAGACAAAAATGAAAAAAATTACAGATTTGGCTTCAGTATCGAATAACTAATGAGTGCTCTCCAAAAAAAATTTTCAAAATATCTTCAATGTACAGAATTGGACCTGTTACAGTTTTATTATAAGTATATAGATTGCTGTTCGTTTGTCTCGCTAAAACTCGAGAACGGCTGGGCAGATTTAGCTGTTTTTCGTTTTGAAATGTTTGTCGTAGTCCGGAAGGTTTAAACGTTGAGAAAATATGGAAAAATTGCGAGGAAGATAGTAAAAACAACAATTTCATTTTCCCATATAAACTGTTCTAGCTACTTTCCTGTCTAAAATTTGACGTTCGTCAATTCGGTAAGGTAGATAGTATATTAGTATAGATTCTGTATGTTTGTCACCTAACTCCTCCTAAACGGCTGGACCGATTTGGATGAAATTTTGTGTGTATATTTCAATGGGTTCTTGGATGGTTTGAAAACACAATTGGACCAGTAGGTGGCACTGCAATCGGGTTCTAGGTTCAGGGCAGAACAACGTCTGCCGGGCCCGCTAGTTATATATGTTTATAGGTATATATTTATGTTTCATTATATATATTTATTTTAAAAAATTATGTATCATTAGTATGTAAAGTTTAACTAGTACCTATATTGTATGGCTATGTTGTTGCACTATACGGTATACCGCTCCTTTCTTATAGGTCTTTATATTATTAATGGGCTGTCTAGAGGAGATCACTTTTATTGGGTATCAGTGAAAATCACTTTTCATTTTACGTCCAATAACAATATAGGTACTTACTACTTAGGTATAATAAATAATTATTTATATTCTAATAATCATTAAATATAATATGATCATAAGGTGAAGAAATATTAATACCCGCGCCCCCTATATTAAGATTTTAGAGAGTTTAAAACTAAAATAGCTTTCGGGGACTAGCTCTTGAGTCTAGTTCATAGCAATAAACTGCACATGTGCGAAAGCATTAAATTTATAGCGTTTCTGTTATGAATTCAATAATAACATTTCCGTTTTAATGTTTGGCACGTACCTAGTTGTAGTTAGTACTTTATACGTTATAACTATACATAATACCCGGAAAAACTCACGTGTTCTGTCGGAAAAATGGCCAACTACATAGTTTCGAATCCGTTCGGGGTCCCTTATTCATGAGCCTGTACGCGCGACGCGGTCTCTGCTCGCTGGTCGCGTCGCGCGAACAGGCTCATGAATAAGGGCCCCGAACGGATTCGAAACTAGTCGGCCATTTTTCGACAGAACACGTGAGTTTATCCGGGTATTATGTACTTATAGGTAGTTATACTAAATATCACTCACGATAGTTTAAACGTTAAAATTCAACAAACTTCCGATTCTGTAATTATTTCAGGATAGGATTTTACGTAAGTACACATGCATTTGTTTGCTCCCGGATTTCCTATTTTCATCGTGTGATTGATGGTTCCTAAAATACATTAAGTAGGTAGTAGGTACCTACATAACTTCGTTATCAAACGATTTCAACGAGTCGCAACTCAGTTTAGGTGAAAATATTCGCGTGTCCAGTTGGGTTCCATACCTACCAAGTTCATAGGTGTTCCGTGTTTATTTCCTCGGGAAACCATATCAAATTGGTAATTATACAAAATCCAAATTATGCTGCCAAGTCTGTCTATGCATATATTATACTATTATGCATTATTGTAGTAACTATAAACTTACCAATAGATAGTATTTCCGACAATATTTTCTTAGTGAGACTTACTAGGTAGGTACCTACTTACCTTAGGTACAATCAAAATTTTAAGTTGTTAGGCGGTGCGTTGATAGATCAGTCAGAGTCAGGAAAAACTCTTTATACCTACCTACCTATGCATAGATACTTAGGTCGTTAAACCGGGACATTGATGAATGGTACCTACCTATGTTACACGAGTTTATTAAAAGGTCATAAATTATTGTCATAGGAAGATATTGTAAAATGCATTTGTTGGTTCCTATCCAAATGTTACAGTACCTACTCAAACAAAGCAGTTATTGCACAGCCAAGAATCTGTGACGCGTATTGTGACGCGGAGATTTCATTTGATTGAAAGTTCTTAATCGGGTCTGATACAATTTTATAGCTAGCAATGGAGCAGGTGGATGGTCAAATCGGTACCTACTTTTGTCCAAAGGTAGCATCATAATTAGCATCACTTAGCAATTAGCATCGATGCCGGGTTTAGGTACTATGAAATTTTGTTGAATGGGCGTCCACCGGATATCTATACTACTGGTTATGGTTAGGTTTTTTCTCAATAACACCATTACATCCCACATAGGCTATATTTTAGAAACACATCAAAAATCTAAATCGACCCGAAGTCACGGGCATCACCTAGTCTTTAAAAATAAATACCTATGTGTATATTTATTTATTTACAAAGAAAGACCAATAGAACCTAAGTAGGTATACTAGGTATACAAATACAAACAAATGCAAATTAAAAACATGTTTCTCTGATCTTCTATTTTAGATTTTGCACTCCACTTGCTTTATTAGTAGGTAGGTATATTAACACTAAAACGAAACTAAATTAACTGTTTAACTTTTAAAAAAATACTGTCACTGCATCGGAAAACATGTTTGAAAAATACGTAGGTATAACTTAAACCTAGTTATAACCTAGGTACCTATAGGTAAGTACCTAAGAAACTATAAACAACCAAAGTTATATAATAATAAGAATATGAATTACTTAAAACTGTACTTATTATAACTGGCTATTTTATTTTTCACTTAAATTTTTTTATTCCTCCTCATTGACAATGGGCCATTTTCTCATAATATTTATTTTAGAAATAATAGTAAAACTTCATGAATAAAAAAATATTATTATTAAGTGTAGAAATTATTTCTATTTCTGTAAACCAAGGTTGAAAACTGAATAAAACCTAAATAAACCTAATAATAAAGTGTTTACTTATCAACCTAAAGAATTATTATTAATTTTCCCTCATTTATCTATATTATCATAATTTCATAATTCATACCTACTACTATTATAAATGCGAAAGTGTGTTTGTTTGTTGGTTTGTGCTTCAATCACGCCGCAAAGGATCGACGTGATTTTTTTCATGGGTATAGTTGAGGACCTGGAGAGTGTCATAGGCTACTTTTTATACCGAAAAATTGAGGAGTTCCCGTGGGAATCAAAAAACTTATTCCACGAGGACGAAGTCGCGGGCATTAGCTATAAGTTACCAAATAAAATCATTTCTACAGATTGCGATGTAGTTTTATATAACTAGATGATGCCCTGAGATTTATATTTTTTTAAATTCCGTGGGAAATTTTTAAATTTTTGAGATAACTATAGCTTAATTTACTCTCCACGCGGCGATCCATTGCTCCGTTGCGGCATGTTGCGGCGTGATTGGAGGAAAAACACACACAGTGAACACACTTTCGCCTAAATTATAATAATATTAGTCATACACTAAAATTCTACATCAATGATATTAGTAGGAATAACTGACTGGTGAGATTACTGTTGAATGGATTGTATTAGAAGTTAGAACCACAGACCAATATAAAAGATCACTGATTAGAACCAAGATATAACACAGACATACATATAATATACATATATTATTATATGACAGAATAATTATAGTATGGTAATAATAATGTATAGGTAAGTACTTGCACCTAATAAGTAATTAGTACTAATAAAATTGTAAAATGGGTAGGTACTAGGTACTACTAAGTACATAAGTATGGAAAATAATAATTGTTTCATTCGTAAATGAACTACAGTATTTGAAATTATACTATGAATTATCTATATGTATATAATTACACTATGTACAATGTACATTACTCTAATTTTTAAGAATAAAATGTAGCCTACGTCTTACGGTTCAGTCATACTTAATGTGGATAACAAGTAAATATTAAGTTAATCTCAAGTTCTCAACAAGTTAGTCTTTTCTCCCAAAAACTCTGGACAGCAGACCGGATGCCTTTATCCTGTCCTAATCAGCGCGGCTGGCTGATATAAGAGTAAAAGCTATTCTTTTAAAAGTTTTGTCATTAGACAATAACTACTTAGTCACCTAAAGGTGTACATACGGTCTTTTCAGTTACAGAGTAGACCAGGTACCTACCTGCCCAAAGTAGGACAACATGAATAGATCAGTGAGACATAAACAATGACAAGAATGACCTAACTACTGAGTTTCTGACTACTAGGATACCTTTGAATAATTTACATTGCGGTAGAGTCGATACGACATGAGTATGACATCTTTTGAAGTGAAACTTCTAGGTAGGTATAAAGGTAATCGTTGCGATTTGAAAATTCGATGAAACGAAAAAGGGACAAACATATTCATAACTAGCTGATGCCAGCGACTACGTCCGAGTGGTTTAAGTTTTTTTGATTCCCGCGGGAACTCCTTAATTTTCCAGGATAAAAAGTAGCCTATGTCACTCTCAGGTCCTCAACTACCTATATCCATGCCAAAAATCACCGCGCGTCGATCCGTTGCTCCGTTGCGGCGTGATGCAACAAACCAACAAACAAACACACTATCACAATTCACATTTATAATAAGAGTATGATAGGATTTAGCCTGCGAGAGATTGGGATAGAAAATTTTTTAATACTTAATATTTTTTTTTTTTTGCCGTGTGTGAATTGCACAAACACTTTTTTTTCCATAGCGTTTCGCGTCGCATTCCAACGCGCTCCATGTGACTTGAGCAGCCCTTATGTATTTAGATAATATTTTATCAATGTACTTACCTAGGTACGGTATATTTTATTATTATTAATTATTGTTATAATGTTTGAGCCTACTTAGGTATGAGTACCTATATCTAAAGGAACCTCTATCTCACGTTGTTGATAAACAGTGATATTTAAATGTTTTGTTATCTAGGTCTATGAAGTGATCTAGTCGTTACATGATACCTACCTAATAGTTATTACCTACTGTAGATCCATCCTTAAACGAAAGCTCATAGGTAAAATAAATCGCGGTTGGTCTAGGTAGGTATAATGGTAGGTATACGGGAGCTATACCTATTATACCTACCTACTGCCGTAGATAATTATATCATAATTATACACATTTTTGATTTAAGTATAATACCTACCTATGTTACACTTACTAGCGCCCGCGACTTCGTCCGCGTAGAATAAGTTTTTTTAATTCCCATGGGAACATACTTAATTTCTCCAGGATAAAAAGTAGCCTTGGTCACTCTTGGTCTTCAACTATACCCCTGCAAAAAATCACGTCGATTCGATGCTCTGTTGCGGCATGATTGAAGGACAAACCAACAAACTAACTTTCGCTTTCGCATTAATTATAATATTCTCTCTCTCTAATCAACCCAATGCCAACTCACTACTGAACACAAGTCTCCTCTCGGAATGAGAAGGGGTTGGCCATAACCCACCACGCTGGCTAAGTACGGTTTGGCAGACTTCACACAACTTCGAGGTCATTATGAAGAACTCTCAGGCGTGCAGGTTTCATCACGATGCTTTCCTTCACCGTTTGAAGCAAGTGATATTAACGCACATAATTTCGAATAGTTGGAGGTGCGTGCCCGGGGATCGAACCCGCGACACCGTACAGGAGGTCGGGTGTCTTAAACAAGGCTATCGCCGCTTATTTATAATATTAGTATGATTTTTTATTACTCAAGTAATAACTTACTTTGATTAATGAGGCTATAAAACGTTTTTTATTTAAGCCAACAAAGCTACCAATAAGTTTCGGAGAAATTAAGAATTTTGTGAACGATCCAAGTAGTTTAATGTCTTTGGACTGACCCTCTTTCTTAGCTTTCCAGTATTATCATAAGCTAGATTTATGCTAACGAACTGCGGTGGTGTAGTGGTTAAAGCGCGTGTATCCTGATTCCTGACCTATGGATCGCGGGTACAAACCGGGTCTTAACATATAAGAAAAACATATAAGAAAATCATACTAATATTATAAATAATAAAGTGTGTTTGTTTGTTGGTTTGTCCTTCAATCACGCCGCAACGGAGCAACGGATGGACGCGATTTTTGGCAAGGGTATAGTTGAGGACGAGAGTGACATAGGCTACTTTTTATCTCGGAAATTTAAGGAGTTCCCGCGGGAATAAAAAAAATAAACCACGGGGACGAAGTCGCGGGCATCAGCTAGTATTACATGAAAGGGACCTACCTATATTTTGTCATTTTCAATTTGGTAAGTAACCAAAGGACATTGCCCTGTCCCCATACAAAGTTCGCCTAAAAACCAACCGTCAAACCACATTGAATACTGGGTTCAAAATAATAACCTTTTAATACTTGAGAGCAGATTGAAACAACGGACACTTCTGAGAATTTATTTATTACCAAATATATTTTCAATTTTGAGGTTATTTCGACTCAATCTGCTTGAAAAATAAATATCATCTTTATTCAATTGTAATAGAGCTGTAAACAGTATGTAGAAAAGACAAGTTTCGTCGTAGTTCACCTAAAACGTTACAGATGGCGTTACAAATATTAATTTATTGTACTTTCAATAGATGGCGTTGCGATATTCAGACTGCTAGCGCACTCAGCGCTTCAAGCTGCTTTTATCTTATTTCTTTAGTTACGGAACCAGCGCTCAAGCGGTGGTAATGTTTATTATTTTAACATGTAAGTTATTGATCTGTGGATAATAATCGAGAGGCGGAAAAGTATGGTAGTCAATTTAATGCCCATTTATTTATTTTTAATTATTTTAAGTGTCCGTTGAATTCTAATATTTGGAATAAAGGTTAAAAAATAAGCTAAGAATTACTGTATATTTCAAACGTATGTTGATTCTTAGGCGAATTTGGACAATGTCCTTTAACCAGAGGGAATTACAAAAAAAACACTAACAAAATATTAGTAGGTACAGGTAGGTACTAAGTAAAAATAATTAGACTAGCTGATGCCCGTGACTTCGTCCGCGTGGATAGAGGTTTTTTTGGTTCCCGCTGGAACTCTTTAATTTTCCGGGGATAAAAAGTAGCCTATGTGTTATTCCAGACTATAATCTATCTCTGTGCCAAATTAATTTTATAATATTAGTACCTAACTATAGATTTCTCTGTAATGTCGTATAGTACTCGTATGTATGAAGTAAAATAAGCCAATCCTTTAAGCCCCTCGAGCCTCACTTAACCCACTTGAGTGAAAGTCGAGTGGTTTAGTTCCTGACTGTGATAAAGAGGTGTATTGTTGCGAAACTTATGTAGAGCTACACATACTTTATACAAGCATTAGCTGTAGCCTGTATTTTAGTTCCTGCCCGCTACACCCATTAGCCTGAATAAAATATATGTATTCTCTGATAAAGTCTGTCTGTCTTTTCGTCTGATACAGGTTTAATTATTAATTTAATGTTTAGCTGAGCAGTTTCTTGAAAAAACCGTTGTGAGTAGGTATGATGCGTGTAGATGAATAAAAAAAGTCATACTAAATTATGTAAACTTACCTACGTAATTAGTTTGTTATACAACCCTTGACTGCGATCTCAACTGATGGTAAGTGATGATGCAGTCTAAGATGGTAGCGGGCTAACCTGGTAGGGGCATGGCAGTTATATTAAACCCATGCCCCGATTCGTTTTCTAAATAGGTATACCGGAACGCTAAATTGCTTGGCACGTCCCAAATTGACTCTGCCGGGGATTGAGGTTGGAGTGCGCCACGGAGGTCGTCATAAATAATTTCGAGAGTTTTCTTTAAATTTTCATGATAAAGTATTTAGACCGTTTTCGAAAAAGTCATATTTTATAAAGCATTTTCTAGTTGAGTAAAACACCTAGGTCCTACCATAGGTAATAGTACCTACAAGTGGTCCTACTTATATTTTATTACTAACACTAGAAAGCTTTACGCTAAAAGAAAGTTTTTTTATGTGTATATTTATTACATTACCTACGCCCCGAATTCCGTACCGGAGTCAAACAGCGAAAGGTGATCTAATATTTCCTTTTATTGTATAACATCAAAATTTATTGAAAAAACTTAATATATTTACCCATTTTAATGGCATTCAAACCAGCATTAATTTTCCTCAAGGGGCAATGTATTTTAATCGTGTTATTACCACATTGACACTAATATATATACCTACCTAAACGCGAATGTGATCTGCTACTATTTCAAAGTTAGTAAATCCAAGAGAAAGAGACGATCGGTTTTGACTTTTGACGACCTCCCTGACGCAGTGGTTAGCGCTATGATTTTATGAGTGGGAGGTCCCAGGTTCGATCCCCGGTAGGATATTTGTGACTAATTCAGAACGAGTGAGTGAGTAATTTCAGAACTTTCTCAGTCTGGCCCTGGTTTCTGCCTGTGGTAGTAACCACTAGTCAAGCGATTTAGCTTTCCAGCATGATGCTGTGTAGAAACTAGAAACCGTTTAGGGGTCAGTATTTTTGGGTTTAATATTATATATTAATATACTAGTGGTTCGCCCCGAACTGAGATCTCGCGGTATCCATAAGATAGTTTTAACTTTTAACTATCTTTATGTTCATAGACATCATTAGTCAGTACTATCAGTAGACTAGCGATAAGACCGCCTTATTGTACCTATATTTTAAGTTTCCTTGTATCTTGTTTCTTTTGTGTTTTTGTGGTGAACAATAAAGAATATACATACATACATACATATGAGAGCCCCCCTGAAATAAAGATTTTTAAAATTTAACTTTTTAAGCCATATTCGGCTGGAGGCCATCGGTTTACATATTATTATATTTAAATTTGAAGTAATTACGTTCAGTAATTCACAAGTTATAAGGCTCTGACAGACGGACGGACGGACGGACAAGTGCAAATTCACTCAAGTAGACTCAGAGACCTTCGCTTCGCTCGGTCAATAACTGCCATACCCCTGAATGGGTAGACCGCTACCATTTGACTGCGCCATCATTTACCAGGCAGATGATGGTAGTGCAGATGGCAAGGGCTTACTTGTAATGGAATAATAAAAACCGGCCAAGTGCGAGTCGGACTCGCGCACCGAGGGTTCCGTACAAACCTGTAGTAAGTTTTACGATTTATGACGTATTAAAAATAAAAATTACGTTTGTTGTATGGGAGCCCCCCTTTTATATTTACTTTATTGATATTTAATTATTTATTTTGAAAGGTAATATACAAGTTAATATTCTGTGAAAATTTGAACCGTCTACCTGTTACCGTTTTTAATATTGAGCAAAAAAATACGAAAAAAACACGTTTATTGTATGGGGACCCCCCTTAATATATATATTTTTTTAATTTTTAGTATTTGTTGTTATAGCGGCAACGGAAATACATCATTTGTGAAAATTTCAGCTTTCTAGCTATCACGGTTTATGAGATACAGCCTGGAGACAGACAGACAGACAGACAGACAGACAGACAGACAGACAGACAGACAGACAGCGGAGTCTTAGTAATAGGGTCCCGTTTTTACCCTTTGGGTACGGAACCCTAAAAACTATGCCTTGGGATCCTGTGATCGTTAGAAGTCTTGCGAGAACTCTCTTTTTTATATCCCGGAAAATTTGTTCCTACGGGACTCTTAAAAAACCTTAACCCACACAGAAGTTGCGGGAAAAACCTAGTAGGTACCTACTTAATTAACAAAATAGGGACACAAGTTCTTACGTAGGTAGGTACCTATGTGAATCATCCAATTTCTAGATACACAGGAAGCTAATTAAGTAGGTGCCTTCCTACTAAGAAAACTGGTGAGAGAACACGCATACTTAGGTATAAATCACGCAGCTAGTGCAAGGAGTTCTGAGAAGAATATATATAGTAGGTATAACAAAGCACGAAAGAACGTCGTTGCATAAAGCAAAAGAAATCCGAGAACTTCACAGATGCATCCTGTCAGAGGTCTATGGAGTTCTGTAATGACGTGTAACGTGTAACGTGTAACGTTTCGCAAATAAAGTCCTGAAGTTCTAAGTAACTAATTATGAAAATGATAGCAACCAAAGATATTGCTTAGTTGTTCCATTACTTTACATTCCTTGTCTTTTAGGCCGTTTTGAATTTAAGTACTTACTTACCTACCTATATTTACCTAAATGAACGTAAAAATGGTGTGAAACAATTAAGTTACAAAACGATGTTTTTAGGTAAATGAGAACTCGGTAGGTACCATAAAAAGCACATCTAACAATATGCTTACCTTTTTATAGCATCAATGAATCAAACTCGTACAATTTAGTTGAATACTACCTAGGTACCTAACTACATGTTGAACAGTTACAATTATCTAAGTAGTACCTAGGCTATTTTGTGTCATTACTCTAAAAATTATCTAAATATTTTTTGCTTCAGTATTTATTTAGATAGGTAACTTGGTAGTGCTAACTGCAAACCTATGATCCCTAGAACCAACCATTACCTGCAACGCCTGCAACGGTTGTAAACCCCTGGTGGTAGGTACTGTGGGTATGAAACGATTAGTTTGAGTATGAACCGTTTATGGTCAGTGTAGGTAGATAATATGTTGGTTAATTTTATTTAGGTGTGACCTCCCTGGCGCAGTGTTGAGCGCTGTTGTCTTAACGTGCGGAGGTCCCGGGTTCGATCCCCGGCAGGGTCAATTTGGGAATATAATATAATTTCTGAATTTTCCCTGGTCTGGCCTGGTGGGAGGCTTCGGCCGGCTGTGGCTAGTTACCACCCTACCGGCAAGGACGTGCCGCCAAGCGATCGCAGTCAAGGGCTAACTTGTAGTGGACAAAAAAAAGGTAGGCGATGCATAAAAAGAAGTACTTATTACAGAAGGCTAGGTAAGTTTGTTTCATAAATCACTATGCCCGCAGCCCGATATTTTTAATATCACGTGGGCACTGGGCACTGGGCACTTCTTTGAGGCCTTATTTTACAGGAGCGTCGACAAAAGGTAACACAAAGACAAACGAACTTTCGCAATAATAATATTTCTAGATGATTTGAAACATTGTTACCTATGTCCTACCTAAGACAAAACAGTACGTATTATAGATTGTTAAACGACGCGACGGGCGATTGCACGAGCGTAGCGAGGGCATACCTACATAGTCTGAGGGTGTAAATGGATATTATTCCCAAGTTAAACATACTTTTCATAATATCGATTGTGATGAAAGTAAACCAAAAATTAAGTATAAAACCCAACCTGTTAACGTTGTTACCCAACTTTGTACGACCCAGAACAGGCCACAAACTACAGCAGAAAAACGTGTACGGTCTATGCCCAGATTAGCTAAAAATAAACGTAGGTACCTACCTGTCCCACCAACCCGCTGGCCAAAATTATTGGAACTAATTTTTATTGTTTTTATGACTGGTCAGTATCTTGTTTTTATTTTATCTACTTATACTAATATAATAAATGCGAAAGTTTGGATAAATGATAAATGATTTAGTTATTTCACATAGGACAACTTGTGTCACTTATGATAGAAGACTCTACCACCGGTTCGGAAAGCTGATTCTACAGATAAATGCGAAAGTTTGGATGGATGGATGCACTGTTTGTTACTCAATCACGCCTGAACGGCTGAACGGATCTGGATGAAATTTGGCTCAGAAATAGAATATACATATAGTCTATTGTAACCTTTTTCTTTTTTAAGAAAAGAGCAGCTGTTGAGTTTAACAGCAGTTGAGTTTAACAACTAAACATAACATACAAATATTATTACTTTAAAAAAAAAATATGGTGTTAGAATAGACATTAATTAAATTATTAACATTAATTTGATCATTTATTACGAATGATATAAAAAGTTGGTTTAGGTTTCATAATATAGGTAGGTATACAACCTGTTTGGTACAAATTCCTCGGTGGACGTAACTCGTCTTTTACTTATTTAAAAAAAAAGAAATGGAGATTTGGCTGTTCTTTTTAGGGTTGCGTACCTACCTAAAAGGTAGGTTTACAACCCTTATGTCTGTGCGGTCAAATTTAGCATAATATTCTAGAAACTGTTAAACCCTTCGGGGGTGGAATTTTGAAAAACTGTGAAACACATATGTTTTCATTTTCAACCCGCAGCTCATATATCAAGTTTCATGGCTATAACTTGAGAAATTAAGGATTTTCATACCAACTCTCAACCCCTATTTCACCCCTTCGGGGGTGGAATTTTGAAAAACTGTGAAACACATATGTTTTCATTTTCAACCCGCAGCTCATATATCAAGTTTCATGCCTATAACTTGAGAAATTAAGGACTTTCATACAAACTTTCAACTCCTATTTCACCCCTTCGGGGGTAGAATTTCGGGATAAAAAGTATCCTATGTCCTACCTCGTAGTATGGGCTCAAATAATGCCAAGTTTCAATTGAATTCATTCAGTAGTTTCGGCGTGATGCGCGGCCAAGATACAGACAGACAGACAGGCAGACAGACAAAAATGAAAAAAATTACAGATTTGGCTTCAGTATCGAATAATGAGTGCCCTCCAAAAAAAATTTTCAAAATATCTTCAATGTACAGAATTGGACCTGTTACAGTTGTATTATAAGTATAGATAGATAGGTAATGCCCTCCCGGACGAATTTCGGCCACGGCGGCCAATCTCCAGAGAGATTAGATTCAAAAATATTATTATAACTACTAGTGGTTCGCCCCGAACTGAGACCTCGCGGTATCCTTAAACTTGTACAGAGCGCCATCTATTGACATAATAATTATTGTGAAGTTCTGTTAATAATACTGAAGCACATTAAAAATTAAATAATTTAGTTTCCATAAAATATTTATCTAATTTTAGTATTTGCTGTTCATGTACAGGATATAATTCAAATAATTGATAAGTTTCAGGCTCAGCCTTTCAGAAAATTGAGAGTTCTGAGGTCAACTTTGGACGTTAGAAAATCGCCACTTTGAAAGCCCCCCATTTCGTCAATTTTAGGGAAAATATTAAAAAAAAAAATTTTTGGACTCTATTCCTAATTATCTTTATAATGATATACCGCAACCCTATGTAACGCTATAAAAAATATTTTATACTTCTACCATACCTTTACTACTGTTTTAATCATACTTTTGCGGGTCTAAAGTCAGTCTTCATGCCCTAGTTACATCGCATTCGCTTCTATGAGAGCCCCCCTGAAATAAAGATTTTTATAACTTTTTAAGCCATATTCGGCGGGAGGCCATCGGTTTACATATTATATTTAAATTTGAAGTAATTACGTTCAGTAATTCAGAAGTTATAAGGCTCTGACAGACGGACGGACGGACGGACGGACAAGTGCAAATTCACTCAAGTAGACTCAGAGACCTTCGCTTCGCTCGGTCAATAACTGCCATACCCCTGAATGGGTAGACCGCTACCATTTGACTGCGCCATCATTTACCAGGCAGATGATGGCAGTCAAGGGCTTAGGTACTTGTAATGGAATAAAAACTATGCCTTGGGATCCTGTGATCGTTAGAAGTCTTGCGAGAACTCTCTTTTTTATATCCCGGAAAATTTGTGATAGAGATGTGAATCTGTAGATAGTTATTACTAAAATATTTGTAAATCCGAGGACTTAGGAATTTCCTAGGTAATATGAAAGGAAGCCTTTAGCTATGTAGGACATATTTTTATAAATCAGCGGTAAACCGTTACATAGTACTGTAAAGTGTTTTTGTAATTATTGTAAAGTAGCACCGTCTTCATTATTTAGAGGTTTAATTGAAACCAAATCCTTCCAAGGTACGCAACCCTCGGTGCGAGAGTCAAACTCGCACTTGGCCGGTTGTTTTGAATTGCATTACCTCCCGCGGGGAGGGAATGAAGTGCTTTCCAGTTCCATCTGCAGCAAAGAATGCCTATTTTCCGAACATTAGATATGAAAAATATTTTAGTCCTTACTTTTACTTTACTGGGTAGGGTCGATGTGCCGGATATCGGCCTTTTAGTGATCCCATCAACTTTAGACCATCAGAAAAAAATGTTACAACCTTAATATTGCTATGCTCATTATGTTAGGTGAAAGCCCATATACTGGAGTTTCTTTTTTAGAAACCGTCTTGCGCTTAAAGCTATTAGTTATTTTTATTTTTTATGTAATCCGGAAAACGCTAAAAATTCCGTTTTCGGCCTCAAATTTCAGTTTTCGGCCATTGGGTATTCTATTTTCGGCCACTGGATTGTGATGGATTTAAAATGAATTTATAAGTTTAAAATTACATCAAAACGCTTTTTGTAAGTTAATTATTGTTTTAATATGTATCCAAATGTTATTAAAAGTCATAATCAACATAATTTTTAATTAAATCAAAAAATTGTATGGCCGAAAACTATTACCGATATTCAATTTTCGGCCACATGCTTTCTATACAATTGTAAGGCTGAAAACTGAGGTAGGTACTGTTTCTTCTATGATGTGGTTTTCGGCCACCCCCAAAATGGTCTTCACTATTAATCTTTATACTAATAAATTGACGGCCGAAAACTAATGACGAGAGTTTTCACATCAGGTACAATAATAAAAGAAAGAGTCGTGACATATTATATCATTTGGCCAATTGAATAAAACAGACAAAAGCGTGGAAGACTTGATACGCCACATATCGGCCCCTAGGCCGAAAAACAAAGTTTTGAAAAATATTTAATGTTAGATCGCGGCCCCCAATATTATTGTTGTTTTGTGCAAAATATTCACATAATCATATTAAAAGTATGTTAATAAGTTATTTTGGAAGGGTATTACATGCCTATTACCATCATTCATTCGAAAAACAACAAAACGCTTGTACTTGGAGTGAAACGCGCGGCACTATTTTTTTTCTAATTTCCGCAGGTTGCGTTACCTCCGATGCCCCCCGTCGAACTGAATAAATTCACTAAAATCACTCGAAGATGTTACCTGACCAAAATTGCTGCCAGATACAAAGCAAATATTTTCAAATGTCTCAATAAAGATTTCATTTGGAAATAGTATTTCTAAACGATATTCTCGCAATTTTACAGCATCGAGTAGGTACGCGTAAAGGCCGAAAACCGAAGGGGGCCGGCGAACCGGCTTAACAACCCTACATAAAATTGGCACTTATGTCAATTTTCTATCCATCCCGTCAATCATTTTCATTTGGTTTTTATTAAATTACTCTGAGTTGCTCGAAACTATTTTAAAAATTTAAGTGTTTATTAAACTAATTTAATCACAAGATTAAATTAGTCTTTAAATTTAAACTTAAACCACTTAAATTTTTGTATTTGTTTCGTGCAACTCAGCGTTAGAATCTAAGGTAATAAATACCAAATACAATCCCTATGTACCTATTAAAATATTTATAAGAATAATTTAATTTATTTCATTAAATAAATACCTAAAATATGTAGTAAACCTACCTTGACAAAGCACGAGAGCAATCACTGTTTGTATTATTAACCACATAACGGACGGCACTTTTTCCAGTCAATATATTTTTGGCGCGTAAAATTCACTAACCTTTTATTATTGAATTTGTTTAACGAATTGTGCATGATTCACATTGTCCGCCAAAACGTGAGCGCGGCTGTGTGACGAGACAACAGACTGGCGTAACCAACGCTTCCCCTGCTTATAACTGTCCTGCCTTTCATAAAAGGGCAACAGCTGCTTCCGAAGCGAAATTTTCCGAAATGAAAAAATAATTTCCCTTCCACTTTGAAAGTGTCGGGTATTAGCTGCTGTCAGTTAAAATTATATGATAAAAAATATAAACCAATGAGTAGCCTACTTTAGTTTTATTTATTTGCTAAAAGCAGGCAACTAGGCCCATAGAAAAATCATCATAGGTAATATAACAGATAAAATAAATCATATAAATAGACTTTCTACATATTTAATTAATTTTTATAATTATTTATTTAGCATATGCTAAATCTGCTAAAGTGCTAATTAGGTGTCGCAGGCGCGGATATGCTTATTTTAGACAGCAATTGGAGGAAATGTAGCGGGCTCTTTTTACCTACTAACTAAGCTAATAAACGACTACTTGAGTTGCCTGCCCCTAACTCGAAACAGAGTTTGGGAAAGGCAAGCAGAGTGAGGGTGAGGGTCCACTAAATCATTCAGGGGTCGTGGTTCAACTAATTTGGTTCGACTATCCGTACGTCGTCGTCGGGTCGCGACCCTTGCAGCATAGTTTTTTTAAAAATCATATTTATTTAAAGGGGTTTGGTCACGTGGTGAGCATGTCACCCCTGTGAAATCTAAAAGCAGCATAGATAATACATACTTAGTTACTTATTCCTTGCAGGCTCGGCCGTCCGTCATGTAGATACAATGAATATCTCACCCTTTCCCGAGTAGCGCTAAACAAGACTACGTGCATCTCTTGCATCTCGCACACCTCTGATAAAAAATGTTTTTATCTTATAATCTTCTTTAGTAAATGGATATACCTAGGCTCCTAGTGTATAATTAGGAAAATAAGCTTTAATTAATAAAATGTTGACGCGCCAATTGATTGGCTGATTCCGTATGCTCCCAATGGGTTCATTGCTTATTGATTGTGATGTAAGATGTTATGGATTGTGTCACACTTTCAACATTTTTATGGTAACGTACCTACTTACAAAAATGAACCCTTAGGGTGCGTTTCCACCAGAGATGTGCTACGTTGCTACAGAGTACAGATGTGTGTCCAACTCGTAAGGCCAGGTCCACTTTTTATCCTGATCAGGCGTATCCGAGTACTTGTATCATAAGCATGGATGCCCATTTCGACCATAATACATCGTATCTCTAGCCGTATCGTTACAAAAAACTCGTCCAATCTTGACCATGTTGTATCGTGTTCAGCTTTTTAGTTTTTAGGTCCAAGGGTTTGGGGGCGTTGATGACAGAGTGAGTGAGTTAGGACTTTTATTTATGGTATGAGATGAGAATTATGTTATTTGATTGAGCATAAGATTTTTCAAGATCATAATGTTTCCTCCAGGGTGGAAGAAATCCTCCGGCGTTCGATAGGCACGCTGGACAACGAGGCGCAAAGACGCGCGTCTAGTACGGCGCGGCTCTCGTTCTTCCGCTGCAAGAAGCACCGAGACAGCAAGGAGCTGGCTTTCTTCTCTAACACTGAGCTGGGATGCTGGAGCGACTCTGGTACATTGGCGGATGACGCTCCACCGGTGTCCTACCAGATGGTTGAGAGGTTGCACTGTGAGTTTGGAATGGAGTTACTTTTTTTTAAAATGAAACTTCTTTAGAATCGTTGTGATTTGAAAATTCGTTTAAAGGAAAAAGAGACTGCGTATCGGTATAAAATATGAAATACACTTGAATAGACGAAAAATAAAACGATAACTCGTAAGTCGATATCGGCAATGTACAAAAGCTTTCAACTTCCTCGCAAATTAGAGAAAAGTACTTTACAAGTCTCGGCCGAAATAGCAATTCACGGCCTCGGCTTGCGCCTCGTCCTAAACATAGGAATAGCCAGGAAGTTCTCGGCTTCGCCTCGTCCTTCCAATGTTAACTCAGCCGCGAATTGCTTTATTTCCGGCCTGGGCAGTAACTATTATCTCTTTTCAAGCAAAGGAAAGAGTTTAATTGCGAATAAATATCGGTAAGAGTAGCTGAAGTTAAGTGGTCAAGTTTAATTTTTCAATTACTTCATTCGGGTATAAAATAGTGCGTAGAGCGTAACACGTAATCTAGCCGGTTAGGATATTGTCAGAAATAAAATAATTAACTGGACTTCACACATTTATTGTATTTTCTCTAACAAAAATACTTTATAATAAAACTATTATATTATGTTTTAAGGATATATACAGCAATTGACAGTCTTGCTGGTTGTGCACCCACCAGAACACAACATTATTTCAACCCATAATGTTTTTAGTGCACTTAAATTTTTCCAACAACCAAATTATTTTAACTTAAATTTACAGCCCTAAAATCGCCATTTTTTTTTAAAGAAAACTTAAGCGTTTACCATAATAAACACCATTCAATGGATATATTCATGTATTGCACTATTGAAGCAGAAATTGTTATTTATAAAACGTGATACAAATATAAAAACTTTAAGTTGATATTTTCGAACCCATTCAATATCGGGAACAGAAAGCTTAATTATTAAGCATTTTGTAATTTGATTTAGGCACAGTTTGCTTTCGATCAGTTAAATCTTAAAGTTTCGATTTTAGAGTCTACAAATCATTGCTGACATTAACAATTTACACGTATTTAATGCTGCGTTTATAATCAAGAACAGTCTTTTTATTGGTCAGTGATCGGCAAGCGTAAGCTTTACCAAGACAATATTTAACATACGAGTACATGCGCTTGCCGACATTTGCTCCGAGTTTAAACGCATCATAATACTATGCTTAAAGATACTCAAATCCCATAGACACCTATAGAACTTGTACATCACGATTCACATATAAACTACGAGAAATCATAAAATATACTCAAGGGTTTCATAAGTCAAGAATAACGCCACAATGGAAAAATATTACATAGGCGCTAGCAATCGCTATGCACTCTCAGAAAATATGTATGTATTTCAAAATGGTCTACTTAATCTATTATGCAATATTATATACAAGACGAAACTAAAATTGTCTAAAATAATTATCAAATCAAACTCTTTAGTTACCTCACATTTAAAAAACTATAAAAGTAATATTTGCAGTAAAAAATACGCATTTATTATTATGACAATGCAATCACGAAGGCACAATCAAAAAATAGACGAAACCTTGAGTCTTGGCTAGGTTGGTTCATCATTAGTACATATTGAGTTTGATTTTAATAAATAATAATCTCTACTTGTATATAACCATATCTATACTATAGCCGAACTCAATGTGGAATGTTTGTTTACAAAGATTCCACATCTAATTCGGCTATAGTATAGTGTCAAATTTGTTAAGATAAATTTATAATAATAATATTAATAAACTGTTCACTGTTCCTATATTTTATTAGAAAAACAAGCGAAAATAATATAAGAATTGACTTTTAAGCCTGAATCACATCTACCAACATCGGTTTACCTATTCTTAATCAAGATGCGATAGGTTTTTTCTGTAACATGCGAATCGATGCTGATAAATGTCATACAAGCCTTAATCGATTGTTGATCGACGCGACGTTAGTGTCAACCGAATAAAACAATTTCTTCGGGTACTGGAAGAAGCTGGGAAAGTGAAGCACTATCATTTCAATACAAAATTAGTTGTTTAAAAATTGCACAAGTAAACAGGATAGATATTTATTTACCCAACCTGACGATATTAAAACGCATTAACAATTTCAGCATACTTTTTAAATCGACGACTTGGGATTATGTATAAAATAATAAAATATGGATAACTCTCTTATACTTTTGTTTCATTTCATAAATTCGACTTAATCATCCTAAACAATTTGAAACAATCTACAGTTCTACACACAGCATACATAGTATGTACAATAGTAACTATATACAAAAATATAACATGGCAAAGGTATAGCCGAGCAGAGCTTCTATATACCAAAAAGTATGAACAATATTTAGTGCTATCATGTTCAGACTGCAGGCGTTTATTTTTATGCACTTAGGTATTCGACTTTCTTTTGCCATTGTTTATACGTTATATGGTAGGTTTGGGTACTGAATACTACTGAGCAGAGCTTCGAACCGGTTTTGAAAAGCAGTAAAAAGTTTCAATGATAAACCAATTTATTAGGAGAAAGGTTTGAATTAAACCAAAATAATGTTGGTCAATATGTACAGAGAACGGAATAATAAGACTCGCTATAACCGATACTAGGACCTGACTGAATAAACCGGTTTTTCACAAACGCATGCCGTCCGCTGTCGCCTACTGGATGGGTCAACTCAGTGGGACTACGAGTTAACACTCATCGATGAAGGCTAATAACTCATACTTTTATACCGTTGAAACTCAAATTAACCGGTATTTCCTCAGATACCAAATAATATGCAAAACGGTTTTCTCGCTAAACAGGTAAAACAACAGTAACCGAAACCAGGGCCCCAATCATGTAAGAATGTCCGATCAATCGTTTAAGATTTTTGTCAAAGTAAAATAAAACATAACTCATTGAATTAGAGCACAATTTCGTCTGCCCATTCTTATACGTTTAGGGTATCGTACATACCTAAACGTATAAGAATGGGTAGACGAAATTGAGCTCTAATTCAATGCATTTATGGTTTATTTTACTTTGACAAAAATTTTAAACGTTTGATCGAACATTCTTACATGATTGGGGGGCTGAACCGCAATCATTTATGGTTTGGGGTCGCTGGCCGAAACTCGTTTGGGAAATTAAGAGGTTTCCACAAGCCCTGCTATTCCTAAACAAATCTACCACAATAAAAGATGCGCCCGTTTTTGTCTTTAAATGAGTGTCCTCCCTACCACGTCATGATGAGATATGATCCACATTCCCTCTTATTCATAAACGTGCAATAGCGGTGGAATAGTTACCTATAATCTGTTTTGTCTTTTTCCTTCGAATATAAAAAAAAAAAAAAAAAGGTTTTACATAATCGCCCTGCAGAGCAACGTCCGCGACAAACATGACAATAGTAGCTGACCCTTCACGTGACCTACGTGGTCGTGTTGATAAATTTGTCATTTTCTATGAAATCTCATTGGGTTGCGTCGCTTTTGCCGCTCACCTCGACAATGGAAACCATTTATTGTTTTTTTTTTTTTCAGGTTTTACATTATAGGGCTACTGGTAACTGAACATTCTAACTGTCGAGAAGCGTTTTATCTTGCACAAGTAAATAATACAATGGGGGGCCCTCATATAACCCCACAAATGACTACCTTTTAACATAATGTTTAGCTGGCGCCAAATAAATTGTCGCGTCTGAAGTTGACCGCAACACGCGTCGCAATGGAATATTTTCGCACGTAGTTTTTACGGTGACTGCGACAGTTTGTGAGAGATGCGCAAACGAGCACTCGCACTACACTGTAGTCTGTGACTCGCACCTCACAGCTCAGAGACGGCTATTTGTTTGGGGCTAACTACACACAATAGGGATGGATGCCTATATCAAAAATAAATTCTTTCGAACTGATTATTAAATAGAGGGTCTTCCAAAAGACCTCGGTTAGTTTTAAGTTTGTTAACCATTTTAAAATAAAGATTAAAGAAAAAAAGTGCGTTGAAATTTGATGACGTCACAACTGTGAATTTCATACAACTTCCATACTAGAAGTGCGTTTTTAAGTTTGTTAAAGAGTTGCTGATTTGATTGAGTTGTCATCATCCCTATTCTACAGTTGCTGCATTACGGACAACCCCAGTTGGGTATTTAACTACTATTCAAATAAATTATTTTTTAGTGATTATTAAAAAGAAGATCTCCCTAAATCGTAACATCCACGTCCGCTGATAGTTTTATGTTGAATAACCATTTTAAACAATCGAATAAAGTAAAAAAGTGCGTCGAACGTCACATTCCAGAATTTCATATAAAACCCATACTTAGGACGCGTTTTGAGTTATGACGTCTAAAAAAAGTTGCTGATTTGACTATTTGTCAAATACCCAATTGCTGGTCACTACGAAATGTAACAAGATCAGAAGTTAAAACCACCATTTTATTCAGATATTAAGTGTTATAAAATATAATGCACTTACACGTGTATTAATAAATATAGTCACTGAATAAGCAGAAAATAAAAAAACGCAGAAAAAAATTAAGATACATTTTGTCAGTAAAGATAAAAACAATAAGTTAATTCAACATTATATTACGATGTTGATGAAATGAATGATCAACAGGACTATTTTTCAAAAATAAACCCTGAAACTTCGCAACCTGTATTGAATAATAATTTTATTTGTGCGTGATTGTGGATTAATAAAAGCATGGTCCGATTTTCTACGAGTGATGGTTGAACTTATTTTGATATGTTTTCGTAATTATTAATTATTATCAGTGACATGATGCAAATATTGTGTAAAGCCCCGTGAATGAAAAAAATTTTTTAAAACTTTGTAACACATGATTAACGTGTGCGAGAAAATAGGGTAGCTTAAACCGGACACTACTGTCTATAAACTGTAGGTACACCATGTCACAAAAATATTTATTTCCAACTTGTATATTAATATAACCATAAATACATTTATTTGTACATTACACAAGAGATTTGTTTAAAATATTTACAAATAAAAACAACTTTACGCCTCTTACTTCTTCTATTCACAGTTTTATAAACTAACTAGGGCTGTAAAGTGTATTAACACGTCGTCACTAAACTTAAAATAGATTAACTTATATAAGGTTATCAACATTTTCAAGTGGCATAGATATAAAACCTAGATAGATGATAGCTTTTGAAATATTGTACCAAGTAAATATAATATTAATACAGAATCTATTTATGTGGCAAAGTGAAAACTAAATCCAGACTAATATACAATAAATGCAAAAGTCTGTCCGTCTATTACATTTACAGAGCCCATCGGCTTAACAGATTTTGCCGAAATTTGGTACAGAGAAAACTTACGTAATTAATGTAAAAGAAAAATATCAATAGAATTGTTGCCAAATGATACGATAGTGATGGACGTTACTTAGAAAATAGATGACATAAGTATTATTTGTTTCTCCGTCAACATTTTCATCATGCAAGAAGTAAATTCCACACTTAAACTTCCAGTTGGAGGTCTGTTGTACGTGAAGGTAAGCGCATATTATGGCGTGCCGCAAAACATAAAATTCTCCTAAATCGCTTGTAGAATTCATATGAACTAACACAAACTGTGGCGGAGCGGGGCAGTGTGTGATATCAACCAAAATGACGTGCGTGTTCACCACTAAAGTTTTTTTTGTAAATATTCCTTTATACAACAACTGAGAATATCAAATAAAATACGTGCGTTAATAACGCATGCGCAAATACGCATTTTGCGCTACGATGCGGCCCGCCTTAGTATGCGCGTACCTTATACACGACGGCGTTTACCAACAATAATTCTCATAACTTATAATTGAAATCTATGTTTCCATTTGGTATTTAAATACTGTCCCGAAAAAATAGTATGCAAAGAATCAGTTCTTTAAAAATTCTTAAAAGGATAAATAACTTTGTTTATCACGAAAACGCGAATTTTATTTATAAAGCATTATACTTAATATTTTGTTTATATATTACATGACGCTAACACAAATAAGGAAAAACGAGATTTTTTCTATTTTGGTTTAAATCAAAATATATTATTATATTCTATTACTTTTAGCCACAACCCAAATTTTCCACTTCTTTTTTCAAAATTTGCCAGTGTCAAAACCACATACAAATTATTATTGGAGTTATTTCTTTTTTGGCAAAGTCAACAACTTAATGGAAGGTAATATAAATATTTATTATTAAAAGTACAATAGTGGTTAATTGTGTTGTATACTATCTCTTAATTAAACTAAAATGTTAAATGACACCTCCAGTTTTATTGCTGTCCCTTTTATTCTGCTCTCTGGGGAAAGTGACAGAACTAGATTGAGGCCTGTAAAATGAATTTTTAGAGAATGTGTACATCAGAATTAGCCGCTATTATTTATTTCGAGTTCATTGTCACCGACACCACCAAACGGTAACCGGCACCGTTATGGAAATACATACACATTCGTTCCGCCGCGTAAAACTGAATGGATACGTATGCGGTATGCATCTCCAAAGAAATCACCAGTTTTGTACGGACAAAAGCTGAATCGAACTGAATAAAATTCGTCCCTGAGGCTGGTTTTCTTCTTACGCAGACCGTCGGCGCTGGCGGCCAGCGCGTAGCGTTAGAACAAAACCAGCCTAGGTTAAAGGAACGACACTGCGAACAACTTGTGAATAAAATAGAAAAACGTTAAAAAAAGGATGATAGACTTCCGAAAAGGACCAATTGTCATTGCGATAATACTCATAGTTCCACATGCAGATGATCGTTCATTTTATTTATTTGACATTATACAACCGCGCTTGAAACTCCCCTCACAGATTTAGAACAAGTTAAAAAAGTTCTACTGATTGCCAACCATTGAAATTAGTCTGAAACACGCAAGCCCTGTAGCCCGCATAATCCTTCTCGTGCTCAATACAGGCTGTTAGCTACGTCGCACGTTACCGTTGAACCATTAATTAATATAATTTACGGATAGATTTGCGCGTTCCCGGGCGATTGGGCGTCTACAAAGTAGTCTGATGCGAGTTCACGTGAAATGCGCGGGCGCTAGGCGGGCTAATCACATGTAGTATGGAAGCGCGCGCGAGTTGTCCGTGGTCGTGGGTGCGCTCAAAGCAAGCGCGGCGCTCCTTGCGGACGAGCGTCGACAAAGACGTTGCCTCTAATGCGTGTCCACACGTGGAATGGGCGGGCTCGTCACCTGTAGTACAGTAGCGCGAGCGAGTCGTACGTGGTAGTGGTCGCGCTCAAAGCTACCGCAGGCGCGTGAGGCGGCGCATCTTGCGGACTAGCGTCGACAAAGACGCTGCCTCTAATGCGTGTTCACACGTGGAATGGGCGGGCTCGTCACCTGTAGTACAGTAGCGCGAGCGAGTCGTACGTGGTGATGGGCGCGTTCACAGCTTGCGCGGGCGCGTGAGGCGGCGCTTCTTGCGGTCGGGCGTGTGCGCGGCGTCGGCCGAGGCGCGGCGGCGCGCGGGCGGCGTGGCGGCGGCCTCGTCGCTGTCTCGCGCCTCGGGCTTGGGCGCCGCCTCGGTCGGCGTGTCCACCGCGACCGTGTCTTTGCTGCCTCCCGCCGTCTCCTCGCTCGCTTCTGCGCTCGAACCGGCCGCCCACTGTAATTGGCAGAATCATTCCGAATTTTAAACACGCACGATACAAAATGTCGCAAAATGAAAACAAATTCTGTCCCATATTTTGTTCAGCGATTGAGCCGTGTAAAGATAAAAAAATATATAGGGAAGATTTATGCAATACAGAATATTAAATTTAATTCCAAGCCACTAGTTAAAGTTTACTATGAATTTAGTTAAGTTTATTATGGATTTAAAAATGATGGCTTAATGTCATAGATTATATTCAAGAAAATCTCTAATATAAATTATTATAATAATTTTAATATTATATCACTGATTTCATACCAAATTGGTGCTCATTCATTAGCTCGGGATTCTAGCTTCTGAGAATTTGTTCGTCCTTGACGCTTTCACGTAAAATTGGTGGCGGATTCGCGCGTCGCTATTAGTCAATTACATTGCACGACACGCGCGTTGTCTATGACGTGGTTTTATAAATTAGGCGCCATTTTAGGAGCCGTTAGTAATTAATTATTATTGTACTGTATTTTTGTTGGCCAGAAGTAATATTTGAGGGGTAATATATGTGAATTTAAATGAACTTAATACTGTGAAACGGTATACGCCATCTGAAATAACGTCCTATCTCGAAAACAACAATGTAACGTACGGAACAATATCAAGGACAGTTACTAGCATTTTATGAATTCGATTTTAAGATATGAGTTAATGTTACATTACTATAATTATTGATTAGTATTTATTCAACTCTTTAGGTATTAAATATATTGTCTAATAAGAATGGTTCTTATTGGATACTGTAATGAGTAACGGTAAAATAAATTACAAAAACAACTGAACTGAGCTAAAGCGGGCGAGAGGCGCAGAGGCGCCGCACTCGGCGCACAGCGGAGGCACAGCGGGCGACCGCGAGCGCCAGTACTGCAACTCCGTCTTACACTTGTTTAGCTCCTGAAACAACTGACCTCAGCTAGAGCGGGCGAGAGGCGCAGAGAGGCGCCGCACTCGGCGCACAGCGGAGGCACGGCGGGCGACCGCGAGCGCCAGTACTGCAACTCCGTCTTACACTTGTTTAGCTCCTGAAACAACTGACCTCAGCTAGAGCGGGCGAGAGGCGCAGAGAGGCGCCGCACTCGGCGCACAGCGGAGGCACGGCGGGCGACCGCGAGCGCCAGTACTGCAACTCCGTCTTACACTTGTTTAGCTCCTGAAACAACTGACCTCAGCTAGAGCGGGCGAGAGGCGCAGAGAGGCGCCACACTCGGCGCACAGCGGAGGCACGGCGGGCGACCGCGAGCGCCAGTACTGCAACTCCGTCTTACACTTGTTTAGCTCCTGAAACATCACAACATTGCATCTGTAGTAAAATCTACATGCCCACATATTTTTTTATATAACAACACAGTTGAGAGTTGAGTTTATAAACAAGAGCTGATATCTAACCTCACCGAACCCTTGCTTGTTTTGTATCGAATTAACGAGAGAAACTTCTTAAAACTTAATCACCCAACCAAATAAATCAATAGCTAGGTAGGTATAGCTGTTAATTTGAAAAAATACATCAATTTTACCTGCAATAATGTCTGAAATTTTCTGCTAGTTTCTTCATTCTTCTTGTCATAGTCATCCAACCGGTTGGCGTATTCTAGCGTTTGCTTCTGTTGCTCGGCGATCTGCTTCTGTTGTTCCGCGATTTGCTTCTGTTGTAGAGCCGTCTTGCGTTTACAACTCCTAAGGTCACTTCGCAATGCTGAAAGTTGGTCGTTGTACCTGCAATCATTCGAATTTATGAATTAATTTCTATTTTACTTGTCTGAAAAAACATGCAATTTACGATCGTTAAGCAACGTTGACCCGATTCGGAAACTGGATGGGTGATACGAGTTTGCTCCAAACAAGCCATCGTTCCTGGTTATTATCACTAACATCAGTATAATAATCGTTAAACACGTCGACATCTGCGGCGCATATTAAATTCGTCGATAAAGTCCTTAGTAGGGCGCGGCAGAACTGCAAACGCCGCGTATTTGTTGTTCTATTGTAAATTCATAATAACCCCGAGATATTGAAGTAACAGGATACAAATTTAGATTTGATCAGACCATTTCGACTAGAAAATAGCTGATAATTTACAAACGAGTGATACGATTTTCCTGACACATAATTAAGAACACTGTCGCACAAGTCACCTTTCAGTCAAGAAAAGCTAAATCAAATCGGTTCATCCGTTTGGGAGCTTCTATGCTACAGACAGACATGCAGATACACAGATACACACGTTGAAACTTTTTTTCTCTAGTGCGATATGCTTGCACTTGACGACAACAAGCTTAGTACAAAGTAATGATGAGGTCTAGGTTGGAACGCGCTTGCCTACAAGATGCCAAATCACTCTTGCCTCGGTACCTAAGTTATATGTGGTAGAAAACACGTGCGCTGGGAGAGTGTTCCACACCCTAGAGCGGTTCAGTTTTCGCGTCGGGGATTAAAACAAAAGCGGTACTGACTTCTTCATGCCCTGCTTGATGCGGTGTATGCGCTTGCGCAGCACCATGTTGCTCTGCGGCGGCGGCGGCGAGGGCGGCAGGCTCTCCTCCAGGTACAGGTTGACGGACGCGCGCCGCGCCTCGTCCGCGCGCGCCGCCGCCGGCGACGCCTCGAAGCCGGCGGGCGGCGGCGAGTCCAGGCACAGGTACGACTTGCTGCTCTCGCCGGCTGATATGATCGGCATAGAACACGAAAAACGTATGGCTACTGAGGCAAGTGCGAGGCCACTGAAGGCCGCCATAACGCGCAGCCGTGCTATCGTGAGCATTGCAATGGCTGCTGCGGCCAGGAACAGGGATGACTTAAAAACGCACTTCTAGTATGGAAGTTAAATTCACAGTTGTGACGTCATAAAATTTCAACACACTTTTTTTCTTTAATCTATATTTTAAAATGGTTATCAAACTTAAAACTAACCGAGGATGTGAAATTTAGGTCTTTTGGAAGACCCTCTATTTTATAATCAGTTAGAAATAATTTATTTTTGATATAGGCATCATCCCTATTCTTGGCCGCCTAGTGCGCGGGCTTCAACGAGCCACAATGCCTGCCGCAGCCAGGCTGCCTGGTGTGTGGACGCTCTAATAGGAATACCTTAACAGCTATTGCTCACTTCACTCACTAGTGAAACTTAAGGCCCAAGTCGACAATCGGAAAACCTATTAAAATCACAAGTACCAAATGCGTTTTTTCGCAGTACAGACTGTTTCTATGAACAGATTTTCAAATTCTACCAATTATCGTAAATATTAATTTTTGATCTGTTCGCTGCAGACTTAGCGTGGCCAGACTATAAACGCACACCGAAAATCGGTGAATTCATTGCATGTCTCAAGATAACCACCACCGGCAAAGTGACGGACGGTATCACGTTATGAAAGCAACACGTCATTGTAGCAAATTCTTAACAATTGCAATCTTTATTAATTCAACAAGACAATAAAGGTCAGACTAGTTATTATTTAATGCTTTTAATTACATTGTCTACAGCTGTTGCATTTCACTCATTATAATATAAAGTTCATGATTCATTCACATGTTATTATATATATTATTATATATTATACATTTTATTTAGTATGATTCAGTTCCTTAGACGTCCCAAAACACTTTTATGGAAATTGTGACTTTGTTCTTTTACTGTCTAGGTACCTCTTATTGGTTTTCATGCAGTAAATTGACTAATTATTAGTTAGATATAATAATTAATCAATTTACTGCAAATAACAATTATTGAAAATTTAGAAATAAACATTTTCTTGCAAAGTAGGTACTCACGTGAAAAAGCAGTGGTGATATCAAAGAAATCTGTACCAAAATAAGTGATTTCAGGTAAATTAGGCTCAATGTGCTCCTTGAAGTATTCCATAGCCATGGTAGTCAAATCAAATAGCTCATCTGTCACCTTATAAGGTCTTGCAAGTTTTGTTGTTGTTTTCAAATATGACAAAATACTATACACCTCATCAAGGATCTAAAAATCATCATAAGTTTTTAATATTTTGTAAGTTACATTCCTGGGCTAACTTAATTTTACACAATCTCATAAACTAAACAAGTCCAGTGCAATCTTTTCACAATGCGTCCTGAGGTATCCTATAGGGTAGCATTACTAGCAAACACCCCAATGAATAGAATCAGCCTTCCTGGCAATAGTTACCAAAAGTGCAGTTATCTCTTAGTCTATATAGAGCTAGCACCCTTAATAATAAAAAAATTTTTTGTAACCATTTTGTACACTAAGCTCGTAGCAGATAATAAAATTATACTAGCTGATGACCGCAACTTTGTCCGTGTTGGATTGAGGTTTTTTGGTTCCTGCGGGAACTCTGTAATTTTCCAGGATAAAAAGTAGCCTGTGTTATTCCAGACTCTAATATCTATATATGTGCCAAATTTCATCCAAATCCGTTTAGCTGTTCTGGCGTGATTAAGTAACAAACATCCATACATCCATTCATCCAAACTTTCGCATTTATAATATTAGTATAGATAAGCCTAAGGCGTCAGACACGAAACTAGCGACGGCTGAGCGACGGCGACAGCGGGGCGATGGATTCCGAGAGCTGGCGACGAATTTCGGGAAGGTGCTTTAGGCAAGCTGAAATTGTGGAAAAATATAATTTCGTTCATTGGCGAATCCAGTTCTGCCAGTCTGGTAGAGTGTTTGCGGTTATTTCGCTACTGCGCAGCATATAACATTTGCAAAAAAAATCGGAAAAAACACTTTTATGGCAACTTGATTTTTTTGTCTTTAAATTTAATACTTACAGAATTCGAAAAAATAAATCCCAGACGTTTTTGTCGGTTATAAAGTATTACCAGACCTCTTTCAAATTGTTCCCGAAATTCGTCGCCAGCTCGCCGACTAATCGCATCGCCCCGCTACCGCCGTCGCGTCGCCTCACTACCGCTAGTTTCGTGCACGTACACTTACAGTCCAATTGCCCAATGTCGGAGCAAAATAATTTTGTTCTTTGTTTATGGTTCTTATGTCTTATTGTATGGCCTTGAATAGTTAAATGGAATCAATTGGCAATCACTCTTTGTAAATACCCATGATAGATATATTTATTATTATTCCATTCATACTAATATTATAATTAATGTGAAAGTGATTGTTTGTTGGTTTGTCCATCAATCACTCCACAACAGAGCAGCAGATTGACAACTTTTTGCATGGGTATAGTTGAGGATCAAGAGAGTGACAGCCTCTTTAGTTTTGAAAATCAAAACTGCATCACCTAGTACTAAAATCTATACTAATATTATGAATGGGAAAGTTTGAATGGATGGATGTTTGTTACTCAATCACGCCAGAACAGCTAAATGGATTTGGATGAAATGACATTTTAGATGATATTTCTCTAATCCATCAAAGTAGATATATCACTATCACTACTCTAAGCATTAAAAACTGGCAAAGTGTTGGGCCAAGCACTAAAAGTTGGGTCAATCAGCTATCCATAGGATAGGTAAATCAATGTAAAATTAGAACACCTAAAATAATTAACCAATTGAATAAATTTTCAAACTTACCTCTCCTGGAAAAAAACAACAATGTTTCCTTTCTATATGTTTACCAAATGTCATCTGTAGTAAACTTAACCGCATATGCAATGTTTCAATTATATCAGATTCACAGGCAAGTGGGTGACTTCTACGTGCAGACTCCCTGCGAGGCATCTTTGCCTTAATAGCTTGGAAACGATGTAACATTTGATTTTGTAATCTTTGGAAGGTGGAATTTAAAATACCACTACATACAGTATTGCAATGCCGGTTTACCTAAAATCAGATTAAAAGTTTCAACAATTTGTTTTTAAGATTAGTAAGCAATTAATATAGAATCAAACATTTCTGTTGCTTTTATAAATAATAAGAATTATTTATTACCATTCTGAGATGGGAGACACTTTTGAAACCCAAATAGCGAAATATCTTTTCTAAAACTTCAATAGGTAAATCAAGCAAGTTGGTTGTGAATATCTTAGGCGCCGGGATCATGACGTTTTTGGAGGAGCTGGCGTGCGGCGACGAGCCCCCCGGGAGCAGCGCGCTGGAGTGGCGAGTCACACGCGCCACCGTCACGGGCTCTGCGTGAGAGGGCCCGGCGCCCTCGCTGCTCCCGCTGCCACCCCCGATACTACTCATCTGCCTAGTTGACACCATCTTGCCCCGGTACTGTTGTATTAATTAGTACTTCTGAAAAAACGTTCTCCTATAGCAATTTCACACTTTTATTTGATCTAATACATAAAATTAGCTGGGATTAGAAATATTCAATAAAACGGAAACAAGTTTCTCACGTAACAAAACGTAAAGCAATGAGGTTTTCTAGCACATTCTTTCCTAATTAGATGTATTTTATTTTGTTTAATCCATAATAATGGCAGAATAATAAATAAATAAGTAAGTAATTGGAACGAGAACCGAACAATAATTCTAAAATGGTCGCCATTGCTGGCCAGTTCACTCGAGATGAGTATGCACACAAGTGAAGAGTTGAAGACAATATTTCATGCGTTCCTTTAATCAAATATTTTTAATAAAACACTCACTCAAGAGTTCATGCACATGATTTCTTATTTAAAATAGAGGTAATGTAATTATTTTAATTATTTAAAGTAAGACCATAGATAAGTATTGTATAGTAAGACGCAATAGTAACAAACGCTCTCAGTGCTTTCACGAGAAATATTTTTTTTGCTTGACTTTCAACTCTAGAGCGGAGCCGGGAGCGGGAGCGGACTCCTGCTCCTGTGGACAGTGTTACCAGCAGCTCATTTCAATTTTTTCCGATTTCGCACCTAAAAAGTTCCGATAAGTTCCGCCATGCTTTGAGATAGAAAAAAAAGAATAAAATTAATCAATTTACCTGTTCGACGAAATTTCGACTGGGACTCATACATTTTAATTTAAGTTCATAATATCATCAAGGACGAAGAAGATAAAGAAAAGACGAAGAAGTTCATTTAAAAAAAACTGAAAAAGAAAAAAATTAAAATGAGCCATGAGCCAACTATGAAAAACCACCGAATACACAAATCAAATAAATATTATAAATGCGAAAGTTTGGATGGATGGATGGATGTATGTTTGTTACTCAATCACGCTCCAACGGATGAACGGATCTGGATGAAATTTGGCACAGAGATAGATATAGTCTGGAATAGCACATAGGCTACTTTTTATCCCGGAAAATTAAGGAGTTCCCGCGGGAACCGAAAAACCTCGATCCACGCGGACGAAGTCGCGGGCATCAGCTAGTATATTATAAAAGCAACAAATTGTGCCAATTAAGCATATATAATTATTATTCATATTATTATAATATACAGTGGTGGTCATATAATTAAGAACGCTTATTTAAAGGGAAGACTTTTAAAAACTAACAGGTTTAACTAATTGCATGTATTTTTTTGTATTTTTCTCGGTATCGCAAAACTTTTCCATACTAGCGGTACATTCGTTATTACACATGATTGGCTAAAAAATAAAACGATAAACTTTATACATTAGATCTAAACCTAACATTACTACTTACTGGCTGGTCACATAATTAAGAACGCTGAATAGTTTATTTTTTTATTCAAATTTAAATAAAGAACACTCTGTGGCTCTGTGGTTGTACGTTACTATTCGTACAATTTTGGCGCCATTTAGTGCTGCAAAAGTCTTAAACGTGATTGCTTCATATGAAAACAATGGGGAAAAATAAAAGTTGTGATAAATCTACAAGGGAAGTAATAATAAAACTTCGCGAGAAGAATTGGTCGTATAAAAAGATAGCCGACCATCTGCAATGCTCAAAAACGATGGTTTTCCACGCTGTGAAGCATTTTGCCACGTATCAAACTACTTCAAATGTTCCGCGTGTACCTAAACAGAGAAAGTTATCTCGTCGAGATGATCGGAATGTCGTTCGTTTGGCAAAACAAAATCCTTTTAAAGGGTCTATTGAGCTGAGAAAAGAATATTTCGGTGAAAACAACCCTTCAGCAGTCTCGGCACGCACTATTCGAAGGCGTTTGATAGAAGAAAAGTTGCACGGAAGGATAGCAAGGAAGGTGCCCATGTTGAAACGGTGCCATAGGCAAGCCCGGCTTGCATTTGCAAGAAGGTATGAAAATTGGACAGTTAGACAATGGAAAAATGTTCTTTTTTCTGACGAGACAAAAATAAACAGGGTATGTTCTGATGGAAAACGATATGTACGACGCCCTCCGAATAAAGCATTCGACCCTAAGTACACAAAAGTGACATTAAAACATGGTGGGGGAAATGTGAAAATTTGGGGGTGCTTTTCTGGACATGGTGTTGGACCTGTTAAGCTGATAGAAGGAAACATGGATCAATTCCAATACAAAAATATACTGGAAGAAACAATGTTACCTTATGTCGAAGACGTGCTTCCGGTTATTTGGACATTCCAGCACGACAATGATCCAAAGCATACTGCACGCACCGTTAAGGAATTTCTCATGTCGCAATCAGTTCCTGTCTTAGATTGGCCAGCTAACAGCCCAGATCTAAACCCAATAGAGCATCTTTGGTGCGAAGTCAAGAAAAAGGTTTCAAATCGACAGTGTGGCAATTTAAGAGAGCTGTACGACGTTTTCTTGCAAGAATGGAACTCTATCTCTCTTGCGAAATGTCAAAAATTAATAGAGTCAATGCCTCGCCGCGCCGGTGTAAAGCAGTAATTAAAAGCCGTGGACATGCTACTAACTATTAATTTAAATTTAAAATGTATTAAATTGCTTTTTTACTTTACGCACTTCACTTTAATGTAATTTATTCAATCTAAGTTTCATATAAAACAACTCTCGACAAGTTTAACAAATCGTTCTTAATTATTTGTCCAGCTTCATTACTTTTTGAATTTGTTACTATTGAGTATAAATAAAATTTGTGAAAAAAATAGTTGACGGTTTTATTCTATATTCCCAATCCCGTTTGCTCTATTCATGTGGCTATTTCATAACATAACTAGTTACTTCTAAGAAGGAACACATAACTACACAAGACATGATTTAGATAAAAAAAATCGGGAACTTCAAATCGTTCTTAATTATATGGCCACAACTGTATAAGTTACACACTTGCAAAAACATTATCCTTCTATATGGTGCAGTCGGGTAAAAACCAAATACATCTCCGCAATTAGTACAAAATAAGCCCATTGTAAATAAATTTCCCAACCTGCCCGTTCCAAACTTGCGTTATTGGTGATAACCAATACCGTAATATTTGTATTTTTAATAAGACGTACTTAAATTATTATATTTTAATTTTTGAAATTAAGATATTTTAGGTTCTGAGTTAACCTACTGAATTGGGATTTTTCATTAATCTGGCAATACTTTTAGATAATGGTTTGTTCCGCCAATAAGAGTGCCAGAGTAGCGGGAAGTTTGAAAATAACCTGTTACAGTTTTCTGCGTCGGATAATTATTATAAGTAGGTAAATCACCTCTTGACGTAGCGTATAATAATTCTCTAGCGACGCGCTTATTGCAAGACATTTTAAAATGCTCAAAAGTTCCGAAAGAGTCAAGGTTCCGACAAAGTTCCGCCAATGACTCAAAAGTTCCGAATGCGGTTCCGCCGCACTGGCGACCTTTGATTAAAGCTGGCAACCATCTGGCAACGCTGTCTGTGGAGGTGGAGCGGAGTGAGCGGACCACAACTTTTATGGACCTACTATACTCTTTGGGACTTGGATTGGCATTGGATTCATAGAGTAAGGAGTAAGAATATCTCTTTCTCTGTCTACGCATTGGGTTGCATCGTCTATGGCATTGGTGACTTGCACCTTTGCTTATGTATATAGGAGAGGATATGTGGCATTATACTCAATTATAGTTATACGATGCATTTTATTAACAAAACATGTAAAACTATGTTTTGACTTTTCTTACTTACTGAAAGCTACGTTATTAGAACGAGACAGGTATATTATGTTATTGCGTGAACGTGTCGCGCAATTGTCATATGACGTCATCACATTTAGCTATTGAAGCCAATTTTTGGTTGCATATAAATGGCGTCTGTTGTGATTCGGATGTGATTAATTTGTAAATATAAATAAATAATAAATAATAATTAAATCGTTTATTTTCAATCATTTTGTGTTAACTACATTGTGATAGATCTTGAAACTGTTTGAAGTTAACACTATTATTGTGCTTACATCAAAAAATGTAGATAAAATGTTGCAAGATCAAGAACTGGCTATCCTAGCTAGATTTTTTAGATCTGAGTTAAGGATAACCAGCCCTCTCCCTCGTTACCCAAATGTGTGCACAAGCACATGTTTATTTACTAGTTATTTAAGCATTCTACTATAAACTATATTATATACTAAAAATAAATATTATTGTACGTTAATAGTTAACTTAGGCAATGGGAACTGGTGAGTAGTGTGTGTGTGTGTGTGCGTGCGTGATGAGTGTTTGTGTGTGTGTGTGTAATAAACCTGTTTTGTGAATATTTTCATGTGTTTTGCTGTAGTTTTATGTAATCAACTATGGTGAAGTGCTCAGATATGGGATGCAATAATAAAACGACCAGGAATTTCATTTCTTATGTGAGTAGCAAAGTCACCTAGTTTTTCTTTTTGTGGCGAGTATTTCAAGTTATTTCGATTAATTATAGCTTAGCTTCTTCTTTACTGAATCCAAAACACGTAAATTTTTGCGCCGTCCCCAAAAATATTGATTATTTTATTAGTTTTTGTTTGAGCTTATATATAGTGCGGGGATTGTATTGTTTACAAATAAATTGAAATAAATTGAATATCGATAAAATTAAAACTACATATTATTCTTACTGTTTCTCACTCTAAGGGATTGAGAGATGATATTAAACAGACAGCTTCTACTTATAATATTGCCAAACGCATTTTAGGCTGTAGCGGTGATAACCAAGTGATTAAGACACCCGATCTCCAGTATGGTGTCGCGTGTTCGAAAATAACAGTGTCTATTTAAGTGGTTTTTGGTCCCTTCATGCAATTATTGTGTATCATTTTAAATAATGTTTTACAATTATTGTTTCAGATTCCCAAAAAATCATAAATTAAGGCTAAGATGAAAACGGTTTGGCCATATAGTCCACCAAGCTGGCAAACACGGGGGGCGTTGCATCATGATTATATTTTTACTCATCATTAAACCCAGCCAGCGGCGTCCACTAGGTACTGAGTAGGAGTCTCCCCTTGGAATGAGAAGGGTTCAGCCATAGTCCACTACGCTGGTCAACAAGAGGGCCTCCGAACGTGATTACCATTTTTCTGAAAAACTTCTGGTCTGAAAGAAAAGTTGGTTTTAAATATGCATAGTTCTGAGAAGTTCTAAGTAATGTTTCAAATTTATGGGCACAAAGGAGCGTCGCGGGTTGTTTAATTTTTTTAATTTTATTACTTGTTTAATTCAAAGATCAATCTGAAAACGCAAGTAGTTTTATATCTATTGTAATATGATCAATTGCTTTTATTTATCTATAAATTTAAGAAATAAACCATTTTTAAAATCAGTCTACTTTTATTATTCATATTATCACATTCAGTAACATTTTTTCCATATTATCTAGGTATTCCAACTAATATTATGAAACAGTTTTGTTTGTAAGGTTGACATGAACTAATAATATAAATCTATACTAATATTATGAATGCGAAAGTTTGAAATGTATGGATGGATGGTTGTTACTCAATCACGCCTGAACTGATCTGTAGGGACAGAGATAGATTATAGTCTGGAATAACACATAGGCTAACACATGCGGCAAATTCAAGAGGTACCGCGGGAACCAAAAAACCTTAAGTCACGCGGACGGAGTCGCGGGCATCAGCTAGTTCATTGTAAAATACAAATACTAGTTTTTCAGAATATTATGTTTGAGTAAGTAATTATTTATTATGTATATTTGTGTTGTAATTTTATATTATCGATTATTTAAGTATCGATACTCCAGCCCTAGTGCTCGCTTAGGCTCCGCCCATAACGCCATTTTTATGTGACCGGAAGTTTCTCTCATAGAAATAGTATGTATTACAACTAGAAGGATCACTAACGCACGAAACGCGAGCCGAAAGAGAGCTAATATTAAGGGGCGTTGTCTCTTTCTTACCGCTACACTGGCATGACACTATAATTATTATTAATTGAACGAGACACAATAGTGAACACGAGAGTGAACGAGACGCGCGAAGAAAAAGTGAGTCCTTATCGAGACCGAAATTCCTTATGAGTGAAAGGTAATCTAAATTGAACTTTATTATTTAAGTAAAAAGGTGTGAATTTGTTTAACAAAAACACATTAGTGATCCTTCTAGTAGTATGAATATACATACTATTTCTATGGTTTCTCTTAAGAAATCAAAGACTTGCACAGAGCTATAAGTGACTTGGCCCGGACCATAGAGTTAGTATACAGCATAGAAATAGGAAGACAAGTCGTAATTCATAGTTCCATGGTATACAGCATCATGTACTGCTCAGACAAGTACCTATAATTAACTTCTTTCATGCTTCTTTCTATCTTTCTATCCTTTGACTATGAGATGTTTTCTATCTTTAATCTCAAATGTCAATCTTTTGAATTGTTTCTCCTAGGGTATGTTCCGATATACACTGCGAGCACTGTAAGGTGTGCCGTCAATTTAGTATACTGCGAAGCCGTTCCTTCATAGTACGCTATACTGGTTACCTACTGTTTAAAACGGAACGCAGTCCAGCTGTCGATCACTTGATCAAAGCACTGAGAGCACCTTACCTCTAAAACGCAAGTGCTCACAGTACAAAAATGGCGTCGATTAATGACGTCTTATTATTATATTATATCCCAAGGATACTGCGGCAGTGTACTGTCAGTCCATAACGGAACGAATTTCTCCCCAGTAAGAGCACTGGACAGTGCTCGCAGTGTATATCGGAACATACCCCTAGTTTCTATTGGGCTGTGTTCCGAGACTGCGAGCACTGTTCAGTGCTCTTACTGTGGAGAAATTCGTTCCGTTATAACTTTTTTTTTTTTTTTATCCACTACAAGTTAGCCCTTGACTGCGATCTCACCTGATGGTAAGTGATGATGCAGTCTAAGATGGTAACGGGCTAACCTGTTAGGGGCATGGCAGTTATATTAAACCCATACCCCTATTCGGTTTCTACACGGCATCGTACCGGAACGCTAAATCGCTTAGCGGCACGTCTTTGCTGGTAGGGTGGTAACTAGCCACGGCCGAAGCCTCCCACCAGGCCAGACCAGGGAAATTCAGAAATTATAAATTTCCAAACCCTGCCGGGGATCGAACCCGGGACCTCCGCACGTTAAGGCAACAGCGCTCAACACTGCGCCACGGAGGTTGTCAAAACCAAAACTGACAGTAAACTGCTGCAGTATCCTAGGGAAATATATGACGTCATTAATCGACGCCATCTTTGTACTGTGAGCACTGGCGTTTTCGAGGTAAGGTGCTCGTGTTTGTCTCAGTGCTGACTGCGTTCCGTTTTAAGCAGTACCCAGTATACCTAACTATAAAGGAACGGCTTCGCAGTGTACTAAAGTGACGTCACACCTTACAGTGCTCGCATTGTACACAGGCATTGTATTTCTGCCGAGCGATCGCGTAACTTCTGCATCAATCATTGTTACAGTATCAATTGTTGTAATTGGCTGAATTTATTGCATTCTTGCTGCGTCAATGGATTATGTCCAATAGTGGAAGAGTGTTAACCAATCAGAGGTGATTGCGATGTATCAATGATTGATGCAGAAGTTATGGTCTAAGATCCGAATCTAAATCGAAACGTACCGGTTTGTTAAGAGAATCAAATTTATTTTATAATAAATTTCATATATTAGAAAATAAATTAAAAATGGGTAGACAACAGAAATCCTGGACAGAATATTTTTAATTATTTTTTGAAAAATGTTTTTTCATAAAATGTTGCAAAATGAAGATAATAATAAAATTTTATACTGGACTTAAAGTATAGAGCATATAGAATGTGCAATCGTAGGGTAGACTAATAATTACCTGGATAAATAATGGAAATAATAGTCTACCCTATTATTTACCTGGAAAAATAATGGAAATAATAGTCTACCCTACGATTGCACATTCTATATGCTCTATACTTTAAGTCCAGTATAAAATTTTATTATTATCTTCATTTTGCAACATTTTATGAAAAATCATTTTTCGAAAAGTAATTAAAAATATTCTGTCCAGGATTTCTGTTGTCTACCCATTTTTAATTTATTATTTAATATATGAAATTTATTATAAAATAAATTTGATTCTCTTATCAAACCGGTACGTTTCGATTTAGATTCGGATCTTCTACGATTACGCGATCGCTCGGCGGAACACAGCCGGTTTCTGATGTCACAGTCAATGTCATTGTCCAGTCATTGTCAAATGTCATGTCGTAGAGCAATGAGTGGAGTGGTACAAAGGGCATATTATTTTATTTTTAATTTTTATTTTATCTAATTCTTAATCTAATTTCAATAATGTATTCTCAATGTGGAAGTAGTGGATCTATTCAAAATATACACCAGACGCCGTCTTCCTCCAACCACAACTCAGGTAAGTTATTATTTATATAAAGGTTAGCTCTTATTATTATTGTTGTGCCAACAGCTCCTACTGTGTGGAAAATACTTTCAAGACAATATTGTTTTTTAGAAGATGAAGACGATAGCGGTGATAACAAAGCATCAGCACTTAGCTTCAAAGAAAGAAGGCGAAACGCTCACACCCAGGTACATATTTTTATTATAATAACTAATATTCTTAATGATTATAGGCTATTAAACTATAGATACCTAATTTATCAATGATAACCTATATGCCAAAATATTTCGAACACATACCTTTTTTATGAAAGTCTTACTAAAAATTGCTTTCTGGTATTATTATGCTGTAAATATGTTTTAAATATATCAATTGTTAGTATATCAATGCTAAAATACTAATAGTAGATATTACATTCTTATGATGTGCATATCCGACACTTAGTACATTATTAGTATAGACTTGTAGTCTGTAGAAAGAAGCTAATACAATTATCTATCCCCATGCTCACTATTCTCCTCACATAATTTAGGCATTCCAGATTTCGTCAGAACTCCTATTTGCTAAGATCTTCTCTATTGTTCAACAAACTGGTAAACAATGCTACTAACCTAGCTCTTTTGCACCATGGCCATCTCCGTGCGCAGGATTCTAGCCAGTGAATTCTTTGACTCTCACAGCATGAGTTGAGGAAGTTTGCTGGCGGGTAATCAAAATCTTCTATACTAATATTATAAATGCAAAAGTCTGTCTGTCTGTCTGCTTTCACATCCCATCTGTTTAACCGATTTTGATAAAATTTGGTATGGGGATAGTTTGTGTCCTTGTTAGATTTTCTGCGGGAATCAAAAAATCTTTATTCATGTGGACCAAGTCCCGGGCATCATCTAGTTCTAGTACTTAATCAAATAAATCAAATAAATATTATAAATGGGAAAGTTTGGATGGATGGATGTATGGATGTATGTTTGTTACTCAATCACGCTAAAAACTGAAAAAGAAAAAAATTAAAATGAGCCATGAGCCAACTATGAAAAACCACCGAATACACAAATCAAATAAATATTATAAATGCGAAAGTTTGGATGGATGGATGTATGTTTGTTACTCAATCACGCTCCAACGGATGAACGGATCTGGATGAAATTTGGCACAGAGATAGATTATAGTCTGGAATAGCACATAGGCTACTTTTTATCCCGGAAAATTAAAGAGTTCCCGCGGGAACCGAAAAACCTCAATCCACGCGGACGAAGTCGCGGGCATCAGCTAGTATTATAAATGCGAAAGTTTGGATGGATGTATGGATGGATGTTTGTTACTCAATCACGCTCCAACGGCTGAACGGATCTGGATGAAATTTGGCACAGAGATAGATTATAGTCTGGAATAGCACATAGGATACTTTTTATCCCGGAAAATTAAAGAGGTCCCGCGGGGACCGAAAAACCTCAATCCACGCGGACGAAGTCGCGGGCATCAGCTAGTATTTTATAAATCATCCCAAATATTAGTATAGGTTCTTTTCCACTAGTTGTATTCACTTATCTTCTTCACTTTATGCTTTATATTTTAATTTTCTTATGCATACTTTATGCTTAAGTACCTACTTAGCACTTATTTTTTTTTACTTTTTCCATACATGTATTTACTATCCTATGTAAATTCTATTTGTGAAAACTGTTTTCGTATGTAGCTGTATGTTTTCCGAACAAAAATTTTAATAAAGGATTGTGAGTTGATGGCTCAATCTAAAAAATAGAGAAGCAGGAACTGGCTCATTGACTCATTCATATGACACAACTGAACCACATCACATATCTATTAACATAAATATGGCAATATTTAAACTCAAAACGTCAATGCTAATGTCAAAACGTGTTGTCCAATAAAAAATTCAACTATAGATAATTTAATTTAGAATTTAAACATATTACTTTCATGTTAGGTAAGTAAATTTTTTTATCATATTGGTGTGTACTGAATTTACCAAAACTTTGTAAACAGGCTGAGCAGAAAAGAAGAGATGCCATAAAGAAGGGATATGACTCCCTGCAAGAACTTGTGCCTACTTGCCAACAGACCGATGCTTCAGGGTATAAACCCAGCAAAGCTGCTGTAAGTATCACCCATAAAATTTTTGACTTTGTTATCTTGAAATCTTTGTTAAATAATTTTGGATTATTGGATTGTTGAAATATGACTGAATACTAATTAAGTACACCCTAAGGGCTCCCACACAAAACTGCGATGCGATGCGATGCGACGTCGCATCGCAGGAACCTGTGATGCGAATTGCTGCGATGCGATTTCGTGCGGCAAAGCGTTGGTTCAGGTGACCATACGCTCGACGGTAGTCTACCGTACTGGACGTGTTTTCGAAGTAGTGACATGGATCGAAAGAAGCGTGTTGTAGTGCTGTTATTGTTAAATAGATATAGAAAAAAAAGAAGATTTTGGGTTCATCCACTTATTACAATAATGAACGCTGATGGGAACTATTTTATTCGAAAATACAATGGTTTGAGAACAGAGGAAGATACATTTTTTGACACACATCGACGGCGGCGCCTTGCACACACGTTGTCTCAGAGCGGACTAAAAATGGGGCCACCAAGTGTGACGTATCATCGCAGGAATTTGCGATGCGAATCAAATCGGAAGTTTCTGCGATGCGTCCTGCGAGCTCGCAGATTTTTGCGATGCGATGCGAATTCGCAGTTTTGTGTGGGAGCCCTTAGACAGTATTTAAAAAAAAAGTGCGCGTGTAATTCACACACGGCAGACGTGAAACTTCAGAAAAGTAGCCTACAGGATAATGAGATAAATATAACTTGTATTCTATTTTATTCTCTCGCAGGCAAAATCCTATCATACTTCATACTAATATTATAAATGCGAAAGTGTATTTGTTTGTCGGTTTATTGGTTTGTTGGTTTGTCCTTCAATCACGCCGCAACGGAGCAACGGATCGACGTGATTTTTGGCGTGTGATTTTTTTCAAAGGACCTGGAGAGTGGGGATACTTTTTATCCCGGAGAATTAAGGAGTTAAGAGAATTAAGGAATAAAGTCGCGGGCATCAGCTAGTTATGAATATTATGTTTATTTCTTTTTGGTGTCGCGTTTTCGATTCATCGAATTTTCAAATCACATAAAGAACTCACTTCAACATCACTTCTTCAATCAAAGAAGTTTCACTTCAAAAAGCATCAAAAGAGAAAAGGTGAAAGGAATACTGTTGCAGTATTAGTAAAATTCTAACCAATTTAATTTCATATATTAATATGAAAATGTATAGATTGCATACATCTGTCTGGTACGTTTCCACAGTCAGATGGACTGTCCCAACCAATCTTAATAAAAAAATTCATCCCAACAGTGGAGGCAGGCTTAGTGATCTTAATGATCATGGCGCAAAAACATTATGATTGAAAACTCATTAAGGATTGTTAACACAACATTAATGATCGGAACACAAGTGTTCCAAGTGGCATTTTGTAAGTTTCGGATTCATACAAATCTTATACACACAAGTAGCTACATAGAAGTTTTCACTAGGTTACAACTTACAATGCACAAAAACGTAAATAATGGTCCCAAAAACCGAAAATGCTTCAAACTCGATTTTGACCAAAATGCTACATTGATCACTTGTGTTTCAAGGTAGGTTCCATTTTCCATTAGGTTCCATTTAGGTAAGTAATTACTGTTAGTGAGGAATAAGATTAAAGCAGTACCAACTAGATTATGGAATGCCCATATATATGCCTTAATGCATTATGGCATTATGGTTGAGAACCTAGAAAATTACAGGCTAAATTACTTTTCACCCCAGAAAATGAAATAGTTCTTCCAGTATTTTTAAAACCAAAATTCATGTGGACGAAGTCGTGGGCTTTATCTAGTATAGTATAATCAATAGACCATTGAATTTGGATTATTTATGATAAGTACATACATGTATTTTAATATTCATGCAGGTTCTACAAAAATCCATAGACTATATCCAGTACCTATTGCAACAGCGTAGACGGCAAGAGGACGAGCGCAACGCTTTGCGCAAGGACGTCGTCGCTCTGCGCATTATGCAGGCTAATTATGAGCAAATTGTCAAGGCGCAGCATTCAGTGCCCGGCCACAGTGAACAGAGGCTAACCGACCAGGATAAGTTCCAAGTGGTGAGTTTAAAAACACAGCGCTTAGCATCAAACTGCTTAAACTAATAAGTTTAAATAAGTTAAGTTAAGTTGCTAAATATAGCAAGTACAATCCAGGTACCAGGGTTGTGATGAAAAGGGAGGATTTTGACAAAATAAAAGACAATGGATTGATGCAAGTTGACCTTAGTTTGTCTTCTCTCGGCTCCGGCTTGCCCTTAAATAAAGGGAAGTTTAGACTAAGCTATAATATGCCTATAGCATATTGAAACAAATTTTATATAGCACAACAATTTCTCATCATACATTTTATATGAATACTAGCGATCCGCCCCGGCTTCGCACGGGTAGCACTAATAATCCTAATCTATATAATATTAAACTATCCTATCTCTCAAGTTAGATCGAACTGCACATGGTGTGCGAATTTTATTATAATCGGTTAAGTGGTTTAGAAGTCCATTGAGGACAAACATTGTGACACGAGATTTATATATATTAAGATGTGCACACAACCAACATTCAGAAACAATTCAGAAATTATAAATTTCCAAACTGACCCAGCCGGGGATCGAACCCCGGACCTCTGCACGTTAAGACAACATCGCTCAACACTGCGCCATGGAGGTCGACAAAATATATGATATATATTATGATGGTTGATCAGACTAGAGCTAACTTAGAAATTTTTAATTCCCAAATAGCTTCTGCTGAGAATAGAACCTAACACTTTCCACCTATATTTTGTATACTTAGTATAGCTGGCACTAATCAAATAACCGCAAAACGCGTTGCAATAGCATATTTTAGGTGTCAGCGGGCGCGCAAACAAGCACTTGCACCTCACCTCATCTATTTGATCGGCGCCAATTATGAGACCACTGCACTAGAAAGATAGTCAAAATGATATAAAAAGATAATATAATGTTCTTTGATTAGTTTCAGGGTATAATGGACAAGCTCTTTGACTCGTTTGAGTCTGTTCCCACGAGCAATTTCGCCGAGTTTTCCGCCGGCGTGTTTAACTGGCTCGAGGAGTACTGCAAACCCCAATCTCTAAGGACATTGGTGCACGGCGTGTTGCGGGAACAAAGCTACACGCCCTAGGTACAATTTAAGCCAAAAACTCACACAACGCGCGACGGATTCATGCCAAACATGCGACACGCGCGTTGAAACGTGCTCGTGAGTCGCGCGACCTCGCCTTACAGCGCTACAATAGGGATGATGCCTATATCAAAAATAAATTATTTCTAACTAACTATTAAATAGAGGGTCTTTCAAAAGACCTAAAATTCACCTCGGTTAGTTTTAAGTTTGATAATAATCATTTTAAAATATAGAATTTAGAAAAAAAAGTGTGTTGAAAATTTATGACGTCATAACTGTAAATTTCATACAACTTCCAAACTAGAAGTGCGTTTTTAAGTTTGATAAAGAGTTGCTGATTTGATTGTGTTGTCATCATCCCTGTTGCTGGTATGACTATTGAATACGCGTACGCGCGCGCTCAGTGTGACATCCAGGCATGCATTTTCCGTGGCTTTTGTGTCTGTTTAAGCTTTTAATATAATTCTTAAACATCACATTTTAAATTTAAATTCAGGGTCTATTTTTATACTCTGCAGATTATTCTGCAGGGAAAATCGCGCGGTGGAAATTTCGCAGTGCGAGTTTACCCTTAAAATCCAGTGGATTGTTTATTTTTGTTATCAGATAATATGATTGACTATGATATTGCACTATATACTGCAGACTATATAATATATTGCAGATAAAAAGCATAACTAGCAGCTTGATGAACTTTATTAATTTTTATTGAATGATTTGAAAAACAAATCGGTTGCTTTTTGAAAATAACAGAATTAATTATTAGTTAATCTAATATAATATTATAAACTTACATAGAATCAAACCATATCAATGTAAAATAATTTTGCTATCGTAACGTGACCAAGTACATCGTTTATTATAGATATAGAATATTATTTAAACTTAATAGAATTTTAAAATAATTGTTGTATAATAAATTGTTATTAAATATTTTATGTAAAAAATATATATTTTTATAGTATGAGACGTTAATGATGTGACCATTACCTTTTAACATTTTAGTTGTAAGAGATTTTATATTGTATGTATTCATATAATATATCCCTAAAATCTGTCATCTAATAATGACCTGAAATAACTGAAATGAATTTGACCTACCCATAATGTATATAACTAACGGTTTAAATCCTAAAAGGCTGTATCGTCTTTTAGGATTAAATAATAAATTATTTAAAGTTGCCTACTAAATAAATTTAAATAGGTACCTATATTGTAAAACGCCTAAGTGCCTTTATCTGAAACGCAACAAATCTTTATGGGAGAACGATGTTATAGAGCCTTTTTCTTAATAAAACTCAAAAATATTTGCACGAAGTATTTGCATAGCGTAATGGTTTCCACCAGAGATTTGCTACGTTGCTATGCTAAGGATGTGTGTCAAATCCACCAATAGGAGTGCTTGATTTTCATAGCTTAGATAGCTAGATGTTAGATGAAGCGCTCTTAGTGATACGTTTGACACATCCGTTGCTTAGCAATGTAGCACATATCTGGTGGAAAAGCACCCTTACGGTTGACGCGTAATTTTCGTGGAAGGTACACGGTAGGTAGTAGGTACATATTAAAAATCTTAAATTAAAAAAAAAGTTAAAGGTTAAAAAAAGTAAAGTTAAATGGCATAAATTGTCTCGCCACCACGTGCAAATGCGTCGCTGTGCTAATACGCGTGAGAAATTACTAAAAACTAAAAGGTTTAATGAAGTAACGCTTGGTTCAGATAGCGCGACTACGCGAATAGGCTCGGGTAGGTATAGTAGAGATATTCAAATTGTCCCATGTACATACACTAGGTACTTATTTTTTTTGTGAAATAAACGAGGTACAATGAAAATAATAATATAATTTTTGTAACGATGAAAATGATTACAAGGGTTCCAAAGTCTAAAAGCGTCGTGACCTTGAAAAAGAAGTCTACAACGAACTCCAGATTTTCTCTTTATTAGTAGGTACCATCTCACAATATCACATAGAACTGATTCCTTGTTGTGTATATATCGCTGGTATGTAAATGATCGCCGATATTCTTTACCAGCGACAGCTCGACTGGTCTCTTCCTCTTTGGATTATCATTTCTCAGTGACTACAAAATTACCAGATTGACGCCAGTTAGTCGCAACTCGCAATATGCGATAGGTGGCTGTCTACGCTCTGCCCAAGACGGCATCGCTAAATGAGGCTCCCCTCTCGTTATGGGTTTTTCTTAATTATTACAGAACCTTTGCCTACAATTTTACCTCTTTAATTTTTACTTCAACTCCAAAACTAGGTATATTATTTTTTAAATATATTATTATTTCCTAATTGCGATTTGAAAAAGATGATTTGTCAAGACTTGGAGGGGCAAACTTGTATAGCGACCGGGACGGACCGCCACCGCCGAAACAGTCATGACGAATTCCTTTGTCCCTCGACTCGCAGATATTCTATGTCACGAAGACGGTATATGGTTTTGGCAGTGCATGTACAATACATTGTACTACAACAAGATTGTTCTAGTGTGCGTAAGCTCAGGAGTGATTTCTCGACCCCGCCCCCTATAACAAATGTGTTAGTTTATACTAGTCACAAACGGGCAAACCGTCTTGTCTTCGTGAAATAGAACATCAATACCTATGTAGCATGTACGCAAGTCGCAACATACGCGACCCAACGCCGTGGCATTGCGCTACCATTTGAACCGTGCCTAACTTTGGCAACAAAACTGTTTTCGTTTAATTAGCGTTCTTAAATTATATGAAAGTACTCTGTGATAAGGATAATTCTGTGAATAAACGTTTAATTAGGTACAATATGACTTTTCTTAATGTACCTATGTAGTTCATTTATTTTTCGTAAGTAGGTTTTGTATTCAGTGCGCCCATAAATGGGCAGTGGTCCGATACAATTTCATGTCTTGACTGATCAGTGACCGCTGCATAGTGAACTAAGTACAATCTTCCCTTAGTATGCGACCTGACTACTGAGTACGGGCAGAGATACATTGGCTCTGCAGCCGAAAAAACTAGATAAGACACTGACAAAAACAATATGAATAATCAAACTTCAGGGGGATTACTACCATCGCATACAGCAGTCTTACTTCAAAATTACAGTTTTATGTCACGTACATTGACGTCCCTGAAATAAGGATTATAATTCTAAAACACGAACGTCAACAATATTAAAACAATACGGATTTAAGCGATGATAGTATGCCCCCGGAAGTCTTTTTCTGCGGAAAGTTTATCTCGCGATTGTTTAGGTAGCTATACATTTTATTTTTATTTAGACGTAAGTACCTATTTAATATTAAATTCGCATATTATGTAATTATTATTAAACCCGATCGCTTTCCGTCGGTTGGGATATTAAAGTGACGTCTCCCATGGGGTAACTTTCGGTCCTCCCACAATCCTTATTCTTCGGCCGTCGCTCCCTTGGCGTGCCGCAGCACAGCTTCTTCAGCACACACGCGTAGCACATCAGCAGAGACAGCATTAACATCAACCCGATCACCACGGTTACTACTAACAATATTCGTAGCTCCCCATTGGTTTCAACTACATTCGAGTTACGATTCATCTTGATATTGGAGAGAGAATCCTCATCTGCAACATAACATATATACTTAGGTAGGTAGGTACTTAACTGGTAACTTAGTATCTAGGGATGTTACGGAGCTTCGACTCCGATTCCGATAAGTCGGATTCTTCACCTTTACAATTTGGGAATTTATAATTTCTGAATTTTCTCTGGTCTAGTCTAGAGGGAGGCTTCGGACTGGCTAGTTACTATCCTATCGGCAAAGACGTACCGCCAAGCGATTGATCGTTGCAAACCCGTACGCGATTGGAGGACTCAGTCCTTGAATTGAACACGAGTTGAAAAGTGTACCTACTACCTGACTGAACGAGAGTTAGCACATCAAACCCGTTCGAGGCAATACTGCCTTCTATTGAACACGCAAACGGAAATACGCGTACGATGCCATGTAGAAACCGTCTAGGGGTTTATTATAAATGCCATAGTTACCTACCTACCTACCTACCCCTAACAGGTTAGCCCGCTACCATCTGACTGCATCATCACTTATCATCAGATGACAACGCAGTCAAGGGCTAGCTAGTAGTGGATTAAAAAGAAATAGGTAAGTAAGTATAAGCTGCTTTAATTTTCAAACTGTAATGCGCGACAACCCTGTCTCTTGAATCCTGGTTTTAGGCAACCTCACATTTTCGTGTTCCTTATGCTTCCTTCACTCGATCAGGTTACGGTTTTGGTCAGGCAACCCACGGATTCTATTTCTACGAATTAAAGGTACCTACCTACTTAGGCCTTGAATTGATTTCCTTAGGCAGCTCATTCAGGGTTTCATTAACGTCTGATTAAAAATAATCCTAATCCTAATAAAGTTAAACCTAAAACTCAAAAACGTGTTCTTTAGTCGAATCTTATCCGAAAATCTTAGAAATGCGAAAATGGGTCTTGAAGTCTACCGCTACTCGCTAGTCTATTATTAACTAAGAAAATCCCAATTTATGATTAATGGAAACAAGTTAAGACTGATAACAATCAACTCTCAGAGCTAGACGCCGCAGCAGCGCATAGACGCCGCAGCAGCGCGTTTAATAGTAGACTTAAGGCGCCAGCGGAGGGTGAATTGCTCATACAAACGTAGGGGAGACCAGGGATGAACGTAACAATTTTCACTTTTCTCGTAATATCTCACAGAGCTTGTTGAATATCAAAATTCTTATCAGTACATATGATAGATCGGTCTTTCAGCTATCTTTTAACATTAGCACAAATGCAACTGATGTTATAGATTTTGAGAAAAACTACCAAATAAAAAGAGTGGAATTTGTTACAACCATCCCTACCCCTAGGGTTGGTTGTAACAGTGTAACGGGTTGGTTGTAACATTACAAATAAAATCGAAGTTACTTTCATAATCAACATAATCAACCTTTTATGTTTTACATAAGTATCACAAATGTCAAAAAAAACATTTCTAGAAAAAAAAACTTCTAAAATACTTAATTAAAAATTAGATATCAACCAGACAAACAAATCACCCCACTGCCGGTCGTAGCCGCGCCATTTCCTATTTCACTTTACTTTATTTCTATATCTTATAAGATATTCATCTGAACTAAATGGTGTAAAGGACAATTTTTAACTTCATTAAATACTTGAGATGACTAACATATTTATTTTGAAAAGGATTATTTCTGTCGGTAAAACATCTTCGCAATTAAATCATTGATTTAGACCAAGTTTGAAAATCATAAAAATGGTTAAGGTTTTAACCTTAAAGGATAGATATACTTATTGCTATCTCGGATTTTTTATTAAAACTTTTTGAGAGGAACTTATCCACCATGCATTGTTTTGTACGCAGTTAATTCAGAAGGGGTTCTTGGTGAGTGTACTTTTCTGCGAAGTATTTCTTCTGTAGCCAAATCCATAATTTTTGCAGTAACTAAACCTCTACTGGCATTTCGTTTATATATATTAGGCATTCTGGAATAAGAAAATAAGAACCTATGCAATACTTTGAAATATAAAAAGGCACAATAAAACATGCTATAAGATGTCACGATCATAATCGGGATGAAAGTAACAACTTGTTACTTTCATCCCTACCTAAAAATTTTACCGAATATGGCAAACACATGCCTATAAACTAAAAATCCGATAGAAATATACTGTTTCAAATGCTAATTTCAAAAGATGAATACTTATGCTAATTTACTGGCACTTGACACGCGAGCTTAAGCCTACCATAATAAAAACAAACGCAGTTGAAAAAAATTGCCAAAACTAACTTCGGAGGTATTTTTGCGGCACCGACTCGTCACGTCAACAACCGTCGGCACAGCGCAGTGAGCGCAACTGAGGTTAGGGGGGGTTCAAAATTGAGCATTTTGGTGAAACAGCCATCAGTGTAACCAACAAAACTCGTTCAAAAACTCATTTGTGACGTTCATCCCGTGTTACTTTCATCCCTGGTCTCCCCTACCTAATACCAAAATAATTAGTAATTCGAGCATATTTCCTCCATATTATGCGATTATTAAGATTGAACTTGTATTTATCTAGGTCCCTGGATAATTATTTTTCCAAAATACTTTCCCAAAATTAAATGTAAGCACATTGCGTTTTGTATGTTTTTGCGACATAAACGACATGTTTTCTCCTTATTTGTTTCATATTAAAACCAACAATATCTCACGTACTAATTGATCAGGAACATAGCCTATATTGTCAAGTTACAGAATAACAACACGAAGTTAAAAACACAACAATTTTTCATTCATCATTTTTGGTATTCACGGAACAAGACTAAATGTATAACAAATTCTGTACGCTCATATTGCTATCGCGCTTGCACGCGATCATGTCTTCAGCCAAATAGGGATAGCAATATATGTACCGGCAAATTTATATTTGCGGTTCGAGTAGAAGTTGCGAGCGGTGGTCGCCGGTCCCTTAAAAGATACCTGCACTTTTGGTAACTATCGCCAGAAAGGCTGATTCAGTATTAGGTGGGTGAAGGGCTCTCCACTGATGACAAAAGTGAAAGCCTGCCCGCATGCAGATGGGCCTTTCGCTACATATGGCCGTTCAAAGACGGTTTATGGTTACCAAAAATGAACGATAGCTAGAAAGGCTGATTCTTGTACAGTATTACCTAAAGAATGCGCAGTATCTATGTAAACAGTATAAAAACTGAAACTATTCATCGGGCCTTTCACTAGATATCACCTCTCAAAGACGTTCTAAGCTATAGGTACCTACTTACCTACTATGCGTTACTGTAAAAAAATATTAGCAATTATTATGTCGTCACGTTGATTGCTGTTAAATAAATTCTTACGCCTTAATAATTTTTAATATGAATGTTAGAGAATGTTGGTTTAACTTAAGGAGAAAAACTTTAATCGGCGGAACTCGGTACCGCAGACTATTTACGTTTCGGTTTAATTTCATTTACGATCCAACCGCATAGTTTGATTGACTACGTAATTACCGCATATAGCGAAAAGTTAAAACAGTTTGCCCTCGTCTTAGATTGAGACGTATCGTACCTACTACTGTAGTGGTCCTAGTTGATAATTTAGTTATCAATAATTAGATATGCATCATATGCCAATAACTTCAAAATGTAGGTATATAATATGCACCCGTGGTGCTATATCTACTACTTTAATGTTTTTTTTAATTCTAAGTTTTAGTTCATGGTGCTAACTTACGTAAATATTATGCAGATAGGTAGGTATTAGGTAAGCGCAGTGTAGGATAACCTCCAGCTCGCTGGCTGGACCGATGACCTAAAGAAAATCGCGGGAAGCGGGTGGATGAGGAAGGCGAAGGACCAGGTTTGGTGGCGCGCTCTCGAAAAGGCCTATACAGTACAACAGTGGGTGCATACCGGCTGATGGACGGATGGATGATGTACTAGGTACTTAGGCAAACAGCTTCTAGAACCGTGGGTTCTGGACGAAAAGATAGACTTGATAATATAGTAGTAAGGGACTCAGACGATTGGATTTATCGAACGTTTACCCAGCTGTAATGACAAAATGAGTCAAAAGTGGTCTTAAATTATGTTTATATAAGCGCAGACATATCGGGAATTTCAATTAAAGCTGTCCGCGCTTTATGAATTTCACCACCACCATCCACTAAACATAAGTCATCATTTCAGAAGATAACTAAGGAGGTGATATAGGTAGATACCAGAACATATCTTTTTTTAACTCCAGTATAATTGAACCGCCAACCTCCGCCATTTTATATTATGAAACCGATACCCCTAATATTGTTTTCCACACGGCCTCGTACCGAGCACTAAATCGCTTGGCGGCACGTCTTTGCCGGTATACGGTGGCAACTATAGCCACGACCAAAGCGTCCCACCAGACTAGACTAAAGAGCATTCAGAAGCTATAAATTCCCAAATGGAACCCTGCCCTGGATCGAACCTGGGACCTCTTAATATGTGTAAAACCAAAGCGCTCGCCGCTAATTGCGCCAGGGAGGTCGTCGACATCTGTACATACCTACCTATATTACTGAGCTTTTCCACCATCTCTTTGACCATTAATTACAAGGCCAAGGGCCGGAAATGGATCAATACGAAATAGAGTGGCTATAAACATATCGCATAACCGCAGGCTCCTGTCACGTTGCGGGAGTACCTATGCGATTTGTGGTTGAAAGCTATATTTGATTATCAAAACACCACGACGCAATGCAATTTTGGACGTTGTTGCTTAGGAACCTTCTACTTTGTACGGATATTTACTCATGGGTATTCGTTACGAACGTGGGACCGCAGTCTGTCTCTACCTTTATTATATGATACGATTCGGTCATGCATAAATTCCTTCGAGACCCAGATGGGCGCCATTCCGTATTAGAGTGCTCGATAATTGCATTTACCTAGAGCTCTATAGTGTCGCCGCAGGTTGCAAGTAAAAGGAAGTTATTTTGCTATTCCATGCAACATAGAGTTAAATGAAACCTTTTGTATAAATAATTCAGTATTATGACAATTACTTTCTTAAAAATACACAAACAAAAATGTGCGTTAATAGAAGTTAAATAATGCTTAAGTTAACTTAATCACATAAGTAGTTATGCTTCAAACGGTAAAAGAAAATATCCATGCGAGGAAACCTGCATGCTCGAAAGTTCTTCAAAATGTTCTCGAAGGTGAGTGAAGTCTGTCAATACGCAATTGGCCAGTGTGGTGGACTATGGCCACACCCTTTTCATTACGAGAGGAGAATCTGTAGTGAGCCGGCAAAAGGGTTTTAATGATGATGATGGTTTGTCGATGTTGCCTTGCATCTGGCGCAAGCCTGAAAAAAAGACTCATTCCAATGCAAAACTTATTGACCCCTTCTGGGCAGCAGATCGCGCTGCCATTACGCCACCGCGTGCTGCTGCAGTCGCGCGGTGTTTGTTTCAGACTTTAGGGCAAAAACACTACGGACAGGGCAGGACCAAACTTGCGCGCGAAAGTTCGGCCTATGTAAATGTGAAAGCGAGGATTTTTTGTCAGCTAGACAAAATTATTTATTCGTAATGTGATTTTACCCTTAATTTTAAATGTAAAACCTACTAAAATAGAGCAAGTAGGTACCTAACCTACTAAAATAGTTACTAAAATTACAGGATTCATGTCCCTCTTATTTCGCCACTACATTGCTAGACAGCTGTTTATTTAATCAATGATGTAGCTATCAAAATAGAATTCGATACCTAAGCTTCTTGGACTGGTGTGCTTTGCGAGACCCACTTATATAATGATAATAGCTGATGCCCGCGACGTCGTCCGCGTGAAATAAGTTTTTTCAATTCTCACGAGAACTCCTTAATTTTCCAGGATAGCCTATGTCACTCTGTCCTATGCTATACCTACCCATGCAAAAAACCACGTCGAGCTGTTGCTCCGTTACGGCGTGATAGAACAACAAACCCTTTCGCATTTATAATATTAGTATGATACTACCTACCTATGATATAAAAAAATATACCTGCTTGTAACTTGTTACAAAAAATGTTTGGTAAAATTAGAATGGTTGAGTGTTTTCTGTCTGCCACCCCGTCCTGTCCCCACGTGGGGGAAAAACTTGTGACATTATGATTAAGCACGATAAAGAAGATTTTTCAAGAAAAATAATTACCCTAGTAAGTAGGTATCTAGTAATATAAAAAATAAAACATATTATACGAAACGTTTGACTTTCAAAAACTTCCATCGGTTACTTAACCGATACCTAGCTGTTACAGTGTACCAAACGCATACGTAGGATAGGAGCTGAAGGACGTGTGTAGGTTGACACAATACTATAATAGGTAGGTACATTTGGTTATTACTTTCCCTGAGTTGGCCACGTAGGTACTACAGGGACGGACGACTCAATATTAGCTACAATTACTTATGGCGTACCTACTCCTCTTTTGCGTTATCCCGAACGTCAGTGAAACTGCCTGCTGATCGTATACTTACTTACACTTATTAACCTTACCTAACCTTACCTATTTTCTAAACCAAAACACCCAGTTTCAACAGGTTTCAAGTAGGTATTATATTTGAAAAGTTGAAAGTTTGAACTATTTTGGTCTGACTTTTTACGTAGGTACAGTGTACGCATGTAGGGATGTTTAAAATTTTCCGAATTTATGGGTAGGTAGGTAGGTAGGTAGCCTACCTACCTACCCATAAACCTACCTACCCTACGTACCTATTGTTCTGAGCTTGGGTGATTATTTTAAGTTTTTAGGGTACCTAAGTAACTAAAATTTGTATGTGCAAACGTCCACGAGAGTAAAAAGCTAAATAAAAAACAAAACATTTTAATCTAAGGTGATATAGATACTTAAGTAGTAGGTATATAATTAAAAAAACCGAATCAAAATAGTTTTTCGTATATAAATGGCAGCAAAGAAATAATAATAGACACGATTCTAGCGCACCCTTTTGGCCTACTGAGCTCATATTTTTTTAAAACTTAATTAAAAGTGTTGCATAGGTACCTATGTACCTACTTAATTTAAAAGATCACATTAAATTCGGCCCAGTCCTTTATATCCAGCAGGCCTTTCACCGTGTCTGGCATAAAGGCCTTCTTTATAAACTGAAACTCTGTTTACCGAACTCGTTGCTTATGATTATGAAGTCCTATCTCTCTCAATTAATCTACCAAGTGTGATCTATTCAGTGTGAAGATAGTCTATCAACCTTCAATCACATTGAAGCGGGAGTACCACAGGGATCTGTACTGGGCCCTGTCTTGTATACTGTATACACTGCCGACCCACCCTTGTCAGAGCATGTGATAACAGCGACATATTATGCAGATGACACTGCTCTACTTTCCTGCAACTATGACGCAACATTGCATCACTTAAACTGCAAGAACATGTTAGCAAAATAAGCTTCTGGCTGAAAAAATGGAGGATAAGAGCTAGTGCAGCAAAATCGAGTCATATTACATTCACTCTGAAAAAAGGAGATTGCCCACCCGTCAAACTAGACGACAGAATCCTGCCCCAACAAACAACAGTCAGATACCTAGGTTTATACCTGGATAGAAGATTGACCTGGAGAGATCATATTAAAGCAAAAAGAGATCAGGCCAACAGAAAGTTCCGGGAACTATATTGGCTGATAGGCAGAAAGTCTTCCTTGAGATTCGAAAACAAGCTTCTGATAATAGGTATATAAAATCATCATCAAACCAGTGTGGACCTACGGAATTCAGCTCTGGGGCTCAGCAAGCCACTCAAATATTGAGATACTCCAGCGCTTCCAAAACAATATTTTGAAGGTTTTATGCAACGCACCATGGTTCACAAAAAATTCCGAAGTGCATGAATTCACAAAAATTCCCACAGTTAAAGAAGAAATAGACAGGTCTCTTGAGGCCTACAAACAAAGACTTGAGCGTCACAAAAACAGCCTAGCCATCCAGCTACTGATGCCAGTGACAGCACATTCCGCCTAAAAAGGGCAAACTTGTTATAATTCACCTTGAAAGGGTGTCACATTATTGGATGTGCAAAGCCTTAACTTCAAAATATAAGGAGCACCGATCCGTTTATAGTCGAATAACTGATCGCAGATAGAGAAAAGAGAGAGAGAAAAAAAATTCGGCCCAGTAGTATTTTTGAAATATACCGTCCCCGTTCCATTGCAGGTAAAGAACACCAAAAAATGTTGATGACCGGTAAAGATCCATACTTCCATACTAATCCATACTAATATTATAAATGCGAAAGTGTGTCTGTCTGTCTGCTACGCTTTCACGGCCCATCTGTTCAACCAATTTTGATGAAATTTGGTATAGGTATAGTTTGTATCCCGGGGAAGGACATAGGTTAGGAGTTCCCGCGGGAATACCAAAAACTTAATCAACGCGGACGAAGTCGCGGGCGTCATCTAGTTTACAATAATTTCACGTATGCTCTATTGCTACATGTGAGCTTATAATCATGTAAACAGTAGGTAACTACTGATTTATTTCGCATCTTCATTAATTAGTAGCCAATCTAGTTCCTATAATAATTAACTGATTCAATTAGTTACAGGCTACAGACTTACCTCATATTCTTCATTGTTGAACCACCTAATTAATCCAGTAGGTAATATTAGACTTCACTCAATCGGATTTCGCCAACAAAATTAATTAAACGCCTTCTAATATGAATCTTTCCGCCAATTGTAAACTTTAGGGAAAACAGAATCTAATTGTATCTTTTATATCTTTTACAAAACCGAGTTTATTGAAGAACCGGATAAAAGAAAATACTGAATGTTATGAAACTTTATATGTAGCCGTCCCAGAAAAGCAATATAAATAAGTAAAACACTTGTTGCAAAAGGTCTTTACGTGTGCACTCTGACGGTCATGAAATATTACTGGCTTACTGATCCTCCCACGTCTCTGTGTACATGTAGCGAATAGCGATACTCTACGTCTACGCCATCCGATAATAATAGAGTCTTTTCAGTATAGAGCTTTCCTGCGAATCGCTTTTCATTTCAGCATTCCAGGAATACGAACAATACGCTTACTTATGTGATATAAAATTTGATATTGGGACAAATCACAGAACACATAAGAATGTGTTCTGTGGGACAAATACCTATAAAGTTCTCTTAAAGTAAGTAGATATTATCATAAATCATAAATATGGTTATAATATAGGGAAGGCATACGAATAAGCTTTCGCTACCATTTAGAGCAAGGATGCTTCATTGTGCTTCGTGGTTCTTTTCCTAAAGCGCTTATTGGCAGCTGCATCATATCCTAGCCTTTTTTATCATTTTAGTAGTGGTAGTGCAGTAGATATCCATACTACACAGGTAGAATACTTAACTTAGTATTCATAATGTGAAAGGGTGTCGACTGAAATTCGTTCCCGTGAAATTTTTCAAATAATAATGCTACCTTCATTTATCTTATAAATTTCAAACGTGCGGACAAAGTAGCAGGCATCATCTCAGAGTCGGACTCCCATATTATGACATATTATGGTTCCGTAGGTACCATCGTACAAGATTTGACACTATAATATGTACCTACTTTTTAAATAAAAGTTTATTGTATTACCTACATGTACAGAGCGAAGTTGGATAATAATGGGTTCCTTGCTAAGGTACGATTTGAAACTGAACCCGAATAATGCAAATAGGTAAACAACATACCTAGTTGCTTGCTGTATCTATTTTGCTGCATTTTCGGTGGGCAGCGGGGCGGCGACGGATCTGCGGTAGCGATACGCTCGCTAGGTACGCATACTTATTTGTAGCTAAATAAATTAATTTAAATGTTTTGAGCTAGTGAAATTAGCGGTCGGAGGAGCGGACCATGTGCTCAGCGGATCGCTAGTTTGTGTATCACAAACTAGCATGCGATTATCGCTCATGTAGGAGTTAGGACAGTAGGGTAGATGAAATGGGCGGGTCGGTGTATTTCGCTATCGGTCACCCAAAAAACAACTGCGGAACGCATATTTTATACCGCTTCCGCTTACCGCTGTCTACCGAAATGCAGCCTAGCGCTGTTACGGAATGATATTGTTTATTTTCCGGTTCAAGCCTAGAAGCGGAAACTACTGACACGTAGAAGATACACTATTATATGTAACTGGGAGACTAGCACTAACTTGGCATTTACAAATTTAGGTTTCGATAATATCATAAAATTAAACTAAACTGTTCGTGCGCAGCATGTAAGTACCTTGAGACTTGAGTGCAATCTAAATAAAACAGCTCATTTTGGATATTTAAGACTTTTATATCAATACAAAAATAACATCAATAAATAATATGAAAGCGCAATAATTACAAGTGGTTCTAGGTAATTTACACGACAATAATTCAAGTCTGTCAATTTGGGGTTTACACAAGTATTACAATTTTGTTAATTCTCTATCTTAATTTAAAGCGCTTTGTCAATCCTGTTTACAGTAAGTTATATTTTTGATAGTATAATATAATAGAGATGTACCTATCTATGTACATCATTTAGAGAAATTATATCTATAAATTATATGTAGGTACCTATAGCAATAAATACCATATATCTCACGAGTCACGTACATAAACACGATTATAAAATAGTAACTAGGTACATATTTTTAAAAGTAGGACAGCTCATAATTGTAGTTTCAATATGGCATTCATATGGCATGCACATGTTTTAAATAGCAATATTTGTTAAAGCTTCAAATATATTTATTAAATAACATTACCAAACTATACGTATTTTGAAAGCGATAAGTAGGTACAAAACCGTTCTAATATCTTAACATTTTGATCAAAGTTAATACCTAGTACCTACCACTACACAGCTTTCACACCCAGTTTCTGAAACACTATTTATTAATTTCATTAACGAACGAAGGAAACGAACGAAGGTTTTATTTTTAACCATATTGGTACGGAACCCAAAAAATTATAGGACTGTATTTCTACGGCATAAAATCCACTACTATATTTAAATATAAAAAAGCGAGTAATACATAATGGTCGTCGTTCAGTCTAGTCAATATTTCTATTAGATAATAATATATAGGTATATAAATACTGATTGCAAGCTAGGAAATATTCAAAAGGCAAAAAATAGGAACGTAAACATCAGTTCTAGATCATATGTACGATCAACAAGGTTTATATGAAAAGCTGTGTACTCGAGCTTACAACAATATTAGCTGAAATTATTATAGAACTTAGATATGCATTTTATTCATACAATAACAGCTGTCAAATTCACGATATGACCAAGTACCTACTTCACATATTGTTTTGGCTAAACTTATTAAAACTAACCTACATTTCCCACAAAACGATTCACAATGTTTAACAATAATAAGTTAGGTATGAACTATGAACTCAATGAATAAACAAAAAAAGGCTGTTTTGAAAATTCGATAAAAATGTTGATTCTTCTTTGTTCAATGGTCATGAACTAATTATAATGAAAATATTCCGTATTAAGAAGCCGCAAAAGCACAAAAAAATAACAATGGTTACGGGCATAGCTCAGGCTATTAAAAAGCTTTCAGAGAAGAATCTCTGAAAGCTTTTAGAAAGGATACTGACCGATTTGCTGGATTCATCATTTATAAAGACTTTATTTGAAGAAAAGATATTAGGTATTATACTGTTAATATAAAGTACCTGAGTAGGTAAGTGTAAATATAATAAAGTAGGTAGTTTTTTTAATAGATGATAAGATATATTCTACTTTTATGTACCGCGACATGCCTGTGATCTCACAGCCAGTAAGTAAGTAAGTCAGCCTATTAACCTTCCACCAGAGAAAGTAGGGTTACTTTAGTCGCAGTTAATTTTTAGTAAAGCGAGAGATAATTTGTAGTTTTTTTATAAAAGTTGAAATGTGGTGGTGCTTGCGTTGTCAGAATATGGAAAAATAGATATGAGGATATAAAAGGTCACTCAAAACATATCTATGATTAAACGGTATATGTAGTAGGTACATATGTAGGTAGAGTCGGTAGGCACTTTCCTTAACACTACTAAATAAATAAAGCAAAGCATGACACTAAAGAAGATAGGTAAAAATAAATAATAATGCATTTAGCTTATAAACTTAAAGTTAGAAAAATGCATCGAAATAAGTTAAGAAGGTTAATTTGATTGTATTTGTCAATTTTTAAATAGAAAACTAGCCTAGTTAACAATAAATAAAAATCTTAAGGCACTTTTTTAGGTACCAAGATCACAAATTCATTACATCAAAACGTTTCTTTCGAATAGGTATGTTAGTACGTAAAAGATTAGAGCCATGGAATGTCAAGTTACAAACACGGAGAATAATATATACCAAATACTGTTTTGCGTCGTACTAGACCTAATAATACTTCTCTAAATACGTAATAGGCAGAGAGATAATTTAGATTAGCTAATAAAGTGCTTACAATATCTACACAACTACATAAAGAACATAAGCGCATACAGTTAAGTATTTCTGCATTGTGCAGAATAACAATACCGACACAATTTACAAATATCATAACTAATAATAATCGTCGAGGTCTCTAAAACTACTTAATAAATAGACACGCTTCAGACGAGGATAATCTAAATTAATTCGTTCTAAATAGAAAACTATTTAATACAAGAATATATTTACAATTTTTTTCCAACCGCCATGCTCATGACTTTTATTTACAGACATTATTTACAAGTGTCCAGATTGGCACGACCTGCGCGCATTATTTGTCTTTGATCACTTCTAAAAGAATAGTTATTACAGCACAAGAACACTACAACTTTAGTTATATTTGTACGAAGAGGGTAGTACGTAGTCACCGACATTGTAGAGGGCGTTAGCGTACCAGTGGACTCCGCGGGAAACTTCCTTGGAACTGCTCCAGCCGGCCATCCAACGCAACGGAGCCATTGCAGCGTGCGCCAGGGCATGGCTTCGCACGAGAGCGTAACAAGACGCTAGTGCGTCGTCCACGATGATCGTCCCCGTCTCCGTGAGTGGCGCATACACTCCTCTTCTTGATACCATTCGAGTCTTGACTACTCTCGATGGTCGCATCACGCTACTCTGCCCTCTTGTGAGGAGGACGTCTCCAACTTCAATATTCATGGCGAAGGATTCCCGCCAGCCATCTGCAGCGGCAAGAAGCAGCAGATGAGATGGCGTAGTCGTTATAGTCACACCGTTCTCGGCTGTTACTTCAATGTACTGTCGCGTAACGTTCGGGTCCCGATCGATAAATGTTAGCACCTGAAAAAAAAATGCGTTACAAATCTCGGTAGTTACTTATAATGAAAAAACTGTGTGATATTGAATTGATGCCTAGATGGTAGACCTAGCGATGCTCGATCACTCACACGTTATAGAGCTCTACGTATAACTTTTATATTTTGCTTCTCTTATATGACAGTATTTACGACTTTACGATTCTGCAATTATTAATCTTTATGATCTGTTTACGAGTAGTTAAATATTAATAGTTTCAGTGTACCCACCTCTGAATAAACCATTTTGCCATCGTCAGCTGCGGCCAACACTCGGTCTCCTTTCTTGAGAGCTGCAATGTCCAGAGCACCTTCTTCCGTGTGCACAATTGAACCAGAAGGAAAGCAACCAGCTCCAGTTCCCACAGAAGATTCTGGAACATGCAAAATATTCAGTTAGTGTTTTTATCACAAATTCGATCAAACCTAAAACAAAAAAGATAGCTCGACATAGTATATCCCTTTAAGGAAAAACGAGATTTCTCTACGCTCGTAATTAAAATCCGATAAGATACAAAACAAAAGAGACTTGCGGAGGCTTTCTTGTTCTCAGCCCGAAGGTTATCGTATCCCTACAACAAAACTTTGTAAGTATCTATACAGGTAGGCATAGTGCTTTTGTCAGAACACGATGTGAAAATCCAATATAACAATCGTAGATTATTTATTCTGACACAAATAAAAATTCGAGGAAATGTGTTAACGTGAACCTAAACAAATTTTAACTGATAAAAAAATTCTATCCCTTTTGCCAAATCTTTAGCTGCATTGTTAAAAAAAATAAACTTAAAAACGAACGTCCACAACGAAAGTTGATTATAACTTTATTTGTTTATTATCTAATGGTATTTATTTAAATCCTGATCCAGCTTAAACTGTACCTGTTTTAATCTCAGGCGCACAAAAAATATTTACGTGCAGAGAAATGACATCCAGGAGATAAGTAATTCAAAATGGATTGGAGGTAAGCTAGTGAGGTATGCTCTCGCTTCGACTTCAATGGTATAGGCGTAAGAAGAATTAGCGGGTAAAAAGGTACCCACACACCAACCTTAGAGTTAAAATGTCGGCTTTGTGCCGATCGAGAAGGGCGGTGAAATTATACGCGTAGACGGACAGTGGCGGTGGATTACTGCAAAACCGATGGCAACGCTTGCGAGAGCTCGTTAAATTTTGATTTGTTGTGTAACCGAGCGATAAATTCGGCCGATACCCATGCACAAAACGATGGGACGCCGAGATCACATTACACAATAACCACACAAATTAGATTCCGTTCAAAGTCAAGAGCTTATTGTCGAGATTCTGTTTGTTGTTGGCTGAACACATCACACGAATCATTGAATAAGTGTCGGCCACCTTTAATTTTTTGCACGTGTCTCTCAAGGCAATCACATTTTTTTCCTGATTCTTTATACCTATCGCTTAAATACAACTTCAATTTTTAAAAAAACCTTGTAGTGCAGGCTATTGTCACCACTTCCGGCGTTCGGTTTACTTGAGTTTTATGATATATAAGTACATACCTAATTACCTACCTATCTATTCTATATTGCAGCATACCTATACAGCAATCGAAGTCTTTATACTTTCCTTAATAAAATTATGGGCAAATTAACAAAATGTAGTAAAGTAAAGTCCGCGCGCGAATTGAATGCAGAGTAAATGTATGATGACACATACATTTACTCTGCATTCAACTCGTGCGCGAACTGTAAGTACCTAAGTACTTTCAGATTAGGTAGGTAGGTACCTATGTTAGAAACTATTTAATGATATCTGATTTGAATATTTTTTTCGTAAAATAGGCTCGTTCAAACCGGGGCCGCTGCAGAACATATTCTAGGAATGTCTGCGAGTGTAATAAAAGTTAGTTCAAGTCAAAGGTATAGAACAGTTAGGTACCTGTAGATATACCGAGACTTAATTGACACTAAACGGAAATTCTAACCTCATAGGCCACATTAAAACCTAATTCAATATCTTAATGCAATCACAGTAGGTACTTACAGGTACTATACCTACCATTGGCGTGACTCAAGTAGAGTTCAGAAGTACACAATGACCCAATACGTTTGGCGAGTGCCAGCTAATGTGTAAACGCTATTTATTTGACAGTTGGCTGTACGCAGCAAATATCGCTAAAGTGCCCTGGTCCATGTTCGCCGAGCGTGATGGTCCAATGTGTATAAAGCTCTAAAGCTGTCACGGTACGGTTCCAGTGGCGTGTCGTAAGTAAAGTTAGGCTGAAGATGCGGCGATAAGCGGCGCGGGTGCAAGCGCGGCGCGCGAGGCGCGGCGGGGAGGCGGGCGCGCTGAGTGGCCGCGCCGACCCCGCCCCGCGAGGACCACCGGGAGAGCTAGGCGGCGCCTGACCATGCTGCCAGCCGGATAAATACACGCACGTGACACTATTCACTTAATCTCCTCAATGGATCATACATCATACAGAGCAAATTCACGACTTCATATCATGCCAAAACGCGTCCGTATTCACTTTTTTCGCGTTCAGGTCACTATTTTTGCAGTATTTTTCCCTCTTGTAGGCGATATCACATTCATGACAGTATACCTACTTAACAGCCTTCATTAAGATATTAACATAATTTACCTACCTGTAGGTAGTAAGTGACAGATTATAATATTATACCTACTCTATCCTCATAATAATTGAAATCTCAGCCAATCACCTAGTTTATTTTTTGTAAAGAATTGGTCAGTACCTAACTACTAGCTTCTTAACTAAATTTATCTACCTAGAGACCCTTGCAAATATAATTACCTTTTTTTGCGATTGTGTACGAATTATATGTAGGTATGTATAAATAGATAGATGATTATGCACTCTACCTAAGTTACTTTATTTTAAAGTCTACACTCTACATCGTAACTTTATAGATTAGTACATGAAAGCTCGCATGCCGCAACTTTGATCACCATCATCGGGCCATCTCGTTTTTATTTACGATCAGCTGCATGCTTGTTATGTCCATTTACTGCAAGAGTCCTTTTTATTTTTTACATTGCTTAGATACCAGTAAATTTTACTTGCTTAGGTATAATTTTAGTGCCTCTAGCCATGTAAAAGTTTACGTGTTCATTTTAATACATTGTTAAACTGCGCCTGAAGCTGTGCTCAGATCGGTGAATCTATCTGATTTATATCGTATGGAATAGCAATTAACCGCCGACAAGAGCCGCGTGGTCATGCAAATGCCAAACTGTGCCGGTTCGGTTATGATTCATACAAGGCGGCCGAGCGGTGTAGGTATCGTTATAGTGTTTCCAATGTAATAAATATTTAGTCTGCTAAAAATACCTGAATTTATCAAACTCTCAAAATCCAAACAGCCAGAACGGCTTGATGTAACAAAGGCAAATTCACAATACAATAGTATTCTTATGTGAAATTTAAAACATATTAGTGTATCTCCAATAAAACCGTTCCATTAACGTCGCTATTTTAGACTCAAAGAACCCATAATATAAATTATTTTAATTATTTATTTATATACATAAACACCGGTACCTACCTAATACTATTTATTACTAGCTGATGCCCACGACTTAGTCCGAGTGGTGTGGTTTTTTGGTTCCCGCGGGAACTCTTTAATTTTCCGAAATAAAAAGTAGCCTATGTGTTATTCGAGACTATATTATTCTATCTCTGTGCCTTTCATCCAGGTTAGTTTAGCCGTGATGGTGTGATTGAGTAAGAAACATCCATCCAAACTTTCGCATTTATAATATTAGTATAGTATTATTAAATCATATTTGAGCGACAAATAAGGTAGTAGGCTGACTTTCTAATATAATTTTATTGAAATAGGTAGGTATATTTTATGCATCAGATTATCGTAACCCGCTGAGTTATTGCTGTCTGAAAGTTATGACATTGAATAATAGATTAGCCCATTCATCTAAAGATGATATAAGTAAATTGAAGTGAAGATTTTATAATTAAGCAAGCTATACCTGCCCAGCTTCAACGCGGTTAGCACAAAATCTCCTCAGACTGAATTTCCGGTCAGCAATATCTGTAAATGAAACTGTGTAAAGTGTGTAAAATTGTCGATAATAATACCTACTATTCTTTTAAAATAAATTGCCTCACGGCACACAGCCTACCTAAAGCTAAACTAGAGGCCGCATAGCTGCATTTTTCAAAATATTAATCTTTACATAAACTTATTGTTTTAGAAGAACTCTCTGGCGCAGTGGTGAGCGCTGTGGTCTTATAAGTGGCAGGTCCTGGGTTTGATCCCCGATATTCCAACTTTTCTATTTTCTTCTTAAGTTTAATCAGATATTGAATGTAGTCACCAGTTCAGGTAGCGGTCAGTAGGGTAAACTGATAATAATAATAAATTACAAAAAGGCGCATTAAATTGAAAATTTAAAAACCTCCGCCTGTTTGAATCTTGCTCAATAGTTATTAATCATTAATTATCCTTCAATAAATTGTAGTACTTAATAGTTATCTTGTTTGATACGAAAAGTTAGCATTAATTCATTGCAAAAGTTGAGCCACTTTTGACATTTTACTAACTAGTATCACATACACAGTGTTATTTAACAACAGTGGCTCAGTGTACACTGACTCGTGTTTAACTAGTAAAAACTTAACATGTTCTAAAAATTTGTCTTTATAAAATGAATTAAAATGAAGTAGTTTTATTTCAAGTCCAAACATCACTATCAATTCATAAGTTAATTAATATAATTATATCTACTACTTACAATATTAAACTGTCGATACTTTTTACTACCATTTTTAAAAAACACTCAAGACTCAAGAGTGGCCCATTAAAATAGTGCTTCAATAAACGACTGCATTTGGTACATCTGTTGACTCAACATTCTTGTATAAATCGAATATGACTACAAATCAAAGCGTATGTCGGCATGTGTGGGAACAGGCAGGAATCCGGCCGCAACTTTCCGGGATGTGGCGTGGCAGCGGGCAGCGTTCGCACGCGGCGACCCGCTTGCTCGAGCGCACATCGCTCACTCGCGCTTCTATCCGCTTCTCTTTGTTCAGATTTAAAGCGTGTAAAAACTTTATTCTTTATTAGATATTAGAAGATGTCCGCGACTTCGTTCGCGTGGATTAAGATTTTTTTAATTCCCGCGGGAACTCCTTAATTTTCCGGGATAAAAAGTAGCCTATGTCCTTCCCCGGGATATAAGCTAGCTACCAAATTTCAACGAAATCGGGAAAGCGTAGCAGACAGGCATACAGACACACTTTCGCATTTATAATATTAGTATGGATATGAATTTTTATGTAACTGTATTCTATATGGTCGGCTTTGGTTTGACTAGTTACTCTCCTACTGGCAAAGACTTGCCGCCAAGCGATTTAGCGTTCCGAACCGACGCAGCGGCGCGACAGAAATACCCCTGACAGGTTAGTCCGCTATCATCTAATAGCTTGATATTGTAGTTGCATAAAAAACAACAGTCTTCTTCTTCTTTGGGGAAAATGCTTACGAACTTTCATAACCTGTACCTAAGCGTTAGTAGGTATTTTAATGGTCTAAATATGTAACCAAGTCCCACGAAATGTACGTTTTTCCTACATTTCTGATACGAATCGATACAGTGTGAGTATCCTGCTGGCTGTCACATATTATCTATAGCTTAGGTTCCATTAAGGCAAGAGTGAATAGGCATTTACAAGGCGAGCGTATTTCCAAAACTCATCATTAATTACCTTAAAGGCTCAACAACTTAGGCACAGCGATAAAGCGTCACTGTATCCTGGAGACGAAGATAGGATGTTATTATCCCCGAAAATATTTATTCAGCTAATTAAACCTGCCTTTTACAATGTGTATAATTATTTAGGTATTCAATTAGTCACTGATCACAGGCCTTATAGGGACGGCACTGTCTAGACCGGACCGAGTTCGTCCTTCACGCAGCACTCGTGACCCGTTCCATCGGTCACGCCCTATTTACGCGCGCCTCCTACGTGCTAACCACCAGAACCCATCTATGGAGCTTGTTTTAAAAAAGCAATATATGGATATTGCTTGCCATACCCATAGTCCATACTAATATTATAAATAAGAAAGTGTGTCTGTCTATCTGTCTGCTACCCTTTCAGGGCTCATCTGTTCAACCGATTTTGATGAAATTTGGTATAGGGAAATGACATAGGCTACTTTTTATCTCGGAAAATTAAAGAGTTCCCGCAGGAATCAAAAACCTTAATCCACGCGGACGAAGTCACGGGCATCATCTAGTATAGGTACCTACTATACATATGCATTTTAATTCAAACTTAAAAGTTTTCTGCCATATTATGTAAAGTTATAATAGATTTACTTATGTATGTGTGCCTTTTGTTTCTCTTTTATTTTTATCTGGATTTTCACATCCATTACTCCTAATGGGTGTCTCAGTATATACTTAAAAGTAAAATGTTAATATCAAGGAAGACAGCAAAGTTATATTTACACTTTGACCAAAATGCAAAGCTTGACGAGTTAAGAGTTACGCCATGCAATGTCAATTGGGAAGGGACATTCGAGCGCGTTGATGTCTTTTGAACCTGCAATTTTGTATGACCTTTTTCAATATGAAAGTAGCCCCAAAATAAAGGTTTAATTTGGCTCGCGAACTCTTGGTGTAAATAGTAATTACTACTGTCGTATTGTGTTTTAAAATATTTACTTAATAGACTAGCTGAATCGCCCCGGCTTTACTCGGGTGGCATTGCTGAAAACCGTAGTGAAACCCTACTTACATGCATTATATCTCAAGTTTCTAGACTAGATTGATGTCAGTCTGTTTATATTTTAATATGTATGGAAATATACAAAGGTTTATAATAATTATTAAGAGTATTTCCCACTAAGTTTTTACAGACTTCTATAAATAAGTAACAAGATTTTATCTTTGATAATCATTTAATCAATAAGCAAGATTAAATACTACTACTAGCTTATAGATAAGCTTTCTATGTAGAAAATCAAATCAAAAGATTTTATAAATAAATTAAATTTTTGTATAAATAAATTATACAAAAATTTGAACAAGGAAGAAACTTTCTTTAGGGTTACAACTTCACTTAAGTTAGGCTAGCTTTGCAAAGGATGGTATATACCTACTTTTTACATGTCTAAAAGTTACATTAATTATAATATCTTAATGTTATTAACTGTATTAAACTGTATTAGCAGTTAGCACCTACCCAAAAGCACATGTTAGGTAATCTTAGATATTATAGTATACATAGGTGGTATAATAGTTCGTATATTCTTATAAGAACATAAATGACAAAATATAACTAATTCAGGTTTTATTATGGCTGTTTAAAAGCCTTTAATTGCTCGCGTCACCACAGATATCGATTGCGCCATTTTACAAGAAAAGCAAGCTTTAAATTCTTCATTGCTTTTAAATGTATCACCAAAGCGGCAGTTGTGAAATTTAAATGCAGGTTTCGATTTAAGTATTTAAGATAAGCAAAGTGTCGGTAAAATTTTAGTTTATAGGTACCTAAAATACGAAGCTACATGGACTTAAATGAAGGCAAAATATTTCCAACGTTCCAAATATTTGAGTTCTCATGCCTGTACGAGAAAACTTATTCTTCGTTGTCAGGAGTTCAGAAGATAATAGCGAAGCGATGGACGCAATAAATAAAGAAAGTCGTGCTTGCCGCGGCCTTGACCTCAGCAAGGAGAGTTGCGAGCGCGATATACGCATGCCACATTAATTATTTATAAGCCAAATTATTATTACCAAAAGCTCTCCGAACAGGACGCTCGAATAAATGAATAACCATCGGAACTAATCGAACCGATTCCACTTTGCCATAGCCCGTTTTAAACAATGCCTAAGGTTTTTTCTCTAGGATGATAAACGATCAAATTAAGGGCACCGTACCTACCATGTCTGAACTAATCGATGACTATAAATAAGATGACGCTAAGCTTGACGTTATCTTACAAAGGTAGTAGTAAAGGTACATCGGTCCTAGAGAACTTTTGAGTAGACAAATAAGTATTTAGACCCGCTTGCACAAGGACATTTAAACTGATTTAGTTAAATTTTGTAATACTGCCACTTTCTGGCAAAAGATTATTGCAGTTTCCAAAAAGTGACAACATTAATAAAATGCAAGTGCAACATGTTTAAGTGGGGCTTACATTCTTTATAGACGTACCTATAGTGCTATTATATAGACGTATCTAAACTAAAAACTAGTACATATTAGATATATTATGAATTTTAGATAGGTATAGGTATTCATAATATAGGTACCAAGATCCTCGCGTATGAAAAAGATTTCTATCATTGATTCAGCAGAAACTTCCAGATTTCATTGTTTGATGTAGTGTGTGTGTAAAATACAAACTATTACAAGACCACTAAAAACTATCTAGTTTTTTAAAGTTTTAAGTTCATTTTAATTGCCAAATGGTAAAGATGAACAAAGCTGCGCAAGCGCCGAAATGTCTCAGTAGGTAGGTAGGTACCTATCTAAAATTTACTCATACATGGATACATACATATAAATGGCCGTTTCTCTCATCGTTATGTTGCATATACACACATATCTATAGTAGCCATTGAATCACCGACGTAATTATAGAAGTGGGGGATTGGCTGCGATGTGGTCGTGCACAAGGGGGATAGAGATATGTGCACAGGTAGGGTGCGAGGAGGACGTAGGTTAACAAGAGGCTTGTTCGTCCGTTTGATCGACACCGCCGGCGAGCGGGCGCGGGAAGCTGTCTGAGATGCATTCTTCTTGTAAAGCTCAACTATAATATATTTGGCCCGCGAGGCCTGGTCCCGTAGTCCACCTTATACAGTTACGTATCCATCAATTTTTAAAATCACAAAACGGCTCGTTCACTTTTGTTCATTCCACTGTACTCTAATGGACGCTTATAAGTATTAAATAAAGATCGTACGTATGAATAGATCATACGAACATATATTACGAAAATGGAGCTTTTATAGCTTTAAACTTGAGCCTATGTAAGTTGTTATTTTATTGTGTTTTAGAAACGCGTTTCACTAATATTTTAGGGCTTTTATTATAATGCTGGAGAGACGCAAAGGGCGGAGCTGGTAGAGTTTATCACGTCCGTGTCACGTACCGTATGTGCAATGTTTAAAACGCTACACGTTGCGCTACGAATAGTGCGTAACGTAGCGGCCTTTACGTTCTAATCTAAACACTTCCTTAGACCCTTTTCCGTCGCGCATGGATACCGTCATGCATTGTGTCTGTCAAAGCATGTTTTTAACACAGGATTATGTACAGTATAAAAGGTAAGTAAATACCTGTCTTCACAGAACAGTGTATATAGGAGCGGCTCTCGTAGAAGACCCAGTCGAAGCCGGCTTCCACAGCGAGGCGAGCGAGCATCCCGTACTTGCTGCGGTCCCGGTCGCTGGTCGTCAGGTCTACGGCGCGACCCTCGTAGTGGAGCGAGTTATCCTGGTGCGAGTTCTCCTCGTCCCAGCCCTCGATCACGCGGAGTCGCACGCCGGGCCACTGGTTCATCACGCTGATGGCAAGTGTATTCAGCTTTTCTTTGCATCGCTGGAAAAATTTATGATACACATCATTAGTCTATGAAAAAATTTTGTTAGAAGCCAAAAGTACACATAATAAATCTTCTGTGTGTCTGTTTGTCCACGGTCCACCTGTTAAGCCGATTTTGAATAAATTTGATACAGGGATAGTAAATGAAAGAGTCCCCACGGGTTTTTTCTAAAACCTAAATCTAGGTAGACGAAGTCGTGGGCATGATCTAGTAAAAAAAAAACGGTAACGAAAATGAGAATTAGCTTAAGGGACCGGCGACCGCCGCTCGCAACTTCTACTCGAACCGCAAATATAAATTTGCCGGTATATTGCTATCCCTATTTGGCTGAAGACACATGATCGCGTGCAAGCGCGATAGCAATATTAGCGTACAGAATTTGTTATACATTTAGTCTTGTTCCGTGAATACCAAAAATGATGAATGAAAAATTGTTGTGTTTTTAACTTCGTGTTGTTATTCTGTAACTTGACAATATAGGCTATGTTCCTGATCAATTAGTACGTGAGATATCGTTGGTTTTAATATGAAACAAATAAGGAGAAAACATGTCGTTTATGTCGCAAAAACATGCAAAACGCAATGTGCTTACATTTAATTTTGGGAAAGTATTTTGGAAAAATAATTATCCAGGGACCTAGATAAATACAAGTTCAATCTTAATAATCGCATAATATGGAGGAAATATGCTCGAATTACTAATTATTTTGGTATTACGTTTGTATGAGCAATTCACTCTCCGCTGGCGCCTTAACTATTCTTAAAATACTTTCGCTAATAGGTACTTTAATACGTCAGTCAGACAGATTCTATATTATGATTCTATTCAGATATTATATTATGTGGTAGCCCGATCGTACCATTAACCATAGGATTGTACAGTTAACCACAACATGAAGCGCCCGGAACATTTCATAAAATGTTGGCATTTCATGAAATATTTAAACACAGTCTGTTGATTAATTGATCGAGCCAAGGCATATCATTATCATTCGTTTATCGATATAGTTATGTCATGATATGGCCTTACTAAGCACGCACTAAATCATTTCATGATATTTAAGCCTTAACATAAGCAATCATAAAATAGTTTCATTAAATCTAGCGCTAGACTATAGAGGCGTTGGCCGTTGACGGCGTTATTTTCTGAGCGAATTTCAGGGAAGTCACGCAAAAATATCAATGGGCTATTTATCATTGGCTTTCGTATTATACTACCTATCTACTACTTAATATATACAGCTAATACCTGGCCAGTAATATTTGGCCATACAAGTATTAGTAGAAAGAAAAAATAATTTAGATAGATACCTATCTAAATTATTTTTTCTTTAATAGCCTGTCGAGAACGCCTAGTGTTAGAAAATTTTATTATTTGAGAGGGCTAAAGCGTTCTAAAAAAATGCGTTCTATTTGTACCTATTCGTTCTTTAAATTAACAAAACCTGCCGCCCCATCGGAAAGTGCAGCGATACATGGGTATTCCGTCACGAAAAATAAATCAAATTAAAACAGAGCGCGTACAAAGGGATTGACACAATTTGTTTGTGAAATCACTTTGCCGCCAAATAAAGGAAATGTCAAAATATTTATAAAGGAATGTGGACAATGCTTTGGACAATGTGCGACCGTTGTGCGACGCACCGCATGTCAGCTTTGTGTCCGCGATGTCAACTCACTCTATGCAGATTTCGTAGTGAAAAAGTTTGAAGATTGACGTAACGAATCGAAACGATGGGCGCCCCGCGTGGACGCGACGTCCGCTTGCATTCAATATAAAAGATATTTTGGAGCACCGTACATAATTACTTCTACGAACGTTCCAAGCTCCAACCACCTCATAAAGAGTTGTAAGAAATTCCAAATGCTTTGGCTTCGCCAAAGTGATTCCAATTTTTCATGGCTCACATTTTCAAATTTTAAGATGTCCAAATATTTTGAACACAAAAATAGTTCCCGTGTTATATTATTACTGAAATATGTTCCCTAGATCATCAAAATATTTGATTATTTTCTTACGGCAAAACAAAGCTACTTACTAACTATTTTAACATAACGATTTCCAATACAGGATTGTACACAATCAAGATTTGGCCGGTCTGCGGCACAGCGACGGGTCATGGGATGCTCAGTGTTTACTCTGCAGACGTCTCGGCCCGCACTAAAACAATCGAATGCTAAACGTATACTCAAACACTGATGCACTTTAACGTGGGAACACAATGCACGAAGGTGGCACAATTAGGTTTTTCCACTAAGAAATTCCTCTTTTTAAAATTTAATTTTATCGTCCCCACCACACTTCATATCTCTGAACAATTCAAGAGTTGATATGTCGTAATATGTTGTATATTAAATTCATTTGAATAAATAACCTGTAAGCCTGGTGGTTTAAATACATTTATTCAATTGCTAGCTAGTGCACTTATAAGTAAGTAGGCTCTAGCGAGAAGATACGGCGCGACAGGCCGGGCGGGCTATTATAAATTCATTATGCATATTTTTAGTAAACAAGCTGTCGATCACAATGCTCGGGCGCAGCGGGTCGCCTGCCTCTGACACCTCGTCCTGCCCGCCATTCCCTACCAATCCACCCTATAATATAACGATTATCTTCACTGAGATAGGCACATATTATATACTTCAAATACCTACCCAATGAAGATCAACCATTCAAACCAGTTCCCTTCCCAAACATAAAAAGCTCCGTAAATTATCAAATAGCGCCACATCAAAAGCTCATTTCGGACTATATTAATTAAAAAACAACAAGCGTGTCGAATACCTAGGGTCAAGTTTTAAAGTGAAACCAGGCTACCTGAACCGGTGGCGAACGACGCACTTGCGGACGCATAATGAAGGCCGTGCGATGGAATTGAGGCAAAAATGGAATAAAAACTCTTAGGATCATCGCACTGTAGCAACGGGTGCAGTAACGTGAGAACATAAATGAGCAGGGACTCCGGAATTTAACTAGAGATTTTTACTAAAATGAAAGGTGATGTTTGCCACAGTCAATATCCAAATACATAGATTTCTAAACATTAGTATTTAAAATAAATGTTGTTCTACTGGTTCATTTACCACCTTCACAGAACTTAGATTCCCTAACAATTTATAGCCGCCTCCCTCCGCGACCATAACAATATATTAGGATAATTAAATGGCTCTTTACATTCCTTAACACATCGTTTTTTGTACAAAGTCAGAAGTCGAAAAGCACCGTCCAATGCTGACTGGTTTTTGATGTTTTTTTTCGTGTTTTGTGTGTTGGTGAAACCACAACAAATATTAAAAGGGTGGTTTTTATAAATTCGATCCTTAAGTAGTTTTCGTCAGGTGCACTATCGTCCGTTTCCAGGCCAGGGAATGTTTACAGACATGAAAGTATTATGTTCTATTTCATTTGAAAAAAAATAGACTGTAAGGTGAAAATTTAAGCAATTTTGTAAATAACCCATTTTGCAACAATTAACTTACAAAGTTATTGAGCTCGTCGTCTGTTTTTCCACGGGCCCTTGAAACAGACTATTACATAAGACGAGTATAAAAGAGTAGGTATTTAAGCTATTATATTATATACCTTTCAGTTGTTTCAGTTAATCATTCATTGTTATTTTCAGTAATCTACCTACCCGTTATTTTACTGCAATGTAAATCGTAGCCTCAATTTATTACGTAGTGATAGAACAAAAATCGGTCAATTATTTTTTAATTTTTTTAGCTTCTCATTACACTCCCTACCTAATATTTTAACATGACTGTGTACCGATAAGCGCAAAGTAAACTTATTTGTTTGACACGTAAACCCTGGTGCCGCGTTAGCCATCGAACAAGTCATAAATATGCATAGAGAAGGCAGATCACCTGTGCCCGTTTGTGTTCGAAGTCCCTTCATGTTTGTCCACGAAAAATATCACCCTTTGTGGCTTTGTTGTATTAAAGCCTCTGTCATCTCAGTGGGAACACCGCGTACCTATCATTTAAATCTTTCTTGTTCGTTAATGTGTTGACGAGTTTTGAACTACATAATAATTAATAATAATTACTTACTATAAAGGAAATGTGTCATTGGTTCTATCAAATTCCGATGCTATTAAGATGACAGTTGGCATTCTTTCATTTTCTCTCGAGTGACTGTAATCATAAGAGGAAAAGAGATAAACCTTTTTTTATCATCTTAATAGCATCTGAATTCTTTTGAATTAGAGAATTTAAAAGAAGTCTTAGCGAATAGAACAGTATAAGAGTTGATTTCATTCCTATAGATTTGTCACAAAGCGTTTAGGATCTAGGCTTCACATAAAAGCACTAAGCGAGAAAATTCTTCACGTAGGGACTAGGGACCTAAAATGTTTTGTAGTCTGATCTGTTGTTATAGCTCCGAGCACTTTTATTGCCTGACTTAGTTTTTATAAGCAGTCCGGAACTACATAGACAAATATTTAATTTATTAAAAAAGCAATATGAAAAGTGCAACTCAAAAACGAAATGTTAGCCCATATTGAAAGTGAGACCTCGTTGAATAGGAATTTAAAATCATTTAGGTACGAGGTTACTTGGGTAGATTTTTGTAAAAAAATAATAAACCCTAGCAAATGTTGAATGTCACTACTAAATTGAAAAATGTGAAAACTGTGAAATATTACATTAAAGAAACACAAGAAATTACAAAAAAATATTACCTCACGTGAGGATAGGTGAATAAATAAATTGTTTTAATTCAGAGAGGCACCCTTAATACAAAATACAAAGTAATAATTTAAAAAAATATATAGAATTAAAACAAACTACAAGTTCTACATTATTATACCATTGGTATAGGTACTTATGTCACTTTAGTCTTTAGTGGTACTAAATTATGTGTACCTACCTATCCAAGACAATAATTTGTAGTTGGTGCTGTGTTTTCGAACAAACATTAAGAAAACATTTCTATGGAACCCTACGTTATGCGTGTTCGAAATGCACCTGACCATTTTTAAATATTTCTCATAGAGCTGCACACGATAAACGCTAACGAAAACAGCCCACAAAGTTTTTAAGGAGACTTGGGCGCCTTTCACTTTGTTAAAAAGCTTTTGAAACAAGACACCGATACGCAGAGTTTGCTTGAGTTACAGAGCACTGCTAATGAAGCGTTACACTTCATTCACTCGGATTGTCTTTCCACGTTGCATCCTATTCACATAGGTAAATAGTAAAATGTGTATTTGCTAGTACCTAATTAGAATGAAACCATTGGACTTTCATCACAATCACAGATTTAGACGTGATAATTTTGATTTACTTCCTAAATGTTTTACCATGTTGAGGTTTAGGCTGTCTGTCCGTTTGTTACGTTTACATAGCTCATCTGCTCACTTATTTAAATAACTAAATTTGGCACACAGATAAGTTAGATCCCGGGGAAAGACCTATTTTATATCCCGGTAAATTAAAATGTTCCCATGGAATTTTACACAAATCTAAATCCACTCGGACCAAGTCGCAGGCGACATAATATTATAGTTTAAAAGTAAATTTAGAAAATAAACACAAATAATGTTTAACAAACAAGGTACTCCATTTCATTCTAAAATGACGAATTTTTCAAAGCGTCATTTAGCCATACAGACATATTTTATGAGATTGTTATTTTAATTGTAATTTTTTGTAAGTAAACCTAAGAAATAAAGTAAAAAAATAATAAAAGCGTTGATCTTCTAAAAACGTCCCAGGTGCGAAACTCGTTCGTCTCAATAATGCCGTCAACTCCCTAGACTCCGATCAGTTTCGTTTGTTATTTTATTCTTGTTCGATTTCCAATTACCCGCGGGAATTGTGTGGGCATTATTTATAATATCATGACCACCGGTTGTAGCGGGGGTCAATGGTGGAGTCAATGAGACCATGCCCACTAGTTGTAAGTTGCAAGTCATTCGTATGAGCAATGGAATCCACGCTTCCGACGTCGAATAATGTTAGATGTCTTTTATTTTTTTGTCTATAATAATTAATCTGTTTTCACAAAACAAATTGTATGTGCGTTAGAATGTTGACTAGAGCGTATGTAATACTTATCGAGGGTTTCTCCATCGCAATATGTAAAGCATATGAGACGATTAGTTTCCTTGCAATTATCCTCGGCGCTAAATGACGCACGGAAGGCTATAAACATTAACTTGCGTATCGTGCTAATTTTCTGCGTCAACCCTTGTCGGGCCGATAACTACCGCTGATCGATTTGCATCCGTAATTACGTCACTTTTAGCGCAGGAGGTGATGAAAACGCGACAAGTACTCGTACGTGATTGCAGGAGGCGATGATTGCCCGCCTCTTCCAACTCGACCGGTTAGATATAACTTTTACGTTAATACGTTCCGCCATACCTTCGATCCAAGTAAGAAAGATTTCTCACATTTTTCTCTATTTACCTACTGCAATTAAATTTGTACAATGAAATATTGACGGTCTACATTAAATGAACCAAAGGGCAAAATCATGACGCGTTTGAGCTATCGAAATAAAATTTATTGATTTATCAGTATATCAGAAGTTCATAACTCGAGCCGTCGCGTCGCATTTGGTACGGGCGGCTGCGTGGCTCGCGCACTAATCTCCGATGTCGGTACGGTCCGCCGCGATATACTTACTATTCACGTCTATAGAATCACTCCTTTTGAAGCTCATCTTAGAATAATAAACTATATTCGTTACAACTCAGGTCCGTAATCGCCGCTTTTATTGTTTGTCTCGTCCCAAAGAGAAGTGATCGCATCATCGTGGGCGTAAAGTCAACAATCGCACACACATCACACTATACGTCCTCTTTTGCTGACGGTCCCGAAGAGCCTCTCGATAATATTTTATAAGACAAATAACCCGATAAAGATGTTTTGACGTGAACCTGTGTTCATCGCTCACACTAAAATGCGTTCAGTGAACGCGTATAATAAAAATTTTATTTACAATTTTGTGATTTTGTGTAGCAACAAAATAAAACGGTTCGTAATTTAGTGTCAACTTTATTGGTGGCGAGCGAAGCGTTAAGGCGATCACTCGAATGTATTATACGCTGACAGGACCTCGGGCGGCGGACTTTAACGTAGATCCATTAGCATTGTTTTAAAGGATTAAGCGCCGTTTAGGGGCGCATTGTTAAGCGACGTATCGTCCGACACGCATATTTTTATGACACATACCATTTATTTTTTAGTTTAATCAGTGTGAAATGGCTACCAGGTCGTAAGTGTTTGATAAGTAGGTACGAGTTGTTTTTGTTCACAATCTTAATGGATGTTATCCTTTTGGACGCCTCTAGGTAATAATTATAATTATCTCTTATGAAATGAATGAAATAGAGCTGCTATACTAACTCTTTTTGCACAAATATCTGCTAACCATAGCACTCAAAAGCATTTAAAAATGCCGTTTGAAGTTAGAATCCGATGCGTTTTCGTGTGATTGGGTTGCTCCGACCGCTAAATTTTATTAGTTGCGTCAGCGGTCGGTATCGAATTGCACAAAAGGTTTTGTATTGTTTTCGGTACCCAAATCAAAAGCGATAGCTCCAGTAGGTAATTTGACAAAATTACTCGATGAGAGGGGTATCGTTTTTGTCAAAGAACCTTTGTAATACCCGATGATGAAAGAAACTGTACTAACCCATATTCACCCCAAACTTCGGAGTAAGAGGTGGTAAGAGGCTGGTTTTTAACTGCAAATGTAACTTGGCGGCTCTAAATATTAGTTTACACGTAGTATAGGTACTTCCAATCGATTAATATTTTACCAACGAGTCACTGACATGGGACCATCCTGTGGTTATTTTCACTTCAGTTCACTTACGGAATTTTGCGGTGTTGACACTTGACAGTAGTGTTCAGTGTTAATACGAAGTTCCGTATTCTAAAATAAGAAACTGATTGGCTAACATGTCAACTAATGTATGCTCAAAAAACTTGAAATTTAGCACGTAGATTGTACTACTACGAAACTGAAACCGAAGCGAGCTTGTTGTTTGAAAAATTACTTACGACTCAGATTCTTTATTCTATTCGATAATAAGTATATTATTTCTTTGCATCTAAGTACAAATATTTTGCGTTAATGGTAATTTACCTACCCAAAATGGTGTCCCATTGCAGACCGCCTGGATAATCAATGACCATGTAGCTCTAATTAAAATGTGTTTTTAAAGCTAAGCTTTATTTATGCATTTTTAATAGGTAGGTACTTAATATACCTACATCATAAAAATAACAAAAACACATTACTCAATATCAATCAGTTTGTTCACTCAAAAAATTATAAGGTTTGTAGCTAGGCACCTACCTGGTTAACACACGTAAAAATATTCTTCATTAAATCTTTAACGGTAGTCGACATTTAAGTGCCAGGTATTTTCGCAAATACTTCGGTGTGATCAAAGACGTTGGTCCAAAATTAATTATCAATTTGTCGTGGGTGCCAGGCAGGCGACATAAATCGATCGGGTGTATCTGCCTGCAGCCACATTAGCCACGCTCGAACACGAGATAAGGATAACAAATGCTCAGTTTAAGGTTATCTGAACATCGCGGACACGAGAGAGCTTTTTGCCACTGCGTCCCTCGCTTTGACCTTCTTGTGTCGCCTTATAAAATTCTCAGTATAACATTCTATAGCTATTTATCTTATGATAAGATTTATTATGATTAAAGTCAATTAAATCGCTGATTACTTAGGTACATAGCATGACACAAATAATTATCTTTATTTTTATAAATAAAGCATAACTTTAGCAAAGTAATACAGAGAAGTGTAAATTAGAAGATTATATCTAGGTAGGTACTTACCTTATAACACTTCTCATAAACAACGAAACAGAAACAAAACGTACAAAGAAGTGCTAATTTATAATCTATCATATATATCTATTATGTGGGTACCTGAGCGTTAATTTTTATGCTAAACGTGTACCTACTGTAAAGCTGAGAGAATACCTATGTTATTACCGCTTTATTTGTTTAAATACAATTTACATTTACAATAATAGGTATCTTACAACGCGCTGACCTCAAAGATAATATCTTTCTTTCAGGAAAACCTACCTGACCTTTATACACTGTATTTCAAAAAAAGAAAAAGAAATGCAATACCAAAATAATATCTCGCAAACTGAAAAGTACGAGTATGATCAAGAGATTGCGTTTTAAAATGGCGGCCTTTTTAAGCCTCTGCGCTGCTAGGGTATAATTATTATCAAGCTACAGGCATATGCGAAATTGGGGTCTCACCTCGGCTCGTCGGCCATAAATAAAATAAAATGAGCGACGTCGATGGGAGGAACAGCGCGCTAATGAATAAGCTGGATGACCCAACTCTGCCTCAGTAGGGTTCTTAAACGTTGCTATTGCACGTCTTCGGCTCCTTTGATTCGTTTCTATTGGCTAAAACACGATGCAATTTAAATCAATATTCAGCTTTAATGGGTTCACATTGTGCCTTTATAGAAAACCTTTCGATATAGGTGGCATATCCATTAGAACAGCAAATCTACCTACTTTTGTCTTTTAAAGTAACTATACTGTCTTATTTTAGCATCTAGATATATACTTTTTGTTTCTTTGGCAATGTAACAAAGGTAAATACTAATAACTACCTACCTACCTATTTTTTTAGACCTCAGAAGTATTTTAGACAAGTAGAGTACTACGAGCATTTAACCAACTAGGTACGTACCTCCGTCACATTTTGTACCTAAATTTTAATGTGACAATATAAGGTCTATAACCGTATTCTCCGATAACAATCTATCATCATAAGTTGTCTTATGTAGCGCAGTTTTCAATTTATCATCAGGTCATCGATTGCACAATAAAATCTTTGTATTTTAAATGTTGAAAATTACTCAACACTCAAACCCTATTTGAATATGAATAGGCAGGCGCCATGGAGGCAGGTACATAAAAACCGGCCCAAAATAATAATAGTAGACAAATGTCCCCCTTAGCACGGTAATATTATATAGATAATATTACCGTGCCCTTAGCGGACACAATGACACAAGGAACTAACCTCCAAACGATCAGTTCACTTTTTGATCATGCTAATTTGAAAGTCTAGAGCGCTTTTTTCCGTTATGTGCGCAGGGGACGGAAAGCACAGTGAACGAAACTCCATGTAGCGTGTTCGTAGTAATTTTCCATAAGAAGTTAATAATATTGTCATGTAAAAAATTAATATAGTTAGTTACAAATTTTAACCATTTAAAAATATATTACATAGGTTCATGTTTTAAAGTCCTAGGTATATGTAATATTCATTGGAACGCGAAAATATTTTCGAATCTTTTTTACGACTAGGTAGAGTATCGTACATACCTAAACGTATAAGAATGGGTACACGAAATTGAGCTCTAATTTAATGCGGTTATGGTTTATTTTACTTTGACGACGATCTTTAACGTTTGATCGGCCATTCTTACATGATCGGGGGGCTGCCCCCCAATCATGTAAGAAGAGGTATGTACGGTACCCTAAACGTATAAAAAAGGGTTGACGAAATTGAGCTCTAATTCAATGCTGTCATGGTTTATTTTACTTTGACGCCGAACCTTTACCATTTGATCGACAATTCTTACGTAATCGGGGGGCTTATCCTATATGAAGCCGTATTATTAAGATGAAATACCATAATAAGTAGATTTACCTATTTAGTAATGCGTAGGTATCTCTCTCTTTATCTTCCTGTCGCGTTCCTATAAGCGTTAGGTATAGATTTCTAAATTAGTTATGTTTACAATATTAGATAATCAATTGAGTTATTATTTAAATGAACTGAATATTTAATTTAATTGAAAGCGAAACCGAATAGCGCTAAATGCTGACATTTAAAATTATCTTTCACTGGTCTCTGTTTCATGTCTGGAAGTAATATTTGCGGGAGAGACTAGGGATTAGACAGGACAAAACGTCCGCGTGGGAGGGGAATGACTTTTTGATTTGTCGCGCTAATGTGTGCAGCTCCATATAAAAGTGAATAACGCGGAGTCTTCCCTTTTTTTTCAAAAAAATTTTCCCATTGTGTTTTCGCTCGAAGTCTGCCTCTGCATAATACTGCTGTGAACCATGAGCAATAATCACCTAGATGAGTTGGGGGTTTTCTTGAGATAAAAATGCGGTAAGCTCCCATTATTATCTCAAGAAAACCAAAGGACTTAGGCTAAAAAATGCGGCTCAAAATAGGGAAGATTTTCGCATGATGGGCGCCAAATTTCGGTTTGAAGAAGAAGAAGGCTCGCGGTGATAATGAAGCTCCCATATTATCATATGTGGAAAGTATAGGTTTATAATTAATTTGTTTTGAAATAACTTAAAATTGAATAATATTTTGAGTGAAAGATTTGAAGGATTAGCGAGGATGCGCAGGAGTCGCCTCGCCCGGTCTCACGACGCGATCTTTATCGGACGTCGCCGTGTCGACTTCACAATGCCATCTTTTGTGTTTCGACACGATTATTTATTGCTAACAAACACTGCGCTTACAAGAATGATATTGATATAACCGCAATTTAAAAATATTCAAACTACCACGCCTTTACTGTAATTATCAATATTTAAGTCTCATATTGAGGGTTCCGTAGTTAATAAAGAACCCTTATAGTTTTGCATATTGTGATGGGCAACTACGGAACCCTACTCTGCGCGTGGCTCGACACGCACTTAGCCAATTATTTCCTAAAGAAGCTGATCCAAAGAAGTTTTAACCAAACACATTAGTTAATAGGTAGGTATCGTGCTTTTGATTGAAAAATGCTGTCTCAAAGTTGTTTTGATCAAGATTGTAAGGTTAAATTTACTTTTGAATAGTTATGAGTGCTTACTGTAACGTTTATACTAAGGCGTCCGGTGATCTCCTCTAGATTTAAGTGCCTGCATAAGTGCTTATCGTCTCTCCATCTGTAGTTTTAAATGTACCTACACCTGATAGAGAGGCGACTTATAGAATCGATTGTTTCTTTCGGCACCAAATAATAATTTTAATATATATGTAACCTTTAAGGGACCGGCGACCGCCGCTCGCAACTCTACTCGAACCGCAAATATAAATTTGCCGGTATATTGCTATCCCTATCTGGCTGAAGACACATGATCGCGTGCAAGCGCGATAGCAATATGAGCGTACAGAATTTGTTATACATTTAGTCTTGTTCCGTGAATACCAAAAATGATGAATGAAAAATTGTTGTGTTTTTAACTTCGTGTTGTTATTCTGTAACTTGACAATATAGGCTATGTTCCTGATCAATTAGTACGTGAGATATCGTTGGTTTTAATATAAAACAAATAAGGAGAAAACATGTCCTTTATGTCGCAAAAACATGCAAAACGCAATGTGCTTACATTTAATTTTGGGAAAGTATTTTGGAAAAATAATTATCCAGGGACCTAGATAAATACAAGTTCAATCTTAATAATCGCATAATATGGAGGAAATATGCTCGAATTACTAATTATTTTGGTATTACGTTTGTATGAGCAATTAGCCCTCCACTGGCGCCTTAACATTTAGATGATTTACAACAACATTTTATGAGGACATGGGGGAGCTGTTTCATAAACTAGAATCGGAAAGCGAAGAAATCGGTCGTGGAAAATTATATATACCTAGGATCTCTCACCTCTAACGAAGGCACCCCGAAACGCAGAATAACAATAGCTATGGGGATGCAATGATCAGCCGGAAGAACAGAGGCATTACTAATAACATGAAAGTGCGCCTAGTACATGCTCTTTTCCAATTTTCCTCTACGGCGTAGAAACACGGACCATTCTTGCAAGAGAGAGACAGAGGATGTATGTTGCGGATATCATGGACTATACCAAACGCACAAATGTATCTATCAATTCTCTCACAACTTAAGATAATACGGAACCCTAAAAACGCGTCTTTCAACTACATGCCTGCAGCGTATCCTTAGTTATTTTAGACATATCTCACGGCGCGGGGATGAAAGTATAGAAAAGTTAATAGTTGTGGGAAACGTGGAAGAAGGAAAGCCACGAGAGAGATTCCCAACCCGGTGGTCAGTGTTCAGAACTTCTGCGATGCACTCCGTATGGCCAGCGGTAGAACTTGGTGGAGACAATTATTAGTCCACCGCAAGCTTGCTCTACAAAATGGTGATCTCGATCCTCACTCAGGAGAGAGAGAGAGACTATTGGCACTTCGTATTTTATTATTAGTGAGTAGCGATAAAATATGAATTAAATTATACATAAATAAATCGTTTTAAAAATAATATCTATTACTAAAATGAAAGTAGTCGAGGTCACACCTATTTAAATTATAGGTTACACTGAAGGTTTTGTAACACGACATTATATAATATGTGAGAAATGTCAAGAGCTTATGTACCACAGTTTATTGAAGTGCTAACGTAGCAATTATACCTGGTGTTAAAAGATATTGCGATGCCAATAATAATCCCAGTTAGGTACTTACTTACCTATTAAAAAAATCTGCAAGCATTTCAAAAGTAAAGTAGGTATGAGTTTATCTACTTGTACAAACAAACACTCGACACTTAGCTTTCAAAAATAGGTAGATACGCTATACTCAGCAACCTATCTTCCTGAAGGTAAAAAATTCCAATTCAGACATTTGACATTTAAATTATTAAAATACATATAAACGATCCTTGAAAATGCACCTCTACGTTTCATATTGTATGCAATTAAATATCACTTGCTTTAATGGTGAAAGAAAACATCGTGAGGAAACCTGCATTTCTAAAAGTTCTAGACATTATGTTCTCTAAGGTGTGATGAAGTTTGCCAATCAGCACTTTTTGATTACCTATTCTGTGCTATAACCTGTGCTATAACCTAAGTCCTAAACCCTTCTCATTTTGAGAGGAGACTCATGCTCCGCAGTGGTCCGGCGATGGTTTGAAGATGATGATGAAAATATAAACAAGTACAAGTATACACAACTGTTTCCACTACTCATTTTACATAATAACTAAGAACCTACTACAAATAGGTACAGCAATAGTTAGAAACAGTAGACAAAAACTTTTTTTTGACAAATAGGCAATCAATGTTATTTGCTTTTGTATTTGTCTGGTTGTTTGTTGTTGTAACAGTTGTCATTCGAGCGTGGATGTATGCACATCGATGTGGAAACAATGATGACATACCTATTCCACGTTTAAGCTAAACTTGGACAATGCAACCGAGACGACACTTGCAGATGCCCGAGAGCATTGAGGCCAAACCATCGCGTATTTTAATAGTTATGAGCGGTATGTCGGCCGTTGTATTAAAACAATGACCAATAATTTTGTATTTATGTCTCATTGCAGCAAAAAGAAGCGAGCAAGCACGCCTGTTTCTGCTATTAGCTGTTTGTATACTTCAATACAACGGTAACCGTTTCTATGCTGAATGCAAAATTAATGATATAGAGTTCGTGTACTTATAATATTGTCACGCATAATTACCATCCAGTTTAAATCAATATTACCTAATAAATAATTTCCATTGAAAAATTTCTATGTACCTAAATCAATTATTTCGTAGGCACTTACATTCTTCTTTCTACTCAAAAATAAACTATCAATAGTGTTTAAATTCCTCAAAGGACTCTCATCAACTGCATGGTTCGGAAGGACCTTCCTATAGTTCCTGCCGAGCCGAGTTTAAAAACAAGAAGAGCATCCGCCGAAGAAATTCGGCGGATGCTCTTTTCAAAAATTCAATAAAGCTAATGCCCGTAAATTCGTCCGCGTGGATTAAGGTATTTTCAAAATTCCGTGGGAACTCCTTGTTTTTCTGAAAAAAGTTATTCTCGGAATAAAGCCTGTAAGGATCTCTGTAGATACCAAATTTCGTCAAAGCACAGAAAAGGTAATAAAATAAAAAGCTGATTCCGGTTAAACTGATGAGCGGTATCAAGGTAAGGTATCATTTTTGCATTAATTATACTTAATATTAGTATACATGAATTATGAAATGAAATTAAAAATAACACATAACAATGATGGTAGAAAAAATAGGTATTTGTTTGAAAAACAGACCAGTCCTTTTTTTTCAGACAAAGTTAAACTTACTTAGGTACTTATCTTTTGAAATCTTAAGCACGATTTGCATAGGTAAACGGAAGTGTATGGTTAAAATATTAAAATAACAAATGAAAGCGAGAAGGCTTATCGAAAGCACGAAGTTGGTTAGTCAAAATAACTACGACCGTACGTTAACAATTATTATTAAAAGCCATTAGTTTATTAATCGCGAACCGCACCGAGCATTGTTCGACGGAGGACAATTGAAGCTAGACCAAATAACACCTGAGCCGCTGACAACGGTTTGCGTACACTGAGGCGACATGATTATGAGAAACAACTAGAATATGAGGGATTGCATTTCAAAACCGGGTCGACATTGACATTTTCAAGGTGAAAATTAAATTATTTAGGTATCTACCTATGTAATATTAAATATATTAACAATCGTATATAATCGTATATAATATTCAAAGATAATAGGTGAGAACAAGATACTAACACCACCAATTTACACCACTTTGAAATTTCGGCCCCTCGCCTCCTGGCTCCTTTTGAAAGTAAAAATAATATCGTAGAGTTTACCAACGTCATATTGTTTTAATTCAATTTTTTTTAATTCATTTATTTCCAATTAGATCCGGTAAGAAGATATGTAACTGTAGGTATGTAACGTGTATGTATTACATTCATAACTTCTAAATTCCAAGAATATAATATCACTAATAGTTTCTGAAATTAGCGTTATGTATAAGCCTTTTGTACCTACTGAACCCCAAAAACCGTACAAACGAATAAAATAGGAACATCATTTCTCGGCGATGAAAGTATAAATCGTAGTTTAAATTATGTAATGACAAAATGTGCCATTTATTACACCGGGACAGTGAGTGGGATGTTAAAACGAGCTTCGTGAGAACATAGCTCTATATGCGGTCAGCCTTTGCTGCAACTGCGGTCCGCGGCAGAGCCCGGCATTACAGTAAATTATTATACCTATCTATTTCTACCTATTATTATGATAGTGTCTGTAAGTTGATCATGCATCAGAAATGAGGAGATCCTTTAGAACCATAGTCGGTGTAGGTACCTCAACGAGTTCTGACACTGAAATGGCAATTTGTGCGACACATTATTTCAGAATCGGCGGAAGGTGGCATGATCATATTTATAACCACATGAGTCGTGACACTAATCACATCACTAATATCTGCCGAGCGATCGCGTAACTTCTGCATCAATCATTGTTACAGTATCAATTGTTGTAATTGGCTGAATTTATGGCATTCTTGCTGCGTCAATGGATTATGTCCAATAGTGGAAGAGTGTTAACCAATCAGAGGTGATTGCGATGTATCAATGATTGATGCAGAAGTTACGCGATCGCTCGGCAGATAATAATCGTTAGTAACCTAAAAGTTGAAATAGTACTTTTAGTGGAGTCGTATGCGGAAGGACTTGGGAACCCACCGCATTATCATTCCAAAAAAACTCCTGCCATTAAGAGATTAATGGAAAGGGGTCACGACCCTCAGCAGTGAGGAATACGACGCAGAGAGAGAGAGAGAGTCGTGTCACGTCAATGTTGGGAACTGTCAAAGACTTTGTTAATGCTACTCCATTTAACAGCAGTCAACAATCACTAAAATTTGGCAATTTCGAATTGCGTCGGCCGTAAAACCCTAAAATATCATGTTATACAAGTTGAGTTTAAACAATTTCTGCAAACATGAGTCGGTCCTTTATTAAAATGTTTGTGCATGCTATTGGAAAACGCGCTTGTATTCAAAAGCTTTCAGAGATCGTTAAAGAAAAACCAATTACATGCACATGAAATCAGCAAAGTAAACAACTAATGTTGATGTTACGATAAAATTACTTTATGGCTTTAAGAAGCCTTATTTTAAATAGGTACAAGAGATTTATAGAACTCGTATGTTTACCCCATGTTTATTATTTTTATATAGAACGACCGGGAGCTCTGTAGTTTATCATATGAAGAATATAGATAATATTCATGTTTCGGTAAGGTATTTTTTTATACACTATTCCCATTCCCATTGTTAGCCCAAGGTATAGTATTAGGTAGAAATCAGACATATTTCCAGTTTACATAATATTATGTAGATAATATATTGTATACCAACGTACGTTGTAAATTGATCAAAATATAACACATTTTTTATATTACCTAGCTAAATATATGAATGACTTAAAGGTAAGTTATAATTGCTTTTTAAATATTAACTAAAAAAAATTAATTAAAAAGTGTAAATTCATTAGCACGTAAACACAAGCGGCCTCAATACGATAAATTTATCGTAATTTATAAAGTACTACCAAGTACCAACCTACGTTGTTGGTTAGGCAAATTTTGGCCGTTGCTCGCTATCTATAACAGATTATTTTTATTACATGAATAATAATGTTAACCTCAAACACCGATGTAAACGTACCATATGGATGAATACGAATAATTGATGAGTGTAATAAAGTAAACAATTGAATCATGGCGCCCACACCCCGTTCCCATCAGACTCGGAAAGTTAATCGGAGTGGCCTACAAATTGAGGTAAACCCTGTGTATTTTGTAACAATATGTAGATTAGAAGTATACTTTTCTCAGTGGTAGGTGCCAGGTTAAGTGTAGGATAGATAGAATAGATCTGGATGTTTTGTGAAAAATATACTGGGTATTAGACAAATACTAGAGTGGGCACAAAAATGGGACAGCTCTATTTTATCATAAACATATAGTGTGATCGGTTTTATTCCGACAATACATGTGAGTACATGTATTGTCGGAATAGGCCTCAAATATATGAGTATAAACGAGCTGTGCTTTATTTGAGTCACTTCTAACTAAACCAAACTGTACAGGTACTGTACTGACCGAGAGCTATAAAAAATGACCAGACAAAAACAGCTACTTGCTAATGATGTTTTTATTTGAACAGCAACCAGCAGATTTTGATGGAACTGGATCCTGGACGGTTTATTGCTAGGTATAATGTAAGACCGTGGAAAAAGAAATTCAATTATTAATTATTATAATAATTATTATGTAACCCTGTATCCTAATGAGGCTAACTTTTGAGTTTTTTTAGGTACCTAATAGTAGGTGGGTAAATAAGGGATATATATAAGACAATCGTCAAGACATGCGAATCATAATAATATGTATTCATACTCGTAGTAGAATTGCGTCGCCGGTTATTAACAGTCGGCTTCCCGCTTCAACATTCGCATATTCTCGCGAATTGGCTTTAACCAACTTACACAAGAATGCACTTGGCGAGGTCTCAATCGGTAATTTTTTATATGTTTACCAACGGCCAAGCGATGTACACGATACCCGACATACAGAGATTAATTTCCGAGGTGGCAGATTGTCACTATAATTTATGATCGCCCATTGTCTTTCAACTGGCGTCATCCGAGGCATTCGCGGTAAAATCTGATTCAATTAGGATGCTTTATTTTACTCAGATTTATTTTATTTTATATAGAAACAAGTTTTTATATTGAATGTTATCTATTATTGAATTAAAGGCAAAGGATTAAAAAGGTAGTTATGAAAATTAATTTTTATTTACTTTGCGTAAAGATAATCTGGAAATAACGCAAGGCTGCTTATTGTACCTACTTAATTTAACAAAATTAAGATTTTGTTTTTCAATATTGGCATAATAATAGGTACCTACCTATATACTAAGGATAATGAAATGGAAATTAATTATATAAATAAAGTTAAAAAAGATATTACAATTTTTCCATCACAAGTGGATTGTAAAACTTTTTTTTTATCCACTACAACTTAGCCCTTTGCTACGATCTCACCTGATGATAAGTGATGATGCAGTCTACGATGGTAGCGGTAATAACATAATAAAATTTAACACGAGGAAAATGTGGACTCCATTAATTTTATAATAGCTTGCTTAAAAACGGTACCGAAATGGTACGTATATAAAATATTTGTACATGATTTATGGAACGTACTCTCAAGAAATTATTCCCATTAGGCTTTTATTAAGTAAGTAGGTAAGTACTAATGATAATAATTAATTATATAAAATAGAGGATATAGTTTGGTTTTCTAATGCATGAAGATACCGCTTGTCATCTAGTATTTCAGGTAACCACAGCCTCCATTGAACCACAGAATATAATATTATCTATTAGTACTGAACTCAGTCGTTGACCCCGACGTTCTGACCGACATGATATTATCTCCGATATATAAAACTAAAATAAAATATAGAACACATTTGACTATCCTTTTATGTTATAACATGAGTAGAAATAATGCATAAAATCATTATCTATTATCGTTGCTATTTCAGTTACCGAATCCATACCATACTACGAGTAAGTATAGCATATTTGTGCTTTCTGGCTGGTTAAAAAGACAGTCATGTCAGCGACTCAAAGGTCCGACCGCCAGAAAGCGCTGGGTGGAGCTAATAAACTATTTGAGTAGTTCCTCGTGTTGACACTGGTGTTTCACACCTGAACAATGCTCCTCGTTTGCATTAATGTAAATTAGGTTAGGCAGCTCGCCGCCGCGCCTACATTCAATTAGATGTGCTCCAAAGTAGCTCGTATGTACTCGTGTAAGGGGAACTAAGAACGTGTACACATCGACTTCCTCGTGTAATGATCGTCTGAAGAAAATATTGATGCAACCGCATACCAATATAATTTCACCGTGACGATACACGAACCGCCTACGGAATTCATTATGTGGTATGTCGATTTGACTCTGTCCGTAAACGTGAGGATGAAATTAATTGAATTTATTATGTATCTAATTTTTTGACCGTTTTTTGTAACCTTGTTTTTCAAAATTATCTGCACGTGTAGGTTTGAACAAAAGAAATGCTATGGTAAGCAGAAAAATCTTAGAGGATCGTCTAGTGACGAAACGCGACGCGAGTAGGTATTTTCAATAATACTATCTGTTTCACAACGCTTTGCTGCCTTCTCCGTATCGTGCGATAGAGAGAGTTGCAAGTCCAGTAGGCATAGCCTACATTTTATTCTTGAAATATTGTTTCGGGTGATAACGTTTTTATTTTTACCCCCCTAAACGTTTACGAAATTAGACAATTTTGGTCTCATTAGATTTAGTACACCTTAATCTAGGCTCGTACGTTTTATTTTTTTTAGTATTTTAGTTTAGTTAAATTTAAAAAAAATTAAATACTCGAGGAAGTTTTTTGGTCAAAAATATGGGTATTTAGACGCTAATAACTTTTAATATAAGCAATATTTCTTTAAAATTAAAACGTACGAGCATAGTTCTTCATTGTATCTGCAACATTTCTAAAAATTATGAAAATTGGACAACATTTACGGGAAGAAAAACGTTATCGCTTTTTGTATGAAAATTTACAACTAGACGATCCTCTTAAGTATCTATCTTGTTTTTCCATTTTAGTTCATCCTTACTATCCATACTAATATTATAAATGCGAAAGTGTGTCTGTCTGTCTGTCCGCCTGTTTGTCTGGTACAGGTACAAATTTGGTACAGGGATAGTTTGTATCCCGGGGAAGGCCATAGGCTACTTTTTATCCCGGAAAATTAAAGAGTTCCCACGGGAATCAAAAACCCTTAATCCACGCAGACGCGGGCATCATCTAGTAATATATAATGGTTTAAGGTTTGTTTATCTAATTAAATATTACCTATTATTTTCAAATTCCCCAAAATAGCTAGTCAGCACCGGCGCGGCGGGCAGATGCTAAGTATTGTCTCGATGACTGGGCGGGTGTGTTTCGTCCGTCAGCGCCTGCGTCGATCGCGTAAACATCGCCGCCGAGTTACGTGCCGATGTTATATATATAATTATTTGCGTTTTTACGGAGTCCATGATCATCAATGTTCACAATAATCGTATGCAAGACCAGAAGATAATCAGTCTTTAAAGCAAAACAACTGTTTGAGCTAAGACTAGTCTTCATTCAATAATTTTGAACGATAGACTGTCTCGAGCAAGCGTTGAGTATAACAGCCCCAGTCGGACGTGCCATTAACATTTCCGAACGTCACAAATCACACCCGCAAAATGCGAGATCTATAACCGAAAAAGATCTATGTTGGGAATGTTTTTTTTATTGTGGAGCGGCGGAGTCGCACGCGCGGCTCGATTGTGGCTGTGTGGTCCTCGCTAGCCACTTTGTAAATAGCGCGGTTTACCTTTTTCAACTTTTGTGTTTTGTTACCTTTTGTGCTGTTGTACGACCAATATTACCATAGCTATTTAGGCCCGTCGGATAAATAAATACGTCATTTATCATGATAACTGATGCGCATGGATGTCGCCGTGTCACAACGTTCAAATGGGGTGAAGATTTGATCTTTAGCCTTCACGATTTGTAGCGATTTATCTTGCATTGTTTACTCCTTAGTCCAGGATAAGAGGAGCATAATTTACATTGAAACCAGAAGCAACATACAATAATTTATTTATATGCGCTGGGGGCGGGGGCTATCTCTCTGTTCTTATCTTTGCTCGATTTTCCTTTTTCTTTCACTGTACTGTGCTCGGGCTCATGTATCTATATCCAGTTAGTTATTCATGTATCTGCTTCCAACCTAAATAGGTAATTTTGGTTTTGAAAGAGAAAGAAAAATCTTTATCTTTGTAACAAGGGACAATCTTCAAAAATTCAAAATCATTCAAGCATTCAAAATCTTTGTATACTGTTCATATTTGGACTCAGGAAATATGACCATATTTCTGAATTTCGCGAAAAACTCAAGTGGCTCCCGATCCGCCTTCGCAGGGATAGGTACTGAATAGGATATATAGGATAGGTACCTACTGAGGGATAGGTAAAGAATGTGTCTTTCTCTTTTATACTGTGTTCTATTCAATCCAACTACTCCTTTTTACCTCAAAGAGCGGTTTGAGTTTCTGAGTGATACTCATGGTCGCTCTCTTCGCTCTAATGATAACCTTATTTTAAAAATTCCTTCCCAATAATACTTCTTTTTCTTCGAAATCCTTTTCCGTTGAAGCTGTTAGGCTATGGAACTCCTTACCGTTTCATATAAGGCGTGTGCAATCTCTAGCAGCATTTAAAAGGCTCATCAAACCGCACTTTCTTCCTCCCTGAATTATTAGATTACCTTACGTCTTTTCAAATCCTTCATCTGACTTACGTTGCGTCTTCTGGCTTTTATTAACCGACTTCCAAAAAAGGAGGAGGTTCTTAATTCGGCGCGTATATTTTTTTTTTTTTTAATGTATGTCGGTGCATGTCTCCGTGGTTTCTAAACCGATTTGAAAAATTTTTTTTTCAGTGGTAAGAGGAAGCTTCCGAGGTGGTCCCATAAAAAATTCTAACTCCAAATCCTCAATCCTGATGCTGTAGGTACACCTAATTCATAGTTAGTAATCTTAATAGGATTTCATATAGTACGGTACACCGTACTACATGAAATCCTCAAAACTAGGGAGTGGATATTTTGACGGTGAATTCATATAATAGGTATCAAGTCACGTGTATACGATTCAACTCTGAGTCCCAACTCTTCAACCCTTATGCTGCAGGGTACAGAACTCCTTAAAAATAGCGATTTAGGATTTTTTATAGTGAATTCATATTGTAGGTGTCAAGCACCGACTTCATACTTAAACCCAAGTCCCAACTACTCAACTCTGATGCTGCAGGGTACTGCACTCCTAAGCCGTGGGGATTTATAGTACAGTAAAAAGTTAAAAATAAAAATTATTTCCACAAAACCGACTTCCAAAGCCACTGATTGATTTTATAGTATTTTTATTTTATGTAATAATCTTAATATATATAAATCTCGTGTCACAATGTTTGTCCTCAATGGACTTCTAAACCACTTAACCGATTATAATAAAATTCGCACACCATGTGCAGTTCGATCTAACTTGAGAGATAGGATAGTTTAATATTATATAGATTAGGATTATTAGTGCTACCCGTGCGAAGCCGGGGCGGATCGCTAGTAATTATATATAACTTAGTATTATATTTGTATTAATTTTTAGATACTATTTCCTCCTAATCATATACGTACACCCTCGACTGTTGTTCTTTTGTAGACTTACGCTGAGTTGCACGGAACTATTTTAAAAATTTAAGTGTTGATTAAACTAATTTAATCACAAGACTCCATACGATTCTTGCGATTAAATTAGTCTAAGTACCACTAAAATTTTTGTATTTGTTTCGTGCAACTCAGCGTTAATTTCTATAAAACGTGGTTGCCTGGAAGAGATCGCTTCAAAGCGATAAGGCCGCCATTTGTACTGATTTTGCTTTTTTTAATTTTATTGTTGTTTAAATGTATTTTTTATTTTTATTTTGTTGTACAATAAAGAGTATTTCATTCATTCATTCATTCAATCTGTAGTTTTCCTAAGCCCGTTATTCCTTTTTGCGCAATAACTTTTATACCTACGTACCTAACGTAGAAGCTGTGGTAGAAGTTCTTAAAATTTATGAACACTGAGTATCGACTAATGCCGTTTTATGAACCATCTGCTTGAAAATTTACAAAAAATATTTTTTACGTTGTAAGTTGTAACTGCACGAACAAATTGTAGCCACAATAAATTCACTCAAACCGCAGGCCTCTTTCACAATATTTGTATCGGGGCGACAAAAAGGGCCGAAAGGGCGGCCCTTCGTTGAATGAAGGGAAGGTAAATAAATATAAATAAAGGTGATGGCGGCGAGGTACGGGGGGCAGAGGCGACGTCCTGCGGCGCCTGCGCTTGCTCGCAAGTTGCAACCTTACAGATACAAACGCGCTCGCACTAGACACTGATTTTTTTTAAGTCGCAAGAAGGTTAAAAAATTGTTCTATACCTTAAGTTTTTTTCCTTGAAAAAGACATCAACGATATCTAATACCTATATAAACGAGCAATTCTTAATAATCAATAATCTGAATCTTGGAAACGGCTCCAACGATTTTCATGAAATTTAGTATGATGGCGGGGGATTTTCGGGGGCGATAAATCGATCTAGCTAGGATTAATTTTTAGAAAATGTCGTTTTATACGTGTTTTCAGGCAATGAAAAACTGCTACGATATCATTAGAATACGAAGGTAAATTTCGCCACCATCTACAAGGATAAAATAGCTCAGGTGGGAAATCGAGCGATCCTAAAACCAGAAGTCCCCGGTTCGTCGAGTCCAGATATCTCCAGACCTTTTTTTTTGTTTTTGTTTTTTTATTGTTTTATACCTAAATGTTATGTCGGTAAGATCGAAAAATATTAAGTATTCATATTTCATCAGTATGTAATTCTTATTGAAATATAATTTCCAAAAAACACGATGTACAAAAAAAAAATACCGAGCAAAGCTCCGTCATCCAGGTACTTTTTAGGGTTCCGTACCCAAAGGGTAAAAACGGGACCCTATTACTAAGACTCCGCTGTCTGTCTGTCTGTCTGTCTCCAGGCTGTATCTCATAAACCGTGATAGCTAGAAAGCTGAAATTTTCACAAATGATGTATTTCCGTTGCCGCTATAACAACAAATACTAAAAATTAAAAAAATATATATATTAAGGGGGGTCCCCATACAATAAACGTGTTTTTTTCGTATTTTTTTGCTCAATATTAAAAACGGTAACAGGTAGACGGTTCAAATTTTCACAGAATATTAACTTGTATATTACCTTTCAAAATAAATAATTAAATATCAATAAAGTAAATATTAAAGGGGGGCTCCCATACAACAAACGTAATTTTTTGATATTAACAATAAACCTCTACAAACAAAGTTAGTTTTGCGGTTCATTTCGTCTTGTTTTTAATACGTCATAAATCGTAAAACTTACTACAGGTTTGTACGGAACCTTCGGTGCGCGAGTCCGACTCGCACTTGGCCGGTTTTTTTTATTTATCAATACAGCCTCCAGAAATGCACATCAGGCATACCATACATGAGTTTGTAAATTTTCTACGTTGTTAAAATCCAATTACAAGCTCATTGTTCTTGGTTCAAAACGTCACACATCATTAAGCAGGACCAATGAGAATCGTAAAAGTACATCGACTTCGCTTGCGTTGCAAGCATAATCGAAAGCACTACGACCAATTACAGGTCTGTGCCGTGAAAAGGTGCACTTTTATTGGGTGTAAGATTTAAGTGCCGATCGACACGCTAGAGTATGGTCCAGCCTGATTTTTATTGCCACTTGTGTCTTCAAGAAAGCTTTTAAGTACATCGATTTTCCAACCAAACTACGTACCTACCTACTTAAATTTGATATTGACTTCACGTTAATTTTTAATAATGATCTATTTCTCTCGCTGGAATTTATACATTTTTTTTCTAAGCATCACAGTTTTAAAGTACGAAAGCTCTGCCTGTGATCTTGCGAAACTGACTAAGACATGTAGGAACTTTAGAATACTAATTTTCAATTATTTTTAGGTTCAAATATTAATACTTATTACTGGTTAATAAAAGTAATTAATTATAACATTCAGATTTTGTTAAAACGTAGAAATATATTAACAATTCTTTGTGCAAATGGGCAATATGTTGAGTATCCCAAGGATGTAGGACAATGTTTTGCAGACCTTTTTCTAGAGCTTGGTAAAGTCAAAAACTGATTGACTGAGTTTATATTAGACCGAGTAGATAGACCGTTTTCTTATTCGAAGAAAATGCATTTTTGTGATCACATTTAAGTATATCATACTAGAGGTCGCCCGCGACTTCGTCCGCGTACAATTTCTGATTTTCAATTAAATTTTCCCGCCTGGCAAGAGGCCAATCTATAGATCGTATATTATAGGATATAATGATAAAAACCTGTTGTATATGGTTTTTATTATTTAAAACTAATAACCTTATTGCCGATTTTTAAATCTCTAACTTTAAAAACATAGATAGCCTTCCAACTCCCATTTCACCCCCTTTCGAAACTATTACTTAACTGAAATGCCGATTTTCATGTCTCTAAAATTCAGACACACAGGACAACATTTCATACAATATTCGAACCCCCATTTCCCCCCCTTAGGGGTGAACTTTCTCAAAACCGTTTCTTAGCTGATGCCTAAGCCATAGAAGGAACCTACTTTCCGAATTCGAAGTTTGTATGCTAGTTCCTGAGAAATCGTGATTAGTCAGTGAGTTAGTGACATTCCCTTTTATAATATAATATATAGATTGAATCCAGACGGCCGGAGCTTTCATTTTTAACCGACTTCAAAAAAAGGAGGAGGTTCTCAATTCGACTGTATTGTTTTTTTTTTTTTTTTATGTTTGTTACCTCAGAACTTTTGACTGGGTGGACCGATTTGGATGATTTTTTTTTTATTTGAAAGCTTCCCACTGTGCTTCCCGTGTGGTCCCAATTCAATTTGGTGAAGATCTGATGAATATCTCCGGAGATGGAGAACGGAACTCCTCATGGATAAGAGTAAATTGCTCGCGATCAGTATGATAGTCTTGTAAACAGTATGTTTTAACCATGCATAGCATATCTCGTTCTGGTTACATCCTGTATTTTAAAACAGTGGGGCCACTAAAAATTGTGAAATAAAAAAATTTCAAAAAAAAAATAAAAACCGACTTCAAAAACCACAAACACTAAAAAGTAAAAAATAATTTAATTTATTATGTATACAAGAGTTAATTTAGTTCTATAATAACATTCTTTGGAGTCGGTGCCAATGTGGAGTCACGTCAACAATAATGAAGAGTAGGTAGACGGTTCATGCGGCTAATTGGTACCGACTCCAAAAAATATTATTATAGAACTAAATTAACTCTTGTATAAGTACATAATAAATTAAATTATTTTTTACTTTTTAGTGTTTGTGGTTTTTGAAATCGGTTTTTTTTTTTTTTGAAAATTGTAAATTTACTTACTACCTATAAGAGATTCCAGTGGCGTGCACAGTATTTGGAGCCAGGGCAGATTAGGTAGATAGAGAAAGGTACCTATTTTCAGGCAGGGCATGATGAAAAGTAAGCATTGAGCTTTTTTAACTAGGGTAAGCAATGCTTTTATGCCTCTATTTCACTGCTAGAGATAGCGTCTTTTAGCGACTAGATATTTAGAAAATATACTTGCAACTTGCAAAAAGTTAAATTGCAATAAAGTCTATAGTCCAGCTTTGGTGACCTAGTATTTAAAATGTAGGTAACACAATACATTTTAACCAAGTTATCTATTTCAAATTGGCGAATGATTGAATATAGATAAAAATAAGTTTTTAGGGTTCCGTACCTCAAGAAGAAAAAAGTAACCCCTATAGGATCACTTCGTTGTATGTCTGTCTGTCAACCACCTTTTTCTCGGGAACGCGTTGAGGCGCGGGGGGTGTACTAAAAGAATTTACATTGTGTGGTGGTACGGAACCCTTTATGCGCTAGTTTGACTCGCACTTTAACGGTTTTTTCTTTAAAATGTCAAAACTGTATATTTCTATATTTATCATAGTACCTATTATGCAACAAATCATTAAACTACTTCCTCTTACAGAAATAACAGAACAACAAATAATATCGCAATTTGTTGTTCTGCCCTATTTAGCGAGCATTAGATAATATCTTCATCATACAAACTATGATCTTTAGAATTTACGATCGCCTCTAAAGTTTCCGTACTAGTATCTATGAACTGATATATAAATAAACTATTTCAAAGCTCTGTTTCGTTTAACGTGAAAAGGTATCTCTTGGTAAAATAGGAAGGTATTTAGTTTTACAGTAGGTAGCTAACATAAAATGTCAGGCGTGCGTAATTTCTGACTTTAAGCAAAATTGACGCGTCAGGCTCGCCCGACTTCAACATAGTGTAGAATCAAAATTATGTTTTACTTTACAGTGGCTTTAGAAGTCGGTTTTTTGGAAAGAATTTTTATTCGTGTTTTATTTTAAAATTTCTTAAGGACTACAACCAACAAAATTTAGTCTTTCTAGTCTATTGAGCGGCCCGTGCCTCTTAGCATTGACTGTGGTTTGACAGATAAGGATAAGATAAGCGGCAACAGCTGTACAACGACAAATATTTGCGGGAATCATTAAAACAAACCAGGGACCGCGGCACAATGATACAAAAGATCTGTCTTTTGCGATTAAGGATGGATTTATCTTACACCGCGCCTGTATTGTGATGAAGCACTGTTTTAAAATTCTAAGTATTAGTAGGACTTGGTACTAAACAAGCGAATACCAATACGAAGCGGACCATAAATGGTGTTTTAAACATCATCAAAAGCATAATTCTTGCAAGCAATCATTGTTCTCATGCTCATTTATTATAATTTATTAGAGCTTCTGAATTTACAATAGGTGATTAAGTATGATAGATATATTACGCCAATATCGATTAATAATTAAGTAGAGTGCAGCCCTTGTAGGTAAGTTAACCACAGAGACTAAAAAACTTTGTAACAAACGTCAAATGAAATATAATTTAATTTATATAACGATATATTAAGTAGGGAGGTACTACATGTCCCTATTTATTAATTAAGTATAATGTCACTCCCAGTAATACTTATAACGGGCCAACTTGAAAGGAGTCGGAAATCTTGTCCATGCTCTTAATTGGTGTCTACGCGTCATCGTACCTATCTACTTGAAATATTGACTTAACTTGAAAGTTAATCGCTTGGCGATACAACTATGCAGGTAGAATGGTGATTAAAACTAATTTTCTAACAAAAACCAGGCTCCTTTCCTGCACAATGCAATATTACAAGACTCGTTCCAGGATATTGACACTAGGCATGCATACTCAATCCATCACAACTGTTTACGTTGGCCGAAGAGATGCGAATCGTTAATTTATCGCCACCTTAAGAAGCAACTATATAAAACAAACCGCAAACACGAACAAGGTTCAAAGACCTATCACATGAACAGTTTGGCTTGTATTTGAACAAGTGTTTCTTGCGTTCGCATGCAAACATAGGGCTTGCATACTGACGATTGATAGCTATAAACATAGGATTTATGTAAACTAACATAACTCCAATTGTTTCACTAGCATCATCGCTATTTCGCCACCTTGTTAAGTAGAACGATGCTTTTATGCACTGTTGTAAGACCGAACAAGAAGCTGAAAAATTGAAATTGCTTATTATTTTTTGCACATAACTATGCATCGAATGTATATAGGTACCTATAAATATTATCGCTAATGTTATTTCTAATCCATTCAGGGCTATACAAACCTATATATCAGATTTATGATAAGTATGGTAATATTAATAGGTAGTTGCTCTCAGAACGTCGTCGTGAGGGTTGGTACTTGATAGGAAGATAGGCACTAAACACGCAGTGATATTATAAGGCTGTTAAGAGGTCTTTATTACATTTTATAACGTTGTAAACCCACCGTAGGATTTTAGGATTAATTTGATTATGGTCAATTATTCACAAAGCGATCGAGCCTCGTTCCGTTTTTTATCCTGCGCTAATAAGCCGAAAAGTATCTAATTTAGACGGCGGTGTCTTTGCTGCTAACAAATTAAACCACTTTAGCGTATCGGTTCATAAAATAAAATAAACATAAACAATGTATAATTGAGTGACTTTAAAACGATTTTATCTTATAAATCAAAGTATTTATATGATTAAATTATAGGTATGTTTGCATAGTCGTAAAGTTTTATTTTTATAATAATAAGACAATATTACGTACGTATTAAAAAAAATACCACGCCTGTCTTGATATGAAAAAGAAACATCAGCTAATCCTGAGTTTACAAATAATTATAATTTAGATAACAACAGTTTGTGGCAGTGGAAGCGTCGCTGCGAGCTATCTGCGCGCGCGCAGTAAAAGCTCATTGTAATTCGAGCCTCAAATACGAAATTGAATAATGCTGACCTATCCCGCGACCGCCTCGGCCATAAATCACCAAGATATTTATGTCCCTCAACCCCCGCTCCCCGACCTTCTCTCGCCCCAGGCTTATTCGCATTCAAGAATATAAAATATTAAATAAAAACCTACATAAAGTGGTAAGTAATTCCAATTGGAATTGGAGAAGCTCAAGCGATGTGGTCGCGACCTACTCTGTGGTTTGCACAGCTAGCCAACAAATCAATGGCTTAAAAGGTTTTCAAAATGGAAACCCCTCCTTCATAACCTTTTCACATCATTGTTTTTATAATTATGTAAAGTTTACACTGTAAAACATAAAAGAATTGCATTTAGAAGTAGGCAGGGTAGGTAGGCAGTACCTACTAAGTGGAGTGAGAAGAAAAAAATATACCTACGTTATACTATTGAACATAGTGTCATGTTTATTTACGAAACATATTTTCTGTTACGAAGCTGTAACATCAACGTTCAAGAATGCAACTTGTTTTATCTCTGAAGCATACGGTTTGTATTGATCCGAATCCGTATGCATTAACTTTACTTATACTCCCTCTTATTCATGAGAAATAAATAATACTATTAGAGGAAGATACCGATTCCAGATAAAAAGTGGGCCCGAGTTAAATGGGAGGCACGATGGAGGCAGAAAGAAAGTAATGGAGGCACATCGAACCGGTTTGAAGATTTTTACGAATGCAAGGCTGCTTAGCTCGGCTCAGGCTATGTGCTGCCCGCGGCGAGCACATAACATAACCGTCGGCGGATTCGCGCCGGCCCGGGCCTTTCTTCTTCCATACTCACACACGTGCATTAGATTGTCTGTCTTTTACCATTATTATTATGAAAACGTATCTGGACATGGACTCCATGCATAAGCACATTAGGCTAATATAATATTTGCCGAACAAACGGTCCATACGCTTAAGTCATTATTTGCAAAAGACGAGAACATTATGAGTAGGGCTTCCAATACCGGGATCCCGGTATTGGCTAATACCGGGATCCCGGACTTTTTTCGCCGGTTTTCAATACCGGTATTGAATTGTCTAATACCGGGATACCGGTATTGGTGACACTATAAACGAAACAGTGACTATTGCATATATTTCTTTTTAGATGCCACTGTTTTTATTCGGCTATGTTTAAAACTTGTATCTTAAGCATATTAGCTCAAAAAGAGCGCCTTTATTGCTTAAAATCAGTGGAGAAAAGTCGTCGTTGTTCACTCAGAGGGAAAATTAGTGTTTGAATTTAGATCCCTGTGGCTTGGCATTTCTATTTCATTGTCTCTCAAAACGTTCAGAAATCTCATTTATAACTAATGTATATTTTATTATGATATATTTTCTTTTAAATAATAACTATTGAATTTTAGATTAATTCGTGTTTTGACTAAATTATCGTTTTCTTTGACTTCGATCGACTTCTTACACAAATATCGTTTATTACTCATTTATTAGTCGCAATACATTTTACTATTAAGTGGTTTAACGCTCAACGACCTCAGCAGAATTCCTCGACAGGTGGGCCTAAAAGTGAATATGAGCAAGACAAAGATCATTTCTAATGCACACGTTCAGCCCCAACCTGTTTTAGTTGAGAACTCTGCACTCGAAATTGTTGATGAGTACATATACCTAGGACATACAGTCCAGTTAGGTAGGTCCAATTTCGAGAAAGAGGTCAACCGCCAAATCCAACTCGGCTGGGCAGCGTTAGGGAAACTCTGCGACATCTTCTCGTCCAAAATTCCTCAGTGCCTGAAGACGAAAGTTTTCGAACAGTGCGTGTTGCCAATGATGACTTACGGCTCCGAGAAAGTCGCTAACTTTGGGCCTGATAAGAAGGCTCAGGGTCACTCAGCGGGTGATGGAAAGAGGTATGCTTGGAGTATCCCTGCGTGATCAAATCAGATATGAGGAGATCCGTAGGCGAACCAGAGTAACCGACATAGCTCGAAGAGTCCAAGCTTAAGTGGCAATGGGCGGGGCACATAGTTAGTAGAACCGATAGGCGTTGGGGTCCTAAAGTGTTTGAATGGTGGCCTCACACCGGGAAGCGCAGTGTTGGACGACCATCCACTAGGTGGAGGCTCCACGATCTCAAGCATGTCGCTGGGAGCCGCTGGAAACAAGGGGCACAAGACCGTGCCCTGTGGCGATCCATGCAGTAGACCTACCTCCAGCAGTGGATATCTACAGGTTGAAACGACGACGACGATAGTAGTTTAAATTACAATCATCGACACTAATTTCACTCATTATTTAAAATTTCATCAGCCATATTTATTTAATTTTGTATGTACGTTGAGAAAGTGCGTCACAAATATACTTTATATTAAAAGTTCAAAATTCAATAGAGGTTAAAAATATATTATTTCGTAAGAATTCATCCGAAAATAGTTCTATTTTAAAAATCATACGTACAGTTGATATTCTGATTGATATCTAGATATTAATAAGAAATTGATTATTTGATGATAATATAAGTATTAATAAGATTGTATTTAAAATGATGAGAATGAGTTTCAGAACGTTACGTGCAAAAAAAAATCTCGCTGAGTGAAAAAAACAGCGTTTCTTCGCTGAATTTATGCAGAAAAGGCATTTTTTTTTGTTAATTTGGTGAAAAAAATTTTTTATGAAAAAACTGTTTGTTATGGTGCCGTTTGATTCAGAAAAGACTAATTTTAAGTTAAAACACATCTACCACTTTTTAAATTTTTTCCAATACCGGGATCCCGGGATCCCGGTATTGAAAAAAATCTTTCCGGTATTAATACCGGTATTGAGAAAAACCGGTATTCGAAAGCCCTAATTATGAGCATAGGCATCCTTGAACAATGCGACAACAAATAACTATAATATGTATATAAATTTCGGGTAGTTGGCACCGGACTGAGTTTTCAAAGAACTGTCAACTGGCGTCAAAGTATCTGTATTGAATTTTGATCTGGAATATACCTACTTATACAGTAAACACCTTGTCTCATAAACGCTAAATCAATTTGACTGATATCAGCATCAATGACTCGAATAGATTGACACTGCACCCAAGTACAAGCATCTGAAATACTGGCTTCGGTAAACATGTCACCTTTAATTTGGTAAGGTGCAGTATCCTTTTATTAGTACATAATCCGTTGATTTATAATATATACTAGCGGTCGCCCGCGACTTCGTCCGCGTACAATTTCTGACTTCCTATAAGATTATGAAATTTTCCCGCTGCAAGAGGCCTATCCACAAAAGTCCTGCCGCTAGTAGGTAAATATCGCGACTTCGTAGTTCATACCCAATCATGGACAGTGGCGTGCACAGGGTTTGAAGAGGTCGCTCGCGACTTCGTCCGCATATAATTATTGATTTTCCTATGAGATTATGAAATTTTTCCGCTGCAAAAAGTCTATCTAAAGAGGCTTTTTATATAGCTTATGCAGGTGTTCATTATTTAAAACTTATAACCTAAATCTCGATTTTCAAGTATCTAACTTCAAAAACATAGAACTTTCATACAAACTTCCAACCCCCATTTCACCCTCTTTGGGGTAGATTTTCGAAAAAGTGCTTATACAGGTTATTATTATTAAAAACTGATAACCTAAATCCCGATTTTCTAGTCTGTAACTTCAAAAACTTAGAATCATCATGAAAACTTCCAACCCCCATTTCACCCTATTTGGGGTAGATTTTCGAAAAAAAAATTATACAGATTTTTATTATTTTAAACTTATAACTTAAATGCTAATTTTCATGTGTCTAACTTCAAAAACAAAGGACTTTCATACAAACTTCCAACCCCCATTTCAACCCCTTAGGGGTGAATTTTCCCAAAACCGTTTCTTAGCTGACGTCTACACCATAGAAGGAACCTACCCTCCAAATTTCAAGTCTGTATGTTTTATAGTTCCTGAGATATCGTGATGATCAGTGAGTCAGTCAGTCAGTCAGTTAGTGACCTTTCGCTTTTATATATATAGATTCCTATTATTATTACATATGCATGAATATCACCTTCCTTCAATACGATAAAAGAACGAAGGTACAACTTTGGCAATAGAACTTTCAGAAATTCACATGAACGTTTGCGAGTGTTAACTTAAATAAATACAGATTAACAAGATACTCGTACATAGAGCACGCTAGATATTGAGTAAAGGTTAAATAAATAAAACTACTTAGACTTATATATTAGAAATATACTATAGGTTCTAAGCCTACTCACTGAAAACAAAACTTTACAAATGCAAAGTGCAGTCATGTTTTGTGCAAAATGTTTACATGAACCTATAACTACATTATATGCACTACATACTCGTACCTACTCATATTATTTCAAATTCAAATTCAAAAGTTTTTCATTTTAATATACTTTTTACAAGTGCTTATGAATAGTCGAATGAATCTACCACTGGTTCGGAATGCCGGTCCTACCGAGAAGAACCAGCAAGAAACTCGGCGGTTGCTCGTATGAAAAAAAAAATACAATTTCATCAATTTGTTATTTACATAGGTAACCGCTATCCTTAGCATTGCTGGAGCGAGTCAAATCCATGCTCCTTTCACCTTTGTCATTTACGTAATCTTCAACAGTATAATAAGTTTTTTTCAGAAGCATACTTTTAATGGACTTCTTAAATTTGTGTAAAGGCAATTTTAAAATAGGTTGTGGAATTTTGTTATAGAATAGAATGCCCATTGCCACGAACGACCTTTGTACTTTCTTGAGGCGGAGCGATGAAGTCACGAGTCTATGGCGGTTTCTAGTTGGCTGTGATCGCATATTCTTTTGTTCTGAAGGTGCTGTGTTTTACGAAGATTAAATTACTGTAAATATATTGCGAGGCTACTTTAAGAATACCTATTTCCTTGAATTTCTCTCTATTCGCGGGATTCACGTGGTTTTAAATTATATATTGCACGTATTGCCCTTTTTTGTAATACAATGTAATAATATGAAACAAAACACTGCTCCTAATCGTTTGGCGGTGATAGGTAAGTACTAAAATAGGTAGTTACGAGTAGGTAGAAACTAGTCGCAGACTATCCCTCTTGCTTTCATAAGAATTTATTTCAGATCATCTATCAGGTCGATAGTATAGACAGCTCTGTTGGAATAATTGCCACGTGAAGAATAAGATGTGGTATAAATCGTTAAAAGAATATTAGAACTAAGTTTAGGTACCTAATACCTATCTATCCGTCTCATGATGAAGAAAATGTAAAAGAAAACTAGTATTACGCAGTACATGACCTACATCCTACAGGAAATATTATGGACGCCAATGGCGAATGTTTGTTTGTTTGTCAACATGACCGATGTTTGTCGAGCCATTAGAGCGAGGCCACGTTGAAGTCGACAAGAATTATATTACGTGCGTATTAACCGATTTAGCTGCCATACAATACATACATGCTCCACTAAAACCATTAACCTCAAGCAGACTCACTACAAGAATTCGGTCAAAGATATATATTTTAAAGTTTTATTCAGTTGAAGGAAAATGTAGCTGAACAGTATTCAGTTCTTTTTAGTTTCCATTGAAAACTGAAACGTTGTCCATTTAAATTCTACCTGTTGCGCTTTATTACAGTCGTTCCTATCTGTTCTTAATTAAGTACCTACCTATAAACTTGGCCTTAATTGAATCGCGAGCATCAGCTATAGCATGAGTCACTATAGCTGATGCTCGCGACTTCGTCTTAATGGGTTGAGGTTTTATTCACGCAAACGTGTAGGTATGACTGTATACTATCTATACTTATAATAAAACTGTAACAGGTCCAATTCTGTACATTGAAGATATTTTGAAAATTTTTTTTGGAGGGCACTCATTATTCGATACTGAAGCCAAATCTGTAATTTTTTTCATTTTTGTCTGTCTGTCTGTCTGTCTGTCTGTCTGTCTGTCTGTCTGTCTGTCTGTCTGTCTGTATCTTGGCCGCGCATCACGCCGAAACTACTGAATGAATTCAAACGAAACTTGGCACGATTTGAGCCCATACTACGAGGTAGGACATAGGATACTTTTTATCCCGAAATTCCACCCCTAAAGGGGTGAAATAGGGGGTGAAAATTTGTATGGAAGTCCGTCATTTCTCAAGTTATATCGATTAAACTTGGTATATAAGCTACTGGTTGAAAATGAAGAAATACCTGTTTCACAGTTTTTGCAAATTTTACCCCCGAAGGGGTGAAACAGGGGTTGAAAGTTTGTATGAAAGTCCTTCATTTCTCAAGTTATAGCCATGAAACTTGATATATGAGCTGCATGTTAAAAATGAAGACATACCTGTTTCACAGTTTTTCAAAATTTCACCCTCAAAGGGGTGAAATAGGGGTTGAAAGTTTGTATGAAAGTCCTTCATTTCTCAAGTTATATCGATGAAACTTGGTATACAAGCTACCGGTTAAAAATGAAGAAATACGTGTTTCACAGTTTTCGTAAATTTTACCCCCGAAGGGATGAAATAGGGGTTGAAAGTTTGTATGAAAGTCCTTCATTTCTCAAGTTATATCCATGCAACTTGGTATATGAGTTGCGGGTTAAAAACGAAAACATACGTGTTTTAAAGTTTTTCAAAATTCCACCCCCAAAGGGGTGAAATAGGGGTTGAAAGTTTGTATAAAAGTCCGTCATTTCTCAAGTTATTTCGATGAAACTTGGTATATCCACGCGGACGAAGTCGCGGGCATCAGCTATATGGAATATGATTGTGACTCGGCTGCCATGAAATAAATTGTACCACAAAAGCTTTCATAATATGGCATCAATTTCAACATTAATGGGCGATTATATCAAAATGACTCAATGTACCTACTTTGGCCCATCTCGCTTAGCGGTTGAGCCATAAAAAGGTAACAGATAGACAGACACACTATTGCACTAATAATGGACTAGATCACAGATGATGCCCATGATTTCATCCACGTGGATTTAAATTATTAGAAATTCTGTGGGGACTTTTCAGGGATGCAAATTCCTAAAAAGCAATCCTCCCCTCAATCAAAGTCCTTCACTGGGATGCAACATATTGGGGCTGATTCTGTAGTGCACAATCTCTAAACTAAACTAAAATGGCAGCTTTAAATCTAGTTCTGTCCCTTTCCGTAGGGAGTATTATGAAAGGGTTAGCAATATTTGTAATGCTCTAATTTAAGTTTAGTTTAGAGATTGTGCACTACAGAATCAGCCCCAATGTCTGTATATAATAAGCCGTGAAAACGAAGCAAGCAGACAGACAGATATATTAACATTTTTAGTATAACTTAGTATGGATTTCAAAAATACAACCGACAAAGTCTTGCATAAGAATAACGGATAATATTTTATGTAGGTTGTACCTACCTATTATAGGTATCCTATTGAAAAGGTTAAAGATATGGAGATTTTTTTAAATTACTAAATTGGACGAGCTTTTTTTTAAAAAAATGAACTAGGTACTTCTTGTTTTATTTTAAAAGTTAAAAAAATAGTTTGCTTGCCGACGGCTTCGCGTGTTGGTTAAAATTAAATCTATGTATATATGTATTTAACTAAATCAAAAAATAATTGGATGAATATAACTATTATTTATGAAAATAATAATATATAAAACTTCGAATAAAAAATATTAATTAACTAAAGTATATATTATTTTCTTACCAATACTCTTGTTAAAATATGTATAATATGTATCTTGTTATATATGTAACTAGCTGATGCCCGCGACTTCGTCCGCGTGGTTTAAGTTCTTTATGAACTCACTCCTTAATTTTCCGGGATAAAAAGTACCTATCCTATGTCCGTCTCCTGGTTCTAAGCTACTTCCCCACTTTCCAACCAAATCGGTTCAGCTGTTCTTGAGTTATAAATAGTGTAACTAACACGACTTTCTTTTATATATATAGATGATAGTTCTTTAGAAGAAAACAAAGGTTGACTTAAGGATGCGTTGGTCAAGATGCTATAATATGACTTACCTACCTACCTAAACCCATGAGGAAATAGTGTATAAGTACTTAAAAATTATATGGTAATTAATGAAATTGTCGTCGAAATTTCTATTTGATTTATATTTTTCACTAGCTGATGCCCGCGACTTCGTCCGCGTGGACTAAGTTTTTTCGATTCCCGCGAGAACTCATTAATTTTCCGGGATAAAAAGTAGCCTATGTATGTATATTCTTTATAGCTGATGCCCGCGACTTCGTCCGCGTGAAATAAGTTTTTCAGTTAATTTTCCAGGGTAAAAAGTAGCCTATATTACTATCCCACGGTATAATCCCCCTATAATGGTGAAACACGTACTTCTTCATATTTTAACGAAAGCCCAAATGTTTCATGGCTATAACTTGAGAAATTAAGGACTTTCATACAAACTCTTAACCCCTATTTCACCCCTTCGGGGTGGAATTTTGCAAAACTGTGAAACACATGTTTTCATTTTCAACCCGCAGCTCATATATCAAGTTTCATGGCTATAACTTGAGAAATTAAGGATTTTCATACAAACTCTCAACCCCTATTTCACCCCTTCGGGGGTGGAATTTTGAAAAACTGTGAAACACATATGTTTTCATTTTCAACCCGCAGCTCATATATCAAGTTTCATGGCTATAACTTGAGAAATTAAGGACTTTCATACAAACTTTCAACCCCTATTTCACCCCTTCGGGGGTAGAATTTCGGGATAAAAAGTTTGATTGATTTGATTTGATTTGATTTGAATTCATTCAGTAGTTTCGGCGTGATGCGCGGCCAAGATACAGACAGACAGACAGACCAAAATGAAAAAAATTACAGATTTGGCTTCAGTATCGAATAATGAGTGCCCTCCAAAAAAATTTTCAAAATATCTTCAATGTACAGAATTGGACCTGTTCCAGTTTTATTATAAGTATAGATAGATAGATAGATAGATATAGATAAAACACAAATCATTGGAAAATTATAAACAGTTGCTACGATCAAATTAGGACTACTACGCGCATATTATATGAAAATTTAATTTAAAAAGACTATTATAAATCGTTTGCATAACATACTCGAAAGTAGACAAAAGAGACTAGGTATCTAACTACAGAACTCTAAAAACCTAAATGTACAATACAACAACAATATATAACAACAAAAAGTTTGCCGTAAAGTTGTATACTTATTTACACGTTAACAAAACGTCGTGAATGACAACGCATGACTTTGAATACCTTCGACATCGATTTTATGATGGTCATATATTTAGCAAAACTGGCATCAAAATTGAAAAGAATTCATCATTCATCCATTAGTCACAGGGACAAAATATTGTTTGTCAAAGCCTGTGTAATTGCATTGCTACAATCGTAACACTCGCTACGAAGCTACCGTAACGCCCGCAATTTGTGCGCATTGTTCCATTGCCGGTTATATTTACACCGGCGATTGTCCCTACCCGCACACTGAGGAGCTGTTTTCAAAACAGAAGACGCTTCAAGAAATCCATTGTTTTGGTTTCTTTCTCAAACTCTCAATTATCGGATTTATTGCCAAATGATAATATTGAAACGACGCTGGCTGTAGTGCGTTTCTATACGAATAATATGACGGTGTTTTCGATTAATTTGTAATCTGTCATTGAAATAATTAATAAAGAAATGATCCTCACCTGTGTCATGAGACGGTCGGCACCTGTGCCCTCATCATCCTTAAAATCTATGTCCGGATTATAATTGGGCACTAAGTCTCTAAACTTTTCGTCCTCCCTCGTGATGCGGCCCTCCGGAGGGCCACTGGCAGACTTGGAGTTCTCGTTGATGTTGGGGTCGTGCTGGTTGAAGACGAGAGGGGTGATGCGGCGCGGTCCGTGGCGGCGGGTGAAGCCGCGGCCCGGGCCACAAGCCGTCGCCGCTCCCAGCCACAGTAGCACCAACGGCAGCCTCATCTCTCAGACATCACTTCACGCGCGCTCGACGCACGACCACCGCGCGCCGCGATTTGAGCGACACTGAGAGCTGGCTGCCCCAGCGTCCACCACCGCAGCGGGCAGCGGCACCGAGCCTGCATCCCTTGTAGGCTTGTAGCGGGCCGTCGCCGTCGTCGCCGCCGCAGTCGGTCGCAGCGCCCGGCGTGCCCCGGCTCCCGATACCACTATTTGCGGTTAGCGCATCATACCTCTTTCCCCTGAGGAACTAACTTTACACATAATTCGTAATAAAATTGTATTTCATATATAATCATTTCCAATAACAATTATTATTTTCTTGTATCCAAGCATCTTGAGCTTATTCGAGATTGTATACAGATAGCGGATAATGCTTAGCCAAAAATATCACAAATCAAAACCTAATGATATAATGCAGCTTGATTTTTCTTTTATTAACAACTAGCTGCGGTATTTAATCGGATCCCGCGGGAACTCTTTAATTTTCCGGGATAAAAAGTAGCCTATGTATTATTCCTGACTATAATCTATCTCTGTGCCAAATTTCATCCAGATCCATTCAGCCGTCCAGCCAAACTTTCGCATTCATAATAAGTATTAGTATATATTAGTATTAGTATATACTAGTTAGTATATATTATACCTCCATGATTAGTATATCTAGATGTTATTTTCCTTTTACAACATGTTTATTTAATGAATAGTCCATGCTAATATTATAAATGTCTGTCTGTCTGCTACGCTTTAACGCCCTATATTTTCAACCGATTTTGACAAAATTTGATACACAGATCTTTGAAACTCTTTGAAACGCTTGCAGAATTTCCTTCCTCTGAAAACTAAAATGTTACTTGCACAATCCCTTCTGCTTCCACTTCTGGACTACGCCGACGTCTGCTATTTAGATGCGACTGAAGAGCTGCTCGACAAACTAGATCGCCTTCAGAACTTGTGCATTCGTTTTATTTACGGATTGCGCAAGTTCGATCATGTATCTCAATTTCGAAACAAGTTAAAGTGGCTCCCTATCCGACTTCGCCGGAATATTCATATTCTCACGTTACTTTTTAGAATTTTAAACACATCTTCCCCCTCATACTTACGTGAGCGTTTTCGTGAGGCCTCTCCTCGTGTGATGCCAGTGCGTTCGTGTGTCAATTTAAAATCACTTGCAGTGCCAGCTTACAACACTATTTATTATGGTAAATCTTTTACGGTAGCTGCGACGCGCCTATGGAACTCAATACCTGATAGCATTTTTATGAATAACCCATATATTCACACCTTTAAACTTCGACTGAAACAGCACTATTTATCTTCTCTATCATAATTATAAATTAATAATATGTATCTGTTAAATCATTAAGTAATATATGTTGGTATGTATATTGGTATGTATTATATATATATATATATATATATATATATATATGTATGTTGGTATGTATTTATATATTTATCTCATAAGTATGTATATTCGTGTAAGTTTATGATATAATATCTCGTTTCATTCCATCTCATATCTTGTTGTACCCATTCTTCCTTCACAACCTTTCTCACTTCCAAGGGTCACTGGTAGAGATCTCTTATAGAGATAAGTGTTTCCTTGTCCACTATGTTTCTGTTTTTCTACATATTGTATAACTTTTTGGTACAAAAAAAAAAAATATCCCGGGAATGGACATAGGCTGCGAAGTCGGGGGCATCATCTAGTTGTATATAACTGTACCTACATCATACCTATTCATTTGTACATTCTACTAATTTACGATCGACAAGTTATTAAATCACTAATCTAATTTAGTGGTAAGTAGATAAGTAGGTAGTCATTTGATTTTCTACTATGCGCAGCTAAGAAAATGTTCTAGCATACAAACCTATTGTTTCACTACATAGTACATGATATGAGGAATAAAACAACACATTATCTATTAACATAGACACCTAGGTAATATGACAAAGAGAAGAATTGAGATTTCTACTTTTCCCTATTGACTTTATTTTTCGTCATTTTTCCTTTAGATGGGGAAACCCATGGTCCCTTATTGGGATAGTCAATAACCTAAATAAAGACCGCATGATGGAAAAAATAACACTTCTTCCTATTTTGGCAATTATTTAGGTAATAATACCTACTACCTACACTTAAAACCTTAGGGCCGCATTCCACGAGCGATACATGATTTAATTATACCATACGGTCTACTTAAACTATACGTAAATCAGTGCGTCCGTGCCGCGAAGAGCTCATTAATCCGTTGGTCCTGCGCCTGATTTCTTTCCGGTCATGTTGGAATACCAAGATCTGGCCCCACTACAAAGGCGCGGCGCGGCGCGGCTCGTAGCGGTAAATATACTTTGTATGAGTTTGTATGGAGCTGGTCGCCCACTTGAGCGACGCGGCACGGAGATGCATTGCTACATGAATACTGTACATGTACAAAGAATACCTAGGTACTTGCAGCTACGTGCCGCGCTGCGTCGCGCCTCTGTAGTGGGGCCACACCTTTACCGTCCAATGTCCATCGTGCATAGGTCTACGTATTTCAAACGAATATCTATATTATGGCTCATAAACTTACTTAAATACTTACATATCAAAAATTGCGGAACCGGCAGGATTTGAACCTGCGTCTCTCTGGGAATCGCTATAACGGTTCACACGTGAACCGTGGCCTAGCGGTCAAAACCGTTCCGGGCGCGATTCCCAGAGAGATGCAGGTTCAAATCCTGCCGTTCTGCAATTTTTGATATGTATTTAAGTAAGTTTAAAAACTTTCCTTGTGTGTGAAGCACTGTAATAAAAATATATAAAAATTATATGGCTCATCTTTGTGAACATTGGCCGTTGTGGCCGAAAATGGTCGAGAGGAGGTTTAAAACGTCATGCAGAATCAAAGTACCTACGTAGTCCTCAAAATGAGCGAAATCGCGGTTTCTTGATCGATTGTATAATTTCAATAGGTAAGTACTTCAGTAGCTATAGTCACTGCCTAGTCAATCATCGTCAATGCTAAAATTGCTTTACTTTGCTTTTTATACTCTTTGCTTTGATTCTAAAAAAAATACAATTAAGATTAGGGTGCCTTTTCACTGAAATGAAGCAATGGATTGCCAAAACATATTATAGTGGAAATTAACACGTGATTGATCCGCTGAAAATGTCTCCACACCGGTCTGCCTCAGTGGACCGGCACCCTTATGACACTGAATAGTAAAACCACTAACGATTCATTGTTACAAATATATTGTGTAAAACTGCGGTCATATACCCACTAAGTATCTAGTATTGAACATACCTACCTAGCTATTACTCATTTGTTACCACTCCATGTTAATTAACTTACCTACTTAAATGTAGTTGCTTCGAAGGGAAAATTCACGTGCATATACCTACCTATAGAATAGATACCAGATCTTTCCCTTTGAATTAACACCAAAATAGTAATTATTGTACAGAAATTCAAGTAAAAGTGTGTTTAATCGGTGGTTGGAAAATCAAAAATTAAATTTTTGATTTTCCGGGATCAACCGCTGGGTAGGTCTAACCTAACGTAGTAGCTATACTACGTAGGTAATATAAGCCTAGATACTACTTCAGAGTATCGGGTCAAAATACCCATTATTTAATTTACGCAACAGCAGCTTCCCTTTCAATTTTGACCTAAAAAAGAAACGCTCTTTACAGGGAAATTTATATGCACATTTACATAACAGAGAGTGCCCGTTAAGGACAATTTGTACGCATCGCAAAGAGGTTTACACAATAAAAGCACAGATCGCATAATAATCAGATCATACTTATACTGAAGAAGTCGTTTTCATTCTATTTTTCTTTACTACATCTCATTCAGAGATAATCATGTTTTCCAGAGCTTACGAAAATGAATCCGCGTCTGCAACAGTATACCTATTTGGTGATGTACCTATTACAACTCCCCACCAGTCACCACCCCATTAACGTCCCACTGCTGGGCACAGGCCTCCACTCTCATAGGAGAGAGGGAATTAGAGCTTAGAGCCACGCTGCACTAATGCGGGTTGGCGGGCTTTAACGACTATTATCATGTTGATAATAACCGGGACCGACGGCTTAACGCGCTCTCCGAGGCACGGGGGTGAAACACTGCCAACTTCCTAACTCCAGGCTAGTACTGAGAATTTCTAGTCAGAAAAACCCAATACTCAATTATGGCCCGACCAGGGACTCGAACTCGACTCGAAAGTTCGAGTCCCGGTTCGACTGCGGCCGACGAGGTCCCGGGTTCGAGTCTCGAACCCGGGACCTCGTCGGCCGCAGTCGAACATGCCAACCACTAGGCTAGACCAACGAGGCAACTCGCAGGTATAGAAATTACACAAGTCCTACTTTTTGCAGGTGAGAGAGAAATATATGCAAAAACAAAGAAGAACATGTTATACATAAGATGTTACTTAGTGCCTGAAAATTTAGTTGACCGAGCGGAGCGAAGGTCTCTGAGTCTACTTGGGTGGACTAGCATTTGTCTGTCTTTCAGAGCCTTCTTCTTCTTCTTTCGGTGCCTCTTCTATCGAAGGTTGGCGATCATATTGGCAACTTGAACTTTCGACACTGCAGCTCTAAATAATGATCGGGTGCTTTTATTGAACCACTGGCGTAAGTTGTTCAGCCAGGATGTCCTTCTCCGTCCCACGCCCCTTTTGCTATGTATCTTGCCCTGAATAATTAATTGTAGTAGGTCATACTTAGAGCCTTATAACTTCCGAATAACATAATTACTTTAACCTCACAAACGGTATATTAATATAAATCGATAGCACAGAAAATTACATGAAAAGTTATAAAAAACATTTTTGAGGGGGGCACTCATAGAAGTAAATGCGAAGTAAATTATTTTTTAAGCTTAACCTACTTAGGCTTGTGGGATATTCTCGCATCTAGCTGCTTGCAACTTGAGTACAAAAATATATTTTTTTAAAATTTTACAACAAAAATTGACGATTTGGGGGCTACCAAAGTTGCTTTACGTAGACCAATAAAATTTTGTCCCGGGTTCTACATCTCAAAAAACGACTTTACATCAAAAGCTGTTACATATGAATAATTAAGACAAATCCTTAGTTAAACGCTAAATAATAATATCGGTCAATTATCAAACAGAAATGAAATTTGCTAGAACAATTTATCCATTGACCATATGATATTAATTCATTGATTTTTTTATCCACTTCAATTAGCCCTTGACTGCGATCTCACCTGTTTTTTTTTCAAAAGTGTAACTATGTTTAGCTGTATAAAACTGAAGTAGGTATAGCTAACTATTATATTTTTTTTATGGTAAAACAGTTAAATGTGCTAAATTTCAACTTTGCAAATTGCATCTCTGTACTAGTTATTATTCTGTGGCTCTGTATGCTATAAGTACCTAGTATTTTTTTTTAATGGCTATGCTTCAGATGGACCGGACGATAAGAGTTCCTTGATTTACTAAGGAACTCTAAAAATGACTTACAGAGGCGTTCACAAAACAGTTTCTGGCACACTTCGCACCCCAGTCTCTTTTAACAAATTTTATTGCTGCATTTTTCTGTTGTGCTTGTGACAAATTCTTTATAGCTTGATTAATAACTGAAAATAACTAGCTACAACAATTACCATTACAATTGGCAATTATTACCTAACAATTTTTGGACATCCTATATATTTAAAAAATATAAACTGATTTTCGAAGCATCTCCGAAGAAGTAACTACCTATCTCTTAAAGAATTTGCTCGGATGGTGGAAAGTACCAAAATAATATGAAGAGGAACGACGGAGGACTGTGTGATGCAGACATCAGAAATGCCTGTGTCCAACAGTGGACGCAAAAATAGACGTCATGATAATGACGACCTCCAAGGCGCAGTGTGTAGCGCTGTTGTCTTAACGTGCGGAGGTCCCGAGTTCGATCCCCGGCAGGGTCAATTTGGGAATTTATAATTTTTGAATTTTCCCTGGTCTGGCCTGGTGGGGGGCTTCGGCCGTGGCTAGTTACCACCCTACCGGCAAAGACGTGCCGCCAAGCGATTTAGCGTTCCGGTACGACGTCGTGTAGAAACCGAATAGGGGTATGGGTTTAATATAACTGCCATGCCCCTAACAGGTTAGCCCGCTGCCATCTTAGACTGCATCATCCCTTACCATCAGGTGAGATCGCAGTCAAGGGCTAACCTGTAGTGGATAGAAAATAATAAAAAAAAAAATTAGTATTTGATCACCTCTATAAACTACTACTTGAAGAAGTTATCTAGACGCAAAAATAGTTTCCCTGGAGTCGATACAGGAAAAATACTTAGATCCTATTTTCGTAGCCTAATCATTGACTTTTGGTAAATCGATGAGCCTAATGCAGTGAGATCATTTGAGATCGCAGTCAAGGGCTAACTTGTACCTAGTGGATAAAAAAAAATGATGATGATTGAAGAATCTCAGCCATTTGTAAGTATTCTTCATTCTTACTATTTAAAACGCAGGTGTTTTCGTTCGGGTAAACCGGACGTGTGACTAAATCACCTAATGAGCTTTACCGAGATAAAGTCTTAACACTTCCTTATCGATAATACTCGGAAGTGGACTTTACCTCAAGCAGACCGAAATTAGATAACTACAACCATACAAAAGCGTGTGAAAAATGTTTGCGTCATAGTACAATACTATGACGTTGCCAAATCAACGATAAGATAATAATATTTTTTGACTATTTATCTTTTCCTTTGAACCGTCTCGGAACCATTTTTTTTTTTTACTTTGTCGGTTTACATTTTAACAATATTTAGATTAGGCCGCTATAGGTAATCGAACTTGCTTGACGTTTTATTTTAACTGTTGCTAAGATGATATTATATAGTGAGATGATATTGTAGAGTGGTAGAGTAAGTAAAACACACAGAGAGATCGGTTTTGTGCTGCATAAGCAATTTTGTCTCAAGTCGGTAACTGGATGGAGTCCCTTTGGCCTCTCCACTTCCACCGTCATCCACTCATCAGCCTGTAAATTCATCCACTGCGGGGACAAAGGCCCTTGAGAAAGCGCGGTGGCGCGCTTTCTCAAAGGCCTTTGTCCCTCACGACACGCGGTCCTATGCCACCTCTTCCTTCCTCATCCACTATTCACTACATCTTCTTCTTTATATCCTGGTATTATTTCCTGCACTTGGACGCAGGCGTCCGTTGTGCGTTATCCACTACATATTTCACTTCGACCGTGCCTCGCAGGAAACTTCCCGGTTATTATCACTAACAACGGATCGTTTAAAGAGTCGAAATCGCATTTCCTAGACGTGCAGTCCGCCTCACCGCATCATCATTCATCACCCCCTTGTGTTGTAATTTGTAACCCGACCTTCGATAAAAATGTAACGCAAAGAGAGAAGAAAATGTTGGTAAGTAATGTCTGCTAAATAGGTACCAACTACCAACATAGTTTTCACCATCACCGTAATAGAATGGAAAATATTAATGTCCTCCATCAATCAAAAAATCTTCAGATCGGAAGAACTTTTAAATGGCATTTTTGCACTACAAGCAAATCCTTTACTGCGATCTACTGGATCTACTTTTGGCCTGGTAGGTGGCTTCGGCCGTGGCTAGTTACCACCCTACCGGCAAAGACGTACCGCCAAGCGATTTAGCGTTCCGGTACGATGCCGCGTAGAAACCGACTAGGGGTACAGGTTTAATATAACTGCCATACCCCTAACAGGTGAGCCCGCTACCATCTTAGACTCCATCATCACTTACCATCAGGTGAGATCGCAGTCAAGGGCTAACTTGTAGTTGAATTAAAAAAAACTGACAATTTGGTAATGATAATAGTGGGTAAACATGTAAGGGGTAAGTATGACTGGTGGCCTTGCTGGTGACACGTATTTACTTATAAAGATAAGTGGGGTTACCTAACTAGCCACGGCAAAAGCCGCCCACTAGTCCAAACAAGAGACTATTAAAAAATACTGTCAATTTCCAACTATCCGGGGATCGAACCCGGCAGAAAAGTAAATTTTTTTAAATGAAATGAAACAAATATTTTATGTGAAATACGTAAGGTAGGTCTAACAATTAAAAAGCAATGTTTCCACTGTATTTTATCGTAAGTCTGCGTGGATGATGATGACCGTTATCTTCGAAACAGAATTAACGTAACGGGACCCTGGTTCGTGATAGTAGGTAGGTACGTTATTTCGGTAGTTTTGTTTCTGGCGCAAAAAATAAGCAATTTAAATAATATTTATTTAAAATATACATTTGTAAAAAATCTCTATCATTTAAGCTGTCTAAATAATCATTTTGGCTACTAAACTGAAAGCAATACGACGCTCGAAACTATCAGTCAGCCACAATCATCTGTGCGGCTTGCGTTTATTACTTGTACTTGCGAATTTCCAAAAATTATAAAAAATATCTTTATTCCTGTTCCTGTTCTTAATTATTAATAAATTATCAGAAATCGCTGTAAAAACTATAACCCGAAATAGGGGCCACGAGTTCACGAACTTAGGAGCAGAGCCAAATTTTATCACGAAATAGGGTTCAAACAAGAGGTCCACAAATAAATTAATATAAAAAAACTACGAAATACAACAGCATAATTCATGCATTAATTTACTGGCAAAATACCAATATACATCACACAAAAGGTATCATGATACTGATATCATGTTTAGGAATTTATTTAAAAAATCTTAAAGTCTTAAGAGCCTTAACATACGAAGTAGGGGGCACTTACGTTATAACTTCTATATAATGGTAATTAAATAAGTCAATAAGTTTACGCAGTCAGTCAATTAACTTCTGCTGAATAAAAAGAAATACTAAGTAAGTTAGTGGTATTGAGTTATGAAATCAGCATTAATAAATATGCTAATTTTCTCGCTAGAGCTAGACTGTGTCTAGCCTTTATATTAATACAGACACTATAGGTTATAATTATACATTTATTATAAAAACACACCAGCAGAAGGTGTTTACTATGAATTTCTTCGGCCGTGGCTAGGTACCACCCTACCGGCAAAGACGTGCCGCCCGCTGCCATCTTAGACTGCATCATCCCTTACCATCAGGTGAGATCGCAGTCAAGGGCTAACCTGTAGTGGATAAAAAAAATTACAAAATAATAATTTAGTATTTGATCACCTCTATAATCTACTACTTGAAGAAGTTATCTAGACGCAAAAATAGTTTCCCTGGAGTCGATATAGGAAAAATACTTAGATACTATTTTCGTAGCCTAATCATTGACTTTTGGTAAATCGATGAGCCTAACGCCTAAATGATATCTATGGTAAATCTTTAAGTACATTTGTGTGGACGTAATGTTTAAAAGGACGTGATAATTTTGAGTATTATCTACCTACTTCGTTAAGTCATCGATCATGTTAGATAACACTTGTGTTTCGTCAAGCAGCTTAAAGGCAGCCAAAGCAAACTGTACCAAGTAGTGAACGAGTGTCGCGTCGGCACCTCCGCCAGTATGCTCGAAAGCAAACAATATTTTCGACAAAGGACCGGCCGAGGTGTCGGCGGGGGCTAATGGAGGAGAGTGCTGAGCCAATACGCCCGCTTTGTGGTGTTTTAAATTGTTTGTTAACCATAAAGCTCTCCACGTTGCATATAAGTACAAAAAAACCGATCAAAGTCAGACTCGCGCACAAAGGGTTCCTTCCGCATGCGGAACCCTAATAAACGATTTTTGGACTTATTCCTATACTTCTGCTGTGGGACTTGGCTTCTTGCCATATTTCATAATTCTATAAACAAATATATTATTATGTATGCCGACTTAAAACTGTCCCAGAACGCAGATGAGCAATAATGCGATAGAAACTTCACTAAAGTAGGTATTAGCCAGTATTAGGTCACTCGGACTTTATCACCGAATGATCGAAGACGACGCTGCAGATTTCGGGGAAACTATTTTTTAAGAAAATTATTGGAAAATATACCTACTTAGTTATTTGTAATGTATTGCTGCCGCAGTAACATTCTTACCTGATCTAAGTTTATGTGATAAGTTTTTAAATAATTATATAAATTTATCTAACAGGTGGAGACGCAGAGCTTTGTCCCCACGTACCTATAATACCTACAGAAAAAGATACCTATTACCTAGATAATGCATAAAATGGCACTGAAACTCGAAAAGCTTCATTGCACTTTTCAAGTTTACCGAATCGATGTAGAGAGTTAGGTAGGTAAATTGTTAATTCATTCAGTCTCTTATTTTCAAAGCATTTTAATCAGTTAGATGTGCATTCGTTTTATTTCCAGGTTTCTTGAACCACAAACTCGAATCACATCATCGAAATTCTTCGCATACCTAATACCGTATATCAGGATGCGAAACCGCTGCAGTGTTGCAACTCTATTTGGTATTTTCTGAACTTTTTTATCCTCTTTCATATAGAAACAGACAGCATACTTAATATTATAAATGCGAAAGTGTGTCTGTGTAACTATCTGTTATCTTTTAGCGTGGGGCTAGACGAGCATATTTTTTTAAATTCCGAGCGTTATTTCGGTCGCGTAATTTCTGCTGCATTCTGTTTGATATAATATATAATTTCGGTTCAAATGAAATTCTGCTGACCTGCCAGACGGACGGACAGAAAATCCGCGCACATTCGGTAACAAACGCTCCTCCCTCACCTAATCCTGTTCCCCGACCGAAATTCGGTCGTTTAAGCACATAAGTCATGAGTTGTGAGAGTGTATACTTATGTCCGAATCTGCCAGATTTAAGCGACTGAACTCGCAACTTACAAAATTTGTTGCGCTCGTTTGGCCCCACGCTTAACGGCTTGTCAGCTGAACCGATCTTGACAAAATTTGGCACAGGATGCATAGGTTGTACCCTACCCTAAAGAGATAAACATAGGATAACGGTTTTATTATTTTGTTTTTTTTAAATATTGTATAGGTATGCCTGAAAATTACAGACTTCCCACGGTAGTTGAGAAACACGACATCCACGCAGACGAAGTCGCGGGAGTCTACATTCTTTTGTTCCGTCAAATAATGATAATTTTCGGGGAAATCCTAGAAAACTAGCAGATCACGCAGAAACAGCTAATCGCTCACCATCATTAGTACGGAATTGAGTATATAAGTATTTAAAGTATCTATACCTAGTAGGTAGGTACTTATATTTTAGATCTACGCTGCCAAAATTGGTTTCGACTTTCGCGGTTTACCGGCGCCACGTCTCTTTGATGCGCCGTAGAAACTGATTAGCTGTCCTTGCAATTCCAGGTCCATCAACAAACTTCTCATCATCAAAATCATCAAATTCATTCATCTAAAGATTATCATTATTAGAAGATCATTAGATTAGTTTTAAAACTAAAATTGAAAAGTTGCGGTTTAAATGCTCTCACTGGTAATAAATATAATGTCTAGTTTAGAATGTAAGTTTAAACACCAGAACCGACTAATATACCTACCTACCTAGCACACCCTAAATTAATTAAAGTAGGTAATGAAATTGTGGTTTTTAAGTTTTAGGAGTGTGTAAAAAATTGGTAGCGCTGCAAAATAATTGATTTTTATAGGGGGGCGGTAAAAGAAATAAGTTTGATAATCTCTGCACTACACCAACGAGGCAGATAAAAAAAAACAAAAAAAGTTACAAAAGCAATAATTGAGTAGGTACTTATATCAATAAGTAGGTACTAGTGTGGTACTAGGTAGGTACCTACCTTTTCTTAAACTCGCAATGACCCCAGCTGTAAAATAAGATAACGAGGTAGGGCTGGGCTATAGTATAGTCGCCGCGAGGGAGGGGGGAGGGGAGGGGGGGAGGGGGTCTACCCCCCCTCCAAGGCAAACTCGTCGATTCCTAATAGTTTTCGAGATATTAATTTTTTAAATTTTGAGGTTAGGTTCTCGTGTAAAATACACTAATACATGTTTGCTTTCACAATGTTAATTTACAGTTTTTACCTAAGTTCGGTATGTTAAACCCATAAGAACCCATAAGAACCCATAAGAACCCATAAGAATTCATGTTCTTTTTGACACTTAAGTATTAAACCGCTCTGGTCCTGAATTTTCAAAAAATTATTTCTCGAAAAGTATTAGTTTCCGACGTAAAATACTTTAGTGCAAAGCTTTCCTCAGTCTTTCAAAAAAAAAAGTCTTTCTTTAAAAACATAATATGTGTCTACGTCCCAACTCCGCGGCGACTTCACTATACTATATCTGAGCCACAGAGTACTTTTTATATACGGCTGTGCCTAGCTACCTACCAATAAAGACTTTCTATTATATTCTATTCTAAATTAAAAATCCCTAAATTAGGTATGTGGCACCATGTAACAAAATATTCAATAAAAAATATAGGTACACCATAGAAGTCAAACCAGTTTGGCTCACGCTTTGCTCTGTAATTGACAAATTGGAATCATAATAAAATAAAATTCAAGTTCCCTTGAATGAGGCGCAGGCGCAAGCAGCCGCATAAAATAATATGACGGCGATGAAGCCTCCGATCGGGTGCCGATGAATGCCGAGCGAAAACGACGGCTGTTCGGGCGGCAAGAATAAAAAGTCGACAGCATTCGAAGCGCGTGCCTCGATGTGTGTGGTCCACTGGAGGAGGTGCCGTCCGGTCGCCTTTTTGATTATATTACAGAAATCTGACTTTTACACTTGTTTTTTTTTCGACTTGCAAACACGCATAAAATTATAATATTTTAATGTGATATGATTATGTACTTACTTACCTACTGCATAAAAAGTAAGAACATAATATTACCTAGTTACCTATTTTAATTCATTACAGCGGGTGGTTTGACCTGACTATTTCCGAAGCGTTGCACTTTTATTTTAATTAAATCACAAATAAAAATATTGCGGTCCTCACAATATTTTCGGTCTTAACTTTGCTAAGGCTTTACCATGGCTTTACACATCCAATGCCGTGAGCGGTGAGATCCTTTCAAGGTGCTTTCAAGGATTAACCGTACTTTATATTATGTTCTGTTGGTCAATCTTGTCGTTGCTGTCAAGTGTTACTATCATCCAAAAACTGGACGGCTAAAGTGGTTTTGTATGAAGTTGTTTGTAGAGTGTAGACACTTTGTAGACCTCAAGGTGACCTATATTGTCTACCGTGGGGATTTTATAGAATATGCATTCGAGCTTTGCATAGCAGTGCATCACATAGGACCTTCTACATCACATAGAACATTGTTCTAGAAGTACTACTAAAATAATAAAACTCGGTAAAAAATATTTAATAAAGCTATTACAATAAGTAACACTTTTAAAAAGATCGTTATGACAAATACCTCCTATAATGATTTTAATAAGTCATGAATAGTACCTACCTTACCTACTACCTACCTTCAAAAGAGCTTGCTAAGATAGCGTCACCACCCAGCTACAATAAGTATAGGTATTATACCTAATAATCTTATTCATGTTTCTCAATAGGATTTGAAATGGCAATTTTATTTTCAAAGTCGTCGGGACAAGACGTGTTTGTAATGTCGCTTCCGGAATGTGCACCCAATTCGGGATACCGAGGAATGAGTTCGAAATTGTTCAAATCGTAAACATTATCATTACTGTTAACCTTCCATTTTTCTACTATCATTTGTAAGGGTTCCAGGCACTGTAAGCTTTGTTTAATCCGTAAAAGCTCTATGTTACATTGGTTTTCAACCTCCAAAAGTTTCAATTTAAAAGCTTTAGCTAACATTTGCTTTCTGATGGCATTCTTTTTTTCAAGTTGGGCCATATTTAGAGTATTTTGATATCGTTGCAATTGTTTTTCATATTCCATTAAATTCTCATCACAGTTAAGTTTACTGTCTACTGAAACAGAATACAGGTTAACATTATATAAATCAGTTCCCTTTTCAGTAGTATAAGCATAATTTGAAGTTAGCCTGTGTGGAATATCTTTAGCTTGTAACAGAACCTCTTTGGCTTCTTTTTCTAGTTTAATTTTCTCTTCATTAAGCTCCAACTTTAGGGAAGCGATAATGTTTTTACACTCTGCTACTCTTTCTTTTAATTTTATTTCGTTTTCTTCAATTATTTTTGGTGATAATATTGCGTCTTGATTGGCCTTTTTCTTATTATCATCCATCACTTCATTGGGATTTCTCATATCAGCAGTGTCTTGCAAGTGGTAGATCTCATGGGATGTACTTTCTTTCACATCCGTAGACTGTGTAATGGTTTTGCAATGGGTTTTGCTATCACCAGACGCAAGTTTCTCATCATTCATTTTGCAATAGTAGGTACCTAATTCAAAACCTTTTTGAGCTATTTATCAATTTATCTCGGACCAATTACCTATTAGGTACGCAGGGTGCAAATAATTTAATATTTTTTACAAAAAAATTTACCTATAATGTCGGATTTGATGTCTGACAAACCGCATTTTTTTTTAATCATCACAATCATACTTTTTCTTCATCAGTTCACTAGTATTTGTTAAGTAGTAAGTGGCCAACCTACCTACGAGGCGTGGGGCATACACAAGAGGTGCCGCGCCGCGCTAGTTCTTTCCTAATTTATATTTTATACTGGCTGATGCCCGCGACTTCGTCCGCGTGGACTAAGTTTTTTCGATTCCCGCGGGAACTCATTAATTTTCCGGGATAAAAAGTAGCCTATGTAGGTATGTAATATGTATGTATGTACGCGACTTCGTCCGCGTGGAATAAGTTTTTCAGTTAATTTTCCAGGATAAAAAGTAGCCTGTATTACTATCCCAATTCCCACGGTATAATCCCCCTATAATGGTGAAACACGTACTTCTTCATATTTTAACGAAAGCCCAAATGCTGTTTCATGGCTATAACTTGAGAAATTAAGGACTTTCATACAAACTCTCAACCCCTATTTCACCCCTTCGGGGGTAGAATTTCGGGATAAAAAGTATCCTATGTCCTACCTCGTAGTATGGGCTCAAATCGTGCCAAGTTTCGTTAGAATTCATTCAGTAGTTTCGGCGTGATGCGCGGCCAAGATACAGTCAGACAGACAGACAGACAGACAGACAAAAATGAAAAAAATTACAGATGTGGCTTCAGTATCGAATAATGAGTGCCCTCCAAAAAAAAATTTCAAAATATCTTCAATGTACAGAATTGGACCTGTTACAGTTTTACTATAAGTAAGTATAGACAAATAGTATACCAACGACGGGAAACAAGATAAACAGAGGCATCGCAGTGCAGGTGTAGCGCGGGCAACTTACAGCCGCCACGCCGCCGCCGCCACAGCCCACACCGCCACCTCGCTTCTTGTATAATATAATGCCCTGCGCTAATTAATAATTGTTAGTCGATATATTTATCTACTCCCATGCTATAAATCCTCTATAACAGGTTCTGAAACAGTTAGCTAATTGCCAACATTAAAACACCCAATGTCCTAATAACCATTACATCATCCAAACGGGTGATGTAATGTTGTACTCAATTTCATTACAACACCCCTTTGTTTTTTTTTCGATCCCCTCTGCGCAAAGCGTTCACTCAACAGATAGCCACATCTGCTCGATGCGTGGTATCTGTATGAATTACAAAAAAAGAACATCTGTATCTGAATTTCAAAAAAAGAATTTCATTGTCATACACGCGCGTTTCACTACCAGAACGCCGCGCGCTGTAAAAAAAATATTATGTATTATAATGTAGGTTATTACAATTTTCCCCGCCATTTTTCTTCGTTTTTTTTTTTATTGTTTTGTTAACCAAAAAAAAAAAAATGAGCGATTCAAGTTTTGAGTTTTGATGATATTAGGTTACTAGGACTGGTAAACACTCATATGATACTATTATCACACTCCGCTACGCGTCGTGTAAACCCACATTCGTGTTTTAATACCCCTTAATACACAACTGTTGCATAAATAACTAAAAATTACTATGAGCAAGCCATGAGCTTTGATGCCATGAGTAAGCCGTAATGGTTTATTATTATAATAGCCGTAGGAGCAAGCACTCCTGTTGTTGTTTTTCATATTTATGCCCTCCAGTCTTTACATACAATGCGTGTTCGTGACGATCACAGATCTTTTTTTTCAAATTTATTTTACGGCACACGGTCCTGGATATATGTCCTCTATGGCCTTTTAAAAAAATCAGATTATTCTATGATTATATTCCCCCTCTATTCCGTGTCTATTCCCCTAACCATGGACCTAGCATGGAATTAGGAATTAGGTACCACAGAGGGAATGGGGACTATCGTTTCTTTGCTCACCAGTTGGCGCCACTGTTGACTAAGGCCCAGAGGTATAGCTGTCAAAGGCGACTTTATAAGATCGGCGTCGAAACAAAGTTTTAAATCTTGAATCTCATTATGTTTAATAATTTATAACTATCATCATAATATCGAGTAGCTAGTTCCGCAATGTTGTGCAGTTCCGTTTTGTTCGGAAAAAAAGGAGAACACATGTTTCCAAAAGATAAAACTGTTCTAAAACAGTGGCTAGTGGCGTTTCGCAGGAATTCGCAGGATTCTGAGGAATTAATTATATAGGCACTTAATAAATAAAATAAAAATAAATTAATTACTTATTAAACTTATATTTATCCTTCCCTTTCCCTTTAAAACACACTGCTATACAAAAAAATATTAAACATTGTACTTAAATCCATACAATGGATATGATACTGAAAGATGGTTGAGTTGTTTTGGGATTTTGGGATCACACAACTCATATTTTTGTTTCATGTCTCTTTACTATAATTATTGTATTGTGGTTCCAAATAAACGCTTTTTCTTTCTTTTCTTTCTTTCTTTCTTTGTTAGTTGAAACTACTAAACAATGGTAGATACTAGATTAAGCTGGAAAATTTTCTAGCAATAGCAGGTATCATGTATGTATGATAGTAGGGGCTACTTTCTTTCAAGCAATAAGTATTCATTATTGATCATTTTTATGTGCTTATAATAATTATCACACTGATAAACTCATCTTATAAAGAGAAAGTACATTTCACTTCCAATACTGTTAGTTAGTTCTCCAATTAATCCTTCTGGAGAAACCTGAAATGAAACATCTAATATTAATCAAGAGAAATACCTACTATTATTAAATTCTGGTCATCTCACACATAGTAATCTGATCCCAAGATAGGTGTGTTCTCGTTAGTGATACCTACTGTGGGTACATAACCAGAGACATAGGTATATTTCAATATCATGTAGTAAGTGTGTCCTTGATGTGCATGAAACCCATAACCTTTCATGCAGAAGTCTTAGTAAGTAAATATATATAATACCTATATTAGGTAAATATATGTAAAAAGAAAAAACATAGCTGTTACCTCGGCAAACAAGCATACTTTTGGCAAAAAATAAGTTTGGAAACAGTAAACAAACTAACCTCTGAATTAGCTGCTCTTTGAGGCCGCCTATTTTTGCGCCTCTTTTTCTTAATTCCGCTTTCAAAGCGTTCACATTCATCGCCAAATAATCCATATTTGCGATAATTTCACGAAGGAGATCACTTTTCAACAGGTAAATTAAAGAAATTATAATTTATGTCACGAAGCCCGCCAAAACCAGTGAAAAGTGAATGATATTGAACCTCACGCGACACCAGCGCCCCTAGCGGCAAATTCATACGCGATAGCCCCCATTACGCACGACGACCACACACAGCGACCACATTACGACCACAGATTACGACTTACGCATAGAATTATGACGGCAGTCGTAATTCCTAATTCCATGGACTTACGTCTAATCCACAGACATATGTCTAATCCTATTTCTATGGGACGTAGTATTAGTCAATGACGAAGGAAGTACTACTTATCTTTTCTACTCATTGGTATTAGTGTGGTCGGTATCACAACGGCAGTCGTAATTCCTTCCTCCATGGTATCACAGGTCGGTGTATTAGTAGAAGATTAGTCTATGGTATTAGTCGTAGACAGAGCAAGATATATAGACGACTAGAGGACGCCCGCGACTTCGTTCGCGTGGCTTAAGTTTTTTAATTCCCACAGGCACGCCTTAATTTTCCGGGCTAAAAAGAAGCCTGTATCACTCGCCAAGTACCCAACTATACCCATGCAAAAAATCACGTCGATCCGTTACTCTGTTGCGGCGTGATTGAAGGACAAACTCTCTGTTTGACGTCCTTGGGGATAGAAATTTCAAAAACTTTAAAATCCGTATTTCATCATTGGAAGCCCAAATACCATGTGTCATGGCTATAGCAGCTTAAAAAACGACGGACTTTCATACAAACTTTCAACCCAACCCCATTGAGGGTGGAATTTTTTTAAATGTACACATCCTTCTGTATTTTTACCAAAAGCCAAAATACCAAGTTTCGTAGATTTAACTTGAAAAATATCTTGTTAATTAAAGGACTACCCTATTTCAACCTTTTATGGGTAAAATTTTGCCAAACTGTGACACACCTATTTCTTTATTTTTTACCGAAAGTCAAAATACCAAGTTTCGTTGATATAACTTGAAAAATATTTTGAGAAAAGAAGGCCTTTCATACCAACTTTCATCCCCTATTTCACCCCTCTGGGGGTTGAATTTTCAAAAACTGTGAAACACGTCTTTCTTCATTTTTAACCCGCAGCTCATATACCAAGTTTCATGGCTATAACTTGAAAAACGACGGACTTTCATACAAACTTCAAACCCCTATTTTACCCCTTTGGGGGTGGAATTTCTAAAAACCCTTTCTTAGTGGATACCTAGTCTTAGACTATCGCTATCGCATACTGTATACGCTGACGCCCTGTCTATATCTCTTTCTCTGTCTACGGAGTAAGGAATTACACAGACATACTTCTCTTTATAACTCTGTAGGGAATCTTCGGAATCTTCAACTGCCCTGCACTGTGCGTGCAACTGCCTCAGATTCGAGAAAAACCATGGATGTAATAAGTACTTAAGAAAAACGTAGTGGTCTTTGGTTCTTCCACAGGGTTCTTCTCTTTGGATTCGAGTTTGCTTTATTAAATCTTCAACTGCCGTGTAACTGCCTCAGACTCGAGAAAAACGTAGTGGTCTTTGGTTCTTCTCTTTGGATTCGAGTTTGCCGCTAAATTGTGAGGTTAGCGCTTCGTTCTTGTGTTGCTGTTATTCATAATACGATTTATTAATAGCTGTGATTATTAGATAGATCTAATTTATGAGGCTTCTGTCATGGGTCTTTTAGAGCTATGCGAAAAATATTATAATACCACTAACTTGTATGAAGTGCTCCAAATTACAGAAAAGGCCACCGAAAAAGAAGGTACCTAGGTTTGACATCAAACGAATTAACTAATCATTTAATACTTAGATCAACGAATTTAATACTATCGATAAACTGGGAAACAACCATTCATCATCCAGTAATTTTTATTCACCACATGCGGACGGACAGCGGAGGCTTCGTAATAGGGTCCCGTTAGCACCCTTTGGGTATGGAATCCTAATAAGTGTCTTCTACGTCTGAGCTGATGTCTGCACTTATAGTTATTTGTTCAACGAGATACCAAAGTTCGTTTTAGTTGTGAGTGCCTAGTTTAAATCCTGAGCGCGCGAATGATTCTATGAGTGTATTGAGGGATTTAAAGACACAGGAACTAAAAAACTGCCATTGTATGATACGTACAACTTTTCACCTTTATAGCGAGAAAATACGAACTGATTGTGAACTTTTTGTAATGTAAGAAATGCCCAATCTAGTAACTAGTTCTTTTCCTCACTGAGTGCGAAAACAAAACTGCTCGCTCAAATTGATTTTGCTCACTGCTTAAAACCAGTGAGCAAACCTCATTTTTGCTCACTGGTTTTAGCTGTATACTATTATTTATATTAGCCTTTACTGCTTTCTTGAGCTAGATAGGTGAAAAATACTTTTTTGATTTGTCTGTTGTGTGAAGAACAAAAATTTTTAGGGATATTTTTTACACAGGGTTATTAGTTATTACCCAAAATAATAATTCCCTTTTTTATTAAATTACTAACCTAAAGAAGCTTGGTCAAAAAAAATCAAAAATTTTTTTATTCAAGGAGACTTAACAAGTGCTTTTGAATAGTCAGATGAATCTACCACGTTATTACTATGTTTAGATCTAAAATCAAGTTTTCTGGTTAGGAGCCAGCGTCAAGCCAAGTATCAACCAATTTATTATAATCTAAGTGGGAACCTATGCTTGCAAATTTTTTAATAGATTGGATATTTTAAGCTTTGATGGTTTTTACAGTAAAGAAAGCTTATCACAAATTATCACTCAAAGTTCACCCTGACAGGGTAAATGATGATGAAAAGTTGGAAGCTACTGAAAAATTCAAAGTTCTTGGCGGAGTCCATGCTATCTTGAGTGACAAGGACAAAAGATGCCTATATGATTCCAAAAAGACTGTAGATGACGATGATGATGATGTTCTAAAAGATAAAGACTGGATGTTCTATTGGAGGTTGCTTTTTAAAAAGGTTACTGAAGAAAGCATTAAAGCATATGAAAAGGAATATATTGGTAAATAATAGTATGATTTATTAATTTGTAACTAGCAAACCCACCCTGTCTTTACATGGTAAACATACCTGTCCCATCATCAAATGATAGGTATACATATTATGATATACCTTAGTTATACTGGTTGGTATTTACATATTATTATAAATGCAAAAGTGTATCTGTCTGTCTGCTATGCTTTTATTGACCATCTTTTCAACCAATTTTGATGAAATTTGGTTACATCTCGGGGAAGGAACAACAACTACTTGGGTTGGAACTAAGTATGGTGGAAAATCAGAAGGTAAAAAATGCAAAGCTACAGCTAAGACTGAAACAATAGGAAAAATTAAGGAATTCCCCCAGGAATTAAAATACTTGATCCATGGGGGTATTATCTAGTTTTCTTATTTATATGTGGCACTTATTAGTGCAGATACCCACAAAAATCTTAATTGAGCTAGAAATATTTTAAATCTTTTTACTGATAATTCTAACATTCATCTATTAAAGGATCTGATGAAGAAAAAAAGGATCTGAAGAACGCTTACATTGCTGGTAAAGGAGATATGGACTATATTGTTGATCAGGTGCAGTTCGCAAGATCTGAACAAGAACCTAGGATTCGTGGCATCCTTACTGTGAGTAATAGTTTTATTTTTATTAATTTAGAAAAAAAACATCAGCACTCATAATAATATTCTAATGATGTAACAACATTCTCATGCACAAGCATTTTGTTTCAGGAAATGATAGAACAAGGTGAAATCCCATCATACAAAATATTTACCCATGAGCCTGCTAAGAAACGGCAACGTCGACATGCCAAAGAAAACTGTGAAGCCATGGAAGCAGAAGATCTCAGGGATTCACTAGGTTTGAACTCTGGTATGTAAAATTGTAATTATTTTCGTGCATAGGAAGTCTTGTATAAGGGATTATTAATTGAGGTAAGACTTTGTTTGCATGAATAATGGTTTCCGTTTTCTGATGAACTGATTTTGATGCAGTTTGATGCATTACCTATCTAGGTACATATTAGCCAGATTAGATTATTGAAATTTATTACATTTCAGGTTTTATTAAATTCAAAGTTCCAGCTGAGTTTGTTGTGGGCTCTACTCAGAACAGGATGCATTTAGAACCCTTGTAGCTTTAGCCTCGAGGCACACCTAATTTGAATAAATAAACATTGAATCTTAAGTTCAAAGCCATTTATTCAATAAACATTGAATCTTAAGTTCAAAGCCATTTATTCAAAGTTCCAAACTCTCTTGAGAATACTTTTCCAGGTGTTACTATTATGTACTTACTATTTTTAATAAAATTATAGTTATAATAACAATAGACTAAAATGGCGTTGTTACTTTCAGGTGCAATAACGAGCTTAGAACTTATGATTAAGCAAAAGCAAGAAAACAGGGGCAAACAAATGGATTCATTTCTTGATAACTTGGCAACTAAGTATGGTGGAAAATCAGGTTGTAAAAAACGCAAAACTACTGCTACGACCGATGCAACAGGAAAAAATAAGAGAAAAAAGAAGTAATCATTAAAAATGTGTTAAGTAACAAATTTATTAACTTCACAATATTTTTGTAGCTAGGTTCAGATGTTAAGATGCCAGCTTTAAGCCCCCACTGTGAATCAATCAATAATTAATTAATAGCATCATCCATACTAATATTATAGTTTAATAGTGTGTTTGCATGTATTTGGATTCTCTTTCAATCATGCCACAATGGATCAACGTGAGTTTTCCGCAGTGGCGACTGATAAAGGCTACTTTCTATCCCGAAAATCAAAGCATGCCTCCAAGATTTTTAAAACCCAATTCCACATAGAAGAAGTCACATCTATTTAATAAATGGTTAAGGGTTTTCTGAATTTTTAAAACTAAGCAAAAGCTAAATTTATTTAAGGGTTCATGTCAAAATATATCCCGCGGGAACTCCTTAAATTTCCGGGATAAAAAGTAGCCTATTTCTTGCCCCAAGATGTAACCTACCTGTATACAAATTTTCATCAAAATCAGTTGAAAAGATGGATCGTTAAAGCGTATCAGACAGACAGACAGACAGACACAATTTCGCATTTTTAATATTAGGATGGATAAAAACCAAGAATAGATTATTTTATAAGAACAGAATAAGTATCATTATCATCTGCTACATTCACAGCAGCTGATTTTTGCTGGTTGCTTGCAGTTTTCCAGTCAATTCTGTATACATGCAATATTTCAAAGTGTGGCTGGCGTAGGGCTACTATCTGAACCTAGCCTTGAACATTTAAAATCACAAACAATACTCGAAATAAATTTATTTTTATTCCTCTTCCATTGCAACTTGCAATGTCCTGTCTGAGTAAAAAGCTCCTTGTTCAACATAGGTTTGAAGCCTCATAATAATATTATCATCAAAAGCTGTAGATTGTGATAAGCGTTTTATTATGTCATACTTGGCTTCCTTCGATTGCTTTGTGAAATCTGTGGAACGATCTAGAAGGTATTCCACAAATCCTGAAATATGAATTTCTCATATAATAATTTAGATTGTAAGCCCTTTATTTTATGGTTAAAAGTATTGTGTTATTTTCTAAATAAAATAGTAAAATGAAAATGAATGTTAGTATCATATTTTAAATTTTGTAATAGTTTTTGGACATTCTTATATGTTTAACACAAAAATTTACATATTTATAAAAGCACTAGATGATTCCCGCAGGAACTCTTTAATTTTCCGGAATAAAAGGGATAGTGATAGGGTTATATGTCCTTTCGGGATAGCCTATGTCCTTGCCCGGGATACAAAGTATCCCTTTACCAAATTTCATCAAAATCGGTTGAAAAGATGGGCCGTGAAAGCGTAGCAGACAGACAGACACACTTTCGCATTTGTAATAGTATGGATTATTCTAAGTTTTAGTATAGTATGGATTATTATTTTGCAATAAAACAAAGCCTAAAACCAATAATTTGTGAACAGCGAAAGTCCAACGTACGCAAATTGCAATCATCAGTTACAGCAAGACTGCCAAATCGCAGTGATTCTGATTATGCATTAATTATCACAAGATTAGATAAAAGCTTTCTGATCTCTACGAACTTCAGTGTCCTAAGAGTTATATGCGAAAACAGCCTATTATACTAAAAAGAAAAGACAATTGCAACTGCTGTGATTGCTGTGATGCTGAATTTCAGGTATTATTTTTCTTGCTGCTGTGCTGCACATTTAACGGCAAACATCATAAGTGCAGAAACTCCGAATAAGATGCAACCAATTATAAAAATTATAATGCTATTTCACTCGCTCATGTATGTATGCATGATGAAACTTGATACTGATGCACTGTAGCTGTCTAATGATGGCAGTAGGCTTGCTATTACCATGCTGAGGTAAAAAATGGAAGTTATGTATAAGTATATCATTTTACCTGCCATCCTCGCCATCATTTCTTCACCCCACTGGTGTTGACAAACTGCATCAAGCAATGTTAAACCAGCCAATTGTATGTCGGGAAATGGATTTTTACAAACGTCAAACAACATTGCCATTGGTCCAGGCTCTTTACTCAAGCATCTGAACCACTCGCGAGTCATCAATGTTATTCTTTGATCAACTGGATCAGTCTTTGATTTTGGATCCTTTTCTATACTGATCAGATTTGATATACAATGTAATGCGCGAACTTTAATTTCTGTCCGACTATCCCTAATGATAGCACCAAGCTTTTCAACATTTTGGGTATACTTGCTACCTGAAAAATAATAATAAATAGATATGGATTACCATTTCATTACTTCTCTTAGCTTTTTAGCTTAACAAAAACTTAAACGATTGCAGTTGACAAGTGTTGGGAATTCTGTTTGGGGTTCAGTGCCCAAAGGGTACCAGCGGGTCCCTATTACTAAGCCTCCACTGTCCTTCTGTCTGTCTGTCTGTCTGACACAGAGCTGTATCTCGTAAACCGTAATAGCTGGACTGTTGAAATATTCACTTAACGTGTATTTCTATTTCTTAAATTACAAATGAATTATAAATTTAATATATGGCAGAGGTTGGCCCTTTATAAATTATATACTTAATGTTTTTGTTACCTATGGCAACTAAGCATAATTTTCCTTCCCACATTACTCCTATAAAACCGAGTGTGTCTAGAGCAACTGGTAAAATGGTAAGATCATCTGACTCCAATGCATCAAATAGTAAATCCAATAAAGCAGGATATTTTTGTAATACCTCATTTGGATAATTATGAGCAATGCAGCCAAAAAACTTCAAATAACCTGTAAATATAAACACAGTTGAAGAAACAGTTAATAAAACCTGACTCATATGCTTAGTAATTACTATTTACCTGGTGTTAAAAGGCCTCCAAAAGGATTATTCCGCAGATCCTTTACTAATTCTGAAATTTTCTGCAAAGTTCCTTGTTTGACAAGAAAGTTGATACCATGCGGTTTTATTGCCAACTGTGATATTAGTTCTAAAATATTCAACTGATACAAAATATCATCAGTCTGTAATTCATTCACCATGAAGTCAAAATATCCTTGTTTGACACACAATTCAAATATTTCATATGATTTCACTGAGATATTGACAACCACCTAAAAATAATTTTATACTTGTATTTAAGGATTCGAAGCAAGTCATCCCCTTCTCAACTCATCCTATTCACCATTTTTTTTGTCCATTCTTGGCTCTAGGTTAGGTTCTAGTTATTAATGCAGTTACTTGTGGTAGGTGGAATAATAAGTATTTATTTTTAAGGAAAAACTTTAAAAAGTGGGCCAGTTTGTTACAAAGGATGTGCAGTCAGCTTAGCTGCAAATGAATAGTGAATGAGACAAGATGTGAATGGTACAAGCTGAGAATGTTTCCATTTTTTCATTAAATAACATTAAGTACCTCATAAGCATTGCACTTGCTACTGCTATTTCCTTCAAAGGCAATTTTCATTTCTTCAAGCACTTTAGGGTAGGCCTCTGCTGGTAAATTGGAGGTAATCAGTACAGCTTTATTAGCTACTCCCACATCTTTGTCAGTAACCATTTGTCCAACGGCTACATATACATCTATGTACTGTGGGACAGGTAAGAGTGCTGGATCTGATGTTACAACTTTACAAATCTGTAATAAATATTACAGTATAAATTAAGTCATGCTACTGCACCTGGCAGAAGTGATAGATGGTGGAGATCACAATAGATTGACAATGGTCAATGTGATCTACACCACCTTAGGTTTTATTGTTACAGAAAACTACTTTTTCTACTTGAGAAAAGTTGCATTGCAAACATACCTCATCTATAGCTAATCTACGAACACAATCCTTTTCATGGCGAAGTAAATACATTATGTGGGTTGTATAGTTTTTAACAACATCACCAATTCCAAATTTTTCAAAGCATAACTTCAATACTTCACATGTTAAATTGAGTTGCTCTCTGAAATATAATATTTAAGAATATTATTATGTAAATTAATCTTATTTGCTAACCCAACCAATTCCTATATCCATGCTAATATTATTATCCATCCACATTATTTTAGGTAAGTAAAGCTTATTAGCACAGCAAAAGTATAATATTATGATGGGAGTAGCATTAGCATAAGTATATATTATCCTTATAGTGGATTGACACCTAAACAAATTGCAGACCACAGGGTCACCTACACTATCAAATACACCTCCAAGCTGCACTCTAATTTTGTGCTAGAGTGACTTAATTAATTTTGTAGTGAAAGTTCCCCTTGGCCCTCCCCATCTTGCCTTGTCACAGCATTGCTGTCTAGATGCCTCTGTGGGATGTCTGGTAGAAAACAACATATTTTCTTGGACTGTGATATTAGTATTAATACTTATAATAATACTTATAATACAAGTTTTAGAGGAAGGAATAGGAATCACGGGACGAGTGTCACCTGAGTAAATTGCTTGTACATAAATTGGAAACAGGAGAAATTGGATTGAATTGGAGGAATTGGAGAGAGCAAGAGGTATAAATCCATGAAAATAGCTACACCGACAAGACAACTCTTATATAATAATAATAATAATGTCCTCCCGACTGAATTTTGGCCACAGTGGCCAATCTCCAGAGAGATCATCTGCGCGGGAGATATTATAGTGCACACTGCACAAGTGTGTGTGCATACACAGGTGCACTCTCTGTTCCTTTACTCTCATAGCCCGATGGGTCGGAAAATCCGACACGACTGGAGATAGATCAGGCGCAGGACCGACGGCTTAACGTGCTCTCCGAGGCACAGGGGTGAAACACCGCCAACTTCCTAACTCCGGGCTAGTACTGAGAATTTCTTGTCAGAAAAACCCAATACTTATCAAGGCCCGACCCGGGACTCGAACCCCGGGACCTCGTCGGCCGCAGTCGAACATACTAACCATTAGACCAACGAGGCAGTTTTTATACTCTTATATTATAGAAAGATGCAAATAATAGATGGTAACTGTACCTATGGTAGACATACCTATCAGATCCATTAAGACAGTGTAGAATTTGGGATATTCCAATGTTTCTGATAGTTGGTGCTGCTTCGGATGCCGGTTTGTATGCAAACAAACTTATAATGTCATTTAAAGCTTCTGACCTGTATTCTTCTGTTTTCAGTTTTTCAGTAAATAGTCTATATTGTTCAATATCTTGTTGAGTCATAGTGGTTGCTATAGAGAGAATTTTGTAATTATACGTATTTGGTTTTATTTCTTGTTTATCATTCGATGCACTACAGATTCAAATGTATCAATTAATCTAAGTACTCTTTGAAATGTATTTAGAACAACAACCGTCCAGAAAAAATACAAAAGGATCAATCAATATTTTGAAATTACTTTAAAATTTGACTCAGAGACAAGTGTCGACTATGAACCAATAAAGTTAGATTTGAACCACAGATTGAAGATTCTTTATCTGCTTTAAACCAGAGACAAGTAACATTTTAAACCTTTTTAAACTGTTTTAATAAAAAACTCTGTGGATAAGACCTTTGATTATGTAATACAGAGAAGGATATGAAATATCTTTGAAGCTTCCTGTCACATAAAAATGGCGTATGGGCGGAGCCTAAGCGAGCACTAGGGCTGGAGTATCGATACTTATTAAATAATCGATAATATAAAATTACCACACAAATATACATAATAACTCATACTCAATACTCAAACGTAATATTCTGAAAAACTAGTATTTGTATTTTATAATGAACTAGCTGATGCCCGCGACTCCGACCGCGTGACTTGAGGTTTTTTGGTTCCCGCGGTACCTCTTGAATTTTCCGCATGTGTTAGCCTATGTGTTATTCCAGACTATAATCTATCTCTGTCCCAAATTTCAGACAGATCAGTTCAGGCGTGATTGAATAACAAATATCCATCCATACATTTCAAACTTTAGCATTTATAATATTAGTATAGATTTATATTATTAGTTCATGTCAACCTTACAAACAAAACTGTTTCATAATATTAGTTGGAATACCTAGATATTATGGAAAAATGTTACTGAATGTGATAATATGAATAATAAAAGTAGACTGATTTTAAAAATGGTTTATTTCTAAAATTTATAGATAAATAAAAGCATTTGATAATATTACAATAGATATAAAACTACTTGCGTTTTCAGATTGATCTTTAAATTAAACAAGTAATAAAATTAAAAAAATTAAAAAACCCGATTTATAGATAAATAAAAGCAATTGATAATATTACAATAGATATAAAACTACTTGCGTTTTCAGATTGATCTTTAAATTAAACAAGTAATAAAATTAAAAAAATTAAAAAACCCGCGACGCTCCTTTGTGCCCAGAAATTTGAAATTTTCAGAACTATGCATATTTAAAACCAAAAACAGCATCTCCTTCAGACCGGAAGTTTTTCAGAAAAATGGTACCTAATCACGTTCGGAGGCCCTCTTGTTGACCAGCGTAGTGGACTATGGCTGAACCCTTCTCATTCCAAGGGGAGGCTCCTACTCAGTAGTGGACGCTGGCTGGGTGAAATGATGAATAAAAATATAATCATGATGCAACGCCCCCGTGTTTGCCAGCTTGGTGGACTATGGCCAAACCGTTTTCATCTTAGCCTTAATTCATGATTTTTTGGGAATCCGAAACAATTGTAAAACATTAGTTAAAATTATACACAATAATTGCATGAAGGGACCAAAACCCACTTAAATAGACACTGTAATTTTCGAACACGCGATACCATACCGGAGATCGGGTGTCTTAGGGCTCCCACACTAAACTGCGATGCGACGTCGCATCGCAGGAAGCTGCGAGCTCGCAGGACGCATCGCAAGAACTTGCGATTTGATTCGCATCGCAAGAACTTGCGATTTGATTCGCATCGCAAGAACTTGCGATTTGATTCGCATCGCACATTCCTGCGATGTTACGTCACACTTGGTGACCCCATTTTTAGTCCGCTCTGAGACAGCGTGTGGGCAATAGGAGTGGGTAATATCGCTTTTTCTGAATATCACATCGAAACTATATATTGGTATTTGATATCGGATTTCGAAACACTATATTTTCTGAAACTATATATTGACCGAAATGCCGTTCTAGCAGATACCTACCTCGCGATGAATATCGACCTCTTTCAATATCGTGTTCGCAACGATTTTTGACATAGTAGATACTGAACTGATACTGGGTTAAGTACCTACATGAAATGAAATGAAATCTACTAAATTAAGAAAATTAAATTAGTAATTACAGTAGGTATGTTGTTATGTATTACAATTTACAACAAATAAATTAAATTAGTGTAAAATTTCATTGTTTTATAAAAACCAAAATAACACAAATAAACCGTAAAAATAAATAAATTATTAGTTTATCTCAAAACCTTCAAAACTATGGAGGAACTACATATAAATGTGCTCACTCGACTGTTTAAGTAAAACTAAAAAAAGAATAAATATAAATAAAATACTTAAATACATTCAAAATTCAAATCTCTAGACATCAATAATTAATTGTTCTCACACCTAGGTCATCTGGAAAAATCCACATTTGTAGCGATAAGATGTCCTTGTACACGTCCTTTCTATATTTAAGTTTAGTTTTAATTTGTATTTTGTACAGAATAAAATAAATAAATAATTTTTTTTTTCTCAAAAAGGTAAATTCGTTGCTCTCTCTAGTTCAAGGCCAAATCTTAACAAACTTACAACATACAAGTACGTTGGTCAAAAGTTGTTTCATATTTCAATCGCGCCAAAATACTAAAAGAAACCTTCAAACAGACTTTATAAGTTAGAGTTAAGGTTTAGAATCGTATGTATTGTATAGCTATTTCAGTTTCACCATCGCGCACTCCCTCTCCTACCTGGATATCATGATTCGGTTCGGCTTCGAATTTTGATACCACGGCGAGGACGATACAATATCTTCGCAAATCGAAATCGGCCGTCGCGTCGCTCAAGCAATATAGTGTTTCAACCATTGTATTTTCGAATAAAATAGTTCCCATCAGCGTTCATTATTGTAATAAGTGGATGAACCCAAAATCTTCTTTTTTTTTCTATATCTATTTAACAATAACAGCACTGCAACACGCTTCTTTCGATCCATGTCACTTCTTCTAAAAACACGTCCAGTACAGTAGACTACCGACGAGCGTATGGTGAATGGTCACCTGAACCAACGCTTCGCCGCACGAAATCACGCATCGCAGTTTTGTATGGGAACCCACTAGGTTATCACCGCTACAGCCTAAAATGTGTTTGGCAATATTATAATAGGAGCAGTCTTTTTATTTTAACTCTCCACCCCTTAGAGTGAGAAACAGTAAGAATAATATGAAGTTTTAATTTTATCGAAATTCAATTTATTTGTAAACAATACAATCCCCGCACTATATATAAGTTCAAACAAAAACTAATAAAATAATCAATATTTTTGGGGACAGCGCAAATATTGACGTGTTTTGGATTCAGTAAAGAAGAAGCTAAGCTATAATTAAGTAGTCGAAATAAGTAACTTTAAATACTCGCCACAAAAAGAAAAACTATGCTACTTTGTTACTCACTTATGAAATTAAATTCCTGGCCGTTTTATTATTGCATCCCACAACTGAGCACTTCACCATAGTTGATTACATAAAACTACAGCAAAACACATGAAAATACTCACAAAACAGGTTTATATTTACAAATTAGTCACAACCGAAACACCGGAAGCACAACAGACGCCATTTTTATGAAACCAAAAATTGGCTTCAATAGCTAAATGTGATGACGTCATATGACAATTGCGCGACACGTTCACGCAATAACATAATATACCTGTCTCGTTCTAATAACGTAGCTTTCATTATGTAAGAAAAGTCAAAACATAGTTTTACATGTTTTGTTAACAATAATTATCGATTAACAATAACATCGTATAACTATAATTGAGTATAATGCAACATATCCATCTCCTATCTATCTTCTATCTATCTATCTATCTTCTATCTATCTATAATCTATTCTATTCTATCTATATATATATATATATATATATAAAATCGTTATCTAATCAACGCACAGCTTAAACCGCTGGGGTTAGAAACTTGAAATTTTGACAGTAGGTTCCTTTTGTGACGTAGGCGCCCATTAAGGAAGGATTTTTCAAAATTCCACCCCTAAGGGGGTGAAATAGGGGGTGAAAGTTTGTATGAAAGTCCGTCATTTCTCAAGTTATATCCATGAAACTTGGTATACGAGCTACCGGTTAAAAATGAAGGAACACGTGTTTCATAATTTTTGATCATTCATCCCCCGAAGGAGTGAAATAGGGGATGAAAGTTTTTATGAAAGTCCTTCATCTCTCAAGATATTCTCAAGTTATATCAACGAAACTTGGGTACGTGTCACAGTTTTTCAAAATTCTACCCCCAAAGGGATAAAATAGGGGTTGAAAGTTTGTATGATAATCCTTAATTTGAAACTTTGGGCTTTCTGTTAAATATGAAGAAGTACGTATTTCCCCATTTTTAAAAATTCGACCCCCAAAGGGGTGAAATAGGGGATGAAAGTTGGTATGAAAGTCCTTCATTTCTCAAGATCTTTTACAAGTTATATCAACAAAACTTGGTATTTTGGCTAACGGTAAAAAATAAAGAAGTACGTGTGTCACAGTTTTTCAAAATTCTACCCTTAAGGGGGTAAAATAGGGGGTGAAAAGTTGTATCAAAGTCCGTCATTTCTCAAGTTATATCGATGAAACTTAGTATACAAGCTACCGGTAAAAATAAAGAAATAAGTGTTTCACAGTTTTTGTAAATTTTACCCTCGAAGGGGTGAAATAGGGGTTGAAAGTTTGTATGAAAGTCCTTCATTTCTCAAGTTATATAGCCATGAAACTTGGTATACGAGCTGCGGATTGAAAATGAAGACATACGTGTTTCAAAGTTTTTCAAAATTCTACCCCTAAAGGGGTAAAATAGGGGTTGAAAGTTTGTATGATAATCCTTAATTTGAAACTTAGCATTTGGGCTTTCAGTTAAATATGAAGAAGTACGTATTTCACCATTTTTGAAAATTCGACCCCCAAAGGGGTGAAATAGGGGATGAAAGTTGGTATGGAAGTCCTTCATTTCTCAAGTTATAGCCATGAAACTTGATATATGAGCTGCGGGTTAAAAATGCAGACATTTATATGTTTCACAGTTTTTCAAAATTCCACCCCCAAAGGGGTGAAATAGGGGGCGAAAAGTTGTATCAAGTCCGTCATTTCTCAAGTTATATCGATGAAACTTGGTATACAAGCTACCGGTCAAAAATGAAGAAATACGTGTTTCACAGTTTTTGTAAATTTTTTCCTCGAAGGGGTGAAATAGAGGTTGAAAGTTTTTATGAAAGTCCTTCATTTCTCAAGTTATAGCCATGAAACTTGGTATATGAGCTGCGGATTGAAAATGAAGAAATACGGGTTTCACCGTTTTTGTAAATCATACCCCCAAGGGGTGAAATAGGGGTTGAAAATTTGTATGAAAGTCCTTCATTTCTCAAGTTATAGCGATGAAATTTGGTATATGAGCTGCAAGTTAAAAATGAAGACATGTACGTGTTTCACAGTTTTTCAAAATTCCACCTCCAAAGGGGTGAAGTAGGGGTTGAAAGTTTGTATGAAAGTCCTTCATTGCTCAAGTAATAGCCACGAAACTTGGTATATGCGCTGCGGGTTAAAAATGAAGACATACGTATTTTAGTTTTTCAAAATTCTACCCCCAAAGGGGTGAAATAAGGGTTGAAAGTTTGTATGAAAGTCCTTCATTTCTTAAGTAATAGCCATGAAACTTGGTATATGAGCTGCGGGTTGAAAATGGAGACATAAGTTTCACAGTTTTTGAAAACCCCCAAAAGGCTCAAATAGGGGATGTTATATCAACGAAACTTGGTATTTTGGCTTTCTATAAAAAATAAAGAAGTCCGTGTTTCACAATTGTTCAGATCTCCACCCCCAAAGTGTATGATAGTCCTTAATTTGAAATTTAGCCTTTGGGCTTTCAGTTAAATATAAACAAGTATGTTTTTCACCATTTTTGAAAATTCGACCCCCAAAGGGGTAAAATAGGGGTTGCAAGTTTGTATGAAAGTCCTTCATTTGAAACTTAGCATTTGAGCTTTCAGTGAAATATGAAGAAGTATGTTTTTTACCATCTTTGAAATTCGACCCCCAAAGGGGTGAAATAGGGGATGATAGTTTCTATGAAAGTCCTTCATTTCTCAAGTTATTTTACAAGTTTTATCAACGAAACTTGGTATTTATGCTTTAAGTAAAAAATAAAGAAGTGTGTGTGTCACAGTTTTTCAAAATTCCACCCCCAAAGCGGTAAAATAGGGTTTGAAAGTTTGTATGGAAGTCCTTCATTTCTCAAGTTATATCCATGAAAAACTTGGTACATGAGCTACCGGTTGAAAAATCTCAACTGAATGTTTGTTTCTCAATCACGCCAGAACGGCTGAACGGATCTGGATGACCTCTGGCACAGAGGTAAATTATAGTCTGGAATAATAGATAGGCTACTTATTATCCCGAAAAATTAAAGAGTTCCCGCGGCAACCAAAAAACCTCAAATGAATGTTTGATACTCAATCACGCCAGAACGGCTGAACGGATCTGGATGACATTTGGTACATAGATAGATTATAGTCTAGATTAACACATAGGCTTTTTTATTCAGGAAAAAACAGTTCCCGCTGGAACCATAAACCCTTAATCCACGCGGACGAAGTCGCGGGCATCAGCTAGTATAATATATAATCAAAGGATATGACATGCATAAGACCACAGACATCTGAAAGAGCTTTGATTATGTATATAGGAGAGGATATGTTGCATTATACTCAATTAAATAGTTGCATCATGATTATATATTTTTTATTACTCATCATTTCACCCAGCCAGCGTTCACTACTTAGTAGGAGTCTCCCCTTGGAATGAGAAGGGTTCAGCCATTGTCCACTACGCTGGTCAACAAGAGGGCCTTCGAACGTGATTACCATTTTTCTGAAAAACTTCTGGTCTGAAAGAAATGCTGTTTTTGGTTTTAAATATGCATAGTTCTGAGAAGTTCTAATTAATGTTTCAAATTTATGGGCACAAAGGAGCGTCGCGGGTTTTTTAATTTTGTTAATTTTTTTACTTGTTTAATTTAAAGATCAATCTGAAAACACAAGTAGTTGTATATCTATTGTAATATGATCAATTGCTTTATAAACCATTTTTAAAATCAGTCTACTTTTATTATTCATATTATCACATTCAGTAACATTTTTTCCATAATATCTAGGTATTCCAACTAATATTATGAAACAGTTTTGTTTGTAAGGTTGACATGAACTAATAATATAAATCTATACAAATATTATAAATGTGAAAATTTGAAATGTATGGTTGGATGTTTGTTACTCAATCACGCCTGAACTGATCTGTAGGGACAGAGATAGATTGTAGTCTGGAGTAACACATAGGCTAACACATGCGGAAATTTCAAGAGGTACCGCGGGAACCAAAAACCTGAAGTCACGCGGACGGAGTCGCGGGCATCAGCTAGTTCATTATAAAATACAAATACTAGTTTTTCAGAATATTATGTTTGAGTAAGTAATTATTTATTATGTTTATTTGTTTTGTAATTTTATATTATCGATTATTTAAGTATCGATACTCCAGCCCTAGTGCTCGCTTAGGCTCCGCCCATAACGCCATTTTTATGTGCTTCAAATAATTTGATATTTCATATCCTCTCCTTTTAATTCGTGATTCTTGCTAGTTATTTGATAAATTATTAGCTTCATAGTGCTTGAATTGAATTACTTTTGAGTATATTATGGACTTTAAATGTTTTACTTCAGGAAATAAGACCTTTGTGAGTGATTTGTGATAGACAACAGTGAAAATATTGTTAGAAAAGTTGAAATGTCGTGACTGGTATGTTTTGTTTACATATATTACTCTGCCTCTTCAAAACTGTAATTTGATATTTCATATCCTCTCCTACAAAATCAAAGTGAAAGAGACTTCGTGAAGAGAAGCAGACATACCATAAATTTAAGACATGATTATGCCCATGGAGATAGGAAATCACTGTGGGTCCGACCACGGAACAGGTTTTTACTGTTCCGTGGGTCCGACAAACTTATCTGACCCGGTGACAGCGTTGCTCTTGGGTCCTCTGGTTACTAGTCTCTGCTTGGGTCCGCTGGCGTGCCAAGAAAAATAAAAAACATACATGAAAACATTGTTCCAATTTTTATTAACTATATACCTACATATTAAACAATATATTCAAAGGGTATTAAAGAATGGCTTTACAATTTACATGCCACACCATTTGTGGCCATTGTTTAACAAGCACAGCCATCAAGAGTGATAATATTATAAAAGATTGAAAGTTAAACAGACTTCACAACACATATCAGTCCATACGTTGAAAATTACTGAACCGATTGTGATGAAACTTGCACCCATAGATAATACACATAATATACTAGAGACTGGCACCGTTCACTAAGTTGAAGTAAATGTAAGCAAAAAAAATAGAATGGTCACAATCCGATGAATAGTTTCGGAGAAATCCTCGGACGAACATACATACATACATCTATTAAGTTTTATATATTTGTTTGGAAGCCTTTATAGATTATAATCATATGTGAATATTTTGCAGTTCCAATAATATTACATACGTACATACGTTTTTAGTAACGGAAACGGTAGTTTTTCTGTAATTTCTTTAATAATTGGCTACTTGACAGCTGTAACTATAAAATATGAAATATGTTAGATTTGGTAGCTTGTAGGATAACAATAATTATGCAATACTTATGTATTTTGCATAATAAGGGCTAATTTTTCAATCGTCAGATAAATTTTATTGGAGGAATAAATTTGACGTTTTGGCAGATTTTCAATACAAGACCTGTCAAAACGTCAAGTTTATTCCTCCGATAAACTTTATCTGACGATTGAAAAATCACCCCTAAATTGTATATATTTTATTTATGCAAAACAAATTGGAGATTTATTTTTTATCTGTGGATTGCAAGACACGAAACGCGGGCGCCATTGATTTAGCATCGTGTGACGTCACAACTCTCAAACCACAGACAGGGTACTTTTTAGGGTTCCGTAGCCAAATTTGGCAAAAACGGAACCCTTATAGATTCGTCATGTCTGTCTGTCTGTCTGTCTGTCTGTCTGTCTGTCTGTCTGTCCGTCCGTATGTCACAGCCACTTTTTTCCGAAACTATAAGAACTATACTGTTGAAACTTGGTAAGTAGATGTATTCTGTGAACCGCATTAAGATTTTCACACAAAAATAGAAAAAAAACAATAAATTTTGGGGGTCCCCATACTTAGAACTGAAACTCAAAAATTTTTTTTTCATCAAACCCATACGTGTGGGGTATCTATGGATAGGTCTTCAAAAATGATATTGAGGTTTCTAATATCATTTTTTTCTAAACTGAATAGTTTGCGCGAGAGACACTTCCAAAGTGGTAAAATGTTGGTCCCGCCCCCGTAACTTCTAAAATAAGAGAATGATAAAACTAAAAAAAATATATGATGTACATTACCATGCAAACTTCCACCGAAAATTGGTTTGAACGAGATCTAGTAAGTAGTTTTTTTTTAATAATTTAAAACTTACTACTGGTTTGTACGGAACCCTCGGTGCGCGAGTCCGACTCGCACTTGGCCGGTTTTTATCTCATACAAACGTCACTGTGAGGTCATGTGTTATACCTATTATATCGTTTTCGTTTTGTTGAGAAAATTAACATAAAATATTTCGATTTGAGCTTGTGAAAGGTTTCACGAAATGGAGTCACAAAAGCAAAAGCTGATAGTGCAAATCTGCCTAAAGTCGATTCATTTATGGTTGCAAATTTATTTGCGTGTAATCCACAGTGTAATCCTAGCTTTTGCTCTGCCAAGTTTAGTAATGTAAAATCTTCCATGTAAGTACCGAAATAAACAAAGTACTTAATATTACTTAGGTCTCATGTTTAACACCGAAGAAAGTACTGCTGTAAAGTGACAGAAAAATAATTTATTTTGATTTTATGTCATGTTTTATGAAGAAAATGTTAGATCATGTTCATTTTTGCTAGATCGAGTCTTATGTTGATTTCTTCCTAATAACTACTAACATCAAAGTGGTCTTCACAAAGTAATATCGCAGATTTATCCGATTTAAATTCCGGGTCTCGGCAGATTAACTGTAACCACTGCTTTCGACGTTTATAAATTATGACATACTATTGTAGGTATGTGTTTATATACAATTTGTCAGGATATTAACTAATTATTTTATTTATAGTATTTCTACACACGTCTTGTAGCTTGCGATTTTCACAATTTCATTAAAAAAGCTGTAAACTTTCCTCTGAAATTACTTATGACTTGGAGCGTCGTAGTCAGCTTTGTTTTATTTAGAACTATGACGTCACAGCTAGCAAATGTCACGTGACCTGCTGTTTTCGCGCGAATTTAAAATTAATGTATTAAAAATGTAATTTTTTCTAATAAATAACGCTTTTTTTGAGAAAAAAATCATTGCAAGAGGTATAAAATGAACCCACGTACATTTTTAAGTATTTTTCCAAAAACTGTCAAATAGCTAATTCATTAACAGCAATTAACAATTAAAACAATAATCAATATAAATATTATAAATGCGAAAGTTTGGATGGATGTATGGATGTATGGATGTGTGGATGTATGGATGTTTGTTACTCAATCACGCTCCAACGGCTGAACGGATCTGGATGAAATTTGGCACAGAGATAGATTATAGTCTGGAACACAGGTCCGGAATAGCACATAGACTACTTTTTATCCCGGAAAATTAAAGAGTTCCCGCGGGAACCAAAAACCCTAAATCCACGCGGACGATGTCGCGGGCATCAGCTAGTGTAAAATAAACTAAGAATAAGATTTCTTGGCTCGCCAGTCCAAGAACTCATCAATGTCGGCTTCATTTTCTGAATCCTTATCGTCATCTTCATTGTTCATTTCTATATCTTGTATTTTGTTCTTTGTCTCTTCTTTTTTTAATTCTAACTCCAAAACTCTACAAAAAATAATAACACATTACGGAAATAAAATCTACGTTTTTGAACTTATTTTTATATGACTAGTGGTTCGCCCCGAACTGAGACCTCGCGGTATCCTTATGATGGTTTTAACTATCTTTACGTTCGTAGACATCAGTAGTCAGTACCTACTATCAGTAGACTATTTTTTTTATTCCACGTAAGATGGTGCTAACGTCTAATAATTGTAAGCACAAACGAATAAACTTTTACAGAGCACCATCTATTGACATCATTGTGAAGTTCTGTTAAAAATACTGAAGCTCATTAAAAATTAAATAATTTCGTTTCCTTAAAATATTTATCTTATTTTAGTATTTGTTGTTTAAGTCTCCACTTTGAAAGCCCCCCATTTCATCAATTTTAGGGGAAAAATTAAAAAAAAATATTTTTGAACTCTATTCCTAATTATCTTTAAAATTATATACCGCAACCCTATGTAACGCTATAAAAAATATTTTCTTCGCATTCGCTTCTATGAGAGCCCCCCCCCCCCTGAAATACGAGATTTATAAGAGAGTTTATAAACTGTGGTGTTAAAGAATTGGTTAGTAAACAAAGCCTACTACAGCCTAGACGAATTTATGAATGACGGCTAGCTGAATTATATGCTGGGTTTATGAAAATAGGTACATTGACATTATTGATTGTAATATAATGGTATATTTCTTTAACTCATAATCTAAATGTATGACACTTTCAATTTCAAACAATTTTTTATTTATTTTATTTAAAGACTTTGGCGTATTTGCTGGTCTTCGTGGTGGGGTTGATAGGCAACTGCTTTGTTATCGCGGTGGTGTACCGGTCGCCTCGGATGCGGACTGTCACCAACTTCTTCATCGTGAACCTGGCCGTCGCTGATATCCTGGTGATCGTGTTCGTGACATATTATATAATTTTTGCATGAAATTCGTGGATACTATGAATCTTAATTTACATTATTTTTAAGTATTGCGCGCCATGACATTAATGGGAATATCTTTTGTACCACCTTTATAATATTTTGTGTATAATGCAATAAATAATGTCTGATTCTGATATAATATATATACATATTATATTTAAATTTGAAGTAATTACGTTCTGTAATTCAGAAGGTAACAGGCTCTGACAGACGGACATGGACGGACGGACGGACAAGTGCAAATTCACTCAAGTAGACTCAGAGACCTTCGCTTCGCTCGGTCAAAAACTAAATTAATTTATTACTATGTAATTACATCCATATAGAAAGGATAAAAAGGTATTATACCAGTAACTAGTCAACAACAAACTCTTAACTCAGCAGTTACCTACTTTTCACAAAGCCCAGTGTTGTCAGTATCTTAAAACGTTAAATAATCGACTCTCGTGTTTCACTAGATACTACTCATAAGAATTCATTATAAATTATGTGATGAAAATTATATAGTACATAGTATGTTTGTACATCATCATCATCATCAGCCAATATTATGTATCCACTGTTGGACATAGGCCTCTTTAAGATTGCGCCAACGCTGCCTATCCTTGGCTGTTAGCATCCATTTGATGCCAGCCACTCTCCGGATGTCATCGCTCCACCTAGCCGGGGGGCGCCCCACACTCCGTTTGCCGAGACGCGGTCTCCACTCTAGGATCTTACGACTCCAGCGACCGTCGGTCCTACGGCAAACGTGACCAGCCCACTGTCACTTCAACGTGCTAGCCTTCAGAGCTATGTCGATCACTTTTAGACCGGGAGATGGTCGTAGGTGATAGTCTCCCATTTTCTACTGCATGCCTTTTTAAGAGTTGATAACTAACCCTAAAGTATGAAAGATAGAGGGGTTACTAGCCCTTGCGCGCTTGCACGTCATAAACAAAATGGCTTCTCTTTGTGACAGAATTTTAGTTTTTGCCGTGACATTCTACTGCATGCCTTTGTAATATAACGTAGTTGGAACAAATTTAAGCTATAATAATTGATGGCATGCAATTCGCAACGGCCGACGGGGCTCACACGGTTACGTAGAAATGTAAAAAAAAATAGAACATTTCCGTGTTTACAAATTGCATGCCGTTGTAAAAAATTACTTTTTTTATCTCAAATATACTCTACGAAAATTGGCATGCACCCCTCGTATGACCAAGGGTGGAAAATATTAGGAAAATGTTGTGAAAATTCAATACAGCTTTTCCGTGATTTCAAACTACTTCTAATAAAGATAAACATTAATTTAATGACCAAATAATTCTGAAATACAAATGGCATGCATGTTGCTCATGATCATTATATTATAAATAATAACAAAAGTTGCAAAAATTTAATAAACATTTCCGTGTTTTTTATTTGCATGCCGTTTTGTATTTCATAAAAACGTATTATTTTAAGTATATACCGAAAATGGCATGCGTATTAAATAATACCATCATATTTTAAATAATAATGAAAGTTGCAAAAAATTTAATAAACATTCCGTGTTTTTAATTTGCATGCCGTTTTGTATTTCATAAAAACATATTATTTTAAGTATATACCGAAAATGGCATGCGTATTAAATAACACCGTCATATTTTAAATAATAACAAAAGTTGCAAAAATTTAATAAAAATTTCCGTGTTTTTAATTTGCATGCCGTTTTGCATTTCATAAAAACATATTATCAAATAAATATTATAAATGCGAAAGTTTGGATGTATGGATGTATGTTTGTTACTCAATCACGCTCCAACGGATGAACGGATCTGGATGAAATTTGGCATAGATATAGATTATAGTCTTGAATAATACATAGGCTACTTTTTATCCCGGAAAATTAAGGAGTTCCCGCGGGAACCGAAGAACGGAACCGAAAAACCTCGATCCACGCGGACGAAGTCGCGAGCGTCAGCTAGTTTTAAGTATATATCGAAAATGGCATGCGTATTAAATAACACCATCGTATTTTTAATAATAATGAAAGTTTCATAAAATATGTGAACCATTTCCAGTGTGAAACAGAGATCAGAGATTTGGATTTTGGCGCTAACCCATCACCTACCTAGCCACGTTTCCGCGGGAACTCCTTAATATTCAGGGATAAAAGTAGCCTTTATGCTATTCTATATACTTAGCAGACTATAATCTATATCTGTGCCAAATTTCATGCAGATCCGTTCAGCCGTGATTGAGTAACAAACATCCATCCATCCATCCATACATACATCCATCAAAACTTTCGCATTTATAATATAACTAGCTGATGCCCGCGACTTCGTCCGCGTGGATATACCAAGATTCATCGAAATAACTTGAGAAATGATGGACTTTTATACAAACTTTCAACCCCTATTTCACCCCTTTGGGGGTGGAATTTTGAAAAACTGTGAAACACGTATGTTTTCATTTTTAACCCGCAGCTCATATACCAAGTTTCATGGATATAACTTGAGAAATGAAGGACTTTCATATAAACTTTCAACCCCTATTTCACCCCTTCGGGGGTAAAATTTGCGAGAACTGTGAAACACGTATTTCTTCATTTTTAACCGGTAGCTTGTATACCAAGTTTCATCGATATACCTTGAGAAATGAAGGACTTTCATACAAACTTTCAACCCCTATTTCACCCCTTTGAGGGTAAAATTTTGAAAAACTGTGAAACATTTATTTCTTTATTTTTAACCGGTAGCTTGTATAGCAAGTTTAATCGATATCACTTGAGAAATGACGGACTTTCATACAAACTTTCACCCCCTATTTCACCCCCTTAGGGGTGGAATTTTGAAAAACTGTGACACACGTACTTCTTTATTTTTTACTGTCAGCCAAAATAAAAAGTTTCGTTGATATAACTTGGTAAACATCTTGAGAAACGAAGGATTTTCACACCAACTTTCATCCCCTATTTCACCCTTTTGGGGGTCGAATTTTCAAAAACTGTGAAACACATATGTCTCCATTTTCAACTCGCAGCTCATATATCAAGTTTCATGGCTATAACTTGAGAAATTAAGGACTTTCATACAAACTTTCAACCCCTATTTCACCCCTTCGGGGGTAGAATTTCGGAATAAAAAGTATCCTATGTCCTACCTCGTAGTATGGGCTCAAATGGGCGCAAAAAAAAACAGGGAAATGTTCTTTATTTTTAATTTTCGTTAAAAAACCTTTTTTTAATTTTATTTTTGCACATTTTTTATGTCAGGCTTGTGTAATATGCATGCCATTTTTTTTATCAACTTAAAATAATGTTTTTTAATGAAATATTGAATGGCATGCAAAATAAAGTCACGGAAATTATATCAGCGTTTTTTGCAATTTTCGTCATGCATGCCACTAATTTACAACTTTCTGTTGTGCATGCCAAATTTGCTAACGTCAAGTAATTATAAAAACTAAGTATTGTTCAAATGGCATGCAGTTTGAAATCACGGAAAAGCTGTATTGAATTTTCACAACATTTTCCTAATATTTTCCACCCTTGGTCAAACGAGGGGTGCATGCCAATTTTCGTAGAGTATATTTGAGATAAAAAAAGTAATTTTTTACAACGGCATGCAATTTGTAAACACGGAAATGTTCTATTTTTTTTTACATTTCTACGTAACCGTTTGAGCCCCGTCGGCCGTTGCGAATTGCATGCCATCAATTATTATAGCTTAAATTTGTTCCAACTACGTTATATTACAAAGGCATGCAGTAGAATGTCACGGCAAAAACTAAAATTCTGTCACAAAGAGAAGCCATTTTGTTTATGACGTGCAAGCGCGCAAGGGCTAGTAACCCCTCTATCTTTCATACTTTAGGGTTAGTTATCAACTCTTAAAAAGGCATGCAGTAGAAAATGGGAGACTATCACCTACGACCATCTCCCGGTCTATTTGGTTCTTTGCCGAATTACTTCGTTTCGGATTTTATCCCTCAAAGAAATTCCGAACATAGCTCTTTCCATAGCGCGTTGAGCGACTTGAAGTTTGTGGACTAGCCTGAATGTCAGTGTCCACGTTGCGGCACCGTAAGTCATAACCGGCAGGACGCACTGATTGAAGACTTTGGTCTTCAGCTCACGACTCGACGACTCGAAAAGACTCGACGGAGTTTGCCATATGCTGCCCAGCCCAGCTGTATTCTCATGTATCTCTTTCTCGAAACTGTTGCTTCCCACTTGCAAAATTTGCCTAAGGTAGGCATATTCTCGGACAGTTTCGAGAATAGATCCGTTGACAGAAATCGGCCCCGGAACGACCAATTCATTGAACATGACCTTGGTCTTGTCTAAGTTCATCCGGAGACCGACACGTCGAGAGGCAGCGTGAAGGCCATCGAGCATCTTCTGCAGCTCTTGCAGCGAACTTGCGATGATGACGATATCATCGGCGAAGCGGAGGTGTGAAATGTGCTCTCCGTTCACGTTGATGCCTTGTCCGTTCCAGTCAAGCGTTTTAAAGACATCTTCCAAAGCATTGGAAAACAGTTTTGGGAACAGAACATCCCCCTGTCTCACCCCGCGATGCAGTTGGATAGGTCTTGTAGACGCACCCTGTACTTGGACAGACAAAAATGCCGAGCTATATAGGCATTTCAGCACTTCGACGTATCGCTAATCAACTTGGGATCGCTGCAAGGATTCCAGAACAGCCCAGGTCTCAATGGAGTCAAAGGCCTTCTCATAGTCCACGAAAGCGAGACACAGAGGCTGGTTGTACTCGTAGGACTTCTGCACAACCTGCCTCAGTGTGTGTATGTGGTCTATGGTGCCGTAACCACTTCGAAACCCAGCCTGCTCTGGTGGCTGGAAGTCGTCGAGTCTTCGTGAGAGGCGATTAGTGATGACCCTGGAAAACAGCTTATATATGAAGCGCATGGCGAGATGAGACTGTAATTCTTCAGGAGTGTTTTGTCCCCCTTTTTTATGTACATATTTAATCATAATTGGTAGGTATGCGTCAAAAATAAGTAAATCTACAGTAACGAATATTGTGTCGATGTTATAATTTTCGCCATAATCAAAATTTCTATTAGTGGGGCCTTAAAATAAATTGTATGCGGGAAATAATACGTACCTTGACCAGTTTCGCATCTGTTCATCTATTTCATCAATCTGTCTCTCTGCGGTTGCTTCCTCTTGTTCACCAGCAATAATTTCTGCAGAAGTGGTAGTTTCTTCTTTTATTTCTTTTTGAAATTTTTCCCATTCCTCTTCAACTGGATCTTTATACTCAATATTACGCGCCTGAAACAATAATAATAGTACAAGGTCTGAAATAAAAGTACAAACTTAACAATAAAGTGCTATTTGCTTATCAAATTTAATAAATAAAGTAAATGCTGAAATCTACAAACCCATCAGCTTGACAAGTATCTTGTGTAAAGCTATGGAGAAAAAACCATAGCTGACAGCCTTAGAGAATTCATTACCAAAGAAAACAATAATTTCAGAGCTAAATGGTTTCACTCCAAAGTGATCACCCGTTACTAAACTTCTCAGCTGTCTTAGAAAGTGGATACTAAATTGGAAAAAACATCAACCGACTGATTTAATCTATCTATCTTGACTATGACATGAAAACATTTGATAGGGTCCCAATCCGTCAACTACTTCAAGCCAGTCGCCAGTTATTCTGTTATTTTGGCGCCGAATACACGCGTACACCGTTTATTACCTCGTACGTGTTGCATTACAAAAATGTATAAGCTTCTTTGTAGGTACTAAAAACTACACGTGATTTTAGGTGGGGGCGGGGCGGTTAGTCTTAAACCTCATATATAACATAGTTTTAACTATCTTTACGTTCATAGACATACTATCAGTAGACTATTTTTTTTTTCACGGAAGTTGGTGCTAACGTCTATTATTTGTAAGCACAAACGAATATTTTTTTACAGAGCGCCATCTATTGACATCATTGTGAAGTTCTGTTAAAAATACTGAAGCTCATTAAAAATTAAATAATTTCGTAATATAATATTTATCTAATTTTAGTATTTGTTGTACAAGTACAGGATATAATTCAAATAATAATTGATCAAGTTTCAGGCTCAGCCTTTCAGAAAATTGAGAGTTCTGAGGTCATTGAGGTATTATCTGAGGTCAACTTTTTATTATTATTATAAAGCCTTTTATTTGCTAATAAATGTACATATTTAAGAAAAAAAATATTATATGAAACTAAGTTTACACACTTTTAGCGCCCCGAAAGGGTATAGGCCTCCTCCAAGCTCTCCCAGAGCTTTCGATCTACTGCCTTCTTGGCCCACAGTGGGCCCGCTGTCGCCACGATGTCGTCAGCCCAGCGTTTGAGCGGTCTGCCCGTCGTGCGTTGCCCGAAGTGCGGTCCTCTCCACATAGTAGCGATCTTGCTCCACCGTTCGTCTGTCATACGCATACAATGACCTGCCCATCGCCATTTCATTCTTCTTACATGTACTAGTACGTCTATAATTTTTGTTCTCTTTCTTATGTCATCGCTTTTTATTTTATCAAGGAGTTTTATACCTAGCATGCTTCTTTCCATTGATTTTTGACAGCGAGACAATTTTTGTAAGTTTTTGACCGTCAAAGTCCATGTTTGGCACCCATATGTCAGAGTGGGTAGAATAGTAGAGTCCATCACTTTCTTTTTTATCCGAAGCGGCATATTGCTTTTGAATATTTCCTTCATGGACCAATATTTTTTCCAAGAAGTTGCAAGTCTACGATCTATCTCTTCGCTGTGAACATCCCGGAAGGACAGCATTTTCCCTAAGTAGATATACTCATCTACATAAGATATTTTATGATCACCTACTTGTACGGGATTTTGTGCGGAGTTAGTCATTAATTTGGTTTTTTCGAGATTCATTTCGAGTCCTGCTTTTAAGCTTTGTGCATTTAGTTCCTCCATCATGGCTTGCAGTTTTTCAGCCGAATTAGCAAACATGACTATGTCGTCTGCAAACCTTAAATGGGTTAATTTTGCGTTATTAAGGGTAATGCCGCCATTTTTCCATTTCAGCTGGCTAATAATTACTATTATTTCATCATCCGTACAAGAATACTACAACTCGATAGAGTCAGTAATCACAAAAACTTTAAGAAAGGTCCGGGGCGAGGACAAAAATACTAAAAATAAATTCCAAATGTCACACGAATTAAAAAGCTTAATACTGGAGAGACATGAGTTGCAGAACAATAAACCTCTACAAGTTTTTGAAAAAAACAGACTAAGCTTCCTCTATAAAAAAATCAATAAACAACTATATAAAGAGTACCACACCTATAAAGTAAAAACTTACGAAGAATGGATCGATAAAACAGGGGGAGCGAAAAAAGCTAATAAAATATTAACATCTAAACGAGATTGGATACCAAAGTTAAACATTGGACATTGGAAACTGCACAGAAAATAGAGACACAATTATACAAATTGCAACTAACTTCTACCAAGATCTATACCAGAACAAATCTAATATCAATGCTCACTGGGAGTACGATAACCAAATTATGATAGAGTCACAATGTTGTAATTTCACTCGGACAGAAATCATTCATGGAATAAAACACCTACAAAAAGAAAAAAGCCCGGGTCCAGATAAAATTGTAAATGAGGCTCTTAAAGCAGGCGAAAAATATCTCACAGAACATCTATGTATGCTTTTTAACCTTATTCTAGAAAAAAAAGAAATACCACATCAATGGACAGAGTCGGAAATTATTCTTTTATATAAGAAAGGGGACCCTACAAACATTAGCAACTACAGACCTATAAGTTTGATGTCTTCGATATATAAACTTTTTTCATTCTGCCTACTTAAAAAGATTAGTAGCACAATAGACAAGAAGCAACCTGTAGAGCAAGCTGGTTTTCGCCCAGGATACAGCACAATTGACCATCTTCAAGTAATAACCCAAGTAGTAGAGAAATTCAAAGAGTATAATACCCCGCTCTACATTGCATTTATCGACTATCAAAAAGCATTTGATACAATTTCACATGACTCTATCTGGCATGCTTTAAAATACCACCAAGTTGACGACAACTATATTGACGTTATAAAAAGTATCTACAAACATAGTAAAAGCAAAGTTAAGCTAGATAAGACAGGATCAGGCTTTAATATTGATAGAGGCGTAAAACAGGGGGACCCTATGTCGCCAAAGCTTTTTATAGCCGTGCTAGAGCTGATTATTAGCCAGAGGTCAACTTTGGACGTTACAAACTCTCCACTGTGAAAGCCCCCCATTTCGTCAATTTTAGGAAAAAAAATTGAAAAAAAAATATTTTTGGACTCTATTCCTAATTATCTTTAAAATGATATACCGCAACCCTATGTAACGCTATAAAAAATATTTTACTTCGCATTCGCTTCTATGAGAGCCCCGCTGAAATAAAGATTTTTATAACTTTTGAAGCCATATTCGGCTGGAGGCCATCGGTTTACATATTATATTTAAAGGACAACGACCATCGATTTACCAACTAAGGATACAACATTACCTACAAATTAATACTCAAAAAGCGTCCACAATCGCTTATACAAACACAGCTATAGATAATATAGAATGAGACACCAAACGGTTCACAAAAACCAACCATATAGCTTTATATTTAGGGTTCAATTTTGTAATTATAATTCGACACATACGACATTTTGTCGCCTAGTGTACTCATGCGCGTCTGAGGCGAAAATTGTTCAGAATACCTATTTGTGCACAATTTGACCGTGCCGTTTTTTGCGTTTCGATGGTGCGTCTAATGTATTGGTAAGTCAAGAAGTAATTACGTTCTGTAATTTACAAGTTATAAGGCTCTGACAGACGGAAAGAGTAAAATTATGTCTACCCGTTATCTCTATTTGTCTACCGAAGCTAGCATGGGCACTTGTGTCGTTACGTCAAAAGTAGAGATAAAAGTAATATTTCTTATCTGTGGTATTTTTCTCTACGACCCCTTACATGCCGACTATTTTTTTCTTGCATTATGCAGTATATACCGCATTTTGTCCATGATAACTTGATAAGGTAAAAAATTAGCCATCAACGACATCTGTCTCTTTCGTCACGAGATGTCTCGTTGTGCGCATGCTAAGCCTGCATATTTCGTCAAGGATATAGAAATGTTAGAAAGAGTACACAGGCGAGCCTCTAAAATGCCAAGAGAGCAGAAAATCTTCCTTATGAGCAAAAACTTATAAGTATATATTATAAGTCTAGTCTACTACCGTAAAATGCTCCAACTTTGCCTATATTTTGAAGTTTTTTCTCATTGGCTCTTTAGAAATTCAGAAAATCATATGTTCCTTTGACTGACATTCAAAAGTAAACCTTATGCAATTGGAATAGAGTTTTGTATTGCTAAAAACTACACAATACGGCCCTACATTTCGTTTCAAAAAACAAGGCAATGTTACTGTCCAAACTGCAACATTGCCTGGTAGTATAATGTGATATTTAAGGGAGATAGATAGAAAAGAAATATTGTTACCTGTTTATTAATAAATTAAGTTCCATGCATTGTAGGCAATTAACGCATCTAATTCAGTTTTTTACTTTTTTGTTAAGACAGGCAATGTTGCGACAGCCTCTCTAGGATTTGCTTACAAAAGTTAGGGTTGTCTCTTATAGCAAAAACAAAAAATAAGGCCAAACAAATCGAATATGGATAGTCATTTCTTTAATTATTCTTATATTTTCTCTTAGACAAACTTGACGAATCACATTCTTATAGCTAGGTACAAAATAAAAAAAAATAAAAATTATTAAAAATCTCAAGATAGTTTGGCGAATCACTTTCTTTTAGCTAGGTACAAAATTAAAAAAATTAAAAAATTATAATTATTAAAAAACTCAAGATATTTTGACGAATCACATTCTTATAGCTAGGTACAAAATTAAAAAAAAAAAAAATTAATTATTAAAAAACTCAAGATAGGTAGGTTAAAGCAGTAAAATTCTTAAGTTTTACATACTTAGTATTTCTTTCAAAAATATATTCTATCATCATCATTTACAAGCTGATATTGTGTGGAACTCCCAGATATCGGCAATATGTCAATTGCTTTGACAACAGAGCTTTCTGGCACATTATCTTTATCTGCTATACGCTTTCTCTTAATAAACTTAATATCTCCTTTTTTTTTGCCAACCATTTTAAAAAACGAAATTGTATAATATTTTTCATCTATATTAACACTTTCTATTTCACCTACATAGTATTTCCACGCTTTACCTATGTAATATCTGGTCAAAACCGTATCTCCTGCAATATAAATCTCGTCATCAATACTTTTTTTTTGTTTTTCTGTATCTGGCTTATTTACTAATTCAACCTGTCGATTATCAGTCTCATTTATATTGTCTTGTGTTTGGTCTGTCATGGTTTTATTTATTTTATCCACTTTGTCGTAAGTCTCAGTTTTATATGATAATATATTTTGTTCATTGTTGTCCTCAGTTTTGTTTATGGTGTCCTGATAACCTTCATTCTCATTTCTATACAAAATATTATCCTGATTTTGGTTACAGACAATCTTAATAATATTCTCCTCTTGGTCAGCCTGAGTTCTATTTATTTTGTTTAAGTCTGTCTCGTTCTCATTTATTTCAACATGTTGTATTTGGTCAATGTCAGTCTCTTCTTCTATGTTACTGAACGACACAATTGGTGATGAAACGTCGGCAAATACTTCTTCATTAAAACTTACGTCCAAAATATCTGAATCAGTATGGATACTCATTTCTAGGGATATAGTTGTAGATGACCCACTTAATTGTCTTGTCCTTTTTTGAGCAGTCAACCTTCTTCTCTTTATACTTTTTTTCTTTTCTTCAGGTGTATCGCTTCTTTCACCACTTTTATTTATTGTATTGTATGTATCTATATGAGCAACATCTGCAACTTTGGAGATATCTGTATCTTTTTCTATTCTTGTAAGCTTAAGTGGTATTTTTAAGCATCTTAATGCTGATGGTGTAATGTTTATGTCTGATAGAAGTCTTACTTTTGAAGGTTTTGAAGTCTCTGTCTGGTTGGGAGTAATTTTTTCTCTTTCTTCTTTTTTTTTCGACAAGACGTTATCATTTACTGACCTTCTTATGCTAGGGGATATATTTTCAAGGTCTTCGTTTGACACAGTTTGTAGTTGCTTGGACGTGTCTCGCTCATTTTCTTTCTTTATCTTTTTAGTTATGACCCTATCATTTGGCCTTTTTCTTTTTCTATTTTTGATCTGATTAAGACACATGCTTTCAGCATCTTCAGTTGACACAGATTTCCCTGCAACTATTGATAGTTTCGAATTCTTCTCATTTTTAATTTGCTTATTAGCTTCTCGGTTGGTCTTCAAAAAATCCAAAAGGGAGTTGTCAAAGATTTTTTTCTTTTCTTCCGTTACCTCCGGAATTTTTCTGGTGACCCTAGAGGGATTAAAGGGACAAATTCCCGCAGCTGCAAACCCACTTCTCAAATTAGATTGATTGCTCATATCTATGTTGTTCATTAGCTCGCTAAGCAATTTTGGAAAGTGGCTTTTGTTTATAGACGAAACATCGGCATTTGAAAGCTTGTACTGAAGGAGAATTTTCCTCCATTCTCTCTTCATGGGGCCGAAAAAAGCCAAATCCAAAGGCTGGGTGAGATGTGTTGCATTTTTAGGAAGAAAGACAAATCGAATATTGTTTTCTTGGCATAGTTTGATAGTGTTCACACTTAGATGCGATGATAAATTATCACCTATTACCAATTTTGGCCCATCTAATGCCTTAGCCCAGGGAATGACTAAAGATTCAAACCAGTCGTCAAACATAGTCATATCGAACCAACCAGAATTGGTCCTGTTGTACCTTGAGTTTGGTGGTCCACCCCGGCACCATCTGTTCCACAAATGTTCCGCTTTATATACTACATAAGGTGGCAAAAGCACACCATCTGCTGTACCTGCAAACATGATCGAAACTGATGTTTTGGTCGAATTTATAACGCGCTCTGGATGTTTGACACCTCTTTTAAATATGGCTTTACTAGCGCCAGGATTATCGCTGAGATTTGTCTCATCAAAATTGAGAATGTTGCTGGGAGGAATATCTTCCAGAGATTTCTCTAGATGTTTATAAAAATCGATCATTTCTGGTATAGATTTGGCTGCACGACATCGTTTCACGTTTTGTGTGGCACGTTGCGTAAGGTTATGACGTGACAAGAAAGAGCGAGCCCATCGTTCTCCAGGAATTTTGTTATTAAAAATGTGGAGTCTGTCATTTTTTTCCAAATAATTATTCACGACAATGCGCAAATCCAGCAATGATAGCGGGCACCCAAACTCGGCAGCTACTTGAATAACGTTAGCTATATGTATCTCTTCTTCTTCTGACAGTTTTGTGGGACGGCCAACTATCTTGTCGTGGCTGTCTTTACATTTATTGAGAATGGTGCGTCTTGGAATATTAAACTGCTTTTCTGCATCGTAAGATGATATAGTTTTCGACTTTACCAAATCAACAGCCACATTTAACATGTCTTGAGAATAATCACCGTAGCGTCTTGCTCCGGGTTTTCTTCTACTCTTCTTGCCATTGCCCATCTTCTTGAACTGTGGAAAAACTACAAGTTCAAATATGTGTCTGTCGCACTAGCAAATTTTCAAGCGTATTCATTAGAAACTCAAAAATTCAAATTCAAAAATTTGATGAAATAATCACACTCGAATATCACTCTAAGGGACACCTGTGCCAGCCACCGTAATATTTATTATCTGGCATTTAATATGATAATTAACAAAATTATATGCAGGCAGGTCATACGAACATACAAAAGATATACAAAAACCAACAACCAATTAGGCGGGTAAAAATGTAACAACCCTAACCCCAGGCAATGTTGTAGTAATTTATTCACCAACCTAACACAACATTGCCTAGTTTGATTTAATAATCTTATTTTGCTACGATACGGCGTAAATAAAAAAATAATAGAAAAGAGCATGTTTTCTTTTATATAACACTTTCTAAGAAATGAAAAAAGCGTAAAACTACTCACAAATAAATTTTGAACAAGAGCTGTACCAACACGTGCGATTCGCCTGCCATTCAAATTGACACTGACACTTAATTTTTTAATTTCTAGGGAAAGGAAAGCAGTCAGTGTTGCTATTTGCAAAAATATTTTTTCTAGGGTGAATCCATAGACAATTTCAACGAAAAGGTGCCGAAATATTTTAATTTTATTCAATATAGGCAAAGTTGTGTCGTGTCGGCAAAGTTGGAGCATTTTACGGTACTTCTACGGTTTCTCTTGTTTATGTTGATCGTCGAAGTTTTCTGTGGTTCTTTGTCACTTCTTTTTGACATGTGACCACAGAGTACATTATATAAAGGTATGTGACAAAGCACCTGTCACGAGGGTCCTGTTGTTAACGGGTGCGTTCCGAAATACACTGAGAGCACTGGAAGTCCCCAGTAAAGAGCACTGCCAGTGCTCGCAGTGCTTATAACGGAACACACACAACATTTCACAAAATTAACTTGTAGTACGTGTTACGTACAAAAATAAAATAGTTTATTATCTTGTATTAACGTAACCTGTTAATGAAACAGATTTTATAATCAGGCGAACAACCCTTACGTCTTGCTGCTCTCATTTTAAAACTAATATATTTATTGAGTATTGATGTTTAGTTCATACCTATGCATACATAAAGCTTAGAACTCGATTGGTGACTTGCAAAACATATTATTATGTGTTTTTGAGTTTTATATTAAGATTGCTATGATATTACAATATTTGTCTTCAGCCCAAATAATAAGAAACTACTCTTATTTACGGACAATTTCTATAATGGAGCCAGTGAATATGATAAAGTTGATAAAAACATGCATACCACCATTAGATGGAACACACCATAAAGGTCAAGCAGGAAGAATAGGAGTTGTAGGAGGCTCTCTCGAATATACAGGAGCTCCATACTTCGCAGGAATAAGTGCTTTAAAGGTTAGTTCATAAATACTTGGGCTATTAGCTAGAATGGGCAAAAAAGCTCCTCCATACTATTGCAGGAATAAGTGCTTTAAAAGTTAGTTCATAAATATTTGGGTCAGTAACTACAATGATCAAAATTCTCAAACCATGGTTCTCAGAGTGGTCACTTTAGAAATAAAATTTCCTGAATGAACTTGATGCAAAGTTACATTATGAATATTCAACAAAAAAGTTAGGAAACTAAAATATAGCTAAACAATGATTTTTATTATTAAATATAATTGAAACCACATAAAACTGGTTCTAGAACTGGACTAGACTCACCAGAATACCTCATCTTGCACTCTGTGCTCCCTAGTCCCTACCCATAAATTAAATGGAGAATTATGTTCTTAATAACATTTGTACAAAATTACTCTACAATGTCAACTTGTTTCAGAAGTAGCCTCAATGAGGAACATTTTATGATTTTATCCATTGTTCTTTAATGTAGAGATTAATAATATATATAATATTACAAAAAAATAGTTACTAGCTGATACCCGCGACATCGTCCATGTGGTTTAAGATTTTTATTCCCGCGGGAACTCCTTAATTTTCCGAGATAAAAAGTAGCCTATGTCACTCTCCAGGTCCTCAACTATACCCATGCCAAAAATCACGTCGATCCGTTGATCCGTGATTGAAGGACAAACCAATAAACCAACAAACACACACTCTCGCTTTTATAATATTAGTATGATTCGTTTCGCAATAGATTTTTTAAAAATCTGTGGAAACTGATTATCCAGGATGAATACTAGTAGCCTTTGTCCTCAAGGATGCAAGCAAATGAGCCCATCCACAGATAAACTAATATAATATAAATTTAAAAAAGTAATGTAATGTTATAATGGTAAAAGATAGTCAGGTAGGCAGATACTTTCTTGTAATATTTGTATAGAAATAATAATATCTTTTTTATTTCTGTAGGTTGGAGCTGATTTAGTGCACATATTCTGTTCAACACCAGCAGCCACTGTGATTAAATCATATAGTCCAGAATTAATTGTTCATCCTTTACTTGACACAATAAATCCTTTAAATCAAATATCACCTTGGCTTGAAAGACTTCATGTCATAGTTATAGGGCCAGGATTAGGAAGAGACACTAAGATATTACATGTAGTTTCAGAACTAATAAAAATAATTGAAAATAAAAGAATACCACTCATTATTGATGCTGATGGGTTATATTTAATAACAGAAAACCTTGAACTCATAAAAAACTTTTCATCACCAGTCATACTGACACCAAACAAAATAGAATTTGAAAGGCTTAGCTATAAATTAAAAGGAGAATCTGGGTTTACTACTCTGGGTAAAAATATATCAATTTTACGAAAAGGAGAGACTGATGAATTATTTAGCTGCAATTCTGAATTAAATTGGAAGCACAATGCCGGAGGGTCTGGAAGGAGGTGTGGAGGTCAAGGTGATCTGTTATCTGGATCCATTGCAACGTTCCTGCATTGGACACGAGCAGGCTTAGACAAATTAGACATTGGAATACAGACAGATAAAAAAAGTTTATTAGCGTCATCTCTATCATGTTTTGCAGCCTCTACATTAATAAGATCATGCAATTCAAAAGCTTTTCAGGAAAAAGGTAGAAGTATGTTAGCCACTGATATGATAGAACACATTCATAGAGCATTTGAGGATTTGTATGGAGAATAAGATTCCCTTGAGATCTTTTAATCTATGAAATAATTTGTTATAATGATAATATTTAATTAATTAAAAACCCATAGCTGTGGCCATTGCATTGTTTAGCTTTAAGTAAGTTTTATGACTTAATCTTTTACCTATGTTATTTTTTAAATGCATCTTTTTAGAATCAAACAAAGAAGTCAATAAACTCTCACAACTTCAGCCTTATTTTATTTAGAAACTTAGTTGTCCAGTGACTATTTGTCTTCTAAATCAATCCTCACTTCAGTTGGCTGTACTTATACAATAGCCGAATTCGATGTGGATGTGAAATCTTTGTAAACAAACCATAAATCTCCATAAAAGAAACTCCTTATTAGGGTTGTCATTAAGGAGTTCCTGCGCGAATGAAGAAAAACTTAATCAGTGGCAGGCATCATTTAGTACTAAATAATATTTATTCAACATAAGCAAAGCCAAATACACAAGGCAATGTGTTTTGTTTCATAAAACCTACCTCCTCCATGTTGTTTGTGGTGTTTTGTCTGCTTTGCTTGCAATTTATTTCAGCTAAAGAATATTTAGAGAATGATAGTTAATATAAATATATCTAACCCTCTGACTTATTAGTAAACATTATACATCGAGTTTGGTTATACATATTATAGACTCATAGAGGATTGATTTGGTTAGTTAATAAGTGATAAAAGCTAAGCTAGAAGTAGGCTAACCTTAAGGGAAATATGGCAGTTTGTTTAACCCATACTGGTGACCAGCATGTCATTACAACTAGGGTGGTAACTAGCTGCTGAGCTATTATTATAATTGGCAGGCTGCAAGTTAAAATTGAATAACTGAACTCTGAGCTCTGCAATCAACTGATGTCAATCATGTAGCTAAGGATAAAAAATAAACTAAACAAAAATAGCTTGAGAAAATTGTTTACCTTAGCATCCAAGATAGGATCATCAAAGAATCCTTCAGGAATTGGTTGTGTAAGTGATGGATCTTCTTTTGCATCCACTAATTTATTATCAACAGTTTTATCTTCTAGCATTCCACCTAATTAATAAATATTATTAAATATTATTGCAATATCTATGAGAAAAACCTAGCAAAAATGGTTTGCCTGTATCTAGTAGTACATGTATATATATTAACAAGATTATTCTGTATGCGTCAGCTCAGGAGTGATTTTTTGACTGCACCCACTCAAACAATGTGTAAGTACATATTAATCACTACCACCTCCACCACTCCACTACAGCCCATTAGCGTCCCACAGCTGGGCACAGGCCTCCAAATTAGAACTTAGATCCACCATACTTCTCCAATGCAGGTTGCGGGGCTTTAATAACTATTATCATGTCAGTTAAAGTAACTGGGACCAATGGCTTAATATACTTTCCGAGGCATGGGGTGACTCACCGCTAACTTCCTCAAGCTCAAGCTGGCACTGACAATTTCTTAACTGAAAACCCAATAGGTACCTAACAATTTTTATGCCCAACTGGGAATCAAAACCTGGACCCTGTTATCCGCAGTCAACCATGCCAACCACTAGACCAACAAGGCAGTTAATAGTAAATTATCTCTAACATCAATAATTTCTATTATGTACTTACCTTCTTGAGTTGCAGGACCAATATCTTTTCTGACAACTTCATCATCATGATGTGAAAAAATTATAGGTGCATTATTTTTAGGTTTCTGTATGACTGTAGGTGATTTCTCAGTTGAGTTTTTCAATATACTTTTAGGCTTCTTTTCTTGTGGAGTGTCCAAAGATGTAGTAGCTAACCTTTTTTTAATTCTATCATCTGTGAAATTTTTTGTTAATTCTTTTAATTGCTTTGCTTGTTCGACATTATGTCTGTGCTGTTTGCTGTTTATGTGCACTTGCCAAACACTTTCCGAGCGTACTATCGACGAACAGAGGACGCACGTAAGTTGGCCGATGTTGTTATATTTTGCTAGTGGGTTGTTAATAGTTTGTTTGAGTTTATTGTCTTTATTTTTACGCTCCAACATCAAGCGTCGCATTTCCTCCTGGGCCTTTTTCTTTTCAACTTGCATACGAAGGCTCATATTTTATTGTTTTATTAGTATTCGATTGTAAAGGTTGGATAAAAATCATCTAGATCACGTTCAAATTTCAATCACAGTCACAGAACACAATATACTGATTTCAATACTTTCATTGATTTCAATACACTGACGTAAGGCCCGCTTGCGACATCCTAAAATCGTATTTAAAATCGTCGTATACGCATCTAAACGGATAAATACCTACAATTAATAGCGTCTTGCACAACGTACAATTTTCTGGTATGTACAATTAGCGAACTGTCAAGTGTCAAATTTAAACTCGTGAGTCGTCGGTGTCATCACCTCAGAGTTTACTCATCACAAAGGAACATATTATGGCTGTGTTCCGAAATACACTGCGAGCACTGTAAGGTGTGACGTCACTTTAGTACACTGCCGTCACTGCGAAGCCGTTCCTTTATAGTTAAATATACTGGGTACTGCTTAAAACGGAACGCTGTCAGCACTGAGACAAACACTGAGAGCACCTTACCTCGAAAACGTCAGTGCTCACAGTACAAAGATGGCGTCGATTAATGACGTCATATATTTCCCTAGGATACTGCAGCAGTTTACTGTCAGTTATAACGGAACGAATTTCTCCACAGTAAGAGCACTGAACAGTGCTCGCAGTCTATAACGGAACACAGCCTATATTTATGTACTCTGTGACTCTCGGTAGAGAGTAGTACACAGAACACATCTATACATAATAAAACTGTAACAGGTCCAATTCTGTATATTGAAGATATTTTGAAAAATTTTTTTGGAGGGCACTCATAATTCGATACTGAAGCCAAATCTGTTTTTCATTTTCGTCTGTCTGTCTGTCTGTCTGTCTGTCTGTCTGTCTGTCCGTATCTTGGCCGCGCATCACGCCGAAACTACTGAATGAATTCAAACGAAAGTTGGCGCGATTTGAGCCCATACTACGAGGTAGGACATAGGATACTTTTTAACCCTAAATTCTACCCCCGAAGGGATGAAATAGGGGTTGAAAATTTGTATGAAAGTCCTTAATTTCTCAAGTTATAGCCATGAAACTTGATATATGAGCTGCGGGTTGAAAATGAAAACATATGTGTTTCACAGTTTTCCAAAATTCCACCCCCGAAGGGGTGAAATAGGGGTTGAGAGTTTGTATGAAAATCCTTAATTTCTCAAGTTATAGCCATGAAACTTGATATATATGAGCTGCGGGTTGAAAATGAAAACATATGTGTTTCAGTTTTTCAAAATTCCACCCCCGAAGGGGTGAAATAGGGGTTGAGAGTTTGTATGAAAGTCCTTAATTTCTCAAGTTATAGCCATTAAACTTGATATATGAGCTGCGGGTTGAAAATGGAAACATATGTGTTTCACAGTTTCTCAAAATTCCACCCCCGAAGGGGTGAAATAGGGGTTGAGAGTTTGTATGAAAATCCTTAATTTCTCAAGTCATAGCCATGAAACAGCATTTGGGCTTTCGTTAAAATATGAAGAAGTACGTGTTTCACCATTATAGGGGGATTATACCGTAGGATAGTAATATAGGCTACTTTTTATCCTGGAAAATTAACTGAAACACTCATTCCACGCAGACGAAGTCGCGGGCATCAGCTATAAAGAATATACATACATACATAGGCTACTTTTTATTCCGGAAAATTAATGAGTTCCCGCGGGAATCGAAAAAACTTAGTCCACGCGGACGAAGTCGCGGGCATCAGCTAGTTATATAATATACTCCTAGTCCGGCTCAGCTTTAGTATACTCGCCGCGGAGTTGGACGTTCATATTTTTTTTACAGAAAGACCTTGATGTGGTGAGCCGTGGGTAAGCCTTGCACTAAAATATTTTACGTCGGAAACTAATACTTTAAGAGAAATACTTTTTTTGAAAATTGACATTTGCCATAGATTACAGACGCATTGACGTTTAGTTGGCGTGCTAAAGTTTCGTTTACGTAAACTAGTACCACTCACAGAGTTATTTATATGTCTGTGGTACCACTAGTACCTAATCTGTGATTATAATCCGTTCCATGGACGTTTTTTAGGGTTCCGTAGCCAAATTTGGCAAAAACGGAACCCTTATAGATTCGTCATGTCTGTCTGTCTGTCTGTCTGTCTGTCTGTCCGTCCGTATGTCACAGCCACTTTTTTCCGAAACTATAAGAACTATACTGTTGAAACTTGGTAAGTAGATGTATTCTGTGAACCGCATTAAGATTTTCACACAAAAATAGAAAAAAAACAATAAATTTTGGGGGTCCCCATACTTAGAACTGAAACTCAAAAATTTTTTTTTCATCAAACCCATACGTGTGGGGTATCTATGGATAGGTCTTCAAAAATGATATTGAGGTTTCTAATATCATTTTTTTCTAAACTGAATAGTTTGCGCGAGAGACACTTCCAAAGTGGTAAAATGTTGGTCCCCCCCCCGTAACTTCTAAAATAAGAGAATGATAAAACTAAAAAAAATATATGATGTACATTACCATGCAAACTTCCACCGAAAATTGGTTTGAACGAGATCTAGTAAGTAGTTTTTTTTTAATAATTTAAAACTTACTACAGGTTTGTACGGAACCCTCGGTGCGCGAGTCCGACTCGCACTTGGCCGGTTTTTTTTTTTATAACTTTTTTTTTTTAAATTTATTTTACGGCCCTGGATCATGGATGTAATAAGTACTTACGTACAAACAAGATTGTGCACTTAACATTTAATTCTCTGCAAAAATAACTTCTATCGCTTAGACTTAAAGTCTAATTTCTAATACAATATTGCTAAACGGGAAAACGAGCCCAGCGAGAGGCTCTGAAATAGGAATGCGTCTCTGTCTGACGTATTGCAACGACGTATTGACGTATTGACGTAGGCAGTAAGGTAACCATAATTTGTTTGTTTAATGGAAGTGTTATTTATGTTTTTCTATAGAGTTCCCAAAAATGAAGAGATTAAGCAAAAATGGATTAATGCTGTTCCTGGATATGTTACCAAATATTCGGTAGTTTGCGGATTACATTTCAAGGCAGAAGATTTTGCTACAGAGTCATATGCACTCAAAAAGGCAACTTCTTAACCAGGAACAAACAAACAACCATACAAACTAAGAGATAGAACGCTTTCTTGTATTTAAAATTAATGTTTTATGTTTGTTTGTTTTATTATACTGTTTATATTGTATTGTAGTTTGTTTGTTAATCCATTGCATTAATATTGCATTGTCATTCACTTACGTCTTACAATCTATGTTTAAAATTTCAAGTCTGCAGCTCTTTAGGAAATTACTTTTAATATAACTGATTTTATACCAAACAAACAAGTAGATCGGAAAATAGAGATAAAATTAAAATGTACATACAAACTTTTCTTCTGCCTTTTATTTTTATGTAAAATCGAGTTTTTACCTATAATATTGCCCGCTTGTTATGGGGACAGATCAATACAAATTCCTGAAAAGTTTCTTAATCAGTTGTCACAAAAAATTCATCCTCTCCAACTCGCCTATACCGTCAAATGTCTTACAACACTAAAACGTGTTGTCACTCTAAAAGAAGAGGACGCAGTCCTGTTTAGCGCTATTTCGCACGAGCTCGATTTTAGCGTCTTAATGCGCAATCCTGTTTGTACGTAAGTACTTATTACATCCATGCCCTGGATAGAAGTCCTTTAAGGCTTTTTTTTTTTAAATAATCATTCGAATATAACACAGAGTTTAAAGGTTAAAGGTATAATTAACTAAAAATTGATCACAAAACCGAATCGGCACGCCCCGACTCCACGCAGTCTTGTCTACCCCTAGAGTGTTTTTTTTAAGCGCGAAGCCAGAAGCTCGCGTAGGAGGTTCTGAATGAAGCGAGCCTACGAGGCCGAGTGGAGCAAAGGGGGGAGATGGCGAGCGAAGCGAGCCGGCGACCTCCGCAGCGAAACAAAGGTCGAGTAGGCGAAGTTTCGTTCAGGGGCGACGAAGCGAGTCTTCTGGCGTAGCCCATTCTATTTCAGAAATTAACCTTTCCCACTAGGTACCTAAAACAAAAGATATAAGGGGATATAAGGGTGTAATTACAAGGTATAAAGGTAATACCCCTCCGCCCTCACCCCCTCCCTCTCTCCAAGCTACTTTTACCCATTATCCGTCTTATCTATCAGTGTTAAGCAAGAATTTTGAGAACCTAACCTCAAAATTTAAATAAATTAATATCTCGAAAACTATTAGGTTCCGACGAGTTTGGCTTGGAGGGGGAGTAGACCCCCTCCCCCCCCATCCCCCTCACCCCCCCTCGCGGCGAGTATACTAAAGCCCAACCCCTAGTCCTAGCGGAGAACAATATTCTTTGGTGATCTTCGTTCACTGTGATCGTTCACGCCTCTGTAGGGCTTAAAGGACTTGTATCCAGGGCCGTAAAATAAATTTTAAAAAAAAAACACCTCTTCTGGTTACTAGCCTGAGCCACCGACCAGAAACAAAAGCCTGAGCCCTGAACATTGAGGTAAGTAGTACTTGTACATATAATTCAATGGCCCTGAAGGCTGAAGTGAGAAGCAGGGGGGACACACTTTCCTTTAGTATGATGATTTACAAAGATAAAACTGCCATCTGTTATAAGGGGTAACCAACTTTTCGGCAAACAGTATGCAAGAGCCTCAACAGATGGCACCTTATTTCAGAATTAAATTAAGTATTCCCATACCAAAAACTTACTACTATTTAGGTACAACTTTATGGTTCTAAAGTTTTAAAAAAACTTATTAAGTATATTTAAGTATTTTTCAATTCAATATTAGATAAAAAAAACATTATATTTTTACTTCATTAGTCAATAATTAAGATAATTTGACCATATTGTTCAAGTGTTGTTTATTTTGTCCTCTAAGTTTTAAGTAGTATTTATCAATTAAAAAGTCAAAACTGGCAACCCTAACTGGACGTACTGCCGAGCGATCGCGTAACTTCTGCATCAATCATTGTTACAGTATCAATTGTTGTAATTGGCTGAATTTATGGCATTCTTGCTGCGTCAATGGATTATGCCCAATAGTGGAAGAGTGTTAACCAATCAGAGGTGACTGCGATGTATCAATGATTGATGCAGAAGTTACGCGATCGCTCGGCTGGCTACAGGCTAAGTGCGTTCGGTATCATAGTGTCGGTACACCCGCAGGGGCTGCAGGCACTTATTATTTTGCTTTTATTTTATTATTCTGCTTTTGTGTACTGTGTTTGTTAACTAAATGTTTTTCTATTCTAAGAATAAAAAAAGAATACTATTTTGTTTATTCTGATGGTTATTGTAATAAAATACGAATATCCATACTAATATTATAAATGCGAAAGTGTGTCTGTCTGTCTGTCTGTCTGTCTGTCTGTCTGTCTGCTACGCTTTCCCGGCCCATCTTTTCAACCGATTTTGCTGAAATTTGGTATAGGGGTAGGTTATATCCCGGGGAAGGACATAGGCTACTTTCTATCCCGGTAAATTAAGGAGTTCCCGCGGGAATCAAAAAACCTTAAACCACGCGGACGAAGTCGCGGGCATCATCTAGTAAATAATAAACACAAGTTAGGTAGAAAAAAGATTTTTAATGAAAAAGGTAAAAAGTACCTAAGTATACATAAACAATAGGTATATATATAGCAGATAGCAGAGTCAATAAAAACCACCTTTCACCGCGGCGCGGCGGCTCGATGTAATATGCGAAATTCTCCTGTACCTGTACGGCGGAAAGCGGTGAGCTTGATGTCATGGCGGTGCCTTTGACAAAATGAGGCACGTGCCACGGCGGCGGTGCGGTCAAAGGCGATCGTATGAAAACGAACAGACTTTTTACTGTCAAATTCACTAATCAGTTGAATTTTGAATTCAATTGAAAATTTTGAATTTTTTAGAATTTTATGATTCAGTTTTGCCTTGGTAATTTATTTTGCCATTTAATTTAAAGAAAGAAAATCTAAAAGCATGTTTTGTAGATTTCACAATTAATATTATTTTGTACAGTTGGTGCAGAAACATTAATAGAATTTTGTCCGGCAAAATCACATTTATAGGTGAAGAAGAATTAAAGAAAAACGCTGCTTACGTACGGTAATAGTGTTCGTATTATAATAAACGTAAGCATTATAAAAATAAAAAATAGTTTGAAAATTGAACTTTTCTTATTTTAGCTATAAATTCCTACCCTTCTGTGAATTCAGAAAAACCAGTTTTGTTCTAGTAAGCTAATACCATTGAGGTATTATACATTATATTTATGTGGCAAGCCCGTAAAGTATATATTATTTTTAGTCAGTTTATATAATGGTATAGGAAAAAAGTTCCTTTGCCACAATATTAATTAAATAGCAGACTGGAACATTATTGTGGTATATTTTTTTGATATCTGGAAGCTATAATTATTCTGTCGTGTTAGCTCTGTTCACAGGAAATCAATATTTTGGTGCCAAACTAAGTTCTTCGTTATGGAATAGTATGGATATCCTGACTTTCTGTGAATATTATCTTAATGTTTGAAAGTATACAATAATGGCAGAAAGTCTGAATAACACAAATGTGTTTCCATTATATTCCTAAACAAAGAACTTATAATTTGGCGCCAAGATATTGAATTCCTGTGAATAGCATGGTAGGTGTAGGTATATATATATAGCAATTAGTGTTGGAACCAAAAACCAGATGGCGCTTCAAAACAAAGAATATACTACTCTCTACCGAGCTTCAAAATGAATTGGCCTAAAATGCTGCGAGAGGGCTCTCTTTTCCCTGTATATTATTATATTCCCTGTATATTATTATACTCTTTGGTGGTTTACAGTTTACACATGTTGAATTGAAGTGTGGTCACATTTGCTACAATAACGTAATAAATTGTATTACAAAATTCTAGAACAGGTCATATGTTTCATTAAAAACATGGAATACATGCCGCCGGAAACCGATATAACACCGAACGGCGCACGAATGTAAGTTAACTTGGTACTTAATTGCTAGTTCTAAGGTTCTAGGTTAGCTTTGAATGTAAAAATTTAAAGGAAATATCTGCTAGGACCGCTGATTTGTACTGGAAAATCAAAGACTTTAAAAAAAAATAGCTTACAAGTCCTGGCTTCGGCGTCGACAGCATTTTCCTATGAATTAATACAAACTTTCGCATTTGTATTATTAGTATTACAAAGTAGTATAGACTACACTGGTTGAATTGGTTATGTACCTACCTGTTCAAGATTTGCCAGCTATCTCCGAATTATTCATCAGATTTTCATGAAATCTACATGGGGCCTACCTGACAGCTTAAGCTATAAAAACAATCTCATAGAATATTGTAAAAATCAGTATGAGTTGACTGAGGTAGATTGCACCTGGCGCCTTCATATGCGGGTTGGATGGATGTATGGATGTTTGTTACTCAATCACGCCCAAATGGCTGAACGGATTTGGATGAAATTTTGACACAGAGATAGATTATATAGCCTGGAATGATATATAGGCTACTTTTATCCCGGAAAACAAAGGAGTTCCCGCGGGAACCAAAAAACCTCACCACCACCACGCGGACATAGTTGCGGGCATCAGCTAGTTTTATATAGATTGAGATTGATCATTCCAGAAAACAAAATTAATAAATAATGTCTGTTTCTCAGGCTGCCTTATAATATACACTAACTTAATGTAGACAAATAAGAACACACACCATTTTAATTTCCAACTCTTTTGATTGCACTATTAGATTTTTTAAAGTTGAGTTTGAATTAATTATTTATAAACACTACTTGTGTTTCTATTTTTCAGATTGTGCTGCCAATGTGCTGTCCCTATTGAGCCAAACCCATCAAATATGTGTGTTGCTTGTTTGAGGGCTAATGTGGATATTACAGATGGTATTCCAAAACAAGCCACATTATTTTTCTGCAGAGGATGTGAAAGGTATGTTTTCATTTTTACCCCATCTTCTTTCTTGTAGATGCGGCTTTGCAGGGCTCTGTAACGAGACCCGGTATCACTTTGACCGTTTCCGATCTATTGTCCATATTTTTTAACCCATAGTCCATACAAATATTAAAAATACCAAAAATATGTCTTTCTGTCTGCTACATTTTTACAATCCATTTGTGCAAATAATTTTGATGAAAGGTACAGAGAAGAGATAGATTGCATACTGGGAAAGGACATAGGCTACTTTATTATCTCGGAAAATCAAAAGTAAAGTATGCACTATACAAACTGATGATTACCATTTATTCCAGGTACTTGCAGCCACCAGCCGAATGGTTGGTATGTGCATTAGAATCGAGAGAGCTGCTAGCTCTTTGCCTCAAAAGGCTCAAAGGCCTGAATAGAGTGAAGCTAGTAGATGCTGGGTTTGCCTGGACTGAGCCACATTCAAAGAGAATAAAAGTAAGACTTTACAAAATATTTATGTGTGAAATGGCTCTTATATGTGAGTATTAAGTAGACTATTACCACCCTTCTGAAAAATAAATTTATCTATTACCAACAAATTATTTAGCCTACAAAGCTGTGCAGTAATATTCATATTCACAATGGTGTGGTTATATAATGGCTGCTATACAAACAAATATAAAAATAACAAATATATAAATATATATCAAGAATGTTTTGCTTACATGTAGGGGAGATACCCAAAAAAAATAAACCACTTTCTCGGTGATTAATATGTATACCCATACCAAATTAAAGCTTTCTAGTACTAATAGTCTTTGAGCTAAGCCCCGGACGGACGGACGGATGCAATTAAAATGTTGGTTAATGTTTGATACACAAAAAAAAACTGGGCTAGTGCATGGTGGACTCGTGTACCTTGGAAGGATTTGTTATAATTATTCAACCTCTAAATAATGAAGACTGCTACAAATTTACCATTAAAGAAGTTAACTAAGTTTGTTTGTAAAGAATTATGGCTGATTTCATAAAAACTAGCTAGAAACTTAGTTATATTTTTCATGTAAAGTTAACATAAACTTCTTTCAGCTCAATTCACTTTGCAGGAGAATAAAACATAGATAAATGGGGGGAACGGTGTATTTTCTGTCATTTTTCACCATAAGTCAAAAACTATGAGACTTTAAAATAAATAAAAAAATATTTTAGAATGTGCAAATTAACAAGCCCTTTCTCATGATACCCACTCGATATAGTTACCCCTATTTAAGTTTTGAGCCCCCCATGTTTTGCTGATTTCTCAAAAAAATGGTTCTAGCTTAATAGTGGTTTCTTTCTATTACAAGGTGAAACTGACGGTGCAAGGCGAGGTAATGGGCGGAGCAGTGCTCCAGCAGACCTTCATAGTGGAGTATGTGATCCAGCACCAGATGTGTGACGCGTGCCATCGCTCCGAGGCGCAGGACTATTGGCGCGCGCTAGTGCAGGTGCGGCAGAGAGCCAACAATCGCAAAACATTCTACTACTTGGAGCAACTGATCCTGAAGCACAAAGCGCATGCCAACACGTTAGGGATCAAACCCAAGCATGGTAAGTGGATTAACGTTCAGATGTTCAGTGACGTGTGATGTTGGTTCAGAGTGGAGAGAACACAGTGGGGGGCTGTTTCCATGCATCCTTTGTTGAATGTGCAGTGGTTTGAAAAAACTAGAAGTTTAATTCGCTATAATCCGCTACAGAAGGTAAATCTATGTAGTACAGTGGGTATCTTGAACTTGCAGCCCGCAATATTCTAGCAAGTTCAAGATACACACTGTACCACATAGATTTACCTTGTAGCGGATTATAGCGAATTAAACATCTAGTTTTTTCATTGTCATGGACTTCTGCAAAGTAACGCCTGCTTCTATCCAATATGTGCAGTGGTTTGCTCAGGGTCGAAGCCAAGTTAGGAAAGTTAGGGTAGGTGTCTATTTAATGGCAGGTTATAATGACCAATGTACTTTGCTATACAACCAGGGCAAGCAGTCTTTCCCTGGTTAACAGTCCGTAAACCAGTAAACCGACATTTTAAGAACTTTTGATGAGCTTTGTGCACGAGATATTAGTATTATAACAAAAAGAAAATTAAAACATTAAAGATTAATCCCTCCTTAGTAGACTGTTGCAAATAAAAATGTAATTTTATTGAAATATAATAGTGAAATTCTCATTCTTGCAGAATACGTTTACCATTTTTGCACTTTTGGGTCACACTTTTCACCCATATAAATCCACGAAAAATTATAATAAATGACTTATAAAAAATACTAATATGATAAACACGCTCTTAAAATTGGACTGTTGCAATTCGTTTTTATACGTTCTATACAAAATAAGTTAATAAAAAATCAAATCAATGTGCACGATTTATCAAAATTTACGCGTCACAATAACCTGTATTTCTTAAAAGTTTGACGAAATTACTGATAAAATAAAATTTACCATGAATGTTTAGTATTTATATAACACAAATTGTGTAAAAATAAAGTTCTATAAAATACCTATATGACCAAAAAATATTATCAAAGTCTGATCAAATTCACGTGTAAAATGGTACTGCAGATCGTACGACCGCACGTACGTACGAACTTGACTACGCAAAGTATCAAAGTATCTTTACTGGCCTATATCGTCTATGTATGAGTGCAGCCTAACGGTCTACTGTGCGGTATACCTACAGATTCCAAAATTGATCGATGGCGAGTATACGGCCTCTTAAGTCAATAATCTATTATGCTTCCACGACTAGCACGCCACTGAGGCAGAGTGAACAGGGAAGAGGAACCAGGGATGTAGCCGCCGCAGCTACGCTGCAAAGTACTCAGAATTTGTAATGAAAGAAATAATGCAATGTTTTACATTCACAGATGGACTCGACTTTTTCTACACAACAGAGAATCATGCACAGAAAATGGTCAACTTCATACAATCAGTTCTGCCTATAAAGTGCCAGCATTCCAAGAAACTTATATCCCACGATATACACAGTAACATTTACAACTATAAGTTCACGTTCTGTGTGGAAATAGTGCCCTTATCGAAGGACAGTGTTGTGTGTTTGCCTAAAAAGTTGACACAAACTCTGGGCTCAATATCACCAATATGCTTGGTACAGAGAGTGACCAGTACTATACATTTAATTGATGCGTATACTGGACAAGGTATGTAAATAGATTTTTCTTAATAATATTAATTGAAAGTGGAAGATATTTACTGGAATAAAATATATTATTATGAAACAATCAACTCCTAAAATCTGAAGATGGCTACAAAAGCTGAGGGTAGATAGACATAGTAGCTGATGCCCACGACATCGTCCGCGTGGGACATTTTGGAATTTTAAAAATCTGGGGAAACGTTGATATTTTAAACATGCACTAAATTCTAAACTTACATACATATCAAAAATTTTCGGAACCCGCAGGATTTGGACCTGCGTCGCTCTGGGAATCGCGCCCTGAAAATTCCTGAAAATTGGTTCCGAAAATTTTTGATATGTATGTAAGTTTAAAAACTTTCCTCGTGTATGAAGCACTGTAATAAAATTATAAAATTATGCACTAAATTCATGCCAAAATCACATTGATCCTTTATTTTCGGCGTAATTGTAGGATAGAGCAATAAATAAACACACTTTCACATTTATAATATTGGTCAGTTTGGCTCCTGACAAGTATCAGAAAATTGGTCAGCTTACATAATAAAGTTTTTGGTCAGCTTTCTAGTCAGCTTTATGATCAGCTTTACGATTCCCGGCCAGTAAGTTTTAAAGTGAGTATTGTACCTTATAATTTTAATGTGTTTTTTTTTCAGTCTGTGATGTGTCCTCAACCCAATATTGGAGATACCCATTCAGTGCAATCTGTAACCCAAAACAGTTAGTTGAATATGTTGTTATGGACATTGATATATTAAAAGAACATGTATGTATGATTCATTATTATGTATTTTATGTATATTATAGTTGCAATTTTAGTATCATTGAAAATGTAGGCATAGTATTATACTAATACTTTGGCCTGGTGGGAGGCTTCGGCCGTGACTAGTTACAACCCTACCGGTAAAGACGTGCCGCCAAGCGATTTAGCGTTCCGGTTTGATGCCGTGTAGAAACCGGATAGGGGTATGGGTTTAATATAACTGCCATGCCCCTAACATGCGTGATGGTAGCGGTTAGCCCGCTACCATCTTAGACTGCATCATCACTTACCATCAGGTGGGATCGCAGTCAAGGGCTAACTTGTAGAGGATAAAAAAAAAAAAAAAATTGATATCACTTGAAATGGATTTACTATTTTAGGATTCCATACCAAAATAGTAAAAAAGGAACCCAAATGTGTGTAAAATGGTTATAAGTATCATCACATTTCTAAATTTTTATATATTTTAAACTTTTGTTAGCCTAAATTATTAATAATGGTACAAAGCATTCCTGAATGGGTTTTGGGTTTGGGTTTTAACAAAATACTAAATAATGCCCGCAACTTCGTCCACTTGGATTAAGGTTTATAAACATTCTGTGGGAGGATTATCTTTGATTCTCTGGTATAAAATGTAGCCCATGACTGTTCTTGGGATGCAAGCTATCTCTGTACCAAGGGTATGTTCCGACATACACTACGAGCACTATAAGGTGTGACGTCAATTTAGTATACTGTGAAGCCGTTCCTTTATAGTTAGCTATACTGGGAACTCTCACGGATCGCAGTCAGCACTGAGAGCACCTTACCTCGAAAACGCCAGTGCTCACAGTACAAAAATGGCGACGATTTATGACGTCATATTATATTTCCCTAGGATACTGCGGCAGTATACTGTCAGTCCATAACGGAACGAATTTCTCCCCAGTCCCCAGTAAGAGCACTGAACAGCGTTCGCAGTGTATATCAGACCATACCCCAAATTTTGTCAAAAATGGTTTAACGGATGTTTCGTGAAAAGGTAGCAGACAGATACAATTTCACATTTATAATATTAGTAGTTGGTAGTTGCAGTAATATGATTTTTGATCATGTTGCTGTCCAGGAAAAGAAATCATTCCCGGGTCAAGGCGCGGTATCCAATAAACACGTGGTAGCGGATGTGTGGGTTGTCAAAGCGAGCGAGCTCGGTCTGGACGTCAGTCCCGTGCACACTAGGACACACTTGGGGCACATACTGAAGCCGGGCGACCCGGTTCTAGGGTAAGATTAAATGATAAATGATTCATTTATTTCACATAGGACAACTTGTGTCACTTATGATACGTTAAGACTCTACCACCGGTTCGGAAAAATAAGATACTGAGAGGAGCCGGCAAGAAACTCAGCAGTTGCTCTTTTCTTAAAAAAGAAAAAGGTTACAATAAGTAATTACGTTGCAAGTATTACACTGACTTGTGGGTCACTGGATGCGAGGCCGGTTGCTTCTATGCAACTTTGTCATTCAGTCGTCGTCAATAATTAGTCGTTTGGTACACTAGCAGAGGGACAGGAGTCATTGAAGGTGCAGTATTATGAGGATCTCCTTGGCGCAGTGTTGAGCGCTGTTGTCCTAACGTGCGGAGGTCCCGGGTTCGATTCCCGGCTGGGTCAATTTGGGAATTTATAATTCCTGAATTTTCACTGGTCTGTCCTGGTGGTAGGCTTTGGCCATCACACTACCGACGACGTGCAGCCAAGCGATTTCGCGTTCCGGTACGATGCCGTGTAGAAACCGATTAGGGGTATGGGTTTAATATAACTGCCATGCCCCTAACAGGTTAGCCCGCTACCATCTTAGACTGCATCATCACTTACCGCAGGAGAGATCGCAGTCAAGGGCTAATTTATAGGAGATTAAAAAAAAAATGTAAGCGAATTAGGACTGGACGTTAGTCCCGTGCACACTAGGACATTATATATACCTATATCAAGTATATAAAACCGTGATACATCATGCGAGTTCGTTCACGTGGATTTGAATTTTAAAAATCCAGGTTGAACTCTTTGTTTCCCAAGAGTGTACACAATATGTGCCGGCGACGATCCACTGTAAGTTTAATGTGGCTAATTCTTTTGTCCACGTTCTATAAGCTAAACTAAATTGACAACAGGAAATCTAGACTATGTCCTTTTGAGAAAAGGATATTACTAGATTATTATGAAAGGAACGGCACTACAAATTTTCCTGTTATTTTAGTTTGCTTTAGAGATTGCTACAATACATGCTTACGCTGCATAGAAATAATTTGGGCGTCCGACTTTTAGGGCGTGCCCCTCCGTCACCTGTATAATCCTGTCCTTGTCCCCGCCATAGCGCTGTCCCGCTTTTCAGACTAAATGGCGTAAGTAAAATAAGTCCACATTCTTTGTTTGACCGGGTCGGTCTATGTAAATTGAGGTCGTTGTTACGGTGTGTTATAAGTCCGGATCTATTTTAGATACAACTTGGGCGAGTCAAACGTGAACGACGTGAATCTGGACAAATTAAACCGCGACTCCATCCCCGATGTGTACCTCGTCAAGAAGCACTACGGCGAGCGCGCGGCGCGGCGACGCGCGCGCGCTTGGAAGCTGAGGCACATGCACGAACAGCCCGCCTCCACCACCGATGAGTAAGTTTTTTAGAACATACTTAGGTTTTTTTGACACAATAAAACGCAGGGATCTGATACGGAAAAATCGTGCGTGACCAAAAAGTGTTTAGCTCAGTCTCTCTCCCTCTAGTATACATGGAGAGAGACAGAGTACCTGTATATAATTATTTTAGTTGTTCGACTGCGGACGACGAGGTCCCGGGTCATCCCATAACAAGTATTGGATTTTACTGGCAAGAAATTCTCAATACTAGCCCGGAGTTAGGAAGTTGGCGGTGATTCACACCCGTGCCTCGGAGAACACGTTAAGCCGTCGGTCGTGCGCCTGACCTCTCACCGGAGGCGTCGGATTTTTCGTCCCATCGGGTAAAAGAACAGAGAGTGCACCGGTGTATAGTTGCGCACTATACTCTCCCGCGCAGATGGCTAATCTCTCTGGAGATAGGCCGCCGTGGCCAAAATTCGGTCGGGAGTACGAGTGCCTACATTATTATTATAATTATTTTAGTTAGTGAAATGAATGAAATATTCTTTATTGTACACCAAAAATAATTAAATAACAGAAACAATAAAACAAATACAAATCGGTACAATTGGCGGCCTTATCGCTTTTAAGCGATCTCTGCCAGGCAACCAGGTAGGTAGGTAGGTAGGTAAGGCAGGTTAGTGTTGACCATTTTGAACATTTTCAAGTAGGTCGTAGTAGCTCAGCGAAAAAAGAGCCGCCTCGTAAGCAAGGTGGCGCAGGTTCGAAATTTCACTAACGGAATTCGCAAATTTTGTATTTTTATTTGTTTTTTTAACATTTATTGAAAATATAATTATGTAATTGTTTTTAAATATTTTTTAATAGAATAGCGAAAGTAAACTACCTATAATATGTTCTTACGAGGTGTTTAACGACACCACATGGCATTGTTTTTTAATTTATCGACTAGTATTTCTAGAGAAAGCTGTTGGATTTTTAGATACTGGCAGCACTGGGTTATACAAACCCTTCTCAATTTGGGAGCTAACAATAATTATAATTTACTAGCTGATGCCAGCGACTTCGTCCGCGTGGTTTAAATTTTTTTTAGTCCCGCGGGAACTCCTTAATTTTCCGGGATAAAAAGTAGTCACTCTCCAGGTCCTCAACTATACCCATACCAAAAATTACGTCGATACGATGCTTCGTTGCGGCGTGATTGAAGGACAAACAAACACACTTTCGCATTTATAATATTATATTATGATATTTTAATGCTGTCGCTGTCGAATAAAATTTATGCAAATAAATAATGAGAAGATACGCTATTCTCGGTGCGCGAATCTCACTCAATTGTTTTATTTTTATAGATAAAAAAAAGATACTATCATATACTGCAGACATATCACCTGTATACTTCGGTCTATCATCTATTATATTATTAGATTATTTGTTTAGATAAGATGCCAATGTTAAGGCATATTCTACGATCATATCTTTATATTATCTCAATTATACCTACTTGTAAAATTCACGCATTAAGCATGACTACCAGTCAATCTTAGAATATATCTTTATTACGAAACTAATTACAATATAATTGATTACCAATATCGCAATGCATAGATCGCAAGTTTCGACTTTCGTAATGCGGGAGCAGATTTGATATCTTTCAATAAATTCTAAATTGATTATTCCTTTTTGTTTTCACCGAATGAAACAAACATTTTGAATAAGCTAATGAAACCTGCGACTTCTTTGGGGTGGATTGAGAAATTGTTAAAATCCCGTGGGATCTCTTTTATTGTCTGGGATAATAGTAAAGTAAGTAGAGTTGTATTCCAGGCAAGGCCCCGGATTGCAAATTTAGTCAAAATCGAATAGATGGGACTGGTAAACATGTAAATTATAAAATAAATATTTGTTATTGGTAACGTGATCTTTTACTGACAAATGTTGCGCAATGTTTTATGGTGATAAAATTATCATTTTTTTGGTGAGATACTACTGTACTAGCGGTTCTCATAACGTCGTCCACTTAAACTAGCAGTACATTATAGGTAGTAATATTTTATTCAGCATTTCTCGATATCAAAGATCATGTAGTTAGAAATGTTAGTTCACAATTTTTGCTACGTATTTATTACGATATCAAATGAGCGAATTCCCTTGTTATATAATATGTTATATAAAATATAATTCTCATTTTATATAAAACTAACGTAATGTCTCGGTGCTTTAGAAATTTTCACACATCTAAACTACTTTTCAAAAATGAGAATCGATAATTATTTTAATAGGATGTCCAGAGTCCCACACCCTCCTGAAATATCAGATATGAAGAAAATATTTGTAAAATGTTTCATACTTAAGTGCCTTTCTTGTCCAAGGTTGATTCAACTAAATCATTACCTGGCCACGGCTTTACCTTAATTTAAATATAAAACAAACTGAAACAACAATCTTATTGAGAAACTCATCATTTCAGTGACTACAACGAATTCCTGGACGACTTGGAGGAAGATCCGATGATGCGGCAAAACGTGAACATCTTCAAGGACGAGAATAAAATCCCAGTCGATACGGACGAGATCGACCCCAGCCTGCCGCGGATCACCCTCGCGGAAATGCTTGACGACCTCAACATGGAGGACGTGGACATGACTGAAGTGTGACGACTGGACAACACATTGTGTTAGTGATGTGCCGGGTATCCGTATCCGTACCCGCGGATATCCGAGGGAGAAGAAAGATCCGTATCCGTATCCGTTACTTTTTTGACGGATCTTTTACCTTATTAATTTTCAATACATAGATGAAATTCTATATATATGGTACGCGCGTGAGTTGAATGCAGAGCTTTTGTATGTGTATTGTCTATTAAATTCAATTCAGATATTTTTTTATTTCTTAAAACAAATATTTGGCACTAATATTGAGTAAGAAAGTTAAAATCCGTATCCGTATCCGCGGATCACCAAATATCCAAATATCCGTATTCGGATCTGTATCCGCAGATATTCATTTTTAACGATCCGGCACATCACTAAATTGTATAATAGGCCCTTAAAACAAGGCATCAATCACCTTGTTTTAAAATAATTTAGCATCTTTTTAGCAAAATGAAGGGAGAACCGTTTGTATGTAATTACTAGCTGATGCCCGCGACTTCATCCGCGTAGTGTGAGGTTATGTGGTTCCCGCGGGAACTCCTTAATTTTCCGGGATAAAAAGCCTATGCTATTCCAGACTATAATCTATCTCTGTTCCAAATTTCATCCAGATCCGTTCAGCCGTTCTGGCGTGATTGAGTAACAAACATCCATCCATCCATACATCCATCCATCCATACATCCATCCATCCAAACTTTTTCATTTATAATATTCGTTATAGATGTTGATTTGTTTGTGCGGGTTTCACACTAGAAAAGTCGGGACACAAAAATGTTATCAATGCCTTTATTGTTGGTTGGTTCTGTAATCCATTATAATATCTTAATTTAAAATGTTATAGAAGGTATGCCGTTTCATTTTGTAATACATTTATATTACATTTGCAACGTTTTTTTTTTCTTAATTGAAACCTACAATCCATTATTGTGATTATTAATCAATAAATGCAGGAATTATAATTACATAGAAAAGTTGACCTTGTTCATAAAGACATATACTTATACTAAAGACATACTTAATATGGTTTCGGTTTTTGAGGAACATCGTCTTTTACATCGATTTGACCTGATTTAGGGCGACATACTCGTCTTCACCCATCTGTAAATTAGGCAATTGAAGGTGGACCCTTCAAATACTTAATATACTATGTGGACCTTGAATTAATAGTCATTCAAACTTGTTATTTGAAAGCTGCATGGCAGTAAAATTAAACCCTTGAATTAAGTAAGTACCTAGATATAGAGTACTATAATGTTATTCCTTAGTGATGATTGATCATGGAATTATCGGCATAGATAAAGTAAAAAACTGTTGTTTGTTAATCACAATTTATCTGCTAACATCATAGTAGTTTGATATCTTTTAAACTTCGTAGCACTTTCAAATACTTTAAATACCTATTTCAAGTTAGTCCATTTGCAGTGATTTTACCGCCGGTGACATGCGCCGGGCTATAAGAAACATAGTTATTTGTTATTTTTAACTATTTCTCAAGTGCACTTATGTATTCCAAACATCAAGTTATCATAAAAGGGTGATAGCGTCATATCTCGCCAGTAGTTCGCTGCAAAGTGAAGATGAAAGTGTTTATAGCTGTTTTGTTTATATTGGGTTCAAGTGTTGCAACGCGTTTATTATCCTCACGTGAGTTATATATTTTTTTGCTACTTATTATACTTTTAGTATTACAGTCGATAGGATCTATACATGTATAGATATACACCATGAAAACTTCATCAAAACCGACTTTGTAATCTCTCAAAACAAATAGTTCACGTTCAGTTCCAGTTTCGTCTATCCATCGGGCGGCATGTCGCTAACCATTTATTTTGGCTAGCTACAAATAAAAACTGGATACGACATAATATGTACATGGCCCATAGATATAACGCCAGTAAGACAAATATTCTACTGTCTATTACAAGTTTTAACCTCGGTAGATAACTTACCTAAGGTAATATGTTGTAATTGGTATACAGCCGTCTTTTCAATTTGCTTGCTTTTATAGATGAGCTACATAAATTATTTCTGAGGGTTGCGAAAAATGAGGGTACACAAGATGATTTAAGGAACATTCAAGATGTGTTCCAAATCTACAGATCAGCGTCCAATGCGATACAGAGTCGAAAGGAAAGCAGTATCAGTAAGAGAGAAGTAAGTAAACTCAACTTCGTTTGTGGTCAATGTCCAATGATTTGTGGTATGACCATTCTTACTAAGAATTAATTATTATTCTTGTAGACTGTGTTCAAATAAGCAGGACCTGAAATTTTGATTATTTGTTGGGGGTCATAACACAAGTGAATTTTTACCTTCGATCAATTATTATTATGCCAAAAACTTATTGTAACTTATCTATTATTTGAATGTCGCTAGTTTGTTCATTGTATTACCTATCGGTCGAGGATAAGAGATTAAATTAAAGGGTAAAAAGTCGTAGAGGACAATGCGCTCGCCGATCGGATGATTTTAATGGCGATTGCATTGTCTTGACTTGAATAAAATAAGTCAATGCGCATCGGCATACCTAACTTTTTCAACTCGCTCACTCCAGTAGAGAAGTTGAAGGAGTCAAAGAGTCGACTGTCTTCTACAACAGTTCACAATTCAATACTAAGTCCCGTCGTTTATCACTTTGAATGCGCATACAGAAACTATTTGAGGTACGCACATCGTTACTTAAGACTTAATTTGTATCTTCAAGGCAAGAATTAGTAGGCAAAAAAAACCGGCCAAGTGCGAGTCGGACTCGCGCACCGAGGGTTCCGTACAAACCTGTAGTAAGTTTTACGATTTATGACGTATTAAAAATAAAAATTACGTTTGTTGTATGGGAGCCCCCCTTTAATGTTTACTTTATTGATATTTAATTATTTATTTTGAAAGGTAATATACAAGATAATATTCTGTGAAAATTTGAACCGTCTACCTGTTACCGTTTTTAATATTGAGCAAAAAAATACGAAAAAAACACGTTTATTGTATGGGGACCCCCCTTAATATATATTTTTTTTTAATTTTTAGTATTTGTTGTTATAGCGGCAACGGAAATACATCATTTGTGAAAATTTCAGCTTTCTAGCTATCACGGTTTATGAGATACAGCCTGGAGACAGACAGACAGACAGACAGCGGAGTCTTAGTAATAGGGTCCCGTTTTTACCCTTTGGGTACGGAACCCTAACAAACCATCCTGTAATAAAAAAAAATTGTGTGTCAGCTCCGACGCACGACTGGAGTTTACTCATTACGAACGAAAAGTCTTACCATGGAAACGTAGTAAATAACGTAACCGAGAAAGTTTCATTTTACTCCCTATAAATTTTCCTACCCAGGGCTTAGGTATATTAAAATCGATTCTTAAGGAAATAAACTCCAAAAAATATCTATCGTTTGATTAGTGAAATAACCATTAACGTATCGGAAATAATGCAACCGAATGTTTCCAGAGTCTGACCTGCTTAATATGCCGAAGTGGCGCGACGGCGTTCTTCGAGATGATTCGCGAAGGGGCATCGGAAAAGACTATCATCGATTCCGCGGCGAGAATGTGCACTTCCTTGGGGATCCTGAGGCCTGAGTCCTGCCGCGGTGTTCTCGAATTGAATTTTGTTAGTATCACCAAACCAACCGTTCCGTTCATATTTTTACTACATTTTGTACTAGGTACTACTACTAATTAACTACACTAACGCTGAGTTGCACGAAACTATTTTAAAAATTTAAGTGTTGATTAAACTAATTTAATCACAAGACTCCATACGATTCTTGCGATTAAATTAGTCTAAGTACCACTTAAACTTTTGTATTTGTTTCGTGCAACTCAGCGTAAACCTGATATATGAATCACTAGCTTATGCCTGCGACTTTGTCCACGTAGATTAAGGTTTTTTGGTTCCCGCGGGAACTCTTTAATTTACCGAGATAAAAAGTAGCCTATGTGTTATTCCAGACTATAATCTATCTCTGTGCCAAATACATCTTTCCATCCAAACTTTCGCATTTATAATATTAGTAGATATAGATTCTAATGGTGTAAGATAACAGTTTATGTACCTATACCTAATAATAGGCAAGAGTGAATAGGCTTTTTCTAGGCAAGCGCGCTCCAACCTAGACCTCAGCATTGCTTTTCATAAGCATGATTGTCGTCAAGCGCAACCCTATCTTGCCAGCTATCTTGTTATTAAAAAAATAACACCTCACGTAGTCTGGATTTTAAATTAAAAAGTTTTGAAGGGTAAAATAACACCTAGAATAAGTACCTATATGCTGAGTATGCGTAAGTAGGTGATTTGTTTCTCCCCGCTATATATGACACACGTCGTGCTTTAGAGAGATCGTGCATCGGGTCGTTGAGCTTTAACTCACAATCAAATGAAAACTCATCAACACCCACCTAACACTCTTGGATTTAGAAAGCTGAAATATCGCAGTGCTTTCCATTATAATGTAGAAAAGGCGGGGCGTCCTAGTGGTGGCGACCGTCCACGGCGGCTCGTCTGCTATTAATAATTTTTACATCTCTCTTATTCGATAAGTAGGTCCTTATTACCCCCAAATGGAGCTTGTAGGTGACGCTAAGGTGAGGGTAATAATGTAGCTAGAAAAGCCCTAGGGCGGTAAGTAATTAAAAAAAGTATGATGGTTAGATGTACGCGAACTTTTTGAAAGAGTGAAGAGTTTTTTTTTAATTACTTACCGCCCTTGGGCTTTTCTAGCTACATTATTACCCTAGAGCGCTAATTGGTCACCTACAAGCTCCATTTGGGGGTAATAAGGACCTACTTTACCTCACAATCGAGATGTAAAGCAGAGTAGTTAGCTCGGGTGTAAGCATCAATTGCACCCTCGAACTATAGGCGCCCTCCCTGCGCTCGTGCGCCTAAATATCTCGGGCTGCAATTGATGCCTTACAGCCCTTGGCTACTAATCTACTATTAAAACCCCTTTATTTGCAGCCAATATTTGCACACATACTTAAAACGACGCCGGAAGCTACAGCGAGGACATTCTGCGCGCTAGTGTTACAGAAAAACGACGATCCCAGCTACTGTATGATCCATGATGCCAGGTTTAATTGGACTATCAATTTACCGGCGCGCAATAACGTTACAAGAGATAAAGTGAGTTGAACAGCTTCCAGCTTCACTATTTTAGGTACACTTGTTAAATCTAGCAAGCAGATTTATCTGAAAGTACTTGTTTACGTGGGTGAGAAATGAATGCACCCAGTTTCATTAATATTCGATAGAACAACCGAAGCATAAATGTTCGAAAATAAGTTTAAAGTTTACTTAAAACAAGGGTATTACAATACCTGTCCTTGCAATAATAATTATTACAGGTAAGTAGTTCAAATTTTGTATCCAAACTAAGACCAATTAACAAAAGTATACTTATACCTAACTAGAGATAAACTGCACTCTTTTTCTTCGTCCGTGAATGACAATTTTTAACGTCTTCAGATTCCAGCTTCAAATCCGAGAACGCTTACCATAGCCCTCATAACAGATGCTCACATAGATCCACTCTATTTACCAAACGGAGTGGCAGATTGTAACGAACCAACTTGCTGTAGGAAAGGACAAGTATCACGCACGCAGTCGCCAACTGAAGATAACGATATAGAAGAATTTATTACTGAAGATTACGTTACAAAAGCAAATCGAGACGAAGAGCTCGACTTGGATATTGTGAAGGAAATAAAGCATAAGAAAAGAGTGGCTAGAGAAAAAAGAGATACATCGCCGGCAGGTTTCTGGGGTGACTATAGAAACTGTGACACCCCAGTTTGGGCTTACGATGATGTTATTAAGAGAATTTCCTCTACCCATCGGGTTGGTATGAGACAGTATTTTTTTACATGATTTACAAGCAAACGAACAGGCAGGAAACTTTGTTTATGCCCATGTACTCGTACCACCAGAAGAACGGCCGAACCGTTGCCGAATACTTTAAAGGAATTTGTTTATCCGCCCCTTGAGTAGCCCCATAATGGGGCCAATTCTGTTTAGCACAATCTCTAAACTAAACTAAAAGGACAGCTCTAAACCGCTGCCCCTTTCCGTAGGAAGTATTATGAAAGGGACAGCAATATAGATAGAGCTGTCATTTTAGTTTAGAGATTGTGCTAATAAACAGAATTGGCCCTATTATTGTAGTTAGAAGATAACATAGTAAATTCGCGACCGAAAATACCTGGAAGAACGAAAGATGGAACTGAACCAGGCAGATGCCTGGCCATCTTTCGTTCTTGAGGATGGAAGGTGGTGAGAATGATTTTTTTCTACGAAGTAAACACAAGGCGTACGGAACGCTTGTTGGAGCTTCTTAATTTTGTAATATACGGTGTCACTTGAATCCTTCCACATAGTAATTCGTTTCGCTGTCGCATTTTTACAATGGCGACGCTCCACGCCTTCGGTTCGTTTTGTGTTAGACAAAAGCTTTATAGAGAACAGACATTAAAAGCGCTTATCTATTGTTTTTAGAATGTGGATGTGGTTTACTACATGGGAGACAGCATCGACCACCACGTATGGGAAACGACTTATGATTTAATAAACAAAGTTAACGCATACACAATTGACACCATGAGAAAAGAGTTCGGAGATAATGTTCCAATCATACCTACTATCGGCAACCATGAATCTCAACCTACAAATCAGTAAGACTTTTTTTTAAAGATTTCTTTGAACCCAGAAATGTTTTAATTGGCAGTTTCTCGGTCATACACAAACTTGGCAGGTTTAAAAGTTATTGTTACGTATGTGGGGGTTCGGATTAAAATGCCAGTTCCGAAACGAACGTTTTATTCACACAATTACAACTCACTAACGTCACACACTTATAACTCATGACATTATATTATATCCCTTCCGCAGAGGATGTTGTAAAAGGGCAGAAGTCAGATAGTCTCGAGTCTCGACGATTCAAAAGCACTTTTAACGGTTTATTTGAATAAAAAAAACATGAGCTTGGGTCAGCACCACCTGTTTAAACCATATAGTACATTATTCAAGTTCTTTATAGCAAGATTCAGCCATGATATCAAGCATAATTAAAATTTTGTGAAATACCCAAAATCATACTCATATTATAAATGCGAAAGTGTGTTTGTTTGTTGGTTTGTCGGTTTGTCCTTCAATCACGCCGCAACGGAGCGAAATATGTAGCTCACATTGAGTTTTTTTTGCAGGTTTGCACCAATAACCGTCATAGGCGACAAGCTAAACACAACCTGGCTATACGAGGGCTTGGCCAGAAAATGGGACTTTTACTTGACCGAGGAAGCTAAGTCCTCTGTACGTAAATTAGGAGCGTTCTCAATGCTAATCCAGCCTGGTCTGCGAGTCATCTCAGTTAATACAAACGTTGCATACAAATTCAACTGGTATGTATTTAATACTTAATGTGGATTAAGAACCCGTAAACCCGTAAACCGAAATTTTAAGAACTTTTGATGAGCTTTGTGCATGAGATATTAGTATTATAACAAAAAGAAAATTAAAACATTAAAGATTAATCCCTCCTTAGTAGACTGTTGCAAAAAAAATATTAATTTTATTGAAAAATAATAGTGAAATTCTCATTCTTGCAGAATACGTTTACCATTTTTACACTTTTGGGCGAAACTTTTTACCCATATAAATCCACGAAAAATTAAAATAAATGGTTTTTGTTATTAAAATAAATTTATTTTATCATGGGTAAATTTATTTTATTATACATATAAGGTTATTAAAATAAATGGTCTTAAGGTTTTTGATTCATTCAGGATAAAATGTAGCCTATTTGATTCAGGATAAAATGTAGCCTATTTGTTAAATCCGGGATGTAGGTGAGCTAACTCCCTTTAAAACTTCAGCGAATTCGGTTCAGATTGTTGAGTGAAGGAGTAACAATCATTAAAACACATTTATAATATTAGTAAGATTAAGTTTTGTGCAAAAACTGTATTCCTGTTATTTTGCTAGTCTGGTATGTTGAGAATCCAGTATTTCGCTCTGGCTTGGTTTAGTGCGTTGTCTCTGCGTCGTATTCCTCATTACTGAGGGTCGTGACGGGTGACCCCTTTATTATTCAAATAATGGTAGGAGTTTTCTTGGGATAATAATGCGGTGGGTTCCCACTTCCTTCCACATACGACTCAACTAAGAGTATTTAAGCTCTTAGGTCTTTGTAACGATTATTATCAGATGCTAGTGATAATAACCGGGACCGACGGCTTAACGTGCTCTCCGAGGGTAACCGGGACCGACGGCGAAAATGCCAAATTTGAACCTCCAAATTCGGTCACCCATCCAGTTACCGACTTGGGTCAACGTTGCTTAACCTTCGCAATCGAATGATATGCGTTGTCACAACTAAGCCACTCGTCCCTCATAGTGCGTTAAAATGTTCGAAAATTCTTTGACCTGAGATTGCGTACAAGTAAGTGTAGTCTGGTGAACTCTCTAGCATCACTAACGATATGGTACGTTTATGACTTATATTCTGTACTAGCTAGTAGCTGACACCCGCGACTCAGTCCGCGTGAATTGAGGTTTTTTGGGTCTCGCGAAGATCTTTAATTTTCCGGGATAAAAAGTAGCCTGTGTGTTATTCCAGACTATAATCTACCTCCGTGCCAAAATTCATCCAGATTCGTTCAGCCGATCTGGCGTGATTGAGTAACAAACATCCATCCATCCATCCAAACTTTCGCATTATAAATGCGAAAGTATATATTATTATAGATTTATTTCAATACTAGCTGATGCCCGCGACTTCGTCCGCGTGGATTGAGGTTATTCGGTTCCCGCGGGAACTCTTTAATTTTCCGGGATAAAAAGTAGCCTATGTGCTATTCCGGACTATAATCTATCTCTGTGCCAAATTTCATCTAGATCCGTTCATCCGTTGGAGCGTGATTGAGTAACAAACATACATCCATACATCCATCCATCCAAACTTTCGCATTTATAATATTTATTTGATATTAGTATAGATTTATTTATTCTGTATTGTAGGTGGATTGTCTATGACCCCTTAGACGCCAAGCAGCATTTGGACTGGTTGGTGGAAGAATTGCACAAAGCTGAGTTAGCCGGCGAGAAAGTTCACATCCTCGCACATATGCCGCCCGGAGTGTCGGACCTTACGCACACGTGGACGCGCGAGTATAATAGAATAGTTAATAGGTATGCATGATGTTCTTTTGATATCCGAACTAAATAAACCTCTACACTACTTCTACGACACTCCATAAAAGCGAACTGATTCTTTTACTTTTCGATATTATGGTAATTCAAGTCAAATATTTTGACTTGTGTGCGACACGTCATCATCTAGATCTAGAATTGATGTAAAACGTCCAAAAATCTTGGACCCCAATAGTTGGAATCGCAATACACGCAAGGGTCTTACTTAAATGGTTAGGTTAATCTGGGAAACTGGGATAAAAAGGTTATGTCACTCAGATGGTTCTTAAATCCATGCAAAATATCACTGCAAAATATCACGTCGATCCATTGCTTCGTTGCGGCGTGATTGAAAGACGTGTCAACAAACATACGCAGGTTAAGGTTCGAAGGAAGGTGATGACATTCGTAACGCAAGTTATACAAGTGTTACGAGTGATACGAGTGTCCAAGCACTCCTTTGTTAGCAAGTTAAGGAATCACTCGTCTCGTTTTAAGGAGTAGGCACATTTTTGTTGAATTAAATCACGAGTTTTTCGCATTTATAATAGTAGCAGGATGAAGAATTTTACCGTTAAATGAACCTATTCCAGATTCTCCGCAACGATCGCCGGCGAGTTCAACGGCCACTCGCACGCGGACGAGTTCAAGATATTCTACTGCGCGGAGGACGGCGCGCCCGTGCGTGTGGCGTGGGGCGCGGGCGGCGCCACCGCCTACTCTGACTACAACCTCAACTACAAGATAGCCTCCGTTGACCCCGACACGTTTGTAAGTTTTTCTTATAGGCCTTCGCCCTTCACTGACATTGATTGTGTAGCAATATTATAAACCAGCCCGGTAGACTTTGTCCAGCCCTGAACCTCGAACCCGATTGCAGCGCCCCCAACCGGGTCCAATTATAATGCTAGCTAATGCCCGCGACTTCGTCCGCGTGAATTGAGGTTTTTCGGTTCCCGCGGGAACTCTTTAATTTTCCGGGATAAAAAGTAGCCTATGTGTTATTCCAGACTATAATCTATCTCTGTGCCAAATTTCATCCAGATCCGTTCAGCCGTTGGGGCGTGATTGAGTAACAAACATCCATACATACATCCATCCAAACTTTCGCATCAAATCCATATACCTAAATATTATAAATGCGAAAGTTTGGATGGATGGATGTATGTATGGATGTATGTTTGTTACTCAATCACGCTCCAACGGATGAACGGATCTGGATGAAATTTGGCACAGAGATAGATTATAGTCTGGAATAGCACATAGGCTACTTTTTATCCCGGAAAATTAAAGAGTTCCCGCGGGAACCGAAAAACCTCAATCCACGCGGACGAAGTCGCGGGCATCAGCTAGTCAAATATAAATATTATAAATGCGAAAGTTTGGATGGATGTATGGATGTATGGATGTGTGGATGTTTGTTACTCAATCACGCCCCAACGGCTGAACGGATCTGGATGAAATTTGGCACAGAGATAGATTATAGTCTGGAATAACACATAGGCTACTTTTTATCCCGGAAAATTAAGGAGTTCCCGCGGGAACCGAAAAACCTCGATCCACGCGGACGAAGTCGCGGGCATCAGCTAGTAAATATTATAAATGCGAAAGTTTGGATGGATGTATGGATGTATGGATGGATGTTTGTTACTCAATCAAGCCCCAACGGCTGAACGGATCTGGATGAAATTTGGCACAGAGATAGATTATAGTCTGGAATAACACATAGGCTACTTTTTATCCCGGAAAATTAAGAAGTTCCCGCGGGAAACGAAAAACCTCGATCCACGCGGACGAAGTCGCGGGCATCAGCTAGTTTATAATATTTATTTGATTGAACCTGGACTAAAATAAAAACTGAGTACATCAATTTCTGTAACATTGCCTACTTTTTTTTTCAGGAACCACTCAACATTGCAACCTACGTTTACAATCTAACGGAAGCGAACCTCAGTCCGCGCAGACGTCCACACTGGTTCCAACTTTACGACTTTAGAAACGCTTTCGGACTCCCGGACCTATCTCCTCAATCTATGGACAAATTGGTCAGAGGCATGGTGACTGACAAGCCGCTCTTGTTAGCAATGTATGCGGCGTTTTACTCCAAACTGAGTGATACCCGATGGCCGTATTGCGACGACGAATGCAAAATAGATAAAATTTGCAGTACAGTCGTTACAGTGTTGTGGGAACGAGAGATGTGCAATGAACTGCGTCGATTATTCTTTTCCGAATAGCATATGTAATTCAACCTTTTTTTTAATCGCCAAATATACTTTAACTGGTATGACCCAAAGCGAACATTTTTACGACAATCCGCCAATGTCTTAAAAATGTATGCCTCGCTTAAACTTGTTTATCATTATTTGGTGATTGAAAAACGGGCTTAGATTTTTAATCAGTTAAGTAGGTACATATATTGTAATAAATAAGTGCTAAGTAAATAAAAGTTTTTTAGTTGACGTCCCTTGACGTTAATCATAAAATATATAGTGCGTGTTCCGTTATAAGCACTGCGAGCACTGGCAGTGCTCTTTACTGGGGACTTCCAGTGCTCGCAGTGTATTTCGGAACACACCCATAGTCCCACAAACATAACTGGCCCGGTGACAACGTCGCTAGTGTATATGAAAAATAAAATAAAAACTAAACAGGCATAACAATTAGTTCCAATTTTGGCCACCGGGTCAGATAAGTTTCACGGACTGTACATTTTTAACTAATAATGACACATTGCCTGACATTGGGGCTGATTCTGTGTAAGACAATGTCTAAACTAAACTAAAATGGCAGCTTTAAATCTAGTTCCGTCCCTTTCCGTAGGGAGTAATAAGAAAGGGTTAGCAATATTTGTAATGCTCTAATTTTAGTTTAGTTTAGAGATTGTGCACTACAGAATCGGCCCCATTGTTGTTTATTCCGTCAGGCAGAGGATTGCAAGTGATTGAAACTTTTGCTGTATTTCTGGTTTATTTTATTACTTAAGTTCTATTCAAAGTTTTGGGTGTCAAAAATTTAAAGAGGCGTTGTTGACAACACTTGTTGAAAGTTTTTGTGGTTTAGGCCCGTGAACGTGATACTTGCGTGTTTATCAAAACACGATGTAGAAATAAGTAAATTGATGCGCGACTTGGTTTGTCCTTCAATCACGTCGATCCGTTGCTCCGTTGCGTAAACCAACAAACAAACACACTTTCGCATTTATAATATTAGTATGATATTAGTATGATACGTAGTTATCTCAAGATTTTATTAAGATTAGTAATTAATTATGTCTTTAATTATTATAATCTTTTGGAAATCTTACCAATATTAGATATCTACCTATTAATCTTATCAATATCCTGATTGATCTAAGATTAACAAATTACAATTATATGGTTAAGTGTAATCCGAGATACCTATTTGAGAAGTGTCCCGTGTACACGTTTTCAACTTTTTCCTCTACTAGCTGACGCGCCCAGGCTTTGCTTGAGTGGAGTTTTCTAAAATCAGTGAATCTGTGGACTTCCTAAAAATCCTGAAAAAGATTTTCATTTTTCATCGGAAGCTTATCGAAATTCCACAGTTAAATACCAATATTTTTTTTCTTTCCAGCTTATTTAAAAAATGACGGACTTTAATACAACTTTCATCTCCAATTTAACCCCCTCAGGAATTTCAAAAATCCTGAAATATGTACCTATTAGGTACCTACGTGTAGGTATCTAATATCGTAATATTAGTAAGTATGTACATCTTAATTAGATGTAGTACACCAACTAGATGGTCTGACCAACTGAGGGAGTCTAACGCGTTGAAGTTTCATACCATAGTGAGGATGGCGACCAACAGAAGCCAATGGAAACAAATGATCCGTTCGAGGTTGGGATGCGGCCAGGACCACGATCTTCAGCAATGAAGGAACGACCGAAGAGAGAGACATCTTAATTATTTAACGAAAGCGAAAGAAAAAGAAATTAGGTATTTCATGGATCTAAGTTGAAAATCGACGGACTTTTGGGGTAAGTAAGTAGGAACAAACTTCAATTCCCTATACAACCAGGGGATCATAGTTTGTATGAAACTGCAATTTAAAAAAAATATTAGTGCGTGCCTACTGCTTAGTGCTTACGTCATCAATTAATGACGATTTGATAATTCCATTCCGCCATTTCACTAACGAACTCTAATAATATAAATAGCTAATTCCATAATGACGCGCTTTTCGTGTATTTATCCACACACCTGCTTAAGGATACCTTGCTTCAGTCACGAGTGGTTCTAATCAAAACCACTTATCTTCATAGTAGGTAGTAGGTACCTAGTGCTGGAACTCTGATGCATTATTGAACATCTGGCATTCATAGTCCGGACGCCGGGCTAGCAAGATGAAACTGCTTTTAGGGATCCTGTTGATAATAGGCTCAAGTGTTGCAACGCATTTTATATCTTCAGGTAAGAAACAATTACTTAACTTTTTATTCAAACGGTTCGGAAAATTAATATCGATTCTTTTGGGCCCATTTTCAAAAGTATATTAACGATCCGGTAAGGTACAGTAGGCTATTAACGGTAAGTTTTTATTGGAAATTTCTAATTTACCTATTCGTCAATTTTGTTAAATCAGCGCTTGATGTATAATTTACCATTTGGTTAAGAATTTTGCCACTGGGAGAAGAAGAAGGAACACTTCACATCAAACGTAAAACTTTCCCTGTAATTGTAATTGTATCAACAAGGGCCTATCCCTATAGGGATCTTGTATAGATCCCATTTACAGATGAAGATGTGAAGATTTTGTGGCGATGTAGGTAGGCCTTCACTGTACCTATACCTATCTACTCAAGAATCCGTACAAAAATTCTCCCAATCATGATAAGGGAGTAATTAAACGCAATCACATTTCTTTGACTCAGATATTACATACGATGCAATTTGTACCTACTGTAAGAAACGATAACGTTCTTTTGTATTTTCAGATGACCTCCAAAAAGTTTTCGTGAGATATGTTAAGAACGAAACATCTGAATACGATTTGAAAATTATCCAAGACGCCATCGCCATCTATTGGCCAATATCCAGCGCGGCACAAAGTCAAAACGAAAGAAGACCTGGAGAAGTACCTACTTTTTAGTTTTAATTCTAAATAATTAGATAGGTTTACTGATTTATGATAGAACTAGCTGATGCCCGCGACTTCGTCCGCGTGGTTTAAGTTTTTTTGATTCCCGCAGGAACTCCTTAATTTTCCGGGATAAAAAGTAGCATAGGTCACTCTCCAGGTCCTCAACTATTCCCATACCAAAAATCACGTCGATTCGTTGCGGCGTGATTGAAGGACAAACCAATTAACAAACACACTTTCGCATTCATAATATTAGTATGATTCGGTCACCTAATTTCGATGTTTATACGAAGAATGCGAAAAATCGCAACTGGCTTATCAACGCGCCACGATACACTACTACCAACTAAACTAATGCGCCACTAAACTTATAGGTCTGTCCATTCTGACAACTGGTGGTTGGGCACTGAGCAGTATTCAGCAAATGCTTCGATAAATTCGCCGGCTGTGATCTTGGTACCAATCATGTAAGAATGTCCGATCAAAACGTTAAAGTTCGTCGTCAAAGTTTATAAACCATAACGGCATTAAATTAGAGCTCAATTTCGTGTATCCATTCTTATACGTTCGAGTACCGTTCATACCAAAACGTATAAGAATGGGCAGACGAAATTGAGCTCTAATTCAATGCAGTTATGGTTTATTTTACTTTGACAAAAATCTTAAACGTTTGATGAACAATTCTTACGTAATAGGGGGGCTTATCTATATTTCTATAGGTAGGTACTAATATTATAAATGCGAAAGTTTGGATGGATGGATGTTCGTTACTCAATCACGCCATAACGGCTGAACGGATCTAGATGAAATTTAGCACAGAGATAGATTATAGCCTGGAATAACACATAGGCTAAAGTAGTTAAAAAGTTCCCGCGGGAACCATAAAACCTCAATCCACACAGCCGAAGTCGCAGGCATCAGCTAGTATTAGAATAAAACTTCTTCGATTTACAAAAAATGTAACTCTAATTCTAACATTTTTTCCAGAGTGTCGACTGCCTCATATGCCGAAGCGCATTCGGAGCACTTTTCGACCTAGTTCGCGAAGGTGCATCTGACCAAACCCTGATTGGGTCAGTATCGAACTTATGCGCCTCTCTCGGGTTCGTGACTCCGCGAGCTTGCCGCGGTATCATCGAATTGAATATCGTTAGTATAACTTTATTATTATCATAATTTCAACCCATCGCCTGCCCACTGGCCACTACTGAGTGTAAGATCTACTTTAGAGCGAACTTTGTCTTTGCTTAGGTTAAAGCAAGACAGACTTATGTAACTCACATAACATTGATAATACTAGAAGTTTAATTCGCTATAATCCGCCACAGAAGGTAAATCTATGTGGTACAGTGCGTATCGATCGTAGCGATTGTGAATCATTCACAATCGTGCATTGTAGAGTCAACATCTTCTGAGGATGCTCCGGTGTCGGAGTGAAACATACGTTGAGGGTATTTTGGAAGATTTATGTGGTGTGGAAAATATCGCGGGCCGCATGTTCAAGATAGTTGGTTTGCCCTTTAATCACGCCGCAACTGAGCAACGGATCGACGGGATTTTTTGCATGGGTATAGTTGAGGACCTGGAGAGTGAAATAGGCTACTTTTTATCCCGGAAAATTAGGAAAAAACCGGCCAAGTGCGAGTCGGACTCGCGCACCGAGGGTTCCGTACAAACCTGTAGTAAGTTTTACGATTTATGACGTATTAAAAATAAAAATTACGTTTGTTGTATGGGAGCCCCCCTTTAATATTTACTTTATTGATATTTAATTATTTATTTACAAAGGTAATATACCTGTTACCGTTTTTAATATTGAGCAAAAAAATACGAAAAAAACACGTTTATTGTATGGGGACCCCCCTTAATATATATATTTTTTTAATTTTTAGTATTTGTTGTTATAGCGGCAACGGAAATATCTACATCATTTGTGAAAATTTCAGCTTTCTAGCTATCACGGTTTATGAGATACAGCCTGGAGACAGACAGACAGCGGAGTCTTAGTAATAGGGTCCCGTTTTTACCCTTTAGGTACGGAACCCTAAAAAGTTCCATGGGAATTTAATCAAACTAATTCCACGCGGACGAAATCGTGGACATCAGCTAGTAGCAAATATTTTTATTGCTACTAGCTGATGCACTTACCTCAGCAAAGTTTGAAGTGCATGCCCGAGGATCGAACTAGGCTATCGCCGCTAAGTATAATATGAGTGTCATTCATATGATTTTTTTCTTGCAGCCAATCCTGACATACATCATTAAAACGACTCCACAAGCGTTACCGAGAACATTCTGCGGTTTGATATTGCAGCGTAGCGACAATCCTTTTTTCTGTCCGTATAATGATCCTAGATTTGAATGGACTGTTAATTTACCCAGACGCTCTAACAAGAAAATAAAGAGAGCAAAGAGAGTAAGTTTTTAAGATATTATGCTTCTATAAATGCACAGCGTAAATACATACCTACAGTGAGATGAGGCCCTTGATGTTTGCCGATGAGCACATCCTGATACTCGAACGGCTGATCCACTACTATGAAAAATTTTCATTTTTCATTTATTCAATTTAGGTACACTGTAGGTCCACTTATTGACGTCAATTACTTACATATCTAAATATAACATGATGGTAATGATCAGTTACGGTATCTTAAAACTAAAGCTACGAAGGTTCCAAACGCGCCCTATTCTGAGAAGAGCCCACAACAAACTCAGCCGGGTTTTTTTTATTATCACCATCTCACAATCATCTTAACTAAGGAACTACATATCTAGAAATAATAATTAAAGTTTGACAAATTATACACGGTCGACGAAGGTAACCGTCTATAATATGTTTGGGCTATGGTATAATAAAGGGCAAATGTGTGGCGGAGGGGCCTTCGGGTCCCTCGAAACCCTAATTCGTCAACACCCAAATATTTTCAATAAGACCCAGTTTGTAATAAGAGGTTACTTTTTAAACTGTATCGTAAGTTTACAGAAACGATTTCTGTAAAATTAAATTTCGTGCTCGCTTCGATAGCACTTACAATGGGGCTGATTCTGTAGTGCACAATCTCTAAACTAAACTAAAATTAGAGCATTACAAATATTGCTAACCCTTTCACAATACTCCCTACGGAAAGGGACAGAACTAGATTTAAAGATGCCATTTTAGTTTAGTTTAGAGATTGTGCACCACAGAATCAGGCCCAATGTCTTAATAAAATTCACATTTTCAGTTCGTTTTCGAAACTAGAAAGGATTTCCACAAAACTAAATAAATTGTATTTGCTTTGCTATATGTAGTACCTACATCCCCAAGATAACACAAAAGAAACCGGGGACCTCCGCCGAATTAAAAAAAATATAAGTTTATTGTTTATATCTAGTTAATGTATTATATTTCTTAATACTGTCACAGGATTCCGAATCTAGGAACACACCTCTGACAATAGCTGTCATCTCAGAAGCGCACATAGACCCACTGTATGAGCCAAACGGCGTGGCGGACTGTAACGAACCAACTTGCTGCAGGAAAGGGCAAACTCCACGCACACAGGCATACGAATATACAGGAGAATCTTTAATCGATGATAGAGTAACTAGAATAGATAGCAAAGATATGCTCAACTTGGACATCTCTACAGAGATAAGGAACAGGACGAAAGTCAAACAAGTCGATAGAAGAAATTCGCCACCCGCAGGGTTTTGGGGAGACTATAGGAATTGCGATACGCCACTTTGGGCGTACGATGATGCTATTCAGAGAGTTGCTTCAGCGCACAGGGTAAGCAGTAGTGGTATAAAACTTAATTCCAACAAAATATAATAAAATACATAAACAAGGAGAAAATCATTATTTTCGTTGGGTGCAAACTAGCAAACCTTTTCACTAAAGTTTATTTTACGAGAGTCGAAACAAAAACGATGCTTGGCCCAAGGCAACTGAAAATAATTTAACATACTTACCTAATGTAAGCTCCCTGACTCGACAGTGACCAAATGACGATGGGGTCTTGGTTTAATGGGGCTTCGATGTTTGTTTTTGTCATCCCGAATATGGCTCTGTTACATCTTCTCCCGTTTTCTCATTCTCTCTGTTTATAAAGCAGGAAATACAACATTAAAAATAGTGTACTGAAATTTCAATGAAAATATTCCTGAAACGAAAGAGAAATTCCATAGGCGTAGGCCACCACCACCACCACCACTCCAAGCCAAGTGCATATTGCCAGATACGGAAACCCTTGAGAACGTTATGGAAATCTCAGGCATGCAAGCCTCTTCACAATGTTTTCCTTTTCCGCTAAGGCAAGTAACGAACCGACTCCGAATAACTAGTGGTTCGCCCCGAACTGAGACCTCGCGGTATCCATAAACTTACAGAGCGCCATCTTTGTGAAGTTCTGTTAAGAATAGTGAAGCTCATTAAAAATTAAATAATTTCGTTTCCTTAGAATATTTATCTAATTTTAGTATTTGTTGTTCAAGTACAGGATATAATTCAAATAAGTGATCAAGTTTCAGGCTCAGCCTTTTCTTTTTAAGCACAAACGAATTAACTTGTACAGAGCGCCATCTATTGACACCATTGTGAAGTTTGTTAAAAATAATCAAGCTCTTTAAAAATTAAATAATTTCGTTTCCTTAGAATATTTATCTAATTTTAGTATTCGTTGTTCAAGTACAGGATATAATTCAAATAAGTGATCAAGGTTCAGGCTCAGCCTTTTCTTTTTAAGCACAAACGAATAAACTTGTACAGAGCGCCATCTATTGACACCATTGTGAAGTTTGTTAAAAATAATCAAGCTCTTTAAAAATTAAATAATTTCGTTTCCTTATAATATTTATCTAATTTTAGTATTTGTTGTTCAAGTACAGGATATAATTCAAATAATTAATCAAGTTTCAGGCTCAGCCTTTCAGAAAATTGGGAGTTCTGAGGTCATCTTTGGACGTCAGAAAATCTCCACTTTGAAAGCCCCCCATTTCGTCAATTTTAGGGGAAAAATTAAAAAAATATTTTTGGACTCTGTTCCTCATTATCTTTAAAATGATATACCGCAACCCTATGTAACGCTATAAAAAATATTTTACTCCGCATTCGCTTCTATGAGAGCCCCCCTGAAGTAAAGATTTTTATAACTTTTTTAGCCATATTCGGCGGGAGGCCATTGGTTTACATATTATATTTAAATTTGAAGTAATTACATTCAGTAATTCAGAAGTTATAAGGCTCTGACAGACGGACAGACGGACGGACGGACAAGTGCCAATTCACTCAAGTAGACTCAGAGACCTTCGCTTCGCTCGGTCAATAATTGGTAATTGGATACTTAAAAGTTATCTTAATATTTTCAGAATGTTGATCTGGTTTATTATATGGGAGACAGCATCGACCACCACGTATGGGAGACCACTTATGAGCTAATTAACGATGTAAATGCTCACATCGTAAACAAAATGAGAAAAGAATTTGGAAATAATGTTCTGGTTCTACCGTCTATTGGAAACCACGAGTCACAACCAACAAACCAGTAAGTCAATCTAATAGCAATCAAGTTTTCAAAGTTTGGATATATCTAACTATAAATATATACCTACTTATCTACTCACGATAGTTTAAACGTTAAAATCTTATACCAATTAATTGCTGATATTTTAGCCCGAAATTACTTTTTCTCAAACATGCTTGGAAATTTGAGCATTATTTTGACAACCTTCGAGATAAATCGAAATTGTTGTACTGGCCAAATACATGCGAACAGCGGCCGGCAAAAGTTGTATTAAAATCCATATCTGTCGTGGTTTAGCGGCCAAATAAATTACATAGTAAATTCATATCTGTCGTGTGATTTAAAAATGGAACGATCTTTTACTCCGAAACATGGCAACCAAGGAGGTAACTTATCAAAGCTAGCTTGCTAACAGAAAGCTGTTTATTGAAAAAAAAAATCAAATGAACACTTAAACGCGCGAAAAATTATTGTTGTTCGTTGTTCGTCATTGATTTTGAAATGTATTTGACAAAATGAGTTCAAGTGAAGACAATGAGTGTGATGAACTTACTTTTTAAATAAAAAGTTCTATCTAGGTAGGTACTAACTACTTAGTTTTAATTTCCGCGCATTATTTGAGAAAAGTACTATACAAGCCTTGGCCACAACTAGGCATTGATGGACTTACGTATGTGTGCCTCGGCTTCGCCTCGGCCCACATTTACACGTTCGTCCTTCAATGCCTGTTTTGCTGGCCGCTGGAGTAATGTACTATTTCTCTATATATTGTACCACAATGCATCGCTGACAGTAAGACCGTTTCTTAGGACCGTTACCTGAATATTTATGTCTAACCCTAACCATCTGAGCCCTAACTAACCTATAAGATCAAGAAGAGGAATACAATAAATATTTCAAAAATTTACACTCAGAACATTGAACGGTTCCATGGAATTAGGAATTACATAACGGTTCACAATCTTTCGACAGTTGTCAATCTCGCGAAATAGATTATAATCTAACGGTATTTACAATTTTGCGGTGACATATATAAGTGATTGAATTGCAATTTTTTTTTTTCAGATTCGCACCAAGCACCGTCAGAGTCGCAAAGCTGAACACCACATGGCTGTACGAGGGTCTGGCCAGGAAGTGGGACTTCTATCTGACCGCGGAGGCCAAAGCTTCGATGCGTGAGATGGGCGCTTTTGCTATGCGCGTTAGACCTGGCTTGCGCGTCATCTCGGTCAATAACAACGTTGCCTTTAAATCCAATTGGTAAGCTATTAATGACGACGTACCTATATGAAGCGGAAAAGTGGACACTGTAAAGACAGCTGGAGTCCTCTATAAATCGAAGTCGCTCAGCGGGCTATGTTGGGTGTTTCTGTAAAATAAATAAGCCCCAGAGAATCAGTAAGCTGAAGAGGTAGTGCGCAGGCCATTACTGTCGAAGAACCAATGGCCGTTAGGGCACCCGCGTTCTGGAAGTGTAGATCGCAAACGCAATTTGGGATGACCTCCAGCCAACTAGACCGACTACCTCAAAAAGGTGGTGGGAAGTGGCTAGATGAGAAAACGGAGGACCATGTTTGGTGGCCTACTCTCCATAAGGCCACGTCTAGAGGCTGAGGCACGTGTCTATATAGAGGCTGAGGCATGTATGATGTATGGATGGAAGCTATTAATGAATACTCAGGGATGCAATCAGGGATTCACTTTATTCAAAGAACCGTTGGGTTAGTGATGCCTTGTGGCCTTGGAAACAATCACAAACTCGTTCTAGGTGGCTGGTGTACGACCCGTTGGACGCGAAGCGGCACCTGGAGTGGCTGGTCCGCGAGCTGCACGCGGCCGAGCGCGCGGGCGACAAGGTGCATGTCCTGGGCCACATCCCGCCCGGCGTGCACGACTTCACCTACACGTGGACTAGAGAGTACAACAGCATCGTTACGAGGTTTGCTTCATAAAAACACAAACTCGCTACAGGTAGCTAGTGTACAACCCATTGGACGCAAAGCGGCACCTAGAGTGGCTGGTCCGCGAGCTGCACCTGCGAGCTGAGGCTTATTTATTAGCGGTTCTGGCTCACTTTTTCGAAGTGGCGCCACCTGGCGGTGGCGTAACTAATCGTGACGTCACAGTTTCTGGCTCATTTTTCGAAGTTGCGCCACCTATCCGTGAGTGGCACGCTGCAATTAACGTTTATCTATTTTGCAAAAAAAAAATTTAATGAGACTAAGTTTCTCTTTTATTTCCTAGATTCGCGTCGACAATCGCTGGCGAATTCACCGGCCACACGCACGGCGACGAGTTCAAGATATTCTACAGCCTGGAGACCGGCCGCCCCGTCAACGTGGCGTGGGGCGCGGGCAGCGTCACCGCTTACACCAACTATAACCTTAACTACAAGATAGCCACCGTCGACCCTAAGAGCTTCGTGAGTATACTAACTCTATGCATCGTGCATCGTATTGATCCACTACAGGCCAAACATCTGATGGTATGGTGTATATTGTATGTGTATGGTCTCTTTTAACATAATAATTAGTGGGAAAGTATGTCTGTCGTGAGAAATTGTCAGGCGCCCGGTACAGTCAATCTGGATCACGATCAGTGACCGCGATCATTGACGTGACGTTGGGTTGTCAATTTTTTGACCGCCAATCCACTCTGTTTTTTTTTTTTTTATTCACTACAAGTTAGCCCTTGACTGCGATCTTACCTGATGGTACGTGATGATGCAGTCTAAGATGGTAGCGGGCTAACCTGTTAGGGGCATGGCAGTTATATTAAACCCATACCCCTATTCGGTTTCTACACGGCATCGTACCGGAACGCTTAATCGCTTGGCGGCACGTCTTTGCCGGTAGGGTGGTAACTAGCCACGGCCGAAGCCTCCCACCAGGCCAGACCAGGGAAAATTCAGAAATTATAAATTCCCAAATTGACCCAGCCGGGGATCGAACCCGGGACCTCCGCACGTTAAGGGCGCCTTCAAATTTGCCGCAAAGCGTAGCGCGGCCGCAGCGCGGCTGCAGCGCTGCGGCCGCGCTCCTGTCGCGAGGTTCGAACATCATAGGGTTGTACCTATATTTATTTTCACGATGGACTCTGACGAAGAAACACTGCTCTGTGTTACTATTAATACGAAACAACGAAAATATAAAGTAGTTGTGTTAATAATACATAATATGTATTACACTTACATGCTTCATTTTTTTCACTTGGAGTCTTGTTTGTGAAATTGACAATAAATGCATATTTCTTCCCAAGCCTTTTTCTTTTCGATTTTATTGCTGTACTTGTCGGACTTCGAATCCCATATTGCTGGACGACTCTCAACCTCATCGATAAATTCGTCAGTCCCGTCACTAGTCGATCGATGAACTGATGCGCGGCCGCAGCGCGGGTGCAGCGCTGCAGTCGCGTGTTTTTTATTTATATGGATTTACAAAGCAGCGCGACCGCAGCGCTGCTTCCGCGCGGCACTTTGCGGCAAATTTGAAGGCGCCCTAAGACAAAAAAGTACAGGATCAATCTGGATCGCGATCATTCATCGCGGACGAGAACTCCACTTGGATGGAAGATCGCGATCCAGTTAGACTGTATACTGGGCCCGTTTAACAAAATCTCATGACAGACGCCGTGTACTGCCGAGCGATCGCGTAACTTCTGCATCAATCATTGTTACAGTATCAATTGTTGTAATTGGCTGAATTTATGGCATTCTTGCTGCGTCAATGGATTATGTCCAATAGTGGAAGAGTGTTAACCAATCAGAGGTGATTGCGATGTATCAATGATTGATGCAGAAGTTACGCGATCGCTCGGCTGGGCGACTTACATTGCCATAATCGATTTTAGTCGAAATTTGGCAGTTTGCACAGAAATCCCAGTGTTCATTTTGTCTCAGAAAATCCCCAAAAAATTCGCACGAATTTTAACATAAGTGTGGTCATCTATAAGAACCAAAGATGTTTAATACCAATACCAACATTGGAAATATGTAACCAGTTTTAATGGGCCACATCGCTTTATTGTTTTTAGGAACCGACAAACTTCGTCAGCTACATATATAACCTGACGGAAGCGAATTTGACTCCGCACATCCGTCCGCGCTGGTTCCGGCTCTACGACCTAAGGTCCGCGTTCGGCCTTCGAGACCTCTCACCTACTTCCATGGACGCATTAGTTCGTAGGATGGCCACGGACAGAAATCGACATCTTATAGGCTTATACTCCAAGTTTCTCCTAAAAATGAGCGACAGAAGATGGCCATATTGCAACGATTGGTGCAAAATTGAAAACCTATGCAGATCCGTGGTAACTGTGCTCTGGCGCCGGGAGAAATGCGAAGAACTTAGACGGCTGTTTTGGTTTTAATAAATTGTGTGACGAAAAATAACTCAAATAATAATTAGGTATTTGTCACCTTTTAATTCAATGAACAAATGACTGGTGGCAAATATTTGTTATTCGTTCTTTGAAAGAAAAAATAATGAGGGTATTTTTAAATATTTTCCTATTTTCCGAAACCACTTAAAAAAATTGTCTATGAGGAAACAATATTGAATAAAATACTTTAAAATGAAATAATTATTCTTAATTTATTAACAACCCTAGTATATAACCTAACATAACAACATTATAAATAACATTAATGGTTGTGTATACTTAACCAGTTGATCTGAGGTTTCCATCTTAGGTCTGCGCTGGGTATTTTGTCCAATACAGATAACTGAAAGGTTGAAAAATACAAATTTATTTCATTTCTCAATAGCTGGGACAGACACCAACATGATTCCATTAAATAATATTGTTTTTTTGAAGTGTAACTTTTATAGAATTAGAAAGATAGAAAAAGCGACACCAAAATGAGACAAAATATCTATATATATATATAAATCTCGTGTCACAATGTTTGTCCTCAATGGACTTCTAAACCACTTAACCGATTATAATAAAATTCGCACACCATGTGCAGTTCGATCTAACTTGAGAGATAGGATAGTTTATATTATATAGATTAGGATTATTAGTGCTACCCGTGCGAAGCCGGGGCGGATCGCTAGTATATTATATAGAATTTAGTGTCTCGTAGGCTACTTTTCTAAAGTTTCAATTCTGCCGTGTGTGAATTGCACACACACACACACTTTTTTTTGAAGTGAAAACTTCTTTAGCCGCCTGGAGCACTTTTTGGTAGGGGAAAATCTTATGGGTTCGCCACATCGACATGCTGTGACGTATTACGTATAAACACATCGTATATACCGGACCGTGTGCTGTGCGCGTTAGACGCTTTTTGGATGGGTGAAATCTTGTGAGTTTGCGTTAACAAAAAAAAGTTTTTTTTAATATAGGTACTTAGGTGTATCAAATTTTAATACTAAAATTCTAAGTTATAAGTTTTCACTTCTATCGGCAGTCCCTATGACTGCCAATTTTTTACTTTTGAGAACACAAGCTACTGTTACTGTTAGAATAAAGTAGACCTTACCTGATGTCTTATAAAATGTACAATCTTCACCACATGTTCAGCTTTAACATCATCCACTAGAAAGTAGAACCTCCTCCAGACAGCAGCAGCTAACACTTTGTCATCACTTAGACCTTCGTCATATCCAACTAAGGAAGCCTGGAACTGCTCTGACAGTTCTGTCACTTGCTTTCTTGCTATAACTGGATTTGCGCCCTGGGAACATTATAAATTACAATATTAATCACTACAAAACAGCACTCAATTTTTTTGAAGTGAAAACTTCTTTAGCCACGTTGAGCACTTTTCGGTAGGGGGTAAACTTGTGGATTCGCGTCACCGACACCGACACCTCGCGTTGTTACGAAGACAAAAGATTTTTAATATAAAATATATACTACATTCGCAATAATTAAACTTTAATGCTTTAGTTTTAAGGTTGATATTTTAATTTTTTTTTAATTAAAAAAAAAATTAAATATTCGTTTTTACTTCTATCGGCAGTCCCTATGACTGCCAATTTTTTTTTTAATTCATTGACAAGCCTTTGGTTGCAATCAAACCTGCTGGCAAGTGATTGCCAAGGTGGAGCATGCTTGCCTAAAAATATATCTATCTTAATATATATAAATCTCGTGTCACAATGTTTGTCCTCAATGGACTTCTAAACCACTTAACCGATTATAATAAAATTCGCACACCATGTGCAGTTCGATCTAACTTGAGAGATAGGATAGTTTATATTATATAGATTAGGATTATTAGTGCTACCCGTGCGAAGCCGGGGCGGATCGCTAGTGTATTTATAGTATTACTAGTACTTTGGATTTGAAGTACTTATATTGAAAGTGGAGGGGGAAAACGAATCTGGGGGGAAACGAACGAGATCAAAGTATCTTAGCAATTCAAATTATATGTGTGGAAGCAAATGCTTTATTCTATTTTAAAGCATATTATTGATAGGATATGTATAGGTATTTGATAATTTTGTCACATGAATAAACTTGTACTGGATAAAAAAAAATCACATGCTTTTCAGCTTTCAGGTGGGCAGTTTCATGTGACTGAAAAATGTTTCAATGAAACCTTTCATGTAAACACCCTTTCGCTTTCAACTGCATCTTAAATCAGTGTCAACTTGTCAAGGTACTGAATTTTCACTGGAAAAAACGAAAAAACTTGCTATTTAAATTACCTCCAATAACTTAATCCTGTTTGCAACATCTGCCCATAAAGCCTCAATGATACAGTTCCTTACAAAATGTCCATCTCCTTTGACATACTTTTTCTTCTCTGTGCCATGTGAGGTGACATCCTCTGCCATATACCTCACCAGCAGCAGCCATACATGCAACTCTGTTACCATAAACCATGAGGCAAATGTGTCCGGCAGCTCAAGTTCTTCAAACCACTCAGTGTATGCCACTCGGTCTGGCACACATTCATATAGAAAATATCCAGTGAGCTTGAGGCGCTAAAATCAAGCTTAAACAATTATTTATCCATAGGTACATAGGTGAATCACCTTTTGACATTTGTATTGTTAAATTGTAAAATAATGATGCCTTATTTATGGTAATAGTGATGTGATGTGGTTCAGTTGTGTCATGTGAATGAGTCAATGAACCAGTTCCTGCTTCTCAATATTTTTTAGATTGAGCCATCGACTCACAATGTTTTAATTCATTTTGTTCAGAAAACGTACAGCTGCATAGAAGTATTAAAAAGAAGAATAATAATGCCAATTACCTACAAGTTTTCACAGATAGAATTTACTTAGGGTTGAAAAAGTCTTGCATGGATGGAAAAAGTAAAAAATAAGTGCTACTTAAGAAGTAACTCAAATATATTGATAGATTCATTCGACTATTCATAAGCACTTGTAAAAAGTCTGTTTGAATAAAAATCTTTTGAATTTTTGAATAAAGCATAAAGTTAGGAAGATCAGTGAATAGAACTAGTGGAAAACGACCCGCCCCCTGCTTCAAACGGGTAGCACTAATAATCATAACAGTCCATACCCAATATCGCCAGTGGGCAGCAAATCAGGTTTTATATTTTAATATTAAGTATACTGAAAGAGTACGCCCTGCCCTCACCCCACCTGCCACTGCCGGCCACAGCCATGCTATTATCGGTTGCACATTACTTTATTTCTATAAAATCTCATAAGATATTCATCTAAATTAAATGGTGTACAGGGCAATTTTTAACTTAATTAATTACTTGAGTTGACTAACATATTTATTTTAATAAGGATTCATACTATATTAATGTCAGTAAAAACACATTCGCAAAAACAGCATTGTTTTAGACCAAATATGAAAATCATAAAAATGGTTATTGTGAGTCAACCTTAAAAGATAAATATATGCTATCATGGATTTTTTTTAGACCTTTTTGAGAGGAACTATTCCACCATACATTGTTTTCGTAACTTTAACCATTTAAGCAGCGCTCGCCACATTAGCTCTCAGATGAGACGATTTTTTCCAACTTAATTAACATTATTGCAATTTTTGTAAGGATCTCTAATTTTTTTGAAAATATAATATAATCCTATATTACTTGCTAATAATGTAGCTTTCTATAGGTGAAATAATTTTTAAAAGCTGTTGAGTATTTTTGAGTTTATCCATTACAAACAAACAATCAACCAAATCTTTCGTCTTTATAATAATAGTCTTTGTGTAGTAGTTAATTTATAAAATATTAAGTATTTAGATTATTGGCCAGCAAACTACTTCAACTCATGCTATGAGAGTCAAAGAATTCACTGGCTCAAATCCTACATGCAGGTGGCCGTGGTACAAAAGAGCTTGGTTGTTAGCTTGCTATTTTTTAGGAGTTCTGATGAAATCTGGCATGCGCAAAAGGTGCAAGGAGAATAGAGTGTGCAAAGAAATGGGTATTTTAAGGGCTTTGAGAGATAACTTTTCAAGATGTGGCGGACAGTTGATCAACTAAGTGATATTGATAAGGTAGGTTATATCACTGCTATTTCTCCTAACGGCTAAAGGCAAAAGGTGTAAGTAAGTACATAAAGCATATTAACTTAGGTTGCGATTTAGATTAAACCTAAACTTGAGAAGCTGAACAAATTTTCTCTCGATTCTTTCAATATGATGAATATACATATCATATTGAGTATTCTGTGATGCATATTCAAGATGTTTGACACATTTCTATAGTACTCATGATTGCTGTACCTATTTAGTGAGGGAGTTGATTCATATTATCAATCTTTTTTGTCCTCAACACTACTTATTTTTCATAAAATTTGGTAGCACTAAAAAGTTCTACTATAGTTATATTAATTCTGTCATTTTCACAAGCCTTTATTTATTATAATTTGTGACATTGTTAAGAGGTCTAGTTTGGAAAGTGCTTGCCTAGAAGACTCTAGAATCCCAGACAAGCAATGAGCTAGTAAATAGTAAATACACAAGATGCGCAATATCAAAACAACAACCCACTGTTCTTTCTTGGTCCATCCATCCCACAGCTTTCATAAACTTCTTAATGTAACTGTCCTTTATTGTAACCGTACACTGTTGTCTTAAAATTATAGGATTTGTGCGAACAGAGATACAGCATGGTCTTGCATAATCAATCTTATTAAATGCTCTGTGACGCCATATCTAAAAACAAGTAGATTCGTGAATTACGAAAGTTACTATTTTATTTACTTTATTTATTTTTATTTATTTACAATTATGGAATTTTTACTAAAATATGTAAATAAAGGAAACCCACTCCTGTAAAAATACGGCTTCGATTCATTTTATAATAATAACGGATAACCTTTTGGCAAACAGATCTGAAAAATAGGTAATTTTCTTCTCTAAAAAATAATTTGTAATATTTTATTTTAATTTAAAAAGCGGACAAAAAGCAAGACATTTTGCTTTTCGCGAACGAAAAACAAACATGAAACAGCATAAAGATAAGATTTTTTTTAGACAAGAGAATAGACCCACAGACTATTTATATGTCTGTGCTCAGACCAGAGACTAGTAACTTCAGAGACCACCGATCAGATGGATCAGAGACTAGTAACCTGATCTCAGACACAGACCACATACAAATATACATATACTCCTGTCCACAGAGTACATTGTTAAAATAGGACTCCTGTCTCAGAGTATCACTATCAGACTCAGATAAACTAGTGGTTCGCCCCGAACTGAGACCTCGCGGTTTCACAGAGCGCCATCTATTGACATCAGTGTGAAGTTCTGTTAAAAATATCATCATCATTAAAAATTAAATAATTTCGTTTCCTTATAATATTTATCTAATTTTAGTATTTGTTGTTCAAGTACAGGAAATAATTCAAATAATTGATCAAGTTTCAGGCTTGAGAGTTCAGAAAATTGAGAGTTCTGAGGTCAACTTTGGACGTTAGAAAATCGCCACTTTGAAAGCCCCCCATTTCGTCAATTTTAGGAGAAAAATTCAAAAAAAAATATTTTTGGACTCTACTCCTAATTATCTTTAAAATGATATACTGCAACCCTATGTAACGCTATAAAAAATATTTTACTTCGCATTCGCTTCTATGAGAGCCCCCCTGAAATAAAGATTTTTATAACTTTTTAAGCCATATTCGGCGGGAGGCCATCGGTTTACATATTATATTTAAATTTGAAGTAATTATGTCCAGCAATTCAGAAGTTATAAGGCTCTGACAGACGGACAGACGGACGGACGGACAAGTGCCAATTCACCCAAGTAGACTCAGAGACCTTCGCTTCGCTCGGTCAATAAGCTATCAGAGGGTCTATACTTTATGCACTTATGCACACAGAACACTTATACTCCTTGCTTATGCACCACAGTTATGCACCGACCATAAAAAGAAGGGGACCTGTGTTCCAGCCGTAGACAGAGCAAGATATTCTTCTATGGTTCCAGCCCTTCTGCGCCAGTAAAATATGGTATTTCTTACTGATACTGGTACTTTCTTATCGAATGGCGAGGTTGAGGTACTGCTGAAAGTAGACGTAAAGAATGCTTTTAATTCATTGGACAGGGCAACTCTGCTTAACGAAGTTTCAACACAGCTTCCCGAAATTTACCCGTATGTTTGGCAATGTTACAGCTCTGCTTCCAAATTATTTTTTGGAGATGGCGATATTAAGTCCTCTGTAGGTGTTCAGCAAGGGGATCCTTTAGGTCCAGCCCTGTTCAGCTTAGGGATCTATAACCATATCTCAAATTTAACATCTAAATTTAACATATGGTATCTTGACGATGGAACCATTGGAGGCAACGTGGATGACGTTCAAAAGATCTTAACAGCGTTAAGCAACAATTTAGCAAAATTGGTTTAGAACTAAATTTTTCCAAATGTGAACTGTTTTTCACAGAAAAACTATCGCAAGATAGAATATTATCGGCCTCAGAATTATTTAACGGAATTGCCCCTAATATTAAGATTCTTGATAAACATTCACTTTGTCTTCTTGGTGCTCCTCTTTTTAACGAAGCCATACAACCAATCTTGGACAAAAAAATCAGAACATTTTCGGCACATTCTGACAAATTGGGCGCTCTAAATTCTCACATTGCATTTTCGATCCTAAAATATTGCCTTTTTGTACCTAAATTAATTTACATTCTCCGTGCGAGCCCAATTTGGAAATTTCCTGGACTACTCGATATTATGGATGCCACCTTAAGAGATACGCTAGAAAAAATTCTAAATTTATGTTTTGATGATCAGTCCTGGAATCAAGCTACTTTACCGGTCAAATATGGTGGCATCGGCGTGAGAAAAATTTCCAGTGTTGCTCTTCCGGCTTTTCTGTCCTCTGTGCATAGTATAAAAGAGCTCAGTTCTCAAATTCTTAATTCTAATTCAGTTTCATTGACCTATGCCACAGAGGCCCTAGAGAGTTGGAAGGTCAGGTGACCCAATGACGACATCCCGAAGGAATGTTTCACACAAAAACTTTGGGATGTGCCGTTGGTTCGGCTGACACATACAAATTTGGTTCAAAATCTTACAAGTGAAAGAGATCGAGCAAGGCTTCTAGCCTTATCTGAAAAAGAATCCGGGTATTGGCTTCATGCCCTGCCATCCAAAAATCTAGGCACGCTTTTAGATAACGAAAGTTTTCGTGTGGCTCTAGGTCTCAGATTGGGAACACCCCTGTGCTATGAGCACAGATGTCCGTGTGGAAAAGAGGTCGATAAATTTGGAATTCACGGACTCTCTTGCCAAAGGAGCGCTGGTAGGCTTTTTCGGCATGGCTCTCTCAATGATACGATCAAAAGGGCTCTTGCCACCATAGATATTCCTGCGCTCATTGAGCCGGCAGGGATTGGCAAGAGACCTGATGGATTGACGCTGGTTCCCTGGGAACGTGGACGGGCGCTAATGTGGGACGCAACATGCGTAGACACATTGGCCCCGTGTCATATCAGGGAGACAGCATCAAGGCCGGGAGCCGCAGCAGAAAAGGCTGAAACCGGCAAACGGCGGAAGTATGCCTCTCTCATAGAGAGTTACATATTTGTTCCGTTTGCCGTGGAGACCCTGGGGCCGTGGAGTCTTAGTGCCAAAAATTTTTTGCGAGCTATTTCACCGCGGTTGGTTGCCTCATCTGGTGACAGAAGGGCTGGCTCATTTTTTGCGCAAAGGATCAGCCTGGCTGTCCAGCGCGGAAATGCAGCCAGTATTCTCGCCACCATTCCACGCGGGCATGATTTATATAGTAATTAGGTTAGGCTAGCTAGCTTTAATTTCTATTGTTTTGTTTTCAATAAAAGATTGAATTTAAAAAAAAAATATATATATATATATATATATATATATTATAATATTATCTCTATATATATAAAAATCAATTGCTGTTCGTTTGTCTGGCTAAAACTCGAGAACGATTTAGCTGATTTTGGTTTTGAAATGTTTGTCGTGGTCCAGGGAAGGTTTAAACGTTGAGAAAATATGGAAAAATTCCGAGGAAGATAGTAAAAACAACAATTTTATTTTCCCTTATAAACAGCTGTTCTACCTACTTTCCCCGTTACTTGTCCCGTTTCACCTCAATCCTATCCCGACTCACCCCTTTAGACAGCCCTATTCACCCCGAAAATACATTATTTTCAGTTGATACAGATTTTAATCGGCAAATATAACTGACTTTTTTGGTTTCTCTTAAGCCTCGTCGATTCAGTGATAGTTTCAGCTATAACTTAAATTAGGTACCCAAAACACAGTACTTTTGCTATAAAATCAAAGTTAAAACACGTCATAAAAAACCGGTGCTTTTGCCGTTTGACTTTGAAATGGTTTTTTTTCTTAATTTTCGTGGCATGGATACTTGGTGTTGCTAGCACATAGAACTAAATATTAACAAAATTATAAATAAATAAATTGTGCGCGAATCCATAGCCATAAATACTAGTAAGGTTTCTGTTACCTATCTGTTTTGATGTCCCTTGTCACCCCGCAATCCCTTAACACATTGATTTTATATATAGGAGAGGATATGTTGCATTATACTCATTATACGATGCATTTTGTTAACGAAACATGTAAAACTATGTTTTGACTTTTCTTACTTAAAGAAAGCTACGTTTTTAGAACGAGACAGATATATTATGTTATTGCGTAAACGTGTCGCGCAATTGTCATGTGACCTCATCACATTTAGCTATTGAAGCCAATTTTTGGTTGCATATAAATGGCGTCTGTTGTGCTTCCGGTGTTTCGGATGTGATTAATTTGTAAATATAAACCAGTTTTGTGAATATTTTCATGTGTTTTGCTGTAGTTTTATGTAATAAACTATGGTGAAGTGCTCAGTTGTGGGATGCAATAATAAAACGGCCAGGAATTTAATTTCATAAGTGAGTAACAAAGTCGCCTAGTTTTTCTTCTTGTGGCGAGTATTTTAAGTTATTTAAGTTTGGCCATAGTCCACCAAGCTGGCAAACACGGGGGCGTTGCATCATGATTATATTTTTATTCATCATTTTACCCAGCCAGCGTCCACTACTGAATAGGAGCCTCCCCTTGGAATGAGAAGAGTTCAGCCATAGTCCACTACGCTGGTCAACAAGAGGGCCTCCGAACGTGATTACCATTTTTCTGAAAAGAAAGAGATGCTGTTTTTGGTTGTAAATATGCATACTTCTGAGAAGTTCTAATTAATGTTTCAAATTTCGGGCACAAAGGAGCGTCGCGGGTTTTTAATTTTTTTAATTTCATTACTTGTTTATTTTAAAGATCAATCTGAAAACGCAAGTAGTTTTATATCTATTGTAATATTATCAATTGCTTTTATTTATCTATAAATTTTAGAAATAAATCATTTTTATAATCAGTCTACTTTTAGTATTCATAATAACACATTCAGTAACATTTTTTCCATAATATCTAGGTATTCCAACTAATATTATGAAACAGTTTTGTTTGTAAGGTTGACATGAACTAATAATATAAATCTATACTAATATTATAAATTCGAAAGTTTGAAATGTATGGATGGATGTTTGTTACTCAATCACGCCTGAACTGATCTGTATGAAATTTGGGACAGAGATAGATTATAGTCTCGAATAACACATAGGCTAACACATGCGGAAAATTCAAGAGGTACCGCGGGAACTAAAAAACCTCAAGTCACGCGGACGGAGTCGCAGGCATCAGCTAGTTCATTATAAAATACAAATACTAGTTTTTCAGAATATTATGTTTGAGTAAGTAATTATTTATTACTAGATGATGCCCGCGACTTCGTCCGCTTTGATTAAGATTTTTTGATTCCCGCGGGAACTCTTTAATTTTCCGGGATAAGCAGTAGCCTATGTCCTTTCCCGGGATATAACCTACCTCTATACCAAATTTCAGCAAAATCGGTTGAAAAGATGGGCCGGGAAAGCGTAGCAGACACACATATAGACAGACAGACAGACAGACAGACAGACAGACACACTTTCGCATTTATAATATTAGTATGGATGTATATTTTTGTTGTAATTTTATATTATCGATTATTTCAGTATCGATACTCCAGCCCTAGTGCTCGCTTAGGCTCCGCCCAATACGCCATTTTTATGTGACCGGAAGCTTCAAAACATAGAAGAAGGAATCTCTAGAATCAGGGTCAGCGTGTAACCGAAAGGGATATGTAATACTATGAAACACCTCCCAAACGTCATACAAACGTCAGCACAATATATGGTTTGTTTGTATGCAATAGGCATAAAATCCGTGACACGCAGAAAGGGAGAGAAAAACACATATTTTTTTCTCATTCTGTCTTGTGTAACATCCCAACACTGCATCTCTTTCATGTGGGAGTGAAAAGGAGATATGGCGGCGTCTATATATCTTACTCAGTCTACGCTTCAAAATAAATTTGATATTTCATATCCTCTCCTATATAAAAAACAATGCCATATCACCCCATTCTACGGTACTTTAAGTAGGTACCTACATAGAAACCTCTTTTTCTGGTCGATGATAAAAAGTCATAAACATAAATTCAAGAAAAAAAGTGACTGTCTGTTATTACAATAATAAAAAAAAGCATAAAATTATTGTTATGGAATTATGAATTACGACTGCATCTATTAAATATGTAGTGCCCGCATCTAAAATTAGTAATTCATTTGTCGGTAACAGGATACGTTTTTCTAATAAACTCCGAGAAGACATAATATTGGAGATGTCTCTAAAACGTAAACTATTTGAAAAGTCCTATTACATTGTAAAGGATTATTTAAACCACAGACATACAGGAAGGCATGGGTATGAATTGTTCCAGCGGCTTAATAAGTTAGAAATAAATCTATATATATAAAATAAATCCCTATTTCCCTTGGTCACGGCATCACGCGTGAACGGCTGGCCCAAATTCGCTTATTCTTTTTTTTTTGTGTTTGTTATTGTAAGGAGAAGGTTCATGAAAGAAAAAACTAAGAAAGTTGCGCGGAACATTAGAAAATTAAAGAAAACTTAACGACCATAATAACTTTTCTATCGTTATTGAAAATTAAAGAAAACTTAACGACCATAATAACTTTTCTATCGTTATTATAACCTTTTTAGGGTTCCGTACCCAAAGGGTAAAAACGGGACCCTATTACTAAGACTCCGCTGTCTGTCTGTCTCCAGGCTGTATCTCATAAACCGTGATAGCTAGAAAGCTGAAATTTTCACAAATGATGTATTTCCGTTGCCGCTATAACAACAAATACTAAAAATTAAAAAAATATATATATTAAGGGGGGTCCCCATACAATAAACGTGTTTTTTTCGTATTTTTTTGCTCAATATTAAAAACGGTAACAGGTAGACGGTTCAAATTTTCACAGAATATTAACTTGTATATTACCTTTCAAAATAAATAATTAAATATCAATAAAGTAAATATTAAAGGGGGGCTCCCATACAACAAACGTAATTTTTATTTTTAATACGTCATAAATCGTAAAACTTACTACAGGTTTGTACGAAACCCTCGGTGCGCGAGTCCGACTCGCACTTGGCCGGTTTTTTTTTAACCTTTTCTCCTTTTGTAACCTTTGACATAACTGCCAGTTGTGTGACAGTTGGCGCCAATTCTGCCAGTTCTGTGGCAGTTGGACCATTCGAATTTCGAATCCAATATTCATAGTTAGGACAGGACAACGTCTGTCGGGTCAGCTAGTTTATTATATTGTTATAATAATTATTATAAATTTATGATATTGTAAGATGGTGATAGGTAATTTAAAAACACCCGGCTGAGTTTGTTGTGGGTTCTTCTCAGACAGCGCGTTTGGAACCCTCGTAGCTTAAGTTTTGAAATACCGTACATAACTGATACCATCATATTTTAAAAGTAACTGGACGTCAATAAGTGTGTACAGTGTACTTAAATTGAATAAATATATACTTTGACTTTGAAATACCACAATAGGCTACTTTTAATCTTGGAAAGAGCAGTTAACTAGGTACTATATTATAATATGCATACGCTGTAGTCTTTGTATTGAGCAAGTGCTGAGCACAGAGTAGTGAGTACATTGGTATAGTGGACTGAGTATGCTCAGTATACGATTGGTATCATAATGGTGTGCACAGATGGTGGTATGAATATCGCACCCTTAAAATGAAAGTGACCTAACTCAAAATTCCTGTAAATTCTGATTTTGTTCTATACTGTCCATATAAGCCTACTCTAAAACCTTGTGGTAAAAAAGAGCCCGAATATATTTAGATATATATATATAAATGAATCCCTATTTCCTTTGTGCTTTGGTCACGGCATCACGCGTGAAAGGGTGGCCCAATTTCGCTACCTAATTCTTTTTTTGTTGTGTTTGCCGCTTGCGGTACCGAGTTTCGTCGGCGACTTCGGCTATAAATTACGACGGATGTCAATTGTCAATCTGCCAAAGGTGCCAAACTTGAAAGGTGTCAAAGTGACAAGAGCCAAATGACATTTGCATTTTCATTTCTCGTAGACAGAGAGAGGTATATTTCAGGTTCGTTCTTCGTATAAGTTCGTAAGTTCGATTTTAGGTTATCTTGTCATTTGTCCGTGGGTTACATAATTTTGTCCGCCCTACCGAAATAATACTAAGTGAATTACAAAATGTTCGGGGCTGTAAGTAGGGTCGGTAGCGGCTTTCTAGCTGCTAAAACAGTAGCTGACAAAGCTCTTGCAGAATGTGGCAAAATCGCAGCTGTCGCAGGGAACAAACGTGATTATGCAGCTAAAGCCGCAGCCCAAGGACAAGGTAAGGTAGTGGCAGTCATCGGTGCTGTCGTGGACGTTCAATTCGAGGACAATCTTCCATCTATCCTAAATGCCCTGGAGGTTCAGAATCGGTCCCCTAGGCTCGTCCTCGAGGTGGCTCAGCACTTGGGCGAGAACACCGTCCGAACCATCGCCATGGACGGTACCGAGGGTCTGGTCCGCGGCCAAGTCGTGCTGGACTCCGGCTCACCCATCCGGATTCCCGTAGGCGTTGAGACACTCGGTCGCATCATTAACGTGATCGGTGAGCCTATCGACGAGCGCGGCCCCATCCCCACGGACAAGAGGGCCGCCATCCACGCCGAAGCACCCGAGTTCGTGGACATGTCTGTGGAGCAGGAGATCCTGGTCACGGGCATCAAGGTCGTCGACCTTCTCGCGCCCTACGCTAAGGGCGGTAAGATCGGCCTCTTCGGCGGCGCTGGAGTCGGCAAGACCGTGCTCATCATGGAACTCATTAACAACGTAGCTAAGGCTCACGGTGGCTACTCCGTATTCGCTGGCGTCGGCGAGCGTACCCGCGAGGGCAACGATCTGTACCACGAGATGATCGAGTCAGGTGTCATCTCACTGACGGACAAGACCTCCAAGGTGGCTCTGGTGTACGGTCAAATGAATGAGCCACCTGGTGCGCGTGCCCGCGTCGCCCTTACCGGCCTGACCGTAGCGGAGTACTTCCGCGACCAGGAGGGCCAGGACGTGCTGCTCTTTATTGACAACATTTTCCGCTTCACACAGGCTGGTTCAGAGGTGTCTGCCTTGCTAGGGCGCATCCCCTCTGCTGTAGGCTACCAGCCCACGCTGGCCACAGACATGGGCACCATGCAGGAACGCATCACCACCACCAAGAAAGGCTCCATCACCTCCGTGCAGGCTATCTACGTGCCGGCTGATGACTTGACTGATCCCGCACCTGCCACTACCTTTGCTCACTTGGATGCCACCACAGTGTTGTCGCGCGCCATCGCAGAGCTGGGTATCTACCCAGCAGTGGACCCCCTCGACTCCACCTCGCGTATCATGGACCCCAACATTATCGGTGCTGAGCACTACAACGTAGCGCGTGGCGTGCAGAAGATCTTGCAGGATTACAAGTCTCTGCAGGACATCATCGCCATCCTGGGTATGGACGAGCTGTCTGAGGAGGACAAGCTGACCGTGGCGCGCGCACGCAAGATCCAGCGCTTCCTGAGTCAGCCTTTCCAGGTGGCCGAGGTGTTCACCGGCCACGCCGGGAAACTTGTTCCCCTTGCAGAAACCATCAAAGGATTCTCTAAAATCTTACAAGGAGAGTATGATCATCTTCCAGAAATAGCTTTTTACATGGTTGGGCCAATTGAAGAGGTTGTGGCTAAGGCAGAAACCCTGGCTAAGAATGTATAATTGTTATAACTCAGATCGGCAATATAACCTTAGTTCATATAAAACTTAGTTATAAAGAAAATGTGGCTTTTTTTTTCAAATCCACACCCATATTCACAGTATAATAATAATAATTGCAAAAATATTAATTGTCTGTCTGGAAAAAGTTCTCATTGATTTTAAAAAAACCTTTACTGGTGTCTGCTGCTATTCTAGTCTATGACTGGAACTGGATTTAAATTTTCATTTGAGTGTTTGTTGGTTTACCTATTGGTTTCTCCTTCAATCACGCCGCAACAAGGCAATGGATTGACGTGATTTTTTGCAAGGGTATAGTTGAGGACCGTGAGAGTTATGTGTACGGGCACGAAATGAGCGGTAGCGGGGCGACGGCGGCAGCGGGGCGATGGAATTCGAGAGCTGGCGACGAATTTCGGGAAGGTGTTTTTAGGCAATCTGAAATTGTGTAAAAATATAATTTCGTTCATTGGCGAATCCAGTTCTGCCAGTCTGGTAGAGCGTTTGCGGTTATTTCGCTACTGCGCAGCATATAACATTTGCAAAAAAAATCCGAAATAGTACATTACACATCTAGGGCAGTAAAATAAGAAATGTCTCAGATCACATGAAATTGTTGTCCGAGGCGAAGCCGAGGTCAATAAACATGTGATCTGAGGCTTTCTTATTTACTGCCCGTGGTGTGTATACTATTTTTCTCCTCGACGGAGGCGGAAAGCGGCATTTTCGTTTAGCGCAGCGGGAGGAAAATTGACGCTTTCCGCCCGGAGGTGAGAAAAATCATTTTTTTTGGCAACTTGATTTTTTTATCTTTAAATTTTATACTTATAAAATTCGAAAAAATTAATCCCAGTCGTTTTTGTCGGTTATAAAGTATTACCAGACCTCTTTCAAATTGTTCCCGAAATTCGTCGCCAGCTCTCCGACTAATCGCATCGCCCCGCTGCCGCCGTCGCCCCGCTATCGCTCATTTCGTGCCCGTACACTTAAGTCTACATTTTATCCAGGAAAATTAAGTAGTTCCCCCGGGAATTCAAAAACATTTAAACCACGGACGAATTCGCGGGCATTAGCTAGTTTTATAAATAAATACTGTGGGCTACCAACACACTGCAGCAGCATCCTCAACCATAGATTAAGAAAATCTCGTCAGGCATCATTGAAGGACAACGCGGACAAACAATGAGCCACGTCATTGATGTAGGTATCGAAGAAGAGTAAGTAGGTACTTTCCATGGTCCAAGGTAGAAACAAATTCTGTGCTGTCTATCCGTTAAATTTCTAAATTCTAATATTATACAAGTTAGCCCTTGACTGCGATCTTTCCTGATGGTAAGTGAAGATACAATCTAAGATGGTAGCAGGCTAACCTGATAATTATGGGTATATTAAACCCATACTCCTACGGACACGAACGGTATCGTACCAGGGGGGTCTACTCTCTTTCTCTAAAACGAAACTTCGCAAACAAACGAACGAAAGGGGGACGCCCATATATGGCCAAGAAATGCCCTTCCTTTTGCCGAAAAAAACTATGTATTTTTTCTCTACCTATAAAATTATTATTTTAATCAAGCAAGTTTACTACAATTTGTCTTAAAAAAAAAGTAATTAAACTATCTATGAAAACAAAAACCATTTCCTCTCAGTCCATTCGTCTATATATACATTCAGTATTGCCACATTTTAATATCGATCGATTTAATCGATTTTGACTTTATACTTATATCGAACAGTATCGATTTTTTTAAAATAAGATTTATTTGTAGTAAGTACTAATCGGCATTTAAGTTATAGCCTAGTTTGTAGTTACGTTAAGCTATATTAAAACTTCGACTGCGGATAGTTAGCAACTTACTGACAAACGTATATCGTGTAAAGTGATTTAATCATATTTGGATGCGTCATTATGTACTCATACTCTCGAGATGCTTGGGCATAGAAAAAACTTAACATTTTAATAACAACTTACTAATGATGTGATTCGTTGTAATAATGAATACTAACTCTTTGTACTACAGCTTTCCTCATATTTAATATAATTTAATTTTTCTATATTACTGTTTAAAAATACGTACTAATCGTATATACCTAATAAAGTAAGGTAAATAGGATTTCAAAAAAAAAATAGATTGTTATTGTTAAAATGCGTAATTCGATGGGTTTTAGAAAAAGATATTTCCAAAAAAAACTTTTTAAAAATTGGGATTCCTTGTGGATGTGAGACACCTAAACCATTATGGTTAGAAAATATGCAAGAAAATATAGTTTAGTAGATTTTTTTTCACAATTATCATGTATGTAGTTACAAGCGGTAGAAATAATTAGAAAACTAAACTTCTAGAGATTTAAGAATTCCTAGTACTTAAAAGGTTTATTTTTACTTTAATAACGAGAGAGGGGGCGATCCCTGGGCCGAATGTGAAGAGAGTTGGAGAATCAGAAGAGCGTGGAAGCAACAAAGTGGCAACCGGTGACGGTTGTCACTTTTTCCCAGTTTGTGCATAGCTATATGCTATATTAAGCAGATATTTATTCCAATACTAATAGTTTTTGTTCATCACTCAATCTCCAATATTTTAATATAACATTGCCATTTTTGAGAAAAAACTATGACTTTTATATAAAGTCTTTGACGTGACGAAAAATAAAAATAAACTAAAACGGGATTTTTCCGTAAACATAATGTTATGTTTATAAAATAATTAAAAAAGAAAATAAATCCAAAATCGATAAGTCAATATCGGTTTCTGAGTTTTTTTTATACGGCAACATCGATCGAATAATCAAATAACAAACAAATACAGTTGTCATTGTCACATCACAACTTGTGTTTGTACCTGTGGTTTGCTTTTTATTTCTCGGATTTGATAATTAACCAACGTTTACGCTTGCAAAATGGACTCCGACGACTCTTTTAACCCTGACGACCACGGCTTGAATATGGATCCCGCACCCGCTTCTCACCATGAACCCAGCACGAACTTGGATACGTTACCTGCTAACTTCGAAGACCCTGGCGCTCACACTGGACCAAGTACCTACATCCCGGCCGGTTACTACGGCAAAAGGACCTTTACGCTGTGTGAAGCAAGTTACCGTACTGTTTGTTTGTTACACACTGTAATTCATTAATGACAAATAAATACTAGTTTTTTTTTATTATGGTGTACTTTTTTAAAACCAATTCCTTATCCCATTCCTTGTTCAAACTGCATACTATCAGCACCATACAGCTTTAAGAGTGGGCACTCAGGGCCAAAGTGTTTATGGAAGGTGGGCATTCCCCTTTCGTTAACAGTCCGTAAACCCGTAAACCGACATTTTAAGAACTTTTGATGAGCTTTATGCATGAGATATTAGTATTATAACAAAAAGAAAATTAAAACATTAAAGATTAATCCCTCCTTAGTAGACTGTTGCAAATAAAAATTTAATTTTATTGAAATATAATAGTGAAATTCTCATTCTTGCAGAATACGTTTACTATTTTTGCACTTTTGGGTGACACTTTTCACCCATATAAAACCACGAAAAATTATAATAAATGACTTATAAAAAATACTAATATGATAAACACGCTCTTAAAATTGGACTGTTGCAATTCGTTTTTATACGTTCTATACAAAATTAGTTAATAAAAAAATCAAATCAATGTGCACGATTTATCAAAATTTACGCGTCAATAACCTGTATTTCTTAAAAGTTTGACGATTACTGATAAAATAAAATTTACCATGAATGTTTAGTATTTATATAACACAAATTGTGGAAAAATAAAGTTCTATAAAATACCTATATGACCAAAAAATATTATCAAAGTCTGATCAAATTCACGTGTGAAATGGTACTGCAGATCGTACGACCGCACCATAGAGTAAAGTAATATACCTGGACCGCACGTACGTACGAACTTGACTACAGAGCTTATTACACCTTCCTAAATTTAGTCGTCCTAATTAGGATTCAGGAAAGGAAAGCAAATTCATATTTCTGATCACACCTTCCTAAATTTAGTCACTGAATCAGTTTACAGATAAAGTTCGACGGCGTCGGACGTGTCGTGCTAGTGTCGAGTGCAACCACAGATTACATTAAACAACAGTACTGGACAGTACTGGAGCCATTGTCCAAAAAATTGGCCTTGCCGTAGCTCTGGCTATTGGCTCAATTAAAATTAATAGATGCCTTTATTTTTTCTTACCAAAAATTAAAAAAAAAATCATTATTTCCCCATTGCCTTCAATCAACAGTCTCATCGGTTTGGTATTGATCGGACGTTGATGACTGTGAAGAGGGGATATGAATGATATGATACAATGTGGATGGTGAAGGATGTGGGGATTTTGTTTGGTGTTGGGATATTAAGTTAAGTATGAAGGGGAGAATCCGAAGATTTGATACTGGAATACCGTACTGGAATCTACAAAGTTTTATCAAAAATTAATAAATGGTTATTTGAATTTGCCGCCATCTTCTCCTCCTATCAGGCAGGCGCGGTGATCAGTATTACTTACTCTATGGCGGTGACTGAACCAATTAGGCGACTAAATGCTATTACACCTTCCTAAATTTAGGAAACTGAATGATTTAGTAAGTTAGCAACCATACTTTTTCCTGAGCTTATTACACCTTCCTAAATTTAGTCGTCTAAATGATTCAGTTACTAAATTCAGACAAGTGTAATCGCATTTAGCAAGTTAGGATCCTAAATTTAGGAAAAAGTATGGTTGCTAACTTACTAAATCATTCAGTATCCTAAATTTAGGAAGGTGTAATAGCATTTAGTCGCCTAATTGGTTCAGTCACCGCCATAGAGTAAGTAATACTGATCACCGCGCCTGCCTGATAGGAGGAGAAGATGGCGGCAAATTCAAATAACCATTTATTAATTTTTGATAAAACTTTGTAGATTCCAGTACGGTATCAAATCCAGTACGGTATTCCAGTATCAAACTTTTGGATTCTCCCCTTCATAACTTAATATCCCAACACCAAACAAAATCTGCGCATCTTACACCATCTACACAACAACATATCAAATCTTCGGATTCTCCCCTTCATAACTTACCATCCCAACACCGAATACAATCCCCACATCCTTCACCATCCACATTGTATCATATCATTCATATCTCCTCTCCACAGTCATCAACGTCCGATTAATACCAAACCGATGAGACTGTTGATTGAAGGCAATGGGGAAATACCTAATGATTTTTTTTTTAATTTTTGGTAAGAATAAATAAAGGCATCTATTAATTTTAATTGAGCCAATAACCAGAGCTACGGCAAGGCCAATTTTTTGGTGTCTGGACAGTACTGGAGTGCACTCGACACTAGCACGACACGTCCGACGCCGTCGAGCTTTATCTGTAAACTGATTCAGTGACTAAATTTAGGAAGGTGTGATCAGAAACATAAATTTGCTTTCCTTTCCTGAATCCTAATTAGGTCGTCTAAATTTAGGAAGGTGTAATAAGCTCTATTTAGGATCCTAACTTGCTAAATGCGATTACACTTTTCTGAATTTAGTAACTGAATCATTTAGACGACTAAATTTAGGAAGGTGTAATAAGCTCTTAAGCAAAGTATCAAAGTAGGTATCTTTACTGGCCTATGTCGTCTATGTATGAGTGCAGCCCTGTGGTGCAGCCTAACGGTCTACTGTGCGGTATTCCTACAGATTCCAAAATTGACCGATGGCGAGTATACGGCCTCTTAACTCCTCAAATTTCGTACACGCAGACAAAGTACGGATCCATAGAAAATTTTCGTGACCGATTGGATTGAACGATTTTGAGTGGGTCTAATAACAGACTAATAATTACGTTCATTTGCGAAGTTTCGTTTGAGAGAAAGAGAGTAGACCCCCAGAACGCTAAATCGCTTGCCGACACGTACAAAAAAACGCAGCGATTTTTACGATAGGCAAACTACCGCAATAGACTCGTGACTACTTTGTAGGTCGGCTCAGGAAAGTGCAAAAGTCGTTCGTTGGAATGAGCAAATTCTACTAATTTTAGATAATAAAATTCTGCACTCAATTTTAGACTTGCTTTACACAAGTTTAAACGTATAATTATACCGATTTTTAACCGACTTCCATAAAAGGGGAAGGTTCTCAATTCGGCGCGTAACTATATGTTTTTTTTTTCCATGTATATGTTCTGAATTTTCTGGTCTGAGGCCATTTGGCTTCGGCCGTGACTACCTAGGTACTTTACCACCCTGCCAGCAAAGACGTACCTACCGCCAAGCAAGTAAGCGTTCTGGTACGATGCCGTGTAGAAACCGAGTAGGGGTATGGGTTTAATATAATAACTGCCATACCCCTAACAGGGTAACCCGCGTCCCGCTACCATCTTAGACTGCAACAACACTTACCATCAGGTGAGATCGCAGTTAAGAGCTAACTTGTAGTGGAATAAAATAAACAATGTTACGGGCGTTTCTGCCTCGTTGGTCTAGTGGTTGGCATGTTCGGCTGCGGCCGACGAGGTCCCGGGTCGGGCCATAATAATTGAGTGTTGGGTTTTTCTGACTAGAAATTCTCAGGACTAAGCCCAGAGTTAGGAAGTTGGCGGTGTTTCACCCCCGTGCCTCGGAGAGCACGTTAAGCCGTCGGTCGTTATTATCACTAACATGATAATAGTCGTTAAAGCCAGTCGTTAAAGGCCGCCAACCCGCATTGGAGCAGCGTGGTGGGTCTAAGCTCTTATTCACTCTCTCTTAAGAGAGTGGATGCCTGTGCCCAGCAGTGGGACGTTAATGGGCTGTAGTGGTACAGGCGTTTCTTGGTGCTCCTAACAATATACCGGTGTACACTATTATTAAAAAAAAATACCGAGAAATTATTCAGTCATGTTACCAAACATGCAAAAAAAGCTACCCTACCTCCCAGTGTAGCAATATCAAACAGGATGCCCGTAGTAACGAAGTTGATTATTTTTTGAATGAAATATGTAGTTATATTTGTTAAACAAGAGTGAAAAGTTGTTTTTAACCGGGTGGTCAATTTTGATCGTCTATTCCGTCCTGTTATACTATTAGTTCGATCGATCTACAACCCGGAAAAAAATTCCGTTCTGTTCGTTTACCTAGGCTAACAGAAAGGATTATGAGATTTCGTTCCGGATGACCGAGCAAGCGAAGGATTCAAAAATTAGAATCCTGAGCGTCAGCGAGGGAATCAAAAGAGCACGAGGTGAAAAATCTTTTCACTCGAGTGCAACACGTAACTTTTCATCCCACCTCAGCGAGGAAATGACTAAATGCAAAAAAAATCACAAGATAATTTTATTTCAGTTTAGGTATTAACTACTACATTATGAAGGGTAAGTCGTCACTATACACTGTAGTCTGTGGTCGTCACTAGAATCACTCATTTTAGGTTTTTCCATGGATGTAATAAGTACTTACGATTACATCCATGGGTTTTTCACTTATTTTCAATTTTCTTGTTTTTAATCGAAGGTTTTAATTATAAACAATATGACGTGAAAATGGTGCGCGCAAAGCAAATTAAAAAAGTACACCAAGAAGGTTACGAGTTATGAGTTTTTAACAAATTAAAAACGGTTGTATGGAAATTCGGCACCATAGAGGTAGAAGTAAATAGATTTTAAGGACGTATTTCCGCAAATCCGTTAAAATATATTAGAATGATGATTAGAACTGTCGGTACATTTTGTGACTAAGTCGGACAAAATAAAATGGAACTAAAAATTACTACACATAGATTGATCCTTTATCTTCAATTTTTGGAGATGACATTGTTAAAAATCTTTACTTAAACCTACTATAAAAATGATTTTCCGACACCTCTTCGCACATAACATCGCGACTTTCGGTACATTTTTTGCTGTATGTATACCGATTTTTTGTCTTTAAAAAATGCCATCTGTTAAGAGATATGTTCACCTCCAATTTTTGGAAAGAAAAATATTAAAAATACTTCAAGACTTGGTGGAGTGACGTCACACCACCAAGTCTTGAAGTATTTTTAATATTTTTCTTTCCAAAAATTGGAGGTGAACATATCTCTTAACAGATGGCATTTTTTAAAGACAAAAAATCGGTATACATACAGCAAAAAATGTACCGAAAGTCGCGATGTTATGTGCGAAGAGGTGTCGGAAAATCATTTTTATAGTAGGTTTAAGTAAAGATTTTTAACAATGTCATCTCCAAAAATTGAAGATAAAGGATCAATCTATGTGTAGTAATTTTTAGTTCCATTTTATTTTGTCCGACTTAGTCACAAAATGTACCGACAGTTCTAATCATCATTCTAATATATTTTTCAATACACTTGCTCGAAAAATGCACTTACAGAAGCAGTAAACAGGGCTTGTAAGTTAAATTTACTGCCCTCGTGCTTTTTTTTTGCAGAATTTACTGCCCTCGTGCAGTAAATTTGCAGTTTTTTTTAATTTTTTAAAGTCCACTTTCCTTCTAAATAAAAAGTTTTCTTCCAAGAAGGTTTGCTAATGATGTTGACTTTGTATGTAGAAATAACATTTTAGATGTGGATTGATGAAATTAATTCATGAAATTATAAATAGTATTTAATTTAGTTAATTAAAATTGTTTTAAGTTTTACAAATCAATAAAATAATGGCTGAATAGTCCAGGCTGAGAGTTAAGACCTAGAACCTAGAGCCATGAAGCCAATTAAAAAAAAGCCATTGCAACAACGCGCCGTAGATACTAAATCTTTAATCTGTGCGCGCTATTTTTAAAAGTTTCATTGAGTTTTTCTTATAAATTATTAAATAATATGAGTAGTTTATGTGATGTGGAATAATAAAATTAAATCGACAATTAGGTATTTTAAATGTGAGAAAAAAATCGCGCTATTAATAGCCGCCAAAAATCTCGAAATAGGTACGCGCGTGAGAGACCATTTTCTAGTGAGTACCTTGTGCCTACCTACTCGAGTTTTATTTTCAAGTTTTCTCACAAATGTATTGAAAAATATCGTGTGATACACGGGCGTTAAGGTTTTAACAAACTCGTGACGATGGTCAGCCCTCGACTGGCGTCATCGGGCTGACATTAGTCAACTCGTATGTAAAAACCTATTTACCGCCCTTATATCACAAACTACTATTAACGGATTTGCGGAAATACACCCTTAATGATGTTTTGGATTCACAAACTTCATAGACGAGTGATATTTACTAACGTGCACACGATGTTCTAAATTCAATTTACTTTATCCTCAAGAGGATAATAACGGCTTTTGCATTCAGATATCGAAGAGTAAAAATACTCTTTCCGAGATGGTGGGATGAAAAAAATATTAATAAGTACATAGGTATTTTTTAATTTTAATTTCTAAAGAAACATTATCAACTCTATGTACAAAAAGAAACTTAAAATATTTTCATATGGCAAAGGAATATAGTACTTTGCAAAACTAGTACTTTGTTTTAGCTGTCATGGCTAATAATTTTATCTGAATCCATTAACACTTCATTGACTTCATTAATGGATTCACTAATAACCTGATCAGATTCAGATCTTGTTTGTTTTTTCTGATCAAGGCTTTCTTCAATATCATTTTCTATCATCTTATCACTTATATTCTTGTCACCATCAAAAGTTCTTTCATCACTTTTAAGAATTTTTTCATCGCTATTGAGTGCTTCTTCATCACGATTAAGTGGTTTTTCACTACTATTTTTGCTTACTATTTGATTTTTTTCATCACAGTTAAGTGTTTTTTCAGTACTACAAAGAGCTCTTTCATCACTATTGAGTGTTTTTTCGTCACTATTAAGTGTTATTTCTTCACTATTAGGCATTTGTTCATTGTTTGAAGAAGCAAGATTCCCAGATTTTTCATTTACAGATGTTGAGTCAGTCGTCGCCGGCGATATTCTGTCGTTTACAATACTGGTTGGTACTGGCCTCGTTAAACTGCAATCAACTTGAGGTACTTTGACAACTACAATTTGATCTGACTTCTTTTCTTCGCCCTTGGCACTAACCTTGCTTGGATCTTTTAATTTAATAGTTTGAAATTTTAGCGGTTTATTCAAATTTTGAATACCATCTGCATTTCTATTAATAGGCTTGATTACTAATATTTTAGTTTTCATACCAGCTTTAGTAAAATCAGTCATGTTTCGCTTGATTAAGGGATTCTTAATAACTTCTAGGCTCTGTCGCCGAAATTTAATAGGTACTTTGTATATATTTGGTTTTGCGTTGTCTGAATTGAATTCTGGTTTTGATAGTGCTAAAGGCTTTTCACCCACTTTTTCCGTTTCCGTTACTGAACCTGCGTTAATCTCATCGTTTTCCAGGGTTAACTTTTTTTCAATGTCTGAAACTGAGACTGTTCGATCTTTGACATCTTTACTAAATTCATTTGAAATTGTATCTACTGTTTTAATACTGTCTTTGGACTTATTTATAACATGTGGACCTATTTGTGTGGAGGTTTCACATGTGTCTGGTTCAGGTTCACTTACTGGATTATTATTATGAGTGGAATCTGTAATGTTGCTTGTCGAGCTAGAAGAGGGCTCAACAATTTTACTGGGACTAGATGTATTTTTAATTTCTTCAACTTTCTTAGGTGAAATTTTTTCTGTTCTCGTAATTCTGGGTATCATCGGTCTCGCAAAAATACTCGATATTCGCGAGTCTTTTGATGTTTTAAATACCGGACAACTGGCACTTTTCATGTGGCCTTGGGCATTTTCTACCGACTTTCGAGATAATGTTATCATTGCACCACAGCAGTCTTTATTGATAATATCGTAATTATTCAGCAGGTCCTGCTGTGCTTTCTTTTTTGTTTGAACCACTTTATTATTGTTTGTATTTGTAGTTTGCGAGTCTCGATAACCTTGTGCTTCCATTTTTAATAAATTAGATAAATCATATTCAAAATCCGCGTTTTTAGGCTTAGTTCTTTTACGGACGGGTCTCCGAGATGCGACCGACGAAGTTATTTGAACGTTTTGCAGTTTTGAAATTTTTTCTTCTACTTCATCTAAATCTGAAGAATTTTCTTCAAGTATTTTATTATTAAGATTTGTATCATTTTCTCCAAGTAAAATATCATCTTGTTTCTGATCGTTATCATCTGCAGCAAAAAAAAAGCACATTCGATTAAAATAGTACTACAATTAACCATCTCTTCATGTACCTACACATATTAATGCAAATAAAGAATCTGAATCTGAATCTGAATAGAACAAGGTAAGGCTAAAAGTATATTTTTACTTTTACATTTTCATCTTTGTCACGGCTACGAACCCTTAATTTAAGAGATTTTTTTAAACTCGATTCAACGATTTAAGTAGATGTTCTTATTATACTCCAAATACCCATCTTGCCTATAAGTGCCTACCTGTAACTAAAGCCTCCCTTTTCTTCTTCGCATTACGCTTGTAAATGTTGCTCTTCCGTTTCCTGGAGCCAATCTCCGGCCTCGTGCTACTGCTGCTGCTGTCGTCAGACAAGCGGCTCGAGTCGCTAGAGCACCGGCTTGGCCGCCGCGAGTCCGGACTAGTCTCGTTCGCTTCATTCTGTTCATCCACAGATTCCGATAATTCCAACGCTTCGGCACCATCGACAGCCTTCACAGTACTGTAGTAGAACTCAGTGTTGCCTTTAAGTTTATGAACGACTTTAACATGTTCCGGCAGCTTATCGAAATTGAAATGTTTGAAGTTGCAGAGTTTACAAGCGTAACGCACCCACTTGTAATGGCCAGACATGTGGTCTAAAAACTCGTCAATTTTATCGTGGTTGAGATTACATTTTTTACAGCGTAGCTTGAATAAATCAACGTCTGATTGGATTTTTTGCCTGAAGGCGTTCAAATTGTTCTTCTCCGTTTGTTGAGCGAACGGTAGTTTGTTGATCATGGAGGTGTCGTAGAATTTAGGCTTGTTTAGTGTGACGGGGTCATCTATGTCCATATCATCGGTTTGCTGTTTGTCATCTGCATCGGGTGGTTCTGCTTCAGGGGGTTCCTCGTCATCTTTATCTTTATCGTCTTTCACATCCTTATCTTCTTGTACTTTCTCCGCCATTTGTACGTCTTCAGTACTCAACTTAGTGTCTGCAAAAAAAATTAAAATTAATAATGTGATTTGGATATTTCATTTTTAGGAAGGCCTAGAGGAGATAGGTTTCCTGAATGCATCCTTACTGTCTCGAATTTTGGTACAGTGAGCGATAATATACCTTTATATCATACTTGCTCAGTAACTAGGGATTACTATGGTGGAAAGTCTCCTTGTAAGTTGGTGTTTGCAATTCAAGGCAACATTACGTCGCACTATGCTTGAATTGTAATGTTCACATTACAGTTCAAGCTATGCAAAACTCCTTGGTAAACAATCTCTTTTCTTATAAAATGGTAAGAAAACTTTTTACTGAAAAAAAAAAACACTGAACATGGCGGCATTTAATTTCCATACATTTCAAACTATGCAAACATCCTTGGAACTCAGAGCCGTAAAAAAAAAATGGAAAACTATTTACGAAAAAAAAATGGAAATGGCGGCATTTCATTTGATCTGAAAGTTTGTGAAGTTTGTTCGTAAAGTGATTTTGCATTACCAATGTTTTATTTACCTCGCAAGAATGATATAAAGTAGAATGCTTACCTCGGTTGCAAGTCGCTATTACACCCTCGAACTATATTCACCCTCGCTCGCTGCGCTCGCTCGTGTGACTAAATATCTCGGGTGCACGCGATCCATTAGCGCCCTATGCGAGCTGCGCTCGCACTGGCGCCAAATTGGATCTTGTTTTGTAATAGCTTACTTACGTCCCTTGTGTAACAATCTACTATTATCATATCGATCTACTGGCGGTCGATCGGTCGACTGGATTGATAGACAGATAAATGCTTTATTGCCACACAAAACATTAAAAAGAAATAATAAAGTTAACAAACAAAAAGAAATAACAAGTGCGCATAGGCGGTCTAATCACTAAAAGTGATCTCCTCCAGACAACTCTTAATTATACAAGCTAATAAAATGAAGCGGGATAGTGCAACAACATTAATATATAAAATAAATTACATAAACCATACATTCTGAGAATACATAAACAATTACACAAATAAAAATACTAAAATATAAGTATACCAAATATTGGATTGAAGTCAATACAAAATATATTTATTACTAGCTGATGCCCGCGACTTCGTACGCGTGGATTGAGGTTCTTTGGTTCCTGCGGGAACTCTTAAATTTTCCTATGTGCTATTCCAGACTATAATCTGGAACTTGTCAAAAAAGGTTTACTTGTCAAAAATCATAAAGATCTATTTACAAATAAGTCATGCTATAGAACCAGGCAGGTAGCATCAAGACAAAAAGATCACCATGACCTAAAATTACCAATATCAACATCTAAAATGCATTATAACAGTACGTATGTGAGTGCAATACGGGTATTTAATAATTTACCTTTGGAAATAAAAGCGCTTCAAAACCTTAATAAATATAGAAGAATCCTTAAATTATGGCTCATTAACATGACATTTTATAGCTTAAATGACTTTTTCAATCGTGACAAAACTAAGGACTTTACAAATTTAAAAATTAACTTGCTCAATTAATTTTGACATAAGTATTATAATTATAACCATATTCTGTTTTTACACATTAAATCTATTAAATTAATATAATTTACTACTAATTTTGTTGGAATCAAATGTTATAAAATTGACTTTATGTTAAATTTAAGCATAATTTTATATCGTATGCCTGTTAGAGGTAGACTGTTCCTACTATGTAAAATTATTTTAAGATCTTCAACTATGTAACAGTCAAACGATTTAATAAATGAAATGAAATGAAATGAAATGAAATCTATGTCTGTGCCAAATTTCATCCAGATCCGTTCAGCCGTTGTGGCGTGATTGAATAACAAACATCCATCCATCCATCCAAACTTTCGCATTTATAATATTACTAGCTGCTGCCCGCGACTTCGTCCGCGTGGATTGATGTTTTTCGGTTCCCGCGGGAACTCTTTAATTTTCCGGGATAAAAAGTAGCCTAAGTATGTGCTATTCCATCTATATATAATCTATCTCTGTGCCAAATTTCATCCAGATCCGTTCAGCCGTTGGAGCGTGATTGAGTAACAAACATCCTTCCATACATCCATCCAAACTTTCGCATTTATAATATTTATTCGATAGTACCTATAGATATTAGTATAGAGTATTGAACCAAAGTAAATTTCCCGCTATGACATCTCGTGTGGAGTCATCTGTGGTGCGGTGCGCGCTGAGGTAGGGGTTGGCGGGCTCCTTGTGGTAGTCCTTGCGGATCTGTATCTGTATGGGGCGGCGGTGGCGGCGCGCGCACGTGTGTGTATCTCGTGTGGAGTCACCTGTGGTGCGGTGCGCGCTGAGGTAGGGGTTGCCGGGCTCCTTGTGGTCTGTATCTGTATGGGGCGGCGGTGGCTGCGCGCGCATGTGTGTGTATCTCGTGTGGAGTCACCTGTGGTGCGGTGCGCGCTGAGGTAGGGGTTGCCGGGCTCCTTGTGGTAGTCCTTGCGGATCTGTATCTGTATGGGGCGGCGGTGGCGGCGCGCGCACGTGTTTGTGTGTGCGGCCAGCGCGGCGCGGCGCTCGAAGGAGCGCCCGCAGCCGCCGCAGCGCCGGCCCTCGCTCTCGCCGTCCAACTCCTCCAGCCACGCCTGCCACGGAAAAACCACTTATCACGACACACATAAAGTTCAATTCAGCCATAATAATATAACTCAAGTATAACATGATATAGACATAGGCTTATAATTCCTTTTTACTTCTTATGGAAGACAACCTCTGATTCTCCTTATAGAGTTCCTCGGCGAGAGTGAGTGCGGGCGCGGGCTTGGGCGCAGTCTTGCGTTTCTCGTAGAAGAGAACCTTACCTGATTCTCCTTATAGAGCCTCTCTTCCTCGGTGAGGGTGAGTGCGGGGCGCGGGCTTGGGCGCAGTCTTGCGTTTCTCGTAGAAGAGAACCTTACCTGATTCTCCTTATAGAGCCTCTCTTCCTCGGTGAGGGTGAGTGCGGGCGCGGGCTTGGGCGCAGTCTTACGTTTCTCGTAGAAGAGAACCTTACCTGATTCTCCTTATAGAGCCTCTCTTCCTCGGTGAGGGTGAGTGCGGGCGCGGGCTTGGGCGCAGTCTTACGTTTCTCGTAGAAGAGAACCTTACCTGATTCTCCTTATAGAGCCTCTCTTCCTCGGTGAGGGTGAGTGCGGGCGCGGGCTTGGGCGCAGTCTTGCGTTTCTCGTAGAAGGCGGGCGGGTTGTTCATGCGGAACGCCTTTGCTTGGATCGACTCACGCAGCCTGCGGATCTGAGCTCCGGTTTTTCTATAAAGTTTTTTTATTTAAAGAATTTATAATTTTATTGTAATTTTAATGATCTCCCTGACGCAGTGGTCATGCTTGTCTTATATTTGTATAGGTGTATATGTGGAATTTCCCTGGTTCGATTCCCAGCAGGGACAATTTATAGTTTCGTTTATTGTCTTCTGGTCTAGATGGAGGCTTCTGCCGTTAGCTATTTACCGTAGAAGCCGTAGAAGCCTTTTATTAAGCTGGTAGTTATATTAAACCTATACACCTTCCAGGTCGGCTTGCTACCACGTTAGACTGCATCATAACTAACCACGAGATGAGCCCGCAGTCAAGGGTTAACTAGTAGTTTAATAAAAAAGAATTTACCTATGGACCTTAAATAGATGGCGATAGACACTCCAAGATGTTGAGAATATGTCCAAGCAGTCCGGGCATGGGTACACTAGACGATTCTCCAAGTGTTTGTACTTTATATGGAACTTTAACGTCTTCAGAGTGGAGAACTGTAGATCACCTGTGAACGAATAATAATATAATAAATTACATTAAGTAATAAAATTAAAAATTTTAAAAACCCACGATGAACTGCAGCGCTCCAGCACTTGTGACCTTATAACTTTTAAACAACAATAAGAACTTCGCAGAAATATACATATTAAAATCGCATCTTTGTCGGCTCAGTAGATTTTTTGACCAGCGTGGTGAACTATGGCCAAACCCTTCTCATTCCGAGATAAGCAATGGGTTGAAATGATGAGTAAAAACGAAATCACGATTGCAGCGTATCGTGATGGACTAAGTCTGTAAAACATACACGTAAGCACCTTCTCAGAATCCTTACATATAATATTTAAAACAACAAACCACATCTAAATCGGCCCAGTAGTTTTTTGACCAGCGTGGTGGACTATGGCTGTACCCTTCGCGTTCCGTGAGGAGACTCGTGCTCAGTAGTGAGTCAGCAATGGGTTGAAATGATGAGTAAAAAATAAAACCACGATTGCAGCACCCCCTTGTTGTTGGCAAGCTTGGTGGACTATGGCTGTACCCTTAAAAATACCCTTATTAAATAATAAAGGCAGAGCTTTTAAAATGTACTCACAAATCTTGCATTTCAGTACATCAGAGTCCTCATTGTCGTCATCGTCGCTGATCTGTATGACGTTGTCAGTGTTGAGTGTGGCGCTGTCAGGTTTTAGTGTTGTCGTGTCACTGCTCACTGCGTCACTACTCTGCACTTTGAACGATCCATCACTCTGCAGCACCGCGTTCTCTTGAGACAGAATATCATTTAGTTCGTCCACCTGAAAAATATAACATTTTTTTTAAACGAAGCCTCCAAAGCCTGCTTATCGTTAGTAAGAGTATGAAATTTTTGGGGACATACTTATTACTTAATAGCGAGACGCGCGATGTTAACATAACGCAAATCAACTTATTTTAGTACCATGCTAATTTTTATAGTCCGGGAGCCAGCAAACTTTTAGGATGACCAAAAGCGCAAAAGCTGAAAAGTTTACGTGAAAAGCTGGGCATAATCCTCCACTCTAAAAATAGCTAGATACGTTTTTTCATTTGTTTACAACATAATGAACATGTCAACAAAGTATCAGTTTTTGCGGTATTAGTTTTTTTGTATTATTATTTTACGTGTGTGGGAGGCTGCCGCAGCTACACCCCCTAGAACTGAGCGCGCTGGAGGTCCATTCACTTACTACGGATACTAAATAAAGCTTAGGAAAAATTTTCAACTTTTGCGAAATGACCAACTCCGAACGGTCGCTGGCTCCCGGACTATTACTTTTGCGCGGCGAGACAAACGTGGCCACCGCTGTCGCGCCTTATCACCAAATAGATCTATAAAACTCGATGGATAACCCAACCCACAAATAACATTACAAGTTCTTGGTCGAATTATTGAAGTGAAAACTTCTTTAGCCGCGTTGAGCACTTGTTTGTAGGGCGTAAACTGGTGGATTCGCGTCACCGACACCTCGCGTTGTTACGAAGACAAAAGGTCTTAAATAATATATTATTCATATATATATTTCTTTTTTTTAATATTTTTATTATTGTTTTAAATATTCGTTTTCACTTCTATCGGCAGTCCCTATGACTGCCAAGTTTTTGTTTCTTGAAGCTAACTCCATGTGTCTGTGTCTTAAAAGCTGGTCTAAAAGATATTACCTGAGCTTTCATAGTATCACGCTTGGTTTCACCATTATCAACATTCTGGAACACCGCAACAGAACTCTTTGGAATCTTCTGGAAAACCAACTGATTGTTTTCAAGGTCCTTCTGCTGCACACCCATGTTCATAGTGATCTTCTCTATGACCGATGTTAGGTCTTTCGTGATAGGTATACGTGAATCGTCCTCTTCATCTACATTGATGGTATCAATTTTTTCCCGCAACGACTCCTGATAACCCTCTTCTAACTTCTTTATTTTTAATATCTCGCTTAACTGTAACGTAGGTATTTGAAAAAGTATGATATCAACAGTCAACACAGCTAGATACAGAAGAATCACTTCGCATTCGCAAAGACGATTCTAGATACTGCATAATAAAGTAGGTACAATTCAGCTCGCATAGCGGTGCAAGCAAATTTTTTTATTTACCTACACAGTCCTTCTCTTTCTATCGCATAAATCTTATTCATTCTGACGAGGCGCGTGTACCTAGCATTAGGGCCGCAGTCCTCTAACTTCTTGTAATGATTACCTATGACTGATAACTAAGTCCAAATTATTTTATCATTATTAAGAGTATAAGCAAATACGATTCAAATATCGCTTGTTGTACTTTCTTATATAGTTAACTAGACGATGCCCGCGCGTTTCAAGGTTTTTTGATTCCCGCGGGAACTCCTTAATTTACGGGATAAAAAGTAGCCTATGTCCTTCCCCAGCCCCCCTAGCATGGGCCGAGACAATTTTCTCCCCGAGTAAAGGATAAAAAATTTATTCCTAAATAAATAAACAAAAACGCTAAATAACGGTGGATAAATAGTCCCCCGAGTCCCCGTGAAATTTCAAACGGGGATAACATGGGCCGGAGATAAAAATTTTATCCCCCGATTTTATCCACTGACAAGAGATAAAATTAACTTGTCCACTTCTCAGAGCACGGCAAGAGAGGAGAGGTTTATCCCCGTTTGACATTTCACGGGGACTCGGGGGACTATTTATCCACCGTTATTTAGCGTTTTTATTTATTTATTTAGGAATAAAAATTTTATCCTTTCCACGGGGAGAAAATTGTCTCGGCCCATGCTAGGGGGGCTGCAGGAGAAGTAGGTATAGCCCTTTCATATGATATCCCACTCAGTATAGTTATCATACTTTGAAATTTCAAACCCCCCGATTTTCCCCCTTTTTTAATTAAACTAAAAAAATATTAGATTTTTTTTTATTTTAATGATGTTAGGCCACTATTATACACAACTATTCCAAATTTCATGTCGATAGCTACTGAAATAATCGACTGTGACAGACGGACGGACGGACGGACGGAGAAAGTCGCACCCTATGGGTTCCATTTTTACCATTTTGGTACGGAACTCTAAAAATGGAACCCTTGGTTATCCTTAACCAAGTGATCCTAGATAAGTGATCTAATTTTACGGAATAAAAAGTAGCCTATGTCACTCCAGGTCCTTCCCAGGGATGCATCATGCAACCTATCTCTGTACTTACCACATTTTTTCAAAATCGATTGAACAATAGGTACTTAGAACTGTGACAGACCCACAAGATTTATAATATAAGTAAGGATTTACTTATTGAATAAAAACAAATATGCTCACTAAAATGCCCATACCAAAGCATACTCATAAGTACCTACATAAGTAAGTATTAAATTATCTCACATTTAGAATTTTTCAAATGAATGAATTATTGTGACATCCATACATTACTTGATTGCAAAAGAAATGCAGAAACACCTTGTTTATTATAGGTATAATAAAAATTAATCTTCTTTAGTTAGGTTTGTCTTCAGTTCAGATCTCAGAGGTTCGGACAAACCAATGTGAACAATAATAAATTCATAGTCAAAGAAATTCAGATTTAAATTTATAAATATTGCCATGTTTATTTAATATCTATTTTACATTTTACAATATACATATTGTATTTTACAATATAAATATTGTATTTTATACATAAAAGAAATCAAACATTTTAACCGATCTGTGACTTGAGCTGTTAAGTTAAAAATTAAATCCAATGTGTTCGCCCAATTAGTTGAAATATGTAAAAATCAATACTTACAACAGAGGTTTCCTTCAGAAAATGTCCATGCACTGAGGAATTGAACTTCTCTTTACAGTAAACTCTTTTGTGGGATATGAAATTGGCCAAACTTCTGAACATGTTACGGCAGACCTTGCATTCATACAGCAAGTCACATTCATCACTCAACATACTTTTAAGCTGAAAATTGGTATAGTGTTTAGGATGTATCCCATAAATATTTTATATATTAAGAAACTGTAACTTACTTAAGTAAATATATAGATTTGCAAAATGCTAAGCCCATTTTGATGAAACTAAAAATACAATATAGATTATTATTGCAAGTACTTTATTAACTTAATACTGGTAAATTGAATTGTCTCAGTTATAAATTTGGTAAATAGGTAAGAGTCAAACAATATAATAGTACCTACCTAGTCATACAAATTACTACCTAGGTTAATTTATGTTTTATTACATATTTGTAATTATTTGTGTATCTAATATCACTTACTTCTTCAGTAGCAAGATCAAATATCTTTCTTGCCTGTGCAAATCCAGTAATGCTAGTTGGTATGGGTTTCCTTAGCAAGGAAAAGTCAATATCTTCAGATTCTTCCATTGCTGAATCAGCATTTCTGCTTGATTTGCTCTTATCATCTTTCTTTTTTGTGTTTATTTTATTACCAGCCATTTTTAATATCTAGGTACAATCCTTGTAATTGTTACAAAACCTAAGATTGATTACAACACACCCACTCAAACACACAGATCTGACACTTAGACCGTACTAAAATAGGTACCAATAGGTATCTCAGGTATACCTATACCTAACTAAATTACAAATGTACCTAAAATGTAACACAAATTTACTGTAGATTGCTCGATTTTTTAAGTGCGTAATAAGATTTGCGGTGAAGAATACACACGATAGGTATACATAAGACGTGATTGGCACAGTTTCGAATAACACCGACCACCCATCCAAGGCAACTCAAAAAAGATCTAAAATGTTTGTTATCTAATCATCACTACGAAAAGTCCCACGATTCGTTCAAATAAAAGTCGAACCTCCTAACTCCTAAATCTATTAGGAGTAATGGGATAAGACGAACTTAGCAAATTCCGATCAAGCATGGTTTTAAATCACGAGGATACCTACCAAGATGTTCACAGTCTGTCAGTCTCTCCCTCAAATTTTAACGTTAGCGTTAAATATAGCCCCACACAAATGTAACGATCTTGTTAAGTATTTATTGCCGAAAACTGAGCAACAATTTAAATGTTCGAACTTACAAGGAAATCTTAAAAGCCGCAAACTTGAAAATCCTTGTGCTACGACAAATACACTACCATCACGCCATTTTTAACAAATGAATACGAACGATTCTAATATAGCCAGCCATCTACTTTTATAGGCAGCTAGGTATATAAGCAGGATTGTATAATGTATGGAATCAAAAATTTTCAGAATTCAGTTAAAAAAGACCTAGGTATGTAAAATAAATATAATATTTAAAATTATTTTAAAATTTATAAATTTTTAGTGATAAATTTCTATACTATTTTTGAACGTTCCGTCAAATGGTTTGTTGACTGCATCAGTCGTAATTCCTTCCTCCATGGTTGACTGAAACCATTTGACGGAACGTTCAAAAATAAAGAAAAATAAACTGACATTTCTCAATATTGTTGGTTCAGAGAAGGGTTCGTTTGGTTTTTATTTTTATTTTTAGATTTGTGTGTGGCGCCCTAAAATAAAAATAAATATGAACAACTAAATAATTCATATAAAGGGGTAATTTAAATGCAAAGTAAGAATTAATTGGTGTCTTGTGACAGTGTGATTACGATTTGTCTTTATTTTTTCCACCAATGTGTTTAACTTTTGCTTTCTTACCGGTTGTTATTTATAACATTATTTATTTTACGTTTCAATCACAACAACGTTACAAATACCTCGGTAACAGAATTAGTAACAAATTTGAAAAAAAACGCTGTTCTTGGCTAACAAACCTTTGTCTAATCTAAGTAGGTAAGTTAACGTTCATACAAGTGGACGTCTTACTAAGTGCATCGTAAGTTAACTTAAACTTTGACGGCTAAGTATTTTACACAACTATGAATAATTATAGAAATGGCTGAAGTCGAGACTCCGATGCCTGAGTACCAGCAGCGGCGATGGCATAATATAAGGAAACTCTTAGAACGGTCTGGTCCCTTCTGCCACCCAGATTTCGAGCCTTCTGCAGAGATATTGGACTTTATCATGAACAGTTGCAAAGTTCTCATTGTTGGTGCTGGCGGTCTCGGCTGCGAGCTGCTTAAAGATTTAGCTCTGATGGGTTTTAAGAAGTTACACATAGTAGACATGGATACTATAGAGTTGTCTAACCTGAATAGGCAGTTCCTTTTCAGGAAGAATGACATTGGTTTGTCCAAAGCAAAATGTGCAGTGGAGTTTGTGAATAAAAGGTAAAATCAACCCCTGTTTTATAATTTTGTTAGTGATACTTAGGTTAGGTTAGGGTTAATTCTCTTGATCTGTATTGATTATGAAGCGCGAATGTATGTGCTAGGTCCCCAATACCGCACACACTGACCGCAATGAATATGTTGCTGTCCGAGTCTCCCCCCTGTGACATATTTGCAGACCAATGGAGCATGGTCATAAGTAGCTGCTTGAAGCTTTGTGAGGGTTACAACTCACAAACCATGCAGCTCTCTTAAATAATAATTATTGTTAATGTTATATCATTATTTTATCAAATTTTAATTATTTTAATTTTAATTGAGAGTTTAATTTTTAATTTTTGATTATTATTGTTATTAATTTAATTATTAAGTTGTGCTGTGTAATTTTTAATTAATTAGTGTAATGGGGACTATCGTTTCATTGCTCACCAGTTGGCGCCACTGTTGACTAAGGTCAGAGGTATAGCTGTCAAAGGCGACTTTATAAGATCGGCGCCGAAACAAAGTTTTAAATCTTGAATCTCATTATGTTTATTAATATTTATAACTATCATCATATCGAGTAGCTAGTTCCGCAATGTTGTGCAGTTCCGTTTTGTTCGGAAAAAAAGGAGAACACATGTTTCCAAAAGATAAAACTGTTCTAAAACAGTGGCTAGTGGCGTTTCGCAGGAATTCGCAGGATTCTGAGGAATTAATTATATAGGCACTTAATAAATAAAATAAAAATAAATTAATTACTTATTAAACTTATATTTATCCTTCCCTTTCCCTTTAAAACACACTGCTATACAAAAAAATATTAATCATTGTACTTAAATCCATACAATGGATATGATACTGAAAGATGGTTGAGTTGTTAGTTGAAACTACTAAACAATGGTAGATACTAGATTAAGCTGGAAAATTTTCTAGCAATAGCAGGTATCATGTATGTATGATAGTAGGGGCTACTTTCTTACAAACAATAAGTATTCATTATTGATCATTTTTATGTACTTATAATAATTATCACACTGATAAACTCATCTTTTATAGAGAAAGTACATTTCACTTCCAATACTGTTAGTTAGTTCTCCAATTAATCCTTCTGGAGAAACCTGAAATGAAACATCTAATATTAATCAAGAGAAATACCTACTATTATTAAATTCTGGTCATCTCACACATAGTAATCTGATCCCAAGATAGGTGTGTTCTCGTTAGTGATACCTACTGTGGGTACATAACCAGAGACATAGGTATATTTCAATATCATGTAGTAAAAGTGTGTCCTTGATGTGCATGAAACCCTTAACCTTTCATGCAGAAGTCTTAGTAAGTAAATATAATATATAATACCTATATTAGGTAAATATATGTAAAAAGAAAAAACACAGCTGTTACCTCGCAAACAAGCATACTTTTGGCAAAAAATAAGTTTGGAAACAGTAAACAAACTAACCTCTGAATTAGCTGCTCTTTGAGGCCGCCTATTTTTGCGCCTCTTTTTCTTAATTCCGCTTTCAAAGCGTTCACATTCATCGCCAAATAATCCATATTTGCGATAATTTCACGAAGGAGATCACTTTTCAACAGGTAAATTAAAGAAATTATAATTTATGTCACGAAACCCGCCAAAACCAGTGAAAAGTGAATGATATTGGCCCTCACGCGACACCAGCGCCCCTAGCGGCAAATTCATACGCGATAGCCCCCATTGGCTTGTTCCGTACTAATTAAAATAAAATAAATAAATGAACAGATATACTGATACTAGCTGATGCCCGCGACTTCGTCCGCATGTAATAAGTTAAGTTCCCACAGGAACTCCTTAATTTTACAAGATAAAAAGCCTATGTCACTCTCCAGGTCCTCAACAATACCCATGCAAAAAATCACATTGATCCATTGCTATGTTGTGATAGAATTGAAGGACAAACAAACACACTTTTGCATTTTTTGTATGATTTAATTATTTTATAGGATATTTTATACTTATTGACTTTGGTTTAGCTATTTTATGTATTATATTATTGAATATTTTGAATTACTTAATACTAGCCGATGGCTAGCAGCTAAACTGTGTGGATTTTACTTAGAAATCGTTTTAAAACTCTTTGATATTCCAGGATAAAAGTAGCATATTATATTATGTCAATCTCAAGCCTTAAACTTTATTCATGCAAATATTTACATCAATATGTTGCAGAGTGATATAAGTTTTTAAGAATTTAAGATAATTTTTGCACATGTTTAAATGACATTTAAAACTGTACTCAAGTCATCTTTAAAGACTTTTAGAAGCTAAAAGTGCATGCATAGACAAATGAGAGTTGTGACAACTGTGTTTTATAAAATCATATTTCATATTTTTAGAGTCCCTGGCTGTGAGGCAGTAGCTCATCACTGTCCAATCCAAGACCTGGACGAAGGCTTCTACCGTCAGTTCCACATAGTGGTGTGTGGGCTGGACTCAATTGTGGCTAGACGTTGGTTAAATGGCATGCTTATGTCACTGCTGCAGTACAATGATGACAGTAATGTATTATTTACATACTCTGTTTTTAACCACAAGATGGTGCCAATGAATTTGTCTATGTGGATTTAAGTTTTTAAAAATCCCATATAAACTCATTGATTTTCTGGGATAAAAATATAGATGGCTTGCATCCTGGGTTTGATATATTTTGTATCCCAAAAAACCAAAACAAATAAATTTTTATAAACCAAAATCCACACAAACAAAGGGGGCATCAGTTTTTATCACATTAACCAAATAGACACATAATTTATGTTAGAATTTTTTCAATTGCATTTATATAAGATGTTTATGATATATATTGTTAAACCTTATCAATTAATCCTGTATTTATTTTGATTTGAATGTGAATCAGAAAGTTTTCATATATTAATATGTACCTACACAGTTATTACTTATATATTTTACTATTCTCACATTCTGGGGCATCTGGAAGAAATCTCTTCAAGAGATAAGCTGTCCTTGTGCATGTCCTTTCAATGTTTTATTTTTAAGTTACTGGTACAGAATATACTAGTGGTTCGCCCCGAACTGAGACCTCGCGGTATCCATAAACTTACAGAGCGTACTTACTTAGTACTTACTTCCATAATCTTTGTGAAGTTCTGTTAAAAATAGTGAAGCTCATTAAAAATTAAATAATTTCGTTTCCTTAGAATATTTATCTAATTTTAGTATTTGTTGTTCAAGTACAGGATATAATTCAAATAAGTGATCAAGTTTCAGGCTCAGCCTTTTCTTTCTATGCACAAACGAATAAACTTGTACAGAGCGCCATCTATTGACATAATTGTGAAGTTTGTTAAAAATAATGAAGCTCATTAAAAATTAAATAATTTCGTTTCCTTATAATATTTATCTAATTTTAGTATTTGTTGTTCAAGTACAGGATATAATTCAAATAATTAATCAAGTTTCAGGCTCAGCCTTTCAGAAAATTGGGAGTTCTGAGGTCATCTTTGGACGTCAGAAAATCTCCACTTTGAAAGCTTCCCATTTCGTCAATTTTAGGGGAAAAATTAAAAAAAAAATATTTTTGGACTCTGTTCCTCATTATCTTTAAAATGATATACCGCAACCCTATGTAACGCTATAAAAAATATTTTACTCCGCATTCGCTTCTATGAGAGCCCCCCTGAAATAAAGATTTTTATAACTTTTTAAGCCATATTCGGCGGGAGGCCATTGGTTTACATATTATATTTAAATTTGAAGTAATTACATTCAGTAATTCAGGAGTTATATAAGGCTCTGACAGACGGACAGACGGACGGACGGACGGACGGACGGACGGACGGACGGACAAGTGCCAATTCACTCAAGTAGACTCAGAGACCTTCGCTTCGCTCGGTCAATAAATAAAAATAAATAAGATACAATTTAGTGCAGAGATGGTAATAACTTAGTTCAAAACAAGTTGATAATTCTCAAAATACCATTAATTAATCTACCATGTTATTGAATAAATAATAATGTTATAGGCCACATTATTATAACTTGAATACCTTTGTGGCTAGAAACGAGTGAATACTGAATAGACATCTACGCATTCCCAATTTAGACTTCATCATTTTCTTTACCAGCATGATTGTTGGCAGTCATCATGTAAAAAAGAATTATAAACTTTCTTTCTTACAGGAAGTCTAGATCAAAGCAGCGTAATACCCCTGGTGGATGGTGGTACAGAGGGGTTCAAAGGAAATGCGAGGGTTATTCTGCCGGGGATGAGTGCTTGTATTGAATGCACACTAGACTTATACCCACCTCAGAAAACTTACCCTCTATGCACAATTGCTAATACTCCCAGGTCAAATTTGTTTTTATTAATAATGTAATATGATTACTGGTAATATTTAAAACTGTGCATGTTAGCATAATCAATAATCTCATACAATAATAACTATGTTCCTTTTTTATTTATTTATTTGCAGCCTGTTGTGTCCCAATGTTGGGCAAAGGCCTCCCTTTCCTCCTTCCATTTATCTCGGTCCATAGATGTTTGGGGCCAGACCTCCATAGAGGCATCGAGTTCGTCGCGCCAGCGGCGCCTCGGCCTTCCTCGACGTCTTTTTGAGTTTGGTGGCACCCAGTGTGTTGTATGTATATTCCTAAGTCAGATAAAAATAAATGTTCTGAATCACTCACTCATCAACTCCCAGCCCAAACCTAGAAAATTGCAATTGCAAATTGCTTGCATCCAGTTCTGCTAGTATATTGTAATAATAACATCATAGTAAAATGATTGATTAACATTGCCTTGATTTAAAGTCAAAAATTGAGTACCTACCAACGATTTGGATTTTGTAAGTTTACTCTTGGAGTAGTAGATGTATGGATGAACTTTAGGTCCATTTTACTTTAATGTTAAAGTGTTTCTTGGATTCTATCAGCATTTAAAGTCTTACATGCTGAAAGAATCCATGCATGCTTTGATGACCTCCATGGCGCAGTGTTGAGCGCTGTTGTCTTAACGTGCGGAGGTTCCGGGATCGATCCCCGGCAGGGTCAATTTGGGAATTTTATAATTTCTGAATTTCCCCTGGTCTGGCCTGGTGGGAGGCTGCGGCCGTGGCTAGATCCCACCCTACCGGCAAAGACGTGCCTCCAAATGATATAGCGTTCCGGTACAATGCCGTGTAGAAACCGAATAGGGGTATGGGTTTAATATAACTGCCATACCCCTAACAGGCTAGCCCGCTACCATCTTAGACTGCATCTTCACTTACCATCAGGTGAGATCGCGGTCAAGGGCTAACTTGTAGTGGATTAATAAAAAAAAACATTAATCCTACAGATTGCCAGAACACTGTATAGAGTACGTCAAAGTATTACAGTGGGATAAGGAGAACCCATGGGGGAGCGGTACGCCCCTGGACGGCGACGACCCTCAACACGTGGCGTGGGTGTACGAGAAAGCGCAGGAGAGGGCCATGAAGTATGGCATCACGTCCGTCACATACAGGCTGACGCAAGGCGTGCTGAAAAACATCATTCCTGCAGTCGCTAGCACTAATGCTGCTATAGCTGCTACTTGCGCTACTGAGGTAAGCTACTGCTGGCTATTGCATCTAAGCATTCACGGTGGTTATTCGGCAGGCAGTGTCACCCTGGGGACAATGCCTGCGGGCTTATTTCCGTTTGCGTGTTTAAAAGAAGGCAGTACTACCTCGAAACGCGCACGGGTTTGTTATGCTAATTTCCTGTCCAAACTCATGTTCAATTCAAGGCACGAGTCCTCCAATCACGCACGGGTTTGTAAAAGGCGCCTTCTTTCCGTGTTCAATTGAAGGCAGGAGATACTGCCACGAAACGCTAAATTTTGGCGTCATAATCCAAAGCCAGAAGTCATTTGGCGTCATGACATTAGATTATGAGTGCTAAATCCTTCCGCTATGGCATCAACTTAGTAACTCTCGTTGGTGGCCCGTTAGGAAAATGAAGCCATTTGGATTGATGCTGTGAGCGGACAAAAATTCTTTGAACACCAATCTTCTTATACCACCTTCCGTGTTCTGTTGCACTCTTCGTCGCAGAAACAAATTTCATCCTCACCACCTGGATGCCGTCTTCATCCACCTCCCGTTATTCCAGGTCATTTCTACCACATACCTGCAAATTGTGGAATTAACTTTCATCTTTTGTGTTCCTTAATAATTATAATATGGGGCTCTTCAAAGGGCAGATAAACAAATTTCTCAAAAGCCAGCAACCTATAATATATACCTCTACGCCAGCAACGCATTGGCGGTTCCTCTGGTGCTGCAAATGCTCATGGGCGGCGGTAATCACTTACCATCAGGTGACCCGCCTGCTCGTTTGCTCGCTATATATATTTAAAAAAAAAACAATATTTAACTTTCAGGTGTTCAAGCTAGCCTCATCGTGCTGTGTAAACATGAACAACTACATGGTACTTAACATGGCGGACGGGCTGTACACATACACGTTCAGCGCGGAGCGGCGCCCCGACTGCGTAGCGTGCAGTAACACCACCAAGGTGATGGAGGTCGAGCATGACGCCACGCTGCAGACCATATACGACAAGCTGTGCGAAGATAACGCTTACTTGATGAAGACTCCAGGTACGCCTATTCACAGCGACGGTGTGTACACACACGCTCAGCGCGGAGTGGCGGTCTATAATAGCCGAAACTCCATTTTACGAATTCGGCTTTGTACCAGATTGGCCCCCACTCCATTTTAAAATTACAAGAACCAAGATTGGCGCGAAAATGAGAACACAATGAATATTCATTTGAGAATGACAGGCTCCAAATTCGAATGTAATATTTTTTAAATTTTAATGTAACAGTATTTTTGCCCAATGTTCCAATGTTTTAGCTTAATCCAGTCCCATTTTAATGTTGCTTTTCCAGTGGGAAATAGTCATAAAATCAATAAACTTAAATCTAACACATCCTGTTCGTAGTTGGAATACTGATTGCACTGTTGACAAAATTAAATGTTTGTTTTTCTAGGTATCACCACAATTATAAACGGTCGCAATAAAACTCTCTACATGGCGTCTATAAAGAGCATCGAAGAAAAGACCAGAGATAATTTGAAAAAGAAAATTACAGAACTGGGTTTATACAACGGAGCTGATATCTTGGTTGCAGACGTCACTACTCCGAATACTGTGACTATTAAATTAAAACTTTCTGAAAGAATTGATGTGGACATGTTGTAGTGAGCAACTCAGCAAACAATTGTGTTTATATTAAATTGCCATTTGGATTCGCGCGTGGTCAATCTCATGGCTTGCGTACTTCGATGCAATAGTGTCGCCGTATTTATTGCATTAAAAAATAAACAGGGTTTTTTTACTTACTGTGGAATAACCCCCATTATAAAAGTAATTTCTGTATTGGAAATGGAATAAATTAAAAAACAATTGCAAAACACTTTTAATTTGTACAAATTCCATTGTTAAGAACCATAGAGATATGCTACAGTGAAATTAAGTTTTTGTTTTTGGAAAGAAATTAGGTGATCAGGATTATTCGGATGAGGCGAGACCTATTTTTTGACCGAGCGAAGCGAAGGTCTCCGAGTCTACTTGAGTGAATTGGCACTTGTCCATCCATCCGTCCGTCTGTCAGAGCCTTATAACTTCTGAATAATACTGAACGTAATTACTTCAAATTTAAATATAATATGTAAACCGATGGCCTCCCGCCGAATATGGCTTAAAAAGTTATAAAAATCTTTATTTCAGGGGGGCTCTCAATTCTCATAGAAGCGAATGCGAAGTAAAATATTTTTTATAGCGTTACATAGGGTTGCGGTATATCATTTTAAAGATAATTAGGAATAGAGTCCAAAAATATATATTTTTTAAATTTTTCCTTTAAAATTGACGAAATGGGGGGCTTTCAAAGTGGAGATTTTCTAACGTCCAAAGTTGACCTCAGAACCAACGACTTATTACAAATAGACGCGGCATACGCGAACATCATTGCACTAAAAAACGGCGTAAATATTACATACGCGGAGAAAGGGAAAGAACATTTAAAGAAAGAATTTATTCGAACAATTGTTATTGTTAATCGAACAATTGTTTCAAATATTATTATCATAGCTCTGCTCTCAATTTTCTGAAAGGCTGAGCCTGAAACTTGATCAATTATTTGAATTATATCCTGTACTTGAACAACAAATACTAAATTTAGATAAATATTATAAGGAAACGAAATTATTTAATTTTTAATGAGCTTCAGTATTTTTAACAGAACTTCACAATGATGTCAATAGATGGCGCTCTGTAAAAGTTTATTGGTTTATGCTTACAATTATTAGACGTTAACACCATCTTACGTGGAATAAAAAAATAGTCTACTGATATGACTGATAGTGATAGTATTTGATGTCTATGAACGTAAGGATAGTTAAAACCCGCAGTTGAAGGGTTATGGATACCGCGAGGTCCACAGTCTACATATTAATAGGCAGGTCTCATTCGGGGCGAACCACTAGTGATATATTATTTAGATACATTGCGAAAGCGTGTTTATTGGTTGGTCCTTCAAACACGCCAAAACAGGAACGGATCGACCGTCGACGTGATCTTTGCATGGTTATAGTAACTAATAATATTATTATCTTGGGTTCCGATATAATTTTATAGACATATAGACTGCGAGCACTAAAATGTGACGTCAATTTATTATACTGCGTAGGGCCGTTCGGCCGTTCGTTAGCTATACTGCCCCCCGATTATGTAAGAATTGTCGATCAAACGGTAAAGGTTCAGCGTCCAAGTAATATAAACCATAACTGCATTGAATTAGAGCTCAATTTCGTGTATCCATTCTTATACGTTAGAGTATTGTACATACCTAAACGTATAAGAATGGGTACACGAAATTGAGCTCTAATTTAATGCTGCCTGTTATGTAGGTCTACTTTGCCGCAGAACTTTAACGATTTCATCGGCCATTCTTACATGATTGGGTGGGTTGGTTACTGATAACGGAACGCAGTCCAGCTGTTGATCACGGGTATGTTCCGAAATACACTGCGAGCACTGTAAGGTGTAGTACACTGCGAAGCCGGCCAGTACTCGCAGTACAAAAATGGCGACGATTTATTACGTCTTAAATTTCCCTAAATACTGCGCAGTAGTTATACTGTCAAGTGTCAGCAATGAGTAAATACTTCCTTCGTCATTGAGTGTCAGTCGATAACGGAACGAATTTCTCCCCAGTAACTGCAATCCGTAGACTGAGTAAGATATATAGACGCCGCCATAACTCCTTTTCACTCCCACATGAAAGAGATGCACTGTTGGGATGTTACACAAGATAGAATGAGAAAAAAATATGTGTTTTTCTCTCCCTTTCTGCGTGTCACGGGTTTTGTGCCTATTGCACTTATTGTGCCAGACAAATTATGACGTTTGTATGACGTTTGGGAGGTGTTTCATAGTATTACCTATCCCTTTCGGTTACACGCTGACCCTGATTCTAGAGGTTCCTTCTTCTATGGTTTTAAGCCACGATTATTCAGTTTTTTTTTTAAATATTTTTCATCTGTATTCATCCGACCATCGGACCGCGGACGGATACACGGATAGACCATCCTTAACCGTCCTTCTTACGACCATCCATATCCTATCTCTATCCCCTTACAGGAGATAGGATAGACCATAGAAGAAGGAATCTCTAGAATCAGGGTCAGGTTGTAACCGAAAGGGATAGGTAATAACTATGAACTATTCCCAAACGTCATACAAACGTCGGCACAATATATGGTTTGTTTGTATGCAATAGGTATAAAATCCGTGACACGCAGAAAGGGAGAGAAAAAAACATATTTTTTTCTCATTCTATCTTGTGTAACATCCCAACACTGCATCTCTTTCATGTGGGAGTGAAAAGGAGATATGGCGGCGTCTATATATCTTACTCAGTCTACGGGATAGACGGATACTTTTACTCTTTCTGACGGAGACGCTTTTTACTCTGTTTGATTGTCTCTAATACATTGTTAGGACGTTTGTACGTTTGCACCCAATTACCTTCGTCATTGGTTTGCACCACATAACTCTGTGGTTTGCACCTAGTACATAGACTGTGGTTTGCAATGGGTTTGCACGTTGCTTTGTTTTGTTTCTGGTCGGTGTTGCTTTGATTTTGAAGTTTTGATCTGACGTGGACGTGGTTTTGTTGAGCTGTCGAAAAAACACCTTTCTTTTTACCTACAAACTGGGCAAATCTTAGACCATTTTTTATCTTTTAGAATTAAATCAAATCAAACAAAATGTTAGACATTTTATTTGACGATGTGAAGCGCATGAACAAGAGACAGGTAGTTTTCATTGTTATTAGCTAAATTAAGATGACGTGAACACACCGGTTGTTTTCTTACATTCTTATTTCATTTACAGTTTATTTATCAAGTCCTCAGTTTTGGTATGATAGTATCCTCGGCTTTGATGATATGGAAGGGCTTGATGGTTGTAACAGGCAGCGAGAGTCCTATAGTGGTGGTACTTTCTGGTAGTATGGAGCCCGCGTTTCATAGAGGAGACTTGTTGTTCCTGACAAACTATCCGGATGAACCTGTGCGCGTCGGAGAGATCGTGGTTTTCAAAGTTGAGGGGCGAGACATTCCAATTGTTCATAGAGTTCTGAAACTGCATGAAAAGTAAGTTGCTGTTTTTTTTAAATTACCTACTTACTACCTACTGAATAGACCAACTTGCTTGCTAGTTTAAACTTTTTGTATTTATTGCATTGCATTGTCCTATGCATGCATACTCTCCTAGATATTGACTGATTAAGTACTAACAAAACTTAATTCAGATGTACTCTTATGGTTTTGGTAAGAGTCAAGAGATTAAGCACTTAATCCATACTATTAGTGTTATAAATACGAAAGCGTGGCTGTCTGCTATGTTTTTACAGCCCATCCGTGTAACCAATTTTGCTGAAATTTGGTACAGATATAGGTTACATCCTGGGAAAAGACATATCCCAGAAAATCAAAGAGTTCCCACAGGCTAAACCATAGATGATTTTGCGGGCATGTGTTTTTTAGTATTAGTAGGATACACAGTTTTGTAAATGCATATATTGCTTTTTAATTTCAGGAATAATGGAACAGTGAAATTCTTAACCAAAGGAGATAATAATAGTGTGGACGACAGAGGCTTATATGCTCAGGGTCAACTTTGGCTTACAAAAAAGGATGTGGTCGGGCGGACTAGAGGCTTCTTGCCTTATGTAGGAATGGTCACAATTTATATGAATGAATATCCTAAATTTAAGGTAAATTCACTTACAAATAATTATTTCTATGAGCTTCACACTGAAACAGAATATAATGGTCTTAGATAAGAGCTGTTTTTGTCTTATATTGAAGTGGCAATGTACTTAAATGCAATCTAACAGGAAACTTAGAAGCGGGTATTAGTTATTTGTTATAGTTTAAATTATTCTCCTAATATCTGTACTAGAACAGTAAATTTGCTTGTAAGATAACCAACAAGCCCTACCATTCTAAATGACCAGACCAAAGACAATTATAATAATAAGTCTTTCTTATATTTTTTTTTTTACTTTACTAAAAGTTAGCCCTTGGCTGTGATCTCAACTGATGGTAAGTGATGATGCAGTCTAAAATGGCAGCGGGCTAACCTGTTAGGGGTAGGGCAGTTAAATTAAACCAATACCTCTAATTGGTTTCTACACAGCATCATACTGGAATGCTAAATTTCTTGGGGCTACATCTTTGCTAGTAGATCATTATTGCCTCCAAATATGTGGGAAATTGACCCCATGATCTCCCAATATTTTGTTCATCTACACCAAAGATACTGTCAAAATCAATCAAAAAGATTTGACCCCATTACTCCAACTGTGATTGTATACTTCTGCTATGAGGATTGATGATGGATTCTAGGACAAACATGCTGATGCCTTCATTAGTCAAGTGTAAAGGTGATAGTCTGGTTGTTAAGACTTGCCTAGTAAACTGTTCTGGGGCTCTCAGATTTGAATTTTAAGAATACACTTATTAAAGACTCAGGGCGCGATTCCCAGAGAGATGCAGGTTCAAATCCTGCCGGTTCCGAAAATTTTTGATATGTATGTAAGTTTAGAAACTTTCCTCGTGTGTGAAGCACTGTAATAAAATTATAAAATACACTTATTTTTTGGAGCTATGTGCATTTTTAGCTTTAATGGTTAAGGAAAGAATCCTGAGTAAACCTGCCTGCCTGAGAGTTCTCCATAATGTTTTCAAAACCTTGTGTCTGAGGTCTGCCACACTTTTGTCTGTCTGTACTTTGGCAGCTTGGTGGAATATGACAAGAACAGGTGGAGATAGGTTGAAAAGCTGGTTTAGGAAATTGAAGGCAAAAGCTAGTTTTAAAATTTATTGTTTGTCATTTAGTAACTTTTTTTTTCAGTTTGCTGTCCTGGGATGCTTAGCAATCTACGTGCTAGTCCATAGAGAATGAAGATTATGATCTGATGAAAAGGATGGAGTCCATGTGTCTGTGTGTGTAATGGAATGGACTGTCAGGTGTCATTTCTATTTTAAGAACTTCTCTAGAGTGAATATAATATTTATAAAGATGGACTTACATTTTCTTTAATTTAAAATATAATTATCTTTCGGATATTCTAGATATTGTTTACTCAAAGAACATCAAACTTGAAAAAATTTATAGATGTCACTTTTATTGAATTACAACAGAATACTTTAAAAATTATTTTATTGAAGTATAGTAAGTACCAAAATCTCTATATCAAACTAACTTGACAGGTCTAAAAAGTGCTGTCCTTTTCGACAGGAAGTAAGGGCATTAGAGAAAAGGGATAGTGATATATTTAGAGCTGTTATTTTAATTGAGTGAAATTAGAAACATCGGGTTTAAAATATTATTTTTAAACTATTATATAACGAGGCATTGGGGCTGATTCTGTCGTACACAATCTCTCAACTAAACTAAAATAACAGTATTAAAAATATTGCTAACCCTTTCATAATACTCTGTACAGAAATGGAAAGAACTAGGTTTTGAGGTGTCATTTTAGTGTAGACATTGTGTTAAACAGAATCAGCCCCATTATTCGGAATTCATTTTTGACTGAAAACAAATCAAAATTACAAGAGCACTCTAAAGCCTTTTGTGCATTTTAAGAAAACTTGTGTCTTATAAGAAATTCAGTTGCAGTATGAGACCATACATATTACAAGATATTTTTTCTTGTGTCGGATCAGACTCGCGCATACAGAATTTAGACATTACTATATACATAATACATAGACATTTTCTTATAATGCGCAATAGGCCTAAGGCTGCATTGTCGCTGGGCAGCGGAGAGCGGAAGCGGAAATTTTTATTTTTTATTTTCTTATCCACTACAAGTTAGCCCTTGACTGCGATCTCACCTGATGGTAAGTGATGATGCAGTCTTAAGATGGTAGCGGGCTAACCTGTTAGGGGCATGGCAGTTATATTAAACCCATACCCCTATTCGGTTTCTACGCGGCATCGTACCGGAACGCTAAATCGCTTGGCGGCACGTCTTTGCCGGCAGGGTGCCACCACGGCCGAAGCCTCCCACAGGGAAACAATATTCAGTGTTTCGCAGTTATGTTTTCTGTGATCGACGGGGGAATACGCCGACCCGCCAATATCAACTACCCTACACTTGCGGGAAACGACTAGGTAATTGACAGCTTTACTAGATTAAAAAAAAATTATTATAAGTTCATAGAGTTTAGGATATGATTTTGCACTGACGCATTAACCTACGAGTTTGAGAACATAATATTGTCTATGATTGAGTTAGATAGTTACCTACCAGTATTGTTTTTTTGGGAAAATCATTACTCATAGCGCAACGAAGCAAATTGAATAAGTGTACAGCGGCATCTATCGGTAATTAAGGTACAGCTTCTTTATAAATTTTATACCATTTTCATTCTTGTGAGTGAACGTTTCCTCAAATTATACCTAATTATGTACTAAGGTATTTCTTTTTGACGTTTGACACAACTTTCCTGGTTCACGTTATAATAAGTACCTAGAGATATAGGTTGTCTCTATACAATATCAATACGCCTATTGTGAACAGTCAGGAGTTATTGGTTGAAGCAAAAGGAATCTGGGGAAATTCGAAGAAATCTCTATTTGTAATAACTGTAACAGTGATAGCTTTACCAATGTCCGCCTTATTTATGTGACTAAGTATGTAAGTACCTACTGAATTACTTACTGAGAAATATTGGTACGAGAATACATAAAAAAAATAAGCAAATTCTCAAGTTGTTAGACTGAGAAGTTGTATAAAGTTGTTTTAGTTGTTTTAGTTGAGTGGTTTGAGCGGCAGGCGATTCAAGCGCTTGACAGCTGTAGCTCGAACAATTCCATATTATAAAATTGTAGTTGACGTTGTCGCGATCGAATGTGTAAAAACCGGCCAAGTGCGAGTCGGACTCGCGTACCGAGGGTTCCGTACAAACCTGTAGTAAGTTTTACGATTTATGACGTATTAAAAACAAGACGAAATGAACCGCAAAACTAACTTTGTTTGTAGAGGTTTATTGTTAATATCAAAAAATTACGTTTGTTGTATGGGAGCCCCCCTTTAATATTTACTTTATTGATATTTAATTATTTATTTTGAAAGGTAATATACAAGTAATATTCTGTGAAAATTTGAACCGTCTACCTGTTACCGTTTTTAATATTGAGCAAAAAAATACGAAAAAAACACGTTTATTGTATGGGGACCCCCCTTAATATATATATTTTTTTAATTTTTAGTATTTGTTGTTATAGCGGCAACGGAAATACATCATTTGTGAAAATTTCAGCTTTCTAGCTATCACGGTTTATGAGATACAGCCTGGAGACAGACAGACAGACAGACAGACAGACAGACAGACAGACAGACAGACAGACAGACAGACAGACAGCGGAGTCTTAGTAATAGGGTCCCGTTTTTACCCTTTGGGTACGGAACCCTAAAAATCTCCCACTCTGCCTGCAGTTTCCCACTTAAAGGTATAGGTTGCGATTCACTTTTAATCAAACCATCAATGGTATCTACAATAAGTACTTAACAATAATTATATGATACTAGCTGATGCCCGCGACTTCGTCCGCGTGGATCAAGGTTTTTTGGTTCCCGCAGGAACTCCTCAATTTTCCGGGATAAAAAGTAGCCTATGTGTTATTCCAGACTATAATCTATCTCTGTGCCAAATTTCATCCAGACCCGTTCAGCCGTTGGCGCGTGATTGAGTAACAAACATCCATCCATACATCCATCCAAACTTTCGCATTTATAATATTAGTAGGTACCTATAGATAACTATAGTCGATTAGTGTTTTTTAAAATCTGCAGGTAGGGTTTATCGGGATATACTCGTATAACCTGGGGGTCTACTCTCTTTCTCTCAAACGAAACTTCGCAAACAAACGAACGAAATTTCGTTAACTCCTCTCCTCGGCCCATCCGGCCGGTACAGGGGGTACCGGCCGGATGGGCCGTGAAAAGGTAACAAATAGACACACTTTCGCATTTTTATTACATGAAGCAATGTAATGATGAAAGTAGATTTAATAAGGGTTACAAATTGTCGTTACCTAACCCTACCTCATTTTTGCGCTTTGATCACTACAATAGGTAGGTATTATGATGCATAAGTAAAAGTTTATTTTGGTTTTCTATCATTTTATCTAGATGGACTTTCTGACACAGATGTGTGTTAGCAAATAAATATGAAACTAAAAGTGATCAACATTTTCAGACCACGACTGTACTTTACCATTACATAATAATATTATAGGTAGGTACCGTAGCAGATAGAAAGGTCCCTCTACGAAGTTTTACCGATATATTATTATTCTACTAAGATTGATTGCTATTAAAGCCGAAATCGACACATTTCAGATCCGGGGTAGCCTTAATGATACGGATCATTGAGCTGGCTTGATGTTTAAAAGGAATACGCTTCGTCATTACTTAGACCTTTGAGGTGTATCATAAAGGATGATGCTTAATATGAACCTAGAGAATTATTCATAATCCAAACGAATACCGTAACTCCTTAAACTGCTAATAATATTAATGCTTTATTGGTGAAGGAAACAAAGCGAGGCAATCTGCATGCCTGACTCTTCTCCAGGCTCACCTCTTCGCTTCACTGACAGTTTCCTGCAATAACTTCCTGTAGGTATATTCTGTGGTATTCCTATTCTAAATAGGCATCTTCTAGGCAATCGCGTTCCAACCTAGACCTCATCATTGCTTTGCACTAAGCATGATTGCCATCAAGCGCAAGCCTATCACGCAAATAAAATCTAAATAAAAGGCTAAACCCAGCCGTGTTTTTATCCTTTTGAAATGGAAATGAGCACAGGTTTACTACTCGGTGGAAATGAGGCATATGTCCACAGACAGCTGCAGCATCAGAACATGCGCGAGAGCTTTGGTTTCATATTAGGTATATCTTTGGTTTTAAATGAATAGTTAAGGGACTGGCTTTAGCTTTGCCGTAAAAACGCGATAAAAATGATATATTGCATTCGATACAATGGATAAACGAACTAGCGCAGGACATTAAATGCGTCTGCCAAAAGTAAAAAATGCCTAGCTAAGCGTAACATTGACTGGCAGCTCGTTCCGGTGCACTCGTAAATTGTATCCGCTGACGTGATGTTCTATAGGCTTAGTACAAGTTTTGCACATCTCGACAATATTATTTTTTTCCACTACAAGTTAGCCCTTGACTGCGATCTCATTCTCACCTAGTAATAAAAGTGATGATACATTCTAAGATGGTAGGCTATCGTGTTCGGTATTAGGGGTGCCTACCTATGCCCCCTGATTGTGTAAGCCGTAAGGAAATCGCAATAGTAATCGTTTGTCAAACGCATAATTTGACCTGTTTATGTAGTTCATTGATGCCTGCACGTCAAAAAGCATGTATGAACTTCTTAAACAGTTCGAGTATTATACTTACGTATTATGGTTGTGTTCCGAAATACACTGCGAGCACTGTAAGTCCATATAAAGAGCACTGAACAGTGCTCGCAGTGTTTATAACGGAACGCACCCTAAGCGGTCAAACGATTACGATTTGCTTAGACAATTAGACCTACAGTCTTATGCTGAGATCTATAGAGCGTAGGTACTTTGACTTGGCTCAGACTTTGCTTGGAATTAAAACGAGATGGACCTAAGTGAAAACATAAATCTGTCTCGTTTTAACCATGTCTTAAGTCTAAGCAAAGTCAAAGTTCGCTCATAGATCTCACACTGAGAATTATCCGGCAGTCTCATTAAAGCCATTACCGCGAGGACATGACGAGCACAATATTGTATTTTTCTAAATTATTTCAGTAAATAAAAGTAAATATTCAAAGGAACCGTCAACTTGCTCAACTGACCGGTTCTATGTACTGGTAGGGGTACCTATAACTGTGTTTCGATGTTCTATTTTTCATGATCATTAGCGAGTTATACTAAGTGCTATCGACTGTAGGTACCTATTGCAGAAATCGTTGTTGCGAAAGGAAATACAATATTGTAGGTTGATTAGCGGCGGGGATTGAGTTGATAGCTTATTATCCCGAAAAATAAAAGATTTCTCACGGGATTATCAAAAAGAAAAACCTTAGGTACCTAGGTACTTCACGCGGACGACGACGCCGCGCCGTAGGGATCTAGTTTTCAATGATTAAATAATTATTATTAATAACTAGCTGATGCCCGCGACTTCGTCCGCGTCGAATACGTTTTTTTAATTCCCCCGGGAACTCCTTAATTTTCCGAGATAAAAAATAGCCTGTCACTCTCCGTCATCAACTATACCCATGCAAAAATTTACGTCGATCAGTTGCTCTTTTGCGGCGTGATTGAGGGACAACCCAACAAACAAACACACTTTCGCATTTATAATATTAGTATGCAGGCCGTATGATAATGGGTCAGTAGGTACCACAGGTAGGTACCTACTTAGGTAATTTCGATCATTAAAGAAGGTTTTTAATGTGAGTCTTCATTATGAAATGAAAGTTTGTATGAAAGTCTGTTGGTCAGCTATCACGTGTACTTACCTATTCTTGTAAATTGGAATTTTGGATTTCGGTTAAAAATGAAGAAATCTGATTTTAGGAGTTTAGCAAATTACCGAGTTTCACAAATTCCGCTGGAGTGAAGCAGAGCCGGGTCAGTTTTAACATCGGTTTTTAATATAAAATATAGAATATCGAACTGGCAGTTTGTTTGTGAATATTATTGTAATAAAAGTGGTAGTTGACTTTATATGACTCCACTTCCGACTTCGTGTTTTATTGCCACAAACTGAACTTTCAGCACAACTAAAGTGTTTTTATTATTCGGTGGATCGCTTCTGTTGTGGTTTGTTTGAGTTGAGCAAGACTGGCTGACTCGCCCCAACCTCATTCGTTAAACTTCCCCGAGTTTTTTAAAAGCGGTGAACTTTGGTTTAAATCCTTATGGATATGGTGTTGATATGCCAATCCGCACTTGGCCAGCGTGGTGGCTTATTACCTAAATCTTTCTCATTGTAAGTAAATGTGAGGAGACCGTCCGTGCCCAGTAGTGGACATGTAGCGCTATAGTGGGCAAGTTTTATATGGAGCAACATATAAAACGTGACGCGACTTCTGGCCGTCAGACCATCTTTTATGTCCGTGGCGAGTTTTCGTTTGTCGTACTTGTATTCAGTAAGTACCTACCTACCTATCTACTGATGTCCTCTGATATCAATCAATCAAGTTGGATTTAGGATAATAGGGATGATGACAACTCAATCAAATCAGCAACTCTCTATCAAACTTATAAACGCACTTCTAATAAGGAAGTTGTATGAAATTCACAGTTTGACGTCATAAAATTTCAACGCACTTTTTTTCTTTAATCTATATTTTAAAATGGTTATCAAACTTAAAACTAACCGAGGATGTGAATTTTAGGTATTTTGGGAGACCCTCTATTTAATAATCAGTTAGAAATAATTTATTTTTGATATTATAGGCATCATTCCTATTTGTACCTAATGACTAGCTCCTAAAGTATAAAGCAAACCTTTTACTTACCAGCTATTATCATGCTAATTAGATATCTTAAAATCTGAAGACGTCATAACTATTTCGTACTCGGAGATTTGAAACTCATTCGTTGGTCTAGTTTTTCCAACCCGATTTTAGCACAAGTTTACGTTGCTCTTGATTAGTGAAAAGGCAGCCTTAGTGACGTGTAAATAACGCAATTTTTTTATTATGGATGCAACGTGGCATGTGAAACTATAAACGCGTATAAATGGGTGCTTAAAAGTTGTGCAGCTTTGACTACGAGCACTTATTTGCCTGTATTATGGCTTTATGTTTAGCGCAGTTGAAACACGTCCATGCCCCATGGCTGCAGCGAACTACTCGCGTGAGAAACTTTTTATATGCTTGCTTTACGTGCAGCAGTAAAGAAGTTCGTTTTGATGAGCTTATTTAAACTTTTAATACTAACATTCCATCGGAATATCTGGCTAGTAAATCCTTGAAAGTAAAACTGCGACCGAATTTATAATACACTAGCGATCCGCCCCGGCTTCGCACGGGTAGCACTAATAATCCTAATCTATATAATATAAACTATCCTATCTCTCAAGTTAGATCGAACTGCACATGGTGTGCGAATTTTATTATAATCGGTTAAGTGGTTTAGAAGTCCATTGAGGACAAACATTGTGACACGAGATTTATATATATATAGATGTTGGTATGTACCTACCCATTTGATAGTTAGTTTACTTATAAACTGACTTTCCATTCGATTTACCACAACGATTATGAGAAATACCAATTTTATTACTAACTAGCTGATGCCCGCGACTTCGTCCGCGTGGATTAAGTTTTTTCGATTCCCGCGGGAACTCATTAATTTTCCGGGATAAAAAGTAGCCTATGTATGTATGTATTTATGTATATTCTTTATAGCTGATGCCCGCGACTTCGTCCGCGTGGAATTAGTTTTTCAGTTAATTTTCCAGGATAAAAAGTAGCCTATATTACTATCCCACGGTATAATCCCCCTATAATGGTGAAACACGTACTTCTTCATATTTTAACGAAAGCCCAAATGCTGTTTCATGGCTATAACTTGAGAAATTAAAGATTTTCATACAAACTCTCAACCCCTATTTCACCCCTTCGGGGGTGGAATTTTGAAAAACTGTGAAACACATATGTTTTCATTTTCAACCCGCAGCTCATATATCAAGTTTCATGGCTATAACTTGAGAAATTAAGGATTTTCATACAAACTCTCAACCCCTATTTCACCCCTTCGGGGGTGGAATTTTGAAAAACTGTGAAACACATGTTTTCATTTTCAACCCGCAGCTCATATATCAAGTTTCATGGCTATAACTTGAGAAATTAAGGACTTTCATACAAACTTTCAACCCCTATTTCACCCCTTCGGGGGTAGAATTTCGGGATAAAAAGTATCCTATGTCCTACCTCGTAGTATGGGCTCAAATCGTGCCAAGTTTCGTTTGAATTCATTCAGTAGTTTCGGCGTGATGCGCGGCCAAGATACAGACAGACAGACAAAAATGAAAAAAATTACAGATTTGGCTTCAGTATCGAATAATGAGTGCCCTCCAAAAAAAATTTTCAAAATATCTTCAATGTACAGAATTGGACCTGTTACAGTTTTATTATAAGTATAGATAGATAGATTTATTGTATGTACTCGTAGCAATATTTTCTTTCGTAGAGCCATAGCTACCCCGTAGCACATCTACACCGTACCTACACCGTAGCCCGTTTGTAGCATATTTCAAAATCTAAAGAGCACAATATAATCAATGGAATCTGAAAGGACGTAGGTTCAGGCATCATCATTTACACTTTTACTTCTAGCATAAGCTTCAGTGATCTTTAACTCTTCAAAATGAAGTAATCTACACGTTTATTCTAAGCAGTAGTCGTCGTCATTTATCGATAAAATAAATACCTGTTGGTATACTTCTGCTTGTAGGCATTTCCACCTCCCTCGGTCTTTGGCCTCTCTGTGATTCGTTTGTCATCTTCGGTCAACCCAATGAAGAGTCTGTCATCAATGCGCTCTCCGTTGCGAAACGACCATTGTTATTATTGCCACCTCACCTAGTGTCACTTCTGCTACACTACTCGTTGAGTTTTGACGGTTACTACGGATTTCCTTTCCTTTTACGTTCATCTACTCGATGGACAGACCTAAAAAAAAATTTACCCAGACAACTGTGGTGGAGTGCTCCCGCAATGCTACCAATCGAGACAAGTGGAGGAGAATCGAGCGGGAGGCGGTGCGGCCCAAATTAAAGATGATCGATGACGAGCGTACCTACCTGTATCATCCCAGCAGCCACGACCACTCCGAGCGCCTTTGAGAAATAAAAGATCAGTGCCGGATTTACAAATTTTGGAAAATCCGGCACATCTTTTATTTTCTGATTTGATCGCTCTGTTAAACTCCGAAAACAGGGCCGTACTTAAGCTGTAAATAACAGTAACAAAGCAATCCATTAAATATTTATTTCCGTACAAATGAGGACATTTAAGCTCTCGTTCCTAAATGGGGAGTTGGTACATAAACGCACGGCCGCAATAATTTGTTTAACGCTTGAGACCTTGTTACTTGTAGTTAATGGGGCAGTGAAACGTTAACCGCGGACCATCTTCCCGCGAACGATTGCCTCTCGTCGTGCCTCGCTAATTACCCGACTACGGGAGGGTATCTGTCTATGTGTATTTTCATTGGGTCTCTCATAGCTGCCAAAATACTCATAATATTTTGATAAATGGCATTTCATTTGCTTCGTCTTATGGCATGACGTGTTTTAGACATACTGGATCTGGATGAAAGGCACAGAAATAGATTATATTATAGTCTGGAATAACACATAGGCTACTTTTTATCCCGAAAAATTATAGAGTTCCAGCGGGAACCAAAAAACCTCAATCCGCCTGAAAAAACGATAAAGAAAAATTAAGCTAAATAAGGCAGGTACATTTTCACAATCAAATCTAGTTTCCACCGGCTCGTTTTTCTTCTTCATTAAATAATTTAATTATTCAAATGGATTTTCCTTTTCTCAAATATTGGATGCTTTCATAGCCCTTAAGTCTCAACCCTAGTTACTTCAAAACAGAGAGTTTCTCCTATTTTGGTCACAAAGTGCGGTCTTATTTTTAATATTAATCGTCGCTTTTTGAAATTTATTTCCCAAGTTACAGCTTGTTAACTTTGTAAAAGGCCACAGGGGAAATATACTTTCTTTTTGCGATTTTTTTCTTGACCAGCCATGCGGGAGTTCAAGCTTTCTTATTCCATGAAACCCCTAAATTGTATCCGCGATAAACCGTGTATTATTAACGGCACAGTGTGTATTTTTATTGACAACAAGTGAATATAACTCAAAGAATTAAAAAATACGACTGCCATAGTTAAATGATATTTTTTTGTAAATCACTGGATATTGAAATATAGTCTTATATATTTTTGGAATCTACTCATCATTTTCTTGATGATGACAATATAGTTAATCTCATTTTGGAAAAAAAAATTCAACTTTAGTCTTTGATGCGGGACCATGATCACCTTATCAATTTTTTTAAAAATTTTACTAGCCTATGTCACCCGGAATAAGCTAAGGATTCTAACGATACATCATTCATCAAAATCCGTTCAGGCGTATAGAAGTTATGGTGGAATATACAAACTCACATACATACATACATGAACCCTGAAACTAGTGGAACAGGCCAAAACAATATACTCCTTTTCGTTTCAGGCAGTCGTATAAAAAAAAAACGTGAACGCGCTTGTATGATTTGATTGTTTATATTATTCAAAATCTCATATTTATTGTATCAATTGAGATAGTAAAAGTACCAGCTTGATGCATTGGATTCGGTGGATCGTCGCGCCAGGAGACTTATTGGTAACAAAGCGCTGGTCAGTTCGAAGCTGCAAAGCTTGGAACATCGGCGCAAAGTTTCCTGTCTGTCGGTATTCTACAGGATATATTTCGGAGAGTGTGCCCAAGAACTGTTCGATCTGGTTCCTCCGTCACCTTTTTATTGTCGAACCGCAAGGCGTCGACAAGGTCTGCACCCTTACGCAGTCGAAATTCCGCGGGCTCGTACGAAGCGATTTGCTTCCTCGTTTCTAATTCGAACCGCTAGGATATGGAATGCCATTCCGGCTTTCGTTTTCCGCTCCTCTTTTAATATAGGTAGGTACCTTCAAATCAAGAGTGAATAGGCATCTTCTAGGCAAGCGCGCTCCACCTTAGGCTGCATCACCACTTGCAAGCAAGTCTGATTGCAGCCAAGCGCTGGCCTATACATTTAAAAAAAAAAAAAATCTACCTACCTTCCATATTATAATTATTATACATGTTTGTTTAAGCTACTCATGCTTTCACTACTCATATTTTTGTTCATCAAATAATAATTTCCAACATTGTATGATGAATCCACTAAAAAGGTGCAACGGATGTAAAAAATGCAGTTTGCACTACATAGGAGTATTGTAAAAAGATTAAATTTTTAAATTGACTGTTTTTGGTAAGATTAGCATTATTAGGTATCCCCCTTCAACTCAAATATGGATGCTTTGTCCATGGAATGCATTCATACAAAAATAAACACACAAAAATTTCATATTCAGAATTTCTATTTTTGGCATCGGGTACGCTACAAAAACAGGCAATTCGAATGCTCGTGTGAGATCTGGCATACAATCGACGAACTATGTGAAATTCGCGTTATTGTACCTATGAATTATGGCTAAGAACAAAACGGTATGTATGGTTACAGAGATTAGAAACAAATTGCTAAATTCGGATCGTTAAAGCTGTATGACTGCAAAGTCCTAAATCAAACCGTATTATAGGTATACCAGACCACTGAATAGGTAGGTAGGTATGATGCAGCATGGATGCAGTTATGTAGTCATTGAGTATAAAAAAATCAAGTTTAAAATCTAGTCAAAATGTAGTACTTGGGTGTACTAATATAAAAAATACCATAATATTACAAACTACAAACCGCAGATTTGTAACAATGTGTTACCTACTTAGTCTCTTTTTAGGTGAGTCATAAAAGAAAATCATTTAATTTACTCAATATTTATTCGATATCTCTTATTGATTAAAAACTAAAATATAAAGAACATAAAAATGAAAAACTATTATCTGGTTCATTGTAATATTATAGTGGAGACTGTCTATGGCGTTTCTCGAATAGTTGACCCATATGCTCCCCGTGTACAAATTTTGCCAGTTTTGTTTCTTTACTACATAAAAGTTATTGAAATATGTAGGTATTAAGTTTAGTTACGAAAATTCACATTATATTGACAATGACCAGTTATGTATGTAGGTTTCTCTCTCGCGCAGCGCCATAAATACAGAAATACTTTCCCGACAAACTTTTGCTGCACTTGTTTATGAACATGACTCCCACTCCGGGTCCCAACATGCATGATAAAGAGCCTTATTTTCGAGGTGGACGCTTTAAATAAATCAATTGCAACTCACAGTGTTTTCATTTAATGGTTCTTTTTTTATGGTTGTGAATATTATGAATCATACTAATATTATTATAAATGCGAAAGTGTGTTTGTTTGTTGGTTTGTCCTTCAATCATGCCACATCGGAGCAACGGATCAACGTGACTTTTGGCATAGGTATAGTTGAGGACTTGGAGAGTGACATAGGCAGGATAGGCTACCGTTTATCCCGGATAATTGAACAGTTCCCGTGGGAATTGAAAAAACTTATTTTCACGCGGACGAAGTCGCGGGCATCAGCTAGTGATACTATAATAAACGTTCGTCGAGTTCATCTGCCGTAAAAACCTCTATCCACGCGGGCGGTTATATTAAACCCATACCCCTATTCATTTTCTACACGGCATCGTACCGGAACGCTAAATCGCTTGGCGGCACGTCTTTGTCGGTAGGGTGGTAACTAGCCACGGCCGAAACCTCTCATCAGGCCAGACCAGGGAAAATTCAGAAATTATAAATTCCCACATTGACCCTGCTGGGGATCGAACCCGGGACCTCCGCACATTAAGACAACAGCGCTACACACTGCGCCACGGAGGTCGTCAAAATATTATACTTAGGTAAGTACTAGGAAGTAAGGAAGTGTACAACAACAACAGTAACAACTAACAGTATTAACCTGTAGTTCTTTACAGAGCTATAACAATGGAGCTTGCGAAGACTTGCGGTAAACAACGTCGATGCTACACGAGTGCTTTGGAATAATAAAGCACCTACTTGTGTCGAGTATAATGATATGCTATACTGTTACTTTAAAACTGCAACGTCTGGTGCATTGATCGGAGTACCTACGGCAGTTTGCTGTTTTAATTTTTCATGAGCAACCAGAAAAGGAGTTCCATTAACTTCCATTTGCGGCGGATTTTTCAATTATTAGATACTAGATGATTCCCGCGACTCCGTCCGCGTGGATTAAGATTGTTTGATTCCCGCGGGAACATGTCCTTCCCCGGGATACAATCTACCCGTGTACCAAATTTCATCAAAATCGGTTGAGCAGATGGGCCGTGAAAGCGTAGCAGACAGACAGACAAACGGACAGACAGACAGACACACTTTCGCATTTATAACATTAGTATGGATATAGATACTAGCTGATGCCCGCGACTTAGTCCGCGTGGATTGAGGTATTTTGGTTATTTTCTCCTTAATTTTCGGGGATTAAAAGCAGCCTATGTGCTATTCCAGACTATTATCTATCCCTGTGCCAAATTTCATGCAGATGCGTTCTGCCGTTCTGGCGTGATTGAGTAACAAACATCCATCCACCCATACATCCATCCATCCAAACTTTCGCTGCTGAACCAATCGTGGGATGGAATCCGCGTACGATTTTCGTTTTTAGCATCCACTAAGCCCATTGACGTCCCACTACTGGGCACAGGCCTCCACTCTCATAGGAGAGAGGGAATTAGAGCTTAGACCCACCACGCTGCCCCAATGCGGGTTGGCGGTCTTTGACGACTATTACCATGGTGATAATAACCGGGACCTAGCGTGTAAAAATATAAACCTTAAAACTAAGGTAAAAGTTTAATTACGAATGTACTACATATATTTATACTAGCTGATGCCCGCGACTTCGTCCGCGTGGATTGAGGTTTTTCGGTTCCCGCGGGAACTCCTTAATTTTCCGGGATAAAAAGTAGCCTATGTGCTATTCCAGACTATAATCTATCTCTGTGCCAAATTTCATCCAGATCCGTTCATCCGTTGGAGCGTGATTGAGTAACAAACATACATCCATACATCCATCCATCCAAACTTTCGCATTTATAATATTTATTTGATTTTTAAGATCTTTTGTCTTCGTAACAACACGAGCATGGGGCAGCGAGCTGTCGGTGTCGGTTACGGTGACACGAATCCACAAGTTTACCCCCTACCAAAAAGTGCTCAACGCGGCTAAAGAAGTTTTCACTTCAATAAAATCTGTCAATGGTACTGATACTAGTGTAATTTGATAGGTGTTTGAATTAAGTCTGAAAGCTGTAATTTTGGTTTTGATTCCACAGAATGGGTATGACACTTGTATCTATCTTGACACACATCCGAATAGGGGTATGGGCTTAATATAACTGCCATACCCCTAACAGGTTAGCCCGCTACCATCTTAGACTGCATCGTCACTTACCATCAGGTGAGATCGCAGTCAAGGGCTAACTTGTAGTGGATAAAAAAAAACTATGAAACAAGCTGCACTTCAAGACATTTGTAGCTCACTATTCAAACGCATGTTATTATGCCCCGTGGCTGCACTTTGCTGTGGGGGAATTGCTGGCGCTTTGTGCTGACGTGAGAAACTTTCATGTTTGCTATACTTAAGTGCCACAGTAAAGGAATTTTTATTTATTAGCCTACGTTATTATTCATCTTTTAGTACTTTGATCTACCCCGGCATCAAACAGGTAGGCTTACCTTATGTAGGTACTACGGTACACAATGTCGAGCGGTCTGTGTGGCCATGGTGCCGATACCCGCGTATGGGCAAATACTCTTACAGAAGTTCATATTATAATATTATAAATCTGAAAGTGCAGTGTCTTTCTGTTATCTTTTTATTTTTACGATCCATATAAAATTTTCAGGCGATTTGGAATTTTTAAAGCTTACCCTGGACAAGATTATACGTACCTCTTTTTTCCACTACAAGTTAGTCCTTGACTGTGAACTCTCCTGGCGGTAAGTGATGGTGCAGTCTAAGATGGCAGCGGGCTAACGGGTAAGGCAGCTACGTCGTGCTTAGTCGATTTCTACACTGCATCGTACCAGACCGCTAAATCACTTGCCGGCATATCTTTGCCAGCAGGATGGTTACAACGGCTGAAGCCACCCACTAGACCAAACCAGCGAAAATTAAAAATTATGGATTCCCAAATCGCCCCTACCGGGAATAGAACCCGGGTCCTCCCACTTGTAAGACCACAGCTCTCTCCACTGTGCTAGGGAGTCGTCAAATTCACCTTTTCAGACTTCCCTTCTATTTGTTCTATCACCTACTTAATAAAGGCGAAGGAAATTAGAGGGACGCGTCGAGCTCGAAGGGCAATCGTTTCCTCGAGGGCGCTTCGTGGGTAACGTTTCACTGCCCCATTAACTATGTCCCAGGCGTTAAACAAATTATTGCGGCCGTCTGTTTACGTATTTACTTACTCAGTATTTATAAGCGAGAGCTTTAACTGCTTTCAGTTGTTTCTGCGTACATATTTCATTCATGGTTTTGTTTTCTTACACATCTCGGTAGCTTGAAGTCATGCGAAAAACTGATACCAACCTGTATTCTGAGGGCCGAGTGTGAGTTTTTTTACCCGACAAAGCCAAAAGGAAGGGTTATGATATATTGTGTATGTATGTTCCATCGTAGCGCCTAAACTACTGAGCCGATTTTGATGAATGAGGTGACAATGAATTCGTTATTATGGTTTGGGTATGTCACTCGGACTATGATAACGAATCTGCACGAGGCTACATTTTAAACTTACAAAATTAATATGACGGATGTTACACGTATATCTCAAAAAGTGAGGGCCGCAAAATTTTTTTTTTCTTATGGATCGAGTGGTATGTCAAATGTCTAGTACAATTCACGAGCGACAGAAAAACAATTTTACCTACAATTTTTGTTCTGTAGCCGGGTTAAAGTTTTTAAAGCCTTTTTATCTTTTTACTTAAGTACTCGATCGAGTTAAAGTTAATTCTACCATTTGCATGGAATTGTTAGAGCGCTGGCTGTCATCTGTCATTGAGCGCTTCACAATACCATGCAAATCGTTAACGTGGACGCGATCGAATGGGAAGAAAATCTCCCACTAGGCACTCCGTACGGCCTCTCAAATGAAGAAGGAATTTTATTGAAGTCGAAGATTTGACGCAGTTTTGAAGTAACAGTAAGACCACCAAAAAAATGCGCTGTGGACTGAGAACCCCTATTTTTGAAGTCATTTAAAAACCACGGTCATTCTGAGGTGGTCACCCTATTTTGCCATGGGCGCCCTAACAAAACTTTTAAAATAAATATTACAACACTCATAAAATTTCGTCAGGATTTAAAGCGATGCTTTTAATTTTTTACTAGAAATACGAGAGCTTAAGAAATTCGTAAAAGATAAGCTAAGGGTAAAATTCTTCGAAAGTAAGGCAATAAACTATAGAATTTCACGCAGCGGAACTCGTAAAGCTTTCTAAATTATTACGTTAAAACAAAGCTCTACAATCTGACAAGCACTTTGAAATGCGATCATAAAGTCGAGACCTTTTTCTACACCAAATCACCAAAGTGTCGAGAAACAATGATAGCAGATGTTAAAGTACCAAAACAAAAAAAATCACGTCTTGAGAAAAATATTAAGATGCAACGCAAAACTGTGGGAAAGAGGTGTGGCAGTTTTATTTTGATGCCTGATTGGACAAACCCGAATAAGGTCTATTTTAGGGCCAATGAATTACGTCGAATGGTTTACTTGGGCGTGCAATTTAAATTTCAGAATTATGGCGGGGAGAGGGGGACCCGAGCGCAACGGAGCATGGAGACGGGCAGTCAAGCACAAACTTCCAAACGCGGAGGTCAATCGCGGATTAAATCGCGGACATCCAATCGCAGGGGTTTCAATCACGCGCAGTCTTCATTAAATATCCAATAATTCCTCGATTCGGGCTTTCGAGAAGTCGTTTAATATAAGTATTTTCCGGGTCTGTTACTAAAAATTGTACTAAAGAGTGAATGCGTATATGTAATTTGTAGAGTCAAATGAACTGTCTCCGATTAAATACCATTCTAAGAAATAAAGTGTACAGTGAGGAGAGTCTTCGATAAATTTGGTAACGTACTCTATTTGATTTAATTATATTTAGAACAATTTCACAGTCCTACATAATATCATACAGATAAATCTAGGATATAAATTGGCTAAAACGAGATAAGGTGCATCCAGACACAGCATTAGATACATTTTATTATATGAATGGAGTTGAAAGGGGAGACTCCAGGACAAGTACGAAGTGGGTATACACGAGTCTCTTCATTATATCAATTACCATATGTCCGTTTCTCCTGACATATAGACTCATTTGTAAGTTCCGCAAATAATGGAATCGTAGTCACAACCCAGAGGCGACTAGAGCCACGAGTGTCAGATACAACCATACTTCGATCCTATCTCAAATAGAATTTGTTTAATAAAGTAATAGATATTGTATGACTGTGAAATCGTTTCGATCCACTCACTTGTATAACTTAACCTGATAACGAGTGTGTGTCTTTTCCTTATAACGTGTGTCTTATCCTATGTTTTTTGTATTTCATCACCGTTATAAATATGAAAATAATAATAACATAAAACATGTGTGTTAATCATTAAGAACTATCTAGAATAGACAGCCGACGGGTTTTTTAGCTTGGATATACCGTTTTTCCCGTCGTTAGCATGGCTTTAGGAACGGGATATCCAGCTGGGCTTCTAAATGTCATCCCATTAGAAGCTCAGTTTAATTAATCGAACAGTTTCTTTTTTTAATTTCACTCTATCTGTCGGAGTAATAGAATTAATGGTTTACTTGAATAAAAGAATTACTTTGAACCATAACTATACTCTTTCATTCCTATCATTAAATATATTTCCTAGAGCTTTTAATAATGGAGATACGAGTTAAATTGCACCTCATCAGTCTTAATACAACCTCACAAATGTCTATTGTTTCAAGATAACTATTGTGTTATTTCAACTTGAAATCCTCCGCTATTAAACCCTCTCATATCACCTTATTTAGATCACGATTCTCTCATCAAAAGATAAAATAGGCAGGTTATTTATTACAGCATTAATTCATATTAATAACACAAGTTTGATAGTAAATTTAGGTAATAATAGTTTTACTGGAGCACCTAGGTTCTTTCGATTAGAGCCTAGAATATAGAAAAGTCAAATGCATTGCAGTCTAAATAGAATTGACTTAAGGTTGATTAGTTAATGAACCGATTAGAGCCAGAATATAGAGAAGTCAAATGCACCGCAATCTAAATAGATTTGACTTAAGGTTGACTAGCTAATGAATTGATTAGAATAAAATTATATCAATACAGTTTTGAATTAAGTGAGTAAGATCACAAACTATCGCCATACTTCTATTGTATTGTTCGAGCCGACGGAGCCTAACAAAGGCCTTTGCAGAACGGGAGACCGCCGAGACGCAGGTAGGCAATTATGTGTCCTTTATTTTACGTAGGAAATAGATTTGAGTCTTAAGGAGCAATGAAGTATATTGTTGGAAAATGAGACAACAAAGGTTGATTGGGAATTAAGATTTTTTTAGAGCTCATAGCTTATAAGCTAGACTAAGCTCCTTGAATGGTACACGGTTGCCTGGTGGCGTATCGGCGGCAATGACTCAGCACACCTATACACGCCATGTCTTTGCAAATCAACCCCCGACCTTTGATTTGGCCAAATCAAATACCTAACAAATTTAAACAAATATAATTATAAATCCATGGTTACGGGGCGAGCTTCGGCTCAATTAAAGTACCAGCCATTTAATGCCATTTGGTGATCGGGAATAATATCGCTTCTCAGCGCAAAAGGGGGTTGAAAAGCAGCCCCAATAACAATGCTAAAAGGCTGGATACCAGCGTAGGGAGTCCCCGTGCTTAATGAGACATTGGTCGGTTACGATGACCTTAAAAGAGGTAAATACATGCATCAACTGACCTTTCACTCTAGCCAGAACGTTAAGTTTAATCCTTCATTCTATCTAGCTTTCCTCCTTGGAACCTTACCGAGAGAGTGAATAAGTAAATAACGTAACTTATTGATGTAAAACTCACAAGTAAAACCGCGGAAATCTGGTAGATTGATTGAGATGTCTGCATGTCCACCCAACGAAATGTACCAGCCATTTACTTGGCAACTCATATGATAACAGATGTCTCCGGATGCCTAAGTGTCTCTATTTCCGACTCTATATTTCCTAAAAATTCCTTCAGTATAATTAATTACAAATCACGAGCCAAGACGATCACGTACGGTGCCACCACAATTCTAAGAAGTTGGAAGGATACTTACAACGTATCCTCTTGCCGCAGCCTTGGTCTAGTTTACTACGTGGGCACCTCAAGTTTCATATCCCAATTCATAAAGTAAAGTTCAGTAATTTAACTACAATGTATACATAACCGAAGGAGTATGGAACGATTCTCATTTTATAATATCGTTTGTGCGGTGACGTGTAAAATGACGGGAATTTAAAAATTCACTGCTGTCGACGGCGCCCTAGAATTTTTATTCGTTCTGTAGAAAGTCTAGTATTTTTTTGTAAAATACCTACTAGGTTTTCTGCATCCATAGTTATATTATTATAAACTAGCTGATGCCCGCGACTTCGCCCACGTGGAATAAGTTTTTTTAATTCCCACCGGAACTCCTTAATTTTCCGGGATAAAAAAGTATCCTATGTCTCCAGGTCCTCAACTATACCCATGCCAAAAATCACGTCGATCCGTTGTACCGTTGCGGCGTGATTGAAGGACAAACCAACAAACAAACACACTTTCGCATTTATAATATTAGTATGATGGCAACGTGTGCCTGCCTATCTGTTAGATTTTCAAGGCCAGTCAGTTCAACTGTTTTAACGGGAAGGTACAGTGATAGCTTGTATCCAGGAGCAAGACAAATTATCAAACTCATCAAAGTATTTTCATGGGATTTTCAGAAAAACTCAATTGTCAAAGGCTATTTAGCGTTTTGGTTTTGGCGATAACGTGACGTTATAAGGGGTGTGCAGGTCTTAGTAAAAACTGTCACACCCTTTCAGGTTAGCCCGTTTCCATCTTAGACTGCAACCGCTAAATTTAATTCGGAATAAAAAATGAACAAAGTTGCGGGTAACATATAGTATGAAATTAATTAAACGTTTTTTTTTCTTTATTCACTACAAGTTAGCCCTTGACTGCGATCTCACCTGATGGTAAGTGATGTTGCAGTCTAAGATGGTAGCGGGCTAACCTGTTAGGGGTATGGCAGTTATATTAAACCCATAACCCTATTCGGTTTCTACACGGCATCGTACCGGAACGCTAAATCGCTTGGCGGCACGTCTTTACCGGTAGGGTGGTAACTAGCCACGGCCGAAGCCTCCCACCACCCATAACCCTATTCGGTTTCTACACGGCATCGTACCGGAACGCTAAATCGCTTGGCGGCACGTCTTTACCGGTAGGGTGGTAAATAGCTACGGCCGACGCCTCCCACCAGGCCAGACCAAAATTCAGAAATAATGAATTTCCAAACCCTGCCGGGGATCGAACCCGGGACCTCCGCACGTTAAGGCAACCAGCGCTCAACACTGCGCCACGGAGGTCGTCAAAATATCCTTCAGGTCGTCATAATTTCCTTCTCCTATTCAATTTCCTATATTATGCTGAGCTTTGTATTCTATTAAATATTATATTCCAACGTTTAGAATATCAAATGACGCAATTTTCGTTAATTGCCCTCTCAGCATCTATTATGTAATTTAGTATGTAACTTGACTGAATTCGGGATTTTTCATCAAATGGTCGTCGGATCATTAAGCTCCGAAACTGTATGAAGGGGGATCAAAGCGATGCTCATGAGAAGTCCACTCATCTCAAGAGCCGTTACCCTCTCAGCAGGCCCTTGGCTTAGACTCTTATCCTCTGTACTCAGGAAAAGCTAAATTCGATTAGTACGGTAATGTTGTTGATCATTTGAAACATATTTTTACAAAATCACAAAAATATTTCCAATTTCAAACTTATATTTTACATAATTACTTCAAATAATACGGTTACGACATTAATAGTACTCAGTTTTTTTAATAGACAAATAATAAACATTTGCTTTTACCTGACAATATGAAGTTGTATATTGTTGTAAGTAATGTGCTGTACCCATATTATATGTATATTTCTCGTTATAAAATTCATTGTGCATGCAGTTAATTTATTAACCCTGGACGCAAAATGAGGGGTGTATTTAGTTTAACGTGTGTATCTATCTGTGTATCTCTGTGTCTGTCTGTGGCGTCGTAGCTCCCAAACGGATTTTGATTTAGTTTTTTTTTTGTTTGAAAGGTAACTTGATCGAGAGTGCTTTTAGAAATTTAGCTATGATTAAACAAAATCGGTTCAGCCGTTTGAAGATCATCAGCTCTATTCTACGAATTGGGCTCTATTACTTCCATATTCCGGGGATTGATAATTTAAATTTATAAGTTACTCTTGAATTTAACGTTGTTATTAATCTAGTGTTAAAAGCGAGACAGGAAAAGCTTTGGCAAAACCTATGCTAGTGATATAGTATAATTCAGGAGAATATACCCTTTGAACCATCTAGAAAGTACGTGATAACAAAGAGAACTGTAACTTACAATTTTTTTCTCTAATAGATGTACATAAAATATTGTTAAAAGAAAATTGTCTCGTGCGGAACTCTTTCGCGTTGGCCTCTTTATTTTAACGAGCACATTTTAATACTATGCAATTTACTGCAAGACTTTATAAAGGGATTTTTCAAAAATACCTAGTAGAGAATCTCTAATAGATACCAGTACACGTATTCATACGGATTTACGCTTTGAAAATAGCGTTTAAATAATGCGCCTTGGTAGATAGGTCTTAGATGCTCTTCTTTAGAGAAAAATTCTTTGGCTGTATAGATTGTATCTAATGAGGAATTGTCGGATTTTTAATCAAAGAAACATTAAATGTTCATATTAAGCTCTTGCAAATTTTGCAAGAGCTTAATATGAATCATCAAGTGAATCTACCACTAGCCTTAAATAATAATAAGGATCGGTAAGTATAACTAGTATAATATTGAAATAGTTACTGAGAACGATGAAATCGTAACTTGCCGACCATATTTTTCAATTTGTGATGTTACGACAGTTCTTGTGTGAAGATTGTGTATTGGCGTGTGACACTAAAATGCGTGTTTGTTGCCTAATTAGTCCTTAGGATTTTTATTCATAGTAAATAAGAGTTTATGTTAATGTTGTGAGCATGATAAGTATGGTTGTGAGTTATGCAATTTTTATCCCTTTTATGACTTGCCGGTTTTACGTTCACCATACAGTCTGTATTTTATATTATTTCTTGACGGTCATGGTTGGTTTCAAATATCTACAGATTGTTCCCATTTTGTACACGGATCTCAACATTTATTATATGATATAACACTTTGTCGAGATGTAGTACCTACTAAGCACAGAAATGTAAGTAGGTATTCTGTGATAGTAGGTTACGCCCGACTTATTATTAATCACGACCCATAAAACAACGTTAACAAGCGTAAAGATCTCTTTGTCTCGTCGTAAAGCTTGTGTCATCGTGCCACAGTTTTTAAACGTTACGAAATTGCTAATGCCCGGAGCGTTGTGCGGTGGCGGTATGGCAAAGGCAGTAAAAATGTAAAATTCGTGCCGCCCTTAGGCTATAGGAAATAATTCACGCGATCGCTTTGGCAGTAGTTCCGAATATGTCTTTGAATATTTTTTATTTGTTTATCTTTTGTTCAAGCAATTTTGCGAATTTAAAACGAGGTTATTTTCATTTTTATTTACCAGCAAATTCTTGTACAAAGCGATTGATGTTTTTTTTCCATTAATACTATAAATGAAAAATTATGACCATACCTTTTTACATAGAGGGGTACAAAAAAAGGGATAGGAAGATGAAGAAGATAAAAGGCATGGCTACGAAACATAAGATAGCGGATTGGAATAAATACAGTTGACCAACACTTCCGTTAAGTCATGGACAAGGAGAAGTTTATGCTTTAGTGACCGTGTACCGTAGTGACTTGTGAGACATAATATGAAGAAACAAAAGTCGGTCCAGGTTGTCATGTTTTATTATCAGATGTTAAAATACTAGGAGCGGGTGACGCATTGCTTCATACTGATACTTACTTACTGCTTAGTTGGTAACTGTTATAGTGCTACGCCGTACTGTACTTACATCTACGTTTTTCAGGACTCCAATACTGAAATTGTGGTTTGTATTATTTATTGTATTTGTTGGTAGGTATGTAAGAGTTTATTTGTAAGTTGGCCATGTACTGCGAAGGTTGTATCGCGCAGGCGGGGGAGTCGTAAACGGAGATTGGCTCAATTGGCGCCGGTTTATTGGCTTATTAAATCGATCTCTACACGGCTGTTTTCTCCGGGTGAATATTTTCGTTGGATTACACTACAATAGCGAAATATTTGTTTGAGGCCCTCCCTTTTTTCTTGAGGGGTGATACTTTAAGATCTCCATTTGCTCACTGCACGAGAAGTTATTTAAGGCAATATTTTTTATACTTTCCCATACAATTTTATATTTTGCCTCTGACTGAGGAAGACCGAGTGATATTCCAACAGCTATGCCTTTACATTTCCAACTGGACCTAGCTCTATCTATCAACCGTTATTTTGAAAATAAATATTTTCAAGGAAAATATTAATCATGAAAAGTTCTAATTTTAGCCGGTAAAGTATAATACCCATGTTTTGAAACTGCTTAAGATCTTCATACATTTATGCTCCTTTTACAGTCATTCTTTCGATTGCTAAACCAATAAGTCTCTCTCACTCTGCGTCGTATTCCTCATTACTGAGGGTCGTGACCCCTTTCCATGAATCACATAATGGTAGGAGTTTTCTTGGGTAATAATGCGGTGGGTTCCCACGTCCTTCCGCATATTACGACTCGACTAAGAGTATTTTAACTCTTAGGTTTTTTGTAACGATTATTATCAGATTTTTGTGACAGTAACCAGGACCGACGGCTTAACGTGCTCTCCGAGGCACGGAGGAAACGAAAAGGCCAAATTTGAACCTCCAAGTTCGGTCACCCATTCAGTTACCGACTTGGCTCAACGTTCCTTAACAATCGCAATCGACTGATATTTGTTGTCACAGCTAGGCCACTCGTCCCTCAACCAATAAGTAAGTGTCTCAAAAAGCCTTAAAAGTTTATAACGAAAATTTTACTAGCCCGTTTGCGAGCCACTTAGCAGAGTTTTAAGCTGGCTCCCGGGCGCTTGATCCAGCAATTTTTTCGCTACATCCAACCAGCGCGTAGATGAGAGCACATTATTAATTACCCTTTACCCAACCATTTAATATTTCACCTAACTGGATCGTCCACGGCCGTCCGAGCCTTAATCCCTTTTAATTTCTCATATTTGCTGCTCGAAAGCAAATGCTTTTTAGAATTTCGTTTCGTTAGATCTAAACTAAACCCAAAACAACCGTAATTTTCTTACATTTATTTATAGCTCCCGACGAAATACCGAATTTCTCACTGGATTTTATTCGTAACGTTCATTCCGAATTGATATGGGCCTTGGATACGCATCTTCGGCTTCGGCGATCCAAAATAATATTCAAAATTTATTAGTAAAAAAATGTTGCTGTTTGAGTTTATTTACGGCTGAAATTAGTGTAACATCATAATAATAAACCGTCTTAGTAATATAATATCATGATCGTAACAATTACTGCCCGAGTGCATTACGTTTAAATGCGTCCAACAAGTTTAATATAAAATTCACAAAAGGACAACTAAAATAATTAATAGGTGCCGCATCATTGATGTGCCGCATAGAGGTAACTTATAAGGTACTCTCTCAGTGTCGTGCACTGGTTTAATTCACATACGGACCGCCAACCGGCCATTAAAGTTTAATACGTGAGCAAAGTTCGCATGCACCCCTCACCGAAACATTGATCTTGCCAGTGGCATATAGTTACTATAATATTCCAGACAGCCCACCCAAGTAGCATAAGAAGCTGTATACGAGTGGTATTTAGGTTGATTTTTATACTTAAAGCTGCATTTGAGCCTGTATAAATGCTGTATAAGCGCTTTTACAGACCTTATAAGTGCAAAAAGGGCCCACATTATACGGCTTTTCGCGTTAGTGGAGCTGTATAATAGCTGTATACGCAATAAAGAAGCTGTATAGTAGTTTTATAAGATCTGTTATTCGGTGTAAGGAGAAACCAATACACTCCAAGTAATATCTTATAAATATCTTAGAAAAATTAAAGTTTTAAATAGGATTTTGAAGATAGTTAGAAAATTATAAAAATAAACAAAAAACAAATTTCATACAAATATTATCAAATCAGAGTGCATTAATGGAAGGCGTGACACAATTTTTATTGTTTTTATTTCAAAGTGAAACACGGTAAGTCAAGACAAATCTTAATCTGATGGTGTTAATTGGGTAAAGGTAAGTGCGAATAAAATTTTACTGTCAATGTGTGGTTGGTTATTGGCAAAATATTCATGCGCCAGTAGAATTATCAGGCAAATATTAAGAATATTAATAAATACGGTCCAAACACTTCTTACAAGTGTTTGTTTTAAAGATTATAAAATAAATTATATTTAAAATAACAGATTTTAGGACACAGTGATCATTATTTTAGCTAATAATCATGAAGCGGCTCAAGCAATTATTAAATATTGGTTTAATTCTATCTCAAAGTTTGGTAAACATAAATCGTTCTAAAATGGCGACAATTTTATACAGCTTAGACGATTTTTGGAGGGTATTATAGTCTTATTAGCTGTACTACGTAAGATTTGGATTATATAATACTGTTTTTGGTTTTTAATCAGCGTTACAAGATAATATATTTATTAATTAGGCTGTGTACGACTCTGGATTTATAACTTATAATTCTCTTTAGAGATCCGTGTAAAAAAATATTATCCCTAAGCAAGTTTTAATTTTGAAGTAGAATATTTTACAATCATTTTTTTCAAAGTCGAGGATCTATAATAATTATTATAATGTAAATGATTGTGATTCGCCGTGTTCACAAGAAGGTGTATATTTTTTTTCAAGACACGAACCTGCAAGAATAAATCCATTACAAACCTTTTAATGTAGGTACCTACAACTACAACACTACGATACGCTTGCCGACGCTCGACGCTGGGCTATTTTATCTCTCTCTCCCTCACTCTGCACTGGGAACACTACATGATGTTTTTTTTAGTTAATACGTTCTTCCGGGCAAGCACGCACGCGTTCCTTCGTTTTGTTTTTAGCCTTCGCTGCGTTATCGCAGACCCAAAAAGTTAGCAGCCTATTATATACTAAATAAACTTATTGTGAAGTGTCATTAATAGTTTATTGTGTATAATTAATGTGTTTTACATTATTTTTTCAGAACAATATGCCGTTTAAAATTATAGAATGTATAGAAAAAGGGCAGAAAAGGCTTTGTATAGTTCCAAGCTTGTGGGAAACGAATGGCGAGTTAAGATGGCCAAGAAAGCGTTTAGAAGTCAACAAATTAGTCAAGGATGAAAACTCTAGGCCTTTAGATAATTGGTCTACATCAAAATGCTGTGTAAAAAGGTCGTCTATATCGTCATATGAAGAAGCAATGAGAGAACTAGATGTCATGGTTCAAAATAGCGACACAGAAATTGATACTGTGACAGAAACAAATGCAAGGGATAATACAAACATCGATTTTAACGCTTTAGCAGGTCAATTTGTAAGTATTCTTTGTGATTATTGCAGTAGTAGGTACACTTAACATTAGCATCATAATCATATTAGTCTGCAGCCATAAACAACGAGGTGGCGACCGTAGGTAGGTATCGGTTATCCACAAAAGCTGCGCAGTGCCGGCGCAGCTCTTTGTACATAAATTGATACATAAGTTTTGTTTAAAGTGTTTAAAGATAATAGACACTTAAAAATTAAATGATGTTTTTAAAAACTGTTAAGAATTGTCAATATATTTTACCTTCTTAGACACATGGGTCTTTTTGCTGTGTTTCCTTTAATTGCTGGTACAATGTTTTTCTTTTTAACCGACTTCCAAAAAAAGGAGGAGGTTTTCAATCTTTTTTTGTATGAAAGGGGATATCTCACAGGTGGTTTTATTTATATAAAAATTTGGCGAAGGTCTGATGAGGATCTTCGGAGTGATGGACAGAATTGCTTCTCGAGATTGCAGAAAATTGCTTAGTTTTCGATTTCCACCAGTAGAATTGACCCATAAACGAATAAGTACCATTGAATGAAACATCTGAAACCACCTTCTCATCACCAAACTCCTCAATAGGTTACTATTACAGGTTGTAATTTAAGAATCTAGGCGTTTTCGCCTGATTGAGTGGATTTGACGACTGCTAATGATAGTAACACTAAAAATAGTTAAATAAAAACAAATTAAAATTTAAAAAAACCGACTTCAAAAAAACCTGTAAACGAAAACTAAAAAAAAGTGAAAAATAATTTTATTTTATAGTGTTCACGATCCACTTGTGGTAACTTAGTCGGCAAACAGTTAAGTAGGATGACTATAATATAGGTTCTCTCTAATCATTCAATCATACCCAGTCCGACTTCAGAGTACGTCTAACTGACCTGTTTGCCAACTAAGTTACCACAAGTGGATCGAAACACTATTATAAAATAAAATTATTTTTCACTTTTTTTAGTTTTAGTTTTCAGGTTTATTTGAAGTCGGTTTTTAAAATTTTAATTTGTTTTTTATTAATAAATAATGTATGTCATCACGAGTGCCATAATGCTCTAGAGATCGGAATTAACGGCCCCAGGGTGCCCACCCAGTAGTTGACCTAAGTCAAATTCGCTTTGCCTTGATGTTTATTAGTCCAACATTACAAGTGGCGAGCATTTTTTGCAAATTTTACTTACTTATTATTATGTCACGTAATTCTTTATTCTATTTTCCCAAAGCTTAGGAACATTTACAAGGTCAAGGGAAATGTTGTGAAAATAAAATAAAGAAATACATGACATAATCCGTTAAAGTTGTTCAATTTCAATAACCAATGTATTTTACGATTGTTTCCAGATCGTTAATCAACCATCAACTTCATCTACCGCAACAACATCCACACAGATACTTCCAGAAGTGATAACTGATGCACAATATGTTTTTCAATATATAGATGAGTCTGAGCTGGCAACAATGTCAACCGACCCCCATCGTAATAATTTTGAAGATCAAATCCGTTTAAAAACCCAGAAAAACACTGAAGTAAATCAGATTGAAAATTATCTAAAATTAGTTTTAGAAAATCAACATAATATGGCACAAACAATAAATGTACTTGTAAATAATCAAAAAAAAATTCTTCATACGTTGGCAAGTTTATCAGTGCAAATAGATGACGGATTTTCCAAGGCTGGCCAAACTGAAAATACGGATGTGGTTTTGTTGGGAGAGTCTAACCCAGTTTATAGTGAGGCTTTTAAAATAAAACCCATTGACTCAGTTAAAGAGCTAGAGCAAATGGATACACTTTTATCTGACAAAAACCAAAAATTTAAACTCCTTAAACAATATTCATTCATTTGTTCACCATCAGATGGTAAAGGTGCAACATGTGCATATAAAGTATTGGACATGTTTTTTACACGGGAATTCCTATGCAAATGCTCTTGGACTGGCGGTAGCAGAAAGAGTGACGAAGTAAAAATTGGACTGAAGGGCTATCAAAAAGTCCTCAATTTTTTCTATGAATTAATACATCACTGGGATAAAACTTATACCTTAGAAAACAATGAAAACTTTTTCAAAATTGTCTTGAAAAATTCTGTTAAGAGGAAACTCAGTAACAATATAAGAGCTTCCACAAAAAGGATGAGAACCAAAAAAACTGACCCTAAAAATAAAGCTAAAACTAATTCAGAACAGGGAAATCAGCACGCAAATCAAACTCAAATGGATACAAATAACACGAAACAAAATGAAAATGATAAAAATTTCTCAAATCAAAGGGAAATGGATGCAAATGAAGACGGTATGATCGACGAAAACGCTGTAAACCTAAAAGAAGTTATCGAAGATGAAGAGGAAGAAGACTGTCTTTGTTAGTATTATACTTAAAAAAGTAATTATTTTTTACATGCCTCAATGACAACGCCTTAAAGTGGTTAATTCACTATATATGTTGAAAACCGGCTTTACTCATATTTTATTTTCGTCGGGTTCGCCGACTAGTGCTAGTGCTTCGAGGGAACCGAAACCGTCGTGTCGCCACTCCTAACACTCGCCCCGATGATGGTCTTCGTAACAGACTGAAACTAGTCGGCGAATCCGATAAAAATAAAACGTGAGTAAAGCCGGGTTTCTATAATAATTTTTATGTGGCGTAAGTTTTTTATATTTTATGGTTAGTTTAATTTTGGATGTACCTACTCTTTAAAGAGAATTACGTTACAATCATGTTATCTACTTATTAAGCCACAATTTTATCGTTAGAGTTAGAGTTGTTTTTTGTTTTTTGAGTCTATTCTTGCTAAGTTAGCATTTAAGAGAAACACGTAATCGCGTATCTGTGAATTTTCTACATCATTTTTTTTTGTAGTCTCAATGTAGGATTATTACAGGAAGAGTTCAGTGACAGTAGGATAAACATAAAACAGGTGTGAAAGTGAACGAATATTGTGTCTGAAACTTTTTTGCTGTAGATACCTTGCTGGCACAGAACTCTTCTTATAGTAACCCAATTATAGTAAATGTTGTTTTGATCTTAATTCTTGTTTGTCTAGTTAGTATTTAAGAGAAAGACGTAATCGCGTGGCTGTGATAGTCCTTAAGACAAGAATTTATATTTTTTGTTTTTATTGCCTAATTAGTTTGCACTCAACCACGTTATATTATAAGTATACGGGTGATATTTTTAATTATGAGTATACGGGTGTAAACACTTAAAAATAAAAAGGATTTTTATGATGGCAAAATGTATTTTATTTCTCTTTTAAACTGTATGCACAAGGGGTATGAAGTATAAATAACCTTTGTGTTCGATACATACTAATTTCATTTTTATATCTTGTGAACTAACAATGACCTCTGCCCGCCTATCAGTAAGTAATTTGGCTTTGCATATGTTCAAATATGATGATTTGATTGGTTGTTCAAAAACATCTAACAAGTCTGTAATTTTGTAGCCATATATTTTTATTTCACTGTTAGTAACAGTTACTTTTTTCACTTCCAAAATTTCATTATTGTTACACAAAAAATATTTATCTTGAAGTTTTGATGACAATTTAAAGTCCTTAAAATGTAGTACAGTTAGTTTTCTTTTAGTAGTAGTCACAAAAGGGTCTTGATTTGTGAGTTGTTGATTTTTTCTGCTCCTCGTCGTTTCTAACGATTCTGCATCTTCACTAAATCTTTTTGCCACTTGAGCAAGAGGTTTGTTACCGTGCCTCAGCATCCTTTTAATTAGATACAACTTGTTTTCAAAAGGATAAGCGCTGAATGTATGAAGTGGGCCGAATCGTCGCACTTCATCTGCGATATGGACTACATTATGAACATTACTAGTAACATAATCCGCTCCGTAAAAGTCTTTGTAATGTTCAACAAAATACTGTAAGAGCTCTTTTGCCAAAGGAAGAAAATGACTATAGTTTTTACTAGAACATATTGTTATACCGCAAAAAAACGCCAGAAAATGTGAAAATGCATCATGTGATAATACGTCTGGAAGTATGACAATGCTTAAATAAAACAAGAAAGATCTATACTCAGATGCTTTCCAATGAGAAAGACAGTCAAGTCCTCTCACCGATCTGTGAATTTCAGATGGCAATTTACATTTGTGTAGAAAAATTGAAACCAATTCGGTGTCTCTCGCACTCCATTTGGTTATATATTTTCCAAAATTACCATTGCGCCAACCAACTAATAGGCGCTTCATTATTCCCAAATCAACAAGGTGTAGAGAATCTGCTACAGGGAAGTCTTGTATCATATCTACAGGTAATCGCAGTAGAGGAGAATCTTTTTTGTGGTGAGGCCCATATTTTTTTTCACGAAATTCTTGGTCCGTCCTAGGGCGACAATTCGTTTCAGGAAAAGTCACTGTATGAGATACATGTGAATACTCTCCTACTGTAACACATTTTAAGCAACCGTGCTTTGCATTAAAATTGCAAACACCTGAAATATGATAAAACATCAATTACTTTTTTATTCCACTGTTGAAAAAACAAAGAATATCAAAATCTTAAAAAAATTAATTTGCATTAGTATGTTGTAGTAGTAGTAGTACAATTTTCGGTCATTTTATGTGTTTTTTTTTTTTTTTTTTAATGAAATCTTTGACATCTACCACTATATATGTGGTACTCTTCTTGCTATACTACAATATGTTCTATACTAACTATACTATTTTTACTTATACTACTTACTAACTATTGGTACTAACTACAAGCCTCTAAATGAACAGGTCTAGGCGTGAACGGCTAAGAGCAATTCAACTGCTCGACGGTACTTTTTGAATATGGCCACTTTATGTGTTTAAAACACATGACAAAGGATTGGTGATATTACTATGCTACATTATTAAAAAAGTTTCATGCAATTACCTTTAATGTAAGCTCTTGCAGGGGAATCACACGTAAAACATCTGATTTCAATGGATACTGTCTTTTTGAATTGTTCAATGTATATTCCGTCTTTAAGTAAATTTTCCATTTCGTTCACGAAATCATTTAAATATTCGTCAATTTGATTTGGTTTTCCAACACCATAATAGATTCCAATTACAAACGGCTCAATATCAGGTCTTTCAAATATAGTGCACAAAATTGGCCAAAACTCTTTATTTGAACTTTTAAATATTGGGAGACCGTCGAAATTGAAATTTAAAGCAATTTTAGCAGGGACATCAATCCATTTCTCTAATGATTTCTTTAAACATTTTGTGAGGCCATTATGCCAGTATTCACCTCCTTTAATCGTTTTGATACGTATTTGTTGGATAGTACCTAAAATTGTTCTAGCGTCACGCGGTAATATTCCGGGAAATCTGTCATTAACAATAGCGGCTAAATCGTTTAGAGCTATTTGAGATATATTTCTTTCTGTAGCCCATTCCTTTATTCGCTGACGAAACAACATATTTTTTGAATACTCGTTATCATCATCAATTGAAGTACTTGTGCTGCTGCACAAAGAAAAGTTATCATCAGGTTCCAAAGGTTTAACTAAATCCTCACCGTCGACACCGTTTAATGTTTTTCCTACGGAACCTTCGTTAGACGTCGATGGACGCGCTTGACTGTGGGTTGTCCAATTTAATGTATTTATTTCTTGCCCAATAAATGATGGTTCACTATTGATACTGTCCTCTGGTTTATAATTTGTTATATTTAAATATTTCCTTATAATTCTCTTCTTGACTGCACCAGATCTTTTCCTTTTTTTCCACATTATAAATTATGATCGAGTTCCGCACACAAAGTATAGGATCATGTGAAAATAATATATGGCTGGCAGCTGTTAGTCAGGCTAAAGCTGTACTATTGATGTAATTTATTTTTTTAGTTTTAAAGCATTATTTTAGACAGAAGTACTAAAACCACTGTATTTATAAGAGTGTCTAACTACTCTATAAGAACAAGTGTTATAATGAAGTTTGCATATACCATTATACAGAAACAATGATTGAGTGATACCATAATAACACTTAGGGTTGTAGTAAGTTAGTGACCACATGCAAAATACAGCCTTTATACAGCTTTAACGATAAAACGAGTTTAAACTGTCAGAAAATACTTAAAGTTGTATAGTAGAATTTTCAAATTCTGTTTTAGTACCCTAAGCTTACGCGGATCTCTTAATACAAGTTTTATGCAGCTCAAGCTGTATAATTATTCAAAAATCCTTCTTATAAAGATATAATCATCTTTTGATACTCTTGTACGTCTTTAAAAAAACTTTAAGTTCTAATAGAGCCGGTTAATTGATGTTGAAAACGCTTGCTTGCTGCTTGGGCAATGGATAATGGTCAGTATCAATCTTATTAAATTAACGACAACAGCACTATTTTAGAGCAGCATTGCAGAGGAGCATAGAAGTTCTTTCATCTTTGTTCATTAAATACTAGAAAAGTTAACCCACTTGTTCCCTTGGACTCTCAGTTCTCAGAGAAAGACATCTTCACATTGTCACAAAGTAACATATGATCTTGCGACGTTCGTTCATCTTTCAGAGTGAGAAATTTTCTATAGAAGTTATGACACATAACTTGTCTTTTACATTGTAGCAATGTGGTTTTTGAAATATTTTAAAAATATTAAGTCAGAAAGTTTCTTATTTTTACTGAAGAAAAGAGTGTTATAATGTTTGAAGAAAAAGGTTTTTGCGCAGGTAAGCAAGGTATATCATTTTGAAAATATGATTGTAATCCATTCTAATATTATAAATGCGATAGTATGTCTGTCTGTCTGTCTGCTATGATTTCACGGTCCATCTGATCAACCGATTTTGATGAAATTTGGTATAGGGATAGTTTGTATCCCGAGGAAGGTTATAGGCTACTTTTTATCCCGGAAAATTAAAGAGTTCCCGTGGGAATTAAAACCGTAATCCACGCGAACGAAGTCGCGGGCATCATTTAGTCTTAATAATTGGATTGGGAATGAATTTCGAGTGGGTAGTCGAACCGTATCTATTGTTTCTTCCAAATCGTCGCCAACTTCATCTTGGTATAATTCAATGCAGAAAATAAATCGTGTGTTGTGATTTATACATGAAAATACGACTTAATACGCATGAAGTAAACGTTATTTATGTTGGATCGATCTAACTGCAACGCTCTCGAATGCAATATCCGTTTTTAAACGAGTTTCGCTCCAAAAAACTATTTCTCTCTACTTCAGGTTATTTTTACACGCAGGCACACTCCAATTTTAAGATTTATACTCGTACACGCTACATGAATTAGGGCTTTTATGAAACTTTAGTAGGTTTATTTAAATAAAAAACATTTGAATTTGAATTGTAATAATAATAATTAATCTTCGTTCGTTTTAGATTTGTGCAATTTGTTCGTTTGTTTGACTTTGCAGATCTCAAAAACGTGGTCAGATTTCGAATACACTAGAAAGTAAAGAAGAAAGTAGAAGCAGTCATAATATGAACCCAAAGCATACGGTTTCAAAGTCGAAGTTTCTGCCTAGGGTGCAGGCTACAGGTTAGTAAACAAAAACGGTGAATGCAAAGAAGTTAGTTTAGATTTCACATTGTGAAATTAAATTAGTCTAAACTGTCTGTCTGTCTGTGAAATTTACATTGTGTTTCGATATTCGTAATCGTCAATGTCGTGTCTTCGAGATACGCATACTCGCTAAGCTTAAAAATAAGACACATATAGGTAGTTTGTTTTGCTATGGTGATGTAGCGGCGTCGTAGCACAGTCGTAGCAAAACTGCAATTGCCTGCCAGCCCGAAATAAATACCAACAACGGAGTCGTATTTCTACTAATCCCGATTGCTAATGAACTTAACAAGTGCTTGAACAGCGGAGGTTTTGTTTATTGCCTCATCGGTGTTTCCTTTGACGCGTGCTCGTAAATTTTTTACGCCGCGATCGGATGGTCCGCCCTAAGCTAAAGCAGGTTATAAACTTTCATGATTCCACTTTACGGCACCATTCGTGTTCATTTTATAAATGATTCGCTCCAACTGAGCTTTGTATTGTTGTCTATTTTCGCGTTTTGGCTCTGTTATAATTTACTTTATGTCGAGTTAATATAAACTCTAAATATTTGCCCTATACGTTATGGAGATATATTTTGGCACGCAGGATTTGGATGAAAATGAATAGGGCGATTATATCCTTATATTTTATTTTATATATGCTGAATTACATTAATTAAGTCTAAAAGGTAAAACTACTGTCTTCCTCTAAAATTAGTATATTTCTGCCTTTCCCGTTCCCACATCGCGATTCAACCGAATTACACCGCGTCAGCGGTGGCAGCGTCGTGTTTCCGTGAGAAACGGTATAGAGCTGGCTCACTTAGCGTTAGCTGGCGACTTCGCCTGCGTAACAATGGGGCAGATATTTAGAGCATTGATTGCGCTCGTTATATTATCACGGTAAATATATAAGACAAATAAGGAGCTAAATTTTGCGCTAGTTACATTGATGTACTTAACTTTTGTACTTATAATAATAATGCAAAACTGTGTTTGTCTGTTTGTTATCTTGCCACGGCTCAGTTCGGCTGATCAGCTCACGGTGATAGCTTGCATTCTGGACTTCAGATATCTAGATAATAATCATTTACGACGAGGAAAACCTAAAATGACGTAGATGAAGAATTGGACATCTCAGTCCTACTAATTTTTGTTTGTAAAGTTTTGTTGCATAAACTTTTCAAATAAGGAGTTAAATTTGGCGTTAGTTACATTGATCTATAGGAATACAAAACTGTATTAATTGTTTGTTTGTTATTTTGCCACGGCTCTGTTGCTGATCAGGTGTTGACGATATGTCATTTGATAGACACATAGCACACGTTTGATACCTTGCATTCTGGATTCCGGAAAATAGGAGAATAGGAAATGGTACAAGAAATCTTTCTCATCTTCAATGATATTCGATACCTAAACTATCTTGTTTTTTGTTCATTGCCGTCATGAGCTAGTATTCGTATCACGAGTCTACTGTCTATGATTACCATAGTTCTCCACAGTCGTCTTGGTCCATACTCCAATAATTGGAACCATTAGTGTCGATAATATTCTTTTTGGTCAAATGTTTCCAGACGAACTCTATCAATTACGGCCATCGGTTGTAGGAAAGATAAAATAGGACTAAATCTGATGTCACGTAGCAGGTTTATTGCACGTTCGTTTCGTTCTCCGTGACCCGCTGTTCAATATAAGTAAGTATGCGACTGACCGTGTAACGGTTGGGACTTTCGACCAATCAATCGACCAATATGCGACTAACTTTCGAAAATTTTAACCTTTGGCTACTATCCTATCTTTCACACTCAAAAAGAAAACTTTTGGATTTGCCTTTACACAAATTAAAAAAAACTGTAAAGGAACACTTGTTGAGTCGAGGGTATTATACAATCGAATTTGCGTCCAGCGCCCCACAGGATACTATAATAACTTACACTACTGTATTTAATTTATATACCTGCATATTGTAATATCTCGTTTTTTAAAAAAGAACAACTGCTGAGTTTCTTGCCGGCTCTTCTTAGCAGAATCTGTTTTCCGCACCGGTGGTAGAGTCAAAACATGACGTAACATAAGAGACACCTGTATGTCCTATACATGTTATAAATAAATTGAGTTTATGAGTTTAAAGTTATTTGTTAACATCATAGACTCGTCATCACAACTTATCACCACCAGCCCACTACTGATCACGAATCTCCTGTCAAAATAAGAAGGGGCTTGCCCATAGCCCATCATGCTTGCCATGTGCGGACTGGCAGATTTTACATACCTTTACTAACATGAAGAACTCTCGGGCATGCATGTTTTTCTTCACCGTCAAGTGATATTTAAAATTACTTAAAACCCTTATAACTCCTGAAAGTTAGAAGGGCGTGCCCGAGGATCAAACTCCCGACCGCCCCAATAAGAAGCCGACGTCTCAACCACTAAGCTATCGCCGTCTATTTTAAAACCTAAAAGCAAAGGTAGTCTTTAGACCTTAACACCTTATTATGTATGAGCTTATTATAAAACAGACAAGACTGCGTGGATTCCAAGACTCGACCAAATCCTATGCATTACCTATATATTTTGACCATGTTTTTGCAAAGCATGCTTGGGAAATCTCAACATTAACTATAGTCAATCTCAAAAACGAAACAAATATTGCACTTTATCGGACTCCGGTTTATGTGCTTTAGCGGTAAGATTTGTTCGACTTGCAGCGGTATAGCCGTTAAAATGCATAAAACCAAACTAAGTTCTCCTACTTTTCACTATATAAATATCAAATATTATGAATGTATTATTTTTGAATACGTAAAAAGTTATTCAGTATTTCTTTTATATTTTTAAGGAAATACTTAACCAGAAGCTTTTTATTTTTCCACTTCGTCGAAAGCTTGGCTTCACTGAGGCATAAAAGCTATTTTAAATATTGCGCCTGGATTCACCCTACTAAATCCTTCAGTCATAATATATTTCTAACACGAGAAATACCTCTAAGTAAAGTATAAATAAATATATCGTAATATCATACCCATATATTATGCAATTTGTACATTGATGTATACAATATTAAACGACTTGTCGACTTACAATTATTAAACTTGCAGATATTAGCTATCATTTTATAGGTTAATTATTGGGTATTTACAACTAGTCAAATCAACAATTTTTTATAAACGTCTAAACGCATGCTTAGCATGGGAGTTTGTATGAAATACTGGATTGTGACGTCTTCAAAAATCAACGCACTTTTTTACTGACTAACTGGCTGAATTTTGGGAGAGGATTTCCCATTTAATAATCACAAAAAAAATATTTTTTGACTAGTAGTCAAATACCCAATTTTTGTAAGTTTTAGTAAATATACAGAAGTGGCCTTGCTACAAGCGTTTATGCAGTGCAAGTGACTTATTACGAGAGCTATTTTCTGCAAGTTTTATTGCTATAGTTGTCAGTGGTCCCTTAGTTTATAATATTCTATTCATTTAAATAAGTAAGTATATTGTCTTATGACGTGACGGCTTACGTGCTCGCCAGTTTTGCTTATTAAATTAAAAATTATCAAATTATAATTTATTATTATTATAAATTAAAATAAAGAATATAATATGAAGCTTAGTAGCTATGATTGAAGAGTGATAAAAAAATTTGCCTCGTATTTTATTTGTACAATATTGGTAAGTTTATTTTAATGAACGAATAAAGTTTCCAATTTATATAAAACCAAATTGATAATAGCTCGATCATAGTGTCAGCTATTAACTACTGATTAGCACCATCAATAATAGAAGCTTAAATGATTTAAGACGGACAGTTTCAAATGGTCTCATTAGGATGCGAGTCCCTAATACATGTAACTAATGGTTGGATAGCGTACGCCAATGAGCCGTGCAGGCTCCATCAATTATATGGTACAAACGATTAATAATATTATATTATTGATACTAGATGATACTAGATATATAGTATACTAGATGACTTCGTCCGCATTCCCGCGGGAACTCTTCAATGTCCTTCCCCGGATGTAAACTATCTCTGTACCAAATTTCATCAAAATCGGTTGAGTAGTTGGGCCGTGAAAGCGTAGCAGACAGACAGACAGACACACTTTCGCATTTATAATATTAGTATGGATTCAGCAATGGCAGCCAGTTGGTTTCACGAATGAGGACTAAGTATAGACAGAGATTTTATATGGGAAAGACCGATTGCCGCGGCGCGGCGCTGTTTACGTTGGTTTATCTCCGTAGGACATTCTGAACCAGTTGCAGAGTAATCTTTGTTATGTTAAAGTTCTGATGTTTGTAGCTTGGATCTTTGTAACTCCATCAACCTACAATGACTGAACCAATTTGGCAGAAATTTGGAATACGGATAGGTAGGCTACACTGCGGGAATTAAAAAACTTTAATCCACGCGTACAAAGTTGCGGTCATCATCTATGTAGTTCTAGTATAAAATGAATGAAAATTCTACTGAAATAATAATTATAGAATATTTCTTAATTGTAAATTGTATTCTTCTTAGTTTAAAGCTACTTTAGTTAGATAATTGACCGCCTCTGATTACCTTCCCAGCTTTAGATTGATTTTAAAGACACCACTGATAAAATTAGGACCGTTTGAATTAAGTACCTATTGGTCCCAAGAATATGACAATAACCATTTCGACAATAAACAACTATCAGAGATTTTTTTTTATATCCACAACAAGTTAGCCCTTGACTGCGATCTCACCTGATGGTAAGTGATGATGCAGTCTAAGATGGTAGCGGGTTAACCTGTTAGGGGCATGGCAGTTGTATTAAACCCATGCCCCTATTCGGTTGCTACACGGCATCGTACCGGAACGCTAAATCGCTTGGCGGCACGTCTTTGCCGGTAGGGTGGTAACTAGCCACGGCCGAAGCCTCCCACCAGGCCAGACCAGGGAAAATTCAGAAATTATAAATTCCCAAATAGACCCTGCCGGGGATCGAACCCGGGAATCGAGAATTTCATTGTAAACAAGTTAGTTCAAGTCATACTTAGCACAGAATTTTTTGAACTATGAAAAGCTGCAAAAGCATGCAAAAGATAACAGCACGCTCTAGAAGTCCCGGTGGAGAACTAGTTTAATTAGGTATATTTGCTCGCAGACGAATCACGAAAGCCATATTGAAGTAACTTTGAAAACCCGGGAGGCTTATGCGTATTTTCGTTCAACAAAATTAATATCAAGCTAACTACAAATTCAACTTGCGCCTCATCTCCACAGTGTTGTTCGAGTTACGTGCATGCAGTTCGAGTGTAGTTTCAGAGGGTGCTTGTTTGTGGTTTGGGGTGAGTCGAGTGGAATCCAATTATCTAGATTATCGCCGCATTCAACAACTCACTTTGTAACCCCTGTTCGTTAATCAAAGAATTAACCTACCGATAAACCGGTCTGTCTGATAATTGTCTCGGAAATTGATTGCAATTGCGCTGCGGCTTTGAGAATTTAAATCTGTTAATCCAATTGTTTTAATGAAATGTTAACGGAAATATCGCGAATTTACAATTTCACTTTTATCGTAATATTACTGCTTTTTTTGTATGAACATAAAATCCTCAGTAAGCCAATTGCTAATTATCATAAGCATTGTAATTTCAATGGAATTCAATTTGAATACCTACCTCGTACGGCGTACCTAGGCTCACACTGGTGTGAGCCTAGGTACGATTGATTATAATTGATGATTGATACATAATTGGGGGGCTGACCCCCCGATTATGTAAGAATTGTCGATCAAACCGTAATAGTTCGGCGTCAAAGTAAAATAAACCATAACAGCATTGAATTAGAGCTCAATTTCGTGTACCCATTCTTATACGTTTAGGTATGTTTGACGCCGAACTTTAACGTTTTAACGCCATTCTTACATAATCGGGGGGCTGTTTAATTAAAGTAGTAGGTACCAATTAACGTTTGATGGTATTTTTCATCTTTTAAATTTAATTGGCTGATCATGATAATAAGTCTGAGATCCACAGGATACCTGAAAACCCTCGCAGATAAGTCACGGGCAACTGCAGCTACTTTCAAATACAGGCTAATCATAGATTTAGGATTGGTCTAGGAGCGCAGCGGAGACCAATCTTAAATTTATGAGGCTATAATATTAAAAAGTAACTTGAACCTACCTCCTTAGCTGACCCAAACGTTGTCCTGTCTTTTCAAAAAATTATTGAGTAATACCAAAAGTTCATAGAAAAATCATTGTCATTTTTTCCCGAATTTTCTAATTTTCCAGGCAAATTTTCCAGTTTTTTTCAAACATTATTCGGATTATCACGAACATTTAAAAAAACATAAGTCAAATCGGTTCAGCTTTTCTCAAGTAATGCGTTTACCAACATAGCATATTATCATTTTAATTTAACTATATTATACTCGTAGATAAATTATTAGATAGTTCAATTTTTAAAGTTGATAAATCTACACAGAATTCACGCGAAAATCACGGAAAAAATGTTCACGGGCCCGAAGAGTAAGACTCATTCACACTCGCACAGCGCACAGATGTAAAACCCTCGTCAGCATGCAAGACGTAATTCAATCTAGGCGGGCCCATCAATCTGCCAGTTCTCACGCATACATTTCTGTTGATTTGACAAATGAGGAGGGTGAGCCGTTTATAGAGCAAAGATAAGTTTGGAGTGTATTGTCTGGTTGTGCCTATAAGGATTATCGATCAATACAAATAAATATTTGAAGTAAACTGCCATAATAAAATCATGTGTTAAGATAAGGAGGGAGACTATAAAAAGCACGCGAGTTGCGCTTGAGTTCGCTTGGGCAAACCGCGCGGCTGCGCGTAATACTTTTTTGTCGTACTCATTTGAAAACTTTATTCACTTCTGGGAATTGTTTAAAACCGCAAAATTTGTCTGGCGATTTGCAGGTATTATTGAAATTACTCAATAAATAAGTGATTAAAATTTCAGATTGCCAAAAGTATATTTTTTGGGAATTTTAATAAAATATTTTTGAAGAGGTTTGGTAATACTTTATAACCGACACATACGTCTGGGATTTTTTTTTCGAATTCTATAAGTACTAAATTTAAAGATAAAAAAACAAGTTGCCAAAAAATATTTTTTTTTGGATTTTTTTTTTGCAAATGTTATATGCTGCGCAGTAGCGAAATAACTGCAAACGCTCTACCAGACTGGCAGGAATGGATTCGCCAATTATTGACGAAATTATATTTTTTCACAATTTCAGCTTGCCAAAAGGACCTTCTCAAAATTCGTCGCCAGCTCTCGGACCAAGCGGCATAAAACTTTATCAAATATACAAATATTACTTAAGTCCGTCCCGAAGCACGTTGAACTTTGATCCTAAAATAATAAAATCACTTAAGGAAATTACGGAAGATGGAGTAAAACTTTTCCATAAAGCTTTAAAACTGCCAGGGAAACTTATTATTTTAATGGCTGATTACGTTATTAGAGTTTATTGTTCTAGAACTATGCAAATAATTAAAAACGTATTTAATTTCTTATTTTCGTTCGTTTTGGCCAAATCTCTCACCAGTATTTTCAGGATAAGGTGGTGAATTTTAATAGACAGTACTAAGCGCATTTACCACACACATATATTATCTAAAGTGTGTCGGAGCATATCTGCAAGTATCAGTTATCTACAGGAACATGCTTTTTTAAATTAATAAATTTGTCGCCAGAACAAATGATGAAACTAGTCGGGCATTTTTCCGACAGAACACGTGTGTTTATCCGGATATTATGTATAGTTATAACAAATGATGAAATCGATCGATCAATGAGAAAACCACGGTTTAGATCAACAACGTTATCCAAAATACTGAGGAGAGATTAGGATGGTGATTTTACCTACTCAGTCCGGCCGTCCGTTGACATAACTTGACAAACTTCAGGATTTATTGAGAAAAATCAAATTCTGCGATGACATCTCCAAAACATCCTGTAGAACCCGGAACTAATTCCGTTTCAAAGATTCTTCTGGAGAGTAAAAGTAAGGAAAATCGCGATGTAGTATTCCTTTACTACCTATAACAAAACTAACAGTGTACTTTCTGGCATGCAAATTCTGTTATCTCAGCTGTGTGTGGTTAAACCGTTAACTTTTCTCGTAAACAACATCCAGGCAAGCTGATCTGCGAAACTCCGACGTTTGTTTGTTTTCTTAAAAAGGAAACAAAGCGAAACGTTCTAATTGCTGGCGTTATTTGACTTATCAAATTAGAGGCTGTATTAATGGCTCAGATATTCTAATGCTACGGTTGGAAATCATTCCATCGGATGCTTCAACACGAACACTTGTTTACATGAGTAATCGCATATCTATCGCATCGTCGATCCTGGTAATCACAGCTAACATCTGGCAACCGTTAAACCATTGAGCCGAGGCCCGAGATATTTTTCTCTTTAGTCGAGTTGTATGCACAAAGATTTGGGAGCCCACCGGATTATTACTCCTAGAAAAATCCAACCATGATGTGTAAATTAAATAAGAATATGGTACTCAGCAATGGATTTTCAGGAATACGATGTAGAGATAGAAAAATGTGTAGGTATCTTTTAAAATAACCTTTAGTAGATTCACCTTCGCCTAATGTTGTCGGCAGATCAATTAAATAATAATCGGTCCAGTAGTTTTCCAAAAAAAATGCACATACTTACAAACAAACGCACAACCTCTTAGGGCAAACACATACCGTCTCCGTTCCGTCGTAGGTAATAAAACTCTGTTTGACATTTCCTGACAGACAGTTCCTATCATTTTACTAAAATAAAGCAACGCATCAGACGCAAATATTTATAATTTTTCAAATTTCCTTCAATTTATTTTTATTACAGCTACTAATTTGCTTTTATTAGCTAGTAAAGAATAGCTTGTAGGAGTTCTCGTCGTTAAAGTGGAATCTGAAACGCATAAAACAACAGAGTAAGTCGTTGTGTTGAGTCTCTGTTAATTAATATTTCTTGATAAAGGCTTGAAAGTTATGAAAGAAGTTATAAAATATGTTAAGTCTTCTCTGGACTCATTTTATAAAAAGTAGCCAAGTCCGAGTGAAACTCGCCCATCACGGGTTCCGTAGCTTGGAAAGAAACATTTGTTAAGATTTATTTGTCTCATCGTCATCATCATCAATTAAAACCCATAGTTCCTTTTATTTGCGACCGCAAAATTAAGATTTTTTAAAAAAAATGTGTTTGTAATTAGAAAGTACAATTTATTTTTCTTGTAAACCTTGAACTTGTTAAATGTGTATCTTTTTGATATCATCATCTTCAGTCTAAAACTATGGAGCTTACTATTAAATAGCAAGACATAAAATTAAAAAAATTATAACTGGGACAGTACTTTTAAAATTCTTTCGTTTGCAAGCCAAGCATTATTGAATACTATTCCAAATTTAAATTCATATTTTATAATATTTATTTTGTAAAGAAAAGCTTCTGCTTTACTTTACAAAAGCTCTTTAATTTTATCAATAAAGAATTAGAGATATGAAAGTTTATGTATCTTTATCAAACACTTATCAAGGTTTATTAAGCCGATGGATTTATTAATTGTATATTATTTTTATTAATTGTATATCATCATCATCATCCTCAACCGATAGAAGCCCACTGCTGGACATAGGCCTCTTTCAAGGATTTCCACACGCCGCAGTCTTGCGCCGCGCTAGATCCAGCGGCTCCCTGCGACTCTCCTGATGTCGTCCGTACAGCGAGTAGGGGGTCTGCCAACGCTGCGCTTTCCAGTGCGTGATCGCCACTCCAGCAATTTGTGATCTGATTTGTATATGGACGAGCTATATTTCTAATTTATATGGCGAAACTATAAGAGTTCCTTGTTGACTACGGAACCCTAAAACGGAAAGTTATTGCTATGGAAAAAGACACTTTTATAACTAGCGAAAACGAATTTAAAAAGCTAAAATAAGTTGTAGCTAACAATTTAGTCATAACAGTTGCGTACTTTAATTTACTCAATATTGATTGCGACAAAAATACCACAGCCTTAAAACAGTTCGAATGTCACATTGAGACATTTCAAATAAGGAATATGTTCGACAGCACTGTCACGTTCAGATGGCGTGTTCGGATGCAATTTGCTTCGTCGCGCCGCCTACTGTAATAACGACTTCCGTACCCCGTCGTGGCGCCTCCTCAAATTGGTCGCTTATCACCAATCTTTGCTAGACTCGAATATCGGTTGGACGTGGCTATTTGTCAACAACGTTTAAGTTTCTTTAGAATTCTCACTTTCCAGTTCAATAAAATATAATATGTATATTTGCGATCAATCAAATCGACGCCTATTATAAAATGATGAGTCGATTTGTATTCTCTCAAGTGTAGTTCTTTCTCGGTTTGTTTTCCATTACTTACCTACCCTGCCACGAAGTAATAGATTGACGTGAATTTTTACAAGTATATCAGTTATAAATCGATACGGAAAATCAAATAGTTCTCACCGGGTTTTTAAATTATAAGTAAAACCGACAATGAAATTAGCTACTCCATACTAATATTATAAAAATGCGAAAGTATGTGTCTGTCTGCTACGCTTTCAAGGCCCATCGGTTGAACCAATGTTGACGAAATTTGGAATAGAGATAGTTGCATCCCGGGGACATCTTGGCTACTCATATTTATCCCGGAAAATTAAAGAGTTTCTACAGGATCTTTTAAATTCTAAATGCACGCGGATGTAGTTGCATCATCTAGTCTAGTTACTTATAAATAATGCAATATCTAAATCGCAATCCCTTCGATTGACAGACACTTTCAGAATCCATTTCTTATCAGAATATAGGTATTTGCACAGTTAAGCCAAACATAAGCTCTGACTAATAATAAAATAAAAACAGCAAGAAAACCGCAGATGGGTACCATATCTCGAAGGGAGGCTTGAAATATTTGGGATCGTTCACCATTTTTATGATATGGCCTACAAACTTTGGTATAGCTCTATAATATTACCTCGGAGCATACTCTAACTTACTGGTTTATTGCTTTTGGTGGTATTATATCACGGAACTCGCGATTTATTTCGCGCATACGCCGGAAAAGTAATCCCTGGAGCTCTTATTTGCTACTTAGTTCAAACACAAACTTCGATGAGGTCGGTAGGTAAATATCTTTGAACATAATATTATTTGAATACTAGCAGAAATAGAAGTTTTGCTTTGAGATATTTTAACGTTCTCTAACCATAATATAGCTATTATTAACCACGACGCGGTGAAGTTCCTAATAGCAACACTGAGGTAATTCTTTGTGCCTCGAAATATGGCACAGCTGTGGGACATGATACACTACATTTCGTAGAGGTACTACGAAATGGAAACTATTTATTTCTTGATATAATATGCTGCACATGAGTATGGTACAGGTACTTACGTGGTGCTTTCCCTCTATTCTTAGTTCTTACAGACTTTTTTCAATGTATCCGTCGAGAATTTGCGCTACTTAACCAGGCCACACCGTCAGCTCACTTTGATAGGGCCTCGTCCTACGTCAGTGACAAACTGGATACGACGCGACAGTATCGAACAGTGCTTAGCTGTCCCTTCACGTGACCAACGTTGTCGAGTAGATAAGTTCGTTGTTCATATGGAGACGAATCGCTTGGCGTTGCGTCGCGTCGCTTTCGTTGCTCACCTAAGACAACGGGTAAGTAACTAGCTAATGTCTGGCATGCGTTACAATGAAATTCACGCACCGCCCATCCCATTGTAAGCTGTTGATGGTACTATCACAGGTAAATCTTACTGCGATTCCCTTCAACAACAAAGAACAAAGTCGTTACAAAGTTACAGTCTTGGATGAATGGTTAAAGGGACAAACAAACATTTTTTATTATACTAGATGATGCCTGAGCCTTCATTCATATGGATTTAGTATTTTTTTACTCCCTCGAGAACACTTGATGTTTCGGAATAAAAAGTAGTCAATGACCTTAAATTGTTACCTGTGTACAAAATATCATTCAAATTGGTTAAATGGATGGGAAGTTTAAATAACCTTTTATACAGGTAGACAGGCACACTTTCGCATTTATAGCGAACTAGCTGATGCCCGCGACTTCGTCCCCGTGGATTGAGGTTTCTTGGTTTCCGCCGGAAGTCTTTAATTTTCCGGGATAAAAAGCATCCGTTGTAACAGAGATAGATTATAAACTGGAATAACACATAGTGATTGATAGTGAGTGATTCTGGCGTGATTGAGTATCAAACATCCATTCATCCATCCAAAATTTTCGCGTTTATATTATTAGTATTGATGAACATCTATTAAGATCTAACAGGAGTTACAAAAGGTATATAAAGCTGTTTTAGGAACTACTTATTCTTTTAAAATGTCGAACTGGTGTACGCGGCACGCATGTAAAGGCTCGCGGTGTTTGGATTAGAGTACAAAAAGCATACGCGGCATACATGAAGCGTGCTGGACAGCGCAGCTTGTGTTCAAAGTGATTCAAAGCCAGCATTGTGTATTGTGTGGGAACACCGACTAACTAAGCTACTCGTCAACTGCGATAATAAGCAAAGTTAGGGAGAACATCACTGTATACAATGAGCGCTAACTAAAACACACCAGGGACAAAAAAAATATCTGGCGGTCAAAAAGTCCGCGGCTATAATGTTAACTATACCTACTAGTGGTCAATGCTACTAATATTATAAAGAGGTAAAGTTTGTGAGTTTGTGAGGTTGTAGGGGGTAATCTCTGGATCTACTGAACCGATTTTGAAAATTCTGGTACCAATAGAAATCCACATTATTTGTGAGTGTCATAGGCTTATCAGCCCGAAAAATTAGGGAGTTCCCGTGGAAATTTAAAAAACTTATTTCATGCGGCATCTGCTAGTCATAAATGTCACTGTCGATGCAAAAAATCGCTTTGATTCGTTGTGCTTCGTTTCAGCAAACAAACTCACTTTCGCATTTATATTAATATGGGTTGTTGATTTTCGAACTGTGAAGTTTCTATTTATTCAATAGCATACTTAGATTTCTTACATTTAAATTAATTGCTGGATCCCACAGAATTAGCCATAAAAATGATTGCTGAATTAATATTCCTTGTAATTCAGTATTCTTAGTAATTTAGAGCATAATTTTAATATTTGGCTAATTTAATTAATGTATTGGACAATTTTTCGCCAAGGCCTTTAACTGAAAATGGTATATTCATTTCGAAATTTAACGATGTCTAAATTGCCTGTTAACTTTAATCTTAGTATTTAATTACTAGGTACATTAATTACAGAGTTCCATAACTCTCACGATAATTATTTCAAAAGTTCCTGCTATATCATTACCTTCTTGTAATTTAGGAAACGACGTCATGTTTCCATTGCGTTTCAAGTTTTATTTTAACCTTAGTAGTCAAAGAGTTGCTGGTAAAGGATACATGCAGTTGTACCTACCTAGCGTTATTTCCGTACCTATTTATAGATAGGGAGATTGTTTATTCTTCCTGTTTTCGTTTTATATAAACTGCTTTTTTAATGTGTAAATTATTATAAACAGATATATGAAAGTCCAGTTTTCTTTTATTGCATATTTTGATAATATTAATATTCAATAACTAATCGACTGTAGAGCTAATTAATAGGTTTAAGAGTTAGTTTGGTTAGTGTAGAAACGTCTGAACAGACTTTCTTGAATCATAGCTAAGAACACTCACACACCTTTCAAACAAAAAAAAAACTAAATCAAAATCGGTTCTCTTGTTCGGGAGCTATGCTGCCACAGACAGATACAAACGTTAAATTTATAACACCCCTCTGTTTGCGTCGGGGGTTTAAAAATCGTTTTAATACTCTGTCTTCAGCTTTCTACCTATAAGAAACCATGCAATCTGTATTTAACAGTCAATAAAAAGGAATTAACAGCAGTAAAACTACAAATAATTATTCTATGTTTATTCACAATCAGAGAAGTTTTAAAAGAGAAATTTCAAATAGCAATTATTGTACTCGTAACTATACAGGATTAGTGTATAATTGTAGATTAGTGTTTTTTTCTTGTAGTATTAGATATTATGTACTTAAAACAAGAAACTCAGTAGATCTCATACTAATATTACAAATGCGAAGGTGTGTTTGTTTGTTTGTTGGTTTTTCCTTCAATCACGCTGCAACGGAGCAACGGATCGACGTGATTTTTTGCATGGATGTAGTTGAGCTCCTGGAGAGTGACATATTCTTCTTTTTATCCCGGAAAATTAAGGAGTTCCCGTGAAAATTAAAAAAAACTTATTCCACACGGACGAAGTCGCGAGCATCAGCTAGTTGCTAGATATAATGGCAACAATTGTACTCGTATACAGGATTATTTTTTTCGTAGCATACTTAAAACAAGACATTCAGTAATGGACTATCCTTACTATAATATTATAAATGGGAAAGTGAGTTTGTTTGTATGTTTGTTCCGCTTTCACGCCGTAACTACTGAACGGATCTGGATGAAATTTGGCACAGAGATAGATTATAGTCTGGAATAGCACATAGGCTACTTTTTATCCCGGAAAACTAAAGAGTTCCCGCGGGAACCGAAAAACCTCAATCCACGCGGACGAAGTCGCGGGCATCAGCTAGTACATAATAAGTTGGTAAGTATAATGTTTGATATAGGAGTTTAATTAAAACGAATATAATATTACAATTTTATATTGACTCTATTTTCTAACATATATTTAAAATAACACGCAAAACGCACGTAACGAGAAAAGCAAACGTCAAAAGTTTTCACTTCTCTTGGCATGTAAAAGAACTGCCAAGACGAAAGTTTAAAACATCAAATAAATATAATAAATGCGAAAGTTTGGATGGATGTATGGATGTGTGGATGTATGGATGTTACTCAATCACGCCCCAACGGCTGAATGGATCTGGATGAAATTTGGCACAGAGATAGATTATAGTCTGGAATAACACATAGGCTACTTTTTATCCTGGAAAATTAAGGAGTTCCCGCGGGAACCGAAAAACCTCGATCCACGCGGACGAAGTCGCGGGCATCAGCTAGTTTAAAAAAAATCTAAACTAATACGAGGAACTGCCATAAAAAATAGTAATAAATCCCATTCAGTTTTCACCCTGTAGATAAACAATGATTTGAAATAGCAATCGGCCAATCGTACCGGCTTACTCGTATTTATTAATTAAAGCCTGCGACCCACGCTTCACTGATAAGGTAATTCGAGCGATAAGTGTATAAGGAGCCAGTTAGACCGGGGCTGGCCCGGTTTATTTCACATAATAACATATTAGGTAAGGGCCGCCGGCACGCGGTCGCCGCGTATTTCGCTGAGTCAATAAAAGTTACCCACGTCGGACATGGAAACCCGAGATAAATACTCGTGCTTTGCTCATAACAAGTGAATAAACTCAAATAATTAAAAAATACGACTGCCATAGTTAAATGATATTTTTTTGTGAATCACTGGATATTAAAATATAGTCTTATATATTTTTGGAATCTACTCATCATTTTCTTGATGATGACAATATAGTTAATCTCATATTGGAAAAAAAAAATCAACTTTAGTCTTTGATGCGGGACCATGGTCACTCTATAAATTTTTTTTAAAATTTTACTAGCCTATGTCACCCGGAATAAGCTAAGGATTCTAACGATACCTCATTCATCAAAATCCGTTCAGGCGTATAGAAGTTATGTTGGAATATACAAACTCACATACATACATACAAACATACATACATGAATACCTACTGAAAACAATATACCTTTTTTCAGGCAGTCGTATAAAAAGTTAGGTACTTACGTAGTGTATGTGGATCACAGTATCAAATTGATTTTTGACAATCCCTCGATTTCTTTCTTATTTTAATTAGCACTTAACTATACTTACTAATCTAATAGGTGGTAGGAAAAGGTCATAGTCGAAAGGTGCAAAGTCGTGCCATGGGTATGGTAATTAATATTTCAATGTGTAAGTTTCATTAAAATCACATCACCAGAATTTCATTTTTATTTTAGACTGCACTTTTGGCACTCGTCGTTAAGGGAATAGTTAACCGAAAAAGAAATCATAGGCTCGAGGTAGAGAGAATAAAACCGGGGTACTAAGTATTCTACGCTCCACGTAAAGGGACTTGATTTAAGTGGTTAAGATTTCGGCATTCTGCGGGAAGGGGTTCGGGGTTTGATAGCCAGGCACGTACCTCTAAGGATCTAGGTAACATTTCGGAGTGCGAATATGAAGAAAAACATTGTGAGAAAACCTGCATGCCTGAGCATTCTCCATAATGTTCGCTAAAGGTGTATGAAGTTTGCCAATCCTCACTTGGCATGGTGGCCTTATTGTAAGAGGACCCCTGTCCTCACTAGTGGGCCGGCGATAAGTTGATGATAACGATGAATTTTTAGATACAGGGAACTTGGTCATGTAAAAAGCCTTTTTAATTATAGTAGGCTACTTTTCTGAAGTTTCACTTCTGCCGTGTATGAATTGCACACACACACTTTTGTTTTTAAATTAAAATAAACTTATTAAAAGTGCTTTTGAATGTATGTATGTATTTTTGGTACATATGCAACATGTGCGGTTTCTATATTTTGACAAGACGGTTGTTGGGGAGGGATTCAAACTAAAATCCCTCGGGTCGTGTTCAGTGGACTGTATTTACTTGTTCACAATGTTCTTAGTTCTATTTACAATGTTCCAGTGGTTCGCAGGGTTCTTGGTACTTGGTCTTCACGGTTCGGGTGTTGTGGACGAAGTGATTCTATACAGTTCAAACATGATCTTATATCTAATTCTCCCACTCGGCAACCGCATACGGTCGTGCCAAGCGAGAGATAAGGCGATCGCGGGGGTGAGGGCGCAGCGGGGAGCGGGGGCGTCGGCGGCCGACCAATCAGAGTTAGTCATGGCGGGCCCAGCGCGTGGCATGAAGCTCCCGTCCGTAACATCTCTCCCCTCAGCGAAGCTCTCGCGTAGCTTCTTCTTCATTTTTGGTGAGGACGGCAAGCTTCCTGGTCGGTCGATGAAACACGCCGCCTCGAGTTCTCACGGTAGCGCTGCGCACTTCTCCATCAGGTCCAGGATGCACGTGTTCGATGATACCACGTGGCCAGATGTTTCGCGGTAGGGTGGGATCCACGATCACCACTAGATCACCTTCCTGGAGCTGCCGTTGAGTCGAAGCTGGCTGTCCGCGGGGTACGAGCGTAGGGAGATACTCGTGTACCCAGCGACGCCAAAAGCTGTCAGCGAGCGCTTGTACAGCTCGCCAGGTTCGTCGATCAGCTGGTTCACAGGGCCCTGTGTGTGGCAGGCCAGTCGATGACCCCAACAAAAAATGGTTCGGTGTCAGGGCTTCGGGGTCAGCAGGATCAACTGAAACGTGCGTCAGAGGGCGAGCATTGATACTGTGCTCAGCCTCAGACAGCAACGTTAAAAGTACCTCTTCTTTTGGTACTTTTTCTCGAAGTGAAGCGTTGAGAGCGACCTTGACAGATCGGACTAGGCGTTCCCAAGCTCCTCCTTGGTTCGGTGCTCCTGGGGGTATGAAGTGCCACTGCATGCGATGGTACAGCCCCAAGTCTCGAAGAGCAGGCTCCCACTCGGTGTATGCTTTCTTCAGTTCAGCATCAGCACCTCGGAAGTTAGTTGCATTGTCACTGTACATAGTGGCCGGCCAACCACGTCTCGCTGCCATACGTCGGATCGCCATGATTGCAGAGTCAGTAGACAATGACGCCACTAGTTCAAGATGGACGGCACGCATCGTAAGACAAGTGAAGAGTGCGCCCCAGCGCTTCTCTCTTCGGCGTCCTACTGCAACCAACATAGGACCGAAGAAGTCCACTCCACAGTTGGTAAAAGGGCGATGAAATGGATCTAGACGTGCAGTAGGCAGGTTTCCAGTTGCCGGTATGTTTGGTGTAGATCGGCGAAGACGGCAAAGCAGACAATCGCGTGCCACTTTCTTCACTGTTGGTCGTAGGTTCGTCACCCAATACTTCTGGCGGACGTCGTTCACGACTCGTTCGTTGTTTGCATGTCCCGCTGCACTGTGTTCACGTGCAAGCAGTAGTCTTGTGAATGGGTGACGGCCATCTAATATGATAGGCCGCTTTGTTGAGTCAGGTACTCTGGCAGCATCTATTCTACCACGGACGCGTAGTAGGCCGTGTTCCAAAATCGGGTCGAGCTTGGCCAAGCGACTTGATCTCTGGATGGCTTGACCAGCACTCAGGCGGTTCAGGTCTTCTGCGAAGCTTTCTTGTTGAGCTGCACGTTGCCATAAGTTCTCGGCTTGTTCGAGGTGACGTACCTCTAAGTTTGTAGATCGTTTGCGACATATGTCTGAGAAAGCTAATATCCGCGCTGTTGTTCTTATTAGCTTCTCATAGGTCGAAAATCTGTTAATGTCCGGTAGAGTTGATGCATAGTTCGTGGCCACGGTGACGTGTGTGACGATTTCTTCGGTATTGTCGTCCAAAGTCGGATCTTCACTGGGCCAGTCTTCTTTTATGGGTTCGATGTTCAGGCGAGTCGTGTCGTCGGCTATGTTGAGATCGATCGGGATCCTCTGGTTCTCTTGGGTGACTTCTGCTATCTCTCCTAGACGGTCTGCTACGTAAGGAGTATAGCGTCGTGCTCCGTTGCTGGCTCGTTCCATATTACCGGTTCGGATATGGAGGACTTGGTCTTCGTCGCGACTGATAGTGACACGTGGTGCAGAGCCGTGTATCACCCAGCCAAGTTCGGTGCGTGATGCCGCAGGTTCATTGCGACGACCAGTTAGTAACTGCTTTGACACGATGAGGTTCCAGTTGTCAGAGCCGATGAGTACACGTGGTCTAGCTTGTTCATAGCACACGCTGCTTGGTTCTAAAGTTCGGAGATGTGGATACTGCAGAAGTTGTTCCGGTATTGATTGGTTCAACAGTTGGATGTTCCGTATGGTTCTGGCCCGTATGACGTGTGAGGACTTTGAACTTTTGCCCCTTAGCTTCAAACGGACGATTCTGCTGGTTCCATCTCTTTGCGTAGAGTTCACCCCGTGGATGGTAAAGGCATGAGCTGGTCCCTTCAGGTTCAGTTCATCGGCCAGATCTTCTTCAATCAGAGTGATGGTGGAACCCTCATCCAACAGGGCGTAGGTCTGGATCTCGATGCCGTCAGAGTTCGAGACGACAATTGGACACACTTTCAGCATCACTTTGCTGCACATGTCCAAGTCAGTAGCAGTCGATGCCACGACCTCTGCTGTTGGAACTTGAAGTTGTTCATCGGAGTTCTCAGGGCGTTGATGCAACAAAAAGTGATGAGAATGTATGCAGCCGTCGATGCTACATCGCTTCGCCTTGCATGTTGCGCGCTGGTGCTTCTTTGTTAGGCACTTAAAGCAGATCTTGTTTGTTTTGGCCCCGTCCCAGCGTGCGTTGACGGTCATTTCTCTTAGGTTCTTGCACTGCGGTGGTTCATGGCCACCACCACAGCACAGACACTGTTCCCTCTCGATGGCGGTGAATACGCTGGCTTCTCGGACTTTATTCGTTCTATGAAATGTTCCTCTTGATTTCGGGTCTGGTTCTTTCCGAGTTGATGTAGCCGGCGTAGCAGGTTTCGAGTAAGCGAACTCTAAGCCTATTGTAGCTTCGTGGTTCAAGAAGCGAGACAAGATCACGATGTGTGGTTCCCCTGGGCGCCGGTTCTCTGACGCATACTTGGCAAAGCTTCTTCGTAAGTCAGGTGGTAGCTTGTCCACGATGTCTCTGGTGAGCATACGGTTCTGCAGACATCCATCGAGACCCTCGACGTTAGTAATCGTGGCCACGATGTTTCTGACTTTAACGGCGAAGACGTTCAATTCAGTCGTCGTTGGTCCCAGGCGTGGCAACAGCTTGATCTCTTCTAAAGCTTTGTCGATCAAAGCTTCAGGACGACCGAAACTCTGTTCTAGAGCTTCCATGATCTCCGTAGGGTCACATGCCGTGTAGAGAAGTGAAGCAACGGCGTCTCGGGCTTCTCCTTTCAATGCGTTGCGCAGGCGTTGCATGTTTTCGATCGGTGAAAACTTGTGAAGGCGCGTGGAGTCTCGCATTGATGCTTTGAACGGCATCCACTCATTTTCGGACCCACTGAATGTAGGTAACTCCGTTGATGAGCGTGGTGGGGGTCGGTATCGGCTCATCCGTTCGAAGCTTTCCACGAGTGCTTCGATGCTTCGGGTTCGTGAGCGACTCGGCGTCGGTGAGCGGGCTCGGCGATCTTCGTGATGACGTTCGGGTCGGGGTTCGGTAATGTTCGTGTCATGCCTAACGGTAGTTGCCGCGGCGTGAAGGGTTCGGGTCTCTCGCGCAGGTAGACAGGCAGGTAGGTCGGAGGGTGGCTCCCCTCGTATATGATTGGCATTACGTAACCAATCATCCATACGTAGTTTCGTGTGGATTTCTTCCTCAGGCCCTTGCGTGCTCAATCGGTCGTCGTCTTGTATTGTAGCTAGGTCGACTTCTAACTTTTTCTGCACCAGGTCTGCTTCAATTTGCATCCGCTGTTCGAGCTGACGCATTTTGATAGCGGCGAGTCGTTCTGCAGCTTCATATTCAGCTTGTTTCATGCGAGCAGCCGTGCTCGCTGTGGATCGTTGCGATCGGGTTGATCTCGTAGGTGAAGGCCGACGAGTACGCAGAGCGTGTTCTTCAACGACGGGTTCTTGCCGTGTTCGACCGGCACTTGTTGACGGTGATTGATCCGTAAAACGAATCTGTGCAGGGCGATGAGGTGTCGGTTCTTGTGGTGTGATAGTATGTTCGTCGTCTTCATCACCAAGTTGCGAGTTCTGACTTCTAGTCCGCACCATCTTGATCTGAGGTCTTCGGGTCTTGAGTCTTCGGTTCTTGGGCCTTCGGTTCTTGAGGCTTCAGTTCTTGACGCTTCGGTTCTTGAGGCTTCAGTTCTTGAAGCTTCGGATCTTGAGACGTCGGTTCTTGAGGCTTCAGTTCTTCAGGTTTCGGATCTTCAGGGTTCTAGATCCGGCTCGAAGGACCAAAGATGTTGGGGAGGGATTCAAACTAAAATCCCTCGGGTCGTGTTCAGTGGACTGTATTTACTTGTTCACAATGTTCTTAGTTCTATTTACAATGTTCCAGTGGTTCGCAGGGTTCTTGGTACTTGGTCTTCACGGTTCGGGTGTTGTGGACGAAGTGATTCTATACAGTTCAAACATGATCTTATATCTAATTCTCCCACTCGGCAACCGCATACGGTCGTGCCAAGCGAGAGATAAGGCGATCGCGGGGGTGAGGGCGCAGCGGGGAGCGGGGGCGTCGGCGGCCGACCAATCAGAGTTAGTCATGGCGGGCCCAGCGCGTGGCATGAAGCTCCCGTCCGTAACAACGGTGGTATTAAATTGGCAAAGTTATACATGGGAGTTCAAATAGCAATAGCTCCGGGCGGTCCTCCAAACAAAGGCTAGAATAATATGCAGACTATGGAACGCTAGGTTAGCTGTGGACACCAATACCATATCTCACTAGGATGCTGAGCTTGCCAGACGTTTTTCTGGGGTGACCTGGGGTTCTGGGGTCAGAAATAAGCGGCCAATATTTTTTGTGCGTATATAGTACCATATAATACAATATATTATATATTACCTAGAGGCTCGCGACTTTGTGTATTTAAAGTTTGGAAAGTTCCGGGGGATCTCTTTAATTTTCCGGGTTAAAATGTAGCTTATGTCACATCTGTTCTCAACTATACTCATGCAAACTATCACATTGATCCTTTGATGCAGCGTGTTTGAAGTACAAACCAGCCAACCAACAAAAAAATCACTTTCGCATTTATAATATTAGTATACGGAAGTTCAGATTCTATGCTTTTGAGGACAGTGATCTTCGAGCATTATTGGTTAAATTCTCGAAGACAGACACAGGTAAAACTAACTAGAAACAAGTAGATGAGTTTTCTAGAGTGTACAGTGAAATGTTATTTTTTTTACTGTATTTATTTTTTAAACGTTTTTTAACAGTTTAAAACAAAAGTTAATTTCAGAATTTTGCACAAAAGTTGCCCTAAAGAATTATTATAAGTATTTTTACCTTGTTATTTAAGCCGTGGTTACCAACGTTGCCACGGCTTTCTAGTGTGATATGGCACTAAGGAATAGCCACAATAAACCCTTATTACAAACCTGAGCGCACTAATAATGGAATGATTGCGATGCTGATGGGGAACTGCTGACAATGCGAACGTATTGAATGCCAAGTGTTTGTAGATGTCCGCAACCGCAAGCTCTAATATACAGGGGCGCCCTGTTCCATGGAAAACGTTTTTATCCGACAAAGGAAGGATAAATGATAGCAATCTATGTTAATTGTCTCTGTGTTGCCTTAAATTGCCTTAGATCTGTTGTTTGTTATTTCATAATATGGACAAATAAAATTTATGGAAAAGTTCTAATTTGCTCTTATTTGCTCAGCCAAAATATATAAAATACGATTTACATAGAATATGCTATAAATATTTCGTTCACTTTATTTTCTTAACTTGCGTGGGTTAAAACATCTACGTCTAAGTTTGAGTTCTCTACTCTGCTAAGTTGCATCAAACGTTGTTTAGTTTCTGCCAGGTCAAGCGTTATATGACAACATTAGTTGCTGCGAATAATTTTAATGAAATCATAAGAGTTCGTTGCTCAAGTATAGTTCATAGTAGCATATACCATAAAATAATCATTAGCCAAATCGATATATATCTACTAGTGCCTACCTATATGAAAAAAATATATTTATATTTATTAAGTTTGGCGACCAACGGTTAACTGATAAAGATTACCCCATTTCAGGATTACTTATGGCGATAAGTGTACATATAGAGGCAATTAGGCAGGGTTGGTGCGCCTCATTTCAACCCCTTATTACACATAATAATATAGATCATATTATATTAGGGAAGGGCCGGAGGCACTCGGTTTCAACCGCGACCTTTGGTCATCTAAGTAAATATAAAACTCTCGTTTGTCATGAAACCCCAGGCTTCATACTGTTTTTTATTTTAAATTCCACTATCAAGTTAGCCCTTGATTGCGATCTCACCTGATGGTAAGTGATGATGCAGTCTAAGATGGTAGCGGGCTAACCTGTTAGGGGTATGGCAGTTATGCTAAACCCATACCCCTTAGTCGGTTTCTACACGGCATCGTACCGGAACGCTAAATCGCTTGGCGGTACGTCTTTACCGGTAGGGTGGTAACTAACCACGGCCGAAGCCTCCCACCAGACCAGACCAGAGAAAATTCAGAAATAATAAATTACCAAATGGACCCTGCCGGGAATCGGACCCGTGATCTTCCAGGTTCAGACAACAGCGCTCAACACTGCGCCAGGGAGTTCGTCAAAACGTTTAATGATTGCAGGAATGATATATACATTGTTTTCCTCCTGGGAACACAGGAACAACATACAGATATTTGCCTGTTGGTGCGTTCGACATACACGGTCTCAAAAACCTGACTGTGTCTTCTAGGTCAGCACGGATTGTATTACTTCAACCCAGAGGGTTGTTCACTATTTTCTTTTCAAGAACTTATTTTCACTGCTTCCGTAATACGTTACCTCTAATACGTTCATGTGGCAAACACCCCCTCGCTCGATCCTTGTGCTACAGGTCTCAGACCAGCGTTGTCAGGCTGAAAGTTACAAAATGTAGTTAATAATATGTGACCTGTTTAGAGATTATATGGCATAGCTCTATGTGTAGCGCTGACTCTACGATGCAACCAAGGCACGAGTTACAGAGTCAGCTATTTCGTCATCGCGATCCTTTGAGTTTTCCTGCAAAACTGTAATTGATATAAGATCATTCTAATTGTTACATCCAGTAAACCAATATTAATTGTAAATTAGTTTTAGTTTTATTTTAATAAAGTTTTATTTTTTTTGGGACCTCTGGCCACTTAGGAGGTTTAACTACCCTGTGCTCCGGCTGTGTCTTCTATTACTAAAGCGAAAACACACTACGGACAAAAATAAATAATAGGCGTAATAATAATGTAGATATTATCAATTTAAATAAAATTATCTATGACACAAAAAAACTAAACTAAATTCGGTTCATCCGTTTGGGAGCTACGATACCACAGACAGATACACAGACAGACACGTTAAACTTATAACATCCCTCTCTTTTTGCGTCGGGGGTTAAAAAGTACCATACATATAGAATATCCCTAATGAATCGTTCATTAGGGTAAGAAATGCAGCGGGTAGTAAAATTACCGTAATGTCAATGATGAGGAAAGCTAAGGTATGTTTGTGAATAGGTATATGCAGTTAGTGGGCCAGCTGTAGGGGCCCTGTACCTATCATCTACGGCTGGGCGCGCGTCGTAATGAGGCCAGTTGCGTACCTACGTTACTAGTGTTGACAAAGTACTAGAAAACATTCCAATTTTCTTACATCCGAAGTGTCTTTTTTTTTGGGAGCTAACCGTTTATCTTCACGTTTTGCTATCATTGTTCATTAGAGCTGACTAGATCCTTATGTAGCCGATCGGAATAATGAGTTGCTTGCATTCCGTAGGTATCACCATTGAAAAATTATCGTATATATTAAGGAATTGTTCCGCGTGGATTTCAGATTTTGAAAAATACCATGAAAGCTCGACTCCGGGATAGTATGTAGTATGTAGCTTCCTCCGGACGCAACCCAAATCCATACAAAACTTCGTCAAAATTGGTTGAACAGATGGGCCGGAAAAGCGTAGCTGACAAACACACTTTCGCATTTATAATATTAGTATAGATTCCTTGATTTACAATTTTGTTAATGAAGAGAAATTGTCTTTACGAGGCAATTTTATTTGACTTGAGAGTTCAAATTTTAAAGTCGTAGGTCGAAATTACCGGGACAAAAGTCAGACGCCATTTAAGTGGTATGAAATAACATTTAAAAAAATCACCAAAATCAAAGCTGTAACTTTCTCAAAGTCAAAAGCCAGTTATTCAAATTTTGGTATCACTGTTAACTTAAAAAAATATAAGCTTTGATGATGATAATTTATGACGGTAGGTACCTTAAAACTAAAGCTGCAAGGGTTCCAAACCCGTTCAGAAGAACCCTCAGCCGAGTTTGTTGTTTCTAGCCTATAATATGATCTCTACTCATTAGAATAGAACAAGTTCGCAAAAAAACAACAATTTCATTTTGAAATACTTAATTATTCTCTACCCAACACTATGCGCATAATATTTACGATGAAGGGAGGCTACCAACCGACGCAAGTGTTTGAAGTTTTTACGCGTGTTTGCCCTCGGTACACAGAGGAATGGTTGCATCCCTTAAAAACTACACTACCACAGATGTAGTACTACATCTGTGTACACTACATACGATACAGGGGAAAATAGAAAATTACTGCGAAGTACTCAACTCAAACAGTTGAGTTAATGTGCGTGGTATAATTTATTTGTCTCTGCACAAATAAAATTCATTAACAGACTTGGTAAATAATTAGTTTAGCGAAGTGGATTTTTTTCCGTTTTCATTGATATGTACCTACTTTTACTATAACGTATTTACAACATGACATGAGTGAAGGGTCATTGGACAACTCGCTCAAACTCAAGCCACATTTAGAAGATTCTTCACATAACAGAGTGGCTTATTGCTTACTTTTAGCAGATTGCAGCTCTGAAAAAAAAAAGTTTTGACGTGACAACGTCTTATAAATTGGTTTGCCGGGTGGCACTTCAAGAAACTGCGTTACGCTCCGCGCGTTATGCGCTAACAATGAGAGCGAGTGAGAGGCACGCGTCCCTTCCACTCGGGCATGGTTAGCCCGCCTAAGAGCGAGAGAGACAGACATAAAAAGTGAAAGGCACGCGTAAGTCGTTGTCACGTAAAACTTTCGCGCGTATACCGACTTTACAGGCAACCAATTTTTTTTAATGACTTAACAGACATGCGATTGGCTCTTAGTAGGTAACATTTTCCGAAATTCCGCGTCCACAACAGAATCGCGGGCTTTTCAGGCGCGGATTGGTGTCTTTGTCTGTGTAATTTGCCATACGGCACTTTCAAGCGAAAACCTGCACACATTTTTTCGCGAAATTAGGGCGAAAACACACAACGGACAAAAAGTCTGGCTGACAAAAAAATCTGAAAATGTATATATGTATAATACCTACATAATATTATTATTGAAAATAATTAAATTGAAATTAATAATTATGTATATTTATTTAATTGTATTCTTAATTCATAATATGTTTTAAATTAAAAAATGTGTTAATCTAAAATTTAATGTAACCCATTGCATTGCCCTGACGGGACCTCATGTAATAATTATTGTTATAATTATATACATCTATGCAATTACTTATAAATGAAATGAAATCTGGAGCCACAGAATAGGTAATAGTAGTAACAGAAGAGTTACTCCGCGAAGACCTTTTAACCATCAGCGACTCAGGTTACGTCGTAATAAAGTGCAATTCAGCTCGCACAGCGCTGCGAGTGAAAATAATTAAATACCTACCTCTATATATCTCTTTCTATCGCGTAACTCTTATCCCTTCAGACGCGGCGCGTGTAGCCTTAGGGTTGACTAATTCTAAATTCTTACTATCGGTATATCATTACTATGGGTCGGTAATCGGTTGCAATGATGACGACAATTACTTTAAAAATAGATAAAAGATATATTATTATTATTCATAGATTTTGTAGAAACCAAATAGGGATATGGGTTTAACATGCTGCCATGCCCCTAACTGGTTAGCCCGCTACCATCTTAGACTGCATCATCACTTACCATCAGGTGAGATTGCAGTCAAGGCCTAACTTGTAGTGGATAAAAAAAAGTCGTTATATATTCCACAAGTAGTGAAATATCAATGAATATTTTACACTTATATGGGGTGGAAGGGGGCCCATGCCAGAGTTTACGAGACAAAATAATATACCCACATTATGGATTATCATCATCGACTCATCGGCGGCCCACTAGTCCCACTACTAAGCACGACTCACGAGGCTCTTCTCAGAATGAGAAGGGTTTAAGCCATATATTCCTCCACACTGCAGGCCAATTTCTTGTTGGCAGACATATTAGAGTTTTTTATAATGATTATAGAACTTCAGGCATGTTTTCAGCTTTACACACGATTTTTGTTCACCGTAAATGATATATTTTAATTAATTAAGTTGGAGGTGCGTTCCCAGGATCGAACCCCAGACTTGGAGGCTGAAGTCTACCCATTAGGCTATCACTATAATATTGGATACTACCTATGGTTTATATTTACTTTTGTTTAAAACTGTATCTTGTGTGGATATAAAAATAAAACTACCCACATTATGTATTAATATTAGTTTTGTTTAGAACTCTAAGTAGGTACGTATGTACTATGTACCTAGATAGGCGAATAATACAAACTTACCTTTCAGGGTCCTTAGGAAGTGCAAAGAGCGATAAGTTAGGTCTTAATAATTAGAGTTTAAACGACCTAATGTGATACGATATCGTTTACTGATCTTTCTTTGTTTATCCTTAACGAGAACTTGAGTAAAAGTCAAACGTATAACTACGGTCCGCGCGCAACACTCGACTGATACGAGTGCCGTCGAGCGTCCACGCAGCAGTAGTTAAATATCTCAGGTCACGTGACAAGTGAGCCAGGCCTGCTGGAGCTGCATAAGCGCGACAGGAAACGCGTTTTCCATATGACGCCAACGTTTGTTCTGCCCTTAGTCCCAGTTTTAACAATGCAATTTGATCGCATTCGAGCAATGGTGTCAAAATAAAATGGACATAAAAGCCCTTGATTTAAAGCCAAAGTACTGTCCGTAGTGTGGTTTTGCCTCTACGCTAGATGTGTCCCTTCGCCCCTGGACTAATAGGCTGACTCGCACGGGCCCTTCCTCGGCTGGGTGAGCGCGGTAATAAGGCCAGTTCGGGAAATTATGGCGAAGGGCGTCCACGAGCCACGCGTTTGCAGTTTTTACGCGTGTTTGTATTAGGGATACCTGGGTACGTCCCTTGGGAACCGCTCTCTTTAAAAAGAAACCATAGCAAAGTAGTAAAGGCGAAAAAACAAGGAAGGAATTTCTTTTGAAGTGCTTCATATTTGCGCATCCTGTCCAAAAACTCTTTCTACCATTCTAATATTTATACTTGAAAGTGTGTCTGTCTGTCGGTTTAGTAACTTTTCACGGCCGACGGTTTAAACAAGTTTGAAGATATTTTGAACAGAGATAGCTTACAATTTGCATCCCGGAGCTGGGTGCATACTCAGGCTAATTCTTATCCCGGAATATGAAATTATTCCTACGGGATTAAAACAAAATTCTATCCAAGAATCCTAATCTATATATATAAAATTCAAAGTCCTGACTGACTGACTGACTGACTGACTGACTGACTGACTTATATATCAACGCACAGCCTAAACCGCTGGGGTTAGAAACTTGAAATTTTGACAGTAGGTTCCTTTTGTGACGTAGGCGCTCACTAAGGAAGGATTTTTCAAAATTCCACCCCTAAAGGGGTGAAATAGGGGGTTAAAGTTTGTATGAAAGTCCGTCATTTCTCAAGTTATATCCATGAAACTTGGTATATGAGCTACCAGTAAAAAATAAAGAAGTACGTGTGTCACAGTTTTTCAAAATTCCACCCCCAAAGGGGTAAAACAGGGGTTGAAAGTTTGTATGAAAGTCCTTCATTTCTCAAGTTATAGCCATGAATTTAGCATTTGGGCTTTTGGTTAAATATGAAGAAGTACGTGTTTCAACATTTTTGGAAATTCCCAAAGGGGTGAAATAGGGGATGAAAGTTTGTAGGAACGTTTTTCAAATTATATCAACGAAACTTTGTATTTTGGCTTTCGTTAAAAAATAAAGAAGATCATGTGTCACAGTTTTTCAAAATTCTACCCCCAAAGGGTTAAAATAAGGGTTGAAATTTTGCATGAAAGTTAAGTTATAGCCGTGAAACTTAGCACTTGGACTTCCAGTTAAAGATGAAGAAGTACGTAATTCACCATTTTTAAAAATTCGACCCCCAAAGGGGTGAATTAAGGGCTGAAAGTTTGTATGAAAGTCCTACATTTCTCACGATATTTTTCAAGTTGTAGGAACTTTGAAACTTTGCATGAAAGTCATTCATTTTTTAAGTTAAAGCCATGAAACTTGATATTTGAGCTTTCGATTAAATATGAAGAAGTACGTGTTTCACCATTTTTGAAAATTCGATCCCCAAGGCTGTTAAATAGAGTTTGTCCTACAATCACACTGCAGCAACGGATCAATGTGATTTTTTGCATGGGTATAGTTGAGGTACCTGGAGAGTGACATAGACTACTTTTTATCCCGGAAAATTATGGAGTGCCTGTGGGGATAAAAAACTTAAACCACGCGGACGAAGTCGCGGGCATAAGCTAGTATATACAATAAAATAAAAAGTCCAATCTCACTCACCAACTGACTGACTCATCAACCTCCAGTCCAAAACCCTTGGTCCTATAAAACCAGGCATAGAGGTTCCAGATTTTTGAAACTCCCATTTGAGCGAAGGCGAAGGCGTTTGCTAGTCATAGAAATAATTCAATTTTAAAAAGCAATGAAAAATTAAACTGTTAATGGAAGCATCAAACCTGCATCTGTTTTAATTAAAACGCGTATACGCAACTGATGTTCTTGACCTCTCCTCGACTCTTCACAGCTCATTAACGTCCCACTGCTGGGCACAGGACTCCACTCTCATAGGAGAGAGGGAAATAGAGCTTAGATCCACCACGCTGCTCCAATGCGGGTTGGCGGGCTTTAACGACTATTATCGTGTTAGTGATAATAACCGGGACCGACGGCTTAACGTTCCTAACTCCGGGCTAGTACTGAGAGAGAGAAAAACCCAATTCTCAATTATGGCCCGACCCGGGACTCGAACCCGGGACCTCGTCGGCTGCAGTCGAACATGCCAACCACTAGACCAACGAGGCAGTCGACTCTCTTATCACTTCTATTCTGAATTCAGGGTTCAAACGACACGGTCCATCGAGAATGAACAACGGTATCATGGTAGCCATTTCAGCAAAACAATTGGATTAACCGATTTAAATTCTCAAAGCCGATGCGCAACTGCAATCAATGTGCGAGACAATTAACAGTGGGGCGTTTTATCAGTAGGTTAATTCTTTTATTAACGAACTGGGTTTGCGATGGTAGTAACAAGTAAACTTATGACTGCATCGTAAGGCATGAATTCCTGCTACGCTAACGACGTCAGCATAATAAATGTACCTCAGAGATAATGTAGATATTATTTAATGAGGTATTAGGTTTCTGTATTAGGTAGAGCGACGAAAACGATGCGACGCAACGCGACGCGATAGGACTCGATAATATCTAGGCCACGTGAAGGGTCAGATACTGTCTGTTAATGTCGCGTCGCGTCGTATAGAGTCACGCTATTCTGTTTGTCGCTCACCCGTTGTCCTACGTGAGCGACAAACTCGGCACCGCGACTCTATACGACTCGATCAAAAATTCAAAATTCAAAATTCAAAATTCAAAATTCAAAAATTCAAAATTCAAATGTTTTTTTATTCAAATAAGCTTTTACAAGCGCTTTTGAATCGTTATAATATGAATCTACCGCGCTGGTTCGGAATGCCATTCCTACCGAGAAGAGCCAACAAGAAACTCGGTGGTTGCTCTTTTCCATCAAAACTTACAATCATCATAATGATACAAGTAACTGCAGTCCCACGCATAGCTGGAGCGAATCAAATCCACGCTTTTTTGTATCATTTACGTAATCTTCGATTGTATAGTAAGCTTTTTTCACGAGCATACAATACTCAATACACGCCAAGACTGGCAGACAGAGGCAGCCCCATTTCCGACGGTGGCACCCGTTCACGAGCATGACGCATGATCCAGCCATTGCTTCGCTCAACCATATTTGAGGGAACGTAACGATGCGACAGTATTAAACAGTAGCTGTCCCTTCACGTGGCCTACGTTGTCGCGTAGACAAGCTTGTCATTTTCCATGGCGTCGTATCGCGTTGCGTCGCTTCTGACGCTCACCTAGGAGTAGGACCACGGGCATAGGACAATGTCACGTGACATATGCGGCAACTGCATTTGATTAGCGCGTGTGGCTTGAGAGAATGACGTCAATCGCATTTGACAATGATTTGTGTGGTGTTTGGCGTGTGCGGTTCTTCAGTTTATCTTGAGTGATGATGATCATTGCATGTACATTCATGATGTCGTGCGGTACTTGCCAATGGCTGCTTATATGTCATTAGCATTTTTAGTAGTAGGTATAAAGATCTAGCCCCACTTAAGATGCACGGAGCGACACGGCAAATATTATTTGTATGACTTTATATCGTGTCGCGCAGTGCATCTACGTGCCGCGTCGTTTAAGTGGGTCCAGTCCCATACAACCTCATACAACGAATACTTGCCGCTACGTGTCTCTGTAGTGGGGCTAGACCTAAAGTGCGTTGCGTACCGCAAATGTGGCGGAATGTGACAGTAACAAAGTGAGTTGAATGCAAAGGTAATCTAGGTAATTGGGTTTCACTCAATTCAGTCCGAAGTCCGAAGCACAAACAAGTACTTCCGAAAGTTATTCGGGAGTTTGAGTGTGGACTCAAACTGTGTGTAGTTTGTACAGTTTGAGATGAGGCATTCGTTGAACAGCATGAATTAATTTTATAATTTTGTTCCTACACTGGAATACTATCCAGTTTATCCATACTAATATTATAAATGCGAAAGTGTGTTTGTTTGTTGGTTTGTCCTTCAATCACGCCGCAACGGAGCAACAGATTGATGTGATTTTTGGCACGGATATAGTTGAGGACCGAGAGTCCCATAGGCTATTTCTTATCCCGAAATTAAGGAGTTCCCGCGGGAATCCAAAAAAAAACTAAAACCACGCGGACGAAGTCACGGGCATCATCTAGTCAAATAATAAATATTAAAAATGCCAAAGTTTGGATGGATGTATGGATGGATGTTTGTTACTCAATCACGCCCCAACGGCTGAACGGATCTGGATGAAATTTGGCACAGAGATAGATTATAGTCTGGAATAACACATAGGCTACTTTTTATCCCGGAAAATTAAGGAGTTCCCGCGGGAAACGAAAAACCTCGATCCACGCGGACGAAGTCGCGGGCATCAGCTAGTAATATAATAAATGCGAAACTCCCTGTCTGTCTGTCTGTCAGCCTGTCGCGGGCGTCATGTAGTTTTATAAAAGTAATATTCTTTTCTTTGTCCCCATCTCAAGTTCATAGATCTAGGGATTTGGGCTGAATAGGTATAAAGTAACAAAGCCAGTCGTTGAATGCAAAGGTAATCTAGGTAATTGGATATCACTCAGCTCAGCCCGAAGTCCGAGCCACAAACAAGCACTTCCGAAACTACACTCAAAACTGTACGTTACTCGTGCACAATGCCGAGACTTCAGGGTGAACTGTAGTTAGATGCAATAGTACATTGTTCACCGAGGGGAGAAAGTAACCGATTGTAGGTCAATTATGAAGGTGTAGTTTGAGGCTTGAGGCCTAGCCTAAGGGCCTCAATACACGCGAGGTAGGAATCGTACTTTCTCCCGAGTGATACATAGTGCTTTATACTACACCTGCGATAATACTTTGAAGCTGCACTATCACTACTAGATTACACTTTGAGGATCTATTTTACAAATAGATATCAATATCGACAATCGACATCAATAGCGAAAATCGACATCGACAATCGACATCGATATCGACAATCGACATCGACAATCTACATCGACATCGATCCATGCCATTTTACACTATTACTTCACTTGACAGACTCGCAAAAAAAAAAGGAGTGAAATTTTAGTTCTAGTGTAAATACCTAATTAATATAAATTTATAATTAATTTCTGGACTGACTAAAATAAAAAAAAACAGCGCGTTAACAATAGATTTTCATACTCTTTTTCTGCCCGCTTAGCACGTTAACAATGAATTTTCATAAATTTTTTCCGCCCGCATATTTGGTTTGTAGCAATGACGTACTTTCTACCTCGTTTTAAAAAAAGTAAGAAGGAACTTTCCGAGCGGGTGTAGTATAAATAATTTTTCACATAGCCAGCATTGAAAGTGCGAGTTTCATTGCCTGTTGAGCCACCCGAAACTAGTCAATTTCAGACGAATATGTCGTTCAGCGTCATTGAAGTTTTACAAGAAAAAAATCTTCGTCTATATTTTTATGTATAGACACACGTTATATATTACATGCAAATATCCTTAACGTATAAGCTCACTGGATTATAAAGCACGTGATCTCGACGCACAAAGTGGATTTATTTGGAGCCGTGAAGGAGAAAATTAATAGTCTAAGCACATTGTTGCTGAGCCTCCAAACTAGATGTTGCATATTCAACGAGTGATTTGCTTAGGTAAGCAATCGCTAATATGCATACATATCCCTACCTTCCTGCGAACATTTATCATATATCTTATGTAGGATACAAGGCGAATAAGCTCAATATCATAATATGGGGCTCTTCTAAGGGCGGATAAAATATCTCAAAAGCCAGCAACGCATTGGCGGTTCCTCTGGTGCTGAAAATGTTCATGGGCGGCGGTAATCACTAACCATCAGGTGACCCGCCTGCTCGTTTGCTCGCTATTTATATAAAACCTTATGATATCGAGCTTATTTAGCTAGTAACGGAGCAGGTAGGCGGGCCAAGCGTTTACCACCGCATTATTTATCACCGCCCATGAACATTTGCAGCAACATCACCATTTCAACCCACCGCGCACTAAGCGCGAGTCACTTCTCAGAATAAGAATATCCTCGAGTCCAATAGTCCACCAAGCTGGCCAAGTGCGGATTGGTGCGAGCTCATATTGGTTGCATGCTGGTTTTCTTACGATGGTTTCCTACGCTGCCTTATTTTTAAATTAATTAATAAAACACAATTTAATTAAAACACAGATTAACCCAGAAAAGTTAGAAGTGTGTGCCCAAGGATCGAAACCCCGACCATCTGAACAGGGTGCCGAACGTTTAAACCACAAGGCTATTAGGTACCTATCACCGTTTTCCATGCATGCTATTTTCTATGCTGATTCTCGATCTCAATAGCTGAATAAGCGAATGTGATATACTGTGTGTGTGTCCGTGTATTTGCGCCGTTCTATCTGACAAACGCAACCCAGTTCAAAGGGCATTAGTTTCAGTGCCATGTTACTTGTGCTACGTTCTAGGTACCCTCAGACAAGATTTAAGCCTTTTGTGTGGACTTAGATAGAATATAGAAACTTTAGAATCCTTTGAATAGAAGACTTCTATTCAAAATAGAAGACTTCACATCACCGTCTGAGGCAATTCTATAAGTATCGGATTCGTATTAAAACTAGATAATAATGCCCCTGACTTTATCAGTCAGTACTTTATCAGATTTAGTTTTGATTAATCCCTTGGGAACTTTTTCTTTTTTCGGGATAAAAAGCAGCGTATGTTCTTCTATCTCTATTCAAAATTTCATCAAAATCAGTTGAATTGATGGGGTGTGAAAGGGTAGCAGACAGACAGACACACTTTTACATTTATAATATTACTAGATGATGTCTGCGACTTTTTTCAAAAGGTTTTTTATTCATGCGGGTAAGACAGGTGGATATACACACTTTTGCAATTATAATATTAGTATATTTTATCTATATATATATAAATCTCGTGTCACAATGTTTGTCCTCAATGGACTTCTAAACCACTTAACCGATTATAATAAAATTCGCACACCATGTGCAGTTCGATCTAACTTGAGAGATAGGATAGTTTATATTATATAGATTAGGATTATTAGTGCTACCCGTGCGAAGCCGGGGCGGATCGCTAGTATATTATATAGATTAAAAGGATAAGGATAAAAAGATGAAACATTCCTTTGACTGAAGCTCAACAAATCCCAAGGAATATAACGATCTCTAGGTAAGTATTTATTATTTAGTAAATTTTCGCCTACCCTATATTTGAAAAACAATAATATTATTTATTTCTAGCCAAGGTGACATTGTCAAAGGTCACACGATACAAAAAGTAACACTGAATATTTTAGAATTACATTTTGATGAAATCTTTGTTTCGTGCCAAATCAATTAATTTTTCTTACTTGAACAGTCGTCCGACGTTATTACAAAGCAATTTGGGCGTTGGACTTGGACGTAACCGATAGCAATTAATTTGTTTACACGGAGACGACTTTGAGCTATAAACAAGTTAAGTATTGGTTCAATTAATTTGCCAGGACCTATTCTGAGGGTTACGTAAACTATTGGTAATCAATTCAAAATCAACAATTTTGGAAACCTTTCTGGCTCAGTGGTGAGCGCTGTGGTCTTGTAGTGCGAAGTCCCGTGTTCGATTCCCGGCGGGGTCAATTTGGGAATTTATAGTTTCTGAATTTTCTCTGGTCTGGTCTGATCTGGTGGGAGGCTTCGGCCGTGGCTAGTTACTTCCCTTCCGAGAAAAAAGTACCGCCAAGCGATTTAGCGTTCCTGTACGATACCGAGTTTACCAATTACCAAATTAGGGGTAAGTATGGGTTTAATATAACAGCCGCATCCATAACAGGCTAGCCCACTACCATCTCAGACTACATCATCAGCGGCTGGGAGCCGCTGGAAGCAAGCGGCACAATACCGTACTCTGTGGCGATCCATGCAGGAGACCTTCGTCCAGCAGTTGACGTCTATAGGTTGAGACGACGACGACGACGATGATAATTTAAAACTATTAAGTAAAGCCTTAACTTATTACTTAAAACAAACAGTTGAACTAAACTCTGTGTAAACCAATTTTTATTATTGCCAAGCTCTACGGCTATAAAATTTGATAACGATGAGAAAAGTCCCTGTCTCTGAATGATGTTTGGAAATAGCACATTTTTATCTGACGATGATTTGAGTCCTCATAATGAGTTACTCCGATATGAAAGGCTGTCGTGCGCAACAGTTACACGGTCAATCGAACACGTATATTGAGCATCGGGTCACGGAGGGCGGAACGGACGTGCAATAAACCTGCTACGTGATTTAGCCCTATTTTGTCTTCCTGCTAAAAGCAATGCCTGAATTGATGGAGCTCGGAAACATTTGATTTTAACATTGATCATCAGAACAAGAGCGAATAGCTTTTTTTTAACAAGCTTATGCCTCTCCAGTTCTTTGCCTTTTACCCTATCTTTTACCTACTTGTTTGAAGTGAAGTGCATTTTTTTAACTACAAAGTGTAGGTGAATGATTTATATAGTAACTAGCCAATGCCCGCGACATCGTCCGCGTGGATTGAGGTTTTTCGGTTCCCGCGGGAACTCTTTAATTTTCCGTGATAAAAAGCAGCTTTAGTGTTATTCCAGACTGTACTGTCTATCTCTGTACCAAATTTCATCCAGATTCGTTCAGCTGTTGGGGCGTGATTGAGTAACAAACATCCATCCATCCATTCATCCATCCATCCATCCAAACTTTCGCATTTATAATATTAGTAGGTAAAGACTAGGTAAGGCTAGCTAGCTTTCTTTTCAGTTCTATTGTATTATTTTCAATAATTTATTTATTCCATGAAACTAGGCTAGGCATATTATTTTAAATAAAACTAAAAAAAGAAAAAGAAAAGAAATAAATAATTTAACACGGTTGAATTATTATGCTATGGAAAATAGCATGTACTTAATGTCATTAACTTGATTTATTGGTGCCTAATTTAATAGTCCCCCACTTTTTTTGTATTATAATTTTATAAAATATTTTACGGAACTTTTGGTCCTCACAGAAAATTTGTTAATAATGCATTTTAGATAGCATTGCATGCTCAATAAAGTACTTAATTTTAGTTTTTAGCAGGACTGCAACTCATGTTGCAGCTTTCAAATTCAAAAGTTTTTTATCCAAATAGACTTTTTACAAGTGCTTACGAATAGTCGAATGAATCTACCACCAATTCTTTCAGTATAGAAGTTCTAGTTGCGGAGCACAGTACTAGTGTGGAACTAGGGTGCGTTTCCACCAGAGATGTGCAAGGAGGCGTAGCTGAGATGTAAAACGATGTGACTGCTTCCAAGCTGTTCATTTCATGCTGGCTCTTCTCAGTTGAATTTTCATTTCTAACCAGTGATAGAGTCAAATAAGACGTATCTTCGGCGACACTAACATACATACTTTTCAATGTTTCGTATGGACTTTTAACTATTCATCAAATAGAAAAGCAGAAGAGCACTGCAAAGGCAAATTAAAAAATACATCGCGAAATTCAATGGAGCGCACCAAAAAGATCGTACAAAAAACGTAGAGATTTGTGGTAAAAATTCGTTTATGTGAAAACTCCGTAGTGCTTCGTTAGGATTACAGTACGTAATACATATTAACATTTACTAATTCCCACTTCACGTGTAGTGTGTTTTGTATTTTGTACTTTTCATTCCTTTAATGTATTTCAACTTGCACGAGCAAGACTTGCCACGCTATCTACCTGGCGTAATACAATTATTTGTTTCAGTCTTCCCCGTAGAAGGCCCGTATAGGTACGCGCATTGCAAAGTATTAAAAAGTTTATTCTGTTAAGCCAACTGATTCAAAAGTTTTATTGGAATAAAATTGAATTTATTTCGACTATCCGTGTGTGTTTTTTAACTGTTGTCAATTTTGTAAATATAACCAACAAGCTCGAAGTGCATTTTACGAAATATGTGTTTAGTTAATCCTTTCTTCGATAAAAATATGTTATGGCAATTACAAGGTAACCTTTGAGTTGAGCTGTCTTTAGACAGGAAACTAAACAATACAAGGCTCTGGAGCGATTATTAATTTATGTGAGCGAAAACAACGAACGTTAGGTCCGCGTAAGTCATATTTATATGGAGCTCACAGTCGCGCGACAGGACGAAACATCGTCAAATGAACCTAAATGGTGCCGTAAAGTGGAACCATCAAAGTTTATAACCTGCTTGAACTGAGGACGGACCATTCAATCGCTGCGTAAATTATTTAGGAGCACGCGTCAAAGGAAACACCGATGAGGCAATAAACAAAACCTCCGCTGTTCAAGTACTTGTTAAGTTCATTAGCAATCGCGATTAGTGAAATTACAACTGTAGATGTCGTTAAAGCGCAAAACACACGGTACGGGCGCGGGTCGGGCGCGTGACGGGTGGTTTTGTGTGTTGCCATCCATAACATAAGATGTAAGAAATATTTACTTATACTTACTTAAGAAATATTTGATTTGACATAATTTTGACATTTACTCTTACATAGGGTGCGTTCCGAAATACACTGAGAGCACTGAAAGTCCCCAGTAAAGAGCACTGCCAGTGCTCGCAGTGCTTATAACGGAACACATACATAATTTATTAATCAAATTTTTCTAATTTATTTACTAATTGACATTGACAATGAAAAAAATAAATATCAGTCAATTTTGACATTGTGTGATAAAAACACAAAATTGTCAGATCGTTTAGATCTTTCCAGGGTCGATCGAAGGTGCATTTTAAAAGCTTTCTGTATACTTAACTCATTTTTGGCATGTGTGTGGATTGGTTCCTTTTTGCATAAGTAGGTCCATTATTTATTATAAGAAAACAAATGTTGTTACCCACAATTTGGCAAAATAAAAATTATTATGAAATTATGAAACACAAGGAATTACACCCGCCGCGCATCCGACCCGCCCCCTTTCTCTGTGTATTTTGCTCTTAAGCCGCCAGTTAAATCACCATTCACCGTAGCACAGAATACTAACTAAGGTAGGTACTACGTAACTGTTTTGTATCTAGCTGAATAAAATAAACAAGTTACAATCAAATTTTTTCAAACGAGAATTTTGGTTTGATGTTAAAAATTAGTCTTTCTATGAAGTGCGAGCCAGGCTTGTGCACCGCAGCAGTAAATAAAACAAACCTTCGATGTTCGCGGATGGGGACTTGGAATATTCGCGGACGGATGCGATAGTTTTGATAAAGAGCTACATACCTACCAGCAGATTCTGCAGTAAGTACATAGGCGTTTGGCCATCTAGGTATAGAAACAAAGGGTAATCTATGTTAGCTGTAAATATTAAAATTATCTATACGAAAAATAGATTTTATTTTTCAATATATTGTAAGCGGATAGGATATCCGCTCTTATCAGAAATTGAGATTGAGTTGTGACGACTCACGGCTGAGTGGCATGATGTCTTGATCTTATGCCCTTTATACGCCTTCAAACAAATGAATAAATGATGAATACCTATGATTATTCATATTCATATAAAAAAAATATGAATAATCATAGGAAAATTCAAAGAGATTGGTGTTCTTACGGTGCCTACACAATACATATACAATAATATAATCTTTGTTAGGCAGAACATTAATCTTTATAAGCAAATAAGTGATACTCACAATCGATGTACTAGAAACCGCCATAAGCTTGTAACAGCGTCATATCGCGTGCGCAAGGTGCAGAAATCCTTTGTGGGGTCGAGTATACGCTTTTATAACATGGTACCAAAAGAGTTTCTGGAGTTGCCATTACATAAATTTAAAGACTGTGTTAAACAGCATCTGTTAAGTCGAGGGTATTATAGTATAGATGATTTTCTCGATGACAAAGTTGCATGGAAGCAACCGGCTTCGCATCCAGCAACCCACAAGTCAGTGTAATACCTACTTGTAACGTAGCGTATGCATTTTATATTAAGTATGTATATACAAATTGTTACATTTTTCTGATTTTGAAAAGAGCAACTGCTGAGTTTCTTGCCGGTTCTTCTCAGTAGAATCAGTTTTCCGAACCGGTGGTAGATTCTTACGACTTATCATAAGTGACACTAGTGGTCCTACATGAAATAAATCATTTTCATTTTCATTTTCATTTTCATTATAACAATGAATGCAAAAATTTCGGTAGAGAAGAAATCGGCTCGCCAAGGTGGGATCTGAAAATCAGCAACTTTAAAGGAGACCGCTTCAAAGTTTAATTTGTTAATTTTTCTATTATACTATTATTAGACCTTAACCAACCAGTTTATGTTGAAAAGTTATATTTTTGCTTTCAATTCTTAAATCTAGCTTTGTTTAAACTTTTTACTATTATAGTTTACTGCGATTTAATAAATGCTGTCACAAAGCCCGAACAAAATAAAGATATCAAATGGCACAAAATTCCTGTACCTAAAGTTCTGAATTAGATTATGAGAAGAAGCAAAAGTTTCATATTTCTGTCACTTACAAATTGATCAAATATAAATATTATAAATGCGAAAGTTTGGATGGATGTATGGATGTATGGATGTATGGATGTTTGTTACTCAATCACGCTCCAACGGCTGAACGGATCTGGATGAAATTTGGCACAGAGATAGATTATAGTCTGGAATAGCACATAGGCTACTTTTTATCCCGCAGAATTAAAGAGTTCCCGCGGAAACCGAAAAACCTCAATCCACGCGGACGAAGTCGCGGGCATCAGCTAGTAAATAATATAATTGAAACGATGGTGAAACTCTATAGGTGCTCTGATGGAAGTTTCTGCCATTCATAATAACGACGAACTGAAAATATTTTTCACGGATCAAGTCTATTTTTAGCGGTTTTTCATATTAGGTACCCTACTTGAAGGAATTATAATATATTATTACTAGATGATGCCCGCGACTTCATCCGTATGGATTGAGGTTTTTTCATTCCCGCGGGAACTCCTTAATTTTCCGGGATAGAAATAAATAGAATGCCTTTTCTTTCCCGGGATGCAATCTACTTCTATACTAAATTTAATCAAAATCAGTTGAAAAGATGGACCGTGAAAGCGTAGCAGACAGACAGACACACTTTCACATTTCAAATATTAGTATGGAAGTATGGATTATTAAAGGTAGCGGGAAATTGGTGGATGATGATTGGATTGATGAAGACCGTGAGTGGTAGCGCACTCACCAAAAGTCCAGCAGTGGATATTGCAGGCTGATGGATGGAATGATATTATTATACTAGACTCGCTTTTGCCCTTGACTTCACAAATACACAACACTACACAAATTGAATTTTCAAAAATCTTTTCTAGACAAAGTCTAGTTTTTGTCCCGGAAGTCAAAGAGCTCCCACCGGATTTTCAAAAACACTAAACGCGGACAAAGTCGCGGTCATCGTCTGTTTTATAATATGGATTTTTATAATGGATTATATTTCGTAGTTTTGAGACATAGGTAATATTTCATGTGTATTGACTTTTTAAATCCTATAGGGAACTTTGTTATTCGGAACAAAAAGTATCATAATATAGATGTAATGTGGTCTTTTCTTGGTACGGTCTACCTATCCTTTTGACGACTTAGCGCAGTGGTGAGCGCTGTAGACCTATAGGTAAAAAGTATCAGATTCAATTATTTCCGTCAGGGGCATTTTGAGATTTTATAGTAGTTACCTCGGTACTTAGATGCGATATCAAGAAGTAGCAACCAAACACACTTTGGGCACAGAATAGGTACCTACTGGCTATCTTTTTGTTTTAGTAGCAAGGATTACTTTGAAAACTGTTGTTGAAAACTTTTCAAAATATTACCAAAATAATTGTTCGAAAATTCTACTGTCAGTTTTTCTTGAAAATTAATGAAAGTTAAATGAGCTAATATTATAGGTATGTCTAAAACAATTTTCTTAAATTCAGTATGTAATCAAACATTCTGATAGCAATCGCTGAAGTGGAAAATCCGACGTAGCGTGACCAAATATACCTCGTCAACCTAACATTATGCGAAATGAGAAAGTCCAAATGAGTCCCCTAATGTAATGGCGGCTTATTACTTCTTGAAATAGCATTATTGGCAGCGGGACACGAAAGAATTTAACTAGCTAAACAAAAAACGATACGGCCCACGTAAATGGGGCAATGATCCTACATTTGTACATTTTGGAACATAGCCATAATAAAGTCCAAGCAAAAGAATAATATTATTTACCTTTATTATAGGATTTACTTTAATAAGGCGATTTTTCTTTAATAGGTAGGTACCTATTTATTTTTTGCTTGTTACTATACTTAGCGAGTTTTCATTTAGACTAACTAAAATTATTATTTTATTAAAATGCTAAAATTTCTACAGATGTTTTTCCCGAATAATGGAAGACAGCCGTTGTGCGCCCTATTCCTAAAGTATGTAATCCGACTGAAGTCAAACAGTTGCGACCAATTAGACTTCTGCCATTCTTATCGAAAGTGCTAGAAAAGGTTGTCTATGCAAGTTCAAAAATACTTAGAAATTCACCAAATTTTACCGTCCCTACAATCCGGCTTTAGGAAGGGTCGCAGCACTTCGACTGCCTTGTTTGATGTTTTTGACAACATTATAGCTGCCCAAGACTCTGGTATGGCCACTATTATAACTCTTTTAGACTTCTCTAGAGCATCAATAAACATCATACTTCTCCTATCCAGGCTTTCTTATTATGGGTTTGATATAAATAGTGTAAACTGGTTCCATAGTTATCTAACTAATAGGCAACAACTAGTTTATTTGCGGCAAGCGGATGGCTCATACCTTGATTCTATGGTTCAACCAGTTGATAGAGGAGTGCCTCAGGGCTCTATTTTAGGACCACTTCTTTTTATTCTTTATTCGGCCGACATAGTCAAAAATATTCTGTTCAATAAATATTCAATTCTTATTTCAATACAAAACAGTCTATGTTATCTTTGTCTCACGACATGACTAGTGTGATCGAACGCTTACGTGTTGGAAGATTTGATAACACCGAGCAAGCCGACGTGATCGGAAAGTCCGTGTTGATGAATTGTAGCGAGATAAGTATTGTGCATGTCACTGCTACACCACAATCCTTTTGTTTGTGCAACAATAAATTATACATATTATTAGAACCTAGTTCTTTTTGCACTAAAACTTTGACGACCTCCGTGGCACAGTGTTGAACGCTGTTGTCTTAACGTGCGCAGGTCCCGGGTTTGATTCCCGGCAGGGTCAATTTGGGAATTTATAATTCCTGAATTTTCCCTGGTCTGGCCTGGTGGGAGGCTTCGGCCGTGGCTAGTTACCTTCCTACCGGCAAAGACGTGCCGCCAAGCGATTTAGCGTTCCGGTACCATGCCGTGTAGAACCGAATAGGGGTATGGGTTTAATATAACTGCCATACCCTTAAAAGGATAGCCCGCTAGCATCTTAAACTGCATCATCACTTACCATCAGGTGAGAAGAGAGCGAAAAGAAGAAGAGAGTAGCTCAGTCGCAAAATAGCCGCGTCGTAAGCAAGATGTGGCAGGTTCGAATCCCACTCATAAAATTTGCAAAGCTGAATTAGTTTTTTAATTTTTTATAGAATAGCAAACTACTTAACAGTAAGTGTAAAAGGGTAGTAGCTTTCATATTGCTTTACAAATGCACAAAATGCGACATTGTTATTATAAACATAAAACAATAGGCACAAATACGTGCTCTAAAAATCTCTATGATTAAAAACATTCCTAAAAGGTAAGTATACATACCTACATACAATAGCGGTGAACTAGGTTTCAATAATTGGAGCGTAAATTTGGAACATATTTACCGTTAAACTAAAATGGTACCTAGTACTATGTTATTAATTTGCAGCGGTTTTCTCAAGTCTAAATTAAAGTAAAAATCTTTACGATACCTATCTGTCTAGTGGGAGGCTTCGGGAAACCGAAAACAGGTTAACCTCTACCATCTTACAGTCCGTCAATTTTATCTCACCGGTGGCCAAAATTGGAACTAATTTTTATGCCTGTTAAGTTTTGTTTTAGTTTTTTTTCACTAGTTGATGCCCGCGACATCGTCCGCGTGGATTGATTTTTTTTGGTTCCCGCGGGAACTTTTTAATTTACCGATAAAAAGTAGCCTATGTGTTATTCCAGACTATAATAATCTATCTCTGTGCCAAACAAACATCCATCTATCCATACATCCACCTATCTATCCAAGTTTCGCATTTATAACATTAGTATAGAAATCTATATACTAGCGACGCTGTGACCGACAGACAGACAGACAGACAAACTTGGTGAGACAGACTGAAACATCACTTGTCACCATGCGAGATCGCAGTCAAGGTGGTCAAAGGCAAAGCTTGTAGTGGAATAAAATAATATACTTAAGACTGCGTGTGAGCAAACGATAATAAGGTAAATACATGAGTTTGAAATCTATTTACGTATCCATACGTAATGGTAAAGCACGACGTTATATTTTATTGAAGTGATAAACTTTTGACTTGAGAATTCCCAAAGGAATTGTTTTGAGTAGTATCTTCAATGTTTGAGTACTTGTTATCATGATACAGTGAAACGGGAATTTGGCATATACTGCGTTCTAGATTGGCAAAAATAAATTACTATCATGTAATGGGCCGGTTTGCCCTGAAGGATCTCTTAAGGTCATAAAAGATCATAGAAGATTTCAACATCTGATTCATGCTTCGTATGCTGACTTATTTATGTTTTTGACGACTTCCGTGGCGCAGTGTTGAGCGCTGTTGCCTTAACTTGCGGAGGTCCCGGGTTCGATCCCCGGCAGGGTTACGAAATTTATAATTTCTGAATTTTCCCTGGTCTGGCCTGGTGGGAGGCTTCGGCCGTGGCTAGTTACCACCCTACCGGCAAAGACGTGCCGCCAAGCGATTTAGCGTTCCGGTACAATGCCGTGTAGAAACCGAATAGGGGTATGGGTTTACTATAACTGCCATGCCCCTAACAGGTTAGCCCGCTACCATCTTAGACTGCATCATCACTTACCATCAGGTGAGATGGCAGTCAAGGGCTAAATTGTAGTGGATAAAAAAAAAAAAAACTTATTTATGTATAACAACCAACTGCAGTGATAACGTATAAAAAAGTAAGCAAGTAAATATAAAAAGGTTTTATGTTTTATATTTTAAAAATATAAACTTATATATTTTATCACCTGATGTATTTACTGATTCCCGCCACTTAGTCGGCGGCGTGGAGATGAACTCTTTAAATTACCATGCCACTCTCTATTTCTTGGACTATACGGGTAAAAAAATTACGTCGATCCCTTGCTCTGTTGCGGCATGATTGAAGGACAAACCAACAAACAAACACAATTTCGCATTTGTAATATTGGTAGTGACATAGATAGTAAGTTCAACTGAGTATTAAACTTGTTTTCCTTTTCGCGAGCTCAGTTTTGTTTTAAAACTACATCGTGGTTCGAATGGACGTATGTTTGATAATAATTAATTTATAAGTAAATGAAATGACTTCGTTAACAGTATTGTTTCTATTGATTTGTATTGTTGTAACATGTTGTGCTTTATCAGTTCGCAAGTGGTAAGAAAATGATAAGTACAAATTTTAAGATCTAGTTTAGAGTGGAAAATGTATAACTTAAACTATTCTTGGATATCTACGTCTAGTCTCTACCTACTAGATTAAATTATTTTTTGCCATACAAAGCATTAAAAGATAAGCAACTATATATGTATAGATTAATCAGCAAAACAAAAAGTGCGCAAAGGCGGTCTTTTTAAAAGTGATCTCTTCCAGGCAACTCATAAATAAAAGAATTAACAGATACCAGATTACAGATAACTGATAATGATAATAATGATAATGATAATGAAAATGATAGGTAAAATCTTTATTTATCCCAAAAACACAATACAAAGTTTCTTAAAATTCCCCTGGACCCCCAAACTAGGGTAGCCCGTGTCTCAGGGGTCAGTCTCTTCCCAGTGCAATGTAAAATAATAATTGTGATTTTCTTAAAAAATATGATAATAAAATAATATATTTAAATACTTTTATTTACAGTACAGTACCACTTGGAGACAAAGAAATCAAGAAGGTATAACATTTTGACGAATTTGTTGGCTGAAAGTTGAACATGCGTAGGTATGCGTACTTATATAATTATCAACTTTTTTATATTTGCAGATAGACGATGCAAGAAGAAAAAGAGACATTTACGAATATAACTACAGCAAGACAACTAAAATGGTAGGTAATAAAAAAATACTTATGATGCTAATGATTTTCAACTTTACTCAAATTTTATGAACATTGGTTAACTTTTCGGATCTGTGTGAAGTTGTTATCAGACTGACAGAAACACATTCGGAATTAAAATATAGATAAGCATAGATTTTATATATTTCCAGGAATCAACAGTCAATTGGAGCGTCAAGAGGACTGAAAATGCAGGCAATAATCAAATGTTAATTTCTAACGGTAAATCACTAGTTTTGAATATCATCGTGATTGTATTCCAGTAGGCATGACTGACATGACTGACATGACATATAGAGAAGATAAGAAAAGGCCACAAAATATGCGTTATAAGTGTAGCCAGGGTGGGTCAGCTAGTCTTTGATATGTTAAACTTCTATAGTCTTTACTAAATAAACAAATTTTTCTTTTTCAAATTGCTAGGTCCAGAACCTGTCACAGAGGCTTGCCTCAGATGTATTTGCCAAGCCAGCTCGGGGTGTAAGCAGGGTTTAACCTGTGTCAATGATGTCTGCGGTCCGTTCCAAATTACCTGGGCTTACTGGGTTGATGCAGGCAAACCAACATTGCGTGGCGTTTCCCAGGACTCTTCTAATGCGTACTCAGGCTGCACCACCGACCCTCAATGCGCTGCCGATACCGTCAAGGGATACATGAAGAGATTAGGGCAGGACTGCAATGGAGACGGCGTCGTCAATTGCTATGACTACATGGCAATCCACAGATTGGGCGGGTATGGGTGCAAACGCGAATTGCCCCTCGAATACGTTAATGTGTTCCAACAATGTGTTTCTCAACACTATTGATAACACAAGATCAATAGGTTGATTTAAAAAAAATTTTTTTATTAATTATAGGCTTGCGCTTGACCACATCACACATGATGGAAAGTGATGATGCGGCCTAAGATGGGACGCGAAGATGCCTATTCACTCACCTATTTCACTATATTTAAAGATACCCGGATTGTAATTGGTGGGCAACACAGTTTTAGAGTGTTCCAGACCCAATTCATGCGAATGAGGAATGAATGAAATGAACGTAATTACTTAACGACAATGACTACAATGCTTATATTACTAGTGGTTCGCCCCGACCTGAGACCTCGCGGTATCACAGAGCTCCATCTATTGACATCATTGTGAAGTTCTGTTAAAAATAATGAAGCTCATTAAAAATTAAATAATTTCGTTTCCTTATAATATTTATCTAATTTTAGTATTTGTTGTTCAAGTAAAGTATATATTTCAAATAATTGATAAGTTTCAGGCTCAGCCTTTCAGAAAATTGAGAGTTCTGAGGTCAACTTTGGACGTTAGAAAATCTCCACTTTGAAAGCCCCCCATTTCGTCAATTTTAGGGGAAAAATTAAAAAAAAAAAATTTTGGACTCTATTCCTAATTATCTTTAAAATGATATACCGCAACCCTATGTAACGCTATAAAAAATATTTTACTTCGCATTCGCTTATAAATGAGAGCCCCCCTGAAAATAAAGATTTTTATAACTTTTTAAGCCATATTCGGCGTGAGGCAATCGGTTTTCATATTATATTTAAATTTGAAGTAATTACGTTCAGTAATTCAGAAGTTATAAGGCTCGGACCGACGGACGGACAGGCGGACGTACGGACGGACGGACGGACAAGTGCCAATTCACTCAAGTAGACTCAGAGATCTTCGCTTCGCTCGGTCAATTATCGAAGCCTAACAATGCTTTAAAAATTATAAAGAAATATTGCCGAATATGTGTTTTATTTCTTCTAATATCAGCCAACTTATTCAATTGTATAATTGTTTAATATAAGTACAAAAATACAATTACTTATGTTAAAACAAGATTTTCCATGCCAAATTATACCAGACTATTTAATTGTCTTACGAACCATGGTTTTCATTATACATAAATTATATTTCTTTAAAGAGGTAGGTAGGTATTCATATACTATAAAGTGTGATCGCATACCGCGACAGTCCGAAGGCAAAAGAGCCGCAAAATGCATTTAACAATACCAACCATCAGATCAATTTCTGGACTCAGCCTGGAATCCAATTACCTCTGTTTACTGTAAGTTGTCGTGGAGCTATAGTTCGCGCACGAGTTGAATGCAGAGCAAATGTATGGTGACACATACATTTACTCTGCATTCAACTCGCGCGTGAACTGTTGATTTTCTTTAATGCAGCATAGGCTTGCGCGTGACTGTCAAGTCACGCGTTATGAAAAGCAATGATTAGGTCTAGGTTTGAGCGCCCTCGGCCATACCTTGATATCTCGCTGTCGCGGGAAAAGGAATAAGGTTGTAAAGTTCCTGCGTACACTCACCAAAGTATATTTGATAGAAAAAATGTTAGGCAGGTGACGCTTAGCAATTTCGCCTGAGCTAGTGATTGACTGCCTCGTTGGTCTAGTGGTTCATGTCTGATGACTGCGGCTGACGAGGTCCCGGGTTCGAGTCCCGGGTCGGGCCATAATTAAGTGTTGGGATTTTCTGATTAGAAATTCTCAGTACTAGCCCGCAGTTAGGAAGTTGGCGGTGTTTCACCGCCGTGCCTCGGAGAGCATGTTAAGCCGTCGGTCCCGGTTATTATCACTAACATGATAATAGTTGTTAAAGCCCGCCAACCTGCATTGGTGCAGCGTGGTGGGTCTAAGCTCTAATTCCCTCCCTCCTATGAGAGTGGAGGCCTGTGCCCAGCAGTGGAACGATAGTGGGGTGTAGTGGTAGTGATATGAATGCCAAAAATTCTTTAGGCATGGCGATCTATCGAGTCTCATGTGTCGTGGGGTACTCGGCAGAGCCAAGCCAAAGGAGGCAGCAGTTCTTCGAGCTAACCTGAAGTCTGCTAAAGAGTGACTTGGTAAGTGGCTTCAAAATTCTGAATAGATTTTCATCAAACGTAGCTAAGAACCGCCCTGTATAATCAAAACTTACGCGCCTTTGAATCAAAACGAATAAAAAGATAAGGCTCTTCCGTGGGTCTTCCCAAATCTAACGACGCGGAACCAGCTTGAGTCGGTCAGATAAAGCTTTAGGGTGAAAAAAAGTCGCTCGCCCCAACTGATGCGACACGACGGCTTTTCCGACCGGCCCAAACCGGTTCTAGGCACAGGTTCTAGGTCAAAATTACATAATGACGTGTTAGGGGATAAAATGTGCATCATGCGGGTCTTGCGGCCGTTTGAAATCTTTGAGATGATCGCTTACACCGATATTAGGTAGGTATATGGAATAGGTATGTATGTACGTAGAGTAGATACGTAGGTATATATAGTGTTTATGCCACATCACTTATCAACGTTGATAATAAGTTCAAATGAGAATTAATCTCATTTAATTTATAATTATTTCATGAACGCAGACGCTAGTCTTAACGATTAATAATAATTATTGTGATTGTTTATAAATTTAATAATATTTTATCTCTTAATAATGACTTCTTTAACAGTATTGTTGCTATTTATTTCTACTGTTGTGACATGCCTTGCTTTACCAGTTCAGAAGAGGTAAGAAAATACCTAAAATAATAGCCATTTTAACCAAAGTGTAATATCAAAAAAAAAAAAAAAAAATTATTTTATTTTATTTTATTTTGTTCGGAAAACTTACAGCTATAACAAATATGGGTAGACAAATAAAGAACAACCACATATTTTGGAAAATAGAAAAGCTTCAAGGCAATGTAATATTTAATTAATGAGAGCATTTTAATTTACAGAATAGATCAGCTTGGAATCAAGGAAATTGAAGAAGTAGAGCAGAGTATCCTTGGAGAACTTGTAAGCTATAATTGATATAATATTATTTAAGTAATTGACCGAGCGAAGCGAAGGTCTCTGAGTCTACTTGGGTGAATTGGCACTTGTCCGTCCGTCCGTCCGTCCGTCCGTCTGTCAGAGCCTTATAACTTCTGAATTGCTGAACGTAATTACTTCAAATTTAAAGATAATATGTAAACCGATGGCCTCCCGCCGAATATGGCTTAAAAAGTTATAAAAATCTTTATTTCAGGGGGGCTCTCATAGAAGCGAATGCGAAGTAAAATATTTTTTATAGCGTTACATAGGGTTGCGGTATATCATTTTAAAGATAATTAGGAATAGAGGCCAAAAATATTTTTTTTTAAATTTTTCCCCTAAAATTGACGAAATAGGGGGCTTTCAAAGTGGCGATTTTCTAACGTCCAAAGTTGACCTCAGAACTCTCAATTTTCTGAACTCTCAAGCCTGAAACTTGATCAATTATTTGAATTATATCCTGTACTTGAACAACAAATACTAAAATTAGATAAATATTATAAGGAAACGAAATTATTTAAGATTTAATGATGTAATATTTTTAACAGAACTTCACAATGACGTCAATAGATGGCGCTCTGTGATACCGCGAGGTGTCAGTTCGGGGCGAACCACTAGTATAGATATACCTTGGCAGCTGTGCCAAGGTACGAGTATATCTATAAGGTAGTACTTATAAGGTAGGGTTCATAGTCACTTTAGATAACGTTAAATAACGTTTGTCTTTGTAAACGATTGTTTTTTTCTACTTAATATAACAAACCTCATTTCCTGGTGGGAGGCTTCGGCCGTGGCTAGTTACCACCCTACCGGCAAAGACGTGCCGCCAAGCGATTTAGCGTTCCGGTACGATGCCGTGTAGAATCCGAATAGGGATATGGGTATAATATAACTACCGTGCCCCAACAGGTTAACCCGTTACCATCTTAGGCTGGATCATCACTTACCATCAGGTGAGATCGCAGTCAAGGGCTAACTTGTAGTGGATAAAAAAAAAATGATTTTTAAATAAGTACCTGTTCAACGAGGTAGCCGAAAAAATATTTTCGACTCTCGCTGTTCTGCATATTCTGCTTACCTTATAAATGGTATGCCTCTATGCAGCAATAATTACTGTACCGAATTTCTACTCACATACCTAGTTTATTTCAGGTATACTTAGTATTATGTGCTTACGGCGTGACTATGTCAGCTCGTGCGTCTGTCACACTAGTATATATTTCAGTGGCAACTAATGCTATCGACTTGAAATTTGAAACAACACGGTACAACAAAATATCTGCGAAAAACGTGAACAGCAAAGGGGAACGACGTCTTGTCCTGTCGCTTAAGATGGTGCAGAGTGACCGTAGAGTTGTTTTTCCACTCACCACAGCCAGACGGGTCAAAGTTCAAACAATAAATTTTTTGCTAATGTTAGTTTGATCATCAAATAATGAGAAGCATGTGAATAATTTAACCATTTTACATTTCCAGATGGACGATTCAAGAAAAAAGCGAGATATTTATGAATACACTTATAGTGCGTCTACTAAATCGGTAATTTTACAAAGTTTTATTAGATACATGAGACTACTATTCAATGAATCTATATTAAAATGAAAAACTGCATGAAATATTATAAGGCCTGCTATAGGCTGCTACAAATTAACAGTTTTAACTGTTCAGTTAAATCGTAACTTGTGAACTAAAAACTGGAGCTGTACAGTTGAAAGAGCTGGTATTCTATCAAATTTTCTTAGATAAAACGTAACAGTTAAAACTTTGCAGTTTTTTATTTCACTACTAGCTAATGCCCGCGTTTGAGGTTTTTTGGTACCCGCGGGAACTCTTCAATTTTCCGGGATAAAATGTAGCCTATGTGTTATTCCAGACTATAATTTATCTCTGTGCTAAATTTCGTCCAGATCTGTTCAGCCGTTGAGGCGTGATTGAGTAACAAACATCCATCCATACATCCAAACTTTCGCATTTATAATATTAAAATAGTATAGATAAGTTAGAGAAAGGATAACTAAAGTAACTACGTTATTCTGGTAGTTATATATTATCACTAAATTGACTTGGTAAAGTAGAGCAAATTTTTATATGATTAGAGTTTAATTTTAATTTAATTATTTTTCCAGGAATCCTCGGTAAGTTTTAGTATGAAAAGAACTGAAACTGGGAATAGCAATATGTTTATAATTGGACCAGGAGAAAATAACCAAAATTATGTAAAAATAAGTTTAGGTAAATAAAACAATTATTATAATTATGCGAATACACAGGTTAAACAAATGTAATAAATAATAATTAGTATCAATGTCTTCACGTTTGTTGTATTTTGCCCTGTAATCTTATATTATGAAAATAAAACTTAATACCTACTCGAGTTTAATTATTTTGGTCCTTGCAAACAAAAACTTTGGTCAGTAAAATAAAAACAAAGTTTTGATATCCTTAATTAATACCAGCTAACCCGACAGACGTTGTCCTGTCAACTATGAATATTGTCGAATTGTCAATTGCGCCAACTGTCACAACTGGCAATTATGTCAAAACCCGTACAATTACAATAATTTTGATACTTAAAGGAATATATTACAATAACTATTTCATCATACCTATTCGAAAAACGCATATTGCCTTCAGAGGATAGCGGGAGCAAAGTGTAACTTGTAGGCCCATAGGACTTTTCATTTCTCTCTTCTGATTGGTCCGAAGTCACGTCATCAATTTGTTGATCGGATATACGTCTTCACATTTTATTTAAACTTTAAATATACGTCTAAATAATGTCTATACAATTACATAGAAGGTTGATAGGAGTATCTTCTGATTGGTGCTTAAACGTATAGGTAATGTCCATACATAGTAGGTTGATACTCCTAGCTTTTTCTTATACGTAATGATGAAAAATAGTGTGTGTCACTCGGGGCCAAATTTTTTGTTCTCGGGCGGCGTATATTGAATTCCTCGCTACGTTCAGGATTCTACTTTAGAACCCCTCGCTACGCTCGGGATTCTACTATGGAATCCTTCACTTCGCTCTGAATTCAAAATAGCGCCCTCGGGGAACAAAAATTTTCTTTGGCCCCATGTAACACAAATAACTATTTCACCTCTCATGCTCTAAAAAGATGTCATTAAAGCTTAGCGTAGGCGGACTAAAGTTAGCATTTAGGGTCTAGGGATTAAAGTATTTTTTTTTTAATAATTAAGAATCAAACGAACTTACCTTGTGATGTTTGATATCTAATTATACGAGCGTCTTGACCGAAGATGATTACAGTTTACATGCAGCAGTACGCCAGATTATGCTGTCCTAATCACACTTTTAGAGTTATTTTTCCAATATAATATTATAATAATTATTATTTTATTTATTTTTTTGATAAATTAGTCGCTTTTTGACTTCAGACTACGTCCCACCACTATAATTTCTCCCCGCCATATTGAATCCCGTCTAGTGTCATTTTTTAGAGCCTTATTTTTTCGATAGGTCTGGGGATTTTGACAAAAATAGGGTGGGTGGGTTTGTAATCATCTTCGGTCAAGACGCTCGTATAATTAGATATCAAACATCACAAGGTAAGTTCGTTTGATTCTTAATTATACTTCGCATCTCTCCCGAAGATGATTACAGTTTACATGCAGATGTTTAGAGCATCGAAAAAATACAACAATATTACAAAACGATCATCATTATACCTATTACCTGATCGTTATGAATTATTGTATACAATAGTTATTAAGGAAAGTTAAATGAACTTGATATATAACTGGGAAAAAGAAAATTATAATAAACATTTACATTTGTGATCAAACACAAATCAACGTTACAATACGTATTAATAATTAATACAATTAGGTAGATATTTATTCAATAATACTTGTTTCGAAATAATGTGTCTGCAAATTCAATTTGACCTAGTTTTAATACTTCTTTATTGAAATATTTTAGAAATACATTTGAAGATTCAGACCAGCCTGCTGTTTTTCGGATAATTTCGAGATTAACACCTACCCTGTGAGCAGCAGGTGTTGACGCGTGTCGCGTGCTGTGTGCGCCGAAAAGTGATATATGTCTATGCCACTTTTTTCTAGGATGGACTTAACCCAATAAGATAAGGTCTGGGACCCTACCTGTTTGTGTGGTTTTTGATAACTTATAAGTAAACAAAAAATCACCTTGAGCACGTAATGAATTGGTACTTTCCAAATAATTTTTGAGACACAAGGCTGGACAAATTTAAGGATTTTCTTGAATATATGGTAAAACAATGATTGGTTGAAAAACATTTGGCCTTGAGGTTTTTACGAGATTATCTATTTTAATTTTAATTTTTTCGGATTCCAATGAAATATTTTAAACTTTTATAAGACTAAGCGTCTGCATTCTTTGTGCAGATGCTAATGCCAAAAGTGTTATGGTTTTTTGAGAAAGGTCTTTTAGTGAGATCAGATCATTGGGGTAATAGGTATGTAGATAATTTAAAACTAAATTTGGGTCCCAAGTGGTATCATATTTCGGCGCTGGGGGGTTTGTACGGTAAACGCCTTTAAAATACCTTTTTAAGGTGTCATGACATATAATTTCCAGGCCTAATAGAGTAGATAGTGCAGAACGATAGGTATTTAATGTACTATAACCAGCACCTGAATTAAATTTTTCTGTCAAAAATTCAATCAGCTGTGTATTATTTGAATCACAATAATTATAACCTTTGTTTTTGTAAAATTGACACCAGGACTTTAAAGATAAATTATATTGATTTATAGTACTATTAGAGAAAGAGGCCATTACTATGTGGAGTGACGCGTTGGGGACTCCGCGTCTCAGGAGCGACTGCCTGATAATTTCCCTGCCATCAGGGTCAGATCCGCATTGAGAGGATGATGCTCCGGGAAGGGTATATTAGTAGGTTTTTATCAGGCTGAAAATATAATATTTCGGAAACCAGCAGGTTGGTCCATATCGGATACCAGGGTTGAGTGGGCCAGTATGGAAGTACAACAACGCCCTCTGCCTTATCGCATTTAATTTTGTGTAAAACTTTGGAAATAAGACTAAACGGTGGAAAGGCATACAAATATATGGTTTTCCATTTGAACGTAAATGCATCAACAATTTCAGAATTTGGGTCTAATTTCCATGAAGCGTATCTCTGACATATTTTGTTATTTTGATTTCTGGCAAATAAATCAAATTCAGGTATGCCGCAATAATCTTTTATCTGACGATACGCGTAATCAGCCAGTTCCCATTCAGTGTCTGTATTGAACTTTTCACGAGATTCAAAATCTGCGACTACGTTCATATTTGATTGGATGTATGACGCAAAAATATGTAAATTTCGATTTTCGCACCATTGCCATATGTCACGTGCAATTTTATTTAGATGTTTGAATTGTATTCCGCCCATATTTTATTTATATAGGCAATAGCTGTAGTATTGTCTATTCGTAATAAGATTTTGCAGTTTGTAAGTCGTGATGCAAAAACTTTGAGGCTATAAAGGGCTGCAAGTAGTTCGAGAGTATTTATGTGCAATGCTAGTTTCAAATGATCCCAGTGGCCGCGAGCTGTCTCGTCGTTACAAGCTGCACCCCAGCCCGAACGCGATGCGTCGCTGTACACTACTAGTGAATATTCTTCATATTGAAATGAACAACTTGCAGAATCGATGTGATCCCTCCACCATATGAAATCATTTTTTAAATGTACCGATAAGTTCATATATTTATTGTAGTTTTCGGAATAGTTAAGTGCCAAGAACTTTTCTCTTTCGAACATTTTCGTATAGACCCATCCGTAGTCGACAGCCGGGCACGCCGACGTCAACAAACCTACATAACTAGCTAATTTCCTGATCTGATATTTAGTAATTCGATTGTAAATAACTTTATACGTTTTTTTTTTTTTTTTTTTTGGTAAAGTTAAGCACATTTTATACGAATCAAAGATAAAGCCCAGAAATTAACATCTTGTTTGTGGGCAAATTTGACTTTTTCCATAGTTGATTAAAAAAAAAACCTAATTTTAAAAGTAAATTCTTGGTTTTTTTCTACATTTTTTAAACAGCTGTTAAACGAACTTCCGATGCACAAGAAATCGTCAAGAAAATTTACTGATAAATGTCCTGATGAACGTAAATAGTGAAGGACCGGTTTTAATAATTTTGTATAAACATATGGCGCAGTGCAAAGTCCAAACGGTAAAACGTTAAATTCAAAGAAAGATATTGTTCCATTTAAACCGAAGATATTTTATTCTATCACTTTCAGCAACTGGTAATAAAAAGTATGCGTCTTTTAGGTCTAGGGTGGCCATAAAGCAATCTTTATCAATTAATTTTATTGCGGTACGATGGTCTTCCATTTTGAAGTGATTGACACGAATAAATTTATTTAATTCTTTTAAATTCAAGATAAAACGATATTTTCCGTTAGGCTTAGGAACTGCGAAGATTGGTGATATGAATTGTTTTTCAGACTGAATACAAGTCGATATGTAATTTGATTCTAATAATTCTGTAATGCACTCATTTATTATGTCTATTTCTTTGGGAGAATGTGACCTCCTTTTGACATCCGTTTGCCATGGAGCACTAGTAGGTAAAGGGAATTTTATAACCTTTAATCCAAGACAAGATAGTTTTATCATTGGTAATATTAAGCCACTCGTGAAAAAAAATACTGGAGTCTGCCAGCGATAGGTAAATACATATCTGTGTTATGTACCTGTGACGAGGCAGCTAGCGGCGTCGCGGTTGTGCGTACGACCTCGAGCGGTGATTCGTCGTCGGAGCCGGCACTCTGCGGCGATTGCGCGGCACTTGTGCTGACGCTCGAGGCGGCGGCGGCGGCGGCGGCGGTTTGCTGATACTGACCCGGGTACACTCGCGTCTCGGCGGCTGGTGCCCGCGGTGCCCCCCGTGTTTCGAGTCGACCTGTGACCGGAGCTGGTTAGGTTTCAACTCTGAAGCGGAGGTTGAAATAGCCTTTGACGATTTTAGGTGCTCAGATAGATTAGAGCCAAACAAATGGGTATCTACTTTCGTATTTTTTAATATATCTCGCTTTTGTTTGCTAATGCAATTAACGATGGCATATCGCCTCGAGAGATTCTCTGTAATGGGTGTCGCATAGCAACCGCCCTTCGTCACTCAGCATTTTTATAATTTCTTGAGGAACAGTGTCTTTATATGTTTCAGACTCAATCCAAGTGCTTTGCCGATTGCTGAAAGACAACTTGATAATTGATTTTGTTTTTGTTCGCTATATAAATCCCTCTTGACGTTAATCTCCGATAATGCCGATTTTGTCTCGGGATTTAGAATGGGTGCTTTCATATATGCACAATTTTCTGCAGGTAAATATTTTTTTTTTTTTTTTGAAGATTGTTTTCATCGTGTGGCCAAATCTTTGTGTATGTTTTCTCCGAAAGGTTTGTCTTGCGTTGGGTCTGAGCCCAATAGCTGCAAAATCTCCGGATCTAATTCGTCATTCTCGTCAGTGATCTGTTCTTCGATCAATGTCTCAGATGGAATCTCGACTGTAAAGCCGTACCCTTATGTAAGTAGTTAGTTAATTTTGATCTTACAGGGAAAACTCACACACGCTATGCGTCGGAAGACCTAGTTAAACTGGGTAGGTAGGTATAATTTTATCCACACACAATATATGCCGGGATAGTAATTTCCACACACGATATACGTCGGGATATAATATTATGTTAAAACATAGTCAATAATACAGAAAAAAATATTTTTAACCAACCACATAATTTTGTGTTTTTTTAAAAAAGAGGGTAAGCAGATAAAAAGAATGAATAATCATAACAATTGTTAGCATTCACTGGATAAAATGATGAATGGGCTTAAATTTCTAATTTCTTCATGTAAGAGAAATACTAAATATATTTTAGAATTACTTACCTTGTATTTTCCCGTTACTCGCTATTTCTTGGTCTTCCTGATTGTCGCATGACAATGAATTATCATGGCATTCATGGTCGGATGAATCGTTGGATGATGAAGATGATGAAGATGATGACTTGATTCTCCTCCTTCTTTTTTAACACTCTTTCAACTAAGTATGTCACGTTTTCTTTTTTCCATTTTACTTCTAATTTTATTATTATTTTAATTTTTGTTTTTGGGCGACGTGTGACTCGGACAACACAAAAATACGTAATGACACTAGACGGGATTCAATATGGCGGGGAGAAATTATAGTGGTGGGACGTAGTCTGAAGTCAAAAAGCGACTAATTTATCAAAAAAATAAATAAAATAATAATTATTATAATATTATATTGGAAAAATAACTCTAAAAGTGTGATTAGGACAGCATAATCTGGCGTACTGCTGCATGTAAACTGTAATCATCTTCGGGAGAGATGCGAAGTATAATTGCTGGCGAGTAGTAAATGGGTAGTAAAAAATTATAGTCTATGGTTAATATCAACAGCCCAAACGAATGTCACAGACACAGGGTGTGTTCCGATATACACTGCGAGCACTGTTCAGTGCTCTTACTGTGGAGAAATTCGTTCCGTTATGGATTGACAGTAAACTGCCGCAGTATCCAAGGTTAATATATGACGTCATAAATCGTCGCCATTTTTGTACTGTGAGCACTGGCGTTTTCGAGGTAAGGTGCTTTTTCAGTGCTGACTGCGTTCCGTTTTAAGCAGTAACCAGTATACCTAACTACTATAAAGGAACGGCTTCGCAGTGTACTAAACTGACGTCACACCTTACAGTGCTCTCAGTGTATTTCGGAACATACCCACAGTCTAATAAGATACGTTCTTTCCTACCAGTCGTTCAACGAAGGCATCTAGACAAAGCAAAGCGGCGGGGTGATAGGGGCGTAACGAATGAAACTAGCAGAATTTTTATAATACAAAATTCTATCACTCTAATGTCTTCTAAGCAGTACCGTACATCTAGGACTTTTTTTATGTTCCATTTTAGAAATAATTTGCACGCAATCCTTTGTTGAATGTAAGTATGCGTCAATGTGCTAATGTTACCCATCGTCACCTACACGTACGTGCGTACAGCTCAATGTCTATGGTTCTTAATGTATTTTTTTTAAAATTCCTTCTTGTTAACAATATGGAGAAAAATAAAGTTGGTATTGCGGATTGCCGCGAAATCTATATTTTTATTGTAATTAATACATTGTAAAGGGATGTTTATTTAATCCATTTCGGATTTCGATGCACAATACGTAATACAAGGTGAAGGCATAGGGTAAAGTGAATGTGATTATTTATATTTTGTTAATATCAATAAAGATCTTACTCCACAGTATTAAAATGTAACAATAGAATGGCAAAAAATAAATTAAAAATCGTTATTTATTATATTTTCTCGCAATCGAAGTGAAAAGTAGAGTGTTTACCACGGGACTAAAAGCCATTCTACTCGACACTATAGCTTACCTCGCTACGCTCGGTAAGCTAAACATCTCGTATGAAATGGCTCATTTTAGTCCCTTGATGAACAATCTAATATTATGTAACTTAACTTTAATAATTTAGTTTTATTAATTTAACATCCTACAAAAAATATATAATATTTAAAAATAATTTAACTATTGAAAATATTCGTGTTGTAATAAAACTAAATTATTTATAATGACAGGATCCAATTTTATAATAATTGATAGTGATCAATATGATGTAATTTATATTTTCACCACACGCAAGTGTGCAGTGTGGTGAAAATATAAATTAAGACCTAAATAATTTAAAAATTAGGAACCGCCAATGGATGCCGGCTTTTGAGATATAATAGTTTTAAATCCGCCTTTTGAAGAGCCCCATATTATAATAATGAGGGAACATAGAAGATGGAAGCTGGTTCCATAATTAGGCTAAGTTAACTTAAGGTGCGTTCAAGAAGAGTAAGAATAAAATCCAACGATTCAAAAAACACACAAACTTTAATAAATAACCACTAGTCTTAAATTATAAAAAACATCATGCCGTCTAACGGTCCAAATGATCGTATTGTGCTCAATGTTGATGTTATGGACTTATGTTACTGTCCCGCTGGATTGCAAGTCGTTGAGCTAAATATGCAGTTGGTTTTTCTTATTTTTAATCTTAATGAGGGATTTTTTAAATACAATTTTGAACTTACATTGACCTGACTACGATAAACTAAAAATACGTATAATAAATAGATAGTGGTGGTTATAAATTGCAATGTATACTCAGTTTAAATACGAGTCTTGTGTTTGAGTTAACAGCAGCTATTCGCTTTAAATATTATAATTTTAATTTAAAAACAATATAACATTCTAATTTATAAAATGGCTAAAATATATTTTGTGATGTGCACCTTAGCCGCCTTGGTGGTTATCGCTAGTTCTAAATCCTTAAGGTAAGTTTCACTCGGAATACAACGGCTTTTAGCAAAAAAACGCTGTTAGTCATTCGGTATACGTCAACATCCTAAGGGAGAATGCAGCGATTCAGTAGCAATACAATCGCAAAAAGATCGCGATACAGTTGCGATGCAGCCGCTGGTCCCACGTACCTAAACACGATTTTGCATCGCTACTGACGCAATACAGCATCGATACAGTATCGATGCAGTCTTGGGCTATAGTGATTGCTGGCACAGTCGCATGGGTGATGCAGTCTAAGATGGTAGCGGGCTAACCTGTTAGTATAAAAAGTCAGCACCCTGAATACGGATAAAGTACTGATGGCCGATTTCACCTTACCGATTAATTTTAGGGAACACCTAAGACCAAATTGGTCAGATTTTTAATCCATACTAATATTATAAATGCGAAAGTGTGTCTGTCTGTCTGTCTGTCTGCTACGCTTTCCCGGCCCATCTTTTCAACCGATTTTGCTGAAATTTGGTATAGAGGTAGGTTATATCCCCGAAAGGAGTTCCCGCGGGAATCAAAAAACCTTAATCCACGCCGACGAAGTCGCGGGCATCATCTAGTATACAATAAGGCCTCGTATACACGGACTGCATAGTAACTAAAGTCTTCTACGTACACAAATACATGGAACCGCTCGAGCAGTTGCGACGGGTATGGCCGGCCTAACTGTCACCTAGTTTAGGTGTTACCTAAAGTGAAAACGGACATCAGTATAACATTACGACCAAATTACGTGGATGTTTAACTGCCATCACAGTGGACAATATGTCAAACCAAATAGAATGTGCTAGGGAAGAAGCAATACCCAAGTATTAGACACATTTATTAATTTACGGTAAATTTTTGTTTTCAGCCATCAAGAGGAGACCTGTTATGATTGCACAGACGCTATAGGGGCTGGAGAGGTAAAATATTCCCAAGTATATACCTAATAAATCAAGTTTTATTTTCTTAAGTATCGATTTTGATTCTATGGTTCCTCTATTGCTAATAACTTATGTTTTCGCCTCACACACTCCCAAAATAGCAACCAGTAGTTATTTTATAAGTACCCTGTAAGTAAATAGTAAACTGTAGTTTCGTAGGGTAATCATGATGTGGGGGTACAAAAAAAATGTTTCGTTTAAAGATGTACCGCATGCGGTAGGCCGGTACTTGGAAAACGTTGCCATGCGCTTCGATTATATTAAAGAGAAAAGTGATAATATCAACGTGCAACGTGCAACTGAAACTAGGAACTTGAGATATTGCTTGTAGATTTCCTCTATAACGTAAACCATTAACAGGATTTTTGGCAATTCCATTCCAACGAAACCGGAGCGGGTCATGTAATTAAGCTTCTCGAATTCTTGAGCTGTGGGAGACATGCAATGAGATTTATGTAATTGTTACAGGTCCATAAGCGACAAAAGAGAGACCGTAATGCACCGGAAGTCATAAATTCAGTTACAGGACTCCTGCAAGGTATTCTGGTAAGGAAATTTTGGCTACATAAAATAAGAGAGGATATCTTCAAGCAGGCAGAATTTTCTTATAAATTTTTTTTTATCCACTACCTACATTAATTCTGTCATTTTACAACAAAATTGGTGTTATGTAACAGCTTGGAATTGAACTTGGTGTAGGTAGGTACAGTAAGTGAGCCCATGATCTGCAATTTGTATCGTCGATCGTCGTTTTATGCAACAAAAATATTACATGCTTCTACAGTGAAAGGAATCACCGTGAGGAAACCTCAGGAGGAGGTAAGGAGTTCTCATAGGTATGTGAAGTCTGCCGATCTGCTCTTTGGCAAGTGTGGTGGAGTATAGCTTAAGCCCTGAGAAGGGATTAAGGAAATCCCTTCTCAGTAGTGGGCCGGTGATGGTCTGAAATGATGTTGATGATGACGTAGAGTCAACAATCAACATCTCCTTTCTTGTTTTTCCTGCTTATGTAGTGCGATGCATCATATATGCAAAATCTTGTATCATACAGATTTATATATTTATTTGGATTAAAGCTAATTATAATTTATTTCTTCCTTCAAGGTTCCCACCTGGAATGGCATCGTAAAAGTGAATAGAGACAAAATGAATGCAAGAAAACCCGGGCCTTTTATAATCGGTCCCGGGCGTGGTAACCAAAATCGTGTAATGTTTAACTTCAATAATGACGATTACGACGATGGTTACAGCGGCAGGAACTACAACTACAACAGAAACCAAAGGAACGACTACTACTAATATCTTATTATTATTTACTAACTGATTCCCGCGAAGTTTTTTTAATTCCTACGGGAACTCCTTAATTTTTCGGGGATAAAAAGTATCCTATGTCACTCTCGATGTCCTCAACTATACCCATACCAAAAATCACGTCGATCCGTTGCTCCGTTGCGATGTGATTGAAGGGCAAACCAACAAACAAACACACTTTCGCATTTATAATATGAGTAGGTATGATTAATCGCGATTGTAGCTATAACCAACGATTTGTATGCATTTAATTAGCTACGTCAGATATGCTGTACCTATCACTATTTTCTTAAATTATATGCATGTAAATAAATAAAAACAGGACAAGTGCAATGTCTAGTGTCAATCAGTGTTTTTTAATAAAAACCGTCCCACATATTACTACAAAGGAAAATGAAAAATGTTTATAAATAAAAGTCTGGTTTATCAGCAAATCAATAATTTTGTCCTATATGGACATGGAATTTCCAAAACTTTGATTCTTCTTGTGTAAGTATAACTTTTATTTATGAACAAAAACCACAAATGCTGAAAAATGGTGAACTTCGATACAAATTTTTATCCCCTATTTAATCCCCTTAGGGGACTTAGGGATGAATTTACGAAATCCAATGTACAAGGATCATTAGTGTAAAATTTCATGCCTTCTATTTTAGGCTTCCCACTATTTTGTCAGTCAGTCAAGTATTTTCTCTAGGTAGTTAGTTACCTCTTTACCTCGCCGAATGGCTTGAACATGAGAGGTTGTGTTATGGTTGTCTTTTTTGATAGGTTGATAACCAGGCTTAATTGGATTTAAATATGAAATTGCCGTATTAGCGTACTGACTGGCCACTTTGAAATTATATCTGCGTGTGTTAGATTTCAGTGTTTTCTCTCGGTAGTTAGTTACCTCTTTACCTCGCCGAATCGCTTGGACATAAGAGGTTGTGTTATGGTTGTATTTGATGATAAGTTGATAACAGCTCTAACTAGGCTAAATTATAGGGTAAATTAAATAGGGTTTAAACAAGTATTACCTATTCTGTGGTTTAAATATGAAACTGCCATTTTAGCGTTTGGCCACTTTGAAATTAAATCTGCGTGTGTCAGATTTCAGGGTGAAACTTTTATTCGTAAAATTAGCATCTTATTTGTTGGAAACAGTGTCCATTTCTATAATAAGATCCCAGAGTACACACATATACAGTATATTGGAGATGTCTCTCAATAAGTTAGTAAAAAACTCACTGAAAAATCTTATTACGTACAATGCAATTATAAAGTGGCGCATAAAACCCAACGCGTTTAAATCACAACACATGACTTTCGCTCTGGAGAATGGTGACTGTCCTGTTATAAAATTCCGTGAAGAAACCTCACCTGAAACTTCATGTGTCAAGTACTTTCCACAAGGACCGAACGGTTCCACATGGACCGGCGTCTCACTTGGAAGGTCCATATCAAGCGCAAACATGAATCGCTTTAGAAAACTACTCTGGCTAGGCAGACAGTCTAAATTGTCCCTGAACAGTAAACTCTTGATATACTGCTCCATTCTAAAGTCTATTTGGCTTTACGGTATACAGATCTGGGGCACTGCATGCAAATCAGACCATACAACGAGCCCCGAACAGTATGCTCAAGACGATTTTCAATGCACCCTGGTGTGCACGCAACACGAAAATATATGAATACCTTGAAATGCCAACAGTTGCTGAAGTAATCAATAAATATAAGAAAAACATCGGCAATGTTTGCTAAGGCATCCCAATTCTCTGGCAAACAGCCTATTAACCGTGCAAACTCTAAAGCGAATAAAGCGGGCAAATGTGCTCGATGCTGTACAGACGTGAGGATAGTGGCCCTTTAGTCTGGCAAAGCCATTGACAACTCAAGGAACCTGCTTATAGTTAGTCGACTGATTGCAGCTACGAAACATAAAAAAATAAAAAAAATCGAGGCTCATAAGATCGAACACGTTACATCGATAGCTTGTGATATCGACCTTTCATCATAACGAAAGTATGGATTGGTCTTGATATCAATACCTTTACTATGGATAGAAATGGAAATTAAGGAAATAAATTAAAATGAATAAATAAACATTGAATCATGAATCTTTAGATGATAATATTATATTTAAATAAAACAATTATTGTAAAATTACGTTTGTATATTTGCATCTAGATGATTATCGCGACTTCATCCGCGTGGATTAGGGTTTGTCCTTCAATCACGCCGCAACGGGTCGACGTGATTCTTGGTATGGGTATAGTTGAGGACCTGGAGAGTGACATAAACTACTTTTTATCCCGGAAAATTAGAAAGTTCCCGTATTGTGTAGTGTTTCATTTGCTGTTACCCGCTGAGGAGTTCCACCCTTTATCTATGAAGTAATAGTCAAAATTTCATGAAATTTTCATTAGACCAACCTGACGGTATAATCCTTGTAATGAAAAAGATTTGTCAGGCAATTGCATTGTGCTGGTGTGGCACTACTCTGGTGGGAGGCTTCGGCCGTGGCTGGCAGTTACCATCCTACCGGCAAAGATGTATCGCCAAGCGATTTAGCGTTCTGGTACGATACCGTGTAGAAACCGAGTAGGGGTATGGGTTTATTAATATAACTACCATGCCCCTACAGGTTAGCCTTATACCATCTTAGACTGCATCAGCACTTACCAAGATCGCAGTCAAGGGCTGACATGTAGTAAAGTAAAAAAAAGCCATTTAATATGCAAAATTTGCGACATAAACGGCAGTATCTTTTGAGTGCATTGACTTAGAAGCTTGATTTTTTTACAGCTCCAAGGGACTGTAGATTTTAGTATTTGATATTAATTTAAACTTGATACCTCCACGCGTTCCCGAGAAAAAAGTGGTTGACAGACAGAGAAAAAGGTCTAGAGGTACGGAACCCTAAAACTGGCTTCGTATCGATACTAATTATTATATACCCTCCAATTAAAATTTTCAAAAAATATTTAATGTTCCTACAGGATTCGTCCAATTACAGTTGCATTATAAGTATGTATTGAGTGTACTGATAAGTTTATTGCCAAACAACTGCACTAAAGTTTAAAGTTTTTTAAAATATAAGTACATATGCAGCAAACGAGCAGGCGGGTCACCTGATGTTAAAGTGATCACCGCCGCCCATGAACCTAGGAACCGCCAATGCGTTGTTGGATTTTGAGTTTGTTTATTCGCCCTTTGAACAGCCCCATATTGTTATCATGAGCGAAAACAGAAGATTGAAGCTGGTTCCATAATTTGGTTATGTTAAGCTGAGGTGCGTAAGTACAACGTAAGAATAAAATCCAAGGATTCAAGGAATACACTTAAACAAATAAGTAATTAAATAATACTACTCCTAGTCTTAAATGATTAAAAAAACACTTATTTATGCCGTCCAATTGATCGGTATGGTGCCCATTAATGTTATGGACTGACGTTATTGTCTCGCTGGATTGCGAGGCCCCTTTGTCCTAGGTGAGCGACAATGCTGGCAGCGAATGAAGCATGGAGGGCTGTGGTCTCCTTTGGCGACGTGGTCATGCTCAAAAAAGAGACTGCTGAGCGGGAACGAGAACGTACCAATCCCGCACGGAGACGGAGGCAGCAGGGCGACACCGACCAACGCCATGCTCAAAATATACAAAGGGACCTCGGAGTCGCGAGCGGCTGAAAGTGGGGCTTTGGCTGCTCAATCTCCATATATATGCGACTCCATGATTCATGATTGATGCATGAAATCAGGGATTTCATCATCCAGGACGAGTCCACTGGGCATCGCGCAAGGGAGTCTCCGGCGCATGTTCTCTGAGATTTCCCGGAGATTTCCATTATGGTGCGGGTGATGTGGGATAAAAATCCCACATCACCCGCACTCTCCCCCAGGGGAACCGGTATCTGAAGAAGATTTCCTCCTCGTTAAAAAAAAAACAGGTGAGCGACAGAAGTGACGTCACGCTACTCGATACGACGCCATAGAAAATGAGAGACGTATAGCTACGCGATAACGTAGGCCACGTGAAGGGTCAGCTACAGCTATCTGATACTGTCGTGGCGCCTCTGTCGCCCACCTAGGGCAACGGGTTAGGGCTCGTTTAAAGAGACGCGGCGTTGCGCGTCGGTCGCCCACCTAGGGCAACGGGTTAGGGCTCATTTATAGAGACGCGGCGTTGCGCGTCGCGTGGTGCGCCGCGTCACGCTGTTAACTCAAACATAATATTATTATGTTTGATTATGTTTATTTTATTTTTAGATTCACATTGTCATTTGTAAAATAGTATGTAATTATAGTTTTTTTTTATCCACTACAAGTTAGCCCTTGACTGCGATCTCACCTGATGGTAAGTGATGATGCAGTCTAAGATGGTAGCGTTCTAACCTGTTAGGGCCATGGCAGTTATATTAAACCCATACCCCTATTCGGTTTCTACACGGCATCGTACCGGAACGCTAAATCACTTGGCGGCACGTCTTTGCCGGTAGGGTGGTAACTAGCCACGGCCGAAGCCTCCCACCAGAACTGTACTGTTGTATGTTGTGTGTATGTAGGTACTGTTATGTAAGCTTATTGTATTGTAATAGTTAGTAGGTTATTATTTTTCTTTTAGAACATTACACGTGTGCACCGCCCTGTCATCATGCAACCAATCTTCTTTCTTAAAAAGGTTGCTTGGAAGAGATCACTCATAGTGATAAGGCAGCCTTTACACCGTAACAAGTTGTAAATTCTGTCACGATTCGTTTTACCTCTGTTTTTTTATTTGTTTGTGTGTAATAAAGTGTTTTTACTTACTTACTTACATAATTATGGCCAAGTATGAGAGCGTTCTTGCAGAAACGTTTGTTTGTTAACTGGCGTATATATGTAGGTATACGCGGCGGACGCAACGCACCACCCGACGCCTATCGCGTATCGAGTGGAGCCGCGGCTCCACTCTCCATAAAAGAGTCCTAAGCCGTTGAGCGAAATAGTTGGGTTTTCTTATTTTTTATCGTAATAAGGGAATATATTTTTATACAATTTGACCTGTCTACGATAAACTACGTACGAATAACGATAGTGGTGGGTATAAATTGCATTTTATACTAAGCTTAAATACGAGTCTTATGTTTGAAATAACAGCAGCTATTCGCTTTAAATATTTTAATTTTTATTTAAAAAACACAAATTAATTAATATATTCTCAAAAATGGCGAAAATATTTGTGTTTTGCACCTTAGCCGCCTTGGTGGTTATCGCTAGTTCTAAATCCTTAAGGTAAGGTTTCACTCAGAATTCCTTTGGCAAAAAACCGCTGTTGAATACGGCAAGATCCTAAGATGTAAATTATTTATGCATTATTTATGACGAGTCGCAGGGAGCCGCTGGGTACAGGCGGCGCGGCGCGGCGCAAGACCGCGGCGTGTGCAAATCCTTGCAAGAGACCTATGTCCAGCCGTGGACGTGTATCGGTTGAGGATGAATCTCGGAGAATATCGGTTGAAAGCCTAAAAAATTCAGTATGACAGAGTTACCATATTTGGGCACCGCATTAGTCATTTTCACGTGTTTTTGTTTGTGTTTTTTTATTGTGTTTTTTTATTTTTGTATTATTACGCCACTAGTCACTACAGGTTAGTCCTGGATTTGCAATCTCATCTGATGGTTAGTGATGATGCAGTGTAAGATGGTAGCTGGCTAACCTGTTAGGGGTATGACCGAGTCATAGTTGTTTGACAACGGGTTTATAGAAAAACAGCCTGAATTCGTTGGGCTTTTACGGATAAAGGACTGATGGCTAATTTAACCAAAAATGCGATAATTTTAGGGAACATTTACCAATTAGAGAGAACTGTCACCTAATGGGCTTAGGTGTTACCTAAAATTGGGGCATTGTTGGTGAAAACGGGCATCAATAGGTATAATACGACCATTACGTAGATGTTAACTGCCATCACTGTGAACACAATGTCAAACCAAATAGAATGTGCTAGGGAAGATGCAATACCCAAGTATTAGACACATTTATTAATTTACGGTTTTTTTTTGTTTTCAGCTATCAAGAGGAGACCTGTTATGATTGCACTGACGATATAGGGGCTGGAGAGGTAAAATATTCCCAAGTATTGACCTAACAATATATTAAATCAAGTTTTATTTTCTTAAGTATCGTTTTTGATGCTATTGTTCCTCTATTGCTAATAGCTTATGTTTTCGCCTCACACACTCCCAAAATAGCAGGTATGCCTGTAGGTATTTTATAGTCTCGTAGGGTAATTATGATGCGGGGGTAAAAACAGAAATGTTTCGTATAAAGATACATACCGCATGCGGTAGGCCGGTACTTGGCCTGCACTGTCATGCGCTTCGATTAAATTAAAGAGGAATTAATTGTTTACAGGTCCATAAGCAACAAAATAGAGCCCGTGATGCACCGCAAGTCATAAATGCAGTTACAGGACTCCTGAAAGGTATTCTGGTAAGGAAATTTTGGCTACTTAATAAGAATATCTCCAAAAAGGCAGAATATTTATTACAAAATTCTACCATAAAGTTGGTATGCAGCAGCTTGGAGGTGTAAGCGAAGCTGGTGTAGGCAGGTATGGTGAGCCCATGGTCTGCAAGTTGTATCGTCGTTTTAAGCAACAAAATTATCACATGCTTTTACATGGTGAAGGAAAACATCGTGAGGAAACCTGAAAGTTCTCATAGGTATGTGAAGCCTACCGATCCGCTCTTTGGCAAGTGTGATGGAGTGTAGCTATGAGCCCTTCTCATTAGAGGAAACCTGTGCTCAGTAGCGGCGATAGTTTGAAATGATGTTGATGATGATTATGTACTCTACAATAACTCCTTTCTTGTTTTTTCTGCTTATGTAGTGCGGTGCAAATCGTATATGCAAAACGTTGTATCATACAGATTACAGCAAATTATAATTTATTCCTTTCTTCAAGGTTCCCACCTGGGATGGCATCGTACAAGTGAATAGAGACAAAATGAATGCGGGAAGACCCGGGCCTATTTATATCGGTCCCGGACGTAATAACGTCAATCGTGTAATGTTTTCTAATGACGGCTCTTGGATGAAACAAACACGTCTACGTGAAGGCTATGACGATGATAACAGCGGCGAGAGCATCGACTCATTGCGTCGAAGCTTCAACTACAATAGCCAAAATAATAACTACGCAAATAACGGCTACGACGATGATAACAGCGGCGAGAGCATCGACTCTTTGCGTCGAAGCTTCAACTACAATAGCCAAAGGAATAACTACGCAAGGAATGGCTACGACGATGATAACAGCGGCGAGAGCATCAACTCTTTGCGTCGAAGCTTCAACCAGAGAAGCCAAAGGAACAACTACTACTCTAACGGCTACTAAGTCTTAATATTATTTGTTAATCGCGATAATACTAATATAGCTATAATACCAACGATTTCTATGTATTTAAGTATTAGCTACGTCAGATATGCTGTACCTATCACTATTTTCTTAAATATGCATTTAAATAAATAAAAACAGGACAAGTGCAATGTCTAAAATCAGTGTTCTTTAATAAAAACCGCCCCACAAAGGAAAATGAAAAATGTTTATAAATAAAAGTCTGGTTTATCAGCAAATCAATTTCGTCCCATATTTTGCCCTCTAAGGACACGGAATTTTCAAAACGCTGACTATACTTGTGTAACTATAACTTTTATTAATGAACAAAAACCATAAATGCTCTAAAATCGTGAACTTCTATATAAATTTTCATCCCCTATGTACGGGGAGTAAAGGAGGCTTAGGGATTAATTTTAAAAAATCCTTTCTTTGAACAAGGAACTTTTGTGCAAAATTTCATTCCTTCACCCACTATTTTAGGCTGTTTTTGGTCGGTCAGTCAGTCAGGTGTTTTCTCTAGGTATTTAGTTACCGTTTTACCTCGCCGAATGGCTTGGACATGAGAGGTTGTGTTACGGTTGTTACATCGTCTACTTCGTGTCCACGATAGGTCTCTCTGTTAGGCATCACGCTGAAATTAGTCAACAGGTTTTTAAATGGCTATTTGCATACTTAACGCTATCCTCTGGGCTAACTAGTAGCATTTTTTTTTGTCCCGAAAAACAAATCGGTTCCGTCGGGATAGCAGATATAAGTTTTAAACGATTTTACTCCACAATTACCTGGGTTACTCTCATTTTTTTCATGTCATGTAAATTTTATGAAGATCTGCTGATGGAGATAAGATGATGCGAGACGACCAACGGGTTGCTAGTTGCTACCCGTTGGTCGATCAATTACGAAAGCTCAATTAAACGTAGATTTTTGACGATACTGTATAAATACACTACTGAGATGATGCCCGCGACTTCATCCCCGTGAATAAAGTTTTTTTAATTTCAGCTAGAACTATCAAACCCGCGATACAAACTATCCCCATACCAAAATTCATCAAAATCAGTTGAACAGATGGGCCGTGAAAACGTAGCGAAAGTGTGTCTGTCTGTCTAGACAGACACACTTTCGCATTTATAAATATTAGTATGGAATTATTATGAACTTATAAAAGAACTAGTATGGCGCGTGGCTGCGCGGCCCGCTAAAGCGGACCGCGTAATGGACCGCGCGGTCCACTGTCTACTTACTCGCTGTCCTACTATCCTGCCCCCCGATTATGTAAGAATGGCCGATCAAATCGTCAAAGTTCGGTGTCAAAGTAAAATAAACCATAACAGCATTAAATTAGAGCTCAATTTCGAAACACGAAATTGAGCTCTAATTCAATGCTGTTATGGTTTATTTTACTTTGACGCCGAACTTTTACGATTTGATCGACAATTCTTACATAATCGGGCAGCTGGTTTACTGTCTACGTGTTCTGATCTGAACAACACACTGCTATGCTAGTGAGCACAGTGGAAGCGCCAGCACGCCAAGCGTCCGACGTAAAAGAAAATTCTCATAAAGGAAAAACATAAAACAAAGACCACCAACCCCCCGCCCCTCCCTTTTTGTTTGAGCAGCCCCTAAGTAGGTACCTATCTTTAATACCCTGACCGTGCTCCTCACCCATCATCCGAACCTTCGATCATCATCTCTCTCCATATTTTTTTCTCCGAACCATTCGTCAAAATGAGATTTCTTGCATAAAAACAAATCTTGAAAAGGAACCGTAGCCTCTTCAATATTCGCCATACATTTTCTATGGAAAAATAAATTCCGCCATCTTGAATTTTTTTCCTGTTCATCAAGTAAGTAGACCTTCATGTCCTGATCATCTTTTGCCGAGAAACCACTCTTTCATCGTTTATACTCTCCGAGATAGACACCGACGAAATTTGTATGGCGGCCATCTTAAATCCGCCATTTTGAATTTTTTTTCAGCTCACTGTCAATTGGATGAAGTTTCGAGTGACATTTGGTCGAGGACCCCGCACCTATCTTCAATACCCTTTTCTATGGAAAAATAAATTCCGCCATCTTGAATTTTTTTCCTGTTCATCAAGTAGACCCTCATGTCCTGATCATCTTTTTCCAAGAAACCACTCTTCCATCTTTTATACTCTCCGAGATGGACACCGTCGAAATTTGTATGGCGGCCATCTTAAATCCGCCATTTTGAATTTTTTTTCAGCTAACTGTCAATCGGATGAAGTTTCGAGTGACATTTGGTCGAGCACCCCCCCCCCTATCTTCGATAACCTGGCTGGTGCTCTTCATCCGTCTTCGAAATCCTCAATCATCAGCTCTCTGTGTATTTTTCCTCTTAATGAATTTTTGTCTTCTATACGAAACGATGAGTGAAAAAAAAAATGTTCATACAAAATTTTACAGGAGAGGTGATCAATCAGTGAATCAGCACGAGCAGCTATATATATATTAACTAGTATGGCGCGTGGCTGCGCGGCCCGCTAAAGCGGACCGCGTACTGGAGCGCGTGGTCCACTGTCTACTTACTCGCTGTCCTACTATCCTGCCCCCCGATTATGTAAGAATGGCCGATCAAATCGTCAAAGTTCGGCGTCAAAGTAAAATAAACCATAACAGCATTAAATTAGAGCTCAATTTCGTGTTTCGAAATTGAGCTCTAATTTAATGCTGTTATGGTTTATTTTACTTTGACGCCGAACTTTGACGATTTGATCGACAATTCTTACATAATCGGGCAGCTGGTTTACTGTCTACGTGTTCTGATCTTAACAACACACTGCTATGCTAGTGAGCACAGTGGAAGCGCCAGCACGCCAAGCGTCCGACGTAAAAGAAAATTCTCATAAAGGAAAAACATAAAACAAAGACCATCAACCCCCCGCCCCTCCCTTTTTGTTTGAGCAGCCCCTAAGTAGGTACCTATCTTTAATACCCTGACCGCGCTCCTCACCCATCATCCGAACCTTCGATCATCATCTCTCTCCATATTTTTTTCTCCGAACCATTCGTCAAAATGAGATTTCTTCCACAAAAACAAATCTTGAAAAGGAACCGTAGTCTTGCATAGTTCTACACTTGTAGCCTCTTCAATATTCGCTATGGTATATTTTCTATGGAAAAATAAATTCCGCCATCTTGAATTTTTTTCCTGTTCATCAAGTAGACCTTCATGTTCTGATCATCTTTTGCCTTGCTTGGTTTCTTGAAACCACTCTTCCATCTTTTATACTCTCCGAGATAGACACCGACGGAATTTGTATGGCGGCCATCTTAAATCCGCCATTTTGAAATTTTTTTTCAGCTCACTGTCAATTGGATGAAGTTTCGAGTATTTTTTGTTTGAGCAGCCCCTACCTATCTTTAATACCCTGACCGTGCTCCTCACCCATCATCCGAACCTTCGATCTTCATCTCTCTCCATATTTTTTTCTTCAAACCATTCGTCAAAATGAGAATTCTTCCATAAAAACAAATTTTGAAAAGGAACCGTCAATATTCGCCATACATTTTCTATGGAAAAATAAATTCCGCCATCTTGAAGTTTTTTCCTGTTCATCAGGTAGACCCTCATGTCCTGATCATCTTTTGCCAAGAAACTATCCTTCCATCTTTTATACTCTCCGAGATAGACAACGACGAAATTTGTATGGCGGCCATCTTAAATCCGCCATTTTGAATTTTTTTTCAGCTCACTGTCAATTGCATGAAGTTTCGAATGATATTTGGTCGAGCACCCCCCACCTATCTTCGATACCCTGGCTGGTGCTCTTCATCCGTCTTCGAAATCCTCAAATGAATTTTTGTCTTCTATACGAAACGATGAGTGAAAAAAAAAATGTTCATACAAAATTTTACAGGAGAGGTGATCAATCAGTGAATCAGCACGAGCAGCTATATATATATTAACTAGTGTTTCGCTCTGTGCGCGAGCTGCTAAAGCAGCTCACGAGATGTGGTTAGCCCTAAATATCGATTTTGAACGAAATCGGTCAATTAACAAAGAATTTCAGAATGGCGCTGATTTTTTAAAACTTTGGTATCAGTTTCGTTTTGTAATCCCAGGTAGCCCTAAATATCGATTTTGAACGAAATCGGTAAATTAACCAAGAATTTCAAAATGGCGCTGATTTTTTAAAACTTTGGTATCAGTTTCCTGTTTTGTGATCCCAGGGAGTCCTCAATATCGCTTTTGAACGAAATCGGTAAATTAACCAAGAATTTCAAAATGGCGCTTTTTTTTAAAAACTTTGGTATCAGGTTCTGTTTTGTGATCCCAGGGATCCTCAGATATCGGTTTTGAACGAAATCGGTAAATTAACAAATAATTTCAAAATGGCGCTGATTTTTTTAAATTTTGGTATGTACAAGTTTGCTGTTTTAAATTCCCAGGGATCCCAGGGATTGTAATATATTTAAATAACAGTTTCCTGTTTCGGGATCCCAGGGAGTCCTAAATATCGATTTAGAATGAAATCGGTCAATTAACAAAGTATTTCAAAATGGAGCTGATTTTTTAAAACTTTGGTATCAGTGTCCTGTTTTGTAATCCCAGGTAGCCCTAAATATCGATTTTGAACAAAATCGGTAAATTAACAAATAATTTCAAAATGGCGCTGATATTTTTAAATTCTGGTATCAGTTTCCTGTTTTGTGATCCCAGAGAATCCTAAATATCGATTTTGAACGAAATCGGTCAATTAACAAAGAATTTCAAAATGGCGCTGATTTTTTAAAACTTTGGTAGGTATCAGTTTCCTGTTTTGTAATCCCAGGGAGCCCTAAATATGGATTTTTTCCGAAATGTCATAATTTTTTCCTACTCCCATCCCACACCCAAACATAATATCTCTTAGACATGAACCACCCCGTTTCGGATCTGTGGCGTCGCGGTTCGAGGTCGAAAAATCAAAAATTTGAAAACTCTACAGCTCGGCCGCCATCTTGTTTTTCCAATTTTTTTCACTTTTTCTATTGATCGTTTACTAATTTCTTCAATAATTGCGAGTTGTAACGAAATCGGTTAAAAAACAAAAGAGTTGCAAGAATCACGTCGGCCGCCTTCTTGTTTTTCTAAAATGTCATAATTTTTCCCTACTCGAATCCCACACCCGAACACATCTCCCGTACATCATTGTATTGTTTTCTGTCTCTTTCTAAGAGAACAATGACGTCTTTTATAGTTCCTAATCGTCATATAATTTGGTATGATAAAAAAATATTCCGCCATCTTGATTTTTTTCATTTCGTTAAATAGACCTCCTCGTCCTGATCAACTTTTGCCAAGAAACCACTCTACCATCTTTTATACTTTCTGAGATAGACGCCAAATAAATTGGCATGGCAGCCATCTTAAATCCGCCATTTTGAATTTTTTTTCAGCTCATTGTCTATTGGATGAAGTTTCGAATCACATTTGGTCGAGCACCCCCCACCTATCTTCAATACCCTTTTCTATGAAAAAATAAATTCCGCCATCTTGAATTTTTTTCCTATTCATCAAGTAGACCTTCATGTCCTGATCATCTTTTGCCATGAAACCACTCTTCCATCTTTTATACTTTCCGAGATAGACGCCAAATAAATTGGTATGGCAGCCATCTTAAATCCGCCATTTTGAATTTTTTTTCAGCTCATTGACTATAAGATGAAGTTTCGAATGACATTTGGCGAGCACCCCCCAACTATCTTCAGTGCTTCGATCGGTTCATTTCGGCAAATCAGCCGCCATCTTGTTTTCCCGAAATGTCATAACAACTTTTCCCAACTCCCATCCCACACCCAAACATAATATCTCTTAGACATGAACTACCCCGTTTCGGATCTGTGGCGCCGGGGTTCGAGGTCGAAAAATCAACAATTTGAAAACAATACAGCTCGGCCACCATCTTATTTTTCGAATTTTTTCTATTTTTTTTTTTGATCGTTTATTAATTTGTTCAATAATTGCGAGTTGTAACGAAATTGGTTGGAAAAGAAAAGAGTTGATAGAATCACGTCGGCCGCCATTTTGTTTTTCCGAAATTTTATAATTTTTCCCTACTCGAATCCCGCCCCCGAATCTCTACACCCCCACTCACATCTCCCCTACATCATTGTATCGTTTTTTGTCTCTTTCTAGGAGAACAATGACGTCTTTTATAGTTCCTAATCGCCATTTAATTTGGTATGAAAAAAAATATTCCGCCATCTTGAAATTTTTTCATTTCGCTAAATAGACCTCCTCGTCCTGATCATCTCTTGCCGAGAAACCACAATTCCATCTCTTATACTCTCCGACACAGACACTGATGAAATTTGTATGGCGGCCATCTTGAATCCGCCATTTTGGAGATTTTTCAACTCACCGCCAATTGGATGAGGTTTCGAGTGACATTTGTTTGAGAACCCCCCACCTATCTTCAATACCTTGGCCGTGCTCTTTACCCGTCTCCAAAATCCTCAATCATCAGCTGTCTCCATATTTTTCTTCAAGTAGTATTTTCTGATTTGTATTCGAGCCATCAGTGAAAAAAAAATTTGTCATGCAAAATTTTACAGGAGGGAGTTTTTGGGGAAAATCTCGAAAACTACCCCAAATGTGGCAACACTGTTTACATATCTCGATACTTCCGGTCGAGTTACACAATCGATCCATACATGTCAACTTTCCCAAATGTTGCCAACTGCCTCAAAAACGTGATCGAAATTTTCAAAAACACAAAAAGAATACAAAATGGCCGCCACCTCGTTCCACAGAAACATTTTACATAGTTTCATAATTTTCCCGTAAACTACAGGATATACCGCTCCTGATGACGTTTCAATTTTTCATCTCGCACGCACCCAGCCGAAATGAACGCCCCTGAAAAAAGACCATGTCGAAAATCCCTTTTACTTTGATAAATTCCAGTGTTGCCAGACCTCGGCGACGAAAATACCCAAATGTCATTCGTACAAGTGGGACACGTGGTTGCTCGTACTCGAATTTTGCAAAAAGTCCGTATTTCGATTTTTTTATTTTTGGGGTAAATCTTGAAAATTTTCCAAAAAATGGGGTAATTTTTTTTCCCCAATCCATACCTCGAGTCCGTACACACAATCGCCCCGCAGAAGTCGAAACGCTCCGACGTTGCCAACTGTGAGAAATGTGAATTTTAAAATTGCGTTTTTTCGTACCTCAAACCGAACGGCCGCCGCGACAGCCGCCATCTTAAGTTTTTAAAAACCACTTCAATTCTGTAAAAATACAGGATAATTGTAGGCGAAAAAAGAAAAAAATATCATGCTCGACCATGCCGTTTCGGATCTGCGGCGCCACGGTTCGGGGTCGAAAAATCAAAAATTTGAAAACACTACAGCTCGGCCGCCATCTTGTTTTTCCCATTTTTTCCACTTTTTCTATTGATCGTTTACTAATTTCTTCAATCGTTGCGAGTTTTAACGAAATCGGTTGTAAAAAAAGAGAGTTGCAAAAATCACGTCGGCCGCCATCTTGTTTTTCCGAAATGTCATAATTTTTTCCTACTCCCATCCCGCACCCGAACATATCTCCTGTACATGAACTACCCCGTTTCAGATCTGTGGCGCCGCGGTTCGGGGTCGAAAAATCAAAAATTTTAAAACACTACAGCTCGGCCGCCATCTTGTTTTTCCAATTTTTACACTTTTTCTATTGATCGTTTCCTAATTTCTTAAATAATTGCGAATTATAACGAAATCGGTTGGAAAACAAAAGATTTACAAGAATCACGTCGGCCGCCATCTTGTTTTTCCGAAATGTCATAATTTTTCCCTACTCCCATCCCGCACACGAACATATCTCCTATACATGAACTACCCTGTTTCGGATTTGTGGCGCCGCGGTTCGGGATCGAAAAATCAAAAATTTGAAAACATTACAGCTTGGCCGCCATCTAGTTTTTCCAATATTTTCCACTTTTTCTATTGATCGTTTACTAAGTTTTTCATTTGTTGCGAGTTGTAACGAAATCGGTTGGAAAACAAAAGAGTTGCAAGAATCAAGTCGGCCGCCATCTTGTTTTTCCGAAAAATCATATTTTTTCCCTACTCCCATCCTGCACCCGAACACATCTCCCATACATCATTGTATCGTTTTCTGTCTCTTTCTAGGAGAACAATAAATTATGCTAATGAGTCCTAATCGCCATATAATTTGGTATGAAAAAAAATATTCCGCCATCTTGAATTTTTTTTCTTTTCGCTAAATAGATCTTCTCGTCCTGATCATATTTGGCCGAGAAACCACTCTTCCATCTTCTATACTTTCTGAGATAGACACCAAATAAATTTGTATGGACGCCATCTTAAATCCGCCATTTTGAAATTTTTTTCAGCTCACTGTCAATTGGCTGAAGTTTCGAATGACATTTGGTCGAGCACCCCCCACCTATCTTCAATACCTGGACCGTGCTCTTTACCCGTCTCCGAAATCCTCAATCATCAGCTGTCTCCATATTTTCTTCAAGTTTAATTTTCTGACTTGTACACGAAGCCATCAGTGAAAAAAAAATTTTTCATACAAAATTTTACAGGAGGTGTTTTTGGGGAAAATCTCGAAAACTACCCCAAATGTGGCAACACTGTTTAGATATCTCGATACCGCTGGTTGAGTTACACAATCGATTTATACATGTCAACTTTCCCAAATGTTGCCAACTGCCTCAAAAACGTGTTCGAAATTTTCAAAAACACAAAAAGAATACAAAATGGCCGCCACCTTGTCGCACAGAAACATTTTACATAGTTTCATAATTTTCCCGTAAACTACAGGATATACCGCTCCTGATGACGTTTCAATTTTTCATCTCGCTCGCACCCAGCCGAAATGAACGCCCCTGAAAAAAGACCATGTCGAAAATCACTTTTACTTTGATAAATTCCAGTGTTGCCAGACCTTGGCGACGAAAATACCCAAATGTCATTCGCACATGTGAGACACGTGGTTGCTAGTACTCAAATTTTGCAAAAAGTCCGTATTTCGATTTTTTTATTTTAGGGGTAAATCTTGAAAATTTCCCGAGAAAAGGGGTAATTTTTTTCCCCCAATCCATACCTCGAGTCTGTACACACAATCGCCCCCTAGAAGTCGAAACGCTCCGACGTTGCCAACTGTGAGAAATTTGAATTTTAAAATTGCGTTTTTTCGTACCTCAAACAAAAAGGCCGCCGCGACAGCCGCCATCTTGAATTTTTAAAAACCACTCACATTCTGTCAAAATACAGGATAATTGCAGGCGAAAAAAGAAAAAATTATCACGCTCGACCACCCCGTTTCGGATCTGCGGCGCCGCGGTTCGGGGTCGAAAAATCAAAAATTTGAAAACACTACAGCTCGGCCGCCATCTTGTTTTTCCAATTTTTTCCACTTTTTCTATTGATCGTTTCCTAATTTCTTCAATAATTGCGAGTTGCAAAGAAATCGGTTGGAAAACAAAAGAGTTACAAGAATCACGTCGGCCGCCATCTTGTTTTTCCGAAATGTCATAATTTTTCCCCACTTGAATCCCGCACCCGAACACATCTCCCGTACATCATTATATCGTTTTCTGTCTCTTTCTAGGAGAACAATTATGTCAATGAGTCAGTCAGTCAGTGGTAATTGAGCTATATATAGTATAAAATAACTAGTATGGCGCGTGGCTGCGCGGCCCGCTAAAGCGGACCGCGTAGTGGAGCGCGTGGTCCACTGTCTACTTACTCGCTGTCCTACTATCCTGCCCCCCGATTATGTAAGAATGGCCGATCAATCGTCGAAGTTCGGCGTCAAAGTAAAATAAACCATAACAGCATTAAATCAGAGCTCAATTTCGAAACACGAAATTGAGCTCTAATTCAATGCTGTTATGGTTTATTTTACTTTGACGCCGAACTTTTACGATTTGATCGACAATTCTTACATAATCGGGCAGCTGGTTTACTGTCTACGTATTCTGATCTGTACAACACACTGCTATGCTAGTGAGTACAGTGGAAGCGCCAGCACGCCAAGCGTCTGACGTAAAAGAAAATTCTCATAAAGGAAAAACATAAAACAAAAACGACCAACCCCCCGCCCCTCCCTTTTTGTTTGAGCAGCCCCTAAGTAGGTACCTATCTTTAATACCCTGACCGTGCTCCTCACCCATCATCCGAACCTTCGATCATCTCCATATTTTTTTCTCCGAACGATTCGTCAAAATGAGAATTCTTCCATAAAAACAAATCTTGAAAAGGAACCGTAGTCTTGCATAGTTCTTCTACACTTGTAGCCTCTTCAATATTCGCCATATATTTTCTATGGAAAAATAAATACCGCCATCTTGAATTTTTTTCCTGTTCATCAAGTAGACCTTCACGCCACGATCATCTTTTGCCAATAAACCACTCTTCCATCTTTTATACTCTCCGAGATAGACACCGTCGAAATTTGTGTGGCGGCCATCTTAAATCCGCCATTTTGAATTTTTTTTCAGCTCACTGTCAATTGGATGAAGTTTCGAGTGACATTTGGTCGAGCACCCCCCACCTATCTTCAATACCCTTTTCTATGGAAAAATAAATTCCGCCGTCTTGAATTTTTTTCCTGTTCATCAAGTAGATCCTCATGTCCTGATCATCTTTTGCCAAGAAACCACTCTTCCATCTTTTATACTCTCCGAGATAGACACCGTCGAAATTTGTATGGCGGCCATCTTAAATCCGCCATTTTGAAATTTTTTTCAGCTCACTGTCAATCGGATGAAGTTTCGAGTGACATTTGGTCGAGCACCCCCCACCTATCTTCGATACCCTGGCTGGTGCTCTTCATCCGTCTTCGAAATCCTCAATCATCAGCTCTCTCTGTATTTTTCCTCTTAATGAATTTTTGTCTTCTATACGAAACGATGAGTGAAAAAAAAAATGTTCATACAAAATTTTACAGGAGAGGTGATCAATCAGTGAATCAGCACGAGCAGCTATATATATATTAATAGAACTTATATCACAGAATAGGTAATAGCATCTAGAATCGGTAACAGTTTATACTATACTCAGGCAGAAACATTGGTTGTGGTCAGTTTGTGGCTAACGCGATTTTAATGTGTGGGGTGGAACCATGAAACCGCGCCGCTTATCCATATCTACGCGGGTATGAATCATGCGATAACGCAAGGGGGTAAATGCTGAATTTGTTCCGCAACCCTTGCCTCGCTTGGCTGCTCTAACGGCCTGTCTACAAGCATTTTGTTATACCTAAGCGGTTGCTTAGTGCAGCGCTAAAAATTTGGCTTACCCCCCTCGAGTGATATTTCGAAAGTAAAAAGGTATTGTGGTAAAGTAAGGTGAATCAGTAGGTATGCCACATGAGTTGTTTATTTTAGCATAACTGTGGCGATCCAAAGCGCTTGTATCGTCACATAGATTGACACACTTTGAATTTAATATACTTTTTGATATAATAATAATATTATAATTATATTTTTCTAGTTATTTTTATTATACTAATACATAACCGAGGAAAAAGTTATCAGCCATGTTAAGGCGACGCTCATAAACACGAAACAGTTGAAGATCGCTTGCGTAATTTGTAGAAAATTGATACTCCAATGCTGGTTTTGTTCGAAAAGCTCAGTGTAAAATTAATTCTTTCCTGAAAGCATTGAATTTAAAACAAAATTTTCAGCCTTTTAGATGCTATGATAATTTTAAAAAAAAGTATCATTTTCAAAAAAGGAATAAGTCGAACTAAATTCTGTAAATCTATATACTTACTTATAATAAAACTGTAACTGATAACAGTCCAATTCTGTACATTAAAGATATTTTGAAAATTTTGGTTTGGAGAGCACTCTATAATCGATACTGTAATTGTAATTTAACTGTAATTTTTTCATTTTGGTCTGTCTGTCTGTCTGTCTGTATCTTGGCTGCGCATCACGCCAAAACTACTGAATGAATTCAAATGAAACCAGGCATGACTTGCGTTCACAAGATTCAATTCATTTATTCAATACTAGCTGATGCCCGCGACTTCGTTCACGTGGATTGAGGTTCTTTGGTTCCCACGGGAACTCTTTAAGTTTCCGGGACATAAAGTAGCCTACAGACTATATTCTATCTTTGTGCCATCCATTCAGCCGTTCTGGCGTGATTGAGTAACAAACATCCATACATCCAAACTTTCGCATCATACTAATATTATAAATGCGAAAGTGTGTTTCTTTGTTGGTTTGTCCTTCAATCACGCCGCAACGGAGCAACGGATCGACGTGATTTTTGCCATGAGGAATGGGTATAGTTGAGGACCTGGAGAGAGAGTGACATAGGCTACTTTTTATCGCGGAAAATTAAGGAGTTACCGCGGGAATCAAAAGAAACTTAAGCCACGCGGACGAAGTCGCGCGCATCAGCTAGTTTATAATATTAGTATAGATGCCCCTGACTATGTCCCCGTCTTTCAAGCTACCCGTAAATTAAATTCCTAATAGCCTATAGTGTGATAAGCGGTGATAGCTGGGCTAAGACACCCGAACTCCTATACGGAGTTACAGGTTCGATTCCCGGGCACGAACTTTTCAGAATTATGTGCGTTTTAAGAAGTTAAATATCACTTTGTTCATACGGTGAAGGAAAACATCGTGAGGAGACCGCCACTCCCGAGAGTTCTTCATAATGTTTCCGAAGGTGTGTGTAGTCTTCGAATACGCAAAAGACGCGTTTTCCGACTCCGCACCCTGTCAACACCTCCGCTTCTTTAACGTTGCGCTGTAGAGCCGTCACTTTTATTCGGGTGCCATTGCACAATTTTGGTAGGCTCAGGTTTCTCAGCAGAATTATAGGCACTCCAACTTTTCCTGTAGCAAAGTTCGTTATCTGCCCTTTCAAGCTACTTAAACTCTGGTTCAGACTTCAGATTGAGTCACGACATTTTTAATACATGAAATTAAGTCCACATATCACAGGCAAACATAAGGCATCGAAATATTATGGAAATACCGATGTAAACAGTAAATTATGTTGACGGCTGTTGACAGATTTTCTCTTGGTCGCAATTTTTGACCGAGCGAAGCGAAGGTCTCTGAGTCTACTTGAGTGAATTGGCACTTGACCGTCCGTCCGTCCGTCCGTCCGTCCATCCGTCTGTCAGAGCCTTAAACCTTCTGAATTACTGAACGTAATTACTTCAAATATAAATATAATATGAAAAACGATGGCCTCCCACCGAATATGGCTTAAAAAGTTATAAAAACTTTTATTTCAGGGGGGCTCTCATAGAAGCGAATGAGAAGTAAAATATTTTTTATAGCGTTACATAGGGGTGCGGTATATCATTTTAAAGATAATTGCAAATAGAGTCCAAAAATTTTTTTTAAAATTTTTTCCCTAAAATTGACGAAATGGGGGGCTTTCAAAGTGGAGATTTTCTAACGTCCAAAGGTAACCTCAGAACTCTCAATTTTCTGAAAGGCTGAGCCTGAAACTTATCAATTATTTGAATTATATCCTGTACTTGAACAACAAATACTAAAATTAGATAAATATTATAAGGAAACGAAATTATTTAATTTTTAATGAGCTGCCGTATTTTTAACAGAGCTTCACAATGATGTCAATAGATGGCGCTCTGTGATACCACGAGGTCTCAGTTCGGGGCGAACCACTAGTTTACAATCAATTTTGTTTCCTACAAACGCCACCAAAAAAATATTATTAAGTCCATAGATTTAAAGTCTCGCCGTCAGCGTCAGCGTTTTATATATAGGTAGATTTGAAACGCAATAACAGATAACAGCAACAGATAACAGCAGCAATTCACTTAATTAGGACTTAACCATAGGGTTAAGTCCTAATTAAGTGAAATGCTGTTATCTGTTGAGGAGTTTTGTCCTCTATCTCTGATAATATTTATCAAATCTTCACCAAAATTGGGCAAAACTTACCTGATTATACATACCTTCTAATAAAGAAAGATTTATTCAAATCAGTTTAGATTTGACTGGGTTATGGAGTAAAATCAACAAAAAACCCCTATCCTGGAGGAACCTTATTTTCTATCGGGATAAGCACTATCCCATATATTGACCCGGAGTATCAGCTACCGCTATACCAAATTTCATTTAAATCCGTTCAGTAGTTTTCGCGTGATGCGCGGCCATAAAGACAGGCAGACAGACAGATAGGAAAAAATTAAATAAAAATCTGTTTTGGGCTCAGTATCGATAGTAAAGCGTACCCCGATTAAAATTTTCAGAATATATTAAATGTACAGAAATCTTCCAGTTACAGTTTTATTATAAGTATAGATAGTTACACTGTGGGTACACTTATTGACGTTAAAAATTACTTACTTATAAAACATGATGGTGATAATCAGTTACGGTATCTTAAAACTAAAGCTACGAGGGTTCCAAACGCGCCCTGGTCTGAGAAGAGCCCACAGCAAACTCAGCCGGGTTTTTTTATTATCACTACTATTTTTATATTGGATACTATTTTTCCGAAATCCAGCTGGGATCCCCTGGGAGAGTGGATGAAAGTTATAATGTGATTTTTTGCATGGGTATTTTTGAGGAGTGACATAAGCTTCTTTTGACAGTACGGAAAATTAAATGAGAATTAAAAGTTATTCCACGCGGACGAAGGCGCAGGCATCTGCTAGTTATTTGGATTTGTATGAAGATTATAAATACCACCTTTTTAGCCTATAAAAAATTGTGGCCTCTTTCTTGTTATGGTTGTGGCTTTCGCTTTTATCTGCATTATATGTATTACTCACGTCAACGTGGACTTATCATTGTAATTATACGCCTAAATTTTGCTTGCTGATTTTCCCCCGTGTTGTAAATATATAAAGTTTTGAGGAAAAAATATCTTGTTTATTAAAAGCTGATAATAGTGAGATAATTAAAATTGTTGGTATAAAAGAGAGGAGCACATGACTATTTTGTTTACATTTCAAGTCTGATTCAAGTGGACCAGGGGTGTTTTAAGTGAATTCATATTATTGCAAGTACGTATCAATTTTTCGTGTGATTATTATATTACGCTAAATGATTCATCTATTAATTATTTCATCGAGAGAAACATAGGTATTTGTTCAGTTTGCCCTGGAGACCCATGGGCCTTACTAATACTCCTGCATGAGACATGTTAATTTCCGCGGTTATTTTTTTTATTAGGGTTCCTTACTCAAAGCTGTGCTCAAAGTGTGCCGACGGGACAAAATTACTCCTCCGCCTCCGCTTCCGCTGTCTGTCCGCTTTAATAAAAATTATGAAAACAATATTAAAAATACAAATTAAAGCGGTCCCCCATACAATAAGCATGTATTTAAAGTGTTAAATCTTAACCGATGCTACGGAACCCTTTGAGTGCGAGTCCAGCGGCTTTTTTTAAATTTGGTACGAAATACAGATATTTTTAACTGTATAAAATAATCTCATCTGGTGCCAGAAGGACTGGTTCATTTTTTTCCTAAAATGATTAGCCTTTTAGTAAGAGACGGTTTTACTCAATTTTTGTTGAAAAAAATTGTTCAGGGTTACGATATCCTTTATCCCGTTCACTGTTTGTGCTAATTCAATAGAACTGTAATAATTATATTATTAAATATGCGATGTTAATACTAGTGGTTCGCCCCGAACTGAGACCTCGTGGTATCACAGAGCGCCATCTATTCACACATTATTACATCATTGTGAAGTTCTGTTAAAAATAATGAAGCTCATTAAAAATTAAATAATTTCGTTTCCTTATAATATTTATCTAATTTTAGTATTTGTTGTTCAAGTACAGGATATAATTCAAATAATTGATAAGTTTCAGGCTCAGCCTTTCAGAAAATTGAGAGTTCTGAGGTCAACTTTGGAAGTTAGAAAATCGCCACTTTGAAAGCCCCCCATTTCGTCAATTTTAGGGTAAAAATTAAAAAAAAAATTTTTGGACTCTATTTGTAATTATCTGTAAAATGATATACCGCAACCCTATGTAACGCTATAACAAATATTTTACTTCACATTCGCTTCTATGAGAGCCCCCCTGAAATAAAGATTTTTATAACTTTTTAAGCCATATTCGGCGGGAGGCCATCGGTTTTCATATTATATTTAAATTTGAAGTAATTACGTTCAGTAATTCAGAAGTTATAAGGCTGTGACAGACGGATGGACGGACGGACGGACGGACGGACGGTCAAGTGCCAATTCACTCAAGTAGACTCAGAGACCTTCGCTTCGCTCGGTCAAAAATTGCGACCAAGAGAAAATCTGTCAACAGTCGTCAACATAATTTACTGTTTACATCGGTATTTCCATAATATTTCGATTATGTTTGCCTGTGATATGTGGACTTAATTTCGTGTATTAAAAATGTCGTGACTCAATCTGAAGTCTGAACCAGAGTTTAAGTAGCTTGAAAGGGCAGATAGCGAACTTTGCTACAGAAAAAGTTGGAGTCCCTATAATTCTGCTGAGAAACCTGAGCCCACCAAAATTGTGCAATGGCACCCGAATAAAAGTGACGGCTCTACAGCGCAACGTTATAGAAGCGGAGGTGTTGACAGGAATGCAGAATATTTTTGGACTTTGAAATGATATACCGCAACCCTATGTAACGCTATAAAAAATATTTTAATTCTATGAGAGCCCCCCTGAAATAAAGATTTTTATAACTTTTTAAGCCATATTCGGCGTGAGGCCATCGGTTTACATATTATAGGTATTTAAATTTGAAGTAATTACGTTCAGTAATTCAGAAGTTATAAGGCTCTGACAGACGGACGGACGGACGGACGGACAAGTGCCAATTCACTCAAGTACCTTCTTCCTTCCTTTAAGAGACCTTCGCTTCGCTCGGTCAATTATGTACATATTTATTACCTTGCAGGTATCAGCTGCGTAAAATGAACAAGTCAATTATTGCAGTCTTCAGCGTGATAGCTCTCGTTGCCATGGTACAATCGCAACCGCTAAGGTGAGTTTGCATATTGAAGTTTTTTTTTTACTAGATGGTGCGTGCGAATTTGCGCGCGAGGATTTAGGTTTTTGATATTCCCGTGGGAACTCTTTGAGAATTTTCCGGGAAAGAAAGCCATTATTGTTCTTCCCCGGAAAACAACCTCTTTCTGTACAAAATTTCGTCAAAATCGATTAAACAGATGGGTCCTGAAAGCGTATTATTTTCTTTTTTTTCGTATTAAGTTCTTATTTTTAAAATTAGTATAGATTTATCTGATAAATCCTTGTTTGATCAGCAGTGAATCTGCCCTACAAACTGACCAGGCTCCAAATGTGATCAATGAAGAGTCTTTCAGCGTTGGCAGTGCCTCAAATGGTGATCACGATCAGGTAAGGCATTAAATTATTCTTTATTCTAGAGTAGATTATGCCCGCGACTTCGTCAGCGTGGATTAAGTTTGGTTCCCGCGGGAACTCTTAAATTTTCCGGGATAAAAAATTAGCCTATGTGATATCTATCTCTGTGCCAAATTTCATTCAGACTCGTTCAGCCGTTCTGGCGTGATTGAGTAACAATCATCAATCCATCCATTCATCCAAACTTTCGCATTTAATAATATTGTACGCAGCAGTAGCAGCAGTAACCCGTTAAAGATTTATCGGTTTGAGAAATAACGTTTTAACTCGTGATAAAAGTAATCTAAATAAAATAATTAGGTACTGTCAGAAATGTTTTAGGTATACCAAACTCGATGATGCGTGAATTAGGGTAAAATGTAGTGAGATCTGTTTGATTTTTGGGGCTAAAATGTAGCCTGTACCTAATGCCTATGTGCTTCAGGATGCAAACTATCATTCCTCAGAATCGGTTCACTGAATGGGCAACTTATATAATACTTATGATTTTATTTCATTAATTTAGTTTTTGACGACCTCCCTGGCACAGTGGTGAGCGGTGTAGTATGCGGGAGACCCTCGGTTCAATCCCGGTAGGGTTAGTTTGAGAATTAATAATTTCTGAGTTTTCTCTGGTCTCAGCCGCGGCTAGTTTCCACAATACCGGCAAAGACGTGCCGCCAAGCGATTTAGCGTTCCAGATAAGTGCCGTGTTTAAACCGTGTTAAAAAAAAGTTACATACTTACACTTGGAACAAATTCCGAAATATACTATTGAATCGAAGCAGGCGTTACTTTGCGGAAGTCCATGATAATGAATGATCTAGAAGTATAATTCGCTATAATCCGCCACAGTACTGTGGCGGATTATACTTCTAGTTCATTCCGAGATATACCTCCTCGCGTACTCACTGTAAATTGGGGGCGGAGTGGGACGATGAATGACGGGGAGAGTCGTCTTAGTGTAGCCCGTTCAAAACAAAAAAAAAATTAAAAAAAAAAATTTTTGTGGTGCTCTGACTGCAATATGATACAAGTTATGTTTAAAACTGTCTTTAATTTTTTAGAACCGTACCCGGGTGAAAAGGTCGGGTGGATCACATATTGAAATATGTTTCTCCTTTTTACGGGATTTAATGGTAAGTACCTACAATAATACCCGTTATAGTTCCTTCTAACTTGAACAAATGTATGTAAACTTTTTATACTTGTAACGGGGCTGGGACGGGGCCGGAAGTAATACGCCGTGCAGCGAGAAGATAGAAGTTTATTGTCGTATGTACAATACTTTGTAACTTAATTAAGTTTAAGTACGCTAATACCGGCAGGGCCGTCTGTGGAAGCCGTCTGCTATCGCTTAGGAGCCGAGGAGAAGAGAGCCGTCTGCTCCTATACAGGCCTAACCGAAGGAATCTCTGGGATTCTGGATTCACAAACCAGTATTCACCTCCGATCCTTAAATTATGGTCGACAGAACCCGATAGCGCGAGTCAAACAACTAGTGGCGCCATCTATTTTCACCACACTGTACTAAAATATCTATTTTATACTACACCCGCTCGGAAAGTACCCTCTTGCTTTTGTCAAAACGAGGTAGAAAGTACGTCATTGCTACAAACCAATTAAGCGGGAGGAAAAGATGTATGAAATTTCATTTCTAACGTGCTAAGCGGGGAGAAAACTGTATGAAAATCCATTTCTAACGCGCTGTTGTTTTTTAATTTTAAGTAAATATGGTATGGACGTTGAGAATTTGGATGTCTTACCTCTATGGAAATATAATATTAGAAGCAGCTTCACCATATTTGACATAGAAAAGTCAAATAATATGGTGAATGTCGATTGTCGACATCGACGTCGATTATCGATATCGATAGTCGATATCGATATCCGATATTGATAGTCGATATCGATGTCGATTGTCGGTATCGATGTCGATTGTCGGTATCGATGTCGATTGTCGATATCGATGTCGATTGTCGATATCGAAATCTATATTGAAAAAATCCTCAAAATGTAGTCTAGTTGTGATAGTGAAGCTTCGAATGAAGCGACTCATATAGTTATGATAGAACGTCATTTTTTTTTTTTTCATTTTTTTTTTAATTTTTTGAAAACAATACATTAGAAATTAAAGCTAGCTAGCCTAACCTAATTAAGGACTATTAACTCTTATTAACTATTAACCTAAACCTTTTTTTTTTTTTTTTTTTTTTTTTTTTTTTTTTATGTTTCTGTATTTTGAATATGGGTTTGTAAAATTGCCTGAAATAAAAAATATAGATTTTATTTACTATTTTAAACCTTTGTAAGTTCGTTTAATCACTAATTATCGCTTATTTTCCTCGCAGGTGTAGTATAAAGCACTATGTATCACTCGGTAGAAAGTACGATTCCTACCTCGCGTGTATTGCGGCCCTTTGGCTACGCCTCGGGCCTCAAACTACACCCTCGATAGTAATCGGTCACTTTCTCCCCTCGGTGAACAATGTACTATTGTTACATACTCAAGGACGCGCCATCTACTTATCTACGATAGTTAACTCTTTCTACTCTTGTTTTGTCCTTTCCGATGTACGAAGTGAACAAAAGGAAACCTGGTCGATGAATACAGCAAAAATCGGTGTTTGTAAAGTAGATTTGGTATTTTTTAAATGATTCCGTTCGAAATGAACCCACATAAAAACAAAACCAAAAAACCACTCGCACTTGATGTAAATTCTGAAAAAAAACTGACATATTAATTTTTGAAATAAATTTAGTTGAGATTGAAATAAATTTTATAGTAATGTCTTTATTAAAGATAAAAATTCACTGTTAATATACATAAGAACAAAATAAGGTACAAGTAAAATAAAATAGAATAACAATAAAAATAAAATAAATAAAAATAGCACCTTAAATATAGCACATGCTATTTCTTAAATCTAACTTTACTTTTTATTTGCGTCTCGGTGTACGGAGCGCCAGTGATTAATTATATCACCGGACATATCCTCACCGATGACCCTAAGGATGATGTTGTTTGACTGCTGCAATCGCTCCCAGAAGGAAGCTATTCGATTTCGCCTAATTGCAAAGAAATCAGAGACTCCCCATTCGGCAAACATGCCCGACGCGCTGCAGTACCTCGGTAACCTCATGAGGATGCGGTATGCATCATTATACTGCACCCTCATGGTGCTCATTGTCGTTTGCCTGAACTTCGTCCATAATTGGCAAGTGTAAAAACATTGACAATATGCACGAAACAGGGTTAACTTAACGTCAGTAGTGCACTTAGAAAACCTACACGCGAGCATGTTGCACCGAATGGACAGTGCTCTTCAAGTCATCCCTAAGGTCATCCGTGACCTTAGGGATGACTTGGACGTCCAAGATATTTGAATTGCCTCACCTCCTGAATTGCAGAGACATTCAAATAAACCGGTGGCACCCTCTCCGGACCCTTTCCCGATCTGAATATCACCACTTCCGACTTGGAAGCATTATATTTCAATCCGTGGCTCTTAATATAACGCTCTCAGACCGAAAGTAGCTTCCTCAGCCCTCCGATCGAGGGGCTGAGCAGCACCATGTCATCCGCATAACTGAGATTATTCACACAAACATCTCCCAGATGACAGCCGACCCTGGTGCCTCTCAGCTCCCCGATCAATCCGTTGATATAGACGTTTATCTACAATAATTATAATATCTTAAAATATTTAATACCTACTATGGGTTCAAAAATACAGACTTTGATTTACTTAAGCTGTATTCACGTTCATAATAATTATTAACTTAAGATGAAAAAAAATTGTTTTCTTCAAAATTGTGCTCTAATGTTTTTCTATAGAAGTACTCACAGTTTTCTTTGACTTTCGGCTGCGGATTTTAGCTGTTTATGCTTTCACACTTCCATAATTTTCTAACTACCTACTAAATCTACAGACTTATCAAAGAATATTAATGTCATAATGTTCATAATTTAATAATTTCTATTATAATGTTTATCCATATATAGGAAAATTTCTAAACAATATTAAATACATATCAAAAATCCTGCCGGTTCCGTAATTTTTGATATGCATTTATGATCGTTTAGCTGGTACATAGCATAGTAATAATACAGTGTGTTTTTTAACTGGGACAGAATGGGGAAATCCTAAACCATTTTGGATACAAGGTCCATAGATTTAAGATTGGTCTCCGTTGCGCTCCTCAGCGGAAACAAATCCTAAATCTATGACAAGGTCTTAAGAACCATTATGTCATTATTGTGAAACAATTTTGGCTTATTTAAATTATTTTTCAAGCGTGAGGTGTCCCGAAAAATGAATGATATTGTCTAATTGAAGTGAAAACTTATTTAGCCGCGTTGAGCACTTTTTGGTAGGGGAAATGGATTCGCGTCGTAATGCGTTCATTTCGCGTTCATGCGTAATAGCAATATATCTGTAGCTATACATACTTAATAAATCCATACTAATATTATAAATGCGAAAGTGTGTCTGTCTGTCTGTCCGTCTGCTACGCTTTCACGGCCCATCTGTTCAAGCAATTTTGATGAAATTTGGTACTGGGATAGGTTGTATCCCGGGGAAGGACATAGGCTACTTTTTATCCCGGAAAATGAAAGAGTTCCTGCGGGAATAAAAAACTTAATACACGCGGACGAAGTCGCGGGCATCATCTAGTATACTAATATTTTAAAGTTGAAAAATAAATAACAATTATATTAAATAATAAATCAATTATTAAATAATATATTTATTTAATATGATTGTTTATTAATAATAATAATATAATAATCCTGAAATATATTATATAAATATATTTATTATCCCCAAAAAAAAAAAAAAAATTAAATACTAATTTATAATTAATTTTATATTAAGTTAAGTTATATGAGTTTTCACTTCTATCGGCAGTCCCTATGACTGCCAATATTTTTTTTTTAATTCAATCGACTCAGTTTCGTGTTCAAGGATCATTTTTAATTGTATTGGAAGGTACAATTATTAAGCTATCTATATAGCTATATATCATCTTTCGAAAAGGAACTAGATAGATAATATCGTCTCATCTTCGCATCATTAATAAGTTATGCACTAGTTGGCCAACAGATACCTACGTCGTTACTAGCTGATGCCCGCGACTTCGTCTGCGTGGATTGAGATATGTTGGTTCCCGCGGAAACCATTGGTTGAGTAACAAACGTCCATCTATCCATCCATCCATCGATCCATCCATCCAAACTTTCGCTTAGTATAAAGTATAATTAAATGATAGAGGAGCTTGGATTTGATCGCTCCAGCAATGCTAAGGACAGCGGTTACCTAAGTACACATTGATATAAGTTATAATGATAAATTGTAAATGAATTATCTAATAAAAAAGTAATTTAATAAAACAAAAAACCCGACTGCTGGGATATCAAAAAGTATAAAACAAGACATGAATTGAAGTATTTCATTATTATCAATTTACATCGTATAATATTAATAAAATTGATCAAGGCGCAGTCGCACGTCCAATAGCTAACCTTATAACCTTAACGTGCGACTGCGCCTTGATAAATTTTATTAATATTATACGATGTAAATTGATAATAATGAAATACTTCAATTCATGTCTTGTTTTATACTTTTTGATATCCCAGCAGTCGGGTTTTTTGTTTTATTAAATTACTTTTTTATTTCAAACTTTTTAGTTTAGTAAGTATTTATTGTAAACAGGCGACGTTTTATCGGCCCGAAGTTGCACCAAATCAAATTCGGCCTCCATAGTGACACTCGGAAGATTAAAACAAATCTAGTAGTGCAAGTACTATCAAAATTGGTTTAGCCGTTTTTTCTGTAGTGCGACACAAAGGAATACAACCTTTGAAACCTCGTAAATCCTAAATGATCGTTAAAATGAAATAATTTTCAAGGGAACCTAACTATGATTTTACAAGACCTATTCATCGATACCCCACTTGCCATAGTTTATTGACTTTCATTTTTAAATTTGTTACAATATGGCTTCCAGTGGGCGCCATTTTGTTTTTTCTCAAATTCGGCTTCCGTTATGACACTCGGAAAATTAAGACAAATCTAGTGGTGCAAGTATCATCAAAATCGGTTCAGCCGTTCTGTCTGTAGTGCGACACATAGGAATACACTAAAAATGAAGCTTTGAAACCTCGTAAATCCTAAATGATCATTAAAATGAGAAAATGGTCTAGGGAACCTAACTATGATTTTACAAGACCTATTAATTGATACCCCACTTGCCATAGTTTATTGACTTTCATTTTTAAATTTATTACAATATGGCTTCTAGTGGGCGCCATTTTGTTTTTTCTCAAATTCGGCTTCCGTTATGACACTCGGAAGATTAAGACAAATCTAGTGGTGCAAGTATCATCAAAATCGGGTCAGCCGTTTTGTCTGTAGTGCGACACAAAGGAAATATACATATATAGACTGATGAACACATAACCCTGTGCGTTCCGCAGTCGGGTAAAAAGAGCAACCACCGAGTTTCTTGCTGGTTCTTCTCGGTAGGAATGGCATTCCGAACCAGTGGTAGATTCACTTGACGATTCAAAAGTACTTGTAAAAGTTTATTTGAATAAAAAACATTTGAATTTTGAATTTTGAATTATTAGCCGATGATGAACCACCAATGATGACGGTCTACCTCATTTTAGTTTTTAAACATGGATGCTATTAAAAAAAAAACAAAATTCTCTTTTTGCAGAAACATTTATTACAATGAGACAATATTATTATTAATTTTCTAGTAGAAATGTTTCACCTTACATAATCCAGGCATGCAAAATTAAATCTATTGTTTCAAATTATTTTTTAATTAGTCGTCGTTAGTCGTCGTTAGTCGTTAGTCGTTCGTCGTTCGTCGTTGTGTAAAAGCACTTTTCTGTGAGTTCATGTGGGATCTATAAGTACATAGATTTTTAGTCTTCTTTAAAAAAAAGTTGCGGGTAATTTTTCACAATCTTGCTAATAATGTATTAACTCTCTGCTTTTTACTTTTAAGGGCTTACCACCATGCGACCGGTCTACCAGACAGCCAAGACGTATCCCAAAGAAGCCAACATCATACGAGTATTATGATTAATGAAATATTATGTAATTAGAGGAATCCTTTTATTTCATGTAAGCTGCATTCAAAATAAATTACTTATGAATTTAAAATGAATATATTTTACCCCCTCCGTCACCCACAACGGAACGGTTAATAACGAATCTAATGATGCAATGAAGGAAAACATCGTAAGGAAACCAGCATGGTTGAGAGTTTTCCAGCATGTTCTCAAAGGAGTGAGAAGTCTGCCAATCCGCACTTGGCTAGCGAGGTGAACTGTGACTGAAATCATTCTTATTCTCGGTGGAAGCACATGCTCAGCAGTGGGCCCATGATAATATTTATGTTATATAATCTCTACTAGCGGATGCTCGCGACTACATTCGCGTGGTATAAGTTTTTTAATTCCCACAGGCACTCCATAAGTTTCCGGAAATGATTTAGCCTATGTCATTCTCTCTGTCCTCATCTATACCCATGCAATAAATCACATTGATCCGTTGCTCTGTTGCGGCGTGATTGAAGGATAAACTCTCTATTTAACGTCCTTGGGGATCGCATTTTCAAAAATGGTGAAACACGTATTTCTTTATATTTAACCGAAAGCTCAAATACCAAGTTTCATTCATGGCTATAACTTGAGAAGTGAAGGACTTTCATATAAACTTTCGACCTCCATTTTACCCCTTTGGGGATGGAATTTTGAAAAACTGTGACACACATACTTCTTTATTTTTTTACCGAATGTCAAAATACCAAGTTTCGTTGATATAACTTGAGAAATATCGTGAGAAATGAAGGACTTTCACACAAATTTTCATACCTTTTTCACCCCTTCGGGGGTAGAATTTTCAAAAACTGTGAAACACGTTTTTCTTTATTTTTAACAGGCAGCACACATACCAAGTTTAATGGATATTACTTGAGAAATGACGGAGTTTCATACAAACTTTCACCCCCTATTTCACCCCCTTAGGGGTAGAATTTTGAAAAATCCTTCCTTTGTGAGCGCCTACGTCATAAAAGGAATCTACCGTCAAAACTTCAAGTTTCTAACCCCAGCGGTGTGCGTGGATTCCACCAGTCAGTCTTAACGATTTTATATACGAGTATATATTATATTATACACTAGCTGATGAATGATGTGGATTGCGGTTTTGTAGTTCCCGCGGGAACTCCTCAATTTTTCGGGATAAAAGTGGCCTCTGTGCTATTCCAGACTTTAATCTATCTCTGTGCCAAATTTCGGCAAGATCATTCTGGCATGATTGAGTAACAAACATCTATCCATCCATCCCAATTTTCGCATTTATATTATTAGTATAGATATGGAATTATGGATACGGGTTATCTATTCAGAATTCCTAGCACTAGTTCTCCTTTAGCCAAGTCCAATGACAATTGTGGTTATATACCTATGGCAAGTCCCCGGTAATTTCTAATTATTTTTGCCCTAATTTAGTCAGAATATACACTTTGTTTACATACATAATAGGCTACAGGTGAAGCTAATAATTGAAGACCACACGGGAAAAAAAAGGATTGTCAGAAAAGGATAACGTTGAATAAAGCAGAATCCTAAGTTTAAAAATCTCTAATTTAAAAAATTTAATATATTATATTATATTATATTATATTATAAACCTTATAGGTATATGACTAAAATATATTTTTCTTCGAAATATAAAGAGATACAGTCATAATTAGACCTTCATACACTCTGATAGCGACGGTTATTAATAATACCGTATCGGCAGGGTGAAAGATATACTCAAATACCATTAGATGGCACTGTTAACGCAAATTAAGAGTTTAACTGACATTCCTTGTTTTTCCCGTGTAGTCTTCAATTGTTAATATATTTCCTTAAGATAATAATAATTATTCGTTTGGCGGCGATAAAGTCGTCAACTTGGATAAATCAAATGTTGCCTACTCTAAGGTGAATCTCACACTGCGACGCGCCTCGTGACGGAGCGCGGATTTGTATAAAGAGTATTTTGAATACAAACTAATATTATACTTACGGTCAACCGCAAAAACGCCGTCCCGTTATAACATTATGTTGCGGAGCGCGTCGACTTGTGGGATTCCGGATGATACCTGCGATTTCGCCCGCGTGGATTTATGATTTGAACAATCCCGTAGCATTTGCTTTTCTGAGATAAAAAGTAGCTTAAATGTTCTTCTCTATGCTAAAACACTCCCTGTACTAAATTTCGTCAAAATCATAGTCACGTCATTTGCTGCATCATCACTTGTTAGTCTGATTGCAGCCATGCGCTAGTCTATAATAAATTAAAATAAAAAAAGAATATAAGTCAAAAGTACTTGCAGAAAACATTGGTTGTGTTCAGTTTGTGGCTAAGGCGATTTTAATGTGTGGGGTGGTGGAACCATGAAACCGCGCCGCTTATCCATATCTACGCGGGTATGAATCATGCGATAACGCAAGGGGGTAAATGCTGAATTTGTTCCACAACCCTTACCTCGCTTGGCTGCTCTAACGGCCTGTCTACAAGCATTTTGTTATACCTAAGCGGTTGCTTAGTGCAGCGGTAAATATTTGGCTTACCCCCTCGAGTGATATTTCGAAAGTAAAAAGGTATTGTGGTAAAGTAAGGTGAATCAATAGGTATGCCACATGAGTTGTTTATTTTAGCATAACTGCTATATCGATAACGCTTGTATCGTCACATAGATTGACACACTTTGGATTTAATATAAGTTTTCATATAATAAATTATAATAATATTTTTCTAGTTTTTTTATTTTTAGGGTTCCGTACCTCAAAAGGAAAAACGGAACTTTGTTGTCCGTCTGTCTGTCTGTCAAGACCCTTCTTCTCAGGAACGCATGGAGGTATCAAGCTGAAATTCATGTCAAATACTCAGGTCTACTGTCCCTTGGAGCTGTGAAAAAATCAAACTTCTAAGCCAACGCAATCATAAGAAACAGCCGCTTATGCTGCAAATTTTCGACACTCGCAAGGTAATCAAAACCTACAGGGTACTTCCCGTGAATTCAGAATCTTGAAATTTGCTACGCAACGTCTTATAGCACAGATAAAGGAAAAATTGCGAAAAGCATACATTTTTAGTTATATCATATAATAAAAATATTTTTAATAATTTTAAACTTACTACCTCTTTCCTCATGAACGCGTAGAGGTATTAAATTTAAATTCATATCAAATACTCAAGTCTATAATATCTTTTAGCTGTAACAAAATCAAACTTCTATGTCAACGCAATCAAAAGAAACAGCAATTTAAGCCGCATATTTTGAAACTCGCGACTACTCGCAAAGGAATCAAAACCTTAAGGATACTTCCAGTCGACCTAGAAATCTTGAAATTTGGCATGAAACAACGTTTTATAGCACACATAAAAAAAAATATTCGAAAACCTTAAATTTTTAGTTAACTTTTTAATTCAATACGCATAGATTTAAAACGCTGACGCTTACACCTAGATACCGCCCTTCCTAAAAACAATAGCTGCAAAAATGAGGCAACTAATTATTGTAGTGTGTATTCATATTTGAAAAGATACGTGTGTGCGTGAGTGTAAAACTAAGCGTCAAACTTGTCAGCTTCAAAAATCTGTTGCTATGTGTGTGCTACGGAGACTAACACATAGACAATCATGTGCCAAGCTGGTCTACAAGTAAATGGCCGCATTTTGCTAGTACGCCGGCGGCATCTAGTTGAGCTTGGCGAGACCATTTTAAATCTATGCTATACCCATGCCAAAAATCAGGCGATTCAGGCGAAATTAGGACCTGGAGAGTGACATAGGCTACTTTACCGCGGGAATCGAAAAAACGTAAACCACGCGTACGTAACCAGCTAGTTTAGCAATAATAATTCCAAAACTTTTACTTATATACCTACAGGTTTGTACGGAACCCTCGGTGCGCAAGTCCGACTCGCACTTGGCCGGTTTTTATTATACTAATACATAGCCGAGGAAAAATGTTATCAGCAATGTTAAGGCGACGCTCCTAAAACACGAAACAGTTGAAGATCGCTTGCGTAATTTGTATCTAAGAAAATTGATACTCCAACGCTGGTTTTGTTCGATAAGCTAAATTTAAAATCAATTCTTTCGTGAAAGCATTGAATTTAAAACAAAATTTTCCGCCGTTTGGATGCTATGATAATTTTAAAATTAAAAAAATATCATTTTCAAAAAAGGAATAAGGCGAACTAATTATGTTAATCTATACTTATAATAAAACTGCAACAGTCCAATTCTGTACATTGAAGATATTTTGAAAAGTTTGGTTTGGAGAGCACTCTATAATCGATACTGAAGCCAAAACTGTAATTTTTTCATTTTTGTCTTCTGCCTGTCTGTATCTTGGCTGCGCATCACGCCGAAACTACTGAATGAATTCAAATGAAACCTGGCATGATTTGAGTTCATACTACGTAGAGTTTGTAGTCGTACAGGTAGGACGCTGGATACTATTTTTCCGAAATTCAGCAGGGTTCCCCTGGCAGAGTGGATGAAAATCAAATTGTGATTTTTTTGCATGGATATTTTGGAGGAGTGACAGGCTACTTTTTATCCCGGAAAATTAAGTGAGAATTAAAACTTATTCCACACGGACGAAGGCGCAGGCATCTGCTAGTTAATTTGACTTTGTATAAAGATTATAAATACCACATTTTTAGCCTATAAAAAGTTAAGGCTCCTAACCGTAAGCAGATAAAAATACTAAGAAGTGTTATCATTACTCAGGTCAACGTCGACTTATCATTGTTTATACGCACATATTTTGCTTGCTGATTTCCCCCCGTGTTGTAAAAAATAAAATTTTGAGGAAAAAATATCTTGTTTATTAAAAGCTGATAATAGGGAGATAATTAATTGTATGTATAAAAGAGAGGAGGATAATGTTATCGCGCAATTGAGGAAGATGGGTGGTAATGTGTCAGACCCCTTCAGTTTTTTCAGTGAAATCGCTTGGATTTCAATAATTTTATAAACTACAACTTGATCCACTTCGATGATGTGGATATCGTTCAAGAAGATATTCGTAGGAAGAAGGGCTAGACTTTACGGGGTCTGCTGAACTTGAACAGTGTTTTTGTGTGTTCTTTTGGTGTTCTTTATTTTAATTTTAATTTGTAAATATAATAGCGTAAGTTTTATGCCTTTTATAGATGCGCCGTCCAACTCAGAGCTACTTGAGTGTTCTATTTGTGTCGACAGCAAGCTGTATAAGGGCCAACGCGGTCTTAACATACATAAAAGCCGTCGTCATATCCCGAATTTTGCCCAAATTCCAGAGCATGCATCAGGTATTTTTTGTTATTAGGTTGGTCAAGCGCATCCCTAGAGGGGCTCGACCCTCAGTCGCTCGCAGCCTCAAAGAGTGTGTGGCTAGGGCCTCGTACGAAAATTCACCTGAAGCATGGGAGCATTTATTAACGTTTCCATATGGAATCCTTCATTTAGAATCCGATATTGAATCCGCGACATCACTTACAAAAAAGATAAAACAAAATATTTCGACCAATAGTATTCCTACATGCAACAGACTTTTAAATTATCAATCCTCCATACAAAATGTATCCAAATTAATTGAACACAAAGTTAGTGATGGGAACGTTAAAACTGGTGTAATGAATTAAATCGACTTCCTCCAATAATAAATCCCCATGTACCTAATTTGAATCACGATTCTTATGTAGAAAGTTGAGTTTAGACAGATTCGTTATTATTACATTAATCAAGATTAATAGAATAAATTCTATATTAGAGCCAATTAATTAAATTATCCTAGAACTGTCAGAGTTCCTTCAGAACAGAGCAGAAAGTATAGTTAAGTCAAAATATATTGCAGTGTATGGAATTTTGACTTAAATTGCCTTACGTAGCGAATAGATTAGACTTGAGACTCATTATAAGCCTAAAGCTATGCTGATGAAAATACGAGAAATTACCACTAGTACAAACCCTTTGTACTGATCCGAGCCGACGTGTACCTGCTAACGGGCGCAGAGGGCAAGATAAGCCGCAAGCTGGGAAAAAGGTGGGTGACCATAAACTATTGGCTGTTAATTCTGTACTAGACCGAGTGCTTTTTGAGTTAGGGACAGTGCCGCAGAAATACGAGACATTGAAGGTTGATTGGGTTTTAATCAATTAATATTATTGACTCAAATGGTCAAAGTTATTGCTGCAGTGGGGCACGGTTCGGTGGCATATTCGGTGGGGATGACTCGGCACAAAGATTACACGCCATGTCTTGCAGATTGACCTCCGACCTTTGGTGTGGCCAAACCAATTACCTAACAAATAAAACAAATATAATACAAAACCATGGTTCAGGGGCGAGCTAAATGCTCAATAAAATAATGTACCAACCTTCGGGTGTATGGGAACACAAATTACGCTTCTCAGCGACAGGAGGTCACTGCGCCCCAATAATTCGGATCAGAGCCGCGTTTACGGCGTAGGGTTTCCCCGTGCTAGTAGAGACATCAGTCGTTTATGATGGCCCAAAATTGGCAAATACATTGTTTCAACTAACCAATCATTCTACTTCGATTTCGCGAGAAATCTGGTAGAATGGTTTGGTAAGTCCACAATGTCCACCGAACGAACCAGTTACTGGTGCTCAGTATATAACAGAAGGTTTCTACCGGATACCGAAGTGTCTCTAGTTCTGCTGTGTTTTGCCTCAAATTTCCTTAAAGTACTCAATTACAAATCGACAAGCTACACGATCCACAGCGTGCCATCACACTTGGCTGCGCATCACACCGAAACTACTGAATTAATTCAAACGAAACTTGGCATGATTTGAGTTCATACTACGAGGTACGACATTGGATACAATTTTTCCAAAAATAAGCAGGGTTCCCCTGGGAGAGTGGATGAAAGTCAAATTGTGATTTTTTTTACATGGGTATTTTTTAGGAGTGACAGGCTTCTTTTTGTCCCGGAAAATAAAGTGAGGCGCTTGACATCTGCTAGTAGTAATTTGACTTTATATGAAGACTAGCGGTCGCCCGCGACTTCGTCCGCGTACAATTTCTGACTTCCTATAAGATTATGAAATTTTCCCGCTGCAAGAGGCCTATCCACAAAAGTCCTACCGCTAGAGTAAATATCGCAACTTCGTAGTTCATACCCATGGACAGTGGCGTGCACAGGGTTTGAACTTTGAAGAGATCACCCGCGACTTCGTCCGCGTACAATTTTTGATTTCCTATGAGATTATGCAAAAAGTCTATCTAAAGAGGGCGCTTTTTATATAGCTTATGCAGATGTTCATTATTTAAAACTAGCTGATGCCCGCGACTTCGTCCGCGCGGATATACCAAGTTTCATCGAAATACCTTGAGAAATGACGGACTTTTATACAAACTTTCAACCTCTATTTCACCCCTTTGGGGGTGGAATTTTGAAAAATTGTGAAACGTATGTTTTCATTTCTAACCCGCTGCTCATATACCAAGTTTCATGGCTCTAACTTGAGAAATGAAGGACTTTCATACAAACTTTGAACCCCTATTTCACCTCTTCGGGGGTAAAATTTACGAAAACTTTGAAACACGTATTTCATCATTTTTAACCGGTACGTTGTATACCAAGTTTCATCGATATAACTTGAGAAATGAAGGACTTTCATACATACTTTCAACCCCTATTTCACCCCTTTGAGGGTGAAATTTTGAAAAACTGTGAAACACGTATGTCTTCATTTTTAACCCGCAGCTCATATACCAAGTTTCATGGCTATAACTTGAGAAATGAAAGACTTTCATACAAACTTTCAACCCATATTTCACCCCTTCGGGGGTAAAATTTACAAAAACTGTGAAACATTTATTTCTTCATTTTCAACCAGTAGCTTGTATACCAAGTTTAATCGATATAACTTGAGAAATGACGGACTTTCATACAAACTTTCACCCCCTATTTCACCCCCTTAGGGGTGGAATTTTGAAAAACTGTGACACACCTACTTCTTTATTTTTTACCGTAAGCCAAAATAAAAAGTTTCGTTGATATAACTTGTAAAACATCTTGAGAAACGAAGGACTTTCATACCAACTTTCATCCCCTATTTCACCCTTTTGGGGGTCGAATTTTCAAAAACTGTGAAACACGTATGTCTCCATTTTCAACCCGCAGCTCATATATCAAGTTTCATGGCTATAACTTGAGAAATTAAGGACTTTCATACAAACTTTCAACCCCTATTTCACCCCTTCGGGGGTAGAATTTCGGGATAAAAAGTATCCTATGTCCTACCTCGTAGAATGGGCTCAAATCGTGCCAAGTTTCTTTTGAATTCATTCAGTAGTTTCGGCGTGATGCGCGGCCAAGATACAGACAGACAGACAGACAGACAGACAGACAGACAGACAGACAGACAGACAGACAGACAAAAATGAAAAAAATTACAGATTTGGTTTCAGTATCGAATAATGAGTGCCCTCCAAAAAAAATTTTCAATATATCTTCAATGTACAGAATTGGACCTGTTACAGTTTTATTATAAGTATAGACTTATAACCTAAATCCCGATTTTCAAGTAAGTATCTAAATTCAAAAACATAGAACTTTCATACAAACTTCCAACCCCCATTTCACCCTCTTTGGGGTAGATTTTCGGAATTTTTTTTTTAAAATTTTTTATTATTTTAAACTAATAACTTATATGCTAATTTTCATGTGTCTAACTTCAAAAACAAAGGACTTTCATACAAACTTCCAACCCCCATTTCAACCCCTTAGGGGTGAATTTTCCCAAAACCGTTTCTTACCTGATGTCTACACCATAAAAGGAATCTACCTTCCAAATTTCAAGTCTGTATGTTTTATAGTTCCTGAGATATCGTGATGATCAGTGAGTGAGTCAGTCAGTCAGTGACCTTTCGCTTTAAATACATATATAGATTATAAATACCACCTTTTTAGCCTATAAAAAGTTGAGGCTCCTTACCGTAAGCAGATAAAAATAATAAGAAGTGTTATCATTACCTAGGTCAACGTCGACTAATCGTTGTTAATACACATATATTTTGCTTGCTGATTTTCCCGTGTTGTAATTAAATAGTTTTGAGGAAAAAATATCTTGTTTATTAATAGCTGATAATAATTTTATCTACAAAAGAGAGGAGCAGATGACTATTTTGTTTACATATCAAGTCTGATTCAAGTGGACCAGGAGTGTTTTAAGTGAATTCATATTGCAAGTACGTAGCAAAATTAATATTTAAATAAGAATTTTTCGAATAAGTGATTATTTTGTAATTAAGATTAAATTAAAACTATTAAAAACTAAATTAAATCTAAATTCAAAACTAAAAACTAAACATTAAAAATATCATCTATGCCGCTTTAACGAGTCAATGTGCCCAGAACGCTGGCTGCGTTACCCCGCTGAATAGCTAAACTTATTTGTTGGCCGAGGTAACTGCCAGCCCTCCGGTCACCTGTGGTCTGTGGACTCTGTGAGACGAGAAGATAGATCCTTAAAAAAGGATCTAGCATCTTCGCCCCACGACCCCAGGGTTTCAACACCAAAAGGCACAAAAATGAAATTATTTTCTATAATTTCATACTTGCGTGCTTGCGCCTCTTGATGGCCTCTTGGCTCTTTCTGCATTAGTCGCTGCCGCCCCCGCCGTCATGGAGGCGGGGGCGGCAGATTTTTATATTACCTACGCTAAATGATTCATCTATTAATTATTTCATCGAGAGTAACATAGGTATTTGTTCGGTTTGCCCTGGAGATCCATGGGCCTTACTAATACTCCATGAGACATGTTAATTTCCGCGGTTATTTTTTTATTAGGGTTCCTTACTCAAAGGGTGCCAACGTGACAAAAGTACTCCTTCGCCTCCGCCTCCGCTGTCCGTCCGTCCGTCTGTCCGTCCGTCCGTCTGTCCGTCCGTCCGTCTGTCCGTACCGTAATAGCTAGCGACAGTGTGTATTTCTATTGCCGCTTTAATAAAAAATAATGAAAACAAAATAAAGTTACAAATTAAAGCGGGTCCCCATACAATAAGCTTGTATTTAAAGTGTTAAATCTTGAACGTTGGTACGGAACCCTTTGAGTGAGAATCCGATTCACACTTTGCTTTTTTAAATTTATTTATTTTGGTACGAAATACAAATATGTTTAACTGTATAAAATAATCTCATTTGGTGCCAGAAGGACTGGCTCATTTTTCCGAAAATGATTAGCCTTTTAGTAAGGTTTTACTCAATTTTTGTTGAAAAAAATGGTTCAGGGTTACGATATCCTTTATCCGGATCACTGTTTGTGCCAATTCAATAAAACTGTAATAATTATATCATTAAATATGCTATGTAAATATTATGTACCTATTTATTACTTTGTAGGTATCAGCTACGTAAAATGAACAAGTCAATTATTGCAGTCTTCAGCTTGATAGCTCTCGTTGCCACGGTACAATCGCAACCGCTAAGGTGAGTTTGTTGTGTTTTTTTAATGATAGGCATATTGAAGTTTTTTTTACTAGATGGTGCGTGCAAATTTGCGCGCGAGGATTCAGGTTTTTGATATTCCCGTGGGAACTCTTGGGGAATTTTCCGGGAAAGAAAGCCATTGTTCTTCCCCGGGAAACAACCTCTTTCTGTACAAAATTTCGTCAAAATCGATCAAACAGATAGGTCGTGAAAGTGTATTATTTTCTTTTTTTTCGTATTAATTTTAAAATTAGTAAAGTATTAACTGATAAATCCTTGTCTGATCAGCAGTGAATCTGCCCTACAAACTGACCAGGCTCCAAATGTGATCAATGAAGAGTCTTTTGGCGTTGACAGTGCCTCAAATGGTGATCACGATCATGTAAGGCATTCAATTATTCTTTATTCTAGAGTAGATTATGCCCGCGACTTCGTCAGCATGGATTAAGTTTGGTTCCCGCGGGAACTCTTAAATTTTCCGGGATAAAAAAATAGCCTATGTGATATCTATCTCTGTACCAAATTTCATTCAGACTCGTTCAGCCGTTTTGGCGTGATTGAGTAACAATCATCAATCCGTCCATTCATCCAATTTTTCGCATTTAATAATATTGTACGCGGCAGTAGCAGCAAGTAACCCGTTAAAGATTTATCGGTTTGAGAAATAACGTTTTAACTCGTGATAAAAGTAATCTAAATAAAATAATTAGGTACTGTCAGAAATATTTTAGGTACCTATACCATACCAAACTCGATGATGCGTGAATTAGGGTAAAATGTAGTGAGATCTGTTTGATTTTTGGGGCTAAAATGTAGCCTGTACCTAATGCCTATGTGCTTCAGGATGCAAACTATCATTCCTCAGAATCGGTTCACTGAATGGGCTACTTATATAATGCTTATGATTTTATTTCATTAATTTAGTTTTTGACGACCTCCCTGGCGCAGTGGTGAGCGGTGTAGTATGCGGGAGATCCTCGGTTCAATCCCGGGTAGGGTTAGTTTGAGAATTAATAATTTCTGAATTTTCTCTGGTCTTGTCTCGTGGGAGGCGGCAGCCGCGGCTTGTTACCACCCTACCGACAAAGATGTGCCGCCAAGCGACCCCGTTCAAAATCACTATAGGTCCAAGTGTAGAACAGATAAGATTTAAAACCATTTTAACTGATATTATTCAGTGTTTTGGCTGTAATATATTATACAAGTTATGTGTCTTTTATTTTTTTAGAACCATACCCGCGTGAAAAGATGTTGTTCGAATATCCCTATTATACGGAGTATGTTTGTAAGTACAATAATAGGTACCTTATATTAAATATGATAATATAATAGCCTCACACGTATAACCTAGTATTGGTAGTACTTTCATTTTTAATTTTAATTTTATTTCAAAAGAAATTGCCAAAAAGTGCTTGGTTCGCAATTATTCGCTAAAAACCCATCGAGATACCCAAAAAAAAATTGCAAACCAAGCATTTTTTGCCCCAATAATGAAGTTTGTCTATCTTTGCTGGATGAGGGATCGGAAAGCAGTCATGCTCATAAAGTTCAGACAAGTAGAGTCAGGGTATATCATTAGGCTTGGTGCGCGTATACCTGTTCTCTGAGCGTTTCAACCGCATACTGAACACCCAGAACATACCTGACCCTTTGAAACTGACTTGGAGCTATCCTGTAAATGAGGGTAAAGGACTGCTAAAGGCCACTTCTAGGGCAGGTGGAAATTCGGTCATAGATTTATACGAAATGCTTATGTTCCGTTTAATACGAAAAATATAGATAGCACAGAAAAAAGTTTATAGGATCAAAGTTCTACACAATCTTTACAACAATCGAGTTATTGAACTAAACAGCAGTCGTTTGTTTTGCACCTGCCCTAGCTAAGGATTACCATATTATGAAGCTACGAATCGTCTTTACATCAAGAGTAAGGCGCTCTATCCAAGGGCTATCTCTGAGTTCCTGCTATTTTATCCTCTTTATCAATGGAACTGTAGATCATCTCATCCCAAAATGAACGTGCCTCACTAAACGTTCGCGTCGTTAATAATGCACTAGTTGGCCATCAGATACGTCCTTATGTTGTTATGTCTACAAAGGCGACGACTGAACGGCCAATGACGACGTTCAATTTGTATGCATTGTGTATTATAGACCTACATGCGTGTGGTGATGGATAGGGTTTTAAGATGCAAACTAACAATATGTAATACACAGACTCGACCATTTATTAAGGAAGAAACACAATAACGTAGATTCTACGTTATTGTGTTTCTTCCTACTTCTACGTCGTAGAAGATATATTAAATTAATTGCAATGTAACAATATAACAACAACTAGATCCATAACCACTCGCGACCAAGGTATAAAGATAGGTCTACTTTCTGTAACACTTGCTACTCAAGGCAAATCTGAGTATCGAATGGTTAAAGACTTTGAAGTTGCTATAATGTAAATTCCAAAGCAGTATTGTGACGTCACGCCATTAATGGCGGAAAACCACGCGTATAGACAACTTTGCCGCGCCACAGGTTCAGCGCCATCTGTAGTCAGCAAGCGGCACTAACATCGAGCGGCGCTGTCGTCGAGTGTCGCTCACATTTGGTTATTTTATCTGAGCTATACAGTTCATTGGATGTGAGAAGAAACAAATGAGAGGCGCCTTCATTTTTAGGGTTCCGTACCCAAAGGGTAAAAACGGGACCCTATTACTAAGACTCCGCTGTCTGTCTGTCTGTCTGTCTGTCTGTCTGTCTGTCTGTCTGTCTCCAGGCTGTATCTCATAAACCGTGATAGCTAGAAAGCTGAAATTTTCACAAATGATGTATTTCCGTTGCCGCTATAACAACAAATACTAAAAATTAAAAAAATATATATATTAAGGGGGGTCCCCATACAATAAACGTGCTTTTTTCGTATTTTTTTGCTCAATATTAAAAACGGTAACAGGTAGACGGTTCAAATTTTCACAGAATATTAACTTGTATATTACCTTTCAAAATAAATAATTAAATATCAATAAAGTAAATATTAAAGGGGGGCTCCCATACAACAAACGTAATTTTTATTTTTAATACGTCATAAATCGTAAAACTTACTACAGGTTTGTACGGAACCCTCGGTGCGCGAGTCCGACTCGCACTTGGCCGGTTTTTAGATTACAATGAGGTTTTTAATTTTTTGAACTCTGCTCGGATGCTAATAATGTATTTTTACTTTTTTAGGGTCTACCACCGTGCGAACCGGTTATTGTTCATCAAACTATACACAATCATTACATCGGCAATGGAAGAGATAATATTAATAATATTCAATATAATTACTATTAAAAGTTAAAAATAATAATAAATAATTTAAATATGTAAAGGGATACTTATTTTATTTAACATAATTTGGCTGCCATTCCGAGCTGGTCGTTCAGCGTAGTCAAATTGCATTTAATTACTTATTAATTTAAAATGACTATATTTTACCCACTCCCTCACCCGCCACAGATCGGTGAAGACGAACCCAACAATGAAGGAGACCATCATGAGGAAACTTGCATGCCTGAGAGTTTTCCAGAATGTTCTAAAAGGTGTGTGAAGTCTACCAATCCGCACTTGCACAGCGTGATGGACTGTGGCCTAAACCATTAGCATTATGAGGGCTAGCACATGCTCAGCAGTGGGCCGGCGATAGGTTAACGATGATAATATATTAGGTACCCACGAGTATGAGTATGATATTCATATGGTATCGTGGTATGGTTTGGATGTATACGTGCTATTGTTAGAATCCTTACGTCATCCCAAGTGACAGCGGCTATATATTTTTTGAAAAATCAAAATTCTTTTTGGCATAGCTGTCTTGTTTTTTTAAATAATTTTTTAAATTAATTTTACGTTGGAAAAACAATAATTACGATTACGATTTCCTTACACAATCGGGGGCTGGGGGTCTACTCTCTTTCTCTCAAACGAAACTTCGCAAACGAACGTAATTAGTCTGTTATTAGACCCACTCAAAATCGTTCAATCCAATCGGTCACGAAAATTTTCTATGGATCCGTACTTCGTCTGCGTGTACGAAAACGAAATAGAGAGGAGCATAGAGATAATATTATGTAGGAGAGGAGTTAACGAAATTTCGTTCGTTTGTTTGCGAAGTTTCGTTTTAGAGAAAGAGAGTAGACCCCCTGATCTCTCCGGACGAGTAGGCTTTTCCGTCCCATCGGGCTGTGACAGTCAGGGCACGGTCATCATACTAATATTATAAATGCGAAAGTGTGTTTGTTTGTTGGTTTATTGGTTTGTTGGTTTGTCCTTCAATCGCGCCGCAACGGAGTCATGGATCGACGTGATTTTTGGCATGGGTATAGTTGAGGACCTGGAGACTGACATAGGCTACTTTTTATCCCGGAAAATTAAGGAGTTCCCGCGGGAATCAAAAAACTTAAACCACGCGGATGAAGTCACGGGCATCAGCTAGTGGTATATAATATAACACTACCGTGGTCAGGGAATAGAGAATGCACCTGTGTTTATGCACACACTTACCCATTATAATATCTCCGGCGCTGATGGGTAATATGTGGAGATTACCTACCTGCCGCGCCGTGGACAAAATTCGATTATGAGGAAATTTATTGTTTATTGTGTATATGTTTTGTACGAAAAAAATCATTGAAAAGATAAGTACCACCGTTTAAATAATATAAGAATAGCCAAAGAACACGTACAGTAACATTGGTAACATTGTGAAATGCTTCTGCCTCTGATAGCTATACCTACACAGCCATTAACGACTCTTAGGCCCTTAGACCGAGATCAGCTCAGAACACGTTCTTAATTATTACTACTCTATTATACTCTTCTATTGCATGTATATCTTTTTTTTTATTCACTACAAGTCAGCCCTTGACTGCGATCTCACCTGATGGTAAGTGATGATGCTGTTTAAGATGGTAGCGGGCTAGCCTGTTAGGGGCATAGCAGTTATATTAAACCCATCCCCATATTCGGTTTCTACACGGCATCGTACCGGAATGCTAAATCGCTTGGCGGCACGTCTTTGCCGGTAGGGTGGTAACTAGCCACGGCCGAAGCCACCAGGCCAGACCAGGAAAATTCAGAAATTATAAATTTCCAAATTGACCCTGCCGGGGATCGAACCCGGGACCTCCGCACGTTAAGACAACAGCGCTACACACTGCGCCACGGAGGTCGTCATATATCTCTATTATTGCAATGTTATTTTATTATGAAAATTTAAGAGCTCTTTATTGCATGCAAAAAAGTAGCCGCAAAAGGTTTCATGAGACTAACAACATTGCGGTAACAAGACAGGAATGCTCCTCGTGGGGCTATATTCGCGCCATTGTCTCGCTCGGTACACAGTAAGGGCTCGCGCGAGATGTACGAAACTCCACTCACAAACCATTGTCTAGCTTACTTTACCTGCCAAGACGGATACATACAAAGCCTTCGTTCGTACCAACACTTGTGTTTATTTTTTGTTTTATGCAATTGTATGTTTCGAGTGTGTCATGTGGAGACGAACGCAACCCAGCTCGTTTGTGAATTGAAGTGTGCACTTTTCTATTTATATCCTTGTCTCTTTGTATCTAGACTCTATCTTTTATGAAGAATATTTTTTCATTGTGCGGTTTTTTAGGATGCGGTTTATTAATTTATCCACTTACTACAGCTGCATTTCGGCAGTAACATTTTCTGTAAGTTTGTGACGAAAATATCTACTGTTTATGTATATACTGAGTGGTAAACTAGTACTTAATATAAGAATTATGTTACTACTAGCAGATGCCCGCGACTTCGTCCGCGTGAAATAAGTTTTTTAAATTCCCACAGGAACTCCCTAATTTTTCGGGTTAATATATAGTCTATGACACTCACAAATTATGTGGCATCCTATTGGTACCAGAATTTTCAAAATCGGTTCAGTAGATCCAGAGATTACCCCCTACAACCTCACAAACTTTACCTCTTTATAATATTATAGTACCTATAGATTTATTACAAAACTAGCTGATGCCCGCGACTTCGTCCGCGTGGATTGAGGTTTTTCGGTTCCTGCGGGAACTCTTTAATTTTCCGGGATAAAAAGTAGCCTATGTGCTATTCCAGACTATATTATCTATCTCTGTGCCAAATTTCATCCAGATCCGTTCAGCCGTTGGCGCGTGATTGAGTAACAAACATCCATACATCCATACATCCATACATCCATACATCCATACATCCATCCAAACATTCGCATTTATAATATTTACGCCCCCGCAAGTGGATGGAGATGGAATGGAATGGAATGGGATGGAAGACAAAAAATGTACTATCCGCGAACGAAGTTACGATGTTAAAATGCTAACCTTACAACACGATACATTGTTCCAAATAAATAAGACTTTAGAAGGACGTGGGAACAAAACAAAGAATATGGTGATTTACATAATGCTGTCTACCTTTCAGCCAGCCAACAAGGATCTGGGTTCGAGCCAAACCATGCTGAAACTCTTTCCTAATGCTTACTTTACGTAAGAGCACAAGCACCTATTTACTCCTTTGAAGAATTTTGTCTGTGGATATTTTATTGTCGATCTATGGCAACGCTTCGGAACTTGTAAAATATTGGTTGAATAGAATGTGTTTTAAATTTAAATTCACGCAAATATACAACACTAGCTGATGCCCGCGTCTTCGTCCGCGTGGATCCAGGAGTTCTGGTTCCCGCTCTTCAATTTTCCGGGAAAAAAGGAGCTTAAGTGTTATTCCAGACTACAAAATATCTATGTACCAAATTTCTTCCAGATCCGTTCAGAATTTCTGTAACAAACATCCATCCATCAATCCAAACTTTCGTATTTATAATATTAGTATAGGTACATATCTGAGGTTCAACCTTGTGTGGACCTCAGCTCATGTCGTTATTTAGCAACTTCATTTAAGTTTGATAAATAAATCATTTTATTATCATCTGCTGTCCAAGAGCAATCGTAGTGATGACGATTTACCGTGGCGTTTTTATCGTCAAAAAGCGCGAGATGGTTTGCATGTTTGAATTCAGTACATCAGTTTTAGCACGAAATCACAATCATGGATCATGGTGTACCTAAAGGTACTAGGTATTACCTAAGTATTCTGGGGGGGGGGGGGGTATAGCTGCGGCATAGAAGTGTAGTGTGGAGGATCTAACAAGTGAAATATGGTTTTTTTTTTTATTCGTTTAGGGACTTTTATAACTAATTGGTTGCAATTTGCAACGAATGAACTTTGTCTTCGTGAAAGGTCCGAACCGACTTACATAACGTAGACCAAGGAAAAATCTTCAAACCTTAATGACAAGATAAGTGCTCCTTAATATCCTATAAAAAATTCCGTTATGTTTTGATTTAAAACAGTTAGCTACTCAAATCTTTTGTTCTCGGATTACAGCCCCTTTTCAACTTATGTAGAGCGAATTTCTTCAAACCGACTTTACCGCATCTCAGCTCCGGATATCCAGGCGATCTACGAGGTTTTGGTTTTACCGGTTATTTATTTTACTTCGTTTTGTAATACATAAAACAGGTAAGTGACTCAATATGTGCAAAGACATAAACTGAAACTGGCTTAAATTGTTTCCATAAAGGTATACCTAGAGTTAATTTTACAAGTTCATAACTCAATCCATTAAAGATTAAAACCTATGATTTTACTGAATACAGACCACAAATTCTACGTATATGTATTTTTCTTCTTTTTACCTTTTATGTACGACTAGCTGATTCCCGCGACTTCGTCCGCGTGGATTGAGGTTTTTCGGTTCCCGCGGGAACTCTTTAATTTTCCGGGATAAAAAGTAGCCTATGTGTTATTCAGACTATAATCCAGACTATAATCTATCTCTGTGCCAAATTTCATCCAGATCCGTTCAGCTGTTGGGGCGTGATTGAGTAACAAACATCCATACATCCATACATCCATCCAAACTTTCGCATTTATAATATTTATTTGATAAAATATAATAAAACATTCTTAACTTTTATTTAAAGTCATTTTGAGTATGACAGCTTTATCGTAACCAAAAATAAAATTTTGCATGTACAATATTATTTTACTTGTTTATAATTCAGATCATATTGCATCTTTGTCGGCATTTGGGTTATTTTACTTATAAAAGGATAAACTGATTGACTGACATATCAACCACTGGGTCGATCCTATCGATCGAAGTTTTCTTACTTGAACGATAAATAACGAAAAGAACCGTTATCGCTGGATAAAAACATAATATCGAAAGGCAATATCGCATATTGATCATTTTACTGCGAATAAATAAAGTCAAAGTGAGGTTTTATAGCGCAATAGGAAATTGTTACGGCCATTACTTACTCCTTCCGAGCCTCTTCGTATTGGAGTGGATGAGTTATGCTCAAAGAAGTCGTACCGCTACTTTGGAGAAGTCTGTGAGATAAAGGATAACAGATGCGTTAAAATAAATTATAGCTACGTCTCGTAGGTAAGACATTAAACAATAAGTATCATTGAGCGTAAAAATCACACTAGGGACCGGACAGAATGTCCGTGCCTAAAGGAAATGACGTTTTGTCCTGTTACCTTTTGGGTGCTGTTACCGACGCACCACCTGAAAACACACAAAAATATAAATTAGTTAAAGCAAATGTATACAATTAATAGATATAAAATATTAGTTCATAAAAATATTGTAGAATTAAATTTAACTTACCTTCTAAATAATAAACCATATGTATGTACTTACCATAAACAATAATGCAAATCGCACCATGTACAGCGTTAGTAATAAAGATTGGCAAAGACAAAGTTGTTTAATTTTAATTAGTATCACGCCCAAGACCGTGCCTAAGTCGCCTCCACTTGCTCCATCAGCTCCAGGTGCACTCCATGTACACCAATATCTAGTTTTATATACAGAGTGAGATGTGATTCACATGTGCTTAAAATGCCTGCGGTACGATGAAGGCACGATGACACCCCAAGGCCACCATATGTCTCAAATACCTATCTATCAAATAACAAAGAAAGAAAAGATTGAGAAAATATGTAAACAGAATGGTATCGTACCTAATAAGTTCTGAGATGTCACTCTCAATATCAATACGTCACGACGCGACGTTTCGAGTTTAATATTTCTTGAAATTTCCGCAAGAAGGAAAAAATGAAACGAGTCCCATAAAAAGTTGTCAGTATTCCGTTAATAAAATTATTCTTATGCACATTTTTAAACAATTATTATTATAGTAGTTTATGCAACTGTCATATAAGTAACGAGTGTTTTAATACCCGTGTTATATGCAGTTGCATACACTACTTTATCTTCACTAATGCAATTTATCAAACAACAAGAGTAAAAGCTGACAATAGTTTATGTATATACGTATATTGTCACAGTGAACTTGCCGCCATTAAAATCTAACCAATGAGAGCGCAGCTGCGCGCGCAGGGCCAATCAGGAGCGAGCGCGCGCTGTTCGTTTTTTATTTAATTGGCACAAGATCTTACCAAAGAGTTTTGTGTATGTAAGTTTAGTAGTTTCGACGAAGTTTTCACGTATAACCCAACTGTTTTCAAAAGCCAGCCTAAACAAAATTTTATACAACTTGTATGAGGATTTTGACATAAGGCTCGCCAGGTTAATTGGTCGCGTTTTATTGATGTTATAATGAGATTTTACGATATCGATGTGGATATTATACCATCATGTGAAATTGCTTAAATTGAGTGTTTTGTTATCTGCGCTATAACAGTAGTAATTATAAGTTAAGTATTGGAAACATAAGTAGAATGTTATAACATTAGTGTAGATAAAAAATCTTATAACAAAGGAATGTGTTCCTCTAAAAGTTCTTCTAATTAGTTTCAAGTGATAAGTATTGTGAGGTAGCAATAAAAAAAATACCCGGCTGAGTTTGTTGTGGGCTTTTCACCGAATTACGTTTGGAATCCACGTAGCTTTAGTTCTAAGATATTTTAATTAACAACATCACGTTCGAATGTTGTTGATTAATATTGACGATCAAAAAGTGTACCTTTTCAAAAAGTGTAATATTGATTTTGTATTTGACTTTACGGTAGACGATATAATCCTGTTTGAAGAAGACCCGATACACCTACAAGAAATGATAAAATCACTTAGTGTGGAAAGTAAAAAGGTGGGCCTCTCCATGAACATGGATAAAACAAAGCTGCTCACAAACTCCACAGAAACGCCTATAGAAATTGAAAGCCAACCACTTGAATATGTACAGGAATATATCTACCTAGGACAAATAATCTCTCATAAAGAACAAACAACTAAAGAAGTGAATCGAAGAATAGCAAACGGATGGAAGAAATACTGGTCATTGAAAGAAATCATGAAGTCAAACGAGCTAAGTATGTCTATAAAACGAAAATCTTTTAAGACCTGCATACTTCCAGTCATTACCTATGGCTGCGAAACATGGGCACTCACCAAACTCCACAGAGAAAAACTGGAGCGCTGTCAGAGGGCCATGGAGAGAAGCATGACAGGAATAAGGAGAAAAGACAAAATAAGAAGTAGCACAATAAGACAAAAAACCAAAGTAACTGACATTCTCACTCGAATAGACCAAATGAAGTGGAGATGGGCCGGCCACACAATTAGAGACAGGCAAGGCAAATGGAGTACAACCGTCTGCGACTGGTACCCCAGAGACGGCAATCGAGACAGAGGACGTCAACAAACGAGATGGTCAGATGACCTGAGGCTCACGGCTGGACACCACTGGAGAAGCGTAGCGCAAGACAGAACCCAATGGGAAACGCTAGAGGAGGCCTATGCCAAGAGGCACTCTGAATTACGAGATATCTTATAAACTAACTGTCAAATTCCTTAACTTTGTTTATTCAGAATAAAGGGCTTATTTATTTATTTTATATACTACTTCAATAATACTTCATATTATAAATGCGAAAGTTTGATTGATTTGTTGGTAACTTGTCCTCCAATCACGCTGCAACAAAGCAACGGATCGGCGTGAATTTTCGCAATGGTTGGTTTGAGGACTTGGAGAGTGACTTATGCTTCTTTTTATACCGTAAAATTAAGGAGTTCCCGTGGGAGTAAAAAAAATTTATTCTACGCAGACGAAGTCGCGGACATCAGCTAGACTATAATTTTCTTTACATAGATACCTATTGAATGATCTACAGATAACTCGATCGATTAATTAATTATATATAGTCGTTACTTACTTGTTGACGCTCGATACTCGCAATAATTTTGGTTGTGATTTCGTACTGACGCCTGATATTATTTTTTAAAACCAAGATACTGAAAGGGAGTCATAGAAGAGGAATCGGTGATTTGTACGACAGAAATAAACAGTTGGGCACGTATTTGAACCCTTTTGAGTCCTTCTTCGAGACGGCTGTAATATTACAACAACCGTAAAATATTTCAAGAGAGTGTTACTTCACAAAGCATATCAATTTAACTACTGGAAAAGACAATATGAATACTTGCGTAATAACAACATTATTATAGTCTACTTTTTCTCAGTGTGTAAAAAAATCACCGAAACCTTCTTGTAGTTTTGTCCCGGGCTAACGTTCTCGAGTTTGATATTTCACTTGTTTATATAACACGTTTCCAACGTTAGTTTTCAGTGACAACGCTTGTGAAGACCGTTTCTTACGTGTTTCATATTATAGAAGCTCCTTGTTTATCTTTTGGGTAAGGAAAGAAAAAATTAATAATATGCAAAAATCACATACTTTAAAAATAACTGCGCGTGTGACGTTATTCTACTAACGCCTCGTCTAGCGTAAGCTTAATATGGTCACCCCTAACAAAGTCATAAAGTACAAGCTCACTGCACTGTCTCTAAATATGAAACTGTCCTAAAATAAATAGGTCATTTCCAGTAGACTTAGGGTTTCGCAACCTCGACCGTACTCGTTGAAAATAGGCGAAGCGGCTGTTATTGCATGAATGTTACCGTATCGCAGGCACAGGCTAAGATTGGACTGTAAGTCGCTCCCTCGTAAACCCGTCTTGTTACATTTCTCAGAGAATAAACTCATTTTATGAAAACTCTACTGCGTAAATTACCTAGGCGTAGGTACCTTTTGTCTATATATTGTACACATGGTTAAAAAATAATAAAATTGAGTTGGCTGTCTGTGATTTTGAAATAAATAAATTATTAATAATATTGTTCATAATGTTACAAATAGGTACTAACTTTTACCCACGGCTTGGCCCGTAAAATAATTAAGGTCAAATTCATCGTGGCTACTAGTGTTCTAACATAATCTGGAAACTAAAGTTACAGCGATAAATATATATTTATAGCGAGCATTATGAGTGCTCGCTACGGAATCGAAAACTGTAAGTATAACTTTTAACTAACAATTGAAGGGTGAAATATATTTATTAAGAATGAGTTCGAAAATATTATTTCCCCTACCATCAGATACGAATACGATAATGAAGCTAAATTACCATTCAGTGATTCCATTCAATAGCGTTAATGTTCAATAATTATGAACAAAACATTCATCGAAATCCCTTTGCGAGTACATTAATAATCTGAATTCAAAGTGTTTAATGTGAATAAGTTACAGTCTACTCGTTAAACTGTTATAAAACAGATGCCCGATTTTGTAAAAATTTCGTACATCATAATTTGAGAGCTAAAACCTGAAATGCACTATTAAATGTTCTGTGTTAAAACGTATGATCGAACGGCTTATTGGAGACTTCAAAGATGCGTTTTGATATGCATTCATCTATAAACTCCTTAATCAGCAGCATCATCCACCTTAGTCCTGCAGCAGAATAAGAATCAGATTCTTTATTCAGGTACACTGTACACTTTTTGAACGACAATAATAATTACGGTAGGTATCTTAAAGCTGCAGCTCCACAAAAAGTTACCCGTCAAGATACATGAACGGGCCTAGCCTAGCATGTAGTGAAAATAAGTCATTATAGTTAATTAGTAACACTGAACTGTATGTGGTTGCTATTCTGTAACCATTTCAATAGAAAATACTATAGATTTTACTATAGAACTTACGCACTTTACTATAGATTTTACGCATGACATAATCGAATATGTCATGCGTAAAATCCCATATGCAATGACACTAAAAAAGTTTACTTATTGAGCAACGTTTTATAGTTGATCCTAGTTTTACAGGATGGCGGTGGCAGCCGTAGCTGATTGTGATCTCCGTAGACTATACGTAGATCACCCTCTACGGCGTAAATTCTAGATCTAAGTTCAGATCGTGTATCTTAAATGAGACAATTTTGGGGTTAAAATTGAAGTGCAAAATATATAGTATTTTCTATTGAAATGGTTACAGAATAGCAACCACATACAGTTCAGTGTTACTAATTAACTATAATGACTTATTTTCACTACATGCTAGGCTAGGCCCGTTCATGTATCTTGACGGGTAACTTTTTGTGGAGCTGCAGCTTTAAGATACCTACCGTAATTATTATTGTCGTTCAAAAAGTGTACAGTGTACCTGAATAAAGAATCTGATTCTTATTCTGCTGCAGGACTAAGGTGGATGATGCTGCTGATTAAGGAGTTTATAGATGAATGCATATCAAAACGCATCTTTGAAGTCTCCAATAAGCCGTTCGATCATACGTTTTAACACAGAACATTTAATAGTGCATTTCAGGTTTTAGCTCTCAAATTATGATGTACGAAATTTTTACAAAATCGGGCATCTGTTTTATAACAGTTTAACGAGTAGACTGTAACTTATTCACATTAAACACTTTGAATTCAGATTATTAATGTACTCGCAAAGGGATTTCGATGAATGTTTTGTTCATAATTATTGAACATTAACGCTATTGAATGGAATCACTGAATGGTAATTTAGCTTCATTATCGTATTCGTATCTGATGGTAGGGGAAATAATATTTTCGAACTCATTCTTAATAAATATATTTCACCCTTCAATTGTCTGTCGTGCCCGAATACTGCACCGCTTTCAAATCAGTCAGCCATTATTAAACTGTCCAATTAGTGATATATGCATGATACAAGACACTGCTGATCCACAATATACTAAGGACTGTGTTCTAGGAAATCACCTCCACATTATCAAAAACAATATCTAAGTGCTGCCTTTGTCTCCTGCTACTATTAATATTTACTCTCTCTTATTTATTTGTACAGATTTTTATAAAATTATTTCTAAACACGTTTTACATAAATATATAATATTATTAAAATATTATTACTTATTATTAAACTACTAGATTTACTATTAGATTTACTTACGTAAATAAAAATGATTGTAATTTGCCATATTTATATTCATTTTATTTCATTTTGTTCATTTGATATGCCAACGATATATAATAACGACATTTATAATACTTATGTAAATGCTACAAGTACCAATTATAGGCATAATAGGTATACAGCATTGCAATTTGTTTTTAGATAAACTAAGTATTTTAACAAAAAGAAAAACTAGTAAAGATTTACAGTTTAAGAAGCAATAAATATAAATTAAATTGAATGATAATGAAATTAATTTGATTCTAAACAGACAGACAAAAATTTCAAAAACACTTTGGCTCGGCATCGGCATACTTCCTAAAATATTAAAATTTTCAAGATGATTGGTATATTTAATGTAGGTATGCTAGTCCAGTCACAGTATTATTATAAAAGGCGCAAAAATAGATAGATAGAGCAGATTTTATTATAAACTAGTAACTTTCACGAACAACTTTTAACTTGTGTTAAGCATGTACTTGTATCTACGAGTACCATCAGAATTAGTCCCAAAAGGAACGAAGGCACTGAAAATTTCAGTCATAAAAATACTTCTTCGCTATCAAAGTAATTGGTTCGATAAGACAGGGGAAAAGTTTCTATTTGACAAGGGACCGGGCGTATGAGTAACGTGGAATCTAGGGAAATGAAAAAAAGGGAAATGGGTTTACTCAGCCTTTATTTGCAAATAATAGACGTCTGCGTTACTCCGTGTCTCGAAAAAGGTAAAAAAGAAACTGTTTGAAAGCCCTTATGTATTAGGAGACAACTTTGATATGAATTGATTCGTTGTAAATTGTTTGAAGTGTTTTACATTAAAAGGTTTAACGTTTTCGAATTAATTATTGAGCTCTAGTAATATTCGTTTTCCTCGTCAATAATTTTTATTTATAGCAGGCACGCAGACGCAGGCCAGGTGCGGGGTCCGCGCCACTGTCGCCACAAATCTCGCCACTGTGCAGTCAATGCAGTTATAGTAATGCAAGACAAGTCCGGAGATGAATTTGTGAACAGGTAGTTCACACTTGGCACGCTATACGGCACTCCGATGTACCAATCCATGCTAATATTATAAATGCGAAAGGGTGCCTGTCTTCTTAACCGTTAGATAATATATTTTTATTTATTTATTTATTTATAATATGTATAACAAATATAACAAGAAACCCACGAAACAAATAATATGAACAATAAATATAATGGTAAGAAAATAACATGATAACATAAAAATAACATAAAAGTTGGACTTACATTTTATCTATCTGCTACGTTTTCACGGTCCATCTGTTAAATCGATTTAGACGTAATTTGGTATAAAGACAGGTTGTATCCTGGGGAAGGAAATAGAGTGGAAACACAAATAGTTCCCATGGGATTTTTAAAAAACCATAATTCCGTGGTTTCTCAGAATCATAATTTCAAACCCGTGGTGATTTCGTCTACGCGGACGAAATCACAGTGTCATCTAGCAAATAATAATTTATTTTTAAATGTTTGGAATCAATGAAGTTCTATAAAAAAGAGAAATGTTTTTTTGCAAAACACCTGTTATCTACCCTTCATTTACACATGTACCATCGTGGCGCGGCACATTATATATGCACAAATACACATTAATAAGAGAGTAACATTTTCAACAAAATCATCGCTTATAGGTACAAATAAAAAAGTCATTACAGCTGATATTTCGGACCCCAAACGTACACTTTCGAGTATATCATCCTCAAACGGTTACGGCTAACCGAAATGGGTGTTTTTATAAATATCGAAGCATTTTGCAGGTTTCCTTTTCTAGTGGCATTTTGTTTTATGTGACTGCTCGTTACCGACGCCGGCCGCCCGTGAAGTTACTGCCGCGGTGGGACCTATACACCCCTATTCATACCTTTTATCGCTTAGAGATTCCCAAAAAGCATAATCATAGGAGTTTAAGCTCAGGCGTGTATTTTCGTGAAGCGCGATTGTCGATAGACGAAATTGATCTGAGGGACCATTTTAATAGCATTAACGCCCACTTGCGAAGGGCCGCCTAATGTATTTAAATTAAATCTTCTATAGCTGACCTCTTCATGTCAACCCCGAAATGGAAATATCAAAATGTGACAGCATCACAAAATTTAACTAAATCAGCGGCAGTATTGTCCAAGCGGCCCTTTAGTGTAGGTGATAATCATTAAAAAAAATCAAAAGGTTTTTTTTTATTTTATCCACTACAAGTTAGTCCTTGACTGCGATCTCACCTGATGGTAAGTGATGATGCAGTCTCAGATGGTAGCGGGCTATCCTGTTAGGGGCATGGTAGTTATATTAAACCCATGCCCCTATTCGGTTTCTACACGGCATCGTACCGGAAGGCAAATCAGGCTTGGCGGCACGTCTTTGCCGGTAGGGTGGTAACTAGTCACGGCCGAAGCCTCCCACCAGGCCAGACCAGGGAAGATTCGGAAATTATAAATTCCCAAATTGACCCTGCTGGGGATCGAACCCGGGACCTCCACACGTTAAGACACGGAGGTTATATTATTCTGTTGTCTTTTCACGGCACATCCGGTCAACTTATCTCGATTAAATTTGGTACAGGTATAGTTTACATCCCTGGGACGGACATGGGATGTTTTCTCCCGGAAAATCAAAAATATCTCACACCATTAGAAAAACAATTCATATTCCACTTTAATATTATAAATGCGAAAGTGTGTCAGTCTGTCTGCTACGGTTTCACGGCCCAACCATTCAACCGATTTTGATGAAATTTGGTACAGGAATAGGTTGTATCCCGGGGAAGGACATAGGCTACTTTCTATCCCGGAAAATCAAGGAGTTCCCTCGGATCAAAAAACTTAATCCACGCGGATGAAGTCGCGGGCATCATCGAGTTCCATTATAGCTAATTACTGTGAGTAGGTAGGTACAATTTGAAACAAAAACGACCTTTTTAACAAATTCCCTTCTATATTTACTATTTTTTTTTCTTGCTTGCTTTCGCTCGTCCTATAATTAGTGGAAGCGAATCTGTTCGTAACATTATTCGTTAATTATCCGTTTCGTAAGATAAATTTTATGTGAAATAAACATTGATTTTGAGTGACATTTGTTCAAAGTACTTTGAATAAATTGCTCAAGAATTTACAAACCAATACAATATTTTTCAAGTAGATGTAAAACGATACACATTGGGTAACTATCCTAGTAAGTCTACTACCAGTATGCAAGCAGATCACAGTGAAGATAATTGAGATAATTTTTATTAAACGAAACACGAACGAGCATTTAATCCGTCGCGTCGGTCCTGCGCTTGATCTTTCTCAGGTCGTGCCGGATTGCCATCCCATTTTTCAAGGTATAAGGGTAAGGGATAGAGTGTACTTGGTGTTTGCACTATAATAATGCCTCTCACGCAGATCTTTCTGAACTCGGATCTCTGTCTTTGTCGTGATTGGCCGTGCGCCGATGGCCATGTTTGGAAAGATTTTAGTATACGAGATTAGATTTTAGTAAAGAGTTTAGTATACGAGTAAGTACTATCATAATTTTGTAGGTACCTATACCTGGCAATGATACGAAGGTTAATGAGTGCTGACTACTCCAAATTCATTACTCATGGAAGATTTCCGTATTTTTCTTATTTTGCAAACGTATACCTACAAATTAGAAGGAAGCCTTTGTAATGTCATAAGTCATAACTAAAGATTCCGAAGTATTATGCATCCATACTTATTCTTTAAGACGTACTGGCTTACGTTGTTTACTGTAGGTATAAGTATTTTTACCGTATTGATTTATTGTATCTTATTAGCCCCCATAATAGGGATGATGACAACTCAATCAAATCAGCAACTATTTATCAAACTTAAAAACGCACTTCTAGTATGGAAGTTGTATGAAATTCACAGTTGTGACGTCATAAAATTTCAACGCACTTTTTTTCTTTAATCTTTATTTTAAAATGGTTATCAAACTTAAAACTAATCGAGGATGTGAATTTTAGGTCTTTTGGAAGACCGTCTATTTAATAATCAGTTAGAAATAATTTATTTTTGATATAGTCATCATCCCTATTGACGTTTTGGTATACAATATCAATATTGCGAAACAGTAACTTGATTCTGTGGGCATATTACCATCGCTTAAGCCTTATAGCAGTATTATTTCAAAATGTCAGATTTATATGGCGTACCTTGACGCTCCTAAATTAAGGATTATAATTCTGAAACAAGAGTGTCAACAATATTAAAATAATGCTTCTTCGAGCGATGATAGTAAGTCCCTTGTACCTATTTATTAATTAAAATAATGTCGTAACAACAGAAAATTTGATATCTCTTCCTTTATGCGTTAATCTTCTAAAATCTGCCTTGTGCCTTATTTTCCAATGAATACCTAATTAGTCTTTAGGTACGTATATTTTTTCTACAGTAGTTTATACTACCCGGGTTCGCACGGGTTGTGTTACGTTATATTGTACTTCCTAAAACGTTAAAAACTGCATGTTAACCGTTGAGGAGTCCCGCTCTCCATCTCCAAACTAATAATGATTTACTGTCACCATAATATGTATTTTTACCACAAAGCACCCTTACGTAATTATTAGCAGCTTTATTCCTACTATGGAGTATGGCTATAATAATTATAGTGTATTCTAGTTAATGGCCTAAATTATGTAATTATATAACGTTTAACTTATATTTCTATTCATGAGGCAAATTAAAGTCTGATGAAATGTCTCGCGAGAATTTACTTGCAACTAGAATCCATGGCCCACGTCCAGGTAAAGCTTTAAGTGCCCGGTTCACCGTCAATCTGGACCGTGATCCGCGGATCAAGTGGATTGACGTTGGATTGACCAACCGTGTTCTGGGCACCAAAGTTAATGTATGGAGACACAGTAACTAAAGTTTGTCTACTAAAAGCTGAGAGTGGAAAATGAACATTAAAAAAATTAGGTCGGGTATTCCGATTTTGGACTAGTTTTTCTTTAAATTTTTAATGTTATAGTTTTGAAAATCCGACTTCCAGCTTTCACTAGAGATAGAGAGTAGAGACTATTATATAACTATCTTAATGAGGGAATTAAAAACTTATGCCACGCGAACGAAGTCGCGGGCGTCCGCTAGTTTGTCTAAAAATGTATGTGTCACGGTATATCATGTTTTAAACAGTAAAACAAAAGCGAGCTAACAAATGTAAGGGCTTCGGTACCAGCCTACTACAGTCACGACGACACCAAACATAATATCTACCATCACAAACAATTAAAATATACAACTGTAAAACTGTTTAAAACTTCGTGATAAAAACCGGCCGAGCCCTAAAATTAATGGCCCGTACTAATTTGTTTGGCGAACTTTAAACAGATCCCATGATAACAGCAGAAGTTTTGTGGAGAAAATAAACTCTTTGGTGCGTACTCTCGTAATAATAATAAGCTATAAAATGCTTCAAATGTTTATTCCTGTGGAGTTTTTAGCACGTGGAATACATAAAAATTAGGTAAAACATACTTATCAAGTCGAGCGGTTATTGTGCATTATATGCATGCCTTGGAATTCAGGCGGTTAGAGAAAAGGCCCTTTTCATTATACCTATTCGAAAAACGAATATTGGCTTCAGAGGATAGCGGGAGCAAAATGTAATTTGTAGGCCCATAGGACTTATCATTTCTCTCTTCTGATTGGTCGGAAGTCACGTGATCAATTTGTTGATCGGATATACGTCTTTACATTTTATTTAAACTTTAAATATACGTCTAAATAATGTCTATACATAGAAGGTTGATAGGAGTATCTTCTGGTTGGTCCGCGTTCGTGCTTCTGATTGGTGCTTAAACGTATAGGTAATGTCCATACATAGTAGGTTGATACTCCTAGCTTTTTCTCATACGTAATGATGAAAAATAGTGTGTGTCACTCGGGGCCAAATTTTTTGTTCTCGGGCGGCGTATATTGAATTCCTCGCTACGCTCAGGATTCAAAATAGCGCCCTCGGGGAACAAAAATTTTCTTTGGCCCCATATAACACAAATAACTATTCCGTGTTAAGCTAGAGAGAAACTTATGTGTGAACGAACGTGTAGGTCCAGGTACGAGAAAATATCCGCGCAAATCGTCACTGTCGGAAACAAATGACGTTTTGTCCTGTCGCCTAGTGTGCGCGCTCTATATAAAATCGAATGACACGGACTTTTGTTATTCTACTATTGTTAACTTGTCAGTAGTGTGTTTTCACTTTTAAAATAAAAAAATAGGCGTTTAATGTACTTACCACAAAGTCGCCATTTTAGTCTTTTCTGAAGAATTTCGCTATGAATTCTAATTATTTAAATCTTAGTTACAAATCCCTTTAATACGTTAGATATATTATTACACCTTAAATACCTTAGATACTTATTTAACGGACTACTAAGGGAATACCTTAGATTTCAAAGACACAAACACAATGAAATAGAATTAGGTACCTATAGAAAGTTTTAAGTAGTGGAAAGTCTTTAAAATATTAAAGACAGTTCAGACTTAGGCCACTAGGGCATAGGAAAATTCGCAGAATTTGAACAACGACGTTGGAAAATTGGCCAGAGTTTTCAGGAAAACCTATAAATAAATAATACGCATGGTCACTTTTAACTAGTTACTACGAAAACAGAAATTATTATTAATTTATGTACTTCCACCATTCCTATTAGTTGTTTTGCCAGGCTTCGCATAAAGTGCTTATGTATTATATATAGGACTCGCTGATGCAACTTCGTCCGCGTGGATTGAGGTTTTTGGTTCCCTCGGAAACTCTTAATTTTTCGGGATTCCGTTCTGGCATGATTGAGTAACAAAAATCCACCCATCCAAATTTTCACATTTACAATATTGGTATACAAGCATGTGATATAGGTAGTCATACATATATTTATAGCCTTCCTGGTGAAATATTCCTCATCATCATCGTGTGCCTTGCTCTTATTGAAGTTTGGTGGTCATCACGTGAAACGCTTCTTCAAAGCCGTATCTTTTAACTTTGGATAACTAAAGCACCCCCCTCTTGCGTCTTTGGCGATCTGGAGCTTTCTTGCCTGCAATCCTTCCTTCTTACACTAGTCTTAGTGATAAAATGGTGAAATGACTTGTGTGTCGTGGATTTAGGTTTTGAAAGTTCCATTCAGTTTCCCGGCATAAAAAGTAGCCTATATCCTGCCCTGGCATACACTCTATCTGTGTACGACTAAATTCTTAAACAAATCGGCCCGACTTATTGGAGGCAAACGAAGCAGATAGACAGACATACTCGTACATACCTACTTTAGATTTACATTTTACATTTACCCATTTTATCCGATAATTTCTTTATTGCTACACAAAACATACAACTAATAGTAGATTATTAACCAAGGGGATAAAGCAGTGTCTTCTGTCGCGGGTGACGATTTAAATCGCGAGCGTAACGAAGGACTCGAGGTTTACTCCCGAGCGTAGCGAGGGTGTTAAAAACTTAAATCACGAGCGAAGCGAGGGATTTAAGACGAGTCCTGAGTGTAGCGAGGGATTTAAGTTCACCCAAGACTAAGACAGCTTTATCACCGAGGAAAATACTCTACTTTTCGTACCATTTGCGAAAAAATTAACACAATAATAATATGAGATACCTAAGCATTTGTTAAAAATAATGACAATTTTTTTTTTTAAACCACTACAAGTTAGCCTTTGACTGCGATCTCACCTGATGGTAAGTGATGATGCAGTCTAAGATGGTAGCGGGCTAACCTGTTAGGGGCATGGCAGTTATATTAAACCCATCCCCCTATTCGGTTTCTACACGGCATCGTACCGGAACGCTAAATCGCTTGGCGGCGGCACGTTTTAGGGTGGTAACTAGCCACGGCCGAAGCCTCCCACCAGGCCAGACCAGGGAAAATTCAGAAATTATAAATTCCCAACTCATTAGATACGGAGAGCAAAAAAGTTGGACTTGAAATGAACACAAATAAAACAAAAGTAATGACAAACAGCTCGACAATCCCAATTATATCTAACGACATTCAATTGGAATATGTAGACTCCTACCTTTACCTTGGAAAGCAAGTTTCGTTTAGTCTAACGAGTGCAGAAGAAGAAGTTAGTAGAAGAATTAACATTTCCTGGAACAAATACTGGGCACAAAAAGAAATAATGAAAGGGCCATATCCACTAAACCTAAAAAGAACAGTAATGGACACATGTATACTCCCTTGTCTCACTTATGCCTGTCAAACATGGGTTTACAATAAAAATATTAAAAATAAGATTGTTACTTGCCAGAGAGCGATGGAAAGGAGTATCCTCAATATACGTAAAATACAGAAAATAAAAAGTGAGGATATAAGGAAAAAGACAAAATTAACGGACGCTCTAAAACACGCTCTCAAATCAAAATGGAAGTGGGCAGGGCATGTTTCAAGATTAACAGATGACCGATGGACTATTAAAACAACCACATGGCCAGGCCCAAAAGGCAAGAGGAAAGTAGGAAGGCCGAAATCACGCTGGTCAAACGATATAGCACAGATAGCAGGGAAGAATTGGCTCGAAATTGCCAAAAACAGAGAAAAATGGCATGAACTGGAGGAGGCCTATACCCAAAGAGGGGTCCTTGTCAAAAATACAGATAACAATCAAGAATCATAGTATACATAACTATATATATAAAAACTAACAATTACTAACACAAAACAAAACAACTCTTACTACAAACACACACACACACACTCACACTCTCGCATACACACACACTCACACACGTACACACAAACATTCACGCACCCACGTAATTTGAAAAATATACTAACAAACTAACAATTAGAATAGATAATAGGATAGCATTTGAAATTTTGTAAAAATAATGTAATAACTGATAAGGAAATAAAGGCTTAATAATAATAATAAAAAAAATTCCCAAATTGACCCTGCCGGGGATCGAACCCGGGACCTCCGCACGTTAAGACAACAGACAACAGCGCTACACACTCCGCCACGGAGGTCGTCAAAAAGTAAAAAGTCAAAAGCAAATTAAAAGTAAAAGTTAACATTCGAAACATTGGTCCAATTATTGATAGAGAGAGTTACAAATAACGTATAAGTATTTGAAGAAAACAAAAACGCGGCAAATTCCTAGACTAATATTTTTTTGTCGGAAAAGCACATTTTATTTATTTAATAATCTTAACTGCATAATAAATGCGTATTACTTTATTCAAAAAGATGTATAATGCTTCATATACAAACTCAATGGTGTAAACACAGATGTAGTTCAGTATAAATTTCGGCAAGTATTCCAAATTTAAATCACATTCTCCCCCTAGAGGATGAATGAAATTCAGTACAACTTTCTTTCCCTGTTTTTAACAGATTAAAAATGACTATTGTTAAGTTCGCTTTTTGTGGCATAGAATGTCACTTTTTTGAGCAAGTGGTACGAAAATAATAATATATGGTCCCTAAACTAAGGAACCTGTATCGCTATGAAGGTAACTTCGATCAGTTCAATCATGAGAGAATAATATTATGATTGTACCTAAAATACAAAATTTACATATTATTTACCGAAGGAAATAGAAATAAAACGACTACATATTCAAAACTAAGGCAAACACCGCTTTCACCGTTGTTTAGAATAACGTATTGAATACATTTTGTATAAAGGAAGGGATCTTAAAAGGTTTCCCGTAACGTCGTTTCAAGCGTCACCGCGTTGGTATTTTGTTCGGGGAAGTATTGTGTGGTATATCGTTTACAACCGCAGCTACTTTTCGTATTAATATGAATAGAATACAACCTTAGAAAAATGTAAACTGGGTCAAAATATTGCTTTTTAGTATCTAGTCTAGTCTTGTGAAAGCTGTGATTGATTTTACGATCCTGGAAGCACTGGCGTTACAAAACTCAAGAGTAAGCAAAAAATAAAATCTAGTTGATTTGGAGATTGGATAGACATTATTTTCTGTAATATCCCGTCATTTTGCACTCTCAACCTTTACTAGACATTAGACAGTTATAGTTTTCAGTACTCAATAGTTTACAATAGGTAACTATTGTTTAAAATAAAATAAAATCGGTTAAATGGATGGGTCGCTGGGCCGATGGACAGACACACTTACGAGTACATACATGTATGATATATTAGTACGCATGTACTACATCAAAATTATTTAATATATACGATCTTCCACGCGTTCCTTCTAATTTGGTATCAACAATACCGACTTGTAAAAAAAAAATTGCGTCGTATATTGTGTCCCAACAATTTTCCTCGTTTTCTATTATAATTTTAATTAAATTCCGCCCTGACAAAATATTGTGTGGAGATATTTTCTTTTAACGAAGTCACTTGAAGTGGATTGTCTTGCTTTGTAAGCTGATTATTTTTATTAAGTTTGATTTATGATGACATATTATTATTATTATTAATTGTGATACCTTCATGGCTTCTACGGGGCGGGCAGGACTTTTTTTTTATTCCACTACAAGTTAGCCCCTGACCGCGATCTCGTCTGATGATAAGTGATGATGCAGTCTAAGATGGTGGCGAGCTAACCTGTTAGGGGTATGGCAGTTATATTAAACCCATACCCCTAGTTGGTTTCTACGCGGCATCGTACCGAAACGCTAAATTGCTTGGCGGTACGTCTTTGCCGGTGGGGTGTTATCTAGAACAGACCAGAGAGAAAATTCGGAAATTATAAATTCCCAAATTTACCCTGCCGGGAATCGAACCCGGGAGCTCCCACGTCCCGGGGTCTCCACACTGCGCCAGGGAGGTCGTCGACGGACGTGTCAGAGGGGAACGACATTATGTCCGGTTGACTAGTGTGCACGCTCTAAAAAAGTGAATGACGCGGACTCATTGCGCGGATGATATTATGTCCTGTCCAGTCCGTAGTGTGTTTTGGCCCGTAAGCAGTTGAACGTCTGATCTCAGCACCTTATTTTCTCCGTGAAGACGCGTGGGAGCGCATAATAGAGAACATTTCACAGATTCTGTAGAGAAGCATGAATCTTTCGACTGTAGAGGCTAGACACTTGAGTGAAATAAACCATATTATAGTGTGCCTAGAATTGATACGCTAACCCACGTCGGCTTTGCTCAAGCGTGTGAAAATCCATTTTTAGTGGGAATCTCAGTTAATAAGGCCCGTATTCCATATTAAGGGCCGCTAGGGTATGGAACACCCTCCCAGCACACGAGTTTCCTACCACGTATAACTTAGGTACCTTCTAGGCAAGAGTGAATAGGCATCTTGTAGGCAAGCGCGTTCCAACCTAGACCTCATCATTGCTTTGCACTAAGCATGACTGTCGTCAAGCGCAAGACTATCTCACAATAAAAAAAAAAGTATTAATCAACCGACTCCAGCTAAGAATAGGTAAATACTTAAGAACGTGTTCTTAGCTGATGTCGGTTTATTAATACGAGCCAATAACTACTTGCAAAACCAGTTTCCAGAGTCCGGACTCAGTGATTTAATGCGGATATGTCGGTTGGTCAGACAGTTTATTTATTTTAATTTGTAATTAACACAATAGAAAAGAATGGAATCGTTTTTTTGTTGATTAATTTTAGAATATAATAGAATAGTTTTAAGTTTTAAAATTCGATCCATGTAGTTCTATTTATTGAAACAGATGTGTGAATTGCTGACAGATTAAATATTAAATTGCATTTATCTATTGTTCTGATATATCAATCCGCTCTATAATTATAAATTGTTGAGTTCCAATATATAATTAAGTTCACTACGAAGGTTTTCCCGCTAAAGAATAATGTCATATAATCACTGTTTCTAGGATTTCAAAGAAAATCATTAGGCTAATAAGGTTTAATTGAGTTCTACGTACTTCTATTTCCGTGCCTTATAAAAGAGAAGGCCTACGAAAGGGGAGGTGCTAAGGCGCGCCGTTGCAACCCCATGCACCATTCTGAACTCAGTAGACTAGTCAGTAGCTCGGTCGACGCCAAACACTAAGGTTGTGTTTCCCGCTGCGGAAAACAGCATAAAACTTTTCACGGCGCTTCGAAGAAGTAACAGATTAAAAGTTTACCGCCCTCTTAATCACTGCATCGCGTGTGTTGAACGTTATCCGATGATGCTTAACGATGTGTTTCGTTCCTTAAAATGTGTATGTCGAAGTGTTTTTTTAGTTTTCGTGTCGGATGAACTCGTCATTATTTTAATGTCGCGTTTCATATGAATAATGATATGTTGTAAAATCTGATTCAAGTATCATTAAAAGTAGTAGAAATAAGTGAAATGACTTAAAAATATTGACGTGTCAAGATATTCTTCTTATAGATGGGTTTAATGTTTTGGCGCCCAATGTACGAATACCTGTAATAAACACTTGAATGTTTAACATGTGCAATAGACCAACAGTGAAATAAAAAGTATATAAAATAATATTCTTGAAATATATGAAAAACTAAGTGAATTGCCATAAAATGATCTTTGCTTACCAGTTGCGGATTGTTAAAATGATTCTAGTTTTCCTCATATTGGATTGGTTGTTCGCAAACAGAATCGACGCAACTATCCGTAAGTATAATTATTATATTACTAGCTGATGCCCGCGACTTCGTCCGCGAGGTTTACGTTTTTTTGATTCCCGCGGGAACTCCTTAATTTTCCGGGATAAAAAGTAGCCTATGTCACTTTTCAGGTCCTCAACTATATCCATGCCGAAAATCACGTCAATCTGTTACTCCGTTGCGGCGTGATTGAAGGACAAACCAACAAACCAATAAATCAACAAACCAACAAACAAACACACTTTCGCATTTATAATATTAGTATGATTTTATTTTAAACTAGCTGATGCCCGCGTCTTCGTCCGCGTGGACTAAGTTTTTTCGATTCCCGCGGGAACTCATTAATTTTCCGGGATAAAAAGTAGCCTATGCCCTATAATGGTGAAACACGTACTTCTTCACATTTTAACGAAAGCCCAAATGCTGTTTCATGGCTATAACTTGAGAAATTAAGGATTTTCATACAAACTCTCAACCCCTATTTCACCCCTTAGGGGGTGGAATTTTGAAAAACTGTGAAACACATATGTTTTCATTTTCAACCCGCAGCTCATATTATATCAAGTTTCATGGCTATTACTTTAGAAATTAAGGACTTTCATACAAACTCTCAACCCCTATTTCACCCCTTCGGGGGTGGAATTTTAAATAACTGTGAAGCAAATATGTTTTCATTTTCAACCCGCAGCTCATATATCAAGTTTCATGATTATAACTTGAAAAAAAAAAGGATTTTCATACAAACTCTCAACCCCTATTTAACCCCTTCGGGGGTGGAATTTTGATAAACTGTGAAACACATATGTTTTCATTTTCAACCCGCAGCTCATATATCAAGTTTCATGGCTATAACTTGAGAAATTAAGGACTTTCATACAAACTTTCAACCCCTATTTCACCCCTTCGGGGGTAGAATTTCGGGATAAAAAGTATCCTATGTCCTACCTCGTAGTATGGGCTCAAATCGTGCCAAGTTTCGTTTGAATTCATTGAGTAGTTTCTGCGTGATGCGCGGCCAAGATACAGACAGACAGACAGACAGACAGACAGACAGACAGACAAAAATGAAAAAAATTACAGATTTGGCTTCAGTATCGAATAATGAGTGCCCTCCAAAAAAAATTTTCAAAATATCTTCAATGTACAGAATTCGACCTGTTACAGTTTTATTATAAGTATAGAATAGATAGATAGACAATTATAACGGGAAACTATTTCATATCTTAACGGTTCATCTAAATCTATAAAAGGAAAAGGTAACTGACTGACTGATCTATCAACACACAGTTCAAACAGCAGGATGGATCAGACTGAAATTTGGCGGATAGCTATTATATATTCAACCCCTAGGGGTGGTAAGTAAAATAGGAGTTTACAATATGAAAATTGAACAAACCGTGAGCAAAGCCGCGGGCAAAAGCTAGTCTCTCTGTAGGTATAATATTAGATTATATCAGCGACTCTGTCTGCGTGCAATTCTTTGGGAAAGAAAAGTTATTATTACCATCGTCCCAGGGCTTCAAGCAATCTCTGTACCAAACTTGGAAATCGGTTAAGCGGTTTAGCGGTGGAGATATAACAACCATACACACATACTTTCGCTACTTCTATTTTATTTATTATGTAAGAACATCCGCGGAAACTCCGGGATAAAAAACATTCCGGGATAAAAAATTGCATATGTCCTTCCCCGGGATATAAGCTACGTTTGTATTAACAAAATAGGTTAAAAAGATGGGCCGTAAAAGCGTAACAATCACACAAACTCTCATTCGCATTAATTATAATATTAGTTGGGATAATGATTTCATTCATTATAATGACATTTTGATTTCATTAAGGTATCTCTAAAGAGAATATTATATTGATTAAAACTAAATAAACGTAGATAGCTGAATCGTTTCTCCATACGGTCACAGAATACTTATTAGGACCAGGTATTTGTATGGTACAGATTTGTCAGCAAGTTGGTTAGTCACAATCATACATTGGATCCGAGATAATTTTCGAAAGTTAATCTAAACAATTCAATATTGTAACATAATATTTTCGCCCAGATAAGCTATCTCCATTCCAAATTTCAGCGAAATCTATATGCGAACATATGTCATCGTGGCGTGAAGGAGAGTAACAGACATCCAAACGTACAAACCAACAAATATCAAAACTTTCACATTTATTGACCGAGCGGAGCGAAGGTTTCTGAGTCTACTTGAGTGAATTTGCATTTGTCCGTCCGTCCGTCCGTCTGTCAGAGCCTTATAACTTCTGCTACTTGAAAGAATTTGCACTTGTCCGTCCGTCCGTCCGTCCGTCTGTCAGAGCCTTGTAACTTTTGAATTACTGAACGTAATTACTTGAAATTTAAAAATAATATGTAAACCGATGGCCTCCCGCCGAATATGGCTTAAAAAGTTATACAAATTTTCAGGGGGGCTCTCGTAGAAGCGAATGCGAAGTAAAATATTTTTTATAGCGTTACATAAGGTTGCGGTATATCATTTTAAAGATAATTAGGAATAGAGTCCAAAAATATTTGAAATACTTGAACAACAAATACTAAAATTAGATAAATATTATAAGGAAACGAAATTATTTAATTTTTAATGAGCTTCAGTATTTATAACAGAACTTCACAATGATGCCAATAGATGGCGCTCTGTATAAGTTTATGGATACCGCGAGGTCTCAGTTCGGGGTGAGCCACTAGTAATATTAGTAGGATTTATGGTTGGACCGACTAAGGAGGTCTAATTTCAGCTCTTCATTTCCTTCTTTCTTCGGAAAGTATGTAGTTACTATAATTATTAACGTCGGATTTTCATTTCAAGCAAAATTAGCCGTATTTTGTGATTAAGATTGTAATAAACCAGATGATTCCCGCGACTTCGTCCGCGTGGACTAAGTTTTTTCGATTCCCGCGGGAACTCCTTAATTTTCCGATATAAAAAGTAGCCTATGTCCTTCTCCGGGATATAACTTATCCCTGTACCAAATTTCATCAAAATCGGTTGAATAGGTGGGCCGTGAAAGCGTAGCAGACAGACAGACAGACAGACACACTTTTGCATTTATAATATTGATATTGATGCATTATTGCATGGATTATTATGTCAATGATTTATTTATGTAAAAAATAAGACCGCCTTAATTGACCGAGCGAAGCGAAGGTCTCTGAGTCTACTTGGGTGAATTGGCACTTGTCCGTCCGTCCGTCCGTCCGTCCGTCCGTCTGTCAGAGCCTTATAACTTCTGAATTGCTGAACGTAATTACTTCAAATTTAGATATAATATGTAAACCGATGGCCTCCCGCCGAATATGGCTTAAAAAGTTATAAAAATCTTTATTTCAGGGGGGCTCTCATAGAAGCGAATGCGAAGTAAAATATTTTTTATAGCGTTACATAGAGTTGCGGTATATCATTTTAAAGATAATTAGGAATAGAGTCCAAAAATATTTTTTTTTAATTTTTCCTCTAATATTGACGAAATGGGGGGCTTTCAAAGTGGCGATTTTCTAACGTCCAAAGTTGACCTCAGAACTCTCAATTTTCTGAACTCTCAAGCCTGAAACTTGATCAATTATTTGAATTATATCCTGTACTTGAACAACAAAAACTAAAATTAGATAAATATTATAAGGAAACGAAATTATTTAATTTTTAATGATGATGATATTTTTAACAGAACTTCACAATGATGTCAATAGACGGCGCTCTGTGATACCGCGAGGTCTCAGTTCGGGGCGAACCACTAGTCTTAAACCTAATACCAAAAGATTTTTTCATTCATAAATTTTTTCTCGATGAATCGAAAACCCATTTTTGTTCATTTGCATAAAAATATTATTTTCATCCCACCATCTCGGAAAGAGTATTTTTCATCCCACCATCTCGGAAAGAGTATTTTTATTCTTCGATATCTGATGGTAAAAGCCGTTATTATCCTCTAGAGGATAAAGTAAATTGAATTTAGAACATCGTGTGCACGTTAGTAAATATCATTCGTCTATGAAGTTTGTGAATTCAAAACATCATTAAAACCTATTTACTTGTACCTCTATGGTGCCGAATTTCCATACAATCGTTTTTAATTTGTTAAAAACTCACACTCGTAACCTTCTTGGTGTATACTTTTTTAATTTGCTTTGCGCGCACCATTTTCCTTCACGTCATATTGTTTAAAATAAAAACCGATTAAAAACAAGAAAATTGAAAATAAGTGAAAAACCTAAAATGAGTGATTCTAGTGACGAAGAAATTAACAGAATTGAATTTAATCTTGTGATTTTTTTTGCATTTAGTCATTTCCTCGCTGAGGTGGGATGAAAAGTTACGTGTTGCACTCGAGTGAAAAGATTTTTCACCTCGTGCTCTTTTGATTCCTTCGCTTGCTCGGTCATCAAAATTGAGCACGCGGTTAAAAAACAACTTTTCACTCTTGTATAACAAATAACTATTTATTCTTCGATATCTGATGGTAAAAGCCGTTATTATCCTCTAGAGGATAAAGTCAATTGAATTTAGAACATCGTGTGCACGTTAGTAAATATGACTCGTCTATGAAGTTTGTGAATTCAAAACATCATTAAAACCTATTTACTTGTACGTCTATGGTGCCGAATTTCCATACAATCGTTTTTAATTTGTTAAAAACTCACACTCGTAACCTTCTTGGTGTACTTTTTTAATTTGCTTTGCGCGCACTTTTTTCTTTCACGTCATATTGTTTAAAATTAAAACCGATTAAAAACAAGAAAATTGAAAATAAGTGAAAAACCTAAAATGAGTGATTCTAGTGACGAAGAAATTAACAGAATTGAATTTAATCTTGTAATTTTTTTTGCATTTAGTCATTTCCTCGCTGAGGTGGGATGAAAAGTTACGTGTTGCACTCGAGTGAAAAGATTTTTCACCTCGTGCTCTTTTGATTCCCTCGCTGACGCTCAGGATTTTAATTTTTAAAAATTAAAATCCTGAATAAAAATTAAAAATTAGAATCCTTCGCTTGCTCGGTCATCAAAATTGAGCACGCGGTTAAAAAACAACTTTTCACTCTTGTATAACAAAGAACTATTATTGATTTATTGATTTTTATACCTAAAGAAAATCCAAAGATAAATTATATTATGAAATATAACGAAATCTAACCGCCTTTCACAAAAACAAAAATAAACGTTTTATGGTCTCGTTATTCCGCGTGGCGTTTCTAAACCGATACTTTCAATGAGAATAATTCAATGTTGAAACGCATGAGAATATTGGATTTTACAATTTCATATTTCTGGGTTCACGAATGATCATGCAGGTAGTAATTCTTACCTGAGTATTACCACAGAATATACTAATATTATAAATGCGAAAGTTTGGATGGATGGATGAATAGATGGATGGATGTTTGTTACTCAATAACAAGAGCTTAACGATAGCAATCGTGGCCGGATCATATGAATATTCTCTTTAAGTTTAGCCAACTTTTATCTAATGGAACCTCTACACGTTTAACCATTTACTCGTGCAAGTTCAATTGAGGGTACAAATACATTAAAAATATCTTATTAATACCTACTTTTAGATTGTCGCTTGTACACGCCAGAACGGCTGAACGGATCTGGATGACATTTAGCACAGAGATAGATTAGAGTCAGGAATAACACATAGGCTACTTTTAATCCCGGAAAATTTAAAAGTTCCCGCTGGAACCATAATATCTCAATCCACGCGGACGAAGTTGCGGGCGTTAGCTAGTAGGAAATATTACACAAGAAGAAAGCCTTGAGTGTGTTTTTGTAAACAAACACATCATTAAATTTGGCTTTCAAAATATTATGGGTTTGTCAATCTATGTTTGGTCGCTCGTGTTGTTTACCTCAACGGAGAAATTTGGAGCGTTTATGCCCCCACTAGTTTGATCGATTGATATAGTCGTAATTCCTAATTCCATGGATTGATAGGACTACGGGTAATTTTATTTGCCCATAGACTTATTACACTAGAGATGGCAATTCGATTAATACTTTAGAACTTCGGACATATCGATAAAATGAAAACCACCAACTATAATTTTGCCTCTACTAAGATAGGGTCTTGAGAAATTCTAACAGGATCCTGGAACAGGAACTGTGAAACCTAAATTCGGAAGAAATCGCGGGATAAAAGTAATTACTTAAGTAAAGACGAGAAAATTTCGTGATCAGACACGTCATCACACTTCTATACAATTTTGATAGATTTATGCATTTCCGCGGGTACTTATTAACACGACGAAGTTATGGGGAGTTAATTGGTGACTCAGCGCCAGATTGTTATAGTTCAGAATTTCAAGTTTTAATAAAACTATTTTTTAAAGTTGTACATTTTGTATTTATAATGAAGTACGAACGCTTTATAAAATAATAATCATTAACATTTCCAGCGAAACTGCAATAGCGAAGAGTAACACGGCTGGTTAATAATGACTTTTGAAGCTCTGCGAGAGCTACTTGGCTTACAAAAATGTAGTGCTAGTAGACCAGTTTATATAAAGTTTAATATTTAAAACGAACAGAATATTTTTCTGTTTTGGATGAAGTAATCAGGACTTTATATTCAATTTGTTCGAAACAGAAGTACTTACCTACTCTGAATCCATACTAATATTATAAATGCGAAAGCAGTCTGTCTGTCTGCTACGCTTTCACGGCTTAACTACTCAACCGATTTTGACGAAATTTGGTATAGAGAGAGTTTACATCCCGGGAAAAAGGCTACTTTTTATCCCGGAAAATTCAAGAGTACCCGCGGGAATTAAAAAACATCAATCCACGCGAACGAAGTCGCGGGCATTATCTAGTAGATAATATTTAGCGGTATTAAGGCTCTATGATAGTGATATTTTCAGCAAAATATAAGTTTATAGATTATTTATTTATTAATTAATTCTAATAAATTTATAGAGGTTATCTAATCTAAAAATGAACGCGCCTCAAAGTATATTAATTGTTATTTGAATTAAATTGTATTTATATTTTGTCATGATCTTGTACAGCCCGTAATATATTTGAATAATAAATAAACCATCTAAACATGTATATAATTGTTACTCGGAGTGTCAATAGACGTGAAAACCTATAACATTATCAACATCAATCTATGTTGATAGATAATGTTAATTTGAGCATTATGAAATTTTAAATTTTAATACTAAAATCTAAGTTATAAGTTTTCACTTCTATCGGCTCCATATGACTGCCAATTTTTAGGGTTCCGTACCCAAAGGGTAAAAACGGGACCCTATTACTAAGACTCCGCTGTCTGTCTGTCTGTCTGTCTCCAGGCTGTATCTCATAAACCGTGATAGCTAGAAAGCTGAAATTTTCACAAATGATGTATTTCCGTTGCCGCTATAACAACAAATACTAAAAATTAAAAAAATATATATATTAAGGGGGGTCCCCATACAATAAACGTGTTTTTTTCGTATTTTTTTGCTCAATATTAAAAACGGTAACAGGTAGACGGTTCAAATTTTCACAGAATATTAACTTGTATATTAACTTTCAAAATAAATAATTAAATATCAATAAAGTAAATATTAAAGGGGGGCTCCCATAGAACAAACGTAATTTTTATTTTTAATACGTCATAAATCGTAAAACTTACTACAGGTTTGTACGGAACCCTCGGTGCGCGAGTCCGACTCGCACTTGGCCGGTTTTTTTTCTATACTAGGTATCATAATATTGCACGCGTAGAGCACATAGGGATGTGGAATAGGTTGCGTATGAACTGAAACACGCCGTAAGCGCCGTACTACGTGTATGTATACGGCCTTCAATTTGAAGGCAACCTTAAACTTTCAGACTTGTAAAAGAGATTTATTTGTAATAATATATTTAAGCAAAACCACGCAGCAACAGCGCTAACGCAAAATAAGTAAGGACGAAGATTTATTGCTCCAACTTTTTTTTGGATAAACTTTTACGAGCTGCAATTTTTCACAGCAAGCTGCACTTACAGCGTGACATTTATTTTATTGGACTATCAATATATATTTTGAAAGGGTCCATTAGCACGCTTTTCTGTGATTCCGGTTTTAAAATAAAATATACAATGGGTACTTATCTGAAAATCCCCAGGATTGCTTCAGATTATCGATGTACGTAGCCATCGGAAATGTGCAAATATTAATTAAGAGCTTTTGCTTACTATGAGTAGTGATTTTATTTACCTACCTTAATAGTTAGGTACAATAAAATAGTCAGTACAATTACTGACTTGACATCATACCATCATCATCATCGTTCATCATCATCATTGATCATCATCGTTTGTTAACATAGCTGATTATGAAATAAAGTGATAATTCTAAACTGAAACCTTAAATTGATTCTTTAAAAAAAATAGTGAAAACTAATATTTAAAATAATAAAAAAAAAATTAAAGTAATTTAAATATAAACCTTAAAACTAAGCAAATACATGAATTTATTATATTATTATTATTAAGGCATTAAAGTTTAATTACGAATATAGTATATTTATATTTAAGACCTTTTGTATTCGTAACAACGCGAGCATGTCGGTGACGAGCATGTCGGTGACGCGAATCCACAAGTTTACCCCCTGCCAAAAAGTACTCAACGCGGCTAAAATGTAATATTTTGTTTTTAAAAAGAGTAACTGTTGAGTTTTTTGCCGGCTCTTCTCAGTAGAATCTTGACTCTTGAATGTTGACTCTACCACCGGTTCGGAAATAACCGTTGGTAGAGTCAAAATATGAAGTAACATAAAATACACCTATATGCCCTACATGCAACGACCTCAACTTGCTTCATGCTTTACATAGACGGGCCCTGTCAAAAAAAAATGTGGGCGTATTTTACAACGCCATCTAGTCTGAAAAGCGGGACAGCGCTATGGCGGGGACAAGGACAGGCTTATACAGGTGTGGAGCGCGCTCCACAGGTCGGACGCCCAATTTTTTTCTATGAAGGGGCCCATCTAGTACCTACAATATATATATCGATGCCTACGTGTAATAAATAAATTTTGTATTAGCAGCACTTATGCAAGTTTTATTGCTAGTGGACACTTAGCGCCATGTTGTAAAACAAGCGCTCATGAAACTTCCGCGCCTGTCACTGACAAATTGCGAATGCCCGGCCCCACTAGTTTGGCAGTCAACGCTAATTGACTGCGCGTCAAATTTAGCCGCGATAATCCAAATAGAGGGGAGTGATTTTCATACAACGTTTCTAATCGTTTCTGTCAGTGTAGCTATTAGTTGCTAATGTGTTTCACTATTTTAACTATGATAGCCGTATTCTGCTGCAGTCATAAAATTGTATTGACGTATAAATTTATATTTATTCATTTTTCTTTATTAAATTTATTCATACATATTTATTTCAGCATACTCGTATAATATCATTTTGTACATGTATACATGTACAAAATGATATACGAGTATTATAGGTCAGACAGTAAGCGGTCATAGAGTGCGTATTAACTTAATTATGTTAAAATTGGAAACCACTGGATCTAGAATCTTTTTGTGTGTATGTTTTATCTATTCTCCATCCCGATTTTCCGATTAAGGACCAACAATTCCCAACTAAAGATTTTTTTCCTTAGTGAATCAGCTGGTTTATTAACATACACCGGGGACTAATCCGTCCGGAGTATGCGTATAGCAAGCTTATTTTTTTTATTTTTTTTTTACAAAACGGCACCATTTTGTAATCCTGCGGTTCGTCAATCAACCGGATTGTAGTTGCGATACGTTCTTACATTCGCGATTTACAAAAACACTCTGGGTAGGGCACAAGACTACGTGGAGTAGGGGTGCACAGATTTCATTCTGGTTCTGAGTTTGGATTTTGCGATAAGGTGGCTTCACACTAATATTTATAGTGCGGCGGTTCATTTCACGCTGTTTTACGAAACGGCGGCTTATGATTCGCAGCCGCATTGAAGGATGCGTGAAGCGTTGATTTTTCTGTCTAACTGTCTCTACAATCTGGCTGAACGTCAAACCGCCGTAATGCAAAACGGCGCCGTTTTTAATACGGCGGATTCAACAATCCAGCTGCGACATATTATACATAATGTAAACGTCGTTCCAAAATTACAACGGGATTAATTAAATACTTTTTAAACTTTTTTGTATTCAAATAAGAGTTGCACGAATAAATAAATTGTTTCAACGGGTAGAGGCCTCATGGGAGAATAAATCTTATAAAAGTTAAAGTTAATTATTATCCCACTCCCAAGACCAAAGGCAATATTCAATTTTTTTGGGTGCGATTACTATCGCAACGTTTAAATCAAATCACTATCTAAACACCAATATATTCAATAATCGCTGATGGGAATCTCCAGGAGAAAGACTGATTTTTAACTTCAATATAGACTCGTATTTAGTAAAATTATTCTAGCATGACGAACTAAAAGTAAAGGTCAAATTGATTGAAATACATAAAATTAATAAAATACATAAAATTCATGACTAACGAAATATCACGCTACAATAACAATATTGTATCGTCACCATCACATATTCAGGTAAGATTCCAATCAAGCGTTTATTTGTCCCGACCATAAACAAATACTATCTAGGTACTATAATATGATAAAAGTACATAATATGATTGTAAATATTTACAAGATATAGTGCACTCGATGGTAATTTCATGGGTTCGCGAGTAGGTATATTATTGTAATTTCGTTCATGACAGTTTCGCGGCTGTCACTAATAGTAACAGCCGCGAATGTGTCATGAAGTGATACACTAACAAATTGCAAATGTCCAGCCCCACTAGTTTAGCAGTCAACGCTAATTGACGCGCGTCTTTCTTAATCCTAATAGTGAATAGTGATTTTAATCAATTTATAACAGTTATTGTTTCTACCGATATGCATACAATCAGTAGCGTGCACAAGTTTTGAAGCTAGGGCAGGCATTAGGTAGTCAGAATACCTATTTACAAGCTGTTTTGATGTAAAATGAGTACATTTGGGTAAGCAGTGCTTTTACGCCTCTGTGAACTGCACGCCACTGCATACAATAATACTTACAACCGAAAAACATTAGCCTCCTTCTGTTGCAGCTGGGTATAAAATACTTTCGTACTGTGAAAGTTTCAACATAATCTAGTCAGTCTATTCATTTGCTGTGATGTGCCCACATGCAATTAATCCACACAAAGGTTAGGAATAGGCATAGGTACTTGCGGAAAAAACAATTTCAAACATAAATTTAAGATTAACTCCGTTTTAATTATTTCAAGTCAAAGCCGCTATCAAATATACTTCAAAAGAGACCTCTGTCTTTACGGTGTCTATAAATATTATATAATTATGTACACTTTGGGAAGGTATATGAATTTAATACCGAAATTCCCAGGCACATAAAAGTATGTGTTAGAAGGGAAACACCGTAACATTTTCTGGAGAAATTTTAATAAAAGCTTGAAATAATCTCACTCCAAACTCCAAGTCCTTATTGATATAGTGTTAAAGGTGATTATCTAAAAGTAATGTTTAGCTGATTTTGACCTAGTTTTGTATTTCCTTTCGTGTGTCGCGTGCCGGCCGACTAATTTAATCAAAACATAGTTTATTATAAATCCTTATTTGGCAATACGCCTTTGAGATTTTGGTTGTCCTCAGTAAAAATAAGCCTCTCCTGATAAGTTGCATACCTTTTTTCCGTGGGGAAATCCATCATGGATGGTTACCATCGCGCCCGGGGAGTGACGGGGTTATGTCAAACTTTTATCGACTAAAAAGTAAAAACCCCATGGTGTTCCACGCGCCCAAGGGAACGTTCGCGCAGAACATAGATGCTTAGTAATAAGCAGATTCCCTGTTTCGTGGTTCCACGCATCCCCTAATGCTGGGTAGGTACGGGACTCAAAGGTAAGGTAACAAGTCAAAGTTATCGGTGCCTATTATCACGATTTTTGAGTTAAATGAAACACAAAAATCATATTGATAATAATTCGGTTTCAAAAAGAAAGGAAATGGTAAGAAAATATGCTTCGAGACAAATTCAACAACTACACTATAAAATGTAGTTGTTGAATTTGTCCAAAACAATATAAGGTTCCAAATCTATTCATTAGTAAGCAGCATAATTTTTTTAAATACTATATGATACCCTCGGCTTCTTCGATTAAGGTATTTTTAAAAATATCATTGTCCCTTAATATGATGGGGGATCTATTTGATTTTGCGACAAAAAGTGTCCGCAGGATTCAATCTTTCTCTTTATTATAATTTGTCATAATCTCTATAATAGATTGGCAATAAAAACGTAGCAGTCAGAAAGACAGACGGATAGACAGACACACTTCCGCATTTATAATTTTTCTCTTCTTCTACACTCTCTGTATGTACTCGCATATTGATTTCTCTTGTTAATTCAGCATCGATGCAAAAAGCCGTCGGCCCCCGCCGCTCGTAGCTGTCGTAGATCCTCGTAGACCCTCGTAGACTTGCAGCACAGTTATTGAAAGCAGACGTAGAGGGCAAAAAAACACTACGCACAGGCCAGTAAAATACGTTAGAGCGATACGCCTGTGTCGTACAAAACACGTTTTGTCCTGTCGCAAAAGTCTTCGAAGTTCCATTGGTTCTATACTAAATAGCGCGCTGTGTCGTCCTTATATCCAAGGGTCATCATGCTAATATTATAAATGTGAATGTGAGTTTGTTGGTTACGCTTTCACATAGGTTGTGTCCCGTCGAACGACATAGGCTACTTTTTATTTCGGAAAATTAACTTACTAACGCGGAAATTAAAAAACTTAAACCAAGCGGACAAGGTCGCGGGCATCAGCTAGTTCTTTGGTAAAAAAGTTAACATATACTAATTTCAACGAAAAAGTCAACCTTATAAAAAACTTTTAACAAGAGATATAAATAATTTACTTTGAGAGCAAATCAAACATTACCTTCGCGAGGAGGAAAATCGAACACCAAAGGTGAATAAACTCAGTAATAAAATTGAGCAAGAGTAGTAGTTCCCAGTTAAATAATAAATTAATCGTAAGCAACATGTTTAAAAAAATGGTGATGTCATCATCAGCATTTCATAGCCTATTATACTATTGAATACAGGTCAAATTGGTAGATTTTACACTCGTTTGAGTACGTTATCGAGAACTCTCAGGCGTGCAAGATTCCTCACGATCTTACCACTCTACTTAATGCGTGTCCCTCTCTGCGTCGTATTCCTCATTACTGAGGGTCGTGACCCCTTTCCATTAATCAAATAATGGTAGTAGTTTTCTTGGGATAATAATGCGGTGGGTTCCCACGTCCTTTCGCATACGACTCGACTAAGAGTATTTAAACTCTTATGTGTTTGTAACGATTATTATCAGATGTTAGTGATAATAACCGGGACCGACAGCTTAACGTGCTCTCCGAGGCACGGAGGAAACGAAAAGGCCAAATTTGATCCTCCAAATTCGGTCACCCATCCAGTTACCGACTTGGGTCAACGTTGCTTAACATTCGCAATCGACTGATATGCGTTGTTAAAACTAGGCCACTCGTCCACTTAATGCGTGTAAAACACCTTAAAACAATGGTAAATTGCTGAAAACGTACATATCACTAAAAAGTCAGAATTGCGCGCCCGAGGATCAAACCCCGCGCCTCCGGACTAGAAGAAGCCGAACTGTTTGTAAAATAATCTGCTGTTCACAAAAATAAACCAGCGGGTATGTGGGTAACTAGAATTAACTCCGTAATAACCGAGTAAGAGTAATATCAAGCACACCCTGCTTAGCTGGAAGCAGTAATTATGTCACCCCTATCGCGCCGGCCGGCATGTCGGGGCAAACACGGCGGTCCCTCCGTTCAATACGTCAAGCTATAGTTACTAAATAGGACGAACTCTAATGCACTGCACTGAAACCACTGACTTGCCATATATCGATAGATACGGAACGTATAAATTGCCCCATCACTACGTTTTGTTTCCGCGGGTCGGTGCGGGTAGGCAAAACACCGATTCTCGTCAGCATGCCGCCGGCGCGTGCGTCGCGGTGGACGGGTAAGGTGTTCCGCGCGACTAAGTAGGTATTTTATGTATGTCTTCTTATGCGAGCCGCATACGAAGATACCTTTGTCTAATTTAATTTAAAAAAGTAGTTGTATAAAGCGGAGATATCTACAAATATTCCGCATATTGCGCTTTATTCGTGTAATATGTAAGTACCAAATGCAAGTTGAAATCAGTTATCTTTATTATTTTATGTAGAAAATTTTAATAGGTGCCTGTTTAGCCTTTAAGTGATTGTAACTTTGTTTCTTCACACTGTATTATGTATACAATGTTGAATGTGCTATACATATTTATTTTAATAAAGAATTAATAAAATCAATCAAATCAATGCACTGCACTTCACAAATATAATCTGAACGCTGTAAAGCTACCTAAAAATTTTTAACACTCTATCTAGTTATTTCATTGTGTTTAAGCTGTAATACTGTAGGTAATAGTTTGAGGATTAGGTACTAGAATTTTCAGAAGTGGACAACTCGAATGAAAGAAGATAGAAACGTCCAAACAGAAAATATATGGCCAAAACGAGGTATCGGACACTTAAGACACTACACCCTATGTGTACTTAAATTGGAATTTGGCGGGCATAAAAAGATAGCGAAAAATAATTACATACTATGTACCAATTAAGTTAATTTGTTAAAATTTAGTTAGTTATTGTGTGGTAATAAAGATTCATTTTTTTTAATAATATAGTCTGTAGAGACAAAACGATATTTTCTACGTTTTAGTGCAGATTTCTTAGGTCGGTTTTTTGAAAATAATTTTTATTATAATATTATATGCATTTGTGTGTTTGTGCCAGTTTTACTTCATGCCCATTTTACAAAGCCAGTTTCTATTTCAAATTCCGAACTGCAATTATTTTATGAATACTCTGAAAACTACAATAAAACCCGTTTTTTCGTACAAAGGAAAGAATTACTTAAAAATGATAATACACCATGTTATAACGGATACGTTTTTAAAAATGTCGTTTGTGTGTTTGGATTTCCCCTGTTATATTGCTTGGCGTCTCTCGTGGGGAAGCTTAGGTATTTTTAACGCAATACGAGGTCAGGAAGTTAAGGTGTGGAGAAAATTGTGTCAATTTGCTCGTACGTGAGGTAATCGTCTGCGCCAATACTATCTTATCGATGTCGTTTCTTAAATAAGGTACCTACACTTAAATGTATACCTAAAATTATCTACACCTATAGCTAATTGATTTTCCTTTTTTACAATACTTTACAGAATCATACTTCATATCATACTTATATTATAAATGCGAAAGTGTGTTTGTTTGTTGGTTTGTTGGTTTGTCCTTCAATCACGCCGCAACGGATCGACGTGATTTTTGGTATGGGTATAGTTGAGGACCTGGAGAGTGACATAGGCTACTTTTTACCCTGGAAAATTAAGAACTCGCGGGCATCAGCTAGTATTACAATAATAGGATTATAGTTATTATCACTAACATGATAATAGTCATCAAAGCCCGCCAATCCGCATTGGAGCAGCGTGGTGGGTCTAAGCTCTTATTCCCTCTTTCCTATGAGAGTGGATGCCTGTGCCCAGCAGTGGGACTTTAATGGGCTATAGTGGTAGTGGTAGGATTCTGGTTGACTATATCGTGAAGTAATTCTACGATTTGTTCACGACATATAATATGTACAACTTTCTGTGTACCTAGGCATTATTACTTAGTGAAAAAATATTATTTTAAGAAAGAATATAGATTTATGGTAAAAGATTTTATGAATGCTTCTAAAATATGAGTCTAAGTAGGTACTTGCCAATTACAGGGCAGATTGTTTATTACTTTTACATTCCTTAAACTTTCAAACACAGCCCCTGTAATTGATTTCAGCATTGTTAACTAATAACATTTTCTGGTAAAAGGGGTCTTGAACATATTTTCAAGGATGGAAGATCTATTGTTTAATTTATAATATGAAAATTGTTTTATTTAACTACTACCCAGAACGGATTTTAATGGAACTTGTCATAAATATAACTAACATTCTGGGTATTTCTTCCCGAAAAACAACAAGTTGCCTACGGTAAGTCCGAATTTGGCCTTTTCGTTTCCTCCGTGCCTCGGAGAGCACGTTAAGCGGTCGGTCCCGGTTATTATCACCAACATCTGATAATAATCGTTAGAAACCTAAGAGTTGAAATAGTACTCTGAGTCCAGTCGTATGCGGAATAACCTGGGAACCCACCGCATATTACTATCAAAATAAAACCCCATACGGATTGAAAGTTTATGTCGACATTGCTCGATAACTCCGTGAAATCTGAACTAATCATTTCAGGTTGTGCCCATGTGAATGACAAAACGTAGATTTTTAACCATATATTTTAATACAAAGTTAAGGAAGTATGTAAGCCCGCCCATGCGAAGTCGGGGCGGGTAAGCAAGTAGTAAATATTAGCTTTATTTAGGAAATATTGTAAGTAACTATTTTATCTGGCATTTAAATCAACCCATCTCAAGTGGGACGCTAGGGGTTTACTCCGAACTACCCACAAACATATTGTTCGCGAAGTTAAGGATAATAAACAATGAAGTAAAAACAAATCAATGTTAACGGTACGGTTTATACAAACTAAGAGTTAATGTACAGAATTAATTCGGTTGTTAATGAAGCCAACAATTTGGGCACGAGATATACATTTTAATGGGCTCGTGGATAGCGACTGTTGCTCTTTTAGGTAGGTAAATTGTTAATATAGTATGTTACTACTATAACTATCTATACTAATATTATAAATGCGAAAGTTTGGACGGATGTATGAATGGATGGATGTTTGTTACTCAATCACGCCAGAATGGCAGCAACGAAATTTGGCACAGAGATAGATTATAGTCTAGAATAGCACATAGGCTACTTTTTATCCCAGAAAATTAAAGAGTTCCCGTAGGCACCAAAAAACCTCAAATGGATGTTTGTTACCTACTCAATCACGCTAGAATGGTGATATCTACTTTTTCTCCCGGAAAATTAAGGAGTTCCCGCGGGAACCAAACCTCAATCCAAGTCGCGGAATCAGCTAGTATTTATCTATATAATTTTGATTTACCCCTACAATGTGGTATTCAGTAGGCATTTCAGATAAAAAAAATTAAATATTCGTCCTAACTTATGCTTTACCCACTGCAACACTAAAATGCAAGTTGGAATTGTATGTCGATACGTTTACTTTTATATAGCATTGATATATAATTGAGATCAATTCTATTTCGATGTACCTATACGTATATGAGACGCAGGGGAATGTTATTGTTAACATGTCAGTTGCAAGTGTTTACTTACATGGTGCGAGTGACGCGCAAGTCAATAACCAGGGCCAGAGCTGAAAATTATATTGCTGCAGTTTTAGTAGTAGCTGGAAGGTACTATTAATTAAGTATTCTGAGGTAGTAGTTGAGTAAAACATGCCTTAATCGTGAATGAGATTTTAAAGATTAAGGCCCGTTTTAATAAACCAAGAACAGGTTTTTAGGTATCGGTCAGTATAATATATTGACCGATACAAGCTGACCCTGAGAGCTGACCCGACAGACGTTGTCCTGTCTTAACTATGAATATTGAATTCGAATTGTCAATTGCGCCAACTGTCACACTGCTGGCAGTTATATCAAACGCCATAAGGTTACAGAATGAGAAAAGGTTAAGAAAAGGTTAAAAAAAGGTTATACGAAGGTTAGAAAAGTTAATAGGTCTAAGTTTCCAAAAATTTTCTAATGTTCCGCGCAACTTTCTTAGGTTTTTCTTTCATAAGAACCTTCTCCTTACAATAACAAACACAACAAAAAAAAAATAGTGAAACCAATTTCACCAACGGCTGGACCAATCCAGCCGTTCACGCGTGATGCCGTGACCAAGGGAAATAGGTATTCATTTTTATATATAAAAAGATTATTATATTATTTTCTTTTGACCTTGATCATGCAGTCATGCTACTAAAGAAAACTTCTTCAGGTCTATTGATAACGACAATTGTAGAGGTAACTACTTACTGATTACTGAGTACGTTTGTAAAAGCGTAAACCCGGTAAAGTGATTAGAACGCTAATTCCAATAATAGTTGCTCAGTAAGCATAATTTTACCCAGTCTAAGCAAACTGTCTTAATCTACACCTGCCTTTATGTGCAACTTTCTTACTTTGCTAATTACCATAAAGAGCATTTTGTAATTAGATCTAGCTAGATAGGAGAGCCTTTTAAAGCCATTTGAACGAACTTAAAAAGAGCAAGATTTTTACTCCCCGGAACTAACCTCTTATAAGCGACGTAATATAGAAGTGATATCCCTATCCCTAGTAACACGCGAGAACTTAATCCGATTTGCTAGTGTTCATGTTCTGTAAAGTGGAATTTAGTTTTGTTTATTTATATCTTGTCTCATGAAATAAAGAGAAAATTCTTGCTTTCTCACTCTCTGCCTGAATCATCAATGCCTGGGTCCTAAAAATCTAAAATGCAACAAGTAGTAAGTATAAATTATAAAAAACTGTAACCGGACAAATGAAAAATTTTTTTAAAGGGTCCACTTTTTTTTGGATGTAAAATCGAGGTAAAATCCGTCAGTTCCGTCACATCGATTTTTTTCGTGTAAAATGTAGCCTAGTCGTGTAAATGTAGTTATTAGGTTCCGGATTATAATCCGGATTATTCATCAAAATCAGAGATGACAAGGAATAAAGCAGGATTCTTCAAACTTCCGACTGGAGCGAAGCCTAGAATAGTTAAGTTTTTGAGTAGAATTATTCTAAAAGCTCCAGCAACGCTAAAGTAGGTACTTAATAAAGATGTCCAGTGACTGAACTTATTGTATGAATTTCGACAAAGCAGGGTCTTTGCTAGTGCAACATGACTTCATAGCCAGAAAATTGTACTATTGTCCTTAGCGCAACGAAGATGAATTATTTTTATTTGTTAGTTGTATTTATTGAAAGCTTTAACATGCGTCGTTATAAAAGGACATGTCCCAGTTCAGTATGGAGGGTGGTTTTTTATTCTGAGTGTCAATGAACCAGAACCAAACTGCCATCACGTGAAAGAGAAAAAAATATAACATTAAACGCCATTTAAATAATAATTTTAGAAAACCCCGTTTTTTTTAAAATTAATTATGAAAAATATCGTTTGTAGAAAATATTTTTCGATGGATGGCAACACTAAAACTTGGGTAATGCGCATTAATTATTGTGATTATTAACATTCCATTTCGTTATACTACCCATTTTCCACTACATAGGTAGTACATACAACATTATAAGATTAATAAATAATAATTGAGTATTTGAAACATTCGTAAAATAATTATTAGACACAATAAATCACCAATAAACTGAGATAAACCAAACTGACAGTGACATTTGACAATCACCCAATGACATACGTGACAAAAAAAAACAAGTTTTTTTTTACTGTTGATAAAATTCAGACAAAGATCTAAAAAAGCCACAAAATAAAAATATATTTTTCTCCAAATTGGGGTCCTTTAAAAATGTGTTAATAATTCTAAAAGCCATATTTTAGGATCTCTATTCACGTGTATTAAAATCATCTTGGTTCATGTTCAAGGCCCAATCTTGGACAAGTCCTTTACCAACTCAAAAATCACACTTAGGTATGATCTGCGTCTTATATTACATACCTTTGACAATCCTTACTACCTTATCCTTATACCTTTTATTATCTATATAATATAGTATATGTAGCCGTAGGTACTAGGTACATGAGTGGTGATTTACTTATTGTGTTTTCTTGTAGGTATGAATATGGGTTGGATTATTGGGTGAAATGTATGTTTCATTTCTACATGAACCATTTTGTTGCAGATGAGCCAGGGTTCAGCGGACCCATAGAGAATGTTACGGCGCCCCTAGGACGAGAAGCGATCTTAGCGTGTACAGTCCACAATCTGTCTACATACAAGGTACTTTACACCCGCACAAAACAACTTAGAATTTTTTTCATTAGTTGAGATACAAGATCAGAAACAAAGCGTTAAGTATAATTTTGACTAAATGTTTTCTTAACTTAACAATAATGGAAAATATTACCACAAATATATTGCCATAAAACGATTTTATGTAGTTTTTGGTACAAATAAAAAGCCTGGCCATTCTGAGTTCCGTTCCTGAAGAGGAAAAAAAAGGAACAAAGAAGATCCTCGACAATTTGTGGAAATAAAACATTTTACATGCAATAATTGCAAAAACATGACTCTACTAGCCCCTACTAATAGTACTATGGGTTTTCCAAGGTTTATACTCAGATTAGATGATGCCCGCGACTTCGTCCGCGTGGCTAAGGTTTTTTGATTCCCGCGGGAACTCTGGACTGTTCCGGGATAAAAAGAGGCCTATGTCCTTCCCCGAGATACAACATCCTATCTCTGTACCAAATTTCATCAAATTCGGTTGAATAAATGGACCGTGAAAGCGTAGCAGATAAGCAGACACACAGACCGAGAGACACACTTTCGCTTTTATAATATTAGTATGGATATGGATTATTATCATTATTCTCTTCTTCAAGAATAACGTTAACTCTGATTAAAACTTAAGAAAATATGATTTTGCTTGTGAAATTCACTGCTGCACCCGTTCTTAAATAAAGCATACATAGAAGCCCGAAGCTTATTCATTTAGCATGTCAAAGCCAAACGGAATTTGGCCTAACTGTTTTTAATTTAAGGACTATATTGCGTTGGAGATTATTTTCGTGCTTTAAAGTGGCTGGAGCTTGGCAGGAGCAACAAAGTTGCGGCCCGGCTCAATAAAAGTTGATAAGTACATACGTGTTGTTCGTATTTTCTTCTTCGTCTTAACTTGCTTCTCAAATGTTGTACGGCTTTAATAGCGTGTTGCATGTTGAATAAGACCAATATTGAATACAGCTAATAATAAATCTGAGTATAATAGAAAACTTATAAAAGTGCCATATAAACGGAACCACAGCTCCATACAGAGTACTATTACCTATTCTGTGGCCATAAAGTGAGATCGCAGTCAAGGGCTAACTTGTAGTGGATAAAAAAAAGGCCATAGATAGTCGCCAGCAAGAAAGTGATCTCTTTTATTTAGCACTCTAACCAGCATATCCCGCAAGTTGTGGTCTAGCCATAGGCACCACAACAAGATTAATCAAATCTATCTATATCTATACTTATAATAAAAGTGTAACAGGTCCAATTCTGTACATTGAAGATATTTTGAAATTTTTTTTGGAGGGCACTCATTATTCGATACTGAAGCCAAATCTGTAATTTTTTTCATTTTTGTCTGTCTGTCTGTCTGTCTGTCTGTCTGTCTGTCTGTATCTTGGCGCGCAACGGTAAAAAATAAAGAAGTACGTGTGTCACAGTTTTTCAAAATTCCACCCCTAAGGGGGTGAAATAGGGGGTGAAAGTTTGTATGAAAGTCCGTCATTTCTCAAGTTATTTCGATGAAACTTGGTACCTATATCCACGCGGACGAAGTCGCGGGCATCAGCTAGTAAATATTATAAATGCGAAAGTTTGGATGGAGGTATGAATGGATGTTTGTTACTCAATCACGCCCCAACGGCTGAACGGATCTGGATGAAATTTGGCACAGAGATAGATTATAGTCTGGAATAACACATAGACTACTTTTTATCCCGGAAAATTAAGGGGAACTCCTTAAACGGGAAACGAAAAACCTCGATCCACGCGGACGAAGTCGCGGGCATCAGCTAGTATTATAATAATTATTATTATACAAAACAACTGATAGTTTCAAATAATACTTACGTCTGATTTTTACGCTACTTACTGTACGGCAATCAGTCTTTGACCTCCTTACTCGCCTCTCGCTAATCACTAAAGTTTGTTAAGTGAAAAATCCATACTATACTAAGTATATCCATGATACATTATTATACATCATAGTCAAATATAATAAATATTATAAATGCGAAAGATTGGATGGATGGATGTATGTATGGATGTATGTTTGTTACTCAATCACGCTCCAACGGATGAACGGATCTGGATGAAATTTGGCACAGAGATAGATTATAGTCTGGAATAGCACATAGGCTACTTTTTATCCCGGAAAATTAAAAAGTTCCTGCGGGAACCGAAAAACCTCAATCCACGCGGACGAAGTCGCGGGCATCAGCTAGTAATATTATAAATGCGAAAGTGTGTTTGTTTGTTGGTTTGGCCTTCAATCACGCCGCAACAAAGCAACGGATTGACGTGATTTGAGGTATAGTTGAGGACCTGAAAAGTGACATAGGCTACTTTTTATCCCGAAAAATTGAGAGAATTATAAAACTTATTGCACGCGGACTAAGTTGCGGGCATCAGCTATTATAGTATAAGTACGAAAGCGTCCGTCTGTCTATGCTTTCATGGCCAACCTTTTCAAAGTATTTTATTTTGTTTGGTAGGCTGCGTCCTGGGGAAGAATATATTCTAATTTTTATCCCCGGGATAAAAAGTAGCCTATGTCCGTCCCCGGGATACAACCTGTACCAAATTTTATCAAAATTGATTGAACGGATGGGCAGTGAAAGCGTAGCAGACAAAATATCGCACCACAGTTACTGTTTTCATGAATGTGGAGGCAGGTAAATAAATCAATTCTGTACATTAAAGACTTACCTAGACCTTAGCAACTTGAGACTAAGATAACCTATGTGTTAAATATTGGATAGAAGCAGGCGTTACTTTGCGGAAGTCCATGATATTGAAAAAACAAGAAGTTTAATTCGCTATAATCCGCCACAGAAGGTAAATCTATGTGGTACAGTGCGTATCTTGAACTGGCAGCCCGCGATATTCTCCACACCACATAAATCTTCCAAAATAACCTCAACGTACGTTTCACTCCGACACCGGAGCATCTTCAGGAGATGTTGACTCTACAATGCACGATTGTGAAGTGACGATTTTGTCGCAAAATCTGTCTTTTATACCTATTTTAGCATGAGTCAAACTATAGCCCCGCCCCATCCCCTCTACTACTATGTAAATTGAGTAAAGGTGAATTTGATAAGTTTATTTGTTCATTCAGCAGCTCAAATCCTTTATTATTGTGTTTTGGTTGGTCCAGCCGTTCACGTGTGATTCCGTGAGTAAGGGAAATAGGGATTCAAGGGAACTTTTGTTCTAATCAGTGTAGGCTCTACTATCTAGCTTTAGCGCGAAAACGCACCAGAGACAAAAAAATATTGTCTGACGAACAGAAAGTCCGCATCTTAGCTTACTTTATAATAATTATAATATATGGATCTGCACTAGCGTCACGGGACCAAAGTTTTGTCATGTAGAGTCCCTTGTGTGTTTCGCTCATTAAGTTTTGCTTTTTTAGCTGTACTGTGAAAGTGTGTTTGTATGGGGTTTTGTGGTCTGTGGCTGGAAAGAGGTTAGCGTCACAACAGACGGCTTTACGTGTTCAAGGCACGAGAATGAAATACCGCCAATTGGGTATTTGACAACAAGTCAAATCAGCAACTTCTTTTCAAACGTCCAACCCCTAATATGAAATATTGAACAGTGACGTTTTCAAAATTCAACGCACTTTTTTTTACTTCAATCGATAGTTTAAAACATAAAACTAACCGGGGACGTGGATATTAAGTACAACTTTTGAGAGAACCTCTCTAAAAAAATATTTATTTAAATAGTTGTTAAATACCCAATTTCCGCACTTGAATATGCTAACTGAGATGTATTTGTGATATTATATAGAGGGTAGTCTTATATATGTTGAAAGAATAAAACAGAGTTCAACGCCATCGAAGTTTTACTTATATATCTCAAGTGGCACAGTTTATTGGAAATCGTGTCGGAAATCTGTAAAATGATGCATAAAAAGTTATCTGAAAGGGGGAGTGAAGTGGCAAATGTATATGCAAATCGTAACACAGTGCATTTTGCAAATGAAAATTAGGCGTGAGTTACGGGCGGCCATGTAAGTGACACGGGTTTGTGTCGTTTGTGCTACGTACAAAGCGTATGATGCGAGTCCACGGGATCATCTTCAAAGCAATCACGCAGACAAAGAAGCCAAACAACATATTAATGAGTACCCTCTATATAATATCACATATACATCACACTAACCACTGGATCAACGAGACAGTAATTATATTTTATAGATATATTAATAGTGTATAAAAGTACATAGTTATGCATTTTATGATAATGTTAATGGCTTTTATTTGGACATTTATCATGGAAGGAAAACGTGCAACGGAAATCCGCGCGCCTTGGAAAAAATTCCAGCCATGTAGTGTATGCGACGGCCACCCCGTCATACATCATGGCGGGGTTACATTTTTAATATTTATTTGGGACAATAGTGCTACGGATTATTTTTTACATGCCGGAATAGGATAGGTACTACTAGACGCCTACCTATTTATTTATTTTTCATTTTTATTACATACTCCCTCTTATTGACGACTTCAGTCTCTGGTCCCGTGTTGACCGTTGTGGTCTTATGGGAAGTCCACGGCTGAATTGGGTATTTGACAAATAGTCAAATCAGCAACTTTTTTTCGTACGTCAAAACGCGTCCGAAGTATGGGATTTATATGAAATTCTGAAATGTGACGTCATTAAAGTTCGACGCACTTTTTACTTTAATCGATTGTTTAAAATGGTTATTCGACTCGTAAAACTATCAGGGGACGTGGATATTACGACTTTTGGGAGATCCTCTATTTCACTAAAAATAAATATAATTTAGTTGAATAGTTGTCATATACCCAATTCCCCGGCAGGGTCAATTTGGGAATTTATATTTTCAATTCTCTGGTCTCGTCTAGTGAGAGGCTTTGATCGTGGCTAGGTTGTACCCTACCAGCAAAGACTTACTGCCAAGTGATTTAGCTTTCCGGGAAAAGTAACTATATTATTATTCTGTGGTTCTGGTACAATGCCGTGTATGGGTTACCTAACAAGAAATTATGCATAACAAGCTAGCCCACCACCATTGAGGTATTATGTACTAACGTACCCCACCACCATTTTATTTAGACTGTATCATCACTATACTAATATAGTAATATATAATCATAATATACTCGGTATGCGTTTTGGCATTGCTGTAAGCGTACCGAGGATATTATTTAATAAATCAATAAATCACTTACCATCAGGTGAAATAGCAGTCAAATACAAAATACACAAATACAAAATAGGTGTAGCTTGTACAAGTAATTTGTAATAGATTTTTTTCAAATAATTGCCCGTGCAGTAGTCTCAGCGTGGCATACCAGACAGACAGATAAAAAAATATATTGTGTTCTGTATGAAACTATTGCGTACTGTAAAACGAATGTGTAAAACTTTTAATAAAAAAAGGACCAGAAAACTTGGAACTCACAGGGATTTTCTTTTCACAGGTTGCATGGTTACGAGTGGACACCCAGACTATTCTTACAATTCACACCCATGTAATATCCCGGAGCAGGCGTGTGGGTGTCACCCACAGCGACCAGCGGACCTGGTTCCTTCACATCCGAGAGCTACGAGAAACTGACAGAGGGTGGTACATGTGTCAGATTAACACTGACCCGATGAAGAGTCAGCTGGGGTACTTGGATATTGTTGGTTGGTATCAATATTAACCCGAAAAATATTATAGTATAGCGAATTTAGATTTTTCGTTCTTTCTTCATAGTTCAGTATATTTCTCTCTCTCTCTCTCTCTCTCTCTCTCTCTCTCTCTCTCTCTCTCTCTCTCTCTGCGTTGTATTTCTCATTACTGAGGGCCGTGACCCCTTTCCATTAATCAAATAATGGAAGGAGTATTCTTGGGATAATAATGCGGTGGGTTACCACGTACTTCCGCATACTTATACTTCAGTATACTTAACAATCATAAAAACCTAATGTGTAAAAGTACTACTAAAATTAATATTTAACGTTACGCCGCAACTAAGTCAGTCTACGATGACCTATCTACATTCGGCTACCATTCAAAATCAGCTTACGAAAGTTAATCCATACTACTAATTATAACTCTGTCTGTCTTCGTTTCATGTTTCTATTTTTAATAGAATAGTATGTATATCCTTTACGGTCAGAACCTGTGAACCGACTTGACTGGATTTATCAGCTGTTGTGATACCTAGATACCTGATAATAACCTCTACGCGAAGTTTACTTGAGGTTCGTCCGCGTAGAGGTGTCTGACCCATGGGAACTCATTGATTTACCGGGATATAAAATACCCTAATAATATCCTTTTCTGGACTGGTAGCTATAATATGTGTATCAAATTTCATGGGCCATGAAAGACTGACTGACTGACAGGCAGACTGACGGACAGACAGACGGACAGACAGACAGACGGACAGTTGGACAGAAGTATTTATAATATCTACTTTATTGCTATGAATTATTCAAGGTAAGCAATGAGGAGAAATAAACATTAACCTTTAGAAGTTGGTTATTCTAACTGGCCATTAAGCCTACGCAAGTGTCGCTCCAAATGCCACCTAAAACATTTAGGTCATAGTAATTAAACGCTTTATAATTCTTATCATAAACCTATATTATTTAAGCAACTACTGAGTAATCCTAATCACGAAATCTCTGGAACTATAACGCCTTCAGCACACTGACGCATTCTTCATTATATTATTTTATGCCTGTGATGTAAAGGCATACGAGTGCGTTGGTGTACTTTATAGACACGGCAACTGAAAAAATTGTTTGGTAGGTCGGTTGCTTATTGGTCGCCTCAGTTGCACACAGTGTACGCCAAAATTTCCACCACTTAGGATTGCCTGATATCACATTTTGAGGTGAATATACTTACGCTATTATGAACTAGCTGATGCCCGCGACTTTGTCCGCGTGGATTGAGGTTTTTTGGTTCCCGCGGGAACTCTTTAATTTTCCGGGATAAAAAGTAGCCTATATGTTATTCCAGACTATGATCTATCTCTATGCCAAATTTTATCCAAATCCGTTCAGCCGTTCTGGCGTGATTGAGTAATAAACATCCATTTGAGGTTTTTTGGTTCCCGCGGAAATTCTTTAATTTCCTGGGATAAAAAGTAGCCTATGAGCTATTCTAGACTATAATCTATCTCTGTGCCAAATCTCATCCAGATCCGTTCAGCCATTCTGGGGTGATTAAGTAACAAACATCCATCTATACATTCATACATCAATACTTTCGCATTTATAATATTATAATATAGTATATAGATCAAGGCGTCTTTAATTCTTTGACCCCTCGTGCTGGCTGGTATTTTGTCGGCGCGTTTCGATTTTAGAACTATAAACACATCCACACACACTAGCGCGAAAACTTAGCTCGGCTGCTTTTGCTGTCAGGAAAATTAGACAGTTTACCGATATTGAAACGGCTAGGCTTGTCTACTTTGCTTACTTCCACAGTGTTATGTCGTACGGCATCTTATTGTGGGGCAGAGCAGCTGATATCCAATCAATTTTTGTATTGCAGAAAAGAGCCATCCGTTCTATTTATAAACTCGGATCACGCGTATCACTTCGTGAAAAATTTAAAGAGATTGGTGTTCTTACGGTGCCTTCACAATACATATACAATAATATAATCTTTGTTAGGCAGAACATTAATCTTTTTAAGCAAATAAGTGATACTCACAATCGATGTACTAGAAACCGCCATAAGCTTGTAACAGCGTCATATCGCGTGCGCAAGGTGCAGAAATCCTTTGTGGGGTCGAGTATACGCTTTTATAACATGGTACCAAAAGAGTTTCTGGAGTTGCCATTACATAAATTTAAAGACTGTGTTAAACAGCATCTGATAAGTCGAGGGTATTATAGTATAGATGATTTTCTCGATGACAAAGTTGCATGGAAGCAACCGGCTTCGCATCCAGCAACCCACAAGTTAGTGTAATACCTACTTGTAACGTAGCGTATGCATTTTATATTAAGTATAATAATAATAAATAAATTTGTTTATTTATGCCAAAAAATTAGGTTAGGTTACATATTTTACAATATAAGTTAGGTTTTAAGTTTACATCTTATTAACACTACATAATTGATACATTAAGTTAGTGTAAGTGTAAGTACGTACTGTTATAATTTTCCAGTTGCTATTTTAAATTATTTTTAAAAATCTGGGCTTCTGAAGCTGAACTAAGGTGGACCTGTGCTTCAGCTTCAGTGCCGACTCCCCTAGTGTTATTTTTCTAGCATTTAATTCAATAAATATATATTTTATAGCTATTATCATAGAATACATATATAAAAATATTTGAACCCCTCTAGAATAAACTAATAAAATAAAGGTGCATGTAGTATATTATAGTAAAAAGTATAAAAGTATGTAGTTATATTATACAAATTGTTACATTTTTCTGATTTTGAAAAGAGCAACTGCTGAGTTTCTTGCCGGTTCTTCTCAGTAGAATCAGCTTTCCGAACCGGTGGTAGATTCTTACGACTTATCATAAGTGACACTAGTGGTCCTACATGAAATAAATCATTTTCATTTTCATTTTCATTTTTCATTTTCACAGTTGCTATGACAGGATTGTACAAAAATGGGGGTTAAAAGTTTGAAGTATGTTTTATAACAATATTATGTGTTTGTTATAAAACATACTTATGCTTACTACTATTACCTATTCTGTGCTTATGCTTCTGAGTTTCTGAGCTAACAGGTATTGAACGATTCGAATAGCCCTTTCGGGACTATCTTCTGAAAAATTCTCATTTATAGTATTTATAGTCTCAGTTATAGCTTTTTGTAAGTAATATTATTCACATAGGTAATTCATTTCAGTTCCACCGGATATCCTAGACCGCGGGACGAGCGCTGATCAGACAGTTCGGGAAGGCGCTTCTGTCAGTCTTACTTGTGCAGCCACGGGTTCACCACATCCGCAGATAACGTGGCGACGGGAACACTCCAAGCCTATATCCATTTCTGAGGGCGTACAAGGTAAGATAATACCTATATCAATGGGCACCCGAAATGCTGCATTTTTGTCCCAGTACTGGGTCAAGTTCTAGGAGAGCTTTTCAAAACCTAAAATATGCTGGCTTGATTTAGTATTTTCCAATACATTTTTATTTGTATTAAAATAGCTCATAAAAACATGTTTCATTTCTCACTGTCTTTATGTCTTCTGACACATACAATAGTTAGCAAAAAAGTGGCCAACCAACTCCGGACTGCTCTACTATTACAAATATGTTTTGTGGTATAACTAGATTTAGCTTAAATGAAAACTCGGCTGCAACTCTCAAAAAAGCAGCGCGGGCGAGCATTTTATTATCTATACGTTTTGTTATTTCTTTATCGAAGTCTTAATCGACTTCATTTAGCAATGTAATCTGGGGGTCTACTCTCTTTCTCTAAAACGAAACTTCGCAAACGAACGTAATTAGTCGGTTATTAGACCCACACAAAATCGTTCAATCCAATCGGTCACGAAAATTTTCTATGGATCCGTACTTCGTCTGCGTGTACGAAAACGAAATAGAGAAGAGCATAGAGATAATATTTATGTAGGAGAGGAGTTAACGAAATTTCGTTCGTTTGTTTGCGAAGTTTCGTTTTAGAGAAAGAGAGTAGACCCCCTGTAACCTCACATCTTACGGCTACATAAGCAATTTTTCTAATCTATTGTTATAGTTCGTAATTTTAATTCGATAGCATTAGTAGCTGTTATTGAAATATGCAAGTTAATTGGGCAAACAGACGGACATAGTCAAGCAATAAGAGTTCATTTTTTACCATTTTGGACCTCAAATAAGAGCGGCAGGCAAACATTTTGAAAAATTTACTCGACCGCTTTGGCGTCGTCGCTAATATAAATATCCAGATTTGTCATTCACGTCCACGTCTCTGTATTGGTTAAAATCTTCCGTACCTATTTAAATGGAATTCATTCGTAGATATTATTATTTTCATTCCAGTTATTTAAAGTTGGGTTCGATATTTATTACTATCGCAGTAAAACAGTTTGAGTGCTAAGTTGAGCGACCCAAATGAAATCTGGGTTTTCAGCGCTAAATTTAGACTTCGATGCTACAGCCAACGGTCTCACGGTTTACACGGAGCAGTTCTCACCCGCACCCGTAGCTGTTGTGGGCCCGCGGCCTCCGTAGAATGCAGACATGTAGATATGTAAAATTAAGTAGCACATTTCACGGCGCGATTTGTGCTTGGGCGGGCGCGGTCCACCGCGAGCTTGTCGGCCGTTGCCCGCGCAATCTGAGATCGGTTGGTTCTCTATTAAATAACTTTTCTTTAAGCTTCTTAGCTAGACTTGCCTAGCAATCCGCCCCAGCTTCGCACGGGTAGCACTAATAATCCTAATAGTCAATACCCAACATAGCCAGTGGGCAGTGGGCAGGTTTTACATTTTAATATTACATTGTAAGAGTACGCCCCGTCCTCACCACACCTGCCACAGCCCGCCATGATGTAAAGCACAATTTTTATCATAAGTAGATACTTGAGATGAATAACATATTTATTTTGATAAGGATTATTAATACTATGTCAGTAAAAACATCTTCGCAAGTAAAGCATTGGTTTAGACCAAAATCAAAAAAATGGTTATTGTGAGTCATCCTTTAAAAGATAGATATATATGCCATCGCGGACTTTTTTTTACAACTTTTTGAGAAGAACAATTCCACGATACATTGTTTTCGTGTAACTTTAACTATTTACACAGCGCACGCCACGTAAGCTCTCAAAAGAGACGATTTTTTCCGACTTACTTCACATTATTGCAATTTTCGTAAGGATCTCTAATTTTTTTGAAAATAAAATATAGCCTATGTTACTCGCTGATAATGTAGCTTTCTATAGGTGAAAGAATTTTTAAAATCAGTTGAGTAGTTTTTGAGTTTATCCATTACAAATAAACAAACAAACAATTAATCTTTCCTCTTAATATTAGTTTAGATAACAACAAGTAATCCGTATTGATCTCTTTCCTGAATCAGTAAAAAAAAAAATACCAAACAGTTTTGTGTGATTTCAGTGACGTCTCTGGAGGGCCCCGTGTTAAATATAAGTCGAGTGAGCCGGCAACACGCGGGGGCCTATTTGTGCATCGCTTCAAACGGAGTACCTCCCACCGTCAGCAAAAGGATTATGTTAACTGTTGAATGTAAGTTTTATAGAGGCTTTTGTAGAGACTCAAATTGGCACACTTACAACAACCTGTGAGGCTAGTACCATCTCTAATTCTCTGTCCAATCATTTATTTTACTTTTGGCAAGTCGAGTCAATGATTTTCTAATGCGTTACTGCAGATTCGATTTTTGATAACAATGGAATTTCTTTATGAAGAAGTTCTGATTTGGCACATTAACATTTATTTTCGCTTAACCTATTTTATTGTTTTATAAACATACCCAAGCGTTTAAATGTCTAAGTATATTAATGTATGTATTAAAATAAATCATTTATGTAAAACAGTAAGTACAGTAAATGTAATATGAATCAGGCAGGTCATTTCTAACCATCCATCGCCAAAGACGTGTGGTGCAAGGATAATCAAGAGAGCTTGTGTTGCAGATTCGTAACTATTTTGAAAAGAAAATTCGTACTGGTAATTACTAGATGAGTATACGAGTTACGAAATATCGGATAAAAGGGAATCGCTTAAATATTGTAAAAAAAATCTGCGTCTCTGAAGTATTGCCTCTTTTTGTCGATGATTGTAAGTCAATGATGATTGCCTGTCAATAATTGTGAAATTTCATAGGCGTGCATATGTCAATACTCAATAGTCAAATGGTTGGACAGATTATAAAGCAGTATTATTTCAAAATGACAGTTTAATGTCACGTACCATTGATGTCCCTAAAATAACGATAATAATTATTCTAAATCACGAACGTCAACAATATCAAAACACTGCGGTTTTAAGCGATGGTAGTATGCGCCCTGCAACGAATTAGGTATTCCACATACAGTTGGAGTCTTATTAAAGATATTTTGATGACTTCCCTGGAGTACCTATTTGTGAGCGCTGTGGTCTTTCTTATAAGTGGGAAGTTCTAGGTTCGATTCCCGACAGGGTGAATTTGGAGTTTATAATTTCTAATTTTCTCTGGTCTGGCCTCTGGATATACGAGTACTTTGGCTGTAAATTGTTAGCAACCTACCGGCAAAGACGTGTTGCCAAGCGATTTAGGGTTCTAGTACGATGCCGTGTAGAAACCGCATATCATCTTAGAGTGCATCATCACCACCAGGTGAGATCGCGGTCAAAGGCTAACTTGTAGTGGATAAAAAAACTTTTAGGGGTATGGGACATGGGTATAACTGTCTGAAGTCTGAACATGTTAGCCCGCTACCATCTTAGTGCTGACTTTAATAATTATATTTTCCTTTCGCCAGTTCCACCGGTAATCGTTATAAGAAATCAACTAGTAGGCGCGGCAGTTGGATCGGACCTAGTGCTGGAATGCGAAACTGAAGGCTACCCAAAGCCAGTTAGCTACTGGAGTAGAGATAATGGTGAAATTGTTCCTATAGGTAAGTAGGTACCATAATTACTTTTGTACTGCCGTCTTTTTCCGAACGATTTCAGCGGAAAAGGATAGCACTGCTTGTCGGGCTGTTAAACAAACACAATATAAAATAGTTGACTAAAAAAATTACAAACCAAATTGGTTTGAAGATTTTTTTGTGCATCTGAATCTGTTCTCATACAGTCAAAAAAAAACTTGATTCACTTACTGGCTGAGTCATCTACGCCCAGCATAAACTCTTGGACCTAGAAAGCCGAAATTTTGCACAGAGGTAACTTTTATAAAGTTGGCAATGCATTATAAGGCTGAATTTTTCGAAACTCCCACAGGAGTGAACGCACAACGACATGTACGTGTTTTGTTTGGATAAATTAATTTAATGTTATCTATTATATTGTAAACAGCACTCTTAAATAAGAAACAGCCTCGCAATAATATTTTTAAACTTCGCCGAGTAAATATGTAATATTACTGTATGGAAAACCAATATCCAGTGCTCAAATTACGTGCACAATGCACATAATAACTTAAAAAGAAAGTAAATCCTTGTGTTTTTTATTGATAACTTGTTAAAGATATTAAATTTAATTAAACGCTATCATGATTTTAATGCAATTATATTAATGAGAAAATTGGAACCAATGGAAGAGATTTAAATCGAAATCTCAATGGAACGATTGAGTGTGATAAGTGGTGTCTGATACTGAACTGTAAATTCATTACTCGAATATTGGACATTGAACAAAATCCGTATAATATTGGTAGAGCTACTTTAAAATATTCTTAATTTAACATACCTACATATTTACTGATTATTAACAAACTAGATGATTCCCATGGCACTGCGAGGATAATTTTTTTGTATCCTCCATATACTAACTCCTTAATTTTCCGGGGTAAAAAGTAGCCTATCGTCCGTAGTAGGTATGTCCTTCCCCAGGATGCATTTCATCAAAATCGTTTGAAAAGATGGGCCGCTAAAGCGTAGCAGACAGAATATACCACAGGAGATAGGTTGCATCCCAGGGCTACCTTTCACGCCGGAAAATTAAAGAGTTCCCGCGGGAACCAAATAACTTTATCCACGCGGACGAAGTTGCGGCCATCATCTAGTAATTTATAATATTAATATGGATTATTTATTTTTAAAAAGAGTACGACTTCGTCCGCGTGGATGTAGGTTGTTTGGTCTGTCCATTGGGCTGTACATTGCCCTTGTGGTCTTTTGCGTGTATATTATGTAATTATAGAGAGTATATTGTTATCTCTATATCCAGACCTAGCTTTTGATCTTCTTTTGTATATGTTTTTGAATAACTGGATCAAGCATTGCATTTCTGATTGTAATGACACATACAATATATATTTATACCGAAAAACACTATAATCGGGTAAACATTATTATAATTTTATAACAGGAGGTGGTCTGGAGCCACAAAGAATCGCTGGATCATATCGTTCCATCCTCCGCTTGCCTATAAGAAGAGTTACTATTTCGGACTATGGCTCATATAAATGTGTATCCAAGAATGCCTTGGGTGACACGGAAGGCACTATCAAATTATATCGTGAGTATTGTAGATAGTCTCATTCGTTATCCAAGTACGCATTTGTCCCTAGCTTGAAATAGCAATAACGGATCACACCAAGTCTACCCTTTTGACTAGAACTGGATGACACAGCCGAGCATTGTCATATTCAAGCCCAACATTCAAGTGTCGTGCCCATTTTCTAGCACAACGAACAAACGCTCTCTGCGAATATTCACATCGGACGAATATTCATGGCAGTCGCCACCTTCGATGCGTCGAACAACTAATGATCGCTACGAATATTCACATCGGGCGAATATTCATGGCAGTCGCCACCATTGAAATGCATCAAATAAAATATACTCGTTGCGAATATTCACAACGGACGAATTTTCATGGCAGTCACCACCATGATGCATAGAATAAATGCATGCTGCGAATACTCATATCGGGCGAATATTCATGGCAGTCGCCACCATTATAATGCTTTACAGTGATTTTCGTAAGTAGATCGCTATTATCCGCAATGCAGAATGGACAGTCAATTTGGTCACAGATGTTGCAATCTGAGAGTCGCTTGTTTTAAAATGAAAGATGAAATTTTGCAAAAGATGCGAACGTGCTGCCGGTAAAATTTGGACTGGATTTGTATTGTATTATTGCAATAAAATTTGCAAATAGACCGTAGTCTGCGTTAGGCCTGACCTACTAATTTAATAATGACATTATTCTTTCGGCAGCCATGCAGCCACCAGCGATGGAAAATAGAAATGGTTGGTATTTTTAATTCTTATTGCTTGATTCGTATTTACTAGTTACCATATTCACAAGCTTTTATATAACTAAAAAAAACCCACCAAGGGTTTATTTAGGTCAAATCTTGCAATTGAATTTCGAAACAGTTTTCCCAATCGATTGAGTTGAAAGTAGACTTACACGTTTTGTTTGGATGACAATGCATGGTTACTTAAATAAGTGACGTTATTCTAAATCTAATATGGGGGACTCCCAATGATGGCGGACTAGTTATTTTTTATGTATTCCCATATGGTTGTCAATTAAAAGGGTTTGCTGATAATAATACGAAAAATTAAATGACGTCACACTAATCAATTTTATGGCGGACAATAAATGGTAGTTTTAAAAAATATTTGTAATGATTTAAGACATATTTAAATAAAGTTTTGTTTCAGCTATACAAAAGCTAAACATCGTAGCAGGAAAAGCATCCGATAGTACACCATTTGGTACACAGGGTAAGATTAAACTTTGTTCATACACAAATGACGTTTTACTTACCGGTTTTCTAATGCAAGCTATGAGTACATTATTCCAGCTTTTATTTTCTTTTTTTGAAGAATTATTTTTATTTGAAACACAAAAATTTTTATAATAATATTTCTTCAAGACATTGTTTTAATTCGATTTTTTTTCAGATTTCAGATTACAAGATTACAACAAAGCAGTGCCCAGGGACCGCTTTTGTTATAATTCGTTGTTTTTAATAATTTTCCTAATTAAGGTAGTTGTATCGTAATTCCTTTGTATTAAGAAAAAAAAGCGTTATTATACTTGAAATTTTTACATGAATTCAATCCCAATGAAGATAATATGATTGAACGGATACTAAACAGTTTTTTTTTGAGTTGATTCATGTCAGGCATGGAATTAAGTCGTATCAGTGTAGGTGTAGTCATGGAATTGTTTTTCTTATCACTTACCTAAATAAATACTCTATTAGATCATATTTTAAGAAAAGCGATTTCAAACCATACCACTGGTATGGAATGCCCTTCCTTGAAAATTATTTGAAAATAATTAAAAATTTTTTAAGATTATGGTTTATTAAATAATCTTTTCATCTTTTAATAATCGTGTTCGAAACTTAGTTAATCATAATATAGATATTGGTACGAGTACCTAAGACGTTTGTTCGAAATATCGCCACTTAAACAGTTTAGTTCTGGTTAAACTTACCTCGGTACTTTGGTGGGTTCAGTTTGAGCACGTTCCTAAACCTCAAAGCTTATGATCTTTGTTAGTTCAACTAGAAGAACTTAGCAAGTCCATCAGATCGAGTTTATCACTCATCAACATAGATCGGGCTAATTAAACAAGTTAGTTTTGTAATTTAATTTTTCAAATGTTATGATATTGGTATGAAAAACCTTTTTAATACCTAAACATACCGTTTTTATAAAAACATTCAAGTTTTTTTTAATATATTGGTTTTTTCATAACATGAACTATAATATCGTACTATGATTACAGTAATTAATGTTAGTTAAATTTATTGCTAGTTGTGTAGATTCAACATACAAAAAATATTTGTTAAAATATTATCCAAAATAATAATAATAAGATTATAGGCATGTAAAATAAACTATTTTGTTACTGTTACATAATATTATAGAAACGCTTAAATAGCTTTCAAGTAATAGTGTAGTTCAAGCTTTAAAAGATATCTAAAGCATATCGTTTTTAAACGAAATAATAATAATATAGTCTAAAGTAGTAAACTAATACGATATAAACCAAAGTATGATATAAATAGTATTAAAATAGACTGAGTTTAATATAATAAGCATGTATATAAAAGAGGCTAATGGCGAAATATTTTTTGCTTATGATTCGAGGTAAATTGTTGAGTTAAAATCAAATTATTCTAATTAAAAAAAAATCCATAATATATTGACTATAAATTAACCGAGTCTCATTTTTGAATTACTCTTTATAACGATTGGTCCACAAAAAGCTCGTACTAATTGTGCTTGGAATATTGAATTATACCTGTAGGCCTCGAGGGAGATTTTTAACTATTCGATTGCGTTTTTACTACGATTTATTTGGAGTTGAAATTGGAAAATCGCCATTTAGATGCTGTTAGTTAATTTCTATACAAATCGTAGAAAACTTATACGCCATGAATTCGGAAAAAAAATCTCCGATTAGGCCTTCTGATAAAACTTGGATTGAAATATATTAGATTTATGTATACCTACATCCAAGTCGATAACTTTAAAGCAATCGACGCAACATTATATAGTAATATCAATGTTATTGTTTCCAAAATAATTTATATTATATTTTTCTTTATTAAGTAGATGTCGTGCCCAAATCGTAGAATTGATCATAACATTTTCATTTACTAGTCGAGCATTTCGTGAAATGGTGGTGTATACAATCTTATACAGAAAAACAATAACAAAAATTTAAGCTACACATTTTATGCTTTAGATAAATATGAATTATTTAGAGTACAACACACATTTACAATATTATTCGTTAATGTATCAATAATAAATAACAGTTTTTATTTCTATAACCTAAAGCTTACTTTTAAAATTTTGGATATGTAATTTAAGTTATATTTGTAAGTCAATTGAGTTAAATGCGGACCACTATCGCTGATCAATGTAATAAAAAATAAACTAGTTTGTATTAAATAAAAGTAATGTATTTTTATTTACCTTAGAAAACAGTTTAATCTCTATCTGTAAATAAGTTAACTTCATAACCTATCTAGTCGTTATACGCTATATAGCGAAAACCTACAAGTAATCTCTCTTAGGGTCTCTCTTAAAATCTTTAGGGTCAAAATTGCATCATCTACGGTTAATGTTGACGTAAAATTGCACCATCAAAACGCTAGCAAAGTTATGACGCAAATTTTGGCAAAAAGTTGACGTTTGACGTCTTTGGTAACCTATAGGTGACTTGTCAAATTTAAACTTAACCGCATGATCATTAACTTTGCACCTTCGTCGTGGTCATCCTCGACGACGTTACAATGTTTCTGGACAACTTGAATTGTATAATATGTATTATTATAATTATGATCATCAATAATTATTATTATTACCAAACTAAAGCGTGTCTGTCTGCAACGTTTTCACGATCCATCTGTTCAACTGATTTTGACAAAATTTTGTGCAGAGATAGCAAAGATGATAGCAAAGATGCACCTCGAGAAAGGACATAGACTACTCTTATCCTGGAAAATAACGGTTTCCACGGTGAGTTGCTTTTGCGAAAATCCTTTCTGTTGTCGTATCGTACAGCGTTTATTTATCTTAAATTTTAATATGAAAGGACTTTTAGTTAGAATCACAGAATTTAAAATCTGTACAGAACTGGTAAAGGAGCGTGAGAGATTGACACCGTGAAGATAAAAATATTGGTAGATATAATATGTTATTGTAACAATTGTTTTGGATGGTGCTATGCTATATGAGTGTGTTGCTCGAGGCATTAGACTACGGGATAGATATAGAGCACTTGTGTTTCACACGCCTTGTGCACTGTAATAATATTTCCCGCCCAGATGGCTCTGTCGTAAAGATTGACCGCCGTAGTCAAAATTTGTTCGAAAGGAGATTATTATGAGCGAGTCGCTAAGATAGTAGATACCCTTTCTAAAACTTATTTTAAGATTCTGTGCTGAGGCGAGGCTTTATCGAGTGTCCATATTTGTTTGTTGTACTGGCTAGTAGGCAAGATTCGTTGCATCGCATATTACAGTACAGGTACGATTGAATGAAAACAATAGGTCCAAATACTATTGTACTCGAAGCTATTCGCTGCCGGAATAAATGGATTTGACCGCTGCCTGCATAGGTTTTCTATTCAGCTTTGGATATGACACAGAGGGATTAAAATCACAGTAAGGAATATAGTATTAAAATTACTATCAATCTATGAGTGAATTTCCCAGATACACACGCAATGAATCATATATTAACTATGTTCGTTTTAGGCAATTTATTAACACTTGCATAAATGGTGAAGGAAAACATCGTGAGAAAACCTGCTTGCCAAAGAGTTTTAAACCGACTTCCAAAAAAGGAGGAGGTTCTCAATTCGGCGCGTATGTTCGGGATGTACTCGTATGTCGGTGCATATCTCCAATCTCCGTGGTTTATTAACCGATTTGAAAAATTATTTTTTCATTGGTTAGAGGAAGCTCCCGAGGTGGTCCCATAAAAAATTCTGACTCCAAATCCTCAATCCTGATGCTGTAGGTGTACCATACTACATGAAATCCTCAAAACTAGGTAGTTTTCGATTATGAATGATTTCGATGGTGAATTCATATAGTAGGTATCAAGTCACGTGTATACGATTCAACTCTGAGTCCCAACTCCTCAACCCTGATGCTTCAGGGTACAGAACTCCTGAAAAATAGCGATTTAGGATTTTTTTATGTTGAATTCATATTGTAGGTGTCAAGCAACGACTTCATACTTAAACCCAAGTCCCAACTCCTCAACTCTGATGCACTCCTAAGCCTCCTTTAGAGTACCTACACTAAAAACATAAAAATAAAAATAATTTCCAAAAAACCGACTTCCAAAGCCACTGTAAAGTAAAAAATAATTTTAATTTCTACACACTATGTTGAAGTCGGGCGAGTATAACAAAGATAGGTAAAGTTGACGCGTCAGGCTAGCCCGACTTCAACATAGTGTGTAGAAATTAAAATTATTTTTTACTTTACAGTGGCTTTGGAAGTCGGTTTTTTGGAAATAATTTTTGCATAATGTTTTAAGGTGCATGAAGCCTGCCAAGCCAAACTTGGCCAGTGTGGTCGACTACGGTTTTAATCCTTCTCATTCTGAGAGGTAACCTGTAACCCTTTTCGAGGTTTAAAACTAGATTTTAATTTTTTTTTTAAACCCGGGATCTTTGAGCTTACATGATATACTTAATTAAGAACCGATCAGACCTGTGGAAGCCTTCATCAACTAGAAACGAGCTGATGGTCTTCAAACAGCTGACAGATTTTCTTGGATCATAACTAAGAAGTCACCTTTTGAACATAAAAAACTAAATCAAAATCGGTTCATCCATTTGAGAGCTACGATCCCACAGACAGACACACAGATACACACGATAAATTTATAACACCCCTCTCTTTGCAATTTTATTATTTTACCAAGCTGGCATTGTAAACGAAACAGGAGAGGGTAAGTTTGATCTTTTCGATTATTCCTTTAACAGCTCTAAAAGGTAAAATTTATAGCATTACTGTTATCAGCAAACACGCTAGTCGTTTTCGATTAAAATCGGGGTCAATGGCACATACTTATAAGAAATGAGAGCTGGTGGCATATTATTAATTGCCTCGTCGGTCTAGAGGTTAGCACGTTCGACTACAAATTACGAGGTCCTGGTCGATTCCCGGGATGGGCCATTAGTATTGGGGTTTTCTGACAAGAAATTCTCAATACTATAGCTCGGAGTTAAGTATTGCGATTAGCTTACTGATTTAGTACCATCATATTACGTTAAATATTCTAAACTAGTGTTTCATCCTGAACTAAGGCGTAATGTTATTATTTTCAAGCTATAGAGCTACATATTATACTGAAATACATACAGCGTAGCAGACAGACAGACACACTTTCGTATTTATAATAATTATTATAGTATAGATAGTACATGCCGTGAGTTACAGCTTCTGATGCACTTCATATAAAGCTGTATGACACCTATCTGAATACATAAGAGTAGTGACACAATATACTTTGCATATTGATATTTTTGGATAGTTCTCATTGAAAAGAAAGAAGAAAAAAAAACAATTTTCACGGACAACAACGTTAATTATTCTGCTTTCCAGGAGCTCGGTCAGTGATTGTGAAATCCACATTCTAATCCAGTTAATCTACCTATACATTAAATACTTCCACAACTCCGTCAGTTTGAAACCGATTTTGTCAATTCTTTTTTCTTTCCAAAGACTATTATATACCTACTATTACGTAGGTCTCATCTTAATTTCATTAAAATCGGATGTATAGTTTGGAACTCTTCAACGGGTAAGTATCAACAAATCCATTGCGGTTCTTTAATCTATACGTATGATATAGCTTGGTTAAACGTAGATTTTTAACAATACTATAATATATAGTATTGTTAATAGGTATAGTTACATGAATTGTGTAGTATAAAAGATAAAATATGCCCACCCATGTATAGCTGGGGCGGGTCACCTGGTAACTTTAAAACTTATTATACGATCAAAATGTAGCAATAACGGCCATTAGGTGACTTCAGCGGATTTTTCAATCACCCTTCGTGATTGAGAAACCACCAGTTCTTTAGCTATGTACCCTGAAGGTAAGGAGAAATTGAATTTGTACATATCACGTCACGCCACAGTCCGTCAACTATGCAATAATTCACTTTGGTAAGCGTTGCTTAGCATCTACCCGTTTGATAATATCGGATGAACTAGGTCATGATGTGTTTGCACCTAAATATAATTCTATTACTAGCTGATACCCGAGACTTCGTCCGCATGGTTTAAGTTTTTAGATTTCCACGGGAAATCCTCAATTTTTCGGGATAAAAAGTAGCCTATGTGTTATTCCAGACTATAATCTATCTCTGTGCCAAATTTCATCCAGATCCGTTCAGCCGTTCTGGCCTGATTGAGTAATAAACATCTATCTATCCATCCAAACTTTCGCATTTATAATACTAGCTGATGCCCGCGACTACGTCGGACGCAAAAAGAGAGGGGTGTTATAAGTTTAACGTGTCTGTCTGTGTATCTCTCTGTGGTATAGTAGCACCCAAACGGATGAACCGATTTTCGTTTAGTTTTCTTTACATTTTGTCTCAAGCAATATTGAATAGACAACATCTAGAGAAATATACATCTCATTTGCAAGTTGCCGCTCAATGCATCAGCATTGTGCGTATGAAGTTGCAACATTGCGCTTTTCTGCTCCGTGTAGTGCATACCACCATCACCCGCACCCCGCACTTAGGTCTAACGACTGAGTGATTGAAAATTTCGTAAAATATTTGAATTTTACCGAATATTTAGGTATGTATTTTACCGGGGTAATTTTTTTTTAATTTTTTTTTTTAATTTTTTTTGTACCAAAAAGTTATACAATACGTAGAAAAACAGAAACATAGTGGACAAGGAAACACTTATCTCTATAAGAGATCTCTACCAGTGACCCTTGACAGTGAGAAAGGTTGTGCAGGAAGAATGGGTACAACAAGATATGAGATGGAATGAAACGAGATATTAACTATATCATAAACTTACACGAATATACATACTAATGACATAAATATATAAATACATGCCAACATACATATATATATATATATAATACATACCAATATACATACCAATATACCTACATACCAACATATTATATTACGTTTACGCTTTTACAAACGTATTCAGTAATTAGTAAGTAGTTACCTCTATAATTGTCGTTATCAATTATTGACATGAAGAAGTTTTCTTTAGTAGCACGACTACATGATCAAGGTCAAAAGAAAATAATATAATAATCTTCTTTATAAAAATGAATCCCTATTTAACCTTGGTCACGGCAAAACGCGTGAACGGCTGGACCAATTACGCTAATTCTTTTTTTGTTGTGTTTGTTATTGTAAGGAGAAGGTTCTTATGAAAGAAAAAACTAAGAAAGTTGCGCGGAACATGAGAAAATTCAAGAAAACTTTACGACCAAAGATAATAATTATGAACTACAGTTAAAACGCATTGAAGTTGGTATATGTTCGTGTGGCAAGCTGCCCGGAATGCAGGTTATATTTCCTTGCGTCAGTATTTATGCCACAGCGCGGGGCGACGGCAAGTGCGGCGTCGCCTCATAACTTTTGTTGTATGTGGTCTATTATAAGTTCAACCTTTACTATCTCTCACACTTAGGAGTTATGTTATTGCGCATTATAGATTGGGCTTAGCGCACGTTCACATCTGATAAAGTCAGCCTCGGCAGTGAGCGAGCGTTAAAAGTGTAAAACTTTGATTACATATTCAAGTTTTCGCTTACGTCAAACCATTGATGTAGAATTATAGTATACTCAATCTATTTCGATGCCTCAAACTAACTAAAATCAGTAACATTATGCATCGTCTGGTAGTCGCCGACTCTCGTTGGACTTATTGCTATAATTGTAACGCAGTTACGCCAGCAAGGATTCTACGGCTATGCGCTGTGGACATACACGCTGGGGCTCAGAGTGAACCTGCAGACTAGGCACTACACAGAAGGTGTGAACACTCCCGGCGCAACTTACAGAGAGAGTCCAAACAGAGTTTCTATTTTTAAGACTCTCCCATTACTCTCCGAAAATTTTATAATATATTAATAATAATAATAATATATTATTATTGAACTTGAAGTACGCTATTTTTTCCGAAATATTATTTTACCATTTTGTTGGCGTGATTGAAATGTATACCCATGCCAAATTACAGCTTTTTAGTAAGCTCTGAGCTAAGCCGCAAACACGCAGGCAGATAGACAGACAGACGGATGGACGTGGCGAAAAGGGTTCCTAATTGAATACGGAAGCCTAAAAGGGGGAACAAGGTAGCTACGAAATGCGCTCCGCGCATCTTTTCAATGATTTTTTTATACCAATTAAAGTCGTTTGGCATATAATATCATGTCAAGAGTCATTAATATTTGCATGTATTAGAAATACAGAATGAAAACATTATGTAATGCGTTACGGGGACATGTTTAAATTTAATATTATCAAAGCGAAATATTTTCTAAAGTTGCGGTCTTTATGATATTCACATCATTTTCCGGATCTCGATATTAATCTCATATCTCCGAGCAAAGGTACCATATTTACCCTGCTACATATTTCATGTACCTATCTGCGTTTTCCATAATAATATTTGCTGCTTTATTTTAGACTAATTTGTCTCAAGCAATGGTTTTGAGTGTTAGCATACTCACCAGATCTATGTCGATAGATGCGATTTGGTAGAATGAGATAACTTGACGTCGATTGGCCAGATTCGCCCGAAAATTTATCGATTCTTAGATCTCATCATTCATCTTAGAATGAAAGGATGGCTCGCAGGTTATGCATTGTGTTTTCCTACGTCATTCCATCAATCGACGGTTGATTCACATGGATCGATAAATGATGAATGAGAATGGATGGACTTAGCTCTTAGCACGGGTCCAAGATTAATAATTTTGGAAGCCAGCCAAATATACAAATCGTCTGCAAAAATGAATTACTATTTCTGTGTCACTTTAAATGAGTCTTGAATAGCAAGAAAAAGTAAACACTGAAAAGGGTTCGGGAAAACGTTGCAAAAACACATTTCTCATTCATTGTGATATTGCGAGTAAAATTTTTATTTCAATCGTTGTCTTTCTATCTTCATTTTGGAAGATTGTGACTCTTTATATAATCACATATTGATAGATATTGATCATAATTTGAGATATAGGTAATGTGATGGGTACCCTCAGTAGGCTAAATGGCTTCCGATTTCAAGCTACTTATCTTATTTTATTGTGAGTAATTATGACGGGTCTACTCTTTTATGTCGCCTATCCACTTTCTCCACTCTTTCTGGTGTTCTTGCCCTCCAGGATCAACCTTGAACTCGTACAGGAATCCCCTTTGATGTTGTCCGAAAAATTCAACCTTTCTAAGTACAGCGCAGGTCGTCACTAGCCTCCGGTTACACTAATCTGACTGCTAAACTTCAATTTGAACCCGATGATGATGGCGATGTTTTCTAGATAAATTTGCAAATGTCTCGACTGTCAAGTAACCGTTTACTTCTGAACAACACAGTTCTTTGTCAATATTTAAAATATTGTACGGGGCAGGTGTACTACTATTAACTTTCACACAACATTTTCACATTCGAAGCGTGTTCAAGTCACGGGAAAAATGCTATTTTTATATATTGGCGACGTTATATCTATTTATATTAAATATAGGTACACGACTATGAAAAACACACTGGACATGCAAGCAACAAAATTGTTTTCCCATAACTTGAAAATAGAAAGAAAATTTACATGTTGCTTTGTATGCACCTTCCTTCCACCCAGTTCCTGGAATGTGGGGAAATCCAACAAGCATACAATACTACAGTAATACCTACAAAAGGCGGTGAATAATAAATTGTGGTTGCTTTATACTAAAAAGGTAATCTAATGTTATGACAATAAAATAATAATGTGTTTTATTTAAGAATTTATAGCCAGAGGAACAACAAAGTCACGCACGCAGTCGCTAACTCGAGTAAATCGTGCATATTCGATTGGAAAATATTATATTGTTTTGATGTACTCTATCGCAACTAGCCCACGTCATCTTAATCAGTTTAATCTATATATATATAAATCTCGTGTCACAATGTTTGTCCTCAATGGACTTCTAAACCACTTAACCGATTATAATAAAATTCGCACACCATGTGCAGTTCGATCTAACTTGAGAGATAGGATAGTTTATATTATATAGATTAGGATTATTAGTGCTACCCGTGCGAAGCCGGGGCGGATCGCTAGTATTTAATAAGTATTAATAGTCCTGACTGATCTACACAACCAACTGCTGTTGTTGAAAACTTGAAATTTTGGCAGTAAGTAGGCTAGGTTCTTATACTAGTATTATGAGGTAGACATACGCTAAGAAAGGATTTTTAAAAATTATACAGTTGTTCTATCCATACAAATTCTTATTTGGGCTTAACTAACTATACCTAAGTTTGAACTTTGAAGTTGAGCTTCTTTTAATCCTTAACAACGTTCATAATATTATTAGGCGAGTAAACAACGGTAAAAAATTTAAAATTCACTTTGACCGAATCCTATTCAGAATATTAAATGTTCATTTTCCGCTTAATCCTACAAAACATTTAAAACGGAGCTTAAAAATCACGAGCGATATAAGGCAGGGCTGTGAGTTAATTCTGCTGGATAACTGCTGGCTCATTTAACAAACCCTGGATTATTAGGTTGGAAATGCGACCCTGCGATATGAATACAATGGTGTAGAAAGCAATGAAAAGTGTATGTGGTATGTATTTAACTCATTATAAAATTGTGGTTACCCATTAGATAAGGCCTCGTTGGTCTTGTGGTTAGAATGTTCGACTGCGGCCGACGAGGTCTCGGTTCGAGTCCTGGGTCGGGCCATAATAATATTGGGGTTTTCTGACTAGAAATTCTCAGTACTAGCCCGGAGTTAGCTGGCGGTGTTTCACCCCCGTGCCTCGGGGAGCACGTTAAGCCGTCGGTCCCGGTTATTATCACTAACATGATAATAGTCGTCAAAGCCTGCCAACCCGCATAGGAGCAGCGTGGTGGGTCTAAGCTCTAATTCCTGCTCTCCTATAAGAGTGGAGGCCTATGCCCAGCTGTGGGACGTTAATAGGTTGTAGTGGTGGATCAGATAATGGTGCGAGATAGTGGTTTTTCTTACGCCACGGCTTTACTTATTGCTATTGGAAAGCCGCCGCTTCTACCGTAAGCCTGCACTTTTGATTACGCTCTTGTAGAGTATTATTATATAGGTGACATGGGCGGGTCAGCGTATTCCGCTGTGGTCATCGAAAACACAACTAAGGAACGCTGCGTATTTTGACCAAATCCGCTCACCCGCTGCCGAAAATGCAGCCTTAAGGTACGGTGATAGCCTAACCACTAGTGGCTAAGATTTTGACCTTTTATTCGAGGGTCCGAGGGTTCAATCACAACCATAAAATATGAGACTATTGAAATCGTTTACAACAACTGAATATCACATAATTATTTAACAGTAAACAAAACATCGCCAGGAAGCCTGCTTGCCATTGACAATTCTTCAATAAGATTCTCAAAGTTGTGCTGAGTGTACTGGCCAGTTTGATAAAACATAGCCGCGCATACCGAAATAATGAGTTCCAGCCAAATTTTATATATATATAATATATATAGAAGTAAATAACTCGTAAAATGAATACGTATCACTCACAACCAGAACAGTTTGAATGCTAAAACTTGACCTATATCATACTACTAGAGGACGCCCGCGACTTCGTTCGCGTGGCATAAGTTTTTTAATTCCCACGGGCACTCCTTCATTTCCGGGATAAAAAGAAGCCTATGTCACTCTCCAGATCCTTAACTATATCTACCCATGCAAAAAATCGCATCGATCCGTTACTCTGTTGCGGCGTGATTGAAGGACAAACTCTCTATTTAACGTCCTTGGGGATAGAAATTTCAAAACTGTGGAATACGTATTTCATAATTTTAAATCGGAAGCCCAAATACCAAGTTTCAGAGCTATAACTTGAAAACGACGGACTTTCATTCAAATTTTCAACCCCTATTTAACCCCTTTGGGGGTGAAATTTTTTAATATTTTGACACACATGCTTCTTTATATTTTACCGAAAGCCAAAATATCGAGTTTCGTAGATATACAAGTTATATATCTACGAAACTCGATCTCTAAATATCTTGTAAAATTAAGGACTTTTTTACAAAATTTACTCCCCTATTTCAGCCCTTAGGGGGTAGAATTTTCAAAATCTGTGAAACACGTATTTCTTAATTTTTAACCGGTAGCTCATATACAAAGTTTCATGGATATAACTTGAGAAATGACGGACTTTCATACAAACTTTCAACCCTTATTTCACCCTCTTAGGGGTGGAATTTTGAAAAATCCTTCCTTAGTGAGCGCCTACATCACAAAACGAACCTACTGTCAAAATTTCAAGTTTCTAACCCCAGCGGTTTAGGCTGTGCGTTGATATATAAGTTAGTCAGTCAGTCAGTCAGTCAGCCAGGACTTTGAATTTTATATATATAGATTACCTATTCTGTGTCAATAGTAGTATAAAGCTTATCAACTTAAAGGTCAGTATGCACGTTTGTATACGAATATAGTATGAAACTACATTATTAAGTCACTAGAGGACGCCCGCGACTTCGTTCGCGTGGCATAAGTTTTTTAATTCCCACGGGCACTCCTTCATTTCCGGGATAAAAAGAAGCCTATGTCACTCTCCAGATCCTCAACTATACCTACCCATGCAAAAAATCACATCGATCCGTTGCTCTGGTGCGGCGTGATTGAAGGACAAACTCTCTATTTAACGTCCTTGGGGATAGAAATTTCAAAATTGTGGAATACGTATTTCATAATTTTAAATCGGAAGCCCAAATACCAAGTTTCAGGGCTATAACTTGAAAAACGACGGGCTTTTATTCAAATTTTCAACCCCTATTTAACCCGTTCGGGGGTAAAATTTTTAAATATTTTGACACACGTGCTTCTTTATTTTTTACCGAAAGCCAAAATATCGAGTTTCGTAGATATAACTTGAAAAATATCTTGTAAAATTAAGGACTTTTTTACAAACTTTACTCCCCTATTTCAGCCCTTTGTGGGTAGAATTTTCAAAAACTGTGAAATACGTATTTCTTAATTTTTAACTGGTAGCTCATATACCAAGTTTCATGGATATAACTTGAGAAATGAAGGACTTTCATACAAACTTTCAACCCCTATTTCACCTCCTTAGGGGTGGAATTTTGAAAAATCCTTCCTTAGTGAGCGCCTACGTCACAAAAGGAACCTACTGTCAAAATTTCAAGTTTCTAGCCTCAGCGGTTTAGGCTGTGCGTTGATATATAAGTCAGTCAGTCAGTCAGTCAGTCAGTCAGTCAGGACTTTGAATTTTATATATATAGATAGATAATAAAGTACAAACAAACTATACATTCGTGACAAAAATGTAAATCGGATAAACTTCACTGCCTAAATTTATCAATAAAATAATAACTAATAATAGGCTTCATGTAAGAAAAGTTTACAAACTTTCAGTCACGCGAGAAAATCAGGGTCGTGTAGGTAAGCAGGCATTTAAGGGGCCATTTGAAAGGCAGCGTAATTTACCTACAAGATTCCTAGTTTTGACAACCGAAACAGTGATTATTATTTTTACCTGACTACGGAATGGTTTGGGGTCCTATATTTGTATATGCCTATACAGATATAGGCATTATAATCCCTGCCTGTCTCTTTGGTCTGGTGGTAAGCATGTCCGATTGCGGATGACAAGGTCCTGGGTTTGATTCCTGTCTCCTGAGTTAAGTAATGGGCTTTTCTGACAAGAAATTCTGATTACTAGCCTTTAGTTAGCTGGAGTTGGCGTTGTTTCATACACCCCCCGTGCTTCAGAGAGCACGTAAAGCCGTCGGTCTTGCGCCTGATTTAACTCCAGTCATTGAGAGTTCGCACACATTTTGTGTTCTATAATATCTCCCGTGTAGATGGCTAATATCTGCTGAGATACTGCCGCTGTGGCCGGAATTAAATCAAGAGGACATTACTGTTATTCATTAGTACGACAGCGCATAGTAATGTAAACCCAAGTCTGTAACAGCTACTTACATCTGAAAAGTCCCTGCCACCAATTGATTTTGTAGTAATAATAATATTATAATTAATAATAATATTGTAATTATAATTAATCTTAGAACCATAATATTATCCTTTCCAGCATAGCTTGCTTCCATCTTAGACCTCATCATCACTTATTTACCTTAGAAGACAAGTATGGGCTTACTGATTTTCTTAATATAATTCTTTACTAATAATATAAATGCGAAAGAGTGGCCAAGCATGTATGTTCCAAAGTTCCACACTGCACGATCCGAAGAACCACAATAGTATATTTCATTACTAGTGTGGAAAGGCTGTCATTGCAAAGAGTTCCGACAAATGTCTACCCGAGCCGAGGCGCAGCCGAAAGCGAGGGTTGACAGTCGGAACAAGTTGCAATGACGGTTCCGCACGTGTACTGAACGACTATTTTTAATACAGTTGCGAAAAAATAAGCAATTTAATAAAATAATAAAAACACAATAAACTCAACTAACTTAACATTTATTTCTTATAAAAGTTATAATTCACATATTACATTGAAATTGGTACAGTTTTTTATACTAACTGGGGAAGTTTTAGGTTGCATATTTACTGTTTGACCCAAACTATTATTAATTTCGTATGATTGTTCATGTATATTTGTCATACAATGGCGTTTGCTACTTGATGGAGTTGGATCTGATGAATTATCATTATCAACGAAGGTAGATGGATGAACGTTCTCTGCAACATGTGAAGGAGACGGACTGGACCTTAAATTAATGGAGTGTGCGATTTTTTTCCCAGTTTCTAGTTTGTTGCATTTTCAGCATACTTTTTATCATAGAAAACCTCGACCATAACGTAGAAGGTTTTAATTTTGCTGAGAGTTCGGAGAAGTATGCCAACATAACATTTTCTGAAAAACTATTTGCTTTTTTCTCTTCTCTCCACGCAATAAATTCGTCGTATGTAGATATGTAGCGACTTTTTGACTTTTCCGGTAAAATGTTCTCCGAAGCATTTTGTGCAATTATACTGAGTTCCGGTGGTGTTAATTCAAAAAAACTAGGGTCGAAATTACTCATTTTGTGCAACAAACAACTAAACTCGCAAAGAAAATTTCTGAAAAATGGCGCCAACCGTAGAATATAAGCAGAGTTTTTTTTTCTTCACCCATTCTGGTAGGCAAAGGGAACTATGCCCATACAGCCAAGTCTTCAGTAGAATTTTTTTATTGATATGAAATGAAAATGAAATTTAATGAGATGAAATGAAATGAAACCTAACCAAACTCATTCAATCAAATCATTAAATCTGATATTGACACAAATTAGTAGCTTCTTTTTAGAAATATACGTATTTGCATGAATCATAAAAACTTCTATGAATTTTTTTAGTAAAAACTTCATGGTTGGTTTTTCTTTTTAATAGACATTATTTTGACAGTTGGGAAAGAGAACGCACGAGTTCGGGAAAGGTAAAAAAAAAGCACGAGTATGTAATAGGCCACATCCCGAACGCTATACGTCCCTGCAATACGCCACTTTTTGAGCAACTGTATTAAAAATATCTTTAAAAGTTCAATATTTAAAAACCTGGTTCGACGCGGACGAAGTAGCGGGCATCATATTAGTGCCTATTATGTTATTAAATTTATGTTTTTTATTGATAAGGGTTCCACGTAAACAAATAATGCGCTTCGGCTTTCGAATCGTAACAAATGGCAGTATAACAAATTGCAATACAATTCCGATTAGCAAGATTCCTTGTAAATAGCTCGGTCACAGATTTAAGGTGAGCATTTTGTTTCGAGATCTGGGCCATTAATCAAGCGGACACTTGACGGAACTCTTGCATTTATCTTCAGTTCATCGGACAGGTTGCAGAGTTTTTGCTTGAAAAAGATTCTATTAAGCTGTTAAGTATACTAACAATTTATAAATGTCCCAAACTCGTCGTCGTCTCAACTCTCAACCAATAATTGACGTCCACTACTAGACGAAAGTCTCCTGTATCCATGGATTAAAAATATAATATGTCACTGGCTGCAAATAGGGCTGCAGCTATTTCTCCCCAATATAATTTTGAATGCTACTATCCAACGGTGATAGTCTATTTTAGACGTTCGACCTCACAGATGTAGTATTGCTTTTACAATGAAGAAAATCATCATAAGGAAACCCATGCATACCCCAAAGTACTTATATAAACAAAGGTCTCTGAAAAGAAGTCTGCCAATTTGCCCTTTTACTCTTCCATTTTATTATTGAATACATACGTGTATATGAAACAAACGTGTTAAAATACGGAAACCTTATAAATAATATTGTTAGGGTTCCGCACCTAGTAAAACAAGTTATACTTTTTGTTATCGGTTTTACTACAGTATATACCTATAAACGGTTTTACTACAGTATATATATGTACAGTATATACCTACTTTAAGGTCAGTTTAAGCTGTGTGTACCTAAGTCAGTAAAACAAGTTATACTTTTTGTTATCGGTTTTACTACAGTATATACCTATAAACGGTTTTACTACAGTATATATATGTACAGTATATACCTACTTTAAGGTCAGTTTAAGCTGTGTGTACCTAAGTCAAATTGTAGGAATATTATTATTTACCTAGAAAATAAAATTAGGTGCTTATAATTAAATTAGGTACAGTGGTTGTTTGTGTTTAATTCACCGATTAAACGTAATTATTACGCAAATATTATATTAAAAGTCAGACAATATTGCAGTGATGTTTACCAAGTTATTACACAAATACGATACTGCATGATTTGTTTTACGCATGAGTGTTTTAATTCGACGCTGCTTTAATATTATTCCATTTCACAGATTTTTTTATTCTTCATTAATTCGTCATTAATCACTATCTTCATGATGTTCATGATGTTGTCAAATCCCTGAAATATCCAAACTTTCACATCTTATCTTTATATATTTTATTATAAATTAGATGATGCCCGCGACTTCGTCCGCGTAGATTAAGTTTTTTTTTATCCCGCGGGAACTCTTTATATTTCCGGGAAAAAAAGATAAAAAGCCTATCCTTCCCCGTGATATAACCTATCCCTCTACTAAATTTCTTCAAAATCGGTTGAACAGATGGGCCGTGAAAGCGTAGCAGACAGCCAGATAGACAGACAGAGAGATACACTTTCGCATTTATATTTATATAATAAAATTTGTATGGAAGTATGGATATGGATGTGAAAGTTTGGGATATTTGTTACTCCTTCACGTCACAACGGCTGTACCGATTTGGCTGAAATTCGAACGGAAATATCTAAAACCCTGAATTAACACATAGGCTACATTTTATCGCGGAAAATAATTAAACAGTTCCTGTGGGAATACCTTTATGCACGCGGATGAATAGCAGGATGACAACAAATGAAAAACGCAGCTAACGTTACCATATTGTTTCTCACGGGACGTTTGGGAGGTTTGAAGGATTATGCACGCAACATCAAACGAAGTAGTGGGGTAAACATAAGTATATAGCGATATACTCGTATATGTATTTGGACGACCTCCGTGGTTCAGTGTTGAGCACTGTTGTATTAACGTGCGGAGGTCCCGGGTTCGATCCCCGGCAGGGTCAAATTGGGAATTTATAATTTCTGATTGGTCTGCCCTGGTGGGTGGCTTCGGCCGTGGCTAGTTACCACTCTACCGACAAAGACGTGCCGAAAAGCGATTTAGCGTTCCGGTACGATGCCGTGTAGATACCGAATAGGGTATGGGTTTAATATATCTGCCATGCCCCTAACAGGTAAGCCCGCTACCATCACTTACCATCAGGTGAGATAGGGGCTAACTTGTAGTAAATAAAAAAAAATATCAATGGCAAATGTTTTATTTTTAAAGCCAACCCGCAAATAGGTGAGTGGGCTGTGTAAAGTAGCACTCATGATATTATGTTCTCATGCATCGAGTGCGGTCGAAAGATAATGATCATTAATCCAGCCTACAGTATACGCTATTAATTGTGCTTTCAGCTTTAAGTTGGGATAATGCTTTTGTTTATATTTTAATGGGCGAGATAGAAAACTATGTTACCAAACTTGATGAGGCAACTTGCATTTCTGTTAGAATTTCGAGCACTCAATGATAGCAGGAAAGTGTCGAAAGCCTGTATGCTTAGCATGCGCACAACGAGATTATCTCGCGACGAGAGAGAGAGATGTTTTCGTTGCCGGTTTTTCATTTACCCTAACATGCACAAAATGCGGTATATTACAAGAAAAAATAGTTGACATGTAAAGGTTCGTAGAGAAAAATACCACAGATTATATATAATATTACTTTTATCTCTACTTTTGACGTAACGAGACAAGTAACCGTGTCAGCTTCAGTAGACAGAGAGAGATAACGGGTAGACATAATTTTACTTGTAGTGCGTATGCTAGCCATACTGGGAGTCTACTACTGCCGAATCGCGGCCATTCTAAACGACCAGATTATAGTGGTCCTTTGCCTGTTTTCTCTAGTTTGTATATTTTTCCGTTTTTTAACTGATTTCAAAAAAGGAGGAGGTCTCAATTCGACTGTATGTTTTTCTTTGTATGTATGTTACGCGATCATTCTGCCAATTATGAATCAATTTTGATGATTCTTTTTTTTAATCCACCACAAGTTAGCCCTGTACTGCGATCTTGCCTGATGGTAAGTGATGATGCAGTCTAAGATGGTAGCAACTAGTTAGGGGTATGGCAGTTATGCTAAACCCAATACCCCTAATCAGTTTGGACATCGTACCGGAATGCTAAATCGCTTGCTTGGAGGCACTTATTTGCCAGTAGGGTGGTAACTAGCCACGGCCGAAGCTACCAGGGCCAGAGAAAAATCTGAAATTATAAATTCCCAAATTGACCCTGCCCGGGATCGAACCCGGGACCTCCAACGTTAAGACACCAGCGCTTAACACTGTGCCAGGGAAGTCTTCTAAGGTCTTCTTCTACGCAATCCATGATTTATTCGGTCCGGATTTTCCTCTGTGTTGTCTATAAAATCTCCTCTTTCTACCAGTTTGGAAACGGCTGTGCTGTTTAAACAGCGTGAGACACTTTTCTTCTCGGAATTACGAGGAGCTATTACATAGTTACACAATCTAATTTACGATTTCTTCTCAGAACCAAAAAAATATTTTTTGCGTAAAAAACACGAAACAGTAATCCCCAGAAATAATCAGATATACATTAGTTCGGCAAATTATACGTCAATTTCTTTAAGTACGATATAAGCGTTTTCCCGCGCGCGATGACGCCGCTCCATTACGCATCAGTTGCGATTTGTTCCCGGTCACGCGATGCAGGCATTACTGAACTGATGTTTTCTATAATAGTACGATTCTTTGTTCGGTGCTGGTTCACATGTATTCACATTATACTTAATCTAAATCGCATAATAACGAATAATATCATACATATCTACCATCCTGGACTGCATCATCACTTACCATCAGGTGAGATCGCAGTCAAGGGCTAACTTGTAGAGGATAAAAAAAAGGAACTTTCTCCGCAGAAAGGGCTTAATATACCTATAGATCTTTTTTTCAGACGAACATTAAAACGTTACCCCGGCAACCGGCAGGGTCACTTTGGGTTATTAATATTTCAACACTCCGATACGATACTGTGTAGAAACCGATAAGGGGTATTGGTTTAAAATAACTGTCATACCTCTATAATTATAACAGGTTAACCCACTACCATCTTAGACTGCATCAGCATTTATCAGTTACCGCCAGGTGAGATCATACAAAAATAAGGGCTTTGTAGGAGAAAAAAATAATGCAAATATTTCTACCGAACAATGAACATTATTACATTAGCTTGCAGATTCGAGTAAATCATATATAATAATTACAGCATTTATTAATTAACATTAAATTGAATTTCATAGCATCAACATATTTTCACGGGTGGCGTTCATTTGTATGACGTATGAAGCTTCTATAATATGCAAATCAGCTTATGAATATGAATTACACAAAGCCTATGAAACTCTTACATCATTGCTTATCAGTTACACACATTCCTCACATTTATTACCATACTACGAAGTAATAATCATTATAATGTCATCAGATTTTGGGGTAGCTGAACTAAACTTTGCGGTATCCTAATAATATTATTAATGTGAAAGTTTGGATGTTTGTAACTTTGTAAGAACCAAAAAACCTCAATCCACGCGAACTAAGTCGCTGGCATCAGATAGTTAAGTCTTTAACATTTTTAAAAACAAACTTTTATCGTCCGCGATATTGAATTTAGTTTGACGTCATTTTATTTTTCTTATTCTTCTCAGAAATTCCTTTTAATTTATACTCATATCATGGGGTTGCATAAAAATAACTAGTCCGCCATCTTTGGGATTGGGAGTTCGCCATATTGGATTTAGAATGACGTCTCTTAGCTAACCATGCAATTGTCATCCAAACTTTACGTGTACTTACGCAAAACTTCAGCTCAATCAGTTAGGGTTAACTGTTTTAAAATTCATTTGCAAGATTTGACCTAAACAAACTTTTCCTCACCGTTACAGCAAAATAATAAGATAATAATATTTAATTTCTTAAAACGCACATAGATCCCAAAATTATGAGGTGCATAACCATGGATCGAACCCGCGCTGAATCACTTTTATGATAAACTAACTGATGCGACTTTGTCCGCGTGGTTTAAGTTTTTTTGATTCCCGCGGAAACTCCTTAATTTTTCGGGATAAAAAGTAGCCTATGTCACTCTCCCAGGTCCTCAACTATACCCATGCCAAAAATTATGGTTGATCCGTTGCTCCGTTGCGGCGTGATTGAAGGACAAACCAACAAACCAACAAACAAACACACTTATTAATATTAGTAAGTATTAGTATTAGTATTAGTAAGTATAGTGTGATACAATATTATTGAAACTAAAAAATACAAATTAAAAAAAAACCAGTAAATAGGTCAAAATAGAATAAATAACCTGATATTTAAGAGTGAAAATTTCAAAGGTGGTATTTGAATGGCTACGAATTCATCCTCAAAAAGGGTTCGACAGGGTCTCAAACACTCAATGCCTCCATTGAATAGGTTAAAAGCTTAGTTAGCTTTTTAATAGACGGTATCACGCAACTCTTTAGCAACATGAATCGTTAGTAATTTCTTAATTAGTGGGAGCAGAAAAAATAAAATGAAGTCGTGATTCGTTCTTTCTTTTTTATGTGTATTTACCTAAACTGAAATCTGAGTGCAGGTCAGTAATAAGCACCTACAAAAAAAAGTCTTGCAGACTAACTACATAGTCATTAGTTAGATACTTTCAAGGGCTGAACTCCAGCTATCGCTTGGGAACGATAAAAAGAGATTGCTTCCACTGAGAGCGACGTTTTATTGACTTATTAACATCGATATAAGATCTTAACTCGATTCTTTGATCTTCGTCAACAATATTTTTGTACTGGGCATATTCCATTTTTATACGTTGTCAGCGATCTCTATGATGGCTGTTATTTGAAGTCGGGTAAAGTGTAATATAAATACAATAGCTGATGCCCGCGACCTCGTCCGCGTGGATTTAGGTTTTTGGGTTCCCGCGGGAACTCTTCAATTTTCCGGGATAAAAAGTAGCCTATTCCAGACTATAATCTATCTCTGTGCCAAATTTCATCCAGATCCGTGCAGCCGTTGGAGCGTGATTGAGTAACAAACATCCATACATCCATACATCCATCCAAACTTGCGCATTTATAATATTTATTATATTATTTATTAATATTATTGTTCTGTTAGGTTTTATCGAGGGCGCTTACACAATCATTAGTCATTCATCTTTTAATATAGAAGCTGGTCAAATCTATTTTACGACATAAATATTTGAAAGTTTCTTTAATGCATTATTATAAATTTTATAGAAATCGATCCAGGAAACTCGGAGAAAACAAAAATTACATTTAATTTGATACCTTCCACCATCCTCCTGGTCTACCTTATTAGCTTCGCATGTACCTTTGTAAAAATGTTAAATATCTTACTTTTCACCAATTTCTAATCGTATCTAAAAATAAACAGTCTGAACTCATGTTAACTATTGTCTGACGCAATCTAAATATTGGATTTAGTGGTATTTATTTGGATAGGTTTCAATTCCCGGCGAAACAAACGATTTACATATGCACCCGGAAATTAAGACTGCCACCTAAACTAAAATTTATGTGATTTGCTCCAAATATTACTTATTTATCTCTGTTGTAACGGTAAATAGGAACTTACATTGAAATTGTTTTATAGTTGCTATTGGCGCTTGAATCTTTAACAGCCTTTAAAGAGTTGGCTTGAGCTGCCAGTGCGAGAACGTTCTCTATGACGTAGTTTATCTGGGTTTTTTATTGTAAATAAATTATTGTAATAACCATATCTTGTATTAGTAAAATTATTTTTTCCGTAGAATTATTCAAGAGGCTTATGCTAGACATAGTATACCACATGGCACACCTCATAGGCATGTAACGTACGCGGCCGCACAGCCGTTCCTAATTTACATGTTTAGCTGTGTCGAATATTCACCCTAGATAATTAGCGTGGCTTGGAAACTTACAGCTATACATAATATATTATTGATAGTATACTATACTTACGCTATAACTTGATAATATTATGGTAATATAAGTACATTACAAATGACCGCCAGTTTTAAGGCTGAGTCGTCTCACCCAATAGAGTTCCACTACTGCCACTACCACAGAATACTTAATTCTGCCACAATTATACATTGGAGTCCGATGTATAATTGTGTCCAATGATTGGACACTCCGGGTTTTTGCCGCTTGTGTCTAGTGCCTCCAACCTCGTTTAATGGCTTTTGTCTTTTGGCGTTTTAAGTGTCAACTTTTTGACTATAGTCTATAATATAACAATACTGTACAATACACAATAGATACTTTACGTATTTATTACATAGATTTGGGATTGGTCTCCGCGTAGGAGCGCCGCGGAGATCAATCCTAAATCAATGATTTATTTATATACCTAGTCTTGTATATAAATGTCGGCGCTTATAACCCGTTATTTGCCGTACCTACTCGTAAAACAGTTGAACAGTGGTAGAAAGAAATACGGATTATAATAATCATGTTACATGCTATTTTCCTTTTCCACTATAATAGTTATAAAAATAATGACTACGCAAATAATTTTAAAATTAATTTTTTGTCACCACCATACTGAAAATAATTCTAATCTAATAATTGTAGTTATTTTACTTTAAGGAAACAGAGTTTTTTTTGAACCAGGGAAAGCTGGATGAAATCTTATTGGAACTCCCAGACCTTCATGGACTTGCAGACAACGACCTCAATTTACATAGACGTGCCCTGTCAAACCAACAATGTGGACTTATTTTACTAACGCCATCTCGTCTGAAAAGCGGGACAGCGCTATGGCGGGGACAAGGACAGGCTTATACAGGTGAGGGGCACGCCCTACAAGTCGGACGCCCAACTTTTTTCTATGAAAGGGCCCATCTAGTACCTACTATACATTTATCAATGGTTGCAGAGGAATATTTTTTGTTATTGTTACACAGAACATAATATTTTATTACATTATAAAATGCCCATTTCATTTTGATCAACGTAATATCTACTTCTATCTTTTATGCAATATTATCACATTAGCAGCCGTTTGTCCAGTAAATGTAAAACGGAACACTTCTCTTTTAACGATGCTCCGCGTTGACCTTTTTCCTAATATATTAAATGAAATCCCAAGTTTTTATGAATGTGAAATGAAATATTTTGCCGAGTTCTTAGCGTAAGCACACATCAGCGATACCTATATTATTGTGTTTATTTTATTTTATTTGTGAGTAAGCATAAGATGTAGTTTTGGTCTGATGAGAGGTCTAAGCCGTAGCTAGTTACCAACCTACTGGAAAAGATATAAGTACCCGTGGTTAGGTGTAGGTTTGGGTTTAATATAACTACTGCCATACCCTTGCCAGGTTAGTCCGCTACTATCTTAGACTGCATCATCACTACGACACTATCCACGTGAGATCGCAGTCAAGGGTTATCTTGTGTATCTAATAGTAGAATAAAACACCTGCTTGATTTGTATGGGTTACCATGAAAATTTTTAAACCGATTTATACTAATATTATGAATGCGAAAGTTTGAATAGATGGATGGATGGATGGATGTTTGTTACTCAATTACGCCAGAACGGCTGAATGGATCTGGATGAATAAAACTACAAGCTGGTTTTATTTAATATTATGAAGAGACTGGCTGACGCCTGCGATTTCGTCCGCGTGTATTGAGGTTTTTTGGTTACCGCGGGAACTCTTTAATTTTCTGGGATAAAAAGTAGGCTAGATGAGTTTTTCCAGACCATAGTCTTTTTCTGTGCCAAAATTCAAGGTACCTAGTTGCAATTTGCAGTTAAAATGTCGGATTTTCTAGAACACGAAAAACAAGTTGTCTTGATCTCATTAGCTAAGTTTAGTTTGTTAAGTTTATACTTGCACTTTCTTTTCTCGTTCAGAAGTTACTTGAAGATGAATATCACATAAATAAATAAAAACCTCTTTTTTCGTTGCTTGGCCATACTACTTTCAACCAAGCTATCAACAGACTGATCGTTAATGTGTCTTTGTCTTAACGGAACTTTTGTACTTTGTACAGCGTTATAATACACATGGCGCGGTCAAATTTCAACTTCATAATCCAGGGTTTGCTCAATGAGCCAGCAGTTATCCTGTAGAATTATGTAGGAGCCCTGCTTTATATCGCTCGTGATTTTTAAGCTTCGGTTTTAATGTTTTGTATACTTAATAAAATAAAAAAATACAACCAAATTGAAAACATATTTTTTTTTAATTGAAAACAATGGAAACAACATTCTTCTATTTTTTGAAATCGGTTAAAAATTAACATAAAATTTGTGTAATGAAAAACGATATAAGTACCTTATCAGCTAATGTGCCACTAAAAATCCTGACCACAGCGAAGGATCGAAACGGAAAGGAGATATTTCGCAACAGACTAATGACGCTAAGTATGACAACCATCGTACCATGTGGCACTAGTTTCAGCAAAACGATTTGCACACGACACCAGTAATAAACTACAATGATTAAAAAAAAAAAAGTCGTTAAAGCCCGCCAACCCGCATTGGAGCAGCGTGGTGGGCCGAAGCTCTAATTCCCTCTCTGCTATGAGAGTCGAGGCCTTTACCCAGCAGTGGGACGATAATGGGCTTTATTGGGTGTGGTGGACTTACGAAGTCAGAATCTTTTGTTGAGTGAATACATTTTGAGTTCATTAAGTATAATGTTATAAGGGTTTCCATGGATGAGATCATGTAAGTGATAAGATATTAATCTTAGTTTATAATTTGTTTTCTATATACTTTAAGTTCTTTACTCTGGTATTCAATAAAGTTGTTTAAATTAATAAATAAATAAATTTCGAATGAGTTACTCCTGACGGGATTCAAAAGTTCTCAACATTAGGCTTAGCACCGCTAATTGAGTGATAGTTCTCTTGAGACTTCCTAACATGTAGCCCCGTCAAATTATCTACTAAACATTATTAAGTAATGGATATTACTAGTTAAGACCAACCTCTAAACTAACTTTCTTTAGTTTTCACTTCGCATACGCATACAACTTCGAGGTATGTGCCGGGGATTCGAACCCTGAAACCTACGAAAAGTTAGATTAAGTTTTTACCATTATCACCGTTAAAAAAAGTTGCTGATGGACAAAAAGTGTTTCAAGACTTAAATCCTAGTTAGTAGTCATTAGTAAAACCGCTAAAACCGCAAAAAAATATCTGTCTGACAAAAAACTCGCGTAAATCACTTTAGCTATTTAGGCACACGTCTAGTACGTGTACCACAGGGCACGTACTAGACCCTGCGACAGGGCAGAACGTCCTTCCCTTTCGATAGTGACGCGTCGTGCAGTCGTTTTCTCTCACAGAAAAAGGAATCTGTTTATTAATTATTATTTTGTTGGTCACAATGGAGCGCTGCAGTTCGTCGTGGGTTTTTTAAATTTTTTAAATTTTATTACTTGTGATCTGTGTTTTCTCCTGTTCTCTAGACAAGTGACTCTCAACTTTTATTAATGAGTACCTATACTTACACTAGAAGATGCTCGCGACTTCATCCGCGTGGATTGAGGTTCTTTGATTCCTTAATATTCCGGGTCAATGTGTTACTTTAGGCTATAAGCTATCTCCTGTCCAAATTTCAGTCAAATTGGTTCAATCATTTTGGCGTGGATAAGTCACAAACATACAAATATATAAATACTAGATGATGCCCGCGACTTCATCCACGTGGATTAAAATTTTTTGATTCCCGCGGGAACTCTTTAATTTTCCGGGATGAAAAGTAGCATAATATGTCCTTCCCCGGGATACAATCTACCCCTGTACTAAATTTCATCAAAATCGGTTAAATAGATGGGCCGTGAAAGCGTAGCAGACATACAGACATACACACTTTTGCATTTATAATATTAGTATGGATATTTACATACAATCGTTTAAACTTTTTTTTTTTTTTAATCCATTACATGTTAGCCCTTGACTGCGATCTCACCTGATGGTAAGTGATGATGCAGTCTAAGATAGTAGCGGGCTAACCTGTTAAGGGCATGGCAGACTTTTACATTGTCTCATACATATTATATGGAAACGACCAGACAATGCTGATCCGTTGCTGCACAACAATGTCAATAAATTTCACGCGATAACATGAAATATCAACTCTCCAAATACTGTTGGCAATAGATTTCCCAAAACAAGCAATCACTTAGCAAAGCCGTAGTAGCGTTCCATCGCAAAAGGAAATAAATTTTGAAACGCCGTTGAGCAGAACAAAGTGAAAACGTTGTTGTTGTGTGTTGTGATGCAAGATTGAAAACGTTCTTTGATTACACGTCTTTAATAAACTTTCATTATTATTCTATCATAATATTTACGAAATTAGATAGGTTCTTGATTGACGGATTTGTAGACAAAAGAAACTACTACACAAACAAAAGGCAAAAAAGACTAACTAATTATTCTAGTTGCATGATAATAATTTTATTATTATGAAAGTACAAATGTTTGTGATTTATTTGCATAACAATATATTTTAGTTATTATATTATATTTTTATTTGTTAGCTAATTGAACTACAATAAGTACGATTAAAAAGTTAATTTATAATATTGTTATTACGTATACACACACGTATACATATTACATTGTCTAAATTGAAAGATACAGTTTGGTAATTGAATAAATATAATTTTAATATATTTTGCTTAACTTTGTGAACATTGAGTTAATTTTTATCAGATTCAAGTTATTTATTCACTGAAACAATCCTAATAATAACGGTGCAGTAATTCGCATCTCCATTCCTGAATAATATCGTCACAGCGAAACCAAACCAGCCTAGAGACAAAAAAATAATTCCGCGTCACACACTTTTATATAGAGCTGCACACAGTCACGAGATAAGACAAAACGTCTTGTCTCTCCAGCGCGGACATTTCGTGCTAAGGGTTGCCCTGTCCGGTCCTATGTGTGTTTTTGCTCTTAGACTTAGTGACGAGAACTGATCGCACTTCATTCTCACGACAATCTCACGATAATTTGTTCAAGCGATATGACGTTATCATATTAGTAACCATGTCTACTGTATTTCATAGTTCTTTGGTCAAATAATTTACCTATTGCTTGCATCATACTAATACTTACTAATATTATAAATGCGAAAGTGTGTTTGTTTGTTGGCTTATTGGTTTGTTGGTTTGTCCTTTAATCACGCCGCAACAGAGCAACGGATCGACGTGATTTTTGGCATGGGCATAGTTGAGGACCTGGAGAGTGACTTTTTATCCCGGAAAATTAAGGAGTTCCCGCTGGAATAAGAAAAAAACTTAAACCACGCGGACGTAGTCGCGGGCATCAGCTAGTTTACAATATTCCTACAACAATGTAGAAAACCACCGAGTTTTATGAAAGAGTAACATCATAAAATAATTTATTTATTCGACCTAATTGTATACTGCCCGTCGTAGAAAGTATTTGGGGTTTTATCGAAATCAAATCAAGGGTCAGCGGTTTAGTACATACTTGTTATGAAAAGACATTATGCAATATAGAGCAAGTAAAATTATTTTCGCAATTAATCCATTATACTTATTTTTCTTAACTTATTAGGCAAATCCGTATATCCATGTAACCAGACTATCAACGTAAGTTATAATAATGCGTGTATTGTCCCTCCATAACTTAAATCTCACTTAAAATAGATTTTCAGATTAATTTAACTCGATTAATGCCAGTGCGGAAGGCCCACAGGTAATTGACCGAGCGAAGCGAAGGTCTCTGAGTCTACTTGAGTGAATTGGCACTTGTCCGTCCGTCCGTCCGTCTGTCAGAGCCTTATAACTTCTGAATTACTGAACGTAATTACTTCAAATTTAAATATAATATGTAAACCCATGGCCTCCCGCCGAATATGGGCTTCAAAGTTATAAAAATCTTTATTTCAGAACTCTCAATTTTCTGAAAGGCTGAGCCTGAAACTTGATTAATTATTTGAATTATATCCTGTACTTGAACAACAAATACTAAAATTAGATAAATATAATAAGGAAACGAAATTATTTAATTTTTAATGAGCTTCAATATTTTTTAACAGAACTTCACAATGATGTCAATAGGTGGCGCTCTGTACAAGTTTATGTATACCGCGAGGTCTCAGTTCGGGGCGAACCACTAGTATTACTATGTTACATGTAGATATAATAACGGCAGGAGACGTGTAGTCAAGAGGAGAGTACGGATACGTATGGCTGCAGCTTCTGTAGTCAGAGCTAGAGTCAAATTTCAATACACTTTTTTCTTTAATCGATACTTTAAATGATTATCAAACTTAAAACTAACAGTAGATATTAATTTTAGGTCTTTTGGGAGACCCTCCATTTAAGAACCTGGAAGAAGTAATTTATTTTTAGGGTTCCGTAGCCAAATTTGGCAAAAACGGAACCCTTATAGATTCTTCATGTCTGTCTATCTGTCTGTCTGTCTGTCTGTCTGTCTGTCTGTCTGTCTGTCTGTCTGTCTGTCCGTCCGTATGTCACAGTCACTTTTTTCCGAAACTATAAGAACTATACCGTTGAAACTTGGTAAGTAGATGTATTCTGTGAACCGCATTAAGATTTTCACACAAAAATAGAAAAAAAACAATAAATTTTGGGGGTCCCCATACTTAGAACTGAAACTCAAAAATTTTTTTTTCATCAAACCCATACGTGTGGGGTGTCTATGGATCCACCATCCATCCATCATTAGGTCTTCAAAAATGATATTGAGGTTTCTAATATAATTTTTTTCTAAACTGAATAGTTTGCGCGAGAGACACTTCCAAAGTGGTAAAATGTGTGTCCCCCCCCCTGTAACTTCTAAAATAAGAGAATGATAAAACTAAAAAAAATATATGATGTACATTACCATGCAAACTTCCACCGAAAATTGGTTTGAACGCGATCTAGTAAGTAGTTTTTTTTTAATAATTTAAAACTTACTACAGGTTTGTACGGAACCCTCGGTGCGCGAGTCCGACTCGCACTTGGCCGGTTTTTTGACGTAGGCATCACTTGTTGAGGATCACATAGTTTACGGTATTATTCAACATTTTCTGTTGATGGATCAGCGCTTTATTGCACTTTAGTTGATGGAAATGTATGTCATGTGTTTACCATGCATGGATCACTCATGAGATTGGCTCGAAAATTGTTACAAAAATTTTACCAAGCTTTAAAAAATAATGCCACTTAGGTGCACACAAAACTAAATAGCCATTAAGGTGATAGAGTCAAAACATGACGTACCATAAGAGACACCTGTATGTCCTACATGTCTAAACTAATATTTTAAAGAGGAATGATTTGTTTGTTTGTTTGTTTGTTTGTAATGGATAAACTCAAAAACTACTCACCTGATTTTAAAAATTATTTCATCTATATGAAGCTACATTATCAGCGAGTAACTAGGTTATATTTTATTTTCAAAAAATTAGAGATCCTTACGAAAATTGCAATTATGTGAACTAAGTCGGAAAAAATCTTCTCTTCTGAGAGCTTACGTGGCGTGCGCTGCGTAAATAGTTAAAGTTACACGAAAACAATGTATGGTGGAATTGTTCCTCTCAAAAAGTTTTAAAAAAAGTCCACGATAGCATACATGTATCTTTTAAGGTTGACTCACAATAACCATTTTTATAGCTATATTGGGTATAGACTATTAGGATTATTAGTGCTACCCGTGCGAAGCCGGGGCGGATCGCTAGTAATAAATAAATTGAGTATGAGTCACGGTTGCATGAACTCAACCACATAACATACCATATTTATTATAATGAGCCATAACATTCAAAGGTGAAGTTATAGACGAATAACTGAGCAGGGTTCCAATTTAGTTATTTAAGATTTTGAGGCTATTTTTTATTGTTACAAAATATTTTAAGAGGGTGATATCGCGTTGAGTTTCATATTATAATGTTTTTAAAGTATTATCAAGAAATACTCTTTTATTATAGGTACAATATACTGGTTAGAGTTATTAAGTGATGGTAGAGTCTATTTTTTATTACGTGAAATCAAAAAATTACAAAAAAGCTAAATTCACGTTGATGATGTTGCGTGTATAACTAGTCGTATATATAAATCTGTTTCGATGTCATACTAGCTCTTTCAACCTCCATCGACTAATTCCAACAATGCGATCTGCCGCGACGCCGCTGGGGGAAATGATAAATGAGCTCTCAACGGAGCTTAGAAGTTGATGTCTAACAGCTGTCTAATCAATCACTTAAACAAACAATAAGCTTCCGATACATTGACCCAATTTTACTGTGGTCTTTCTTACTTGAAGTGCTAGTATAAAGTCATATTAAGGTGGCGACTATTTTTGACCGCCAATAAAATGTATATTTAATCAATAAATATAACATTTTATTAGCGGTCAAAAACTGTGATAAACTACAATACATAAAACTTTGCATCACCTAGAAGAAGCTCAAATAATTGAAACATTGCAGCCTCCGTCGAGGAGCGGAGCGCCTTTCCATTAGACATTTTTTCCGAGACAGATTTTGGGTTTCTGTGCCCGCACTCAAAGGTTTTGCGCCAGGAAGATCGTGGTTACTATTATTATTCTATAAGATATCATACCATTAAAATATAATGAATCATACTAATATTATAAATGTGAAAGCGTGTTTGTTGGTTGGTTTGTCCTTCAATCACGCCGCAACGAAGCAACGGATCGACGGGCGCATGGGCGTATGCAAAATCACGTTGAGGACCTGGAGAGTGACCTAGGCTACTTTTATCCCGGAAAACTTATTCCACGCGGACGAAGTCACGGACATCAGCTAGTTTATGAATAATTCTAAATGGCAACCAAATTCCGTAGTGATATTTTACGACTCATTGTCTCGGGTATTTTCAACTTTCGAACAAAAATGGCACGGATTCAAGTTTTAAATTAGGTTACCTATAACTTTGGTCTACTGCCCTCCTATAATTAAGTTAGTTCAATAAAATTCCAGTCAATAATATTTTGACTAAATCAGCAGTCATCATCATTTCCACCTATTGCCGGCTCACTACTGAGCACGAGTCTCCTCTCTGAATGAAGCGTTTGGCTATAGCAAGGCTGTCCACCACCACCACTACAGCCCATTAACGTCCCACTAATGGGCACAGGCCTCCACTCTCATAGGAGAGAGGGAATTAGAGCTTAGACCCACCACGCTGCTCCAATGCGGGTTGGTGGGCTTTAACGACTATTATCATGTTAGTGATAATAACCGGGACCAACAGCTTAACGTGCTCTCCGAGGCACGGGGGTGAAACACCGCCAACTTTCTAACCCCGGGCTAGTAACTGAGAATTTCTAGTCAGAAAAACTCAATTATAGCCCGACTCGGGACTCGAACCCGAGACCTCGGACCATAATTCGGAACTCGTACCAGTAAGGCTGTAGTCCGCTAATAATCCATATTTCCATACTAATATTATAAATGCGTAAGTATGTCTGTTTGTCTGTCTGATACGCTTTCACGGCCCACCTATTCAACCGATTATGATGAAATTTGGTACAGGGTTAGGTTACCTATATCCCCGAGAAGGACAAAGGCTACTTTTTATCTCGGAAAATTAAGGAGTCGAAAAAACTAGGTCCACGCGGACGAAGTCGCGGGAATCATCTAGTATTGTATAAATAATTGACAGCCATCGATAAAATACCATGTCAATCGAACTCATTTTGACAAACGGAACGAGCGTCGAGCAACAGCGTTCAGAACGTTCTAGAATGAACAATGGGTGGTTATCAATAAGCACGGTCTGCCATTGTGCCTCAAATGTGTGGAAATTAGCTGTTTGCTTCGCGACGAAGACAAATTGGTATCTGCTCCTCGATTAATTACGCTTAACTACGTTATCAATATAGCGAGATTGCTGATATTGCCAATCGTATTTCAAGTGCCTCAATAACGTGACAACAAGTTATTACTGACGTTGTTTTTCTTGTTTTATATTGTTCAACATTGGTGTTTGTCTTAACTTGGCACTAAGACGAACTTTGCTCTCTTACTTCTGGCGCCTCTTCCCCAAAATCACTTGGGAAGTCTTCGGCTGCGCCTACTCCTGCCAATATTACTCGGCCTTAAATTGTTTTATTTCCGGCCTGGGCAGCAATGTACCATTGTAAAATAAAATAAATTAAATTCATTTGAATTTCTTTTATTTTACAATACGGTACTACCGAAATAAAAATAAATTTACTAGACCGCCTGAAATTTTCTTTATTCATTCACGAAACGCAGCTATTTTAACTATATTTACATAAATTTAATATTTTACCAGGAAGGCCGTGAGAAATTATTTTGCTTCAAATTAATTATACAGCAACAATGTTTTTTTTACAGTTTAGAATAGCTTGTTTTTCCAATGATTGTTTTATTATTCATGTTTTCTAAGTAACTCATGTACCTAAACTGATGGGTCTATAATAATCGAGGCGCACGGCAGTGCACCAGGCCAAGTTCCGGCCTACACAAAACATTTCAGGCTGTTTTACCCTCCTCATAAATTTGATCCTCGTCATAGTAAGATAATGTAATTTGGAACAGTGGTTAAGCTCATAAATATTATGATGACAACTTGTAAGTTTCAAGTAGGTATCTATGTCAAGTGGTTCTTGAGATGAAGAGGTTCAAAAGTTACATAAAACGGGACCTGCTCATCAATATTATGAAGCACTTCCTGTGTAGATAGTTGGTATAAATCCTTAAAAATTAAATAAAGGAAATAATCGAAAAATATCCAAAAGTTGAACTACGCTTCGTCCACGGAGGTTCAGTATAAATTAACCTGTCTAGTCCAGCACTACGCAAAAAATATACTAATCAGGTTTTAGTTTGGTTCATAATTTTTTTTTTGTCAAGGGGTCAATTTCGGTGGGCTTTAACCAGTCCTAGGCATTGGGGATTTAAGGTGAACGCACACTTATCCGAGCCGAACGCGTCGAACGAATCGAAGTCATGGAGGCCTCGCACACTAATCCGTACCAGAAGAATCACATGTGAATTTGTCGAGTCGGCCGCATAAACCGCGCCGAATCTGATGACGTCATCCGAATTCGTCTAGGATTTCTGGGGTTCTTGCAGATTCGGACGATTCGACGCGGAGAAGTATGCGAGGTTTCATGAGATTTCATATACAGAATTCTAAAATTCGTTTAGTTCGACTCGTTCGACGAGTTCGGCTCGGATAAGTGTGCGTTCACCTTTAGAAGCTATTGAATGCTGATGGTATTGAATAATTTTTAAATACTTAGAAAAAGAAGTGAGATCCCAAAAACAAACCGTATAAATGTGAAATTATAATATTTTCACTGGGAATATTGTCAAAATGTCACTGCTTTCAGACTACTCAATTAAGTTTCGTTTATAACTAATACTAAACATAATAAAACTATACTATATCGTTGTATGTCGGTAAATCTATACTTATAATAAAACTGTAACAGGTCCAATTCTGTACATTGAAGATATTTTGAAAATTTTTTTTGGAGGGCACTCATTATTCGATACTGAAGCCAAATCTGTAATTTTTTTCATTTTTGTCTGTCTGTCTGTCTGTCTGTCTGTCTGTCTGTCTGTCTGTCTGTATCTTGGCCGCGCATCACGCCGAAACTACTGAATGAATTCAAACGAAACTTGGCACGATTTGAGCCCATACTACGAGGTAGGACATAGGATACTTTTTATCCCGAAATTCTACCCCCAAAGGGGTGAAATAGGGGTTGAAAGTTTGTATGAAAGTCCGTAATTTCTCAAATTATATCGATGAAACTTGGTATATAAGCTGCGGGTTAAAAATGAAGACGTACGTATTTCACAGTTTTTCGTAATTCCACCCCCAAAGGGTTGAAATAGGGGTATAATATAAAAATGAATCCCTATTTCCCTTGGCCACGGCATCACGCGTGAACGGCTGGACCAATTTCGCTAATTCTTTTTTTTTTGGGTTTGTCTGGACGCCGGGATGGTTTATATTCACAATTGGACTCGGTAGGGGGCGCTGCAATCGGGTTCGAGGTTCAGGGCGGGACACGGCTGGACCAATTTCGCTAATTCTTTTTTTGTTGGGTTTGTCTGGACCCCGGGATGGTTTATATTCACAATTGGACCCGGTAGGGGGCGCTGCAATCGGGTTCGAGGGTCCCGCCAAACCACGCGGACGAAGTCGCGGGCATCAGCTAGTGTTATAATATAAGGCCTGCCAGGGCATAACCGGGCAGTTCAGCTTGTATATAATAGCGTAACTGGCGTAAGCGAATTTAAATAAATCAAATTATAGACTTTTTTGGAATAATTTTCTGTGATTAAACTGCAATTATCCAATAATTATTAATAATTATTGTTGTTCTCAAGATTATTAAATAAAAATTAAAATCTTTTAAGTGGAATGTTTCGTGCTTAGAAACAATAAAGCTCTACAAGTTAAACGCTTTGATTGCATTGTAATGTGCAACAAAATAAATTACTAAGTAATCCTTTAGGCTTCATAAAACAAGTCTAAACTCCAATAGTAATTACATTAATTGTGAAAGTGTCAATAATAACCAATAGATCTTATAAAGTAAAAAATAATATCACGACTTTTTTATCGTTAAACGGTAACGTTTAAGGTTAAGTCGTGTAGCAAAATATAAGCCTGAAATAAACCTTAGCCTGAACGCCCATCAACAAATTATTCCTGAGCTTATTAGACGCTTTTTCTTTTTAGCGTCAGATGTTTAGCAGCTTAGGCAGTAACGAGCCACCATTCGAACAGACTTCGAATCTGAATCTTTTCAAGGGCCATCCGTCTAATTGATATATTATCGTGCTTCTCAGAAACGATCATGTGTGTTAAAAGTAAACCTAAAACAACGCGAACAAAGTCGTGGGAATAATCTAGTAATAATAAATTATGATAGTTGATGCCTCAAGGATGAGCGAATGCAAATGCTACTGAAATATAAATTTTTACAGCTATGATTAGAAACGTTACATGACCGCGGACATCGTCTAGTAAGCCAATAGTGGCCATTAACGCCAGGTGGCAGCTTGCTGTAACACAAGCAGCAATACATCATGTTGTCATGTGGTATAGGTGCAGTTTGGGCTTTTGATGGAATTTAGATTAATCCAGCGGGCGTCGCGCAAGGGAGACATCAATGCGTTTTTATGAGATCTCGGAGCGTTCCAATATGCGCTTAGGTTGGGTCCGAGGGGGTTTAGTAGGTACAACTCTAACATAACACAACGCTTCCCCCAGGAAGTTGAGTATTGTTGCGGCGCGTCGGTGGCATAGACCCTTGACGACGCCAGGGAACTTGTCCCGCAAAAGTTGACGGAAACGCTCGGGCCACGGAGTGAGCGGGCGGGCAGAAATCGGGACCCGTCCGCTAGTTCGCCGATGTTGCACTGGTAGGCGTCCCGTCCTGTGCACCCCGGTCGTGCACCTCTACCGTTACAGTAGAGTAGTAGTAATATGAAGACTTGAGGTACTAGGTACTAGGTAATAAAAGAGTTATTCTTCGTACTAGTGCTGAGGGTTGACTTTATGGATCGACTCTTCTGGGTGGACTAATCTGGGTTGACTGACTGGCGTTCGGTCTATCGGGAATATTTATACCAATCAATTCGTAAAGTGCTCCAAATATTTTCGACCGCCAGTGAATGCAACCTTTGTGTAGATCTTTATTGCACATAATTAATCTCTATACACAAAAGTTACACTAACACATAAATTTAACTTACTCACGTATTCTTAAAACTGTTGAACAAAGACCTTTTTACACCTTACCCTAACAGTTATCGTCGCCAGGGTCTATGGCTACTTATAAAACATTCCAAATCGGCGCGACGCCCGGCACTTCAAATCTTAGCGGAAATAACTACTCTTACACGTTAATAGTAACACTGGGTCTTTGTTCTAATATTATTCACCGAATTTAGGCAACGCTATAAGCTAGTCGCCAACAAGTATCTTACGAAGATTTCTGCCCCTTTAATAAAAAAAAAAACCGGCCAAGTGCGAGTCGGACTCGCGCACCGAGGGTTCCGTACAAACCTGTAGTAAGTTTTAAATTATTTAAAAAAAACTACTTACTAGATCTCGTTCAAACCAATTTTCGGTGGAAGTTTGCATGGTAATGTACATCATATATTTTTTTTAGTTTTATTATTCTCTTATTTTAGAAGTTACGGGGGGGGGACCAACATTTTACCACTTTGGAAGTGTCTCTCGCGCAAACTATTCAGTTTAGAAAAAAATGATATTAGAAACCTCAATATCATTTTTGAAGACCTATCCATAGATACTCTACACGTATGGGTTTGATGAAAAAAAATTTTTTGAGTTTCAGTTCTAAGTATGGGGACCCCCAAAATTTATAGTTTTTTTTCTAGTTTTGTGTGAAAATCTTAATGCGGTTCACAGAATACATCTACTTACCAAGTTTCAACAGTATAGTTCTTATAGTTTCGGAGAAAAGTGGCTGTGACATACGGACGGACAAACAGACAGACAGACAGACAGACATGACGAATCTATAAGGGTTCCGTTTTTGCCAAATTTGGCTACGGAACCCTAAAAAGGTGCTAAGAACCTCCGGCGCGCCGGTAACCAACTGTAGTGGTGAAACTTTCAGAGACCACAGTGTGCTAAAGAACAGGGATCATAGTCCTGGCACAGATTAAAATATAAGTTATTCCTGGTTAGCGAGTGCGCGTGATCCATTACAATAGAAACAGTGTCTAAGTTACATAATTCGGCACGGTCGATGAACAATAGACGGCAATCAATAAGAGCGGGCAGCCATTGTGTTTCAATTGTGTGTGAATTAGCTATTTTCTCCACGACGAAGACAAATTATATCGGCTCTTCGATTAATTACGCGCTTAACTACGTTATCAATAAACGTTCGGAATTGGTTAATGTTGTCAATCGAGTTTCCTATCTCGAGGAAACGAGATACCGAGCTGTCGTGTTAAAGCAATTGTTTTAGTTTTGTTTCTGTTCTACATTCCTCAAAATTCTAAAAAATATTTTAGCAACATCAAAGAATTGTACGAAGATTTTTTCGTATGGTCTGAACTGACTCTAAGCACTTTAACAAAATCAGTTTAATTAATATGGTTTTTTGTAAGCGGGCCTCAGGCAATACGATGGCAATGCCTTGAAATGTAATTACAATCTAGAAAAATAAATAAAAATTAAACATACACTATTAATGTTATTAGGAGCATACTTTGAAGGGCTGAATCCAGTAGCAATCGCCACGGGAGCGATAAAAAGAGATTGCTTCCAGCCGAGCGACGTTTTATTGACTTATTAACATCGATATCAGATCGTAACACTTGATTCTTTGATCTTCGTCAACATTTTCAGCTCTCGACCCATTTTGTAAGCATTTGAACGATCGGATAATCACTTATAGAGTTCTGTGTCTTTCCATAGTTTCCAGTTCTCGATAAACTAATGATGGTCGTGGAGTGGTTAAAACTTTGGTTATTCTAACGGAATAGAGTTTGAATCACAGGCCTTTTTTCGGGGGTATATACGTTTTAAGGAATTTTATGTCACTTAATGTCGTCATGACTCATGGCCATCGTTTCAACCTATAGACGCCCACTGCTAGACTAAGGTCTCCTGCATGAATTTCCAAAGGACACGGTCTTGTTCCATCCAGTTCCAGCGGCTCCCAGCGGCAACTACTTTGCTACAACGCTTTTTTTTTATCCACTACAAGTTAGCCCTTGAATGCGATCTCACCTGCTGGTAAGTGATGATGCAGTCTAAGATGGTAGCGGGCTAACCTGTTACGGGCATGGCAGATGTATTAAACCCATACCCCTATTCGGTTTCTACACGGCATCGTACCGGAACGCTAAATCGCTTGGCGGCACGTCTTTGCCGGCAGGGTGGTAACTAGCCACGGCCGAAGCCTCCCACCAGGCCAGACCATTGAAAATTCAGAAATTATAAATTCCCAAATTGACCCTGCCGGGAATCGAACCCAGGACCTCCGCACGTTAAGACAACAGCGCTACACACTGCGCCACGGAGGTCGTCAAAACGCTTGAGATCGTCCGTCCACCTTGTGGGGGGTTGTCCAAAGCTGCGCCTTTTGGTGCTAGGCTATTCATGCACTATGTGCCCCCGCTCATTGCCACTTAAGTTTCACTTCCTGTAAGGGTGAGGAAACATATCGTGAGAATACTTACTTGCATACATTAGAGTTCATAATATTTTCAAAGATATAATCATGTAAAGTCTGCCAATCAACCAATCATAGTGACAGTGTTGTCGACCACGGCCTAAACCCTTCCTGTTCTGGGAAGTAGCCTGTCCTAAACAGCTGTATCACATCATGCTCAGTGGACTGGCGATTGGCTTGGCAGAGTTGATGATCATAATCAATTATATCAACTACCTATAAGTTTTTAATGTAGGTAGCTCATTATTATTTAGATACATACTAGCTGATGTCCGCGACTTCATCCGCGTGGCTTGAGGTTTTTGGTTCCTGGGGGAGCTCTTAAATTTTCAAGATAAAAAGTAGACTATAATCTATCTCTGTGCCAAATTTCATCTGGATCCGTTCACCCGTTTTGGCCGACATAGTAACAAAATAGTGACGGGCAACACCGAGGGCAAAAGATCGAGAGGCCGCTCACCAGCCAGATGGTCAGACCAGCTGAGGGACTCCAAGTGCAAATTTCACACCATTGCAAGACTGGCCTCCGATAGATTCCGATGGAAAAATTTAATCCGCGCAAGGTTGCAAAATCCCCAGGACCACGATCTTCAGCAATGAAGGAACGACTGCAGAGAGAGAGAGAGTAACAAACATTCATCCATCCATTCAAACTTTCGCATTTATTATATTAGTAGGTATAGATAGCAAATAACACTAATTGGCCCGCTCTTATCGTGTCCACTTTATTCAATCTATTCCGATATGAAAAGGGCTTTTATTACTACCAACGAAAGCTCGAAACTTACAACGTTACCGAAACTCTCCTCCTAACTAGGCACGATCGAAACTGCCTCTTGACCGATATTTTGACGTTTTTGTGCCCTCAATTTCAATAATTTTGTAGTTTCAAACTTTTTAGGAAAAGTACGTAAGAGTTAGTACCTATTGCAATAATTGTAAGTCTATCAAATCTTTGCGTTGGAGTGGGATTGACAAGATCATTCGAATCGTTGGGTTTGAGTTGGTCCCGGGATTGTTTATATTCACAATTGAACCCGGTAGGTGGCGCTGCAATCGGGTTCTAGATTCAGGGCTGCACAACGCCTGCAGGTCCCAATAGTTATTAATAATTTTATTAATTCTTGGCGTGTCGACTGACAATAAATCGTGTCAAAACTTACATAACGAGGGGTCCGGAACGAGAATTGGCCAGTTGTCAGAATGGCGGTGAACCTCATGAATTCGTTACATTCAGTGAATGGAGCGAAAGAAAATTTCGATATTTTAGGTTAGTGAGCAACTTTTAGGCGGTGTCTTAGGGATAACGCATACAAAGGACAATGCCTGAGCTACAAACGCGACAACGCGACTCGATATGACGCGACACGAAAGTATCAAACCGTAGCTGACCTTTCACGTGGCCTGCGTTGTCGCCTACATAAGTTTGTCATTTTCTATGGAGTCGTATTGCATCACGCTGCTTAGACCGCTCACCTAGTACAACTAGATCCACCTTGTATACCTCGTAACTAATGAAGAAATAATATAAATGCATAGAGGCATGATATTTAAAATGTCCTCTTTTAGTTTACGAAATCACCATATAAGTACCTTATAGGCAGAATAATATTGATAGATAGTATTCTGTATTCTGCGATCGAGCATATAACTTAAATTCTCGAAGGATTAAGGTTATCTTTTCTAAGACACTTATACAAAAACTTTTCAACTTTTTTATTAAAGCCTTACGTATAGATAATCTAATTTTGAACTTCAACCGCGCACTGCGAAAGTTTAACTCTCCTGTGGTTCAATTTTTTCATTGTTATCTCGACGGGTACAAAGTTTGACGTACCCTCTAATATGCTTAAGTGAAGGATGTTGCCCCAGTGAATACACTCAATATAATAGAATAATAGCTTTATGCAGAGAATAAAGCGGTAATAGCTTAGTAGTTTAGACGACCGGCTGCCTATTCGAGCGGTCGGGGGTTCGATCTCCGGGCATGCACTTCTAACTTCTCGGATTTATATGCATTTTACGGATTTAAATATCACTTGCTTTAAACGTACTCGTAGAACATCGTGAGGAAACCACACGCCCGGGAATTCTCGGGTTCGATTTCCGACAGTGATTTAGCATTCCAGCTCGATGCAGTACTATACCCCTTACAGGTTAGCCTGCTACCACCTTAGACTGCATCATCACTTACCACCAAGTAAAATCGCAGTATGATAGAAAAAAAGATTTTTTGGGATTAAAGTCTATAAAACCTAGATATATCCGTCGCAGATATTTTTATTTCTCTTCGGGGGAGGAAAAAATCCCTACGGACTTCTGCCTTATGGCAGGTCATGTCCGACTTGCACGGACTAAAATAACCTCCCCCTATTGGATAGAAGCAGGCGTTACTTTGTGGAAGTCCATGATATTGAAAAAGTGACGATTTTGTCGCAAAAATTTTTTGACGATTTTGCGACAAAATCGTCACTTCACAATCGTGCATTGTAGAGTCAACATCTCCTGAAGATGCTCCGGTGTCGGAGTGAAACGTACGTTGAGGGTATTTTGGAAGATTTATGTGGTGTGGAGAATATCGCGGGCTGCCAGTTCAAGATACGCACTGTACCACATAGATTTACCTTCTGTGGCGGATTATAGCGAATTAAACTTCTAGTTTTTTCAATAACCTCCCCCTGTCTTTGAGGTCAGCACGGAACCGCAACTGCATTACTTCGTGCTGACCCTGCCAATTCACAAATTTTGGATAAGCTTTGTTGACGGTTTGAAATGAGCTAAGCGTATAATTAACTACGAACTGCGATATCATTTACAGTCTCAAACGGAAGCGGACTTACCCGGCCAACCCATTCTCTATCTGAGACTATTAAGTGTAGTAGGTATGTCCTAATAACGGTTTGTTCACGACAATTTTGCTGTATACAAATCTCTAAACTGTTAAGATTTGACGACCTCCGCGGCGCAGTGTTGAGCGCTGTTGTCTTAACGTGCGGATGTCCCGGGTTCGATCCTCGGCAGGGTCAATTTAGGAATTTATAATTTCTGAATTGTCCTTGGTCTGGCCTGGTGGGAGGCCGGATCAAGGACAATTCGGCCGTGGCTAGTTACCACCCTACCGGCAAAGACGTGCCGCCAAGCGAATTCGCGTACTGGTACGATGCCGTCTAGAAACCAAATAAGGGGTATGGGTTTAATATAACTGCCATACCCCTAACAGGTTAGCCCGCTACCATCTTAGACTGCATCATCACTTACCATCAGGTGAGATCGCAGTCAAGGGCTAACTTGTAGTGGATAAAGAAAGAAAGAAAGAAAGATTACAGATTTAGCTTTTAAATTGACAGGTTTAAAACTAGAGCTGCCCGGGCCCTTGCGGGATAGCAATATATATTTTATCTACTCTCATGCTATAAATCCTCTATAACAGGTTCTGAAACAGTTAGCTAATTGCCAACATTAAAATACCCAATGTCCTAATAACCATTACAGCATCCAAACGGGTGATGTAATGTTGTACTGAATTTCATTACAACACCCTTGCCACATCTGCTCGATGCGTGGTATCTGTATGAATTACAAAAAAAGAACATCTGTACGAATTTCAAAAAAAGAACATTGTCATACACGCGCGTTTCACTACCAGAACGCCGCGCGCTGTAAAAAAAAGTTAACAAAAAAAAAATTTAAAAAAAAAAAAAAAAATAAAAAAAAAATTAAATTTAAAAAAAATTAAAAAAAAAAAAAAAAATAAAAAAAAAAATGAGCGATTCATGTTTTGGTTTCACTACCAGAACGCCGCGCGCTGTAAAAAAAAGTTAACAAAAAAAAAATTTTAAAAAAATTTAAAAAAAAAAAAATTAAAAAAAAAAAATTAAAAAAAAAAATTAAAAAAAAAAAAATATGAGCGATTCATGTTTTGAGTTTTGATGATATTAGGTAACTAGGACTGGATGTTTTAATGTTAGCAGTAAGCTAACTATTTCAGAATCTGTTAAAGAGGATTCATATTATGAGTGTAGATAAAGTCTTGTATGCAACAGTTGATAATTAGGTATTAAAACACTCATATGATACTATTATCATACTCCGCTTCGCGTCGTATGATAAACCCACATTCGTGTTTTAATACCCCTTATTACACAACTGTTGCATAAATAACTATTATATCATACTTGCTCAGTAACTAGGGATTACTATGGTGGAAAGTCTCCTTGTAAGTTGGTGTTTGCAATTCAAGGCAACATTACGTCGCACTATGCTTGAATTGTAATGTTCACATTACAGTTCAAGCTATGCAAAACTCCTTGGTAAACAATCTCTTTTCTTATAAAATGGTAAGAAAACTTTTTACTGAAAAAAAAAACACTGAACATAGCGGCATTTAATTTCCATACATTTCAAACTATGCAAAACTCCTTGGAACTCAGAGCCGTAAAAAAAAAATGGAAAACTATTTACGAAAAAAAAATGGAAATGGCGGCATTTCATTTGATCTGAAAGTTTGTGAAGTTTGTTCGTAAAGTGATTTTCTCTAAATTTGCTAATTATTGTAATTAAAATTTCATTTTTTTTTTTTTTTTTTTTTTTATTCACTACAAGTTAGCCCTTGACTGCGATCTCACCTGATGGTAAGTGATGATGCAGTCTAAGATGGTAGCAGGCTAACCTGTTAGGGGCATGGCAGTTATATTAAACCCATACCCCTATTCGGTTTCATCGTACCGGAACGCTAAATCGCTTGGCGGCACGTCTTTGCCGGTAGGGTGGTAACTAGCCACGGCCGAAGCCTCCCACCAGGCCAGACCAGGGAAAATTCAGAAATTATAAATTCCCAAATTGACCCTGCCGGGGATCGAACCCGGGACCTCCGCACGTTAAGACAACAGCTCTACACACTGCGCCACGGAGGTCGTCAAAACCAATGTTTTATTTACCTCGCAAGAATGATATAAAGTAGAATGCTTACCTCGGTTGCAAGTAGCTATTACACCCTCGAACTATATTCACCCTCGCTCGCTGCGCTCGCTCGTGTGACTAAATATCTCGGGTGCACGCAATCCATTAGCGCCCTATGCGAGCTGCGCTCGCACTGGCGCCAAATTGGATCTTGTTCTGTAATAGCTTACTTACGTCCCTTGTGTAACAATCTACTATTACAGCTGTTGTCGTTTTAGATTAGTTTACAGGTTGTGTACGAAACAGCCACTTTGTGTTGGGTCTCTAAATCTCTTGGTTCCGAAAGTTTGCCGTAGGGGTCGTAACGCCTAAAGCGGTCTTACATAGGGAGAGTGTAAAATGAAGAACCGGTTATTTGTGGGATTTTTGTTCTTTCCAACAAATAAAACTGATTTGTCCGATTCGTTTGATTATAGTCTTGACTATAATGCTAGGATCGATACGAATATTATTAGTACGAAAGTGTGCCGGTCTATGTGTCTGTGTCCATCTGTCTGTTTATATGATTATCTGAAAAGACCAGAAGATTACATCTTGGGGATGGACACTGTTTATCAACGAGTACCTACCCACAGATGAAAAAAAAACCTAAATCCATGCAGATGAAGTCGCGGGCATCATCTAATATCTAGTCCATACTTACATACTATATTAATAATGCGAAAGTGTGTCTATCTACGAGTATCTGTCTGTCTGCTATGCTTTAACGGCCCATCGTTTCAACCAATTTTGATGAAATTCGGTATAGAGGTAGGTTACACCACGGAGAAGGACATAGGCTTCTTCTTATTCCGGAAAATTAAGGAGTTTCCGCGGGAATAAAAAAACAATCCATGCGAATAAAGTCGCGTGCATCATCTGGTATCTTATAAGGGTAATTAATTATTATCTGCACATTTTGTATGTTTTGAGTTTTACGTGTAAGCAGATTTAATTAACGAACGAACCGAGGGTACCTGTGTGCTTCAAAGAAACCGTTTGATACGTTTACGTAAACGCGATTGCATATAATGTTTATGGTCGTAATTACATCGCCCGAATTTAACAATAAAATAATAACCGATAACAGGTTTCATGTAAGAAAAGTTTAGGAAAGTTCCAAGTCACGCGAGAAAATAAGGGTCGCGTTGCTAAGCAGGCCTTTAGTGGAGCAATTTATGAGGTAAAATTGTATGCTATATAACTAGGATTCCCTATTTTCCGACTACGAAAATGATTATGGAGGAAATTATAAGGAACGATGATTGATGCGATATTCTGAGAATCGGTGTGCAGTGGATTACATCGGACCTATGCAGTATGCTTATAGATGGGTTATGGTCATGAAGATTGTAAATACTACAGTGATAGTGGTTTAGACGCCCGGCTTCCTATTCTTTTTTTTATCCACTACAAGTTAGCCCTTGACTGCGATCTCACCTGATGGTAACTGATGCTGCTGCAGTCTAATCGGGAAGCGCAGCGTTAAACGACCCCGCACTAGGTGGACGGACGATCTCAAGCGTGCAGCTGGGAGACGCTGGAAACAAGGGGCATAAGACCGTGCTCTGTGGCGATCCATGCTGGAGACCTTCGTCCAGCAGTGGATGTCTATAGGTTGAGACGACGATGCAGTCTAAGATGGTAGCGGGCTAACCTTTTAGGGGCATGGCAGTTATAATTAACCCATACCCCTGATCCAGTGGCGTGCACAGGGTTTTGGGTTAGGGTAAGCACTAGGCACGCAGTGCTCGTATACTTACGCCATACATAGGTAAATTGATATGTTTCGGCGGTTATATACCTAAAACAGCTGCGTTATGAAGTTATTAAATATCCCTTATCATTCCATACCGAACGGCTATTACAAAATAAGACGCACGGAAAACAAAACAAACTATGTACCTATTAGAAAGAAACACACACACTTAAAAGAATCGTAATAATTAACGTAAAATACTCACTCGAGTTACCTTTTCACTTTTTTTTGTGATAATAGTACCTTTCGTAAACACAGCGCCTGTACAGATTTCACACGAATAATCTTCCATTTTCCAAATAATAATTTAGTACGTTCTATGAATAAACCTTTACACAAACTTTGTAAGTCACAAATACGATTGCTTTTTACTTAGGTACTTTACTTACTTATTTCCGCAAAACTTTATAATTCACAAATTAAATCAAAACACTGTACACCGATACGACAGGAAACAATTACTAGAATACAAAGGCGTAAATTTGAGTCAAAAATCACTTTTAATTAAATGTAAACAAAGAATCTTTAATTTTCTTTACGAGTTTTACTAATTAAATTAACAAATATTATCCTTATTTTCTATGTATAGCCTAGGGCTATAAAATGTTTATTTTTTGTAATCGGACTAGTCTTTGTTTATTTTATTGAATTCAGTTACGAAAACATTACGTGTTTTTTTCGATCTTAATATTTTTTTAAGATATTAAACCGTTCTTAAATTTAGGGAGACAATGTGAATAAATTAAATTGAATTTAAATGAGTTTATTGTTATAAGAAATCAAGCTACTTATTTGGATTATAGAAAATAAAACCTTCCTTTGTTTTTACTTTCGAGCGCGCGCGCTTTTTAAAATACAATCTAGGGTATGCTCCGATATGCACTATGAGCACTGTAAGGTGTGACGTCAATTTAATATACTCCGAAGCCGTTCCTTTATAGAATATTGTTAGTTATACTGATTACTATGGTTGGTTGGTATTAAACAGAACGCAGTACAGTATACTGTCATCTATGTTTTTTTGGCGCTGTTTTGACGTGAAAATAAGAAAGAAAGATTGTTTTAGAAGAAAATATCGTTTTTCAATAATTAACCTAATGCATAATAACTTTATAACCGAATTAATAATGACGTTATGTACATAACGGAACGAATTTCTCCCCAGTACGAGCACTGGAGCAGTGCTCGCAGTGTATATCGGAACATACTCCTAGAGCCTAGAGGGCAGACGCACGGCGGCTTGTGATTGGTCAACAAGCTCTGCCTTATATGCGCGTCATTCATTGATGATTTAGAGTAGAATCTTGAACGAATGACGTGAATATAGTAAAGATATCTACCTACGATGACGCGCAAAAAAGGCAGATAGTTCGTGAGCTTTTCGGCTTCGCGCATTCTCGTTAGATGGCGTTCATCGGTTACACCTGCTGTCGCTTACCTGACGCGAGTTACGCCGTGCGGGAACTATGTAATTATTTCATGGAGTGTGCTTAGAATGAATTTTATTTTCAATATTTTGAAAGGGCTATAATTTACTAAGGTAAGCAGTGCTTTTTTGCCTCTATGAGCTGCACGCCACTGCCCTGATCGGTATTTACACGGCATCGTACCGGAACGTTAAATCGCTTGGCGGTACGTCTTTGCCGGTAGGGTGGTAACTAGTCACAAATTGACCCTGCCGGGGATCAAACCCGGGACCTCCGCACGTTAAGACAACAGCGCTTAACACTGTGCCAGGGAGGTAAGGTTGGGGTTTCGATCCCCAGCTCGATCTCTAACTTTTCGGAGTTACGTGCTTGTTTTACCAGTAAAGGAATTAAACATCGTGCAGAGGAAACCTACATGACCGAGAATCATACTTTAATATTATAAATGCGAAAGTGTGTTTGTTTGTTGGTTTGTTGGTTTGTTGGTTTGTCCTTCAATCACGCCGCAACGGAGCAACGGATCGACGTGATTTTTGGCATGGTTATAGTTGAGGACCTGGAGAGTGATACAGGCTACTTTTTATCCCGGAAAGTTAAGAAGTTCCCGCGGGAATCAAAATAACTTAAAACACGCGGACGAAGTCGCGGGTATCAGCTAGTTCTTCATAATGTTCTCAAAGGTGTGCGAAGTCTGTCACATACTTAGCCAGCGTAGTGGACTATACCCAATATCTTCCATTCTGAGGGGAGACTACACAGGAGACGTTCCGTGCTCATAGTAAATCGGCAATTAGTTGGAGTGATGAAGAGGATTGCAATATTTCATTGCAAGAAGTAATATTGGTGATTCCTATGTCCAAAATAAATTCTTTTTCACTGAGGAGGTATTTCAAGAGGAACTTCTGTTAATTTTAAGTGTAATAACCATCTTTAATTAATTATTATCGATAAAGGAAAAAAGTGCACTGGATGCCGTCACGACATCGGCTATTCGTTGATACTTTAGCTGATATTATTTTAATTTTTACTGCAGAAAAATGCGCACTATCCGTTGCATCTTTTGCGGCTTTTGCGTTGCATACGGCTGTTATTTACGATCAGTCTTACATACTCACTAGAATTTCTTCGCCTCGGTTTTCGAATCGGTTGCAAGACAGTCATAAGACAGTGTCCTGTTTTATGAGAATGTATATAAATTCTTTCCGTCAACGAGACGGTTAAGAAATAGGACAGATTCATGTCTCGCATAGCATGAATTGAAATATTTGAAAGGTGTGGATGGAGGTCGCCTATTTTTCATAAACTAGTGTTTCTATATTATGCTCATTGAAATAGAATGAAAATTCTACATCAATGATCATGCTATATTTTTCTGTGACACTGTCCGCGTGGATTTGGGTGTTTAAAGATTTTTAAGGAAACCGTTTCACAACCCAGGCCTTCAGAAAAGTGTCTTCCGGCCTTTATTATTTTCTTTAAATCGGTTTAGTTTAAAAACAAACAATTAGGGAAATAGCATACTAATAAATAAACAATTAGACCTGCTCTTTTGAATAAATAGTAGTATTATTAGTGTTCCCGAAAAATTTCCTGAGGAAACTTCTCAGTGTAACCATCCAACTCTTCTCAAATACAGTTTTTTGGTAGCCTTAACTTCATCCATGCATTGCTCTTGCCTGTCTGGATCCTGTGTGTGTAGTAATGAATCATAGTACTTTCATAAAACAAGTTTTATCAAAATCAGTTCAGAAATTACAAAAAAAACATACGCGCCGAATTGAGAACCTCCTCCTTTTTGGAAGTCGGTTAAAAATAACCACAGCTATATTAATTTTTCGTTTTACGAATTGAAAAATAAAGTTTTATAACAATTTTATCACAAATTTGAGTGTTTTCTTATACCCAGAACTCTCAATTAATTGAATACAAAAGTTAAACATTCCGAGTCAGTAGCTCCCGGGCGAATATCTGTGAGGTCCATTTCCTCTTCGAGTGAGCATCGTAGCCGACGCTTTCCTTTCTTAATTAGTTTTGAATTACGTGACGATGGCCTTGCTAATTGGCTGAATTTAGCGCAAACCGATAAACAACAAAGAATTGTTTTGTTCCGAAAGTAAGTATTTACCTACTAATTACTTTTTATTTTACTCTTACTAGTATTTTTAACGCTGACCGGTGTGACAATGCCTCCATTGAATGCCTTGTTGTACAGCTTAGCTGTATTTTAGTGTTTTAGATAGCGTCGCTCTAAGTAGATATAAAAAAAATAAAAACAAAAACATAACAGGCATAAAAATTAGTTTCAATTTTGGCCACCAGGTCAGATAAATTTTGACGGACTGCTTGATTTTGTTATTTTTTTTTGATGCGTCACTTTTTGATTAGTTTATTTCGGGGTTGACATGACATACAGGACAGGTATAAAAAAAATTAACCTTGAGCAAGTGGGCCTAATAATGTTGGGAAACCTCGAAATTGTTGTAGTTAGAGCCGCCGGCGTAGTCTCCTGATCTCGTAGCTTATTAACGATAAAAAAATATGACCCAGACTTGTCTACAGAGAAAAAACTGAGAAATCACGGCTGCTGCGGACTGGGGCGAGGCCCCAGTCCGCAGCATGTAATAAAAAATAATTCGTCTTAAGAAGATTAAATTAAGTATTTTGAATTATATTAACTATTGTGAGGCTACTTTAAGAATACCTATTTCCTTAACTTTCTCTCGAAAGGAATATTTTTTTTTTATATACATACAAATACATCCAAATATCAAACTCCACGGGTGTTCGGAAATACATACTAAAGTAATATTTCACTTCGGTTAAAAAAATCTAATTGTAAGCCTATCAACTTTTTTCCTCTTCCTAAAAGATTCATCACCTGTCCGATCTTGTTTTCCATTTCACTAATATAAGAACGTCAGCCAAAATTCTAATTAAAGTGGCGGTTCTTTCGCCAGTAGGTAAAACGAGAGCCAGGAATCGTTGAGTCGGATCCATTAGCTTTTATTACAAGCAGTTTGAAAGTGTGTCGTCCAAATTAGCTGGCTCAATTTAAACATCTTCGCTCACCAAGGAACCCTTATTATCAAATGACCCTTGAATTTTATTTATTTGACAACAGCGAAAATGTTTTTAAAAGGACATTAAAATCAAGTAGGTACAAGCCTGTAAGGGAAGCGCAATTAAGCCTTCAAAAGAGTATGAAATTAATTTGTGTAAAAAACATTTTGATTTAGAGCTACAAGTTCAATATCCTTTTTAGTAGGTACTTACCTAAAATAGAAAAAAAAAGATATTGAGTATCATAATAAGAAAAGTTCTGCCAATCAACTTTTCTTGCTTGAGCGAGTAACACGAGAATATACGCCATTTCCAATCTATTTTCAGTAAGTAAAATATGTAGTATAATTCTGGCAAATAAGTATCTAATAAAACGACGATTTGTCAACAGGAAGCAAAATGCTGACTGCTGTTCACACCTGAGTGCGGAGCCGTTCTTCGCGCCAGGTTCTCTGTAGGGTTGGCACCTAAGTATAACAGTGGATAAAGAGCGATGGCTTGTCACCGTTTAGCTGTCTAGAAACATCAGAGCGAATAAAGATAAAAACAGGCGTATTTGCATTGCGTAATAATATGATGCTGAAGATTTTAATATTGTTATTTAGAATTAAACTAATAATTTTATTATTAGGGTTGGGATAAATTAACGCTACGCTATCAGGATGAAGTAATGCATGCTGAATGTGTTATTTTCTCTGGCATGGCCTAGTTGGAATTTTCTCGTTATTGAAAATAATAATTTGACTACAATAATAATAGGTAGTGGTAACCCTGGCCATAACTTTGCACCATCTTGGTTGGGAGCTCAGCTGTAATGATAATAATTTTCTGCACTTTGCTAACTTGATTTAATATGATATTTGTATGATAATGAATAATAAAATAATTTTGCTACACTATTCGTTTCAAATCTCGCGACTTCTGCTAATGTTAAGTAGGTACTCTGCGCAAAACTGTTGTCATGGTATTTAAAACATTTTAAGAATCAAACACCTAATTTTTATGATAATAATAATATTGTAATTAGTGCCAGCATAAAACTGATGATAGGTACCACCAATTTTTAAAATATGAGAATATTGTTTCTCGGATAGAAATAAATGCGTCATAGGTTAGAGGTTGTCTAAACTTAAAATCTCCTTAACTTGTTAAATTAAATTTGACGATCTCAGTGGCGCAGTGTTGAGCGCTGTTGTCTTAACGCGCGGAGGTCCCGGGTTCGATCCCCGGCAGAGTCAATTTGGGAATTTATAAATTCTGAATTTTCTCTGGTCTGGCCTGGTGGGAGCCTTCGGCCGTGGCTAGTTACCACTCTACCGGCATGAGATATATTAAGAATCCAAGAAAATAAAAAAGTTCTCACTTGTGAAAGATATTAGACCACACTGCCAGTAGGTTAAAAATAAACACAGGATAACCATGACTAGATTTTAATTTCTGTTCATTCCAGTTTGTTGTACATGTTAGAATCACATTTACGAGTATATTACAATTAGGTATTTTGGTTTAAATAAATTTTACTACGAGATCCGTCTCAATATATGATTTCAAAAGCGAACCATTTAGTAATTGATAATGATAACCTAACATAACCTCTTAAAACAGTAATTATAATTTAGATTTATACTTAGCTCAGCAACATGTCGTGATCCACTCTTAATCTTCACCAAAACAAGTAATAATAATGTACACCTCCACTCGTAATAACTCTTTTAAAATTTGAATATTGACTGACTTGATGCCGCCATTTTCGCTTACTTTTATATTATTTTTCGTTACCCACTCACCGACATTTTCCTGAATGTTTGTGATTGGCTGTCACGATTACAGTTTACAAATTGAAAAGCTCCGATTGGTGATTAAATTACTAACATTATAATCAAAATAAATTCTGTATCCTGTAACATTCAATGTTGCCAAAATATAATTTCTAAGGTAGAATTAACAATTAATTGTAGGAAATTTAAATTGAACATGAAATATAATGTAAAATTATGTATGAATCACAACTTAGTATCGAAAAAATACTGTTAACCGTGTTCATTCTTCACACACTAGTTTAAAAAAAAACTAAATTCACGCGGAAGAAGTCGTGGCAACATTTTGTATTTCATAAAGCTTGTAAGTAATCGAAAATAAATTGGAGAAATTTTCATGATATTGAAAGAGTTAAGACCTCTTTAAGCAATCATGTTATTATTAAATTCTACCTAAAAAGATACTCTGACCTTGGCATCAGAAGGCCCTTAAGAATCCTAATAATTTAGACTCTTGGTTTAATAATTTATTATGACTGAATAAGAATTATTAATACCTAATAATAACTTTTTATTCGAATTTAGGTAATATAGTTTAAGAAATCAGTGAAAAATAAAAAAAATACCAGTAGCTTTAATGGTGAAGGAAAACATCGTGAGGAAACCTACATGCCTGATAGTATTAAGTAGTTAGAATTTTGTGAATGCAACTTCCCTATAAAAAATACAGAACTCTATCCAGAATTTTTCGCGATAAAAAATATCTATAATATTATGCTAAGTTTTATTAAAATCGTTCCAGCAGTTTTAGCGGAATTTGGCCGCAACGGATGAACAGACAGACAAAGACAAATGGGCTTTGTATCGATAGTAAAGTTCCAATCCAATCAAATCCCACCTTTAAAAATGTGGATTGGTAAAACAAGTTCTTACGCATAACTTGGAGGTCCAAGCTATACGTCAGAACCGAGAAGGTTCAACCTTTTCACTTAGATTTTAATTAAAGGTTTCGTTAAGCCACCGAAATTTTCAGATCAATTAGTAAGTGGTTAAATATGCGTTTGATCTCCACTCAAGAGCCTGTAGCGGCCGCACCTAAATTTTTCACGATAGCTTATCCACTTTTGTTCGGCGGCTTTAACATATTTAACGAGGGTTTTGGAATGAATATTTTAATTTTCAGGAAGGTGGAGGGCAATGAGATTAGTTTTAAGCGCCGCCTAATAATAAGTTAACTTCAATCAAAAACGGAGGAAACCTGGAACTAAATAATTTATGAAGCAAAAATACATTTTTTCCTTGGCTTCTCGTGGAGTACGCTGATTTGGTTTCATTATTATACATAAAGAACCACTTTTGGAAGTGGTCGTGACCCTCAGTATTAAAAATAATACGATTTAGCGAGTCAGAAATCCGATGTTGAAATTTTATCAGTTTCAATTGGTAATATGCAAGTGTCCAATTCAAAACTGACACTCGTATTTCGTATGAAATTAGAATGTCCCGAGAAATTTTGCAAGTTAGCACGGCGTGAAATTGTGTCTGGCATGCTTCGGGCGTACGCTGACGCAGAAATACGACGGACTGATGTCATAAGTCCTTATTATGCATCCCTTTTGTTGCGATCCAGTCCATAATATATACATCAGTTCCATGAATCCCGTAAATAATATAATAAAATAAAATAAATAAATAGAAATAGCCTTTATTTCGAAACATAAAAATTAGTAATTACATAATATTTTGATGATGATATAACATTAATTAACAATATTTAAATATATTAAAATAAATATATTAAAATTAAAACATCTCATTCCATTGAAATTAAAAGAACTACATAATATTATTATAAATTGAAATTAAATGAAATGACGTAAATAATATAATGAGCCGCAATTTTAATTTTATTGACGTTCGTGTTTCAGAATTATAACCCTTATTTTAGGGACGTCGAGGTACATGACATTAAACTGTTGAAAATATTTTCAAATAATACTGTTATGCTATGATAGTAGCCCCCCAGGTCAACGTGTTCTATATACCTATTTGGACAAACCGAAGTTCTAAACTTAATACCTGAACCGTCCTACTTTATACTTTATTCGATAGAATGAACGTGATATTTTAAATAATCATTTGTATCGGATTTGTTCGGTCAACGGAAATTGATAAATCGGCGAAACGCGCCGGTCGTTCAGCCGTAGTTCATGTTTTCATCGTTTGTACGATTTACATCGACAAAATCGTGCATTGTATCGTAATATACAGTCCCACTTGGCCCTTATCTGGCCCGGCCGTGGCCAAAATTGGAACTAATTTTTATGCTTTTATAGTTTTTGTTTTTATTTTATGAATTTTGTACTAGCGACGCTGTCACCGGGTCAGACAAGATGGTGGGACTAACTCATACTTCATCATACTTAATATTATAAATGCGAAAGTGTGTTTGTTTGTTGGTTTGTTGGTTTATTGGTTTGTTGGTTTGTCCTTCAATCACGCCGCAACGGAGCAACGGATAGACGTGATTTTTGGCATGGATTAGTTGAGGACCTGGAGAGTGACATAGGCTAATTTATATCCCGGAAAATTAAGGAGTTCCCGCGGGAATCAAAAAAACTTAAACGACACGGACGAAGTCGCGGGCATCAGCTAGTTCGTGTATTTAAGACGAACATGGGCTACTATCACTTGTGTGTCAGTCGCTTGGTCATCTTTATTATAGTAAGTATTTGCTTGAGCAAACAATGCCGCATCCCGACTGCGCAATCATTACGCAATGAAAAAGGGTTAAATTCTGTTCATCATACTTACGTCTAAGTTCGTTCCTTACCGGCACTTTAGATACTAAACCGGTTTTGATAATTCTTGCATTGATAGATTTGTGTTATTATGTCTTGCGTGTGTCACTAAAGAAATCATAGTTACAGTAAAACAAAATGGCGCCCATACTAACAATCTATACTTATAATAAAACTGTAACATGTCCAATTCTGTACATTGAAGATATTTTGAAAATTTTTTTTGGAGGGCACTCATTATTCGATTCTGAAGCCAAATCTGTAATTTTTTTCATTTTTGTCTGTCTGTCTGTCTGTCTGTCTGTCTGTCTGTCTGTCTGTCTGTCTGTCTGTCTGTCTGTCTGTATCTTGGCCGCGCATCACGCCGAAACTACTGAATGAATTCAAACGAAACTTGGCACGATTTGAGCCCATACTACGAGGTAGGACATAGGGTACTTTTTATCTCGAAATTCTACCCCCGAAGGGGTGAAATAGGGGTTGAAAATTTGTATGAAAGTCCTTAATTTCTCAAGTTATAGCCATGAAACTTGATATATGAGCTGCGGGTTGAAATAGGAGACATACGTGTTTCCCAGTTTTTGAAAATTCGACCCCCAAAAGGGTGAAATAGGAGATGAAAGTTGGTATGAAAGTCCTTCGTTTCTCAAGATGTTTTAAAAGTTATATCAACGAAACTTTTTATTTTGGCTGACGGTAAAAAATAAAGAAGTATTTCAAAATTCCACCCCTAAGGGGGTGAAATAGAAGGTGAAAGTTTGTATGAAAGTCCGTCATTTCTCAAGTTATATCGATTAAACTTGGTATACAAGCTACCGGTTGAAAATGAAGAAACAAATGTTTCACAGTTTTTCAAAATTTCACCCTCAAAGGGGTGAAATAGGGGTTGAAAGTTTGCATGAAAGTCCTTCATTTCTCAAGTTATATCGATGAAACTTGGTATACAAGCTGCGGGTTAAAAATGAAAACATACGTGTTTCACAGTTTTTCAAAATTCCACCCCCAAAGGGGTGAAATAGGGGTTGAAAGTTTGTATAAAAGTCCGTCATTTCTCAAGTTATTTCAATGAAACTTGGTATATCCACGCGGACGAAGTCGCGGGCATCAGCTAGTAATTAATAAAAAAACTGTAACAATTTATAAAAATTATGATGATGGACTGATCCCGGTCACTCAGACAATCTTTCTCTTTAAATGACTATTTAGAAATCAGAAGGTTATAAAGTTTGATTTTATAATTATAAATCAGTAGGTACTAGATGATAGAGAGTAGAGACTGCCGATCAAACATTCTTCACGGCTATTGTAGTTAGTTGGAGCTAAATAATGGTATTAAAATTTTCATTGTTGTATTATTGGTAATAATTAAACCTGAAATAAGACGAGTAGGCTTCAAAATTCAAATATCAATTAGGGAGCCGCAAAGTGCCTTTGATCCGAACACGAGTGCCCTTCCGCCATTCAGCATCTTAAATTCCTCAGACACCAAGCAGATTATCCACTTTCGTTCGCCGGCTTTGGCATATTTAACGAGATAAAAATATAAAGTCCAGGAAGACGGTACTGGATTTAGTTCCTTGGTAAAAGAATTGAATTTAATGGAAATAATGATCCCCTGATCAAATGTCGGCCATTTAGCCAATTCAAATTCAAATTGAAATGTTTTTTATTCAAATAAACTTGTACAAGTGCTTTTGAATCGTCGAGTGAATCTACCACTGGTTCGGAATAACATTCCTATCGAGAAGAATCAGAAAGAAACTCGTTGTTTGCTCTTTTAAAAAAATTATTTACAATTTCATTAATGTGTAGATACATAAGTTACCGCAGTCCTTAGCATTGCTGGAGTGAGTCAAATCCATGCTCTTACTAAATATCAAACTATGTAAAGCTCGTGTAAGTAAGTTTATGATAACATATTTATTATTTGAGTATATATTATGTTTATTTTATTTTTATATTTATATTGTCATTTATGTAAAATAGTATGTAATTATAGTATGTACTGTTAAGTAAGTTTATTATATTGCAATAGTTAGTTGTAATAGTTAAGTAGTTAGTAGGTTGGTTTAATTTTTCTTTTAGAAATTAACACGTGTGCACCGCCCTGTCATCATGCAACCAATCTCCTTTCTTAGAAAAGTTGCCTGGAAGAGATCACTCATAGTGATAAGGCCGCCTTTACACCGTAACAAGTTTTAAATCCTGTCACCATTAGTTTTACCTCTGTTTTGTTATTTGTTTGTGTGTAATAAAGTGTTTTTACTTACTTACTTACTTACTCTTTTGTCATTTACGTACTTTTGTTATTTATGTCAATCTCAATAAAGGCTTATTATAACTACAGTTAATTACTGTCAAACGGTTGACAGGTTAGCGCACTATCATGTTTAGACGGCATCATCTCTTATTACCAGGTGAGATCGCAGTCAAAGGGCTAACTTATTGCTGGATAAAAAAATGTACTTATAATAGTGCAAGCGTGTTTTACAATTACTTTTTAATTCTCTCAATTTCCTAATTTTATGGATCGGCAGCTGGATAAGTCCGGAGAAGTCTCATCACTCATGAAGAATATTTTGTAGGAATGATAGGATCATGTAGTATCATAACGTCTTGCCAAAAAGGGAAGCGCAGATGGCAGAACCGTAAACTTCCCAACTCCGACGCTAATGAGAATTTCTTCTCAGAAAAACCCAATCACCTTCTTGGTAAGCCCCACTCGTGATTTAAGTAAGCTAGTCTCTATACCAACGAGACAGACAGATGGAATCCATATTAATACTATAAATACGAAAGTATGTCTGTCTGTCTGTCTGTCTGTGACCTTAGTGGCCTATCCGTTTAACCAATTTGGAAATAATTTGGTACAGATATGCAAAGACATAACCTGCAAAGACATAAGCTTTTTATCCCCGAAAATGAAAGAATATTCGTGGTCATCAACTAGTCAACGATATAATATACTTATGTAGTAAATTTTGTTTAGAAAACAATTGTTTTTTATACCTAAGTAATGCTATAGGTCATATTATAATCATACCTATTTCGTGGATTAAGAATAACAGCTGAAACTATTAAGCAATTAATCACATTAAGGTGGACTACACAGGTCTGCCCGCGAAATTCAAATTTAAATTGGTTTTTTGCAATTTATTAACTAACACGACAAAGTAGGCTTATGGCATTCCAATTGCGCCAATGGCAGTATCATCTTCACAGGGTTATATAAAAATCTTTACTTGAAAGTGTCCAGTTTAAGAAATTAGTTAGACTATCGAGTTGGATGTGAGTTACTCACAAATTAGTCTATAATCTGATTAATTACTTAAACTGGACACTTTCAAATAAAGATTTTTATATAACCCTGTGAAGATGATACTGCCATTGGCGCAATTGGAATGCCATAAGCCTACTTTGTCGTATTAGTTAATAAATTGCAAAAAACCAATTTAAATTTGAATTTCGCGGGCAGACCTGTGTAGTCCACCTTAAGTGCGATTTAATACTTATGTAGATTATGTATCGGATACGAATTACGATGGTGTAATTTTATAGATACATATTAATCTATCGTGTAATTATAACGATAGTACTTACCTATATGTAATTATTAAATCGCATGTAATTACAATTTATAGAACCAATTTACATAAATTTGCATTTGCTTAGGCTGAACCATTTTCTATCTCTAATGTAATCCAGTGTCAGTGAATTAGTGTTTATGCTACTTAACTAGGTCACAAAAACGTAGTGAACACTTTAGTGCATTAGAATAAACTAAGGACGGTTATTGAACTGTAAATTATATGTAGGTAGAAATTAATTTTAAGTAGAAGTTTAAGCTAAATTAATATTACTTATTAGCCCATAGGCTAGATGGTAGTAGACAATAAACTTGCCATTATATTATATAGTAATGGGACTTTATATGGTAAGAAGAAACAAAATATGTAATAAACATACTATTATAAATATGCCACATCCATACTTGGGTAGGATGATACTTTATTTGTTGCTTCTAATGACTAGCCCCCCATTCCACTAGAGCTCCATTCGTTTCTTCAATTTTCAAGAAATTCGGGACATAGATAGTTGGCCTGCTCACCATGTTACGTATGGACATAGGCTAGCTTGATTGGCTATAAGATAGGATATCTAAACTTCTAAACTAATATTATAAAGAGGCAAGATTTGTTTGTTTGTTTGTTTGTAATGGATAACCTCAAAAATTACTCAACCGATTTTAAAAATTCTTTCACCTATAGAAAGCTACATTATCAGTAAGTATTATTTTCAAAAAAAATAGAGATCCTTACTAAAATTGCAATAATGTGAACTAAGTCGGAAAAAATCGTCTCTTTTGAGAGCTTACGTGGCGTGCGCTGCGTAAATAGTTAAAGTTACACGAAAACAACATATTGTGGAATTGTTCCTCTCAAAAAGTTCTAAAAAAAATCCGCAATAGCATATAAATCTATCTTTTAAGATTGACTCACAGTAATCATTTTTATGATTTTCAAATTTGGTCTAAACCAATGCTTTACTTGCGAAGGTGTTTTTTACCGATATAGGTAGTATTAATCCTTATCAAAATAAATGTGTTATTCATCTCAAGTATCTAATTAAGATAAAATTGACCTTTACATCATGGCGTGCTGGCGGCTGTGGCAGGTGTGATGAGGACCCGTCCTACGCCCCGGCGTACTCTTACAATGTTATATTAAAATGTAAAACCTGCCCACTGCCCACTGGCTATATATTGGAATATATATTGGATATTGACTATAGGATTATTAGTGCTGCCCGTGCGAAGCCGGGACGGATCGCTAGTTTCGTATATGCTAATATGAAAGTATAACTTACAAAAATTCTAGCTGAGCGAAGAAGCTTGATGAGTCAATTATAAGATAAAAGAAGTAAGTAAAACTGAAACTACCGTGCAGTAAAACCACCAGGGATACCAAATAAAAGAATAACAAAGGGAAACTAATCTTTAATTCAATGCACCATGAACTAGCATCAATCTTGATGTGGGAAAGAAAGATTTGTAGGGATAAATTCAAAGATTAATGGATCAAACAATACCATTATTGGCGCCCTTTTGATAAAAATTGAATGTAACGCAAAGTTATAGTTATAGTACCCGCAAGTCCCAAAGGTAAGGAATAGACAGTATGTTTACGGGGTAATACTCCTAAATCTACTTAACTGCCTAGTAGATCTAGTAGGTATCTGGTAGGTGCTGGTTGCTATCTGGAGATCATGTGCCCTATCATGGGTCCTAAGCCCAGGGAGCATACCAGCATCGCTTAAAGCCGTATTGCTTCAATATTGTTGACGTTCGTGTTTTAGCATTATTAATCCTTATTTTAGGGACGTCAAGGTAAGGTATATAAAACTATCATTTTGAAATAATACTGCTTCAGACGACGGTAGTAACCCCTCAGCTCAAGCAAAAAAAACATTATTGTCTTTTGCTGTTACGAAATTCTCAATAGCAGTTTGGAGTTTGGAAGTTGGATGTGTAATACCCCGTGCTATACCTCGGAAGCAGTTATAGCCGTTGGACTTCCCGTTGCCGTTGGTAATATCAGATTACTGCCCTACTGGAAAATGAAAGTAAAGGAATAGAGACTGCACCTGTGTTAGCTCACATATTTGTGCACAGGGGTTCTTCTTGCGTAGTTAACTATTCCCGTTGATATTCGTTGACATGGCCGAAATTCGATCGGGATTCGGGAAGGACATGAATGGCTATTTATTTACTTTTAAAAGAAGGTAATATTTTTGATTTCTTTGTAAGTAAAATATGCATTTAAATTATTGTAAATCAACAGTCATCAATCAGTTGTGGGAAAGTCTCAGCTAATCGTGAAGATTGCGAAGTAAAGAACTATGAAAGAAATTAAGAAAGAAGTAATGAACTATGATCATAAAACACAATTGTAGAAAAAGAGTTTTGTACATTATTAGTAAAACATTTTCGGAATGAAAACTGGGTTATTTTAAAATGTTCGTATTTTTATCTTAAATCTTCATAAGGAAATTCAACTTCTCTACTTCCGAGTTAAAACTTTAATCGCTTGCATAACAACAATCCTAAAGTGGTCCGATTCCAGCAAAATGTGAAAACTTTGCGATTTGATTTTAAATTTACATAATTGTACCACTACGGCCAAATTAAGAGAAAGTTTGATAAAGTCTCATAAAGTACCTGGATTAGTTTCTAGGGATCCACTTTTTTCGGAGATAAAAATGATAGTTAAATAAATCTTCTGTTCGCTATATTTTTATGTCAGCATTACCCGTTGTAAACCAGATATACAATTTCACGCTCTGCCAACTTGCGAAAGACGTCACGAAATGTTAGATTCATACCAAACGTGGATGTAGAGAATTGGACTTTGTAGTGCCATATTTAATTAGTTACTTCATGCTTATTTCTTTTAATGATGTCGCAGCGATGAACAACGTAAGCTGACTGACTGACTGGACTAACTCAACTGCACTAATTTTTTATAAGTAAGTAATTTTGAACGTCAATAAGTGTACAGTGTACCTATATTGAATAAATGAATTGAATCTTGAATCTTGAATCAGTTATTGACAGTTGAAATTGACCTCTGTATCTAATTAATAAAATTATTATTTTTCTCACCTCCGGGCGGAAAGCGTCAATTTTCCTCCCGCTGCGCTAAACGAAAATGCCGCTTTCCGCCTCCGTCGAGGAGAAAAATAGTATACACACCACGGGCAGTAAATAAGAAAGCCTCAGATCACATGTTTATTGACCTCGGCTTCGCCTCGGACAACAATTACATGTGATCTGAGACATTTCTTATTTTACTGCCCTAGATGTGTAATATACTATTCATTTTAATCATATTATTATGGTGACATCTTTTATTATTACTTAAAGATCTGGATTAAAGAAAGTTTTCTATTGAATAATTTTTATATTATCCGCATCGCTGCACTGCGCCACTATTCCAGACCAATGGTGGATCCTAGTGAACTCCAGAGTTCTATTAGATACACTGGTGGATCCAAAAAGTGGATTGAGGGCATGGGCTTGAGAGGATATAGACATAGTCATTAGTAGTTGTTACCCGTGACTTTGTCCGCGTGGATTGAGGTTTTTTGGTTCCCACGGGAACTCTTTAATTTTAGCGATAAAAAGTCTCCTATGTGTTATTCTAGACTATAATCTATCTCTGTGCCAAATTTCATCCAGATCCGTTCAGCCATTCGGCCGTGATTGAGTAACAAACATCCATCCATCCATCCATACATACATCCATCCATCCAAACTTCCGCATTTATCAAATAAATATTATAAATGCGAAAGTTTGGATGGATGTATGGATGTATGGATGGATGTTTGTTACTCAATCACGGCGGAACGGTTGAACGGATCTGGATGAAATTTGGCAAAGATATAGATTATAGTCTGGAATAGCACATAGGCTACTTTTTATCCCGGAAAATTAAAGAGTTCCCACGGGAACCAAAAACCTCAATCCACGCGTACGAAGTCGCGAGCATCAGCTAGTAATATAATATCGTAAGTATAGATAGTACTAGTATGGCGCGTGGCTGCGCGGCCCGCTAAAGCGGACCGCGTAGTGGAGCGCGTGGTCCACTGTCTACTTACTCGCTGTCCTACTATCCTGCCCCCCGATTATGTAAGAATGGCCGATCAAATCGTCAAAGTTCGGCGTCAAAGTAAAATAAACCATAACAGCATTAAATTAGAGCTCAATTTCGAAACACGAAATTGAGCTCTAATTCAATGCTGTTATGGTTTATTTTACTTTGACGCCGAACTTTTACGATTTGATCGACAATTCTTACATAATCGGGCAGCTGGTTTACTGTCTACGTGTTCTGATCTGAACAACACACTGCTATGCTAGTGAGCACAGTGTAAGCGCCAGCACGCCAAGCGTCCGACGTAAAAGAAAATTCTCATAAAGGAAAAACATAAAACAAAGACCACCAACCCCCCGCCCCTCCCTTTTTGTTTGAGCAGCCCCTAAGTAGGTACCTATCTTTAATACCCTGACCGTGCTCCTCACCCATCATCCGAACCTTCGATCATCATCACTCTCCATATTTTTTTCTCCGAACCATTCGTCAAAATGAGATTTCTTCCATAAAAACAAATCTTGAAAAGGAACCGTAGTCTTGCATAGTTCTACACTAATTGTAGCCTCTTCCATATTCACCATACATTTTCTATGGAAAAATAAATTCCGCCATCTTGAATTTTTTTCCTGTTCATCAAGTAGACCTTCATGTCCCGATCATCTTTTGCCAAGAAACCACTCTTCCATCTTTTATACTCTCCGTGATAGACACCGACGAAATTTGTATGGCGGCCATCTTAAATCCGCCATTTTGCAAATTTTTTCAGCTCACTTTCAATTGGATGAAGTTTCGAGTGACATTTGGTCGAGCACCCCCCACCTATCTTCAATACCCTTTTCTATGGAAAAATAAATTCCGCCATCTTGAATTTTTTTCCTGTTCATCAAGTAGACCCTCATGTCCTGATCATCTTTTGCCAAGAAACCGCTCTTCCATCTTTTATACTCTCCGAGAAAGACACCGTCGAAGTTTGTATGGCGGCCATCTTAAATCCGCCATTTTGAATTTTTTTTCAGCTCACTGTCAATTGGATGAAGTTTCGAGTGACATTTGGTCGAGCACCCCCCACCTATCTTCGGTACCCTGGCTGGTGCTCTTCATCCGTCTTCGAAATCCTCAATCATCAGCTCTCTCCGTATTTTTCCTCCGGATGAATTTTTGTCTTCTATACGAAACGATGAGTGAAAAAAAAAAATTTCATACAAAATTTTACAGGAGAGGTGATCAATCAGTCAATCAGCACGAGCAGCTATATATATATTAACTAGTATGGCGCGTGGTTGCGCGGCCCGCTACAGCGGACCGCGTAGTGGACCGCGTGGTCCACTGTCTACTTACTCGCTGTCCTACTATCCTGCCCCCCGATTATGTAAGAATGGCCGATAAAATCGTAAAAGTTCGGCGTCAAAGTAAAATAAACCATAACAGCATTAAATTAGAGCTCAATTTCGAAACACGAAATTGAGCTCTAATTCAATGCTGTTATGGTTTATTTTACTTTGACGCCGAACTTTTACGATTTTATCGACAATTCTTACATAATCGGGCAGCTGGTTTACTGTCTACGTGTTCTGATCTGAACAACACACTGCTATGCTAGTGGCACAGTGGAAGCGCCAGCACGCCAAGCGTCCGACGTAAAAGAAAATTCTCATAAAGGATAAACATGCCCCTCCCTTTTTGTTTGAGCAGCCCCTAAGTAGGTACCTGTCTTTAATACCCTGACCGTGCTCCTCACCCATCATCCGAACCTTCGATTATCATCTCTCTCCATATTTTTTTCTCCGAACCATTCGTCAAAATGAGATTTCTTCCATAAAAACAAATCTTGGAAAAGGAACCGTAGTCTTGCATACACTTGTAGCCTCTTCAATATTCGCCATACATTTTCTATGGAAAATAAATTCCGCCATCTGGAATTTTTTTCCTGTTCATCAAGTAGATCTTCATGTCCTGATCATCTTTTGCCAAGAAACCACTCTTCCATCCCATTCCTTCATTCCATTTTTTATACTCACCGAGATAGACACCGTCGAAATTTGTATGGCGGCCATCTTAAATCCGCCATTTTGAATTTTTTTTCAGCTCACTGTCAATTGGATGAAGTTTCGAGTGACATTTGGTCGAGCACCCCCCACCTATCTTCAATACCCTTTTCTATGGAAAAGTAAATTCCGCCATCTTGAATTTTTTTCCTGTTCATCAAGTAGACCCTCGTGTCCTGATCATCTTTTGCCAAGAAACCACTCTTCCATCTTTTATACTCTCCGAGATAGACACCGTGGAAATTTGTATGGCGGCCATCTTAAATCCGCCATTTTGAATTTTTTTTCAGCTCACTGTCAATTGGATGAAGTTTCGAGTGACATTTGGTCGAGCACCCCCCACCTATCTTCGATACCCTGGCTGGTGCTCTTCATCCGTCTTCGAAATCCTAAATCATCAGCTCTCTCTGTATTTTTCCTCTTAATGAATTTTTGTCTTCTATACCAAACGATGAGTGAAAAAAAAATGTTCATACAAAATTTTACAGGAGAGGTGATCAATCAGTGAATCAGCACGAGCAGCTATATATATATTAACTAGTATGGCGCGTGGGTGCGCGGCCCGCTAGCGGACCGCGTAGTGGACCGCGTGGCCCACTGTGATCCACTGTCTACTTACTCGCTGTCCTAATATCCTGGTTTACTGTCTACGTGTTTGACGACCTCCGTGGCGCAGTGTTGAGCGCTGTTGAATTAACGTGCGGAGGTCCCGGGTTCGATCCCCGGCAGGGTTTGGAAAATTTATAATTTCTGAATTTCCCTGGTCTGGCCTTCAGCCATGGCTAGTTACCACCCTACCGGCAAAGACGTGCCGCCAAGCGATTTAGCGTTCCGGTACGATGCCGTGTAGAAACCGATTAGGGGTATGGGTTTAATAAAACTGCCACGCCCCTAACAGGTTAGCCCGCTACCATCTTAGACTGCATCATCACTTACCATCAGGTGAGATCGCAGTCAAGGGCTAACTTGTAATGGATAAAAAAAAACTGACCAACACTGCTATGCTAGTAAGCACAGTGGAAACGTCAGCACGCCAAGCGTCCGACGTAAAAGAAAATTCTCATAAAGGAAAAAACATAAAACAAAGCTGGCTTTCCTAATGGCAAACCGACAATAATTCTTCCATAAAGAAATAAAGAACAAATCTTGTATAAAAACCATATCAAAATCATGCATATTTCCTAACTTCTTGTACTGTCTTCAATGTTCGTAGATTCTGCCATCTTTAATTTTTTCTGCTCATCAAGTAGACTTTCTGGCCCTGATAATTTTCTACCCAAAAACCTCTCTTCCATCTTTTAAATAATGTCTGAGATAGCCGCTATCTTGAATCCGCCATTTTGGATTTTTTTTTCAGCTCACTGCCAATTGTATGAAGTTTTGAGTATTTTTTGTTTGAGCAGCCCCTACCTATCTTTAATACCCTGACCGTGCTCCTCACACATCATCCGAACCTTCGACCATCATCTGTCTCCATATATTTTTCTCCGAACCATTCGTCAAAATGAGAATTCTTCTATTAAAACAAACTTTGAAAAGGATATAATATCTGCCATATATTTTCTATGGAAAAATAAATTCCGCCATCTTGAATTTTTTTCCTGTTCATCAAGTAGACCCTCACGTCCTGATCATCTTTTGCCAAGAAACCACTCTTCCATCTTTTATACTCTCCGAGATAGACACCGTCGAAATTTGTATGGCGGCCATCTTAAATCCGCCATTTTGAATTTTTTTTCAGCTAACTGTCAATTGGATGAAGTTTCGAGTGACATTTGGTCGAGCACCCCCCACCTATCTTCAATACCCTTTTCTATGGAAAAATAAATTCCGCCATCTTGAATTTTTTTCCTGTTCATCAAGTAGACCCTCATGTCCTGATCATCTTTTGCCGAGAAACCACTCTTCCATCTTTTATACTCTCCGAGATAGACACCGTCGAAATTTGTATGGCGGCCATCTTAAATCCGCCATTTTGAATTTTTTTTCAGCTCACTGTCAATTGGATGAAGTTTTGAGTGACATTTGGTCGAGCACCCCCTACCTATCTTCGATACCCTGGCAGGTGCTCTTCATCCGTCTTCGAAATCCTCAACCATCAGCTCTCTCTGTATTTTTCCTCTTAATGAATTTTTGTCTTCTATACGAAACGATGAGTGAAAAAAAAAATGTTCATACAAAATTTTACAGGAGAGGTGATCAATGAGTCAGTCAGCACGAGCAGCTATATATATATTAACTAGTATGGCGCGTGGCTGCGCGGCCCGCTAGCGGACCGCGTACTGGACCGCGTGGTCCACTGTCTACTTACTCGCTGTCCTACTACCCTGCCCCCCGATTATGTAAGAATGGCCGATCAAATCGTCAAAGTTCGGCGTCAAAGTAAAATAAACCATAACAGCATTGAATTAGAGCTCAATTTCGTGTTTCGAAATTGAGCTCTAATTTAATGCTGTTATGGTACAATTCTTACATAATCGGGCAGCTGATTTACTGTCTACGTGTTCTGATCTGAACAACACACTGCTATGCTAGTGAGCACAGTGGAAGCGCCAGCACGCCAAGCGTCCGACGTAAAAGAAAATTCTCATAAAGGAAAAACATAAAACAAAGACCACCAACCCCCGCCCCTCCCTTTTTGTTTGAGCAGCCCCTCAGTAGGTACCTGTCTTTAATACCCTGACCGTGCTCCTCACCCATCATCCGAACCTTCGATCATCATCTCTCTCTCATATTTTTTTCTCCGAACCATTCGTCAAAATGAGATTTCTTCCATAAAAACAAATCTTGAAAAGGAACCGTAGTCTTGCATAGTTCTACACTTGTAGCCTCTTCAATATTCGCCATACATTTTCTATGGAAAATAAATTCCGCCATCTTGAATTTTTTTCCTGTTCATCAAGTAGAGCTTCATGTTCTGATCATCTTTTGCCAAGAAACCACTCTTCCATCTTTTATACTCTCCGAGATAGACACCGACGAAATTTGTATGGCGGCCATCTTAAATCCGCCATTTTGAAATTTTTTTCAGCTCATTGTCAATTGGATGAAGTTTCGAGTGACATTTGGTCGAGCACCCCCCACCTATCTTCAATACCCTTTTCTATGAAAAAATAAATTCCGCCATCTTGAATTTTTTTCCTGTTCATCAAGTAGACCTTCAGGTCCTGATTATCTCTTGCCAAGAAACCAACCTTCCATCTCTTATACTCTCCGAGATAGACACCGACGAAATTTGTATGGCGGCCATCTTAAATCCGCCATTTTGAATTTTTTTTCAGCTCACTGTCAATTGGATGAAGTTTCGAGTGACATTTGGTCGAGCACCCCCCACCTATCTTCAATAACCTGGCTGGTGCTCTTCATCCGTCTTCGAAATCCTCAATCATCAGCTCTCTCCGTATTTTTCCTCCGTATGAATTTTTGTCTTTTATACGAAACGATGAGTGAAAAAAAAATTTTTCATACAAAATTTTACAGGAGAGGTGATCAATCAGTCAGTCAGTCAGCACGAGCAGCTATATATATATTAATTAATAGATTGTACTTTCACAAAAAATAGGTCGATATTTCTTGTCATCATTCTTTACCGTGAAATCATTAAAAAGTCCTTTGCGGTTTTCAATTTCTCCATCTGTCGCCGTATATACTCGTAGTATATCCCCCGCTCGCGCTCGGTGCAAGTTCCCAAGCCCGGGCAATATTACGTTCGCTCGCCTCCAACACGCCACATTGAGTCACGCAAGGGCCGCATTACACCACAGAGATTTCATTCCCACTTACAAAATCACTTGTTATCATGGATTATTTTATTATTTTCCTGATTCTATATATTTTTTACGTATTTCTTAATTCCACTACAATTAAGGACAAAAAAAAGCACAAAAAAATCTTTATTTGAGCACTTCTGCACAAAAAATAAACTTTAACTAAAACACTTACATGCAAAATCAACACTGTATTGTACAGCAGTGCAACAAACAGGTAAGCCACCCAACTTATATTAAGACTCCGGGCCTCTCAGATACGAAACCACTATGATGGCGCACATCTGAGGTACCAGGTGCCCCAACGCTGATTTTCAGAGGCCGATTTTAAATATGCCCTTGACTGCGATCTCACCTGGTAAGTGATAATGCAGTCAAAGATGGTAGCGGGCTAACATGATAGGGGCATGTTAGTTATATTAAAGCCATACGCATATTCGGTTTCTACATGGCATTTGCACTATATACATTGCGTTTATACGCACCAAGGAACCGTTACCTGTAATCGTTTTGATTCCACGGGAAATAAGTCGTTAGTAATCTTCCATCTTCCAAATGGTTGACATTTACATTTCCTGTTTACATTATGTCGTCTTACGTGAATCTCATAATAAATTGTTATGAGCAACTTCCTATAAATGGAAAATATATTTTGTTATAAATAATAATTATTTACCTGAAGACGTAGTCTTGCCTACTGTTACAAATAGACATTTCATTAATGTTTAAATACATTTGCTCTACATAAAACTCGCTCGTTAAGTAAACAAGTTATTTTTACTTTCGCACTGGCATGTTATTTGATCAAGAAACTGGGATGGTAAACAAACTGTTGCGTATTCAAATAGGTCTGAACAATAAATATGCTTTTTTAGTAGGTATCAAAGGACTATTGGTCAATTATGAGTTCGTATGTCAGTGGTTTGAATTTAATCTTTCTCCTATATTTTTTCTTAAAGTCCGTCACACCTGACCCGGTGGTCAAAATTGGAACTAATTTTTATGCCTGTAATTTTTTGTTTTTGTTTTATTTTTAATAGATACTAGCGACGCTGTCACCGGGTCAGATAAGTTTGACGGAGTGTACAAAAGTGTAAAAAATATTTTTTTTTGTAAAAAAAAAATCATGACGAATTCGAATTTCGTGCATGACGTCAATCGTTAAGTGAATGTAGCCCTACATTGGGTCGGAAAAGAATCAGCAAGATAGTCGGTGAATGCTCTTTCCTAAAGAAATACAGTACCTAATTATAAGTATTACTGCAGACCTAACCAACGAACTAAAAAATACACGCTCCTTCACCATTGATTTATAGTCTTCAACAGAATAATAATATTTTCAGGAGCATATTTTTTCAAATATTTTTAAAGTTGTGTAAAGGCCTAAAATCGATTGTGGATTTTTTTTCATAAAAGAGTATTTTCCTCTTATAGAATGGGGTTTTAATACTGTTCACACACACTAATAATGTTAATAGACAGTGGAGGGTGGAAAACTCTGTCGCTGCGCTTTCCGGTACGGTGTCACCACTGTAGTCACATCTCCGTTTTATCCTATGTCCATTGGTCTTTTAAGCCACGTGTCTCATCTATTGACTGTCTTGCATTCTTAAACTTCAGGTACCTACTGAGGGAACCATATTATACATTTCCTCATACCAACTTTCTACCTATCTCATGGAAGCAAAGGGAAAGCGATGAGAAAGAGAATCGGTGAGTTTGAATCTTTGAATCTAATGCCAAATTACTCTTAAATGATGCTTTAGAATGGTTTATTTAGGCTGATATAAAAGCATTTGTACCTTTAAGCTTTTGCAAACTGTATTTTTACTACACATTGTAGACCAAAAACTGGCTCGTCGGATGTTAAATAAATCAGCGAGTCGATCGGGATGCTAATTAACCAGCGCGCCGCAGCCGCAGTAACAGATGAACGGACACGCTGATCGGACCGTGTAATTAGTTTTACTTAGCTAATATTATCTAAGCTAATGCTTAGTAAATACCCACTCATTTTTGTGAGCCGGAAGTGAGCCGGCATATAATGTGTTCCGCACTTTCTATGAAGTATTATAAAGAGATAGATAGAGAGATTAGTAATAATTATAATATTATAGTAAGGATATCTTAACCATATTGGTATACTAACACCAATGTTTTAACAAACACTAAGTAAAATAAGTTGTGATTGGTACCTATCCTTCTTGAGTAAATAAGTTTTACTGAACCTAATCACTTGAGAACTGTGGGTTGAAGCAAATTACAACTAATTCAAGCATTATTCAGGAGTTCGATCCGCCCGCTCAAATCGCTCAGCCCATTAATCTTATAAGCGCAAAACTATTAGAGGTTTTAACGGATAAGCTTCAAAACTAACGGATTAGACACGGACAATTATTGATATTCCAAGCTCTCTATATCACATTCTATTATTATCTGATATAACTGTGTCCAAAATTGTCACTAATTTTTTTTCGTTTGGTTTGAACATATAGGACCTATATACCTTGATAATATTTATTTTTTAGAATTTAAATATTATACCTATACCTACGTCTATGTTGCTGTACCAAGTTTATATAACTGCTCCAAAATTATCATTGTAGCTTTAATAGTTTCTTATTTAAAATGTGACATACTGACTGATGGACAGACAAACGGGGTGAAGCTCTACTATGAAATTTGTTTTAATGTCCGTGTAACGTTTATGCACTGTCAAAATTAAAAAAATCACAGATTTCGCAGTCCCCGCAAGAATCGGAGCATTGAAAATGAATACAAAAATTTACGAAAAAAAAATTTTTTTTTTTTGGATTTCATTATAAGTTGAATAATAAGAAATTTTTAATTAGATTTACTTCCCTAAAATTACACAACTACATTACTTACAATATTATAACATACGAATGTATAACACTGCACAACACAGAAAATAACATTTTCCTTTGTTTTACAATCTTTTAAAATTCCAACTCGAATGCACTTCTCGCCTGCATCCGCATCTTATAACACCACTATGACGATCGGTCAATAATCATAGAAGCTACATCACTTTTTATCATAGGCTTGAGCGTAGCGAAAAAATTCTATGTCTATGCTTTTTATATACGGAAATACCCGTTTTTCTACTTATTCCAAATCTAAAGGGACCACCTACAGGTCACAATTATTAACTGATTTTCAAAATTTTTTTGCCACTTTATAGCTATACCTAGGACCCTTTTTTTCATTTTTCTTAAGTCGGTTTTTTCCGAAATATTTACAATTTAGTAAACAAACACCCCCAAAAAACCCGACTTTTTTACATTTTTCAAAATTCCAAAAAAAGTTACCAGCCGATTTTCAAAATTCTAACGCTCACACGTGTCTCGATAAATTCCTTAACTCTTGGTACTAACTACTCCCATCTCTATACTCCCAAAATCTTAGGAGCTATGGCCAAAGATACGTCTCAGGCGATTTGCATCTACGGTTTTCAATGGTAAAAACGCGCGTTGTTACGCCTGGTGGAGTATGACTTCAAAACATAAGTAAAGAAATTTAGCCGAGGACGCATTTTCTCACAGAATTTTAGTATAAGTAAAGTTGGTAAAAGTAGTAAGTTCTCGTACAATAAGCCGACCCAGTTTTTTGGTGGCCGTTCAAGCCCCGCTAAGGAACTGAAAGACAGACATTGTTAATGCTCTTTTACAAATACCCACTTCCAGTACTTTTCAGGCCTTTGTACAGAGAATCTTGAACTTTTTCCTCACAATGGAATTGGCACGGCCGTTAACCATTAATTAAGTACTACTTTTAGAACTATTTTCCGTGTTGAATGAAGACATTAAAGATACATTTTTAGAATTCTCTTAAAAGGAATGTAGTTAGCGTACAATAAAAGAGTTAGGTACTCGTGACTTCCTCGTTTTAAGGGGTAAGCAAAACTAACGAATCTCGAAATAGTAATACAATAGTATCTTCTAGGAAAAAAAAACTAATCAAGTGACGCCGCGCCGGGGCAAAAGAATAAGCACTAGCAAAAAGAGCTAAACGCCAAGTAACAAAATCGAATCGGGTGTTTACAGAATACGTGACAGTACAGGTAGTGATAGTAAAGAAGGAGAGCGGTAATAGCCTAGTAGTTTAGACGTTCACCTATTCAGGTGGTCGAGGGTTCACTCCTCGGGTACGCACCTGGACTATGGCCAAACCCTTTTTGTTAGGAGACTCGTGCTCAGTAGTGGGCCGGGATGAGTTTTTTTACATATATTATAGCGAGCAAACGACCAGGCGGGTCACGTGATGTTAAGTGATTACCGCCGCTCGTGAATAATATTTGCAGCACCAGAGGAACTGCCAATGCATTGCCGGCTTTTGAGAAATTTGTTTATTCGCCCTTTTAAGAGCCTCATATTATAATCATGAGCGAACACAGAAGATGGAAGCTGGTTCCATAATTTGCAGGCACGTGGCAAAAATGACCTGAAATAACGGGAGGTGGAAGAAGACCAGACATCCAGGTGGAAATTAAAAAGTTACAAATAAGTACGAGTACCTAGAGTGACATAGGCATTAAGAGCTCCCACGGGGTTCCTAGAGCCTAAAATCCTCGCAGGTAAATTCATAGGCATCTTGTAACTCCTTAAAAGAAAAATATATCCGAGAAGTCTTTAACAAAGAGTTAAGTTCCATTCTTAAAAATTCATAGCCCTTCAGACAGAACTAAGGAAACTACTTTAAGTTCATTTAAATCCGGTTTTTCTGTTGTATGACCTCATTTTTTAAATCGGACTGGAAATAATTGCATTGGATATTAGATGGAGTATTTTTAACATCTCCGATCTCCACTTTAGTACGTTTTTCTAGCGAATTTCTGTTATTGTGGTAGCTAAGTAAAGTTGCATGGAACAAAAGCTGATCCTAACACACATAGCTCTTTTGAGGAAAGCTAAGACACTATTTGGTTTCTGGTTAAAGAGCATTTTACCTACTGGTTTGGCCTGTGTTATTGACCAGTCAATAACACGAAGTAGGTTAGCTGCCAGTGAAGTGGTCATCATTAAAAATCGCCAGCTCACTACAAAGCATTGGTCATGGAGCTCTTGTTAGAATGAGAAGGAGCCTACACTAGCCGAGTAGGGATTGGCCGCCGGGATTCATTGGAAAATAAAGTTGGTATTGCGGATTGCCGCGAAATCTCTAGAATTTTTATTGTAATTAATACATTTATTTAAAGGGAAATACGTAATACAAGGTGAAGGCATAGGGTTAAGTGAATGTGACTATTTATTTGTTAATATCATCTAGTGAAAATAAAGATCTTATCTCTACTATTAAAATGTAACAACAGAATGGCAAAGAAATAATTAAAAATCGTTATTTTTTTTATTTTCTCGTAATTGAAGTGAAAAGTGGAGTGTTTACCACGGGACTAAAAGCCATTCTACTCGATTCCATAGTATAAATCGCTACGCTCGGTAAGATAAACATCTCGTATGAAATGGCTCCTTTTAGTCCCTTGATGAACCATCTACTATTAATTTTGGTCAAAACACAAATTGGAGCGGGAGCTGAGTACTTTATAAGATTTTAAAATCTAGCTTGATTTTGAAAGCTTACTAAGTAGCCTTCTCACATTGAAGATTTCTCGTTATTAATGATTTAGTAGCTATAAGCGATCACTTAATTATAATACCTACCTTTACGATCCAAGTGCAGGCCAGTAACGGCCAGCAAAAGCACCTCTCTCAACCTTACGGGATAGTTTGTTAATTAGCAAACCGTCTCTGTTGGTAACTCGAACGTCGAGGGTCATTGAACAGTTTTCCAGTTAAGGGCTGATATTGAAAGTTTTGCAAATTTTCGTAGCATTTATTTAATTACTAGATGATGCCCGCGACTTCGTTCGCGTGGATGTGGTTTTTATATTCCCGTGGGAGTTCCTTTATTTTCCGGAATAAAAAGTAGCCTATGTCCTTCCTTGGGATACAACCCGGCTCTTTACTAAATTTCATTAAAATCCGTTGAAAAGATGGGTCGTGAAAGCGTATCAGACAGACTATTATATTAGCTGATTCTCGCGTCTTCGTCCGCGTGGATTAAGTGTTTTTCGGTTTCCCCGGGAACTCTTAGTTTTACTGGATAAGAAGTGGCCTGGTATAATCTATCTCTGTGCCTTTCATCCAGATTCGTGCAGCCGTTCTGGCGTAATTGAGTAACGAACATCCATCCAAACTTTCGCATTTATAATATATACAGTATAGAACTACGAGTAAGTACGGATTATAATAAATTTATATTAGAAATTATAGTAACAATTAGTAATTAGTATGGATTTATGTACTTAAAATAAAACTTTGTTATATTTTTTTTTTCTACTACAAGTTAGCCCTCGACTGCGATCTCACCTGATGGTAAGTGATGATGCGGTTTAAGATGGTAGCAGGCTAACCTGTTAGGGGTATGGTAGTTCTATTAAACCCATACCCCTAGTTGGTTTCTACACGACATCGTACCGGAACGCTAAATTTCCTGGCGGTATGTCTTTGCCGGTACAGTGGTAACTACCGACAGCCGAAGCCTCCCACCAGACCAGACCAGAGAAAATTCGGAAATTATAAATTCCCAAATGGACCCTTCCGGGAATCGAACCCGGAACCTCCCACGTTAAGACAACAGCGCTCAACACTGCGCCATTGTGATGTTCAGTATGAATATTTGATATATCTACATTTTTAGTTTCCCTTCCACTCCTCTCCACTCTGTAGGTAGACGTTCCTTAGGAAAATAAGAGGCTAACTGTTTAAATAAAGTACTTTTTCTGCTGAGACTGAAAGCCGAGCTGTTTATAAAACGAGAGAATGCGAAATTTGGTTAATTAACAACTCGCCTGCGGTAATCTATACTTCTATACTAATATTATAAATGCGAAAGTTTGGATGGATGTTTGTTACTCAAACACACCCCAACGGCTGCACGGATCTGGATGAAATTTGGCATAGAGATAGATTATACTCTGGAATAACACATAGGCTACTTTTGCCGAAAAATTCAAGAGTTCCGCGGGAACCGAAAAACCTCAATCCACGCGGACGAAGTCGCGGGCATTAAATAAATAAATAATAAAATAAAATAAAATAGCCTTTATTTCTAATTCTCTTCTAATAAGTCGCGGGCATTAGCTAGAATTTATTAAAAGGCAAGCTGATGATTCCCGCGACTTTGTCGTGATCCAAATTGATCGTGCACCTACACGATCAATCTGGATTGACGTTGGATTGACCATCAATCTACTCTGTACACGATCAATCTGGATTGATGTTGGATTGACCGCCAATCCCCTCTCTAAACGATCAGTCTGGATTGAAGTTGGATTGACCGTCCATTAACGTTCTTACGGGGTGTTCAACGTCACCACATGGCTTGTTTCCACTAGGTTATCATGGATATTTCTTTATTATACCTTATAATTAATTATTATTATGTTTCGAAAGACTAGATAGAAAATTCTCAATACAAACTGTTTGAAGTCGGGGCGCGCGGCGTTTGTTAATTAGCGAATTTCATCTCAGCCGGTTGCTTGAGCACTGTAGAGCTCTCTGACTCTGCATAACAGCCAGTTACTTCATTATAAGCTCTTGTACTAGGCTGTGACTGGAGTTTATTAGCAAAATTTAAATTTACTTTACGTTATTCCTCATTGCTGAGGGTCGTGACTCGTGACCTCTTCCTTACTGTAATTATCACAGCGTAAGTGTTTTTGATGAATTGCTTGGAAAAGAGTAGTGATTGCCCTCTGCCCCGAAGGGGTGACATAGGAAGGATGATGAAAGAGCAAATGTACAGTCGACGTCAAAAGTCCATCATACTAATATTATAAATGCGAAAGTGTTTGTTTGTTGGTTTGTTGGTTTATTGGTTTGTTGGTTTGTCCTTATATCACGCCGCAACGGAGCAACGGATCGACGTGATTTTTAGCATGGGTAGATATAATTGAGGACCTGGAGAGTGTCATAGGCTACTTTTTATCCCGGAAAATTAAGGAGTTCCCGAGGGAATCAAAAAAACTTAAACCACGCAGACGTAGTCGCGGGCATCAGCTAGTACAGAATAAGCAAACAAGGTGGCTTGCTAGTTACAAAGTCACCCTCAAAATATTCATCTTGTAGGTTGACTTTGTTGACAATTTATGGCAATAATCTAAGTAGTATTCAATAGTAATGGCTTCAACCTAATGTTGTTAAATTAAGGTAAATATTTTGGACACATTATATCTTTGTGTGAATGATTGATTGGTTAGCTCTTTCTAATGAAAAAGCGCTCACGCATTCTATAGGGGAGCCATAAAAATGCCGTCCCCAAAACAAATATTTAGTGAAATATAAATTTAAATCAATATTATTCGAAGAATTAAATAATAATTTTAAATCTTCTCTTAAAAATTAAATCAATGTTTCAAGACAATAATAATAACTTACTACTTACTTTAACTGCAAATTACTTCATGAAAATATAATAGATAAGTCCAAAAAAAGGCAAATTAAGATCAAACACTCAATGTACGCGATGCTGCATTTTTTAATTAGCAAATTCCAGCTTGAGTGGCTACTTGAATCCTCTAGCACTCTCCAACTTGACATTACTAGGTACGTCATTATTTCAGTAAGGTTAGTATGACATGAAACCCCCGCCAACGTTGTAAGAACATCGAACATTGAATCACTATTATGGGTAAGGTCAAAATTCAAAATTCAAATATTTTTATATAAATAAACTTTTTTACAAGTGCTCTTGAATCATTATTTGAATCTACCTCTGGTTCGGAAAGCCATTTTGCAGCGGGTGCTCTTTTAAAAGAGTAATACTAGCCATGGTAAAACACTATGATCTTTTTGTAATAAGTCGTTGGTAAAACAAGTTAAAATTGTATTATTGTTTTAATTCGTCCAATCATTACGGCTAGCGCGGCCCCAGTGGAATCATCGTAAGACAAAAATCAGTAGTTCTGAAAAATACTTTATAGCAATCTCGTTCAGGTTGACTTTTCTTTGACTTAATAGTGTTTTGATGTTCTAACTTCTATGACGTTTGCGAGTTGTTCGAGCTCATACTTGCCCTAAGTACTTGATAGTTTTATATCAAGAGCTTTCAACGAAATAAGTTAAGTTTTTAAATTAAAATTATCTTGTGAAAGCACACTGTTTTGTACGAAATAATCAGAATAATAGGTAATAGCAGTAGGTATAAAATATACTCTCGAGTTCTTTCAAGTAGAATTTCTGAAAATTTTTCTTTGCGGAGCTATGCAATTTAAAGAACATCAACATACAAATTATCAACTCTTCAAGTGGTTGATTGCGCTGTTTGTATCACTGTATCCTATATCTACTGTTGACAAACAGACACACTTTCGCATTTATAATAGTATGGATATAATAGTATGGATGGATATGGATTAATCTAAAATCTAAATATACTAGTGGTTCGCCCCGAACTGAGACCTCGCGGTATCACAGAGCGCCATCTATTGACATCATTGTGAAGTTCTGTTAAAAATAATGAAGCTAATTAAAAATTAAATAATTTCGTTTCCTTATAATATTTATCTAATTTTAGTATTTGTTGTTCAAGTACAGGATATAATTCAAATAATTGATAAGTTTCAGGCTCAGCCTTTCAGAAAATTGAGAGTTCTGAGGTCAACTTTGGACGTTAGAAAATAAAAATATATTTTTGGACTCTATTCCTAATTATCTTTAAAATGATATACTGCAACCTTATGTAACGTTATAAAAAATATTTAACTTCGCATTCGCTTCTATGAGAGCCCCCCTGAAATAAAGATTTTTATAACTTTTTAAGCAATATTCGGCGGGAGGCTATCGGTTTACATATTATATTTAAATTTGAAGTAATTACGTTCAGTAATTCAGAAGTTATAAGGCTCTGACAGACGGACGGACGGACGGACGGACAAGTGCCAATTCACTCAAGTAGACTCAGAGACCTTCGCTTCGCTCGCTCAATTAAAGGAAAAGGTAACTGACTGACTGATCCATCAACCCACAGCTCAAACCACTGAACGGACCAGGCTGAAATTTGGCATAAAGATAGCTTTTATGACGTAGCATCAACTCAGAAAATAATTGAAAATTCAATCCCTGAGGGGGTAAGATAGAGGTGGGATATTTATATGAAAATTGAACTTATCGTGAGTGAAGCTGCGGCCAAAAGCTAGTATAAATATACGGAATTCGTCCTCGTGGATTAAACTCATTTGATTCCCGAGGGAACTCTTTAATTTACCGGGATAAATTTCCTATGTCCTTTCCCAGGATGTAGGTAATCTAGTTCTATACCAAATTTCAACACATTTAATACACTCATGGAGTGGACATATTCCTACGATTACGCAAATCTAAATCCCGAAGCAGCCCCGTTTTCACCACATTAAACAAGGTTAGAGGTGCGCCCCTAATTCCCGAACCATTAATTTCATTCCGAGATAATATCCCCGCGCAATGCAAACGCAATCAAACTTGGCAAACTCAAACACCGAGGGTGTCCTCGTAAACGAGTAATCGAGTGTTCAATTGAGCAAGATCTCGATTATCCAGAAATTGAAATCGAATGCGGCAAGCGAACAGAAAACGAATATTCCCCTCGTTTTCCACCCACTCCTCAAGTCTTAGAACCAGAGCGTCTTGTCTCTCGCCTTTTCAATTTCTAATTTTGTTGTTAATACCTATCGTTATTTTTCCTAAGGTTTCCTTTAACCTAATTATTATATTATAGGAATACCTAAAATAGAAATCATATTAACTCTATGGGCTAATTTGGTACAATTTTTTATTACATCGACTGTCTCTTACTCCTTTTGACTTTGTTTTGAGCAACATAGAACAAAATAACATCTTTATAGTTGATAGGTTTGGAAACCTTTGAAGATCAAACAAGTATGGATAGCACAATTTTAAAATCTAGTCCTCCAATAGAAAGTGTATGAATACCAAACAAACAAATTGACTCAAGAACTCCAGCAATCTACGATAGAATACAAATTGTATGGAAACACGCTACTTCAGACGATATTGAAATCCGATAAAGGAACTTTCTGTTTGTTGCACTGTTTTGATTACTTGCTACAATTCGATTTACAAACAATTTTGAATACCAAAATGAACCAATTGATGTTCAGGATGCGATCATAACAGGATGGACATTTAATAAAATCGACTGCTTCCAAAATGTATGATTTAAAGAGAAAATCACACACAGTTGACAACAATTTAGATCTATTTAGAAGATACAATTGCATCGAGACACGCTAGTTCAACTAATATTGAATTCGATGTTCGGGTGTAAACAGTAGGTACGGTTTTTATCAGGTACTTTTTCAAATTGATGCATAAAAATACGGAAAATAAGTGTGTTTTAATTATGGATTACTTACTGAACTGCTCATCATATTATTATAATATGACAGAAATGTATTGCCATTTCAAAAGCAGTGTGCAAACTGTAATTAATAAGGATTTGTCTTAAAAATTAAATGTATTAGCAATTTCAACACTTTTTGAATTAAAAAAGTACCAGTAAGTAGTAAATTACGTAGCTGCATTATAATGTTAATGCAACTTCCAAATTGAGAAACAATTTGAAGGTCTAGCTGTAGTATTGCTTGTAGGTACTGATAACAATTTTGCGGTTAAAGCCTAAAACCGCTCGCAACAGAAAATCTTAATTGAATTCTTGTGGCCTAAAATTGCATATTCCCATAAACATATTATGTATGATTTCAAATATGTATTTCGATGCAGTTTTTAAAATTTCTCATAACATTTTCAAGAAAAAAGAAGGAATTAAAGTCGGGGCAATTCAGCTAGTGGATAATTATGAACAAGGATATACAACACTGATCGCACAAGTTGCAGATATTCAAAGTTTCTAATTATACGGAACAAGAACATTAATGGTAACCAAATTTATGCAAATAAAACCGCCCCGCTTCGTTACACAGTATCAGCTTAAAGAAAAGGTTTGCGAGGACTTGGGACTGATCTTTATCATTGATTCCAGTTTCAATTAAAAATGGGAGCGTGAATTTCAACACTCCAATAAGAAAGTGTTCAATTTAGATTCATCGTCTGCGTCCGTCTGGAAATTTTCCATTCATAAAAGAGAAGTTTTTTGATTCAAAACTTTTGCAGATTTGATGTTATATATGACCTTCCTTGTGCAGTGGTGAGCCAGTATATTAAAAATAATGAGTAATGGGCTCTTTCCATATCCACCACCACCACCACCACCATCACCACTACAGCCCATTAACGTCCCACTGCTGGGCACATGCCTCTACTGTCATAGGAGAGAGGAAACTTCCATATCAGGGGCCATTAAAACATTTATAACTTTAAATTGGCAATAATAATTGTAAATCGCCGCAAAGCAGAACATTATGTACCTACTGCGACACCACATCGACTTTGTCTTGATCAAGTGGGTAATTTTTTTCTATTTCTTTTAAAAAGGGCATCATATTTCACGTTGAGTCAAACAAAATAATCCTCCTGCAAAAACCAAGTCAGTAAATAAAATAAAATTATAATGTGACTGGGGATGCTCCTGGTTGCTCCCAGGCTCGTCTATAATTCAGTTAAGCGTTGCAATGATGTTTGTTGCATTTCCCCCTGAATGATAGGTTACTATCGGATCAATACTTGAAGGGAAATCCAACTCGTCACTGTAATAAGAATGGTAAAGAAACCTTGGTCGCTTCTCAGAACTGAATACGATATGTATGCCAGTGCAGTGCCAGTGCAGTGCATGTGCCAGTAGTATAAAACTAGCAATTATATCGTGGTTGATTAATTTAAGTTAAGGTTTATCTTTATAAATTAACAACATTGTTATGTTGTTTATTATATTCTATTGTCGCACACGGCTCATAGGATCCATAGATACACAGTTGTGTCCTAATATTATACAGAGCACAAAAAACGTATTTTTATCTCTTAGTCCATCTGTGCGAGCATCAAGTTGAAACTTCTGGATGTTGTTGAATGGTACTTGGTATACTTACATAAAGCGAATGCTCTGAGTAATAAAAATAGGTGTTTTTTTTAACCGAAAACAATAGATTTCGTCCGGGATCGGAGATCAATTTTTTTGTTAAAACCTAAGCTAACTAAACCGATTAATATACAATATTTTTTTTCTAAATGTAGAAAGGTTATTATACTGTCTGATTAGTCTCGAGTAAATTTCATGAAGATGTATAGTTCGGTAATGGAGTACAGGACTCCTAAACGGGTCAAATTGCAAATCAATCGCGATCAATGCAATTGCCTACAAGTTGCTAAAAATAAAGGACTTACCTAATTACGAAATCGTGCATGAAACATTTTCATATTATTATACTTGCTCAACATTACCTAAGGGCAACGACTTTCTCTTCATTAAGCCACTCAGCTCAGGCTTGCGGTTGAACATGTTCCTGAATTTGTTTAGCCCCTGTACAGAGTTTGTTGAATTTTTTAGCTTAAGATACCTCTTAGATATTTTTAAAGGGGGTTTATACTTGTAGTACTCGTTATTCGGGACTAGTAGAAATGATTATTCTAGGGTTTTTTGTTGCTATAACAGTGGATATGATTTAATTAGGCATCTTCTAAAACTAAAAAGTCATTAAATAATCGGCCACATGTGCAAGTCTGACTCGCCCACCGAGGACTGCATAGCTTAGGAAATACCTAACTATTTGGTTAAATAAATTCACTGTCTCAAAAATTGTCTCCTTTTTGTTTGGGACCGCAAAGCTAAAGTTTCAATCAATCAATCAATCAATCAAATATTCATTTATTCAATTTAGGTACACTGTAGGTACACATATTGACCTCGATTACTTACTTATAAAACATGATGGTGATAATTAGTAATGGTATCTTAAAACTAAAGCTAAAGCTACGAGTTTATAAAGTCTTATGCCTCATTTCTAAAAAACTTCCTATCCTAGAAGACTTTGTTATCGTATGATGGATGAACATAAACCACGGAACAAAGCGCGATGCTGACGGTTCCATAATTATCATTTTGGTACGGATCCCTGAAAATGGTCATGACCGTGTCGTAATACGTAAAAGGCAAGGTTTCGTAGTTAGTATTTCTTACTGCCGTAAAACCAAAGCAAGCGATATTGGAAGCAAATCGTGGTTTATGCAAATATAAGTAAATATCTACTTGTATTACCTTATTTCTGGTTTGAGTTAATTATTTTATGCACAAGTTTTTGTACTTATACATATATACCTACATAATAATATATTATGCTTGATAGTAAGTTTGATTTACCTTATACTTTTAAATAGTTTCTGATGACTGTGATTTTCAGGCAGGAAAACGTATGCATTCTGTGTTTTATTACGCAGCTCTGACTTAACATTTTAAATAATACATGTGCAATATTTTGTACCTAAGGTAAACGTAGAACTGTGAAGACGTTTATAGTACATTACTGCAGCGGCCATCAAAACAGGCATTGAAGGACGAACGTGTAAATGTGGGCCGAGGCGAAGCCGAGGCACACATACGTAAGTCCATCAATGCCTAGTTGTGGCCAAGGCTTGTATAGTGCTTTTCTCAAATAATGCGCGGAAATTAAAACTAAGTGTTCATCACACTTCATTGTCTTCACTTGAACTCATTTTGTCAAAAACATTTCAAAATCAATGACGAACAACGAACAACAATAATTTTTCCCGCGTCAAAGTGTTCATTTGTTTTTTTTTTTCAATAAACAGCTTTCTATTTGCAAGCTAGTTCGAAATTTAAATAAAACCTTTGATAAGTTACCTCCTTGGTTGCCATGTTTCGGAGTAAAAGATCGTTCCACTTTTAAACTACACGACAGATATGAATTTAGTATGTAATTTATTTGGCCGCTAAACCACGACAGATATGGATTTTCATACAACTTTAGAAGGCCGCTGCTCGCATGTATTTGGCCAGTACAGCAATTTCGATTTATCTCGAAGAAGGTTGTCAAAATAATGCTCAAATTTCCAAGCATGTTTGAGAAAAATTATATCGAACACCCTGATTCACTGGTTGAGCTCTACTTAGGCCATTGTAAAAGAAAATTCACATCACAAATAACATTTCGTTTCTGCCAAATACTAGCTGACTCAAATAACGTTTCTCAAGATTACAAAGTCAACACTTGGAAATCGATTTATAGCAGCTGCGATTTACAGAGCTATCGAGGAAATACTGGTTAGCGAAGCCTGCTGTCACTGTAACGACCATACAGAAGCCATCCCCCGGTATCTATTGTTTGATACGCTAACACCATTCATAAAGTTGATTTAGGGATTTGATTTGCTGGTACTGGTATTTTGGACCGAATTGAGACCTCATTTGTAAAATTTGCTTTGGTGCGTACATATCATATTTATATTATATGCGAAAGTGTGTCTGTCTATCTGTCTGTCTGCTACGCTTTCACGGCCCATCTGTTCAAACTATTTTGATGAAATTTGGTAATGGGATAGTTTGTAGCCTATGTCCTTATAGGCTACTTTTAATCCCGGAAAATTCGCGGGAATCAAAAAATCATAACGCATGCGGACGTAGTCGCGGGCATCATCTAGTCTAGCTATGTATAAGATGTTACATTAAAATAATAATAATTATTAATTTAATTATTATAAAATGGTGAAAGTCTAGTGGTAGATGCCCGGCTTCCTATTCGGGTGGGTCGAGGATTCGATCCCCAGGAACGCACCTCTAACTTTTCGAAGCTACGTGCTTTTTAAGAAATAAAATATCCCTTGCTTCAATGGTGATTACCAAAGCAAAGCCTAGGAATCGATTTAACGCAGCTTTAGTTTACAAAGCTATCGACGTAAAGCTGGTTAGTGAGTTCAGTTGTTTCTCTAACAGATTTGAATAAGAGAGACCGAACAGATGTTTACGTAATTAAACTCTATCTGAGCCAAATATCAACGCAGAGGCCAGATTGTCTAAAAAATCGTAATCATTAGAATTTAGAACACAAACCTTTAGTTTATATATAAAAGATCAATGATTTAGAATGTATTACTTGAACTATTTAACAGTTCAAGTAATACATTCCATAAAGGAATTCATGCGTGCAGTTTTTGATTTATGAACTACCTAAACAGTACGAATAACATCTTTGAATTAAATAGGGATTCGTGCAGGTGTAACATTTTCGATAAAAATAAGTTTCACTTGCGAACATTCAACACCCTAAAGCGGGATTAGTCTTACGGCTCTTTTAAGAAATCACCAGAAATAAAGACATTTCCAACAAATGTTACAGAATGGTGAATTTATTTGCATAATTCAACAAAGCCAAATCCTTTGTCCGCGGCCCGCCGTTCAAATAATAAATTTACTCCATGTTCTACACTCCGAAATTTCTATCCGAACAAAATTATTTAGCTATTCAAAATCCAGTGCTCCAAAGGAACGTTTTCCCTCCAGAATCTTTATCGCAATAAAAATGAAATGTTTTTGCGGTTATTATAAAAGATGTTTTTTTTTTGTAAAATTATTTAAAGGAAGTGCTCGTATTTGTACATTTTGCAAAAGGGAATATTTAAAAAGCTTACTATGATTTAGGAATCGACTACAAAAATTTTGGCAATCTATATAATAATTAAGTTGAACCGAGTTAATTTTCCAACGGCTAAAATTTGAAGAACAGTCAACAGATGCTCCAGTAGGTTTAAAAAATATTTAGAACAATATTTAATTCTGATAGTGGTCTATGTCGCTCATATTTAAATTGCATTACATACACAAGAGTCATTATAATATTATCATTTTCGCATTATAGCCAATAAACTAAATACACTTAACATAAATGTCTCGCTCAAATATCCAACAAATCCTACGAAATCCGTGATCTGAATTCAGCTCAAAAAAGGTAATAAAGCAATTTCGATGGAAATCCCTTAAGTAATAATGTGTCGAAAACGTTTCCTAAATTTACACATATTGTGATCGCAGGCGAATCGACGATTTTGCTAGGCGACTGGAATACCGAGTAACTGGCAAAAATAAACTTTGTTTGGGATCCTTTAACTTATTATATCGGCCTGTGTAAAATTATTTATTGTGTTTTGTCGCAACTAACTATACTTAAATATTATTTACTAACATTTTGTGAATTCAACATTTTTAGAAGTCGACGGTCCTGAATGAATTTGTTGAAGTGATCATTTAAATCAGTGACCATACTGACACTATTATTATAGTATTGACCGTCGCTAAAGTCTTGATTTATAGCTTTTGTGTCCATTTCCTCTCGTCCATTGAACAAGCTTACTAAACATGCACTAAACAACAATCATTTACAAAAGTATCCTGGCAGGGTCGTCAAAGGGCCATCTAAGGTTGGTTTGGACGCGATGGAAATTAGTGTACGACCCGAGTGTTGGTAACGGACTGCTTTATAAGTATAGACTTATTACTAGATACATGCATATATACTAGATAATAAGCAACAATTATTATAAAGGTAGGCACATACTGTACAAGTACAGATTTGTCTCCAAATATAAGTAATATTAAGTTTATCCACTACCCAATGAAGACGTCCAACTTCGTGTCTGCTATTGTAACAAAGTAAATTGAAAATTCCCCCGATTCCTTGTTCTAATATTAAAATGTTATTTTTGTGAAATCCTGCAATTACTTTTCAACAAAAGATAAGATTTTTAAGAATGAAGCTATTTTTCAAAGGAAGTCATACTTTTAGAAACCCAGAAAGCGATCAACGATCTTGTAAATTGTATAGATGTAAATATGTCACCCGTTGTAATTCACTTGTGTTGTATGAATATCACCCACGACAGTTTAAACGTTAAAAATCTTCTAAATAAGTATTTATGAGAATACTAGCTGATGCCCGCGACTTCGTCCGCGTGGAATAAGTTTTTTTTAATTCCCACGGGAACTCCTCAATTTTCCGGGATAAAAAGTAGCCTATCTCACTCTCCAGGTCCTCAACTATACCCATGCAAAAAATCACGTCGATCCGTTTCTCCGTTGCAGCGTGATGGAAGGACAAACCAACAAACCAACAAACCAATAAACCAACAAACAAACACAGTTTCGCATTTATAATATTAGTATGATTTTAGGCCAGAAAAAGGTTACACATAAATTATCTATATACGCAGTAATGGTTAGAACTGTCTGTATAATATAATAATATTGATGATATATAGTGCCAGTCAATCGCTTGCTCCTTTTAAAACTATTTATTTTATTTTTTAACTTCTTTATTTATTTATATTTTTATTCAGAGCAATTCATGGCTAGGACGCCAGGAATCTAGCATCCTACATTTCCTAAAATGAACATCTAAATTCATATTAGGTATCATAATATAGCAACATACCTAATAAAATTACTGTATTAAATGCACGTAATTGAATCCACGTCAAAGTCCAATTTCACCTCTAACTACAAAATAATAAGAATTGTTCGCGTGCGTAACAGTAATTCACGCTTCTTTGCTTGCTAATTATTTTCGGTCCTTAATAATACCACGATTTTCATGTGCACGGAAAGTGTAGGTACGTGGCCATTTAATTTCTGTTGTTACCTTTTGTTTTAGTTTAGCCGGTCCGACTATTAAAAGGCACGTAGATATTATACTGACTTTACTGGTATATTTCTTTCTTTGCGTGTGCAACATTCATAGTTACTTTTTAGAAGTTTTGTTTTCAAATGTTTCAAAAAGGACTGAAAATACAACATAACAGGGGCCATACTGCCAGCGCTTAAAGCCATATTGTCTCATTATTGTTCAATTTCGTGTTTTAGAATTATAAGGAACGTCAAGGTACGTGACATCAAACTGTCATTTTGAGCAAGATTGCTTTAGTATTGCTTTAAGCGTTGGCAGTATGGTCCCAGAATCTGTTTTTCAGTAGTGCGTCAGATAGAATTCTCACCGTACTCAATTTGTGGGCTGCGTAGTTAATTTTAGCTCTCACACAGGTTTTCTCATTAAATTCGTAAAATCATCAGATTTAGATCAGAGCTTTGGATGCACCGTAATTGCACAAGACCAGTGAATGCATTTTGCTAATGCGATGGCATTCACCTCGTGTGGGTAGCTAATGGAAATTGCATTTATAGATCCTGATATTTATAAACTATCTGGAGTATGTCTGTGATTTTGAAACCTCTAGACAGTCAGATACCGAATCACTGACTATAACGTTTTTGAAAAATTGAAAAAGCCTTTCTCACTGCCAAGGGGATCACTTTTAGAGATCTCTTATAGAGATAAGTGATTGTTTTCCACTATGTTTCTGTTTATCTTCATATTTTATAACTTTTTGGTACAAAATAAATTAAAAAAAAGAAGATCTTTATACTTAATCTGAAATTCAGCAGGATCAAAGCTAAAAGCTAGTCAAGCAATTAAAATGATTGCCCATTCTGCATATGCAGGCCGTATGACCACATAATAGGTAATAGTACATTGGTATGACATGCGTTTTAGAAATTCCCCGCACTTCGACAATCGTAGACAATTTAAAGGCATTTTAAAGTAATACTGTTGTAAGCGGGAAACTCCGCGACATCTTCTCGTCCAAAATCCCTCAGTGTCTGAAAACTAAAGTCTTCGAACAGTGCGTGTTGCCAGTGATATTATAGGAGATAACTGCACTTTTGGTAACCATCGCCTGAAAGGCTGATTCAGTGTTAGGTGGATGTAGGGCTCTTCACTGATCACAAAATTATAAGCTATACTTACTATGCGTCTTTGTCAACAAGTTGTTTTACAAGTCTTTGAGAGGTGATATCTAGTAAAAGACCCATCCACATGCGTCAGTTTTTATACTGTTTACATAGGTACTGCGCATACTTTAATACTGTACAAGAATCAGCTTTTCTAGTTATCGTTCATTTTTGGTAACAATAAAACGTCTTTGAACGGCCATGTCTAGCGAAAGGCCCATCCACATGCAGGCAGACTGTAACTTTTGTGATCAGTGGAGAGCCCTACATCCACCTAATACTGAATCAGCCTTTCTGGCGATGGTTACCAAAAGTGCAGTTATCTCTTAGTCTATGATGACTTACGGCTCCGAGACATGGTCGCTAACTATGGGCCTGATAAGAAGGCTCAGGGTCACTCAGCGGGCGATGGCAAGAGCTATGCTCGGAGTGTCCCTGCGTGATCAAATGAGAAATGAGGAGATCCGTAGGCGAACCGACATAGCTCGAAGAGTCGCCAAGCTCAAGTGGCAATGGGCGGGGCACATAGTTCGTAGATCCGATAGGCGTTGGGGTCCCAAAGTGCTTGAATGGTGGCCTCGCACCGGGAAGCGCAGCGTTGGACGACCCCCCACTAGGTGAACGGACGATCTCAAGCGTGCAGCTGGGAGCCGCTGGAAGCAAGCGGCACAAGACCGTGCTCTGTGGCGATCCATGCAGGAGACCTTCGTCCAGCAGTGGACGTCCATAGGATGAGACGAAGCGATGGTAGTATGCCCCTGAACCAAAAATTGAGATCGCTATCAACAGCATTGAGTATAATATAACAAGTAACAGTGTCCTAGCTGCGTTGGCCAATTAAACCAGATATCATGCTTTTATGTTACGCGTAATTGATTGGCAATTGTAGCCTGTAACTTTCCATTGTCATTTTTCTAAACTAAAATTGTACCTCTATAATTTTATTATCATGTAAAATTATTTTAAATTCAATATTCTTTTTTTTTCATGTATACCAACTTGTGACCCTAATGATATTTTGTCCAGATTCGACCACCGCACACGGCTATAAGCAGATTATACTCTCCTGAGTATAATCTGAGAGCAGGCAAGAAATAGTAGGTATAGAAGAAAGAAGGTAGGCAGGAGATAGAAGATTGAAGACCTTAATAACCATGACGTTTTAACCGTAGTTGGCAATCTGCCAGAAAAGGGATGATGACAACTCAATCAAATAAGTAATTCTATCAAACTTAAAAACGCGCTTCTAGTATGGAAGTTTGAAATACATAGTTGTGACGTCATCAAATTTCAACGCAACGCAACGATTTTCTTAAATCTATAGTGTAAAATGGTTATCAAACTTAAATCTAACCGAGGATGTGATTATACCTCTACCCTCTATTTAATATAATCAGTAAGAAATTATTTATTTTTGACATAGGCATCATCCCTATTTCTCTTTCTTTTCTCAGGTATAAACTTTAAAGTGTAGGTGCGAGAATATATAGCTGCCCTTCACTGAAAATCAATACCAATGATATTTATAATAATAGGTAGGTATAAAATAAAAAAAAATACGCGCTTAATGCCGGCATTTGCCAAAACCTGATAAAAATTTGAATGCACACTACCTACCATTGATTTAATGCACGTGCTCTATATGCATATACAATTTCCTGAGGTCAAATCTAGTAGGTAGAAGAATAAATCCTCCGAAACGTGCCGGAAGCTACTCGTAACTTGTAACCATACCTAATTCCTATCCATATAACGTCCAATCAGAATTTCGATTTGGCAAGTACTGGTAGGTAAAATATGCCCTGTCTACTCTATCTGGCTACAAATAGACTTTGCAAATTGACTTTCTGAGTCTAGAAAGGTTTAGCTGATAGTCTAGGAAACGGGGCGGTTTTTTGTAAGGAGACCTTTGCATTAAATCCTTAGTCGTTGAAGCTTGGCAGGGTTGTAGTAGGTATGGCATGAACTAAAACTTACACAAAAAGATCAAAAAAACATGCGGAAGTTAGGTATTTATACTTAAGTGGATCGTCTAGTAGTAAATTTTTATACAAAAAGCGATAACGTTTTTCTTCCCGTAAATGTTGTCCAATTTTCATAATTTTTAGAAATGCTGCAGATACAATGAAGAACTATGCTGGTACGTTTTAATTTTAAAGAAATATTGCTTAAGTTAAAAGTTATTAGCGTCTAAATATCCATATTTTTGACCCAAAAACTTCCTCGAGTATTTTAATTTTTTTCAGGTTAAAGAATTTATTTCTCAAAAGAATTTTATTCACTTACAGAGAAAACACAATTTTTACAATATACTTAAATATTTCGGCAATCACATACAATTTCACTTTATATTTATTACATTTCTATATGTACCATCATAAACTCATCATAATTACTCCGGTTGAAGAATGCGAGATCGTTGCCACGGTGTAGCCAATATCAACGGCATGAACGCATGCAGTATGAACTTATCTAAGTTATCCCGGCGACAGAAAACAGAGTTCATGAGCTAGTAGAAACAAGCCAATTTGATCAGACCACTGACCTGTATTTATTGAAACGAGACTAAACTCCTACAATTAATAGAAAAAATGCACGCGGTAGGTTAAATTAATTTATGATAATTTAGTAACATTATTTGAGTTAGTTTATATCATGAAGTACATGTTTAATAAGTTTGTTTTTAAAAATGTTGAACGAAGCCGCATTCTTCACCTCCTTTGGTAGTTTATTATACACTTGCACTCCTGCAAACTTAATATTTCTTTTGCCTTGGGAAGTGCGCATGTGTGGCAGTAAGATGTGATCTCCTCTACGACTGCTTCGACTTTGCACCTGGTGTATTTTGGTAAAAGTTATGTGTGTGTGAATGGATTTAGAAATTTAATTAATTTTTTTAAATTTAACTAAACTAAAATACTAAAAAAATAAAACGTACGAGCCTAGATTAAGGTGTACTGAATCTAATGAGACCAAAATTGTCTAATTTCGTAAACGTTTGGGGGGGTAAAAATGTTATCACCCGAAACAATATTTCAAGAATAAAATGTGGCAATATGCCCACTGGACTTGCAATCGCACGATACGGAAAAGGCAGCGAAGCGTTGTGAAACAGATAGCAATAATGAACATAACTACTCGCGTCGCGTTTCTTCACTAGACGATCCTCTTAAGAGTCAATATTTTAAACTGAATAATTTTCGATTTATTTTTTAAATAATAGTAGGTAGCAGGGGTTACAATTATTTGATTCATACTTACTACTTGTTAAGTTGTAACATTATAATGATTAAGTAAGACGACTGTTTAGAATTTCTCCGTAATAGGATCATATCGGATAGGAATCGCTGGAACGCGTGTCGTACACCTATTTGAAACACGGAAAAATAAAGATGTAAGGATTGTTATTTTTGGTGAAACCTTATGTTCGTATTTTGCTAACCTATTTAGTTGATGGAACAGAAAAAGTAAGTAACTGTTTGATATTTTATTACTCAATGGCTTGTGCCGCGGCTTTGCTCACGTTAAGTTCGGTTTTGATTTACAGTTTAACTATCTATATATATATATAATCTTAATATATATAAATCTCGTGTCACAATGTTTGTCCTCAATGGACTTCTAAACCACTTAACCGATTATAATAAAATTCGCACACCATGTGATGTTCGATCTAACTTGAGAGATAGGAACCGAAAAACCTCAATCTACGCGGACGAAGTCGCGGGAATCAGCTAGTCATATATATATTGGAAACCCCTATTTTACCCTCTTTGATTTTTCAAAATCTTCCGGTCCGTCAAGAGGTATTTATTAATTTTTTTATTTCACTACAAGTTAGCCCTTGACTTGCTATCTCACCTGACGGTAAGTGATGATGTAGTCTATGATAGTAGCGGGCTAACCTGTCAGTGGTACGTCTGCAGTTTCTCACCAGGCCTGACCAGAGAAAATTCTGAAATTATAAATTTCCAAATTGAACCTGCCGAGGATAGAACCCGGGACTTCCCACTTAAAGCGCTCACTGTTGCGTCATAGTGGTCGTCAACCGTACAAACGCGGACTTTTAAAGTTGGCGTTTTGTCCTGCAGTCCTGCTCGGTCCCTTGTATGTCATTATTATTATACTCTTTATTTGCACCAAAAAAACAAAAAATAGAAAGAAAGAAGAACACTCAGACATGATACAAAAGGCGGCCTTATCGCTTACTAGCGATCTCTACCAGGCAACCTTAGGAATAGGAAAAAATAAGGAAAAAAGGACTGCAGGTGGTGTCATCCTATAACATACATACATTCAAATAGTTACATACTAATACATGAACCAATAATAAACATTAAAAAAAAAAACAACAATATATATATATATTTATAAATAATAGACTAATATATCTATATATATATAAATCTCGTGTCACAATGTTTGTCCTCAATGGACTTCTAAACCACTTATCCGATTATAATAAAATTCGCACACCATGTGCAGTTCGATCTAACTTGAGAGATAGGATAGTTTATATTATATAGATTAGGATTATTAGTGCTACCCGTGCGAAGCCGAGGCGGATCGCTAGTATACTATAATTCAGTTTAAATAAGATAAATAGTTAATATAATTTTAATAATGTCTTCAGTTTGAAAGATAATAGTTTTTTACTGCATTTTTGAAAATGTCTAGTGACTTTGATTGGCGTATAGTTAGTGGAAGTGCATTCCAAAGCTCAGTAGCATGTCATGACGTCTCATGGGGCTGACATTTTTTTAAATCACCAAATAGCTGATTTAAAATAACTGAATAAAAATACGGATTTTTGAAAGTTTTTGTATTGAGAATCCAGTAAAATGACAAATTTGTTCATCAGTTGTTCTTCTGGCGATTGAAATTCACTATTTAGTTTTCCTTCCTGTTATTTGGCTTTCCTGTTTGCAGTACGAGTAGCAAAGGAAGATAATGTTTGGCTGAACACTGAACAAAGGAGTTTGACACGGCATTCGATTATGAACCCTCCCATGCAGTAGCCTCGGGTGGGGTAGGAGTATATCGGGGGATGTAGTAGCATATTATGCGCAGACCGACGCAATTATTCTTAGCCATTGGTATCTAAGGTAGGTAAAGCTTATTACATAAGTTTAGATACGTGGGAAAAAAAGCCTTAAAATTTCAGTTTTTTTTCTCTACCACTGGAGTTTTCTCAAGTTGGCCCTTGACTGCGACCTCAAGGGATGATAAGTGATGATGCAGCCTAAGATGGTAGCGGGCTAACCTTTTAGGAGTATGGCCGTTACATAAAAACCCATGACATCGTAGGCATTCGCTAAGAAAAGATTTTCAAAAAACCCCTTATGGGGTAAAAAAGGGCTTTGAAATTTGTATGAAAATCGAACCTAACGTGGGGAAGCCGCAGCCAAAAGCTAGTATAATATAAAAGTATTAAGTAACTGACTGACTGATCTAGGTATCAACGCGCAGCCCTGGATGGTTTGGGTCAAATTTAGCATACAGATAGTAATTATGACGTAGACATCCGCTAAGAAAAGAGAGAGATTTTTGGGAATTCGACCCCTAAGAGGGTAAAATAATGATTCAAAATTTATGTGAATACTAGCTGATGTCCGCGACTTCGTCGAGGTTCGATCGAGGTTTTTCGGTTCCCGCGGGAACTCTTTAATTTTCCGGGATAAAAAGTAGCCTATGTGTTATTCCAGACTATAATCTATCTCTGTGCCAAATTTCATCCAGATCCGTTCAGCCGTTGGGGCGTGATTGAGTAACAAACATCCATACATCCATACATCAATACATCCACACATCCATACATCCACACATCCATACATCCATCCAAACTTTCGCATTTATAATATTTATTTGATCTAATTTAGTATGAGCAAATTGCAAGCAAAAGTTAGTAATTATTATTAAATAAAACGGTCTAAATGATTACATTAGTAAAGAACATATACATAATTAACGTACAGCTCAAACTACTGTATCTAGAAATTTTGTGCGTAGCTAAGTCTATGTTTAAAATACCCCCACTAAGTAAAGGGTGGTAAAATGACCACCCAAGTGAAGCTGGGGCAGGTAAGCTAGTAAAACTATAATATAAAAGTTTTTTGTTTGGTTTGCTAAAGAACGCTTCTACGCTGTACGATTAACGTTCCACGGACAGAAAACCAATAAAAAAAGGAAAAAGCTTGCTATTAGAAGTTACTTTAAGTTACTAACTTAATTTAGAAACTTGCTTTTTAAAAAAAATGTCTAAAAGAAAATTATATATTATAACTTGAAAGGAAATTTTAAACTAACGTCAGTTTTAACTCTTGTTATTTAGGCAATTAATAGTAGATAAATAAAAGCTAATACTTTCGATATTTCGTTATATGTATTTTAATGAATTGTAAGTAAAACAGCTTGAAAATTTAAGGGTGTTTTTTTAATTTTGGCAATTATCAAACTAAGTAACAGATTAACATTTACCACATTTTAGGATTTATAATTAATTATATTCAGGTAATATTTCATACGAGCATTCGAAACGTGAAAGTTGTTCTGAATCAAAACCACATTGACATGAAAGTCAGTAGGTATAGGCTATTTTCACATCAAAATAAAATTAACATTAACCCGTAGCCTATTTTACTTGCGGTGCGGTAAAGTTGGTCTCTCAATTAGTTGAGCTGAGGTTTTCATTCCGGATTTGGCATGTTTGTTGCGCCGCGGACGGAAACAGGGTAATTGTGATGTACCAAGTTAAACATAGAACTTTTTTCGAAACCTCTACCTATCAAATATTATAGGCTCAACTCTGTCTTTGATAAAACGTTCCTCTTAGTATTTTGAAGTTTCGGAGAGGAAAGCTTTAATTTTAAATTTAATATCGCTTGCATAAACGGTGAAAAAAAATATCGTGTGGAAACTGAATAGGGGTATGGGTTTAATATAACTGCCATACCCCTAACAGGTTAGCCCGCTACCATCTTAGACTGCATCATCACTTACCATCAGGTGAGATTGCAGTCAAGGGCTAACTTGTAGTGGATAAAAAAATCCTGCACATGCCTGCTCTTCATAATATTATTCTCAGAGGTGTGAGTCAGAGAGTCTTCCAATGCCAGCGTGGAGGTCCAAATATGGCCTAAAATTAATTACCTTAATTAATTAAATTAATTAAATTAATTACCCTAATTAGGCATTTCCATTGGCATCATTAGATGTACCTACCTATTACATATTTTAGATGACTGGCATGCAATAAATTCCGTAAGAGCCCGTAAGCATGGTTTGGTATGGCAATGGTAGCATTTTTTCAACATTTAAGTAGGATTGTTAAAAAAAATGCTACCATCACAAAAACATCGTTTGGCCGTAACCTAGCTATCACACATAATATGCGTATTATATTAAACAGTAAACACATTACATAAAACTTCGACAATAGCTTTGTATAACATTTTCTTTTTATGATTACATGTTTCTTTTTAAGCCCATACTTTGGAATTACTCGTAAGTCGGAGAGAGCTCAATAATATTTTACCCGTTTTATGTTACCACTTTGGTAAACTAGAAAATCTGTAAAGGCAAAGGAGCATCGGAATTCGGCTCACGTATTAGCGAGCAGGGAAACATAAATAACCGGCGAAACAATTTACCTACGAGCCAGTGAGCTATTCTTACAGCTGTTTAGTTAGTTCAATACACCATGGGGTACGTGCTTTGAATCATGCCGTATCATAGGCTGCCAGGTTAAGAAGCGGTTATAAAATAAAATAAAATCAGCTCTATTTTTCTTTTGCCGATAATACATACTAAGCCCCATTTATTTAACTATTGAACTATTTAACTTAGAACTAAAACTACCTATTTATACAGAGTAAACGTAAATTTTACAATACAAAATAAAAATAATTTATATAGGTTTTAATTATTATGTTTATTTGTTTTTTGTGTGTTAGCAAAGGACCGCTGAAAGCCTACTACAACTTTTTTGAGCGGTTACGGTTGTTATATTATGTTTACGACTAGTGTCTGGTCAACTGGCTAGTGTATTTCCGGTCTAATGGCTACCTACATACTGATATTTGATCTTAAACACAACTCTAACTATTGGGCTATCGTGCATGAACAAGCAAGTTAGATCGATCAAAGGCAACCGAGTTTCATGTACAGCAAAGCTTTGAGTCATTATATTATATTTGAGCTTCGGGGCATTATCTTTTGCTTTAAACAAACATAATAAAAGCAGGTAGTACATGAAACTCGGATATAATAGATTTTAAATTTAAGTATAACGATCTTACAGACTTTTCTGACTCCGACAAGCGGACGTTTGGAAACGCAGCTACTATAAGTTATATTTTCTAAAACTGAGTGCGCCTCACAGAATTTAATATAATTTACAAAATTTTTAACCAACAAATCCAGTCTTAAGGCTGAGATCTATAGTGCGTACTTTGACTTGGCTCAGACTTTACTTAGAGTTAAAACGAGATGGACTTATGTGAGTAACATAAATCTGTCTCGTTATGGCTTAAGTCTAAGCAAAATCAAAGTTCGCTCTATTGATCTCAGCTAAATTAGAATTCATGTCTGAATATCCGGTGACTAACCAAAGATAACATCCAATTTGTATGTATTGCAATATATACAAACACATATTGCAGGCGTATGTAAGACTAATATCTATGAGTGCATAGAATAAGCTCCACTGCGAATCTTACACTAGTCCTCTAATAGACGGTAGCGTCACAAAATAGATAGGCAGTTAAATAGTTACACGTCGCTCTACTGGACCAAATCGTGCACTCGTGACCTGCAGTGTAGTTGACACATCGTGCAATCTCCATTGCGCGTTTTGTGTGCCCTGTACCTATTAACTGTTCTGTGTTTAAAGCCTTAAAGTGAAAACATCCATCTTCTATCGCGCTTGGGAACCATTTGCAATGCGTATGTTATTTACTGGCACATTGCACAAATAAATTGTTCCAATTATTATACGCAAGAAGCTTCAAAACCGCAGATGATCATCTGGTCAGCTGGTTCTTCCTTTATCTCGGTTCAAAGAATAAGCTAAATTAGACGTTACATACCTATTGCTTACTCGTTTTAAATTATTGTTCATTGCACACTGTTTACTCTCTGTAGAGATAAACCTATCTACTCAGATAAGACCTGAGTAAGGCGAGTTTTCTTAGGGCTGTGTGTGGCCATAACTAGCACAGAGTACATCGTGAAGCGTTCCGGGTCTGGATAATACGGACGTTACTGTCTCTCAGGATGTTTGAGTAAATAAATGATTATGACGTGATTGAGATAAACTCACAAACTTTAATTCCACATTAAGATATCACGTGTTTTTGGTTTTTATTTAACCATGCATAAAGTTTGTTAATGTATTACATATACAAAACTAGATGAACCGTGACTTCGTCCGTATGGATTCCAGCGTGAAATCTTCAATTCCGGGATAAAATGTAGCCTATTGTTATCACCATGAAAAATTTCAGTCAAATCGGTCCAGTAATTGTGTCGTGAAGAAGTAACAAACATCTTTTTTATATCATTAGTAGGATAGGATCTATCACGCGTACGCGCGCATTCTGCATGACTTATCCCGCGTAGTTGCCGCAACTTGGCCTGACGTAGCGCTGACATAAAACGCTGGCCTGGAAAACAACCTGTTCATTAGTAGAGCATAGTATTTTTCGATACAATTTTCACGTAATAGTCGTACGTGTAATTTGATTTTTTAGTTTTATTTCGCTCTCTGCATTTCATGCAACGAGTATCGAGCTTCACGAATTGTGTCGTGCAAATAAACTGTCATCACTAATAGAGCACAATCAAATCATTGACTGATTGTGACGATATTTTGTGCAAACACTTTATGTAAACGCAACTTTGGATATTTATAACGAGCGTTTCGTAAATTTACTCTTTTCTGTACTTTGATCTAGCTTATTATGTTGGTCAGCTGTCCAGAAGCTAGGCGAGAAAACGAAGTTTTTGGTGTTTACTATGTCGACCCAAAAGTAACAGACAAAGATACGCGCCAAATTGAGATCCTCCTCCTATTTTGGAAGTCGGTTAGTACTTGTTATAATAGCAATACTAAGACGAATTTCCGGTGGCGTCGCTTATATTTACTACTGAGAAAGTTAACTGGTCGAGAAAACGAAGTTTTTGGTGTTTACTATGTCGACCCATTTAGGCAGAAAGTAACAGACAAAGATACGCGCCGAATTGAGATCCTCTTCCTAAGTTTTGGAAGTCGGTTAGTACTTACCTAATTGTTATAATAGCAATACTAGGACGAATTTCCGGTTGCGTCGCTTATTATATTTACTACTGAGAAAATTAACCCATAAGTGCAAGTGAGGTAGGTACTTAAGTTTATTTAAATTAGAGACGTACCTTTCTATCACAAGATTAAAATTTCCAAAGCGGCGGATATTGTCTTTCAATAGAAACCATTTGTAATCATCCATCACAGAATTTATTTCCTGTCCTGTTTCGAGAATCGAGAGACATTGTATTGATGAAGACATAGGACCTAACTGATGTTTCAGAAAAGTATTAAAAGTTGTTTATACAATGTGTTTGCTAATTAAGTTTAGGAAAGCGGTATTAACGGTTACCGGTTAACGGGTACAGTAGTCGGTAAGCGGTTTAATACAACTGGAAAACCCTTAACAGGTTTGCCTGCTAGTTGCTACAATCTTAGACTGCATTTTCACTTAACACCTGGTGAACTCAAGGGATATAAATAAGTAGGTAGCGAATTAACGATTAACGAAGTTAACTGTTGGATTACCTTTGCCCACCTCTGTATATAAATTTAATTACATAGATTGCTTTTTTTATTCAGGTGATAAGTATTATGTAAGCCAACTTGGTATTTACAAAATGATATCAACTTTATCATGGCGAAACAAACTTTAAAACTATTTCTACGAGTTATAAAATACTTAGTTAATTTCAACTTGGACACAGCTGCAAGTTTGAAAGAGATAGCCTGGCAATTTGAATTGGCACTTTTACACTTTGTACAAAAGTCAGGGGTAAGTTATGTAAAAAGTTTTTTACAAAACTTCAACTTGCTCTTGACTGCAACATTACCTGATTAATGGTCTAAGCCCTGAGGTCTAATCTAGTAGAGGGGTATGGTAGATCTATATTAAACACATACCTACCTAATTAGATTTCTACGTTATTATTATTATTATTATTATACACTTTATTTGTACCACCACAAGTAAAAATAACAAAGACAAAAATTGGAAAAAAAAGAATAACACAGACAGAAGTAGGATACAAAACGTTGCATCGTTTTATAATGAAAAACTAGATCGCTTGGCGAGACGTCTTTGAGACTAGCCATGACCGAAGCCTCGCCCATATCATATCCCACCAAGCCAGAACAGAGACAATTTAGAAAGTATCAACTCCGTAATTGCCCCGGCTGAGAATTGAATCCCAAACCTCCCAATTGAGACAATGCCAACCATTGCGCCAGGGAGGTCATCAACTTATTTATAACAACCAAGCTTTTGTCTGCGGCTGGTCTGCGGTTTTAGAATAAAAATGCAGAACACATACTCGACCCATAGGGCCATACTTACCTACTCGAGTTTATGCTATAATGTACCTTTATGTATTTATGTACGTGTATTTTACCGTAACTATAAATTGTAGAGTTAAATTTTATGCAGTTATTATACCTAAGCTAACGCTTAGGTAAGACTTCTTCCAAAAATAGATTGTTCTGATTGTTGTTGATTCTGGGCATTCCAAGTTTGAAACGAATCTTCAGCATTTCCGTTTTCAGAGTACCATGCGTACTATGCAATTAAACTTTATGGTGAGCTTACACTTTGAGGGTGAAGGAAATGACGTGAGAGATGAAACGTATGGACGTCCACCAATGTTCGAAAGTTCGAATATCTTTGAAATAAAGAAATACGTGTTTCAGGATTTATGAAAATTTTACGCCCATATAAATAGTGGTGTTTGTTTTAAAGTCTTTAATTTTACAACAACATAAACTGTAAAGTTTATGTTGTTGTAAAATTACAGAATATTTGTTTCAGGATAATTCTAGTTAACAGAGACATCTTTGTTCCACTGTAGAATTTAACAAGCATCACAAAATCTACTGTAATAGTTTTACAAATCAACAATAGATGGCGCAGTCCATATTTAACAACCTTGTTCGAAGAGTTTTCTGTAGAGGTCGCTACAAGACTTTTTTTTAATTATTCACATTAATTTAATAATATAATTTTTACTGTGCTAATAATACGTAAAACAAAAAAAAAATCCATAATAATATTTAAATTAATAGGTCTGGTTGACCGGTTTGGGAATTATTAGGATCAAAGCTAGCCTGTACCTAGCTAATAGTAGCAATACCGGTACTTCAACATCCTAGTAAAAATGCAGTGCGCACCGTCTCCAGGGAGTAGGTTGGTGGGTACGGTCTGTACTCTGTACATAAAATCCTGCCCTTGATCCAACAATCATGCGAAAGTTTTTTGGGGTTAGGTCGAAACTAACTAGGCATACATAATATCTCATTTCATTTCATTTCATTTATTCATTGCATTCATGTACATACAATATATTGAAATAATTATAATGACATGACACCCCGTCAGGGAATTGCAATTTTAGTATTATAGCTAACAAATAACAATTATAAATAACAATTTCAGTAAGTCTACTTTTATAATACATTACATTTCAATTTATCTACCTACGTGTACTAATCCAATTACAATAAAAATAAAAATAATGTCAAATTGTTAATCTCACGAGTTATCTTGAATTAAATATTAATTAGTACCTAATTTAACTATTACGGGTATAAAAGTCAAATTTTAACAGAAATGTCATGGGTCATGTCATGTCAGTTATGTAGTCAAGTAAAGTAATATAATATTTTATTTGGTCAAATGAGATTATACTTATTTTTATAAACACAGTCAATTCTTAGTCTAAAGAAAGGCGCTGTCGTGCAATTGAGGTCGTATAACTGTTTCATGTGATAATATTTATACACTTATGATTAAATTTGGAACAATTCCTTTAATTCGTAAAAACATTGTTTTATTAGCCAGTCTTTGAGTTTACGCTTGAAAGCTGTTTCTGTCTTTTCTTCTGTGATAGCTTTTGGGATTTTATTATAAATCATGGTCGATCTAAAGAGCGGACCGCGGCTAGACATATTAAGCTTATAACGAGGATATTCCAGCCTGTGCTCATTGCGCGTGCTCATGCCGTGTGTCTTGTTATTTCCTACGGTTTTGTAGAGGTCGGGATGCTTTCTAACAAATAGGACCGTTTCCATGATATAAATTGAGGGGAGTGTTAAAATTTTTTTGTTTATAAAGTGGGGTCTGCAGCTTTCTCGAGGTTTGATATTTACCAGGATACGCATGCACTTTTTCTGTAGAATGAAAATATCCTCGGCATTGGTGCTTTCGCCCCAGAGGATTATCCCATACCGAATCCATGAATACGCGTATGCATAGTATGCCGAGAGGGCGGTTTCATAATTCGTGTTTGCTTTTAATATGCAAAGAGCATATATGAAACGCGAGAGTTTTGCACCAAGATTTTGCACGTGGCTTTTCCAGTTAAGGTGAGTATCTATAGTTAAGCCGAGCAGGGTAAAGTCGTTAACTTCCTCGATTTTTATTTTATTACTGAGTGGTTTTAATTTTAAGGGCTCTTTTTGGTGTGGGCGGAATTGCATAATCTTAGTTTTGTTTAAGTTAATTTCTAAATTGTTTGATTCTAGGTATTTTTGAATTAGGGTTAGATTTTCAATAATATATAATTCACTATCCGTTGCGTTCGAGCACATGGACAGTACGGAGACATCGTCCGCAAACATGGTGCATCGCGATTGAGGGCTGATTATGTTCGGTAGGTGATTTATGTATACCAGGAATAGGATGCATCCGAGTACGCTTCCCTGAGGTATGGACCAGTTCGTGACAAGTGTATCTGACTCGATATTGCTTATTGTATTTGTCAGCTCGTCGTAGTATTGCACTTGCACGAACTGTTGCCTATCTCTCAAGTATGATTTGAGCCACAAGTAAGCATTTCCTCGTATACCTAAGTCATGTATTTTGTTCAGTAATATTTTGTGTGACACTTTGTCATATGCTTTTGTCATGTCTAGCAGAAGTCCGACGGCATATTTTTTTTCCTCTAAGCAATTTATAATGTCTTGTATATACTTAAAGACGGCTAGCGTAGTTGAGCGATTTTTCCTGAAACCATACTGATTGTCATTCAGTAAATTAAATTTTTCCAAGAAGCCATAAATACGGTTCGTCATTGCTTTCTCAAAAATTTTTGAAAACGTTGGCAGTAGAGCTATTGGTCTGTAGCTGCTTGGGTCATTTGATTTTCCGCCTTTTTTAGGAATAGGTCTGATTTTTGCTATTTTAAGTTTATCCGGGCAGTATCCTTCGTCAAATGATTGATTTATTAAATATGTCAAGGGAGGAGATAATTCATGTATACATGTCTTAATTAATGTCGGTGGAATGTCATCTGCACCGAAGCTGCGTTTATTTTCTAACCTACGAATAATGTTATGGGTTTCTTTTACTGTAACCGGCTCTAGGAACATAGATCTTCAAACGTTGTCTGAAAAACTACTATCTATCTAAGTATGTAATGGAGTAGAATGTAGTATATTATATATTATTTATAAATAGTTATAAATTATGGTAGATATCTATATGTGCATTATTAGTGTGTAGTGTCTATGTAGTCTATCTTATTCTATAAAAACTAAATTGCTTTCCACACAACCCCTGATTTCGCCATTCCGATCACCAAAGCACTCTAGTCTCTACTCATGTGACCAAAGGTTGTCTGGGAGAGATCGCTTTAGTGATAAGACCGCCTTTGCACGCTCCACTAAGATTAAGCTTCTTTTTTTTTTGTATTTATATGTTTCTATGTCTGTTGTGTGCAATAAAGAATACAATAATTATCAAGCATCGGTTGAGTCAAAATTCCGCGGGACGGGTGGTACTTAATTACGTAAGAAAAGTCCAAGTTAATCCGACAAACTTAATTATCTGACCCGGTGACAGCGTCGCGAGTATAGGTAATAATATATGAAAAATGAAATTAAATCAAAAACTAAACAGGCATTAAAATTGGTTCCAATTTTGACCACCGGTTAAGTTGGTTTATCAATACGTACTTAATATACGGAACGTAAACCCTTTTGCTCAGGAGATTACGTCGCGTCGTGCTTAAGTAACTCCTATTTACAATTTATCTGCCCAAAGGCTTCTTTAGTACCGTACCATACATTGAGGTGAAGAACCCTGTTTTGTAAACACGCATCTCATTTTATAGATTTTCCTGGCCACTTGATTTTGTTTATGCAGATATTAGCAAGATGCCGAAGTCAATATGCTTTAGGCTCCCCAGGGGGACGAGGTCTCGACAAAGACGTTTAATTTTATTATATCTATTATAAATTAACCTGTACATCTTTATACAAGGGGATATTGCAGGCTGCCTGTCAAGTGGATGGACAGTGAAAATGTAACATTAACCCCAGAAGTTAGGCCTACTTGCCGGCTTATTCGAGTTCTTTTTTTAACTAGAAATAATCTAGTGACGTACCAAATAGCAACAGCGAAAATTAAAAACTTGGTAATTGAATTGAATGAAAACGATGACCTTTAGCAAAAGTGAAAAACTAACACGTCAGTGCTAAATATCTATGCATATTTATTTTATCTAACGTAACTTCTTAATGTGTTACACGATTAGATCAGATCATTGTAGCGGTTCCTATCTAGATTATTTATTCAAGTACAAGTAAATAAATAAGTCTGACTTAAAAGTTGAAACATATTATACAGGGTGTAAGGGGACCGCTACCGAAAACGAAGACGGGTGATAGTACAGACATTTTTAACCTCGCTGTTGCGTTGTTCTATTGGTAACCATATTCGACAGGATGACGAAGGTTTCAATTCCCGGTTCGGGCCATAATTAGGTATTGGATTTTTCTGACAAAAAAATCTCAAGAGTAAGCAAGTTGACGGTGTTTCATCTCGTGCTTCGGAGAGCAGGTAAAGCTGTCAGACCACCGCCTGATCTCTCTTCGGTCGTGTCGGATTTTCCTTCCCATCAGGCTATGAAAAGAAAATAATACTTTTACTATTCTCAATCCAAAATACCTCTGAGTAATAAACCAACTTATTAGTATGAGTAAAATATCTTAAGCGTCTGTAAAGTAAATTGACTCAATATAATCCGCCTGCTACACTTTTCCGGCCCATATTTTTAACCGATTTTGATGAAATTTGGGACAGCGCTAGATTGCATCCCAGGGAAGGACATAGGCTACTCCATCTATCTTCCTGGAAAATTAATGAGTTTCCGCGGGAATACAAAAGCTTAATCCACGCGGACGAAGTCGCGGGCATCATCTAGTTATTATTATTAATAATAATTTCAATAAAAATGTCACATAAACACAATCTAGATGGTGCCGTGATGGCAATGAAGCTAATTTATAATAATTAATAACATGCAGCTTTATGTCGTTAATGGGTAATAATCGTGTAATCGAAGCTCGATTCCGCTGTAGGTTACATTTAATGGATCTTCCTTATGATAAGAGTAGGTAATAAATATGATAAGATCTTCAGGAATTACGAGTAAATCTAGACTACATCATGTTTAGTCCTATTTGTTCATATTTTACCGGAAAAGACTTTAGAAGACACTTTGTGTTTAAAAGCTGTGTATTACTTATTACTTACTATAGATGAAGCCCTTATTTAGTTTTCCTTCCTCGGGATACAATCTATCCCTGTACCGAATTTCATCAATATCGGTTAAACAGATGGGCCGTGAAAGCGTAGCAGACAGACAGACAAACAGATTTGACACTCGCATTTATACCTAATATTAGTATGGATAGTAGGTTTACCGTTTAGAAAATCAGCCAGCAGGACTATTACAATCAGTGCCTTAGTGCGTTATTACATCTGATAAAGTCATCGATTATAGCCTAAAACATAAACTCCAAATAAAAGTTTCGGGGTTTTTGCAGGTATACTTTCAAAATGTTTAAACATTTAACCATTGTTAACTTAATTTAACACATGGTATTCAATTATTTTTATGCTGGTAAATAACGCCCATACCGCAGTGCCTGAACACTAAGGTCTTCGACCAATGCGTCCTACCAGTTATGACCTACGGTGCCGAAACGCGGACACTGACAGCGAGACTAGTACACCGACTACAGGTCGCTCAGCGTGTTATGGAAAGAGGTATACTCGGAATTTCTTTGAGGGATAAAGTCCGGAACGAAGTGATTCGCCAAAGAACTAAAGTGACCGACATAGCTCTTAGGGCCGGCACGCTGAAGTGGCAGTGGGCTGGTCACGTGTGTCGGAGGACCGATGGACGTTGGAGTCGAAACGTCCTCGAGTGGAGACCGCGTCTTGGTAAGCGGAACGTAGGGCGCCCCCCAGCCAGGTGGAGCGATGATATCCGGAGGGTGGCTGGCATCGATTGGATGCGGAAAGCCGAAGAAAGAGCACGTTGGCGTTACTTGAAAGAGGCCTATGTCCAACAGTGTATGCACAACGGCTGATGATGAAATAAAGAGTAGTGCAAACAGATCTCATCGCGAATAAAAACGCTGAACTGGACTATCTTGGACGTCTCACGATGTTCTTCTTACGAACTAAGTATAGCGCTCCGTGATTATCATTTCGCTTTTATATCAAGCCTCGAAACACTGACAAAATAGATACTTGAGCAGTTTCACTTAATATCAAACAGCAAAATGCTACAATCTGTAATATCTTTTATTATATTTTTAACCGACTTCCAAAAAAGGAGGAGGTTCTCAATTCGGCGCGTACCTATGTTTTTTTTTTTTAATGTATGTCGGTGCATATCTCCGTGTTTTCTAAACCGATTTGAAAATATTTTTTTTCAGAGGTTAGAGGAAGCTCGCGGGGTGGTCCCATAAAAAATTCTGACTCCAAATCCTCAATCCTGATGCTGTAGGTGTAATCCTCAAAACTAGGGAGTTAAGAAATTTTGATGGTGAATTCATATAGTAGGTATCAAGTCACTTGTATACGATTCAACCACATCAACTATGAGTCCCAACTCCTCAACCAACATTATACCTTATTGGCGATCAACCATCATTCTGTTAAGCTATCATCTCACTCTGCATCGTATTCCTCATTACTGAGGGGCGTGACCCCTTTCCATTAATCACATAATGGTAGGAGTTTTCTTGAGATAATAATGCGTTGGGTTCCCACGTCCTTCCGCATACGAATCGAATAAGAATATTGAAACTCTTAGGTTTTGGTAACGACTATTTTAACAGATGAAAGTGATAATAACCGGGACCGACGGCTTAACGTGCTCTGCGAGGCACGTAGGAGACGAGAATGCCAAATTCACCCATCCAGTTACCGACTTGGGTCAACGTAACTTAACAATCGCAATCGACTGATATGCGTTGTCGCAATATAGGCCACTCGCCCCTCTAAATTCAAAGCGCCAAGCGTTTTGAAGCGGTGAGTAAGAAACCGCCACTCCCATTGTTTGCCGACGATTTATTAGCGCCTCGCAACTATATTTGTTTAAACTTTTTACGTAATTACGTACACGCTGAGGACAAGCATGAGGTCAAGGTTGTGCGGCCAAGGCAAGCATAATATTATTATGTTAAAATTATTCTATTTAATATCGGGATATTGATGTTTTGATAAGAAGACAAACACATTAATTGCTATTGTCGTCGACAGAGACTAATGTAGGTTTTAAAATTTTTGGTATAAGTAAATTACAGAATAATATTGAAATGAGTAAGTACTTAATTACAAGAATATTCTTTGCCAGCACATCTCTATCTTGAGTGCTTTCAGTTTCTAAGCCGTGGCTTCAGTCCAATATTGAGGAGCCATTCTTTGATGCCATATTTTTGTCTCCCAGTAGATGTTTATTTTAATTTTTACTTTTAACTGTGGACATGGGGTCCATAAAACCCCGTCTTAATTTAAAATACGTGTCTATGACGCAACCTCCTGTGCCTAGTGTTTGAGAATTCCGCAAGTGCCATAGTTGTGTGCCGCGTTGACCAGGCTCAAGAATATTAAAGACCCTGGACCGGGTCGAAACTAGTCGGACATATTCCGAAAAAACCCATGGTGTTCAACCACTAAAAAATATGTTTGTTATGATATTTTAACTTCGTTATAATATCCTCTAGGACTTCACACACCGCAAATATTTTGTATCCTGCATATTTAACGTAGGCGATGTGACGTGCATTCAAATACAATATGGTTGTGCCTACAGTCCACATACTCACTTAAAATACATTTAAATAAGTAAACAGTGGGATATCCTTGTTTTACGAAAAAATATTTGCATTAACTACTACCTACATACTTATGAACATAGAGGTATCAATTTTATGATAGAGATGGGTTTGATGTTCATCAAAACGAACTCAAACTTTTGGTGAAAAAGAAGTTCAGTCGTGTTGGCAATCAGTTAGTTTGCGTTGTAGCTGCTTTTACTAGGTGTATTATTATAACCATAGATGCAATTCTTATCTACTGTATTGTATAAAAAAAATTAAGAGACAGTTAATAATAATTTTTTTTCGGAACATAAGAACGTCTGCATCTCTGTGTGCTATAACTCAATGCACGCGAAGAGCAAAGTACGGAAAAGGCGCATGAATAATGTAAAACTTTAAGTACAGTACAGGTGCCATTGTTCGAAGCAAGTCGTGTTATTGTTATTAAAATAGTAAAGTTTATAAACAATGGCTAACTACAGTTAAGTTTTCGACGACCTCAGCGTATGTAGGTACCTTTCCATGTTTCCTCGAAGTGAGAAATTCTCTTCGACTTCCGGATATGCTAAAATGCGTACTTTAAATAAATCTCTGACTTGTTATCCTCACTATACCTATACGTACACTTACAAGAGACTAGACCCAGTACCTTATCCTATGTTCTTCTGGATGTTCATCGGTTTAGCTACGGACCAACCGCCCAGTCTTACCCAGTCTTACTTATAGTGGGTCTTACCCAGGCACAATTTATGGAGTCGTGGACTGAGGAACACGGCTTTCCACCAGGCGTGAACTTTTAAGACTTGGATTTAAAATGAGCCTTTTTCCTTAATTTACGTTGCTTCCTACACTTCACTTCACGCACTTTCAGAAGACACAACATACCATACAACGTAAACCAATTGCTTTGTTGTTTCATAAAATACTTCAGACAGAAATAGAATGATTTTACTTTAAAGTAACTTTATGACTAATAGCGATATACCGAGTCTACCTTTAGGCAGGGGTTGGCATAGGTAGTGGTTACCTATGTATGCTTAATGCTTATATCAGCAAATTTATATTCCATACTTGTAATTTACTCATCTCTGACTCCAATACCATGTATTTTGAAGCCAAATGTTTGCACAATTATACATAATATATTATTGTTGAAGTGTTCCTATTATTTATTTCCAAGTAATGTTATAGTAGGTACAGTTTCATTAGTTCCCTTTTTCTCTGATTTAGATATTATATACTATGAACAAAAACAAATTTAAATCAGGAAGATACTAGAATAACCAAGCTTAATAAATTTATATCAAACAGTGTTTGTAGCTATAACTTATGATTTATTGTAGCTATTTTTAAATTCATTGCATACATTCATTCAGTTGTTATGACTTTGTAAACAATGAACACAAAGGCCTCGTGGTTAAAATATTATATTATGCAAATACAAAGTTAACAAAGAATAAAAAATAAATTAATATGTAAATAAATTTTATTTAAAAATAAATTATTTAACTAACAACATACTTCACGCTATTCTAATACTAGAAGGTCATTCACAACAGCACAATTTTAAGACCTTCAAACCGTCCTAAGTTCAAGCACAAATAACTGATTACGTTAAGATAGTCCTTAAGCTCCTTGTAAAACCAAGGATATATTCAACAAAGTTCCGAGCTCTGCGTATAACAGGCTCGAATGATCAGTCGAGTCACTCTGCCACAAAAGTGAAATAAATACTGCTACAAGATTTTCATACTAAAGTTAGTTCACTTAGACAAAGACGTTATCAATCCGAAAGCCTTGCGACTTCGGTTTAGCGAACAAGTTTGAGGCGGTTTTTAATATACTGATGAGCGGCCTGAAGGTTGAGGTTTCCGCATGGAAGAAGGTCTCCGGCTGTTGGTACTGATACTGGTACTGGTTGCCGAATTGCTTAAAGAAGTGGAACTTGAAGCCAGGAGACTCCACTGTGCTGTCGGGAATGACGTTCGAAATGTAACCGTTGTTGTTGTCCACGGTATGATAGCTTGAAGTCGCGGTGTAGCTTGTGGCTAAAACAAGAGAAAGCAATATTTAGTTACACTTTTAACAATGCTTAAGTGCCATCAATAAATTCCATGACAAGTCAGTTTTTGATCACGATAGCAGACGTAATTCTGCAAAAAACGAACCTTCAGAAGGTACGATTTTATTTAGTACCTGAGTACCTTCATAATATCATATTAATAAGAACGAATCGTCAGAATGATAAAATGATTGGAATATTGGCATACAAATAAACAGGTACTTACAACAAAGACCAGAATATTTCCTGGAATCAGCGAGTCCATAGGCACCGCAAGACGGGCGTCCCTTCTCATATGGGTTGGATCCAATAACGTTGCCACCAGGGCCGTAGTTGCAAACATACAACTTGGTGTAGCCACGAGCAGGGTCATAGTAGAAGGTATAACCGCAACCAACTTGCGATGTCTCACCCCAAACCAACTGTAACAGAAAAATTAGGTAAGAAACCTTTAAGACCCAATTTTAAGACAAAATCAGTGCAAAAATCTACCCAATCTTATAACAGTCAGATTATGAATGATTTAAATTTCAAATGAATAGGAGATATAAAGGCAGTATTGTCCAGATATATTACCTGAGAATAATGTCCTGTTCCATGTCCACCGCTGATAGGTTTGAATCCAAAAATACGGACTTCATCAAACCAGGCATTGATTTGTTTCATGAAGTCTGGTTGGGAGTCCGCTGCATCGGATGGCGGACGAGTAGTCCACGTGGCTGCTAAGTTCTGCCCCACGGGGAAACGTCCGACATCGCGTTGGGAAGCACGGTCGTGCGCAGGAGTGCACTGGTCAGCCCAACGTTGCGCCGTCGCTGCCAACTCATCGTCCCATACCTAAACAAAACAAAAACCAAACATTATTACAAGAACAAAAACCGTAGAGCAAAGTGGAAAGGTAAACAACAGTTTGATCGACTGCATGTGTGTAGATGCTGAACCTTCGTGAGGTCAATGATTTGAAGTCGCAATACCTTCGCTTTCGATTTATTGATCACTTTCGTATATTTTACAGTTTTCGAAAATTTTAAGTAAAAGACTTAAAAGGAAAACACTGTTCAAACATTATCATTAAATGTTAGTCTGGTAAACTGTTGCAGAAACCTGTTGCGTTTAATCCCTTCGAAGCTTAAACATTTCTCTGAAAATCGATGAATTTAAAGTCCCGTTAAAATTGGTTGGAAAGCTTATGTATTCTTGATTTAAATGGAGACATTTACATAATTATTTAAATGAGTATTGGTAGCACTCGTTTAAAAGCACGTAATATAAAATTATGCGTAGCAAAATGACGTGCATCTGACTACGGTAAAAAATTGTATTTATTTTAATCTACAAGATGATATTATAAACTAGATATAACATTCATTTTAATTTTCATTTATTTTATTTGTTTGTAAAACATTACAATATTTTCGGTTAGAACTATTGGGGCAGTGGTTTCCACACTAGGATTTCCTGTATCGTGGACACATTGCTATTCGTTTACAATGTTTGATTCATAGATTTCCTTTTCATCATGCTTGTACCTAAGCTGTGTTCCGCAAATTAATTGGGGTTAACTGAATCACACCCATTTTATTTGTAGCAACATAGATCGCAAGTGGCTTTTGAATGTGGTTTACCCGGGATTTTAACACTGTTTGTCCGGAGTTCCTACAATACGTAATTAACCAGGAATGCACCCATGACCTAGGGGCATGCTACCATCGCTTAAAACCGTATTGTTTTAATATTGTTGACGTTCGTGTTTTAGAATTATATTCCATAAATTAACAGGAAAATAAATCTGTCATTTTAAAATAATACAGCTTTTAGCAATGCTGGTACCTAGCCCCCCAGGATCATCCAAGTCCTTTCTAAAGTATCTATTATTAATAGTTCATATAATTCATCATCTTCATCATCATCATCATCATCATCCAAGACATGTCGTTAAAAATCGTTAAAAATCGTTTAAAATTTTATAGTACCTATACCAACTAAAATCTTTTGCTAGAAAGTAGTCATGAACAAACAATGATATCGATTTTAGTAGTACTCTTTTAGAGGAGGTTTCCACACTCTCGACATTAATTTCGGCACAAAAATAGTTTTGATTTTAATAACTGACTATTGGAAAGCTTTTCTTATTAAAACTCAGTGAAGATATAAAAAACTTAAAGACTTGAGTTGTCATTAAAGAAAACTTAAATGACGAAATTGCAATAAATATAACAGAAACAGCAACTGGCAAAGGGTACCTATTGCGTTTTCCTTACGATAAGTTTTCACATAAATTATTTCTATTTTAACACCTATGCATATATAAGTTATACAAATTTGGTGCCATAAAACCATTTTCATATATTATCACCAATTCAATATTCAATCAGGTTGTAAAATTTACTAAGTGGTGTCATATATTTCGATTTTTACATACCATTTCCATCATATTAGCTGCCGGAGGTTGACTGGGGACTTGCCCCAAAGCAACAGATTGTCGTAGGCGATTGTGACCGTCTACGATCGCTTGCTTCTCATATGTCGTCAAACCTCCAGTTCCTTAAACAATCAAAAATAATAACTTAAGAAATAACCTATACTTCGAAATTAATTCAATAAATAACTAATGTGAATTAAAATATATATTACTCAAAATTAGTTATGTTCCCTATGTTATTATCTAAATGTTAGATTATTAATTGTTGTTATTAAATTATTATAATAAATGCGTATCTAATGATCATTGTAAATTACAATACAAATGTTAAGTCGTAGTGTTCTTGATCTTCATCGTCCGCATTCAGCTATCGCGCCAAAATTACTATTCTATATGATGATTCCATTATCCTACAGACATGATTTATAAGACTAGAGCGTGTTTCATAGGTGTCGCAGACAATAAATTTTTACGACCTCGTTCGATACGAGTATGCTAAACAGATGTTTTACATGTAGAAATCATTTCGATTCTAGACTGGGTGGCGGCGAATTAACTTATGGGCTTTTTGACAGTTAATATTACGCTATCAGAAATCTTGCATGTCAATATTTGCCATAAAAGTCAAAGAATAGATCCTTACAAGTATCCATATTTGATGCTGATTCAAATGAACTTAAATTAATTTATTGGAATAATTACAAGTTGTTCTAATCAACAAATTTAAATTTAAATAATAAGCAATAAATATAAAAATGAAAATAATTTATTAAAATAAAATCTATTTACCTAAAAAATAATTATTTAAGTACCCATTTAAATGAGGAGTACTTAGTTAAATAATTTATAATTAAAGTAATTAAAGAAATAAAAAAGTTCATTTAATTGATGATAAATATGCAGGATAAAAAAGAGGGATAAAGTCTTGGGATGGAGTTGGTTACTTACTCAGCATCTGTTTGCCAGCTCCACAGCCCTCTGTTGCCGCAAGAAGACCTCCCAAAACAAACACTAGGGCAATCATCTTGATTTATTTTTTCACTACACTTTAAACTGAAATGTATAAAACACGATTTACTTTTGCGATTCGCAACAAAAGTTTTCACTTATATTTACGAAACGTCAATTAATGTGATAATTCGCCGGTGGTCCGCCGCACAATGTGCCGCGCGCTCTCCGGACTTTAGCAATCTGTGAGTTTAATGTCCACGCGCGCGCTTAAATATCGTTCTACGCGTTCCCATGGAGACGCCGCGACGCCGACTTCTGCCGCTTCTGTTCATAGCCGCTGCAGTACTGCATCGAACCCTTAACGCTCCTTACCAAGAAAAATAATCCACCCTGAAAGATACATGTAGCATATACTTCATGTCGATCAATTCCTGCCCCGAAACTATGCCCTAAAATAGGTGCAATATCTTCAAGTTAAGCTTGCACAGTGTCTTCAGTAACGATATAATATATTAAGGTTAAACGGACGTCGTCCGACCACTTTTTGTCTGCGGTAATAACTTAAAGCTCATTATTCGGCAGCCGGTGGTTGTCAATGAAATCGAGTTTCTTGTGATACGTCCGAGCCAAAGGTGGAGAAATGTTGACAGATATTGGTCGGAACGGAAGTGCTCTTTAAGTAAAATTATAGGCGGCTAAAAACAAGGAAAGAATGACACCGCCATTTATGAGTCAAAGGCTACTTAATTTTATTAGCCTCGCAGTATATGGGAAGATCGTCTACATACCTACACCAATTCACTTGCAAGGGAAACGTAAGCTTCGAACTGCCACTAATCAGAAACAATTTTTTTTATTTTGTGTTAATTTTTCTCCTTATCATCTTCACTCTTAATGAAAGGGTTTGTTTCAAATTTATATGGAGCCTGGGCCAGGTATTTGTACGGTATTTCAAAATATTCGGAGTCATAAAATAGTAACATATTTTTCTTTATTTCTTACTAAAAAGTTCAATTTACGAGGTACAATGCGAAATTATTTTGCAAAATAAAAGCGCAACAACATGCGTCCATTTTGACATTGACGTATATTACACGTGTCATGATGACATTTGACATAAAATTACCTGGGAAATGTGAATTAACCTTAAAGTATCCAACAGCAGTCAGATTGATGGATGGATGCGCTGCGAGAGTTGCTATTCTACAAATGTACCTAATTAAACATTTTATTTTTGTACCTCATAATCACTGTAAAACTGCCAAAAAGCATATTTTATTTTGTTTTCTATGATTTTATACTATTTTTTGGAATACTGTACAAGTACCTGGCCCAAGATGAAACAACCCCTTTACACCGCCCCAAATAATATCATTATCATGGTCGACTCTTGGTATAATTATTAGCACCAACAAATATTGGTGGTGTCACAAAATAAGTTGTGAAAAGAATTTATTTTTTGCTTCAGTGCTAATATTCTAGAATTTGGCATTAGATTAGCTTAGAAATTCTATACAGGAAGTACTTCTTTCAGGAGTAGAGAGAAGCCAAAGGTTGGGATTTCTCACAAAAAGCTGTCAATTTAACCGTTATAATAATCTCGTAAATAAGCTTGTCTAAATAAGCTCTTTATTGTTTTAATAATATACTACTTGGTGGTACTTACCTTCTTATACCAAAATAAGAACTACGGTTAAAATATTATATGATGGTTGGAAAAAACTGACTGCCTCGTTGGTCTAGTGGTTGGAATGCTCGACTGCGGCCGACGAAATCCCGGATTCGAGTCCCGGGTCGGGCCATAATTGAGTATTGAGTTTTTCTGACTAGAAATTATCAGTACTAGCCCGGAGTTAGGAAGTTGGAGGTGTTTCACCCCCGTGCCTCGGAGAGCATGTTAAGCCGTCGGTCCCGGTTATTATCATTAACATGATAATAGTCGTTAAAGCCCGCCAACTCGCATTGGAGCAGCGTGGTGGGTCTAAGCTCTAATTCCCCTCTCTCCTATGAGGGTGGAGGCCTGTGCCCAGCAGTGGGACGTTAATGGGCTGTAGTGGTGGTGGGGGATAAAAAAAGGAATAAAGATTAATTATCTAAGTATACTAATATTATAAAGAGGTAAAGTTTGTGAGTTTGTAAGGTTGTTAGATTGTAGGGGGTAATCTCTGGATCTACTGACCTGATTTTGAAAATTCTGGTACCAATAGAAAGCCACATTATTTGTGAGTGTCTTAAGCTATAATATATTAACCCGAAAAATAAGGGAGTTCCCGTGGAAATTTAAAAAACTTATTTCACGCGGACGAAGTCGCGGGCATCTGCTAGTAATTTATAGAGACAAGTGTAGTGATTTTGAGCCGAAGATTTTGGCAGTTATCATTAAATATTTGAAAGTATCTACTCGTTACAGTACTTATCTAATATTTCAAAGAATTAGAATAATATTTTTTTTTTAAACTTATAGTGCTTTTAAATTGCAAACTAATGTCATATTGTATGGTTAGGTACGAGTAAATGTCGCGTAGAAAGCGATCATTGGTGTGTTCGTATTGTTCAATACAACCGCCATACTCTTCAATACCACCGCCATACTATTTCTAGGTTAGCCCACTTTCATATTAGAATACAAAGGAATCATTGTTCAAGAATGCTTTCTTGCATCAAGTTTACATCTAAATATATTATAAAAGGAAAAGGTGACTGACTGACTGACTGATCTATCAAAGCACAGCTCAGACCATTGGACGGATCGGGCTGAAATTTGGTATGCAGATAGCTATTATGACGTAGGCCTCCGCTAAGAAAGGATTTTTGAAAATTCCACCTCTAAGGGGGCAAAATAGGGGTTCGAAATTGGTAGAGTCCACGCGGACGAAGTCGCGGGCAGAAGCTAGTTGATTATAAAAGAACAACAACTAACAAGTCCAGGTTAAGAAGTGTTTTCAAAATCCGCTACAGAAATTTGTTACGAGACTGAAGAATTATTCATACTTCCACACTAATATTATAAATGTGAAAGTGTGTCTGTCTGTCTGTCCGCTACGCTTTCACGACCCATCTGTTCAACCGATTTGGACGAAATTTGGTACAGAGGTAGTTTTCATCCCGGGGAAGGATATAGAAAGAAAGAAATCGTTTTTATTCGATCACAATATTTAGTTTAAGATCCTATCAAATTAGATATAGCAACAAAGTTGTGTGATCAAATACAGGTCTCCAGCTCAGCATCATGCTATAGCACGCTATAGCATGCTGCAGCGATGGTTTTCAGTGGAAACCTTAAAATTGGTAAAGTCACGGACATATAGGACTTTTAATCCCGGAAAATTAAGGAGTTCCCGTGGGAATTGAAAAAATAAACCACGCGGACGAAGTCGCGGGCATCATCTAGAAAGTATTTATTAAATATTATATTATCATAAAACTAAACTATGACCGTATACGGGTTACCAGCTAACTCTCTTTCTCGTTTATAACATTATGAATTATTTTTCCATTCTATCGACGGAAAATTTAAACTCGATAAAAAGTATGCTAAAACTTATTTTGCTGAATCAAATCTTTAAAAAGTATTATTATTAAAGGCGTAAAGTACCTATCGTGTATTAGGAGACATCTTGTCTGTTGCTATCTGATCCGGTTTACCACCTGAGGTGTCGTTTTGTTCGTGTTTTATTAATTTGCATTTTAATATATTTTATTTCTTAAGAGTAATGGATTTCGCACAAAATTTTCTTTTTTAATCTTGCTTGGTTAGATAGCAGCTTCATAGGTTTCTGTAAAAATTAATTGGTATCATAACTGGGAAAACTTATTATCATTTAAATATGAAGTTCTTTAGGTACTACCACGTACTACCATCACAATTAATTTATCTATACTCGTAATAAAGCTGTAACTAGACGATAGAAAATTTTAGTTTGATGGAGGATGCTTTCGAGTCGATAACCCAGACGCCAGACCTCTTTTTTAATTTTTGTCTGTCTGTTCGACTTGTTTGTCTGTTTGTCTATTACGGCATCACGGCGACACGACTAGTAACTAGACGGATTTGACACTTTGACTTATAGGATAATTTAGATCCGGAAAAACAATTAGGTTCTATCGGGATTTGACTCAATAATTCCGACAAAGTTTACAAAGCTTGAGTTGCTGTCAGGTTGGTCTGGCCAAGTGAATTTTGTGGAAATCGGATGAATAATTTGGTGATGGTGGGCCAAACTTTTCAACGGGAAACGGCAAATCAATTGCGATCAGTACCCTTACTCTGAGATTGATCGAAATTAAAATACGGTCTCACTAAGTGAGGTGAATCACATTTGAGTCAAACTAAAATGGACCCAAAAACTCTTGATTTAAAGCCACAAATTCAGTGCAACCGATTCAAATTTCGAAACGTATCGTTTGGAGCGCTAGCTGTGAATGCATACACGAAATTGAGCTCTAAAATAATAAGATTAAGATTCGTTTTAGTTTGATGCATATGTAATTCACCTCACTTAGTGAGACCGTATTTTAAATTCGATCAATCTCAGAGTAAGGGTACAGAACCAAATCAGCTTGATAAAACGTAGATTTTTATCAGGATGCTGTAGTATATAAAAACATAGAAATAAAATGAAATAATCATTTAATGTAGGAGAGTTTGTGCCACTTATGATATATGGCAGGACTCGACCACCAGTTCGGAAAGCGGGATCTACTGAGAAGGGCTGGCCAGAAAATCAGCAGTTGCTCTTTACATGACAATGAAAAATGTTACCATTTGCAGATAGTACTTATAATGTCCTCCCGGCGGAATTTCGGCGACGGCGGCCAATCTTCAGAGAGATTAGCCATCTGCGCGGGAGATATTATAGTGCACAAGTATGTGCGCAAACACAGGTGCACTCTCTGTTCCTTTACTATCATAGCACGATGGGACGGAAAATCCGACACGACCGGAGAGAGATCAGGCGCAAGACCGACGGCTTAACGTGGTTTCCGAGGTACGGGGGTGAAACACCGCCAACTTCCTAACTCCGGGCTAGTACTGAAAATTTCTAGTCAGAAAAATCCAATACTTTATTATGGCCCGACCGGTACTCGAACCCGGGACCTCGTCGGCCGCAGTCGAATATGCTAACCACTAGACCAACGAGGCAGTTAACTAGTACTTATACAATAGGCACAAGTACACTGACTTGCGGGCTGCTTTATGTGAAGCCGATTGCTTCTATGAAACTTTTGAAACAAATTCTGTTTGACACAGTCTTTAAATTTATGCAATCGCAAATCGTAAACAAATAGAAAAATAGCGTACTCTCGATCCCACAAAGGATTTCTGCATTGGTAAGTGATGGAGTAGGTACCTATACAGGTTAAGACCATTTTAACGTTTAAACTAACGTGAGTGATATTCATTATAACTATACATAATATCCGGATAAACTCACGTGTTCTGTCGGAAAAATGCCCGACTAGTTTCGTTAGCAATTAGTTTAGGTTAAGACCACGCGTGCGAAGTCGAGCGGGTTAGCTAGTTCTCCTATAAAGAAGTTCCTTCTACTACTTCTACTACCATCACTTTTATCTATCTAATTATGAGAACAATGACCGATCATAGCGGGTCAAAGCATTTGGCTTTGAAGATAATGCTAACTCTCTGAATTGATGAGTTTCTACTTTCTACTACTTAAATTTAAATATTATTAAACTTCAAACATTTTTACATTATAAACAATATTAATGAGTAGGTACGAGTATAAGAAAAGTGCATTAATTGCTATTGTGCAGACCTTTTTACAAAATATGCATCTATCTGCTTTGCATTTTTAATACATACCTACTGAAGTTTGAAATTATATTCGACTGGTGCATTATGTACGGAGTGGGATAGGGTAACATACTTATTATGTACACACTTTCGCATTTACAATATGAGTGTACCTATGTATTAAAATAGTTGTACTTTCATTAGAAAACCTTATAAATATAAAAATATTATATTTTATCGTTAAACGTTTAGGTAGGTATTATTCGTATGAAAGTCATCAAGTACGATATCTGATAAAATAAAATATAGCTAAGTTTCTGGACTTCCATAAAATCATCGATTTCATCTCGAAACTTGAATTTTGTTCCTTTGACATTTAAATAAATGGCCTTATTATATTATTAAACATTTTCTAATAATAATTCTCAATCTCGTGTTTGTACAACAGAGTTACAACTATAAATTAGCGAAGTTCTTAGCTGTTGAATAAATAATTAATAACGAATAGATATTATTTTAATAATAAATGCAAATTAAAACAGTAGGTATACAATATAAGTCGATTTAGGTACCTACAGACTAGCAATATACCTTTTATAATGAATGAAGTGATTTATTTAAAAATAGTAATCAACCAAATCAATCGTTTATTTGCTTGAAACATTGTATACTTAATTATGATCACAGTCTAAAAGTAGCCCAAACCTGTTTCATTTTTGGTTTTCACGTGATGAACTGGAACACACCAACAAACTAATTCAATAAACGTTTAATTAATTTTAATTAAAAATATAAAGGTTTGCATTTATTATCTTAATTAAGAAACCATTTTGAATTCATAAAGTTACAACACCGTCTTTGGTAGACAAAGCGTCGCGTCGTCTCTATCGAGCACTAAAGATGTTTGCATCTCTCTCATCTTATTACAAGAGTATGTGCTTCTCGGTTGCACATTTATGAAATATGATCATTTTCAATGGCAATAACTTTAAATGTCAAATAAGGTGGATTAAGGGCATGATTCGCATCATAAAATGTTCAATGTATCGGATCAGAGTTAATGCCATAAGATATTGAGAATAAGTAATAATAAATGAATTTGAATGATACATAATAATGATATCAAAGGTTTATTGTACAGTGTGTATTAGGAAAACTAATTGGTAAACCCCGTCTTCGCACGGGTGGGATTACCATAATGTGTATTTCTTTTTGTAATATTAAGTCTATAAGTCAGTAAGTCAAAATCACGGAGTATAAAAATAAATAATATCTTTTTTAGAATATGCAACCTAGCTACTGAAAAAAGCAAGCGTCAAACAGACAGACGAATGTGCATAGTGGCAGCAAAAAGGTTTCTTTTTTACGATATTGGCACGGAACTCTAAAAACTGACCGATATCCTTTACTCTGAAGTCGAGTGAGCTCAAATGTACCAGAGTCGCCGTTCTGTCTCGAGAAACTCGATATATTATCGAGGTTAACGAATGGATTTATTAATCAGAGTCACGAATCACGATAAAGCCGTGATAGATGACACGCTATTAATATCGGCACTCCATATATAAGTGTGTTTATTATTATTATGAGCCGTTTTCATAAAAACACCTGTGAACGTGATTTTATTTCTTGTCTCTATGTAGGTACTGATTTGTTCAGATTTGGAATTTATGTTTCTAGAGGTTCTAGAGAATAGGACATTGAAATAATAATAAATTATTATTAGATTCACATTCTTTTTGGTGAATTTCTTATTTTCCATTATTATTCAGGTATATTTAAGTACAAAAACAATGTTAAATTATGCATAGGTACCTAACTATAGCCGATGCTCGCGACTTCGTCCGCGTTAGGTGTTAAGAATTCCGAAAGAACTCTTTGAATATACTTAATTATGTATATGTCATACTCCAGGACCTCAACTGTACCCATGCGAAACATCACGTTGATCCGAAGCTCTGTTGTTGTGTGATTGAAGGACAAATCAACAGACAAATGCATTTTTTCATTTATAATAAGTATTATTATAATACCAACTGATGCATGCACGAGAAAAGGTACCTATAGTATGTCGCTGCGATACCTTTCTGTAGTACCCTAGAGCGAAATACACTAGGGTCCGCATTGGAGTGGAACGACGCTTTGTCCTGTAGTGCTAGTGTGTGAATTGCACGGAATCTTGTTGTCCGCTGTCCGTTGTTGTGTGGTTTTCGTTTTTTATAATAATATCGGCTGATTATGAAAAAGTCAACAGTTTAATTTTTTAATCTTTGTTTAACTGAAAGAGCGTCAAAATTAAGTCAAAATGATGTTCTATTCAGGGAAAAGCTATTATTCATGGGTAAATCAAGCTTTATATTTGCCTAGCAAATGATTTCGTTCACCAACAGGAAAAATACATTATTAATTATTTAACGTCAACTTGATTCAAGTTTTTTAATTTCGCCGAATTACCATACTAATATTATAAATAGATGTGTGTCTGTAAACTTTTCACGGCCGGGCCCATCGATTTTGATAGTAGATATTATAGAGCTAGGTTGTATTCTGGGATAGACATTGGCTAGTTTTTATCGGCATCACTTAAACATAACGACCACTAGCAATCCTAATATAATACAACCACCAAAAAATACTTTTGAGACCCTGAGCTTTCTTACCAAAATAATATTATGTATAATTTTTTTTATATGTGACTTGGTAGATACTCTATTTGGTAAGGTATTTCATACATAGGTTATAAGCCCTTTTTATCCCAGAAAATTAAAAAGTTGCCATTAGAGTTTTGGAACCCCAAAATAATCCAAACGGATCAAGCTAAGTACATTTCCATCAGAAAAATATAACAATTTAAATGATAATAATTAAACAAAACAAATAAATAATTAGTGATCCTCTGCAACCTTCATTAACTAGTGTTTAGTAATAAATCGTGATGTAGTTTGTGCAAGATCTCACCTACTTATATCGTTTGTAGGGTTGATCGATGATTGATGGGTAATTTACGTTTCTTGACAATGAAGGAAATCTCGATCTACCATTGCTTAAGTTTTAACAATGTGCAAACACCCATTTATTTTATTATGAAGCAAGTAATAATAATAATTAATTAATTAACTATTAATTAATCATTATGAAACTTCTTGATGACAAAGTTGCTTGCAATGTCTTTGCATTCGACGGGATAAGAAATGATAGTTTATTGTATTGACACAATATAATAAATAATTATTATAATTTATATATAGTAAGTTACCGCCGAGTTTCTAGCTAATTCATTTCAAGTGGCTAATAAAAATGTCACTCCCGACCAAATATTCGACCACCGAGACAAGCCTCTAGAGAGTTCATTAGCCATCTGCATTCTGCACGATACAAGCATAGGTATATTATTAGGTACAATAGTATGATAAAATATGATTGTTTGTTTGTGACACCATCATTAAAAAAACATTTTTTTCTTTCTTCTTCGATACATTGTTACCTTAATAATATACTCCAAAAGTCAGAACTGTGTGGATCCACCTTAACAGTAATCAGTACTTGTGCATACAAAGCTGTTACATTACCCATTCGCTTAATAAAATGAGCACTGCGGCATTTGACGCCGCGTCGTTATGTTGGCTATGGTTGGTTGGTTACTAATTGCAAATAAGAGCACCTTCGTATTTTGTGCTGTAACTTTTCGGGGACATTTTTGAAGTGCTAATCGGACATCTAGTATAGGTGCTAAAATTCTACATCAATGGCTTAATATCATAATTCGGTGGGACGGCAAATCGACAAGATTTGGAAAAAAATTGCGACGGCTTAAAGTTCTCAAAAAAACCGCCAAATTCCTAATACTGGGTTAGCCTTAGCACTGACATTTTTTTGACATTGATGTTTAGTCTGATCCGGAAATCAAAGCCAGGACCTCGTCATCTAGCACGTTTAATAAAGTCAACAGAAATAAAGAAAACATTCGAGACTTTACTGTGCAGAGTTAGTCGCCTATTAATATTATAGGAGATAATACACACCAACCACACCACCACCTGCACCTGTGTACGCGCACACACTTGTGCACTATAATATCTCCCGCGCTGATGGCTAATCTCTCTGTAGATTGGCCGCCGTGGCCGAAATTCGGTCGGGAGAACATTATTAATTAATTAAATACCAATAAAAACGCCTGTTATGTGCACCTGCCCTTAGTAAGATGTATGCTCTAATAAAGTAATTTTACGATTTTGTAATCTGATATCGAGTCAAATTTATCGATTCATTATGAAGTATCACGTTTCAGTTTACGCTGTTTTGATGTTTTTGTGAGTCTAATAAATAATAATATGCTTTGTTTTGTTTTATCACGGTTTTATATTCATATCCATACTAATATTATAATGCGAAAGTTTGGTTTGCTTTTTATTTACACCGGAACAGAGCAAAGGATCGACGTGATTATTTTGATGAAGAAGAAGGAGAGTACAGTAACAAAAGTTAGTAGACAAAGATAAAAAGTCCCTGGGATTTTTATGACTACGAGTAAATCTACGCAGATGGAGTTGCGGGGATCATAATCAGCCCCCCAGTCATGTAAGAATGGCCGATGAAATCGTTAAAGTTCTGCGGCAAAGTAAATAAACCATAACAGCATTAAATTAAGAGCTCAATTTTGTGTACCCATTCTTATACGTTTAGGTATGTACCTAGTACCTACGATACTCTAACGTATAAGAATGGATACACGAAATTGAGCTCTAATTCAATGCTATTATGGTTTATTTTTACTTTGACGCTGAACTTTTACCATTTGATCGACAATTCTTACATAATCGGGGGGCAGGTGCATGGTATTTTTTTATACTATAGCTGCCATACCTACTTTATTGAAGTGAGATCTGACTTGAAAAAATATTATTAAGGGTGTTTTATTAGGAACGCTATGTTCTTTACTTATTATTCAACTAGATGATGCCCGAGACTTCGTCCGCGTGGGTTAAGTTTTTTTCGATCCCGCGGGAACTCCATAATTTTCCAAGATAAAAAGTAGCCTATGTCCTTCCCCGGGTTACAAACTATCATTGTACCAAATTACATCAAAATTGGTTTAACAGGTGGGCCGTGAAAGCGTAGCAGACAGACAGACGGACAGACAGACAGACAGACACACTTTCACATTTATAATATTATATACTTAGTTATAGTTATATAGTATGGATATGGATGTAGGTAAACGCTGTCCTATAATGAAAATTAAAAAGTTTTCCTTATTCTAATTCCATTAAAAACGTGTTTTATACGACGATGTCAGGCAAACGATACAAAATTAATGCTTTTGTATATAGCTCTCTAATGGAGGTTGAATGTCAAGCATTTACTTGTACCAGATAAATCTATGTTCGCTCACTATTTCTAAGAACTACTTTCGTTCCGTTATCACTTGTTAGTAGTTGTTGCTGTCTTTTACAATGATGACGAAGATTAATATCAAACGTAGACTTTCTCTTTGCGACATTTAATACTTACTTATCTACACGAAAGATAGATTTAAGTAGGTATGACTAGCCCCTTTGACCCCCTTTTTTATCCCCTTGGGGGTGGAATTTTGAAAAATCCTTCCTTGGTGAGTGCATACGTCACATTAAATTAACTTTCTGTAAAAAATTCAAGTTTCTAACCCCAGCGGTTTGGGCTGTGCGTTGGTGTCAGTCAGGACAAACGATTCTATATATGTATAGATTTTGACTTCAGGTTAACAGAGGACAAGATAATATGGTCAAATACTGCTGTCAAGTGTCAAAGTCACCTATCCAATCCAAGTAATGATACTAGCTGATGCCCGCGTGGATTGAGGTTATTTGGTTCCCGCGGGAACTCCTTAGTTTTCCGGGATAAAAAGTAGCCTGTATGTATTATTCCAGACTATAATCTATCTCTGTGCCAAATTTCATCCAGATCTGTTCAGCCGTTCGGGCGTGATTGAGTAACAAACATCCATACATCCATCCAAACTTTCGCATTTATAATATTTATATTTGATTATTAAGTATGTAGACTCATATGTTTTTTTTAATATGTATAGCGAGCAAACGAGTGATTAGATGTTTGTTTATCCGCCCTTTGAAGAGCCCCATATTATAATCGAGAGGGAACACAGAAGATGGAAGCTGGTTCCATAATTTGCAGGTACGTGGCAGAAATGACCTGGAATAGCGGGAGGTGGAAGAAGACCAGGCATCCAGGTGGTGAGGATGAAATTTGTTTCTGCAACGAAGGGTATCCGCTTTTGTATCCGGTCAAATGGAAGGAGCTGGTACTGGGGTGCTCCGAGGTGAGAGCAGTAGATACTCCATGCGGGGCCGAACTTGCGCTATATACAGCAAAAGCCTGTGCTGAGGCGTATCTTTTCGCTCTGTTGAGCACCCCGTGTTTTTTAGAGGAGTTTTGTGGAGGAGTTTTTCTACATAGTTAATATCATCATGATTTAGAAAATTTAAAAAAATTAATAAATTCGAATTTGAATCATGCTTTAGTCAATAATGTTTGAGTCATCGAATTAGTAACAAAGTATAGTGTATATATGCAAAATTCCTTACAAACAAATTCGTTGACAGGAAAACCAATTCTCCGTAAACGAAATAAGTTCATAAATAATTAGGGACAGGAAAGTGAACATCCGAACGTACCGCAACCTAAAACAACGCGCGACGGAATTTTTTATAAAGATTTAATCCAATTTTTTGAACAAAGAACTACCTAACTATACGAAGGTATTTAAACTGAACATTGTGTGAAGGTGCAAGAACTATTGTCCCTATACCTTTTACTAAAGTCAAAAGCCATTTATTTAAAGTAGGTACATCATGGTACATAGTTTGAAAATAAATGGTTGAATTTATACTAATAGGTGTAACGGAATGGTGACAATCAATAACTATAAAAGACAGACAAGCTACAGCCCAAACGACTGAACGTAGAATTTTCCTTGAGCACGCTAGAGGTGTACTAAGGAAGGAATATTCGAAATTCCACCCCCAAGAAGGTTAAATAGACGGTTCAAGTTACTCGTATATCCATGGAACTTGGTATTTGTGTTTTTCACAGTTTTGTGAAGAACCTCGCGGACCCGCGTACGAAGTCGCGGGCAAACGCTAGTTCAATACATAATCATAAAACTAAAGCTACTAGAATTTCAAACGTGTATTGATCTGAGAAGAATGCCACAACAAACAACAAACCGTACACGCGTACGTGAGAGTTCAGTGTACGGTTCAGCGCGCATTGTATTTGTTTCAGCTTAAAGTGCTCGACCCAAATTGAACATGACACACAATAAGACGTATGAGTACAAGTATTAAGGGGGGTACCAAATTGGAACAATTAAAGAGAAGTTCTTAATGGACCGACGCAAGTGGGCTATTGGGCAACCGCACACACTGAAAACCGTATCATATTATACCAGGAAACTGCTTGACCCAAATGTGATTCATACATGCAGTGAATTGGCGGTAGTATTGGTTTTAAAAATAATGAGGCCATCGCCCGACACCATGTTGCGATTTTGGTAATTTACTAGCGGTTTTCGAAGTGTTGTTTTACTGACCCACCTTTTAAAGCTTTTACCGGCTCATTTATTGGCGCTGATTTTATTTTAAAGCTTATGCATAACATACATATAATTATTTATAATTTGTATTTAGCCATATTTAATGGTTATAAGAGCTTTTGTAAAGGATCACTGGACGCACTCATAGATACCTACTTTTTAATTTTATGGTTCAGTTTTGTGTTGATTAGAGCATTTGAATGCATGCAAAACTATGCTATTGATGAGCTTTCAACGTTTTCTTGAGATTTGTATACCATTTAAATAATTATTATAATTTAAACATACCTTAATTATAACTGTGCAAAAACTACAAATAATGGGTCTGACGTTCAACATTTGCTTGCTGGATTAGATAAGGTTAAGGTAATAAGTTTATATTTGAAAATAAAATATTCTCATGTTAGACCGCTCTTTTTTTAAATAACAAAAAGCTAGGCTAGCTCGTTGCTTCCGCGAAGAGATAACGTCTGAGAAGATAATATTATATGAATAAGAATGTAGTGTTGATCATGTTTTCGCTTGTACATATTATTATATCACCGATCTCTTAGTTCAGATAGCCCTAAACTGAAGTAATTTTAATCTTATGTAGGAAATCGAAAACAATAAATAGGTCCCGTTTGTAAGGAACAGTGGATCTTTCTTCTTTATCTTTCTTACTTTATTAAACACCTGTGCCTATGCCTCTTATGTATATAGTCTTTTAACAATTTGATATTTATCGAAAGCACTAAGGATTATTCAAAGATGTACTACTCTAAAAGTAGTTTGGAAACCTCTAAATGTCACATACCTTAAAATGTTTATGAGTTACATATAAACAATAATAGCCGTATCACTAAACTAGACAATTAAAACAGAGAAACTATCTTTATATGCATAAAGAAAACAATTACTAATAAACAAATTTGAACAAGAAACGCACATTATCGGTTAGATATAAGACTATTTTCCCTTTAAGTTTCCTCAGAACACTGTTTATAAGGCTTCGATGCGTGCACTTAAAACTCGATCAATAAAATGTGAAAATGTATGCATGTTTAAACGAATATGCATGATGCAATCAGGAATTATCTTGGCTGCCATCCACGTCTCAACAGACATTTTTATGATGTGTGTATATCATGAAAACTACGGCCCAAAATCATAACTAGGTAAGTGACTTCCACATGCAAACTCACAAAACAACTTGCTCTAAAGAGTTAATCACTACAGTAAATGAGTGTAGATAAGGGAATGTAGATAAGTAATAGTGCTTTGGAAACAAACAGGAACAGGAACTGTTCGTGTGAATATATTCAGAGGGGGTATCCGCTGTTCCAGGGGGTGAGAGGTTTATTAGGTACTAGCTGATGCCCGCAACTTCGTCCGCGTGGATTGAGGTTTCTTGGTTCCCGGGGGAACTCCTTAACTTTCCGGGATAAAAAGTAGCCTATGTCTTTCCCCGGGATACATTCTATCCCTGTACCAAATTTCATCGAAATCGGTTGAACAGGTGGCCCGTGAAAGCGTAGCAGGCAGACAGACAGACAGATACACTTTCGCATTAGTATGGATTACAAGTCTACCTGTAGCTTTTGTAATCCTCAAGATATACTGTGTAGACAATTTTACTTATAATCTTGTTATTCTCATCTCATCAGAAAGTATGTACATAGCTACGATTGTGAAAGTTGGTTTCCTTATAACTACACTCTGGACCTATTTTAGGTCTTCTTCGATTCTCATTACTTTGAAATGTCTATTTTCAGGCAGTATCCGTTTCCAACTAGCAGTTATATTGGTTCTGCTTTGTGACATTAGCTATATTGTCTACTTCTCATTGAACTATTTTAGGAGCAAGTTTGATTGAATTAGTAGCCAATTTGTCAGTACTAGACACACGGTGGAAAAGCGACTGCGTATTTATCGGATACATAATTTTATGTCCCGGGTATCCGACACAGACTCTCCGGCAACTGGAACAAATGAAACACAGTAATACCATGTACAATATTCTGATTATTGGCAGCCGATTATTTTCGAAGGAGTTATATTTTAAAGCCTCGTAGTTCCATTTTTGTAAACGAATATTTTATCAAGTGTTGAGATAAATTGCATAAAGCAACATTGTAGTAACATCGCGTACCTACTTCGAACATTGAGGATGAGGAAGGTTATTGAAAAAACGATACATAAGTCCCACAATCTGGCCCGGTGGTCGAAATTGGAACAAATTTTTCGGCCTGTTTAGTTTTTTAGAATACGAGCGCGTCTTTGCTGTCATATTTTTTATTAATTCTTTCTAAGAACTGATAAATTGTTTGGATGAAAATATTGTTAAGTAGCTGATGCCCACAACTTTGTCCGCGTGGATTGATGTTTTTGGTTCTCGACTCTTTAATTTTCCGGGATGAAAAGTAGCCTATTTGTTATTCCAGGCTATAATCTATCTCTGTGCCAAATTTCATCCAGATACGTTCAGCCGTTCTGGCTTGATTGAGTAACAAACATACATCCGTCTATCCAAACTTTTGCATTTATAATATTAGTATAGATATATTTGTTTATAATTAATTTTATTTAGATTTATTTAAAGAGGATCGCATTTGCATCGATCGGTAACCTTTGTAATAAAATCTATGCTGAGTATATGGCCAGACACATCTAAGGGTTTGTTTTTTCCTTATTTATTATGAACAACCTTCATCAATAATACCACGTGCTTAAACGTCTTCCGGAGCGTAAAATAAAGAATGTGATAAAACTAGCAAAGCCAGAGTAGAATAAGGCTACGACGGATCGTACCAAAGATCGTATTAAAATCATAATTACTAAAATAGTTGATAATATACCAAAACTAAATATTACAATACAGTTCTAAAATAAAAATTTACTTATTCAAAATTAGTTTAATAAAAATCTTGCACTGCAATAAAAATTGCAATAAAATATAAATTAAGTAGATACAAGGAAAATCATGACCTACATGTTAAAAATAATAATCTTATCCGTTAGTTTAGATGGCGTTAGGCTTTGCTTGAAAACTGGTAGCTCTTGATTATGAACAAGGAAAACCTTTTATACATAATAGCCAAAATGACTGAAAAACTACAAACTAAGCTCAAAAATGTTACAAATACTTGTCATTGGAATTTATTCTCTTACTAGCTGATGCCCGCGACTTCGTCCGCGTGGATTGAGGTTTTTCGGTTCCCGCGGGAACTCTTTAATTTTCCGGAATAAAAATTCCGGCCTATGTGCTATTCCAGACTATAATCTATCTCTGTGCCAAATTTCATCCAGATCCGTTCATCCGTTGGAGCGTGATTGAGTAACAAACATACATCCATACATCCATCCATCCAAACTTTCGCATTTATAATATTTATTTGACTAGCTGATGCCCGCGACTTCGTCCGCGTGGATCGAGGTTTTTCGTTTTCCGCGGGAACTCCTTAATTTTCCGGGATAAAAAGTAGCCTATGTGTTATTCCAGACTATAATATCTATCTCTGTGCCAAATTTCATCCAGATCCGTTCAGCCGTTGGGGCGTGATTGAGTAACAAACATCCACCCATACATCCATCCAAACTTTCGCATTTATAATATTTATTTGATGATTAATTAAATCATGTTTTACTAAATTAGTATCTATTAGTGATTTTGCTTTTCATTAATTTTATTATTACACTAGCTGATGCTCGCGACTTCGTACGCGTGGATTGAGGTTTTTGGTTCCCGCGGAAACTCTTTAATTTTCCGGGATAAAAAGTAGCCTAGGTGCTATTCCAGACTATAATCTATCTTTGTGCCAAATTTCATCCAGATCCGTTCAGTCGTTCCGGCGTGATTGAGTAACAAACATCCATCCATACATCCATACATCCATCCTAACTTTTGCATTTATAATATTTATTTGATGCCTCTTGAAATAAACCTTTGCAGCAAAATTTTGTTTTGGTCCTTAGGTCAAAAATGATCATTCTGTCTACATGATTGCTCTGCAGTCAGAACAATACCGAGATCAGACAATTAAATCTAATAATCGATTGGAGCTGTCTTCGATCGAGTTGTCCATTCTATCGTCAAAATTAATCTAAGGCTAGGATCATGGCCCTCTGCGGTTAAGAACAGGATACATACAGAGAAATACAAACGTCTAAACCAGTGGCGATTCCTGGTGGTCAATCTGGGGTTTGCGCTAGCTGATGGTTAGGTATTTTCTCAATAAAACACATTTACCTCATATATCACTGATTAGGGGTATAGGTTTAATATAACTGATAGGTATCCCTAACAGGTTTGCCCGCCATCTTAGAGTAGGTACTTACATCATCACCCACCACCTGGTGACATTGCAGTCAAGGGCTAACTTGTACTTACTAGAATAAAGAATACTATATTTATTTATCTTACACTAACAGATTCCCGCGACTTCGTCCGCGTGAAATAAGTTTTTTAAATTCCCACGGGACCTCCCTAATTTTTCGGGTTAATCTCGGTTCTCGTACCAAGACTATGACACTCACAAATAATGTGGCTTTCTGTTGGTACCAGAATTTTCAAAATCGGTTCAGTAGATCCAGAGATTACCCCCTACAACCTCACAAACTTTACCTCTTTATAATATTAGTATAGTGCGCGTTACATTATCACTATGATAATATCTTCTAAGATATTATTCTGAATTAAATGGTGTAAGGGCGAATTTGATCTATATTATTAAATACTTAAATGAACAACCATTTTATTTTGATAAGGATTGATACTATGTTGGTAAAAACACCTTCGCGAGTAAAGCATTGTTTTAGACCAAATTTGAAAATCATAATGACGGTTATTGTGAGACGACCTTAAAACATAGCTATATGCTGTCGCGTTTTAGAACTTTTTGAGAGGAACAATTCCACCATACATTGTTTTCGTGTAACTTTTACCATTTACGCAGCGCACGCCACGGAAGCTCTCACATGAGACAATTTTTTCCGACTTCATTCACATTATTGCAATTTTCGTAGGGATCTTTAATGTTTTTGAAAATAAAATACAGCCTATGTTACTCGCCGAAAATGTAGCTTTCTATAGGTGAAAGAATTTTTAAAATCGGTTGAGTAGTTTTTGAGTTTTGAAAATAATACTACACAGCACATGCGCAACTCATAGTGCACGCCTTCGGCCCGTAGTGAGCGGGAGTAAGCGCGCTGACGGAGTTCGAAGATTCTCGCAGTACGAGCCACGTGGCGATGCTGCGCACGTCACAAGTCACAACTCACAACCAAGGTGCGAGGTGGTCATGGAGCGTGCGTGATTTTAAATAATTATCGATTAACGCAATCATTTAATTGATAAACTTATATGATTTGTGAATGGTAGGTAACTATTTCATGTTATAAAATAAGTATTAGTATATTACTTAAATATAGATCTAGAATAATTGGTAAGTAACTTATTCATAATTATTGGTATTGCGGCGCAAGCTGCGCAATCTTAGAGGAATCGCCACTGGTCTAAACACCAAATGCTTTACAATAACAAAGCCTGTACAATAAATTAATAATGTTCTGTGCATTGGTTACCAATAATTCTAAGGAAGTATTACAAACTTAATAATGGCATCTAATGGATTTCGTATCAAGCTGTATAAATGCAGCCAAACGACGACATATATAACGAAAAATGTAAAGCAATGTCACTGAGGGACCCTCATTTGATATTCAGATTCTCGCTTAACGGGGTTATGTGGAGTTTTTAAATGCTCGAAGCGTGGAGTGAATTGATCGTAAAGCAAAACACTAACAACTTCCGCGCGATGAACGTCGAGGTACCCATATGTTACTAACATTGATAAAATTATTATGCATGCCAGTCCATTTAAGTAGAATAAGCATACAAAGTTGGCGTGAAAAGACGTGAATTTTTATTAAAGAGCATAGTATTTTATACATTTTTTTTTGTACTGTGGCAAAAAACCCTATCGCGCATGTAAATGAATGAAAGAATGATGTTTGTCCTTTGATGTCAAAATTTATCTGTACAAACTTACAATAAAACTAAGTTTAGATGATAGATACTATCTACAAAAGTAACAAAAGTAACGACATCATTCTTTAACAAAAGGAGATGATAATCTGCAGTTAAAATCATTTAGTTGTTTTAAGCAAAAAAACTAGTAGGTACGAACGTTATGCATACGATATTTTATCTTATTGCATATTATTTTATATTGCCAATAAAAATATTTATTATATTTTATTAATAATTGTCACTCTAATTCTGTAGCCTGGAGAGACGCATTGGTCAACTGTAAGGTCTCTTCTGGTATGTTATCTAAATAAAAATAAAAATAAAATAAAATAAAAATTATTTTTACGGCGACATTTATAGCTGAATGCAATCATGAATCGAATGCATCGCGGCTTTCTTTATATCAAACTAATACCACAGAATAGGTAATATATAGGTACAGCTGTAATACCTAGCCATGGCGCCACAATATATTGACGCCACTTTATGCCATAGATCGGTATTACCATGTCTTTTACTGCAAAGCACGTACTACTTTACATAAATTATCTAGGTATTTTATTCCAATAGAATGCCCCAGACGTGATTGGATTCCAATTTTTATATGAAATCCTTTGATATATTTTTTGTATATTTAAGATAAAATAACTACATGCATAGTTATGTTATTAGTACCATCAACATCTTCAGCCTCTTGAGCTATTATTCTAGTATTGGTTAAAGCAGTAATTCTAGTGTTGGATATACACGCTCACATTTCTTGACATGTTTCCTCATTTACTAGCTACACATGATTGCTTTAACTATATTATGATTTTCTTCATAGAAATATATTTAGATTTTAAGATACTCAAATTGGTCATTGGAATTTATTTTAATTTTATATAAAACTGCAGCCGAAGCCTCTAATCAGATCAGACATATGTTAATTTAAAAATTATAGATTACCAAATTGCCACGGCTGAGATTCAAGCCCGGGACTTTCTACTAACGAGGCCAAAGCGCCACTGTACCAGAGAGATCGTCATAGTCTCGCAATAATAGGTAATTTCTTACCCTGCCATCGTCATTACTGAATCTGTTAACATCTCAACGCGCCACTTAATTATATTGTTTGTCAATGAAATGATGATAAATCAAGTGATTTTGTATTCTGTCGTGTTTCCGTACATTGTTATCAGAGTTATATTCTATACACTATATTGTGGCTATATTGGGGTTCACGCTTTTTTATCGTTCATAATATTTTGCACGTTAACTGATTCTACCGTAAAATAAACACCAGACACAGACAATATTTATACAGAACAATTATTTGCAGCTATTAAATCTATCTTATGGTATATAATCATACATAAGTCATCATAGCAACGTACAGGACATATTTTATTCGAGCACGTCAAAGTTAAAGACGTTAAAATATTTTTATTCTAACAAACTTTTACAAGTTCTTACGAATGGTCAAATAAATCTACAAGCCTAGAATAGGTGTACGCATAGCCCGCGCGCGAATCGAATGCATTTTGGACCCTGAGCTAAAGCTGTGAAACTGGAGAATCTCGAAGTCGAAACACGCCATCTGCAGCTCTCCCAAGAACGCCTGCAAAGTGAATTGTACAAGACATCTTTCGCACGCTTATCGATAAATAGTAAATCACGGTATACGCTGAATGAGGTTCTCACAGATTTACTGATTTTACTCGGGACCCCACTAGGTACTAAAATTCTACATCAATGACCCCACTGCATTAAATACGCACGCATTATGTGCAAAATACTGAACGTCAACAAATGATCGGATCTTCGGTAAAGGTTCTATATAAAAGATTTTATGAACGAAGCCGGGGCAAGTCAATTAAAGATTAACCTGTATCAAGGGTAAGTTAGGAGTCCGTAGTAGACCTTTCAGCCCATAATCTTGCACGCTATTTGCCCAGTATTTAGTATTACATAACACAGTGATGTCAAGTCAAACAGTCTGAGCATATGTCGTATGTTTATGTACTTAGGACGCGTTTTTAGGGTTCCGTGGCACAAGACACTCTTATAGTTTCGCCCAGACCGCCTGTGTGTTACAAACGGGCAGTAGAGTATGCAATTTAAAAATCAAATAATATAAGAGCTGTACAGTTCCAAAGAAGTAATTTACAATTCCTAGTTTTAGAAACCGGTACATTAAAAAACTGTACTATGCAGAGTTTTGGGCCTGAACATGAAAAGCGAGAGCCTCAAAAATTATTTCAGGTATTTACTAATATTCAGCTCTTGTCCCGCCATTGAGACCTCGTTGAAACGGTTTTTCAGTCATAAGAGATTGTTTCGACAGTTATTATAAAGACTGACGTTTACGAAATAATGACCGCCAAAGTGTTTGGCAAATAGTATCCCTGAGGAACCCTCCCTTTAATCGCATGTTCTGATACTCACTTGACCAGTTATAAAATTATGATTTATGTTGTGAGTAACACTTTGCTTACTTTAAATGAAGAACCACTAGGAGGTTTTTTGTCTTCTTTATATTGTTTGCTACCGTAGAGACACGTGGTAGAGATTCATTGGGTTGAACTGCTTAACCCCACATTTAGGCTGTAAGCCTCCTCGGGTGATCGAGGGTTTGATCTTCGGGTACGCACAAAAGTTTTGGAAGTATTTGTATTTTAAATACCTAATTAAATATTACCGTCAGAAAATATCGTGAGGAAACTAACATGCCCGTGAGTTATCCATACTTCCATACTAATATTATAAATGCAAAAGTGTGTCTGTCTGTCTGTTCGTCTGTCTTTTTGTCTATCCGCTACGCTTGCACGGCCCATCTGTTCAACCGATTTTGATGAAATTTGGTATGGGCCGTTAGTTTGTATCCCGGGGATGGACATTTTATACCTACGTATAAAGGACGTGAAAAAAGGAAAAATCTCTTGCTATTATGGTTTTCGTCGATGGCTTAAAACTTATTTTGACAACAGAAATTCGTTTAAGCTTAAAACCATCCGATCGAAAATTTTCAATGTTTATATACCATTACTAAATTATTATTTTTATAAGTAAGCGCAAATTAACAACTGCGAAGTTGATAATTTTGATATAAAGGCTAATTCACACTAGTTAGTTTGGCTGCAGCTGCGGTCAATATTAAGTTTACAATAACATTTAACCCATACGATGAAATGAAAATTGCTGATGTACCTAGTTTATATTAAGATTACTTTTACTTAATCTTTTGTATAATAATAATTGAAATAAATAAAAATAACCTATGCAACCAACCTATACAATATGTACTACTCACTCTTTTTTCTTTTTTTTATGATTAAGCGAACAATAAATGCGAGCTGCAACACACATTTGCTTATAACTTGATAAGACTAAGTATAAGTTAATTTGTTTAGCTATGATAATTGAAATATGTTCATACAAAATATAAACAATCAGATATTGACCTAAATTTTTTTAAACTCTCGTTTTGTGTTCAACTAGGTAAATAAACATGGTAGACGCGCAGCCTATAATTTATAATTAGTCAATGGAGGCGTTGATTAAACATCATATTATCTAAATCTAAACCAATATTAAAAATAGGAAAGATTTGTTTGTTTGTTTATAAAGGATAAACTCAAAAACTACTGAACCGATTTTAAATTTTTTTTCACTTATAGAGAGCTACGTTATTATAAGCGAGTAACATCTATATTTTATTTTCAAAAAAATTAGAGATCCCTACGAAAATTGCAATAATGTGAATAAAGTCGGAAAAATTTGCCTCATCTGAGAGCTTCCGTTGGCGTGCGCTGCGTAAATGGTAAAAGTTACGCGAAAACAATGAATGGTGGAATTGTTCCTCTCAAAAATTTCTAAAAAAAAGTCCGCGATAGCATAATATATCTATCTTTTAAGGTTGTCTCACAATTACTTACCATTTTTATGATTTTCAAATTTGGTCTAAAACACAGCCTTACTTTCGAAGGTGTTTTTACTGATATTGTATTAATCCTTATCAAAATAAAATGGTTGGTCATCTCAAGTATTCAATATATACCAAATTCACCTTTTTACACCATTTAAATTCAGATGAATATCTTAGAAGATAGATATCATATAGGAATAAAGTAACCACAACAGCCCATTAAGGTCTCACTGCTGGGCACAGGCCTCCACTCTCGTAAGAGAGAGGGAATTAGAGCTTAGACCCACCACGCTGCTCCAATGCGGGTTGGCAGGCTTTAACGACTATTATCATGTTAGTGATAATAACCGGGACTGACGGCTTAACGTGCTCTCCGAGGCACGGGGGTGAAACACCGCCAACTTCTTAACTCCGGCCCAGTACTGAGAATTTCTATCCAGAAAAACCCAATATCAATTATGGCCCGACCCGGGACTCGAACCCGGGACCTCATCGGCCGCAGTCGAACATGCCAACCACTAGACCAACGAGGTAGTCGTAGTAGGAATAAAGTAACGCGCAACATAAAAAGGGGCGGCCGCGACCTGCAATGCTAATGTAAAACCCTGATGTGCTGCCAGTGCCGATTGGCTATTATTGGGTATGGACTATAATGATGATTAGTGCTATCCGTGCGAAGCCGGGGCGGACCACTAGTATACGAATAAAGCAGATCAATGTAGTCCTGGTGTCACATTTTGAAGTTTGAAAACACAAAATGACTTTATAGTGTTGAAATGCGGCAATACGTAAGGTGCGATAAAAACTGTCGTGTGTCCCAGGTTTTATTTCCATGACCCTGTAATGAATTCAACGATTATGGCCAATGCAAATAAATTTACAATGTGCGCCAAATGATTTTTAAGTAAGTTATAATAATGAAAGCTGTCAAGTAAAATTCTATAAAGGCGAGAATTTATTTGCAATTGATGCGTCTTCGCAAACAGATATAATATAACCTTCGTGTTAATGTGTACGCAAATATAAATAAATATTATTATAGAAACAGGTAAGTACTAATGTTTCCTGTTACCATTTTTTTATTGTTTTTATTTATTTTAGCACTAATAAAGTGCTTGTGCCATAAATAGTGCTTGTGCTTCTTAGCCTATGTCCTTCCCCGGGATGTAATCTCTGTACCAAATTTCATCAAAATCGGTTGAGTAGTTGGGCCGTCAAATCGTATCAGACAGACAGACACACTTTCGCTTTTATAAGAAGTGTGTGGAATATGGAATGAATATGGTGTATGGTGTATGGAAGTGTATGGAAGTATGGATTCACAGTACTTTCATAATTAATTTCCACGGTAGACTTAATTTTCACTCCGCGCGTTTGTGCCTTCGATGGCAGGCTATACTTTTAGGTAAATAAAACCAATTAGAACTACAGCAATATGTACTGAAAAACAAATAGCGGTTCACGTGGACACGAGTTGTAACTATTTTCTTATTCATAGGTCTACCACAAACTTTTCGTCCAGAAAAAATAATACTATTTAGTAAGGATGTATTTAGAGTACCTACTTAGCAAAGCATTCTTGTTATGCAAACAATAAGAAGACTGCGATTAAAAAATTGCATAAAACTGCTTTTACATTGCTACATATTTTTTTAATTATGACTTCCTAGTTCCTACTACTTAATCTTGATTGCTCTTATAGTTATAACCTACAGTACTCATACCTAATACGGATTCAAATTAAAATATCAAAAACTTATGAAATACGTCACAAAACGTAAAAACAGGCCAATTTCAAGCTAATATTAGACTCAGTTAATAATATTTTAGCGCAGCTTTTTAAATACCTACGTCAGTATCTAGTATCACTAGAAAACCGGCCACGTAGAGTCAGACTTTTCCAACGAAGGTTCCGTATCTTGGAAACAAACGATTGTTGGTTAAATTAAAGTAGCGCATTGACTTACCAATACCTTAGACGCACCATCGAAACGCAAAAAACGGCACGGTCAAATTGTGCACAAATAGAATTGTGAACAATTTTCGCCTCAGTCGCGCATGAGTACACTAGGCGACAAAATGTCGTATGTGTCGAATTGTTATTACAAAATTGAACCCTAAATATAAAGATCTATGGTTGGTTTTTGTGAACCGTTTGGTGTCTCAGCCTATATTATCTATAGCTGTGTTTGTATAAGAGATTGTGGACGCTTTTTGAGTATTAATTTATAGGTAATGTTGTATCCTTAGTTGGTAAATCGATGAAGTAGCGTATCAAAGCAACGATATCTTAATAATCGAAAAAACGATCAAAAGGGCTCTTGCCGCCGTAAATATTCAAAAACTCATTGAGCCGGTATGAATAAGGATGATGGCAAACATAGAGACCTCGAAAACTACCAAAAATCGCTGAAAATACATGGGGTATTTTCTGATAGGTCTAGGTACAAGAAATCCATTTTTATTCTTTGGACGTCACTATTTGGACCACCTGTACATATATATAAGCTGTTATTAAATAATCGCCTAGCTATATCCACCAATACTGTCACTAATTGAAAAAGCTCTTGATGGCGCATAGAAGCACGATATTATACGTCCATTCTAGTCATAAATTCATAATAAATTACGACCAATATTTCGTCATTCGTTTTTCTCACCAATCTAGAAACTCTTAATCATGATAAAAATGTTATAAATCAAAGCATTTTTTGTTATAAATTATTATTATTTAAATTTTTCTTCTCATCAAAGTTCATTAACTGTCCTATACCTACTTAACCGGTTCTAATAATTTTAAATTCTAATGAATCTTGACTAAACTTTTTATGATTGTCAATATTAAGTTATTTTTGAAATGAATCTTGTATTTTCTCTCTTTTAAAAAATATAACTTCATGCTTTATTACATTATTTATAAACTTTACTATCTGATGCCCGCGACTTCGTCCGCGTGGTTTAATTTTTTTGATTCCCGCGGGAACGCCTTAATTTTCCGGGATAAAAAGTAGCCGATGTCACTCTCCAGGTCCTCAACTATACCCATGCCAAAAATCACGTCGTTCCGTTGCTCCGTTGCGGCGTGATTGAAGGACAAACCAACAAACCTTTTTTTTTTTTTTTTTTAATTGTGAGATAGGCTTGCGCTTGACGACAATCATGCTTAGTGCAAAGCAATGATGAAGTCTAGGTTGGAGCGCGCTTGCCTAGAAGATGCCTTCAAACCAATAAACCAACAAACAAACACACATTCCACCACTACAGCCCATTAACGTCCCACTGCTGGGCACAGGCCTCCACTCTCATAGGAGAGTGGGAATTAGAGCTTAGACCCACCACGCTGCTCCAATGCGGGTTGGCGGGCTTTAACGACCATTATCATGTTAGTGATAATAACCGGGACCGACGGCTTAACGTGCTCTCCAAGGCACGGGGGTGAAACACCACCAACTTCCTAACTCCGGGCTAGTACTGAGAATTTCTAGACAGAAAAAGCCAATACTTAATTATGGCCCGACCCGGGACTCGATCCCGGGACCTCGTCGGCCGCAGTTGAACATGCTAACCACTAGACCCTGCACGAGGCAGTCATTCGCAATTATAATATTAGTATGATTTACTTAGGAATGTAATTTAATAGAATATATTAACGTAACTTTCATTGTTTTCAATCCACTTTGTAATTTTAGTAGGTACCTTATTATGTATGCGATGCATCTAAAATTCTACATCAATGATGCGATGCGATAAATAGCGATCAGGCCTCCAATCATGTAAGAATGGCCGATGAAATCGTTAAAGTTCTGCGGCAAAGTAAATAAACCATAACAGCATTAAATTATAGCTCAATTTCGTGTACCCATTCTTATACGTTTAGGTATGAACGATACTCTAACGTATAAGAATGGATACACGAAATTGAGTTCTAATGCAATGCTGTTATGGTTTATATTACTTTGACGCTGAACCTTTACCATTTGATCGACAATTCTTACATAAATCGGGGGGCAGATCTGGATCGCAGTTGGTGACTTTATTTTCTAACTTTTTAAACTGTTATTTTAGATACATAGTTAGTTCTATAAATACAAATCAATGGTTGTTAGGAAATAACAAAAAAGAAACATCAGACGGTTTTTTATTTAGAATATTATAATATTATTATGACCTTTGCCTGTCTTACGGGCAGGTACCTGCTATGGCTGATATTAATAAAGGCACCGCAAGTGTTGATTAATTGATTCTCGCCTTTTTATGGATGGATATCCGACATACTGAACTTTTGACCACTGACCTTAACATTTTGGTCCACTGTTACCGTTATCATTGACATTTATTATAACTTGTATTTATTACCGGCAAAACTTGTTTTACAGTAATTAAAAAACTAAATAATGCCCGTGATTTTCTTCGCGTGACTTAAGGCTTTTTATTTCCGCAGGAACTTTAATTTTCTGGGATAAAAAGTATGCCAGTGTTTGCCTGGGGTGCAATCTGTATATCTATTTCGAAATCATTAACAGGTTGGCCGTGAAACCGTAGCAGACAGGCAAACAGTCTCCGCTAATGACACTTGCAGATCCGCCGCCTTTTCCGCTCACTGCCGAAAACATTTTTTTTTTAAATATATAGACTAGCGCTTGGCTGCAATCAGACTTGCTTACAAATTCTTACAGATTTCTTACAAAATGTATGGCGCGAGCGTATCGCAACCGCGAATCTGCTTTCGCCGCACCAAAAATGCAGCCTTATTTACATAATATTAACATCAGACCCATTAATGTTACAAACTAGAGCGAATACCTATCTTGATAATATCAAAAACGCGGCATGCGTTTTTTTCTTAGTGATTTATATGATTAAATTAGTCGTCGTTCTTATCACAAAGCTCAAAAGCTTCTTTAAAGTGATAAATTGTATATTTTAATTTTCAAACATTTTCTGCTTGGATCGCTTCAACCATAATCTGGTTTAATTGATTCAATTTGAATGTTATTCTCGATTTTTTTCCCAGGAAAATAGGTAACTAATAATAGGTTTGACGTGTTTCGGTCACGTAAAATGACTAATTTTGGATTAAAACAGGTATGTTACTTATTTTTTTTTTGTGATTATTAAATATAGATCTTCAAAACGTAACATCCACGTCCACTGTTAATTTTAGATTTGCTAACTACTTTAACATATCGATTAAAGTAATGACGCAACTTTGATATTACGACTTAAAAACCTTTTATGAAACGATACGATTTGGTTTCTATTTTCTTTGTGGCTTCTTCAAAACGCAAAATTGAACAACTATTGCTTATTTTCAGGTCTCTGTCGGTCTTTCTTAGGACAGGTTTACTTTTTTATTTTAAAAAATAACGTTAGCTCTAGCATCAAACAAAATACATTAAAGTTTATTGGTATCCTAATGAGTATTATTATTTTAGTCTGTCTAGTATCTTTTATCAATTTATTAAAATATCTTATTGAATTGGTAGAATTAAAAGTAAGATTTTGGTTGCAGGGTATTTCACTGTAGTTATAGATATGATTAATTATTATTTAGAAGTTTCGTTTGTGTTCCTATACCATTCCTTCAAATGCTTGGTCAAATGCGATGAAACTTTGAACAGTTGCAGTTGCAGGGAAGTCACTGACATATCTGCATGCTTATTTTAAATAGATAGAAGGGTGCGCTAAGTCAATTATTAACCTATTCCTCTTCGGGTCCACTCCATAATCAAGGATTGTAGAGATTTACAAAGTTTTAGCTTTTGTCAAGCACCTTCAAACAATACTGGCCTTATGGGATTTGATAGTCTTCTGCATTTTTATCTTGCAGTAAGCGACTACCCGCAACTTTCCTCCCACGGAAATTTCGAAAAACCCGACCTTAATTCTTGTCTACACTATAATGGGAACCTTTGTGCAATTTTAGTTTTCTTGGTTCAAAGGTTTGGACTGGGTGTTGATGCGTCAGTCAGTCATGTCAGTGTGTGAATGAGTCAGGACTTTTCTTTTTATTGTATGAAGATTACGGACTTGACTAAGTACGAATGAAACAATAGGTATTCCAAAATACAAAAACTTTTTCCTCATTAAAAAGTTACAATGTAGTTGCGCATGTTAAAATTCAAAGAACCTTTAGATTTACTCAAAAAGGTGCCAATTACGGTGGAATTCATAATCGACTGAACGGCTCTTTTCCGAGACGTTTCAAGCGCTATGTGTCAAATTCAATCTTTTTGCATTTCATAGTCGAAAGAGACTCTCCATTCGGTCGCTAGCAGCGACTGAATACTGATTCGCCGATTTCCGCGAGTCAGACACAATCAAACGAGGCTTTTGCTATGACATGAGTTTGACATAGCTTTATTTTTGTATTTTGTGGGCTTGTGCGTAATAAATCTTGATTTTTAATAAAAAATCGAAGAAAAATGTGATTTGAGTCATATACAACATGTTTTTCTAAGTTTGTACTTGTGGTAAAACCAATAAATCCACCAATTATCCAAAGTGTAGTAGTATAAAGCGAATGATGGCTATATATTGATGATGAAATCGCTAATTACAGGCAGTGCATATAAAACTACGATGATTTATGCTGTCCTGATACAGACTGGTATTTCCGGAAGTTACCCTTCTCATTCTAAGAAGAGGCACGTGCTCAATACTTAATAGTGGGCGAGGGAGGGATTGAAACGGTTGCAATGAACTATTGCCAGAAGAAAGAAGTGCCGCATGAGGACGGACTCTTGAAAGATACCACAATCGGCCAGCCTACATAAAGATGCAAGGCTAGTAAACGCAAAGGCTAATTGATGGTATACAGAACTAGGTAAACAAGAAACAAGCAAACTTTTATAATGACTCGGTAACTCATAGGACACAGGATGTTGATGAATAATACATATCGAGCGCAAAATAAAGGAACTACAGTTAATGTATGTACTACACAGTACCTATTGGCGGTTCCTGAACATACGCTGTTCTACTATCTTCAGTTTGAGCAAAGATCTTGTATCTCTGGTTTGAAGAAGTTAGAATAATGGTCGTGGATTAATTCATTTTATATGGATGGCCTCATATGATATTATGTGCATTGCTTGAGGCGAAAAGCAAGTGGCTAGCAATACAAGAATCATAATAGCAGTCAATATTTTGAATAATTTCCTTCTTCAACCTGGTATATCTATTTAATTGTTAAAACACTATTAAATGGATTACAATATTTTGTAGTTTTCTTTACTTATTCATTCATAAATAAAAATATAAAGCTTTTATTTATAGCCATGTATAAATGCCATAAAACTAGCTCTATAAGTACCTTCATGGTCTTTCAGTCTTGACTACTTACCGACGCTAAAAGAGGGTGTGTGTGTTTGTGCATCTGTGTATCTGTCTGCGGCAGCGTAGCTCCCAAACGGATGAACCGATTTTGATTTATTTTTTTGGTTAAGAGGACTTGATCGAAAGTGTTCTTAGCAATGATTCAAGAAAATCTCTTCAGCTATTTGCAGATTATCATCTGTTAAAGATAGTATGAGAGCAACTTCCAATACAGTGACTAAGCAATAACATGATAACTTTGATCTCATGCTGCCGCAATTAGCAGTTCCAATGAGCAGGAATCTACAGGATATTCAACTCCTTACCAAATACCAATTTACAGCAGTGGTATCATGTTTGGTCTCATAAGTATGGTCTCCATTGAATTATTTATTTGAATCAGACAACAATATTTAAACATAATTATAACACAATACAATATAATTCTTCAAATACTATAAATACAATTATTCTAAAAGTAAGTATATTATAGTCTTATAAAACAGAAGGAATTCTTGTTCTCGCTTCCCTGTAACGACGGTATACTATGCCCTCAGGCCAAAAGTCTGCACTGATGAACACATCTTTGCACGATGCCGGAACAGTTAGAACGTAACAGCTGAAGTAAGTAGTTCTACTGGACTTCAGTTTATGGAGAGTAAGCTGCACTTTTGTTATCTGCGAACAAACATATCTTAGCGATATTTTTGCAGAGGTGCTCCAGGGCGATTCTTAAGTATACGTGTCCAGGATGTACCGTCAGCCTTGGCCGTCTCTGACTGTATGCGGGATATACAAATCATGAAGTTGCGCATCACCGCTATCAAGGTGGTATCATTCGTCAGCGTTTTACCACGTAAATTTCGAATTCGCTTCGGTCTTTGCTTTCTATTATTCCCTAAAATTGGAAACCATTGGAAATTGAAAACCGCGTCAATGTTTGTTTGTAAACAAACATTGACGTTCACTTGAGTGACTCAGTGCGTCAAAGTGTGGTCAAAGTGACATCCATAGAGAATTTCCACAGATAACATGTCAATCAATAGACAATATTCTGTACATCTCCATTTCTTCTCCATTCAGCTATACGATTGTCTGGCCAACGTTTATGAATTGCAACAAAGGTTGATTCAACATTTAATGCCTACGCGAATCGTGAACGGCATTTTGCCAGAGACTGGTTACCCAACGATTATGAATTCCAGGGTTAGTTTTTCGTATAAACGAAGTGACAAAAAGTAGACAACTGGATACCTAAGTGGTTTGTTTTGTTCAGTTTTATTTACTTCAACAGTGCCATATGCGTCAACTACACAGAACCGCATACGGAACATAACGATCAAGGCATAATATGTAATAACGCCTTCGACTCTTGTAAACATTTTGTAAGTAGGTAAATATTTTCTTTAATTTCCATATTATTGAGATTGAAATACGTTGAGTTGTCAGAAATCGATGGTCGAACACTAAAAAAACATGAAAAACAGAACGCAGGTCGATGCACGTTATAGTTCTGCAATGTTTTTTGTACTAAAATAGGCGGTAAAATATGATGCTGGTTTGGTTTCATGACTAGTCGATATAGTGCGTTTTCACGCGGGCTTTATAGAGCTTTATTTAATAGGTCAGGAAATCTTTGTTTAAACCGACTTGCAAAATCTTACGGTTTATGCGCAATATTGATATAATTCTAATCAATAATTTTCCCTTTATTATTGTGATGTGCTAATAGCTGATTATATAAAAGATAATGACAATAATAATCTGTCTATGTTGATAGTTAAGACATTGTAGTTAATTTAGAGCCATACAATCCCTTAACTTAAATTGGCTTTAATATTATCATCGTTTACCTAATAAATATTGACATTGTCGATAGTATTGAAAAGTAAATGGGCGTAGTTTGATAAAATTGATAACTATTAACTATCATATTATAAAACAAACACAAAAGCAATACTAGTTTGTGTATAAGCTGTGTATAATCTTTAAGCTTCGTAGATACATTTCAAGGCGGTTTGAACCTAATTCATTCAGAACTTTAGAACATTACTACCAAAAGGAAGATTAGATCTTTTTTTTTCAAAATAAGCTTAGGTATACTTGGTAACAATGAAGATAACAGAAACAATGTTGAGGTCTAGTTTGGAACTGACCAAAATAAGTGTATTCAATCTTGCCTTGTAATGTATTAGACATTAATACCATAATCATCGTGCGCTAATATTATAATGTATAACACAGATTCAATATCGTAGCGCCACTTTATTGCTCACTAATTTTAATTTATTGGCAAGGCTACCAATTTTTTTTTACAATTTATTAATCTACGGCGTACACCAAATGCTTACGGTTCCTTTAAACTAATCGTTGTCGTTTCTACTACCGTTAGACAGAGTATCAAATCGATGCAAATAACATAATAAATTTGCAGCTTTGCCTAATTTTGGATATTTTCGCCGAACTTTAATGCGGAATACTCAATTAAAAACAGTTAATTTTTATCCACAAAGAAAAGTACAATAAAATATTAGGACTTCTATTTTTATTCAAAGTTTTTGAATGATTTAAGTGAAAAAAAATTGGTTGAATACGGACTTGGACTTTGGATACATAAAAAAGCTATTGACAAATGTTAAAAAAAATGCGCGCAATTATTATCACGTGTCATAATAAAGTTTGTAATATTATTGCAAACTAAGCCATTCAACATCATCAACCACCGGAGCACGTGGTTCCTCTTTGAATTAATGAACCATAACAAGAAGTTATCATCCATACTAATATTATAAATGCTAAAGTGTCTGTCTGTCTGCTACGCTTTCACGGTCCATCCATTCGACCGATGCTGATGAAATTTGTTACAGGGATAGGGTGTATCCCGGGGAGGAACATAAGCTACTATTTATCCCCGAAAAATTTTAATGTTCCCATGGGATTCAAAAAAACTTAATCCACGCGGACGAAGTCGCGGGCATCATCTAGTACTTGATAAACGTGGCCTTAGATACATTATTTATTTTCACATCTAGGATAAGAACGATTTCTTAGCGAACTCCCTCTGTGCGTTATACCATAATAACGCTATAAAATAGTGTCGATTTGATCTGTTTTATTTTACTGAGGATATATGGCAAATTTTTGCTCAACCGCCCATAATATTATCTATTAATTATTATCATCATGAATAGATAAAGCTACGAATGTATACTACGAGTGTACTTTATCCCTCAGTCACATCACGTCATCATGCTTCCCTCTAACTTCAGCCCATCTGATATATTTTTTTTAAATTTAATGTTACCACTTTGTCGGCGTGATTATTATGTATATCCATGCCAAATTACAGTTTTCTAGTACTAATAGTGTCTGAGCTAAACCGCGGACAGACGGACGCGGCAAATACAGAACCCTAAAAACCAGCCAAGTGCGAGTCGGACTCGCGCACTGAGGGTTCCGTATACAAACCTGTAGTAAGTTTTAAATTATTAAAAAAAAACTACTTACTAGATCTCGTTCAAACCAATTTTCGGTGGAAGTTTGCATGGTAATGTACATCATATATTTTTTTTAGTTTTATCATTCTCTTATTTTAGAAGTTACAGGGGGGGGGGACACACATTTTACCACTTTGGAAGTGTCTCTCGCGCAAACTATTCAGTTTAGAAAAAATGATATTACAAACCTCAATATCATTTTTGAAGACCTATCCATAGATACCCCACACGTATGGGTTTGATGAAAAAAAAATGTTTTGAGTTTCAGTTCTAAGTATGGGGACCCCCAAAATTTATTGTTTTTTTTCTATTTTTGTGTGAAAATCTTAATGCGGTTCACAGAATACATCTACTTACCAAGTTTCAACAGTATAGTTCTTATAGTTTCGGAAAAAAGTGGCTGTGACATACGGACGGACACACAGACAGACAGACAGACAGACTGACAGACATGACGAATCTATAAGGGTTCCGTTTTTGCCAAATTTGGCTACGGAACCCTAAAAAACGAGAATTTTGTCGCTATCCATACTAATCCATACTAATATTATAAATGCGAAAGTGTGTCTGTCTGTCTGTTAGTCTGCCACGCTTTCACGGCCCATCTATCCAACCGATTTTGATGAAATTTGGTACAGCGGTAGGATAGATCCCGGGAAATTAAGAAAAAGAAGAAAAAAATTAAGAATTTTAAGGAGGATTACGTTTATTTATTCCACGCGGACTAAGTCGCGGGCATCATCTAGTATTGTATTGGGTTTCTTTTTATACGCAGAGTTGCGAGCAAAAGCTTGTGAGACAATAATTATGTACTTACCAACCTACCAATCAAATGGATCTGGTTTCAAATAAAAAAAATGTCCTCATCAAAGTTATAAGCGTTGTAATAAACAGATTATTGACCCTTTTTAATTAATATTTCTTGATTAACCACGGACGCAGTATATAAATCTTTGAAGATATTTTTAAATGTGTTCAGGTGTTTCGCATCACCTTTTTATTGGAGATTCGTTAATGTGTTATTAAGAATTTAATATAATCAGTCACGTCGTATTAAGCGGTCTATAGGCTTATTACACACCTCAGATTATTAATGAAATACTTTCTTGACTGATGTGCCTATAAATTTAACGCACGTAGATAGGTAGGTACGCAATATAATTGAAAGGAAAATCATGGTAGGTAACTTTTTACCTTCATTTTCATTGTATGTCCCTGACATAACCTGGCAATGGAGGTATTTCATTCATTTACAATGGAACCTGACGCTTATTACGCGTATTGACGCGTTTGCTAATTTGCAGTTACTTGCTCAATTATTAAATGCTAAACTTATCATCGTCATAAAAATATTTTTTTTATTTAAAAAAAATTGAAATTTTTCCTAAAAAGAAAATTCAGATTTTGTCAAAAAAAAAGTAAGACAAAAGTTAAAAAGTAAAACACGTTGGTCCAGCTTTTTATTATATTATTTTGAAAAACCAGTGTGTGGCTAGCCTTACTTGCTTCGATGTTACTGTAGACAGCGTGGCAACATGTTACGATAAAGATTTACCTTATTTGTGTTATTCGCCATTCCAGCATTTTTAATTATATTGGGTAAATAGGTAAGTAGGTTTTTATTGTAATCTTGTTCTCTTTAATTTCCACAATAAATAATTGGCTTTAAATATATAATTTATTAAAACTAATAGCCAGTAGGTAGTTAATTGAACGTTAAAGGAAAATGAGTTTAATTTTTAGCGAAGTCATCGTATCTTGCTCGATCACTGCATATTTGAAGGCTCTGTAATAGATAGCGAGTCTATATTTAAATTCAGGAACAAAAAATTTAAAATTTCACCTAGTCTTTATCTAAACTAATATTATAATGAGGAAAGATTTGTTTGTTTGTTTGTTTGTAATGGATAAACTCAAAAACTACTCTTTTTTTTTTTATCCACCACAAGTTAGCCCTTGACTGCGATCTCACCTGATGGTAAGTGATGATGCAGTCTAAGATGGTAGCGGGCTAACCTGTTAGGGGCATGGCAGTTATATTAAACCCGTACCCCTATTCGGTTTCTACACGGCATCGTACCGGAACGCTAAATCGCTTGGCGGCACGTCTTTGCCGGTAGGGTGGTAACTAGCAACGGCCGAAGCCTCCCACCAGGCCAGACCAGGGAAATTCAGAAATTATAAATTTCCTAACCCTGCTGGGGATCGAACCCAGGAGCTCCGCACGTTAAGGCAACAGCGCTCAACACTGCGCCACGGAGGTCGTCAACCGATTTTAAAAATTCTTTCACCTATGGAAAGCTACATTAACAGCTATAAGTAACATACTTAGGCTATATTTTATTTTCAAAAAAATTAGAGATCCTTACGAACTATAATGTGAATTAAGTCGCAAAAAATAGTCTCTTTTGAGTTAAGAGTAAATAGTTAAATTTACACGAAAACAATGTAGGTATGGTGGAATTGTTCCTCTAAAAAAGTTCTAAAAAAAGTCCGCGATAGCATTTAATATGTCTCTTTTGAGATAATAGTTTGTTTGAGCTAAGAGTAAATAGTTAAAGTTACACGAAAACAATGTAGATATGGTGGAATTGTTCCTCTCAAAAAGTGCTAAAAAAAGTCCGCGATAGCATTTAATATGTCTCTTTTGAGATAATAGTTTGTTTGAGCTAAGAGTAAATAGTTAAAGTTACACGAAAACAATGTAGGTATGGTGGAATTGTTCCTCCCAAAAAGTTCTAAAAAAAGTCCGCGATAGCATTTAGGTAATATATCTATCTTTTAAGGTTGACTCACAATAACCATTTTTATGATTTTCAAATTTGGTCTAAACCAATGCTTTACTTGCGAAGATATTTTTACCGACATAGTATTAATAATGCTTTTCAAAATAAGTATGTTATTCATCTCAAGTATCTAATTAAGATAAAAATTGTCCTTTACATCATGGCGGGCTGGCGGCTGTGGCAGATGTGGTGAAGACAGGGCGTAGGTACTCTTACAATGTAATATTAAAATGTAAAACCTGCCCACTGCCCACTGGCTATGTTGGGTATAGACTATTAGGATTATTAGTGCTACCCGTGCGAAGCCGGGGCGGATTGCTAGTGTTTAAAAAAAGAAATTCAAATTAGCTTTTGCCACGTGTTTGACGTAAAAAATCATGTTTTCATGTTAAAAATCTCATTTGTAATTTATAACTCAATCATGATTTTAAGTTTCTCCGGCAAAAGTCATAAAATTCGTCAAAAAATATCATTTTTTCCTTTTAATTTAACAATTTAGTATGATTTTGCAGATTTTCTGTATTGGTATTTTATCTATACATTCACAACTATAATAATATGATACCAGAGTATCTTTACCAGATGATACAAAGGAAAATACTTATATATATTCATATAATTTAATAGTAATAAATTAAGACAACTATTAGATAGCATTTTATCACCCATTTTAAGGAACGTCGTAAATTTTTATTTCTTTTTGTTTTCAAGTTTACTTTACCACCTTGTTAGCCTTCGACGGAGCGATACCTACCGCAGACAGCGAGGATCGACCGTGCCGGTAATGTTTCAAGCCTTAAATTATAAAATTGATCGAAAAAATCATTCTGCGATATTTTTGATACGCTCACAATTGATAAATAATTACAAGAACGTGGAATATTTCGTGATATTTTCATATTGTCTTCGTTTCATAACGCACTTCATGAAAACGTGAACTAAAATCAATTCAGGTAGGTACTCGGTAGTTATATATAAGCTTAGTAATAGTTCACAAAATCTATATTATAATGTTTCAAACAATAAGTATCTGAGCATCTTTCAACTCGTAGTTATATTATAAGCTTAGTAATAGTTCACAAAATCATAATATATTATATCTAATGTTTCAAGCAACAACTCGTAGTTATATTATAAGCTTAGTAATATTTCACAAAATCAAATATTATAATGTTTCAAGCAATAATTAGTATCTGAGCATCTTTCAGATCCTCTTTCGAGGATTGATGGTTGGCGTGGGCCTGCACCTATAAATTACATAATTTTGCTAACTCTTGTTATACTATTTTAAGATAAGAAGAGTGATTCACTGATGATACTCCCTTCCGAATACATTATGAGGTGACTCATTTCCTATTTCGGTTTTGATGCCATAAAATAAAGACTTCCTCCAATGGCAATTATAAAAAGCGCGGGAGCTATGATATTTTTTGCTACTATATTGTCCTCATAATTTATTGTTGTCAATTTTACATTTTACAAACTGAATATAATTTTTCCCCTCCAACCAAGCTATCATTAGTCATACATAGGTATACCTGGTGGAGTGCGCGCAGTGTGGGGACGAGTGACTCTCACTGCCAATCATCTCCTAAAACATGCTCACGTATAAATTGGAGCGTAATAGCCTCCTTCTGTGAAAATGTCATGATACCAAAGTTGAGCCAAGTTGGCTGCTGAGCGGGAACGAGAAACACTTACGCTTTACCGCAGAAAAAGACAGGGAGACTTCTATCCCTGCTATGGCAGGAGAAGGCATAGGGGCATAAGCAGCATATGTCGTGGCATAAGCAGCAGTAGTGGATAAGTTTGCAGAGCCACAAACCCTAGCGGGTGGGGCTTAAACCTTCTTCTTCTTCTTCTTGCCCTTTTCCCACGGTATGTGGCGCTATACGCATATCTTCTTTTACACAATCCATCCATCTTTTCTTTGGAAAATAATAAAAAAACCATCGCCTTTATATTATTTTCATGCGCTCCTGGATCACGTAGCTGCTTTTTTTTCAAAAATATTTTAAAAGATATAAAATGCGTTTTTAAAAGATAAAAATGTCATGGCACGTACCAGTGGTACACTTCTTCCTATTAAATTACGAGTAATATCTGCCACACCACACGCACTACGAGTATGTCATGTCACACCCACAGAGCAAATAAGCAGATTCCCTGTTCCGTGGTCACACCACACAGATTCTTAAATTGTACGCGCCGATAGTATACACATATACAGTAATACGAGTAAGTTATTTCTTATGCTTATTGTTTATTTCTTATGCTTATTGTTAATAGCTGATATTATTATTACTACTTACTCACAACCGATTGCAGTCCGCATTTGCTTTTATTTCGTTCTTAGTTCTTGCTGACTTGTCGATTATAGCCTTGCATAGCAAGCATTAGGAATATCTCTCGGTGGATAGTTCACTTTAAGATTGCCGTGCCTAGGTCAATAGTTCAAGCGCAATATATATAATTCATTAGCTTTTTAACAGTTTATGTATACGAACAAGTTCTATATCAATAAAATGAGATAGTAAACCATGAAATGATGTCAGTCGATATGAGTCATCTCTTTTTGAAATAAATTATTGTCAAAATTTAACAATAAAATCTTATCTACGAGCCCAAATGGTGTGGTTGGTTTTGTTTATTATGTCCACGTAGGCAGTCCGGGCCTATAATATTGAGAACATCTGGCTTTGAGCAATTGATGCTTTTCTGTTAATTTGTATTATAATTTTCTCTATTCTCTCGTCACGTTTGTTTTTTGAGCGTGTTATCCGTATTTGCCCAATAGGCGCTAGAATCCAAAATTGAGGATATTGATGTAAAAATTAATCATTTGAACGAATTAACGATCACTGTATATTCACTCAAGCTCCACTCTTCACCTAGCCCAAGATGGATGTGCACCCAGAAGTGCGCCTTGAGCTTACCGAATAGACCTAAGTCTAGATACAATACAAGTCCCAACGTATACCATACTAAAACGTAAATCATTGTTTTAGTACTTCTTTGTTTCTTTTTTTGAATTTAAAGACTAGCGCTTGGCTGCAATCTAACTTACTGGCAAGTGGTGATGCAGCCTAAGGTGGAGCGCACATGCCTAGAAGATGCCTATTCATTCTTGATTTGAAGATGTCAAATGAAATTGAAATTGGAAAACGGAAGCCGGAAGAGCACTCCATTCTAGCGGCTCAAATTAGAAACAAGAACATCATAATCAGGATTAGGGGATTGTAAGGTGTGGCAACACGTAATCTATGGTCATTATATGTATAAGTCTATGGGCTTGCGTCGAGCAGCCATCTTGTCTTGTGAGGTTGTCACTTGGATAACCAGTGCAACTAGCTAATAACATAAGTGAACCGAATTGTGAACAGAACTCAGAAGTAATAAATACTTATAAAAAACGTGAAAAAACTACAGTGTTTTTATTCACAATGACAGGGTTCGACTGTGGTTCGACCTTCTTTCTGACTGACTTTTTGAAGTTAAATATCACATGCAGTGAAATTTTTTTTTTTTGCTTTTTAATCGTATATTAAAAAGAAGCACATAGAAAGAAAAGAAACCTGCGCGCCTAAGAAATATTAATCACTTGGTCAGCGTAGTGAATTATGGGTAAAATCAACTATGAAAACCTAATATTATTTAATAAAAAATGTTTGTTCAGGGAGAGAAATAAAATTCACATCAATGTCAATCAGTTACATAGTGGAAAATTTCTATGGTAAACTAGGTTTTTGATGCATCATTAGTTTTTTGTCAATGAAGAATATTTTTTGTTTCGATATGATTGGTTTCAATTATATTAGCTGTTGATATGATAAATGACTATGTAGGATTAACTATTTCCGCAATAGGCTATTTTGTGCAAAAAAATACCAACATTGGCTAATTTATTTATGTTAGTATACGCAACTTTGATTTTTCATATTGTACATCGTGATTTATCAAACGCTTAAAATAATAGCAGATATAAAAAATACCACGTACAATTTTAATTATCAAAGCTCTATGTGTTCCGCATAACATAGGTCGAGATGCCCACTTAAGTTTTTATGGATGAAAAAACTTGAAAATTATCGAAGTATACGTAGTCCTATGAAAAAATGTTGTAAACAGAGGACCAATTATTAGACCAAGACAAACATCTTGGATAAAAAAATTACGTCAATAAGTAGCTTAAACTAATAAAAAGTCGTGGAAAATTAAATTCAAAGTAACAGTTATCAATTTTTAGCACTTGCGCCGGGGAAAAAAGATTTTTTTTTAAAACATAATATTGTCAAGGCCTTTATACGTAATTTAGAGTTATTGCATTGGATGGCAAAAAAGTTACCTAATCTGAGTTCATTATCAAATAATATCGCAATTGATCCTTTAACCTCGTTATCTTTTACCGTCCAGATAAGGATATAAATACGGATATATGTTGATTGAGAGTGTAAAAAACAAGACAATATTATCATCAGATCTTGATTTTATAAAACACAAACGATCACTTTTTTTATTCATGGCAAAAAGTTAAAAATCCACCAATTATGTCGATAGGTCAAGATGCGCACTTAATGTAAAATTAAAAGGATGCCTGTGACTAGAGGTTTTATTTTAAAAGCTATCTATAAGTATGTAAAAAGATCTCAAGGAAATAGTAGTTTGTGATATAAGGGCGGTAAATAGGTTTTTACATACGAGTTGACTAATGTCAGCCCGATGACGCCAGTCGAGGGCTGACCATCGTCACGAGTTTGTTAAAACCTTAACGCCCGTGTATCACACGATATTTTTCAATACATTTGTGAGAAAACTTGAAAATAAAACTCGAGTAGGTAGGTACAAGGTACTCACTAGAAAATGGTTTCTCACGCCCGTACTTATTTCGAGATTTTTGGCGGCTATTAATAGCGCGATTTTTTTCTCACATCTAAAATACCTAATTGTGGATTTAATTTTATTATTCCACAACACTTAAACCACTCATATTTATTTAATAATTTATAAGAAAAACTCGAAAAGATGAAACTTTTAAAAATAGCGCGCACAGATTAAAGATTTATGCCCGTTTGCACTAAACTTAGGAATCGCCTAATTTCCTGCCCAACTTGTTTAGGCTTATCCTAGCGAAAAAAAGCTTGCACTAACCTTAGGCCATTCCTAAATCCACTTAGGAGATGCCTAACTTTATGAGCCCGATTAGTAAGCGCCCAAGCGTTAGGCGATACTTAAGTTGAATTTTTTGTAGTCTGTGGACCATTTTGTTGTCATTAATTGGTCTCACGGTTGATATGTACTCTGTGGTTGTTATGTATCACAACCACAGAGTACCTACATTGTTATTGTGACTGTTAATTAGGTAGAACACTACACTGATCACAAGCAACAATGGCACAAGATTTATTAGATTCTTTCTACTTCTTTCTCATTATGTCACCACTGGAATTGTGAATTTGGGTGATTTTTGCCCAAGCCTGTTCTTTCTCTTTATTTGATGCAGTATCGTGTGCTGTTACTTTGGAAATAATGCACTGCCCCTCTTCGCACAACAACCGTACAAACCGCAACTTCTCCTCTGCCGTAAAGTTGGCAGTTCTTTTTCGTTGATTTATTTGTCTTTCCATTTTAATTGCTGATTTATAAAATCCCCTAAAATAAATAACCTTCAACTCCACGTACTTAATGTCACCTGTGCAATATATAAACCAATAAAATAAAATACACCAATGTTTTAGCTTTTGTCTCTATTCAACTCATGCCTGAGGTTATGACAAGATAAGGTAAAAAAATATTCTAGTGTTTACATTACTTTGCAAGATATATTTAAAAAAAAAACCATAAACAATCATTCATTCCATTCGTTCCTAGAGATGCCTAACTAGGCAATGCTTAAAAGTTACGACACAGCAAGGACAAGACTGTCAGTGCAAACGAATTTTTTTGCTAGGCCGTTCTTAAGCCTAGTTGTATCTTAACTAGGACAAGCCTAACTTGAGTTTAGTGCAAACGGGCATTAGTATCTACGGCGCGTTGTTGTAATGGCTTTTTTTTAATTGGCTTCATGGCTCTAGGTTCTAGCTCTTAACTCCCAACCTGGACTATTCAGCCTTTACTTTTTGATTTTTAATACTTAAAACAATTTTAATTAATTATATTAAATACAATTTTTAATTTCATGAATTGATTTCATCAATCTACATCTAACTGTTATTATTTTTTAGGTTTTTTACTTACAAAGTCAATATCATTATGAACCTTCTTGCAAGAAAACTTTTTAATTAGAAGTGAAATAGACTTAAAAAATTTTTTAAAAAACTGCTAATTTACTGCACGGAGGCAGTAAATTCTGCAAATTTACCGCACGAGGGCAGTAAATTTAACTTACAAGCCCTATTTACTGCCTCTGTAAGTGCATTTTTCGAGCAAGTGTATTGAAAATGATTATTAAAAAATTGGGAATAGCGACAAATGTAGAAGTAATGTAAAGCCGAACCCTAATTATTTATTTTTTCTCATTTAGCCTCTCCCGGTTAGGAAGTTGGCGCCCGTTCCTCGGAGAGCACGTTAAGCCGTCGGTCTCGGTTATTATCACTAACATGATAATAGTCGTTAAAGCCCGCCAACCCGCATTGGAGCAGCGTGGTGGGTCTAAGCTCTAATTCCCTCTCTCTTATGAGAGTGGGGGCCTGTGCCCAGCAGTGGGACGTTAATGGGCTGTAGTGGTGGTGGTTGCCTCTCCCTAGCGACAAGACCTACCAAACGAAAAACTCTTGATAGAAATTGTGTGGTTTCTTACGAAAATAAGGCCGTACCCGTGCCTCCTGACCAAGAGCCTAAAGTCATTCACCACTAGGCTACCACCGCAATAAGGATGATGACAACTCAATCAAATCAGCAACTCTTTATCAAACTTAAAAACGCACTTCTAGTATGGAAGTTGTATGAAATTCGCAGTTGTGACGTCATAAAATTTCAACGCACTTTTTTTCTTTAATCTATATTTTTAAATGGTTATCAAACTTAAAACTAACCGAGGATGTGTATTTTAGGTCTTTTGGAAGACCCTCTATTTAATAATCAGTTATAATTTAAAGTTTTTTCAATTATAATTATAAAATAATTTATTTTTGATATAGGCATCATCCCTATTTGCCTGTTTTACCACAGTATAAAATGCAGATGTACTGGACCTGGTACAGCTTCACCTTGAGGTATTTTTTTTCAATCATTAATTAGAAGCTTTTATTGGCTTGTTGAGATAAAGATCTCCAATAAATTTTGAGTGACAGATTCATTACGTAAGCCAGTGTTTTGCCACGTCTCTTCCTGTTTGATATCCAACTTTTTGTACCAAATCGGCATACGGATGCTAATCCGTTAAATTTGTTAAGATTTTTTCGTACAAAATTCCATTAAAAGCTAATGCTTTTAGTACAAGCTTCATTTGGAATTTTACGATGTTTATCCATGTTTTGTGACATAATATTTTATTGCTTAAGTGGATATAAATAGACTAGATGATGCCCGCGACTTCGTCCGCGTCGATTAACGTTTTTTGATTCCCGCGGAAACTCTTTAATTTTCCGGGACAAGTAGATAGCATTTCCCCGGAATGCAACCTACAGCTGTATGTACCAAATTTCAGCAAACTCGGTTGAAAAGATGGGCCGGGGAAGCCTAGCAGACAGACAATCACACTTTCTCAATTATTATATTAGTATGGATTTTATAGTACATATAAAATCATACCTTTATACTTCTTTACTAGAGGATGCTCGCGACTTCGTTCGCGTGGCATAAGTTTTTTTTAATTCCCACAGGGACTCCTTAATTTTCCGGGATAAATCCTGTATATATCACTCTCCAGGTCCTCAACTATACCCATGCAAAAAATCATGCTCTGTTGCGGCATGATTGAAGGACAAACTCTCTATTTAACGTCATTGGGGATAAAATTTACAAAAACTGTGAAACACGTATTTTTTTATTTTAAACCAGAATCCCAAATACCAACTTTCATGGTTATACCTTGAAAAATGAAGGACTTTCATACAAACTTTCAACCCCTATTTAACGCCTTTGGGGGTAGAATTTTCAAAAACTATGAAACACATATTTCTTTATTTTTAACCAGAAGCTCAAATACCAAGTTTCATCGATATAACTTGAGAAATGACGGACTTTCATACAAACTTTCACCCCCTATTTCACCCCCTTAGGGGTGGAATTTTGAAAAATCCTTCCTTATTGAGCACCTACGTCACAAAACGAACCTACTGTCAAAATTTCAAGTTTCTAACCCCAGCGGTTTAGGCTGTGCGTTGATATATAAGTCAGTCAGTCAGTCAGTTAGGACTTTGAATTTTATATATATAGATTACAGAGACGTATTGGAGCCAAACGACAGAACTGATAAAAAAGATGTATATACATAATATTATTATTATTTTTATGAAGCTGATATTTTGAGCCTTTTCGTGACAAAGTTTACTCTTGGGCAAGGTTTGTTCATTAATATTTTGTTTACCTACATTTATAAAAAGTTTTCACTGTGAAAATTAAAACGGATTAAGTTATAAATTATTATTACCATAAAAATATCATAAAGTATCCACATAGAAATTATGGCATCCATATTCAAATTCATTTAGTATTAATATTTTAAACTAAAAATAAAATATAAAAACACAAGTTCGTAGTTGAAATAAAATATATAAAAAATGGCAATACCTATCAGTTTATTTTTGCATTGCAATGTTTGTGGGTTTGTGTAGGTCCAATTTTGCAAATGAAGTTTAAAAAAGTTATCCCCAACCGATTGAGCTGAACTCTTGCATACAGGTTTGTTTTGGGGTTGCTGAGAAGAATACGAAAAATAATATGACGTTACACTAAATTCAATATGGCGGACGATATAAGCTTGTTTATATCGTCCGCCATATTGAAAAATGCCGCCGTAAAAATGTTTTTCACGACATATACTTAGTACCATCGTAATCAGTTCGGTGTATGGAAAGGGAGACATAGATAGAGAAACAGGTATATTTTAGCATCTCTCTCTGCGTCGTATTCCTCATTACTGAGGGTCGTGACCGCTGTCCATTAATCACTTAATGGTAGGAGTTTTCTTGGGGTAATAATGCGCTGGGTTCCCACATCCTTCAGCATAAGACTCGACTAAGAGTATTCAAACTCCTATAGATTTTTGGAACGATTATTATCAGATATTAGTAACCGGGATCGACGGCATAACGTCCTCCCCGAGGCACGGGGGAACGAAAAGGCCAAATTTAAACATCCAAATTCGGTCACCCATCCAGTTACCTACTGACTTGGGTCAACGTTGCTTAACAATCGCAATCAACTGATATGCGTTGTCACAGCTAGACCACTCGTTCCTCAGTATAGTACTCCGAGAATTTAACTACAAAACCCGTTAATTGCGTCTCGTATTTCATTCCAATATCTCCATTTATTTCATCATGAGCATTCAAAAATATGCCACATCAAGTAGTTCCTCATTAAAAAGTTTAATAATATAAAGAGGAACTTCCGGGTAATAATATATTGATGACTAAGTCGCATAATTTCTTACTTGATACTTCTATACAAACTGTGGGTATTTGTGTGAAAGGTCAGGGTGGCCCAAACTGCGCGGTAATTAAAGGTTATTTTTCGATGATAGCCATCAGTTAAGCTGTTACTCATACTCAAGTCTTTTAGAAATATCCAATTATAATAAAGAAATATGGCGAAAAATAGTACCAAAAAGCTCGATTTTATTTCTGATTTTGTTTACCGATGCTTTTAAAGTACGAGTAGGTATAAGTGCCTACTTAAACTGTTTATTTCGGTTTGATATTCCGCTATTTTAAGTTAGTATGTTTTATAGTCACGGCAATTATATTATGATAGTAGGTATATAAAAGTTACCTTAAAATAGGAAATTTCTATATGTGCAGGCTTTACGTGCATGAAAAGTCGATGGTTTTTAGCAAACCTTGGCACCAAGGACCTAGTAAGCAAAAAGTCGATCCAAACTTACCTATAAACGTATCCAATTATTTTGGCATATCGTCAAGTAAGTACCCATAAAATATGGGTAAAACATTTTTGCGGTTTCCTCAAAGGCGTCAGACCTTTATTGTCCGCAATTATAATATCGTTGCTTGCGACGCGATGTTTATAAGTTATTTCGAAACTTTGTTTCCTACTTTCATTTGACAACCTCCCTGGTAAAGTGGTAAGAGCTGTGGTCATGTCAATAATGTCCAGGGTTCCATTGAAAAGGTAAATTAACAGTTTTGGTAAGATGCAGGGTAAAGAACAATGGAAACAGAATATGGATGGACAGGGAGAGAGAGGATTATGGAGGAGATGGAATAAGGAATCCAAATACATAATAAATAATGTTTTTGGCCATTGTGACATGTAGCAGAGAATTTCCGACTCAAACAAAAAAATCATGATTGAAGCGAAATAATTAATATTTATATAAATACATATAATGTATTAATATAAATATAATGTATTAATTAGATAATATCTTATATCCTTTCCTGAATTCCATGTGAAATAATTGGTGACAATATTATACTCGTAAGTAACAGTCAGCCGAGTGAGAGTTAATAAACCAATCTACCTCATGTATGGGAAATCAGAAATTCATAAATCATCGGCTTGGGTGTTCTCGGTTACACATGTACCAACCTACGCGGTAGATAAAGATTTCGTACATATCAAATTCTGTCTTTGGACTAGACTTCTTCTGCCAACCTATACATAGTATAAAAAAATTACTACTCAACGGCTATAATAATAATAATAAAGTTTTTATTTAAGGGCATATAAAACCCAGTAGAAAATAAGTCAATAAAAATACAGCACATATTATAAAACTAGATGATTCCCGCGACTTCGTCCGCGTGGATTAAGGTTTTTGATTCCCGCAGGAACTCCTTAATTTTCCGGGATAAAAAGTAGCCTATGCCCTTTCCCGGGATATAACCTAGTACCTACCTCTATACCAAATTTCAGCAAAATCGGTTGAAAAGATGGGCCGGGAAAGCGTAGCAGACAGACAGACAGACAGACAGACACACTTTCGCATTTATAATATTAGTATGGAAGTATGGATATGGACATTCAAACTTACGGCTAACTGAAATGGTTAAAAAACTCACTTCAGATGTCACACGTCAAAAGACACAATTTACACAAAAACATTGAAACTTACGGCTAACTGAAATGATGTTTTTGATAATGATGATGATTTAGATGTTTATTATTAATATTATAGAATAGGCTTGCGCTTGACGACAAATTATTATCAATTATACCTAAGGTATAGGTTGCAGCGCACTTCCCTAGAGGAGGATGCCTATTTACTCTTGCCTTGAAGATACTTAAGTATGTTATACGTGGCAAGGAATACATGCGCTGGAAGGGCATTCCACACCCTGGCGGTTCGTATCAGAAACTTAGCGGGTAAAAACAGAATTTGGATAAACATTAATAACTTGGGTTTACACGATTTTTTATAGTAAACACACAACATTTTGGGAACAATTGAATTGGCTCGGATTTCGGAAAATATGGTCTTTAGTTATCCAATAAATTAACTACCTATAGTGTTTCATCTCAAGGCGGCGGCAATGTCTATAAACGAGCCAGTTAAATGTCGACTGCTGATTGACGCCGAAATAAATTCACCAACTCGCTGAAATGGCCCGGCGCACGCCAATCAAATTCGCTTACAGCTTTATTTATTTCGAGAGTATACAGAACAGGTACAAAACAAATTACTAAATCTCAATTTTTACGGACAAGATTAACCTGGCTATTCAGCGACAAATCTGACTGCATTTCCCTCCTCGCTCTTATTACTATTTGCACTATAGCTCCAAACATAAACCTAAGTATTTCTACCAACGTCGTACATTTAAGTAATATTAATAGCCACTCGTTAGATGCCTAGTTTTAAGACAAACTTATAGAATACCTAGTACCCGCATCATAAAACTTGATCTAATCTTGATCAATTAGGTAGGTACCAATAATAAATAATTAATTAATTATTGATTTATTTTTATTGAAATAAATAGAGAATCGCCAGACATTTTGCCAGTCAATTAGAATTATGTTTCCTGTTGTAAGCACCTGTGTTTCAACTATATAGCTCAGCTGATTTTAATCAAGATTTATAAACTGGTTCCTAATTAAAGAAATATACCTAATTTACTTATACAAATTCAAAATAATGGTTTTTTGAAATAAAACTACTAAAAGTATGTAATAAAACTGTTTTATTTTTATTACATCGACCTTTGGCTAAAAAACGGGAAGGAGTGACTCATAATTATAAATTATCGCAGATTGCCTGGTTTTAGAAATAGTGTAATTCTTCCGTTATCTGGGCGCTTAACACAATACTACTCTACATAATACCACAGCGTAAATACTGTAGGTATATTCATACAGTTGATCGACGCCCATACAAATGACAGATCTGGCTACCATAAACACATTAACTAGTATACAGTCATTCGTAGTCCGTATACAACACCTCCAAGCTGCATACCTACTAATTTGACATTAAAGTGACAGAATTTTCGCATCTATCGCATTTTGATATCTTAGATATTACGGCAGTCGTAATTCCTTCCTCCATGGATATTATACGCTCCTCCATCACGCCCCTGTCACCCCGCACCGTTGCTCTGTATAGACGTCTCCATCAAAAGACTGATAGGAAAGAACGTATGTCTCCTTTGACTGCGATAATCATAGAAATATTATTATATGCCAACGGTGATAATAGACGCAGGATGAGATTTGACTATTGAGAATTGTCAATTTGCATGACACATCCTCGATTAGATAAATTGGTTAAATGCTCGAAGTTCATAAGCAGTAAGCACTGAATCTTGGTAACCCTGATAGGAATGGTAATTGGTATGGCTATGGATATGGATATTGAAACGAATTGAACTTGAATAGGTACTTTTTGTAGTTTACAACTGAATTATTACGCACAACCATTAATAGATCTGCAAGAGAGACACCAATGAGCTTTTCAGGGATGTGATAATGCACCCCATGAGTAACCCTAAATAAAAGCTTATTGAGTTCATCACACATGAAAGCTGGTTATTTGTGTAAGTATCTATATAATTTGCAAGTAAGCGTGTGTCAATAATAAGTTACATAAAAATCTGATATGTAGGTAACCTATCCAGAACGTGTGTGAAGCATGAAAAAATAATTAAAAATAATTTGAAAACAGATTTTATGATTCCATTTATTTATTTTCGCATTTCCATTTTTGAATCTATTTTTGAAGAACGTTTACCTTTTAGCCATAATAATTTATTGTATTAAAGACATCAAATTCCGTTACGTTGCATACATTATATCGCGTGTTGCTCCGCCGAAATTCAACATCATTCCATACACAACAATGAAGCCAAATAACACTTCGCCTGTATAAAAGCTATAAATACAGAAGCTGTCAAAAACCTGCGAATAATACATTTACAAACCCGTCACTGTTATAGCTGGGTATCAGATACCCGACGTTTTTTTAAACGCCCATTTTCAAAGAACCCAAAACTGTGGCGCAAACTTTTGTTTAAGTCAAATTGTATACTGTAGGTATAAACCAAGAAAAGAAGAAGAGATACCCAGCAGCAATGGCGGTGTTCTGTTTGATCGCCACAGCAGCATCGGGTTATAAATAATATTTGCATGCAATAATCAGGTGCCATACTACCATAGCTTAAAGCAGTTTTTTATTTTAATTTCAGATTTATATGACGTACCTTGACGTCTCTAAAATAAGGATTATGTTTCTGACACAAGAGCGTCACCAATATTAAATTAATAAAATAACAACGTTTTTATTGATGATAGTAACCCCAGTTCGGGCCACATTCGGGCAGAGTGAACGATCGGGTAAATTATTGATTGTGGCATTTAGGTTAGTGATTTCGGTGATTGTATGGGTTACCTGATATTCACAAGTATTCATATTTTTAATGAATATAACGTCGACAGATATTTATTTGTGAGAAAACTAAAGGAAAAACACCATGACATTAATCAAAACACTGTTGTTTTGCTGCTGATTCGACAAGGTTTTTGAAGAAGATTTTAGTAGGAAATTATAAATTTATTTGTTACTCCAATACTCTTGCTTTTTTTGTTAAGAAACGCATTATACAACGGTTAAACGTGCTATAAATAAGAAACCTTCCAACTCTATATACTTAAAATGAATTTAAACTCTTAAAAATATTTTTATTTCATCAGATTTTATCGATATAAAATAAGTATATATAATGTAGCGATCCCGGGTCAAGAATGTAACCTCGCCTCTATATATTTTAAAGCATAATGAGCTATTATGATTCATACTATTTTACCTAGCATTAGAAAAGAATTATGCCATCAAAGTGGAATGCCAAATTAACATAATGAACATTTTGAGATAAAACAAACGTTTGGAAACTGGCTCTGTGTAAAAATGTGTTTCTTTAATCTGTACCTAATAGACGTAAATTGCAGTAAAAAATGACAGACGCACAAAAAATTTATATTTAAATAACTCTATTTAAAACCTTTGATTGCTTTATTAAGAAATCCATAAAATGTTAAATAATATTTGGTGATGTAGTACACCGTTTCTCAAAGTTTATTGTATCTCGAAATGAAATTATATTATGGAAAATAGTGTAGAAAATATTATTTATAATAATATTTATAGAAAAACTCAACAAAATTCCTGTGTCAAATCGATATTTATAAGCATTTTAATTGTTTTTTCTCTGTAAATGAGTTCGAAAGTTAAACTTCCCGGCCTAGGCCAGTAAAGAATGTACATACATTCTTTACATATCATAAGTTTGAATTTGGAATCTTTCTTCCTGAATATCTTGTAACTTGTTATAATGTTCTTTGGCCTCGGTGGCTTGGTTTTCTTCTTTGTTGCAAATTGTTGGCAATAGGGATGATGCCTATTATAATTGTTTAAATTTGGAACTCTACCGTATTACGCGCTCAGCACTCACAGCGCAAAAAAAAAAATTAGCCCGATGGGACGGAAGATCCGACACGACCGGAGAGAGGTCAGGCGCAGGACCGACGGCGTAACGTGCTCTCCGAGGCACGAATTATGAGGATATTATCATGATGACAAATAGATACGTTGACAAGGAAATTAATTTCACACAACAAATACTATGACTAATAAAACTCAGTGTGATTAACCCTATTAGCGCAAGCGGCATTAATGTTACGATGACAGTAAAAAATACTACCACAGACAACCATCAACCATAGATTTCTTTCCAAAGACAAAAATAACATCACGTCATGATAAATTAATGGTGCAAAGACCACAGGGTTTGTTTAGATTAGAATGACGTAATATTATAACAATTCCTATTATAGATGCTTTACTTGGAGCATTTACCCAGAAATTAGAAAGGAAGAGACTATTCTAATTCGGCCCAATATTATACTTTCATAAGAAGAATTTCGAGATTTTCTAAAGAGGCCCTGTTTTAGTTAGGTATTTCTTTTATATTGTCAAGTTTCGCTTGGATCAGGGGCCATACTGCCAACGCTTAAAGCAATATTACTCAAAATACCTTGATAATAATAATACCATAAATTAAGGATTATAATTCTAAAACAAAAGTCAACAATAATGAAAAAATATGGCTTTATGTGAAACGATGGTAGCATACTACCATCCTAGAAGTGCTAGAAGTGGTATCGTCATAAAATATAAGTAGTTCTATTATATGTTAACTTTTGATTAAATCCATACCTCTAATTGATTTCCAAGTGGTATCGACTTTCGTAAAACATAGTTTGCTAAATTTCGGTACGGCTGTGAATTATACTTTAGCTGTAATTACAATTACTGCACTGTGTACTCCTACTTTCACACAAATATTATTTAGCGTATGTATTATAAAGCGACGTCATGGGGTCTGTTCAGAATAAATACAATTATTTCAACTTGAATATTAATGAACAAAATGCCAATATAATGTAAATATTGCCAAATGCAGAAAACTTTGAAAGTTTCATGTTACTGTAAACAGAAACAATTAATAGGTAGTTAAAATTTGGGTAGGTAATAATTTACTGGCATCCTTAGTTCTAGTTATATAGGTCCCTATGAAGACTTCACAAAGATTTTCATTCAAGAGCACGTAAGATTCAAAAATCTCAAACACGCCTCGAGAGGACGAAGTAAAAAAAAATTGGCAGTCATAGGGACTGCCGATAGAAGTGAAAACGAATATTTAAAATAATAAAAAAAAAACTAAAAAAATTAAAATATAAACCTTAAAACTAAGGTATTAAAGTTTAATTACGAACGTAGTATATTTATATCTAAGACCTTTTGTCTTCGTAACAACGCGAGCATGTCGGTGACGCGGAGCATGTCGGTGTCGGTGACGCGAATCCACAAGTTTACCCTCTACCAAAAAGTGCTCAACGCGGCTAAAGAAGTTTTCACTTTAAAAAGTGGTGATGTGATTTTAGTTGGAAATTCCACAAAAGAAAATTATAACATACTTACTTTTGTTAAATGCCATCTTACGGAAAATTAGCAAACTCTTTCTTAGTAAGGATCGTATTTTGGAGAACGGACTGTCTTCTCTGATTGGCCCTCATGCCGTGTCGTGTTTCTTACAACTAAAATAGATGGCGCTATTTGCCGAAAAGTAAATGAGGTAAAATCGTAAATCGACTAGTTCTACTAGAAATAATTATGGCTGGGTAAGTAATTCTGTTGTACACTTTCTCTAATCTAAGCTAAAATTCCAGCACTAAAGCTAGTTAAAGGTAGCTTAGACTTTAGTGAGAAATTTTTCCAGGAAATATTATGAAATGGATAGTTATATATTTGGAGCTATCATTTTTGTTTAGTAGAGATAGTGTTTTAAAGAAAATCTCATGTCTCACTAAACCTAGGCTTACTAATTTTTATATCAGTAAGGTTTTCAATTCAGTAGTAGGCATATTATGTTCATGTTGAGTTGTTTACAAATATGCCTTATCGATGTAATGGAGTGAATATTCGTAGGAGTGAAATAATACTATTGACATGACAGAAAAATAAGAACGCTTTTCAAAAAAATATAATATTAATATTTATTTTATTTGTAAAAGAATCTCAATTTGACTGCAATAATATTTTGTATGTTATTGACTGCAACTTATATGACCGGAAATTATATTATAACACTACATACCTACACTATAGGCATTCTATAAAAACTGGATAGCAATTCTCATTATTTTCAACAACTGCTCGAGCCATAGGCGCGTTACTGTTCCGTATCTTGATGTTCGTATTGTTGTTGAGTGTTATATCAGAAAATGTCTCAATAACAACTTTGTTGTGTTGTTGAGGTAATCCACGAGTTGGCAATTGTTTTGCGTGACCACTGATGAAGCCAATTTCTCGACAAATTTCTTCCAACTGGGATCTTGTGTGGTTCTCTGTAGAATAGCATTTCGAGTGCCATACCCCGTGAGATCGAATTGACACTTCTCCCGTACCATGTCTAAAATAAAAAGGGTTACATGAAATCAAAAATAAAATAGGGTGAAGTACGAAGAAGTAAATCAGGTTCTTTTAGGATTTTTTGGGTTCTGATACTACGTAATACATGGGGACCACTAAATTAGCAGTATGTAATTTACATAGGCCTATAGTAAAAAATATTTTATTGCTAGTGGCCAGAGGCCAATTAATTGATTTTATTGAGTTTATGATTGATTCTGTACTAATTTTCTAACCACTCCAGGTTGATAGTGTAACGGAATATATCGATAAGGTTTTAGCAAAAATACTTATGCAAAATCTCAAGTTGCTTCAAGTGGTGTGACCTGCATAATGTATTAATTCAAACATAATTAGATTAGATATTCAGATTTTAGTCCAAACAACTTACGGAGTTCCTTTAGGTGCAATCAGACCAATACAATTCTTTTCGTCTTCACCTTTTGGACAATCACTTATACCATCGCACACCATGTCTAACGCGACGCAGTAGTCTTCTATGTGTGTAGACGATGCTGTGCACCTATAAATAAAAGATTATGAAAATAAAGTTTATAAAAACTTCATAGGTCTATCTAATTTGAAATTACCACAAAATATCAAGTTTATCAAGAGTAAAACGTTAGTTCTTTAAGTATCTAGATAGCTAAAAGGAAGTTACTTATATCCTTTTTTCGCATAACATTTACAAAACATCGGATCTTCATCACTTCGGTCATGACAATGCAGAATCCCGTCACAAAGCCTTGATGGCATCACACGTCTAAGATAGTCCGAACATTTAGTTTGTCCAGGCTCGTCCGTGCCATCTCCACAGTCGTCATGTCCGTTTTTGAACAATTCTTTGAGAACACATTGACCATTTTTGCATTTTAGTTGACCAACTGGACATTCTGGAAAGATAAAATGTTTGATTAGTGATTATTCGGGCACAGGCAGGTACATATATAAACTTAATGATCCATTCTCATCATTTTAATCTGTATATTTTATTGCGAAAAAATATCTTACAGGTACACTGGTAAGAGAGTAAAAATAAAAAAAAAAATTTTATCCTTAACAACAACAAGTAATAACCTCTTCCAGTCTTTCCAAGCCAACGTTTTCATTTAACCTCCGAAGTAATGACAATCATTATTATGAGACGCCAAATACGCAAATGACTTGGATTTGTTATAAGTAAATTGTTTAAAATTGGCATAGAAATTATTATAATAATATTTTATTATACTAAGCATATACTAGGCTATATTAAAATAATATTTTTTGATGGATTTCATTTTAGCCCTAATCAACTCGAATGGGTTTTAGACAAATATTCATTTCAGTTTTAAAAGTGATTCCTTACCACATCCACGATGGAGAGGATCCCGGGTACAAACATCGCGTTTTTTTCTACAAGCTTCTTTCGATTCATCAGCGCCGTCTTCACAGTCGGTGACTCCATCACAGACATTTTGCAGTTTTATACACATGCCTCTTTGACATCGAGTGCCTTCACATTCGTCAAGTACATTTTCTTCTACGGAATCTGATAATGGCTTTTCTGTAAATGCAACATATTCCTTAAAAGTGAGTAGGTACATATAATAGTTAACTTCGATTTATCTAAATAAATTTTCTGCAAGAAATTGGAGCTCAAGATTATCAATCATGCTTTGTTGATCTTAAAAATTGTTAAACTACGTATTCAGTTCCGTTTTTCAAGTTTTAAGTAAATGCAAACTTTGGTAGCAGAAGCGAGTAGTGTTAATAGACCCGCGGCAAAGAACAACTTAAGTACTAGAGCAAATATCAAGATAACTTCGCTTGCTAATGTATTACGCCTTACGTAACATTCTATTGAGAAATGTTCTCTAGTTAAAGCTTTATATTAAAGATTCTACTGACCAAATAGAAACCAGTTTACCCTCATAATATTTGATTTCATGTTTGAGATTTCCAATATCTGTACCGACTATGCGATTACCACAATCAATTTCCTTTTCTATAAACGACGCTGCTGGGTACCATCCTTGTTTCGTATGGCAACTAATTATTCCAGCCCATTGTGAGTCTACGCCCGACTATGAAATAAATTATAACAATTTAAAGGTTATAATCTATATATATATAAATCTCGTGTCACAATGTTTGTCCTCAATGGACTTCTAAACCACTTAACCGATTATAATAAAATTCGCACACCATGTGCAGTTCGATCTAACTTGAGAGATAGGATAGTTTATATTATATAGATTAGGATTATTAGTGCTACCCGTGCGAAGCCGGGGCGGATCGCTAGTTTATAATAAAAATACATTATGAATAAATAAAATACCAATGATTACCAGCAGCCTAGTTAAAAATAGAGACCCAGCACACTGAGTCTTGTATTAAATCTACGCTTCTATCGTTAAACTTATAGGAAATATCCATAGCTTTTATAAGTGTTAAACAATAATAGTGTTTGAAAAAAACTACGAAAATTATGAGCTTCATGTGAATTTCTAAAATGAAAGCAAAATTTAATGCTAGTAGAGTATCGTGAATGCTAGTCGAGTAGTAGAGAGTTTCGCAATTGACATCGAATATGAATGGTACCTACATGAAAATTCGTAATTATTCACACTCGTATCTAGGTAAACACAAAATTATATTAGGCTTTAAATGAAACATAAACTTACATGGCATTTACTTTCGTTTTGCTGTCGAATAAAACATCGGTTGTGTAAATCGCAATCGTCTGTTTCTTTTAAGAAGACATTAAATGTTTTATTATTTTTTGTTTGTCCAACGGCAACGCATATTGTGTTTTTCGTGTCTTCAGAAAATCTACAAAACAAACAACCATCAAGTCATTTTAATTATTAGCATCCTTTTCCTTAAATAATTGAAATATTCGTATTTTACTTACGAGGACATGACGACCATTGGCTTTACCATAACAGTATAAGATGCAGGTTCTTTCAAATGAAGCAGAATAACTCTACTTCGATATAAGTCTTTTTTAGCATTAACTTGATAAACTTGTTCATATGGACCTATCGTAGAATCTAACGTATGATGTGATCCAAGTAAAACGGTTATGTAGTGATGGCTTAAACTGTAACAAATTTTGTTGCTCCATAAAATTAATTGGAACATCAAGAAATTAACTCAACTGGATGAGTTATTGGCACAGATTTAGGATAGGTTGTAGGCGCAGCTAACAACCTGTCCTAAATCTATGGTTATTGGTAATGAAGAACTTACGTGTAACTTTGAAGACAATAGTGACTGATTAATACCCAAGACAGATCTACTAGTACACCTGTACATTTATATTTTCCATCAACATACAATTTTGCGATCCAAGGCCACATAAAGAATGAATCATCTTCCATATTTTTACTGGTACGGAGATCTTGAGTTACGTCAAAATGTGAAAACAAAGAATGGTCACAATAGACATAAAGTGTCATACAAGTTTTAGTAATATTAGGCACACATTCTTCTTTTATCACCTCAGGTTTATTAATAATGATATTTCTGAGAGAGTTATTGCCATCTTCAGTTTTAAAAGTAAAGTGAACCGGAATTCTTACATCAATATCCCGTTTATTTTTTTTATAATCTCCCATAGAAGTTACCAAACTATCTTTCATATTGATGTATTTCATTAAATATCGATTTGCTGAACTGAAAAAGATTTTTTTTATTATTATGTCTGCATCACTTATTTTATGTAATATTTCCAAAACAAATAGATGTAATATTTACCTAAAACCTAGATATCGACATATATGAATAGCAGACTCTTCTTGCATTTTAATTGGCATATCTTTTTCACACACTATTTGCCAATTATGATTGTTAATCTTTTTTGTTATATATCCTTCCAAACTGACCTGCGGTCTGCCGTTTGAATCGTAAATAATATGTTTTCCATTTGATAAAGTGACTAAAATCATTGAAATTTTAATTTTGGTTAACTAATTTAAAACACACTATTGCATAATCGTTCAACAATAATATTCTACTTACAACAATCTAATTCATCCTCTCCTAGTGGGCATTGAGGTGTTCCATCACAAATGTATCTCGTATCCAAGCAGATTTGACTACGTTTACATAGAAAATGGTTTTCCTCACATGTAACTGAATTAATTGTTTTTATTTAGAATAAATACCAAAACATGTAAATAACGTGCAAATTATAGAGAAAAACTTGAGATGAGACAAATAAATTAATATAAAAAAGGATTCTCTCTCTACACGCTATGTAGAAATGCGATAGAGAAACTTATCAAAGACGAAAATAATTATGGTATCAAAAAATTCTAATAGTAATAAAAATAATAATTAGCATAGCAAAAATAATAGCATAAAAAAAAATTGTATGTAAAATGATTTACTTACAACAATCAATTTCATCTTGTCCATCGGCACAGTCATAGTTTCCATCACATAAAAGCTTACTGTCATAAGTCGTTAAATAGTCTAAGCATGTACAATCTAGTTCATCAGTTCCATCTTCACAGTCAGGTTTATGATCACAACGAGTGGTGTATGGTATAATTTGGTAAATACTGGAATTGCGAGGGATTTTCATTTATTAAATTTATTATCCGCGTAACTTTAAATATTATGTAGGTTTTTAAATGTCAATAATAATAATTATTATAATTTTCATTTAAATGCTTTGAATTTGACATTATGAACTAATAAAAAATAAGTACCGTCTACACTGAAATTCCGTTGGTGTCAAATGTTTCTTTCTTATTTTCGCTGGTTGTAACTCTAAAAATGCTTCTTCTATATCACTTATATTGTCTTTTGAGTCTAGAGGGTTTTGGGCATCAGAATTATTCTGATTTGTTGCTGAAGTTTCTTGATCGTGCCTATAAGTTTCGGTATGTGTGTTTTTTGTATCATCGCTAATGATATTAGAATGCGACAAGAGTTCGACTACTAGTTCTTGGCTCTCTTTAGCTGTTTTACTTTTGTTACTTTCTATACGTTTTGTTTCCTGATCTAGGTAGTCGTGAAATTCATAATTATTTGTCGTTGTTGTTAGATCATCTGAATGTGCTAGTGTTTTGAGTGGTGACTGAGTGACCAATGTCATTTCCAATTGCGTTCTATCCTTAGATGTATCTTTTTTAATCACTTCATATGAGCCTTTATCTCCGATAGAGGACATTGATTGCAATGGATATTTAGAGGTATTTATATTCACAGAAAGTTGCTGGGGCTCCTCATTTGTTGATATATTAATCGGATCTAAAGTAACATTTTCATCACCAATTTCTTCTTTGCCAATTTCCTGCGAATGATCTAAATTTGAAAATTCAACGGTAGAGGCATATTTCATATCATTGGTAATCGTGTCTAAATCGGTAACTGGTTTTAATATTTTATGGGCTAATGTAGAGTTTTCAAACTCGCTGTTAAATAAAGTCGTACTCTCAATTTTGATGTTGTCATCGTTATTAAGCTTCTTAGTAACAGAAATCGCATCATCAAGTAAAGTTGTAGATTGGGACTTAGCTGTTGTTACTTTAATATGGTGAATATCCTCAAGGCTATTTTTTTCTGAAGATTCTGAATTATCAACTTTATCCATTTCCATCGATTTAGTATGTACACTTGATTTTTCAAAGATTTTACTCGTAAGAGGTGAATTTTCATCATTCAAACTTTCAGGTTGTTCCAATACTGTATGAACATCACAATTCAGTTCATCTTCTCCATCAAGGCAATCTATTATTTTATCACACATTCTTTTTTTCGGTAAGCATTTTAATATTCCTGAATCACACCTAAAGCCTGGACACTCTTGCTTCGGCTGTATGATAGGCAATCTTTTTGAAGCTGCAATAAGAAAAAACATGTTTTATCGTATACCTATCTAGATTAAATATCAACATGCTAGAAATATGATATCTCAAGCTTACAAATGTGATATTTTATCCAGGGTACGAATAAACTGACTCTTGTGTAAACACCAGGCTCGTCTTTTCTACCACACCCATCACCATGGCTTACAATGCCTGCCACATACCACTGTTGCGTATTTATAGGATTTTGGCATAATAATGGACCACCACTATCGCCCTGAAACACAAAAAGAAATGCAAAGCTGATTAGTGAGTGATAGTGAAGCATGTCATATAAAAAATATTTTGAAAAAGTGTCCATAACATACTTGGCATGCATCTTTTCCCCCTTCCATTAGACCTGCACATATTTCTTTGCCCGATTGATCTTCTTCGTGTTTACATCGCGCCCAGATGGGAACTTCTACTTCACGCATGTGGTCGGCTGTGGTCAATTTTGGGCATTGTTTCATTGATATTATTTTAATAGTAGTACAGAATAAAGTAATCTCAAAAATAAATCATAGTTAGAAATAATCAGAACAAAATAATATATTGTTTTTGAAAGTTTTATGAAAAAATATAATAATTTTACTAACGATCAGGTCCTCGCTCTTTCGTGGCTCCCCAGCCTACAGCAGTGCAAATAGTTCCAGCTGCTGGTCCCCACATCCAATCACTACCAGCTACTTCAAGACTTGGTAAACAAATAGGTCTTGCCCATCGACTGAACTGTATACCAGGCTTAACTCTTAATAGAGAAAGATCGTTTTTCATATCCTCTTGATTATAATTCTGATTTACAATAATATGAGTTACACGATGGTTTTGCTCTTGAGGTGAAAATGAAAATCGACGCAGCATACCAACTTGCACTTCATAATAGTGTTGCCAGAATCTTAAAGAAATAGACAAAAATTCGTTTGATACTAAAACAACAAATAAAATATCGAAATTAAGTAAAAAATACTTACTTATTAACACAGTGCGCTGCAGTCATGATCCAATTTTGATTAATAATAACTCCTCCGCAATGAAACATCCCATCTCTGTATAATGCAACCATCCATGGCCAGGCAGTCGGTTGACTAGGTTTACCGCCTACAACTCTACCCTCTGCCCTCTTACTCCTCGTTTCATCGCTATTGCCTTTACTCAAATAATTGAAAATCAAACGTGATTTGGTGTTTTTATTAGTGACGTATCTCTTTACTCGACCGTCGTAAAAGATGGCTGGATATGGGAGAAGAAATCTTTTATTGCGACCGAAGAGACGACTTTCTATCGCGGCATCCTATGTTAAAGGAATCATAAAATGATTTTATTTGTTGTGACTTTTCATTTTAAAATTTTTGAATTTCCGAAAACATAAACAAAACAATATTTTTTTTATAACTAAACCATAACTCGTCGATTTCTGTAAAACATTTCAATTGGAGGCAACTTTATTAATAAAACAATATTTTGGAAAAACTTTTGGACAAATCAGAATGCAACATAGCATACTTTATTATAACATTTAATACTCTGGATTATCGTTTAGACTTTAGACTATTCTAATTCTTTGATATCAATATTTTCTATGCAGAGCGGAATTCCTCAACGGGTAACTGCAAACCAATCGCGAACAGTGCAATTCAATGTAGTTCTCTAAACAGGTAGGCACCTGTGAGAAGAAGGGGTGGATGAACTAGTTTAGACAAAAGCAACAAATCAACTTAGTATAAGCGGATTCCCAATACTGTGGATAAAAACGTAGAACATAATGACATATTATATAATACCTCTTTGATTAGCTGTGAAGACGTGAGCATCCTTGTTCCACATAGCAAATCAGGGCACGTGACGTATACTGCGGAGGAGTTAAGACACGTGTTGCTCGTGTGTATTAATCCTCCAGGAACAGTGCTTATATAGTCAACTTTTATAAGTGGGTCGATCGACAGAACTTGAATAAAAGGCGGCCTGTAATGAATAGGCAATATTAGATTACAACTTATTGAAAATCTATAATATGATGCCCGCAACTTCGTCCGCGTGGGATTAATTTTTTTTATTCCCGGGGGAACTCCTTAATTTTCCGGGATAAAAAGTAATAAAAGCCTCATCATCATCATCATCAGCCGTTGTGCATACACAGTTGGACATAGGCCTCTTTTAAGTAGCGCCAACGTGCTCTTTCCTCCGCTTTCCGCATCCAATCGATGCCAGCCACCCTCCGGATATCATCGCTCCACCTTGCTGGGGGGCGCCCTACGCTCCGCTTACCAAGATCACTCGAGGACCTTTCGACGTTGGAGTCGAAAAATAAAAACCTATGCCCCTACAAATCGGTTGAGTAAATGGACCGTGAAAGCGTATCAGATAGACAGACAGACACACTTTCGAATTTATACTAAAGATTTTCAATAAGATGAATTAATTTAATGTTACAATAATTATTATACTTGTAGCTGGGCACATGCCCCTGTGGATAAGTACTTAGCAAGAATACTGACTATGTTTCCACTCTGAGGAAGTGAGGAGGAAGGAGTTCCAGTGGGAATTAAAAAAAAACTTAATCCACGCAGACACAGTCACGGGAATCAGCTAATTTATAATATGTTGTAGTTGTAAGGATCACCTTATTATGAGCCCCGTTTCACGACGACAAGCTTCGTGAGCCCACATATAGGGGTTGTTACATACTGCATACCAGTTTCCTTTGTAATTTCTAAGTAGATAACCCTCTGTGTTGGATATTGCAAAAAGCTAAAATGGAAATAAAGAAAAAATAAGTGATATTTTTTTATTTAAATAGTTTGAATCTTTATAACTATGAAAAAAATCGCGTCAGTTGTCCTGTGGACTTAAATTGAGAATCACACACACACATATTTTGTATATGAATAAGACCAGGCTTTCAAGTGGTGAGAATAAAATTTGTTTCTGCGACGAAGGGTGCGACTAGAGAACATGGAAGTGTGTTTAATTTTAAGAAATTAAAAATTCTTACGGGCTTCTTATGTAAACTAGGTGCTAGCATACTGCAATCAATTTCATCTTTATGGTTCGGGCAATCAGCTATGTTATTACATCGTTGTTCTGTAGAAAAACATGTACTCCTTGAGTCTTCATGGGAGTTTACATCCTCACAGCTAAATGTGTTTTCGCTACAGCCTGCAAAGAAATAACTTGTTTTGAGCAATAAACTTTTTCGCAATTTTACAACTGCTTAAGCGCAGATACACACTAGGATAAGATAATACCACGTCGAGTGATAAAGACGGTTTTTCCTGTCGCGCTAGTTTTGTGGCTCTGCGTAGAGTTTTTGACCGCTAGACATTTTTTGCCCTTAATGGCTTTATTTTCTAGTAAATGTTTACGCAATTATATAGATACTAGCTGATGCCCGCGACTTCACCCGCGTGGTTTAAGTTTTTTTGATTCGCGCGGAAACTCCTTAATTTTCCGGAATAAAAAGTATGTCTAAAAAGTATGCCTATGTCACTCTCCAGGTCCTCAACTATATCTATGCCAAAAATCACGTCAATCCGTTGCTCCATTGCGGCGTGATTGAAGGACAAACCAACAAACCAATAAACCAACAAACCAACAAATAAACACACTTTCGCATTTATAATATTAGTATGATAGACTTACCAAAACAACCCATTTCATCCTCACCAAATGGACAATCAAAATAGCCGTCACATATTCTTGCAATGTCTACTCTTGATTTGCAAGTGCATCGTGCTTCGTCACTCACATCACTACAATCTACTTTTCCATTACACCATTTTTCCTCATCAACACAGGCACTTCCATCGTTGCAGGAAATAGTTCCAACAGGGCATTCGACTTCGTTAACAGATAAAATTGCAGATGCATCTTTAGTTGTGATATTATCGTGTCTGAAATAAGATAATTATGTAATACCACTTTTAATAAAAAAATCATCTTTATTCAAAATATGTACCTACAAAGTACACCTTCTGAGTGTCATGTTTACAAATAATAAGACTTGATGGTGATAATTAACAACGGTATCTTAAGACTAAAACTACGAGGGTTCCAAACGCGCCCTGGTCTGAGAAGAGCGCACAACAAACTCAGCCGGGTTCTTTTTTTTTATTATCACTATCTCACAAATATAGGAAATTACTTAATTATATTTATAATATAACATAATTAGCCGCTGGGACAATTGATACCCATGGCTGCCTATCATTCAAATAATCCTTTACACTATAATAAGACTTTTCAATTAGTTTCCGTTTTACAAAAACTTTGAACTTGTTGAGAGACATCTCCAATATATCTGTATTCTGTATTAATCGATCTGTATTATTCTTATGTATATCTGTATTAATCTATATCTCGTGGCAGTATTAAGAAAATAACTGACACGGATACATCAAGGTACAACTATTTTACAACTATACAGCCCAAACTACTGGGTTCTAGAAACAACATTATATTTATTATTTCTCTGTCAATATAACGTAAACGCCCATTAAGAAAGGATTTTTACGCGAATAAATTCTCGGAACAGGAATTTTATATTTACTCAATCAGTTGTTTGTTTCAAGAATTTTTAAGTTTTGATGGTATAGTTCAACTTACTTGGGCTCTATAAAGCGCATAGCAATTTCAATATCTTGAGGATGCGGTTTATGTTTGTGTGCATCAACTTCACGATCCTGAGTATAAGAAGAGTAGTAACTTGAAGGAACATGTCTGAAATAGGCAATATAAAAATAAACTCTTTGACAAAATATCTGTGGACTAGCTTCCAATCTTTTGCTACCAACCTTGAAGAGTACGGCGATATTTGTGATTGATAGTCTAACTGTGGATTTTCGTATACACCTAAAAATAAAATGAGGTGGCATTACCAAACAGCTACATGAGTAGAAAAATAATATAATTGGCATTGCCGGTAATATAACAGTAACATTTAAATACCTTGCAAATCAGGAAAACTCTGTCTCATGAGACGTGCTAGTAAACAAGTGTCTGTTAATTGTGACTGGGGTGCTTCACGTACAAAATTTGCTGAATGTGAATGACTGATTTGGTTAGGAATTCCAAACGAGTTCATATCCCTTTCTATTGTCACGCTTTTCGTTGGCCTCACCAAAGCTGTCTCCCTTTTTGATAAATCTGCGGGGTTTTTATCTGATTTCATTTTAGTATTTGTTTTTATATCATTGATTGTATTTAAGTTACCATTTGTATTATCAATATGATAAGAAAAATTATTTTCCGTAAGTAATTTTATTTTCATTACTAATTCTTTACAAACATCTTTATGACTTTTTTCATTACATAAAACATCGTGTTCTGATATCATTTTACGTAGCCGTTGTATTTCGTTATCCTTAAACTTTACGTGATTATGTGTTTTGGTGTGACTTGTACTGTCTTTAGGCACTGAGATGGTTTCTCTCTTCCTTCGTTCGTTTGAAAATGTTTTATTATTTAATCGGAAAAATATTTCCATTTGGTCTTGTAAAATTGACATGTTTTTTCCTTCGTGGATTGCTGAGACAACAATAATTTCTGTATTGTGGATAGTATCTGAAAAATACACAAAATAATATCATTATGACCGTATAAAAATATTATTAAAGACATGTTACTTAGCTGCTAAAGTAGAGAGGTGCTTACCATCATTTTGTAGTAGCCTTAATATCAAAATATAAAATCCAACAACAAACAAAATTATTATTAGTATTGCTAGTAATTTTTGTAATACAGGGTACCATTTGAGACCAGTTTTTCCTGTAACAACAAATAAAAATAGTATCAAAGTAAAATATCAAGGGAGCGAATACAGTGGCAAAGTTAACATCAAAGGAAATTACCAGGCGTGTCAATCAGGTCCTGAGAGTGTTGACGTGTTGTCAACCAAGGTAGTAACTATATAATAAAGCTATGGTGTCAACGGTTGTAAATATATAATAAATCTAAATATTAAACTAACTATAAAATAAATTTAAAACAAATCCTTATAATATACTAAAAAATAAAAATAAATCCCTAATCAAAAAGACCACCCCTGGTTGCCCCTGGGCCAAAGTTACCCATCAATCTTGCAACATTGCCACGCTGAATGGCGATGGATAGCCTTCGAACCAGGTAGTAACCAGAACGTGTGTCGCATCCCCTTTCCCTCAAACGACGGCCGATCTCTTATAAATTTTTTTGCTTCCCCACCCCAGCGTCCCATCGTCTCCACCGCCAGTGCGACAAATAAATATTGGCCCAAGAGTGGTGCATATTTGGCCCTCTTCCGCGCGGCAATTAGAAATTAGAAATTAGATTAAATAATATCGTAGTAATATCGCTGCTTACATAATAAGATAATTAAAAAATGATGAATTTATAATTGTTACATTACCGGTATAAGTCTCAGCTAGGTCCATGGGGAGGATACTAACTGGTTTATTTTCTTCGGTATTTGAGGCCATCATCTATGAAGTGAATTAAGGTTGAGTTTAAAAAGTAATTACAGTAAAAAATTTATACACTCTTATACTCTTACATTCTTACACTCTTACACTCTTACACTCTTATACTCTTATACTCTTACTTGAACAGTTTTTTTAGGGTTCCGTACCAAAATGGTAAAAATGGAACCCTTATGGTGCTACTTTCTCCGTCCGTCTGTCACAGTCGATTATTTAACTTGCAGTAGCTATTCTTTTATATAATTATATCAACATTATTTTAACTATATTTACGGTTTTGCCTGCATGTAATTTTTTTAATACCTTGGGCCCTTAAATTTTTCAGGATAAAGATTCATTCTTTTCATTCTACCTTCCTACGCAAAATAATCTTGTCAAAATCAAGACAACCCAACTACAGACTTGTATTCTATATCATTCTCTCGCAGGCTAAATCCTATTAAGAATATGTTTATCGTTTCATCGAATTTTCAAATCACAACGATTCTAAAGAAGTTTCACTTCAAAAATTCAATAGTTAAAGAAATCGTCTAGTTTCAGTTTTATCATATAAGTAGGAAGGTAAAGATAGAAAACATAGTCAAGAAAAAAATATTTTATACTCACATTTATCGTGTTATTTGACACGTACATAAACACGGTCACTGGATAAAACTCATAATTTTGCTAGAATTAAATAATATGAAACTAAGAACTGGCACACGCCATGACATCAAGGCTACTGTTGAATATTGCTACATCAAGATTCAGGTCGCGATTCCGCTGATGAAGAGTTTTGTAAATCTGCTGATGGCTGTCTATTGTTTTATAAGCACAGCTTTAATTGTGTGGGTGGAATATTAGAGTTATAATGCCTTTTGTACCTAATTGTTTACAATAATTAAGAATTTCTAAGAAACCTACAACGGCAGCATCCACTAATGACCTGTTAAAATTTTAATACATACTTACTAATATTATAAATGAGAAAGTATATCTGTCTGTCTGTCTATCTGTCTGTCTGTCTGCTACGCTTTGACCTATCTTTTCAACCGAATCTGATGAAATTTGGTATAGAGGTAGGTTACATTAGTAAGACTCGGTAGGTGACGCTGCAATAGGGTTCTAGTTTCAGGGCAGAACAACGTCTGCCAGGCCCCATAGTTATTTTATAAACGTCCTATTAAATAATAGAGCAAGATCCCGCGACGATCAGACCTACGTTATTTTATTAAAGCTGAAATTTTTTGTATGTATGTCTCTAATAGAGGTATTTAAACGATCCCCGACTATGAAGTTTGGATCGCGGTTGCTTTGTAAGGTATCGGGTAAAAAAGGTGGCACCTCAAATTCTTTAAAGCATTAAGCTCCGTTTTTTTATATTTTGCTTTGATTAGAAACCACGTTGTCCATTGTCAGACACCTAGTACGATTACAACTCCCTGTCAGACACTCTTAAAAAACAACAGGGTGTCTGACAGGGGGTTGCAAGGGGGGTTTTGTATTTGTTTTATTGTTTCTGGTAATTATCTTTATTTAATTATTAATCTTTGGTGTACAATAAAGAATATTTCATTTCATTTTATTTCATTCAACCTGGTTTCTAATATTATTCCAAAGCAAAATATAAAAAACGGAGCTAAATGCTTTAACGAATTTGAGGTGCCACCTTTTTTACTTGATACCTTTCAAAGCAAAAGCGATCTAAACTTCATAGTCGGGGATCGTTTATACCTCTATTATAGACATACATACAAAAAAATCAGCTTTAATAAAATAACGTAGGTCTGATCGTCGCGGGATCTTGGTCTATAACGTTATACAACGTGATAATCTAATCATAGATTTATTATATATTTACTTGGAGCTGAGCATCTTCTGCCAGTTTGGAACAGAAAAACTTCAGAAAAACAAGAAATATCCGTCTCTTTTTCTTCATAAAACCTTTATAATATTATTCCATTTTTTTTGTATAAATTGACAGATGGCAAAATAATCAGCATGTCTGTTTATGTATAATTAAAATCACGGGATGTAATTTACTAATATATCAGAATGTAAGACGAATGCAAGGCGGTTTAGCATCAAAATTTTATAGTTGTTCGGTGCAAAACTAGTTTACAGCGAAATTGCAAGTTTCAGAAGACGAAAACTACGTAAATTAGTAAAGATGACTGAGACAACCACCAATCGGCATAAAGTAACAAAAATTATTGTTTCCTCTCCGCACATCTACAAACCAGTTGGACCTTACAGGTATTTTTTCTGCATTAGAAACGTCATGACATTTTAGTAGGTACTTAAAGCCACAAAGCGAAGTAAGAAGAAGTTTTGACCAAGAAGAGATTCCATAACGAATAAGACTATTCTAGGTAACGAAGAGTCATCTTATAGTCAAGCGCCTGTGGCAAGCGCGCTCAAGCAAGGATGTTAATTAATTGACACTTAAAAATTTAGCATCCTTGGTCTAAATTTTTACAAAAAAGTAATTTTTCGAACCTAGAATTCGTTGATAATTTAGGCAGTTTTAATTATATTATACAGGCGTAAGTATTTGTCTTGAGTTATAAAATTATGCAAATATTATAAATTCTGAAAGTAACTCTGTAGACCTGTATTTACATTTTCATGTTTAAATCGACAGGCCGATCTTTGGCACAGAGATAGTTTGTATTTCAGAAACAAAAAAGATACATTTTATCCCGGTCTATCAAAGAATTCCCAAGGGATTTTAAAAAACACTGGCAAAGTCACAGGCATCAGCTACTTAACCCCATAATAAATCCAGAGTTTTATTAAACCCAGATTGGCTTATTCACGACAATATTTTTGATGGTTTAGTCATGAAGATAAACGGTCTCCTCATGATCAGAGTAGAAATTGCTTTTCCGAATGAAAAATAATAGTCCACAATCATTTATATCAGGATAAGGCAATTGTTTGACGTAGCGATGCGAATACATTTTTCTTTATATTTATATTTCTGAGATAGAACAATATTTTTTATGTACTCGTAGGATATAATTTGTACTGTTTGATTACGTGTGTAATGAAAAATACTTTCTTCAATAACAATATGATATATTATTTCACTTTAACACAATTATCACAACACTTTTTAGACAACTTCAGTGTTAAAGTTATAGATTTATTTTGCAGCCAAGCAATTTTAGTGGACAGAACTCTGTACATATCAGGTGTATTAGGATTGGATCTACAAGCAAAATTGGTAGATGGCGGTGCTGAGGCCCAAGCTCGTCAAGCTTTAGATAACTTGAGGCACGTTTTAGAAGCAGGTGGATCCTCGCTAGATGCCGTGGTCAAGACAACTATACTGCTTGGAAATATAGACGACTTTAAAACTATTAACGAAGTTTATGGACAATGTAAGTTTTAGTAAACTGATACTAGAAACATAATATTGGAAATATCCCACAGTTCATTACTGAAACGTTTCTTTTGTTTCTTCTTAAAATAATTATGGAATTAACAACATTTAATATGTACCTAACCCGTTTGTTTGAGAATATTTGTGTGTTAAGTTTGGGATGAAGGTGAACCTTTTAACAGAAAACTTCAAAACAACACCAACCAACACGATGAAATGGATTTGTGTGTCACAAATCCATTTCGTCGTGCATATTCCGATAAAACAGTCCAGTTTTTGGCAGGTTTTTGGTGTTGTTTTGAAGTTTTCTGTTAAAAGGTTCACCTTCATCCCAAACTTAACACTCAAATCTTATCAAAAATTTTGTCTCTCAATTGGTTGCTCTGAGACGGCATCTACACTACGCGATGCACGATTGGCGGACCGATTATGGATCGCCTACTGACTACTAAAAATACTTATAAAAGTAGCCCTTAAGATGTTTTTAGAATTTTTATAATAATCCAAGTTTATATTGAATGTGAACATTTTTATCTTACAGTTTTCACCAAAGACTGTCCAGCGCGAGCTACTTTTCAAGTAGGCAAATTACCCCTTGGCGCAGCTGTAGAGATCGAAGCTATAGCACTGAGTGGAGATTTGACGATCGCAGAAGCCGGGCCATGTCCATGCTCTAAATAAATATCTAAGAACTCTAAATAACATTTAAATAGCACTAAATTATATTATATAATATTATACAGGCCTAAAATTATAGTGCATATAATTATAAATAGAGCGGCAGACTCAAACTCAAATTAACTTTGATGACATTTTCTTGCGTTACAGCGACGCAATAGCGAATATTTTATGCGGTTTCTAAGTGAAAGCGTTACCACATTAGGGACCGGACAAGACAAATCGTTTGCACGAAACGTCCATGTAGGAGGGGAGCGACGTTTTGGCCTATATTCACGCTAGTGTGTACAAATCCATATCCATATAAACTACTGGTTCGCCCCGAACTGAGACCTCGCGGTATCGCAGAGCGCCATCTATTGACATCATTGTGAAGTTTTGTTAAAAATAATGAAGCTCATTAAAAATTAAATAATTTCGTTTCTTATAATATTTATCTAATTTTAGTATTTGTTGTTCAAGTACAGGATATAATTCAAATAATTGATAAGTTTCAGGCTCAGCCTTTCAGAAAATTGAGTAATTACGTTCAGTAATTCAGAAGTTATAAGGCTCTGACAGACGGACGGACAGACGGACGGACAAGTGCCAATTCACTCAAGTAGACTCAGAGACCTTCGCTTCGCTCGGTCAATTATAAATCATTTTTGTTCCCCAGTTTTGCTACATAAATATGACTGAAAATGTCGTCGTGTAAAAAGAGCCTACAAGAAGTTTGGTTTCATTTTGTGTTTCGAGTGTCCTCTCAATAAAATTACTAATTGAACTAGACCTGTTCAATTAGTAATTTTAACCTGTTCAATCTAATTTTGCGGTTACAGTTTATTAAGCCGTTTAATTAAAAAAGGAATTATTGTGTAAATTCCTAACTTTACCTAAATTGTCATAATATTGCAGCTGTGGCCAAAGATGTATATTTAATACTCATTGAATTTTACTCATTAAATGTTATGTAAGTGTTGTTAATTTATTAACCCGTTTGGATTTTATACAAATTATGTGTTTTAATAAATCTGATTTGATTTGTATGTTTTTGTTTGATATATTTTTACTAATTTTCAATTTTCATTTTCGGGAAAATAAACCACTATTTTTGTACTGCATGTAACCTAGTGAAAACTTGTAATTCTATGGATTTCAATGAATGACTAAAACGCGTTAACATGAATGACTCAAAACTTATAAAATGTCACTTGGATCACTTGTGCTCCAAGGTAAACAGGCATTATAAGTCGTATAAATAGTAATTTTTTTTTAGTATTAGGCACACGAGTATTGCATTCTGGCTAGAGCAAATTTGTGGTAGGTAATGCGCTTAGTTATATTTTACTAGCTGATGCCCGCGACTTAGTCCGTGCGGTTTAAATTATTTTGATTCTCGCGAGAACTTCTTAATTTTCCGGGATAAAAAGTAGCCTGTGTCCAGGACCTCAACTATACCCACACCAAAATCACGTCGATCCGTTGCGTGATTGAAGGACAAACTAACAAACAAACATACTTTCGCATTTATAATATTATTAACCAATTCTGATCCCTGGCTACAACAAACCTTTCACCTATTGCGTTTTCATCGGACTGCGTGAAGCAAAGGACTGATTCTCAGTCCGTAGCGAAAAAATTCTATGTCTATGGTATTAACTATGTTTGTTTTTTCATTTCTGGCACTCTGAAGAGAAATAAATGTCGATAAAATATAATGACAGGTCGCCTAATAAATATTATAATATATTTTTCATCATACCTATTCGAAAAACGCATATTGCCTTCAGAGGATAGCGGGAGCAAAGTGTAACTTGTAGGCCCATGGGACTTTTCATTTCTCTCTTCTGATTGGTCCGAAGTCACGTCATCAATTTGTTGATCGAATATACGACTTTGCATTTCTCTGTTCTGATTGGTCCGAAGTCACGTGATCAATTTGTTGATCGGATATATGTACCTACGTCTTTACATTTTATTTAAACTTTAAATATACGTCTAAATAATGTATATACAATTACATAGAAGGTTGATAGGAGTATCTTCTGATTGGTGCTTAAACGTATAGGTAATGTCCATACATAGTAGGTTGATACTCCTAGCTTTTTCTCATACGTAATGATGAAAAATAGTGTGTGTCACTCGGGGCCAAATTTTTTGTTCTCGGGCGGCGTATATTGAATTCCTCGCTACGTTCAGGATTCTACTTTAGAACCCCTCGCTACGCTCGGGATTCTACTATAGAATCCTTCACTTCGCTCTGAATTCAAAATAGCGCCCTCGGGGAACAAAAATTTTCTTTGGCCCCATGTAACACAAATAACTATTAATGCTCTATGACAATACAACTTGGTACGCAAAAAATTGCAAATATGGTTACAAAATGGCTGCAGTAGAACTACAACGTACTATTACCTATTCTTTGGTAAAACATAGGCACATGTGGGATATAGCACATAGCTCTTAGGTAGGTACCTACTTGACTCGTGTTCCTTTAGGTCTTAATTTTTTATCGGAAGCTGAGTTCATTCACCGTCTTAACATAAAAAAAACTCTTGTACGATCTTAGTGAGCTACTTGTAGAACAATTTTTGGGTGAAACTCCTATAAGTACTTGTAAAAGGTTGTAATCCAATGATTTCCTCTTACGCCCTAACCTCGTTGTCGCCACAATTTACCACCCGCTGCGAGGATATTAAAGAGGCGTGTTTTAGATACGATGAATTTGTGTAGCTAAGTACGTTTCAAAGAATAGCGAAAGAGAGTTTTGATGAGCCATTTTCACTAGGTGTAAACGGAGGACCGACGGCTTAACGTGCTTTCCGAGGCACGTGGCTGAAACACCGCCAATTTCCTAACTCCGGGCTAGTACTGAGAATTTCTAGTCAGAAAAACCCAATACTCAATTATGGCCGCCCGACCCGGGACTCGAACCCGGGACCTCGTCGGCCGTAGTCGAACATGCCAACCACTAGACCAACGAGGCATGATAATAGTCGTTAAAGCCCGCCAACCCGCAATGGAGCAGCGTGGTGGGTCTAAGCTCTAATTCCCTCTCTCCTATAAGAGTGGAGGCCTGAGCCCAGCAGTGGGACGTTAATGGGCTGTTGTGGTGGCGGTGGGTAAACAGGGGGCTATATTTTTTATTTCCTTAAAAGCCGGCTATGCATTGGTTTCCTCGAGTGCTTAAGGGTGGATAGTACCACCTTCTGAAAGTTATGGCCGAGCCTGGGAAACCTCGGACTAAAACGGTCGGACTTGGATGCCAAAGTTTTAACCACTAGGCTATTACCGCTTTACTTATAACAATTTATTGAAGAAAGAGGCCATGGTAACAGATATTGACCGTCATGCCCCAGCACAAATACCGTGTATGGCTAACTATTAACACGATTTGTTCATGTGTAAAATTGCTCGCTTTCCTATAGGATACCTTAGGTATATAAACGAATCGGTCAGGTGTAGGTCATAGTTGTGTTTGAAACTCGGGATGGGTAAATTGTTGACAGTGGTTTATCGATTAGTAAAAAGATTTGTCCTATTGAGATTTTGTATTATTGTAACGAAGGTCGTCAAAAAAAATATTGTGTTCCCCGAAGAATTGAGGTAATTTTTTGATACAATTTTTTAAGGTTGTAATGTTAAAATATTATTTCAATGGAGTTTTCGATAAATTTACAAAACAACGAAGTTAAGTAAATTGGATGGATTTATTTTACAATATGCTTTACAACCCGAACGTGATACATATAAAGGTCAAAAGGTCCCACTACTTTTCCTGTTGAAAAAGTAAGGGCTATCATCAACATATTCATCAATCCAGTGTCGATCCACTCTCATCCGGAGTCTCCTCGCAGAATGTTTGAATGAATAGTTTACGCATTGTCCACCAAGCTTGTCAAGTGTGGATGGGCAGACTTCAAACACCTTCGAGAACTTTGTGATAAATTCTAGGGCGTTCAGGTTTCCTCGCGACGTTTTTCTTCACCACGAGAACAAGTGATACCTATTAAATTCCTTTGCACTCCGAAAGAAGAAAGTTAGAAGTGCGTTTGAAGGAAAAGTTGATCAAACTGCCGAAAGAGGCAGTTAGATATTATTTTTGATCTTATTACAAAAAATTTTGGGGTGGTTAATACACGCTTAACTCATTAATCCATTAAGATTTCTAGGAATACATCAATCCTATACAACGCACGAGCGTAACGTCTGTTTAAAACCTTAAATCGATTTTTAAATTTTATTATTGTTCTGAAAAGTCCATAAAATTTGTTTTGGAATTGAATAATTCATATTAGATCAATAATATAACATTTTCTAATAATAACACTGCAAATATGCCCTTTAAAGATCCTTTAGACTTTACAGCAATAAGTTCGCGCGTGCAAGATATGGCATATGAGGCAAAATGAAATACGTGACGCTACAAAACGTTATTATGAAACTTCAGCTTTACACTTTTGCACTGATATTGGCATCAAACGGCATTAATGCCGTAATTGATGCGAACGGTACCAAAGGAATTGAGAATGAGACTGATACTTATTTGAGTAGATTTATAGCGGATTTATGGCTCGAAGGGACAGATGTTGTTCGGATTATATGGAGGGATTGCTCTAAAAAGGTAGTGTGTACATATAACTAATTTATTACTAAGCTGTGACATGATAAACAAAAATCAGACTAGCGGTTACTTTTTAATTTTCAAGAAAGTTGGGATGTAGCCTTTTCGGGAATCCAGTTGTCCTTCATGGGTCGCTATAATAAATGGAAAAAAAAACAATTTATCGCAAAGTTCCGCTAGCCCGACGCAGCAATTTAATATGTTTGTGTGTGCAAATAACATGTAAATTTTGGAAGGCTTTCTTTACCTTTGTACCTTTGATATACACCTATGCGAAATGTTAACGGCTAGGAGAAGATTATTTTTAACCGACTTCAAAAAAGGAAGAGGTTCTCAATTCGACTGTATGTTTTTTTTGTATGTACCTATGTTACGCGATCATTCCGCCAATTATATGAATCAATTTTGTTGATTCTTTTTTTGTTTGGTAGGTCATACTTCAGAGGTGGACCCATATAAACTTCATTGAAATTGATTAAGCGCTTTTTGAGAAAATCAGCAAAATATATACCCAGATATATTTTTTTTACTTTTTAGTTTAACTTGGTACATATACTCGTAGGTATAGTTTGGAAATCGGTTTTTGTTTTAGATGAAAGCGAATAATTATAATTATATGACCAAAGAGATATTTTGGCTTTTTATTTTTGGAAATAACCACGTGACTAACACTTCAGTATTTTGTGGTAAGGTTTTTTGGAAAACATGATATCAGTAGTCCTTTCAAGGGTTTATAGAAAAGTTTTGTAAAATCTTCGAAAGTTTAAAAGTGAGGTAATATTATTTAAGCTGGTCTAAGTCTAGTTTTTCAAGAGATCTGAGAAATTCAAGGTAACGGTAAGCCTGAACTCTGGTAACAAAAACATTTCGCCTAAAATTTCGTGGTGTGATCGTTTTCGGATATGGAATTTCTTGCCGTTTTATCATATACTTACCTTAGTGATAGTATATTTATTTAATTGGTCATAAAGAAGATATTGTTTCTACATGTACTTTAAATACATATATAGGCAAAAGTTCAGTTGCGCACATAAACTAAAATTTCGAAATATTTCAGTAAGTAGGCCTTCTGATAATATTATTCATGGGTAAGAAAAGCCCTATAGGTACTATTAGAGCTAGCTACTTATGTATCCAGGTAAAAGGTAATATTTTGTATGCATAATTTCCTATTATATAGGCCTGTATTAATTACCCGACATCGGCTGATTATATGATATTATATGATGAGGTTATTAGCATAGATACTTGAGCACGTGTTCCTAGCTGATGTTTGTTTATTAACACGGGCAATAATATTTTTTTGTGTATTCTTATTAATATTTCTAGCTAGTTGACGTGAAGGATGTGATAGATCACAAGGAGTATTACCCGAAATTTGTGAGGTGCATGAAAAGGAAGACCTTAAGGGCGCTTGACCGCTGCCTGAGCCCGGATGTAGTGCCCTTGGCTGACGGTGTTAATTTAGTGAGATTTGAGCTTGTTGACCATTCGGGGAACGTCCTGCATGATAATGAGACCAGGTACGCTGTTATAGCTCATCTTGGGGTTAGGCATTTTAAGATATTATGTCCAAACATAAAGCGGCAATCGTGCGCGGCTACCGCGTGCCGCATTCCGCGCTGTTATTGGAAATCTGCCGCGTATTAATTATAATCGTGGGTATTGGCCTCAAGTCATTAATAGGACGCAGCAGAATTGCATCCTGCAAATGCCGCAAGTTGCTGCCTTGCCTTGACATACCTTAGGATTAGATCTCTTTTTGACAAGACTCCGGAGGGTGTCGGGTACCTTCAGCCGTTTATGTTCATGTGAAATAATATGTTACTTTATCTGCTATCTTTATCACCACTTGCTAGCAAGTCTGATTGCAGCCAAGCGCTAGCCTATATATTTAAAAAAAAAATTAAAAAAAAAACACTGCGTGGATTAAAGGTTTTTAAAAATCCCGTCGGAACACTTTGATAAAAGGAGCTTAATCTCACTATCCAGGTAAAAAAATAACGTCGATCCACTGCTCCGTAATGGTGTGATTGAAGGACAAGTCAACGAACCGTCAAACTTATGCATTTATGATTTATGTACTGTAGTCTTCGACGGTGTTTTTAATACAATAATTTAGGTTTATTTTCATAATAATTTAGTTTTCAAACTGTAGACCATCAATAATTACCTCAACCAGATAAACAAATATAAAGAAAAAAATACTCATCACAATATTATTTTAAAAAGTACGGTCAGTAGAACATCAAAAGAAAGTCACTGAACCTTCTAGAAGGGGCGTGCCGCAGAACAAAGTGGAGATGAAAATTAATATCTATTGGTGTTGCTAACGTGCTTAATCTTTTAATCAGTTCAAGCCATATTGTATTAAAAGCATGTGTGAGTCTTAGTGACCTGAAATTTTCCTTTGCCGACATCATCTGACTCATTTATCGCAACTTTTTTTTATTTTATTCATTTTGACTCATTAAAATATCTTATTCATTGCTGCACTTGTTTTAAATGTAAGGCCGAAGTCACACTACGGACAAAAATATGTCTTGCTGACAAAATGTCATGCCACTTTTATATGAAGCTGCACGGACTTGCGTGACAGGACGAAAAGTGTTTTCCATACGTATCGCACGGGCGTTTGTCCGGGCCTTTCCCTAATGTTTTCGCCCTAAAGGATCGGCCAAGTGTCAAATAGAACATTTTGAATACGTTGCAAGATAGTTCGGGAACATTTTAGGGAGGTAGATTACTTACAAGTAGTTCTGAGTATAGTCGCACGCAAGGACGCTTAAATATAAACCGCCTGCGCGAGACGGCCGTGTAGGAGGAGAACGACGTTTTGGCCTGTCATACTAGTATGTGCGGCTTCATATGAAAATGAGTTGATACTGTTTTCGTGGACAAAACGTAACACGTACTGTCCACGAAACTTGTTACTTTTTGTCCACGAAAACAACAGTTTTCTTGTCTGTTGTGTGTTTTTGAGTTCAAAATGCGAAATCTTGTCTATTTTCCGTTTATCTGTCTGCTACGCTTTTACGTCCCATATAACCTTCAAAAAATTTTGAGAAAATTTGTTCGAACTTATGTTGCATCCCGGGGACATACGCTTCTTTTCATCCCGAAAAATAAAAAAGTTCCAACGGGATTATTCGAAAACCTTCCTAAAGCGAAAGAAGACGCGGTTAATATCTAGCCATATTTAGTCATATTATTTCGCATAATTTACCTGGTGAAAAGTGTAATTTATTACAAGAATGACCTTTCCTAAAACAATAAATTACATTATAATTATTAGTATGCTCATTACAATAAATTATTGCTGGTACGTGTCCTAACATCGTAATTGGAGCATTACGCAACGGTAATCAGAAACTGTGAGGTGACAAATTATTGCGCGTAGGTACATTAACCCTGCGAATGAGTCATAATTTAATAATATGATGATTTTTGCAAAAATTGCTATTTATTTGAAAAAAGTTGATGCAAACGACCGACTTAGTCGGCGTATATTCAGGCACAGAATGTATAAAATATTTTACTATATAATTTGAAGTTTAAAAAAAAACAGAAACATTCTCTCTAGGTCTTTAACTACACCTATACCCATGCAAAAAACAAGTCATTCCGTTACTCTGTTACGGTACGATTGATGAACAAATAAAGAATCAAACATACTTTTGCATTTAGAATATTATTATGTATGAATACATACCTATACAAAGTCAAAATTCATGAAAGACTGTGTATTCATTTAAACTTTAAACATTTCAACGCAGCATTAATTGATAATCACATATAAAATATTCAGAAAAATGTTGAAACGTTTAAAATAATATTAATAATAATAATATATTCACACTACTATAGTACGCGCGCGAGTTGAATGCAGAGGTGATACATACATAGCTCTGCATTCAACTCGCGCGCGAACTATACCTTCGTGATGCCCGCGACTGTTGGATGGATGTTTAGTTAGTTAGTTTAAAGTTTTGTTTAAATTTTCGTCAAAATCGGTTAGAAAGATGGGCCATGAAAGCGTAGCAAGCGGATTAGTTTGGATTTACGGCTAGACTATAGAGTTCAGTTTATACCTACGTCTTGTAAACCTGATTTGTGTCAGCTAGTTTAAAAAAAATACAGACTATATTAAATTGATTGAAACATCTCGTATAATTGAAGTGTACCTATTGGAATCACGTAAAGTGGATCTCACAAAGTAGACGCGAGATACTTTTACGATTGATCAATTCAAGAATTTGTCATGACAACGATGTATTCAAACATGAAGCGTGCGTATATAAATCATTTAGGACATTGGTGATATTAGGTTGTACCCATATCGATCGATCGAAAAAATCAGCGCTACGGTATGTTAGGTTACATACCTTTCATGCTGTGGCACACTAGGCTGAGAAGGCGGCCCATTGACCAAACTTAGTTTAAATTAAATCAGTATATTAGGTACTTTAAGTAATTAATTTGGTTTTCTTGTAATTATAGTGTTGGTCAATAAAAAAAATATTATTTAGGTATCTAAAATTTGAGCATTTTTTCCTCCGTAGTTCTTGGACGGAAAAAGAATTAGAAGAAGGTGAATGGAGAAATCTAGCTTTGCAAAGAATGGCCAAAGTTCTTCGCACGCACGTTCTTAAATTCGACTTTGAGGGGGAAAACATTGTCGACAAAGGTAAATACATTTTCATTGTAACCAAGGTTTATAGATTTATATTGGTTTTAATACTAGCTGATGCCCGCGTTTTCGCCCGCGCGGATTGAAGTTGGTTCCCGCGGGAACTCAAAGCAAACGAGGGAAAAAGTAGTAGTAAATGCCGATGCCGTGTAGAAACCGACTATAGGGGTATGGGTTTTATATAACTGCTATACCCCTAACAGGTTAGCCCGCTACCATCTTAGACTGCATCGTCACTTACCATCAGGTGAGATCGCAGTCAACAGTTAAATTATAGTTGATAAAAAAAAGTAAATAAACTTGACGATGTATCGCAGTGTCTTCAACTACAATCTCATTCTCACTTACCCCATAGTATTGGATAGAAGCAGGCGTTACTTTGCGGAAGTCCATGATAATGAAGGACTAGAAGTTTAATTCGCTGTGTGTATCTTGCACTTGTAGTTTGCGATATTCACCACACCACACTAATCTTCCAAATTATTCTCAACGTAACGTACGTTACGTCACTCCCACACCGGAGCATTTTCAGGAGATGTTAACGCGACAATGCACGATTGTAAGATTGTCTTTACAACTTTACTTTAAACTTCTAGTTTTTTCATTACCCCATAGTAATTCAAATTAATAATTAAATTGCTTTAGAACCAACAATCTTTGTTTATTTCATAAATGTTGATACTCTTACACCGTTGATTAAAATTCGTATTATTCATTCATTTACTCCCTATAAGACGTTTTCAGACCTATACATTCTCCTTCGAATAAACACTGGCTCTGATAAAATGATAATAATTATTGTACTTTAAGTTATAATCCCTTCATTTAATATTAAAATATTCAAGTTTAAAGGTACGTTTCATTATGGCTTGCTGCAAATTTCTCCATCGTCGTCAGCGCTGAGTCTCTTACATATTGCGGCTCGGTGACACGTTTTGAATTTTAAAATTTAGCCTGTAACGTGTGAAAATAATTAATTTACATAGTTACATAATCAAACCAATTGTCCTCGCATATTACAAAATATGTTTTCACTTACATGCTCTTCGGTCAGTACTTTTATCCCGTTCTTTAGTTGTATTAGTTTTTTATGAGTTTTTGATATTTTATTTGCTGAAAGTTCCTCAATTAGCAACACGTACCTTAAGCTGACTAAAATCCGAGTATAAACAAGATTATCAATTATTCATACTTTGTTACTTAAGTACTTAACTGTATCAAATGGCGGAAATTCAATCGAAAGTTTATCTATTCAGGATTATTTTAATAAGATTCATGAATAAAATATATTCTGAGAGCACAATAGTTCAGAACTAATGTCGGTACCTATAGCTTAACACGTTGCGTCATTTTTTATACATTAAAAAAAAACGATCTTTAATCTAGGCCCGGAATATTTTGATAAGCACAGTCGACAGCTGTTATAGTCGTCGACTCCAGCCTATTTGGACTCAGTCCAGTTACTCGACTAAAATTCTCGATTTCTCGAGGACTCGAGTCGCCCATCACTAATTTGGATAAAAATATTTCAGTCGAGTACCGAGGACGACGACGCCATCAAATGATGACGATGATGATGTTTGGAATAGTCTCCATTGGTATGGTATTAATTCCGATGGGATTCCAATTCTTGGCAGTTCTGGGAGGCAAAGCACTCTTGTTAGCCAAAATGGCTCTCATACTCGCTTCTATACAAGGCCTCAAAAAGGTAAATATCCATTATATCCCAGAACATTCTTTTTAAAATGAAAGGAATCACTCCTTTCATTTTAAAAAGTATGTTCTAAATGCTCTCTCAGAAGTATAGACGAAAATATGTAAAGGCCTAATTACTTAGTCAGGTCACCTATCCAGATACCGACTTTGGTCAACATTACTACTTAGGCTGAGATCTATAGTGCGTACTTTGACTTAGCTCAGACTTTACTTAGAGTTAAAACGAGATGGACTTATGTGAGTAACATAAATCTTTCTCGTTTTAACCATGTCCTAAGTCTAAGCAAAGTCAAAGTTCGTTCTATAGATCTCAGCATTAGACTGAGATGTCGCAGCTAGAACATAACATTTACCTACCATATTGTCTCTACTATTCAACTGTGCCGAAATGTGTTGAGTAAAATGTTATTCGTGTTGCAACATTTTAACAGTTTCCCTGATCCGCCGAATTGCACCTAATTAGATTTGCACGTTGTTTTAACCGTAGCTGACATTAATGAAATTTCAGTATTTTTAACAGATTAATGTAATAATATTTTGCCGGAGCCCGGAACTCACCCAAAACTAACACGTTTAACAAAATTAACATTATCTTTTAGGTAGACGCTTATGACGGGTTTCTTGAAAAAGAGAAGGTATGATTTGTCGCTATACGCTCACCTAGCTTAAAATCATCCACCACCACCACCACTACAGCCAATTAACGTCCCACCGCTGGGCACAGGCCTTCACTCTCATAGGAGAGAGGGAATTAGAGCTTAGACCCACCACGCTGCTCCAATGCGGGTTGGCGGGCTTTAACGACTATTATCATGTTAGTGATAACAACCGGGACCGACGGCTTAACGTGCTCTCCGAGGCACAGGGGTGAAACACCGCCAACTTCCTAACTTCGGGCTAGTACTGAGAATTACTAATCAGAAAAACCCAACACTTAATTATGGCCCGACCCGGGACTCGACCCGGGACCTCGTCAGCCGCAGTCGAACATGATAACCACTAAGACCAACGAGCCAGTTAAAATCATCAATGACTTTTAATTACATAGTAATATTTTTTTAATCATAATTAACATTGCCCTTCGGTTTATCCACGACTTATCCTCTATGAGCAGTAGAATAAAGCAGGGTAGTGTACGACACAAACTGCCTCGTTGGTCTAGTGGTTAGCATGTTTGACTGCGGCCGATGAGGTCCCGGGTTCAAGGCCTGTGCCCAGCAGTGGGACGTTAATGGGCTGTAGTGGTGATAGTGGTAGTATATGCTTGCGATTGCTTTTCTGTCATGTCACGAAACAAAAGATGAATAATATTTCCTACGCTATTACTGCGTACGCGTTGTTCTAGTTCATCTGTTGCACCATTGCCATCAGTATTTTATTTTCAATTTCCACACTCCAGCTGCTCGTAACACTGGTATTAGTTGAAATTAAGTATTTAAAGTTACATTTAATAAATAATCACAACCCCGCTGTACAGCACGATTACTAATAAAACAAAAAGATAACCGGTTAATAGGCGTTCTGTTCCAGATTGCTGCAAGTCCGATAAGCTACGGCTTCTATGGTAGCTATCCTTATGATCATTTCGAAAGAAGTCGCAACTGGCCGCCATCAGCAGTTTTACCACGCTCTTCGAATCAAAATAATCCATTTACTAAAGCTGGTGATATTAAGGCTGAAAAAATAAACGAACCAGAACCTGTAATTAATAAAAGTGTTAAAAATAAAAGGGAAATTAAAAGGAAAATCAATGTTAAAGCCGCCAAACAGGAAACGAGACAATTCCCCGACTACACAGAATCTGTAGGTCTACCACATGCGTCAGTTTTCACGGTAGTAGATGCACCATCGCCTTTAGTGGATTTAACGACCAGACCAGGGGAAGTTCAAGCTGATTATGCTTTAGAGTTGCCGTACAATGGGTTTCACTTTCAAGGTTTCACTCCTGTCGTTCCAGCTTGATGTATTTGTAAAACTAGTAAAAGCATTATTTGAAATAGTTATTGGAATTATTACGTATTTTTCTGAAATATTATATCCGAATAGACATGTATTATTTATATAATATTTACTAAGCTATTTTTATGCTGATGAATGTCATAGTGGAATTTTTTGATAATAATATTTTCGACGAATTCAAATGCCTATGAAATTCGACTGAGTGTGAATAAACGATATCGAGTTAAGTATAATATTATGCCCGTTTTTGTATCTGAGAACTATTTATAGTTCACAGTTGTCTGTATTCGGGTAAAATCATTCTGGTATCCAAATACGGGCTATGAACCACGTGTAATTCTATCAATATGGAGTTTATGTATGAAGTTATAAATTCAAAGGCTATAATATTAAATCTTTCCACTTCTCACCCTAGTTTACGGCTATAACGTCTAATGGACACTTTATATCGAAAGCAATTAATGGTTTTGTTCGCGCTTTTATGTTTCAATTTTATTACGGCAACTGCAACACTGTTGACGTAGGTGAAATACTTTCCACCACGCTTTTATAAAATATTAACAATATTTTAAGTATTTTTTTTATTTCGAAAACTTTCAATTTGAATATTTATTATTTAAAGTGTAGACGTAAGTTTTATACGTGTGAAAGAATAAAGGTTTTTGGTAGTACAATATACGATTTTTCATTTCAATGCTTGAATATCAAATAAATATTATAAATGCGAAACTTTGGATGGATGTATGGATGTATGGATGTATGGATGTTTGTTACTCAATCACGCCCCAACGGCTGAACGGATCTGGATGAAATTTGGCACAGAGATAGATCATAGTCTGGAATAACACATAAGCTACTTTTTATCCTGGAAAATTAAGGAGTTCCCGCGGGAACCTAAAAACCTCGATCCAGGCGGACGAAGTCGCGGGCATCAGCTAGTTCAATAATACTTTTAAGAGGTAAGACCGTTTAACTTTCCCTAAGCTCTCGTGTGTCTTGCTGAAGGCTCTCCTTCGAACAAAATGTTTCTTTTTATGTTCACGCATAACTTCTTTTTTTTATTCAATTTGAATGACTCAAGTTAATTAAATGATAGTAACTAGTAACATAAAGTGAACGATACATGAACGATAGAATTTAATTGCAAGAAGGGACTTCTTTTCATAAATATCACATAACTAGATGATTCCCGCGACTCCATCCGCGTGGATTACGATTTTTTTTTATTCCCGCGGGAAAACTTTAATTTTCGGGGATAAAAAGTAGCATATGTCCTTCCCCGGGATACAATCTACCCCTGTACCAAATTTCATCAAAATCGGTTGAGTAGATGGGCCGTGAAAGCGTAGCAGACGGACAGACACACTTTCGCAATAATATAAATTTTATAATATTCGTATGGATTAATATACGAATTTATCATTATATTTACTTCTTTTTTAGCTTGCAAATAATATGTGTGGTGGAACAAATGAAATTGAAAAAAGTATTATTTTTGTTTTTTTTTGAAAATTTTGATTATAGTATCCATGCTAATATTATGAATGCCCACAAGTGTCTCTATCTGCTACCTACGTGTTCATGGTCTATCTGTAATTCAACCAATAATTGACGAAATTTGGTACAGTAATAGGTGGTTACATCCCGGGAAAGGACATGGGCTACTTTTTACAACGGAAAATCATATTGTATATCCCACGGGATTAAAAAAAACATAATTCCACAAGCCCCAAGCGAAGTAAGGGGCATCAACTAGTAAGTAATTATACAGATGACAATAATATAAAAAATAGAACAAATTGTAGGTATACTAAGACCCAATATATATAACTATCTAGTTATATCTAGTCGTGTAAGCAATACTTAATTAAAATAGATAAGTTTGTAGATTGCGTCGTACATGCGATGTAGGACAGTGGAAGAATTGCCAAGGTATTTGCTTACGTTGCCGTAGCACAAATACTGAGCTATGATACTTTGCCTACAAAAAATATGCCTGAAACACGCAAGGCGAGTGGCGACCCGACCATACCTACAACTCGCTTCTTGATTAAAGGCACAAAGGCGAAAACACACTAGATACTGGGAAGGATAGAACGTTTGCCTGGAAAGTCCACGTTGGAGAAAACGATGTTTTATCCTGTCACTTAGTTTGCACATTCCCTATTAAAAGTGCGTTGCGCATGGACGTTTTATTCTGTTCGACCCCTGTCTAAAAATGAAATAAAAAATGTCTCCTGGACAACATATTCACACATACATACAAGTGTAGTGTACCTACCTAAAAATTGAATAAATATTTATGACTTATGACTACATAACATAGTATATTTTAGAGCCATGAGCGTCTACGTTATAGATAAAATTTTAAAATAAATAGTTTAGCAGTTCTAGGAGTAAGTACCGAAGTTTGTAACTACTACGCAAATTTTGTTAGTGATTACTAAAATATTGACCGATTGATTTTATGCCAATGTCTTCCGGATAATGACAAGGTATTCGTAATAGATTAATCTATAACCGAACGACAACTATAAAGACTTACCCCTATCTCTTTTATTACTTTGTCGGTACGTATTCGATCCAAGTCCTTCAATTCAGATTATTCTCTATTTCCTCTCTATCATGATAACAATGACTTCTGCCGCAAACAAACGATGAAACAAGGCCTCCAATGACAGTGGTCCCATAATAATGGATGCATATAGTTAAACTCCATAAAATACATTAGGTTCCTTACGACTCCTTAATTTTTTTAAATTAATGTAAACTTTTTAAAAGTGCTTTTTAATCATCATGTTTAATGGTTAGGAATTCTCCATTCTTACTGAGAAGAATTTGCAAGTAACTCGGCGGTTTCCCTTTACCGTACTCACTTACTCAGTTTAAACAATATTGTTTAGATTAAGTTTAGTACCTAGTTAGTAATAATTTGTTTAAAATTATAAACACCGCTATACCGTGCGAACTAAAAACACACATACAAAGCAACAAGCGTACTTTAGTATGCACCGTAGTTTAGTATGCACAAGTCCCAACAAACTCAGTATGAGACCTACTTTACTAAAGTTTCAACATGAGCAAAAAGGTTCGTTATTGGTTCGTTACAAACTCGGTCACACGCTTTGAGAAAATAAACTATAATACGGCATATTGGCTTTTCAGGTTATTTTAAGCCTACCTATAATAAAAGTATTAATAATCTGACGCACGCATTAGGTGATCGAATTAATAAGACTAACTGTCGCATTCAGAGTGTCTTAATCATTACATAAGGCACTCCTTAGGGCGCATTCAAATTTGCCGCAAAGTGCCGCGCGGAAGCAGCGCGGCTGCAGCGCTGCGGTCGCGCTGCTTTGTAAATCCATATAAATAAAAAACACGCGACTGCAGCGCTGCACCCGCGCTGCGGCCGCGCATCAGTTCATCGATCGACTAGTGACGGGACTGCGCACGTATTTTTGTTCAAGTCTAAACATGAACGAAAATCAGGTAGAAGAATTTATCGATGAGGTTGAGAGTCGTCCAGCAATATGGGATTCGAAGTCCGACAAGTACAGCAATAAAATCGAAAAGAAAAAGGCTTGGGAAGAAATATGCATTAAATTTATTGACAATTTCACAAACAAGACTCCAAGTGAAAAATATGAAGCATGTAAGTATAATATTATGTATTATTAACGCAACTACTTTATATTTTCGTTGTTTCGTATTAATAGTAACACAGAGCAGTGTTTCTTCGTCAGAGTCCATCGTGAAAATAAATATAGGTACAACCCTATGATGTTCGAACCTCGCGACAGGAGCGCGGCCGCAGCGCTGCAGCCGCGCTACGGCCGCGCTACGCTTTGCGGCAAATTTGAAGGCGCCCTTAGTATAGATTTCAATACAAAAATCTATCTAATTAACCTATTATTATAGATAATATTCTGTTCAGCCGCTTCATCATACTTCATACTAATATTATAAATGCGAAAGTGTGTTTGTTCGTTGGTTTATTGGTTTGTTGGTTTGTCCTTCGATCACGCCGCAACGGAGCAACCGATTGAGGTGATTTTTGGCATGGGTATAGTTAAGGACCTGGAGAGTGACATACTTTTTATCCCGAAAAATTAAGGAGTTCCCGTTATTTAAAAAAAAACTTATTCCACGCGGACGAAGTCGCGGGCATCAGCTAGTCTGAACATAATCGGCTTGTCCTGTCCATTACGTAAAGTAACAAAAATGGGAGATCGTAACTGACGGAAGCTGCGCTAAGTCCTTAATGCCTTTAATGAAATCTGTATCATGTGCAAGCTATTTCATTCTGATAAATAACAAAACCCTCGACGAAACGAAACGACTGCCTTGTTGGTCTAGTGGTTAGCACGTTCAACTGCGGCCGACGAGGTCCCGGGTTCGAGTCCCGGGTCGGGCCATAATTAAGTATTGGATTTTTCTGACTAGAAATTCTCAGTACTAGCCCGGAGTTAGGAAGTTGACGGTGTTTCTCCCCCGTGCCTCGGAAAGCACGTTAAGCCGTCGGTCCCGGTTATTATCACTAACATGATAATAGTCGTTAAAGCCCGCCAACCCGCATTGAAGCAGCGTGGTGGGTCTAAGCTCTAATTCTAGTAATTAGTGGGACGTTAATGGGCTGTAGTGGTAGTTGTACAATATAATTGAAACAATACAACGTAAAATCGATAAAATAAGAATTGATGAATTCAAAAAGGAATCTGGAGCTCATTAAAAACCGGCTAATTACGAGTCGGACTCGCACACGTATAGGCTTCCATACCATCTATACTATATTAACATTATAAATGCGAAAGTTTGGATGGATGTTTGTTACTCAATCACGTCAGAACGGCTGAACGGAAATCTCGGATCTGCATGAAATTTGGCACAGACATAGATCATAGTCTGGAATAGCACATAGGCTTATCCCGGAAAATTAAGAAGTACCCGTGGGAACCAAAAAACCTCAATCCAGGCGGGCATCAGCTAGTTATACTATAAGATTTAACTCTATGTCCCTCTTTTATTATACTAGACTAGCTGACGCCCGCGACTTCGTCCGCGTGGTTTAAGATTTTCCCGCTTTTCTGTTGAAATTTTTCCTGAATTTTCTTTGCTATAAACCTCACGGAGCCCGAGACCTTTCCAACGAATGCAAAACCGTGGAAATCGGTTCGTGCGTTCTGGAGTTATAGCGTCAGGAAGGAAAACCCGACTTATTTTTATATAGTAGATATTTTCGTAAAAGAAACAAGACAGGCGCTCAAAAATCACGTTTCTTGTACAGGGATCCCTTTTATTTTTATTATTTGTTGTTATAGCGGCAATAGAAACACACTGTACTCTGTCAACATTTCTAACATCAACGATATTAAATCGCAGGCATCAGCTCCATGCTTACTTAAAATTAAATTACTAACTGTCTCCCCAGGCAGGTTCTCCTTAGTATTGATTTTATTACAAAATCTATACTAAAGAGTTCCTTAAGTAATGATTATGCGACTCTGAGTTCGGCAGAAAGTATACAAAGTGGATATTGGTTTGCACTGAAGTAGGTTCATTGAAATGTACACAGAGCTGCGGTTCATGGGGTCTGAAACTTTCGAAGCCATATAAAAGCTTTCAAAGGTTGTTTACCCCAGCGATTGACCCGTAATTGGTATTCAATCTCTCACATAATAGGGACCTATTTATAGGCTACTGGATAACGCCCATTACTTTGTGTGGTTAGATTTAGGATTTAAAAATCCTGCGGGAAATCTTCGACTGTCCGGGATAAATAGTAGCTTGAGGAAGCAAGCTATCTCCCAATAATAACAAGTATCCATTTTCCCATCGGACAGGACACAAAAAGTCCGCGTCATTGGGTTCTTACTCTTTGCCTCACCACGCTGTCCCACCAGTGGGGAAAGCAATAATATCACATAACATATAACGTATAACATTAAAAACCAGTAATCGAGACAAGTTACTTAAAAACACTACCTATAACTTATCTACTAAACTCAACGTTGCCATGGTCAGGAATTTGTCCCATTTGTCCCACTGAAATGTTTATTAATTTAGTGATTATCATCCTAAGTTAGACAAACCATCATATATCAAATAAATATTATAAAATGCGAAAGTTTGGATGGTCGATGTATGGATGTATGGATGTATGGATGTATGGATGTATGGATGTATGGATGTTTGTTACTCAATCACGCTCCAACGACTGAACGGATCTGGATGAAATTTGACACAGAGATAGATTATTGTCTGGAATAGCACATAGGCTACTTTGTATCCCGGAAAATTAAAGAGTTCCCGCGGGAACCGAAAAACCTCAATCCACGCGGACGAATTCGCGGGCATCGGCTAGTAGCCTAGGTATATTATACGGACTATAACAACGAATCGATTGATTGATCGGTTAAGATTCTAACAGCTGTAGCTAGTGCAACTGGCCCTAAAACTATAATTGACAAGCTTATCAAATTACTCATATTGCTGAACATAATCAATCTACGCTGAGAGTATCTATAGCAGTCAATTTAATCCGCTCTAACAGTAATCGGCTTGCTATTCAATATTATTATAGTGATTTTAAGCTAGATTAATCTGCGCCCACACTATCGCCAAAATTAGAAACTGACTTTAACCTTTTCAGCTTTTTTATTTTTATTTCATAGCGATAATAACTTGAACATAGAAACACGAGATCAGTATCGAAGAAAGTGCAAAGTAGGTACTGTAGTTACACATCATACTTCATACTTAATATTATAAATACGAGAGTGTGTTTGTTTGTTTATTGGTTTGTCCTTCAATCACGCCGCAACGGAGCAACGGATCGACGTGATTTTTGGTATAGTTGAGGACCTGAAGAGTGACATAAACTACTTTTTATCCCAGAAAATTAAGGAGTTCCCGCGGGAATCTAAAAAAAACTTAAACCACGCGGACGAAGTCGCGAGCATCAACTATTAATATTATATGTTGGGCGCGAACCACATTAATAAACTAAGTACCTAATCCATAATGTAATAAACGCAAAAGTATGTATGTTTATCTGTCATACCTTTTCACGGCCCATCCTATGAATCGACTTGACCCAGGAATGCAAGCTACAATCGATTCAATCGTTCCTGGAATGCAGGCGCATTCCAGGGACGGTCTTTGGCTACTTTTTATCCCGGGAAATTAAGGAGTTCTCCTGATATTTCTCACGAGAGAAATGAGAAGTCCTCGCTGACGAAGTCTCGGGTATCATCTATAGTAGTTAATATTTAGCTACAAATTTATTATTGGAGTTTCACTCTTTTGAATAATAAATTTTGAATCATAAAGTTTGGCCGAGATAAATTCAAAGCTTGTTAGCTAATTAACGCTTTTAGAATATTTTGAATGCCCTCTATTTATTTAATAGGTACCTATTGAACCATTTGCTTTTCATTGCGGCTAAGAGGTAAGAGGCATCTAAAACGAGGATACTAATTGCTTGTTAGTCTAACATCTCTTCTATTCATCTCTAAGTTGGTCTATCTGAGGCCATTTATGCGTAAACTTACTGCAAAAAATATATATATTCTACTAGCTAATGGCCGCGACTTCGTCCGCGTGGAGGTTCTCGCGGGAACTCTTTAATTTTCCGGGATAAAAAGTAGCCTATGACTATTATCCAGACTATAATCTATCTCTGTGTCTTTCATCAAATTTGTCTGCTTTGGCGGATTATAACGAATTAAGTTTCTTGTTCCATAATTAACATGCCGGCTTCTATCCAATATTTTAAATAAATATAAAATTAAAACTCAACTGTGCGGAAACCTACAAACCTTAAGAGCTTCAGTGCTACAGACTCGTGTCATAGCCGTGGATATACAAAAGTACAAATTGTTTAATGTTTATTGTTAAAATACTATGTCTCCTCCTGCGATATTCGGAAAACGTTCAAAAAAAGATAAAATGAAACCTACTACTAAAAAATAATATAATCATTACTTACTCTTTTAGTTTATAAAAAATTAGGTACATTTTGCAAATTATACAATCTACAACGTTCTACAATAAATTCAAAAACGTGACAAATATTTATCAAACATTTATCTGCCATTTATAGACCACAAGTGACATAAACATTTACCGAACAAATAAAGCAGTGATAAAAGGACATGTCCCAGTTCAGTATGGAGGGTGGTTTTTTATTCTGAGTGTCAATGAACCAGAACCAAACTGCCATCACGTGAAAGAGAAAAAAATATAACATTAAACGCCATTTAAATAATAATTTTAGAAAACCCCGTTTTTTAAAAAATTAATTATGAAAAATATCGTTTGTAGAAAATATTTTTCGATGAATGGCAACACTAAAACTTGGATAATGCGCATTATTTATGATTATTAATATTCCATTTCGATAAACTACCCATTTTCCACTACATAGGTAGTACATACATCATTATAAGATTAATAAATTATAATTGAGTATTTGAAACATTCGTAAAATAATTATTAGACAACAATAAATCACCAATAAACTAAGATAAACAAAACTGACAGTGACATTTGACAATCACCCAATGACATACGTGACAAAAAAAATCAAGTTTTTTTTTTTACTGTTCATAAAATTCAGACAAAGATCTAAAAAAGCCACAAAATAAAAATATATTTTTCTCCAAATTGGGGTCCTATAAAAATGTGTAAATAATTCTAAAAGCCATATTTTAGGATCTCTATTCACGTGTATTAAAATCATCTTGGTTCATGTTCAAGGCCCAATCTTGGACAAGTCCTTTCGCTCGTGCTACAAATGATAAGGTTTTACTGGATTTACTCTGAAATATATCATCATTGAGGGACACTCTAGGGTATCGTATGTGCCTTTCAAGTTCCAGAGCCAAAGATTTTCAGTTTCCATACAAAGTGAAAACTCTAAAACAGTAATAAATTTTTTTGCAAAATGATGGTATTTTATACGCATCATTAAAAGTATTTTTAGAGTAAAAACTTTTAATATTATTGGGTATAGTTTCGGGAAAAGGTTTTTAAGTAAGAAAGTGCTTCGCCCAAGGAATAAACGCATCGGAGTTTGCGCAGAACTTTGGGAACGCATATAAAGGGAGCGGGAGTGCCAACCCATTCACAATTTGTCTGAAGCCGACTTGCTGCTTAGTGAAATCCCATTAACTTATCTGTGAGAAGTTTGTGAAAACTTTAAAAAAATGAGAGTACTTCTGTGTTTGGTTGCGGTCGTGCTGGCGTGCAATTGTATTGAAGGTTTACTACTGCCGGTAAGTTATTATAAAATTATTAATTTATTAGCGAAATTCATACTATTTCATACTAACATTATAAACGCGTAAGCTTGTCTGTCTGTCTATCTGCTACGCTTTAACGGACAACCCGATTTTAATGAAATTTGGTACAGAGGAAAATAATATTCCGGGAAAGGACAAAGGCTATATTTTAACGCTTTAACGGCCCATCCGATTTTGATGAAATTTGGTACAGAGGTAAGCTGCATCCCGGGAAAGGACAAAAGCTTTTTTATATCCCGAAAAATTAAGGAGTAGTATTTTTTACTGTCGGGGGAACTCCTTAATTTTTCGGGATATAAATAATGGAGGATGTCGGCCTCGCCTAGTCGTAACTTATGAGATCGCGCACCGTTCGTTCGATTGTGTTGAAATTTTGTGCAGTTATTGTTGGCATTTGCGTGGACGTTTCTGTCATAAAAACATCAACTTACACTTTAGATGGCATGCAAATCATAGCAACGCAGAAGCTAGATCATCGACGTAATACTTTTATTTACTTACCTACTACTGCTATGATAAATCACTGTTACTCGCTAACTTTTTCATGTCACTAAGACCATAATAATTTTATGGACACTGAATTATATTTCAGATGGATTGATTATAATTATTAATCAATCATAGATTTTATTAGCAACTTAACGAGCATTATGAGGTAAGTTCGTAAATAAAATCAGATTCCATGAGATTTAAATAGATTCTATAAATTCTTTGATTTTCAATAAATTAAGGTAACTCGGTAAGGTAAGTCGGTAGCATATACTGAAATGAAAAGCTGTGACGGATAGATGGAAAGACAGCTGATGAAATTGTTTAGAGGATAGTTTTTTGGAACCAAATAATTGACATTGGTATTTCATAGGTTTTTTTTATCCACTATCAAGAAATTTTCTAGGTGTCGATTAACATTTTCACATTATAAGACTAGCTCTATTTTTATTCTCAACGTATTCCTAAAGAATTTTCTCTAAAATAATTTAATTTGTTAAAAATAATTAAACTCTGTTACAAACTGCTAACGGCCGTTTTCATTTAACATATTATATTTTTCTGTTTTCTTTTAATTGTTTTAGCAATTAAAAACGGAAATTGTTGTACTTTTTTTAAGACGTATTACCTAAACCAAAACATGAAAAAAGAGAACCGCTCTTTCAGTCTGTATTAAAAATCATTACACAAAACTTGTTATACGTCAGACCTATTGTAAATAAGCATAATGTAAGCACCTTTGACTTTTTCCAAAAAAACCTTAGCAAGCAGTAATTCGTCACAGGTTTGATCAAAATTTTATTTGAAATCGATTGTTGAATAGTAGCTCATTCGAACAGTACTGCTGTATTTGCTGAATACAAGTAAGCTTCCATAGCCAAGAAACGAAAAATTGTTACAACTAGCCCCCCCGCTCCCTTAATACTATATTTTCTCTAATTAAAACAGGAATTGAATAATTAATGAGTGGCTACCTAAATAGGTACATAATATGTATTAAACAATATATTATATTGATTTGCTTTCACAGATTTATATTTAAATAAAGTGGGCCATGATCAGTTTGTGGTTGATACAGTGATCGATATAACGTCTACGGTTTCTAAAAAGTTCATGAAGTATTGAACCTTCTTTTTTTTCACTTCAACGCATGATTATAAAACCGAATTTATTCGGATATGCAAAATTGCTTAATCTCACTATGCATAGTGATTAGTGAGTATTGCCAAAACACTGCAGGACTTGCACGCCTTACTTATTTCTCTTGGTTAGCTAAATCTACTTCTTTCCCTGCCGTTTGATATCATCTCGTAATCGTGCAAGGTGGTCAGCAGACCTTTTCAGCAACTCTCAGCTCCAGACTCAGCTCTTATTGCTATATCATATTAAGTCACCCTTATTCACTGATATCAACATGGAACCATATCTAAGAAAGACAGGCCGAACATCGCTTTTTACATAGTCCATTTTTGAAGAACTTAGTGGATAAGCAGTCGCGTTCATAGGTGTAGTAAGGATATCATCATACTTAATATTATAAATGCGAAAGTGTGTTTGTTTGTTGGTTTGTCCTTCAATCACGCCGCAACGGAGCAACGGATTAACGTGATTTTTGGCATGGGTATAGTTGAAGACCTGGAGAGTGACATAGGCTACTTTTTATGCCGGAAAAATAAGGAGTTCCTGCGGGAATCAAAAAACTTAAACCACGCGGACGAAGTCGCGGGCATCAGCTAGTTAAAGTATACGTCATGACAAAATTAGGCTTAACGAGTAATGTTATGTTTATGTGTTTGTGTATAGTTCTGACCTTCCACGTAGTAATTGATAAAATAATGACAACGTTTTATAGTGGGGTGGAGTCAATAAGCACTACCTACTCGCAGGCATAATATGTTTATCGCCTACGTAAAAGTAACCTTCCCATATTGTATTGTATATGTTTTACACGATATGATCAATCATTAAATACTGTTATTGAATACTGTTATTAAGTAAAGTTTCCGATTATGTTTTTAGCTACAAGAGTTTTTTTCAGTCTGAAATAGTATTTGCATAATATAGATACAGATCTTAGAATAACTACCTATAGAAGGTATGTTTCCAAACAACGCCTTCTCAAAACGTAAGCTACAAATTCGCTATGTGTGCTGTGTTTACTTGCCTCGTAAACGCAAACATAATGTTACCAGTTTAAATGTTTTCCCCCTAATAGTTGGGTAAGTAATTGGTTAGTTTGTTTGTAGCATTGTAGCTTCTAAACCTAAGTTAACCAGCTTTTTTCGGACTGCGCGAGCGTCGTACGATGCCATAAATTATGGCACCAATTAAACGGCTTACATTTCGCGAGTGTACTAAGGTTTCTATAGGTAGTTATTCTAAGATACAGATACAATTTATATTATGCCCTTTCACGTGGGCTTTGCCAATGCGGTAAATGGGTAAGCGTAGCAGTAGGTGGATCTGGATCTTAATCTGAGGAGTAGGTGTTAATATTATATTCATAAATAAGAGGAAAATTTTCTTCACACCCACCTTCCTTATAGTTTTATTTTTATTTTATTTATAAACCGATTCTACTTAAAAGTAAACACTAGACAGGTTACAGAGTTCATAGATGCATGCATGTCAAAAAGCATGTTTGAACTCCTTATACCTGGTCTGAGAAGACACGTGCAACAAACTCAGCCGGGTTAAACCGTGTGCCTCGGTAAGAATCACTTACATCTGATAATAATCGTTAAATACCTATAAGTGCGAAAATCGCACTCTAATCGAGTCGTTTGCGGATGGATCTGCTGGGAGCCAACCACACTATCACATCAAAAAAATCCATCCATGTTTGCGACTCAGTTAGTGGTTAATTCAGCGACATGCTTCACAATTTTTTTTTTTCAACACTAATCAGCAGTTGTTACCCCCTTACAGTAAGTATCTAAATATTCAGCCACGGCGGCCTATCTCCAGAGAGATTAGCCATCTGCGCAGGAGATATTATATTTACACAGATGCACTCTCTGTTCCTTTACTCTCAAAGCCCAATGGGACGGAAAATCCGGAGACACAGCCAGAGAGAGATCAGGCGCAGGACCGGCGGCTTAACGTGCTCTCCGACGCACGGGGGTGAACACCGCCAACTTCCTAACTCCGGGCTAGTACTGAGAATTTCTTGTCAGAAAACCCCAATACTTGTTATGGCACTCTAAATACTTGTTAAGGGACACGAACCCGGGACCTCGTCGGCCGCAGTCGAACATTAATCATTAGATAGTATCTAGATAGATAATGAGTAATGAGTGTTACTAATGAGTGAGTAAATAGTGAGACTTACACAAATACGATGTTAATAAAATTAGATTATTCTCTTACGTATGCACCTTTATAATATTCAATGGCCACTTGCCCTTTAGGCAGGTACTTTGTTTTTCATCGAAAACATTTTCATCGCCTACTCGACGTGTTGACTCAAGTAGCGTATTGTTCATGAAATTCGTAATATTCCTCCTGTTCATGAAATTCGTAGTATTCCTCCATAATTTTAATTGGAGGAAGCCCTATTATCGACAATTTTTGAAGTGAAAACTTCTATAGCCGCGTTGAGCATTTTTTGGTAGGGGAAAATCTTATGGGTTCGCGACACCGTCATGCTGTGACGTATTTTTTTTTAATTATTTTAAATATTTGTATATTTTATATTAGCGATTGAAAATTTTATATTATTTTCAAATTATAATACTAAAATTCTAAGACTAATGACTGATAATTTTTTTTTATTTTTGTATGGCTGTCTGTTTGTTTGTAGGGCATCACTATACTACTACTACTACTACTACTACTACTCTACTATACGTTTTTGATTAATTTGGCACATTTTTGGCTAAGATTCTGGGTTGACATATAGGATATTTTTATCCCGAAAAATTATAGGGTTCCTTTGGGTAAATTTAACTCCACAATTCGGTCAAATCTCAAGTCTTAACCAATTTTGATAATCCTTTTTTCCCCACGAAGTTAACTCCGTGCAAATTTCATGAAGATTAGATGAGTAGATCGGAGATAAAAGGCAAGGAACTCCTCAACTGGTAACAGCAAATCAATCAGGATCAGTGTAATACCTTAATAATAAGTAGATAATAATAGATTAATAACAAACAGGAAGCGGTGATAGCCCAGTGGTTAAGCTCCCCGACTTCCTGTACGGGGTCGCGAGTTCGTCCCCAGGCACGCACCTTCAACTTTTCGAAGACGCTATAGGCTTACATAATTATCTATCTAAATTATGACTTATATTTATATTTATATTTATTTATTTGGACAACAAAAAATTGTTACATTAAAAAAAACCTTAAAAACTAGACACATTTATGACACTAATTGTTAAATGCACAATTTATTAAAGGTGCCAGCCACAGTGCGTAAAATTAAAAGTTACAGTACAAAAATCTAAAAAATCTCTTTACTAAAAAAAAAAATTATTACTTATACAAAAAACACAAAAATGACTTTCCTATAAGTAGCACTTACTGTTGGTTCAAGTGATTCTGAAAGTAATGAATTTTCTATCAAGTTTCAATTCGCTTATTCATAAAGATTCCGAATTTATAAAATATTTTGGGGATAAAAATTACTTTCACCATTTTATTGACAAGTCGTCCCCTATAAAATTTGTTATAACCCTTACATGGCAATAGGATCAAATAATATTAAATCTTTGTCCACTAAAAGGTTTTCGCCCCGGATTTTATTGAACCATTAACCTCATAAAAACTGCGACCAATATTTTATATAGGTACCCACTTGATAAGTAAATACCTACTACGTAGTTAAAAAGGTGCAAGACTCGCATTTCAAGTTATTCCGTAACATTATGCTTGTTGGTAAAAAAAACTTCCGTTTCAGCATCATGTGTACCAAACGTCCTTCAGTCCGTCAGTACAGAAAATAAATTGTTTGATGCAAATAATAACTGGCTAAACGAGAGTTTATTAGTATGATGCTAGTTGGCAAAACGGGAGAGAGCCGAAATTTCATGTTCAGAACCATGTTTTTTTTTTACTTTTAATGTGCCTTATTATAACGGATCCTGTTTTTATAACAGTATGAAATTTCAAGTGTACTGCTGAGAGACGGATAGGTGAGTAAATGGACAGACAGAAAAACGGGCAGATGAACAGAGGCACTGAGGAAAGAACGATAATGGATAAACAGATACAGAGCTGTGAACAGATCTGAACATGCGGACTGATGGACGGACAGACGGATTGGATGAAACTATCAGGGTTTTTTTAATACTAGCTGATGCCTGCGACTTCGTCCGCCTGGATTGAGGATTTTTAATTCCTGCGGGAACTCTTTTATTTTCCAGGATAAAAAGTAGCCTATGTGTTATTCCAGACTATATCTATGTCTGTGCCAAATTTCATCCAGATCCATTCAGCCGTTCTGGCGTGATTGAGTAACAAACATCCATCCAAACTTTCGCATTTATAATATTAGTTTAGAGTATAGATGGAACCCTCAAATAAAAAAGGTAGATCTTATCTTGCTGGAGTAAAACGCGTTGATTTAATATTTTTCAGAGCTAATAATCTTGAAAGCGACTCTTCCGTCTCCGGGGTATTTATAACGGGTACCGACGCGACGTGTAGTTAGTTACTTCGAGGGTGTAATTAATTAAGCAGGAGGACTGTGTTCCCTCGTGGCCCGTCTGTGCCCCATAGGCATCGTTTTATTTATTTGCTCACCTCAAGCTGTCGTTTATTTTTTTTTAATAAATTATTCGCTTTGTGGATCACACTTCGGATTATAGATAGAATAGCCGACCATATTTATGATATGAAGTACCTACTTATTGCTCACCTATTTGCATTTGACTGAATTCGAAAGCAGGCTGACTTGTAGATAATCCCAAACTTCACAAGCTCATTGGAAAGCCTCGAGCACCGCCGAGACGGAGACTTTCTTTGCTTCAACAGCGAAGACTATTCTGGGAAATTGCAGACAGTCAGTAGTAGGTATGTAGAGCGCACCTGTGTGTGCGCTTACAATATCTTGCGCGAAGATCTGATCTCTATGGACGCCTCTAGGTCTAGACGCCTCGTCAAAAATTTTGCTGATAGGACAGCACATTTTTAATCATTATCATAATTTTAGCCTGCTGAATAAACAAATGCCTTTCCGTAAAAGCGCCACCGCACCCAATCCTCAGCTTTCCTCATCCAGCCACCTCTGCCTCTATATATTATCGTCGGTCTATTCTGCCGGAGGGCACCTCACACTACGCTGACTTGTACGCGGTCTTCACTCTAGAACTTTCCATCTCCAATAGCCATCGCACCTACGTCAAGCATCGCCTGCCCATCGCCACTTCAACTTACGATGAGTTTATAGTTACATACTCGTACCATGGTTTAGATACTTTTACAAAGTATAATTGGTTTGGTTTGAATTTTTAATAATATTTAAAAAAACAATTTCACCTGAAGGAAATTCAATACCTAATCTAATAATACACAACCAATTAGGTACACGAGGCCAAAACGAGTCAGCATAATAATTATTATTGTTATTTGCGGTATTTATGTAGCAAAACTGCAGGCGGCGTAGGCTGACTTACAGCTCGAATTTCAATTACCTACTCCGTATTATTATTAAATTTTTATATAGGTTTTATGCAGAAAAAAATCACTTCTATGCCTAATATTAATAAAATGAGCATTTAGGTGGAGCGTTGGCAAGATCATTCACAACTAAGTACGCATATCTGAAATCTACATAATTATAGTAGCAGTGGGTACAAACAGTACAGCTCAAACAGCTGGGACCACTTGATATTAAGCATTGCAGATATCTGCATTAATCCATAAATTATTGTGATTGATGTCCAATCAACTCGCATGAAACATTTTTGCGCGTTTCTATTTTAACCGCTAAGGAATTAAATCGCGCTTTCCAGCGTCAGTGTCTTTTGCTTCGTATTTAGTCTTCAAAGCAAGAGTGACTAGGCATCTAATAAGCAAATGTGCTCCAAAATAAACCCCATCATTACTTTCGATGAATTAAAAAATATATAGGTTAAGTTAACCCATTATAGACCCACATGAGATATTTCAATGAGATGACGAATCCAACTCGGCTGGGCAGTTCGGGAAGCTTCGAGATATTTCCGTCCAAAATGCCTCAGTGCATGAAGACCAGTCTTCGAAAAGTACGCGTTGCCAGCGATGACTTACGGATCCGAGACATGATTGCTAATTATGGGCTTGATCAGAAGAAGAGGGTCACTCAGCGGGTAACGGAGGGAGCTATGCTCGGAGTATGTAACGTCGCTTACGTTATAACTTTATTCAATCAGAAATGGGGAGTTTCGTAGGAGAACTAATTTGTTGGGGTAATGGAATGGCGATCCCGCCCTGGTAAGCGCAGCGTTGGCAGATCCCCCACTAGCGATGAGCTGGACCAATGACGTCAAGCGAGAAGCAGGGAGCAGGTTGCGCAAGACCGCTGACGTGTGAAAGTCCCTATAAGAGACGTACGTCCAGCAGTTCCTGAAAACAAAACCTTCACGGGGACGTCGCGTTAATAAGTTTGTTTAAAACTAAACCAACACTTTCCACGTAGGTGTAAACTGATGACAATGGCAACGCCTCGTAGCCCACGTTCCATTTCACGTCATAAAAGGATATTCCTTCATAGCCATTAGGAGAAAAAGTACATTAGCCACCCGCTTGGAATTTTTCATTACATTGCATCCGTTTTATTAAAAAGTTTTAAAAGCTGTGCCTTACTTTTTATAGACCGTACTAATCACTACTTTATTGCGAATATTATGAATGCAAAAAAGTGTTTGTTCATTAGTTTGTTCTTCAATCACACCGCAACCAAAGGATCGACGTATTTTTTGCATGGATATACTTAGTTAATAGAGACCTGACATGACTGACATACTGCTACTTTTTATTCCGAAAAATTTAAGACTCCCAACGGGATTTTTAAAATCCTAAATCCACGCGGACTTTACGGACATCATCTGGTTACATATAATATTACCTATTAGCGGGGGGTCATATTATATTGGAATTCTGTCACGCATCGCTAACTTCTCGGAGCTATAAGTATGTGCGGGAAGGGAAGCAAATAACCTATGCGTATGCAGGCTTCCTAATGAGCCAGAGTTCTACATACGGTCTTCAAAGGTGTGTGGAGTCAGCCATTCCGCATTTGACCAGCGTGGTGGACTATAATATGGCCCTCCACATTTTGAGAGGAGAAGCAAGCAAGCGATGGGTTAAGACAATGAAGATGCTGAATGTTATTAATTGTGCAAGCAACTTGTGCTGTTTGCACGTGTATAGAGTGTTTACATGTTTATGTGTGGAATGAACTTCCAGAGCAAAAGTTGTTTCATAAAATTTCATTACGGATTATGTAATCAAAAGTTTCGTTTACCCGACTTGAAACCTAACTTTAGTTTTGAAGTTTGTTTTATACACAGAGTTGATGTTAGCAAAAATATTAATAACTAACTGATGCCCGCGACTTCGTCCGCGTGGATCGAGGTTTTTCGGTTCCCGCGGGAACTCCTTAATTTTCCGGGATAAAAAGTAGCCTATGTGTTATTCCAGACTATATCTATATCTGTGCCAAATTTCATCCAGATCCGTTCAGCCGTTGGGGCGTGATTGAGTAACCAACATCCATACATCCATACATCCATACATCCATCCAAACTTTCGCATTTATAATATTTATTTGATTAACAAAATTATGCTGTAGGATACATAAGAAAATATTTTATTTAAAGCTTTTATACTTTTTAAGTATGCCAGACTGGGAGCCCGCGACGTTGGCGGCGGAATCTCTTTAATTTCCCGGGGCTTATATCCTTCCCGGATACATGATATCTCTGTACCAACGATTTTGACGATCTCCGTGGCGCAGTGTGTAGCGCTATACTTATATTATACTTTTTACCCCGGATACATGATATCTCTGTACCAACGATTTTGACGATCTCCGTGGCGCAGTGTGTAGCGCTATACTTATATTATACTTTTTATGTATGCCAGACTGGGAGCCCGCGACGTTGGCGGCGGAATCTCTAATTTCCCGGGGCTTATATCCTTCCCGGATACATGATATCTCTGTACCAACGATTTTGACGATCTCCGTGGCGCAGTGTGTAGCGCTGTTGTCTTAACGTGCGGAGGTCCAGGGTTCGATCCCCGGCAGGGTCAATTTGGGAATTTATAATTTCTGAATTTTCCCTGGTCTGGCCTGGTAGGAGGCTTCGGCCGTGGCTAGTTACTACCCTACCGGCAAAGACGTGCCGCCAAGCGATTTAGCGTTCCGGTACGATGCCGTGTAGAAACCGAATGGGGATTGGGTTTCATATAACTGCCATGACCCTAACAAGTTAGCCCGCTACCATCTTAGACTGCATCATCACTTACCATCAGGTGAGATCGCAGTCAAGGGCTAACTTGTAGTGGATAAAAAAAAACCAAATTTCGTCAAAATTCTAAATTCTAATGTTGTTTATTCAAATAAACTTTTAGAAGTGCTTTTGAATCGGCAAGTGACTACCACTGGTTGGAAATGCCATTCCTAACAAGAAGAAGCACGGCGGTTGCTCTTTGGAAAACATTGATAATTTTTCCCCCGCGGTAATTAGGTACCTACTCTATATGTCTCGGCTATATATTATCGTCTAGGATATGCCTTCTCTTTTATTAATTAAAAATAAAGTGTACCTAGATAGGTACTTAAGTAAACGCAGCATTGATGGAGCGAGTCAAATCCTAGCTAAAATTCAGTTGAACAGATGGGCCGTGAAAAGGTAACAGATAGATATACATTCTCAGTCTAATATTACGTAAGTAGGTATAGATGCCGAAGATAATTTGTGCCCGCGATTTTCCACTACATTAGTCTCTAGCCACTTCTTCGGCTGCCATTTAAATATGGACGGAAATAACGCGAACGCTGCTTCCAATTTAAATATGGACGGAAATAACGCGAACGCTACTTCCAACCGAAAAAGATTCTCAAATCACGCCTGAAGAAGGTTACTATTATAAATAAAGTTTCATATTATACTAGCTGATGCCCGCGACTTCGTCCGCGTGGATTGAGGTTTTTCGGTTCCCGCGGGAACTCTTTAATTTTCCGGGATAAAAAGTAGCCTATGTGCTATTCCAGACTATAATCTATCTCTGTGCCAAATTTCATCCAGATCCGTTCATCCGTTGGAGCGTGATTGAGTAACAAACATACATCCATACATCCATCCATCCAAACTTTCGCATTTATAATATTTATTTGATTAGTTTAGGGACCTGAAATTTATAAGGGACTTTAATAGCTAGCAGGCTCACCCCGCCTACGCTCGGGTAAATATTCTTTCTGATTGGGACTACTACCACAGAATAGGTAATAGTAGAACCACAGTGTGGTGTACAAATTTATTAACTTAATTACAAATTTCGAGCATAAATTATAAGAAACTACCAAAAAACATCAACAAAAAAGAGATTACAAAGTGCTATACTATCTTACATTATTAAAACCCCATGCCGTGAGTCATGACACATGCTTAATGGCGCCTTTACGTCCAAAATTAAAATGGTAAATAATAAAATCTAAACAATAATGCAAAGATTATCAAGAATGTCAAACCAAACGTAACTGCGGGTAGCAAGTAAAATCATATCAAAATAGAATTAAAATAAAGCGTGTGTGTGTGTGTGTAGTCGCTAACCTGTAGATATTATAATATCATACTAATATTATAAATGCGAAAGTGTGTTTGTTGGTTTATTGGTTTGTTGGTTTGTCCTTCAATCACACCGCAACGGAGCAACGGATCGACGTGATTTTTGGCATTAGTATAGTTGAGGACAAAGGCTACTTTTTATCCCGGAAAATTAAGGAGTTCCCGAGGGAATCAAAAAAACTTAAACCACGTGGACGAAGTCGCGGGCATCAGCTAGTAAGTGAATAAACCAGAGTTAAAGAGAAAACAGTAAGAACTTTCTTAATTTCATTTTTTTCAGACATTTGGTAAATTAGGTTAAAACTTGAGGTAAGTAGATACAATGAATTTTTCAACGATTTTTTCTTGATTGGGCCGCATTGTCGAGGAAAATATTAAATGTTTGTGTGTTCGCTACCGCATTCGCGCATAGTTGTTCCGATTGAATTGAAACTTCGTAGAGTTATTGTTGGCAGTTGCTAGAATGCCTCTGACTGAACACGTGTCGTTAGAGATGTCGCCCAACATCTTTAGTGACACGTGTCATGGACATATTATTTTGTTCTATGCCGTCCATTTTCTGAAACTGGCAGAAAACTGAATTTTTTATAATCACTAGGTAAGTCTTATCACACTTTCACGTCATTTTGCCAAGTCTTCATAGGCCCATATTACACTATACTATATTATAATATAGGATCCTATTTCGCACCATAGATCATCATTCTAGAAATATAGTATAGCATATTTCTAGGATGATGATCTACGAGTATGGTGCGAAATATGATCCTATATGTCTGTGGATCCTATATATAGTATAGTGTAATATGGGCCATAGTAATGTGTGCATTAAGATTATTAAACAGACGAACTTTTACTATTTTTTATCTAACTTGGAAGAGGTAATTCAAATATTTACGACAGCGCTGTGCTGCTTGTGTACTTAGCAACAATAGAACTGACGCAAATATTATCTGCTTGGTATTTAACATGGTTAGGTAAGTATATTACAAAAAATTTGCATCAAAAAATAACTATATTAGACGTAATATAGTTCACTAGCTTTTGCCTGCGACTTCGCGTGGTCTACACAATTCTTTTTCATTAATTTTACACGCTTGAAACGGGCTTGAATTTTCAAAAATCCTTTCCTAGCGAGCGTTCCTTTAGACGTAGTCGTAATTCCTAATTCCATGGTTCCTTTCTACGTCAAAATAGCTGTCTGTATGCCAAATTTCAACCCGATCCGTCCAGTGGTTTGAGCTGTGCCACAGAGCTGTGCGTTGATAGATCAGTCAGTCACGTTTTCCTTTTATATTAGACTAGCTTTTGCCCGCGGCTTTGCTAACGTTATGTTCAATTTTATAAGACAAATTTTAAACCTCTATTCTAGCGGATCTCTTTCCTTCCTTTTAATTCCTTCTAAGCGGATGCCTTCATCAAAATAGCTATCCGTATACCAAAATTCTGCCTGATCCGTCCAGCGCCGACGCTGCAACGGTTCGAGCTGCGCGTTCAGTGAGAAGTATAATTATAATATAACATAATGACAGCTGCATCTATTCATATCAACGTATTTAAAAACTAATACAACTTCAACATGAACGACTAAAACGAAAACTTGAAAAATATACCGTTTACCATATATGCACTTTATGTTTGAGGATATCCGCATTGGAGTTCCAATATAGGGACTAGGTATACTATGGATATGGATCATGGATGGGCCTTTATATAGATATGCCAAGTAAAAAAATTGTTAAAGCGATTTAGTAAAAAAACTATGCTCACAAATTACCTACCTAGAATAAAATAATATACATAATACTAGAATATGCACTATGGTCCAATGGATAGCCTCCTATAATATAATAAAAGTCAGGTTTATTTTATTGTGTGTTAGGCTTGCGCTTGACGACATCATGCTTAGTGCAAAGCAAGAGGTCTAGATTGGAACGCGCTGGCTTTTTAGAAGGTAAAAATAAAGCCTTACTGTTGGTCCTTGCCTATTTTAAATTCAGGTATTATTAAACATAAATACTTATCATTGACTTAAATACCTAACACTTGATCAAACAGAGATTACTTACAAGAACGATTATTACAATAACTCCTTTGATATTATGTTACCAAAATGAGTGATTTAGAATGACTGGTAATGTTCTACATGTATTTACATGTTTTGTTAAGGTGCAAACACAATCGTGATTGTTGAAATTTACCGCAATCAACGCTGCTACGAGTAGGTTGGTTGAACTGCTTTGTACAATAATATGGAATCCTGACACATGCCTGACACGTTTGGAAACGCACAACGGAAAATAGTTATTAATTGTTCAACAAAATGGCAAAGTTCGGTTTTGTTGCGAGTGCCTAGTTTGAATCCCGAATGTTCGTCGGAGGAGAATAACGTTTTGTCTAGTCACTCAGTGTGCACACATTTTTTTTGTCTATAGTGTGTTCTCGCTCCTGCTGATAGAAAACTGGCTTTTCCAGTTATCTGTCCACTAGTAGGTTGTGACAATTCGCTCTGGGAGATAGAGTTAGAGGTGTACTTAATCTTAGTTTTAACATTGCAAATTCGATTGATCGTAATCGAGCGTTCGATCACATTTGCGTCAAAATAAAATGGACCCAAAATACCTTGATTGAAAGTCACAATTTCAGTACAACCGCTTTTCATTTCGAAACGTTTCCATGCACGAAACTGAGCTCTAAAACAATGTTGTTAAGGTTAATTTTACTGAGACTAAGACTAATCTACTCAAACTGAGACAAAGTATTCCTACTGCAGGCCAAGGGGGAGGTTTTTTACGTATTCGATCGCGACAACATTAATATATTATAAGCGGATTCTTACTAATTTTAATAAAAAGAAACACATTTATCACAAAATGAAAGTATTATTCCAAACAAAGTACTTAACAAATAATTGAACAAATATCTAACAAACGATAATTATTAGGACACTGCTCAGAGAGGTGTTATCGACGCGACGACGAGGCGTAGAAAGAGGCTCGGTGCGGGCCCTCGCTTGCCTATAAAGGCTCGAGAGCAGAACGGGTATAGGGGGCGCCACCAGGTGGCACGATGAAAATGACCGCCTTCCCTTACACGGCCTCTCCTGACACGTGGTCGTCCCGACCACATGTCACTGCTGTCGCTGCAGCTTCGAGGAGTCTGCGGCTAAAACACACGAAAGACAACAAAGTTAATAAAACACATCCTTTTAGCATTCAAAACAGCGGAGCTTACAGCTCAACGCGCGGTTAGCGGAGCGATTGCTCAACGCACAATATGCAAATTAGCCATGTGGAGCATCAGCTCAACACAGTAACTACGGGACATAGGCACCAAGTTCGCGTAACCCACTGGAACATAACTACGGGACAGAGGCACTAAGTTCGCGTAACCCACTGGAACATAACTACGGGACAGAGGCACTAAGTTCGCGTAACCCACTGGAACATAACTACGGGACATAGGCACAAAGTTCGCGTAACCCACTGAAGAATAACTAAGGGACAGAGGCACTAAGTTCGCGTAACCCACTGGAACATAACTACGGGACAGAGGCACTAAGTTCGCATAACCCACTGGAGAATAACTAAGGGACAGAGGCACCAAGTTCGCGTGACCCAGCGGTCGCTTAACACGCGTACTTGCAAGCTAGGTGAAATCACTATACACAAGCATGCATCAACTTTACTTGTTCACTAACATCGAAGTCAATGCGCACTCAAATACGCAGCGCACGATTAACGGTTCCAAAAAGAGAGATAGCAGTCGTGGAAGAAAATCACACTAAATACCTAACACCTAAGGCCAATAGAGCTCCTAGAGTCAGAAAAGCTGGTAAAGCTCCTAGAAACAGTAGCGCTGGTAGAGCACCAATAGACAGAAGAGCTCGTAGAGCACAAAAAGACCGTAGCGCTGGTAGAGTAGCAATGGACAGTAAGTATCGCTGATAGAGCACCAATAGATAGTAGAGCTCGTAGAGCACCAATAGATAGTAGAGATCGCAGAGCACAAAAAGACCGTAGCGCTGGTAAAGTAGCAAATGGACAGTAAGTAGCGCTTACAGAGCGCACCAATAGATAGTAGAGCTCGTAGAGCACCAATAGATAATAGAGTCCTCAATAAAGAATCGTTTAAGAATTATAGTGCAAACACAGATATTGAACAATAAACATTCGATTATGATAACACAGTAGTCAGGGTACAGTTAAAAGTGTAAAAACTAAAAACTGAAACTGTTAACTCACAGATAAATAAATCAGAGTTTTAACACGTTAACCAAGTACGTCGGTCGTCAGTCGTCACATTCAGCAAACTATTAATTTGTAGCACAAAAACTGATCAACACGTATTTGAATTTATTACTCCCTCAACGGGACGGCTAATTAAATAATTAGCAAAGGCACCTGCTATCAAATGATACCTTTTTATTGTCTAGGTACTAAGGCAAGGGGTACGGGTTACTTCATTACAAAAACCCCAACTTACAACTCGCAGTTTTACTCACGTATACAAAACGTTTACATAGTTGTGTCATTAAATGAGTGTTCACATTCGCCTGATGATCATAAAACTTTACAAGCCAAATCTGTCATTGAAAACATCAACGGTTCCATATCAAGTGTCCGAGCCCAACTATGCCCAATGCATTAACGACTCAACATTATCAGGATTACAGTTCAAGTAATAAACACGACACGAAACAACCGTTGTCAATTAAAGTCTCGTATGTAAAATCACAACAAGCTAAGTTCTGTGACGTACGTATGTAGGTAGTTGGACCCATAATCAATTTAGCCAATACTTGACCAAAGTTCAAATTAAAATAAACTTTCTATCCAGGAGGGTAGAAGAACAACACTTCTCTAATTAAATTGGAATGCAATAATTATCTTGCCACCGAAATAACGTAACCACAGGTAGGTATGTAACATTAAGAAAACTAACCTGCTAAACTCAAAGTAGGTATGCTTTACGTAAATTGCAGACTGTATTAAAACTTAATAGTTCGGCCTATCTGACTTAAATAATTCTAATGAGATCGGTATACAATCGTACCAGTCAGTAATAGTAAGTCAGATGTATGTAAACAAACAACCAGAATAATTATATAGCCGAAACTTCAACAACACACAGGGATAGTGAAGGACGTTTTCAGTACTATCAGGTATTCTCAAACTCCTGAATCAATCCACTTAAATACTTTTTTTGCGAACGCACTAATGCGTTGAATCACATGGAAACACAAAGCTCACATAACGGATACCTGTTCTATGTGACATTATTTTTTTATCAAGAACCAGAGAATTATTAACTTGTAAGGTAAGTAGATAGCGAAATCTTATAATCATGACGATCTTAGTGCTATTTTAAAACAAAACATCCTCCAGACTACAATGCGTATAAAGTCACTGATTTAGCTGGGCTTAACCGATTTCGTAATATGACAAAATCATTTGGAAAACATAAGCTAATCATATGCAATTGATGATTTACATGAGGATTGTAACTAATCACAGTTATAAATAACTTTTGTTGTAGGTATCAACAAAGACAATAGCGCGGTAACACAGTTATGTGTACAGCTATCTTTCTTGGCAAATTATTTCTATGTGATTCAAAATTGCAAAACAACACACTTCGATTAGACTGCTTAACTTTTCAACGACTAGATGTTGGTGTACTGAGGGTGTACGTAATTGGCATTAGGAATAAGTTAAGGATAGATCTCACCAGCGTTTCATATCCCAATGGCGGCATCATAGCTCCAGCACGCTAGGTACATGCCAGCTACAGCCTGGAGCCGGCAGCGCAGAGGAGTGCCCACGGGCACCGCGACGAGGCAGCTCAGTGACCGTCACCACGATCGCAACGTGCGCCTGCACGTAAGGACGAGTATGGCGTCCCGCTAGACTGGGACAGCCGGTCCATGTCGTACTGAAACAGTGTAACAACAAAAGCACACAAAACACATTAACAATCGATAAATCGCGAACATCAAAAGTGTTTTAGAACTGATTCGCTGATAAACAATACGCGTAATTCACGGACTATCAATACGTCGGTATTTACAATTTTACACCTTGTATGACAAGAGGGTAGTAACGTTTTTATGAGAGCGCCTTGCAGGTTACGACAAGTTAACATTTAGGTTATTGCAGTTTCCCGATCGGTATTTTTATGAAACATTGGCAATCGTTCAACACGGTGTTTTTAACAAAAATACAAGTGCAACTAGGGACTACCCGCTTTACTAGAGTACCTACTACAACATAGGATCTCATATAAGGCATTTTGTACAAAATCGGGAAATACTGTGAGCTACATATTTAAGCGTGCAAAACACTTAACTTCACTGGCAGTTATTGTTGCCTGAAACTACCTTTCGTGTGTAACGATTACCCTCCTATTAGGTATTACAGATTCGAAAGGACTTCATTGAAACGTTTAGACGATATAGGTTTTGCATAAATCGACATAAGTTGTACAAGATCTATTATTGTCACGACATGTACCGTAGGACAATAGCTGCTGTTTATCGTTTAACTTTTTAAGGATGTTTAGTCGCAGAATGGAGCGTCTAGCGTATTTAGAATAGATTCGTGGAATAGCTATTCGAATTACATCAAACCACATTTTTGCAACATCGATTCTTTCTGCGTAAAGGGGTTTTAACCTCGACTTTAAATTTTGACAAGGGGCGGTCATTAGTGACTCAATCGTTTAAATACTACGCGTATCGCCCTCGAGACAGTTCGCGAGTCTGGACAACGATAATTATTGTCGCCCTATTTGATAATATCGCGAGCTTTCTCAACTCCCACCAAGAATCGATATCATGCAAACTGGGGTACACTTTGAAATGTAATAATGGATGGATCATACCTCAATTAATGCCTGTAGGGCCCCAACGAAGCGCTCTGCCACGCTCTGTGACGTAAAAGCGGTCGCCACGGACTCGGGTGGCACCGGCAACCATGACGTGGACGGTCTCACCTCGCAAGTGTCGGAATTGAAGGTAGATCGACATCGGGCACCGATCCAGCGCGCAACGCCGATGACGGTACCTCGGCGCAAGCTGCCTGCTAGTTGATATTGTCTAACGCGTTGTGTCGCGGTAGGATGGCGTTAGCTGATTCTGGATGCCTATTGCATCCGTATTAGGTCCATGCCCGTTCCTGCCTCTATTTTGAGAGGTGGAACAGCTGGCCATGGTTAATAAGCAAGAGTGGTAATTGGAATGGCAAACTAACTTCAAAAATTACTTTTGCTATGACCAGAGCTAGGACTAGGCAATGGAGCCTAATCCCACTTCTGATATAAGCGGATTCTTACTAATTTTAATAAAAAGAAACACATTTATCACAAAATGAAAGTATTATTCCAAACAAAGTACTTAACAAATAATTGAACAAATATCTAACAAACGATAATTATTAGGACACTACTCAGAGAGGTGTTATCGACGCGACGACGAGGCGTAGAAAGAGGCTCGGTGCGGGCCCTCGCTTGCCTATAAAGGCTCGAGAGCAGAACGGGTATAGGGGGCGCCACCAGGTGGCACGATGAAAATGACCGCCTTCCCTTATACAATATATATAGCTGCTCGTGCTGACTCATTGATCACCTCTCCTGTAAAATTTTGTATGAAAAATTTTTTTTTCACTTATCGTTTTGTATAAAAGACAAAAATTCATTCGGAGGAAAAATACGGAGAGAGCTGATGATTGAGGATTTGGAAGACGGATGAAGAGCACCAGCCAGGGTATCGAAGATAGGTGGGGGGTGCTCGACCAAATGTCACTCGAAACTTTATCCAATTGACAGTGAGCTGAAAAAAAATTCAAAATGGCGGATTTAAGATGGCCGCCATACAAATTTCTTCGGTGTCTATCTCGGAGAGTATAAAAGATGGAAGAGTGGTTTCTTGGCAAAAGATGATCAGGACATGAGGGTCTACTTGGTGAACAGGAAAAAAATTCAAGATGGCGGAATTTATTTTTCCATAGAAAAGGGTATTGAAGATAGGTGGGGGGTGCTCGAACAAATGTCACTCGAATCTTCATCCAATTGACAGTGAGCTGAAAAAAATTTCAAAATGGCGGATTTAAGATGGCCGCCATACAAATTTCGTCGGTGTCTATCTCGGAGAGTATAAAGGATGGAAGAGTGGTTTCTTGGCAAAAGATGATCAGGACATGAGGGTCTACTTGATGAACAGGAAAAAAATTCAAGATGGCGGAATTTATTTTTCCAAAGAAAATGTATGGCGAATATTGAAAAGGCTACAATTAGTGTAGAACTATGCAAGACTACGGTTCCTTTTCAAGATTTGTTTTTATGGAAGAAATCTCATTTTGACGAATGGTTCGGAGAAAAAAATATGGAGAGAGATGATGATCGAAGGTTCGGATGATGGGTGAGGAGCACGGTCAGGGTATTAAAGACAGGTACCTACTTAGGGGCTGCTCAAACAAAAAGGGAGGGGCGGGGGGTTGGTGGTCTTTGTTTTATGTTTTTCCTTTATGTGATTTTTCTTTTACGTCGGACGCTTGGCGTGCTGGCGCTTCCACTGTGCTCACTAGCATAGCAGTGTGTTGTTCAGATCAGAACACGTAGACAGTAAACCAGCTGCCCGATTATGTAAGAATTGTCGATGAAATCGTAAAAGTTCGGCGTCAAAGTAAAATAAACCATAACAGCATTGAATTAGAGCTCAATTTCGTGTTGCGAAATTGAGCTCTAATTCAATGCTGTTGTGGTTTATTTTACTTTGACGCCGAACTTTTACGATTTGATCGGCCATTCTTACATAATCGGGGGGCAGGATAGTAGGACAGCGAGTAAGTAGACAGTGGTCCACGCGGTCCACTACGCGGTCCGCTGCAGCGGGCCGCGCAACCACGCGCCATACTAGTTATTATACTATATATAGCTCGATTACCACTGACTGACTGACTGACTGACTGACTCATTGACATAATTGTTCTCCTAGAAAGAGACAGAAAACGATATAATGATGTAGGGGAGATGTGTTCGGGTGCGGGATTCGAGTAGGGAAAAATTATGACATTTCGGAAAAACAAGATGGCGGCCGACGTGATTCTTGCAACTCTTTTGTTTTCCAACCGATTTCGTTAAAACTCGCAACTATTGAAGAAATTAGGAAACGATCAATAGAAAAAGTGGAAAAAATTGGAAAAACAAGATGGCGGCCGAGCTGTAGTGCTTTAAAATTTTTGATTTTTCGACCCCGAACCGCGGCGCCGCAGATCCGAAACAGCGTGGTCGAGCATGATAATTTTTTCTTTTTTCGACTACAATTATCCTGTATTTTGACAGAACGGAAGTGGTTTTTAAAAATTCAAGATGGCGGCTGTCGCGGCGGCCTTTTTGGTTGAGGTACGAAAAAACGCAATTTTAAAATTCAATTTTCTCACAGTTGGCAACGTCGGAGCATTTCGACTTGTACGGTGCGATTGTGTGTACGGACTCGAGGTATGGATTGGGGAAAAAAATTACCCCATTTTTCGGGAAATTTTCAAGATTTACCCAAAAAATAAAAAATCGAAATACGGACTTTTTGCAAAATTCGAGTACAAGCAACCACGTGTCTCACTTGTACGAATGACATTTAGGTATTTTCGTCGCCGAGGTCTGGCAACACTGGAATTTATCAAAGTAAAAGTGATTTTCGACATGGTCTTGTTTCAGGGGCGATCGTATCGGCTGGGTGCGAGCAAGATGAAAAATTTAAACGTCATTAGGAGCGGTATATCCTGCAGTTTACGGGAAAATTATGAAACTATCTAAAATGTTTCTGTGGAACGAGGTGGCGGCCATTTTGTATTCTTTTTGTGTTTTTCAAAATTTCGATCACGTTTTTGAGGCAGTTGGCAACATTTGGGAAAGTTGACATGTATAAATCGATTGTGTAACTCAACCAGCGGTATCGAGATATCTAAACAGTGTTGCCACATTTGGGGTAGTTTTCGAGATTTTCCCAAAAATGTCCTCCTGTAAAATTTTGTATGAAAAATTTTTTTTTCACTGATGGCTTCGTATACACGTCAGAAAATTAAACTTGAACAAAAGTATGGAGACAGCTGATGATTGAGGATTTCAGAGACGGGTAAAGAGCACGGCCGAGGTATTGAAGATAGGTGGGGGGTGCTCGACCAAATGTCATTCGAGACTTCATGCAAAAGACAATGAGCTGAAAAAAAATTCAAAATGGCGGATTTAAGATGGCCGCCATACAAATTTATTTGGTGTCCATCTCAGAAAGTATAAAAGATGAAAGAGTGGTTTCTCGGCCAAAGATGATCAGGACGAGAAGATCTATTTAGCGAAAAGAAAAAAAATTCAAGATGGCGGAATATTTTTTTTCATACCAAATTATATGGCGATTAGGACTCATTAGCATAATTTATTGTTCTCCAAGAAAGAGACAGAAAACGATACAATGATGTATGGGAGATGTGTTCGGGTGCGGGATGGGAGTAGGGAAAAATTATGACATTTCGGAAAAACAAGATGGCGGCAGTCGTGATTCTTGCAACTCTTTTGTGTTCTAACCGATTTCGTTACAACTCGCAATTATTGAAGAAATTAGTAAACGATCAATAGAAAAAGTGGAAAAAATTGGAAAAACAAGATGGCGGCCGAGCTGTAGTGTTTTCAAATTTTTGATGTTTCGACCCCGAACCGCGGAGCCACAGATCTGAAACGGCGTAGTCGAGCATGATTTTTTTCTTTTTTTCGCCTACAATTATCCTGTATTTTGAGAGAATAGGAGTGGTTTTTAAAAATTCAAGATGGCAGCTGTCGCCGCGGCCGTTCGGTTTGAGGTACGAAAAACGCAATTTTAAAATTCCAATTTCTCACAGTTGGCACCGTCGGAGCGTTTCGACTTCTAAGGGGCGATTGTGTGTACAGACTCGAGGTATGGATTGGGGGAAAAAAATTACCCCATTTCTCGGAAAATTTTCAAGATTTACCCCAAAAATAAAAAAATCTAAATACGGACTTTTTGCAAGATTCGAGTACGAGCAACCACGTGTCTCACTTGTATGAATTACATTTGGGTAATTTCGTCGCCCAGGTCTGGCAACACTGGAATTTATCAAAGTAAAAGTGATTTTCGACATGGTCTTTTTTCTGGGGCGATCATTTCGGCTGGGTGCGAGCGAGATGAAAATTTGAAACGTCATCAGGAGCGGTATATCCTGTAGTTTACGGGAAAATTATAAAACTATGTAAAATGTTTCTGTGAAACGAGGTGGCGGCCATTTTGTATTCTTTTTGTGTTTTTCAAAATTTCGATCACGTTTTTGAGGCAGTTGGCAACATTTGGTAAAGTTGACATGTATGGATCGATTGTGTAACTCGACCGGCAGTATCGAGATATCTAAACAGTGTTGCCACATTTGGGGTAGTTTTTAAGAATTTCCCCAAAAATTTCCTCCTGTAAAATTTTGTAAGATTTTTTTTTTTTCACTGATGGCTTCATATACAAGTCAGAAAATTAAACTTGAAGAAAAATATGGAGACACCTGATGATTGAGGATTTCGAGGACGGGTAAAGAGCACGACCAAGGTATTGAAGATAGGTGCTCGAACAAATGTCACTCGAAACCTCATCCAATTGGCAGTGAGTTTAAAAAAACTCCAAAAAGGTGGATTCAAGATGGCCGCCAAAAAATTTCGTCAGTGTCTATCTCGGAGAGTATAAGAGATGGAAGTGTGGTTTCTTGGCAAGAGAGGATCAGGACGAGGAGGTCTATTTAGCGAAATAAAAATTTTTTAAGATGGCGGATTTTTTTTTTTCGGAGACGGGTGAAGAGCACGGCCAGGGTATTGAAGAAAGAGTTCGACCAAAGGCATGAAAAAAAAAAAACAAAAAACTACCAACATACCCGCCTACCTGAATACCAGCCTACCTGCATACCCGCCTACCTGCTTACCCGCCTACCAACATACCCGCCTACCATCATACCCGCCTACCGACATACCCGCCAATCGACATACCCACCTACCAACAAACCCGTACGTACACCCCAAATAGCACACATCCTGCAATTTTAATGTCGTCGATTTTCCGTTACATTATAAGATCTGATGATTTTAATGAAAAAGTGAACCAGCGCCATTTTGAAATCCTTTGATAATGTACCGATTTATTTCTTATTCGATATAATTTTGGTCTCTCTGAAATTACAAAACAGAAAACTGATACCAAAGTAAAAAAAATCAGCGCCATTTTGAAATTCTTTGTTAATTGACCGATTTCGTTCAAAATCGATATTTAGGGCTCCCTGGGGTCACAAAATAGGAAACTGATACCAAAGTTGTAAAAAATCAGCGCCATTTTGAAATTCTTTGTTAATTGGCCGATTTCGATCAAAATCGATATTTTAGGATCCCTGGGATTACAAAACAGAAAACCGGTACCAAAATTATAAATTATCAGCGCCATTTTGAAATTATTTATTAATTAACCGATTTCGTTCCAAATCGATATTTAGGGCTCCCTGGGATTTCAATACAGGAAACTGTTACCAAAATTTAAATCAGCGCCATTTTGAAATTCGTTGTCAATTGGCCGATTTCGTTCAAAATCGATACTTAGGGCTCCCTGGGATTACAAAACAGGAAACTGATACAAAAGTTTTAAAAAATCGGCACCATTTTGAAATTCTTTGTTAATAACCGATTTCGTTCAAAATCGATATTTAGGACTCCCTGGGATTACAGAACAGGAAACTGGTACCAAAATTTTAAAAAATCAGCGCCATTTTGAAATTCTTTGTTAATGGACCGATTTCGTTCAAAATCGATATTTAGGGTTCCCTGGGATTACAAAACAGAAAACTGCTACCAAAGTTTTAAAAAATCAGCGCCATTTTGAAATTCTTTGTTAATTGACTGATTTCGTTCAAAATCGATACATATGCCTCCCTGGGATTACAAAACAGGAAACCAATACCAAAGTTTAAAAAATCGGCGCCATTTTGAAATTCTTTGTTAATAACCGATTTCGTTCAAAATCGATATTTAGGACTCCCTGGGATTACAGAACAGGAAACTGGTACCAAAATTTTAAAAAATCAGCGCCATTTTGAAATTATTTGTTAATGGACCGATTTCGTTCAAAATCGATATTTAGGGTTCCCTGGGATTACAAAACAGAAAACTGCTACCAAAGTTTTAAAAAATCAGCGCCATTTTGAAATTCTTTGTTAATTGACCGATTTCGATCAAAATCGATATTTAGGGCTTCCTGGGATCACAAAACTGATACAAAAGTTTTAAAAAATCAGCGCCATTTTGAAATTCTTTAATAATTAGCCGATTTCGTTCAAAATCGATATTTAGGGTTCCCTGGGATCACTAAACAGGAAACTGATACCAAAGTTTTAAAAAATCAGCGCCATTTAAAAATTCTTTGTTAATTGACCGATTTCGTTCAAAATCGATACATTTGCCTCCCTGGGATTACAAAACAGGAAACCAATACCAAAGTTTAAAAAATCGGCGCCATTTTGAAATTCTTTGTTAATAACCGATTTCGTTCAAAATCGATATTTAGGGTTCCCTGGGATCACTAAACAGGAAACTGATACAAAAGTTTTAAGAAATCAGCGCCATGTTGAAATTCTTTGTTAATTGACTGATTTCGTTCAAAATCGATATTTAGGGCTCCCTGGGATCACAAAACTGATACAAAAGTTTTAAAAAATCAGCGCCATGTTGAAATTCTTTGTTAATTGACTGATTTCGTTTAAAATCGATATTTAGGGTTCCCTGGGATTACAAAACTGAATCTGATACCAAAGTTGTATAAAATCAGCGCCATTTTAAAACTCTTTGTTAATTGAGCGATTTGGTTCAAAATCGATATTTTGGGCTCCCTGGGATTTCAATACAGGAAACTGTTACCAAAATTTTAAAAAATCAGCGCCATTTTGGAATTATTTGTTAATTTACCGATTTTTTCAAAATCGAAATCTGAGGATCCTTAATATCACAAAACAGGAAACTGGTACAAAAATTTTAGAAAATCTGCGCCATTTTGAAATTATTTATTAAAATTAACCGATTTCGTTCAAAATCGATATTTAGGACTCCCTGGGATTTCAATACAGGAAACTGTTACCAAAATTTAAATCAGCGCCATTTAGATATTCTTTGTTATTGTAGCGATTTCGTTCAAATTCGATATCTGAGGATCCCTAATATCCCAAAACAGGAAACTGTTACCAAAATTTATAAAATCAGCGTCATTTTGAAATTGACCGGTTTCGTTGGAACTTTTCGATGCTGGAGTAGATAAAATAATTTCCAATGAACAATGAATGAATGATTTTTCACGTAGCTTAAATTATTTACAAGAAGGAATTTAAATACAGGCTTGAACTAAAAAAAACCGTTTTGTTGCCATTTAATAATCTTCAATATACATTATCTTTATTGTTCTACTCCTGGCTAAAATTATAAATATTTAAATACGCGGCTGATTTAAAAAAAATAACAATTTTTGTTTAATTTCACATATCTAATGTATACCTACTGTTTCTTTAAAAAACAGTATATCTTTAAAAAAATATTATAAAGTAGCTCATGCATGCGACTCCTTTCAAAGAACTTAATATATTTGTGATCTTCCCTTTTTTTACCCGACTGCGGAACGCACAGGGTTATGTGTTCATCAGTCTATATATGTATATTTCCTTTGTGTCGCACTACAGACAAAACGGCTGAACCGATTTTGATGAAACTTGCACCACTAGATTTGTCTTAATTTTCCGAGTGTCATAACGGAAGCCGAATTTGAGAAAAAACAAAATGGCGCCCACTAGAAGCCATATTGTAACAAATTTAAAAATGAAAGTCAATAAACTATGGCAAATGGGGTATCGATGAATAGGTCTTGTAAAATCAGAGTTAGGTTCCCTAGACCATTTTTTCATTTTAACGATCATTTAGGATTTACGAGGTTTCAAAGGTTCATTTTTAGTGTATTCCTTTGTGTCGCACTACAGACAAAACGGCTGAACCGATTTTGATGATACTTGCACCACTAGATTTGTCTTAATTTTCCGAGTGTCATAACGGAAGCCGAATTTGAGAAAAAACAAAATGGCGCCCACTAGAAGCCATATTGTAACAAATTTAAAAATGAAAGTCAATAAACTATGGCAAGTGGGGTATCGATGAATAGGTCTTGTAAAACCAGAGTTAGGTTCCCTAGACCATTTTTTCATTTTAACGATCATTTAGGATTTACGAGGTTTCAAAGGTTCATTTTTAGTGTATTCCTTTGTGTCGCACTACAGACAAAACGGCTGAACCGATTTTGATGATACTTGCACCACTAGATTTGTCTTAATTTTCCGAGTGTCATAACGGAAGCCGAATTTGAGAAAAAACAAAATGGCGCCCACTAGAAGCCATATTGTAACAAATTTAAAAATGAAAGTCAATAAACTATGGCAAGTGGGGTATCGATGAATAGGTCTTGTAAAACCAGAGTTAGGTTCCCTAGACCATTTTTTCATTTTAACGATCATTTAGGATTTACGAGGTTTCAAAGGTTCATTTTTAGTGTATTCCTTTGTGTCGCACTACAGACAAAACGGCTGAACCGATTTTGATGATACTTGCACCACTAGATTTGTCTTAATTTTCCGAGTGTCATAACGGAAGCCGAATTTGAGAAAAAACAAAATGGCGCCCACTAGAAGCCATATTGTAACAAATTTAAAAATGAAAGTCAATAAACTATGGCAAGTGGGGTATCGATGAATAGGTCTTGTAAAATCAGAGTTAGGTTCCCTAGACCATTTTTTCATTTTAACGATTATTTAGGATTTACGAGGTTTCAAAGGTTCATTTTTAGTGTATTCCTTTGTGTCGCACTACAGACAAAACGGCTGAACCGATTTTGATGATACTTGCACCACTAGATTTGTTTTAATCTTCCGAGTGTCACTATGGAGGCCGAATTTGAGAAAAAACAAAATGGCGCCCACTAGAAGCCATATTGTAACAAATTTAAAAATGAAAGTCAATAAACTATGGCAAGTGGGGTATCGATGAATAGGTCTTGTAAAATCAGAGTTAGGTTCCCTAGACCATTTTTTCATTTTAACGATTATTTAGGATTTACGAGGTTTCAAAGGTTCATTTTTAGTGTATTCCTTTGTGTCGCACTACAGACAAAACGGCTGAACCGATTTTGATGATACTTGCACCACTAGATTTGTTTTAATCTTCCGAGTGTCACTATGGAGGCCGAATTTGAGAAAAACAAAATGGCGTCCACTAGAAGCCAATTAATAAATGAAAGTCGATAGGCTATAGGCAAGTGGGGTATCGTTAGATAGGTCTTTTAAAATCACACCTAGGTTCCTCAAACCATTTTTCCGTTTAAATGATAATTTAGGATTTACGAGGTTTCAAAGGAAATGTTTAAAGTTCCTACATAAATCATCTATCTATCAAACTAGGTATGATACCTATTATAAAGAGAAAAGATTTGGATTATCTCAAAAACTACTCAACCGATTTTAAAAATTATATCACTTATAGAAAGCTACATTATTAACATGTAAAATAGGCCATATTTCATTTTTAAAAAAATAAGAGATCCCTACGAAAATTGCAATAATGTGAATTCAGTCGGAAAGAATCGTCTCATCTGAGAGCTTCGTTGCGTGCGCTGAGTAAATAGTTAAAGTTACACGAAAATAATGTATGGTGGAATAGTTTCTCTTAAAAAGTTCTATAAAAAAGTCCGCGATAGCCTTAGAATAACTACATATAGAAGGTATGTTTCCAAACAACGCCTTCTCAAAACGCAAGCTACAAATTCGCTATTTTTGCTGTGTTTACTTGCCTTGTCACGCACACAGACACAAACATATTGTTTCCAGTTTAAATGTTTTCCCCCTAAAAGTTGGGTAAGTAATTGGTTAGTTTGTTTGTAGCATTGTAGCTTCTAAAAACTAAGTTAACCAGCTTTTTTCGGACTTGACGGTGCCATTTATGGCACCAATTTAACGGCTTACATTTCGCGAGTGTACTGGGTTTCTATAGGTAGTTATTCTAAGGCGATAGCATTTATCTAACTTTTAAGGCTGACTAACAATAAACATTTTTATGATTTTCAAACTTGGTTTAAAACTATGCTTTACTTGTGAAGGTGTTTTTACCGACATAGTATTAATCCTTATCAAAATAAATATGTTCGTCATCTTCAGTATTTAATTAAGATAAAAATTGCTCTGTACACCATTTAATTTAGATGAATATTTTATGAGATATCATAGAAATACAGTAACGTTCAACAGAAAATGACGCGGCCGGCAGCGGATAGAAAAGGGTGAAGGTGGGGCGCGTACCTACTCTCACAATATATAATATTACGGTAGTAACTTAATATCATTGTAAAAGCTTAATGTGACGACATAACCAGTCTCAAAAAACTTGATGATTTGTACTCCTTCAATCGATCAGTCAAAAAATCAATAAATTCATCAATGCCACATGCAGCGCATATTCGACTTACATACCTTACGACTAAAATTTTTAATGTCTATTAAAATATTGGTTCCGACTTTGCTACGTACTAAATACGTACAAATTGTGTTTTTGAAAATACTTTTTTTGCATTGTTCACGGGCATTTTCGTAAGTGGCCGACGTTCATTGGCTTACGAAAGCGATTGGACGCGGTAAATGCCGAGGTCTCGTGACGTCGCGTCGCTGCGATAGGACTCTCGAAAATTAATTCACTCTCTCTGTCGAAAAAATAGCAGATTCACGAACTTTACCAAACCAAATTTATATTAGCATTATAACATATTATGCAAATTTGATGATGGTTATGGTGATCACCATGGTAGTCATTACGAATAAATGAATCCGCTGCTTATTCACATGCTCTAAAATGCTACCACAAAATCTATAATAGTACCTTTGGTACAACTTCGGGCAGAAAAAACGTCGCTTGTTTACAATAAATACTGAACTAAAAAGTTTTAAATAAAAAAGTAATTTAATAAAACAAAAAACCCGACTGCTTGGATACCAAAAAGTATAAAACAAGACATGTATTGAAGTATTTCATTATTATCAATTTACATCGTATAATAAGTATTAATAAAATTTATCAAGGCGCAGTCGCACGTCCAATAGCTAACATTTACCTTAACGTGCGACTGCGCCTTGATAGATTTTATTAATATTATTATACGATGTAAATTGATAATAATGAAATACTTCAAAACATGTCTAGTTTTATACTTTTTGGTATCCAAGCAGTCGGGTTTTTTGTTTTATTAAATTACTTTTTTAATTTTCCTTTTCTAATCCCATATTTTTTGCATAAAGCTGAAACACCACCACCCATCCTTCAAAATATGAGACTAACACGGCCCGCGAGCTGCTTTAGCAGCTCGCGCACAGAGCGAAACACTAGTTAATATATATATAGCTGCTCGTGCTGACTGACTGACTCATTGATCACCTCTCCTGTAAAATTTTGTATGAAAAAATTTTTTTTTACTCATCGTTTCGTATAGAAGGCAAAAATTCATTCGGAGGAAAAATACGGAGAGAGCTGATGATTGAGGATTTTGAAGACGGATGAAGAGCACCAGCTAGGGTATCGAAGATAGGTGGGGGGTGCTCGACCAAATGTCACTCGAAACTTCATCCAATTGACAGTGAGCTGAAAAAAAATTCAAAATGGCGGATTTAAGATGGCCGCCATACAAATTTCGTCGGTGTCTATCTCGGAGAGTATAAAAGATGGAAGAGTGGTTTCTTGGCAAAAGATGATCAGGACGTGAGGGTCTACTTGATGAACAGGAAAAAAATTCAAGATGGCGGAATTTATTTTTCCATAGAAAAGGGTATTGAAGATAGGTAGGGGGTGCTCGAACAAATGTCACTCGAAACTTCATCCATTTGACAGTGAGGTGAAAAAAAATTCAAAATGGTGGATTTAAGATGGCCGCGATACAAACTTCGTCGGTGTCTATCTCGGAGAGTATAAAAGATGGAAGAGTGGTTTCTTGGCAAAAGATGATCGGGACATGAAGGTCTACTTGATGAACAGGAAAAAAATTCAAGATGGCGGAATTTATTTTCCATAGAAAATGTATGGCGAATATTGAAGAGGCTACTGTTCCTTTTCAAGATTTGTTTTTATGCAAGAAATCTCATTTTGACGAATGGTTCGGAGAAAAAAATATGGAGAGAGATGATGATCGAAGGTTCGGATGATGGGTGAGGAGCACGGTCAGGGTATTAAAGATAGGTACCTACTTAGGGGCTGCTCAAACAAAAAGGGAGGGGCGGGGGGTTGGTGGTCTTTGTTTTATGTTTTTCCTTTATGAGAATTTTCTTTTACGTCGGACGCTTGGCGTGCTGGCGCTTCCACTGTGCTCACTAGCATAGCAGTGTGTTGTTCAGATCAGAACACGTAGACAGTAAACCAGCTGCCCGATTATGTACATGTAACGTGTACCGTACATGTAACACGTACGTGTACCGTACATGTGTACATGTAACATGTACCGTGTAAATTAGAGCTCAATTTCGAAACACGAAATTGAGCTCTAATTCAATGCTGTTAAGGTTTATTTTACTTTGACGCCGAACTTTTACGATTTGATCGGCCATTCTTACATAATCGGGGGGCAGGATAGTAGGACAGCGAGTAAGTAGACAGTGGACCACGCGGTCCACTACGCGGTCCGCTGTAGCGGGCCGCGCAACCACGCGCCATACTAGTTAGTATATAATATGAATTTGATCGAGCTCCAGCAGCTGTCAAGCGCTTGACAAATAAATACAAATCGTATAGCTAACGTTGTCGCGATCGAATGGGAAGAAAATCTCATTAGGTACTCTGAATTCTGAAACGTAAAGTCAAATCCCACTTGTAGGACTATTGTCTTACCTAATCCTAGTACCTACTAGCATTTGTAAGGAGAACATTTCTTTCTCAAGTTCAATAGATCCCTCATCCTCGATGAGTGATGACTGATGACACTTATTATGTTTTTATCAGAATATTAATTCAGGGCCAATTTTTTTTGCCAAAATTCATGATTCTAGGTCAACGGGACCCTTTAGATTTATTGGCGAGTGTCAAAATATCCTGCAATAACGGCCATTGCGTTGACATAAAAGCTTGATTTTTTACAGCTCCAAGGGACCGTAGACCTAAGTATTTTATATTATTTCAGCTTGATACGAATACATCTACGCGTTCCGCGAAAAACGTGGGTAACAGATAGACAGAAAGACAGACAGACGGACAACGAAGCGATCCTATAAGGGTTCCTTTTTCCTCTTGAGGTACGGAACCCTAAAAATGAACGTGTTAGTCACATTAAGCAGGTTAATGTTTACAGGAGTTTATAAGAAGAAAGGGGAAAAACACACTACGCACGGACACGGACGGTAAAAACGTCCGCGCTAAATGTTGACGTTTCGTGCTGTTGCGCTAATCTGTACAACATCACAAAATATTGCGAGCGTGTATAGATTTTGTCAGCCAAAATATTTATTTTAGTTCGAAGTGTGTTTTCGCCTTAAAATTAATGCCCTTTAGATTCTATTTGGGTGCTTTCCACGTACTGTTGATATTCACTTGCACTCAAAGTCACTCGTAAATGGACAATTCCACTGCCCTCATAATAATAATACTTATCATGGAGGATTGCGGAACTCTAAGCCTTTTTTAAGAATAAAATGTGTAGACTAGGGCTTGGCCGCAGTCAGACCTGCCAGCCAATGATGATACAGCCTTAGGTTAGGTTTTTTCTATAGAAGATGCCTATTCGCTCTTGAACACCTAGTCTACTGCAGCGACCGATACAAGTGCTAAATAAGTAGTGGTTTGCCCCGAACTGAGACCTCGCAGTATCCATAAACTTGTATAGAGCGCCATCTATTGACATCATTGTGAAGTTCTGCTAAAAATACTGAAGCGCATTAAAAATTAAATAATTTCGTTTCCTTAAAATATTTATCTTATTTTAGTATTTGCTGTTCAAGTACAGGATATAATTCAAATAATTGATCAAGTTTCAAGCTCAGCCTTTCAGAAAATTGAGAGTTCTGAGGTCAACTTTGGACGTTAGAAAATCTCCACTTTGAAAGCCCCCCATTTCGTCAATTTTAGGGGAAAAATAAAAAAAAATATATGTTTGGTTCCTAATTATCTTTAAAATGATATACCGCAACTCTATGTAACGCTATAAAAATATTTTACTTCGCATTCGCTTCTATGAGAGCCCCCCTGTAATAAAGATTTTTATAATTTTTTAAGCCATATTCGGCGGGAGGCCATCGGTTTACATATTATATTTAAACTTGAAGTAATTACGTTCAGTAATTCAGAAGTTATAAGGCTCTGACAGACGGACGGACGGACGGACGAATTTACGGTGGTACCTCAAATTAACGAATTTGAGGTACCACCGTTAATTCGTTATCTTACAAAGCAACCGCGATCCAAACTTCATAGTCTGGGATCGTTTATACCTCTATTAGAGACATACATAGAAACACTTTCAGCTTTAATAAAATAACGAAGGTCTGATCGTCGCGGGATCTTGGACTATAATATCTGTTCCTTTTATACACATTATTCATAACTTTGACAGGTATATTGAACGAGGAAGCGTCATTCGAGCATCAAAGTGATCTCGATAAGATAACATGCGTCTTCTCAATAGATGAATAGATGATAAGTATCGACCTAATAAATCGTCTTTGAACTTGTAAGACTCTTTCAATAGGCTCTTTGAGATCCTGGATGATCGTGATTATATTTACCATGTTTGTGATAGATGTCATCCATGTAATTTGAAGAACCATGTGTAGGCGAAAGGTTCACATGAATACTTAAGTTGTATGAAAAAATGAATCTATTCTTTGTGTTTTTGAAAGTCTAGAGATAGACTAAGGGCCACTTGCACAAGGACTCTTAAATTGATTTAGTTAAATTTTGTAATGCTGTCCATTTTTGGCAAATGCATATTGAAGTTGCCAAAAAGGGACGACATTAAGATATTTAACTAAATCAATTTAAGAGCCCTTGTGCAAGTGGGCCTAAGTCTAAAGATACTTACTTTGAAAACAAATCCTGATAACCAACATGCTTTAGGCGGAAACTTCGTCTTTGAAAACACAGTAGGTATAACGTCTTTAACAATAATATGGTGCTAATATTTTGTGTAGACTGTGATTTTACTAATGTTACAAATGATAATCTGCGACTTCGTATGGGTTATTCAAGTTTTTAAATTTCGTGGAAACTTTTTGATTTTTCGGGACAGAAAATATAGCTTTTGTCACTCTCTACGTGGTCTTCAACTATAACCATGCAAAAAAATCAAGGCTAGCCGTTGCTCCGTTGTAGCCAATAAATAAACAATCACTTTCACATTTTTTAATATTATTATGTTTAGTGTGTTACATTTAAATAATTTATTTTTAGGGATGGCGAGAGCATCGTGGTTCCGAAAAACTACAGTCATGGTTTTCAAGAGTACGTCGTTATCCTATTCCTGCACATAAGATAATCGACCCTATTGAAGGTAATTTTATTTACAAAAACAATTAATATTCATTATTAATCTTTTTTTTACATAATTATGGCGCAGGTTTTTCTTTGCTGCCCAAAGAACTGGTAAAACAGTGTAACTCTTGCACTGATACCAATTTTCCAGTAACTTGAGGTCTAGGTTGGAGCGCGTTTGCCAAGATGATGTCTATTCGCTCTTGCCTTGGTACTTAAGTTGTCCGGAAACTAGGACGCCGACAGGGCGTTCCTTACCTTATCTGTTCGTATCAGAAACGTTGAATAAAAACGTTGTTAATATTCGAGTGCGTGATATTCTTCCACGTGTACCTAGTAATTCCAGGTCATTTTTCCCAAACTAATTTCATCAAGAAAATCCCGTAGAATTTACAGTATGGTAATTTTTGCCTCCAGATTGCTTCCTGGTTACTTCCGAAGAAGGAGAACTATTCTTCAAGTCTCCGTCCGACGAGCCAACCGTATGCGGCATATACATGATAGCGGAGCCTGATAAAAGGATCCAGGTCATGTTTAACTACCTGGACGTACCGTGCGAGAATGGAGGTTTGGTTGCGGTGAGTTTTAGCTCTTAGACCCCCATGGTATTGCAGGACAGGAAAGAACAAAATGTCCGCGCAAAACAGTCGCGTCGTAGAGGGGCTGTTTTTACCTGTCGCGGCAGTATGTGTAGCTCCATATTAAATTACGTGCTAGGACATTTTGCCCTTAGTGTGTTTTTGCCCCATGATATTGGGCGGCAGGTGCTTATTTATCTATATTATTAACCCAACCTAGTGGCAATTACACTAAGTGATGACTTCAGCTCACAAACTAAACAATATTTTCTTTAAAGGATAAAGAAGTTAAGTAGGTACCTACTACGATACTAAGAATTCAAGTATATTATAAATGCAAAACTGTGTCTGTCTGTCTCTCTATCTATACGTCTGCTACGCTTTCATGGCCCATCTGTTCACCCGATTTTGATAAAGCGATAGTTTGTATCCCGGGGAAGGATAGATAGGCCATTTTTTATCCCGGAAAATTAGAGATGACCCGCGGGATTCAAAAAACCTTAATCCACGCGGACGAAGTCGCGGGAATCATCTAGTAATATAATAAATGTGTAGGTTTGGCTGTTTGCAACTACTTCACGCCGCGCCGCAACGATTGAACCGATTTGGCTGAGATAGCTGAACCTGAATTAACACAAATGCTATCCACACCGACTAAGTCGCGGACATCATCTAGTATCAATATAAAATTTAAAATGTAGGTAAAGTATCATTAATACCATACCCGATATTAGATTTTCTATTTCAAAGGAAAAGTAAACAGAGGAAAGTTTTCAGTCTTCAGTGGCAAGATAATAAATGATTTCCCGCAAAGGAATGGCAAGATAATGAATTTGTTCCTTAACACCTAACTAAATTGCAATTTATAACTTAATCACTGGATGTTCACGAAGTTATTATTAGATTCCATTAAGAAATCACATTTAGCTACCAAGTTATTAACTTGGTTTATATACGATTAGATGATGCCCGCGACTTCATTCGCGTGGATTAAGTATTTTTTAATTCCCGCAGGAACTCCATAATTTTCCGGGATAACAAGTAGCCTATATCTTTCTCCGCGATACGACCTACCTGTGTACCAAATTTTATCAAAATCGGTTGAAAATATGGGCCGTTAAAGCGTAGCAGACAGACAGACAGACAACTTTCGCATTTTAATATTAGTATGAATTAATTCTTCTTCTTCATCATTAAATAAGTACTGTTGAAACATTGTTCTCCGTGTAGTTTTGATTTTTTTAAATTTTCATAACATTTCATAAAATAAATAGCTCGTCGTAAAAATAGTCGTAGCTCGTAGGTAGGCCTCCACGCGCTATGTACACATTGCCTGTCCAGTCTCCATTGAGGAGGAGCGGAAATATTGGATGGACCAATCAATAATAATTAATTGTTTTTGAGTCACCTGTCATAACCTGTTGCCGCTTCGAAGGATAGGTACCCTAGCCGTGTTTGTTTCTAGTGGGTGGATGGATGGGAGCTGAACGGGCAAGTTTGGCCAGCCGACTCCTGGGACGATGATAGAGTAATCGAGTCGTGCGACCAACGTCCACAACACAAACTGGTGTCTCGACAAAACGCTGCTCTCGTACAGTATAGAGTTCCGGCACGAGGAAAAGGATTTGCGATTACTATACGTCATTTGAGGAATGCGAGACGTGAGTACAATTTTTTTTTTAATTCACAATTGAAAGTAAAGAAGACCGTCATGTCTTTTTTGTTGGTTTGTTCTTGAATGACGTCGCTACATATACAGCTCAACGGTACGGCATGATTTTTTTTTTGCGTGTATACTGTATACATATGGTTAAAGACCTCGAGAATGTGATGCACCCCTTTTATATCCAGGACGAATGTTGCAAATTAGGTTTTATCGAAAAATTAGTGTTACTTTTAGTTTTTATAACATAAAAAATTCGATTTTACGCTAAAATGTCCTTTATGCTTAGTAATATTTCCCTTTGTAGAAGTGCTTATAACATTTATATTCTCAAAAAGTTATGTAACATATAACTGCTCATAATAATAAAAGTTTCGTTTGAAGATAGATTTAATAAAGGACCGCAGTAAAGCAAAAGGTTTTGCGATAATGATAGGCTATAATGGAACTCTTAGACGTGAGCAGTTTTCATGCTAAATTGTTCAAAGAAATGGCTTTAGTTCGGATCTATCGTTTCAACAACATTCATTATGATCCGAAGCAAATGACATGCTATTAGAAATAATGTATAAGTTATTAAGTTATTTTTAACCGACTTCCAAAAAGGAGGAGGTTCTCAATACAGCGCGTGTCTTTTTTAAATGCATGTACACCAATTTCTCCGGGGTTGCGAACGAATTTAGACTACCTACCTATTTATTTTTGTCCCGTTGATCGTAATTTTAGAAAAAAATTGGCTTGTATCCTGTAGTACGGATTTCTCTCTCTCTCCGTAAAGTTATAAGCTAATACTTTTATTGAATTTCATTCCATTGCTTTATTTGGCTCCTACATTGAGGATATTATATTATTGTTTGCATATTTCTACAAACACCAGTAATTTGATTTAGTAAATAAAACTACTAACTAACTTTAGGTTTCTAATAAAAGCTATCTTCAATCATAAATAAAAAAAGATAGAAAATTACAGCTTTACTTTTTTGCTGCCGAATATTATCGGTAAATATGTAACAAAACATTACTTTAATAAAGAAAGAAACATCTTTATTTGGGACAACTTCTCCACAAAAATAGCATTTTCATCCCACCATCTCGGAAAGAGTATTTTTATTCTTCGATATCTGATGGTAAAAGCCGTTATTATCCTCTAGAGGATAAAGTAAATTGAATTTAGAACATCGTGTGCACGTTAGTAAATATCACTCGTCTATGAAGTTTGTGAATTCAAAACATCATTAAAACCTATTTACTTGTACCTCTATGGTGCCGAATTTCCATACAATCGTTTTTAATTTGTTAAAAACTCACACTCTTATCCTTCTTGGTGTACTTTTTTAATTTGCTTTGCGCGCACCATTTTCTTTCACGTCATATTATCACGATTAAAAACAAGAAAATTGAAAATAAGCACAAAATAAGTGAAAAACCTAAAATGAGTGATTCTAGTGACGAAGAACTTAACAGAATTGAATTTAATCTTGTGATTTTTTGTGCATTTTGTCATTTCCTCGCTGAGGTGGGATGAAAAATTACCTTGTTATTTTTTTTGCATTTAGTCATTTCCTCGCTGAGGTGGGATGAAAAGTTACGTGTTGCACTCGAGTGAAAAGATTTTTCACCTCGTGCTCTTTTGATTCCCTCGCTGACGCTCAGGATTCTAATTTTTGAATCACTCGCTCCGCTCGTGATTCAATTTTAGAATCCTTCGCTTGCTCGGTCATCAAAATTGAGCACGCGGTTAAAAAACAACTTTTCACTCTTGTATAACAAATAACTATTATTCACTAGACACTTCACGAGTTCACTTCACGAGTTCCGTAGAAAAAACAAGTACAAACATCTGGAGCCTTTGTTATGATAGAAAAAGCAATATTGAATTATTGAACGTGAAAATAAATAGTAGTAATGTACGAATATACTCGTATTATATTAATCTCAATTTCGGTGTTTGGTGGGCCGTTTCTAATAATTTGATAGAAATAGAAATAGAAATAGAAATGATTTATTTCATGTAGGACAACTTGTGCCACTTATGATAAGTCGTAAGAATCTACCACCGGTTCGGAAAGCTGATTCTACTGAGAAGAACCGGCAAGAAACTCAGCAGTTGCTCTTTCAAAAACAGAAAAATGTTACAATTTGTATATAATATAAAATGCATACGCTACGTAACAAGTAGGTATTACACTGACTTGTGCCGGTTGCTTCCATGCAACTTTGTCATCGAGAAAATCATCTATATTTCAGTTATTATATTACAGCTGTTATATTTTATTGTTGATTCATGATATTTATTGGTTTCAATACAATGTGAGGCGCAGCGTAGTTTCGTAGTTCTGCCTCCTGTTCGGGTCGGTCGGGAGTATGAATTACCTATTCTGTGGTATGAGCCCCGGGCACGTCTTTATAAATTTTCTGAGTCACCTGAGCTTTGAGCAAAGAAATATCACTTGCAATAACGGTAAAGGAAATCATCGTGAAAAACCTGCATGCGCGAGAGTTCTTCAAAACATTCGCGAACGGGTGTGCCAATCCGCACTTGGCCAGCGTGGTGAACTACGGCCAAACCCTTTTCATTCTGAGAGCTCAGTAGTTAGCTAACCATGCCTACAATTTAATTATCTTAATGGTTTTTTTTTGTTGCCAGCCTGCAACCTTATGTTATTTGGTGCTGAGGGTGTTTACACACTGCGGAACCATGGCGCAACAGGAAACTGCTCGCTGATTGCAGTGTCACCCACCACAGTGCGTGTACTAGACCTCAACATTGGACAGTCCGTGAAAAGAGGAACTTTACTTGAAGCCGAAACGGGGACTATTCATCGCGTAAGTATTTTTTCTAGATTTTTTTTCATAAATGAAAAAAATTAAAAACTCGAAAACTTCAATAGAATTCTGTGAAAATCGGCGTCACGCGTTGCAGTTTGATGTCCTTGGTACTTAGAACTGTGTTTATTGTAGTTTTATCTTTATTCCACCACAAGTTACTTAGCCCTTGATCTTATTGGTAAGTGATGATACATTATATGAAGAACTATGGGCTAATACAGAGATAGGCTCTTTTATAGATAGAATCCTCGATCCGAAGTAGCCGTAGTACTATTTGTATGAGGGGTTGCGGAGTATATCCAAATTTCGTTATCAGAGTCCGAATCCGAATAACTATAATAAATACAAGTATAACTAGTATTTATACACATTCTACCTACTTAATATATTTTTCTACTTATACAGGTAGGGTGTCTAAAATTTTAAACCTAGAAGTTTTATGCTCATTTCTTAAAGCAAGCTATTTAGTAAATATGGTATGCGTTACTGGAGGGTTCGATCCCCATAGTAGTTACTTACCATGGTCACAAGGTAAATGGACCTGCCGCAATGGTCTTGGCTGTTTTTATACCAGAAAAGCAAAGAGCTATAACGTGATTTTTCAAAAACCTATAAATCCGGACAAAGTTGCGATATTAGGCAAACAAAAAAAAATACTTAACCCGTAAGTTAGTAAGGATAGAAAATTTTTCAAACCTTTTGTTCATTAGGTTAGGTAGGTACTTTGATACTTACTTTGACCTAAGAGAGCTTATACCTAATAGCTAATACGTTGTTCAATGAAGACTTAAATGAATTTATTTCTAAGTTCAAAACTTTTTAATAATAGGAATATTAATAGTAGGTACTCCTTGATCGTATATTATGTTTCACTTCAAATCCATTAGTTTTAAGCATCTACTTATAAAAGTACTTTATTTTTTAAAGCTTATTTGTACATTGCACGGAAAAAGCCGTTTGTAACCAGTCACTTAGTAGGTATTAAACAGTTATTAAAAAGCTCCTAATAAAACTAAATACCAATATTTGTATATTCTTGGACGGTGAAATTGTTTCTTTGAGGGAAGAATTTTTAATAACCGTAATCGCTACAACTTTTTTGGGATGATTTCATATGAAAAGCTTTCTACTTAATCCCTTCAAATATTACATGAGTTGTCTTGCCGTGCCTTTACTTGCGATAGGTAGGTTATGTCACAGAAAAAATAATTACTTATTTATTTTATCCAATCCTTGGTGTAAATTTTTTCTGTGGGTACATAATGTTACCTAAAAGACGTTCTATTATATACTTAGAACTTTAATAAAACCAGTTTTTAATCACACATAGTCTGTAACTGATTTCAGACTATAGAGCATAGGTACCTACTAATAAGTATTAAAAATGCGAAAGTGTGTCTGTCTGCTACACTTTTCGGAGTCATCTAGATCTAGATAGGTTGCATATCGGGGCAGGACATAGACTGCTTGTATTCCGGAAAATCATAGAGTTCCCGGGGATTTTATTCATTTCCAATGTAGGACAAGTTTTTCTTTTTATTTTAATATATTATTATTAGATTCAACATATTTTTTTTATCATAGGTAATCATTGGGTAAGGAAAGTTGAAAGGTGTTTCCGATGGAATAACAGCTGAAGCGCCTACTCCGAATAAAATTCCTATACAACATGAAAATTCGTAGGTCAAACAATGGCTCAGAGTATGAGAAATGGGTCTTTACAGGTTAAGAAGTCAACGTTCTCACGGACTTATTTAAAAAAATCCACGAACATTATTAATCTATTGTAGGTATGTGCAACATAATACTATCTATCTACTATCTACTATCAAAATTACCGTGGCGATCGAGTAACGAGTTCAAGCTATCCTTTGGCCGAGTTAATTAAGCCGTGTGTACACTTGTTTACCCAGTGCACAAAGCGGGGCCTAGCAGACTACGCGGATATTGGGGGCGCCAGCGGCCTTGATCATACAAAAATGGAGGTCTACGACAGCATATGCGGGCTGGACTCCAACGAAGGTAAATTCATAAAATTGTTAGAAAAAAAAAATTATTAAAATATTTTCAGTTCGTAGTTTGAGACTGTTTTGTAAGAATAAAGAAAACTATTTGCATTCTCGCTGTGATGGTATTCAACTTCTGGTTGCTAGTTTCCTGATTGCTTTGATTATTCATACGTAGCGTCCAACACTATCAAAAAGACCAGCGGTTTCATTAAGTGATACCGCCCCGGGACTCCAACGGTCAACAAATTTTTGTGTGTAAAAATAATACGAAAGTAAAACCGGAACCGAAGCAAGAAGAAAATTCTTACAAATTACTGAATGCTTAGGAACAATCCTATTTTAACGTTTAAACTATCGTGAGTGATATTCACTATAACTATAAGTACATAATATCCGGATAAGTAGGAAAAATGCCCGACTAGATTTTCCGACAGAACACGTGAGTTTATCCGGATATTATGTATAGTTATAATCCTATTTTATTACTTATTTAAATTTTCTGGTAAAAGAATATAAATATGGAAGCATTAGTTTATTTCTTGAATAATATTTTTAATACTAAATTCATAGTTATAATATTAAAAATAATATACAGTAATAAGATAAGGACATAAATAACTCAATTCCCTAGCATAATAGGAAATAAGATCATATGAGACGATATCAAAGTAACAAGATTGATTACCCTGAATAAGGATGACAGAAGCAAAGTGAACCGTGAGGACCTTTGAAAATCGAATACATACTCGTATTTCTTTCTTATGTACTCACCTACACAATATTATAAGTCATTAGATACGTATGTAAAAAACTGTTAGGACACAGGACATAATAATATTTCTGATGAGGTATTGAAAAATACTTAAAACGACTTTGTAAACAATGTTGTTTTCTCGTCTGGCTTGGTGAGTGGCTTCAGCAGTCTTACCACCCTACCCGTAAAGACGTGCCGTGCCGCTAAGCGATTTAGCGTTCCGGAACGATGCTGTTATGAAATCGATGGGTTTGATTTATAACTGCCATATCACACCACAGGTTAGTCCGCTGCCATCTTAGACTGCATCTTCACTTAGCTAGTGCTAATATTATCACCTAGTGGTGAAATGCCAGCCAAGGGCTAACTTATAGTGGATTTAAAAAAATAACGTCCATTTTGATTTAGCTGCTCTCTGATAATAATAATCACTCGACGTTTAATATTTATTATTTTTATTATAATAATTATTATGCTAACTTGCGAAAATACCAACTTCCCTTTTATAATATAATTAGGGATGTGCTTCGAAACCAAACAAACAATTACTAGTGAGGTTAATTTACACGGGATTGTATTTTCATTTACAAATGTGTAAATAGAACATGATTAAACGCCTAATTTGCAATATCGTATGCCAAATTGAGAGAATATTACTATACGGAATTAGGTATTGAAGTACTATATTTATCTATCTTCCTGTATATATGAATTAAAATTTCCATACGGATGCAGATTACTAACTATTCGCGAAGGATAAAATATTATGTTATTTGTAACACAGAACAAAAAGAAGGTGCGACCCAACGTGTCCAACACTGCATAATAATAATATTATTATGCAGTGTTTTTTTTTTCTTCGGGGGAGGAAAAAATCCCTACGGACTTCTGCCTGATGGTAGGGCATGTCCGACTTGCACGGACTAAAATAACCTCCCCCTGTCTTCGAGGTCAGCACGGAACCGCAACTGCATTACTTCGTACCGCAACTGATTACTAACTATTCGCGAAGGATAAAATATTATGTTATTTGTAACACAGAACAAAAAGAAGGTGCGACCCAACGTGTCCAACACTGCATAATAATAATATTATTATGCAGTGTTTTTTTTTTCTTCGGGGGAGGAAAAAATCCCTACGGACTTCTGCCTGATGGTAGGGCATGTCCGACTTGCACGGACTAAAATAACCTCCCCCTGTCTTCGAGGTCAGCACGGAACCGCAACTGCATTACTTCGTGCTGACCCTCTAGCTTTTCTATTCGCTCTTCTTTTTTTCTTCTCTTTCTCTTTCCTCCCTCCTCAACATTATGCCCCTTAGCATTTGGGCATATCTGTGCCACGCGTCTGCACCAGCCAACATGCGTGGGACTAGGTTTCGGGCACAGAACACAAAGTTTCGGGCATCCACTCTGCTCTCGCTCATTCCCTGGGTCTTAGGTCAGCACAAGCGGGACACTCAAATAAGGCATGTCTCGGGGTGTCCTCCTCGCCACAGAAGAAGCACTTATCGGTTAAGACTCTACCACTGGTTCGGAAAGTTGTTACTAAGAAGAGCCGGCAAGAAAGTCAGCAGTTGCTCTTTTCTTGAAAAAGAAAGAGGTTACAATAATTAAGCAATACAACACATAAGTTACGTTACAAGTATTACACTGACTTGTAGGTCACTAGATGCGAGGCCGGTTGCTTCCATGCAATTTTGTCATTCAGAAAATCATCGAACCCATCAAACTGCTCATGAAACCACAGCACGTACTTATGTGCCAGTGAGGTCGTGCTTGAGGTGTGCTCAAAAAGATGGCTGTATAAAAACGCGCAAGTTTAAGTTACTCGCTCGTTTAGTCTCACTTCCTTTCATGCGGTTACAACGTCAGTTCCTTGGCTTATGTATGAAATTAATAATAATTGGCTATCATGCACTGGCACTGGTTAGCAAAATATTAATGTTTTGGTTTGCAATAAAATGAATTCTATCAGCCAATATATAAAATAGATTTGCTGTTTATGGTTTACTTAAATATCAAAATTTCAATTATGATTGGCAACTAAAATTCTATTCGGAGTAGGTAAAATGGGCGCAACTTTTGTGCAGCAGATATGAGTTTACCGCTGTCCAAAAGTAAAGTCTATTTATTTTGCAAATACATACAAAATATTTCTTTATTTGCAAATCCTTTTAAGATGAAGTGCAAATCAAGTGTTGCAAAAGTTTTTTATTTATTGCAAACCGAAACGCAAGTTTTTTTTCTTTTACCAAGTAGATTATTCGCAAATCACTTTATTTACTCCCTTTATAATTAAGCCTTAATACAACCTTAACTTTTTTTTTAGCATATCGTCCAGTTTTCATCGCGTGTGAGGATACGGTGGTCCGACTCGTATCCAGTGGGCGGTACCAAAACTCGATCACCCTGGCATTTGCACCTCTGCCCCTCGAGCATTACGAGCACGCCGATCTCCTTTGTGGCCTGAATGATAATATCTAAGATCACCATTAAATTATTTGGACCTTGATCTGTCTGAACAATTTGTTCACTGGTTTATTAATTGTTTTCCATATTTAATAGGCACAATTTTAATGAAGTAGTTATTGACGAATATCGACTTTTATGGTGACTTATTTCAATGCGAATATATTGTGAATTTAAAGGCTCTAACCGTGACATATATGTGTCTATTAATAATAATTAGTATAAATAATCTACATAACTATAAGATAGGACGGCCAAACGTGATGTGACGTTTCCTTATAATTTTGGTAAGCCTTTTATAATAATTATAAAAGGTTTACCAAAATTATTATTATTGCAGATGTATTAAGGGGAAACTTACAGTCTGACACGTTAAAGTTGCAAAATCAGACCGTTGTTCTTGAAAAAGACACTAAAATGAATATTATTACCTATATACAATTATATATTATGTGGAGGTATAGAATTGTATTTGTTTTTTTTTTCAACTCAAAAAAATTTAGAATTGTATCTATTCAAGTACTGAATAACGTTTATTTGAAATATATTATAAGAATATCATATTTTTACTGTAGAAATATTGTAACTTAACGAAGAATGCAAATAAAACAAATTAAATCTGTGTAATAATAATACAATTATATTCTAGTAAATATAACAAACTATTACATTAATTCACTAGGTATGCACTTTCTAAACTATCTAGTCAATCGTTGTTAAGAAAAATGAGTCGAAATACCAATAAAGGAAGTTTCAGACATGACTTTACTCAACTTCGGATTAATTTTAATACTGTGTAAAAGAAAATTTGTAAGAATAATAAAAAATTGTGTGTGTCAGCTCCGACGCACGACTGGAGTTTACTCATTACGAACGAAAAGTGTTACCATGGAAACTTATGCAAGTGTTACCATGGAAACGTAGTTACCATGGAAACGTATATAAATAACGTAACGAAGAAAGTTTGATTTTACACCCCATACATTTCATGCCCCGGGCTTATATAGGAAAATCGATTCTTAAGGCGGTAAACTCCAATAAAAATAATAATAGTAAAATGAACCCTCTACCCAACAACACAAAGTGTTCTGTGCCTCTACAGTCGGGTTATTACGTAGATAGAGAAAGAGATTATTACTCTATGGGTTATTATAGCAAGAGCTCTGACAGATGACACCGCCGGGTGTATCTATATGTAATTTAAAGCGTCTACACACGGCCCTTATATCAGAGGCAATATCGGGAGAGTGATGGTGGGGATGAAATCGGCTACTTCTCTACACACGTCCCTGCCAGTCAGTACGTAACCCACCGTGCAGCAAAGCACTCGTCGATTCAAGATGCCACCTACACTCTCAAAACATCAAAAAATAGGCATCGCGTTGGCACTTGCTCTGGTGCGACCAAAAAATTTTAAAGGCCTCCTGCCTCATGTCGCGGTTGAAATACTCTTAATGTTTTTTATCCTACAAATACGACAACTCCTTGAAAATATCAATTGTTTTCGTCCAGGCCTCTCGCTTCTTCTCCTTCGCCATATCTCCGTACTCGAAATAAAAATTAATTTACAAAAACACGTCCTGTTGCCACTACACTCGCACGCAACTGCGTTGAAATCGGTCCCGATTTCGCTACACACGCACGGACAACACTCCCTGGACGATAATCGGCCCAAAATCGTGAGCTCGCCCGAACCAATTTCTGAGTTAGGGGTAGTAATAATAATTCTGATTACGATTTGCCTACACACGAGGCGATCAAGAGAGCGATCTAGGGCGCTCCCCACCACTTCCCTGATATTGTCTCTGATATTAGGGCCGTGTGTAGCCGGTCTTATAAACATATTATTATAAAATGAATATAATTGAATATAATTGTCTGCCGGAAGCATCGCCGCTGTCATTACAAACCATTGGGTTTTTTGTCGATTTCAAGACACACTGGCGATTTTTGTCTTGATTTAAATATGGAGTTTTGTAGCAATTGTCTTTTGAAGCCAATAAGCATAATATCTGTAAATAATTAAATTTAAATTAAATATTAATTGTGTTTCATTTTTCCCGAATTTTCAAGTCCAAATTTCAACCAATACCTTTGGTATTTATAAAACAAATCGCACTAGGGGGCATACTACCATTACTTAAAGCAGTATTATTTTAATATAGTCGGCGCTCTTGTTTAAAATCATATTAATATTATAAATGCGAAAGTGTGTTTGTTTGTTGGTTTGTTGGTTTGTCCTTTAATCAGACCGCAACGGAGCAACGGATCGACATGATTTTTGGCATGGGTATAGTTGAGGACCTGGAGATTGATAAAGGTTACTTTTTATTCCGGAAAATTAAGGAGTTCCCGCGGGAATCAGAAAAACTCAAACCACGCGGACTAAGTCGCGGGCATCAGCTAGTCTCATATAAAACTGACATTTCAAAATAATACTGCTCCACAACTAATAGATCCACGGAGGCAGAAAGCTACTACAGTAAGGGCCGTCTTTAACCTATTGGAGGCCGTGGGCACATTAGGATATTATCCTTTAATTTGTTAAAACATTCTTAAAGAGTAAATAAGCAGTATTGAACTGTTATTTTTTTGAACGGTTATTTTTAAAAAGTTCAATATCAATTATTTAAAATCTGATTAACAGACTAGTGAGGTATATTTTGAACGTAACATAAGTTATTATCTATCGGTTGGTGATATGGCAGTAACTAGGGGGCCCCCATCGATCGCGGGGCCCTGGACACTAGCCCAGCGAGCCCAGTGGGAAAGAGGGACCTGACTACAGTAGTCTTTCTACTCCGTCAGTAGTTGATCTCCTCTCTGCACTTACCGGAATGAATGAATTTAGTAGATGACGCAAAACAGATACACCGACACAGAAGGTCGGCTCAATACTTAATGCGTATTTTTTTCGACATTTTGCCCGATAAATTATTACTATTATGCATAAAAATAAATAAAAATCTGTTTTAGAATGTAGAAGTGTAACCCTTTCATATATGATATCCCACTCAGTATAGTTATCATACTTTGAAATTTCAAACCCCCGATTTTCCCCCTTTTTTAATTAAAGTAAAAATAATTTTAATTTTTTTTTTATTTTAATGATGTAAGGCCACTATTATACACAACTATTCCAAATTTATTTTTATAAATTAAGGAAATTGTACATTTTGTTTGCATAAATAAAGATTTTTATTATGATTATTATAATTTCGAGTTTCGACTATTAGGAGTTTGAAGGTCTGAATAAAACAAATAGTATAGGTAAAATTTATTTATTGAATAATTTGTCTGAATTATGCTAATCAATATTTAAAGCAAAGCTGTCAAAAGTGTAACATATTATTCATAAATAATTTCGGATTTACCGAGAAATAATTTATTTTATTTTTGTGCTAGTACAGTGAGCCACGCTAGATACTTTAAAATAATATTTGTTAAAAAAAGTTAAAAAATATGATAAGTTAAGTATTTTCTTTATAAATAGGTACCACTACACCTTCAAATTAAAACCGTTAGTTTTTCGGAGTTTTTGTGAATAAATCAAATGTGTGATGATTTCTACATGATTTAATTTTATTGATCTATTCTTAGAGTTCGACGAATATCTAGAAATGAACTCTATAATCATATCATACTAATATTATAAATGCGAAAGTGTGTTTGTTTGTCGGTTTGTTGGTTTGACCTTCACCCACGTCACAACAAAGCCTCAGATCGACGTAATCTTTTTCATGGGTAATGGGTATAGTTGAGGACCTGAAAAGTGACATAGGCTACTTTTTATGCCGGAAAATCAAGGAGTTCCCGCGTGGGAACTTAAAAAACTTATTCCAGGCGGACGAAGTCGCGGGTATCAGCTAGTAATGTGATAATTGATCTTTTTTATATTCTTTAACTACCGCACTTTTATTTTTGAGCATAAGGAAGTTGGCACCCTGTTGAATAGCAAAGTTTAGAACTTTTAGTTAAATTTTATTTCATTGTGCTAGTTTCGTATCGTAAATCACTGTACTTCACAAAAAAATAGAATTAAATTGCCATCTATTTCATTGAAACAATTCTGATATGATATTATTTATAAATTCCTAACAACAACTAATTAAATATGAGAAAATATTTAGTATTAGTTTATTATCAACAGATATAGACCTAAAAGCGTTACAGCCAAGTTACAGCACACCATATTGAAATCCAAAATTATTAACAGATATTGTCAATGTCATCTGCATTTCAGTTTTTATTGGTATTTTAAAGAGTAAGTGCACACTGATATCATGTATACTTTACATAGCACCTAATGTTCAAGCAACACCTACTTCTGATTATTATTATCGGTATTTCAAACATTTGAAAATTATTAAATCTATAAAAATATATTATTATAAACTAAATAGATATCTTAGTTAATATACTAATTTGTTAACGTTTTAGTGCAAAACGTAACGCATAGATAATACACCAATATCGTAAAGTAGGTAAGTAACGAATTTGTGTGGAATAATCTAAAGAAGCGTTATGGCACTGTATGCTTATATTAACTGAAATATTCGTGTTAAAGTAAGTAATTCATACTACCCATTACTTTCATAGACATAATACTTAATATATTTGCTATATAGCAAATATTATGTTAAAATATTGCAAGTTATTAATATTGCAAAAATATTATTATTACTAGCATTGTGTGATATTGAGTGTTGCCATACAAACATGGCAAGAACACATACCTTATTAGTTCATACTGATATGTACCTATATTGTTTTATCCAATACATACTTCAAATTTCAACATTTTTTTAAATTTAAACATCGATGAATGATCATAAAATTATGAAAAACATAGTGTAAGTAATAAGTATCTTCTTTAAATAAATTGATTGAAATAATTAGTCTATAATTTGAAACCTAGTGTCGCAACTTCCTAGTTTATACTTGGAAAGCAGTTCAACAGTATCAACGAATATAGCGCAACATATAAATAGCTTTTTATACAAATAACATTTAACATTTAGTTATTCACAAACAATTAACTTCCTCTAAGAAACTACACATTTATTTACTAAGTATCGTTAATCATACCTCGATCTGATCATTAAGAATTACGATTTTCATGAAAACAAATAAATTTCTATGCTACTTAAAATAAAATTTTACATTCAACAATAATTTATTTATTATATTTAAAAATTGTTATTAAAATATTATGATAAATGACCTGAATAAGTAACTGAATTTTACTTGGCAATAATACAACGATGTAATAATTTTATTACTGTTAGAACTATTAGGATGACAATAATACTTCGGTTACTATTTTCTACTACTATAGTATTAAATAATATTAATTTATCCTAATCTATACAAATAAGTGGAGAACCACATGTGCAAATTATTTATAATATTTCGTGGAAATATAAAATTAATATAGCTACATCTTAGAACTATTTTATTAGATACTTTAATATTTCAAAAAAATAGTTTCAATTAAAATCTAAATAATAATTACAATACAACTTATATTTATAACATATTATTTTATAAATATATTTGTAACTGAATTCACATTCAATCTAAATAAATTATGTTACTTTAATGCGTATCGAGAATCAATATTGGCTATTTTTACAATCAGTTATTTTTGCTATTAGGCCTAGTAGGTATAATGAATGTTATAGTTTATTTCTATAATTAAAAAATGCAAGTAAACAGAAGTATAGTATAGGTGTTTAATGAAATGATATTCTACTATTAATTTATGAAATGATAATGATACTTTAAAATAATTAATGGGATACAATATTATGGGTTTGAGAGTACCTACCCAGTTAGCTTAAATTAATGAAATATTTTGTAAACTGTCATGTTTTGTTTTTATTGTTCTTGTTAAATAATATAATGATGATTGTATTGTTTATATTGCAATTTTATGTTAGGCGTGCTACACACTTCACACAGGCGGGTCGGCATTATTCGGCACAGCCAGCCAGGGGGTAAAATACGTTCGGGAAATAGGCCGCTCGGTTAAGCCGCACGTATAGTTCGCACACGAGTTGAATGCAGAGCAAACGTATGGTGACACATACATTTACTCTGCATTCAACTCGCGCGCGAACTGTACACGATACAGCGTCGAGAAGGACGGTAAAATCAGGTGAGAGTACCTGTCATGGTAGCCGGGTCTGTCATTTATATGAGCGTCGACCCACTGTATGAATATAAACTGACGCTGCGCTGTTGTATATTAGGTAGTAGAGGATATTCCGACCAAAAATTGTGTTCTATGAAGCTGCCCAAATTTTATACCTATGACCTGACTATCAAGTTAGAAACAAAGACAAGTTGCAGCCTGCCAAAGTTATTCGAAATGACTCGTCTTGAGCCTATTAGGTATCCGTACTAATATTATAAATGCGAAAGTATGTATGTCTGTCTATCTGCCTGTCTGCCTTTTGATTTTGGTACATAATCATCCTACACCGAATTTCAATTTGGTATAGAGATAGTTATATCCCGAGAAAGGATATACTTAGGTTACTTATGGGTCATCCTTAGAGTACGTCACACTAATTTCGTGATTTTTTGCGCCTCCCCCGTCCTTGTCATATCTAGAAATTTTTAAATTAAAACAGCACTTACGAAATTTGTTTTATTTCCATTTAAATTATTTTTAATACTATCAACATCAAATCAAACATTTCAAAAAATTAACAAAACTTGGAAATATTTTTAAGTTTTTCGTTACTAGTTTTAATTTGGCATTTTACCACTTAGATGTATAAGATTTTGAAATGTGACGTCACGAAACTTAGGATCCCTCCCACCACTTGTCACACTTCGTTGGCCCCCTATCCCTCCCCCCCCCCTTAACGTGTGACGTACTTTATGGATGATCCCTTACTTACCGGAAAATTAAAGAGTTCCCCGGGGAATTAATAAAATTTAATTCACGCGGAGGAAGTCGCGGGCATCATCTAGTAATGTTATACCTAAAAGATATTTGATTAACGCTACTATGATGAGGTTGTTATGTTTGTTTACTTGAAAACTTACTCAGGCTACTGAATTTTGGTAGTGAGATGAAAATTACATCTACAAATGACTCTGATTCAAAAATATTCTGAAATATTAACTAAGAATTGTAAGTTTTTAATTATCACTTTACACCTTATTTTTAACTAATTAAAGCTATCCCATACAACTTTTCATATTGTGCTAAATTCGACGAAAAGCGAGATGGTGCATTCTTTTAGAGTCAGAGCGGTATATATTTGTGAAGAATAAGCTTCCTTGAATTAATTTTAGTAATTGGAGATGGACAGTGTCCTGTGAAAAGTACACTACAAAGTGCGCACAAAAACTTAGTCTATTTATTTGTAGATTCTACAAAACTATCAATAATAGCAATACTATTTTAGATACCTCAGTCAAAAGGGCTGTCTTGTGCGAGTAGATCTCGCACCTAGTAATAGTATAGAGAAGGCTCCGTACCTCCAAAATAAGCTAGCTATAGCTAGGGTCAAACTATTACATCTTGAATGATCAAATTTGGTAAGGTAAAGTACCTATTAGGTACAGTGAGATACGTCTTCTATTTGCGAGTTGTATGGTACGGTTATAAAATTAACAATTGATTCAAGTTTGTTTTGTAATAACATCACACACGGTTTGATATTAATTTTTATAGTAATTCGTGCCTTTCTTTGGGCCCAAGACTACTAACCAGCGTTATTGGTAGGGTTAAGTCTGGATAGATGCCTCAGTGGGATAGTCGCCTCGCTTTCAAAAAAACTTAATATTCATGGCGGGGCATCTATCCCTTTAAAAAAGCAAAAAATGGGTCTGCAAAACTCACTTTCTGCGAAACCAGTAATAGTTAGGTCAACAAAAACAAGTCGTAACGTTACATGAAATATTAAACTAGCTATATTAATAGGAATTATTTTGATTAAATTAATAATTATAAAATAACGCTGTTTTAAAAAAGTGGGGCATCTATACGGACTTTACTCTATGGGTTTTAATATTCTGTGAGAAGTAACTACATATTATTATTATACTTACATCAGCTATGAACAGGTTCCTATGTATCTTTATTATACATAAGATACTAGTGCCCATTTTAACCAACAATTTGTAAATTTTAAGAAACACTTAAGCCCATTCGTGACTGTAATTACGTGAAAACTGTCATATACAATTAAAAGTAGGGTTTTCCTAAAACTTAGGGCCAACACTGCCACTACAGCCCATTAAGATCCCACTGCTGAGCACAGGGAGTGAGAGCTTAGACCCACTACGCTACTCCAATGCGGGTTGGTGGGCTTAGGGCATTATTGGTGAAAACGGGCAGTAGCCTTAAGGGGCCAGGATACCATTAAACTAAAATGTCACCAAGTTTTTCTCAAATCAATAATTCATATTTCTATTATGAGGTATGAGACCTCAATCTCCTGCACAAAATAAACAGTATTGTGTGTGTGTGTTCTGTCTAAACTAATTTGGGTACCTACTTAAGCTTTGAATATATTTTAAACCGATCGAAGATAGTACATAATTGACAACTGCATATAAATATATTAACTATCGCTAATGTTTACATTTTACAAATACCATGTTTTAAATTTTATTAAATTCATAAGACGATTTCCATTTAAAGCATTATTATGCTATAGATTAAGTCAATTCGACGGAAAGATTTTACAATCACTGTCCAAGTACCTAAGTGAAATCTACAGAGACTTCCAATTACTTGTCTATTTACAAAAAAACAACACAAATTAATTTGTTTGATTAACGTTCTTCCAGAAAAGTGCTTGTACTCAAATGTTGGATAGACACAGGCGTTATTTAGCGGAAGAAGCCTTACGCCATAACATGACACCAAAATATATGCCATAACAGACAAAATATCTATGTGGTACAATAAGCAGCATGCCATAAACAAGCTTCTAAAATTAGAGGGACAGAAATTAACCAAACAAGCAATACGCATCACCAAAACACTAAACCACACAAATCGTCTGAAAACTCTATGTGATGAAGATTTGTGTGTAGGTATAGTATGATGGTACCAGTAGTGTGTATTTTTTTATTGTTGAATAGGCTTGCGCCTGACGACAATCATGCTTAATGCAATGATGAAGTCTAGGTTGGAGCGCGCTTGCCTAGAAGTTGCCCATTTAACTCTTGCCTTTAAGATACCTACTTAAGTTATATTACGTAGTAGTAAATGAGATGCTGGAAGGACTCCACACCAGCGGTTCATATCAGAAACGAAGAGCAAAACCGAGTAGATTGGACGTCAACCACATAAGATTTTCTTCTTTTCCTGCATGTCAAGAACTTGACAAGTAGTGAGGCGGGCGATGCATATCGCATACTTTACGTTGCACCACATAGATTAGTCTTTTGGCGTATGTGACGAATTAAAATCCTTGTTCCTTGGTAATTTACAGCAATTAAAATACCTAACTGCTGTTAAAACAATAGTAGTAGGTATTTGAAAAGCTTTACGTACCTACTACCTACCGTAACTTTTGTGACCGCAAATCGACTCCGTTATTTTATTTTTATTTAATTTAAGTATTTCCAATAAAAACTTTATGGAGTTAGGTATATAACTTCGAAATACACTAATGTGTTCATACGAGCCATAATCAGAAGACTTAAGTTACAACCCAGAGTTATGTAGATTTAATTTACGTAGGACGAATCTCCCCGTAATATGATACCCCGGATTGTAGAGAGTACGTTGTACGTACGTGCCAATTAGTATGGAGTACCTAGTCAAAATATCACGAAGATTTTCCTTTCATTCCTACTAAATTACAATTTACACGAATAAACTGATCATTTTTGTTGACTAGGTACATGTTACACTAGGTCTTTAAGGGTTGTTGTTCCTTAAAATAGATGGTGCATTTCATATTCCAAATAAAATAAAAGAAGATTGATGTTTTTTTGTGGATGGCAGTGCTAAAAAATGTATGTATGTAAATTTGTTATGTATTGTACTAAGTAAATTATTTTTAATTTTTATTAATATCTATTATTAACAATATCTGTCTCATACATATATGTATAGAAAAGTACAAGTACACTATGTTGGGATATAGAGCCTAATTTTAAGAAGGGATTATTTACAAAATATATTTATTTATTTGTTTGTATTCATAAGAATTGGATTTCATAAGATCCTCAAGTGGTACAAGTCGATAGCATCCTAAATAGTAAATATATTGATAAAAATTCGTCTCACAACGTACACTCGTCTATATATAATAGTATATTTAATATATAATATAAAATTCTAAAATTTCGCTCTAATTAAGATATGTATCATTTGCTATCGAAGCAGAGGCACACATTGATATGTATAGTGATAATTAATTCAATGTCTTATAAAAGCTGAGCGTCGCATCGCTTCAACAGTTAAAGCCGATGTGTAGACAATTTTTCTAGTTATCCTAAAGATACGAATTGATAAGATTCGACAGAGACAAAACAGCACTCCATGCTATGGAAATTACTTCTTCAACAAACCGAAAAGGGGCGAGCATAGAATCGTAGGCCCCCTGACGTAAGTTATTCTGAAAGAGAATGGGTGTGGTAAAGAAGGTCTTTAGCCTTAAAGGAGGTATTTTAGTTTTAAAAGGTCTTAAAGCGCAGGCGTGTACAAATTCTGTTCGCAAAATTTCTTCATTTTCCGTCAAATACCTTCTAGCTGACTAACTGGCGTACCTTCTGATGATGAGGTCGTAGAAGTGGTTCATGCCTATTTCTATAATATAATATGTTAGAAATTTCTATAAGAACCACAATGTGCTGACCATTTCGGATCAGATAACCTAGCTCTGAACCTAATTCTAAAAACATTTTATCTGCGTCGAGTCTTACCAAATCGAATCATAAATACATTTTAACGTTACGTCGAGGTAAATTCAACCTGACCATGAAATTTTCAATACACATTAATACAACGCATTTCTACTAGGTAGAGGAACATCATGACATCTAATTTACTTAAGCAACTACAACTTACACAGTTAAATTCAGAGATTATAAAATATTTTTGTCTTAGAATAATTAATTATCATATTATTATTTCCCTTAAATTCATATTATGCCTAAATCCTTAATATGCAAATCGGCTGTTTCCATTATTATAGATACTAATTTTTTTATACGAATTGCCACATTTCTTACAAACAGTTTGAAATGTGATGGTCATTAGAAAAAATAATAATAATTAGTTTAAATAATAAAACTTGAATTCTTTACGTGATTTTGCAATAATTATAATATTTAAGTTATTAATTGTTTATAGTTAGCATAAATGGAGTAAGCCGATTCGCAATTTAAAGGACATAAATAATATAGTAAAGAAACCTCTTACCAAGATATATTTAGTAGAGCTCTAGATGTAATAATGTATAAGTATGAACTTTGTTATAAGCTGTGTCCTAATTTGCTATGAGATTTAAATCATAATTCACTTTGTTCATTAATTCACTCATTTCATATAATATGTAGTTTTATTTTTGTATATTATGTTCTTTAAACTTTTTTATTTTAAGCTTTTCACTACCTAAGCATATCCCTTTTCACCACCTCATTATTTTTACGCACTGTTTTTTACCCTGTCCCCAATACCAAAGGTTAATTGGAAGAAAATACGACTAGGTTCGTCTTTGCTTTGCGCATATTTGTATCGCCACCACCACCGCCTTTAAAACAGTAAATTATAAAGCTTAATTTGAGCTTTTACTATGAAACCACTCTGGACGACCTCCGTGGCGCAGTAGTGTGCGCTGTAGTCTAATAAGTGGGAGGCTCCGGGTTTGATCGCCGGCAGGGTCAATTCGGGATTTTATAATTTCTGAATTTTCTCAGGTCTGGCCTGTTGGGAAGCTTCGGCCGTGGCTAGTTACCGCGCTACCGGCAAAGACAGACGCACATCAAGTCATATAACAATGTACTCTGTGCATCAAGTAATTGTATTGATTTGGTCTTTACTGTGTTGACATAAACGGATATCAAAGTCGAGTCGAAAAAGAGTCGCATTTGATTAAAAGCAGCCTAGCGTGAAACTTGTGACGTCATACTTGAACATATTTTTAATAAAATATTATATTAATTAGTAATCTTAATGTAATGAGTTGTATTCAACGACAAACACGCACACGTCTGACCAGTCATATATAATACGTCGACGTCAGAAAATGATTTCGCGATTATAATTTAAATTTCATAGCGAATACAAGCCCCGATGAGATTGCGTTTAATTTCCTTCAAAGTTTCAGTGCCATTCCCAATTAATTAACATTATGACTTAAAATCTAAGTGATATGTCATTTTTGATTAAAAATATTACTTTCTAACTTGCAATTAACTTTAACTGTGCCTTTAACGGCTGGATGGTGATATTGTTTATAGTGCCACAGTGATTGCTAGTGTTGTGAGGAGCACTAAGGGTAGTGTTGTGCCTGCGACGCTGCTGTAAGGCCCGGTGACCGCACCATCGCAAGGAACGTGTTCCAACTCTGAAAAAAAAATCCAAATTTTTAAATAATGTAATTCTGTCACCACACTCAACCTTCTTACCAAAGTTCTTACCGAAAATTCTACCGAAGTTGTGACAGCTAAAGTGTTCGTTCTCTTTTGTAAACTTTTGGTAATAGTTTGGAACGTCTGAATATTAGTATCAGTGCACGCAGAAGTTTCTCCACATAATAAAGATGTGGGAAATAATGCAATATGGTATTTTTATACTAAAAATCGTCACATCACATAACTAGTGGTTCGCCCCGAACTGAGACCTCGCGGTTCCACAGAGCGCCATCTATTGACATCAGTGTGAAGTTCTGTTAAAAATATCATCATCATTAAAAATTAAATAATTTCGTTTCCTTATAATATTTATCTAATTTTAGTATTTGTTGTTCAAGTACAGGATATAATTCAAATAATTGATCAAGTTTCAGGCTTGAGAGTTCAGAAAATTGAGAGTTCTGAGGTCAACTTTGGACGTTAGAAAATCGCTACTTTGAAAGCCTCCCATTTCGTCAATTTTAGGGGAAAAATTCAAAAAAAAATACTTTTGGACTCTATTCTTACTTATCTTTAAAATGATATACTGCAACCCTATGTAACGCTATAAAAAATATTTTACTTCGCATTCGCTTCTATGAGATGAAATAAAGATTTTTAAAACTTTTTAAGCCATATTCGGCGGGAGGCCATCGATTTACATATTATATTTAAATTTGAAGTAATTACGTTCAGCAATTCAGAAGTTATAAGGCTCTGACAGACGGACAGACGGACGGACGGACAAGTGCCAATTCACCCAAGTAGACTCAGAGACCTTCGCTTCGCTCGGTCAATAAAGATGTGGGAAATAATGCATTAAGTATAATATTTTATACGAAAAATCTTATTACAGGAGCACGGTCGCTAAAACTCCATTTCGGATGTGGAGAAACAATTCTAATCATTCGGATACAAAACTAGACTGGTGTATGCTACTCGTACCTATATCAAAATATTCTTTCTTACATAAATGAGAACGTACTAAAAAGTTAACCTTAACATACTATAAAGCAAAGATATACAAAACTTCATAATGATCCAGAACTGGTTTGGCAAAATTCAAGGGGCAACCATGCAAGTTCTTTTTTATCGGCGTCGCCAGCACTTAAATCAGGGCGAGAAAAAATGAAACAGGTTTGTTCCAACTGCCATTAGTAAATAGCTTCCATATCACTACTTTGTCATGCATAATAAAAGCAGATTGATTTTATGTAGAAACCCGATTTGGTACACGATTTTAATATTCTCTAATAAATATTATAATTAAGATCATACTGTGACTGGTTCAGAATTACTCAGCGAGTGCTGGAGAGAACTACTTAAGTATGCTCGGAGTTTCTTTACGAGGTCGTATCAGATATGAAGAGATCTATATGAAAACTAAAGTAGATAATTGCTTTTTGCAAAGCTGGAGTGGCAAAGGGCAGAGTAAATAGTTTGAAGAACCAATAAACGTTGGGGTACTGGAAGGGCGACCCAGCACTGGGAAGCCCCAATGCCATCCCCTCTAGTTACAGAGTGACATCACCCGAATTCAGCTTGGCATATGGATATAATATGTCTATACTTATGTCCAGCATTGGATGTTTAAGCTACACAGACCATTTTTGGGCATTATTGTTTAACATAGCGGCTATGCCTCGAACAGCTTATGTGAATCACTTGACTTTATCATTAAGTTTATTTGGGAAATCATTCCAGACAGTCCACCAGATTTTGGTTCGATTCAGATGATTTGATTCAGGTTGTTGAGCGATTCGTGGCACCAGAGATTCCTAAACTATGAACTATTATCGTTCATTTAGTGTGACTTTGATGTTATTGAACTTTACCATTGAGTTTGTTGAGGAAATCATTCCAGAAAGCACAGGCGGACGCCCTGGGACCGCGCGGCCCGGCCGGCCCACTGGTGCCATCAGCGGTATACGTGTAGTAGTGGGGCGACGACCGCGAGTACAGAGGCCACTTCTCGTCCGGTTTGTGCGGTTTCCTGGAACGTTATACGTGTTTTGCTGAGATAATATTACGCTGTTATTGTTTTGATGTACTAACAGTATATTATCATACTTATATTATAGATGCGAAAGTATTTCTTTGTTGGTATGTCTTTTAATTACGCCGCAACAGACTTACGGATCCACGTGATTATTTGCATGGGTATAGTTGAGTACTTGGAGAGTTACATTGGTCTTGGAGAGTGACATAGCTCCGATGCCACAGATACACACGTGAAACTTAGGTATAACACCCCTCTTTTCGCGTTGGGGGTTAAAAACGGAAACTAATTACTGTATTATATTTCATTTTCGGTACTCAGCTACCGTTACCTGCATTGGACACCATACAATATGTTTACGAACAATCAGTTTTCACGCTTGTAAAGCAATTGCAAAGAGGTCAACGTAAGGCCATTATTTCATTAAAGCGCGTCTGCAAAAGACCGGCAAATGAGTCTTAAAAGAGGAAATGATACAGCCACATACGGCGGTTAAAGTAAGGTCATGGTTAAAACAAAAAGATATTTCAGTATGCACAACTCACAAGTCAGGGTTCCTTCATTTTTGTCAAAATTTGAACCTTAGTTATGGCTATACGAATAACCTACCTAACCTACTAATATTATGTAAGTATTCCTATTGATGTAATTTGCTTATATACTTCCGTAAGAAATTATTTCAAACTGGACGATTCGATTTTTGAGGTTTTTTGATTCCCGCCGGAACTTCTTATTTTTCCGATAAAAAGTAGCGTCCTAACGTCCTTACCCGAGATGCATCCTATTAAATAGATAGGCTGTAAAAGCTTATGTGGATGGACGATATTATAAAGGGAGAAGCTGGGAGCCGCTCGCGCTAGAAGCACAAGACCGTGTTCTGTGGAGAATGGAGATCCATGCAGGAGAAATTCGTCCAGTAGTGGACGTCTATTACGGCTATGACGACGACGACGACGAAAAGCGTAGCATAAAGTTTCGCATTTATAATAAAAATAGTATGGGTTTAACGTTACATTGTTTAAACGACATGTGTAACTGCCCCCTGATTGTGTAAGAAAATCGTAATCGTAATCGTTTGTCAAACGTATAAATCGACCTATTTAAACAGTTCATAGATGCACGTCAAAAAGCATGTATGAACTCCTTAAACAGTTCGAGTTATACGTTTTAAGCTGTCAAATGATTACAATTTGCTTAAAGACAATTGGGCCTCTGGGCTTACCCAGTTAAAGCGAATCTCGTGAAGGATTGCATGATATGCCCTGCCAGTTCACGTTCCCGAGTGTGGTACTGAAGAGACATGTTCAATGGGTGCCCGAAGACGTACTCCATCTCATCGCCATGCATCACGCCCATCCATTCGCCCCACAAACTTGTGCTGGTTCGCTGAAAGTAAGAAAGACAGTACGTTACAAGGATTTTTAATTGTATTGGTGGCACCACCAAACCCAAACCCTGCAAGCCATTGAAAGACTCGATGGTCCCGACTCGCGATCGATTTACCCAAGGTGGTAAATTGTAGACAACCAATAGATTCCATGAACACAACTACCTTGTAAGGACTAGGTATTATTTAATATCATAAAATGGCACTGTTAAGGCATAAGAATCAGATTCTAGTAGGTATAGGAGGTTAAGATCATCATTGGGTCAACGAGCCAACGAGCTAAACTTCATACTTACTTTTTTTCTAAGTAGGTACATAATTATTATGTAGAGGTTTCAAACACCATCAACCTTGAAGGGTACCTTTGGCCCAGGGGCAACCAGGGTAGGTCTTTTTGATTAGGGTTTTATTTTTATTGTTAGTAGGTATATAAGGATTTGTTTTAAATTTATTTAATAGTTAGTGTAATATTTAAATTTTAGCATTTTAATGTATTACATAGTTTTAATTTGATACATATTTTTGCAATTTAAATAAATCAAGCAATTTGGCCTGCGAAATCATATTCCTCAGGATATTTATGTGAGTGATTTGAGAGAGGGTGAAAATATAAGACCCAAAATAACATTCGCCCATTCAATATTTTTGTATTCAAAATAAACGCCTACGCTACAAAGCCACTGATTCGAATAACAATCATATTCTGATTCGCAAAAGGTAAAGTGTGACAAACTTGTAACGTGTAGGTATACGTCTTGTATAGTTGTATAGTTATTGAGGTAGGTAGGTAGTTATATCAAGTATTCTGAGCTATAAGCTTCCACACAGAGGACAGAATAGAGACCCTCATATTATATTTACAAAGATGTTTACACGTGCACGGAAAGGCTTTGCATTCCCAAATTGGAAAACAGACCTTGAACGTCGACATCCCTGGCGCAGTGATTTGCGCGATGGCTTTATAACTAGTTAGTATTCTGTGGGTTGGGTTTGAAATATCTTAATTATTTCAAGTTTCAACTTTTGACAGTTTCATTTATTTACGAATCGTAACCAAAATCCGTAGGCGTGTTTCAAGAGTCACGGAAGTCATTTTTGGACACGGTTCTATATCGAATACAAATACCGACTTTTTATACGTTGCATTTTAATATTTTTAATACTAAATAGCGTTGAATTTTCAAAAACTGTGAAATACGTACTTCTTTATTTTTTACTGAAAGCCAAAATACCAAGGTTCGTTGATATAACTTGAAAAATGTTTTGAGAAATGAAGGATTTTTTTACAAACTTTCATCCACTATTCCACCCCTTTGGGTGTAGAATTTTCAAAAATGGTGAAATACACTTCTTCATTTCTAACTGAAAGCCCAAATGTTAAGTTTCATGGCTATAACTTGAGAAATGAATGACTTTCGTACAAACTTTCAACCCCTATTTTACCCCTTTTGGGGGTAGAATTTTGAAAAACTGTGACACACGTACTTCTTTATTTTTTACTTTAAGCCAAAATACCAAGTTTCATGGATATAACTTGAGAAATGACGGACTTTCATACAAACTTTAACCCTCTATTTCACCCCCTTAGGGGTGGAATTTTGAAAAATCCTTCCTTAGTGTGCGCCTACGTCACAAAAGGAACCTACTGTCAAAATTTCAAGATAGAATTTCAAGAATATTATTTAGCGACTATTTTATAGACAGTTAAGTAAGTAAGTACTAAGTATACAAGGTCTCATAGTAATCATAGCTTCAGTGTTTAGAGATAATTATAGACGCGTGGAATTAATTAGTACATATAGGTACTAGATGTACCTAGTAGGTACTAATTACATCCATTGCCAGGTGACACAATCTTTCATTCTAGCAGCCGTTAAAAAACCTAGTTTTTTCGTCTACCCTAAGTACGACTTATTTTAATTCGCCGACATTGAAAGATCATCGAAAATGGCGAAATAAGAGTAAATTAATGTTGCGCAATTTTTTTTACTAGTTGCCCATTATTGCGTAGAATTACAAACAAAATTATTTAGTTAAGTAATAACAGCTACATTTTTTTGCATATAGGTAGGTAAAATGGAACACCAAAATAAGTTGGTAAAATAATTAACGCTAGTCGCGATGCAGTGACAGGCGCATAAATAAGAATAGAGAGGTCACGGTCCGAACTCCGAAATAGTCGTCGTTAATCTGTGACCTTTGGGCTACCAGACATGTCACACCTAAGCTTACCAGGTCTTTATATGCAAAAGCTGGACATGGTACAAAATTAGGCCGGAAAATTCGGTTTAGTTAATTAATTTTAATTCTTTATTATCTTATCCAATCCTCACTAATATTATAAACGTAATTTCTATGTTTGTAAGTTTGGATGCTTGTTACTCCTTCACGCCAAAACAACTGAACCTTGGGATGGAGATACCTTGTACCACAGATTATAAAACGAGGCCTTGTACCTACCCTGAAATAAGAAGCAATTGGTTAATGAAAATTTAAAATTGATATATCCATTCTAAATTTCAGCCAAATTGTTTCGGTGATCGGTCGTTGCGGTCCGAAGGAGTATAAATCATTCAAATGTATAATCTGAAAATCATCCAAACTTTCACATTTACAATATTGTAAGATGTATGTTGGCAAATCGGACAGGGGGGTTACAAGCAGCAATATTTTAATGTTGTTGTCGCTCTTGTTTCCAGAATTACAAAAATTAAGGGACGTCAAGGTATATCATATAAAACTGACATCATACTTCATACTAATATTATAAATGCGAAAGTGTGTTTGTTTGTTGGTTTGTTGGTTTGTCCTTCAATCACGCCGCAACGGTGCAACGGATCGACGTTATTTTTGGCATGGGTATAGTTGAGGACCTGGAGAGTGACATAGGCTTCTTTTTATCCCGGTAAATTATGGAGTTCCCGCGGGAATCATAAAAACTTAAGCCACGCCGACGAAGTCGCGGGCATCAGCTAGTTTTAAAATAATACTACTTTAAGCGATTTAGTAAGCCCACAGTCCGGACACGACAAAGCCAAACATAATGTCTAAACTGGAAAGCCGGACGCCTGGTCACCCTAGTCCGGGCGCAGCGCTAAAATTGATTAGGGCCACTAGTGTCACTTCTCGGTAGGAACTAGGAATGCCATTCCAAACCAGTGGTAGATTAACGATTTAAAAGCACTTCTAAGTTTATGTGAATAAAAAAAATTGAATACCATAATTAAAAAATAATTAATTATGTATCAAATATCAATTAAATACCTATTATAAATGCGAAAGTTTGGATGGATGTATGGATGTTTGTTACTCAATCACGCCCGAACGGCTGAACGGATCTGGATGAAATTTGACACAGAGATAGATTATAGTCTGGAATAACACAAAGGCTACTTTTTATCCCGGAAATATAAGGAGTTCCCGCGGGAACAAAAAAACCTACCACGCGGACGAAGTCGCGGGCATCAGCTAGTATTATAGGTAATAGAATTATAAGAACATATTATAGAGCTTATAGGATAATAATGTGAAACAATTTTGGACAAATAATAATAACTGTTCAATGCATATAATTGATGATGGCCGCGTTTCGTCTTATAATCGCGCGAAATAGCGGGTGATGATAGGTAGGTACATATTAATATTCCAATATTGTATTATAGAATGAAAAATTTTCGGCACGAAGATTCAAATATTATGAGTAAATTGGATAAATGGTTTGCTATAAATCATGAAGTTATAAAGGACGAGGCGATTTGTCGGCAACTTTGAGAAATGGGCGCACAATTTTATATTCTTGTTTTTTTTTTGTGGGGGTACCAAAAAGCTGTTCGAAAACTACACTGGCGCAACAGTGTAGCACCGTGTTTTCATAAATGGAAGGTCTAAGGTTCCATTTTCATTAGCAAGGTTTACGAGTATAAGGGTTTGCCTTATGATTAATCGGATGCAGCAGGGAAGTAGTACCGTCATGACATTGAGAGAACCGAGACGACGCCACTTAGAAACCAATTAGTGATATGGGTTTGATGAAATTGCCATAACCCTTTCAAGTAAGCCTGATTCCATAAGAACTGACTAAATTGACTGTAAATATCTCTGAAGAAAAATAAGGTCACGCAGTTACAAGTATCTAAGACGTAAAAATATATATAACTAGATGATTCCCGCGACTTCGTCCGCGTGGATTAAGATATTTTGATTCCCGCGGGAACTTTTTAATTTTCCGGGTAAAATAGCCTATGTCCTTCCCCGGGATACAACCTACCCCTGTACCAAATTTCACAAAAATCGGTTGAACTGATGAACCATGAAAGCGTAGCAGACAGACAGACAGACAGACACACTTTCGCATTTATAATATTAGTATGGATATGAATTATGATGGTATAAACATCGGTATAATATGTATTATTTAGTAGAAGTAGGTACTAGATGGGCCCTTTTATAAAAAAAAGTTGAGCGTCCGACTTGTAGGGCGAACCCCTCACCTGTATAACTTTGTCCTTGTCCCCGCCATAGCGCTGTCCCGCTTTTCAGACTAGATGGCGTTAGTAAAATAAGTTCACATTCTTTGTTTGACAGGGCTCGTATGTAACTTGAGGTCGTTGGATATAAACGATGAGACACGACTAACGTGAAGCCTACATTGACTCCCTAGCATCACTTCCTGAAGATCGACCTCGATCGATCGAGATTTTGACGACCTCCGTGGCGCAGTGTGTAGCGCTGTTGTCTTAACGTGCGGAGGTCCCGGGTTCGATCCCCGGCAGGGTAAATTTGGGAATTTATAATTTCTGAATTTTCCCTGGTCTGGCCTGGTGGGAGGCTTCGGCCGTGGCTAGTTACCACCCTACCGGCAAAGACGTGCCGCCAAGCGATTTAGCGTTCCGGTACGATGCTGTGTAGAAACCGAATAGGGGTATGGGTTTAATATAACTACCATGCCCCTAACAGGTTAGCCCGCTACCATCTTAGACTGCATCATCACTTACCATCAGGTGAGATCGCAGTCAAGGGCTAACTTGTAGTGGATAAAAAAAAAAAAATCTAGCTGCTGACCAGCGTGGCCTTTTGAAGTGAGATCTAGGGTGATCCATGATGCACCAGCTGTCCCATAGATAACGTGTAAGAAAAACTGAAACATGGAAAAACAACGACCTCAATTTACATAGACGGGTCCTGTCAAACAAAGAATGTGGACTTATTTTTAGTAACGCCATCTAGTCTGAAAAGCGGAAACTTGCTTGCAACATATGCGCCATCTTGAATGACAGCTTGAAAACGTATGACTCGGTCATAGATAGTATAGGTCATAGTCATAGAAGCCGTAAGGCCAGTTAGTAAAAAAAAATATCATACAGTTTGCTGCGGAAATTAAATGCTTACGTTGTTTGCGATAGAAATATTAAATAGGAAGATTAAATAGCGTTTTTCTGGAAATGTATAATTGTGAATTGAAATACTTACCTTAAAATAAAAATGATACAGTGCCAAACTAGTTAGACTAAAATAACTTAATAATAACAAATTATCTACACAACGAGCGACCGTGACAGCGCTACGACGGGGACAAAGACAGGCTTATGATAGGTGTGGAACGTGCTCTACAAGTCGGACGCCCAACTTTTTTCTATGAATGGGCCCATCTAGTAACTACATATACTTATATCGATGTGGAAAAATAACTCAGCTCAGAAGCAGAAGAGGTATAAAAAATAAATGGCCTTCGGTGCCTCGCTAGTTTAAAAGACTAGAATGCATCCTTTATACTAGTAGATCGAAACAGCGAAGACACAGGGGAAGGAAACTGACACTGCAAACTCTTCGCTTGACAACACTTGACGAAGCTTTACGTGAACAAGAAAATGCGATTTTCTTCCATTTTATATATTTTTTTTGGTTGTTGGACAGTGACATTGTGTGAATTTTGGCAAAGTTGCTATTTTAGACCAATTTTGTCCCGAATGTATCTCAAAAACGACTTTATATGAAACGCTGTAACTAAACGTATAATTTCAGGCATATATCCTGTAGCTTATCGCCAATTATCAGTCAATTATTATAAATCAGAAATTAGATTGACTTTTTACTAGAACAAATTATTTGTTGCTGTCCTAAAACCAGATCTCTTGATCAAATCTTTATATTGTGTTCATAGAAGAATAGACAATTTTCAATTCTCGTGGCTCTATATATGGATTATTCCACAAATAGAGCCACAAGAATTCCACAATCGAATACAATATTATTTTATTATTGAAATAAATCAAGTTTAAAAAAGGCCGTAAAATATCACAAGACATGAAAAAAATTGTAGTACTATTTCTAGGTCCAAACTCATAGGGCGCGAGGTCTTAGCTAGGGGCAAACCACTAGTAGCAATTGAATAAACAAAGTTCGTAAAAAGTCGTATAAAAAAGTCCATTGTAAAAAAAAAATAAAAAAGTCCCAACCAGTGCCCAAGTCTTGTTCCAAGTTCCATTAAGATAAGAATATGTCCCATGTAGTTGATTACCTACTCAGCTAGAAACATTGCAGGAAGGCACAGAGGTAAACGGAAGCAAACGCTTGAGGAAGGAAACTCTGATTGCGAACTCTTTATTGCTTGACGTGAACAAGGAAATGCGATTTTTATTTATTTATTTACATATTTATATACGTACTACGTAGGTACCATGAATATTTTGTGCGTTCAGTAATATTGCAAGAGAGTCTAATTTTTAAGGTTCCGTGCCCAGAGATTGCCAACGGAACCCTATCACTACGCCACCGCTGTCGGTACGTTCGTCTGTCTGTCAGCGGGCTTTATCTCATGAACCGTAATAGGTAGATAATTGAAATTGTGACAGAGTGTATTCCTTTTGCCGTCAGCACATCATACTATATATGATATCATACTTCATACTAATATTATAAATGCAAAAGTGTGTTTGTTTGTTGGGTTGTTGGTTTGTCCTTCAATCTCGCCGCAACGGAGCAACGGTTCGACGTGATTTTTGGCATGGGTATAGTTGAGGAACTGGAGAGTTACATAGGCTACTTTTTATCCCGGAAAATTAAGGAGTTCCAGAGGGAATCAAAAAAACTTAAACCACTTGGACGAAGTCGCGGGTTTCAGCTAGTATATTATAAATGCGAAAGTGTGTTTGTTTGTTGGTTTATTGGTTTGTTGGTTTGTCCTTCAATCACGCCGCAACGGAGTAACGGATCGACGTGATTTTTGGCATGGGTATAGTTGAGGACCTGGAGAGTGACATAGGCTACTTTTTATCTCGGAAAATTAAGGAGTTCCCGTGGGCATCAAAAAAACTTAAACCACCCGGACGAAGTCGCGGGCATCATCTAGTTATGTAAAAAAAATAAGGGGCGCCCATACAAGAAGCGTGATTTTTGAGTGCCTCTCTAGTTTATTTTACGAAAGTATATAAAAAGTACCTACATAGTACTAGTTGCATCTTGTAAGATGGTACGGAACCCTTCGCGTTCGAGTCCAACTCGCACTTGCCCGGTTTCATTTTTATTCCATTTAGACACTTTTTTCAATGAGTTCTTTTTATTACAATTACAATTAAGTCTGGTTAAGGGTGGTGCTGCCTTTTCGTGGCGAAAAGGTATGTTCCGGTTTTATACTATCTCCGAGGACCGAGCCCATCTTGCTTGAGGACATAGGTACGACACGAGCTACACGAGGGAATTTAACTAATTAATTAATCATCTCCCCCTCGGCTAAGCCTCGACTTTGGTTAGATTAGAGAGCGATTGCAATCACAAGCAGTAAAAAAATCAACACTTAGGTCGTCTTGCACATTCACTGCCTAAACTGGTTTAGTTTATTTTTTATTGACTGAGCGAAGCGAAGGTCTCTGAGTCTACTTGAGTGAATTGGCACTTGTCCGACCGTCCGTCCGTCCGTCCGTCCGTCTGTCCGTCCGTCTGTCAGAGCCTTATAACTTCTGAATTACTGAACGTAATTACTTTAATTTTAGATATAATATGTAAACCGATCGCCTCCCGCCGAATATGGCTTAAAAAGTTATAAAAATCTTTATTTCAGGGGGGCTCTCATAGAAGCGAATGCGAAGTAACATATTTTTTATAGCGTTACATAGGGTTGCGGTATATCACTTTAAAGATAATTAGGAATAGAGTCCAAAAATATATATTTTTTTTAATTTTTCCCCTAAAATTGACGAGATTTTCAAAGTGGAGATTTTCTAACGTCCAAAGTAGACCTCAGAACTCTCAATTTTCTGAAAGGCTGAGCCTGAAACTTATCAATTATTTGAATTATATCCTGTACTTGAACAACAAATACTAAAATTATATAAATATTATAAGGAAACGAAATTATTTAGTTTTTAATGAGCTTCATTATTTTTAACAGAACTTCACAATGATGTCAATAGATCATTCTCAGGGCGCGATTCCCAGAGAGACGCAGGTTCAAATCCTGCCGGTTCCAAAAATTTTTGATATGTATGTAAGTTTAGAAACTTTCCTCGTGTGTGAAGCACTGTAATAAAATTATAAAAATGTCAATAGATGGCGCTCTGTGATACCGCGAGGTCTCAGTCGGGGCAAACCACTATTATTCCGGGGTTGAAAAGGACAGCTGGTACAAACTTAATCATATTTAACGGCCTTGTGCAAGTGGGCCATAAATAATGAAAGTATCTAATCCAATAAAAAAATAATGGATTCGATAAAAATAATGGATTTGGTACTTGCTAAATCTTAAATAATTTCTCTTAATTATTTTGGTAAATTTTTAACAAGAATCTGAAATTTATAGATACCCGTTTCATCGAATTCTGTATCACTATCACTTACTTAAAAAAATATGTCATTCGATCTGTTCATTAAAAATTGCATCATTCCAACCAAAAAATCCCTCTGGAAATTGCATGCAAAGCCGGTTTCTAAAGCGCGATAATATAGCTAACGAACCGAATGCAAGAGCTCTTGGAAAGAGGCTGAGAAACGAGCTAACGTTTGACCCGGCGCGGGCGCGTACAGTACCCTTACTCTGAGATTGATCGAATTTAAAATACGGTCTCACTAAGTGAGGTGAATCACATTTGAGTCAAACTAAAATGGACCCAAAAACTCTTGATTTAAAGCCACAAATTCAGTGCAACCGATTCAAATTTCGAAACGTATCGTTTGGAGCGCTAGCTGTGAATGCATACACGAAATTGAGCTCTAAATTAATAAGATTAAGATTCATTTTAGTTTGATGCATATGTAATTCACCTCACTTAGTGAGACCGTATTTTAAATTCGATCAATCTCAGAGTAAGGGTACAGCTCTTACCGTGCGAACGATTTTCCCGACTGTGTTAAGGGTGCATGATTTTTGCAGTTTCCTTTTTTAGTAGCAACTAGCACGTGTACAGTTTTTGTCGACAATTGCTTTGTCGAAGGTGTCTTTACAAGGCCACCCTTTCAGCATACGGATTTCGAGGCATGAGGCATACCTAGGTAAGAACCTGGACCGTTTTTCTCAGGCAATGAACGTAAATTGCAATATAACTCGTGCCAAACTTAACGAGTTACATTGCAATTTAAAACACATGCGTGTATTAAAAATATAGGAAAATTTAAAGCAGAGAAGCTGACATGTTTTGTGCTTATGAACCACTAGCTGATGCCCGCGACTTCGTCCGCGTGGATTTAGGTTTTTCGGTTCCCGCGGGAACTCTTTAATTTTCCGGGATGAAAAGTAGCCTATGTGCTATTCCAGACTATAATCTATCTCTGTGCCAAATTTCATCCAGATCCGTTCAGCCGTTGGAGCGTGATTGAGTAACAAACATACATCCATACATACATCCATCCATCCAAACTTTCGCATTTATAATATTTATATGGATTTGATATTTGATTTAGGCCGCTGCAGTTTTAAAGGATGGCAGCGTAAATTGAATAAGATTAATGGAAAATATACCAGCTATCATATTATCAAATAAATATTATAAATGCGAAAGTTTGGATGGATGTATGGATGTATGGATGTATGGATGTATGGATGTAAGGATGTATGGATGTATGGATGTATGTTACTCAATCACGCCCCAACAGCTGAACGGATCTGGATGAAATTTGGCACAGTGATCGATTATAGTCTGGAATAACACATAGGCTACTTTTTATCCTGGAAAATTAAGGAGTTCCCGCGGGAACCGAAAAACCTCGATTATATTATATAGATACCTATTTGGATATCGATAAAACAGTAGTTACCGACCTAGTTTACTAGAAAAACAAATTTAAACAAAGGAATAATAAAAATTAAGTCCTAAGGAGTTCCCAAAAGAAATTTATGAGCGCTTCCGAGCTCTTACTAATTTAATTGAAATTCCTTTTTGTAGCCGTCACGCCGTGTCAGGTAAAAGACGGTGAAATGTCCCCGTAACTTAATTTGCGGAGGACTCTCTTATTTCAATGGAATACGAGCAGCTCGGTACATTAAAGGCGTTAGGACATTTGAACAACGAACTAGTTTTTACCCGACTGCGGTGTGGTTGACAGGTGTTTGTTTGGCTGTCGGCAGTAGCTTCCCCACTATCACCCAAACTCCAATCTCACCCATCCATACTAATATTATAAATGCGAAAGTGTGTCTGTCTGTCTGCTACGCATTCACAGCCCATAATATTTTTAACCGTTTTGGACGAAATTTGGTACTGAGATAGATTGTATCCGGACGGACAAACGCTACTTTTTATCCCAGAAAATTAAAGATTTCCCGGGGGAATCAGAAAATCTCAATCCACGCGGTCGCGGGCATCATCTAGTACGAAATACATTGATGTACAATTTAAGTACCTAAAATATATTAATAATAATGCGAAAGTGTCTTATTATCTACCTGTCTGTATATGACATTTTTATAAGATATACTACACATTTTTACACGACTTTGTCCGCGTTGCAATAATCCCAACGACAATTTTTAAATTTTCCGGGATAAAATATAGCTTATGTGTGCTATATGTGTGATATTATGTGTTAACTGTAGGTATAAGCTAACTCAATTCTAAACAGCCAATTCAGTTCTGGTTCAGTCATTGTAGCGTGAAGGAGTAGCAAACATCAAAATATTCAAACTTTTTTTTATATAATTGCTATTTTTAATATTGTCATATAACCTAAATAATGTATTATCTTAACCTAATGATAAACTTAAATGTAAAATAAGGGAAATTGTTACCTTATTAGAAATCTCAGCACATTTTGTGAAATATTTATTTTTAATAAACGTTTGGGAAGGAACTGCCCCAGATACGGGTCCTCCTAGTGTAGGGACCAGGAATTCACTGTATTTTTGTATTAAGTTAATTTGATAATAAAGATTTCTATTTCTATTTCTATTAAAAACATCCAAACCTTGGACATAAACTTGTAATATCAAATAGGATTGCAACTCAACTGTTTCAGCTCTACTATGTAATGTCTTTATTTCAATTTCGTTGAAACTGGTGAGGGCAATGCGATACGTCCCTGTATTGAGCTAGGTCTGCGGTTTGTGGGTTGTTCGTGGCATGACATAATTTATTGCGGCTGAGATTGATCTCAGTAGATCTATACACTAACAGATAATATAGCAAAGAGAAAACCACAAAAATGGTACTGAATGGTATTATTCGTAATAATTTGAGTCCGTTTAAATTAAGAGTTTTTGTACTGGGTTTTGGTATAAGGCGTATAAAAAATTTTTTTTTCAATCGGGAAATTTTGTTTTATTAATACTTATTAAAAAAAATACATTAATTGTAGATGATGTGTAAACCGGAAATCCGAACCGAACCGAACCGAACCTGAACTGAATAGGGGTATGGGTTTAATATAACTGCCATGCCCCTAACAGGTTAGCCCGCTACCATCTTAGACTGCATCATCACTTACCATCAGGTGAGATCGCAGTCGAGGGCTAACTTGTAGTGGATAAAAAAAACCGCTCTACCGTTATTGAAAGTAGTCATGACCCTCCACAATGTAGAATACGACGGAGAGATTAAAATAATGCCAATGGAAGTCTTTCAGCATAATATTTTCGCCAAGCAAACGTAGTAAATGCAAAAATAAGCTCTGAACGGTGGGAAGCCAGATGGTGTTTGCAAAAAGCCTTTAAGCATTTATAAGATTTATATGTCACTTTAAAAAAATTACCACCACGCTCACATGCTCACCTTAAATATTACAAAAGCTAAGTAAGGCTAAGTAAACGACGACGTTCGCTCTTTGTCGGGCTTCTTTCAACTGAGCAAGTAGGCCTTGAGCTGAACATTATAACTTTAACTTGAATATTTGAACACAGCATGTTTTTAACAAGAAGAGTGAAAATCAGACAATATAAAAATATGAAATCCATATCCATTTCGATGATATCCATACTTAGATAATATTATATAATGCGAAAGTGTGTCTGTCTGGTCTGGCTGCTACGCTTTCACCGATTTTAATGAAATTTAGTTCAGAGATAGGTATAGGTATATGTTACCTACCTTTGGACTAAATTTCATGACGAGGATCATTCAAAAGTAGCCTATGTCCTCCCCGGAGAAGGACATAGGCAAGGGATTTAATAAAACTTAATCCACGCTGACGCAGCCGCGGTCTCCATCTAGTATGTAAATATTTAAAGAAAGAACACTATGTTATCTTTCTTTCTACTGTTTATCCCGGTTTGATAACGGTGAACGAACATCGTAAGTTAATCAGCATAATTGAGAGTAGCTATTTTATAGTGTTGTTAAAAGGATGTGAAGTCTTCCGCAAGGATATGATATGAATGTCCTTCCGGCTTCCGTTTCCCCCACTTTCAAATCAAGAGTGAATAGTCATCTACTAGGCTTACGCGCTTTACCTGAGGATGTATGGTAAAAATCGCACTTAGCCAGTAGTGGATTATGGCCTAACCAGCTTGAAGGAGAGTCGTGCTCAGTATAGTGAACTGGCCATGATTTGAACGATGATGATGATAGCGAATCAGAAACTATTAGTTTACTGATAGAGTAATTGGTTCATGGCTATTTAGTAAATATTATGAAGCAGGGAAATGGGAAACCACCATTGTTCATTTTCGTCTTGATTCCCATAGACATAATATTTAATTCACTGCAAGTTAGCCCTTAATTGCGTGATTCAACTGGTGGTAAGTATAATGATGCAGTCTAAGATGGTAGCGGACTAAACTGTTAGGGGTATTACACTTATATTAAACCCATACCAGCTGTACTACTACTTAATATGTGCCCATACCACTAATCGGTTTCTACGAGTACACGGCATTAGCATCATCGGCATCATATACTAGCTTGTAGTCTATTATGAGGGCTGTACATTATCGTTCTTACTCAGAGTTAATTCTGTAGGGGCACACATACCTACATGGATGACGTAACATGATGCGGCCACGTTAACCAATCACGTGCCGCCGCCTGAATCACGATTACGAAGTTATTTCAGAATTGTACTATATATAGAACTATCAACCAACAACAGTCGGCCCAGCTGGCAGCCCCGAGCATGACACCGGCTCGGAGGAAGATCTTCCTATTGCATCGGTCGAGCAAAACATACGCTCCCGACAATTCAAAGCTGACAGTGTACTATCATTGCTTAAAGCAGTGTTATGTTAAAAAGACAGCATAATATGTCACGTACCTTGACGTCCCTAAAATAAGGGTTATAATTCTTAAACACGAACATCAACAATCACACTAATATTAAAATGCGAAAGTGGGTTTATTTGTTGGTTCGTCCTTCAATCCGGCCGCAACGGAGCACCAGATCGACGTGATTTTTGGCGTGGGTATAGTTGAGGACGGAGAGTTACATAGGCTCCCGCGGGAATTCGCGGGCATCTAAAATTAAAATAATACGGCTGTGAGATCGTAGTTTGCCTCCTGAACGTATAAGAATGTTGTTTTATTTCCTCATTTTAAGAAAGGGTAAGTACACAAAGTTTTCCTCGGGGCGTTTTAATAATTAATAATTAAAGCTAACAAAGTGTAGATGAAGCTGTCAGCGCCAGTTGTGCCTCGGATTGCTTGTCGACTTATTTAATACAAGCACCGCTTCAGGCGGAGTATGCGCGAGTCAAATACTTCATTAAGCTACAATGGAGTTATGTTATATTGTTCTTTGGACAATAAACAACGAGCTTTCAATTTCTTGAATTCAATTACTTATCTGGTACCTGGTTTTCACCTCGTAAAACTAACTAGGGATTATTTGCAAGCGGTTTGTATACTAATAAATCCTACTAAGGCATAATATAATCATCGGGTGTTAGATGTGTCTAATTAAGTTTGCCGTATGCTAAGTCACCACAAATTGCGGATGCACATGATCATTACGAAATTACTTTAATTACCCGTCAACGGCAAAACTAAAAGCCTCTAGCCTTAATTGAAAAAAAATTATAAATGGGTCCTTTAACATTATGAACATTAAAGTGTGTTTGCTATTGTCCTTCAATCACGCCAAAATGGAGCAAACGGATCGACGCATGGCATGGATGGCATTCCGTACCAGTAAGGGAGTGCCGATAGAAGTAAAAACTTTAAAAATATATATATATATAATATAAACCTTAAAACTAAGGCATTAAAGTTTAATTACGAATGTAGTATATTTATATTTAAGACCTTTTGTCTTCGTAACAACGCGAGCATGTCGGTGACGCAGAGCATGTCGGTGATGCGAATCCACAAGTTTACCCCCTACCAAAAAGTGCTCAACGTGGTTATAGAATTACTTCAAAACTGAGTTTGGGTAATGAGGTAAATTTATAGGTAAATAACCGCTCATTTGCGATTACCCTTAGTGAAAATGATGTAATAATGGTTGAGCGTACACGTTTATTAATTAATTAGTTATTAAGTAGTTCAAAAACGGAAATTGTATGGGAAAATTCCAAAATTTATATTAAACTACATAATATTTTAATTATTATAGGTAACTGACTATGGGATTCCTACCACGTGTGGAGGTCTAGTAAACTAGTCACGTGCCACTGCTATTTTCATAAACTTGTGCGTCACATTTTGCAATGAGTACCTCTTCATTGTTCGCTAATCGTTACCCTCGGGTATTCCATTCTCCTTTGTACTTCAATCAAAATATTCTTGAAGCGTTCTAGTATTTCGCTCGGGATATCATTTCTTGTTCGTTGGTCAGTAAGCGCTTGATTGCGATGCCACCGCCATGTGATGGTACAATTTGTGGCGATGATTTCCAAGATACGTGCGGTAACAAAGCCTTTTTTTCAGATTGAGTATGCTGGATATGCCCTACTGGCAGCTACAGCATCACCGGGAGGGGGGAACCGCGCGAGGCATCGCTGATAAGTTGAGCCCTAGGTCTTAAAGACATCGGGGGGCCATGTCCTCATAAGCGCGCTTACAAAGCCGGTTTATTAACCCAATACTTATACCCCTGTTTAATATTTTCTATGTGATAGCACACCTGGTGAAGGACACTAAAATTGCTTCGTGGTACCACGGGGGTGAAACACCGCCAACTTCTTAACTCCGGTCTAGTACTGAGAATTTCTAGTCAGAATAATCCAATATAGCCCGACCCGCGACTCGAACTTGGGACATCGTCTACTCTCTACTACGTACGTACGTATCGACTAGGCCAGCGAGCTACCTGTAAACCTATAAACTACTGTAATATATTACAACAGACACGTGAAAGCGTAACAGACAGACACACTTTCGCTTTTTTAATATTGGTATGGATAGTATGAATGATTATGGTGTATTTGGATGCTATATTCATTGGCAATAAACCAAATAAGAAATTAAAAATCCTGGCTTTACCTACACTCAGTACGGATATACATTTAGATACAAAGGAAGGTGGTACAAAAGTATTAAAAGTATTAAGTATTTTTAAAAGGATTGTCATGTAAAACATTCAGTAAAATGCTGTTTACACATCGAATAACCAGCGAATTTTTAATTCATGTTGCGAGAAATCGTTACAATGTTAAATTTAACCCGTGTCGAGCCAGTTTGGACGTCCACGTTTAGAATCATGAGGTCAACTTTGTCAATAATTTTCAGGGTTGACGAAAATGTGGAGAGAAATATTTAAAGAAAGAAAATATATTTATTCAATGATGGTGTCACAAACAAATAATCATTTATTACTTGTGAAGTCTATACTCGTAAAAATACCAGTTCTGACTTCCATAGAGAAGTAATGCAAAGTTGCGAGCTGACACAGAGGACAAAGGCGACAAGCATGTATTTATCATGTCCTGCCAGCAGGCAGATTATCGGAGACATTTTATCTAAACATTTAAAAGGAAAAGGTAACTGACTGACTGATGTATCAACACACAGCTCAAACAACTCGGACGGATCGGGCTGAAATTTGGCATACAGATAGCTATTAGGTATGACGTATAGGCATCCGCTAAGAAAGAATTTTTGAAAATCCAAACCCTAGGGTGGTAAAATATGGCTTTGAAATTTGTATAAAAATCGAACCTAACGTGTGCGAAGCAAGTCCTCCCATGAAGAAAAAAATGCTTCAAGTCAAGTCCTAGATTAAGCTTCCAGATATTGACATTGGCATGACAATGACGACGATTACATGCAAGTATCATTGCTAGCGGACACATTGGCTTAGTTCCAAAATACTTTACTACTTTAAGAACTAACCTATTCTGTGCTATAAGTTTTCAATACTTGCATTTCCCATGTATTTCCACAACAATTTCAAAACTTGCAAACTAACAGTTGGTAGGTATAGAGAATAAAATCATTCTCTATCTTTTCGAAGCCTACAAACATTTCCCAATAACGACCTTTTTCGACAATTGATCCTATCGTAAAGGTGAGGAAATAAATATCACGTAGCGATACACAATAAACTTAGACAAATCCTTTCGTACGGAAAACAAGGGTTAGGGAAATAAATGTCTACCAGTTGGTTTTAAGGCATGTTATAAACCTACATATTATTACATTACTTGAATAATATTATGAATAGGTCATAGCATTTATTGGTGCCATTACTGTTTAAATTCTAGTTGACTGCAATCTGTAGTTACCCTACCAGTAAAGCCAATAAGGGGTATGGGCTGTGGTATGGGTTTATTTAAACTACCTGTCAGTTTAAGTACCCCAACATGGGCATCGGATGAAAGCATCTAAGTAAAAACAAATTGTTTATACAAATATAAAAACATTTAAATTGGCAGCTCAAAGATTGCACTATACACGAAGTTGGGCCGGGCGGACAAGTCATCGATCGTCTAACTCTAGTGCCTACTAAATCACAGAGCTGAACAGTGCATAGAATCTACATCAAAAACGTTAAAGTTTGTTTTTAATGAATATATTTTTGATTAAAAGTATTTTTCTGCAATTTACTCCTAAGATTAGTTATTTAAATCAACGCTGCACTTATATTAAATTAGTTCAAGACTCGAGTTGTTAAAAAATCCTATCAGCTCGACTTTACTCTGCAGGTATACATTGTGCTTTAGACTAGGTATATCAGCCCTTGTGTGTCTAGCCTTAATGTTATTAGCATTAGAAACCTAGTATTTTGCATAAAAAATCATTAAAAGCAGTATTTTTACTTCCATTATCCGCCCAGCTTAATGGATCATGTCATCGTAGAAAGCTTTACTTAAGTTAAGATGGGTAGGCTGTAGAAATTATAATAATTTCCAACAAGGCGTACTTACTTCAATTTGACATAATATTATAAGTTGCCTTTCCACCAGAGATGTGCTACGTTACTTACTAGCTAAGGATGTGCGTCAAACCCACCAATAGGAGCGCTTGATCTAACCCATAACCCTAATCGGTTTCTACACGGCATCGTACCGGAACGCTAAATCGCTTGGCGGTACGTCTTTGCCGGTAGGGTGGTAACTAGCCACGGCCGAATACTCCCACCAGGCCAGACCAGGGAATATTCAAAAATTATAAATTCCTAAATTGACCCTGCCGGGGATCGAACCCGGGACCCGGGGGAAGACAACAGCGCTCAACACTGCGCCAGGGAGGTCGTCAAACACACACAGGTTTAACACACGTCCTTTGCTTGGCAACGTAGCACATCGCTGGTGGAAAGGCACCTGACGGTGTCTGACGTGCTCGTATAGAGGATGGTGAACACAGTACCATGCTGAGTTGACGACGATGACGATGCAATTTCAACTTTAAAAGGTACTTACATGAGTAAAATAGTAATAGTAGACGTCAACCCCAGAGTCGGCTAAGATTTCAGCGAAGTAATTGGTCGGGCACACGAAGAAGTAGTCACCGACGACGTCTGCGATCATTTTCTGGTTCAGATACCCGTCTGTGATCTCTTCCCAGTCGGTGTACTAAAAAAAATACAAAATAACAAATCCATACTGCCATAGGCCACCTATACTAATATTATTAAATGCGAAAGTGTGTCTGTATGTCTGCTAAGCTTTAACGGCCCATCTTTTTAATGAATTTTGATGAAATTTAGACGCCTATTAGTTGAGAATGGCATTTGCAAAAATTCTATATGAACTTCTAAAAATATGAATCAGTCTGATGAGATAAAAGTAAATAAAAATAAAAGCATATGAACATTTTTGTATGAAGAATCTGAAAATCTAGGTCACATCGCTAACATACGAGTAGGTAAGTAGGTATTATGATAGCCTACGCCCACACTTCCATCAAAGTACTAATAAAATCTGCCTCCCACCAGAACATGTTAAGGTTACACTTCTGACCCGCTTCTCCATTTAAACTAATGACGCCTGGTCCAATGTACTTTCTCAATAAATCCATCAAATCTGATCCGATTTTGACAATTACTTTTCTTCATAAAGCAAGCATTAGCTTTGTGAAGAAAAGTAAGTAAGGCAGGTTATTTTGTGAATTTCGTGAAGATTTGATGTATAAGTAAGAGGAGAACTCCTCAATGGACAACGGGCATAAACAGTAAATTGATTGCGATCAGTGTAATATAGTTTAGTAAAAGGTTAGTACGTGAGGTAGCTCCATTGCCGATCCGGGTAACAAGTAAAAATAAACTTCTTTTGAAAGTAATGACTCTAGAAAAATCACTATTTTTCTTGTTTCTATTAGTGTCTTTCATCGTGTTCAAAATTATTGATGATCGAAAAAAACACCTAGGTACGTGAAACATTTGTAAAAACGAAAAGGAAAATAAATGCGATACCGAAGAGAGCACTCTTAAATGTGAGCATTAGCGAATTGAAGATCAGCTCACAAGAGCGTTTTCCATCAAACGAGGCAATTTTGAATGGGAAATACTCATTAGTCGATTCCGGGTGCGAGATGCTAATGTACCTACCTATGCGGCACTTCAGTATATAATGTACGGTCTATGTGTGTATGTAATGAGTATAACTGCCTCGTTGGTCTAGTGGTTAGCATGTTCGACTGCGGCCGACGAGGTCCCGGGTTCGAGTCCCGGGTCGGGTCACAACAAGTACCTACTAGGTTTTTCTGACAAGAAATTCTCAGTACTAGCCCGGAATTAGGAAGTTGGCAGTGTTTCACTCCCGTGCTTCGGAGAGCACGTTAAGCCGTCAGTCCTGCGCCTGATCTCTCTCCGGTCGTGTCGGATTTTCCGTCCCATCGGGCTATGAGAGTAAAGGAACAGAGAGTGCACCTGTGTTTGCGCACACACTTGTGCACTATAATATCTCCCGCGCAGATGGCTAATCTCTCTGGAGATTGGCCGCCGTGGCCGAAATTCGGTCGGGAGGACATTATATTATTATTATAATGTACTACGTAGTAAAGCTACAAATAACACGTGCAAAGGATTTGCTGAGTGCATTCGTATGAAATGTTCAACGCTATTCATCATGTTTCTAAACAATAGAAATAATAATATGTTTGATCCATAGGTAGAACATAGTTTTTCACAGTGGGAAATTTCACATTCATACTTTTATAAAGTGGGAAAAGACTATAATCGAAACCATGCCCAAGTTTTTCACTGCCCTAGATCAAGCTATCATGAATAGGACAGAATTTCCGCCATTTTGTGACCTCTCAGCATATTTTATTTCAAATAAAGTAAGTACCTACTCTTATTTTAATCTCAGGTGTATCTAAAAGGATTTCAAAGATTTCAGTTTCCTAGAAATACGTGAAAGGTAATATTGGTTTTGTAACTTGTAGCTTCCCTTACCTGAAAAACGATAGCTTCTCGCTTGATTTTAGAGAACTCTTTGAATATAGTATCGATGATCTCCAGGAACTTTTCCCTTTGCAGAAAACTCGGGCCGTCCTTCTCAAAGTAGTCGAGGAAGTCATAAAGCAGAAAGTACGTTCCTGAAAATAAACAACTTGTTAGCAATATCGTAAACTAGCGAGTTGCTCCGGCGTCACTCGGGTGGTATTTCTTTAATTCCTTTCTACTCAACTTATATGAGTATAATGTAGGTTAAGAATCCATACAAATATTTATGCGAAAGTAATAATCAATTAAATAAAACATTTAAGCATTATAAATGCGAAAGTGTTAGGTATGTCTGTCTGTCTGCTACGCTTTCACGGTCCATCAACCGACTTTATATGAGTTATAGAGTTAGTTTGTGTCGGAATGGACATAGAAGACTTTATCGCGAAAAATTAAGGAGTTCAATTTAGGAGGATTTAGGAATTATGAAGTGCCGTTTTCACCCCCGTGCCCCGGAGAGCACGTTATGCCGTCAGTCCCGGTTATTATCACTTCATGATAGTCGTTAAAGCCCGCCAACCCGCATTGGAGCAGCGTGGCAGGTCTACGCTCTAATTCCCTCTTATGAGAGCAGAGGTCTGTGCCTAGCAGTGGGACGTTAATGGGCTGTAGTGGTATAATAGTATCTGATTGCCGAAATATTTATATTGTAATGATATGGTTTTCTCTGAAACTGAATTTTGTTACAATTCTTTGAGAAAATAAATTATTCAACCTGAGAAAGTAAGACTTGGGTGTAAGAAGTATGGCCTTAAAAATTAACAGTTTATTACCTAATAAGTAAATTAATAAAACTAGATCGTTAAATTAAGCAGATGTTTGTGTTATTCTGACCTACATTAATCACAAAAGTTTGGTCCATAAAGTTGGCCCGAGGAATAAAGTCGATAACGAGACTTGTTAGCAAGTAATAAAATAGTAGTGGTACCTACAAGTTTATTCAACAAAACTTTGTTTAAAGGCCTTGGCATTCCAAATCCATAGACTTTTATATTTACTTACTAGATGATGCCCGCGACTTCGTCCGCGTCGATAAGTTTTTTTGATTCCCGCGGGTACTCTTTAATTTTCCGGGATAAAAGTAGCCTCAGTAGTAAAAGTAGTAAAAGGAGCTTCAGTAGCTGCCTGAAATAAATAAATACACCTAATATTTGACAAGATGATACCCGTAACTAAGTTCGCATGGATTTAGGTTCTAAAAATTGCGTGGGAATTCGTGGAATAAATAAATCAATTTTATGAAGTTTCGCTGGGAATCCGCTCTGTTAGTATGCGTAGGGCTTGTCAGACTGATTTTTCATAATATACTGTAATCTGTAAACTCTGCACCAATTCGAAGCAAATCGTTCGCTCGTTTCAAATTAAACTTTGTTTAGTATGGAAATAGTTTAGAGGTAGGTACGTCGTACCTAAAGTGGTTAATAGGTTAAAGTAAATTACCGAAGTTTAAATTATTATAATTTAAACCAATGTGTCGTGAAACTATGCATGCACTTTACATTTCAATAGATTTTTTAATCATAATTCTCAATTATTTAAAGGTAAAATTTTACCAAGGTAAACTTGAATTTGAAAATTACCTAATTCTTCGAATGCGCGATATCGCATGTCATTAGTTGTTTGAAATTACAGAATACGAGTATTATTCAGTGGAAAATATTTTTAGGTCACATGAATTAGGTAATGTTGCAACTAGGTACAAAATGTGCATCATATCATACACCATACATATATTACGAGTATTATAATCTAGATGATGCCCGCGGCTTCGTCCGCGTGGATTAATGTTTTTTGATTCCCGCGGGAACTCTTTAATTTTCTGGGATAAAAAGTATCCTATGTCCTTTCCCGGGATACAAATCATCCTTGTACCAAATTTCATTAAAATCGGTTGGACAGATGGGCCGTTAAAGCGTAGCAGACAGACAGACAGATAGAAAGACAGAACGCACTTATAATATTAAGTAGTATGGATGCGAAAGTGTTTGTTTTTTGGTTTGTCCACGGATCGACAAGATTTTTTGCATGGGAATAGTTGAGGATCTGGAGAGTGACATAGGCTACTTTTATCCCGGAAAATAGAGGAGTTCCCGTGGAAATGAATAAAAAACTTATTCCACGCGGCCATCAGATAATAATAAATAAAGTTAGAAGTAATAGAAAGATCATATTTTACAAGTATCTTCATTAAAATGTCCTTGTACCCATCTGCCTACTTGGCATGCTGAAGTATGCTTGTCTAGCGCACTATGATATTATTTTTTGTTAGAAGTTGTCTTTTTATTACGTAAAATAATTTAAATAATCCTTCAAATATTGGAACCTAGCTTCACCCAAATCTTTTTATCATCCCACTACAAGTGAGCCCTCGACTGAAATCTCACCTTGGTAAGTGATGCAAGTCTAATATGGTAGCAGTCTAATATATACGATTAATTGCTTATCGGTCTCGTATCGATTTTTTATTGCCATGCAATTAAGACCGTTCGCTTTGAGGATCATATGATTAGATTTCGATAATGATAACGGTATTGACAAGTTAGGTACATGAAGAGTAGTCTCTTTTACTCGAATAGAGTAGAGTACCTGAGTACAATATGTTCGTTCATACACAAAGTATTTAATTTTGCCAAAATGTATTAGCTAAATTCATGTTTGGCTATGAAAAAACAAGATTGAATCATTTTTGGGGGTCATCATCAGAAATTCATTCTTAGTAGGCATAAATGCTAATTTAAGTTTCTTAGATTTTTACAGCTCATTTATTCACCTTTGATGAAATTTGGTACTTACAGAGATAGGTCGCGTCCCGGAGAAGGACAAAGCTACTTTTATCCCAGTAAATTAGGGAGTTTCCACGGAAATAAATATATAATATATAATATATTACTAGCTGAAGCCCGCGACTTCTTACGCGTGGATTGAGGTTTTTTGGTTCCCTCGGAAACTCTTTAATTTTCCCGGATAAAAAGTAGCCTATGTGCTATATTCCAGACTATAATCTATCTCTGTGCCAAATTTCATCCGAGCCGTTCAGCCGTTCCGGCGTGATTGAGTAACAATCATCATTAACATCCATCCATCCATCCATCCAAACTTTCGCATTTATATAATATAATATTAGTATAGATAATTAAGATATATTGGAACCGATTTAAGCAAAGCTGCTATGATTGGCAGTCTTAATTTTATGAAGATTAGATTAGTAGTTCGGAGATGGAAGGCGCAATTCCTCAACGGATATTAATTGCAATCAGTGTAATAGCTTAGTAATAAGCTGGTTTTTACATTATATGTATGTAGTACATTAGGTAAGGCCATCCATGTGAAGCCATGTAGTAAAATATTATAATGTATACTTAGCAATATACTCGTATATCGACGGAAACTACTGCCATAAACGACCGAAGCTAACGTATCACCGGACGTTTGTTTTAGGTACCGTAAATTAACGTCCTAATCCGAGTATCGGCGTCGACATTTCTAATACCTAGACGCGTAGCGAAAAAATTCTATGTCTATGACCTAGACAATATTCAAACAACTACAGGATATTTTTGAAATAATGAGCTTTTAAAGAGGTTAACAAAAGCCGACGTATTCCTATGTAAGAATAATTTTTAATTTTGGATGTATGCTTTGGTTTAAAATCTCTCTCATTTTCGGAGATATGTGTAAAAAAATATAGTTTTTCTTCTCTTTTCATTTTGATACCTCTTAGAAAAAATTGACGGCTTAGAAGCCCATAAAAGTTTATGGGCTTTGAATAAACTATACTTTGACATGACTAGTATTACTTTACATTTTTTGATTCCAGTCTAATCCAATCTACCGGCGTGTAAACAATGTACATGCGTCCACAGCTGGACATAGGCCTTTTAGAGAGCACGCCACCAAACACGGTCCTCTGCCTTCCTCAGTCACCCGCTTCCCGCCTCCTTCTTTAAGGTCTAGCCCCACTTGATCTGCATGGAGCGGCGCGGGACGTAGCGCCAAGGGCCTAGCCTCATACAAACCCATACAAAGAATATTTGCCGCGCCGCTCCGTGCATCTGTAGTGGAGCTAGACCTTCATAGGTCATCGGTCCAGCGGTTAATTTTCCTATGTAAGATTGTAGGTATAATTTGCCAATACATAATTGGTCTACACTGCGGAAGTTTCTGGCGTAAAGGCCCGAAAGTTTACAATCAACTTACGAATAACGTTCAACACAACAAGTTACAAGCGGGTAAAAGTTTGCCGCTAATGGTTTCACCCTTTTCCGGTTAGTTAATAGAGTTTCAACCCTAACTACGGGTTATAGAGAAATGGTTATTGAAGCGGATACCTACCAACAGTATGCCAACAGTGTTGTTATTTGTTGTTAGAACCACTTAGGTATTCGATTGAGGAAAATCTTTCACAGTTTCAAGACATAATATTAGTCCGACGCGACGGCCAAAAAATACTTAAATGCTTTACGTTTGTTGCTAAATCTAAAGACATGGGTCGTCGTCGTCGTCAACACGCCGACAGCGCGGCGGCGAGATAGGCCGCCGGGACCCAACGGCTCCCTGCGAATCGTTTGATGTCCTTCCCCGGGACACAGCTTAAGCTTACATCATTTACTAAATTTCATCATAATCGGTTGAACCGCCGTCAAAGCGCAACAAAATAACAAACAAACTCACATTCGTATATTTATACAATACTTACTAGTTAAGGATAGTGAAAATAAAATTGAAATGATTTATTTCACGTAAGACAACTTGTGCCAATTATAATAAGGGGTACCTTTGGCCCAGGGGCAACCAGGGGTGGTCTTTTTGATTAGGGTTTTATTTTTATTGTTAGTAGGTATATAAGGATTTGTTTTAAATTTATTTTACAGTTAGTTTAATATTTAGCTTTTAGCATTTTAATGCACTCTAATAATATATTCATTTATTAAAATTTGATTATGTTATGATAAGTCGCAAGAATACTTATACCGGTTCGGTTTCTGCTGAGATAGTGCTTTGAAAATCCTCAAGGCCAGAATCTTTGTCGATACTGTCCACCATTTTCAAATTATCTCAACTATGGGGTGGGGTGCGTAGCAACAGGGGTACCCGGGGGAGGCTCGCCTAGCGTGGGCGAGTCTGTAGTACTTGGTAGTACGAGTAGACCACCGTGGTGTGGTATTGCTGTGTTTACCTGCTACTGCGCAGGCGTGCCTCCCTGCCTCCAGGTGCGAGCACCCAGACGACCTCGAACCCTATGCCCGATATTGATAAGTCACGCTTTTTAAACCAAAAACCTGTTTTGTCATATTTTATTTGCTTAATTTTTTTATTGTTGACATATTGTCTGACAGCTATGCATGTATAGTTCGCGCGCGAGTTGACTGCAGTAAATATGGACTGCATTGGTAAATAGGTATATATTATTATCATAACAAGAGGTACTTTACACAGTTAGACAGGTACGGATGCTAAGGGTATGTCATAACAAGAGTACACTGCAGTTCTAACTACTATGTAATACTTTTGTATATTCAACTATCTGATGCCCGCGACTTCGCCCGAGTGGTATAAGTTTTTTTAATTCCCACAAGAACTCCTTAATTTTCCGGGATAAAAAGTAACCTATGTCACTCTCCAAGTCCTCAACTATATCCATGCCAAAAATCACGTCAATCCGTTGCTCCGTTGCGGCGTGATTGAAGGACAAACCAACAAACCAACAAACAAACTCACTTTCGCATTTATAATATTAAGTACGATATGATGTGAAAAGCCTCCAAGCCTAAAACAAACTGTATACTATTGTTGAAATTCATGTTAGCTGAGCTCTACAAGCCGCTGGAAGCAAGCGGCACAAGACCGTGCCCTGTGGCGATCCATGCAGGAGACCTTCGTCCAGCAGTGGACGTCTATAGGTTGAGACGACGAGCTCTACAAAATGCCACAACACTTAAATTAATGGGTATCCACAAATTATAACCAATATTATTACTAAAATGTTACGCTAAATGTGTTAAGTAACTCTACATAAAGCAAATTCAAACCTAGGGCGTTTTGCTAATTCAGATAGGAAACTAAATATCAAAGAGCCTTCAAAGAACGCGCAGAATAATATTAAATTGTGCATGAAAAAGTAACAATGCTTCATCATAATTTCATTTTCAATTTTATAACAAAATCGGGAACATAAACTGGATAGTACAACAGGTATTTTACAGCATTTTTACAGATATAATAAAATGTCCTATTTTATGCATAATATGAAAGATTAATGTTAAATGCAAATATTTGCGGCAAGCTTTCAAGTACAGAGCAAACGTTGTAGCGGTGCACTTTATATTAATGAGTTTAATCTTGCAAAGAAACGGAACGTTATAATATAATCTTACAATCTTTGTTGCTAGAAGTATGCAATCATAATATCCTAATGCATCTAGAGGTACCTCTAGATGGTTTTCCGTTTAAATTAGAACATGATTTCAGTATTGAGGCTATGAAAGCTCTACTCGATATATAAAACGTATTTGAAATACATTATGGCCAAAACACAAACACACGATGCGACATCACATAGTGGTAAGTACGTTATAATGTCGTGTCGCGATGCGATGTCGTGTCGTAGTAATATGCGACGTACATCGTCAAAAAGAAAAATCACGACACAACGTCGCATCGTGGTACTATGCTCGGCGTTTTGATTTTTGACCATAAACAAACTGGGAATTAAATAAGCTCATGTGGAAAATTACACTTCTCAAAAATTTACGGGCGGGACTTTGCTGTGCCGTGCATTTTTTTTATTGAATGAAGAGCGAAAAATATTCAACAATTGCCATTCGTATCGCTTATACTATCATCGAGAAAACGTTTCAGCAGACATTTGATGTAAACCTCAAACCGCAAAAACCTGTTGATGATATTCATGACTGGAAATGTTCATAGATTTACATTTACAACAAAACCGGCGCACGGTTCTATGAATAATCGCATCGTCGTTTTTGGCAACGACTTAATAAACAATGAGGACATTTATTTTTACATACTAAATTTTTTTTATATACTTACCTAAGAAACCTTGTACTATTTTGATATAAATTATGTGAATATGAAAATAGAAATGAGGCTCACCTTCGTCTTGGTTGCTTCCTAGCAGTACTTCGGTATTGTGGAAGTGTCCCTCTTTCATCATTGTATCAGGATCTTTTGGCAAAAATATACCATCAACGGTTGGTGCTGACGGAAAACCCAATATCCCAGTGTACGAGTTCCATTGCTGCACCGATATTGTCTTAGCATCCACTCCGCGCATGCAATCCATGACCAAGCTGGGGTCAGCAGCCAATAGGCTACTATTGCAATTACAATCATCTATCAAAACTTTTCCAATTTCCTGTGCTCTTTCTCCAGTCATCCAACTCCATGGTGCATTCAGTGTTCCAGATTGTAATATTCCTCTTTTAAATAACCCTTTCATTTCAGGTGATAACATATGCAGGCTTACACTCCCCCCACCCGCTGACTCACCGAACAAAGTTATTAAATCAGGATCACCACCAAAGGCACGTGCATTATCCTTTATCCAGCGAATAGCCAATTGTTGATCCCACAAACCCATGTTCCCTGGAGCCTCTTCACTCCCGGGAGAAAAATATTTATTTAAATATAAAAATCCAAATGCACCCACCCTGTACTGCATAGACGCTACTATAACATCACTTGATGAGGCCATTATATCGGCTTTATACAGGTCAAGTGTTGCCGTTCCGCTCATATACCCTCCACCGTAAATCCATACTAGTATAGGCACTTTTGGCCTTTCTGTAAGCGGCTTGTCTTGGTGGTGCCGAACTCTTAAATGTTGCGGTACCCATATATTTAAGTAGAGGCAGTCTTCTGATATGTTAGTATTCGGATTCCACATCTCTTCGCCCTCAAATCCAGGGAAATATTCATATCTCTCTTGATAACAACTATTTGGCATTGCAGTTGCCTCGAGAACTCCATGCCATGGATCAATCGGGACAGGTTTACGAAACCTTAATGGACCTAAAGGTGCTTTTGCAAATGGGATGCCAGTGAAGATGTGAACTTCACGCCCCATAACAGTCTTGGCATAACCCTTAACAAGACCACTTTTAGTTTCAACAATAAGGGGGTCATTGTGAATATTTTTGGGTATAGAACTAGTAGTAGGTGTTGTTTGAGTAGTAGATGTAGTTGTATCGTGATGATTGGCCCATGACCTACTCCATACTCCTGACATACATAGAAGAAAATTCGTGATCACAATTTTACTTATGACCCTCATCTCGAGTTCTGTTACTTCTTAGTAAATTCAACGAGATGTACTTAATCGGAAGTAGTCTGCTAGCTTGATTAAGTATTTGTTAAAACACATTTCTATTTTGCTTAAATTTTATGCCACTGCTTCAAATTCCTGGAACAAAAGAAAAAATATTTTTAATACTTAATCATATTTTTATTTCCATTTTACGCGCACCTATGCGTACTTTATAAAACCATGAGAGACAGAAATAAATTCAATCACTCAGGTACTATAAGATTTCATCAAATAAAGATAAATGGTCAGTACTGCACGTAGATCCATTAGGTTTGTTGGAGCGTTGCGAGTTTTATAACCGATGAAATGGTAAATCAATCACAATGAAATCGTTTGGCTTCGAGTAGCTTCGATTGGATACTTTCCAGTTCTTTAATGGCCATCGTTGAAATTGGAATTTGTGCCATAAAGACAATCGGACTACGATTTGCACTCCCTAAAACCGAAGGTCGACGCAAATAGGTTTTGTTCCTAAAGTTGTTTATCTGTTCTTTTTTTAAGTAATTAAGATTTCCGTAATTAAGTTTTGAGCTACTAAGCATTTTTTTGAATACCCACATTTTCTTTACATGTTTGCTGATATTTGCTTAAATTGAATTTTAAATCAGATGGTAGCAACAATTATTCAAATTATATTTTTCATAATAATAAATTTATAATCCATACTAATAGTAGTATAAATGCGAAAATGTGTCTGTCTGTCTGCCTGCTTCGCTTTCATGGCTCATCTGTTTAGCCGATTTGGATGGGTGCAGACTACAGGGCCAGGGGTTAAACCTAGATAGGTAGAAGGGCATAGTCTACTCTTATTTTATTTTAAAAACCTAAACCGACCCAGACCAAATCGCGGGCTAGCGTTCGGATAAAATACTGTAAATTTCAAGAGACACATTACTCACATCTCGGTACGATTTAAAGATATTTTACGGTAAAGATTTTCTTCAAGTTGACAATTAAGTTTATAAAACGTATATTTCCATCGGTTTTTTTAATTTGTTTTATACCAAAAAGTTATAAAAATATGTAGAAAAACAGAAACATAGTGGACAAGGAAGCACTTATCTCTACAAAAGATCTCTACATGACCCTTAGCAGTTGGAAAGGTCGTAAACGAAGAATAGGTACAAAAAATATGAGGTGGGATATAAGAAAAAGCTTCAAATGATATAATATTATATCATGGACTTACTCAAATACACATTCAAATGATATAAATATATACATTATTCCATATTATATAATATTATATGATACATGATGTAGGACGTGGTAGGACTGAAGGTAGGATAGGTAAGTACTGCAGAACAATAATTAAGTCTATCAACCCGAGTCAAATCCCTTGTATTCAACAGATTGCCGCTTGGAATCTATTAATATGCATGTCCCAAAGATCCGTCAAAACCAAAGCAATCCAAATCATTCGCCAGGAGGATGTTTCCTACCCCAACATTGACTGTTACATTAAATTCATTGCTATATTGTATGACTTAGTCCTATATATAGGTATAATTTAATTTTTTATTGAAAAACATCCTTACTTCTAATGTGCTTTCTTAAGCTACAGATAAATTTAACGTTGGGGAGATAATTATTTTATCACATAACTAGTCAAGGTACCTACGGGTGTTCAAGGAACATATAGCGTGTATTATGAATGAATGAAATGAATGAATGACGGAACAAACTATTTTATTTTCTGGTATAAAAAGTTGCCTTTATAAGGTTCCCCGGAATGCAACCTATTTCTATAACAAATTTCATCACAATTGGTTGAAAAGATGGGCCGTCAAAGCTTAGCAGACAGACAGACAGACAGACGGACGTCTGTACGTCTAGACTTTCGCATTTATAATAATAGCATGGATCACAGTCAACAGATTACGGAACGTAACTAATAAATTTCACGTCCCAAAGAAACTTACCACTAGTACCCCAACCCTAAGCCACTGGGTACCTTATCATTATTTCACCCCACATCCGAATTCCGAATCACTCATCCTGGGAGGCATTACGTTGTATCCATATTGGACGTGGAGTTGAGGATGAATTTTAAATGTAGTGCACCGGAATATGGCCTAGAAAACAAACCGCTTTGCGTTAATAATATAGTGGGAAGGCAACAAATGCCATATAAACCTACTGATAAACTTCACTTTTCAATCCATTATCGACTCACTACTGAGTACGAGTGTCCTCTGAGAAGGACAAGTGGAATTGAGAACATTGGACAACGAACTTAGAACATTAAACACCTTGGAAAACTTTGTGAGGAAGTTTCGGGCATGTACTTAGGTTTCCTCGCGTTGTTTCTCTTCATCGTTGAAACAAGTGATATTAATTTTTTTTTAATATTTTTTTTTTTATATTCAAATAATCTTTGAATCGTGCTTTTGAATCGTCAAGTGAATCTACCACTGGTTCGGAGTTTCTTAAAACGCCCTCCTCCGAAAAGTTAGAGGTGGATTGAATCTTTGACCACGCAAAATAGACAACTGTGCAAATTCTCATGGGTAGACGATCAGATGGGATGGGATCATCGAACTTTTTCAGCAAACACTCAATGTCATCTTCACCTTTGCCGTAAGTGAACGTAGTATAAAAAACGGCGTAGCCAGCAGGGCCAATGAGATTGATCAGCAAGCTAGCCTGCACGTCAGCTGGCTCCTTCGCCACTCCGGATGCCTTTAGGAATACGTCTAACTGCTTGCGCCACGTACGCCACGCGTCAGCACGCGAGGCCGGGCCGCCTTCCACAACTAATTCCATCGGAGGACGCGCGTGTTCCATACCGCGATTCATGAATTCCACACTTGTGACGACAATTTACACAATAATTCACCTAATTCACGGACTTTTTAACAAATGCGATTGTTAAAAACACTTTTGACATATTTTTTTTCAATCCTTGCCGGGGGTTGCAGACACGAAAATCTTTACGCATTGTTTTTGTATCATTTAACATTAAGATATCAAAAATGCAAAGTTGTGCAAAAATTTTGATTTCAGATCTTATTAGACTGGATTTGGATCATAATAGATTCATCTAACAAACATAATGGACGTCCCGAAAAAGGGAAACGCAATTACGCCAATGTAATTGCAACTTAAGAATTCCTTGTCGTACAAATAAATTCAGATCATGTATGGAATAGGAAAGCATATCAAAGCACCGTTTTCCGAGATCAGGGACCAATCCCTCGGGAACCGACTTCTGTAAATTAACTTAAGGTTACTCTGTATGCAGACGATAGCCTTGTGTAACGAGATTTGGGCCCTGTGGAGCCCTCCTAGAGCTTATGAAACAAAGCTCGAACTTGGTGCTAACAAGCTATTAAAATTTCGCTTCATACATACAATAGCTTTAATAAATATGCCAAGTGCGAGTCGGACTTGCACACGAAGGGTTCCGTGTCATCATACAAGATTTTACATTACGTACTTTTTACATACAAGTTTATTTTATGGGGACCCCCTTGGATATATTAGGTACTATAGGTAAGTAACTTTACTAGCTGATACTCGCGACTTCGTCCGCATGGTTTAAGTTTTTCTTTAATTCCCGCAGGATCATTTTCATTTTCCGGGATAAAAAGTATGTCTATGTCACTCTCTAGGTCCTCAACTATAGTCGTGCAAAAAATCACGTCGATCTACCGAAGAACTAACCAACAAACCAACAATTGGTCAGTTGGTTGGTTAGTTTTACTTTTGTGATATCTCCTATGATATATTATTTGGAATGGTGTAAAGGACAATATTCTTATGTTCATGAAATGTGTGCGCGGGCAGCATCTAGTATTGTGTATGCGAAAGTGTGTCTGTCTATCTGTTTTTGTATACCTACCTGTACGTGTGTTGCTCTTTTTTTTGTACACGGCATCGTACTGGAACGCTAAATCGCTTACCCTTTGCCGGTAAGGTTGTAACCACGGCTGAAGCCTCTCACCGGGCCAGACCAGAGAGAAAACTCAGAAATTATAAATTCCCAAATTGACCCTGCCGGGAATCGAACCCGGGACCTCCCACGTTAAGACAACAGCTGCGGTCAACACTGCGCCAGGGAGATCGTCGTAAAGCCCATTGTTCTATAGGTTGCATCCAGTGGAAGGACATAGCATCTATACTTTATCCCGGATATTCAAAAACATTCTACGAGATTTTCATAAAATCTAAATCCTCCCGGACCAAGTCGTGGGCATGTTTTAGTCACTGATAAAGTATAGGTACAACCTCATCAAAGTTCTAAATTGGCTTTTCAAAGGTTGAAATTAAATGGCATTACAACGAGAGAAATTGGATTTTACTCGTTCTTCAACAAATCTTTTTATCATTGTTTTTCTTCATTCGCGTGGATTATAGTTCTTTTTTCTGTCGAAATTCTTGGATTTTTAGGGATAAATAGCAGCCTTCGTCACTTTCCAAGTCCTCAGTGAGCCAGCCCTTCTGCAACCAGATGAGACAATTACATGATACATAATATTATTATGTAGGGGTTTTCTGGGGATAATATTGCAGTACATACCTACCCCTAATTTCGACTCTAGAGTAAAGAGTTAATTGATTATTTCAAAAGAGCAACCACCGAGTTTCTTGCTGGTTCCTCTCGGTAGGAAGGGCTTTCCGAACCAGTAGTAGCACAGAATAGTGGTAGTAGAGTCATTCGACGATTCAAAAGCACTTGTCAAAGTTTACTTGACTAAAATAGATTTGAGTTTAAGTTTACCGGGCTTTGTATAGATCATCATCATTCATCAACGTCGTCATCCTCATACTCAACACTTCACGCCGGCCGAATACTAAGCATGACTTTTCTGTCATAATGCGAAGGTTATGGTTCCAAGACGCTGGCCAAGTCCCTAACGAAGTTAAAGTTAATCTATTTAATGATTGCTTAAGAAGTTCAAAGCTTTGTAAAGGGGTTGTTTCATCTTGGGCCAGGTACTTGTACAGTATTCCAAAAAATAGTATAAAATCATAGAAAACAAAATAAAATATGCTTTTTGACAGTTTTACAGTGAATAAGAGGTACAAAAATAAAATGTTTAATTAGGTACATTTGTAGAATAGCAACTCTCGCAGCGCATCCATCCATCAATCTGCTGCTGTTGGATATTTTAAGGTTAATTCACATTTCCCAGGTAATTTTATGTCAAATGTCATCATGACACGTGTAATATACGTCAATGTCAAAATGGACGCATGTTGTTGCGCTTTTATTTTGCAAAATAATTTCGCATTGTACCTCGTAAATTGAACTTTTTAGTAAGAAATAAAGAAAAAAATGTTACTATTTTATGACCCCGAACATTTTGAAATACCGTACAAATACCTGGCCAAGGCTCCATATAAATTTGAAACAACCCCTTTAGAGTTGCGTGCCCCGAACAGGACGGTATCACCGCTAAAGGCCAATTACGAAACTCCAAAGTCGGTCACCCACCCAGTTAACGATAATAGTCAACGTTGCTAAACTTTAACAATTGGCATGTAATGTACTTATAAGCAACTTCTGCACCAAAATTGACTTAAATAAGCACTTAGTTGTATGTACATGCCTATCAAGACAAACAAATTGAAGATGCAGTTTATTTTTCTACTGGAAAAAGTCGTAAGGCAAGTCGTTCTTCAGTCCACGAGTTGCGACTTGAGGCTTGAGGCAGGGGTGGGGTGAGAGTGGGGCGAGAGTAGGCCAGCGCGCGCCGTTCGATAAATCGATGTGGGTAATACAATGCTATGCGGCGCGTCGGCGGCCTTGGATGGCATGCAGCCAAGACACACCTCCGTCCTACAACCAAGTTCAATGCCAAGTCATATATCCTGATACATTTTATAAATTATTCTCCTTGGCTGTTATTCCGAGCCGTTATTACAACACTCGTTGGTCCTTGAAACTCGGTTCATATTTTTTTAATAATTAATTAGGTACAATCGATAAATCCATACCATTCTTATTTTTATACTAATCCATACTTTTTCAATATAACAATTATAAATGCAAAAGTTTGTCTATCTGTTATATTTTTTCTGTTATTTTGACGGTCAATCCGCTGAACCGATTTTGAGAAAATTTTGGATGGCTAAACTTATCCTTTGGCCAGTACCTGCCACCTTGGGATTTTGTACCCGTCTTGGATCCCTCGTAAACATGATAACCATATTTGAAACTTCATCAAAAAGCGCTTGAGCCCCCGTCTCAAGTATCAACCTAAAAAGCCACAAATTTGAAACCTCCTTCGAGGTTCTCATGATAGCTTGTATTGGCCCATTCAGTGCTGCTAATCGCCGCCACGTAGGAGGTCGCCTGAATATGGGATGCTGCTAGATTATCTGCACTGGTTTCATCTTAAACAAGTGACCTGCCCATATTCCAAGGAGCAGCGTCATATTTTCATCTTGGTAACAGGTACCTTGCCAGAGCTACGTGTAAAGTGACAGACCAAATAGGTTCCAACTTCAAATACAGCTGGCAATTTTTTTATATTGTTTCTATTTAGTTTAGACTTTAGTGAATAAAGTAATTCAGTCTTAAAACTTTCGTTAAAATGAAGTTTCCATTTCGTTTGGAAAACTTCGGTAGAGGTCACTATACGAAACTGGAATACGTGGACTAACTTCGAAATGTACTCTACAGTACTTGAATAAACATTTTGATCTGAAAATCAAATATTTTAGAAAGTTCATAATCTTAACCCATCGCTTACTCACAACTATGTCGGGTCTACCACGCTGATCAAGTGCGGTTTCGCAGTCACCATAGCGCATAAGAACATCATTATAATGCTCACAGACATAGTAGTTGTAGCTTGTCCAAGTTTTAACATTGCAAATATAACTGTTTTGATTAAGAGCAAAAGCTGATAAGTAAGTATTATAGTTCCGCGTTTAATTAGGAAGTTACGTGAAAACTCCTCAGTAAAAACATTTAATACCAAATCACTTTTATGGTAAAAATAAAATGACGACCTCCCGTTTTGACGACTTTCGTGGCGCAATGTGTAGCGCTGTTGTCTTAACGTGCGGAGGTCCCGGGTTCGACCCCCGCAGGGGGATCGAACGTAAATTTGGGAATTTACAATTTCTGAATTTTCCCTGGTCTGGCCTAGTGGGAGGCTTCGGCCGTGGCTAGTTACCACCCTACCGGCAAAGACGTGCCGCCAAGTGAATTAGCGTTCCGGTACGATGCCGTGTAGAAACCGAATAGGGGTATGGGTTTAATATAACTGCCATATAAAGTAGTAAGTCGGCTCTATATTAAAAGCGAAAACCAGAGTGCCCTCTCAAAGTCGCGTTTTACGGCATTCTCAAACGAACTCAAGCTTCCGCCAGTCGCGAATCATATTGAGACGAGATACCTATCATCGCCAACACTTCAACCCCTCAATGGCTCACTACAGGGCACGAGAATGAGAAGGGTTAGGCCATAGACAACCACGTTGGTCAAGTGCGGATTGGAAGACTCCACACACCTTGAGAACATTATAGAGAACTCTCAGGCAAGCAGGTTTCCTCAAGAAGTTTTACTTTACCGTTTAAGCAAGACGTGATATTTATTTTCTTAAAGCGCACTTATCTAACTCAATAAAGTTATTGGTTACTTGGAGATTGAACCCACGCCTCCCGACTAGGAGGCTGAAGTCTTAGCCACTAGGTTTTCACTGCTGGATTCTGGATATCATAAATTAAGTAGATTTTTTATATTATTTACTTAGTGCCTCAACGCTCTACGTCATCTCTTCCCACCCTCGTAAGCAATATACGATAATGTGGCCATAAACACAATACTTGTGGAAAGTTATGCTATCAAAGACGTTCAGTGTCCTCTATAGAGACATTGCTTTGCATCAAAGGAACTACACACTTCATAAAATATAGCAAATAGTGAGCAAGGGACTCGTTTTACCGGCACCGAAGCTTGAGCTTTGAAGCAACCGGAAAAATCCTAGTTCCGATCCAACTAACAGCAATATTATTTTTCTTCATTTCTGCCGTTTTAACTTTCAACCCTCTTTTCTAAAAACATAAGAAAGTATCTCCTTAGCCTGTGCTAATATTATAAAAGCAAAAGTATGTCTATCTGTTTATCTGCTACGCTTTTACGGCATCTGTTCAATGGATTTTTATCCGGTACCCGGATACTTTTGATCTCGGGAAATAAAAGAGTTCTAAAGAGATTTTCCAAAAACCTCTGTCCTAGTGGACTTCTTTAGGTTGTCATTTTAAGACTTATTTTTATATAAATGTTTACACTGAAAAAATAATTAGGTATACTTTTTTAAATCTAAGATCCCAAGTAAGATCGACCTTCACTCATCTGCTGGTCCCTATTACCTGATTGCCGTGTACAAACAGGTTGAAATAAGTAATTGCACTCTTATGCCATGACCATATTTTTTATGACAACCCTATTGGTATATATATGTTCAGAAACATATTTTTTTTGATAAAATATAATTTTCATCTGGTAAGCAGATGAGTGAAGGTCGATCTTACTTGGGATCCTCTATTCTCTATAGAGTCTATTAGGGTAAGCCGATTTAACTCTTTATAATGTTGTCTTACAACTTGTGGTTTAAGACATTTACTGTTTCATAAAGAATTTTACAATTCACTTGAAACTTACACGTACTATCATATCCAGATGCTATTAATAACGCTTATAAGCGTAAGCCTTCTATCCTATTTTCTCGAGTGACTGTTATCATTTAAAGAGGAAAAAATATTAGTTTTTATCACCCTAAAAGCATCTGGATATGATTTTAGGCAAGAACATTACGCAAGTTTGGGACTCTCGTAGATTTAGTTTTAAGATACCGTAACTGATTATCACCATCATGTTTTATAAGTAAGCAATTGTCAACGTCAATAAGTGTACCTACAGTGTACCTAAATTGAATAAATGAATTGAATTGAATTGAATTGAAATTGAACCAGCAGGTAACAATACTTACTATTTTTGCTTAGTCTTAATTTAAATTTAAACTTTCTTTATCATGAACTTTATTTAAACCAGCACTGCGATTGCGTAACTTCTGCATCAATCATTGTTACAGTATCAATTGTTGTGATTGGCTGAATTTATGGTATTCTTGCTGCGTCAATGGATTTTGTCCAATAGTGGATGAGTGTTAACCAATCAGAGGTGATTGCGATCGTTACACTGTAGCTGTCATTTTTAGCCGATTGCCCCACAGGGCTGTTTTATTATTGACTTTGACTGGTATAGATAAGGCTGCCGTGAGAACAAGAGCCTTCGCACAGTGTGGAAATACCTTGCCTGCATTTTAGATCGGCTATTATGAGCCAAAACCATCCTTTACAGGTGACTGAAATAGACACAAGGCCGAACTTACCTGTGAGGTTGCCATGTATTAAATATTTCATGCCATCAAGCTACCCTATATCAGCCTACTTTGTAGAAGTTATCTAGGTTACCTATTGAGAATCGAGTTTTTAAGGGTCTTGAATAGTAAGTACCTAGTAGGTATAAGTATCTAGAAGCTACAGAGAAAAATTCTTAGAAAACCTTCGGACATTATTATTGTGTAAAGGAAAACATAACAAAAATGAATAAATATATTAAATAAATCAATGAAGTTAGAAAATTACTCGTAATGGCGAACTAAATTGACACCTATTTCAATACTCTTTTTCGAAATTTGAGCAAAAAATAATACTTCCAAGATTTATGAATATTTTATTTTAAGCCCTCGCACGTAGTATATTGTGGTGTTGAGAGTGAAATTAAAGCGACGCAAAGCCTCCATTTCGTATCGATTTATGTAAATTTATGCAAGTAAGAAATTTGTTCTGCGTTTCCCTATAGGTAAAAAGCAATTCGCATTATCTGTGCGAGGATTTCAAAGACAAATATGAAATGGAACAGACAAAACCATTTACTTTTCGATTACGTAATACATAATGTAGACATAAACATAGCTAATTACATTGACGATCTACTAACTACGACTAAACTCGTGCTAGATAAACCGTCGCCTGCGGCTCGGACTCACAGACGTCAACTCGTTTCAAGTAAAACTTACAGGTCTTTTACCACAATTATTTTCGTTCTCCTTATGTAAAACAAAGTCGAAGTGACACTTTTTTGTCAGATCTTGTATTATGCTGTAAATTGCTTTAATTAGGTGGACCTCCGATTCTCCTAATTAACCTATTATGTTAATTATGTATACCAAAGTCAAAGTCTTTAAATATATTTAAGAGTCGTGTAAAGGGATATTACCTTTCTAATACCTATGCTATAGAATATATTATGTTCTGCTATATATGAACGTGAGTTTATATTTATTTATAAGTATTTAGTTATTTATGTATTATTAGTATGTATAGATTAAGTAGTATATTATTATTATTGTTGCACTTTCCCGCTCCTTTTTAAAGTTCCTTTATGTAATGGGTTGTCTGGAGGAGATCACTTTTAGTGATAAGACCGCACTTGCGCACGCGTTGTTTTCCGTTTTTTTTTTTGTTTATAGTTAAGTTATTTCTAAGTTATGTGTGGCAATAAAGAATTTATCTATCTATCTATTATGTTATTCAAATGGCATGGCATGGCAAATTTTAATTAGCTTGGTTTAAAAATGCGCATACAATTAATCTTGATGTATTCTACGGATTAATTATGTAACCAAAATGTTTGACTATCTACTTTATTAATCCAGTGTTAGGGTTCCGTACCAAAATGATATAAAGAAATCTTGATGGTGCCTAGTTCAAGTTTGCAGAACAAAAATCTGAAATAGTTAGAGTGGTATGTTAAGTAAACTTTGCAGGAATTATAAAATATTTTATTTATTTAATATTATTAATTATTACTTAAATAATAAATGTATTGTAAGGATAAATATTTTTATTCTTATTAATTATCTAGGTGCATATTATCAAAAAATAAAATAAGTAGGTACTTACTTAATTATAAAAATAAAATAACTATAAAACTAAGATAACTTACTTTTTTTTTGAGACAGTTAATTAATTTTACCAAATAAAGACTTGTTTGTTTTATTTCAAGGTACGGAACCTTTGGTGGGCAATTCTGACTCGCACTTGGCTATTTCTTTATATTTTACGACTCATTTTGAAAAGTTGTCAACAATAAAAAAGCGACTGTTGAATCACGCAACAAAAGAAACTCGTGTTCCTTTTACCTCAATGTTTTATGTTTTTAAGTCCTTCTGTAAATTGTACGTTAGATGTTAAATAATGTATTTTTGCTTTGCTAACTCAAAGGTTAACGAAAAACTCCTCAGCGCACCGCGCAGTGATGATCGCTATGGTCTTATTTAAAGCGGATCATCCCAGGTTCGATCCCCGGTAGAGGCAATTGGGGAAGTAGGTAATTTCTAAAATGTCTCTGGTCTGATCCTGGTGTTAGGCGTTAACCTTCGGCTAGTTACCATCCATCCGGTCAAATGAAAACGTGAAATAACGCAGTCTCTGAGAAATCAGTTATGTAAATATTAGATACTAGCTGATGCCCGCGACTTCGTCTGCGTGAATTGAGGTTTTTCGGCTCCCGCGGGAACTCTTTAATTTTCCGGGATAAAAAGTAGCCTATGTGTTATTCCAGACTATAATCTATCTCTGTGCCAAATTTCATCCATATCCGTTCAGCCGTTGGGGCGTGATTGAGTAACAAACATCCATCCATACATCCATCCATACATCCATCCAAACTTTCGCATTTATAATATTTATATTTGATTATTTTATTTGAATAAATCTGACAATAATCTCTCAACCAACAATTGAACAGAAATATCTTAAGCTTAAATGCTCTCAACTTCCCCTCCTATTTCGAAAAGCTTTCATAGATAGATGAATAAATGAAATATAATATAAATAAACTGCCATTGCCTAAATGTATATCCTCGCATCACTTCAGGACGGCTGGATCGATTCTGATAGATTGTTTTGTGTGTTTGATTGGGTCCCAGGATGGTTTATTCACAATTGGACAAGGTAAGTGGCGCTGCAATAGGGTTCTAGGTTCAAGGCAATCTAGGGACCTCTAGTTTTTTTATAATAATAATTATTAAATGCTCTGAGGACAGTAGTTTTCTAAAGAGTTTTAATAAATACGTTAATACGTTAATATACTCGTAGAACTGTTCGTAAACTTAGTCCAGGTATTTATATTTTCTCTCAATCTAAATACTAATGACACACAACATACATTTATTTACGGTATAGTATACTTCCACAATTTTTACCTTATGGTGTTTTTCACAACCTTGATAGTGACTCGCGCGAGTTGACTTGCGTCGTTAGGTCACGCTATGGGTAATCTATGGATTTTCTCATCATTTATCTAACACATTTCCTATGAAATTTGAACAATGACGGATAACATGTCTGGTAGCACGGGCACAAATTGGAAGGAGGCTGATTCAGGCTGGTGCTCATGCAAGCAACAAATTCGAATTAAATCTGTGTTGCTTCGACTGCATTGCAGAAAGCGTATAGTGGCAATATTTTGTTGATTTATTTTCCTTACCCAAAGAATGGCAACGGGATTACTAATTCTCCGCTGTCCGTCCGTCCGTCTGTATGTCTGTCTGTATCTCATGAACCGTAATATTATAATCGTATAGTTGAAAACATAGTGTGTATTTCTATTGCCGCTGCAACAACAAATATTAAAAATTAAATAAAATTAGCAAAAAAGGGTGGATCAAAAAACGTGTTTTTTTCTGTGTTTTTTGTTGTATGTTTTGAGCCTTAATAGGCAGACATTTTAAATGTTCATAGAGTGAGTATACTGTATAGCTACTTTAACAACAAAATGATGAAAAATAGAATCATGCAAATAGTGCATATGGGTCCCCATACAATATGCTTGTATTTAAAAGTATACAGGGTGGGCCAAATAGTGAGTCCAAAGAAAAAATTTAGATTCCTCGTACCTAGACCTATCAGAAAATACCCTATGTATGTTCAGCGATTTTTGGTAGTTTTCGAGTTATAATTTTTTTCGAGTTATAATTTTTTTAAGCTTTTTCGTGAGATTTCTGAGGGAGTGAGTGAGTGTTAAATTTTTTTTTTATTTAGTGTTTTTTTTCGAAATTTTTTTTTGTGAACATGCTTGCTATGATGTATGCTACTTTGCATAAAATAATTACTATCATAACATTAGCCCAAATTGGAAAATTTTTGGTCGAAAGTGAAAAGTTTACGTTCGACAGAAGTAGAGACGAATTTTCAACTTAAGATTAAAAATACTTTAACCTGTCTACGTCACTTCCGACTAACTTCAAAGACTTTTGGAGTTCCTAAGCTTCCCTTATAAGTTAAAAAATTTGGTACTTTATTGTGAGAAATCGGACTTCAAATGTGGTAAGGCGGTAATTTCTGAACATAAAATTTGATTCTTAAAATTGAGTTTTGACTATTTTTGACAATTTTATAGCTATTTGAAGTAGGAAATTTTTGAATTAAAGTATTTTCTACAAAAATAATCGATATTTTTCGATTAAGTGACTTCAAGGTTACGTAAAAGTTATTTGTTTTTTTTTTAGTTTTTTACAGTCAGTAGGCCAAAAGTACCGAATTGCACCAGGTTAGGTACTAAAATAGCTTTATCTTATTATCCTTCTATCAATAAAGTATAGCTTTTCCGCACCTATAAGCTTTTTTCCTGTTTTTGTCGGCAGCATTGTAAAGTATTGCTGGCAAAAACCGGTTTATTTTTTGTTGTAGCGGCAATAGAAATACACACTCTGTTTTCAACTATACTATTATAATATTAAGGTTCATGAGATACAGACAGACATACAGACGGACGGACGGACAGCGAAGAATTAGTAATCCCGTTGCCATTCTTTGGGTAAGGAACTCTAAAAATAAATCAACAAAATATTGCCACTATACGCTTTCTGCAATGCAGTCGAAGCAACACAGATATAATTCGAATTTGTTGCTTGCATGAGCACCAGCCTGAATCAGCCTACTTCCAAATGTTTTCGTATCACATTCGTCACTTACCTACTTACCTACCACCCTGAGTTCGCAATCAAAGGCTAACCTTTAGTGGACTAAAATAAAAGGCTTAAATTTAAAATCGCATGCAATAAAATTCAACGAAATACCTAACTACGTAATAGTTTTCAACGACCAAACACTATGCAAATTCGGACAATTCCATTTTCCAAATAGTTGTACACCTCTATTCTTTTTTATTCACCCGGTATCCCGCCTAGCGCTTGTAAAATTTTCAAATGAATGTGTGAATATAAAAGAAGTCTAGGTAATTCCCCGATGTGTGCTTTCATGAAAGCACTACCTTTATTACTAGCTCTCAGCGTGACCTTGTTAGTCTTGCACAAAAGGTTAATTTCTTATTATAATTTAATGTACCTCAGTAATGGGTACGAACCACGATAAAATACGACGATTTATGTGACGATTGCCAACGCTATAAGAATCTTTTGTGATTTTTGAAAGATTTTTATTAGAAAACTTTAAATACTACTTGTGATTCTATAGTGCACGATCTCTAAACTAAACTAAACTAAAACAGCTTTATTAAAAATAAACTTGTAATGCCTGCTTCTAGGCTTAGTAAAATTAGCAATTCATTGGTTGGAGCCAGTGTCCGCTTCTACAATAAGCTCCCAGAAGACATGTTGCAGATGTCTCTGAACAAGTTCAAAGGTAATGTAAAACGTAAACTCATTGAAAAATCTTATTACCATGTAAAGGATTACTTAAACGACAAGGAAGCTTGGCAATGATTTGCTCTAATGGCTCTGATAGTTCTTTAGATAAGATGATTTGTGAGATGGTGATAATAAAAAGAAAACCCAGGCTGAGTTTGTTGTGGGCTCTTCTCAGACCAGGGCGCGTTTGGAACCCTCGTAGCTTTAGTTTTAAGATACCGTAACTGATTATCACCATCATGTTTTATAAGTAAGTAATTTTTAACGTCAATAAGTGTACCCACAGTGTACCTATCTATACTTATAATAAAACTGTAACAAGTCCAATTCTGTACATTGAAGATATTTTGAAAATTTTTTTTGGAGGGCACTCATTATTCGATACTGAAGCCAAATCTGTAATTTTTTTAATTTTTGTCTGTCTGTCTGTCTGTCTGTCTGTCTGTCTGTCTGTCTGTATCTTGGCCGCGCATCACGCCGAAACTACTGAATGAATTCAAACGAAACTTGGCACGATTTGAGCCCATACTACGAGGTAGGACATAGGATACTTTTTATCCCGAAATTCTACCCCCGAAGGGGTGAAATAGGGGTTGAAAGTTTGTATGAAAATCCTTAATTTCTCAAGTTATAGCCATGAAACTTGATATATGAGCTGCGGGTTGAAAATGGAGACATACGTATTTCACAGTTTTTGAAAATTCGACCCCCAAAAGGGTGAAATAGGGGATGAAAGTTGGTATGAAAATCCTTCGTTTCTCAAGATGTTTTACAAGTTATATCAACGAAACTTTTTATTTTGGCTGACGGTAAAAAATAAAGAAGTACGTGTGTCACAGTTTTTCAAAATTCCACCCCTAAGGGGGTGAAATAGGGGGTGAAAGTTTGTATGAAAGTCCGTCATTTCTCAAGTTATATCGATTAAACTTGGTATACAAGCTACCGGTTGAAAATGAAGAAATAAATGTTTCACAGTTTTTGTAAATTTTACCCCCGAAGGGGTGAAATAGGGGTTGAAAGTTTGTATGAAAGTCCTTCATTTCTCAATTTATAGCCATGAAACTTGGTATATGAGCTGCGGGTTAAAAATAAAGACATACGTGTTTCACAGTTTTTCAAAATTTCAGCCTCAAAGGGGTGAAATAGGGGTTGAAAGTTTGTATGAAAGTCCTTCATTTCTCAAGTTGTATCGATGAAACTTGGTATACAAGCTACCGGTTAAAAATGAAGAAATACGTGTTTCACAGTTTTCGTAAATTTTACCCCCGAAGGGGTGAAATAGGGTTGAAAATTTGTATGAAAGTCCTTCATTACTCAAGTTATATCCATGAAACTTGGTATATGAGCTGCGGGTTAAAAATGAAAACATACGTGTTTCACAGTTTTTCAAAATTCCACCCCCAAATGGGTGAAATAGAGGTTGAAAGTTTGTATAAAAGTCCGTCATTTCTCAAGTTATTTCGATGAAACTTGGTATATCCACGCGGACGAAGTCGCGGGCATCAGCTAGTATTGAATAAATGAATTGAATCTTGAATTGAAATCTAGTTCTGTCCCTTTCCGCAGGGAATATTATGAAAGGGTTAGCAATATTTTTAATTCTGTCATTTTGGTTTAGTTTAGAGATTGTGCACTGCAGAATTAGCCACAATATGGGTTACTTAATATGTGCTTTTTGGATCTTTAATCTTAAAGTTTATTATGTGACACAAGTGTGACACACAAAACACGACTGGCTAAAATTTTAGCAATTCTCAATAAAAAATCTCGGTATGGTAATAATGCGAATCATGTTTGTGAAGATTTTTTTTATTCAATGTACTTAATAAATTTTTTTAAATATATTTTCTTTGTAATGGAGGTAGGTAACGATAAAATGTTTTCCGTCTTAACCAAAAGCTTAACCGAAGGAGGTTTATTTACAAAGTAGGCACAATCCATTGATCTTGTTATCCACTGTATCAAAGCGGATCGGCGGCCTCTACTTAGCCTCCGATAAACGTTTGAATCCTCTCTAATACTTTAATAGCTTTTGCGGTTTCACGCTTTGTGATAAGATAAAGGCAAGGAAATATGTTTTTGAATTGGTTTTAAGATTTATCTATACTAATATATTAAATGTGAAAGTTTGGATGGATGGATGGATGGATTCATGGATGTTTGTTACTCAATTACGGCAGAACGGCTGAACGGATCTGGATGAAATTCAGCACAGAGATAGACTGTAGTCTGGAATAACAAATAGGAGCCCTATTTTATCCTGGAAAATCAAAAAGTTCCCGCGGTCACCAAAAAACCTCAACCCACGCGGACCAAGTAGAAATAAGGTTATAAAGGCGACGTTCTGGGCGTTATGTAAATGTGCTAACTGCTAGATAAAAGGCATTTTTTGGAGTCGATACAAGCTAAACGGTAAGTACCCTCAGTGAGCGAGTCTAGTCCCGTATTCACTATGGGACTTGAAACGTCCCTAGAGATGTCGCACGACATTGGCCGATGTCGTCTAACGTCGCTAGACCTCTTATCTCGCGACCATTGCCTGTTGTTATTTTTTTCCTGACTAATTGTTGTACGATATCTCACGAAGTTGAGCGCCGTCGCCCGACACCACTAGCGACGTGGGTTGACTCTTAAAAATTGTCCTCTATAGGGCGAAAAAGTACAAAGTTAATGTGATACGAAAATATTAAAAAACTTTCCTGGGGTTGACATTATCCCTATCTATCAGCATATCGTGTGGGCGTAAAGAACCCACCCAAATGTTAGGGTTGAACTTGAAAGTTAGAATTTTTAATCAAAGGAGTTGTTGTTAAGTGAGTTTGAACCTTGACCTTTAAAGATTTTTGGGCGACAATTTATAGGTTTAGCGCTTGATCCCTGACCTATACAGTATACATTTCTTTATGTAATGCAGGATAGGCGCAGAATCGATACAGATCGGGAAGGAAAAAATATGTGTTCATATGTTTGTTCATAAATAATGAGGTGACCTTAACACTACAGAAAATTATAAGGTACCTAGACCTACCTATCTCAAAAAACAAAACTATGATAATCTAAATCTTTATAATCAATCTTCAATACTTATTGTAGAAACCGATTAAGGGTATGGGTTTAATATAACTGCTGTACCCCTAACAGGTTAGCCCGCTACCATCTTAGACAGCATCATCACTTACCATCAGGTGAAAGCGCTAACTTGTAGCGTTAACTACCAAGGGCTAACTTGTATTGGAATTTAAACAAGTGCGAGTCGGACTCGCGCACCGAGGGTTCCGTACAAACCTGTAGTAAGTTTTAAATTATTAAAAAAAAAACTACTTACTAGATCTCGTTCAAACCAATTTTCGGTGGAAGTTTGCATGGTAATGTACATCATATATTTTTTTAAGTTTTATTATTCTCTTATTTTAGAAGTTACGGGGGGGGGGACCAACATTTTACCACTTTGGAAGTGTCTCTCGCGCAAACTATTCAGTTTAGAAAAAAATGATATTAGAAACCTCAATATCATTTTTGAAGACCTATCCATAGATACCCCACACGTATAGGTCTGATGAAAAAAAAATTTTTGAGTTTCAGTTCTAAGTATGGGGACCCCCAAAATTTATTGTTTTTTTTTTATTTTTGTGTGAAAATCTTAATGCGGTTCACAGAATACATCTACCTACCAAGTTTCAACAGTACAGTTCTTATAGTTTCGGAAAAAAGTGGCTGTGACATACGGACGGACAGACAGACAGACAGACAGACAGACAGACATGACGAATCTATAAGGGTTCCGTTTTTGCCAAATTTGGCTACGGAACCCTAAAAACCTATCTTGCAATCACCTCTTCAATTATTATCAATAGTTCGTCTTATTTGTTTATGGATTAAGTTTTTAAAAATCTCTTTGGAAATCTTTAATTTTCTACTATGTCCGTCTCCCCAGGTCTTCTGATATATCCATGCAAAAAAATCTAGCCTATTCGTTGCTCGGCTGTGGCGTGATTTAAACCAACAAACTAAAACACTTGACACAATAATTATTATACTCTGCCGCAACTAACCAATACTAGAGAGTAGAGTGTCAAAATTAATAAACAAAATCGACAACCTTATATTATATTTCGAACTTTGTTTTGCTTCGTGTTTTCACGCTATTCTGTCGTGATTTTAAGACTTATAAAACAAAAGCTAAGACGAGTGGCTAACGTAAATAATAAAATAGACCCTTAAGTTGGCGCTGACTAAATAAACCAACGGCTGAAGAAAATAAATAAATTGGCCAAGTGCGTGTCGGGCACGTATTAGGGACGTAGCGTCTGCTAATGTTGTGAATCTTTTTTGGGCTTTTTGTAGCACTATGTTCATTTCTAGAGCTATATAGCTGTATTAATGTGTTGCTGAAAGTATTAGGTAATCTGACCTAATTGTTCGTAATTTATGTAATAGCACTTCATTTTAGTGTAACTTACTAGGAATACCTACCTAGAGGCTAGTAATGAAAACGAATTTTTTTTTCGTATTATTTTGTCTCCTCGCTTCCGAAATCCAACGTTTGAGATCTCAAGCGTGCAGCTGGGAGCCGCTGGAAGTAAGCGGCACAAGACCGTGCCCTGTGGCGATCCATGCAGGAGACCTTCGTCCAGCAGTGGACGTCTATAGGTACCATAAGGGTCAACTAATAGCAAGGAATACTAAACCTGTCTCTACGGTTTATGGCAAAAACAAACTACGGATAGGATCGGACCGAAATCCACCCACATCGTATGGGAGACACGCGTTTGTCGTTTCGTGGTCTGTGCTCCATAAAAAATTACGCAACCGTACTGGATTGTCTGCCAGACAGACAGTTTTGTCCGTTTGTTTTGTCAGTTTTGTCCGCAGTTTGTTAACGTTCTTATTATCTGTGAGTTGAGACCTCGACCTGACCTTTACAGTTTCCTTCCGAATATGCTAAAACGCCTCATTTAAAATACTAACCCGGTTTCACAAAGTACATAAATAAACAGGTGCAGAGAAATAATTCAAGCGGACCCACTAAAAACAATTATTGTTACGAATTTTTAATTTGTACAGTATTTTTAGTACTGAATTATTAATCAAAGCAATTTTGCGGACAATTTAAAAAATTCTAAAATAATCGTACTTATATCAGAAAAAAGTTTTTTGGCAAGATAAAACGTGGGGGCTGGACTATCTCGTGCTGTATGGTAATTATTTTAGTTAGTGTTGAACATTTTTTACACTTTGTAGTAGGTCATAGTAGCTCAGTCGGAAAAGGGTCGCATTGTAAACAAGAATTTTTAAAAATTTAAAGAATGTCAAACTTGGTTTAAAGACAAATAGGTAAACCTATTAATAGTAAGTCGCAGAACATACTCTACAAATCCCTTTGAAATCACAAATCTGATTTGTTGATTTATCCCAAATGTATTCTTGCGAAATGTTACCTACTCTTATTAATAATGTATTCGTGAATTATGTTGTTCCATTATGTTGATAGATCAAAAATAATCTCTAGCTCGGTCTCCATTGTTGCTACTGTAACTATACTATTGTTATGCTGCTTTGTGTATATGTGTGTGTATGTGTGTGTGCAGCCCGCGACATCCACTGTTAGATAGAGTTACAACATACAAGCAGCTCGTGAATCAGACAAGAACCTTAGATGTAGGGTTAAGTTTTGCACCAAAACCTATAGAGCTATATATCAACGGATCGATCTTTTTTATCAGATTCACACCTGAACTTTGACAAGTACCTACTGATCTTAGCAAGTGGACCCTAGAGGACGAAGTTCCGATTTTCTTTTGTTTTGCTCCCCCAGAAAAAGGAAGGTGGTAAGATAGATTAATAGTGCTACTAATTTGGACCATATATAAGGATAAATATTCGCTATTCGATTCCCTGCTGCTCTTTAATAGTGCACATTGAGGGCATTTTCCTGTGAAAAAATATGTTCAGATATTGTTCATGTGAAAGTTTCGTAGTACCTACTGAACGCGCACCCCCAAGTTTCTATACGAACCACAGAACTCAGAATACAGAAAAAAATCTGCATTCTGAGAAATAGAACATAAGCAGATTCCTTTTTCTGTGATAAGAACACATATGAACTCGCACATATACTACACACACACACACATGATCAACCCATCGCCGCCCACTACTGAAAATGAGAAGCATATAGCAGATTTCGTCCTTTGAGAACATATTATAGCGAACTCTCAGGCATGTAGAAGAAGTTAAGTAGAAGTAAATTTTTATAGCAAGTGATAGGTATTTAAATGCTTCTAAAACGCAAATAACTTCGAAAAGATACACTCGACGAGGAAGCTGAAGTCTTAAATACTGTAGGCTAGCACCGCTTTCATATTTTTTTCAGAATAGGCTTGCGTTTGCCAGCAATAATAGCAATGATGAGGTCTAAAAAGAAAGAAAAAGATGCCTATTCACTCTTGCCTTGTATATTTATTATTTATATACCTACTAATATATTTCATCTTATGTTCCATCGGGTGAAATGTAACATTTTATTATTTCATACGAAAATGTGAAATGTAAAAAGTTAGAAGCTGCTAAAATATCAACATAGGTAAGTATACATTTTTTATGTTGATAAGTGCTCTGATTTTATTTTTCGAAGCAAGAGCGTAAATACCGTCCAGTCATATTAGACTCACGCAAATAAGACCGATGCTGAAGGGCCTCGTGAAAGCCGTAAATCATACTTAATTCTCTGTCAGAGACACACTCGCTACCCCTCGTCCGTGAGCGGAATACCTATTTACTATTTAAGGCCATGGACGCACTTAGTGAAAAATTGCAAGCGAAAACGCTAATAATATATTATGCCACAAACGGACAGAACACCGTGCGTTCGCGTAAGTAGTTTGACAACTTTTTTTTGCAACTATCAGTCCTGCATAGCACTTGTTGAAGAAACAACACAGAGTTGGAACTGAATTTTCGCTATATCGTGTAGTGGTTTTAACCACTACACAAAGTATCATGCGCGGATTTTCGCTACTTTGTCCCTAGCCTAAAGGCGAAAACGTACTACAAACACAACATCGCAAAACGACTGTCTGAAAGAATGAAAATCATTGCGCGACTATACTATTGGATAATATATATAGGATATACTATACTATACTATAAAACTATACTATATGGATGTTCATTTTCAACAGACCTGCACGACACGACGTAAGGTTCTTATACGACGCAGGCATTTTTGCCATGTCATATCAGTCGTGTGTTTTCGCCCTAACTCATGAAAAATACGTTTTCTTGTCATCAAAGATTTTATCAGCGTAATATTTCACTGACTCTACCCCGGGATGTAATAAAATTATTGGGAGCACGTGCAGGTGATATTTTAAATATAGCTATTAAAATAACGTAGTAATAGCACAGAATAGGTAATTAATAGCCCGTGCTTGATAATTTACTCAGGTACACTTTCAGCCTGAGGCGCGGCGACATTTATCAGGGTAATATTTTGAGAACAGTGAGTGGGGTTAAAACCTAATCTACTTATATTTTTAAAATAACCAGTGTCCGCAATTTCATTTACGTGAATTTTTTTTTTTGAAGCCTAGGAAAGATTTTAATTTAAAAACTTTAACAATGGATGTCAAATCTTCAAGTGAATTTACCTCTGTCAGGTTTAGAATATCCTTCTTAAAGAGAAAAACTACTAAGAATCCAGGCATTAGCATGAGCACCTAATTGCAAGCTCGCGTATTTCTGGAACTAATCAAATCCACACTTAGAAATCTTCGATTGCATTATTGTAATCATTAAATTCTAAGAAAAAATACTAAACTTCTTTAATATTTTTTCATGAGCATGCTTTTAATAGTTTTTTTTTTTAAGTTATACCGAGGGAAAAGAAATTTAGCAGCAGTTTTTAAATTAAGAATTCTTAGCTAAAATTCTGGTAAATAGGTACAGCCTATTTCACGACCCTAAGCCTAACTTAGCTTGTGCTAGGTTGATGTCAAAGTACACTTTATTGATTGACGTTTGGGCAGTTTTGGTAAGGTAGATCAAGGTGCCATACTACCATTATAGCAGTATTTTTAAAATTGACAGATTTAAATGACGTACCTCGACATCTCTAAAATAGGGATAAATTCCCAAATTGACCCTGGAATCGAACCCGGGACCTCCCAATAAGAATAATGCACTCACCACTGCACCAGGGAGGTTGTCAAAAATTAAATACTTAACCTCCGCTCTGCTTTGTGTCTGCTCTATTCAGCGTAGCCGCGTGCTTTGTTAAAGATCAGGCCCCCAATCATGTAAGAATGGCCGATGAAATCGTTAAAGTTCTGCGGCAAACTAATAAACCGTAACAGCATTAAATTAGAGCTCAATTTCGTGTATCCATTCTTATACGTTTAGGTATGTACGATACTCAAACGTATAAGAATGAATACACGAAATTGAGCTCTAATTCAATGCATTTATGGTTTATCTTACTTTGACGCTGAACCTTTACCATTTGATGGACAATTCTTACATAATCGGGGGGCTGCACGGCCTTTAATCGATCGTGTGTCGGTCGCGTTTTTATTCGATTTTAAGATTTATTTTCATAGATATAGAGTATAAACTTTCTTGAACATGAATCTTAAGGAATTAAATAACCAAAGACAATCATTCATTCAAACTTTGCATGTCACTTTGAACAAACAACCAACTGTTAACATGCAATATCATCGGACCGCTCATTAACGCCCATTTATTACACCGAGCTAATTAATTAATCATAAAATATGAACCGTAATAGGTATTAATTAAACACTTTGTTCGAGACCTTGAATTGAAAAATAATAGATCTATGGAACTTAATTGATTTATATTTTGAGGTCGTTCCGATTAGGCATTGACAATTTATAATAATATTATACTTAAACGTTACAGGCTACAGCTGAATGTATACATTTATTAAAAGTTAAAACAGTATGTACTCGTATCTTCCTGAAATTCCTAAAAGCTTTCATATTATATTGGGTACTTGTAATAAATTTGTACCTAGTATTGTTTCAATAAAGAACTACCTACATTCGAGTAAGTAGGTACCTACTAGCATTAGTGTGAATAATTTAAGTATATCGTTTTAAAAATAAGTAGGTACCTACGCAGAAACCATATTTTGTTTTCATATCGCAAGTTGTCTAAAGCATATTTCATGGCATATTCACTATCTCTGAAAGCCTCATAAAAATGGGTTGAGCCCACGGTTGAGCCGTTCAGATATAAGGTTGAACAGGCAGGTAGAACTATAAAAACTAAAAAGAATGATCTTAATTTTTATTACGGGAAAAATGTTGTTCCTGCGTGATTATTAAAAAGCAGAAGACTCAATCCCCGCTGATAAAGTCGTTGGCTAAAGCTTGTTTCAAACTTATATAATAGCACTACATCATAACATACAAGGCCTGTACCTCTTCATATTTGGTTAGCATCCAACTCAAAACACACGCGCGGCGCCAAGCGGGTGAAGTCAAGAGCCTGGGGGTCTACTCTCTTTCTCTCAAACGAAACTTCGCAAACAAACGTAATTAGTCGGTTATTAGACCCACACAAAATCGTTCAATCCAATCGGTCACGAAAATTTTCTATGGATCCGTACTTCGTCTGCGTGTACGAAAACGAAATATAGAGGAGCATAGAGATAATATTATGTAGGAGAGGAGTTAACGAAATTTCGTTCGTTTGTTTGCGAAGTTTCGTTTTAGAGAAAGAGAGTAGACCCCCGAGCGCAAAAATAATACGTCATTAAGTTTTCATTGTTGCGCATTTTGTTTTCAGTTTAATTAATTACTGAATGATCACACCAGAATTTGAAAAAAAATGATAACACTAAAAGCCCTAGCCTAATTAATGCTGGCTGCATTTCATATACCTAATTTTTAGTTATACGTAGGTATATACTTAACTGCCATGCCCCTAACAGGTTAGCCCGCTACCGTCGTCGACTGCATCATCACTTACCATCAGGTGAGATCGCAGTCAAGAGCTAACTTGTAGTGGATAAAAAAAAAAAACAGGCATATTTTGGCAAAATGTCTGCATTTTTTTCGGTAGGTAAATGGGCATTTGTCGTTTTTTTTATAACTGTTAGAAGGTAGTTACCTGCCGACTAAATTTGAATAGCTCTTAGCACTTTCGTTTCAGAATTGGGCCGTAAAACCTAAATGGTTTCACCATTTGGTATACTTAACTGGCAATCGACAAAGTGAACCCTCCTTAAATAATCGATGTGTTATTGGGTCATCTATAATTGGAGTGCACAGGGCAGGCAGCATTCTGCGAAACTTGTAACCTAGTAAATGAAAGTTTAGGTAAACTAAATGTGTTAATTGATTTAAGTACCTATAACAACATAAAATTTAACTATATATCGTTTTCCCCTCCTCTTTTAGTATAGGTACCTTCAAATCAAGAGTGAATAGGCATCTTCTAGGCAAGCGCGCTCCACCTTAGGCTGCATCACCACTTGCTAGCAAGTCTGATTGCAGCCAAGCGCTAGCCTATATAAAAAAAATAAAATTTTTTTTTTCATTCTTGTCGCTCTTTTATGTATCGTCAATTGTCATGCAGTAATAAAATTAAAATATTAACAAAATGATATATTTAGAGAAAATCTATGGTAATAATATAATAGTACGTGGTTTTTTAAATTTCGTTTGATCCTCTGCCAGTTCGGATCCATCCTAAGGGGGTTGAACAGGGGTTGATAGGAAATCCCATCGGGCACACGGCTATTATCTATCAGGCTATCAGTTTTGTAATCTTGATGTTTCTCTGCGTAATATTTATCTCTAGGTGATGCTCGCGATATCGTCTTTATTGATTTAGAATAAAAAGAATACCATGGAAACTCTTTGATTTTCGAAGATAAATTACTCTCCAGAACGAAGTATATCCCTGCGAAAGGTCACGACAAACTAACAAACTATCAAACACACTTTTATATTAGGTACTTAATTGATAATAATATGAGCAGCAGGTAAGATATAAATAAATTATAAGACAGCGCTGGGAGATGATTCCAGAGTCTCGGTCTCTCCCATGAATTACCTAATTAATAAACAGTTTCAGCACTGATTTATTGGGCTACCATTATTAGAAAATCAGATAATTATCAGTTTGAATAAACATCAGTCAATCGTTTTAAAAATCTTCGTCTATGGAGTAATGCATTTTTTTGTCGATGGTTGCCAGTCAATAATTATGAAACTACAAGCGTGCTTATGTCAAAAGTGAAAAAAATGGTTGGACAGATTATAAAGTTTTATTTTTCTATTGAGAAGCTATTGTATTGTTGTCCACCTTGCGATGTTTGTGGGTTTGTTTAGGTCAAATCTCGTAACTGAATTTTAAAACAGCTAACTATCACGTCGTATCAGACGTCATTCTTAATCCAACATGGCAGACTCACATAGATGGCGGACTAGTTATTTTTTATGCACCCTCATGATATGGGTATCAAAAGGATTTGCTGAGAAGAATACGAAAAATAGAAATACGTCACATCGAATTCAATATGGTGGACGACAAAGGATCACTTTATTTCCTCTGAATTTAGGTTTACAGCTTATAGGTACAGTTTTAGTTCAATAAAATGTGCAGCGTACAGACGCATTTGTGATTCCTTAGATGTCCGGTATAATAATTTTCTCCAAAATGAGGATCATTAAAAACCCGGCTGAGTTTTTTGCATAGGTATTTCTTTTCAGTCCAGGGTTGCGTATGAAACGCTGGTAACATGAGTTTAAAGTGAACGTTTTAAGCATCACTAATTAAAATACTTGACTTTCAAATAGTACCTAAGTAACCATAGTTTGAAAAAATAAAGAATTAAAAGGCACCCGGTACACAGACTGAAATCGGGATCGCAATCCAGATGGACTGTGTAAGTACCGAGCGCTAAAAGAGAGTATCAATCACCAGCAAAAGATAAAACATCTGATATTTTGTGGAATGCGCTATCAAAAACAAATGTTTCGAGCGCGTCGTCGCCTCTGTTGGACGGATTGCTTTTATTTTCCGTCTAGATGCATTCGACTAAGGATGTACTTAATTATTATTTATTATTATGAATTTATCGATTATTTTCATGTATAAATATGAGCTACTAGCTGATGCCCGCGACTTCGTTCGCGTGGATTGAGGTTTTTTTGGTTCCCGTGGGACTCTTTAATTTTCCGGGATAAAAAGTAGCCAATGTGCTATTCCAGACTATAATCTATCTCTGTGCCAAATTTCATCCAGATCCGTTCAGCCGTTGGGGCGTGATTGAGTAACAAACATCCATACATCCATACATCCAGACATCCATCCAAAGTTACGCATATAATATAATACTAGCTGATGCCCGCGACTTCGTCCGCGTGGATCGAGGTTTTTCGGTTCCCGCGGGAACTCCTTAATTTTCCGGGATAAAAAGTAGCCGATGTGTTATTCCAGACTATAATCTATCTCTGTGCCAAATTTTATCCAGATCCGTTCAGCCGTTGGGGCGTGATTGAGTAACAAACATCCATACATCCATACATCCATACATCCACACATCCATACATCCATCCAAACTTTCGCATTTATAATATTTATTTGATTATTATTAGAATTTGATTGATTAGTATTAGTACTTATAGATAGATGCCCTTTTTGAACTGTGAGGTGAAAACAATTTTTCTCCAACACCGGTTTTTCTCGCATAAACAGACCCGTATGAACAATTAATTAGATTTTCTGCCGTCACTGCACTATTCGATAAAATCTCGTGTACGGTATACGGGCAAAATAAACCATGCCGTAAAAATACCGTCTGACTCTGAATGTAGCCTAAGTGGAGGGGGAAATGGTAACCAGGAGGGTACGTATTTATCTATAACTAGCGGACGCCCGCGACTTCGTTCGCGTGGCATAAATTTTAATTCCCACAGAAACTCCTTAATTTTCCGGGAAAAGCTTATGTCACTCTCCAGGTCCTCATCTATACCCGTGCAAAAAATCACGTTAATCCGTTGCTCTGTTGCGGCGTGAGTGAAGGACAAACTCTCTATTTAACGTCCTTGGGGATAGAAATTACAATAATTGTGAAATACGTATTTCATAATTTTAAAACGGAAGCCCAAATATCAAGTTTCATGGCTATAACTTGAGAAATGAAGGACTTTCATACAAACTTTCATCCCCTATTTCATCCCTTCCGGGGTAGAATTTTCAAAAACTGTGAAACACGTATTTCTTAATTTTTTACCGGTAGGTCATATACCAAGTTTCATGGATATAACTTGAGAAATGACGGACTTTCATACAAACTTTCAACCCCTACTTCACCCCCTTAGGGACGGAATTTTGAAAAATCCTTCCTTAGTGAGCGCCTACGTCACAAAAGGAACCTACTGTCAAAATTTCAAGTTTCTAACCCCAGCGGTTTAATCTGTGCGTTGATATATAAGTCAGTCAGTCAGTCAGGAATATACCTATATAGATATGTGCATTTGTCGATAAGCAGTAAAATCATGTTAAAGCGCATCTCTATTACGATTTGCAGCTGTGAAACTGGGCTGCCCTCTGCTCAGCGTGAGATTTAATTAAATTATTTGAATGAATCCGACGCTTCCGCCGCCCCGTAGTCGACTCTGCAGGATATACCAATTGTCGCTTCTAAACAATATTATGTATTTCTGTTTGTTGAAAATATTACTAAAGGAAAATATTATTTCTCTTTCACACTAACTCTCTTCGTCTTTATTTCACATTTCTCATTGCTATTGCAATGAACTTTTATAATTAACAAACAATTGCGGAAGTTTACCTTTGCGATGGATCTTAACGCATAGGTACGATTATTATAATAGGTAATAATATTGGGTAGGTACTACTGGAAAATATTATATTTCTCTTTCTCTCTACTTCGTATTTCTCATGCCGATGTCAACTCTCCTAAATATTATTTGGTGGGCTTTCAGGAGGCTTACCATACTCGCTAAAAGCAGTCGTTAATTATTTTATTGTTGTTTTCACAAATCGTATCGCGGACGTCCCTAAAATACGGAGTAGAATTCCGAAACAAGAGCGGAAACATATTAAAATAAGTAAGAAATTAAGTAAAATAAGCTTTGAGCGATAATAGTAAGCCTCCAGATGTTTTAAGTGCTATGCACCTAAGATTTCCGCTCTCTGGTAAATCTATCGGAAAATCTCACCTTTATTGGCGTACCAACCCTATGTTTATGCTTCCGATCATTTTTAGTTAAGAGTTAGGCAAGAGTTTCAATTATTTTTGTAAAGGATGAAAATAAGTAAAAAAAATGTTATAATTTAGATTTCAATTTACATTTGCTGTTATTTTTATTAAATTATAGAGTCATAAGAGGTTTATTTTAAAATTTACTTATGTGTACCTACTTACCTATGTAGTTAAAAAATTAATTTATTGTAGATGGAATAATTTTTTTATAATTAGAATTCTATATCTTTCATACGTCCACTAATATCAAAATATAAATACCTACAAGTAATAGGTACAAAATATTATACAGGTGTCATAAGGCTTAGCTCACACATACCTACTTTTAATAATAAGCATTAAATCTCGTACACTGAAATAAAAGAAATCATAACGCCTTGAACTACAACAAATTGGGCCATAATAACACATAACAAGCGTCTGCCAACGGCATGCATAATTAATTTAATTACATGTTACCAACTAGTTATATTACATTACATACCTACATACATCTATGACGGAACAACAGGTGTCAAAGTCCTTGATAATGACCTTAATTGTTTTTTTCAACTAGCAACACAAAGTTAATACCAAGTTCACATAGAGTCACTCGCGTTTCATGTAAAATGGGATGTAAAGAGGTTTTGGAGAGAGCAAACGCGATGTGAATCTGTTTACGTCCCTGAGTAGACTGAACAAGTCGCCCGCTACGCTAGTTTGAAATTGGGGCTGCCAGACGAGGGATTTTAACTCCCCGTATATATAAAGAATTTTTATGCCGCATTGAAATCTTGTCATTAATTCTACTGTGATTAAATTTAACCGTATTTATGCGCCGAAAGCTTTCGGCTAGAGTACGGTAATCCTTTTCTTTAAAAAAGAAGAATAAGTCGAACTACTTTGTTCGACCTAATTATTGAGCCATTAATATAAGTGGTTCTCGAAGATTCTTAAAAATCACCTCGCTGGATGACAATTACGACGATTTCCTGTTCCAACCTCAGGAAAAGTTAAGGTTTCCAAAAGGTTTCTCATCTTAATGCAGACAAAGGAATTTTTCAATCTATATTTTCTATCTACACATTCACACAAACACACGCACATTCAAATTAACTTGATTATGTCCAATTAGATTAAAACAATCCAATATTATGTATCAGGTCTAAAATTTGGTGTAAAGGATCCGACGAATGGCTACGGCGCCCGTAATACGGGTGCTAAAGCACTCCCTCTGACCTCAAAAAACTTTATTGTTCACCTATTCCATCGTACTGCATTGCATTGTATAATTTAAGGTTCAAAGGGATACTATTTGTTTCTAATCTAAGTAAATATTCTAAGTTCATTACAAAGATTGTAAAAATTTTAGGTACCTATATGTATTTAAGTATCTTTTATGTAACTCTTTTGATTATTTTTTTTTGGGAATAAATGAATTATTTATTTAAATGAATTATCTTGCCTTTGTGTTTGCTAAGTATTTTTGTGAGTAACTTACACCCATGTAAAGTGTAAAATAAACTTCCCATTTTGCAAGGAACATGGCATTTGCTTCCTCGTTCCTAATACGAACCGCTAGGTTATGGAATGCCCTTCCAGCTTCCTTTTTCCCCTCCTCTAATATTATATACCTTCAAATCAAGAGTAAAAAGGCATCTTCTAGGCAAGCGTGCTCCACTTTAGGCTGCATTACCACTTGCAAGCAGGTCTGATTGCAGTCAAGCGCTGCTTTTTTCTTTCCTTATATAATTATCCTTTTTTATATAATATAGGCTACTATATATAAAAAAAGGATCGCAGTACGTTTTTACGTTTTCTATCTTGCTTACCTAAGATGCTATTAAGAATGAACTTACCATGGTATTGCAGTCTGGTAATTTACGTAACAATTAATAAAATTTATGTTCTACACCGCACACCCGTCCGGGTATATTAATATTTAGCTAGATATATTTTTCAGGCTACAGCAAAACTAATACATTGCGTTAGAGTTCAAACACATTGTCTGGCGGACAAAAAGTCCTCAAAATTCATTATATAAGGAACCGCACACACGAGAGGACAGAACTTTGTTTCCCTCTGACGGGTATGCATCATATAGACGACGGCCTGTCCAGTCCTAGTCTGCTCGGAGCATTACGATATATCTACACGCTATTATATTATTGCAAAAAGTACAGCTTAGCAAATTTATTAGAGCGAGTGGCGGAGGCACCACTGTCTATAAAAATCTGCGTTTTGGGGGCAATACAGTCTAGATTCTGTTAATTCCAAATTTTACCACACGCGCGGACTAGTTCTCAAAGCATTGCTGTACATCGCTTAAATTCTCCCCTAATTCCTGGTAATTTACTTTAGCCGGTATCACAGAGTATAGATGATAAAACTCCTCCCGACTGCCGTACCCCGGGCGGCGGGCGCCCTATACTGTGACCTGTTACTAATGTTTTATATAAGCGATGAATGTTTCGATTTACACGCTATCCACTGCTTGTGTTACAGGCTTAAAATTTTATATAAAGAAACAACAGAAGCCATAGTTGTGATTTTTTGCAATAGACGATAATTGATCCACACGTTACGTCTATATTATATTATAGTTTCCGTAGAGCAACAACTCGAAAACGATTAGATAGTTGTAGATTCACGGATATTGTAGATTTTTCGTGAATTTTCAGCATCACTAGAGCTTTCAGACAAACTTTTAATTTTATTGTAATGAAAAGAGGATTAAGTTACTTTTTAGATGGAAAAAGATATGAAGTGGAAAAATACTGTTAATTTATTACTAAAACAATGTTTTTCCACTTCATAGGTAGGTAAGGATATAATAAAAATGAGGATACCCGCGACTTTATCCGCATGGATTTAGATTTAAAAAATTCCATAGGAACTGTTTAATTTTTCGGTTTAAAATTTTGAACAAATTTCGTTAAAAATCGGTTGAAAAAATGGGCCGTAAAAGCAAATAGACAGACTTACCTACTTCCATTTTTTTATAATAAAGTATCCCGGATCCAGGTGGGAAAAGAATAGGTATTAATTAAGGTTCTAGGTAATCTAAAACCTAATGTGCTGGGATATATTGGGTACCTACAAGCTGATGCCCGCGACTTCGTTCACGTGGATTAAGATTTTTGATTCCGGTGGGAACTGTGTGGTTAATACACGTTATAAACTATCTCCATTCCAAATTTCAGTTTGTCTCAAAAATCGTTTCAGTCGTTGTGGCGTAAAGGACTGGTATTAGACATCAAATCAACTCACAAACATCCAAACTTTCACACTTACCTACTAATATTATAATAGAATTATTTTCTTCATTTTGTTATATTTTATTAGTGAAATACGTGAAAGCGTAGGCAGGTAATAATTTAATCATTACCTACCTTAGGAAGGAAAACCTTAGGGCCGACGCATACAGGTGGAGAAAAGTGGAGCTGATTCATTAAACTCAAGATTATGTCATTAAGTAACTAATTAATGCCCGCGACCTTATCTGCGTGGATGCAGGTTTATTGAAAACTAGCTGATGCCCGCGACTTCGTCCACGTGGATTGAGAACTCTTTAATTTTCCGGGATAAAAAATAGTCTATGACGTGTTATTCTAGACTATAATCTATATTTGTGCCAATCGTTCAGCCATGCTGGCGTGATTGAGCAACAGGCATCCATCCATCCATCCATCCATACATCCATCCAAATTTTCGAATTTATAATATTAGTATAGATTCTGTGAGAAGTGATTAATAGGGATAAAATAAGACTATGTCCTTCCAGTGCCCCGGGATACCTACATCCAATTTCAGTACTATACTTAGTAATAGGATACTATAGTCTTTAGGTACTATAGGTAATATTTTCTTCAATGTCGTCAAATTAAGACATGACCGTAAAAAAGTGGCAGATAAAGAGACAGCCGGACAGACACACTTTCGCATACTATAATATTAATGGTATGGAGTTTCTTCATTTAAGTATACAAGTAGCCTTAACGCCGAGAAATTGATAGTTCTAGCTAGCTACTTTATATTATCAACCTAATATTGTACCCTCCCAGCGCACGTGTTTCCTGCCTTAAGTACGTTCAAGGCAAGAGTGAATAGGCATCTTCAAGGCAAGCGCGTTCCAAGACCTCATCATTGCTTTGCACTAGGTAGGCATGATGGTCGTCAAGCGCAAGCCTATAAGTATCTCACAAGAAAAAGGTCTGCCTATGGTCAATTATTTGCCTTATTGTACATTTGATTTGCCTAAGGACCTTATGCCTTTCTTGCCGGTTTATCTCAGTAGAACCTTTCCGAACCGGTGGTAGAGTCAAAGATTACGTTACTTAGGAGACACTTGTACCTAAGTCCTACATGGATTAAATAAATTATATTGAGAATGATATGAGAAGAGAGGGTTGAGCTATCAGTTTCTCGTTTTAGATGCAGACTTAAATTAATTTTGATTGGGTAAGTAATTAGGTATACTTAGGTAGGTATCCGTTTTATCCCTACCTTTTTCCTAACCCCTATGACCCAGACGGGCAGACTTCACCCACCTTTGAGAACATCTTTTATCGCTTAACTTTTTGGCTTTTATAATTTTATGTATATTTTATTTGTGAGAGAATAAGAAAATAATAATGTCCTCCCACTGTCTTCCCGACTGAATTTCGACCACGGCGGCTAATCTCCACAGAGATTAGCTATATACGCGGGAGATATTGTAGTGTACCTACTAGCGAATGCGCAAACACAGGTGCAATCTCTATCCTCGCATAGCTGGATGGGACGGAAAATTCGACACGACCGGAGAGAGATCAGCCGCTGGCCGACGTTTACGTGCTCTCCGAGGCACGGGGCTGAAATACCGCCAAATTCCTAACTCTGGGCGTGTATGGAGAATTGCCTGTCAGAGAAACTCCATACTTGGCCAGACCTGAGAATCAAACCCGGGACCTCGTCATACATAGTCGAACATGCTAACCACTAGACCAACGAGGCAGTTTACAACAACACAAAGATATTAAATAGTAAACCTCCTTAGTATTCAAACGAGAAAGCTAAAGATCACGTCTGAGACACGAGACAAGAGAAATAGATTATCTACTTATATTCGGTATGAATTTATAACGCGACTCTACATTTTTGGTATCCCTGTGACTAAGGGCTACTCTAAGTACTTAGTACTAATATATCCAACTGATGGGGAGTGAAAAGGTAACAGTTATTTTTATTTATTTAATAAATTTAATGACTTGGCAATCGCAAATGGTAATGGAATCTAGGTGCATACAACAAAATCTTCCTAATATTAGTGCTCTGAGGGCTTTAAAATTGTGTTTTGTACATGAATAAAGGCCCACTAGCGATATGTTCAATTAGGAATAGGTACCTATTTAAAATAGTAAATTATTCTTATGTGATTAAGTAGGTATGCGGCCGTGCGATGGCCAAGTCAAAATATCTTCTATTTACCCGATTGCGGAACGCACAGGGATAAGAATTAAAATCAAATTATCATAATAAAGAATAATTAAAGATGACGTATATTGATACGGTCACTATGAAATGTTGTTAGATAACTAATTACTTAAGTCACAATTTATGCGTTGGGAGACTTGCATTTTTTTTGTAAGTATATAGTTATTACACATAGCTGATACACATAGTAGGTACATATTAGGTAAGTACCTACTTAGGACTTTGTTCGCGTAGGTAGTATAAGTTTTTTCAATTCCCGCGGGAACTCCTTAATTTTGGAAGAGGAAAATGTAGAGGAAAATGTAGGTACCCATGCAAAAAACTACGTCGATCCGTTGCTCTGTTGCGGCGTGATTGAAGGATAAACCAAGAACACAAACACACTTTCTTATTTATAATATTATGTATTGGTATGAATTATCCTAGGGATTCCATTTTTTTTAATTTACTACAAGTTAGCCCTTGACTGCGATCTCACCTGATGGTAGGTAAGTTATGACACCAATTTAAAATTAGGTACCTAAAATAGATACTTAATTTAAATGTCATACCTAAAGTAGGTAAATGTGGAAAGTCAAATCACCTAGGAGTTTGGTTTAGTTCAATGGAAATTACCATGACCACCAGTTTACCCGGCTTTGATGAAATTTGATAGCGCCTTGCACCCCGGAAACGGCCAGTTAGGCTTCATATTCGCAAATTTTAAAGAATTTGTACAGGATTTAAAAAAAAAACCAAATCCTCGCGGATAAATCCTCTAGTAGCCACTCTACAGTTCACGAGATCGGGGCTGGGCCCTCTGCTCGTAGTTTCTTCCGTCTGTACGCCAGGGTCCTTGCCCCTTGGGTCGGTCTATGTGGACCTACTGATAGGTGAAGCGATCTGCTCTCACTGGCGGTCAGATCCTGAATCTACACTCATTAAAATTTAGAGCAAGATATGCAATCATATCAATAATATAAATTGCTGATGATTTTAATGTGATATTCGAAATACCTACCAACCTATAATAATAATTTGTAGAGAAAATTATTATTAAGTAAGTAGGTCCTGGTACTAGGTAGTCTCTAAAATTATCAGGTAGAGATCGATTTTCCATGTAAATTCCCAAACTGGTCTGTGCGTGGTTATAAAACTAGACAAATACCTATAGGTACTGATACAGAAAGGTTTGAAGGGAAATTGTAAAGGATCAAAACAAAAGATCTTTTAAATGAAACAAATATATTTCATTACGAAATTAATTACCCAACAAATCCATTTTCAACACGTTTTCAAACCATTTTTCAATTATAATAGGAAAATGTGCTTTTATGTGCCAAATTTTCATTTAACACACTAAAAAATATGGTTACTTACACGTATTGAGATCAGAGTAATGTCGAAAAACATATTTAAAAAAATGAACAGTCGCATCCGCTGTCCATCCTTAGTAACCATAATTTTTAGTAAATAATTTTATACGCCTAATGGTAACACTACAACACACACATTTATTGCACATTTAGAAATTTCGTGAAGTGTTTTTGTCTTTTTTTTTCTTATTTTTTAGAGATCCAAGACATTTACTATAATTTTGCACATCGATAATATTAATTGAAACAATATACACAATAGCAATTTTTAAGTGACTTAATACATATCCAAAATATCGAACTATATCCTAAGTTACTTGGAAAATGGACAAGAGATTTAAAAATCAATGGACTGTTCCGTACATAAAACTTTGACATGGTTTGTCAAATAAAACATTAAAATCCCTTTTAAAATGTTTGTCGTGTTAAAACTATAAAACAGGTTTATCTGTTTAACAGTAATAATTATCTGAAATATACCAGTAAAAAAAATATATTAAGTATATCATATAACAGTATTACACTAACGTTGGCTTAAAATTAAGGAATTCGCCGATCGGACTGACAATCCATTACCGCGAAAATGTAGTAGGTATGATACTTTGTTTCGTCACTCAATGTAATTCATTTATCTAACAATCTTCGACAGACATAAATTCAAAACTGATAAGTTAGTCAACACAATCATAAGCCTACGATAAGGAGCTTAAAAGCTCCTACTGAGAACATCCAAACCATTTAAAAAAAAGTACACAAGAAATAGTAGCTCTCAATAAAATATAGGTAAAATTCTGCCTACAAAATAAAAGTTCTACGTCGTTGTCCAAATGACGAATTCCTTGATTCACAGACGATATTAAATTAAAAACATTTTACAACAAAAACCTATTTTTTAACTATCTACCAGAAAAGAGACTTTCATTAAGAATTAACTGCAACTGTTTGATTAACAATACAAGCAACTGCCAGTAGAGTCATAAGCATTTATAAAATTGTACCATACAAAGCTTATTGTTTAAAAATTTACGACATTTCATATCATAATAAGGCCATAAAACAAGTTAACATATTATTCATTTAATGAGTGACCATTCAATAGGTCAAACCAAATGATTAACTATCTAACTGTATCAAATACATTATTTAAATACATAATAAATAAATTACTAAAAATTTATAAACGAAAAACAAACTAAACTCTTACAAAAGATAAACGTTTCAGCAAAAATGTATGTTCTAGAACTGAATATGACGTTTTTAACATTATCTAATCGGCAGATATTAAAATTAATCGATTACACATAGACCAAAGTTTTCAAACTAAAAACAACAATGTAGATGTTATATACTTTGGTTTCCAAGAGACAAGTAATTAATTTTTTTGTCTGTAAATACTGTAAAATAATAATCTTACTTTAAAAACTCGTTCCCTCGTTCTAATAAAGATCACAATTCAAAACGGTGTCAAAACTTTTACATGAACGTGGCCTGAACATACTTTTATGAAGGTCTACTAAAAAACACACTGTTTTCTTTACATTATTGTTTATAACTTACACACATTTCTGTTAAAAAAACCGTGTGTAAGTTTTTATTATAAGCGCCGAATGGTTTTCCATATTAGAACGACTAGTATTGTACCTAAACCAAATTATTGCTGTTGTTGTTTGTATATTAAAATGTAATGATCATATTTTATTAACTATGGAAGCTTCAATAAATAAAACGTCTCTGAAGAACAATATCTATCACATATCATTACACTTTGTAGCACCACGCGGTTAATAGACCCATCTACGTTATCTACACTTACCTCTATTCATTGTTTGTATATGGACATGTATAAAAATCATTACATCTGAAAAATAATTTAAGGTTGGTATATAAAACATTCTGTATATGTTATGTTTAAAATTAAATAAACTCTCTTACTGTTTTTACATCATAAAACTATTGACAGTGAGATTTGGCTTTTAAAAAGTTTAAAATCAATACCTATATAAATATTAATTATAATATTACTTATTGACTGCGAAAGTTCTGGCCTACTTTACTTCTACCCGAAAATCAGTCTACGTTCAATCGTTGGCTAAGCTGTGAAGAGACTGGCTGATTGTCCACAGGCCAAAACAGCAACGCAACACAACAATTAAAAAAAGCAACCAAATTCAGAAAAGGAAAACCGTTATGAACCTCTTAATTTAAGTAAAAACGGGTTGGTCATTGAAATTATTAACTTTGATTTTTAGCTGAAACCCCACAAGATCTCGAGAAGATTCTGAATAACCCAAGCTTTCTCTTCCAGACGTATCGATCTTAGGATAAACGTGATCTTCCACATACAAGGAGCCTGATCCACAAGTTCAGCGAACTAAGGAAATCTACAGGAGAACTAAGGTCACTATAAGCCCAAACCATCAGCACTATGTACTGACAGTGGTCAGGTTTTGCTTGTGTAGAGGCGTTGGCAGTTGGAGCCAAAAATTCCTAGAGTGGATATAGTTCTTGCAATTCACGAGTGCGCGTGGATCATGGTTGTGTTGAAGTCCTTTCTGTATATATTTGTATACTTGAAAATGTGTGCGTGTACGTGATTGCGCGAACGATTGACCGCTCCGAGAGGCACGCACACTTACGCAATATGGATAACTAAGTTCACGCGCGCTCGTGAATTGCAAGAACTATACCTACCGCATTTTAAGGCGCTTGAGGCACCATATGACATAATGGACTGATGACATAGAGGGTGGATGACGAAAGCTGTGAACAGGCAATTGTGAGGATCACTAAGGAAGACCTATGTTCAAGAATACACGTCCGCAGGCTCAAGAATGATGATTGTACTATGACACAAGTAAGAAATAACATCTATGTACCTAGTAGAACAACATAAAGGCAAATTTCAGAACTTTGATGATCCTGAAATCTCTGATGATGAGAAGTTTATTTCTTTAATTATTATTGTTCGGTTGCGTTGCGCTGCGTAGCCGTTGGATGCTAACCCTTAAGCTGACAGACAATACGCGGTAACAACTAATAGTAATATCACAATTTTAGCAACCACCACAAGATTGACCTATAAACGTCCCATTAAAATTATTTCCACCGACTACAATAAAATAGTTCAATATCTCACGTTTTTCTCTCTCTGTTCTCTCTTCGGTGATTGCTTTTCGGAAACCTTACAGAACATTCAAAAGATCTTACGTCAATTTAATTCAATTATAAACATTTTCGAAGTCTTATTGATCGTTGATATTCGATGTATATGAAAATGAAGATTACATTAAAATTTATATCGAACGTTATATTATCGACTACAGAAAAATCGATGCAGCAAGACATTGTTCATTAAAGAATTATACATTTTATTAACGTGTTAATGTGGTGCAAAAATCACGAAAAGCAAAAAATTAAAACATAATTTTGTACCGAAATTAGGGCAGTGCAGAAACAATTTGACGAGGAAAGTAGCACAAAAACAAGAATGCAGACCGTAGTTCTTTTGCAACTGGGAGGTAATGATGAAGACGAACATAGACGACGAACGTAGACGTAGTCTTTGAACGATTTTAATACTAGACCACGGAACTTTACGTGGCTTGTTAATTCGAAATCTAGAATGCTCTTCTTAACTAGGGATGCATTATACCTGAAGGTTGTTATAAAGGTTTTACAGCGCTTAACTACTCAGAATTGGGTAGCGCCACCTTGAAGTAATCTGATTGTTTCTGCACTCACCCTGTATATCCAAAACGACCAAGAGTAGGCAGAAATTGGACGGAGATAATACATTATGAAAAAAGGCCTTAAAATTGTGCGCAGTTATAAATTATATTAACACGTGTCTCTCACATCGACTTCATGTAAATCTCTGCGGCCTTAAAAAGCTTTCACACCTTTGATGACGAATAGAAATTGACGTTCAATATAAATAATGCCAAACGGCTCAAAAACACTTTAAAATTAGATCGATGAAAGTTACATAAAACCAGTGGCCTTAAGAATCATACATAATACAAATAATATATTTTAGCATGGAAAACAACTATCTCAGAGCTTACATGTTTTTAAGACAATCCAATGCATACAATTTCACAAAAATGGATACACGCTAGATTATATAAATTTAATTCGAAATAGAAGTGAAAGAAAAGAAAATAAAAAAACCGGCCAAGTGCGAGTCGGACTCGCGCACCGAGGGTTCCGTACAAACCTGTAGTAAGTTTTACGATTTATGACGTATTAAAAATAAAAATTACGTTTGTTGTATGGGAGCCCCCCTTTAATATTTACTTTATTGATATTTAATTATTTATTTTGAAAGGTAATATACAAGTTAATATTCTGTGAAAATTTGAACCGTCTACCTGTTACCGTTTTTAATATTGAGCAAAAAAATACGAAAAAAACACGTTTATTGTATGGGGACCCCCCTTAATATATATACTTTTTTAATTTTTAGTATTTGTTGTTATAGCGGCAACGGAAATACATCATTTGTGAAAATTTCAGCTTTCTAGCTATCACGGTTTATGAGATACAGCCTGGAGACAGACAGACAGACAGACAGACAGACAGACAGACAGACAGACAGACAGACAGACAGACAGACAGACAGACAGACAGACAGACAGACAGACAGACAGACAGACAGACAGCGGAGTCTTAGTAATAGGGTCCCGTTTTTACCCTTTGGGTACGGAACCCTAAAAAGGTGTATAAAATGCAAAAGTAAATAAAATAAAAATAAATATATTCTTAATTAGTTTCATAAATAGCATATAAATTATTATGAAAAAAAATCAAGAAGCATGTTTGTAACAAAAAAAATCCGAGTAATCGTACCCAATGAAAATTTAATTTAATTTAATAAAGTGGTTTTTATTGTTTTGTATTTCTAATGTTTTTATGTGTAATTTTTGTCATTTAAATGTAATATTGTAGCCTGATAAGACGTATTGGGAAACTGTCATGTCTTATCGGGTATGTCCTATCAATAAAATAAATAGATATATTCATATAAACGTGTATCCATTTTTACAAATTTAATTTGCATGAAGTAAGTATGCCCTAACTGCTCCAATGAAATGGTTTTATGTCTCCAATTGATAATAATTTCAACGAAGAATTCACTTAAAATCTAATTTATCACAATTGTCCTGGTTGCGGCACATATTTACAAAAAGTTTGCTGTGCTCGATATAATATTTTTAGAATCTGATTTAAATTACATTATAAATTAAAGTATTAAGTTATGTGAACAAGACTACTATAAAGAAGACCACACCGATATTAAAGACTACTAGAATCCAACGTAATCACTCAAAGACACCGGCGTGACGGACTGTATGATTTAATTTCATATTGTATGTTACAGTTAGTACTTAGTAGGTATGTAAAAAGTATATTTTCAAAAACTATAGCATTGGAGTACATCTGTGTATAAGTAACATAACATATTGCATGGATCCCTTTGAGTGATTTTATCGAGCTTATTATACAAGACACTAATTTACACCACAACATCAAGTAACTACGGCTGATATAATTATAAAAACAGTCAACATCAATTTTGAATGATTAATATTTTTTTTTATAAATTTGACGTAATGGCAAATATCTACACACACATATTTTAATGCGTACCATAATTTCGACGGCATGCTATTTACACACCCTAAAATAGTAAGATGTAAAAGATTGGAAATTCACTGAAAAGATCTCAGACTTTAAATAGCATGCACTTCATGCCAAATTTATTATCAGAGTATTTCGGTAGTAAAAAAATAAAAATAAAATTCAGAGTATTGCTTCTCGTTTTATACTAAAAGTTTTTTCTACTACCTAAATATTACTTATAATAATATCCCTCTGGCAAATACAATATTTTTATATTAAATACTTTTTTTTTTCATTTAACTGTATTATTTATTATGTATAACAATGAACAAACTAAAAATACAAAAGAAATTCTTAAAACTTCTACCACTCCGGCATCAGTAGCGACTTCAATGTGAACGAAGTGAGTGTTTGCTAAAATTGAGCAAAAACTACACACTGTAGCTTAGAATAAAGAAAAATCGTTTTTAGGATGTACAGAAAAGGGCCCTTCGTACAATACGTGCGTTAAATGCGGCATCATTTTTAAAATTATATTATATACAAGTCGATAGCATTGGTAGACTGAAATAGGCCGCACGAACGTACAGGCGGACGGATATAGGTGGCCGTTTTGTCTATTTTGGTATGGAATCTTTAAAATCGAAAATGTTATGGCCTTCCACATTAAAAGTCGCTCTGAGTTCAGAAGGACAAAGGCAGTTTGCTATTGATAAAGATGCGGACATGCCACTGAATCTAAAGTTTAATTTTCTTAATGTTTCAACCGAAACGCGGAACATTGACGGTCGAAATAAATGTTTGAAATAAATTAACAATTTAGTTAGGCAACGAGGCATTTACATTTATGGCCAGTTCACATTTTTCTAACCATTGGATATCAGTAATTTAAATTCCAGCACTAGACTGGTGTAATATATATTATGGTATTTCAAACACAATGGACCGGCTTTGACACTCAATTTGTCGTCTAGAGATGATACCCAAATCGCGATTTGAAAGATGGGCTTGAAAGTACTTCACATTGATCAAGTTAATAGGCTGGATCGAACACAGTCAATACATAGCACTGGCTGAATTTTTTATGAATATCGATTCAAATATCACGTAGCTAGTAATAAAAGTGGTTTTTGATCGCTTAGCTAGAATCCCACTGGAAAAATGTGGAATAACTGCGCATGACTATCAATAACTGCCTCTGGTTGAATCATTTAAGAATTGCTTTATAATGACAACGTATACAATATACAATAAGTACCAACTTAATAAATTAGATTATCATAAACCTTAACTTCAGTTTCAGCGGGTGCGAACCAGCTTTTTGTTGTATTGACTATTTATTTAGGCTTTGATCATACTACCAACGTTCCAATCGCTGACTTCTGACTAATCGATCGCGGTCAACTAATTTCAACAGTCCATGTCCCGAAAGAAGACCGCTAGAGGCAGTATTGTAGTCGCATAATTAGTTTCACTAATTACCGCGGGACTTATTTCGTGACACAGACTCTATTAGTATGTATAGACCAAAGATAGTGACATATGATACACTAAAGTGAACGCGTGATACTGTTCTATGAACTCCAGACCGCCAGCAGTAGTATCAGCGCCTTCGCTTACAAGAATTATTACAAATGAAATATGTTTTGTATAATATTCTATTTCTAAAATGAGTTTTTTTTTGTTACGTCATGTAACTAATGCCCGACGGATTTCACTGTAGTATTGTAGTAAAAGTATTGTAAAAAATACTGGCCCGCTTACTGGAATATTGAGTAGGTAACATAGTCATTACGTAATATTATATTATTCTCTTATTTTGTAATAATTTAATTGACAACGCGTTACACAGTCACGACACCTAGCAAAATTAAATATAAAAAGTATGTTTTTAGTTGGAATATAAGAGTAAAAAGCATACATTATAAAATATACTTACTCAGTAAATACTTAGCTTATTTTATTTTAAACATATTTATTCGATCAGATATATATAATAAAACCTAATTCTCATTCTGTAGTAAATTTTTAAAATACAATTAATGCGTAGTAGACGACCATAGAGCCCGCAAGCATCTACATATTATTTCAAAAATCACTATGTTGATAGAATTTTAACTACTCATGCTGTATGGTGAGATTACGTAAGAACGAATGAAAATGGTAGGAATTTTACAGTACCTAAAGTCGAAGCTTCCAAAAATGTACCCCCAATATTTTGACAACTGTTTAGGTTGTTAATTGTTTGTACTTTATAATAGTAGTATATTTTAACAGGGACCAAAATAACTTTCTGGAATTATTTTCAGAAGTAGGTACTCATTTATAGATCATCACAGATTAAGCCGACTTTTTTAAATAAAGAAAGCAATAAGTACTTAAATTTTAATATGGTGTTATTGTATTTCAAAGAATATCGTAATAATAAAATCTGTTCTGTTGCTTTCTAAACGCCCGCTTAGGAAATTCTAATTGTGCGCGGTATATTTTTTATATCTAAAAATAAATATCACAATATCGGCAGTTTGTATTTGTCTTAGAAATATTATGTTGGCGATCTACTAGATAATAATATAATTTTCAGTATTCCAGAGTAGCAAAAGAATGCGGGCGAGTATTTTTTATCTTGCAAGATCAACAGCAGAAACTTATCAAACTGTGTTTATAATATAAACCTGGGGGGTTACAACCATCGCTTAAAGCAATATTACTTCAAAATGACAGTTTTACGTCACGTACCTTGACGTGTCCATAATAAGGACTATAATTCTAAAACGCGAACGTCAACAATATTAAAACAATACTCCTTTAAGGGATGTTAGTATGCTGCATATAATATCATTTCAAGTAAAAAATTGTGTATAAACATTAAACAATCTTGTCAATTACTTTAGCTACTTCAAGGTTTATTTAATGAGGTACATATTTTGGCACAGAGAGATTTCTTAAATCTATAATGAATTTTATATCTAGACATTAAAAATTACTCTAAATTACATAAAACATTTTCGATGTTTTAAAACTTGTTGACTGGTCTTAATCATATTTAATCACAGCTTTTTTGCATTCTCTTACCTACCTATCGTCAACACTACGAGTTTCTAATTATTTCCCATCAGTGGATTAAGTTTCAATCTAACTATAATTTGGAATATGCGCAAAGTACTTTAAAGATAAAATTAAATCAAAAAATGATGTATCCAATGATTAATTGACAACACCAAAAACAAACCATTAAATTAACCAATAGTACTCTATTCAGACTCTTTTCCTCAGTTCAAATTTGTGTTAAAATAAATAATTTAATTAAAAAGCTTTCATGATTAAATAATTTATCCTTCCCCCTACTCGAGCGAGATGTAGTGTGACGTATGATAAAGTTAGCCCATTCTATGTCATTGCAATTCTTCATTCATTTATTACTCATCATCATAGAATAAATATAGAAAATTATTTATTAAACTATAGTACCACTCCGAAAAGAAAACAACACGGTAAAATTCTATTTAGACCTGCTTAATTATATCCACAATAAAGTGTAAAGATTCAAAACATTTTTAAAAAATATTCCGATTTGCTGTTGTAAAATGACTCGGTCATTACTCATTAACTATAGAGGTATGCGAAGGTCGCGAACGGGACGGCGCAGTGGATCAGCGGGCGTTGTGTACGTGCGTGGTGAGGTGCTTGGAGAGGTAGTCGGCACGCGCGAAGCACTTGCCACACGCTTCGCAGTGGTAGGGCCGCTCACCCGTGTGAATACGCAGGTGCCGCGTCAGGTCGCTCTTGCCACCGAACGCGCGCCCGCAGAACAGGCATACGAAGGGCCTTTCACCGGTGTGCTTGCGCACGTGAAGCTTCAAGTTCTCTTTCGAGCGCACGCACTTGCCGCAGAACGGACACGCGAACCGCCTCTCCCTGTCCCTCTGCCTGTCGTCGTTCTGTAAGAACCCCAATATCCCGGAATGTGAACTGGAACTCTCGAGCTTGCTGCTATCGCCACGCGACTCGTTCTCCGAACTATCTGCGATCGAGCTGACGCTAGCGAACGATACGGGTATGCGTCTCCTTTCGTTTGCGCTCTCGTCTCTTTTCGTTTCGCTTTCGGCGCTAGAGTTCCTACAGTCTGTAGAGTCGTCGACGGTTACGATAGAATCCGTGGGCCCGTTGGAGTCCACGGTGCTGTCTTGTTCGATGTCGCCGACAACTTCGATGGGCGGAGATTTGATATCGTTTCTACTCTTCTTTTTCATCGACAAGTCCATTTCGCCACACTGGCCGATTAAAACTTCGTTAGTGCTGGTGACTTGATCGACTTCTTGGTCGGTGTTTTTTGTGTGAAGTCTCTCGAGTGTATGGTTGAGGCGATGCTTTTTGAACGATTTAAGGTATCTGAATTGCATACCACATACATCGCATGTGAAAAGCTTGTCCGCCGGTAACCTGGCTCGGTGGTTTTGCTCCCTATGTTTGACGTAGGCGGACCTGTATCGATAGCTTTGCCCGCACTGTTCGCAGACAAACGGTTTGTCATCGGTAGACGACTGAGACGCATGTTGCAGCGCGGCGTGGCGTTCCAAGAGCCAAGCGGACGGGAATGAAGCGAGACAGACGCCGCAGCGTCGTCTTTCAGAATGGAGCAAGTGACGACTCTGGTAGGCCATGCAATCGTCACTGAGATACCTGCGAAGGCGACACGCTTGCAAGGCGAGGAGTGGTGACCACAGGGGCAGCGCTGTCGGGCTGCTGGCCGGTATCGGACTGGCTAAATTTGGTGAACCGCATGTCATGTCCAAGCACATCTGCAAATGAAATAAAGACGTATAAGAATTAAGTCTAAGGATGACCGCCGACTACCAACATTTACAACGTACCTGTTATTTTTTTTTCGCTTTGATGGAACAAAGAAATAAAAGAATAGTTCTGTAATGATTGTAGAGCTTTTATTTGTCAAAATTGTATTTTTACAGCTATGATATGCTTATATTTGTTTCGAAGTTAGAATGATCAACAGTGATGGATTTGTGTACTGTTGCATTTTCAATTGACGAATTGCCGATTCGATTCTCGATCGTTCTGATATACTGTAACTATATTTCAACAAAACCGTACTGCTCTGTTACAACATTATAACCTATTAATAATGTTAAGGCAAAACAGATTTCACTAATCTAAAATGTCAACAATGAAAGTTAAATAAAACAGCTTAAGGGAAAAATAATCATTGATGCCTCTATGAAGCGTAACAATGATTTTAAGCTATATAATATAAATAAAGTGGACCTACGTTATTTGAACTTGTGCTGGTTATAATAAATTTACAGCATAATATACAAAATTTGCCACGTAACCTTATTACAGGGTTCCAATGACATGACAAACTATCACCCTGTAAAGCAAGATGTAACGCAAACGATTTGTACGTAAATGTCCTCGTATATCATGCTCCTAACAAAACCTAGTCTAAATAAATTATATTAAAAAATTATACTTATCAAAACAAATTGTACCAATATATAATTAATATACCTACAGGAACTTAGAAAATTGCAATATAAGTGATATATTTATATATGCCACTTAAAATCGTAACAAACACAATTAACCAGTGAATACTCGCCGCGGCCCAGGCCTTCACCGCGTCGTCGGTGAAACTTAACATTAATCTAAGACTATACAAATAAATCTATTGTCCTAGGATTGGTCATTAAAATAACTTTGCACAGGTCAATCTCTGCCCACTTTATTGAACCATATTCAAACTCATATTTTGAAAACAATATTCTACACTGGTATAAGATGACGTCAGATGCTTTATACAAATGTAGTATTGTAATAAATATAAGTTTAAAATCGAACAGGGGGCATACTACTATCGCTTAAATCCGTATTGTTTTAATATTGTTGACGTTTGTGTTTTAGAATTATAATCTTTCTTTCAGTGACTTACATGGTCAAGGTTCGTGGCATAAAACTTTCCTCTTGAAATAATACTGATTTAAGCGACGGTAGTAAGTCCCCAGGCTTAGGTTGTCGTCGATCGCTGTATTTATCATGCTTCAATCCAATAAAGTGGACGTAGACATATTTTAATCCTTATCTGTATAAACATCACAAGATTGGAATGCGCTAGCTACGGAGGTGTTGCATCATTTACCTCGTGTGCACAATACGTGAACTGACCAAAGATGGTCTACATTTTCGTAAACTGTTAAAAGAAATGAGTTATCTGCCATTGCAAGTCGCATATCATAACGCAACTTACAATTTTCACCATAAAATTACAGTATTTTTTCTCTATAATTCATTTCCTACATAAACTATGTATATTCCGTGATTTGCAGCCTTTATATAAGTCTTATATAGGCAAGAGGCACTCTAAATATAAAACAGTGGTCACAATTTATGTTATAAAAAATGAATCTAAGTCTTATCTACTCAAAAACGCGTTAACTCGTCGTGCTTGTTCTCTTCGAAAGGTACTCGGAGAAAATATACTACATTTACTCGTAAATATCGTCACACTTGCAGATGTCCACGTTTTAGTTCACAAGTATTATATTATGAAGCATCTACAAAACGACACTAACTGTTCTCCCAGGTTTTCCTATAATTGTCAGCTTTGCAACAACTTAGTGCAAATACTATCTAAACAAAGGTTTTTAAATATTCCCAGTCAATATACAGACACGACCCCTCTACTCTTTCATTATAATATATATTTATGTATAGATAGCTATGTATTTATTTGTGCTAACGGCGTGTGATGTTCGCAGGGACGTGGCAACAACTGGCGAATGTTAAGATTTGAATAACTGCACTTAGGGGCCATATAATAAATACTATTGCATCTAACAATCATCTGCTTCAACAACTCCCACTGCCTATATACATGTTAATACATAGAAATATGTATAATAATAATATCATCATTTAATTAATAAATAGTACCTCTGAAAGTTAGGAAACAAAAATAGCATTTAAAACTGCATTCATTTCTATTATAAAAACTATTTCGATAAAAAACTCGTACTATGTTAATTTGCTTCTTTTACTAACCATTTAATTATTGCTATTAATTTAATAATATGTAAATTGTAAATATTCAATCTTTCTTAAAACAAGAAGAGGAACATTAATCAAGGTTACAATATTACTAAGTTTGGTAACGTTCGACTCCGAAAAATAAGAACAGTGCAGCTTTTCAAATACCAACATTATTGTGACTCTAATTTTTTTTTTCGTTTTATACATTTTCAACCATTCTAGCTCCGGAAAGTAGCGCATCTACCAATCTATTCTAAATATGCATTTTACATGTGCCTTTCAACTGAAGACTGACATTAATTTTCACAGCTGAAAACGGAGAACTTTCTAAAAGTTCACACAAAAATATACAATATATATATTATATCAATTCTATACATATCTACGTAAGGATCTCTTCTGAATGGGTGTTCAATTTTACTAGTAACGCCTTCAGACCCAATATTGTTTCTACGATAGTCGATCTGATGGTAAATATACAATTTTTTTATGCTGTGTAAATTTCAACATCCATTCTCTTACATGGAATGTTTTAGTTTGTTAGTATTTTGAATGACCAGTTAAACTATATTAACAAACGATACTCGTGAAAGTAAGTTCGTAAATAAATACTGCATATACTATGTCTAATTTACATTAATTACCACATGACTTCCGAAAAAGCCTCCTACAGACACTACCATAAATAACAAAATTTTACGCCACAATATAAAGAAAAAAAACGGAAAACAACACTTTCGTTATGCTACGGTACTCGAGGCATCGACATGTCGTTTCGTTTCCACCGTAGGACAAGCACCTGATAGTTAAATACGGAAAAACAATATTTAAATTGGAATCCGCTTGATATATCGAAGAACATGATTCACAGCTCAACTTTTCATGATTCATGATTTTTACTAAATCATTAGTTATGACTTGAGTGATAAAAGAAAAAAGGAAGCTCAATACGTCCCTAAAGTAAATGGGGGTAGCCCTAAGATGAAATAGATGTTCATCTCACGTCAAGTTTTTGAAAACAGCGCCATCTAAAAGGTCATAGTTATATCAATACGGATTAAATTCAAATATATAACGTATTAGTATAATTCATAACAGATTCGGACAGTGTGGAGGTTATATTATATTTGATTTCCATATAAGCACATTTAAATTTACATAAATATATAATCGATAAAAAAGAGAATGTACCTACATAAAAAAGAAAAATTAATAATAGGTACTGAAAATTATTTGGAGCAAAGTCTACTCACACGAAGAAGAATAATTTAATATGTTATTAGATAACTACTGATTGTTTTATTCTTTACCATGATGATATGTTCACAAAGAAGACAGAAGTCCTAATCTCTTCCAATAGCTCCTAGAAACTTTATTAAAAGTGGATAAAAGGTCCTTAAAATGGATTTTATGTATAATACATATCTTGTTAAAATCTACTTTAACGTATTGATCTAAATCGTTAGTTAGATGAAATAATAAATCTTAATTTTCTACATTTTCAAAAATCTAAATCTAGAGGCAATGAGATCTATAAAGAGTTTTTGAAAATAAATTTTAAGTTTCTCAAAAAAAAAAAGAAAAAAAATTGATTTTATCATTGTTTTACAGAACACTAGCATGCTAGCGACTTCGTCCGCGTGGATTGAAGGTTTTTTGTTCCCGCACTCTTTAATTTTCCGGCATAAAAAGTAGCCTATGTGTTATTCCAGGCTATAATCTATCTCTGTGCCTTTCATCCAGATCAGTTCAGCCGTTCTGTTGTGATTGAGTAACGAACATCCATCTATCCATCCATACATCCATCCAAACTTTCGCGTTTATTATATTAGTATAGATAATACTGCTCTGCTACTTTGAAAGAACCAAAAATTGCTTATTGAAGGTTCAAATAAGTCAGTAAATAACAGCTACTTACCAAGGGCATCATGATTTGTTACTTGAATAAACGGAAACGTTCAGAACTCTCTGCATTCAGAACCTTCAGATGCGTAGTGAATTTACTGGTCATATTATATTGCAAAGGCCAAAAAAATACTAAGTGCTTTTAAAAAATATCCTATCAACCAATACTCAAAATCCTTGTATTCTGAGATCGTTTTCGAACTCCCAAATGTAGTTACCTTACCGCTTATATATCACAGACCTTTTTCCTAAATTACCATAATACTTTAATACCAATAATTATAATTTCTTAAAGAAATACTATCACTACATTAATAGATTTTAAAAAAACGCCTTAAATTGAAATTAATTTCCGCAAAATTTTATATCCTAAATTTTCTAGAGATTTTTAAAACTAGTGTTACAACACCAATGTTTAATTTTTTTTTCAAAATGATATGCACAATAATCCTATTTAAGATAATGAAATGATAAGTACTTGCGCTTAATCTAGATATTGTATTTAAGATTTTAATATCCCTTATTATTTGTAAAACGTTCGAATGCCCCGAGTATCGTTACATAACAAAACTAAACTTCTTACGTTTGTCGTATCTAGATAAAAATAATCAGTCGGCCAAATTTAGTTTAAGCTTATTGGCACGGCACAACGTAAAATTTTATAAATTAGATCTCTTACAAATTATATATTATGTTATTTTCGCAAAAACAAACTCTATTTCAATCGTGTACAATAACGCGCATTATTGCGACCATAAGCCAACCGATTTGCCGTGCTCAATAAAGCTACCATTCAATCAAAAACAAATCAAAGCTTTAGTAATATTTTTCTGGATGTGACGTCGATAACAGTTCGCAAGTAAAACATACAATATAATATAACAGACAAAAGTTTTCATTCATAATGAACGCTGTCGTCCTATTATATGTATCTATTTTAAATAATAAATTATGTTATCTATCTGAAATGAACTTTGTAATCCATAAAATATCCCTGTATTTAACTCTGTTTTATTTCTTGAACACAGCAATTGTGAGATGAGTTTCAAATGCTTATTACGTTTAATTTTTATAAAAGATTGTATAGTTTAATAGTGTAACATTGAGTAGATAGCATTTGAAACATCGTATAAAAATAATAATGAAACGCAGTTAATATGTATGAAAATAGATAAAATTTTCTACATCTCGATACCATGCCTCTTATATCCAAGACAGCGTGTGAAAATAAAGCAAGAATTATTGAAGAATACGTCGGCATAATTGCGGTTTGTCCGTTGGTTCTTACGAGTATGTTCGATATAGAGAATATCCGAAGCGGATATGGACACATCACACAATACGATTTGATCTTAAACTATAATATTAGTTACGTAATTTTTTAACCTTAACGGGATAAGCATTTGGAAAAAGAGGCATAGTAAGGCGGTCGAACTGAAACGGCGCTTAAAGCTTTGATTCCCATGATCACATCCACAACTCTCCCCATTTAAATGAACTACTGAAGCTTATACACTCTAATAAATTTCCTAAAAATCCGATATTAGGTATCAAACTATATGTTTAATATGTATTTACATTTATATGTCGTAATATTGCTTTTGAATTACCTCGGGGAGCGTGCGTCGTTTACTTCGAGAGACAGGTAAAATTACTAAAAACCTCAAAGTTCTAATTTATACATACAAACTATCGAGTGCAATTTTCATAGACTCTAATAATGATAAAGCACTCGTTGATATTTTAATTTGGTTAGTAAAAAATTGCAGATAATATCTACCTACTATAATTTTGCACGTCTCTAGAGATTTGCTAATTCTAAATTAATATTTTTACAATTGCCTGGTAAACATAATAACTTTTCCAACCTTCGAAATCAAAAAACAGTTTCACTAAGCCTAAATTTATAAAAGCAAAGCAAACGAGATCTAAAATGTCTTAATTTTAATTTTGAAAGAATTTTACTTCCTAATTATCTTTGGCTATGCCAATCAAGGGATCATCGCTAATAAAATTACTTATTAATATCTAAGGTAAGTAAAGCACCTAAACGTAAAAATATTCAGAAAGCGAACAGAACAAGAACTGAAAACGCTCTACGAGAAAACGAATATAACAACAAATTTCGAGAGACAATTAATCTATAAGTGAAATATCAAATATTTTTTCATATCATTCAGATCACAGTTGCGGCGTTTAAATCACATTCTTAACTATAAACGTATTGTCCTCCATTTGTTCATTCGACTCGCACCATTGACTACTTCCGATAAGACTTACAGTATTGGCTAATATCATATTCTGATAAAGTGCAGTATAGCCTTCCCATACTCATTGATGTGGACTCTCCTCCTCCGTGTCGACGGGGCTCGGCGACAGGAACTTGCGTGCGTACTTGGGGTAGTGCGTCTTCTCGTGCGCCTTCAGAATGGTCGAGCGCGAGAACGTCTTGCCACACAGCACGCAACGGAACGGCCGCTCCCCTGCAACACAAGTCACGTCAGCACGCAGCCGAGCCGAACAACCTCAGATCAATTATCGCACTGGATGGAGCTATACCACGACCCACGTCTTGTCGGTCAACACATTGCTGTTGGGAAGTAAAATATCTCATTGGTCTGGCTAGAAATTTTGTGAAAATGTGTCGTGTTCTACCAGACTGGATAACACCGAAATGAGGTAAAAGATTCAGAAATTTCATTAATAACTATTAATTTATTGTAAACTGCTATTTTAATCCGAAAACCGATAAAGTTAGTCTTATGTAATTAAATGTTAAAAATCACGCACTTAGCAAATTTTTCGTAGAAAAAAATTTACAAGCATTTTTAAGCTCTTATAAATGCTCTATCGCTCTCTCCATCCAGGTGCTACTTGGTCGAAGCAAACAACGCATCCAGAAATAATGAAAACATGCTTACCCGTGTGAACTCTGCAGTGATCTTTCATATGATGCCTTAACTTAAACGCCTTCCCACAAAATTCGCACTTAAAAGGTCGATCGCCCGTGTGGACCGGCAAATGTGCGATCAACGACGACACGTCCGGAAAACTCTTGCCACAAAACTTGCACAGCACTACGTTCCCGGGCTCCACTGGGCCGATGTCTAGATCGAGGGGAGACTCTTCGGCCGGCATGCTCATGTAGGTCGGCTCGCTGAACTGTCCGATCAGCGGCAGCCCCATCGGCCTGCCCATTAGCGCGTCGCGATACTTCAGCGTGTCGAGCGTGTGAGTCGTCAATATGTGCCGGGTCAGTTTGCTCTGGTGCGGGAACGTCGCGCCGCAATGTATGCAAGGGTATGCCCTCTCCGCCTCCTCAACTCTACCCCTACCGGACCCTTCGTACTCCTGCAACCACAAAAAGAACATCAACTTCTTTTTCTCTTGTTCGTTCTCAACGGGGACCAAAATGTGTGCAATATCTCTAACACTACTTTCTAAATTGAGATGCAGAATTCGTATATCTTTAATTTCACTATCTAAATAAGAAGTTGACGCTCATTTTGCCCAAAAAATGTGCAGGAGTGAACCCGGGAGCCGGCTACGCGTTATGCCTTGTTGTATAGCAACGCGCGATATCTATGACTCATGTAGGTAACGTGTGAAAGTATATGGCCAAAATTTAAATAAAAACTGCCCAAAATACATCAAACAAAATTAATGTAGGTATATAAAAATAAATGATGGCCAACAAAATGAAGGTCAACTTCTTGACAGCAAGGCATAGTACTCGTTGTTAAAAATAGCACAGCACATCAATAAGCATGCAATTAAATATAAACCAATTTCGACGACAACCACCAAATTTATGGATTTTTTATTAGTGTTTTCTACACTTCAAGGAAATTTCGAAAATAAATTAACATTTATATGTATTAAATCTCGATTTATGTAATATGTATATTTATGATTTATGTATGTATGTTAAGGGCTTAGTAATATTTATGTTTTTCCCAGAATTGTACAAATGTACAAGATCTACCACAATTTAAAAAATATCTTTTCAAGAACCATCCTACATATTAAAAATATTTCTCAAGTACCAAAATAATAAAAACGACCCCTATCCTATGAAATTACTTGCGCTATGTCGCAAAGTGACATAAATTTAGATTCCTTGCGCTTAGACTATTGCCCCATCAGTCATTATATTTTATGTCATATTATAGTTAGTCACTTCTTACTCTTGAAAGGATAATTCACTATATTATCTGTATGGTTTCAAATCCATAAAACTAACTAATTACCAAAAGACAATAACTATTTCAACTTGCATTCAATTACAAATTGTAATGTTTCTTCGAATGCAGATAATGTTTATCTATTTGTGCTTGACAGCTAAAACTTTTATCTATGTTGAGTTGAATTAGATTAATGTACATACATAATGTTCAATATGCTAAGCGATAATATTAAACGCAAAATATAATGAATTTTTATTTTGCCCTTCCCTTATGAAATATCATAAAAATATCTTATTATTTTGATCCCCAAATCAGCTTAGGAGTAAATTAATACTGAATAATTTACTCACATGCAATTCAAAGAAATAATAATTATAATGAAGTAACAATGGAGATGAGCTATTGTTAATCTTTTTTTTTAAATACCTGTATAGAATAAAAGCATAAAAATCTTAGGTATAAGTGGTTACTTTTTTAAATTTAATAGTTTTGTAATTGTACTTTTAAATAGAAACTTTTAATTACTAAAATGGTAAAGTCATCCAGTCTAAAAATGAATGTTTCGCTTCATTTATAGCCAATTATTATTGATCCGACCATAGATTTCATGACTAAATAACCGGTGATTGAACAATCAATGACGACGTCATCTACGACGGGCGTAAACACATTTCAGGGGCGTTCATTCTTAGATAAGACGACCTCTAATAAGATTTTTGTGGGTAGTAGTAGCTAATACGCTAATTTTTACTGTACAGGTTTCTTTTTATTAAAACCATCAATGTTGCTACATCGATTTTGTACAAATTAATATCAAAAATGGCCACAAAAAAAAAACGAAAACAAAAGTACTTATAATATTTCTGACTGGAGTCTGTACCCATATGTAATTCTGATTTTTTTTGGTGTAGGAAAAAAGTGGGAATTTAAAAATTACGGCCATATTCCTTATCTACGAGTACATTACTAAGGGAACATCTGTGCAAAAGTTCAGTTTTCGAGGTCCAAGGGCATCAATGAAACAGTTGACATGAGCGATTCAGAAATTATATGAATGGTCAGCTCTCCTAAACAATTAAAAAAAAACCAGAAGTAAAAATAAACACCACTTATAAAAATAAAATAAAAAAATATTCAGGTAGAAACCTAGCTGAGTTTGCTGTGGGCTATTCTCAAATTAGGGCGCATTTGAAACTCTTGTACTTAGGTTTATTTTTAAGATATCATTATTATGTCCATAATATTACTGGTTTAATAATTTTTTTTTTAATGATGTGAAAGACTTTTGACTTTTTAGATTTAATGAATAATTTAAAAGTTGATAGCTATTATATTCGTGTGGTGTAAAGTGACTATTCTTAAAGGGAACATACTATAGAATAGAATAAATAATATCAGTAAAACAGAACAAAATTATTATGTTACTTTGGCCTTGTTAAACATGCAATGCTTAAAATTAAATGCCAGCTATACAGGGTGGGAATGATGAGTGAGCTCAAGCGAAACAATTCTCAAATTAAGAGATATCCAAAACTTTAATTGGTGTTTAAACTAAGTTAATTTACTACCAGCAAATAAAAATTTGTTAATTGCAGTGATTGTGTTAAATATTATTCCAGTTTATTTGCTGGGTAGTTCTAATACCAGAAACAAGTTTTTCATTATCTCATAAACAAGTAGATTTATATGTGAGAATATAAAATATTTATTGATAAATTACTTAAAGTAATCAATAAACATTTTAATAAAATTAATTCGCATTACATATCCACCCTGTATATTATTAAGCACAGATATTTACAAATCTACCACATCCAAATTATATTAATAAAAAAATAGTAAGCATTACTTACAGATTCATGTTGGAGTCTGTATTCTGTTGACGGCTCCCCCATTTTCTCATCATTACTTCTTTCCCAGTCTGCTTCTTTTTTTAGGGACTGAAACAATAGTGATAAAACATTCATTCAACTATCATATACTACGTTAAAAGAGCTGCGAAAAATAATCTAAATTCATCTAAAACAGAAAATTGAGCTACATTTGCCCAATTAAAAAAGTGTGGGATTCAAACGAAAAGCAGCCTGCAATATTTAGTTATGCTATAAGTGTTCCATGTTAAAAATTACACTACAATAATTACAAAGGATACTTGATACGATAAGGTTATACTTGAGTTACGAGCGATAGTAGTAATTAGAGAGAATCAGTACAAACAACTTGATGCCTCAGGCCATTTTTGACACACAGAGAAACTTGCAGATGGATTGATAACAAAAAGATCCTATAATGGTTCAGTACTTTTTGTCTAAGTTTCAGCATTGCCAATTATTTTCATAATCGAGCTTTCAGTCACATTAGAGTCAAAATAAAGTGAACCTTACCTGCTGCATTGTGTTAAAAGCTCAATTTCGTGTATGCATTTTTTACTTTAAATTAAGGGCTTATGGGTCCATTCTACTTTAAATGCCAGTGTGTTATGTTAAAAGTTCAACTAAGGGTACAGTTTTTCCCATTATGAGGTACAAAACCCTAAAGTACAACACATAAAAGGCATTGTTAAGCTAGTATTTTTTTCCACCACACATTAGCCCTTGACGGAGATCTCACCTGATGGTACCAGTGATGATGCAGTCTAAGATGGTAATGGGCTAACCTGTTTGGGTTATGGCAATTATATTTAACTGATATTCCTTATCTAAATAGCTAGGGCTGAAACATGGAGGTATGTCTTTGCCGGAAGGGTGGTAACTAGACACAGCCAAAATTTCCCACCAAACTAGACCAGAGAAAATTCAGAAATAATAAATTCCCAAACTGACCCCTCGGAACAACATATAAGACAGTGATTTTGTCAAAGTATACTAAGTAATAAGTACTTACCAAAGGTACTTGTTGGACAGGTGGCAACCCAGAGGGGCCAGCTATTGGTTCATTTCTAGGACTTGACAGTGAACTATGTGACGGATGCGGCAAGCCTGGGTGTGGTAGTGTGCTCAACACGCTCAACCGTTGCTCCACAGGTGAATATCTTGGACCAAGGACTCCGTGGCTGTTTATAGTCATATTGATACCTGAAAGTAGACATTTTCAATTTACTTCTGCTTTTTTAAGTACTTAATATTTATTCTGTGATTTGAAGAAGGAATTTACATGGTACGGTTTTTAAAATTACAAAAACCTAATGAAAGCTAAAATCAGCCACAAGTTTGTAGTACCTACTACCTACTAAGTACCTACTCAGGGAAATTAAGGAGACACTGGATTTTTATGAAATAATATTTTGGAAGGTACCTACATACAAGTGCGAAACCTTTCTAATTTTCGTTCCATAAGAATAATAAATTTCCATGTACGTATGCATATTAATTGCATTTGTATGCTAATTTTGCTCGAGACACTACACATTTTTGCTTCAAAAATTACTTCTAAATACAGAAACAATCAAAAAAATTGAATTGAAAATTCAAAATTGATCTTTTGTAATTTGTCTTTGTTGTTGTTTTTTATAATCGATTGACATTGACTTTAAAATTTGGCAGAAGTGACAATGACAAGCAATGACAATAACTTGACGTATTCTATAGTCTTTGCCACCGACCAGAAACAGAAGGTCTTTGCTTTTTAGGCTCAACCTACATTTTTATAGATCCGGTTCACAGACATAATATTATGAAGAGAATCCGGTTTTATTCCAATTCCGGTTTTAAGGCTAAAGTCCAACCAAAAATATAAAATTCAAAATTCAATATCTCAGACCTGACTAATATAAACTAAACTTACTCAATAAACGGGAGGGATCATACACAGACATATTAATATTCTTGAATTCTTCAGTCTTAAGAATCACAGATTACCTACATTGTTTTAGGTATTTTATAAGAATGTCGTTGCATGCACAGAATACCTAATATTCTGTGTAGATGTTATTTAAGTACTTTTTTGTTACATTTTATATACATAGGAAATTAAACTGAAAGTTTAAATTTATACAGCCTCGCGGCATAGCAGTAAATGGAACCGTAATATTATATGAACACAGCATACTATTATTATTATCCATTTATTTTTATTATTATTATTATTATGTATACTCGATATTTTAACTCTCAAACCCGCATACAAAATAAATAGGTACTTATAATTATTATTATAACAATAGGTAGGTCTTACTTAGGTATATGTACCAACTAGGTATACCTACTGTCGATAAAATCTTACTTCACGTCCGTATGCTTTCTAATATCACAGATGTAGTACTAATATAGGTATTATAATATGTAGGTAACTGTTAAAAAATCCATTAATTTAAATTAGATAAGTAATAAATTATTAATAAAAAGAAAATATGTCATACCCATGCTCTCACTAGCACCATTTGACCTAATTGATACTGAATCATCTTCCGGTGATGATGGACGCATCGGCTCGTCAGGCGGTTCATCTTTTGGTATAGGAGGATGCGTCAGCGTCGGTGTTTCAATTGACGTTTCAGGCCTAAATCGTCGCACAGTTAACAAGGGGGATATTCGGGGAGGGGAGGCTTCAGGCGCATCTCTGGGATCTCTTGACTCGCGATGGTCTCGTGGGTCCCTCATATCACGGGGCTCTCTGCTATCTTTTACTTCCCGCAAATCTCTATGGTCCCTCGACTCTCGATGATCACGCGGGTCACGAGTGTCTCTTGTTTCTCTTATTAAATCGCGCGCTTCTCTTTCACGTTCTCTATCCCAATCTCTATGCTCTCTTAATTCCCTCGTTTCGCGAGCTTCTCTATGGCTTTCCCTAGTATCTTTGCAATCGCGTTCCCGATTTTCTCTACTGTCTTTTACTTCTCTTCGTTCTTCCTTATCCCGAATATCCCGCTCGTTTAACCTTTCGTGTGGTTCTGTGCATTCCCTGGCTTCCTGTTGTTGACATTCCTCCATTGGTTCTGGGACGTTTCTTGCATCAATTCCGGCTGCACTTAGTGTCGTCATTTCAGCTAATCCTTTGACCTGCAAAATAAATAAGTAATTATTTGATTTATGTTTTTATAAGGTAAAAATTCAATAGGTTATAGACTTAGGTACTATGAAACCACCAGGTAACTACCTACCAGGTATTAAACTAAGACATTTTAGGTAGGTAGGTACTTTATAGTGCAACAAGCTTTATTAATTCGGTGCGGTTTATGGGATGTAATATGTAATGATCGAATTGCGGCATCGCATAATATAGAGTAGGTGTACCTAGAGAGTACCTACCTCCTAGGGTGACCTAGGTAGGTAAGTACCTAATCGTAGCGCTGCCTGGGTAATTCCTGTGTAATTCCACTGTACTTAGTTTTTTTTTTTGGGGTTTTTACTTTCCATCATTCGACATGTTGTTACACTTTAGTTAATGTTTCGCAGATAGCATAGTTTCGTCAGATAGGTACATAGGGTTCATTTTATTAGTTAGTACGAAAATAGGAAGCTTTTACTTTTGTGGCCGATTGCATATTAATTATTTCTATTATAATTCTACAGTAGTTAGACCTATTTTTTATTATATAATGTCCACAGGCGTACCTATTTTCTTTGTAAACCTAACTGATGAATGATGGTACCCAAGGAAAACACCTTAATTAATTGCCATAATGCGCTAACAACTAAAATCTTTAAGGTACAGTCATACTCATAGACATTATTAAATTCTATTTTATATGGTAAACTAGAGGATGCTCGCGACTTCGTTCGCGTGGCATAAGTTTTTTTAATTCCCACAGGCATTCCTTAATTTTCCGGGATAGAAAGAAGCCTATGTCGCTCTCCAAGTCCTCAACTAAGTAGGTATACCCATGCAAAAAATCACGTTGATCCGTTGCTCTATTTCGGCGTGATTAAAGGATAAACTCTCTATTTGACGTCCTTGGGGATAGAATTTTCAAAAACTGTGAATCACATATTTTTTCATTTCAGACCGAAATCCCAAACACCAAGTTTCATGGCTACAGCTTGAAAAATGACGGACTTTCCTACAAACTTTCAACCCCTGTTTCAGCCCTATGGGGGTAGAATTTTCAAAAATGGCGATACACGTATTTCTTCATTTTAAACCGATAGCTCAAATACCAAGTTTCATGAATATAACTTGAAAAATGACGGACTTTCATACAAACTTTCAACCCCTATTTTACCCCTTTGGGGGTCGAATTTCGAAAAATCCATTCTTAGTGGATACCTACTCTTTACAAAGAACACACCTTCCAAATTTCATGTCTCTAGGACCAGCGGTTTGGGCTGTGCGTTGATATATAAGTCAGTCAGTCAGGACTTTGAATTTTATATAATAAAAATAGATATAGATTAATGTGCAATAGGTATGCGCACAGAAAAAGGCATCATTCATTTTTTTTCATTTTATGTTCTGTGAGTAGGTATGCGCTATGCCTTAGTGAAGCTAACCAGTAAAATATGCGTATCGCTCGCTTTTGCTTGCTTTCCTAACCATCGATATAATATTATGTAGGTACTAGGTACTACATGGGCCCTTTCATAGAAAAAAATTGGGCGTCCAACCTGTGGAGCGCGCTCCACACCCGTATCCTTGACCCCGCCACACTGTGCCGCTTTTCAGACTAGAAAGCTTTAGTAAAATACGCCAAATTCATTGTTTGACAAGGCCTGCCTATGTAAATTAAGGTCGTTGTTCCTAACATTTTAGTAAATAATATGAGAAATTAAACTAAGGATATTTACCTGAAGGCTCTCAGCAGTTTTAAGGAGAGCAGGCAGTTGGCAATATTGGACGTTAACTTCGCCCTTGTACATGAAGTCGACGAGCGTTCTGAGCTCCTCCAAGCCCACGTCCTTCAGGATCACGATAGGGTGTCGCGAGGGATGGTCCACGAATAGCGAACGGAAGTATGATGAGCACGCTGATAGTACTACCTGGAAAGTAATTAAAAAACTAGATTAATTAATACAGATTAAATATAAGAGTTCTATTTAGTTTAAGATGGTTTGTGAGATGGTGATAGATAGTGAAAAAAAATAACTGGCTGAGTTTGTTGAGGGGTTTTCTCAGAGCAGGGCGCGTTTGGTACCCTCGTAGTTTTAGTTTTGAGTTACCACCACCACCACCACCACCACTACAACCCATTAACGTCCCACTGCTGGGCACAGGCCTCCGCTCTCATAGGAGAGAGGGAATTAGAGATTAGTCCCACCACGCTGTTCCAATGCGGGTTGGCGGGCTTTAACGACTAACATGTTAGTGATTTAATAACTGGGACCGACGGCATAACGTGCTCTCCGAGGCACGGGGGTGAAACACCGCCAACTTCCTAACTCCGGGCTAGTAGCACCTAGTAGTGAGAATTTCTAGTCAGAAAAACCCAATACTCAATTATGGCCCGACCCGGGACTCGAACCCGGGACCTCGTCGGAGTCGTCGGCCGCAGTCGAACATACCAACCACTAGACCAACGAGGCAGTTACCGTTATTTCTTAATCATCACCATCACTTTTTATGTTTTATTAACGTTCAAATTTCAAAAAGTGTACACAATTTTGATTGACTTTGAACCTAAAAGTGTGAAAAATGACGGTAGGCAGACTAACTATTTCGAATGGCAACACTGGATAAGTGAAACGTAGGTAAAACTATTTCGAATTGGTAATACTAGATACCTACTTAAGTGAAACAGGCAGCAGTGAGATCTAAGTTAGCGTTCCGGTACGATGCCGTGTAGAAACCGAATAGGAGTATGGCTTTAATAAAACTGCCATGCCCCTAACAGGTTAGCCCGCTACCATCTTAGACTGCATCATCACTTATCATCAGGTGGGATCGCAGTCAAGGGCTAACTTGTAGTGGATAAAAAAAAACTTTTTCTTAATGACTCCCTGTGTTCACATTCACACTCAATTCACATAGTGACATAGTCTCCAACTTCAGGAAGCTTGTGAAGCATCAATCATTGAGTAAGTCTTAAGTCGCTTTGTAAATCAAATCAAATAAATGTTGTATGTTTTGTATGATTTGTCCATATTTCTAAATTAAGATGCTAAATCGTAAATGTTACAATTTTAGAGTCCATAAACCTAAAATAATATTTACAACTTCGAGTTACGAGTATGTTACAAGTTTGACACTTATGGATGCTCGTGCTCTCCAGAGAAATTTTAATAATCCATAAAATTAACATACCTACATGCATCTAAAAATACAAACATCCTATCCCATAACCAAGGTAGGTAATGAAAGTGATTTAGTCAGAAACAGGACATAGGACATAGGTTAGTATATGCGGAAGGACGTGGGAACCCACCGCATTAATATCCCAAGAAAACACCGACTATTATGTGATTAATGGAAACGGGATCACGGCCCTCAGTAATGAGGAATACGACGCAGAGAGAGAGACATACCTAGGTATTATGCGAAAACCCATAATGAGTATAGACATAATAATTTAAAAAAGCTGATGACTCAGTAGTGGACCGCTGATGAGTTGAAATGAACAGATGACGATGATACTGTTCTTGTAATAAGCCTTAGCCCTTGACTGCGATCTCACCTAGTGGTAGGTAATGATGTAGGCTAAGATGGTAGCGGGGTAATCTGTTAGAGGCATGGCAGTTATATTAAACCCATAGCCTTTGTCGGTATCTACACGGCATCGTACCGGGACACTTAATCGCTTGAAGGCACATCTTTTCTTACCAGGCCAGACCAGAGAAAATTCAGAAATTATATATTCCCGAATTGACCCTGCTGGGGATCAAATCCAGGACCTCCTACTTATAAGACCGCAGCGCCCACCACTGCGCCATTGAGGTTTCAGCAGGGCAAAGAGGAAAGTGGCTGTGTGTCCAATGTCTGTGTTTGGCGTAAAATACGGAAAACTATACTAACTATAAACTATATTAGGTACAAGATTAAGAAATAGAAAACAACTGAATCCCACGACTTCGTCCGCGTGGATCCAGTTTCTTTTATTCCCGCAGGATCTCCTTAATTTTCCGAGATATAAAACCTATGTCTTTCCCCGGGATGTAACCTACCTCTATACCAAATTTCATCAAAATCGGTTGAAAAGATGCGCCGTTAAAGCGTAGCAGACAAACAGACAGACATACACACTTTCACATTTATAATATTAGTATGGATGATGATGATCACCTTATGAGCCCGGATGGAGGCACCTTCGGAACAGGCGAGCGTGACGTCCACCAAGCTCTCGTCGTGTAGCAGTTGGCTGAAAACGCCGAGCAGGTTGCTCTGATGATTGTTCCACCTCAGGCAATAGTGCTCACTTCCCATGTCTGAGCTAGCTCCCGCCGCTGAGGAACAAAAGGATTCATTTTAGAATGGTTTTATTTATTTTGTTAACACGCTCTTTATAAGTTTCACCTGTAACTATGTAAGTATGTAACCAAATCTTGGAAGTCGAATTGTATCAACTTAACAATGATTGATGCAGGGTTTACCTAGATAATAGATATTTGAAACTTGTAACAAATAACGTTTAAAAAGTGCAATCCTTTCGAGGTTTTAAATTTTTATATATTATGGGCTCCTCTTGGGTGTCAATTTCGTTTCTATGAAAATTTTAAATGCGGGAACTGAAAATTTCTTTCTATTGCGGCTGAAACTGTAACTTTTTTTATTGTCCTAAAAATTCAAATTATTGACTGCTCTTGTTAACTTTTGACTGCCATCTCATCTGATTGCATTTGTGGTGATGCAGCCTTAGTTGTCATTGCAATACCCCTTTTATCGGTTTCTTCATAATAATCTATGCATTAATATACCTAGTCCCGTTAGGTAGCATTTGGTTACAAAACCCTAAAAATTATAGGCAAGTGATATTATCTTGATTTGTTAATCATTGTGTAGGTAAATTCCTTAAGACCTGACCTTGGCCATGGTCTGAATACAACAAACAGCCTAATATTAAAGGTTAAGTACCGGTTTTTGTGGTGTTTTTATAGAGGCAAGAAATTGTTTTGTTAATGAACGAATTCGTTGCACAAACATCCATACTTCAATACTAATATTATAAATGCGAAGGCGTGTCTCTCTGTCCGTCTGTCTGTCTGCTACGCTTTCACGGCCCATCTGTTCAATCAATTTTGATGAAATTTGGTATAGGGATAGTTTGTATCCCGGGAAAGGACATAGGCTACTTTTTAGGCCACTGGTGAATGAACTCTTTTTCTTTCTTTCTTTATCCCGAAATATTAAAGATTTCTCGCGGGAATCAAAAAAACCTTAATCCACGCGGACGAAGTCACGCGCATTATCTAGTACCTACAATAATAATTTGCTTCTATCACGCTGATCTCGCATGACTTCACCAATTTTAAGGTTTGCACTGAAAACCGGCGCTGCAGCCTGCTGTAGCATGATGCTGAGCTGGAGACCTGTATTTGGTCACACAACTTTGTTGCTATATCTAATTTGATAGTTTCGTAAACTTAATATTGTGATCGAATAAAAACATTTTCTTTCTTTCTTCTCTGATCTGACGATGGAACCAGGAGAAGTATAGTGGAACTTTTTAATGCCTTCTAGTAAATTGTTTGGTTTATGTTTTACATAATAGGTAGTCCCATTTACATAATAGGTAGTTACAATTGGTGAACCGTGTCTTTTAAAGTTTTTTTAAACATATTATTTAAAAAGGGGACATACAACATATAACAGAAGTGAGTGGAAGGAGAAAACATGTTGTGCCGACCCCACATAACGTGGGAAAAGGGCAAGTAGAAGAAGAAGAAATTATAAACTTATAATATTGGTATTTTATAAAGTCAGATGTCTCTTAAGCACGTGCTTTAAAAAGTAGTGGTTCTAAAATTGGTTCTATTGACTGAAACATTGCGAATGTCGAAACCTTGACGTCGATTTCAGATAAATCTGTGAAATTATTCTTTTGTGAGAATCGTTTACTTAATACACGCCGTTAATTATGTAGGCAGTCCATCACAGCTTATTTATTAGGGAGACTTAGGAAAGTAGTTAGGTAGGTAGCTGTTTCCAAAAATGGGAGTTGGTAATTTGGACCGCAACCTGAGGATACATCAATCATTGATGTAGAATTTTAGTATGACATCAATATTAATTATAAAATAACAAAAACTTTTGGCTCCCTGCAAATTTTTCAACAGTTTTACCTATTAAGTATATTTTTCTTTTACTACTATCATAATAATATGATGCTCGTAGCTTCGTCCGCCTGGACTTAGTTTATTTCAAAATTCTGTGGCAACTCTTTAGCTTTTCCGTGATAAAAATTGACTTTATCTGTCCCCACGGTTTAAGCTATCTCTGTAGTTAATTTCCTCAGAATCTGTATAATAAAAACACAATAAACTCAACTAACTTAACATTTATTTCTTATAACAGTTATAATTCACATATCACATTGAAATTGGTACAGTTTTTTATACTAACTGGGGAAGTTTTAGGTTGCATATTTACTGTTTGAGACAAACTATTATTAATTTCGTATGATTGTTCATGTATATTTGTCATACAATGGCGTTTGCTAGTTGATGGAGTTGGATCTGATGAATTATCATTATCAACGAAGGTAGATGGACGAACGTTCTCTGCAACATGTGAAGGAGACGGACTGGACCTTAAATTAATGGAGTGTGTGATTTTTTTCCCAGTTTCTAGTTTGTTGCATTTTCAGCATACTTTTTATCATCGAAAACCTCGACCATAACGTAGAAGGTTTTAATTTTGCTGAGAGTTCGGAGAAGTATGCCAACATAACATTTTCTGAAAAACTATTTGCTTTTTTCTCTTCTCTCCACGCAATAAATTCGTCGTATGTAGATATGTAGCGACTTTTTGACTTTTCCGGTAAAATGTTCTCCGAAGCATTTTGTGCAATTATACTGAGTTCCGGTGGTGTTAATTCAAAAAACTAGGGTCGAAATTACCTACTCATTTTGTGCAACAAACAACTAAACTCGCAAAGAAAATTTCTGAAAAATGGCGCCAACCGTAGAATATAAGCAGAGTTTTTTTTTTCTTCACCCATTCTGGTAGGCAAAGGGAACTATGCCCATACAGCCAAGTCTTCAGTAGAATTTTTTTATTGAAATGAAATGAAACCTAACCAAATTCATTCAATCAAATCATTAAATCTGATATTGAAACAAATTAGTAGCTTCTTTTTAGAAATATACGTATTTGCATGAATCATAAAAACTTCTATGATTTTTTTTAGTAAAAACTTCATGGTTGGTTTTTCTTTTTAATAGACATTATTTTGACAGTTGGGAAAGAGAACGCACGAGTTCGGGAAAGGTAAAAAAAAGCACGAGTATGTATAATAGCCCACATCCCGAACGCTATACGTCCCTGCAATACGCCACTTTTTGAGCAACTGTATTAAAAAAGCCTTTACACACCGTCCATTACTTGTCAGGAAAAACTTAGGGCCTGTGCACATGGCGACATTTTTACTCCAAATACATATTAGCTACATCCACTACATCCCATTAACGTCCCACTGCTAGGCACAGGCCTCCACTCTCATAGGAGAGAAGGAATTAGAGCTTAGACTCACCACGCTGCTCCAATGCGGGTTGGCGGGCTAAGATATTTTATGGATTTTATCCCAAAATCAGAGATTTTCACTTTTGGGACCATACTCCCTCGAGAACTATAAGTCTGAGAGCAGACTGTTAGTTTTCAAGAACCCCTGGGGTACCCTTGTTGATTTACCACATCCAGCTCTCTCTATAACTTTTCGGTCTAGAAATTTTGACTTTTAGATGCATGGAAAGTTTGGTGAAAAAGTGCCATAGAAAATTGTTCAGGAGGACTGAACATTCCTACCTTCCTTCCTATAGCGCAAGTATCTATAATATCATCCTTACCCAGTGCCCTAATAGCCTGATGTACGATGGGACTACATGGGGCACACATAATCACTAAAACCCAGGCAGACGAATGCGCGAACTTCCTTTTGTATGTCCTCGAATACCGTTTCGCGCCTCCATGCGGGAAGATAAATATAGTCGAGAATATAAATGTGTGCGCGTACGCGTGCGGGCACGCCGCACGACGCAGTCAAGATCAAGGGCGCGCGATTGCGCAAGAGTTGGCTGTCGCACCGCACTGCAGCTCCGTGTGATGTCATCGCGTCTCTTCACCCCCCGCGCCACCTCATACACCTCTCATCACGCTCGTTTCTCAAAGGCCGCGGACGCAGAACGATCTATTTTTAAATAATACTAACTAGACTTCCATAATACCTACCTATAAATATTATTATGAGAGTGGAGGCCTGTGCCCAGCCGTGGGACGTTAATGGGCTGTAGTGGTGGTGGGTGGTGGAAGCCCCCGACTTCGTCCGCGTGGATTACGGTTTTGTGAGTACCGAGGGTACTTCCTAATTTTCCGGGATAACAAATAGCCTAGATGCAATCATTTTCATCAAAATCGGTTGAACGAATGGGTCGTGATTCGTGCCAGCATAGCAGATAGACAGACAGAAAGAAAGACACACGTATAGAGGCAGCAGTAGCGAAGTAAAGAGCGTTTGTTAACTTCTTTTATGGCAATAATAAGGGTTTTACTTATTTTAAGTGGTATTTCTCTATATGAAATTAATGGTCCTATAGGTAACCTGTAAAGTTATTATTGGATTTTACCCAATATAGAAATACCACCGCTTAGGTGTCTTAAATGACCTTGCAATAGGCATTTATCATTATTAATATTAGATATGCGTACTTTATCAAATCCAATATTGTAGATAGGTATATATAATTTTTAAACGACGAAAATTATTATAACGTCGGCATCCTTAATTGAGGTAGGTAAGTTGTCAGACGTAATATGCTATAAAGTATAAAATATAAGCCTTATAACTTTGGTCTTGGATATCGATCCATGCGAATTATTATTTAATTAATAAAATATATAAGTATTTAAAAAATATTACATTTCATCGTTCAAATTAAAATAAATTAATATTTTTCAGGTTTAGAGCCTAAAGCTTCGGCAGACCTGTATAGATTTTACCATTTTTTTAAAGGTTTAGGTAGGTATACCTATTATGTACAATAAAGTATATACATATCTACATTGTAGGTAGGTACATACATGGGATGTACATAAAGTATACTTTTATAATCGAACTTTTTACTTTTCACAACTAGCTCTGTTTCATCGCATTGCCCGAATCTCGTATTCAGACACTCTTAGTTTTTTTATACTCCACAAAACTGACTACAAATGCTTTGGGTACACAAAACTGACTACAAATGCTTTGGGTACAACGCATCAATATTTAGATGTATTCAATGGGGACTATCGCGTGTGAATTTGCCACTAGAGGCGCTAGTGTCGCGTGAGGTCCAATATGTATTCACTTTTCAACTGGTTTTGGCGGGCTTCGTGACCTAATTATAATTTCTTTAATATTTACCTGTTGAAAAGTGATCTCCTTCGTGAAATTATCGCAAATATGGATTATTTGGCGATGCATGTGAACGCTTTGAAAGCGGAAAAAGAAAAAGAGGCGCAAAAATAAGCGGCCTCAAAGAGCAGCTAATTCAGAGGTTAGTTTGTTTACTGTTTACAAACTTATTTTTTCCAGAAGTATGCTTGTTTGCCGAGGTAACAGCTATGTTTTTCTTTTTACATATAGGTATTTACCTAATATATTGTATATATTTACCTAATATGACTTCTGCATGAAAGGCTATGGGTTTCATGCTCATCAAGGACACACTTTTACTATATGATATTGATGAACATAGATGTTTGCTCTAATAGGTATCTGCCTTCTGATACCTACTTTAAGTGAGATGACCAGAATTTAATAATATTTCTCTTTATTAATATTAGATGTTTCATTTCAGGAGGAAAGGTTTCTCCAGAAGGATTAATTCGAGAACTAACAGTATTGGAAGAGAAATGTCTTTTCTCTATGAAAGATGAGTTTATCAGTGTGGATAATTATAAGCACATAGAAATGATCAATAATGAATATTGCTTGAAAGAAAGTAGCCCCTACTATTTTCAGATTCAAAAATTTGTTAGGTTTAGTAAAAAGAAAGTATTGTGATTTTTTTGTTTGGACAAATAAAGATGAAAAGAGAATTTATGTAAATATAAATGATAAGCTTATTTCAGAAGTTATTATACCTACCAAAAATAACTGCTTTTTATCATACATACATGATACCTGTTATTGCTAGAATTTTTTTTAACTTAATCTAGTATATCTACCATTGTTTAGTAGTTTCAACTAACAAATCAACCATCTTTCAGTATCATATCCATTGTATGGATTTACAATGTTTAATAAGTATTTATTTGTATAGCAGTGTGTTAAAGGGAAAAGGAAGGATAAATGAAAGTTTAATAAGTAATTAATTTCTTTTTTATTTTATTTATTTAGTGCCTAACTATATAATTCCTCAGAATCCTGCGAATTCCTGCGAATCGCCACTAGCCACTGTTTTAGAACAGTTTTATCTTTTGGAAACATGTGTCCTCCTTTTTTTCCGAACAAAACGGAATTGCACAACATTGCGGCATAGCTACTCGATATGATGATAGTTATAAATTAATAAACTTAATGAGATTCAAGCACAGATTCAAGATTTAAAACTTTGTTTCGGCGCCGATCCTATAAAGTCGCCTTTGACAGCAGCTATACCTCTGAACCTTAGTCAACAGTGGCGCCAACTGGTGAGCAAAGAAACGATAGTCCCCATTGAGTCTTCTAGATGTGGAAATGGCATGCATGGCAAGAGTTCAGAATTGTGCGGCACAATCTGAAAGCTTACCACTTATATCAAGAAATAGGAACAGCTGTAAAAAATAACGTAGGTTTAACAGCGGGAAAAGCCTTTGAAGGATATTGCATCAGAGAGATTATGTTTATCTTTTATTTGAACATAAAAATGATTAATTTAAATGTCAGATAATAATAAAAGTCGATATTACATAAATGATCTTGTAAAGTGCGAAACTTGTGCGAATTTATCTTTTTAAATTGCTAAATAATCTTGATTCTTGGTAAAAAAAATAATAGTATAAAAAAAAAAAATTTAAATCCTGTTAAAGAAAGTAGGATGAAAACTTGTTATGTATAGGTACTAAAGTAGTATGAGACTTCTTATCCGTACTAATATCACCACAGAACAAGGAATCTGCTTATCTTCTATTATAATCTACTATATCTAGATAGATATAAAAGCGACATACTTACCACTCACTCATTCACTCACTCACTCACTCACTCACTGACTTGAAATTTGGAAAGTAGGTTCCTTCTGTGGTGTAGACATCAGATAAGAAACGGGTTTGAGAAAATTCACCCCTAAGGGGTTGAAATGGGGGTTGGAAGTTTGCATGAAAGTCCTTTGTTTTTGAAGTTAGAGACATGAAAATTTAAGTTATTAGTTTTAAATAATAAAATCCTGTATATCCAGTTATACAGAAATCCACCCCAAAGGGAGTGAAATGGGGGTTGCAGAGTTGCATGAAGGTTATAAGTTTCAAATAATAAAAACCTGTGTGAGCAGTTTTACAAAAATCCACCCCAAAGGGGGTGAAATGGGGGTTGCAAGATTGCATGAAGGTTCTTAGTTTTTGAAGTAAAAGACATGAGGATGGGCATTTAGGTTATTATTTTTAAATAATAAAAACCAGCTTAAGCTATATGCCGCTATAAGTAGGTCTTTTGCAGCGGGAAAATCTCATAATCTCATAGGAAATCAGACATTGTAGGTACGTGGATGAAGTCGCGGGCGACCTTTAGTCTAATAATAAGTTCCTAACTTCCTACCTAGTCTCCTTTTGCTCTGTGAATATCACAATATTAGGTATATAGGTAGGTATATTACCTATTTAGCTGATGCCCCCGACTTTGTCCGCGAGGATTGTTTATTCATAGTCCCGTGGAAACTTTTTTTTTTGGGATAAAAAGTTGCTGTGTCTTGTCCCTCCCCAGATCTTTAACTACCCATTTCTATGCAAAAATACCGTCTCATTTGCATGAAATCACAACAATATTATGACATTATTTATGCGGATATTTCTCTGATAAACAATCACTAATGACAATATAATATTATTTAAGGCCTCAGAATCAGATGTGAACGCTGATCATGGTCAAGAGCAAACCTGTCATCGATAAATAAAGACAGATACATAATAAGAACATACCTAGATATTGTATGATAGACGCGTAGGGTTGGCAGATGCGTTAATCTACGAGTTTAATATATTAAATCCTTTATCCTATCAAAATTGTTATAGATTCGAAAGTGTGTGTTTATTTTGTTAATGTTGTCTTGCGATCAAGCCGCAACGGGGCATGGGATCGAAATGAGTTTTTGCATTAAAATACTTTGTTGAAAGTAGTTTCCGCGTCAATGAGACAATGAGATTTTTTCGATGACAACTCCTGACGTTTCCTGCCAAACCCGATGTCTGGTAACCCTAGACGTTGGTTGTATGGACTGTGCCTAGACGTGTACGGTGTAACTGCGCGACCTTCATGCGTACAATAGATCTAGCGTGCATACTCGTAGCGCTAGCGTGTTTAAGGATGAGGACATATGAACACAAAATGCATATACCTATGTACTGACTACTGAGCTACAGACTGCGCTTATGTCATTTATGTTCGACCTTGAAATCTCAATAGAAGCTTATCGCAAGTGTAGGGCGAAAACACACAAGGGATCGGATGGCATAATGATGACGAAATATTTGCGTCAAAGGGGAACGACGTATTGTACTTTCGCGCTCGTATGTGCAGCTCCATTTAAAAGTGAGTCAGTGCGAAAATACATTCGGGAAAAAAATTGGCGGGCATGCACTTTTATATGGGGCACGCACACTAGCGCGACAGGACGATACGAAGTTTCTGTCTGGCACGGACGAATCCTTTAACATTTTTAGCCATTTTTGTAGCGGGCTCCTGCTCCTGCTCCTGGTCCTGACCGGACATCTAGTGCGTTTTTGCTCTTAGGCGGGTTTTTTGTCCATCAGACATTTTTTTGTCCACAGTGTGTTTTCGCTATTACGTTCGAACACCACTATTAGTAATACTTATTAGGTATAACAGTAGCACTAGCTACCCAAACTGCGTGCTAATAAAATACTATTGTCGCGTTACTGTTTCCTACCAACTCTACCAACCAATATTTTGTATAAAAAGTCAGTTGTAGGAGTCTCAAGTCGTGCCGTGTTAGCCATACCTATAATAAAATTAGTGTAATAGTGTGTACGTCTCTCTGTATGCTTCTTCAAGACACATCAGTCTGCCCAACCGATAGTGACGTTTGGTGCAGAAATATGTTGCTGTAGGTTGCATCCCGGGTAAGGACGTAGGCTTTTTATCCTAAAAAATCGAAGAGTTTCCATTATAGGATTTTCAATAAATATTAATCCACGCGGACGAAGTCGCGGGCATCCTCTAGATCTGCTGTCCTCGCGAGCACGAATGATATCCACAGTCCACACGATATACTTACCAAAGTATCATACTTATTCACGATAGCATACTTAGCTAAGTAGTTCTAGACTAGGTATAAATTACATAGACCGTACCTACCTACTGAGATTTAATTCCGGTTTCCAAAAGTTTTTAAAAAAATTTAAGCAATAATGAAACGTAATGTTAGGAACATTTATAACCAAAACAAGTCTATCAAAACAAAACTCAAGAAAAAAAAACTGCGACATCCTTCTCTATGCCTATCGCTTAGTTAACATAAGCGTTTGGTATAGAATACACACTACCTATGAATTAAGAATAAATTACCATACAAATGGATAAAGTATTTTTTTGTTAAATAATTAGCTTTTGAGGTATACTAGTAGGTACCTAGGTACTACCAGGCCTGGCTCACTTGTCACGTGACCTGAGATATTTAACTACTGCTGCGTGGACGCTCGACGGCACTCATATCAGTCGAGTGTTGCGCGCGGACCGTAGTTAAACGTTTGACTTTTACTCAAGTTCTCGTTATGGATAAACAAAGAAAGATCAGTAAACGATATTCGTATCACATTAGGTCGTTTAAACTCTAATTATTAAGAACTCTATGCACTTCCTAAGGATCCTGAAAGGTAAGTTTGTATTATTTGCCTATCTAGGTATATACGTACCTACTTAGAGTTCTAAACAAAACTAATATTAATACATAATGTGGGTAGTTTTATTTTTATATCCAGACAAGATACAGTTTTAAACAAAAGTAAATATAAACCATAGGTAGTATCCAATATTATAGTGATAGCCTAATAGGTAGACTTCAGCTTCCAAGTCTGGGGTTCGATCCCGGGAACGCACCTCCAACTTAATTAATTAAAATATATCATTTACGGTGAACAAAAATCGTGTGGAAAGCTGAAACCATGCCTGAGAGTTCTATAATCATTATAAAATACTCTTATATGTCTGTCTAATTGGCCAGCGTGGAGGAATATATGGCTTAATCCCTTCTCATTCTGAGAAGAGCCTCGTGAGTCGTGCTTAGTAGTGGGACTAGTCGCTGCTTAGTGCTTAGTAGTGGGTCGCTGATGAGTCTATGATGATTAATCCATAATGTGGGTATATTATTTTGTCTCGTAAACTCTGGCATGGGCCCCCTTCCGCCCCACACAAGTGTAAAATATTCATTGATATTTCACTACATGTGACATATATAACGACTTTTTTTTATCCACTACAAGTTAGCCCTTGACTGCAATCTCACCTGATGGTAAGTGATGATGCAGTCTAAGATGGTAGCGGACTAACCTGTTAGGGGCATGGCAGCATATTAAACCCATATCCCTATTCGGTTTCTACAAAATCTATGAATAATAATATATCTTTTATCTATTTTTAAAGTAATTGTCGTCATCATTGCAACCGATCACCGACCCATAGTAATGATACCGATACAAGAATTTAGAAGTAGTCAACCCTGGCTACACGCGCCGCGTCTGAACGGATAAGAGTTACGCGATAGAAAGAGATATATAGAGGTAGGTATTTAATTATTTTCACTCGCAGCGCTGTGCGAGCTGAATTGCACTTTATTACGACGTAACCTGAGTCGCTGATGGTTAAAAGGTCTTCGCGGAGTAACTTTTCTGTTACTACTATTACCTATTCTGTGGTACTACTACGCTATGTTACTGGGCGCCAGAGGCGCCACTTTTCTTCAGATTCGGTTTATCGGTTGAATTGTGAAAAGATAATAGCAGATAATCCGAGTAAGTAGGTAAATTTATAATAATACTAGCTGATGCCCGCGACTTCGTCCGCGTGGATTGAGGTTTTTCGGTTCCCGCGGGAACTTTTTAATTTTCCGGGATAAAAAGTAGCCTATGTGCTATTCCAGACTATAATCTATCTCTGTGCCAAATTTCATCCAGATCCGTTCATCCGTTGGAGCGTGATTGAGTAACAAACATACATCCATACATACATCCATCCATCCAAACTTTCGCATTTATAATATTTAATAATATTACTAGCTGATGTCTTCTTCGATTTCGTCTGGGTAGATAAAGGTTTTAAAAATTTAAAAGCAAAATGTCGTCAAAATCGGTTTAATGGATGGGATTCACAGACAGATACACAGACAGACAAACATACACATGAATATATAGACTTTTGCATATTTTATAATATACGAGTAAGTATCGATTTTGAAAATTGTAAGTACAGAGTTCGTTCTGTTACAGTTTTATTAATAGTGTAGATAGAGCCACGTACCTAACTCTATTAAAATGCTCAGGGAAACGTTTGGTTTATGGTTAATTTGCACTGAGAGAACATGTCTTTAATCTTCATGAAGTGTTGCAGTTTGCACGTAAAACTCTAAGGGCAGTTTCATACAGTTTCAGTCCCGTATCTATTATCGAGGCAACCGCAAACAGTGTTTTTCTTTTCACTAGGCTAGTACTTGGGAAGCAGACAGACAGACAGATGATAGAAAATAAAGAAAGAAAATAAATGTATTCATCAATAGTGTCACAAACAAATATTTATCATACGTGTCCGAGTACCAAATAATTAATATGCTTGGCTGTGAAAGCACCCAAACCTCACCTCGCGCTCAGCCTTTTGCCCTGTATCAAACTTGCATTTGCACGTAGGGCGCTGATTTTCAGCTGTGACCCAGGTGAAAACAAAAATTCCTTTCATGAAATGATAGAAAACAGATAAGCAGGAGAACCAGAGTTACTGACATTGATCCACGTGCTACGTAGTTGAATTAGCAATGGGTGGGGCACACATTTCGTAAAACTGATAGACGTTAGGATCCCAAAGTGCTGCAATGACGACCCCGCGGTTCGCGGGGTTCATGTAAAGTGTAAGAACATAAGACGCTAGGGTCAGGCCCTGCACTGCCCATGACACCGAGTGGAGACACGAGCTCCGCACGCAATGGCGACTCTATCGCCCGAAGCGCGGCGTTCACCAGATTTGACCCTAGCTATCCACGCGTGATGGAAACCATAATCGCACGCAGCGCGGAGCTCACCGATCAGACTATCTCGGCACACGACACCCATCCATAGGAATAGAATACGGCACGGGTCCCGCGCGGTAATGACGTCACCCGGACCCAATTCTTGAATCGACAACTAGCCCAGGAGCCTGTAGCCTACAAGGCAGGCCCTAGTCGAACAAAGGTTAGAAGAGTACGAATTTACCCCGCGCCCCAAACGTCATGCCTCCAGGCCAGTACAGAGATTCAGGAGACGCAAGACTGGCAAGTGGTAATCTCTACAAGAAACCTATCTCTTGTCATAATATGTCATCAGTATGATATTATATGACAAGAGATATAACTTTAAGTCATCAGTAGACGCCTATCGGTTGATAACGACGACGAACAGAGAGAGTAACAGACATAGTCCAACGGGTTGGACTGTAGACTTCCAACGATAAAACGTCTAGACTTTGGGTACATTAAGATCATCAGAAGTTTGAACAACACATACTTACCTGAGTAAGTACGTGTAGTGCCACAGATCAGAGAATCAAGGGAGATATGCTAAGGGGGCGTGGTGCGTGCGAACTCATCAGGTCATAAATAGACATAATTTCGGTTTTTGTCTTTAATCGGACGTCATTCAACGATCGCTTCACTTCTCTCGGTTTTTAGCAAAATGCCGTGCTGTTCAGTGGTTGTTTGTAAAAATTCAAGTAGCAAAGTGAATTACATGAAAGATGGCATCTCATTTCACACGTAAGTACAAGTATATTGTTGTAATTACCCATAAAAACCAATAAAACATTATTTAGTGGTATCAAAATTTAATAAAGTGACAAGTCTATATCTCATTATGAACAAAAACCATTGCTTGCTTAGTAGAAGTCTATCAATGAATCGGCCGGTCTTACGACGCAATGGTTATGTGTTCTTTACCGATTCTTTCACTAGCACGATAGATAAATTTCCGTGGTACCCTAGAGATGTGACGATGTAAATACGAGTACATTGTTGTCGATATTTTACTTAACAACCAAACTATGATCTGTGATACAATAATTAATAGTACCTACTTAGTAAACAATAATTGCTATTTTAACGTTTAAACTATCGCGAGTAATATTCATTATAACTATATTTTTAGTTATAATTATTACCATTTTTAGGGTTCCGTACCAAAATGGTAAAAATGGAACCCTTATGGTGCGACTTTCCGTCCGTCCGTCTGTCACAGTCGATTATCTATAACTCGATTATCTATAGTCGATTATCACAGTAACTATTAAAGCTATCGACATGAAATTTGGAATAGTTGTGTATGTTTTGACGACCTCCGTGGCGCAGTGTTGAGCGCTGTTGCCTTAACGTGCGGAGGTCCCGGGTTCGATCCCCGGCAGGGTTTGGAAATTTATAATTTCTGAATTTTCCCTGGTCTGGCCTGGTTGGAGGCTTCGGCCGGGGCTAGTTACCACCCTACCGGTAAAGACGTGCCGCCAAGCGATTTAGCGTTCCGGTACGATGCCGTGTAGAAACCGAATAGGGGTATGGGTATAATATAACTGCCATGCCCCTAACAGGTTAGCCCGCTACCATCTTAGACTGCATCATCACTTACCATCAGGTGAGATCGCAGTCAAGGGCTAACTTGTAGTGTATAAAAAAAAAAATAGTGGCTTAACATCATTAAAATAAAAAAAAATCGAAAATTATTTTTAGTTTAATTAAAAAAGGGGGACACACTAAAAGTTCCCCCCCCCCCCCCCCTTATCTCCGAAGTTTACCAATTGAAAAATCTGAAATAACTATGGTCAATAGAAGCTTATGTATATTTTACAGGAAAAATAAAACCAACGCTCTAACTAGCATAGTTTTTTTGATATTAACAATAAACCTCTACAAACAAAGTTAGTTTTGTGGTTCATTAAATTCATTAATCGTAAAACTTACTACAGGTTTGTACGGAACCCTCGGTGCGCGAGTCCGACTCGCACTTGGCCGGTTTTATTTTTAATGTACTCAACTTACTTAGCTGACGAAACGTATAAAAATATACTAGGTGAATTAATATAATGTCAATTTACGTAGATACTCATTACTCATGTATGGATATATTTAATATCACTCATTAATATTAATATTTAAGGGTGTATTTCCGCAAATCCGTTAAAATATATTAGAATGATGATTAGAACTGTCGGTACATTTTGTGACTAAGTCGGACAAAATAAAATGGAACTAAAAATTACTACACATAGATTGATCCTTTATCTTCAATTTTTGGAGATGACATTGTTAAAAATCTTTACTTAAACCTACTATAAAAATGATTTTCCGACACCTCTTCGCACATAACATCGCGACTTTCGGTACATTTTTTGCTGTATGTATACCGATTTTTTGTCTTTAAAAAATGCCATCTGTTAAGAGATATGTTCACCTTCAAATTTTGGAAAGAAAAATATTAAAAATACTTCAAGACTTGGTGGTGTGACGTCATTGGTTCGTGCTTCATGCACTTACCTATCGGTATGCGTGTGTTAGTGCGACTTCATCTATTATTTTTATTTAGTTGCATGTGTATTGGTAGCGAGTGGTAGGGATAAGCTGGCGACAGCAGGTTTCTATACAATTTGGTTCATGAAACATATCTCCCTTGATTCTCTTATCTGTGTGTAGTGCACTATTCAATTGACATATTCTGACGATGCGATGGTAGGTACACAATGATTCCGAAGCTAATTACACAGGCAACTGTATAGAATTAGCCTTAGTATACACGCGCAATGTTGCGCGCACTGCGTGGGGATCAAGGTCGTTGGAAATAACGCACACAACTCAACATGCTAGCAGTGTAGGCCAGGAGCTGGTGAGCAGAGACTGATTTTTTAATTATATTTCTTAAATACGTTAACATTTAGGTTTACAATCTAACTTATACCCTACAAAACTGGTTTCACAGTTTGACTGCTGGAACAATCGCCGTCTCTATATTTCTTATTATTATAATAATAACGAGAAACGATCGAAATTACCCGATACTCGAATTTCATTCAAGAGTCGAAGCAGTAGTGAAGCCATCGTAAGTTGAAATGGAAACAAGCTTCAGTTCTCCACGCACACGTTTCCACTTTCCACGACTTGCAGCACGCAGTCAGCTTTACGCAGCGTCGCGTGATCAGCCTTCTCAATAAATTAGGACCTCGACAGATTCGAAACTAGTATTATTCCGATAAAATACGTGAATTCAACTCAGTTAAATTTATTTTCATAATCATTCATGATACGAGTTTAAAATAACCTCAAACTTAGGATCACCAGCTCACCATTCTAGAATCTAAACTAACCTACCGATCTGTGGTACTCGTAACTCGTCGGCTGGACATCCGGTCGCGCCTAGGTCTCGAATATGATAATACATTGCCGAAACTGGACTGAAAAGCCACAAGGTTACGACGCGTCTAGATACTAATAATATATCTACAAATCGCATTTTTTGCGTCAAATGAGGCGTCTATTCCATCAAGGTTAGTTCACACTTTTAGCACGTTCTTTCCTACCTACGTGGTTTGATGAAGGCGTCCAGAATCAAGACAGAGCAACGCTACGAGGTGACTGGAACTTGATGGTGTAAACTGGCAGAGTTTTCAATATAAAATTATGTTACTCTAATGTTAAATTAATATGCAGCTTCATATTAAATAATTAAATAGTCCGTCAACTGTATCTGACTCGGTGGCAAAAATTGGAACTATTTTTATGCCTGTTTAGTTTCGGTTTTTATTTTATTTTTAATTTAAAACTAGCGACGCTGTCACCCGGTCAGATAAGTTTGACCAATGGTCAAACTAGTGGCGTGCAGTTCATAGAGGCATAAAAACACTGCTTGCCCAAATGGAAATACCTAAATGCTCATTTTTCATCATGACAGTCAGTAAATAGATATTCTGACTAACTAATGCCTACCCTAGCTTCAAACCCTGTGCACGCCACTGTTGACCATTATTAACTACTGTCATGGTAGCCGAGTCAATTTTATACTATTTGTATGGGCGTCGAACCACTGTATGAATATTAAATAATTTTGCTGTGCTTTTCGTTTTAAAATTAATTTTGTATCTGGTTACGGGTATAACAGATCGGAAACAAATATTTTTCCAAGTCTAACAAACCACATTTTTCTTTACGGATTGTTCGAACAATCGGAGATGGAGGGTGGAACTCCACAATGGGTTTAACAGCAAATCAATCGCGACCAGTGAATTAGTTTTTTAAAAAGCTCATTTTTAAGTAACCATAGGTAAGTGAAATAGGTAGGTACATAAAGTATAAGCCCCACTTGAAAGGCACGGAGCGGCGCGACACGTAGCGGCAAATATTATTTGAATGAGTTTGTATGGGAGCTAAAGTGGGCCCAGCTACATACAACATCATACAAGGAATACTTGCCGCGCCTCTTTAGTGGGGCTAGATCTTAAGTAAGTAATAAATAACTAGCTCTTGATGCCTACGACAACGTCAGCGTATCTTATAAGCTACAATTCGAATTCCCAAGATTAATAGTGAACTGTGTTATTGAATGATAAACTATTGGAAAAGATAATTGGACAAACTTTTCCCGACTGAGAAAATCAGCGGTGTAAAAATTTTCTCTTACGCTTTAAGGTACGTTGTGGCTCAAACACGATTTTAGAGTAGCTTGGCGAGTAAACTTCCTATAGATAAGTACCTACATAAACAAATCGTAACTTTAGTGAGAATGTGTAAATAGGCCCTTAGCGTTCTATAACAGTAAGATACGATCGAAGTAAAGTCAGAATTATTAAAATACGTAAATGAGAGCACAGTGCTAACAAAGTTATTTCAATAATGATGTTGTTATACTATAATAACTTCGTCGGCATGGATTTAGGTATTTATAATAACCCTTGGAAACTCTTTGATTTTCCGGGATACAAGTAACCCGAATAATCAAAGAGTTTCTCCGTATAAATGTGCGTAGGAAGCCGGGAGGCAGCCTATCTCTGTACGTATTATATCGTAAAACTGTGTATGTAACCAATTGTCATTAAAATCCGTCTGTACGAAGAAAATAGCAAAAAATTTAAATTAAATAGTAATTAGTGCGTTTCAAGAAATTAAATTCAGTTTTTTTCCCTAGCATTGAGTACCAACGAGGTACCTTCTCATGTAACTACGAGCTAGCCTTATAACTAAATGGCTTTAATAAGTAGTTTTATTTTAACCTTAACTTATAATTTATCTTACGTACTAAGAAATTGACCATTGACGCATCTTAAGTCTTTCTTGACAAACTTATACACTTGTTCACGTGTTCTTATTAATTAGTTAATTAAATTAAGTGGTATTTAATTATAGGTGATTAAAACATCGTAAGGAAACCTGCATACTCGAGAGTTCTTCATAATATTCTCAAAGGTATGTGAAGTCTGCTAATCCGCATTTGGCCAAAGTCATTTTTTTAAATATATTCGCTAGCGCTTGGCTTGGAGATCCGTGCTCAGTATTGAGCCGGCAGTGGGTCGAAGTGATGATAGACTAGAATAGAGAAAGCAGTGGTAATAGTTTTTTTTATTGTGCTAAATTTCACTGTTTCTGTTAAAATATCAGGTTTATATTTAAAACGGCTATGACAAACAGACATAAAGACACGTAAATGTGCGGACAGGTAGATGGTTATACGGACTGGTCGAAGCTATGGGAAATACAGAAACTTTGAGTGAAAACTTAGTGCTCGGCTGCAATCAAAGTTGCTATAGCAAGTGATGATGTAGGAATCGCACTTGCCTGAGATGCCTATTCAATCTTGATTCAAAGATACGAATATTAAAGTAAGTTTCTTTCAAAGGAATTCTAAAAAGCTCAGTATTAACTCCGAAACTGCATAAAGGGTGACGGGTGTGGAGAGTATAACTCTCCACCACTCCAACGCACTTCGTCAGTGCGCGGGAGGATCCAGAGCACCTACGCTTACATTTTTGCACGATACACATTCTATCATCGACCAGCATCGTCGCAATAAATCCACTATTATTGTACGGAAAACCATGTCACGGTATGGGCGTGACAACTCGAAATGGTTCGATTTATGCCGACTATAAAATCGATTCTTACTCGTGCAATTTAAATGTAGGTACATTTAAGTTTGTATCAAGACGTACTTACTACTTACTACTAAGTATCGCATACTTTGTTTGATCATCTTACCAATACATACTTTAAATCACGTCATATTTCATAGTAACTAGTGGTTCGCCCCGAACTGAGACCTCGCGGCATCACAGAGCGCCATCTATTGACATCATTGTGAAGTTCTGTTAAAAATATCATCATCATTAAAAATTAAATAATTTCGTTTCCTTATAATATTTATCTAATTTTAGTATTTGTTGTTCAATTACAGGATATAATTCAAATAATTGATCAAGTTTCAGGCTTGAGAGTTCAGAAAATTTAGAGTTCTGAGGTCAATTTTGAACGTTAGAAAATCGCCACTTTGAAAGCCCCCCATTTCGTCAATTTTAGGGGAAAATTTAAAAAAAATATATTTTTAGACTCTATTCCTAATTATCTTTAAAATGATATACCGCAACCCTATGTAACGCTATAAAAAATATTTTACTTCGCATTCGCTTCTATGAGAGCCCCCCTGAAATAAAGATTTTTATAACTTTTTAAGCCATATTTGGCGGGAGGCCATCGGTTTACATATTATATTTAAATTTGAAGTAATTACGTTCATCAATTCAGAAGTTATAAGGCTCTGACAGACGGACGGACGGACGGACGGGCGGACAAGTGCCAATTCACCCAAGTAGACTCAGAGACCTTCGCTTCGCTCGGTCAATAACAAAAAATATAACTTTATGCAGGTATAACTAGTGGTTCGCCCCGAACTGAGACCTCGCGGTATCCATAAACTTACAGAGCGCCATCTATGTGAAGTTCTGTTAAAAATAGTGAAGCTCATTAAAAATTAAATAATTTCGTTCCCTTAGAATATTTATCTAATTTTAGTATTTGTTGTTCAAGTACAGGATATAATTCAAATAAGTGATCAAGTTTCAGGCTCAGCCTTTTCTTTTTAAGCACAAACGAATAAGTTTGTACAGAGCGCCATCTATTGACAACATTGTGAAGTTTGTTCAAAATACGTAAGCTCATTAAAAATTAAATTACTTCGTTTCCTTATAATATTTATCTAATTTTAGTATTTGTTGTTCAAGTACAGGATATAATTCAAATAATTAATCAAGTTTCAGGCTCAGCCTTTCAGAAAATTGGGAGTTCTGAGGTCATCTTTGGACGTCAGAAAATCACCACTTTGAAAGCCCCCCTTCTATGAGAGCCCCCCTGAAATAAAGATTTTTATAACTTTTTAAGCCATATTCGGCGGGAGGCCATCGGTTTACACAGTATATTTAAATTTGAAGTAATTACGTTCAGTAATTCAGAAGTTATAAGGCTCTGACAGACGGACGGACGGACAAGTGCCAATTCACCCAAGTAGACTCAGAGACCTTCGCTTCGCTCGGTCAAATATTTTTTTATGTTTAAAGTGATAATTAACATTATTAGTGGTAATAATCTATATATTTGTGTGTAATTTGTTTTTGTTAGTTATTAATAAGTGATAGTTAATGCAATTAATATATGCATTCAAAATACTTACCTATTAACTTCTTTGACTTTTCTACATATTCTACTCAAAAACTTTTCTGCTAGAACTTTAGCCATACAAATATATTAAACGCGAAAGTGTTGCCATCTGTCTCATCTGTCGGCTAGGTCCTGGGGAAGGACAAAGGCTACTTTTTATCCCGGAAAATTAAGGAATTCCCGCGGGAATAAAAAAAGGAATCCCACGCGGACGAAGTGGCGGATATCATCTAGTATTCTATATCTAGTATGGTAAATAATATGATAAATATGAGAAACTACGAATAACTCAATTCAAGCCACTCCTAAAATTAAGATTACAATTAATGTCTGCGATTTATTTAAGTTAACGATTACTTCTTTAGCAAATTAAGTAAGTACTTAAAAAGGAGGCCATACACGTAAGGGTTTGCATGATGGTTTTAGCCGTACATGCATAACCGACAGGCAAACCCTAGCGTGTATGTGATAAAACTGTACAGTCATCGGCGCATGTACATGCAACCAAGCAAATATCAAAATTGATATTTTTTGCCGCTCGGTTATGTTTGCGCGCGAGCATGACCGAGCGTGTGTGGCGTCCGGCGAGCTTGCCTGCACAGTTCTCAGTTTGTTGTTGTAAAATTGACGAAATGGGGGGCTTTCAAAGTGGAGATTTTCTAACGTCCAAAGTTGACCTTCGAACTCTCAATTTTCTGAAAGGCTGAGGCTGAAACTTGATCAATTATTTGAATTATATCCTGTACAATTGTATAGTACCATATAAAATGTATATAAAATTAGATAAATATTATAAGAAAACGAAATTACCTATTTAATTTTTAATGAGCTTCAGTATTTTTAACAGAACTTCACAATGATGTCAATAAATGGCGCTCTGTTAAAGTTTATTCGTTTGTGCTTACAAATAATATAGACGTTAGCACCATTTTACGTGGAATTAAAAAATAGCCTACTGATAGTACTGATGATGTCTATGAACGTAAATATGAGCGCGCATCTAGACATGCTCGTAAGTTAACTATTACAATATATAGTTAAAACTATCTTATAGATACTGCGAGGTCTCAGTTCGGGGCGAACCACTAGTACGTTACGTAGTAAGTAACGTTAGACGAGAGAAAAAAAAATACGATGATTTTTCTTTTTCTGTTCTGTAGAACAACTGTTATGCCAAGTATAGCTATCACATCGCCGTCGTCCATTGTTAAGTTTGGTATACCGTACACGGTACACAGTACTTCGAACTGAGAGTTTATGGCAAAACTGTGCATGCAAACCCTGACGTGTATGTGTTATATGAAACTCGGTTATACCTGTTGGTTATGCATGTACGGCTAAAACCATCATGCAAACCCTTACGTGTATGGCCTCCTTTACGTGTATGGCCTCCTTTATAGGACCACGCACCGTGTAGACTGTAGAGCTTTCCTAAAATAAACCGCAGTCCATAGTCACTATGGTATGGTACTCGTAGCTTCGAACAAAAAATACTTCTTGATTTATTATAGTGGATTCACTATGGCATAGTGAATCCACTCTATGAATCAAGAAGTATTTTTTGTTCGATTACCTCGCAAATACAAATTAGTATTGAACAAACTATCAGTAACAACAAAAACGACGAAAAAAAATTGTTACATTCAATGTAATAACTATAGATACCTATTACTATCTTAATAATGAAGCTTCAAGTGTTCAACTCATTTGGAAGTGGCTATAAGCTAACATTAGGTTCCATAGTGGGTTATACCAGTTTACGTCAACTTTATGTTCACTTAAAAAATCAAGATAGATGAACTTAAAAAAGTGGGATTACCTCTTAAATGCTATCAGCTATGATCGTTTAGGGCCAATTTTTGTTGAGTTTTGCGTTAGTTTCATCAGGGCAGTTAAACACACTGGTAGAGACCAAACTGGACAAACTGGCGTACCCCTAACAGGTGAGCCCACTATCATCTTAGACTGAATCATCACTCACCATCAGGTGAGATCGCAGTCAAAGGCTAACTTGTAGTAGAATATTATTACGGGCCATCCATTTTTACCGATTCTGACGAATTGCATAGAAACAAGCCTTCGAAACCATCATAAACTATCTATCCTACGGCACGTAGATCATCAAATCCAGTTACAATAATTATGTTTTTATAGCTGCTAATATTTTATAACGATCTCTTAAAGTGCTTACCTCCTACACAATAAATTTATATTCGTCTAAACGGTTTAACTGTACGCTTTTAAAGAGTTACGTATATTAAAGAAACGGTTTTGGTGCTTAAGCACTTTATAAAGGAATAAGTTCTCAACTCTTGGAGTAGGTAGGTGTATCGTATTTTGAGAACACCTGTATATATGTATGTACATAATATTCTTTATTGCACACTAAAAATACATAAAAACAATTTGCAAAAGAAAAACTTATATTGTATGTATATAGGTTTACGTAGAATAGGGCGGTCTTATCGCTAAGTAGCGATCTCTTCCAAACAAACTTAACGTTAGTAGTAGGGTATTCGCCGGTTCTGGGACACTCGATCGTGATTGGCCAGTGGTCGGCCCCTTGCCCCTCGGCTTCGGCCCCCTCTGTCGTCCGAAGGAAATCGAAAACTAAAAAAAAAAAAAAAAAAAAAAAATTTGGACTTTTTTCTTAAGTTTTAGGGCACGCTGAATCGATTGCGCTGACTCCCAGCTTCGTATCTTTAACGGTTACAAAGTTAGCATTTCTGTACAAACGATCCCTAGATGATTTACTAATTGCTAATCACGTCCTAATCACCTCGCTCGACGGTTACAAACAGCATTTCGTAAAAACGATTCTTGAATGATTAACTAATTGCTCATTGTTAAGTTACTCGCTGCTGTATTGGAGTGCATGGAAACTTCTTATGCGTTATAAAAACAATTTATTATCTTTCAAATATTGACCGTGATAGTACTCACCATACTAATACATTTTTATAAAATTGAGAAGCTAGAAAACCACCAACAAAATGATTGCATTCATGTTATTACAGAATTACCAAACAATGAACTGACTAAAAACTTCTTCTATTGAAATACCACATTCTTTACAGAAACTGCTTTTGAAACTTCGTATCTCTCATGGGTACAATTAATTCTCTTTCAAATGTTGACTTCAATAAACTACTCAACAACAATCATTCTCTACTGTATTAATATTCAATTAATAAAAATAAAAAAATCACAACTTCTGTAACCTCTAAGCATTATACTATATTGCCCGCAAACTTATGAAACTTTGTATCTATCATGACTATGTATGTCTTTCAAATGTTGACTACGATAAACTACTCAACAACATAAATTATTATCATTCTCTACTGTATTACTATTCAATTCATAACAAAAAAATCACAACTTCTGTAACCTCTAAACATTAAACTATATTGTCCACAAACTGAAGTGTAATATTTTATTTCAATACACTTGCTCACAAAATGCACTTACAGAGGCAGTAAACAGGGCTTGTAAGTTAAATTTACTGCCCTCGTGCTTTTTTTTTTGCAGAATTTACTGCCCTCGTGCTATTTTTTTGCAGTTTTTTTTAAATTTTTGTAAGGCCACTTTACTTCTAAATAAAAAGTTTTCTTGAAAGAAGGTTCATAATGATATTGACTTTGTATGTAGAAAACTTAAAAAATAATAACATTTAGATGTGGATTGATGAAATTAATTCATGAAATTAAAAATTATATTTAATTTAGTTAATTAAAATTGTTTTAAGTTTTATAAATCAAAAAAGTAAAGGCTGAATAGTCCAGGCTGATAGTTAAGAGCTAGAACCTAGAGCCATGAAGCCAATTAAAAAAAACGCAATTACAACAACGCGCTATAGATACTCGTAGGTACTACTAAAATCTTGAACCTGTGCGCGCTATTTTTAAAAATTTCATTGAGTTTTTTTTATAAATTATTAAATAATATGAGTGGTTAAAGTGATGTGGAATAATAAAATGTGATGTGAGAAAAAAATCGCGCTATAGCCGATAGCCGCCAAAAATCTCGAAATAAGTACGGGCGTGAGAAACCATTTTCTAGTGAGTACCTTGTGCCTACCTACTCGAGTTTTATTTTCAAGTTTTCTCACAAATGTATTGAAAAATATCGTGTGATACACGGGCGTTAAGGTTTTAACAAACTCGTGACGATGGTCAGCCCTCGACTGGCGTCATCGGGCTGACATTAGTCAACTCGTATGTAAAAACCTATTTACCGCCCTTATATCACAAACTACTAGTATCGTTCTTGTATTGAAATACCACATTCTTTACAGAAACTGCTTTTGAAACTTCGTATCTCTCATGGGTACAATTTATTCTCTTTCAAATGTTGACTACAATAAACTACTCAACAACATATTGTCATTCTCTACTGTATTACTATTCAATTCATAACAAAAAAAACCACAACTTCTGTAACCTCTAAGCATTATACTATATTGCCCGCAAACTTATGAAACTTTGTATCTATCATGACTATGTATGTCTCTTTCAAATGTTGACTACGATAAACTACTCAACAACATAAATTATTATCATTCTCTACTGTATTACTATTCAATTCATAACAAAAAAATCACAACTTCTGTAACCTCTAAACATTAAACTATATTGTCCACAAACTGAAGTGTAATATTTTTGTATCGTTCTTGTATTGAAATACCACATTCTTTACAGAAACTGCTTTTGAAACTTCGTATCTCTCATGGGTACAATTTATTCTCTTTCAAATGTTGACTACAATAAACTACTCAACAACATATTGTCATTCTCTACTGTATTACTATTCAATTCATAACAAAAAAACCACAACTTCTGTAACCTCTAAGCATTATACTATATTGCCCGCAAACTTATGAAACTTTGTATCTATCATGACTATGTATGTCTCTTTCAAATGTTGACTACGATAAACTACTCAACAACATATTATCATTCTCTACTGTATTACTATTCAATTCATAACAAAAAAATCACAACTTCTGTAACCTCTAAACATTAAACTATATTGTCCACAAACTGAAGTGTAATATTTTTGTATCGTTCTTGTATTGAAATACCACATTCTTTACAGAAACTGCTTTTGAAACTTCGTATCTCTCATGGGTACAATTTATTCTCTTTCAAATGTTGACTACAATAAACTACTCAACAACATATTATCATTGTCTACTGTATTACTATTCAATTCATAACAAAAAAATCACAACTTCTGTAACCTCTAAACATTAAACTATATTGTCCACAAACTGAAGTGTAATATTTTTGTATCGTTCTTGTATTGAAATACCACATTCTTTACAGAGACTGCTTTTGAAACTTCGTATCTCTCATGGGTACAATTTATTATCTTTCAAATGTTGACTTCAATAAACTACTCAGCAACAATCATTCTCTACTGTATTACTATTAAGTTAAGCAAAAAAATCACAACTTCTGTAACCTCTAAACATTATACTATATTGCCCACAAACTGAAGTGTTATAATTTTGAATCCTTCTTCTATTAAAATACCACATTCTTATCAGAAACTGACAAACTCGTTTGACTTTCAAACATCAAATTATATTGTTTTCCGTGGAGACGATCTAAATATTTTCCTAACTATAACAACATAAAATGCTTATTAAATCTCGTGATAGTACTCACCATACTACTACATTTTTCTAAAATTGAGAAATTAGAAAACCACCAACAAAATGATTGCATTCATGTTATAACAGAATTAACAAACACTAATATGTAACAAAATAGTTTTCAAAAATTTCCAAAGCCACTAACAAAACATGATTAAATTAATATTGCGAATTCGAATAATTGTCATTTGCAATTCAAATTGAATGGTGAATCTATTGTGGATTTTGACTAGCATACAGGAAATGTTTTTTAGGAAATATGATAGGATACAATTTACTTTCTTTGAAATGATGACATAAGTAAACTACTCAACAACATATCATTCTCTACTGTATTACTATTCAATTCATGAAAAAAATTGTTCATTCACTGAATTTTATGGAAGGTGTAATCGAAGTATTAGGTTCACTAATGTTTCATAAAAAACGTTTAAGAAATGATCATTTCACAAAAAAAAAAAAAAACGTTTCAAAAACTATTCAGGTGACAAACAACGTATTTCGAAAAACATACGCGCCGAATTGAGAACCTCCTCCTTTTTTGGAAGTCGATTAAAAAACATTTTATAAAAAATCATTTGACAAATACTCAATTCACAAAATAATGTTTTACGTTGCAAATATGTTGAATGTTAAATTATCATTTACAAATGTATTATTTCAACAAATTAAAACTTGTCAAAAAATAAAAATTAATTGTAAAAAAATAAAAAACATTTATAGAACCAATTGTTTGTTTAAAGATGAATTTTTGGTTTATAATTTTGCCAAACGTTGGGTGTGAAATGAAATTTTGTTATTTATTTTTTAAGAAATGATAGGATACCCGAAGTATTACCTCAAAATAAGGAAAGATATATTTCGTTTTCAAAAAAATTTACAAATGCTCAATTCACAAAATAATTTTTTACGTTGCAAATTTGTTGAATGTTAAATTATCATTTACAAATATATAATTTCAACAAATTAAAACTTGTCAAAAAAATAAAATTTTTTTAAAAATAAAAAACATTTATAGAACCAATTGTTTGTTTGAAGATGAATTTTTGATTTATAATTTTGCCAAACGTTGGCTATGAAATGAAAATTTGTTATTTGTTTTTTAGGAAATGATAGGATACCTGAAGTATTACCTCAAAATAAGGAAAGATATATTTCGTTTTCAAAAAACTAAATGTTAAAAACAAAAAAAAAAAATAAGTTTGAGATTCAAAAAATAATGTTTTACGTTGCAAATTTGTTGAATGTTAAATTATCATTTACAAATGTATTATTTCAACAAATAAAACTTGTAAAAAAAAAAAAAAAATTAGTAAAAAAAATCATTTATAGAACCAATTGTTTGTTTAAAGATGAATTTTTGATTTATTATTTTGCCAAACGTTAGTTGTGAAATGTACATTTGGTATTTGTTTTTTTTTTTTTTTAGGAAATTATAGGATACTCGAAGTATTACCTCAAAATAAGGAAGGATATATTTGGTTTTCAAAAAACTAAATGTTAATAACCAAAACAATAAGACTTATAAGTTTCATAGATTCCTTCAAGTTTTTGCCTTGCAGTCTTGATCAATTAGCAAAAATAAAAAACCTCAATGATAATCAATTTTAATGTTTAAAAAAAAAAAAAAAAGCTTTCCTCATAATGACGATAAGTTGGGATGCAATGCTTTAAGTATAGGTACACAAATTGAAGGGCACTACCTCAATATTTATGTCTAACCCTAATCTAACCTAACATTTTGACAGATATAGTACTGATCAAACGTTTTTATACTATAGGTTATTTATAATATAGGTTAGGTTAGAGCGCGTAGCCAGAGCCTGACTCTGAATTGTTTAGGTTAGGTTAGGTTAGGTTAGGTTAGGTTAGCATAGCCTAGCATAGCCAGAGTCTATAAGTTAGGTTAGGTTAGGACGCATAGCCCAGAGCAGACTCTGGCTATGCGCTCTAACCTAACCTAACTTATAGACTCTGGCTATGCTAGGCTATGCTAACCTAACCTAACCTAACCTAACCTAAACAATTCAGAGTCAGGCTCTGGCTACGCGCTCTAACCTAACCTATATTATAAATAACCTATAGTATAAAAACGTTTGATCAGTACTATATCTGTCAAAATGTTAGGTTAGATTAGGGTTAGACATAAATATTGAGGTAGTGCCCTTCAATTTGTGTACCTATACTTAAAGCATTGCATCCCAACTTATCGTCATTATGAGGAAAGCTTTTTTTTTTTTTTTTAAACATTAAAATTGATTATCATTGAGGTTTTTTATTTTTGCTAATTGATCAAGACTGCAAGGCAAAAACTTGAAGGAATCTATGAAACTTATAAGTCTTATTGTTTTGGTTATTAACATTTAGTTTTTTGAAAACCAAATATATCCTTCCTTATTTTGAGGTAATACTTCGAGTATCCTATAATTTCCTAAAAAAAAAAAAAAACAAATACCAAATGTACATTTCACAACTAACGTTTGGCAAAATAATAAATCAAAAATTCATCTTTAAACAAACAATTGGTTCTATAAATGATTTTTTTTACTAATTTTTTTTTTTTTTTTTACAAGTTTTATTTGTTGAAATAATACATTTGTAAATGATAATTTAACATTCAACAAATTTGCAACGTAAAACATTATTTTTTGAATCTCAAACTTATTTTTTTTTTTTGTTTTTAACATTTAGTTTTTTGAAAACGAAATATATCTTTCCTTATTTTGAGGTAATACTTCAGGTATCCTATCATTTCCTAAAAAACAAATAACAAATTTTCATTTCATAGCCAACGTTTGGCAAAATTATAAATCAAAAATTCATCTTCAAACAAACAATTGGTTCTATAAATGTTTTTTATTTTTAAAAAAATTTTATTTTTTTGACAAGTTTTAATTTGTTGAAATTATATATTTGTAAATGATAATTTAACATTCAACAAATTTGCAACGTAAAAAATTATTTTGTGAATTGAGCATTTGTAAATTTTTTTGAAAACGAAATATATCTTTCCTTATTTTGAGGTAATACTTCGGGTATCCTATCATTTCTTAAAAAATAAATAACAAAATTTCATTTCACACCCAACGTTTGGCAAAATTATAAACCAAAAATTCATCTTTAAACAAACAATTGGTTCTATAAATGTTTTTTATTTTTTTACAATTAATTTTTATTTTTTGACAAGTTTTAATTTGTTGAAATAATACATTTGTAAATGATAATTTAACATTCAACATATTTGCAACGTAAAACATTATTTTGTGAATTGAGTATTTGTCAAATGATTTTTTATAAAATGTTTTTTAATCGACTTCCAAAAAAGGAGGAGGTTCTCAATTCGGCGCGTATGTTTTTCGAAATACGTTGTTTGTCACCTGAATAGTTTTTGAAACGTTTTTTTTTTTTTTTGTGAAATGATCATTTCTTAAACGTTTTTTATGAAACATTAGTGAACCTAATACTTCGATTACACCTTCCATAAAATTCAGTGAATGAACAATTTTTTTCATGAATTGAATAGTAATACAGTAGAGAATGATATGTTGTTGAGTAGTTTACTTATGTCATCATTTCAAAGAAAGTAAATTGTATCCTATCATATTTCCTAAAAAACATTTCCTGTATGCTAGTCAAAATCCACAATAGATTCACCATTCAATTTGAATTGCAAATGACAATTATTCGAATTCGCAATATTAATTTAATCATGTTTTGTTAGTGGCTTTGGAAATTTTTGAAAACTATTTTGTTACATATTAGTGTTTGTTAATTCTGTTATAACATGAATGCAATCATTTTGTTGGTGGTTTTCTAATTTCTCAATTTTAGAAAAATGTAGTAGTATGGTGAGTACTATCACGAGATTTAATAAGCATTTTATGTTGTTATAGTTAGGAAAATATTTAGATCGTCTCCACGGAAAACAATATAATTTGATGTTTGAAAGTCAAACGAGTTTGTCAGTTTCTGATAAGAATGTGGTATTTTAATAGAAGAAGGATTCAAAATTATAACACTTCAGTTTGTGGGCAATATAGTATAATGTTTAGAGGTTACAGAAGTTGTGATTTTTTTGCTTAACTTAATAGTAATACAGTAGAGAATGATTGTTGCTGAGTAGTTTATTGAAGTCAACATTTGAAAGATAATAAATTGTACCCATGAGAGATACGAAGTTTCAAAAGCAGTCTCTGTAAAGAATGTGGTATTTCAATACAAGAACGATACAAAAATATTACACTTCAGTTTGTGGACAATATAGTTTAATGTTTAGAGGTTACAGAAGTTGTGATTTTTTTGTTATGAATTGAATAGTAATACAGTAGACAATGATAATATGTTGTTGAGTAGTTTATTGTAGTCAACATTTGAAAGAGAATAAATTGTACCCATGAGAGATACGAAGTTTCAAAAGCAGTTTCTGTAAAGAATGTGGTATTTCAATACAAGAACGATACAAAAATATTACACTTCAGTTTGTGGACAATATAGTTTAATGTTTAGAGGTTACAGAAGTTGTGATTTTTTTGTTATGAATTGAATAGTAATACAGTAGAGAATGATAATATGTTGTTGAGTAGTTTATCGTAGTCAACATTTGAAAGAGACATACATAGTCATGATAGATACAAAGTTTCATAAGTTTGCGGGCAATATAGTATAATGCTTAGAGGTTACAGAAGTTGTGGTTTTTTTGTTATGAATTGAATAGTAATACAGTAGAGAATGACAATATGTTGTTGAGTAGTTTATTGTAGTCAACATTTGAAAGAGAATAAATTGTACCCATGAGAGATACGAAGTTTCAAAAGCAGTTTCTGTAAAGAATGTGGTATTTCAATACAAGAACGATACAAAAATATTACACTTCAGTTTGTGGACAATATAGTTTAATGTTTAGAGGTTACAGAAGTTGTGATTTTTTTGTTATGAATTGAATAGTAATACAGTAGAGAATGATAATAATTTATGTTGTTGAGTAGTTTATCGTAGTCAACATTTGAAAGAGACATACATAGTCATGATAGATACAAAGTTTCATAAGTTTGCGGGCAATATAGTATAATGCTTAGAGGTTACAGAAGTTGTGGTTTTTTTTGTTATGAATTGAATAGTAATACAGTAGAGAATGACAATATGTTGTTGAGTAGTTTATTGTAGTCAACATTTGAAAGAGAATAAATTGTACCCATGAGAGATACGAAGTTTCAAAAGCAGTTTCTGTAAAGAATGTGGTATTTCAATACAAGAACGATACTAGTAGTTTGTGATATAAGGGCGGTAAATAGGTTTTTACATACGAGTTGACTAATGTCAGCCCGATGACGCCAGTCGAGGGCTGACCATCGTCACGAGTTTGTTAAAACCTTAACGCCCGTGTATCACACGATATTTTTCAATACATTTGTGAGAAAACTTGAAAATAAAACTCGAGTAGGTAGGCACAAGGTACTCACTAGAAAATGGTTTCTCACGCCCGTACTTATTTCGAGATTTTTGGCGGCTATCGGCTATAGCGCGATTTTTTTCTCACATCACATTTTATTATTCCACATCACTTTAACCACTCATATTATTTAATAATTTATAAAAAAAACTCAATGAAATTTTTAAAAATAGCGCGCACAGGTTCAAGATTTTAGTAGTACCTACGAGTATCTATAGCGCGTTGTTGTAATTGCGTTTTTTTTAATTGGCTTCATGGCTCTAGGTTCTAGCTCTTAACTATCAGCCTGGACTATTCAGCCTTTACTTTTTTGATTTATAAAACTTAAAACAATTTTAATTAACTAAATTAAATATAATTTTTAATTTCATGAATTAATTTCATCAATCCACATCTAAATGTTATTATTTTTTAAGTTTTCTACATACAAAGTCAATATCATTATGAACCTTCTTTCAAGAAAACTTTTTATTTAGAAGTAAAGTGGCCTTACAAAAATTTAAAAAAAACTGCAAAAAAATAGCACGAGGGCAGTAAATTCTGCAAAAAAAAAAGCACGAGGGCAGTAAATTTAACTTACAAGCCCTGTTTACTGCCTCTGTAAGTGCATTTTGTGAGCAAGTGTATTGAAATAAAATATTACACTTCAGTTTGTGGACAATATAGTTTAATGTTTAGAGGTTACAGAAGTTGTGATTTTTTTGTTATGAATTGAATAGTAATACAGTAGAGAATGATAATAATTTATGTTGTTGAGTAGTTTATCGTAGTCAACATTTGAAAGACATACATAGTCATGATAGATACAAAGTTTCATAAGTTTGCGGGCAATATAGTATAATGCTTAGAGGTTACAGAAGTTGTGATTTTTTTATTTTTATTAATTGAATATTAATACAGTAGAGAATGATTGTTGTTGAGTAGTTTATTGAAGTCAACATTTGAAAGAGAATTAATTGTACCCATGAGAGATACGAAGTTTCAAAAGCAGTTTCTGTAAAGAATGTGGTATTTCAATAGAAGAAGTTTTTAGTCAGTTCATTGTTTGGTAATTCTGTAATAACATGAATGCAATCATTTTGTTGGTGGTTTTCTAGCTTCTCAATTTTATAAAAATGTATTAGTATGGTGAGTACTATCACGGTCAATATTTGAAAGATAATAAATTGTTTTTATAACGCATAAGAAGTTTCCATGCACTCCAATACAGCAGCGAGTAACTTAACAATGAGCAATTAGTTAATCATTCAAGAATCGTTTTTACGAAATGCTGTTTGTAACCGTCGAGCGAGGTGATTAGGACGTGATTAGCAATTAGTAAATCATCTAGGGATCGTTTGTACAGAAATGCTAACTTTGTAACCGTTAAAGATACGAAGCTGGGAGTCAGCGCAATCGATTCAGCGTGCCCTAAAACTTAAGAAAAAAGTCCAAATTTTTTTTTTTTTTTTTTTTTTTTAGTTTTCGATTTCCTTCGGACGACAGAGGGGGCCGAAGCCGAGGGGCAAGGGGCCGACCACTGGCCAATCACGATCGAGTGTCCCAGAACCGGCGAATACCCTACTACTAACGTTACAGAGAAAATGAGCAAGTGGACAGTGTGAGGTACATGGGAGGTAACAATAGTTATTTGTTAAACAAGAGTGAAAAGTTGTTTTTTAACCGCGTGCTCAATTTTGATGACCGAGCAAGCGAAGGATCCTATAATTGAATCACGAGCGCAGCAAGTGATTCAAAAATTAGAATCCTGAGCGTCAGCGAGGGAATCAAAAGAGCACGAGGTGAAAAATATTTTCTCTCGAGTGCAACACGTAACTTTGCATCCCACCTCAGCGAGGAAATTAAAATTAAAAACGGTTGTATTGGAAATTCCACACACCATAGAGGTACAAGTAAATAGGTTTTAATGATGGTTTGAATTCACAAACTTCATAGACGAGTGATATTTACTAACGTGCACACGATGTTCTAAATTCAATTTACTTTATCCTCTAGAGGATAATAACGGCTTTTACCATCAGATATCGAAGAATAAAAATACTCTTTCCGAGATGGTGGGATGAAAAAGTTATTTTTAGGGCTATGAAGCGTTTTATCGTCCTGTAATATAGGTATGTCCTATTTTATCGCGTTCCTGGAAAAATCGTACGTGACAAAAAGTGTTAAACTCTACCTGTATCTAAGATGGAGAGAGACAGAGTACCTGTCTGTAATTTTTTTCGCACATTTGTTCGCACAGTATGTATTTAATCTTATTTTCATTTTTTCAAAAAGAATAGCGAGCAAGGGGAGGGAGGTTTAAAAATTTGCTAAAAAAACTTCACGTGATTAAAGGACAACCCCTCCAAAGTTTCCACACGGCACGAATCCATACTAATATTATAAATGCCAAAGTGTGTCTGTCTGCTACGCTTTCCCGGCCCATCTTTTCAACCGATTTTGCTGAAATTTGGTATAGAGGTAGGTTATATCCCGGGGAAGGACATAGGCTACTTTTTATCCCGGAAAATTAAGGGGTTCCCGCGGGAATCAGAAAACCTTAATCCACGCGGACGAAGTCGCGGGAATCATCTAGTCAAAATATCCTTACTAATACTATTACCTATTCTGTGCTAATATTATAAATGGGAAAGTGAGTTTGTTTGTTCCGCTTTCACGCCGTAACTACTGAACGGATCTGGATGAAATTTGGCACAGAGATAGATTATAGTCTGGAATAACACATAGGCTACTTTTTATCCCGGAAAATTAAGGAGTTCCCGCGGGAAACGAAAAACCTCGATCCACGCGGACGAAGTCGCGGGCATCAGCTAGTAACTTAATAAAACTAAAATTGAAATTTCAATTTTGATCATCATAGCAGAAACATTTTAGGCATTTTTAGGGTATGCTATGTATGTAAGAATTGTAAATTCAATTTTAGTGTCATACTAAGTATTATGTTATCATTTTTTCGTCGCGGGAAAAATCCCCTACCGTGTCGTGTGATCGTGATTCATGTCGTCTATAGGCGCAGGCCCCTAGTCCTTCCACTGGAAGCTAGTTGTCTCTGAGCCTTGAAAGCCTAGCAGACAGACAGCTATACTCGTTTGCTTAAATATTAGCATGGATTAACATTATTATTTTATACCAAGTAAGTAAAAAATATCATGTAGGTACAAAAAGGATGACTTAAGAACGACGTGTCCTCCATTCGCCTTTGATATAATATGATAATAATGGCCGATGTCTATCGAGCTACGATTAGTCACAGAATATAACTTAGGAAGATATACAGAGTGGAAAAAACTAACGGTACTTGGAGGTAAAGTACATTAAAATATTAAAGGTATCAAATTTCACTCAAAGGAAGGCTTTACTTTTAAAAATAAGAATATCTACTTTCAATCATTTTTTCAAAAGCTTACCTGAAACGGGAGTTGAACCTATATACTAAAGATACAAAAAATATAGAGTCACTATGTATTTTATTCTTATTTTTGAAAATAAAGGAATGTTTCCTTTGACCGAAATTGTATCAAATTTCAAAGGAAACAATTTCAATATTTAATGTACTTTTCCTCTATGTCTCGTTAGTTTTTTCCACCCTTTATAATATGTTCAACATATTATTCTCTTATATACGAAGTGGGTGCGCCTTAACACTCGTAGATACTTGAAAGGAAGCGCATAATCTTGAGATAGCAAGGATTATTTTCCATCAAGTGGCGCATATTATATTCTTGCACCTAGAATTTTATCCACACGTAATTATTATTATACTAGCTGATGCCCGCGACTTCGTCCGCGTGGATTGAGGGTTTTCGGTTGCCGCGGGAACTCTTTAATTTCCCTGGATAAAAGTAGCCTATGTGTTATGCCAGACTATAATCTATCTCTGTGCCAAATTTCATCCAGATCCGTTCAGCCGTAGGAGCGTAATTGAGTAACAAACATCCATCCATCCATACATCCATCTAAACTTTCGCATTATAAATATTAGTATAGATTGTCTACCTAAACATTTAAGTAAGTTACACTTCTTCGCCGGTAGAGTGGTAACTAGCATTGAACAAAGACTGTCTATAGTCATATTATGTATACCTTAATCATAAATTTCATAATTGCCCCAGCAGGGAGTCGAACCGAGACCCTTCCATTTGAAAAATTTCATGGAAACTCTTGATGGTACGGGATAAGTATCCTTCCCCTAGATGCAACCTAAAAATCATCAAAATCGGTCCAGACATTTTAGAGTTTTTCCGAGACTAGTTTGATTTATTTAAATAAAATAAATATAGATGGATTAATTTATTTTGGTTTCGCGACGCGTATCGTGTTTCCACCGCGAATGTGTAAAATGGGCATAACATACGACGGCATTAGCTCTGCTGCACCATACGAAGTCGTGAAAATGAAAATGTACCGAATTTGGGCTAATAAGCTTTCTAGGCAGCAGAGGTTAAACGCCAGCTGCTTTCAAAGATTGGTGGCCTGCCAAATCAGCCTAATGCATACTCTAGATAGGCGAGAAATGTTGCCAAAACGTGAAAAAAGTTGTTATACTGGGTTTTACCTGCAATTATTTTCTCTTTTTGTAGCATTAAAGTCTAGTCTATATCCCTAACTCTACGCGGCAAAATCTACCTAAGTGCAACGCTAAATTGCATTGAGTCCGTTTTGAAATTGCACCCCTGCCGGAAATTGAACTAGTGACGTCATGAGACTCACGAGACCATGGGATATTAAAACAACACAATGGTAGTAACCAGCAGCGCTTAATTTACAAGCTTATTTCATTATAGTCTAGTCTATATCCCTAACTCTACGCGGCAAAATCTACCTAAGTGCAATGCTAAATTGCATTGAGCCCGTTTTGAAATTGCACCCCTGCCGGAAATTGAACTAGTGACGTCATGAGACTCACGAGACCATGGGATATTAAAACAACACAATGTTAGTAACCAGCAGCGCTTAATTTACAAGCTTATTTCATTATAGTCTAGTCTATATCCCTAACTATACGCGGCAAAATCTAAGTGCAATGCTAAATTGCATTGAGCCCGTTTTGAAATTGCACCCCTGCCGGAAATTGAACTAGTGACGTCATGAGACTCACGAGACCATGGGATATTAAAACAACACAATGTTAGTAACCAGAAGCGCTTAATTTACAAGCTTATTTCAGAAACAAGAGACAAATTGAACTTTTTGCGCACATTATTCCATATAATTTTATAAAAAACGTTAAACGAAATTTGGCACACGACGAAGCGCTATTAATTCCATTTAGGTACCATTACTTACTTAAAAAAGGCATAAATAATGCCCGTTTAATTTCCCAACTCGTCACCGTACTTCGATTCTATTCATATTCGAATCGTTTTCGATTGACTCGAAAAAAAAAACCATTACCGATACCGACAATATAAAATACAAACCCAATAGGTTTCTTCAAACAACTTCAACAACTTGTGGCCATAATTCTGAAAACTACAACTGGGTCGATAAAAATAAAATTAAACCGAAATTTTAGTAAAAGACGTCTACTTATTCTGGGCGCTTTCATTTTTCTTGCTTTACAATAAGTAGAAATTGTAAAACAACCAACACGGGGATTTCCAAAAGTTGTTCGTGGCAAAAAATGATAGTTACAAACATGAGTTCAATGTACCTTCGACTACAGTGTTCTCGTAGTCGTTTAACAACCATTTGGTGCTTATGTTTTTTGAAACAGCCCATAATGACCTAGTGGTAAAACCGTATTGACGTAGAGGAGGCACGAATTAATACGAACATTGGAGTGAGACCTACTGCGCTAAAATTTTGGTAGGTAAATGGTTTTTGTTTCCATATTTTTCATAGCGAGTTCTTTGATTTTCGCCATCCTCAAATGAACTGCAAGTTTTTTGATCGTTGGCTGACGTATTTTGTTTAAACTAGGCACCTACTCAATTTCTGGCAATCCTTTAGTTATAGTGCGATTCTGCAAACTCCATGTAGCAAAATCTCAAGTTTTAAGACCCGAATTTAGACGAATTTTCTAAAAGTTATATAAGTAAAGAAAGTTATATAGGATATAATATTATATATATAGGATGAAAGTTTGTATGAAACATCGTCATTTTTTAAAGATAAATCCATGAAACTTGGTATTGGAGCTTCTGTTTAAAAATGAAGGGATACGTGTTTCAGAATTTTTAAGAATTTTGGCGCCAAGGGATTTTCGTAAACTCCACCCAAGCGAAGCATGAGCGGTATAAGATTATACTAAACACTGGCCCTTAAAAAGTTTGTTCTTTTATAAAAATTAAACATTGATTTAATACAACCACAATTACTTAAAATTACCGATCAAAGGATTCCATAGTCTCCAAGACTAAGGAATTCTTTGAAAGGTCCTTTAATAGACATCAACGAGCTTGCGCCCTTACAATAGCTTTCTCTCAAAAATGGAAAATTCAATTCTTTAGAGAAAAAACTATTTATACAGTTATTTTCTTTATTAGACTTACTATTTATTAAGAGAAAAATCAGATAAGATTATAAAGGAAATTATTCCAATCCTATTCTTTATTATTTACAAGAAATATTTAAATAAATACGTAACTTACAAACGTTTTGACACCTTCCCTAGCGTAGATAGTGATAGCCCTGGGTTCGATTCCCAACACGCTTATTTTTGAATTGTTCAGGTGTAGTTTGATGGGAAGCTACGGCTGAGGCTCTTACCCACTGTATACCGGCTATAATGATTCGAGGCCATAGAAATAAGTAAATAACAGATTCCCTGTTCCATGTCCTAGACAATACCACGTAGAACCCAAATAGGAGAATGAATATAATAAAATTGGCATTTATCTCTTTCAGTTCAGGTTAGCCCATTTTCATCTAGACTACAACAATAACCACTATGTCAGCTGATATCAAGGACTAACTTGTACTCAATAGAAAAAAAAAACCATAAGTAAGTATTTTGTATCGTTTACTGGCTGATAAACGTGCTTGATTTTATTCTAGGTGTTAAAACCCGAATTTTAAAAAGGTTTTTAATATGTCACAAGTGGGAAAGGAAGTGGGTCTATGTTTGTCACAAGTGGGAACTCCTTGATTTTCCGGGATAAAAAGTAACCTATAACCACGTCCCGGATGATGTAAGCTTCGATTCGACGGTTGAGACGTGAAACAGACAGATGTATATTAGTATGGATATAAATTAAATTGAATAAGTTACGTTATACTTACCTATTATTAGGAATCTTATATTACCTATTACTTTTTGTATTTAGGTATTTCGAAAAGTTACTAGTTATCGCACACAATAATTATAATCGCATGACCTCCAAAAGTCCAAATCAGACGGTTACACAGACGGAACGCTAGACAGCTATAAACTAATTTAAATAACTATACATAAAAACTACAAAGGAAGAACATTCGAACCATACGTTGCCCATGTTCGCTTTCTGAAAAAATAAAACAATCTATACCTACTAATATTATAAAGAGGTAAAGTTTGTGAGTTTGTAGTGGATAATCTCTGGATCTACTGAACCGATTTTGAAAATTCTGGTACATTATTTGGTATACATCAAAAAGCTACATTATTTGTGAGTGTCATAGGCTTTATATTAACCCGAAAAATTAGGGAGTTCCCGTGGGAGTTTAAAAAACTTATTTCACGCGGACGAAGTCGCGGGCATCTGCTAGTATTATAATGTTTAGAAATTATTTTCGTATAGCAACGACGCCATATAGCGATAAACAAATAGGTTAATAGTATAGAAAGTCACAATTTGTGTGATTTTCTGTGTTTTTTTGTGTTTTCCCTTTTAACTTCTAAAGACCCAATAAAACATTGACCAATGCACCCGGTGAACGTATACAGGGCAACTGAGCGATATTTTCCAAGTGTGAGTTGTGATCAATGCAACGGCTTGGCGTCTCTTAAAAACGTATATACAAACAATGAAAAAATGTCTGTCCTGTCGCAGTTTAGCGTCACTTGGAGAATCAAACATTGGGGCTGATTCTGTAATAACACAATCTCTAAACTAAACTAAAATGGCAGCTTTAAATCTAGTTCTGTCCCTTTTCGTAGGGAGTATTATGAAAGGGTTAGCAATATTTGTAATGCTCTAATTTTAGTTTAGTTTAGAGATTGTGCATTACAGAATCAGCCCCAATGTTTGATTCTCCAACTCTGTACGCTTAGTCTAAATTTTTATATTGCGAATTCTATTGCAATTTCTTTCGATCGTATTGAGCATTTGATCACATTAGCGTCAAAGTAAAATAGACCCAAAAGCTATCGGGTTAAATTCAGAAATTCGTTACAACCGATTTTAATCGTTTGGAGCGCTGGCTGTGAGTGCATACACGAAATTGAGCTCTAAATCAATTTTGTTAAGGGTCATTTTAGGTTGAGGCTAATGTGATCAAACGTTCAATACGATCAATCGAATTTGCAATGTAAAAACTTTTAATACTAAGCGTACTGCGCATAATTTCTGCTGCATTCTGTTTTATATAAAAGCCCGGAACTGCCTCACGTGAGTTTGTCCCGACCTCTGGTAGGCATCTGCTGGGCCTCCCGTCAAACTCAAGGGTCTCACCCGGTAGAGGCTAGAGCCAATCCACTCCCCCCTCCCTTGGCGCTTCAGGCCGCTCCAAAGACTCTGGCGTATTGACGCTAGGCGACAGAAACTACATGCAGGGGGCTTTGCCCCCAACCTGCTACAAATCGTTTTCGCGAAACGAACTTATTGTGTTTCGGTAGTCGGTGCGGTGCAGCTCCAAATAAAAGTGCACGCGCGGACTCTGTCCACCAAACAATTTTGGTTTGTCCGTAACTTTTTGTTTTTGCCTTTACCAACGTCTGCTTTCATATTTCAGTTGTATCATGTGCCTCGGGTTACGTGTCAGGTGCCAGCCCTAGGACCCAGCTACAGCCCTAGGAAAAATGACAGCGCAGCGTTTTGCTAGGTCGAGACCACCTTCGATGGCACACCTGCGATGACGTCACCGGACTCCCGAAGGCTCAGGTCTTCCCACGTTTCTCATGCTGAGATCTATAGAGCGTACTTTGACTTAGCTCAAACAATTGGGTTCGGGATAGGGGATGAAAGTTTTTACCGATTTTACTCAATCGCTCAGTTGACAGACTTCCAAAAACGGAGGAGATTCTGATTTTGGTACTGTATCTTTCTTTTTAAAAATCATATGGTCAAATTGGGGTATTGTCCGAAGTATTTCTGAGATGGAGGGTTCCTCCTCGACAGGGTAACAACTAATTAATTCCACTCACTTGTTCCGATTCACTTGACGATTCAAAAGTACTTGTAAAAGTTTATTTGAATAAAAAACATTTGAATTTTGAAATTTTGAATTTTGTTAGTCCTAAACTAGCAGATGCCCGCGACTTCGTCCGCGTGAAATAAGTTTTTTAAATTCCCACGGGAACTCCCTAATTTTTCGGGTTAATATATAGCTGACACTCACAAATAATGTGGCTTTCTATTGGTACCAGAATTTTCAAAATCGGTTCAGTAGATCCAGAGATTACCCCCTACAACCTCACAAACTTTACCTCTTTATAATATTAGTATAGATAAGTGACGAAAGCGACGCGACGCAATGCGACGCGATAAGATTGGAGTCCACTGATGCCCTAGTGTAACAGCTTTAAAAATTGACTTAGGTATACTAAACATGATACACTGCACAACGTACTGTATGCGTTCGATCTGTCAATAAATAAGTGGTACAGAGGAGTGTACGTACTTATAATGATTAGCATAAAAATGTACACTAGACTGAGCCTCTGAAGATGATTGAAAACTGATGACGTCCTCTCGTCCTCCATTTTAGCGGTCAGACATCTAAGAGTATCTAGACTGTTTATCAAATTTTTTATCAATGTGCTAATTATTATTATCTATATGGATACCTAGCAGGTATAATGCAGCGCTCAAGGGCAAAGTATGCGTCCGGACATAAATGTTCGCGACTAGCATGCACGTGTGTGCGTTATATAACCTAGGTAACTATTGTGTTTGCGAGTGTGTTGAGAGCTGCGCATGAGTGCGTGGCCGTCGCCGGCGGCGGTTGATTTTTCGATTGCAGTTGCTATGCCCGAAATATACGCGGATGGATTTCGCGCCAATGCTACGCACGCGTTTACGAATAGATCCCAGCTTGAACGTGAGAAATTTGAATTGCATACGTTTGCTACAGCGTCCAAAATATCTAGACATATATCTTTACTTATAATAAAACATAAAACTACTAGTTGATGCCCGCGACTTCGTCCGCGTGGATTAAGTTTTTTGATTTCCGATGGAACTCCTTGATTTTCCGGTATAAAAAGTAGGTAGGTAAGCCCAGAGTAATGTCTTTACTCGGGATTTATTCTACCTCTATACCAAATGTCATCAAAATCGGTTGAAAATCCTCCATGCATCGTCATCCTCACTGCTGAGGGTCGTGATCCTTGCCACGGAGTATCTTTTCTTTTACGATGTTACGCCATCTTGGTCTGTCCGTGGCATGGTGCAGAGCAACGTGGACCGGTGTGCCGAGTGTGGTGCTTATTTGGTCGGCCCAACGCATAGGGCTACGTCCTCTTGGCCTCTTTCCTTCCACTTTGCCCGTTAGCAGCAGTTTCTCCAGGTTGTCAGGGTTTCTGCGGGCAATGTGTCCGAAGTACTCCAAGGTTCGGTTGAAAATACGGGCCGTTAAAGCGTAGCAGACAAGTCATGTAAACTATTTAAGTAAGTAATTTTTTTTTAATTTGAGCAAGTTTTAATATTGACTGTAGGTATTATACTGTGTCCGCGTGGATAGGCTTTAATTTTTCAAAATCTCTCAGGGACTAGAGACGCTCTTCGCGCTTCCGGGATGGAACGAAAGGTCTGAGTAATCTACCTATTCCTTCATTCACACCTCAACGGAGCAACGCATTGACGTATTTTCCAATGTTATAGATAAAGACTTGGAGAGTGACCAAAGCTACTTTTGTATCCCGGAAAATTAAACAATTTCCACGAGCTTTTCAAGATAAGATACCAAGAACATATGGTCATTAGTATTTAAAACGAGAAACTGACTGACCTACCAACACAAGAACATTTCAAAGCACTGGGACTAAATACTTGAGATATGACACGGTAGATCAAGACCCGGATCCTAATACAGACAGGATTTTGGGAAATTCTAACAAGATTTTTTAAACTCGAATATAATAATGTCCTTCCGATCGAATTACTGCCACGGCGGCCTATCTCCAGTGAGATTAGCCATCTGCGCGGGAGATATTATAGTGCACAAGTGTTTGCGCATACACAGGTGCACTCTCTGTTCCTTTACTCTCATAGCCCGATGAGAAAGAAAATCCGACACGACCGGAGAGAGATCAGCCGCAGGACCGACGGCTTTATGTGCTCGAACTCGAAACTCGAATATACATGGACTTAGTCACGGGCATTAGCTAGTAATATACAAAATTATTAGTCAATGTCGTGGGACAGGATCGGCGCTAAGTAAACAAGCATCGGTTATGAATACACTACGCGTCCGCAGTGGCATAACTATATTATTTCGAGGCACGTAACTTCGTAAGACCGACAAAATAAAAGTCAATATTACAAGCGTAAGGGTGCCTATCCATTAGACTAGAGCATAATATGAGAGGGTATGTATGGTATTAAATCACTCATCAGTCATCACTACTACAATCGATTGTCTCCATCACCCTGAATGCATGCACTGCTGGACTTAGGCATTTGCATGGTCCTTCGCCTTCCTCCATCCACTTCGCGCCAAGTTTACAAGGTCATAGCTCTAGTGGTCTGGAGGTCATCGCACACTGCGCTTACGGGTTAGTGTTCTCCACTTCAGAATGCGTCTGCCCCAAGATCATCGCGCATTCCTCAATGTCACTTAAGATTGCACATAAACTTTTGCGAGTTTCAGGACGTGAAGTTAATAAAAATCCGATCCGATGGATTTCTACTTTGCGTATTTTGAGGATCCCTAAAACACCCAATATAATAAATCCTTGGAAAGCAATTTCGTAGCATAATATTAAAATTCACGATTGTATAATTTCGTAGCAGTTTCACACGCATTTGATACCAGTTGCTATCTGCACGCAACACGCATTTTTCTTATCTATAAAATCCAAGAAAAGCCAACGCCTAAACCGCCAAAGTCAAACATAAAACATTAGGTTATTAATGGAGGTATACCAGTGCGAGCGATGTGCAACTCAGCGATGCCTGTCCGAATGACGATTACTGCTTGAACTAGCAAAAGGTGCCCGTAAGTGAATAATATAGTCCATAGTAATATTATAAGAGTGGTTGAGAGCGGTTCATGGTGCAGAGGTGGCTTGAAGTTATTAGACTACAACCAACCAAGTCTTCAAGTCAGTCAGCGGGCTTTTGACGCATTGAGCTTAGGAATTTCGTAAAGTAAGAATTGAATACCATAGAAAGGAAAATCAATTAGTGACTTTAATAATTCAATATATTTACCATAATCCACAATAATTTGGAAAGACCTCTACATGGCGGATATTTCTACTTACTAATACTACTAATAGCTCAGCTAATTTATTGCAGTGGAAGACCAGTTTTAAATGCGAGTCGGTGAAAGAATATCATCGCAGTTATTTTACAAGAATTTAGGTACTTATCTCGACATTATCTGAATGCATTGATAGTAAAAAAATTGAAAGTGTGATTGTGAAATGAGTATTCAAACAAGATGACGAGCAAATTAAATAGAAACTCCATTCTATAGTCTTCTCTACCAATTTCCTCATCCCCTGCCCCCCTAGCATGGGTCGAGACAATTTTCTTCCCGAGGAAAGGATAAAATTTTTATTCCTAAATAAATAAATAAAAACGCTATATAACGGTGGATAAATAGTCCCCCGAGTCCCCGTGAAATGTCAAACGGGGATAAACTTCTCCTCTCCCCTGTTGCCGTGCTCTGAGAAGTGAATAAGTTAATTTTATCTCTTGTCAGTGGATAAAATCGGGAGATAAATTTTTTATCTCCGGCCCATGCTAACCCTGCTGAAGACCAAACCACGCAACAGATCAGTATGTCATCATTGGCAATAGCCAACAGTGAATATTGCCAATAATGACATACATCAGAGACATGCTGCTAACTATGATGCTCATAAGAAAGGTCAGAGTTAAACTATGGGCGATAGAGACAGCCAATGATATACTTACAGAGTTTATTTTCATGATCAAATCAGAAATGAGGAAATCCATAGAATAACTGTACTAACTAACATAGCTCGATGGGTTGCGGAGCTGAAGTGGCAATGAACGGAGTACATAGTTCGAAGAATCGATATAGGTACATTGGAGTCAAGTTGATGGAATGGCGAACCTGCAATGGAAAGCTCAGCGTATGTTATTACATACGCTGAGCTTTCCATTGCAGGTGGCCCCCACTGGCTAGATGGGTGACATGAAGTGAGTCTCAAGGACCAGCTGGATCCAGACCACGCCGTGTTGAATCCTTACAAGAGACTACAGTCGAGCAGCGGCATGTCCAGCAGTGGAGAGCTATCGATCGACGAAGACAACGAAGACGACTGTGAAACAGTATGCTTTGGAAGCTCTATCCCTTTTGTGGCCTAAATATATTAACTGTGTCCTCAAAAGATGTAATATTATATTATTTTTATGTGGTACTAGCTGATGCCCGCGACTTCGTCCGCGTGGATTGAGGTTTTTCGGTTCCCGCGGGAACTCTTTAATTTTCCGGGATAAAAAGTAGCCTATGTGCTATTCCAGACTATAATCTATCTCTGTGCCAAATTTCATCCAGATCCGTTCATCCGTTGGAGCGTGATTGAGTAACAAACATACATCCATACATCCATCCATCCAAACTTTCGCATTTATAATATTTATTATTTGATTGTTAAACGCCTACATCGGTCACCGGACTAAGGATATACTCAAAACAGGTACTAAGTAATTTTTTTTTTCAATCAGCAAAACATGCTAAAATATTTGCCCAGCTATAAATCAGAAGGCCTTGCTAAAGCCTGTTTTAATAAACCTAGACCAATTCCAACCTAATTAATACATTTGAATAAATCTATGTGTGTATGTATAATTGCCTGTTTGCCCGACTGTTTGTCTGTTACACTTTCACGACCCATCTGTAAACCAATTTTGAAGAAATTTGGTACAGAGATAGGTAAGTAGATACCTATATCATCCCGGATACAGTTACTTTATATCCCGGAAAATAGAAGAGTTCCCATGGGTTTTTTTAAAGGCTTACCCTTAATAGGCTATGGCCTATCCTGCTTTTTGGGATCTTTCTTGGGATTTAAACAATCACTGTACCTACCTAATACCGATATCCATCAAAGTCGGTTGAACAAATTGAACTATGAAACCGTAGCAGACAGACAGACCCACATTTCTCATATTTTATATGATTAGTATAGACAATAAGTAGTATGGATTATGTAATAACTGATGCCCGCGACTCCGTTCGCGTGGAATAAGTCTTTTCAATTCCCGCGGGAACTCCTTAATTTTCCGGGATCAAAAGTAGCCTATGTCATTCTCCAGGTAACCACGTCTATCCGTTGCTCTGTTGTGGCGTGATTAAAGGACAAACCAACAAACAAACACACTTTCGCATTTATAATATTAGTATGAAGTATGATATAATAAGGATAACTGACGTCCACAAAATATACGTCTATAAGCCATGTGACCTCTAAAGAGGTAGGTCACTGACCAAAATTACAGTATTCGTCTCTTTCGCACAAACGCTATCTGATAGGCTATTTATTACAACTGATAACCTTGAGGACAGATAACAGTAACGTTATCCAAAAGTTTGCATAATCTTACGTAGTGTTGTAAAGCAAGAGGTCCTATAAAACCCGTACTAAACATATTATATATGCGAAACTGTGTCCTGTCTGCTACGCTTTAACGACCCATCTTTCCAACCAATTTTCATATTGTTTGGTATTGAGATAGGTTGCCTCCCGGGAAGGACATATTTTAAGGTATGTGAAAGTTTGTCTGTCTGTCTCATCTGCTACATTAGGACCCCCATCTAATCAACTGATTTGCATCACATAAGCTTAGGACAAATTTTTTATCCCGGAAAATCAAGAAAATTTCATATACATCTACGCGGACGAAGTTACGGCCAGGATCAGGATTTAGTCTTTTAATAAAATAAAAAAAAGTGTTAAAATATTATTGTCACTAGTGGTACTTTGATCAGGTACCTACTCAGTTATAGTTCGCGCACGACTTGAATGCAGAGCAAATGTATGGTGACACATACATTTACTCTGCATTCAACTCGCGTGCGAACTGTACGTATGTAATAAGTAATTAACGAAGTACCTACCTACCTTGCTGATGGTCTTATAAACAAATGAATTGCATAACTATGCCTATATCTATCGATTGCTTTATAATTATACTTCTTTAATTGATTGCAATGTAAACAAAAGAAATATACTTTCCCGTTTCACATTAATTGGGATGCAATTATGCATTCCATAATAATCTCTGAGCTCGTATTATTTAATAATGATTACAGTGTGGTAGGTCAACACGAAATACCTCTTTAATATAATCAGTACAATTAAAACAAAAAGAGTGTCTTTATCTTTCTACCTGTGACATACCTACCTATACCTAGTCGGTAACTATCTCGTTGGCTAAGCTGGCTAGTTCGGCTGCGGATCATTTTTTTAAGGTTCCGTACCTCAAGAGGAAAAAAGGAACCCTTAAACTTAAAGGACCACTTCGTTGACCGTCTGTCTGTCAACCACATTTTTCTTGGGAATGCGTGGACGTATTAAGTTGAAATTAATATCAAATACTTAGATCCACGGTCCTTTGGAGCTGTAAAAAAGTCAAGCTTCTGAGCCATTGCAATCAAAAGATACGGCGTTTTATGCCACATATTTTGACGCTCGCCAATAAATCAAAACCTATAGGGTACTATTGACCTAGGATCATGAAATTTGGCAAGATGCAAGGTCTCACAGCACAAGTATAGGAAAAAATCCGAAAAGCGTTCATTAGAGTTCCGTAATCTTATGGTGTAGGGATTTGTCAGGAGCTACCAGTTTAGCGCCATATGTAAGCCAGTTATTTTACAGCCGATTACGTTTTCATTGCAATTTTATGACATTTATATATTGTGCGTTGGTACGGAACCCTTTGTGTGCGAGTCTGACTCGCACTTGACCGTTCTCATGGCCTGAAAAGTTATTGTGGTATTCTGGCACAAAGTTATACTTCCCGGACTTGAAAAGTTGGCTGTTATACTTGCGCCTGATCTCTTTCTGGTCGCGTCACATCCTATCGGACTATGAGAGATGGAATTGAGAGTGTATTACTTAGTGATTTTTTTCTGTAGGCACACCTAACTCTACTTGGCTGAGTTAGTGTGACAGTAATACAGAGTGACTTATTACATCTTTAGATGAGTAAGCACATAGAATGGATTAACATATTAATAATCACATGAAACGAATATATCAAATCCAGAAAACTTCTCGAATTCTACATTTATGAATTGCATGATTTTATGTTAGTCTTATATTATTTTATGTAAGTATTTATTTTTTGTCCTACGCAAATGCATTGTTTTTGCCGCGTAAGAACTCGACCTATTTCGGAAAAGCTTTTGAACGTCATGACATTAAAACCCAGCTGAGTTGTGGATTCTTGTCAGACCAGCGCGCGTTTGGAACTCTCGTAGATCTTTAGTAATTAACATACCGTTACTGATTATCACCATCATATTGTTTTATAAGTAATTGAACGTCAATAAGTGTACCGTGTACTTACCTAATTTGAATAAATAAATATTGATATTGACGTTATAGAAGTGTCCAACAAGCAATGATATTTTGTACTGGCCTGTGCTAACAAGAAAAAATATTTATTCGAGAAAAAATTTGGTAGGTTACATAATATGTATGTAATCTTAATTAATTTATTTATACTACCTTCTAATAATATCATGTGGCGCATACTAATACAAAATGGTTGCGTAGAGATACCGTCACGTAATTATTTTTTTAATTTACAGGTTAGCGCTTTTTTTATCTACAGGCTGCAATTAGACCTGCTGGCTAGTAAATAAATGGTAAGTGTTTGTAATGGAGGCGCCGAAATGTATAATAATACGAATAAATTGCCGATAGAAGTGAAAAAAAATATTTAAATATATATATAGGTATATATATATAAACCATAAAACTAAGGCATTAAAGTTTAATTACGAATGTAGTACTGGTAGTACCTATATTTATATTTAAGACCTTTTGTCTTCGTAACAACGCGAGGTGTCGGTGACGGTGTCGGTGACGCGAATCCACAAGTTTACCCCCTACCAAAAAGTGCTCAACGCGGCTAAAGAAGTTTTCACTTCAAAAATAAAAATAGAGCTAATACAAATTCACAATCTGTGACAACTGCAGTCTGTCCACCTATTCCGGTTCATTAGGTACAGCCCGCTGACAGACAGACGGAAATAACACCATTATTCCTACTAATATTATAATTATGCGAAAGTCTGTCTGATGACTCTCTGCTACGCTTTCACGGCCCATGATTTCAACCGATTTTGATAGATCCATACTAATATCATAAATGCGAAAGTGTGTTTGTTGTCTGTCTGTCTGCTACGCTTTCGCGGCTCTTCCGTCCAACCGATTTTGATGAAATTTGGTACAAGGGTAGGTTGTATCCCGGGCAAGGACATATGCTACTTTTTATCCCGGAAAATTAAAGAGTTCCTGCGGGAATTGAAAAAAACTTATTCCGCGCGGACGAAGACGCGGGCATCAGCTAGTTTTAGTATTATAGATAGGTTAAATCCAAGGTAACAGGCTAATAAGGAGTTCCCGCGAGAATACGACTTAATAGTACTTACAGAATTTAAAAAAAATACTTAATTTAAAAATATTATTTTTAAAATGAAGCTTGAACGAATAAAATATACCAAACTAGTAATACAGGCGCCGTTGTCACTGAACAGGTCTCGACCTAGTTCGGACAGCTTTAATGTGTCATTGGGGCACGATGCACTACGCGAGTTCAATTTGAGGAGTTATCTTTGTGGAACTGCCTTTTTTCTAACCTAGTTTTTTTTATCCACTAAAAGTACAGGCCCTTGACTGCGATCTCGCCTAATGGTAAGTGATAATGCGGTCTAAGATGGTAGCGGGCTTACCTAACGGTAATAGTTAAGGCTTGATATGCGATCCCACCTTGAGTTGTATAAATGGTGTATTCATTTGTAAGAGCTTTAAAATAAAATCAGAAATTATATTTTATAAGAGCAATTTTAAAGGCGATTAAGATCTATAAAACTGTTCTTTAAATTAGACATACTTGATACAAGTTTCTGACCTAGGCAAAACAAGTTTTAGTTGCACTTAGTACTTAGCATGATTTGTAAAGCATTAACATACCTATTATTATTATTATTTTGGTACCTACCCAAATATATTTTTGGGCACTAAATTATACAGTTTTTCTAGATTTGAAACTTAATAGCTAATTTTAACTCACATAGGTTTATTCATGTTTCATAAATATTTATTATTCTCATGCAGATAAGTAATTTATAGGAATTCTAAGACTACCTACTTATTTTTTTCTTTTATTAATCCTTATAATGAAACATTGTCATGAAAATTAATCGAGGCAAAAGATGATGAGGATTACTCCTGTAATTTTTAGGGTTCCGTGCCAAAATGATAAAATAGAAAACCGTTTTGTGTCTACTACGCCCGTCCGTCCGTTCATCTTATTTGTGTATGAGATCATCTTTCGATATACTTACTGATCTGACTTTTTTTAACCTGTTATTACGAAAAAGTTGCAATAATCATGGGCTGAATTTATGGGACTTACCTATTTTTATTGCGACAATGGATTTTGGCTAATAGCGAAAGAATGTTATCCACCAGAGGTATTTATGATTTAGCAATAATTTTACTAAATTTACAACATAACATAGTAAATAATGAAAAACAATTATTAGCATCATCGTTTGCCATATAAAAACCACGAATTAAAATTTAAATAATCTGTGTTGTGTGACTAATAAATGTAAATCACTGACTTGACTACTTGTTCAAGATTTAATAAATAACTGTCCGATTACTGTAATACTAGAATATGAGATACCTATTCAGTGGCTATTTTTTACCTCAACGTCTGGGTTTTTGTAAAGTCTAAACCTTTATCACACGTATTATATACCCGAGAGTCTTCGAACTAGAGCAGCAAACCTACCGCAATATGGGCCGAAGCTGTGGCCGAAGCACAGAATATACTAACCATCACAGTCTAAGGTGATGCGTTCTTTTCTACAAGTCATCTGACGGAGACGTTTACGCTGCGGGATTATGTAAATTATCTAGGCAACGGGGCGGTTTGTTGTATGGAGACCCCGCATTAAATCCTCAGTCGTTGAAACTTGGCAGGGTTGTAGTATCGTATGAACCAAAACTTATACAAACATATCGCTGCTTCAATACAAAAGGGACACAAATCAAACAGACACTATTTTACAGAAGAGCCGTTCAAAGTTTTGAAATTTAGATTTGTCTGTAACTTTGTGTTCTTTCATCAATTACATGCATGCTATATACCGTTAAAAGCGTATTTCAAAGCTGCATTCAATGATACGTAGGATTATATTACAAGTGTTGCCTTGAAAGATATATAAGCACATAAGTCCCTTTTGTTTTTAAAAAAATCCCTTGTTTAATGGTAAATATTAGAATAATTAGGCACAATTCAAAAAAATAAATGTTTTAATCAAAATATTTTTCCACTGTCTTAGGTAATCTAGAAAATATATAACAAAAAAAATAAAATGGCCATGCCAGCTTATAAAAATAAATTAAACAACTTCTTTAAGTGAAAATAAAAAAATCTGCTTCAAGAAAACAAAAATTAAAATCTTCCTCTTGATAAACAAATGATAAAAAATATTCAAACACTCTTCAAAGCTTAAAAGCAATTATTTTTATACAAAATGTATTTAATTAGCTCATTACTAGAACCATTTTATATCAATAATAAGGTTTTGTTAATTTATTAATTACAAAATTGAACTATCCATAATAAAAATATACTAAACTAGGCTTATAGCTTAATATCAGTCTCGAAATCAATATAATAATATGAATATTACTTACTAAACAACAATTAGGTAGGTTATTTTAATATAAAAATGTATTGTACAACATAAATGCAATTAGGAACAGTAAGAAATTACAACCATTCTTGAGCTTAAAATACTATAGGAGTTATATTTTCAAAGCTAAACTTTAAGTGTGAATATATCAATAACAATCAGTCTGTATTTCTCTTATTTATTTATCAGTCTTATAAACTAGAAAAGAACCCCTCGTAATACTTGGGTGGGTCTTCACACTCCATAATTATTGTTTATATTGAAACCTGAAGGTCCAGGTTCAGATGGTAATAGCTGACTGTTAGTTAAAAAAAAATAATTTATATAATTGTCTTCATCGGAATCTGTGTCAGTCATCTCTAGGTCATTTTCAATTAAAAAGTCTGGATCTGCAACACTGTCGTCTGAAGAAAAATCTGAGCTGGAGTTAGTCAAACATGTAGACACAGAAGTATCACTATCATAATCAGTTTCCTGAACAATATAGAAGCACAGGCTTCCGCTGTACAAAGTGCAAGTTCGCTGAAGTACTGCTCTCACCTCTGGGCCGGAGCACCCCAGTACCAGCTCCGTCCATTTGACCAGATACAAAAACGGGCAGTTCGACTCGTAGACAATCCCAAAATTACTTGCACGCTGGAGTCTCTAGAGCACTGAAGAGACGTTAGTTCTCTTTGTGTGTTCTATCGTCTCTACAATGGAGAGTGCTCTGAGGAGTTATTTAATCTAATACCACCTTCCGTGTTCTCCAGTCGCACTCTTCGTCGCAGAAACAAATTTCATCCTCACCACCTGGATGCCTGGTCTTCATCCACCTCCCGTTATTCCAGGTCATTTCTGCCACGTACCTGCAAATTGTGGAACCATCTTCCATCTTCTGTGTTCCCTAATGATTATAATATGGGGCTCTTCAAAGGGCGGATAAACAAATTTCTCAAAAGCCAGCAACGCATTGGCGGTTCCTCTGGTGCTGCAAATGTTCATGGGCGCCGGTAATCACTTACCATCAGGTGACCCGCCTGCTCGTTTGCTCGCTATATGTATATAAAAAAAAAGAACAACCACGTTTGGTCTGGTCTTTGATTTTTGTAGTTCAACCCTGATTCTTCATTTTCGAACAGGGATAAACTGAGATTGTGTTGACTATCAGGTATGGAATTACTGTCGGAGGAGTTATCTAACAGTGCAGCTGGTTCATCCAATGTGGAGTTTTCAATTTATGCCTGAAATTGGAGATCAACAGCTGTCGTCGGTAAAGTTTCATAGCAGTCATCTTTCTGCCTCAGTTGCAGGTGTTTAATTTCCTCATCCTTATTCGTGTTTTTGTTGGATTTTACCATTTCGAGTATTATAAAGAGCAACCACCGAGTTTTTTGCTGGTTCTTCTCTGTAGGAATGTCATTCCGAACCAGTGGTAGATTCACTTGACGATTCAAAAGTACTTGTAAAAGTTTAATTGAATAAAAAACATTTGAATTTTGAATTTTGAATTCTTTGTGCTCTACTACTCATTCTTTAACAAAAAACAGTACCTAATTAATTATATTAAATCACATATAAGTCAATATACATTAAAAAATAAAAATAATTTACTAAAATACTTAATATTCATTTAAGTTGTATATCAAATTTTTAATTACAATGAATTTACTCCCATGTAAAGAAATGCAAAAGTAGCGCATTCCAAAATATGGCCCTAACGTTTAACAAATAGTATTACAACCTCTAAAATATTATAAGCAAAGCGGACGCTATCCTTATTAAGGCCCTTTTGATTTGAAAAAGGAACTTAAACTTCTGTAAATCTTTAATACAAAATGGGCAATTTTGAAATATGGCACTTTTGTTAAAGAAAGAGGAATGAACTTACGTGATTTTTTTTAAGCAAAACGGACGTATTTCACTATATGGCGCTTTTGTTTGTAAAATTACTAACGAAAGTTAAGGATTTTTTGACATATGGCACTTTAACATAAAGGAAACGTGCGTTGGCTTCGGTTGTCGGGTCGCAACTGAAAAAATGGCAGCTTTGCTCATACTTGGTCCCCGAAACTCGAAAATACTAAAAAGGCGGTAGTATCGTTTTCGTATATTATAATGCGAAATCAATGGGAGTCTCTTTTAAATACAAAAATATGACCTATTAACATCGCATTTTTGAAATAAAAACGATTTCACTTTTTTTCCATTTGTGTCCCTTTTGTATTCAAGCAGCGATATCCAAAAAAAAATCCATGCGGAAGTTAGGTTTTTTATGACTGAATATTTTCTTGATTGCTGTTTAAAATAATACCTAAACTCAGATTTTTATTTGCGTGGAATTCTGACGTTTCTTGACGTTTCTTGGTTAAAACATTTTCCCCAAAAAAAGGGTAACAAATTCTAATAAAATTTATGTAATGCTAATGGATTCTAAAGATTAAATCTATAACAGTGTTAGTTTACATTAAATTGTTAATTACTTAATAGAGCACTATTTTAATTTCAAGTGACAAACGTTACAAATATTATATACTTAATATTGTGCACACATGTAATTACATGCATTAGTAGAAATTAAACACTTATTACCGACTGAAGACTGAAAGAGTCTTAAAGTAATTAGAAAGAACAATTTTGCTATGAAAGGATAAAGAAAAATCCAACAACTAATAACAGTAAACATTTTGTAAATAATGAATTATTAAAATAATCATCATCCTCGTCATCGTCACTGACATATTTTATATTTTATAATGAAAGTATCACAGACACTGTCAATCAAATGGTCAAAACGGCATAGTTTGTCCTCTTTTTTAATAACATGTGCTATGCACTCTTGCCATTTGTTTGGGGTGACATTGTTCACTCCCTCGACCAAAAGCTCTTTCACTTCCACCATTTTATAAGTTTTATTGTTTTTTGCCACATGCCTGAGTTGGCTTGGATTGAGCTCTCAATGGTAAGGGGGTAATCGGAGCACAGTGATCCCTCGTTCCGCTGCCATCTAGTCCACAACATATTTATTATATTTATGCATTTCTTTGCTAACTATGTCCAATAAGTTTACCTTCAACATAGTTTCATCATAATTTAAATTCTTTGACGTTAACCATGCTTGAATATCATTCTTTTTCCAGCCGGTTGTTAGTATTCGTTCAACTTTTCGTAGTGAGAATAGCAAGTAGCAACAGCAGCACATTTGAACATTCAAGCTGAAAGTCGAATGACATGATCATCCGGATGACGGCCGACAGACGCCTAGAAAAAACTTTTTTTTTTGGAGTTTACCTCCTTTAGAATCGATTTTCATATATAAGCCCGGGATATGAAAAATGGGAAGTAAAATCAAATTTTCTCCGTCAGTCATTGACTTTATGTTTCCATGGTAACACTTGTTTATGTTTCCTTGACTATGTAATATATTTTGATGAATATATATAAATTATATAACTAATATAAATAAATGTATCAAGTATGATTTCATTAATATAAAAAATGCGTTCATTTAACCTCCTTTACTAATTTATATATTTTACTAGCTGATGCCCGCGACTTCGTGCGCGTGGATTGAGGTTTTATGGTTCCCGCGGGAACTCTTTAATTTTCCAGGATAAAAAGTGTGTTATTCCAGACAATAATCTATCTCTGTGCCAAATTTCATTCAGATCCGTTCAGCCATTCTGGCGTGATTGAGTAACAAACATCCATCCATCCATCCAAACTTTCGCATTTATAATATTAGTATAGATAATCTTTCGTAAAGAGTAAACTCCAGTCATGCGTTGGACTGACAAACACAATTATGTTTTTAGTGAAAAAGCTATTCCCTCTTTCGTTTGCCAGGCTGATCTGTTAAATGTTATTAAATATCAATATTGAAACAATTAATGTGGGAGAAAAAAGCAAAACAACTGGTCACACCACGCATGAGTAACAAACCTTTTGAACAGAAAATTAGAAATTATTATTTTCGACACTTTTATGTTCATTAAATTTTGAGTCAATTTATAGTTGAAGGTAATTTGTGTCTGTGGATGACGACGACAACGATGATCATGATGATTTTATTTAATACTGTAACAAGCATTGCACGCGCGGCTCGGCCTCGAATACTTTCCTGCTTACACATCGACTAAACTTCTCGCTCGGAGCGCTTCGACCAACGTGTCTCTGCGAAGAACAAAGCGGCGGAGCCCTATATAAGCCCGACCGCGAGGAAGATAATATTAACTCCATTCGCTAGTTAGCGACCGTACTATCAGAAGTCGCTGCAATCGATTCTCACGTCTAAATCTAGGGAACCTAGGCTTTAGCTAGATTCCGTTACTTATTATAAGCTAGGTCTAGGAGATCGATAGCCGTACAATACATACAAGTTACTGTCATTGGCGTTTCTTTTACTTCTACCCTACAATACTTAATTATTAACTAGCTGATGCTCGCGGCTTCGTCCGCGTGGAATAAGTTTTGTTCATTGCCTTCAAAAAGGATCCATACTTCCATACTAATATTATCAATGCGAAAGTGTGTCTGTCTATCTGTCTGCTACGCTTTTCCGGCCCATCTTTTCAACCGATTTTGACGAAATTTAGTATAGAGGTAGGTTGTATTTGTATCCCGGGGAAGGACATAGGCACTATCCCGGAAAATTAAGAAGTTCCCGTGGAAATCAAAAATCCTTAATCCACGCGGAATCTAGTTTGTAATATTAGTAAGTATGGATAAAGTTTATTATTATTGGTTGTTGTTTCTTTATTTTATCTCTTATCCTTTCTTAGCAAAGTTATTAATTCATAAGTACTTATTTGGATTTTGCTTGTGACAAATGATAAACTATTTATTTCTTGTAATAGGCGCATGTGATCAATTTGCTTCATACAGTAATTTTTAACCTTAAAAAACCTGAGTCTTGAAATAAAAAAGGCGTAAAAAATGTTTGTGTCAACTGAACGTCACAAACGTCAGAATTCTACGCAATTAAAAATCCGAGTATAGTTGGTAGTATATTTACACTCAAAACCGAAATATCAAACGAAATAATCATGCAGAACATCGATATTTAAACCGATTTTATTAGCAAACCTAAACTGCGTTTACGCGATGATGTAGGTACCTTCCTACTTTGACAATTGGGTATAGCATAAAAAAACCTAACTTCCTTTATGATTTTTTATTGGATATTTATAATATATATTTAACTCATGATACTTTATCATACTTTAAAATTTCGTCGCCTGAATAATTAATGTTCCATTAGTCCAGATCCATTGTATCTCCAAGCAGGCAGAATTTTTAGTACAAAATTTTATTAGTAATTCTGACACAAAATTAGTACACAGCGTGGAGGTGTATACGAAGGTGTCAGTACCTAAGTAAAGTGGGTGAGCATGTGGTCTGCAATTTGTATGAGCGTTCTTCCACTATGAAGATACTGTGCTTACGCTGGGCGTCGGAAGGAGAACGACGCTTTGTTCTGACGCCTAGTGTGTGCGCTCCACACAAAAGTGTCTGGAGCCGCGGCAGTGTTAGGTACATTGAGGAACCAGTCTCTAGTATGTTGTCACCCTCAAATCTTAAAGGGAAATACACACATAAAGCGGGTTGAATTCCTTGTATTAATACGGACGGCATCACACAGAACGCGGCCGCGGGTCGGGCGCGTGGCGGGTGACGCTGTGTGATGTCGTCCATACAAATACAAGGAATTCAACAGCCGCACACTCGACCCGGCCCGCACCCGACCCGCGCCCGCTTCCTGTGTGTTTTGCGCTTAGAAATGTGTGATGTGATAATAATATGATTTAGGTAAATGAATTTCGAGCTTAGGATTAAGATTTTTCGATTAAGATCCATACTAATATTACAAATGCGAAAGTGTGTCTGTCTGTCCGTCTGTCTGTCTGTCTGCTATGCTTTCACGGCCCATCTATTCAACCGATTTTGATGAAATTTGGTATAGCGGTAGGTTAGGTTAGGTTCCGGTACATCCCGAGAAAGGACATAATATGCTACTTTGTATCCCGGAAAATTAAAGAATTCCCGGGGAGAATCAAAAAAACGTAATCCACGCGGACGAAGTCACGGGCATAATCTAGTAAGATAATTAATTATAGGTAATTTAATTTGCCAATTTATTATGAAGAGATTAGTTTCTCGCGAGAAAGATCTAGGCTAGGCTAGGTTAATATTATAAAAACAGACTTATATGTAATTTGACTTTTAAAATTAAAAAAAATAAAAATAATAATTGTTGTATGGACATATTAGACATAAAAATTACCTAAAATGTATAAAATTATGAAACATATTATATGATTGATATATTGTAACATAAGATTGACGTGTAATATTGATATTTACGAATAAATGACTATGACTATGACTATGACTATGAATAATTACTACATGACACCTGCAACCGCTCGTGGATGATCTGGAACCGCGTGGATTAATTTATTTTTTATTCTCCTTAATTTTCCAGATAGCGTAAATCCTATCCCTGTACTAAAATATAACATCAAAATTGGTTTAAAAGATGAGCGGTGAAAGCGTGGACATACAGACAAACATTCGCATTTATAGATATTATTAGTATGGAAGTAAGATAAGGTATTGTCGGCTAATTTGACGCGTGGTGATTGTGATTCGTTGCTCCATTGTCTAACTCAATGCCCAGTGCCCACTGAGTACATATTCACACGTAGGTAATTAATTCTAACTAGTTTGCCTTTTATTTGACCTATCTGTACCTGAAACTATTTTTTTGAACTTATGTTTTTCATAGTTTTTATTTTTATTCACTTAGTGAAAAAGATGGCAGCAAAAATTGGGAAGCGCGAGTCAGTCGCATACCGAGGGTTCAGCAATTATATTTTATATAATATACTAGCTGATGCCCGCGACTTCGTCCGCGTGGATTGAGGTTTTTTGGTTCCCGCGGGAACTCTTTAATTTTCCGGAATAAAAAGTAGCTTAAGTGTTATTCCAGACTATAATCTATCTCTGTGCCAAATTTCATCCAAATCCGTTCAATCGTTCAACAGTAAGTTTATTTAAGAGTAGTTAGTTCAGATGATGGACCTTTTAATTAAAAAGAGCCTTGAAAGGCTGAAACTTTTTTCATTTCAACTAGAAACATGCAATTTTACAGCAAACAAAGAATCTTATTTTTTATTTAAGACTATTTAGGGGGCAATTAGAGCAATCTAAAATAATCAAAACGACTTCATATTTTAATTAATATATTTGGTTACTTGTGTTGCGTTGAACACGAGCGTTGAAATTGAATATTAATTGCAGCAGAGTATTTGCCATTTGTGTAAACATGTATCAATGTCTCGTGGATGGAACAGTACTTTTTATTGTGTGCAAATAATATTATATTTAAAGAACACATGCAATTTTGAGCCACTGAACTACCTAAATTAAATAGTTATTCTACTATTAATATTACCAAATACAATAGTTACAATTACGCGTTGCTAGCCAAGTAATGGGGCTGATTCTGTAGTGCACAATCTCTAAACTAAACTAAAATTAGAGCATTACAAATATTGCTAACCCTTTCATAATACTCCCTACGGAAAGGGACAGAACTAGATTTAATGCTCCCAATTTAGTTTAGTTTAGAGATTGTGTTATACAGAATCAACCCCACTGGCTTACTTATATTAAGTTACTGTAAAGAAGAGTAGAGATATTGATGTGGAGATATAGTTGATATAATATTTTTACATATAAATTTGACTAAGTTCTAGGTCCGGGGCGCTTGCTAGGTTTGCTCGCTAATTCTATTCAATTCAAAATCAAAATTAATTTTAATCTATCTATATATTATAAGAAGTACGTGTTTCACCATTTTTGAAAATTCTATCCACAAGAACGTTAAATATAGATTTTTTTCCTTCAGCCACGCCGCAACAGAGCAAAAGATCAACGTGATTTTGCATGGGTAAAGGCCAATGGGTATAGTTGAGGACCTGGAGAATGACACAGGCTTTTTGTCCCGGAAAATTAAGGAGTGCCTGTGGGAATTAAAAAAACTTTTACCACGCGAACGAAGTCGCGAGCATTGGCTAGTCTTACTATATATAGATAGTTAGCTGTTAATAATAACTGCGTGCAGCGGCAGGCCGGAACTTGGTCGATATGTTCATAGAAATCGGATAGAAGTAGTAGACGACTACTAGTAATATAAACATGATGGTATGTTGGGATGAGTATCTTCTCAGTAGAATCAATTTTCCGAACCGGTGGTAGGTATGTATATTCAAAGGTGGCACAAGTTGTCCTACGTAAAATAAATCATTTCATTTCATTTCAATAGGAACTATCCAAGTACCTATATACTTAATTTATGTACAATTCAGTTGTCTATAAAAAAAATATGATAACTTTATGAGTTTACTTAGTTAAAACTTTTTTTTAAAGGTAAGTAGGTATACAACAGAAAAAATAAAACAAGATATATTTCTGAACAGTTGGATAATGCATGCATATTTTCCAAATTAAGTAGGCAGGTACTACAAGATGCCTGCGACTTCGTCAGCGTGGATTGTTTTTTTAATTCCCGGGGAACTCCTTAATTTTCCGTGATAAAAAGCCTGTCTTTCCCCGGGATGTAACCTACCTTTATATAACATTTCATCAAAATCGGTTGAAAAGGATGGGCGGTTAAAGCTTAGCAGACAGACAGACACACTTTTGCGCACGCATTTATAATAATATTAAAGTATGGATACGAAAACTACTTTTTTAAAAATTATCATATTGAAATAATAATAATAACGATTCCGAATATAAAAGTTTATGTCCGTGTTTCTACTTATTGAAATTATTATTCGTTAAATAACATGAAATGATTCTGAAATAGTTTCATCACAGACTATGAAAATGTTAAAATTGAATAGATTAAACACTAATCCGTGTAATTAAAATGATTTATTATAATATCGCCTCGCCGCTATTTTTAGACAAAACGATAAGCAAACAATTATCTACGTAGGTACACTATGACTCATAATTGCAAGAGAAGATAACTTTGTAGCATAAATTTCTTAATTATTATAAAACTTAACTATTAAAAACTACATGGTAAGTGTGACTTTATCCCTGTTGATTAATGTTGTTAAAAACCTTAGATTTTCTGGGTATATAAGTAGCTTAGAGCCTATATCCGTGCAAGAAATCGCATCATCATTTGATCGATTGATGGACAAACCTACAAACAAACACACTTTGGTATTTAAATATGGTTAATAATGCCCGCGACTTCGTCCTCTTAGGGTTAAGTGTTTTGTAACCCCTTTGGAACTGTTAGATTTTCAGATTCTCCAGAATTTGGTATTTTACAACTAGTCAAATCAGTTACTTTTTAGGGTTCCGTAGCCAAATTTGGCAAAAACGGAACCCTTATAGATTCGTCATGTCTGTCTGTCTGTCTGTCTGTCCGTCCGTATGTCACAGCTACTTTTTTCCGAAACTATAAGAACTATACTGTTGAAATTTGGTAAGTAGATGTATTCTGTGAACCGCATTAAGATTTTCACACAAAAATAGAAAAAAAACAATAAATTTTGGGGGTCCCCATACTTAGAACTGAAACTCAAAAATTTTTTTTTTCATCAAACCCATACGTGTGGGGTATCTATGGATAGGTCTTCAAAAATGATATTGAGGTTTCTAATATCATTTTTTTCTAAACTGAATAGTTTGCGCGAGAGACACTTCCAAAGTGGTAAAATGTTGGTCCCCCCCCCCCCCCGTAACTTCTAAAATAAGAGAATAATAAAACTAAAAAAAATATATGATGTACATTACCATGCAAACTTCCACCGAAAATTGGTTTGAACGAGATCTAGTAAGTAGTTTTTTTTTAATAATTTAAAACTTACTACAGGTTTGTACGGAACCCTCGGTGCGCGAGTCCGACTCGCACTTGGCCGGTTTTTTTGAAACGTCTAAACGCGCCGTCTATGGGATTTTGTATGAAATACTGAATTGTGACGTCATCAAAGTTCGACGCACTTTTTTTTACTTTAATCGATACTTTAAATTGGCTATTCAACATAACAGGGGACGTGGATATTACGTCTTTTGGGTGATCCTATAATTAATACTTAATCACTGAAAAATAATTTATTTGACTAGTTGGCAAATACCCAATTACAAAAAGTTGCCTTCGGGATGCAAGCCATCTCCGCACGAAATTTCGTCAACATCGTCGGTAAGGAAATGGGACGAAAAGTAATAGACGTGGTTTATTATTTAAGTATTACTAGCTGATACCCGCGACTTTGTCCGCGTGGATTGAGGTTTTTTGGTTCCCACGGGAACCCCTTAATTTTCCGAGATAAAGATAATTTTTTAGTAGCTATAGTAACAACTGTATAAAGTATCAACTCAATCGAACGAACAAAGCGAAGGAGCGAACGCTTAGGTAAAGAACAGACAGCCGTCTGTCTTTTCGATACCTAAACGTTACATTCATCTTACATAATATCCTACAAATAATCGTTTATGTAATACCTGGTTATACCTATTTAAGGTTTTTTTTAGTATTTAGTGGTCACTTTTCGCGGTATCCTATGAGCTTTTCCAGTTAGTGCTAAAGCTTCGTGCTAAATATTGTAAATACAGATACACTTTTGGATTTATAGATATTCATACCCAAATAAATATAAACTTACTAGCTGATGCCCGCGACTTTGTCCGCGTGGTTTAAGTTTTTTTGATATCCGCGGGAACTCCTTAATTTTCCGGGATAAAAAGTATATGTCACTCTCCAGGTCCTGAACTATACCCATGCCAAAAACACGCCGATCCGTTGCTTCGTTGCGGCGTGATTGAAGGACAATCCAACAAACCAATAAACCAACAAATCAACAATCCAACAAACAAACACACTTTCGCATTAATTATAATATTAGTATGATATGAATATATGCGAAAGTTTGGGTGGATAGATGGATGTTTGTTACTAAAACACGAAAGAACGGCTGAACGGATCTTGATGAATTGGCACAGAGATAGACTATAGTCTGGAATAACACACAGGCTACTTTTTATCCCGGAAAATTAAAGAGTTCCCGCGGGAACCAAAAAAAAAATCCACGCGGACGCGGTCGCGGCCATCATCTAGTGACACATAAACCTTCCTTTTGAATCACTCTGTCCATTGGTGAAAACCGTATGAAAATAGGTTCTTTAGTTATTGAGTTTATCCCCCAGTTTATATACTCGTACCCATGGAAAAAATCGCGTCGATCCGTTGCTCTTTTCCGGCGTGATTAAAGGACAAACAAACAAACAAACCAACAGACCAATAAACCAACGAACAAACAAACACACTTTCGCATTTTTAATATTAGTATGAGATATAGATAAGCAACAAAGTTACGCATGTCTGTAAATAATATTATAATAATATTATATCCTTCGTCGTCGTAGTTACGAGTAGTTCATTCTCGTGAAGCCGCGTAGCAGTTACGTCCTACGGGCCATGTAAAGCCCTCTCTGTTCAGTCTGCAGTCTCTTGTACCGTGTTTTGATATTTTCACAGATTAATTGCTTATACGAGATAATATAAACCTACTAGACTATGAAATGGTATATTTAACACATTATAGAAATAACACTGCTACCGATTGATAAATGGCAACGTAGAGCTCTGAATTGAAGGAAAATGTGCATAACATAACGTTATTTATTTATTCAACACCTAGTAGGTATAACCTCTATAATAGAATATGTAAATATGTAGAAGTCTAGGCGTATGTATTGTATTGTGTGATGTTATATTTTTCGACAATTGAAAATCTACTTATTAAATTTTCCGCTACTTGGGAATGAATTCAAATTACAATTTCTAATGCACAGATCTCTAGTGAAATATAATAAAATTATCGAAAAATATGCAGTTTGGTTTAATAACAAAAATTGTGGCAAGAAAAGTGATGTAAGCTCGGCTTACCAGGTGACGGGTGAGTCATTAGATTTCCCTGCGTGGATTGGGATTTGAGACGTACCTATAAAATAACGGCGTGCGGAGTGCGCGTACGGCTGAAGTGCGAGGTTGCGCTAAGGCGCTCAGGATCGGCGGCGGGCGGTGCACAAACACTCACATTCAAATATTCGTCTAACCTTGATGCGAATCGGCGCACTCCGGGTTCCATCCGACGACGGTCGTCGATACAGACAGGTGGAAGGGCTCGCTCGAGGTGTGCTAGCCTAAACGGCACCGGTCGCGAGGCTCGGTATAGCGTTATGGGGTTTAGCGGCGCGGGCGTCGGGCCGGACGGCAGGCGCATCGGCGCGCCGCCACCGGCGTGTGGTCGCGAGGCTGCGGCGCGTCGGCCGCGCTACATGTCACGGTGCGGCGAGCGCGCTCTTCGCGCCGTGGTCACCGACTCACAGTGGCGTCGCCGTCCTACTGTCTGCCCGTCGGCCGGGTCGGCGGCGCGCGTTGCACCGCCCCGCTGCACTCCGCCTGCCCCCCTGCCGCCACCGCGCGCCCCCGCGCCCCACACCCGCCAGCGCGCACCACCACCGAGCATCACCCGCTCCGCCCCGAAGAATTTTCCGCATCGGGTGGGAAAAATCGATTGTGCAGCGAGCCCCGAATAATTTCGGCAAGACGCACGGCGCCCTTGCGTCGTCGTCGCCGCCGCGCCGTGGTCGCTCGCCGCTGGCCGCTCGCCTACGCGGCCGGCGCGGCGGTCAAGCGCACCGCCGCGCCGCCTCCGCTGCCCACCGCCGCTGCTTGCTTCCTTCTTGCTGCACTCTAAAGCTCAATCGTCTTAACATTAACATAGATCTTTTTTATTCACACTAAGTATAATAATTATAATTTTACGAAATTAATTTTAACACATGTAGGTAGGTTCACTGATGTGTAATTAGTTTGAAAGAAATATTAAAATTTAAAGTAATATAATCCTAGGATAATAAAATTTTTTTTCCTCGTAAACGTAGGTTAATCTGTCATTGCAACTAGGTATGCCGTATGACTTATTAATTAGGTTCATTTATATACAAATCTTATAGTTAGGTGATAATATTAACGTGATATTTTGTATTAAAATTGTAAATATTTCCTTTGTAAGATTAAATTTCATTTACTTAAATTTGACAAGGTCTCACAACTGAAAAAGTGAAAGTCTATTTTAATGAAACCACGCTATAGGTATACACAGAAAAAATATATATAGAATCGATTAAATACACTGGTACTTTATATTATTTAATTTTCCATAGTAGTTTTCAGGTTTCAAATCTTGTTCATAATTTTATCTCGTTCAGTCTGTATTTTTATAGTACGGAAGGAGCTTTTTCAAAACGGAACCATTTAAAAGCTTCCTTACCTACTTTATAAGACGTACCATAAATACGCGTACCTATTTACTGACTGTAATTAAATAGGTGCATAAACACATGCATTACACGTTATAAGTACATTTTAGTTAGTTTATCGACAACAATCCTTTGCCCGCGACTTCGTCCGCGCGGTATTTTTTAGCGTAGGATATTTCAAGCATCCTTACCACCAACCACCATACTTACCAATACTTACCAATAGGGTAGATAGCCAATCAAATTAGCAACTCTTTATCAAATTGAAAAACGCGCTCCTAGTATGGAAGCTTGTATGAAACACTTAGTTATGACTTATGACGTCATCAAATTTCAACCCACTTTTTTTAAAATCTATAGTTTAAAATGGTTATCAAACTTAAAACTAACCCATGATGGCCTGGATTTAGGCCTTTTGGAAGATCCTCTATTTATAATCAGAAAGAAGTAATATATTTTTGTCATAAGCATCACATACAAGTTAGCCCTTGACTGCAATCTCACCTGATGGTAAGTGATGATGCAGTCTAAGATGGTAGCGGGCTAGCCTGTTAGGGGTATGGTAGTTATATTAAACCCATACCCGTAGTCGGTTTCTACACGGCATCGTACTGGAATGCTAAATCGCTTGGCGGTACGTTTTTGCCGGTAGGGTGGTAACTATCAGAAAGCTATGGGCTTAAGCTGCCAGAAGAAAGAAGATCCATTCGTGAAAGGACACTTGCTAGATGGCAGGAAGAATGGGACAAGTCCACGAATGGGAGATGGACGCACAGACTCATTGGGGACATAAAGACCTGGGTGTCCAGAAAACATGGAACACTGACTTTCCGTATGACACAGTGCTTCACGGGGCATGGGGTTTTTATGCATTACACAGAGCGCATAAGGAAAAGGGCTAATAGTCAATGTATGTACTGCATACATACAATTGATGATGCCGAGCACACGTTGTTCCATTGTCCTCAGTTTGAGGAAAATCGAAAGAAGGTGATGGATGACCTAGGAGGCGGGTTCAGAGTGGAGAGCATCATTTGTACAATGCTGGAGTCAAAAAGAAACTGGGCTGTAGTCCAAGAATTTATAGAAGATATAATGGAAAAAAAGGAGAAGGATGAAAGGGACGGCTGAGGATGAGTCAAGCTGAGGCAGTAATGACAGGCCTTCAAGGCGGGAACATCACTGCTTGGAGAAAGGAGGGGTTTTTAGCCGGTAGGAGTCCGGCAATATCCGATTCGGAGTCCGGATGTCCATGAGGATTTTCCCCTCCTACACGAAAAAAAAAAAAAAAAAGGGTGGTAACTAGCCACGACCGAAGCCTCCCACCAGACCAGACCAGAGAAAATTCAGAAATTATATTTAATTCCCAAATGGACCCTGCCGGGAATCTAACCCGGGACCTCCCACGTTAAGGCAACAGCGCTCCACACTGCGCCAGGGAGGTCGTCAAAATAGGCTGAAATAAAAAATTAAAAAAATATATTTTGTATGTGTTTGTTTGTTGGTTTGTTGGTTTATTGGTTTGTTGGTTCGTCCTTCAATCACGCCGCAATGGAGTCACGGATCGACGTGATTTTTGGCATGGGTATTGTTGAGACCCTGGAGAGTGACATAGGCTACTTTTTATCCCGGAAAATTAAGCAGTTCCCATGGGAATAAAAAAAAACTTAAACCACGCAGCCGAAGTCGCGGGCATCAGCTAGTTACTTATAAAATGGCTGGCTGCTGGTTTGTAACTGACTGATTGACTAATCTATCAACCTCATGAAGAACTCTCGGCCATACAAGTTTCACTCACGATGCTTTCCTTCACCTTTAATCAATAATAATATGTTAGTGATATTTTCTCAAACATGCATGGAAATATTGTCATTATTTTGAAAAAAGAACACGCGAAGTATCAAAGAGAATATAACCACGAAGTATCGAATTTTCGGACAAAGAAAATCAAATCCATTGCAGGAGCGTTTTTTGAATTTGGAACATTACAATGCTCCTGCCACAGATCAGAGAATCTCTGTGGCTCCTGCAATGTTGTATGAAAAGGCGTGCTGGGGTTATTAGATACTATTTGATCGGATCTCTTTTGTCATTCTTGGCATACCATAGTCTCTTTGCTTAGTACAAATTGCGTTTACGTGGCTGTATAGCCATAAATGCGTTTGCCTGTCGGCACAGATGATAAAAAAAAAATTGGCGGCAAAGCTGAAAATTCGTCTTGATTTGTTATTTACATACTTAATAAATATAAATTTAATAATAATTAAAATGGTTTCCAACGGTTCAGAGAGTGAAATGGAGATTGATTGTACTCCACCAGATTTAAGATAAGAAGTCAAATTGGCAATGGAAAACCTGCTTCCATATATGTAAGTAGTATATGAAAATTTTATGATAATATAAAAAGTATGTTTTATTTCCCTGCATTCTTTTGAGAAAAGCACTATACTCGTATATGCCTCGGCGGAAATGGCAATTGCCTATTTCCCGGCCTTTGCAATAATGTACTATTAATTGCTTAAAACAACTCCAAAAAATGTGCGCAGCCGAGAATCACACCCCCATGCATTATTTTCTGCCGCTTGTCGGTAGTTCAAGTTAGGTTCAACATCCACCCAACCCGCTAATCTTTTCATAGCAACTGATCGTACTCAAACTTTCACCCTTTCTGATTGCAATCAGCCCTTACGCCTTCGACTGATCTGATAACAATATTGTATGAACAAGTTGCTAAGGGAAAAGTTTTCAACATAAAAATTACGTTTTACTATCATAAGTAAGATATAATCATTCACAAACTAGTTGCATTATTGTTTCTCTCACGGTTTACGTACCTACTTGACTAAAAAATGTTCATCGACGGACATAGCCACTGGCTGATTACTCACTTAACTGCCTCGTTGGTCTAGTGGTAAGCGAATTCGACTGCGGCCGACGAGGTGCCGGGTTCAAGTCCCGGGTCCGGCCATAATTAAGTACCTATTGGGTTTTTATGACTAGAATTTCTCAGTACTAGCCCGGTGTTAGGAAGTTGGCGGTTTTTCACCCCTGTGCCTCGGAGAGCACGTAAAGCCGCCTTGCGGCTGATCTCTCTCCGGTCGTGTCGGATTTTCCGTCCCAGCGGGCTATGAGAGTAAAGGAACAGAGAGTGCACCTGTGCATGCGCACACACTCGTGCACTATAGTATCTCCCGCGTAGATGGCTATCTCTCTGGAGATTGGCCGCCGTGGCCGAAATTCGGTCGGGAGAACATCCTTACCTCACTTTCAAAGTGTCCTCTATTGTATAAAACTCCATCATCTCAAAAAAGATTTATTTATAAGAAACTTCTCAAATGATTCATTTTGTAAACGTTTGCCAACTTAGCTTTACTTCATGAAATTCGATAATATCTTCATAAGGTTTAATTAGTAACAAATAAAATGGCCTCTGTTAGAAATTCGATTAGGTAACTTCGATTCTGAGAAACTAATCAATTTTAAAAACAGATGGCCCCTTTAGATACATATCTTATGTTACGAATAAATTACGAAATACAGCCATTCGATAGAATGCCTGAGTTTTAAAACATAAAATACCAGGGTACCAATCATGTAAGAATGTCCGATCAAAACGTTATAGTTCGTCGTCAAAGTTTATAAACCATAACACCATTAAATTAGAGCTCAATTTCGTGTATCCATTCTTATACGTTCGAGTATCGTTCATACCTAAACGTATAAGAATGGGCAGACGAAATTGAGCTCTAATTCAATGCAGTTATGGTTTATTTTACTTTGACGAAAATCTTAAACGTTTAATCGGACATTCTTACATGATTGGTACCCATAGCAGTAATTTAAAGTTTAAACAGTGGATAGATAATTTATAAGTACTAGCTGATGCTCGCTACTTCGTCCGCGTGGTTTACTGTACCTAAGTTTTTTTTTTTAATTTTTTTTTTTATATAAAAGTAGGTACTCTAAGTCACTCTCCGTCTTGAACTATACTCATGCAAAAAATCATCGATCCATTGCTGTGTTGCAGCGTGATGAAAGGACAAAAACACATTTTCGCATCTATATAAATAGGTACTAATATATGCATACTAAATGATGACCCTGACTTCCACTGCTGGACTAAGGCCTTCTGCATGCATCTCCACAATACCTACACGGCCTTGTGCCGCTTGCTTCCAGCGGGTTCGCTTGAGATAGTCCGTCATAGTGGGGGTCGTCCAAGACCGCCCAGGTTGCCAAGGTCTTCCCGAAGCGAGCTGGGGACCCCCGTGCACTCCAGCAACACATGCCTGCTCAAAAGACTAGGTATCGATGACCCCTGTAACGAAAAGGTGTTTGTTTAATGGGGTGTGCCCTGGTATGAGTCCCAGGTCACCTTCCTGAGTTTACCTCCATTCAGGCGGATGACGGTTTCACCGTTAAAGCAAGTGATAAACTTGCTCTCTAAATAGGTAGTTCTTACTTCATCTTATCAACCCATCGCCAGCTTACTACTGAGCATGACTCTTCTTTCGGAATGATAAGGGTTTGGCCATAGTCCACCACGCTGGCCAAGTGTGGATTGGCATACATACCTTCACATACCTTCGAGAACTTGGTATGCAGGTTTCCTCACGATATTTTCCTTCACTGTTTGAAGCAAGTGATTATTTATTAATTTCTTAAAACACATATATAACTTCTAAAAGTTGGAGGTGCGTGCCCGGGGATCGAACCCGCGATCTCGCACAGGAGGTCGGGTGTCTAAACACCTAGGCTATCGCCGCGCCGCTTTGTTAATTCTTACTTCTACCACTTATACGACAGTTTTACGATCGTAAAACTGTAAATACTATGTTAATAATTACGGAATAAGTATTCGCAATGTTCTACTCTAATCGGCCTAAAAATATCATATTCACTAAAACGAATTCTCATTAATTGTTGCAAGCAAAATGGTTTCCCAGAATTTTATATCGACGCCTACCAGTATTGTTTAGGTGTTGGTTTTCTATTATAGGCTATAAGTAACAATTTGGCAACTCAACCTGCCTCGGGCGCGATCGTGCATTTAATAAGACTCGTTATTACAGCAAAAGCTTCAGAATTTTTTGTTACAATCTTAATTAATTATTGTTTTAATTGACTAAATTTATGGTATTTATGCTGCAATAATGGAATTTGAACTAGAGAAAGTGTTTGGAGTCTTTTTACCGTAAGAGAGCCTTTTATTCTTATACTAGGTCTACTAGGTCTTTTATTACCACATTCTTACAAATTAGCTAAGTAAATTAGAACCAGCTTTTACTTACTACGTACCCCCAAAACTATAATACGAAGCTATTTAAAGAGCAGCTTAACAAATTGCTTTAAAGCTGGCAACGCATTCAATCGATTTCTCTGGTGCTGCAAATGGTCATGCGGTAATCAATTAACATCAAGTGACCCGCCTCGTCTTTATTTGCTGTTATATTATATTATACTTGAAAAAAAAAAGAATTATTGATCACTTGATCAATTTGACTACAAAAACCCTATGTAGTATTGCCGGTCATGATCAATGGAACGACTGTAACGTCGATCTATGAGTACTACAATTTAGGTCTTATTAGGACTATGAATTTAAAACCAAGGAGACGTACCTATATAGTAAAGCAGCTATTGGAACGAATTTTGTTTAAATACAAGCATTTTCCCTCGGCTTCTCGACTTCATATTCCAGTTATATATATTGACCTATTTTGATATTATTATTTTATTGCTTAACCAATTGATGAAGAAACATAAAAATGTTATAAAAATAGAGATATTTTATATCTTGCCTTCAATCCCGTTCTATTGAGGGCTAGTTGCCAATCGGCCTTTTTAATTCCTGATCTTATCTCACTTTTAATTAAATATCTTTGACCACTACAAATTCTCGATGTTTTTTCAAATCACATTCCGATGAATCGCTTACCGCGAATTGAAATGCTGATATATATGTTTGTAACAAAGTTAAATTGTAATTGTTCTACACAATACTAATTAAATGAGCACATTGAGTCTATTTGATTTGCTAATCAATATTCAAGAAAACCTCTAAGTATGTGTCCTAAATATATAGTGGAAGCTGTCGAATGATAACGACTTTACAAAGGAAAAACTGCGTATGGAGCCCCGCGCTCTTTTTATTTTGTTCAGCGGCCGTAAGCCACGTTTCATTTAGAGGAAACGTAGGTTCCAAAAGTATCTTAACTATATGGTTCCAGTGATTTTGAGAAACATAAACCCACGCTGATCAAGATATTTTAGTCACATTCTAAAGTCTATGACTTGGTTACACAAATACGATGTACACAAACTTAATGATAGCTACGTATTACCTATTCTGTGGTTCTACGTAACGTCGCGTCGGCCGAGAAGCCAGACATCGTTGCACCTTCAAAATCTGTAGCGGTCAAAGCCCTTTTTCACCAGGCCCTTGCTCTATGAAGATCGTTATACATTTCAATTTCACAGCCTACGAATAACTTTATCGTAAAATATATTGTTTGTAATCATATCATCATACTAATATTATAATGCGACAGTGTGTTTGTTTGTTGGTTTATTGGTCTATTGGTTTGTTGGTTTGTCCGTCAATCACGCTGCAACGGAGCAACGGAGCAACGGATCGACGTGATTTTTTTCAACACTATACTTTGGAGAATGTGCTCAAGAACTTACAACTTCGTTCTTCCTTCACCATTTTGTGACCGTGTTTCCTGCCAAGTAGGTATAACTTGTGTACCTTCAGGCTTCAAGGCAAGAATGAATAGGCGTTTTCTATGCGCTCTATCCTAGAGCTCATCACTTTTCTAAGCATGATTGTCGTCAAGCGCAACCCTATCTTGCAATTAAAACTAACACTTTCATAATATATAGTTCGCGCACGAGTTGAATGCAGAGCAAATGTATGGTGACACATACATTTACTCTGCATTCAACTCGCGTGCGAACTGTACATAATATCGGTTATATGGTTTCAAAGTCTATATCGGACATAGGTAGGAACATTAATTGTGTTTTATATATACAGATGGAACAGACATCGATCTACGCAGACACATCGTCAGTGCGTCGAACTAAAGAGTATTGCACTCGTCAAATACTTACAGCCAGTAGGCAATTACGGTCAAAGCCTTTGCCCCTACGTTCTTTGCCCTCTGAAAGTTCAAAATACGTCTCAACTTTCAGCCTACGAGTTACGTCGAACCTTTTAGGCGGTGGAACTCTGGAATACTTAAATGAATTCGTATTAAATTATTAATCATAAGTAAAGCTTCTAATCGGACGGAAGTAACATGAACACTTGAATATTCATCCCCTTTCTCGAAGTGGCTTCCTTCTTTTTTTCGGGACAAAAGATATAACCCAGAGTATGAACAAAAAGTATGCCAAGTTGCATTATGTACAACCCGTTCAGTAATTTCAGTGTGACGCTTTAGAAACAGACAATTTTTTTTTAATTGGACTAATAAGATGAGGCTAATTGGACTATGTATTAATAAGATTTTTCCGATTAGAATTTCCAAAATATAATAAGTACAGAAAACATCAAGTTAATTTTATTCTAAGTTACAGGTAGTAGGTATACTTACTTAGCATGCCCGCGACCATTAAAGTGGTTCGTAGTGCAAAGTCGTAGAAGTATTTTTGAAAATGCAGGCATTGTCAAAAAATTCAAGACCAATTTATTTGTAGAAGTAGGTAAGTTGGTATTTTTTTTTACTAGAAACGCTATTTCATGCCGCTAGGCGTACAATTAGTATGAATTTTATGAAATACTAGCTGATGCCCGCGACTTCGTCCGCGTGGTTGAGGTTTTTTTGATTCCCGCGGGAACTTCTTAATTTTCCGGGATAAAAAGTAGCCTATGTGCTATTCCAGACTATAATCTATCTCTGTGCCAAATTTCATCCAGATCCGTTCATCTGTTGGAGCGTGATTGAGTAACAAACATACATCCATACATACATCCATCCATCCAAACTTTCGCATTTATAATATTTATATGGATTAAAAGGTGTGAATTAACATAATATTATCATTACAAACTTACTAATTAGTTTTAGCCTAAAATTAAACAATTATATTATCCCAGCACAATAATACATTAAGTTGTGGATATACTAATTTAATCTAATCTAATCTAACTAATATAGTCCTATTTTGGGGATAGCGTGATTTAAAACGCATCCATTTGCTAACCGTGGACAAACCTCGAGTAGAGATCGAGTAGGCTGGAAATATTATATACTGGATGATGCCCGCGACTTCGCCCGCTTGAATTAAGGTTTTTTGATTCCCGCGGGAACTCCTTAATTTTCCGGGATAAAACTTATCCTATGTCCTTTCCCGGGATATAACCTACCAAATTTCAGCAAAATCGGTTGAAAAGATGGGCCGGGAAGCGTAGCAGACAGACAGACAGACACACTTTCGCATTTATAATATTAGTATGGATTCAACAGTGATCCAGAATGCAAAGCGTAATCCAACCTTCGCTAATCCAATCAAATACCTATGTAGCTGATGTCGATTTAGGTACCAGGGCCCCAATCATGTAAGAATTGTTCATCAAACGTTAAAGATTTTTGTCAAAGTAAAATAAAACCATAAATGCGTTGAATTAGAGCTCAATTTCGTCTGCCCATTCTTATACGTTTAGGGTATCGTACATACCTAAACGTATAAGAATGGGCAGACGAAATTGAGCTCTAATTCAATGCCGTTATGGTTTTATTTTACTTTGACAAAAATCTTTAACGTTTGATGAACAATTCTTACGTAATAGGGGGGCTGATCAGGATCTGTATCGGTCACCCCTGACCATCCGTGTTGTGGATATAGGATAAGATAAAATAAGTGTAAGATGTGGATAAGTAAATTATAGTATCAGTAAATTATATCTAATAAAACGTAATTTTAACTATAAATATAATGGCTAATTTGAACTAGTTATTATTTAATATTTAATAATATTGTCTTTACATTAACATTACATTTCGTAGTAGTTTAGGAAGACTTGGTTTCCATGTTTAACCGACTTCAAAAAAAGAAGGAGGTTCTCAATTCGACGCGTATTGTTTGTTTATCTGTTTAAATGTGGCACGTGTCACCAATCTCTAAATTCCTAATTTTCCAAACTATCATAATATTTTTGAATTTTGAACTTTGAAAAATCAATCCCAGTGCAAAAAATCGTATACCTACTCTAAAAAATTTGACACTGTAGGAAGCATTCAACTCATTAAACATCCACTACCACTACAGACCATTAACGTCCCACTGCTGGGCACAGGCCTCCACTCTCATAGGAGAGTGGGAATTAGAGCTTAGACCCACCACGCTGCTCCAGTGCGGGTTGGCGGGCTTTAACGACTATTATCATGTTAGTGATAATAACCGGGACCGACGGCTTAACGTGCTCTCCGAGGCACGGGGGTGAAACACCACCAACTTCCTAACTCCAGGCTAGTACTGAGAATTTCTAGACAGAAAAACCCAATACTTAATTATGGCCCGACCCGGGACTCGAACCCAGGACCTCGTCGGCCTCAGTTGAACATGCTAACCACTAGACACCCGAGGCATTCATTAATAGTAGATTAGTAGCCAAGGGTTGTAAGGCATCAATTGCAGCTGCGCTCGTGCGCCTATAGTTCGAGGGTGCAATTGATGCTTACACCCGAGCTAACTACTCTGCTTTACATCTCGATTGTGAGGTAAAGTAGGTCCTTATTACCCCCAAATGGAGCTTGTAGGTGACCAATTAGCGCTATAGGGTAATAATGTAGCTAGAAAAGCCCTATAAGGGCGGTAAGTAATTAAAAAAAAAACTCTTCACTCTTTCAAAAAGTTCGCGTACATCTAACCATCATACTTTTTTTAATTACTTACCGCCCTAGGGCTTTTCTAGCTACATTATTACCCTAGAGCGCTAATTGGTCACCTACAAGCTCCATTTGGGGGTAATAAGGACCTACTTACCGAATATGAGAGATGTAAACATATTAAATATTATACCCGAGCGATCTGGGTGGCAAGCTATCTGGTCCGACCTAGTGCCAAGTCAGCGCCGTCGGTTCTCAGAAGGAACGAGACGTGATACCCGCTTGCTAAGTTAAGGCTTTCCATCCATCTATTGCTGAGACTTACAAAATATGATCAGCCGACTACTTTGGCTTACAAACGTGGAATACAAATAGGGTTTGATTCCTTTTTGGATCAGTGAAATTTTGTTACTACGTTCTTCAAGTCAATATGTTTATTAATAGTAGATTAGTAGCCAAGGGTTGTAAGGCATCAATTGCAGCCCGAGATATTTAGGCGCACGAGCGCAGGGAGGGCGCCTATAGTTCGAGGGTGCAATTGATGCTTACACCCGAGCTAACTACTCTGCTTTACATCTCGATTGTGAGGTAAAGTAGGTCCTTATTACCCCCAAATGGAGCTTGTAGGTGACCAATTAGCGCTCTAGGGTAATAATGTAGCTAGAAAAGCCCGAGGGCGGTAAGTAATTACCTAAAAAAAAAACTCTTCACTCTTTCAAAAAGTTCGCGTACATCTAACCATCATACTTTTTTTAATTACTTACCGCCCTAGGGCTTTTCTAGCTACATTATTACCCCAGAGCGCTAATTGGTCACCTACAAGCTCCATTTGGGGGTAATAAGGACCTACTTACCGAATATGAGAAATGTAAATTGTATTAATATGATGTTTGCCAACTTTTTGTAACTAATAATAATAGTTACAAAGGAACACGGGCTAGTTAACAGTCTAACACTTTTGTCCTATAAATAAATAAATAAATAAAACTTTATTTCAAGTAACATTGTGACTCATATTTGTTAGTAATACAAACTTATTACCTATGTTAGTACTTATCCTATAACTTATCATTAACTGATTAAGATGAGAGTCATCGCTGCGCCATTCCATTAGAAATAGCGCAGCAGTGAAATATAAAAAGCTACAAATCCAACCTTCCTAACCACTCCAAGCAGCTTTACTTAGTCGGAGCAGACAGGTATAATATTGTTAATAAAATTAACGATTTTGTTGGACGCCAAGCTTTAGTTGGAATCCTTGTGCAATCTATTCCAATAACGATTGTGTTATGTGTAACATTTTGTCAACGATTTGGGATGATAAAATATAAAGATTGAACAATTAATTAATCTACTCCTTCTCCTTATATTATGTGAAAAATAAACTGATATAATATTAATATTTTATACTAGCTGATGCCCGCGACTTCGTCCGCGTGGTTGAGGTTTTTTTGATTCCCGCGGGAACTTCTTAATTTTCCGGGATAAAAAGTAGCCTATGTGCTATTCCAGACTATAATCTATCTCTGTGCCAAATTTCATCCAGATCCGTTCATCCGTTGGAGCGTGATTGAGTAACAAACATACATCCATACATACATACATCCATCCATCCAAACTTTCGCATTTATAATATTTATATGGATTAGTTGTGATAATTAGATTTAATGTGTAATTGTTAATCGTCCCCAATAAATAAAAAATAAAAAAATAAAAATATACAGAAGCAGTTCACGGTTGATTTACTGTAACGTACTGGAGAGTTCCTATCTGTTCATCATAATATTTTATCATAAGTATGTCAAGCTGCATTCAAATCGGTTCTGTAGTTTCAGCGTAATGCTGTAACAGACATACATTTTTTTTTATAAATACTGTTTTAGGCCCTCGATGCCTAATACTTAAAGCTTCTTAAGAAACCTAACCGTGGAAGAAGCTATTAAAATGTGGTATAACTAGTAAAAAAATATAGACCGTATAGCTACGAGTAGGTAAAAGATTTTTGAGAAATCATCTTTCCAAGAATAAAACCTAGATTCTATTCGTAGTTTAAAGTCATGAACAACCTATTTTTCTTTCGATAAATAATGAGAACGTGCATAAATATTATACATATTTAGCTGTCTCCATTCTGTATTCCTAGAATTAAAGTGAATTTAATTTGTCGAGCTTGCTATAAACTACTGAAACCTATACAGGGTGGAAAAAACGAAAGGGAAATGGATAAAAATTACATTAAATATTAAAGATATTAAATTTCGATCAAAGATATACAGGATATCCACCATTCCATCGAAACTTTAGTCAAGTCAAAAACCGGCCAAGTGCGAGTCGGACTCGTGCACCTAGGGTTCCGTATAAACCTGTAGTAAGTTTTTAATTAATAAAAAAAACTACTTACTAGATCTCGTTCAAACCAATTTTCGGTTTCAGTTTAGAAACCTCAATATCATTTTTGAAGACCTATATTTATTGTTTTTTTTATTTTTGTGTGAAAATCTTAATGCGGTTCACAGGATACATCTACTTACCAAGTTTCAACAGTATAGTTCTTATAGTTTCGGAAAAAAGTGGCTGTGACATACAGGCAGACAGACAGACAGACATGACGAATCCATAAGGGTTTCCGTTTTTGCCATTTGGCTACGGAACCCTAAAAATGAATAATAATATATTTTGTAAACTGAATAGAAATTCATGTAATTTTTTTATTTTAATCAAGATTTGTTTTTGTATATTTTAAAATTTTGATATAGGCATTCATAGTTCTCAAGACCAAAATAAACTTTTGTTTTATTTTAATATCTAAAAACAACTTTAATAGTTTCCGGTATATACACTGTGTAAAAGAAAATTAATTTGATATCAATTATTATTGACGAGAAAAGATGTGGGACGAGTGAGTGGAGTGTCCGCACCAATAAGAATATCTTCCTCTGGGCTGGTTTTGTACCCGGGGACCCTTCTGTTCCAACCATTGTAAGCTTGAACGGTCTATGCATTGCGCTATTCTGAAAAACTTCCATATCGTGATGCAGGCTTGTATTTGTCTTTTATGTTTTCAGTCGATTAATTATGGCTGTGTTCCGAAATACACTGCGAGCACTGTAAGGTGTAACGTCACTTTAGTACACTGCGAAGCCGTTCCTTTATAGTTAGGTATACTGGGTACTGCTTAAAACGGAACGCTGTCAGCACTGAGACAAACACTGAGAGCACCTTACCTCGAAAACGCCAGTGCTCACAGTACAAAGATGGCGTCGATTAATGACGTCATATATTTCCCTAGGATACTGCAGCAGTTTACTGTCAGTTATAACGGAACGAATTTCTCCACAGTAAAGAGCACTGAACAGTGCTCGCAGTCTATAACGGAACACAGCCTATATCTATCCCGTGATATAGATAGAACTAGCACCATCTAGTTTACAATGTAGTAACCGCTATTTAGTGTAATCTAGTTTTTCATATCTCACATTCGGAATATAGGCATTCTTTATCCAAACTGAGCTGCGGGTGGAAAGCACTAAATTCCCGCTCCGCGGGCGGTGTTGAGTTCAAAGAAAGAACAGTCGGAACAGCCAGTCTCGATTCACAAATATTTTTAATAGTTAGTAGATTTACAGGTATTTATAGAGTTTGTATATAAAAACCGGCCAAGTGCGAGTCGGACTCGCGCACCGAGGGTTCCGTCCAAACCTGTAGTAAGTAAGTTTTACGATTTATGACGTATTAAAAATAAAAATTACGTTTGTTGTATGGGAGCCCCCCTTTAATATTTACTTTATTGATATTTAATTATTTATTTTGAAAGGAAATATACAAGTTAATATTCTGTGAAAATTTGAACCGTCTACCTGTTACCGTTTTTAATATTGAGCAAAAAAATACGAAAAAAACACGTTTATTGTATGGGGACCCCCGTTAATATATATATTTTTTTAATTTTTAGTATTTGTTGTTATAGCGGCAATGGAATTACATCATTTGTGAAAATTTCAGCTTTCTAGCTATCACGGTTTATGAGATACAGCCTGGAGACATACAGACAGACAGACAGACAGACAGCGGAGTCTTAGTAATAGGGTCCCGTTTTTACCCTTTGGGTACGGAACCCTAATAAAAACTAAACCAACTCTTTGTTCTTTATATACTTAATACTGAAAAATATGACTCTACTATGTAGAGTTTGTCAAAGCTCAATACTGTCTAGAGTCACTCTAGACACTATTGCGTTCTGTGTTTTTTGTAGGAATTAGTCGATCGATGACCTGTCCACCGGCTGCGCTTCACGTAGAGAAGTGCCATTTTTGAGCAGCCAGATTAAATATTTTTACTTTTTTACTTTAAAAGTCGTAGGGTAAAAAGTTGTTCACTATTATGTACAGAAGCTACACTAATGAGCTTATTAGTTTTTTTTAAATAACCTTGCATTTCGTAAATTGTGAAGTACATAATATTAAATACCCGCTGATGCAAATATATCAGCGAACCCGGGTTCTAAGCAATTTTAAATCACTTCCTGTGACTTCACTTCACTTGCTACAAGTAGGTATATGCTAATGTGCTAACAGCTCAGCGGTGCACGTTATACTCGTAATATGCAAATCAGTCGCTTATTAGACAATCTTTCTATGTAAAATCAGGTTGCGAGTTCCCTTCTGACTGAGCCTTGCACGATCAAAATTATTTATTAGTCTAGAGCTAAAAATTTAACCAATTTTGGAACATGAAAGATTTATTTTCCTTCAAAAGAGAATGTTTTTACTATAAAATAGTGTATCATACTAATATTATAAATGTGAAAGTGTGTTTGTTTGTTGGTTAGTTGTATTATTGGTTCGTTGGTTTGTACTTCAATCACGCCGCAACGGATCGACGTGATTTTTGGCATGGGTATAGTTGAGGACCACGAGAGTGACAAAGGCTACTTTTTATCCCGGAAAATTGAGGAGTTCCCACGGAAATCAAAAAAAACTTAAACCATGCGGACGAAGTCGCGGGCATCAGCTAGTTTTAAATAATATTTCACCTTATCTACTTGAAATGGCCTGGCCTGGTGGGAGGCTTCGGCCGTGGCTAGTTACCACCCTACCGGCAAAGACGTGCCGCTAAGCGATTAAGCGTTCCGGTTCCGGTACGATGCCGTGTAGAAACCGAATAGGGGGGTTTAATATAACTGCAGCCATGCCCCTAACAGGTTAGCCCGCTACCGTCTTATACTGCATTATCACTTACCATCAGGTGAGATCGCAGTCAAGGGCTAACTTGTAGTGGATAAAAAAAATAAAAAAAAAGACTATAATATTTATATAGACAACATAACTGATACTCGTACCAGTGACTTAATCAGCATGCACGATTTTTGAAATTCCTGTGAGATGATAATATTATGTATTCTATAGATCTTCTATACTTATATACATATAATAAAACTGTAACATGTCCAATTCTGTACATTGAAGATATTTTGTAAATTTTTTTTGGAGGGCACTCATTATTCGATACTAAAGCCAAATCTGTATTTTTTTTCATTTTTGTCTGTCTGTCTGTCTGTCTGTCTGTCTGTCTGTCTGTCTGTCTGTATCTTGGCCGCGCATCACGCCGAAACTACTGAATGAATTCAAACGAAACTTGGCACGATTTGAGCCCATACTACGAGGTAGGACATAGGGTATTTTTTATCCCAAAATTCTACCCCCTAAGGGGTGAAATAGGGGTTGAAATTTTGTATGAAAGTCCTTCATTTCTCAAGTTATAGCCATGAAACTTGATATATGAGCTGCGGGTTGAAAATGGAGACATACGTGTTTCACAGTTTTTGAAAATTCGACCACCAAAAGGGTGAAATAGGGGATGAAAGAAGGTATGAAAGTCCTTCGTTTCTCAAGATGTTTTACAAGTTATATCAACGAAACTTTTTATTTTGGCTAACGGTAAAAAATAAAGAAGTACGTGTGTCACAATTTTTCAAAATTCCACCCCTAAGGGGGCGAAATAGGGGGTGAAAGTTTGTATGAAAGTCCGTCATTTCTCAAGTTATATCGATTAAACTTGGTATACAAGCTACCGGTTGAAAATGAAGAAATAAGCGTTTCACAGTTTTTGTAAATTTTACCCCCGAAGGGGTGAAATAGGGGTTGAAAGTTTGTATGAAAGTCCTTCATTTCTCAAGTTATAGCCATGAAACTTGGTATATGAGCTGCGGGTTAAAAATAAAGACATACGTATTTCACAGTTTTCGTAAATTTCACCCCCGAAGGGGTGAAATAGGGTTGAAAGTTTGTATGAAAGTCCTTCATTTCTCAAGTTTTATATCCATGAAACTTGGTATATGTGCTGCGGGTTAAAAATGAAAACATACGTGTTTCACAGTTTTTCAAAATTCCACCCCCAAAAGGGTGAAATAGGGGTTGAAAGTTTGTATAAAAGTCCGTCATTTCTCAAGTTATTTCGATGAAACTTGGTATATCCACGCGGACGAAGTCGCGGGCATCAGCTAGTATAGAATATGTCTCTACGATGTAAACTATCTTTGTGCCTTTGCGAAAAACGTAACAAACACTTAAGTGCATATTTTATTAATATTTATTGATTTTGAGGACAAATCGTCCCTTAATGATTTTTTAACTTTATATAAATGTGTTGAAAGAAAGCAACCAACAATTGCAATCACCTAAACAATATTATCATCAGAGTCTTGAATATGATCACCGTCCTACGTAGAGCCCGAATGAGATGCATCTTAACCCTACACCGGCCCGCTGCTGAACACGAGTCTTCTCTCAGAATAAGAAGAGTTTAGGCCATAGCCTCACCACGCTAGCCAAGTGCGCACTGGCAGGTTTTATGTTATTTTGATATTTTCCTTCACCGGCACTGGCAGGTTTTATGATATTTTGATTTTCACCGTTAAATAAAGAATCTTATTTAAAGAAAATCTACCTGCTTGAAACGCAGATAGCTCGTAATTAATAGCAGCTCGAGAATATCACCGCTTTCAATGAATTATATTTGATTTGAAAATTAATGAGATACAGTCATGACATCATTCATGAGACCTGCGCATGGAGAGCCTCGACGACCACGTTCGCCGCCTGAGCACCGCTATGTCAGCGCGCGCCGACGGACCGCGATCCCAGCATTTGCAGGGTATCGCGCCATAAGAGTACCATCGACGACCGCCGGATGTAAGATAAATGCCACGAGACCTGGTCTCACAACGGACATGACCGCTTCCTCGCCGCCGCTGGCTGATGGCCGCTCGACAGGACTGTTTCACTGGCAGGCTCGACCTCGCTGAGCACCATTGACTTACCACTCCGCCACAGTCCCCCGATCACTCGCGATAATCACCGCGGGCTCGATCGCACTGTGGCGCGACACCGAAATATGACTTCACGGACCAGAGATCCCACCCAGTGCCCCACCTGTAGTTGCAGGCGGCGTTGAAACAACTGGAGAGGGCCATCGCCCTGAACAGTACCTACCCGACCTACCAGAAAGGGTCTGCGAGCAATTTTCCCTGAATCCAACACGCTACTATTGCTACTATTTTATTATCCGAATTCCTACTATTATTTATTATTTCACTAATTGATGCCCGCGACTTCGTAACAAACATCCATCCATCTAATAATATTTAAGATAATCTTAAAACCTCGTTTAAAGTAGAAATAGTTTATCAGTGTGCAACAGTATAACAGACTACTTACACAGAAAAGTGTTTTTGTCATGATCAGTCAATAATGTCGAATTTATAAGTTGACCTGATAAAAACATGTAAAATCAACTAACAACTAAAGTATGTTAAATACAATTTTACCATTAGATTAGCGAATAGATAGATATAGCGAATAGATAGATTATAGATAGTTAGTATCGTAACACCCCGTAAAGTTTAGTAGAAATAGTTTATCAGTGTGCAACAGTTTAACAGACTCCTTACACAGAACAGTGTTTTTGTCATGATCAGTCAATAATGTCGAATTTATAAGTTGACCTGATAAAAACATGTAAAGTCAACTAATAACTAAAGTATTTTAAATACAATTTTACCATTAGATTAGCGAATAGATAGATATAGCGAATAGATAGATAGATAGTTAGTATCGTAACACCCCGTAAAGTTTAGTAGAAATAGTTTATCAGTGTGCAACAGTTTAACAGACTACTTACACAGAATAGTGTTTTTGTCATGATCAGTCAATAATGTCGAATTTATAGGTTTACCTAACAAAAACATGAAAATTTCCTAATCACTAAGGAGTTTTAAATATAATTTTGCCAGTAGATCAGCGAAATTCGAAAACTGGTCCAGCGAAGTCTAGACTGTGTATAGACACACAAATTAGGGATCAATGAACTATGCATATCTGCTGAATTTATAACCTGCCTATAAGAAATAAATTTTATAACGTTATTTATCCAATGCATTATTTATTATTTTCTTACACACAAAAATAAATGTGTGAGGCTTGCTGAAGACATAGACATAATTTAAGAGTGTATACACGTACCTATATGCTTTAACATAATAATATTATGGTTGATGTTACGCTAAGTAAAACAAAGTTCAGCCCGGAGTTGTTGTACCTCAGCACATTATAGGTCCTTCGCCTTATCTCTCTCCGGTTGTGTCGGAATTTCGAATAAGGGAATATAGAAAGAGTGTGGCTAATCGCTGTGGAGATTGGCCACCGTGGCCGAAATTCGGTCGGTAAGACATTATAACATTATCGACTGCCTCGATGGTCTAGTGGTTAGCATGTTCGAGTGCGGCCAACGAGGTCCCGGGTTCGAGTCCCGGGTCGGGTCACAACAAGTACTGGGTTTGTCTGACAAGAAATTCTCAGTACTAGCCCGGAGTCAGGAAGTTGGCGGTGTTTCACCCCCGTGCCTCGGAGAGCACGTTAAGCCGTCGGTCCTGCGCCTGATCTCTCTCCGGTCGTGTTGGATTTTCCGTCCCATCGGGCTATGAGAGTAAAGGAACAGAGAGTGCACCTGTGTTTGCGCACACACTTGTGCACTATAATAATATCTCCCGCGCAGATGGCTAATCCCTCTGGAGATTGGCCGCCGTGGCCGAAATTCGGTCGGGAGGACATTATAACATTATCAAAATTAATAAAGCTTAGCTTTCATTGTTTTAAAAAAAGACGCAGCGCCTCAGGTCCACTCCAGTCCGCATTTGGACAATGCAACAAAGTATAATTTGGTTCACGTCCATGAATGTTGAGCTTATGTATGGTGACACAAGTGATAAGCTCTGCATTCAACTCGCGCGCGTACTGTACATACACTAGTGGTTCGCCCCGAACTGAGACCTCGCGGTTTCACAGAGCGCCATCTATTGACATCAGTGTGAAGTTCTGTTAAAAATATCATCATCATTAAAAATTAAATAATTTCGTTTCCTTATAATATTTATCTAATTTTAGTATTTGTTGTTCAAGTACAGGGTATAATTCAAATAATTGATCAAGTTTCAGGCTTGAGAGTTCAGAAAATTGAGAGTTCTGAGGTCAACTTTGGACGTTCGAAAATCGCTACTTTGAAAGCCTCCCATTTCGTCAATTTTAAGGGAAAAATTCAAAAAAAAATATTTTTGGACTCTATTCTTAATTATCTTTAAAATGATATACTGCAACCCTATGTAACGCTATAAAAAATATTTTACTTCGCATTCGCTTCTATGAGAGCCCCCCTGAAATAAAGATTTTTAAAACTTTTTAAGCCATATTCGGCGGGAGGCCATCGATTTACATATTATATTTAAATTTGAAGTAATTACGTTCAGCAATTCAGAAGTTATAAGGCTCTGACAGACGGACGGACAAGTGCCAATTCACACAAGTAGACTCAGAGACCTTCGCTTCGCTCGGTCAATAATTACCACTTATCAATTAGGTATAACAAACACGTTGCTGATTTTTGGTAGGAGCTTCATATATCTTGATCGTAATTGATTTTATTATTAACTAGCTGATGCCTGCGACTTCGTCCGCGTGGATTGAGGTTTTTCGGTTCGCGCGGGAACTCTTTAATTTTCCGGGATAAATAGCCTATGTGCTATTCTAGACTATAATCTATCTCTGTGCCAAATTTCATCCAGATCCGTTCAGCCGTTGGAGCGTGATTGAGTAACAAACATCCATACATACATACATCCATCCAAACTTTCGCATTTATAATATTTATTTGAAGGTAGGTAGTTTCAAAAAAGTTTCAAAAGTTGTCCAGCACATAACTATCGCAAACACAGAACGCAAGATTGCTATAGCCTGGGGGTCTACTCTCTTTCTCTCAAACGAAGCTTCGCAAACGAACGTAATTAGTCTGATATTAGACCCACTCAAAATCGTTCAATCCAATCGGTCACGAAAATTTTCTATGGATCCGTACTTCGTCTGCGTGTACGAAAACGAAATAGAGAGGAGCATAGAGATAATATTATGTAGGAGAGGAGTTAACGAAATTTCGTTCGGTTGTTTGCGAAGTTTCGTTTTAGAGAAAGAGAGTAGACCCCCTGGGCAGGTCCAATATATGGATGAGCTTATTTTGCCTTTGATAGCTTTGACCGCTAAAAAAAATTGGCAGTCATAGGGACTGCCGATAGAAGTGGAAACGAATATTTACATTATTTTTTTTTAAAAATTAAAATATAAACCTTAAAACTAAGGTGTTAAAGTTTAATTACGAATGTAGTATATTTATATTTAAGACCTTTTGTCTTCGTATTTCGTAACAACGCGAGCATGTCGGCGCGGAGCATGTCGCATGTCGGTGACGCGAATCCACAAGTTTACCCCCTACCAAAAAGTGCTCAACGCGGCTAAAGAACTTTTCACTTCAAAACAAATCTTCTGGAGCGGGCCCTCAAAGAGCTTTAGCACCGTTGATGATCATAGTTCGCAATCAGAACCTCGGTAGTCTTTTTGAGGGTTTCGTAATAAATCAAGAATAAAACATAAATTAATTAAATTTTATATTTTGAAAAGTAATCGAATCAGTTTCCCCGCCAAAACTAGCAAGTTTCTATAACTTTTTAGGTGGGTCATCCATAAAGTACGTCACACTAATTTCGTGATTTTTTGACCCCTCCCCGTCCTTGTCACAGTTGGTCTCATTTATGAGACCCCTCCCTCCTCTGTGTGACGTCACATATCTTGCAATTTTACATCTAGAAACTTCTAGAAAACTCGCCAACAAAACAATTTGAACCTTACAGATACAGATTGAGTTAGAAATATTTTAATGTTTTTCGTTAATAGTTCAAATTTGGCTTTTTAACACTTGTATAAGATTTTGAAATGTGACGTCACGGTACTTAGGACCCCTCCCACCCCTTGTCACACAATGTCACACTTCGTCGACCCCCTCCCCCCCCCTTAACGTGTGACGCACTTAATGGATGATCCCATATCTGAAAAAACTAGAAATTTAATTCTCTATAATCCGCCACAGAAGGTAAATCTATGTGGTACAGTGCGTATCTTGAACTTGCAGCCCGCGATATTCTCCACACCACATAAATCTTCCAAAATACCCTCAACGTACGTTTCACTCCGACACCGGAGCATCTTCAGGAGATGTTGACTCTACAATGCACGATTGTGAATTCTTAACTTGTGTGTGATTGTGATCCCTTAACTACCGACTTCATCATTTTTTCAATAAAAAACCGTGACGCACATTCTAACAGACAGATAGTGGTGATTCCAAAAGTGTTGCGTTTTATAATTACCTACGAGCTACTAAAAAGATGCGCAAAAACGGTGCATGTGTGCGTAAGGATAGACCAGATGCTGCACACATGGACAGTTCAAAAGCTGCACCGCGCGAATGTTACGGAATCATTTTTTGTGGTCTGTCTACTTCTTAGCGTGTTAGGCACTGTTTTTTCTGAGTGCCAGCCAGTCGCGTCGTGACCTCGGCTGACATTAAAAATGGTTATGCCTTGTGCATTTATACGACTTTTTTTGTTTAGTTTGAATGTAGGTGCTCAGATATTTAATAATCGCTACGAAGGCTGACTACTGCAACAAGGTTTTAATACAATAGGTATTTATATGGAATACTAGCTGATGCCCGCGACTTTGTCCGCGTGAATTGAGGTTTTTTGGTTCCCGCGAGAACTCTTTAATTTTCCGGGATAAAAAAAAGCCTATGTATTATTCCAGACAATAATCTCTGTGCCAAATTTTATCCAGATCTGTTCAGCCGTTGGGGCGTGATTGAGTAACAAACAATATCCATCCATCCATCCATACAATATTAGTAAAGATTAAGATTATAGCTGTTCTCGACCTCTGCAGGTTTCTGAAATGCTGCGGAAGTCCATGTACTTATAATAGAACCTTGTACCCTGTCAAATCCATACTAATAGGTATCATACATGTGGAAGTGATCAAACGCAACTTTTATCTAGTGATCATAAGTCTCATACTTACCTCTAATCAGCTTCTATGCATTATAAATACTTTTTTTTTTATCCACTACAGTTTAGCCCTTGACTGCGATCTCACCTGATGGTAAGTGATGATGCAGTCTAAGATGGTAGCGGGCTAGCCTGTTAGGGGCATGGCAGTTATATTTAACCCAAACCCCTATTCGGTTTCTACACGGCATCGTACCGAAACGCTAAATCGCTTGGCGGCACGTCTTTGCCGGTAGGGTGGTACTAGCCACGGCCGAAGCCTCCCACCAAGCCAGACCAGGGAAAATTCAGAAATTATAAATTCCCAAATTGACCCTGCCGGGAATCGAACCCGGGACCTCCGCATGTTAAGGCAACAGCGCTCAACACTGCGCCACGGAGGTCGTCAAAATCCTCCTTCTACAAAACATATTTTCATTACGTATTTCATATTTCATTATTTCAAACATATTCTCCTTTTCCCTTTCGAGGTCTTCTCTATCCATAGATACTCCATCCTGTTAATTTTTGAAGATTTAGTAGTGCGAATTTCTTGTCGAAAGGATCAAAGATAGTTGTTTTTTTTTTTTTTTTTAATTTATTTATTTCATTTCGATACAACCATTTTTTACAAAATATAAGTCTCGCCAAACTGGTGGGCCAGTTTGTTGGCGAGTTGGCGCTCTAAACATAATATTTAAGTTGCATCTAAAATTAGCACTAGTATACCTAATAGCCTAAAACTAACAAACATACAGCTTTAAAAACCATCTTAACAAAAACAAAAGAAAATACAAATAAACAATACAAATAAAAGAGCAAATAAACAATATAAATAAAAGAGAGAAGAGAAAAATTTAAAAAAAAAACAGTAAGTAATTAATCAATTAATTAATTAGTCAGTATAGGAGTACTCAAGTGACCTTCTAACTTCTTCTTAAGTATTCCTACACTAACCTTATTTTCCTCCCTTAGCCAATCTATGCTATTGTAAATTTTGGGTACTAAATAGCAACTCAACCTTTTACCGTAATAGTTACATACTTTTGGCAACGTGAATCTTATCTTTCTACAACTTCTCGCGTTATCTCTTAGCTTAGCCGGTGTTTTGAATTTGTCCGGGAAATAACCTGGAGATGTACACAGAATACTTTTATTCCAAAAAATCAAAATAACTAGTCTGGCCATAAAAATTGTTACAAATTATTTTACTTTTTCTGAATTCAAATTTGGAACGTATACTTCCCACGTAATTTTAAGGAGGTTTATCTACCCTGTGCTGTAACGTTGGTTCATTATCTCGTACACGTACTATATTACCTACTAGCTGATGCCCGCGACTTCGTTCGCGTGGACTAAGTTTTTCAGTTAATTTTCCAGGATAAAAAGTAGCCTATATTACTATCCCACGGTATAATCCCCCTATAATGGTGAAACACGTACTTCTTCATATTTTAACGAAAGCCCAAATGCTGTTTCATTGCTATAACTTGAGAAATTAAGGATTTTCATACAAACTCTCAACCCCTATTTCACCCCTTCGGGGGTGGAATTTTGGAAAACTGTGAAACACATATGTTTTCATTTTCAACCCGCAGCTCATATATCAAGTTTCATGGCTATAACTTGAGAAATTAAGGACTAACATACAAACTCTCAACCCCTATTTCACCCCTTCGGGGGTGGAATTTTGAAAAGCTGTGACACACATATGTTTTCATTTTCAACCCGCAGCTCATATATCAAGTTTCATGGCTATAACTTGAGAAATTAAGGACTTTCATACAAACTTTCAACCCCTATTTCACCCCTTCGGGGGTAGAATTTCGGGATAAAAGGTATCCTACGTCCTACCTCGTAGTATAGGCTCAAATCGTGCCAAGTTTCGTTTGAATTCATTCAGAAGTTTCGGCGTGATGCGCGGCCAAGATACAGACAGACAGACAGACAGACAGACAAAAATGAAAAAAATTACAGATTTGGCTTCAGTATCGAATAATGAGTGCCCTCCAAAATATATTTTCAAAATATCTTCAATGTACAGAATGTACAGAATTGGACCTGTTACAGTTTTATTATAAGTTGTGCTCGTACCGTAACGTTTTCACATTCAATAATTCCAAACATACGAAAAGTTGTAAGTATTCCGATACAATCATTTTCGCTGAAAACGACTATCTATATTATTATTTATTGGTATGTATGCAGCTGCTATCTAAGTTTTCACGCCAACTCAAGAATATAAAAACCTAATAGGCTTTTGGGTTGAAACATTTTAGCGCACTTTTTGCCCTGTGCATTTTAACAACTTCATCCAATATTACAAGGAGACAGGAGTAGGTATTGTTCTTTTTTCTGTTTAGATGAGGTTGATTTGAAATGGATGTTAAGAGAAACTCAGTGGAAAAAGAGCAATAATAATGTACAAAAAATAAGCAAAGATGAGTAAAATGCAGTGAAGAAATATATATTATATTAAGCAACCATTTCAAAGAATATTAGGCTGCCCACACCAAGCAAATGTGGTAATTCCTCAGGTGATACAAAATCGGTGTGTTTTCAGTTTTTCACGTTGCTAACTGTCACCTTATTGGGCTTAGGTCATTCCAAACCAGTGGTAGATTCACTCGACGATTCAAAAGTACTTGTAAAAGTTATTTAAATAAAAAACTTTTAAATTTTTTGAATTTTAGGTGGGGACCACCTAAATTAAGGAATGGGGATCCACACGCAAAACTCAGCGCAGAGGGCGCCAGCAGCGGCGCGATTATTCCAAAATAATCTGCTATGCAATGCAACGACCTCAATTTACATAGACGGGGCCTGTCAAACAAAGAATGTGGACCTATTTTACGAACGCCATCTAGTCTGAAAAGCGGGACAGCGCTAAGGCCAGCCTTATACAGGTGTGGAGCGTGCTCTACAGGTCGGACGCCCAATTTTTTTCTATGAAAGGACCCATCTAGTACCCTTTAAGGATGATGCAATGTCGCTGTAAAATTTTTGCGACGATTTGCGATCTGTCGGAAATAAATGTACTACGGTTTTAATACATTCTGGTACAGCACATAGAAGCATATATTCGAGAAAATTAAAAATTGCCTTAAGAAAGTTTATAAAATGTATGGGACTGATAGTTTTCTATGGCTATGGCGACAATGCGCCATCTGGCGTGATAAAATTGCAGTAAATGGATTCCCATCGTCGGTGAAAACGGGCATAGGTAAGTGTCATATTATCATTTATATTTAATAATTCTTACCGAAAATTAAAAGTCCCACAGGATCCATACTTAATATTATTATAAATGCGAAAGTGTGTCTGTCTGCTACGCTTTCACGGCTCATCCGTTCAACCGATTTTGATGAAATTTGGTACAGGGGTAGGTTTTATCCCGAGAAAGGACATATGCTACTTTTTATCCCGGAAAAATAAATACTTCCCGCGGGAATCAAAAAATCCACGCGGACGAAGTCGCGGGCATCATCTAGTCTAGTCTTTATAATAAAGCTAATTCTCAGGTTTAAAGCTATCTCCGTACTAATAAGTATTTCGTTTACTCAGGTAAACAGGGTAAAAATAGCCTATAGTTTGAATTGACTTTTTTTTAAACATCTATTAGTTTAGAGTCTTGACTAGGTAATAGATAACGCAGTATTTTTTGTTCAGCCAATTTAACAGAATCGACTCCGAGAATGCAACTCGATAAAGACGTTGGCATCAAAAACAAATTAGGCAAAAAATGTTTCTTTGAACTTGCATTTCGTTTGGTATTTAGTCATCATCCATACTATCATACTAATATTATATTTATGCGAAAGTGTGTGCGAAAGTGATTTTTGGCATGGGTAGGTAATGGGTATAGTTGAAGACCTGGAGAGTGACATAGGCTACTTTTTTATCCCGGAAAATAAAGGAGTTCCCGCGGGAATCAGAAAAACTCAAACCACGTGGACGAACTCGCGTGGATCAGCTAGTAATATTATAAATGCGAAAGTGTGTCTGTCTGTCGCTTTCACTGCCCACCTGTTCAAACCGATTTTGATGAAATTTGGTACAGAGGTAGGTTGTATCCCGGGGAAGGACATAGGGTACTTTTTATCCCGGAAAACTAAGGAGTTCCCGCGGGAATTGAAAAAACTTAATCCTTCGGACGAAGTCGCGGGCATCATCTAGTACTTACTAAAACTTCGATAGTACATCAGCTATAAGCCTTATAGACATAGAGGTATAATATAGAGTAATAATTACCTCTATGATTATAGATTAAGAATTCTGTTCTTAGTGTTGTCAGAGGTTATTTACGTTGAATATACAAGTTGATATCTATATTATTATAAATGCGAAAGTTTGGATGGTATGGATGGATGGATAGATGTTTGTTACACAATCACGCCAGAACGACTGAAAGGATCTGAATGAAATTTGGTAGGTACAAAGATAAATTTTAGTCTGAAATAACACATAGGCTACTTTTTATCCCGGAAAGTAAAGAGGGAACCAAAACACCTCAATCCACGCATACGAAGTCGCAGGCATAGCCAGTTATTCAATATATTTGACATCTATTCAAATAATTTATATTTTTTTAGCGATTATTAAATAAAAGTCGTAATATCCACGTCCCCGGTTAGTTTTATTTTCGAAAACCATTTTAAATAAATTTGAATTCGTCGAATTTTGATGTTATCATACGAGTAGGTATCTTATTACAACATCCCATACGAAGCCCGCGTTTTGACGTTTGAAAAAAGTTTCCGGTTTGACTTATTGAATATTGTCAAATAGCCAATTGTCTATTACAATTGGCTATTTGACAATATTCAATGGCATAATAAGCTTATTTCAACATAGGGCTCGCATTAGGTAGTATAGTTCGCGCACGAGTTGAGTGCAGAGGAAATGTATGGTGACACACATACATTTACTCTGCATTTAACTTGCGCGCGAACTGTAAAGGAGAGATAGAAAAATCACTGAATTTTCATATCACATCACTAACACTATATTTATTTGAAATTTTCTTGACGAAAAAGTTACTAACTTAAACTATTCAAGCTTTCATTGTATTATTAATAAGGTAATAGGTATTAAAAATTGTTTTAATAAAAAATCATGGTTGTGAATGTAATAAATACCTAAATAGCACGCTTCCGAAAGCTGAAAGTATTCAGATTTAAAACCAAATAAAACCTTCAAACTAAAATTCGATTGCCGACAATTATTAAGTCATAAGTCATAAATATTTATTCAATTTAGGTAGATGCACTACACTTATTGACGTCCAGTTACATAAAAATATGATGGTGATAATCTGTTACGGTATCTTAAAACTAAAGCTACGAGGGTTCCAAACGCGCCCAGGTCTGAGAAGAGCCCACAACAAACTCAGCTGGGGGTTTTTTTTTTTTCATTATCACCATCTCACAAATCATCTTAACTAAGGAACTATCAGAGCCATTAGAGCAAATTATTGCCAAGCTTCCTTGTCATTTAAGTAATCCTTCACATGGTAATAGGATTTTCCAATGAGTTTACGTTTTACATTAACTTTGAACTTATTCAGAGACATCTTCAACATGTCTTCTGGGAGCTTATTGTAGAAGCGGACACTCTTTCCAACAAATGAATTGCTAGTTTTACTAAGCCTAGAAGCAGGCATTACAAGTTTATTTTTATTTCTAGTATTGACATTATGACAATCACTTTTCTTCTTGAATTTATCAATGTGTTTATGCACGTATACTAAATTTTCAAATATATATTGGTTGTGCACTGTCATAATATTGAATTTTTTGAATTTATCTCTTAGTGACTCTCTTGGTCCCATTATTATACTATATATAGCTCGATTACCACTCACTGACTGACTGACTGACTCACTCATTGACATAATTGTTCTCCTAGAAAGAGACAGAAAACGATATAATGATGTACGGGAGATGTGTTCGGGTGCGGGATTCGAGTAGGGAAAAATTATGACATTTCGGAAAAACAAGATGGCGGCCGACGGGATTCTTGTAACTCTTTTGTTTTCCAACCGATTTCGTTACAACTCGCAACTATTGAAGAAATTAGGAAACGATCAATAGAAAAAGTGGAAAAAATTGGAAAAACAAGATGGCGGCCGAGCTGTAGTGCTTTAAAATTTTTGATTTTTCGACCCCGAACCGCGGCGCCACAGATCCGAAACGGCGTGGACGAGCATAATATTTTTTTCTTTTTTCGCCTACAATTATCCTGTATTTTGACAGAACGGGAGTGGTTTTTAAAAATTCAAGATGGCGGCTGTCGCGGCGGCCTTTTTGTATGAGGTACGAAAAAACGCAATTTTAAAATTCAAATTTCTCACAGTTGGCAACGTCGGAGCGTTTTGACTTCTAGGGGGCGATTGTGTGTACAGACTCGAGGTATGGATTGGGGAAAAAAAATTACCCCATTTCTCGGGAAATTTTCAAGATTTACCCCAAAAATAAAAAAATCGAAATACGGACTTTTTGCAAAATTTGAGTACGAGCAACCACGTGTCTCACTTGTGCGAATGACATTTGGGTATTTTCGTCGCCGAGGTCTGGCAACACCGGAATTTATTAAAGTAAAAGTGATTTTCGACATGGTCTTTTTTCAGGGGCGATCATTTCGGCTGGGTGCGAGCGAGATGAAAAATTTAAACGTCATCAGGAGCGGTATATCCTGTAGTTTACGGGAAAATTATGAAACTGTAAAATGTTTCTGTCCAACGAGGTGGCGGCCATTTTGTATTCTTTTTGTGTTTTTGAAAATTTCGAACACGTTTTTGAGGCAGTTGGCAACATTTGGGAAAGTTGACATGTATAAATCGATTGTTTAACTCAACCAGCGGTATCGAGATATCTCAACAGTGTTGCCACATTTGGGGTAGTTTTCGAGATTTTCCCAAAAATGTCCTCCTGTAAAATTTTGTATGAAAAATTTTTTTTTCACTGATGGCTTCGTATACACGTTAGAAAATTAAACTTGAACAAAAATATGGAGACAGCTGATGATTGAGGATTTCGGAGACGGGTAAAGAGCACGGCCGAGGTATTGAAGATAGGTGGGGGGTGCTCGACCAAATGTCATTCAAAACTTCATCCAAAAGACAATGAGCTGAAAAAAAAATCAAAATGGCGGATTTAAGATGGCCGCCATACAAATTTATTTGGTGTCCATCTCAGAAAGTATAAAAGATGAAAGAGTGGTTTCTCGGCCAAAGATGATCAGGGCAAGAAGATCTATTTAGCGAAAAGAAAAAAAATTCAAGATGGCGGATTTTTTTTTTTCATACCAAATTATATGGCGATTAGGACTCATTGACGTAATTTATTGTTCTCCTAGAAAGAGACAGAAAACGATACAATGATGTACGGAAGATGTGTTCGGGTGCGAGATGGGAGTACGGAAAAATTATGCCATTTCGGAAAAACAAGATGGCGGCCGACGTGATTCTTGCAACTCTTTTGTTTTTTAACCGATTTCGTTAAAACTCGCAAGGATTGAAGAAATTAGTAAACGATCAATAGAGAAAGTGGAAAAAATTGGAAAAACAAGATTGCGGCCGAGCTGCAGTGTTTTCAAATTTTTGATGTTTCGACCCCGAACCGCGGAGCCACAGATCTGAAACGGCGTAGTCGAGCATGATTTTTTCTTTTTTTCGCCTACAATTATTATCCTGTATTTTGACAAAATGGGAGTGGTTTTTAAAAATTCAAGATGGCGGCTGTCGCGGCGGCCGTTCGGTTTGAGGTACGAAAAATCGCAATTTTAAAATTCCAATTTCTCACAGTTGGTAACGTCGGAGCGTTTCTACTTCTACGGGGCGATTGTGTGTACAGACTCGAGGTATGGATTGGGGGAAAAAAGATTACCCCATTTCTCGGGAAATTTTCAAGATTTACCCCAAAAATAAAAAAAATCTAAATACGGACTTTTTGCAAGATTCGAGTACGAGCAACCACGTGTCTCACTTGTATGAATTACATTTGGGTAATTTCGTCGCCCAGGTCTGGCAACACTGGAATTTATCAAAGTAAAAGTGATTTTCGACATGGTCTTTTTTCAGGGGCGATCATTTCGGCTGGGTACGAGCGAGATGAAAAATTTAAACGTCATCAGGAGCGGTATATCCTGTAGTTTACGGGAAAATTATGAAACTGTGTAAAATGTTTCTGTGAAACCAGGTGGCGGCCATTTTGAATTCTTTTTGTGTTTTTGAAAATTTCGATCACATTTTTGTGGCAATTGGCAACATTTGGGAAAGTTGACATGTATGGATCGATTGTGTAACTCGACCGGCAGTATCGAGATATCTAAACAGTGTTGCCACATTTGGGGTAGTTTTCGAGATTTTCCCCAAAAACTCCCTCCTGTAAAATTTTGCATGAAAAATTTTTTTTTCACTGATGGCTTCGTATTTAATCAGAAAATATAACTTGAAGAAAAATATGGAGACAGCTGATGATTGAGGATTTCGGAGACGGGTAAAGAGCACGGCCAAGATATTGAAGATAGGTGGGGGGTTCTCAAACAAATGTCACTCGAAACCTCATCCAATTGGCGGTGAGTTGAAAAATCTCCAAAATGGCGGATTCAAGATGGCCGCCATACAAATTTCATCAGTGTCTGTCTCGGAGAGTATTAGAGATGGAATCTTTCATATTCGATATAATTTAGGTCTCTCTGGGATTACAAAACAGAAAACTGATACCAAAGTAAAAAAAATCAGCGCCATTTTGAAATTCTTTGTTAATTGACCAATTTCGTTCAAAATCGATATTTAGGGCTCCCTGGGGTCACAAAATAGGAAACTGATACCAAAATTGTAAAAAATCAGCGCCATTTTGAAATTCTTTGTTAATTGACCGATTTCGTTCAAAAACGATATTTAGGGCTCCCTGGGGTTACAAAACAGGAAACTGATACCAAAGTTTAAAAATCAGCGCTATTTTGAAATTATTTGTTAATTGACCGATTTCATTCAAAATCGATACTTAGTGCTCCCTGGGGTTACAAAACAGGAAACTGGTACCAAAATTTTAAAAAAATCAGCGCCATTTTGAAATTATTTAATTTATAACCGATTTCGTTCAAAATCGATATTTAGGACTCCCTGGGATTACAGAACAGGAAACTGATACCAAAGTTGTAAAAAATCAGCGCCATTTTGAAATTCTTTGTTAATGGACCGATTTCGATCAAAATCGATATTTAGGGCTCCCTGGGGTTATAAAACAAGTAACTGATACCAAAGTTGTAAAAAATCAGCGCCATTTTGAAATTCTTTGTTAATTGACCGATTTCGTTCAAAATCGATATTTTAGGATCCCTGGGATTGCAAAACAGAAAACCGGTACCAAAATATTAAAATATCAGCGCCATTTTGAAATTATTTATAAATTAACCGATTTCGTTCCAAATCGACATTTAGGGCTCCCTGGGATTTCAATACAGGAAGCTGTTATCAAAATTTAAATCAGCGCCATTTTGAAATTATTTGTCAATTGGCCGATTTCGTTCAAAATCGATACTTAGGGCTCCCTGGGATTACAAAACAGGAAACTGGTACCAAAGTTTTAAAAAACCAGCGCCATTTTGAAATGCTTTGTTAATTGACCGATTTCGTTCAAAATCGATACATATGACTCCCTGGGATTACAAAACAGGAAACCGATACCAAAATTTAAAAAATCGGCGCCATTTTGAAATTCTTTGTTAATAACCGATTTCGTTCAAAATCGATATTTAGGACTCCCTGGGATTACAGAACAGGAAACTGGTACCAAAATTTTAAAAAATCAGCGCCATTTTGAAATTCTTTGTTAATGGCCCGATTTCGTTCAAAATCGATATTTAGGGTTCCCTGGGATTACAAAACAGAAAACTGCTACCAAAGTTTTAAAAAATCAGCGCCATTTTGAAATTCTTTGTTAATTGACCGATTTCGATCAAAATCGATATTTAGGGCTCCCTGGGATCACAAAACTGATACAAAAGTTTTAAAAAATCAGCACCATTTTGAAATTCTTTAATAACTGACCGATTTCGTTCAAAATCGATATTTAGGACTCCCTGGGATTACAAAACAGGAAACTCGTACCAAAATTTAAAAAAAATCAGCGCCATTTTGAAATTATTTAATATAACCGATTTCGTTCAAAATCGATATTTAGGACTCCCTGGGATTACAGAACAGGAAACTGATACCAAAGTTTATAAAAAATCGGCACCATTTTGAACTTCTTTGTTAATTTACCGATTTCGTTCAAAATCGATATTTAGGGTTCCCTGGGATCACAAAACAGGAAACTGATACAAAAGTTTTAAAAAATCAGCACAATGTTGAAATTGTTTGTTATTTGACTGATTTCGTTCAAAATCGATATTTAGGGCTTCCTAGGATCACAAAACTGATACAAAAGTTTTAAAAAATCAGCGTCATGTTGAAATTCTTTGTTAATTGACTGATTTCGTTCAAAATCGATATTTAGGGTTCCCTGGGATTACAAAACTGAATCTGATACCAAAGTTGTACAAAATCAGCGCCATTTTAAAACTCTTTGTTAATTGAGCGATTTGGTTCAAAATCGATATTTTGGGGTCCCTGGGATTTCAATTCAGGAAACTGTTACCAAAATTTTAAAAATTCAGCGCCATTTTGGAATTATTTGTTAATTTACCGATTTTTTCAAAATCGATATCTGAGGATCCCTAATATCACAAAACAGGAAACTGGTACAAAAATTTTAGAAAATCTGCGCCATTTTGAAATTACTTATTAAAATTAACCGATTTCGTTCAAAATCGATATTTAGGACTCCCTGGGATTTCAATACAGGAAACTGTTACCAAAATTTAAATCAGCGACATTTAGATATTCTTTGTTATTGTAGCGATTTCGTTCAAATTCGATATCTGAGGATCCCTAATATCACAAAACAGGAAACTGTTACCAAAATTTATAAAACCAGCGTCATTTTGAAATTCACCGGTTTCGTTCGAACTTTTCGATGCTGGAGTAGATAAAATAATTTCCAATGAACAATGAATGAATGATTTTTCACGTAGCTTAAATTATTTACAAGAAGGAATTTAAATACAGGCTTGAACTAAAAAAAAACCGTTTTGTTGCCATTTAATAATCTTCAATATACATTATCTTTAATGTTCTACTCCTGGCTAAAATTATAAATATTTAAATACGTGGCTGATTTAATAAAAAACCAATTTTTGTTTAATTTCACATAATGTATACCTACTGTTTCTTTAAAAAATAGTATATTATCTTTAAAAAAATATTATAAAGTAGCTCATGCATGCGACTCCTTTCAAAGAACTTATGTTTGTGATCTTCCCTTTTTTAATTTTCCTTTTCTAATCCCATATTTTTTGCATAAAGCTGAAACTCCACCACCCATCCTTCAAAATTTGAGACTAACACGGCCCGCGAGCTGCTTTAGCAGCTCGCGCACAGAGCGAAACACTAGTTATTATACTATATATAGCTCGATTACCACTGACTCACTCATTGACATAATTGTTCTCCTAGAAAGAGACAGAAAACGATATAATGATGTAAGGGAGATGTGTTCGGGTGCGGGATATGAGTAGGGAAAAATTATGACATTTCGGAAAAACAAGATGGCGGCCGACGTGATTCTCGCAACTCTTTTGTTTTCCAACCGATTTCGTTAAAACTCGCAACGATTGAAGAAATTAGGAAACAATCAACAGAAAAAGTGGAAAAAATTGGAAAAACAAGATGGTGGCCGAGCTGTAGTGTTTTAAAATTTTTGATTTTTCGACCCCGAACCGCGGCGCCGCAGATCCGAAACGGCGTAGTCTGGCATAATATTTTTTTCTACTCTCGCCTACATGTATCCTGTATTTTGACAGAACGTGAGTGGTTTTTAAAAATTCAAGATGGCGGCTGTCGCGGCGGCCTTTTTGTTTGAGGTACGAAAAAACGCAATTTTAAAATTCAAATTTCTCACAGTTGGCAACGTCGGAGCGTTTCGACTTCTAGGGGCCGATTGTGTGTACAGACTCGAGGTATGGATTGGGGAAAAAAAATTACCCCATTTCTCGGGAAATTTTCAAGATTTACCCCAAAAATAAAAAAATCGAAATACGGACTTTTTGCAAAATTCGAGTACGAGCAACCACGTGTCCCACTTGTACGAATGACATTTGGGTATTTTCGTCGCCGAGGTCTGGCAACACTGGAATTTATCAAAGTAAAAGTGATTTTCGACATGGTCTTTTTTCAGGGGCGATCATTTCGGCTGGGTGCGAGCGAGATGAAAAATTTAAACGTCATCAGGAGCGGTATACCCTGTAGTTTACGGGAAAATTATGAAACTATGTAAAATGTTTCTGTGGAACGAGGTGGCGGCCATTTTGTATTATTTTTGTGTTTTTCAAAATTTCGATCACATTTTTGAGGCATTTGACAACATTTGGGAAAGTTGACGTGTATGGATCGATTGTGTGACTGTACCGGCAGTATCGAGATATCTAAACAGGGTTGCCACATTTGGGGTAGTTTTCGAGATTTTCCCCACAAATTTCCGTAAAATTTTGTATGAATAATTTTTTTTTCACTGATGGCTTCGTATACATGTCAGAAAATTAAATTTGAAGAAAAATATGGAGACAGCTGATGATTGAGGATTTCGTAGACGGGTAAAGAGCACGGCCAAGGTATTGAAGATAGGTGGGGGGTGCTCGAACAAATGTCACTCGAAACCTCATCCAATTGGCGATGAGTTTAAAAAAATCTCCAAAATGGTGCATTCAAGATGGCCGCCATACAAATTTCGTCAGTGTCTATCTCGGAGAGTATAAGAGATGGAAGTGTGATTTCTTGGCACGAGCTGATCAGAGCAAGGAGGTCTATTTAGCGAAATGAAAACAATTTCAAGATGGCGGAATATTTTTTTTCATACCAAATTATATTATTATGGTGATTAGGACTCAATGACATAATTTATTGTTCTCCTAGAAAACGCCAGAAAACGATACAATGATGTGAGGCAGATGTGTTCGGGTGCGGGATTCGAGTAGGGAAAAATAATGACATTTCGGAAAAACAAGATGGCGGCCGACGTGTTTCTTCCAACTCTTTTGTTTTCCAACCGATTTTGTTACAACTCGCAATTATTGAAGAAATTAGTAAACCATCAATAGAAAAAGTATAAAAAATTGGAAAAACAAGATGGCGGCCGACCTGTAGTATTTTCAAATTTTTGATTTTTCGACCCCGAATCGCGGCGCCACAGATCCGAAACGGTGTAGTTCATGTTCAGGCTGCCATACAAATTTATATTTTGGTGTCTGTCTATCTCAGAAAGTAAGATGGATGAGTGGTTTCTTGGCAAAAGATGATGGACCTGAAGGTCTAATTGATGAACAGGAAAAAATTCAAGATAGCGGAATTTATTTTTCCAAGATTTTTCAAGATTTTGATACGGTTCCGTTTTACCCACGACGGGGCTCCTTGAGAGTACAAAACAGGAAACTGATACCAAAGTTTTAAAAAATCAGCGCCATTTTGAAATTATTTGTTAATTCACCGATTTCGTTCAAAACCGATATCTGAGGATCCCTGGGATTACAAAACAGGAAACTGATACCAAAGCTTAAAAAAATCTGCGCCATTTTGAAATCCTTTGTTTAATGACCGATTTCGTTCAAAATCGATATTTAGGGCTCCCTGGGATTACAAAACAGGAAACTGGTACCAAAATTTTAAAAAATCAGCGCCATTTTGAAATTATTTGTTAATTTACTGATTTCGTTCAAAATCGATATTAAGGGCTTTCTTGGATCACGATACAGGAAACTGATACCAAAGTTTTAAAAAATCAGAGTCATTTTGAAATTATTTATCAATTGACCGATTTCGTTCAAAGTCGATATCTGAGGATCCCTGGGATAACAAAACAGGAAACTGATACCAGAATTATAAAAAATCAGCGCCATTTTGAAATTATTTGTTAATTGACTGATTTCGTTCAAAATCGATATTTAGGACTCCCTGGGATCACAAAACAGAAACCTGATACCAAAGTTTTAAAAAATCAGTGCCATTTTGAAATTCTTGGTTAATTTACCGATTTCGTTCAAAAGCGATATTGAGGACTCCCTGGGATCACAAATCAGGAAACTGATACCAAAGTTTTAAAAAATCAGCGCCATTTTGAAAATATTTTTATCAAATAATTTCAAAATGGCGCTGATTTTTTGTTCAAAATCGATATTTAGGGCTACCTAGGATTACAAAACGAAACTGATACCAAAGTTTTAAAAAATCAGCACTATTTTGAAATTCTTTGTCAATTGACCGATTTCGTTCAAAATCGTTATTTAGGGCTACCTGGGAATACAAAACGAAACTGATAGGTACCAAAGTTTTAAAAAATCAGCGCCATTTTGAAATTCTTTGTTAATTGACCGATTTCGTTCAAAATCGATATCTGAGGATCCCTGGGATAACAAAACAGGAAACTGATACCAGAATTATAAAAAATCAGCGCCATTTTGAAATTATTTGTTAATTGACTGATTTCGTTCAAAATCGATATTTAGGACTCCCTGGGATCACAAAACAGGAACCTGATACCAAAGTTTTAAAAAATCAGCGCCATTTTGAAATTCTTTTTTAATTTACCGATTTCGTTCAAAAGCGATATTGAGGACTCCCTGGGATCACAAAACAGGAAATTTAAAATCGATATTTAGGGCTACCTGGGATTACAAAACGAAACTGATACCAAAGTTTTAAGAAATCAGCACTATTTTGAAATTCTTTGTCAATTGACCGATTTCGTTCAAAATCGATATTTAGGGCTCCCTGGGATCACAAAACAGGAACCTGATACCAAAGTTTTAAAAAATCAGTGCCATTTTGAAATTCTTGGTTAATTTACCGATTTCGTTCAAAAGCGATATTGAGGACTCCCTGGGATCACAAATCAGGAAACTGATACCAAAGTTTTAAAAAATCAGCGCCATTTTGAAAATATTTTTATCAAATAATTTCAAAATGGCGCTGATTTTTTGTTCAAAATCGATATTTAGGGCTACCTAGGATTACAAAACGAAACTGATACCAAAGTTTTAAAAAATCAGCACTATTTTGAAATTCTTTGTCAATTGACCGATTTCGTTCAAAATCGTTATTTAGGGCTACCTGGGAATACAAAACGAAACTGATAGGTACCAAAGTTTTAAAAAATCAGCGCCATTTTGAAATTCTTTGTTAATTGACCGATTTCGTTCAAAATCGATATCTGAGGATCCCTGGGATAACAAAACAGGAAACTGATACCAGAATTATAAAAAATCAGCGCCATTTTGAAATTATTTGTTAATTGACTGATTTCGTTCAAAATCGATATTTAGGACTCCCTGGGATCACAAAACAGGAACCTGATACCAAAGTTTTAAAAAATCAGCGCCATTTTGAAATTCTTTTTTAATTTACCGATTTCGTTCAAAAGCGATATTGAGGACTCCCTGGGATCACAAAACAGGAAATTTAAAATCGATATTTAGGGCTACCTGGGATTACAAAACGAAACTGATACCAAAGTTTTAAGAAATCAGCACTATTTTGAAATTCTTTGTCAATTGACCGATTTCGTTCAAAATCGATATTTAGGGCTCCCTGGGATCACAAAACAGGAACCTGATACCAAAGTTTTAAAAAATCTGCGCCATTTTTAAATTCTTGGTTAATTTACCGATTTCGTTCAAAAGCGATATTGAGGACTCCCTGGGATCACAAAACAGGAAACTGATACCAAAGTTTTAAAAAATCAGCGCCATTTTGGAATCATTTGTTAATTCACCGATTTCGTTCAAAATCGATATTAAGGGCTTACCACATCTCGTGAGCTGCTTTAGCAGCTCGCGCACAGAGCGAAACACTAGTTAATATATATATAGCTGCTCGTGCTGACTGACTGACTCATTGATCACCTCTCCTGTAAAATTTTGTATGAAAAATTTTTTTTTTACTCATCGTTTCGTATAGAAGGTAAAAATTCATTCGGAGGAAAAATACGGAGAGAGCTGATGATTGAGGATTTCGAAGACGGATGAAGAGCACCAGCCAGGGTATTGAAGATAGGTGGGGGGTGCTCGACCAAATGTCATTCGAAACCTCATCCAATTGGCGGTAGTTGAAAAAAAAATTCAAAATGGCGGATTTAAGATGGCCGCCATACAAATTTCGTCGGTGTCTATCTCGGAGAGTATAAAAGATGGAAGAGTGGTTTCTTGGCAAAAGATGATCAGGACATGAGGGTCTACTTGATGAACAGGAAAAAAATTCAAGATGGCGGAATTTATTTTTCCATAGAAAAGGGTATTGAAGATAGGTGGGGGGTGCTCGACCAAATGTCACTCGAAACTTCATCCAATTGAAAGTGAGCTGAAAAAATTTTCAAAATGGCGGACTTGAGATGGCCGCCATACAAATTTCGTCGGTGTCTATCACGGAGAGTATGAAAGATGGAAGAGTGGTTTCTTGGCAAAAGATGATCGGGACATGAGGGTCTACTTGATGAACAGGAAAAAAATTCAAGATGGCGGAATTTATTTTTCCATAGAAAATTTAGGTATGGCGAATATTGAAGAGGCTACAAGTGTACGGTTCCTTTTGAAAATTTGTTTTTATGGAAGAATTCTCATTTTGACGAATCGTTCGGAGACAAAAATATGGAGATGATCGAAGGTTCGGATGAGGAGCACGGTCAGGGTATTAAAGATAGGTAGGGGCTGCTCAAACAAAAAATACTCGAAACTTCATACAATTGGCAGTGAGCTGAAAAAATCCAAAATGGCGGATTCAAGATGGCGGCCATCTCAGACAGTATTTAAAAGATGAAAGAGTGGTTTTTGGGTAGAAAATTATCAGGGCCTGAAAGTCTACTTGATGAGCAGAAAAAATTAAGATGGCAGATTCTGCCATCTTAATTTTTTGCTCATCAAGTAGACTTTCAGGCCCTGATAATTTTCCACCCGAAAACCACAATCTACGAACATTGAAGAGAGTAGAAGAAGTGAAATATGCATGATTTTGAAATGGTTTTTTTACAAGATTTGTTCTTTATGGAAGAATAATTATTGTCGGTTCGCCATTACGAAAGCCAAGTTGCCGAAGTTCGATGGCACCCAAAGGTATACAAGGGGGTGAGGGCTGGGGGTTGGTGGCCTTTGTATTATGTTTTTTTCCTTTATGAGAATTTTCTTTTACGTCGGACGCTTGGCGTGCTGGCGCTTCCACTGTGCTCACTAGCATAGCAAACCAGGATAGTAGGACAGCGAGTAAGTAGACAGTGGACCGCGCGGTCCACAACGCGGTCCGCTTTAGCGGGCCGCGCAGCCACGCGCCATACTAGTATTATATATGGCTCGAACAGCCCTCTTCTGCAGCACAAAAACAGAATTAATATCAGCAGCATTACCCCATAATAATATACCATATGACATAATGCTGTGAAAGTAACCAAAATAAACTAATCTCGCCGTTTCTATATCTGTCAACTGGCGAATCTTTTTAACCGCGTATGCAGCAGAACTAAGCCTGTTCGACAAGTCATTTATGTGATGGCCCCATTGGAGTTTAGCATCTAACGTTATTCCGAGAAAAACAGCGGTATCCACTAAGTCTAATTCCTCATGATCAAGTTGTACAGTGGTTTTTACCTGTTTGACATTAGGTAATGTAAATTTGATACACTTTGTCTTTTTTCCATTGAGGAGTAGGTTATTAGCTTCAAACCACTGTACCACTTTAGTGAGAGAATTGTTTACTTCGTCAAGAGTTGTTTCGTAACGATTTATTTTAAACAAAAGTGATGTATCATCAGCAAACAATACTATTCCATGATTATCTTTGGCAAGATAAGGAAGATCATTAATGTAAATGAGGAATAGAAAAGGCCCTAAAATTGAACCTTGTGGAACCCCCATTTTTACAATCGATCCGGAAGACCGCTTTCCATTGACGTCTACCTTTTGCATCCTATTTTTTAAGTAGGAATTCATCATATCCAGTGCTACACCCCTAATTCCATAATGGTGCAGTTTTCTGACTAATGTTTCATGATCAACACAATCAAAAGCCTTGGATAAATCGCAGAAAACGCCAAGTGCATCACGTGACTCTTCCCAGGCTTCGAATATATTTTGAATTAACTCAACACCAGCATCGATTGTTGAGCGACCCCGTGTAAATCCAAACTGTTTACTATGTAACAAGTCATTATTACAAAAATGCTTAAGCAATTGAATTAATATTAATTTTTCAAATACTTTACTGAAAGTGGGTAGTACAGATATAGGTCTAAAGTTAGTGGGGTCACTGGTACTACCTGATTTGAATAGAGGAATTATTTTACTGTGCTTCATTAAGTCAGGAAACTCACCACAATCAATTTCAATTCCTTACTTTACTTCGAAATTTTTAAATAAACAAATAATTGACGAACACTTATAAATCAATCAAACTACGGTATCTTTTATTGAAACTCAAGCGCACAAACAAGAACAAGAAAGGGTTAATTGGAAAAACGATAGCCTATTCAGCGTGATTAACTGGAATAGATTGTTAAAAACTAGAAGTCAATGACATATTGAGGAAAACTTTCATAAATAGACCGTTAAAAAACCTAAAATGTACGTGACGAATCCGTGTTTCTTCAGGGGTATTTACGTTGAGGTAGAAAAAAATTGTGGAGCAAAAAATATTAAAAATATTTTCTATAATATTACTTTTATGCTTACAGATTTTGAATACATGAGACCAGACAGCCTGCGAAGTCAACGGCCTCGTATTTCAACATAAACGACAAAAAACAATATTATGATTTCAAATCGGTGCCCGATTCCGAAAAACGAATCTTCAATCGAGTGTAAACTTTTTGGTACCTAACTGGGCTAACAAAGAAAGTGTTTAAATTAATTGCGTATTTGAATGCAACTTGGCACACTTATAGCATAAACTCCGGGTTAAAATACCTATGGACTATTTTTGTCCCAAAAAACAATAAAGTTCCGTCGGCATATCGGATGAAAGTTTTGGTTGATATTACTGCTTAACTGGGTCAAGTTAGAACCGATTTAAAAAAAAAAAAAATTTTTCACAAAGAGTATAATATTATGTACTATCGGGTAGGTTTTATGTTAATTGTATGAAAATCTGATGAACAGTTCGAACTTCTCGTCGGGTAACAGACAATCAATCAATTGCAATCATTTTAGTAACTTAATAAAATGTAGATTTCATAATGCGTATTACATCGGTAAATGTAGTACCTACATAAGATGAGCTACCCGTGCGAAGCCGGGACGAGTCAATAAGTCTTCAATAATATTTTTGAATCCATGGTTCATGTCTGCTGCGTAATATTACAAACGCGTTATTTTAATAATTTAACAAGACATCAAATATAATAAATTAATAATTTCTGCATGCATAATATACCTAGATCCAGATTTTGTAAAACTTCCATTTGGCTAGCCTTGAACCCTGATGCCGGCAAGTTTTTTTTGTGTCATATTTGTTAACTACCTACTTACATATTATGTTTTATAATTCAAATTCAAAAGTTTTTTATTCAAATAGACTTTTTACAAGTGCTTATGAATAGTCGAATGAATCTACCACTGGTTCGGAATGCTGTTCCTAGGAATAAATAATAGGAAACAAAATATCTACCAAGTACCTACCTATCTAATAATTCTTATAGTACACATAGTAAGGGCGCCACATGGTTACAGCTTCTGGCGCCTTTAAATTTTAGACAGAAGTAGGCGTTACTTTGCGGAAGTCCATGATATCCAAGGAACTATAGCTTATAAGTCGCTATAATCCACCAAGACAGACATATCTAGGTATGAGTTACATCTTGCAGCATGTGATATATGCAGCACCCACCCTCCCGCTTCTAAACATGCAGGAAAAGCAAGCTAATACATTACGAAACGCCACCACACCACACAAATCTTCCAAAGCACTCTCAACGTGTATTTCACTCGGAGAACTTTTTTTTAAAAGATCACGTCGATCGGTTGCTCCGTTGCTCCGTTGCGGCGTGATTAAACAAACACACTTTCGCATTTATATATTAGTATGATAGCGCTTGGCTGCAATCAGACCTGTTTACAAGTGGTGATGCAGCCTAAGGTGGAGCGCGCTTGCTTAGAAGATGCCTATTCATTCTTGATTGGAACTGTACCAATTTTCATTTTCAAACATAACGATGTTATTCGCAGAAAGTACTTATCTACTTACTAATAATAACAAGCATGGTATACTTGTAAAAAATTCAGGTTAAATGGGTAGCAATCACTTTGCAGGTCACTGCAACTCTAGAAATGACAACTCTCTCAATATTATAAAGTAAATTGAAACTTTTTCCATAATTCGAAAACCTTTTCTTAGAATCACCATGAACGTTACAAAGACTGTTTACTTTCCTTAGGAGGTAATTGTGAGTTTGTTAAATTGACTTTTATTGTTGACACCGTGAAGCAAAAAAAACATATCCCAATCAAAACGGGTGCGTGTCCAATAGAACATTATTGTTACTTTTTACAGGTAACTCTAAAGATTTTTTTTACGCATTTTTATCTTAACTATCGTTCGAGTGACACCGAATACAATCTCATCAGGAAAATAGGTAAGCATAGTACGAATCTCAGTTTTTTTTAATGTTATGGTAAAGAACGAAGATGCTGTCAGAGATTCAATTCGCAACATCTAACCTCATGTGTGCCTTCCCAGAACAACACTGATATCCATACTAATTCCATACTAATATTATAAATGCGAAAGTGTCTGTCTGTCTGTCTGCTACGCTTTCACGGCCCACTTATACAACGGATTTTGATGAAGTTTCCCCGGTATATAACCTATCCCTGGATAGGTTATATCTCAGGGAAGGACATAGGCTACCTTTTATCCCGCAAAATTCAGGAATTCCCGCGAGAATCGAAAAAACTTATTAAACCTTTGATAAGTTACCTCCTTGGTTGCCATGTTTCGGAGTAAAAGATCGTTCCATTTTTAAATTACACGACAGGTATGAATTTACTATGTAATTTATTTGGCCGCTAAACCACGACAGATATGGATTTTCATACAACTTTTGCCGACCGCCGCTCGCTCGCTACAGCAATTTCGATTTATCTCGAAGAAGGTTGCCAAAATAATGCTCAAATTTCCAAGCATGTTTGAGAAAAAGTGTTAAGATGTACCTAATTTTCTATGTTTTGGAGGCCTTAGAAGTGTCTGATTTGTAACGACTTCGACTATTCCATTTTAGTTTTCTTTTCGAGTCGATACTGGTCTATCTTGAAATAGTCTTCATTTGAACATAACTTATAATTTAATGCATCGCAGTCAAATATTAAAATAATTGCATTGATAAGAAATAATATAAAAAACAGTTATTCATGTATTCATAAATACAACTATTTTGATAGCACGAGCCATTGATATTTTAAGTTTGCAAATCATTATTCATATTACGCAGTTTACCTTGAGAAACAAATATCAAGCAAATAAGGATAATATTAAAATCAACCCAGTGCGTGTGGCACCACGTTCCGTATTCCGTAGCTACCCGTTACAATATGCGGACAATTTTTTTTTATCCACTTCAAGTTAGCCCTTCACTGCGATCTCACCTGATGGTAAGTGATGATGTAGTCTAAGATGGTAGTGGGCTAACCTTTTAATGGCATGGCAGTGATATTTAACCCATAAGTACCTCTGATCGTTTTCTACACGGCATCGTACCGGAACGATAAATCGCTTGGCGGCACGTCTTTGCCGGTAGGGTGGTAACTAGCCACGGCAGAAGCCTCCCACCAGGCCAGACCATGGAAAATTCAGAAATTATAAATTCCCAAATTGACTCTGCCGGGTCAATAATAAATAACAATAAGTCAAACTTATACTTATTAAGTACTACGAGAGACAGTGGCAAAGTTAGAATTATTTTACTTTCCGTTATAAACTATCATAAATGCGTAAGTGTGTCTGCCTGTCTAACTTTTCATCCGATTTTTGTTAAAATTAGGTAGGTACCTACTGAGATACGTTGCATTCTGGGAAAGCACATAAGGTTTTTATTCCGGAAAATTAAGCAGTTCCCGCAGTTACAAAAATCTTAATTCATGTGGACGAATTCACGTGCATCAGGCGGTTATATTATAGATAGCAGAGATACGGTAATACACTAGATAGTAGTCTATTACTATGATCTTACAATATTAAATTTACCATTCTATCGATATTGCTCAAAATGAAACTGGATTTTCCTCGGCATCTCAGTCTTTATTTTGGCGCATGATATCATAAATAATAATAATATTGCTATATTAAAATATTGTTTACGATACTTAATTCAAAAATATTCAGAACTCGATAATAACGAGTAGATACGACACGAAACAAATAATTTTGATTTCAAGCCAAAATACTCTAGTTTCAAATTGGATAATACTTTTTTTGTACTTTTTTTTTATTTTTTTTTATCCACTACAAGTTAGCCCTTGACTGCGATCTCACCTGATGGTAAGTGATGATGCAGCCTAAGATGGTAGCGGGCTAACCTGTTAGGGGCATGGCAGTTATATTAAACCCATACCCCTATTCGGGTTCTACACGGCATCGTACCGGAACGCTAAATCGCTTGGCGGCACGTCTTTGCCGGTAGGGTGGTAACTAGCCACGGCCGAAGCCTCCCACCAGGCCAGATAAGGGAAAATTCGGAAATTATAAATTCCCAAATTGACCCTGCCGGGTCAATAATAAATAACAATAAGTCAAACTTATACATAATAAGTATCAACTACGTCGAAGACTATACTATAAGTAATAGTACGAGTATAATTTTTACATAAATACGAGAAAAGTATGACATAAGGTAACTAATAATTCATCCACGATATTATAATATTATGTCCAAAATCTTTTATTTCCTATTTTGGAAGTTAAATAAACTTAAATTCTTGTCTAAAATAACATCAACATGTTGTTTGATGTTGATGTCATTTTAGAGGTTTTTATAATTTGTCACGGGCTCTTTTCGATATTATTACAATACAAACAATTAGTACCTACACAAAATTACTGATTAGGTATAGGTACAAGGAATAGTGCATACCAATAGACCAGTAGTACCTACCAATAGATTGGAGTGTGTATTTAGAGTGGGTATTCCAAAAACTCTCTCTCTCTGCGTCGTATTCCAACCGTGAACATTGCTGAGGGTCGTGACCATATCAGGGGTTTCCTTGGAATAATAATGCGGTGGGTTCCCAGGTCCTCCCGCAATTCAAACTCGATCACACACAAAAATGAAATGAAATAAGTATACCTAATATTTATTTCATGTAGATAAAATAAAATAAATAAATAAATCTTTATTTAGATTCCTTACATACAGATCATAAAAAACTATTACTATTATTTATATTAATCATATTATGCTTACTTATCTAATCTTACTTTTAACATAAGTGTACTTATTAACTACTATTTATTATTATTATGATAAGTATATAATAACTATATTATATAGTATATACATACATATATTTGTTATTACTATTTTTACTAATTATATTTACATGTAAGAACCGCCTGTAGCGGTGAAAGCCTCTTCCATATTTTTCCATGCGCACCTATTTCTGGCTAGAGTGCTCCATGTCTTACCCGCAATTTTTGCGATGTCATCGTCCCTTCTTTTTATTGCCTTCGGTCTACGTTTCAAGTGCAAAGGATAGGTACCAGTTTGTCACCGTTTTGGTCCACCTTTCATCCTGGCACCTTTTAATGTAGATACCTAAACATATCATAAAACAAGTAACCCTTTACAGAAAGCACTACCGAGATACGCCTCAAAAGCATAATTTAATTAATAAATGAAAAACAGTTTTCAAATTAATAATAAAATCGTAGTAATACAAAACTTTATTGCAACAAAACGTAAGAACGTACTTACTAGAAGAGAAACAATAATTAAAAGTAGGACGATCGCAGGTTGCATAAAAAAAGATTATGGTTAAAATGGCTAGGTAGACTTTTTATGTATAGATGGACATCAAAATTCAGTTTCAGCCGGATCTTACTCCATACATTAATGCGTAACCGACACGGACTGTCTCGTTTTATGTTAGCAATTTGTTATAGTTAAGAAACAATTTTTTAGTCCCTTGAATACTTCAGATCGCCGTGTTTGAGTAGATTCTTGTTTAACCGAAAATATGATGACATGACAATACCACAGTTATCTAATACTACGTTGGTATTTCTTTTGTTAGAATTTGTTGGGTTCGTACGTTGAGACTTGAGATGATCCGTGGGCAAGGATAGGTGTCAAAAAAAATCTCGTCTCTTCATCGTCGTGGATCATAATATATCCAACGTACTAAAATTTATAAGTGCCCTTGAATTTATTGAGAGTATTTAATCGTTTGTATAGTCACACCTTACAAAAAAAAACTGCCGTCCATGTTAATAAGATAATCCAAATTAAAAAGAAAACACCCAATCATTTGTAAAATCGTGAAGATAATATTCGCTTTGGCTCCTGCGAACCGCCTCTGGCTGGTTGAGAATGGAGACACTGGTGTGTCCAGAGACATCAAATTAAGTTAATTTTTATTTTAAAAAATCATACTTAAATCAAATTATTTTTTAAATAAAAATTTATTCAATTAATGTATTTCAATGCTTAGATTACATACATAACACTAGTCTTTATAGTATTACTTACTGCTAAAAGTTGTCGCACTTATCTGAGTAAGCGAGGTTAAGATTTTATCGGGCTTAGCACCGGCTTCTTGCGAATTAGAGGCAACCGAGTGTCCTAGTCATTCTAGCATTTAAAATCTATATTACGATTATCAAAAAGTATGATTGTTACATAGATTTACTATTATTTACTACCGTAGATTTTTTTATTAATTTTGTGACGTCAGAACCTGTATATATCTGACAAAAACCTTCGAGCGGAGCTATATAGAATCACAACGTCAATCCGACATCCAAGAACAGTGAAAATAACATACGGTCTACTAATTGTTTAGTAAGTTTAGTATTACACTTGAACATAAATCCAATGACGTCATATGCGAAAAAGCTGGAAACAAAATGCAAAGCGAGCATGTGGCGTATGAAATCGAAAGTCTTACGGAGTTTCATTGAGACGAAGTTCGCCCGCGAGTTGGAGCGCACTTTACAACCGTATCAGCATCATATTATAGTATTTAATGTGTAACAACTACTTACTACATTAGTGCCGTTTTATATATGTACTTTAATGAATGAACCAGAAGCTTAATTCGCTATAATCCGCCACAGTAGATAAATCTATGTGATGTAGTGCGTGTCTTCCACGTGCGCGTAGTGTGCGTTGACTCGACAATGCACGATTGTGATCTTCACAATCGTGCATTGTCGAGTCAACATCTTCTGAGGATGCTCCGGTTTCGGAGTGAAACGTACGTAGAGAGTGATTTGGAGAATTTGTGTAGTGTAGTGCTGTGCCGGTGCGAATTGCTGGGTGGTGGGTGTTCGCATGTTGTCGGTGGAAGACACGCACTACACCACATAGATTTATCTACTGTGGCGGATTATAGCGAATTAAGCTTCTGGTTCATTCATTATCATGGACTTCCGCAAAGTAACGCCTGCTTCGATTCAATATATGTACTTTACTTTTGAAAGCATTTAAAAATGAGTGGAAAGAGGCTTCTGCGTACCTGATTCATTCATTGATGATGAATTAATCAAGTATTACCCTTCGCCGGCTCAATATGGAGCTCAGGAGCCTCCTCTTAGAATGAGACGGTAACCCTTCACATAGAGGTCATCACGCTGCCCACGGGTGGATTAGCAGAGTTCACACACCTTCGTGAACATTATGGAGAGTTTTCAGGTACCTGATTGTTATGTAGGTAGTTAAACAATTCAGTTGTCAACTTGTACTTTCGTCCGCCATTAAATCAGTCTGCGATAGTCCGTGTTTCATTTCATACATTACATTTGGCGCAGTTCGGTTTTGTAATTAAAATAATGCCCTTTGGTAAAATTGAACCTTTTGACGTTGGTTCCCACAACTGGGATGCATATTGCCGACGGGTGAAGCAATTTATTGCGTTAAATAACATTAGTAAAGAGTTACACGTGGCCACGTTGGTCACGCACGTCGGCATTACGTGTTACGAGTTGATGTGCGATTTATGCTCACCGGAGTTACCAGAAAACAAAACCTTCGAACAATTAGTGAAAATCGTTAAGGATCATTTGGAGCCACAAAGGTCGGAGATCGCAGAGAGGCATATGTTCCGGCAGCGGAAACAGTTACAAGGGGAGGCAGTGAGTGATTATCTGAAAAGTTTGAAGCATCTGGCTAAACATTGCAATTTTCGAGATAGTCTTGAGGTCAATCTAAGAGACCAGTTCGTTTCCGGCCTTCATAGCGAAGACATGAGGTCTAGACTGTTTGCCGAGCGGAACATCGATTATAAGCGAGCAGTGGAGCTCGCGTTGGCGCTCGAGGCGGCGGAGAGGCACGCGGCGGAGGCGGCGTCCGGGGCGAGCGCAGCTGTCGTCCCGGAAGGGCTGCACCGCATCAGACCCTCTACGGCACGCGGGGAGCGCGGGCGCACGGAACGGCGGAGCGGAGGAGGCCAGGGAGGCAGCCAGGCGGTCGGGACCGGCTCGGCGGGCGCCGAGTCCTCGAGGCGCGGCTGTTGGCGTTGCGGGCGTGGACACCCGCCTTCCAGGTGCAGGTTTAAGTCGTATACCTGTGATACATGCGGATCCAGGGGCCACCTCAAGGCCGTTTGCCCAAACAGTGATAAGTGCAGTGATAAGTGCAGTGATTCGACGAACCAGAAGAATCCCAAAGGTCAGTTTTTTTTAATGATTCTGATGACAGTGATGTAGGGTTTTACAATATAACCTGCGATGGCAGCGATGGCCCGTATTATCTAAAACTTAATGTTGAAAACTCAGTAGTAAAATTCGAAATAGATACTGGTAGTAAGATATCTGCAATATCGAAATGTTTGTACGATAAATATTTCTCTAATTTATGTCTTCAACATAAGAATTTAAGGTTAAAATCCTACACCGGTAATGTTATTGAACCTCTTGGATATATTATGGTAAATGTTAAATATAAATCTAGTTCACAAAAGTTACAGTTGTTCGTAATAGAAAACGGTGGCCCTCCTTTATTGGGTCGCACTTGGATCAGGCTATTACAAATTGATGTTACTAACTGTCATAATCTATCCGAGAAGTGTGAAAACAATAATAATATTGAATCGTTAAAAAAGGAATTCCCAGATGTGTTCGCTGATGGGCTTGGGACATTTAAAACTCGAATGCAATTACATCTAGCCGATAAGACTCCAGTATTCGTGAAATCGCGCCCGCTCCCCCTCGCCCTCCGCGGCCCGGTCGAGCGCGAGTTGGAGCGGTTGCAGCGAGATGACGTCATTTATAAGGTAGATCGGTCAGATTATGGGACACCTATTGTACCTATCATTAAAAAAAATGGCGATATTCGTATTTGTGGAGACTATAAGATAACAATTAATCCGTTGTTAAAAGATTTTCACTATCCACTCCCACAAATCGAAGATATATTTGCCACACTAGGGGGTGGCGAGCAGTTTTCTAAATTGGACTTGTCCCATGCCTATCAGCAGGTTTTGTTAACAGAGGACTCGCAACCCATGACGGCTATAACTACACATGTAGGTACTTTTGTTTACAAGCGGGTGCCTTTCGGAATAAAATGTGTTCCCGAATATTTCGAAAAATTGATCGAAGAAACCTTATGTGGTTTATCTTCTACGGTAGCTTTCCAAGATGATATCTGTGTAACGGGCAAGGATAGGGAGACACATTATAAAAATTTACGTGCTGTTTTAGCTAGATTACAAGAGGCCGGGTTGCGAGTAAATTGGTCTAAGTGTGAGTTCTTTAAAGATAGTGTTACGTATTTAGGATACAAAATCGATAAAAAGGGCTTACACACTGATGCTAACAAGATAGAAGCCATTGTGTCTGCACCGTCACCGAACGATGTAACGCAGTTGAGAAGTTTTTTAGGTCTTGTTAACTTTTACAATAAATTCTGTGTGAATATGAGTTCTGTGTTGAAACCTTTATACGATTTACTAAAGAAAAATGTAACTTGGAATTGGAGTCCGGAATGTGAAAGTGCCTTTATGAAAGTTAAAAAAATCCTCAGTAGTTCGCCGGTGCTAGCTCACTACGATACGAAGTTGCCTTTGCTGTTGTCAGTGGACAGCAGCGCGTACGGCCTTGGCGCGGTTCTATCGCACCGCTACCCCGACGGCTCGGAACGTCTTATCAGTTGCGCCTCGCGTACACTCAATGATGCCGAGCGTAACTATTCGCAACTAGATAAAGAAGCTTTAGCCATCATTTTTGGAGTTACTAGGCATCATAAGTATCTTTTTGGTCGGCATTTCATTTTGCGTAGTGATCACCGGGCATTGAGTTATATTTTCGGCAAAAATAAGGGTATTCCACAAACCGCTGCAGGCCGTTTACAGAGATACGCAGTTCGCCTAGCTGCTTACAACTTTAATATCGAATTTATTTCCTCATCAAGGAATTGTTTCGCAGACGCATTGTCTCGTCTGCCGCTAGTAGAATGTTCTAGCAGTCGAAGTAGTACACCAAAGGACAGTGGCAACAATAGTTATTTATTTTTTATCGAAGACAAGTTACCTATTACATGTCATGAAATTAAAAAGGAAACGGTTAAAGACACTACTTTGAACAAGATAATGAGTTATGTTAAATTCGGATGGCCCGATCAAGTAGAAAATGAATGTTATAGGCAATATCACATAAGACGAGATAATATATTCTTAGAACAGGGATGTTTAGTTTGGGGTTACCGCGTTATCATACCGGCCAGCTTGCATAGTGCCGTTTTGGACGAATTGCATTCAGGACACATAGGTATCGTTAAGATGAAGCAGCTGGCGCGTAACTACCTATGGTGGAGCGGTTTGGACGCCGATATCGAGCGCGTTTGTCGTGAGTGCGTGGCGTGCAGCGCGCAGCGCGCGCAGCCGCCGCCTGCGCCGCTGCACACATGGGAGTGGCCGACGGAACCATGGTCGCGATTGAACGTTGATTTTCTAGGTCCTTTCCGCAATAAATACTATTTAGTTATTTTAGACGCTCATTCGAAATGGTTAGAAGTAGAATCAGTGTCGAACACCTCAGCGGCGACTGTTATAGCTTGCCTGCGCAAAATATTTGCCCGACTAGGTCTTTGCAAGGTCATCTGCAGTGACAATGGTCCGCCTTTTTCCTCGTCACAATATTTGTCATATTTAACTAAAAATGGAATTAAAAGAATTTTAGTGGCCCCCTATCATCCGTCCAGTAATGGCGCGGCTGAAAACGTTGTTAAAACAGTCAAGTTAGTCTTGAAGAAAGCGACAATTGAAAATGAGGATTTAGACAGAGCTTTATGTAAATTTTTATTTACATACAGAAATACAGAGCATTCTACCACTCAAAAAGAGCCTTCCGTCGCACTGTTGGGACATAGGCTACGCGGCAGATTAGATTTATTGCGACCGAGTACTCGAGATGTGATTCGCGATAAACAACTTCGTCAAGAGGAACGTCGCGGCGGCTCATTGCGCGAAATGCAATCCGGCGATCGTGTTCTCATCCGTAATTATAATGATAATTTGATTAAATGGAAAGAGGGTGTGGTAGTTAATAAAACAGGACCAGTCTCGTATGTGGTTAAAACTAACGACGACAACCGCACTTGTAGAAGACATGTCGATCAAATCCTAGACAAAGGCGTTAGAAAATCTAGGTACTCATTAATAGGTACAGATAGTGAAAACCCGGGGGGAAGCGGAAGTGGTAATGAGGTCATTGGTAGCACCGAAAACGCACAAATCGCTTCAACGCCTAATAAAGAGGCAGAAAGTCTTACTAAAAAGGCACCTTCACCTTCTCAAAAGACTATGAATATTAGTCCTAATAATGAATCTTATCGCATGGCATTAAGACCGCGTATTAAAAAAGTAATGAAGCTGTAATATATTATTATGTTTATTTATAAGTTGATTAGTCCATTAGCACTTAAGTTTTTAACGTTTTTATTCTACTCCTACTGTATGTTTTAGCATGTATAACAAAATATTGTTTTGTTTGTTTTTTTAGGTATATTCTCTCATCATTATTATTAGCTTTAACTTACCTATAGTTAATTTAAGAGAGGAGCAGTGTTATGTAGGTAGTTAAACAATTCAGTTGTCAACTTGTACTTTCGTCCGCCATTAAATCAGTCTGCGATAGTCCGTGTTTCATTTCATACATTACACTGATGTTAAAAGGAAACTCGGTTATCCATATTTTTTTTTATCCACTACAAATTAGCCCTTGACTGTGATCTGACCTGATTGTAAGTGATGATGTAGTCTAAGAGGGTAGCGGGCTAACCTGTTAGGGGCATGGCAGTTATATTAAACCCATACCTCTATACTTATAAACTAATACTTAAAATAAACTTTACTTAAACTTACTTTACTTTACTTAAATAAAACTTAAACTTTAAGCAATTCACACACAGTGGCGTGCAGTTCCTAGTGGCATAAAAGCACTGCTTACCCAGATAGAAATACGTCTAATCTCATTTTTCATCAAAAAAGTTAGCAAATATGTATAGCTAACTAATGCCTACCCTAGCTTCAAAAGCTATGCACGCCACTGTTCACACAAAAACAGTCTTGCCACCCTCGACTACGCAGAGCCGTAGAGTACAAAATTAATATATCTTTCAGACTGAGCCTAACACTATGCAGGTTTCATACCGCTGTTAACCTTTCCTGATTAATCCTATAAATTTCATGACTAAATATCATTAGTTCGAAAGTGTGTCTGTCTGCTTGTCTGTTACGTTTTCAGAGCCCATATGTTTAGCCGATTTTAATAAAAGATACAGAGATAGGTTGCGTCGCGGCGACGGATATATTATAATAGTAATGATATTATGCTTGGTCACTTTTTTACGGTAAACTTAAATGTCACTTACCAAGGGATTATAAAAATCTGAATTCACTCAGACAAAGGCGCTGCCCGCGGGCATGATCTTTAGTCTAGGTACTCTAGTTATAGAATCCGAACAATACAATCATTTTTACCTATTGCAATTTGAATTTTGAAAGTAGGTCTTTCTTGCAAAAACTCGAGCCTCCAAAGACTTTCTTCCACTCAGAACCAATCATTGAAGAGAACTCTTTTAGTGGTGAAGTATACCTGAATTAAATAGTTTATTTATTTATTTTTTAGGCACGGGCCATCGTCGTCCGGCCCCGCCCGCCACCTAATATTGATTTTCATCTTGTCAATAAGGCTTTGATGGGATTTTTTTGTTTGCCTGCTTCATTGTAATTGATACAACATGAAGTTCTGTTCTAGGAAATAGTAGTGACGTGGCGTAAGCAGTATCACGACTTGAGCTATTTATTTTTTGGTACAATTTACCTTAACATTTCACCGCTTTTGTACTGCAGCTAACTACTATCTGATATCGAGACGCGATGCTATAAAATACCTAAATATTATAATTTGATCTTTTGGGTTCCGTTGTAGGTATAACAAGGGAACCCAAACTCGACTTTAAAGAGCTTCAAACGAATGCACGAAAAACAAACGATGGCGATGAAACCCACCTCTGTGCTACCTTCTGTGTCAACTCACGACCCTTGCAGCTTTTTAAACCGACTTTTAGGAGATGGAGTTTTTCAATTCACTGTATAAAGCGGTAGCAATAATTTTACCGTGATAGGGCCCCTGAGTTCCTGACCCACAATTTCAACTTTTTAAGTTGTTAAGTCCCACAATGACTTCTGACTGCCGACAAAGTGCGTTCTCAATGTCACGAATTGGGGTCCCCTAGATACATTATATACATAGTGTACATAAGTTTACATAGATAAGTAAATAGTACTATTTCTATGAACGCACCCCACCGATTGTAATCTGGGTGCGGGGCGAGCGGTTGGAACGAACGGACCAATCGAGCTCTTGTGACCAGAAAAGTGGGTGGAGTTTCGCACCCCTAGTTTTCTAGGGGTTAGTGTGCTTCCGCGGCCAACCTAGTTTGCTCGTCCCGCGCCCGTTGCCCCCGCATCTACTAATTTAGGGTTGATCAATCGAGGCCGACGTCTCTTACGTAATGCACTACACGAATTTCAGGCCAAGCGAACGCACGGTTCCTGAGTTAGCGCTCAGTATGTCAGTCGTCGTATAGGTCAGTTACTCCGTGTGATGCAATGTCTACTAGCTGCCACTATTAATGTACCAAACTCGTTGTATGAAAAAGTTCATGAGCAATTTGGATAGGTAACTTTCACTGTACGAAGAGCTTACGAAGGCAGGCGCGTCGCTGCTAGCGCCCAGAGCGAAGTTATAATACAAACATAACAGATGGCGTTATAGTCTCGCAGACAATAGAATTAGGTCTTTTTAGGTTTTTAAGTAGGTAATTGTAACAATTATTTCTATTCTATGTAACTTAAAGCTAAAGCTACGAGGGTCCAATACGTGCCTATATTAGTCTGAGAAGAGCCCATAACAAACTGAACTGGGTTTTTTATTTTATTAATACCATCTCACAAATCATGTTAGAGTAGGTAATTATCATGCCCAAGCTTTCTTGTCATTCTGAAATAATATTTTAATATGTAATAGGATTTTCAACTACTTATGTAATTAATTTGCGTTTTACAAACATTTAGAACTTGTTGAGAGACATCTCCAATAATTGTTTTCTTGAAGTTTATTAAAGAAAAGGGCACAGTTGCAAACGAATGAATCCATAATAATATTATAAATGCGAAAATGTGTCTGCTTGACTGTCTGTCTATCTGTCTGTCTGTTTCTCTTAACGGCCCATCTTTTTAACCGATTTCGATGAAATTTGGTATAGGGGTAGGCTTCATCCCGGGAAAGGACATAGGCAGATTTAGAATAGATAGGAGTTCCCCCGGGAATCAAAAAAACTTAATCCGCGCGAACGAACACGCGGGCATCATCTAGTTGCTTATAAAATAAAGATACCGAGTAAAAAATAAAAATAATTAAATATTCTTCAAACCAAACTCGCACCACTAAGTAAACCGTTTATAAATTACTGTCTGTGGTTTCCAATAAAAAATGTTACGAACCTACCACTTGCAAATTCCATAGCGCATACCGCCAAGTTATGGGGCTTCTATAAAAAATGCCCTGTTATTAAAGAGTCTTGAGCGGATTATTAAGTTAACTCACAACCCTATGTAAAAAACTCAAATGAATTTATAATGAAAATATATACCGCGGTATTTTATAATGGTCAAATTACTTCTGTATGTGTGTTATATGCATAATAAACTCGTTCATGTCCAAGGAGTTGCAATTATAACACAGTGGCTGCATATTCTTTTCTAAGCAATAAAATTGATAGCTCAGCTTAATTTGTTGCTTTTAAAAAGTATTAATTTCACTATCAGTAAAAGTAAAAAAAGTAAAGTGTAAAGTTAGCCTTTATCTTCAATCTCACAGAAAAGATGACTCAACGACGTATATAGGTAGTCTACAAACCTTACCAGTTAAGAAATACTGCAGTTTTATTAAACCCATATCACAGATTAGATAATATTTACTAATGTCCCATATTCCTAAGGCTAATCGGTTACTATACGCAGCATCAAACCAAATACCTACAACTTGGTGGTAAAGCTTTGCCAGTAGCTCTCCATCAGACCGTATTATCTAAGCGAGTTTATAAATTATTAGCTGGACCGAGCTTAGGTCGGGCGTGCTCAGGTTAACATTACAGGGAAAATCTGTAGATTTTCCTTGCAGCTGAAAACTTGACCTGATTTTGTAAACCTATCGAAGCGGTTTGAACTTATACTCTCGCGACGGCCTCGGAGGCGTAAGGACTGGTTAATTACAATCGACCACAACCACCCCCATCCCAACGTTATCCAGAACCTTGGTCTGCGCCTTACACAGGAAGTGCCTTAGGGAGATTTGCCGCCCGATATCCTCGAGCACTAATGTTCACTAATATTTTTAGGCGATGCTTCATACTATCCGGTGAGGTTGAAGCGGCCAGTTGTGTCTACGCAGCAAACACATAATAAAGTCTTCTGAATAATTGGGAGGGAGCATTACTATCATCACTTACCATCCAGGCAGTGGCGTGCAGTTCATAGAGGCATAAAAGCAATGCTTACCCAAATGGATATACGTCAATGCTCATTTTTCATCAAAACAGCTAGTAAATAGGTATTCTGACTAACTAATGCCTACCCTAGCTTCAAAACCTGTGCACGCCACTGCATCCAGGTGAGAGCAGTTAAGGGCTAACTTGTAGTATCTAGAATAAAGAAATCATACCATACGTGCTAAGGAAGCAGCTTGCAAAATAGTTAAGTACTATAAATTATAATTTGTCATCCATGGATCTAAGACACAATATGTAGCTAATCGTCCCAGCTCACACGAGTCACGCAGTCCGCAGACATCCACTATTTTTTCCGAAGATAAAAACAGCTTGTATCGCAACCTCGTCTACATGTAACGAAAACGAGTTTAAATTTGCATACGAAAATCTGCATTAACTTAATTATTTGGATATTTACGACTGTCTAGTCTAGACTGTATTTTTTTATTTCAATTCAAGAAAAGAGGGTTACTGAGTTAGATATTTTAATTTATGCATTAGATTAATGTAGCCTAGTGATAGCCTAAATACAAAGTCAAAAGATGATTTATTCAAATTACACTGTACCCACTTCTGTATCTAACGTCAATCCTGTGTCTATACTGTGTCTATGTCTGTATGTCTATCTGACTGTCTTACTGTTACGATTTTACGGCCCAACTGGGGCAGAGATAGGTTGTATGTCGGCGGAAGGCATAATATAGGCATACTTTTTATCTTGGAAAATTGAAGAGTTTCCGCGGAAATCAAAAAACTCCAATCAACTCAGACAAAGTCGCGGGCATCATCTAGTAAAATATAAAATGTACGTTCGTTACCTCGTGAACCCTCGCGGGAGTTACATGGGATGCACACGGGATGCACATGGGACCGGACAGGGCAAAACATACGCACGAAACCAAAGCACAGATCAAATAATAGATAGTCCCACAAAATTATCTGACCCGATTACAGCGTCGCTAGTATCTATATGAAAAATAAAATAAAAACGAAAACTAAACAGGCATAAAAATTAGTTCCAATTTTGGCCACCGGGCCAGCTAAGTTTGTACTTCGTTAATCACAGCGAGAAATGTCCGCGACGGAGGGTAAGGAGTGTATTTTTCTGTCGCGCTATTTTGTAAAGATCATACTTACTTACTTAAGATTATAAATGCGAGAGTGTTTGTTTGTCCCTCAATACTCCGCAACAGATCAACGGACCAACGTGATTTTTTGCATGGATATAGTACCCAGTTGAGGCCCTGGAAAATGAAATCTCTACTTTTTATCCCGATAAATAAAGGAGTTCCAGTAAGAATTAGAAGAAAACATTCCACACGGACGAAGTCGCGGGCATCAGCTAGTCCATAATAAAGTTCGCCCGCCAGAACACTAAGTATATGTCCTTAGGGTGTGTTCTCGATCTTAAGTAAATCGTCCCTACTAAGTATTTAAATGTCCAGTAATTTTATAATTAAACAACTTTTTAAGGTATTAATTGCAATAAAACATAATATAATTGCCGACATTTGAAACATAGTAGATAACTAAATTACGACAAGAAAGAAAACACTGAAACAAGTTTATAAAAATGATAATTGATCAGAAGGCTCCAGTTATTATCATAGTAATGAACTTATGAAACGTGAACAGAAACTATTCTGTAACTTTCCAAGACGTACTTATTAGGCTATTAACATAATAATTAAAAGATTACTTACTAATTTTCATTGTTCAAGTAACATCAGTTGTTATACAAAACTTTTTATTATTCATGTATGTACGGATCATCATAATATACGAGTACCTACCTACATACAGGGTAAAAAAAAAAAAAAACCTACATACAGGGTTAATTTAAAAATTACTTATAAACTCACTAGATGATGCCCGCGGCTTCGTCCGCGTGGATTGAGGTTTTTTAATTCCCGCAGGAACTCTTCAATTTTCCGGGATAAAAAGTAGCCTATATCCTTCCCGGGATGTATACTATCTCTGTACCAAATTTTATCAAAATCGGTTGAGTAGTTGGGCCGTGAAAGCGTAGCAGACAGACAGACAGACACACTTTCGCATTTATAATATTAGTATGGATAAGGGTAGACTCTGTACATAATAATGTACAACTTTTGTACCTTGACTTTATAAAATCAGATTAATTCAGCTTTAATTTATATTGTATTGTTTTCAATAAATGTAACAATGAAAAAAAAAACAGATTTATTATATAGATGTAGATAAAAGTTTTTCTGTAATCTGTAGACGTCATTTGTTAATTAATTGTAAATTAATCCCGTTTGAGTTTTATCTAGGCAAACTGAAAAACATAGTCAAAATAGTATGTAATATTTTTCAAATTCCGAGGGTTCGATGGCATCTGCAGTAGCTTCACTCGTTTCTGGCTCTATTAGGTATAGTATCGCGAGGTACTGAGATCGTGACGCAGCGAATGCGACGTTGCTTATCGTTGCATCGGTTCGTGCCCACCGTATATAATCCAAGACTTTTCCCGCCACGCCTTTACAGCAAAAACCTTAACAAAATTATTTGTACTGCAAGTGGTATTTGATGATCTCCTTGACGCAGTGGTAAGCGTTGTAGTTTTATAAATAGGAGGTCACTAGCTCAATTCCTGGCAGATATGATTTCCAAATTTTCTTTGGTCTGGTCTGATGGAACGTAATATAATAGTAACTACTATTAAATTTAAATTCAAGCGCCATTTTTGGTGCATCAACTGACTAGTAAGAGAAAGCCTTTTTATAAAATAAAACCTTGATTGCTTGGGTGGAGCCAAATTTACCAATAATGGTCGAAAATCGAAATAGTTATTTGCCACTTTCCCAGCTACGCCTCTTTGACGCAAAAACACTGCAACATTCTTCAGTGTACGATACCTCTAGTACGAGTTGATAGTTCTCCAAAACTATATTCAATGTGGCTAATTCTGTCGTGCACAATCTCTAAACTAAATTGGGCTGACACGTCTAATTTTATAATTGCCCCTTTCATATTGCTGCTTGCGGAAAGGGCTTCACTAGATTTGGGAATGTCAGTTTAGTTTAGTTTTAAGATTGTGTACGCCAGATTGTGTTGACTGCCTCGTTGGTCTAGTGGTTGGCATGTTCGACTGCGGCCGACGAGGTCCCGGGTTCGAGTCCCGGGTCGGGCCATAATTAAGTATTGGGGTTTTCCGACTAGAAATTCTCAGTACTAGCCCGGAGTTAGGAAGTTGGCGGTGTTTCACCCCCGTGCCTCGGAGAGCACGTTAAGCCGTCGGTCCCGGTTATTATCACTAACATGATAATAGTCGTTAAAGCCCGCCAACCCGCATTGGAGCAGCGTGGTGGGTATAAGCTCTAATTCCCTGTCTACTATGAGAGTGGAGGCATGTGCCCAGCAGTGGGACGTTAATGGGCTGTAGTGGTGGTGGTGGTGGTGGTGTACGACAGAATTGGCTACAATGGGGCTGATTCTGTAGTGCACAATCTCTAAACTAAACTAAAAGTAGAGCATTACAAATATTGCTAACCCTTTCATAATACTCCTTGCGGAAAGGGACAGAACTAGATTTAAAGCTGCCATTTTAGTTTAGTTTAGAGATTGTGTTATACAGAATCGGCCACAATGTCGACTTAAGTTCCTTCATAGGCCAGTCATCATTCATCTTGGTTGACGACCAAGAAGTTGCCTAAGCCAATGGATATCTAAACAACGGAAGTATAAGTACACCACAGTCTTTTCAACCTTATGTGTTGGTCCTGCTTGCTTCGTCATTGGTGTAATTGTATACAGATACATACAGAGAGCATATCGTATACAATAAGGTGTTTTAATACTCAAAATCTTTTTATAGGCACGTAAGTAGGTATATTATTTTGTAATATCGAAGTTATCGATATCTGCAAACTTATACTAATGATAGAGTTGCATTGCGCGATGATTCGATACGCATAAGCCCCAACGACGGCTTGACAATGACGTCTTGCAGTTTTTGTAGACGAAAAATCATTATAATCAGTTGCTGAGACGATTTGTGAGATAATAGAAACAAAAATGTTTTAAAGTCATTATTTCTAAATCGATTTTTTTAGTGAAGTTTAGCATTAAACGATTCAGTACGACTAATAAGTAATCATAGATTTATTGTAATTGGACTCATGCTAATTAATAGTTCACAAAATAATAATATATGCGAGTAAAGCGTTATTACGACTTTTACCCCATATAATCATTATGATCTTACAAAAATTATTCCAATTAATTTCGTGTTTAAAGACGTAGTAGACGTAGACGTAAGAGACTAGGTAATAAAATAAATTTCAGACATGTTTAAGACGATACGGGAGGGCGGTTTCCCCCATACAATCGTATTAGTCTGTTTTCTCCGTGAATAATTACAATAGAGAAAATATTTTTGCACCATAAAATTTATACGAGTCCGTGCCATGTCCCTATGTTTTGCTTTTTTCAATAAATTAATAATTTTAAGAATTAGGAACCTTCAAAAATTGCAAAAAATGGCCCAGTTTTCGCGTCATCATCAGATATCCCGTATATAAATTTGACGAATATAATCAAAAAAAGAAAAACATACCGACATAGCCTAAGTCCTTCTTAAATTGTTCTTGAAAAAAAAATTAAAATCGGTTCTGTTTTGGAGGAGGAAACAGAAAAATACGAGAGTAAGAATTCGACTGTTTTTCATAGGTATTATCGGTCCAAGTTGCAGTTGTCCCTATCGGGTGTTATGGAATTCTATTCGAGGAGCAGCGCGACGGCAATATAATTGTTAAATACCTATTCTCAAAGTTTCCCGTTCATCCCATATCCTCTTAATTATACAGATTTGGATGCAAATCCGGCCCGGTAGTCGGCTGTCGGCCTGTCTAACACCAGGCTAGCTAGACTTTCTAATGCGTTTTTTTAATTCCTAACCGAATGCATAATAGGTATTCCAACCTAACGCCCCAGACTAATGCCTGTCTGTGCGGTCAATGTAATTCACTTATGTCTAGGCCAGCGTTTTCAAAACTTTATTACTATAGTACGTTGATATTTTTTCTGACATATTTTTTTGTGGCGACGATTTTTTTTAAATTTACTACAAGTTATCCCTTGACTGCGATCTCACCTGATGGAAAGTGATGATGCAGTCTAAGATGGTAGCGGGCTAACCTGTTAGGGGCATGGCAGTTATATTAAACCCATACCCCTAATCGGGTTCTACACGGCATCATACGTAATAATAGTTATTTAGGTAGGTACGTAACTAAATTAACACGTCGTCATTGCAACAAAATGACGATGATTTAGAAAGGTTTGAAAAGGCATTCTTTACACCGTCTGACATCTCGTGAACGCACGAGTGAGAATAAAATGCTATTTGTTTAATGTCTTGTTGAGTTTCAGTTAGCTTTAGATTGGCCATGTTTTGAAACTGATTTAGGACTGGATGCACTTTAGCCACACCGAACTTTCACAATTAAAGGTATACAATAAACGGATATCCTTATCATATAATTATAATTATATAATTTGCGATAAGTTTGATGAAGCATAACTTATTTTAAACTATTCCAAACTAGCTGATGCCCGCGACTTCGTCCGCGTGGTTTAAGTTGTTTACCCCACAGGCACTCCTTAATTTTCCGGTATAAAAAGTAGCCTATGTCAAGAGTGACATAGACCTGGAGAGCCAGGTCCTCAACTATACCCGTGCAAAAATCACGTTGATCTGTTGCTCTGTTGCGGCGTGATTGAAGGACAAACTCTCTATGTAACGTCCTTGGGGATCGAATTTTCAAAACTTGTGAAACACGTACTTTTTCATATTTAACTGAAAGCTCAGATACCAAGTTTCATGGCAACTTGAAAAATGGATGACTTTCATACCAACTTTCATCCACTATGTTACTCCTTTGGGGGTAGTATTTTGACAAACCGTGACACACGTACTTCTTTATTATTTACCGAAAGCCAAAATACCAAGTTTCGTTGAAAATATAATAATTATAATATTATATTTTCAACTTTATTTTATGTTCGTTAATTATAAATCCTTATCCTTACTAATATTATAAATGGGAAAGTGAGTTTGTTTGTATGTTTGTTCCGCTTTCACGCCGTAACTACTGAACGGATCTGGATGAAATTTTGCAAAGAGATAGATTATAGTCTGGAATAACACATAGGCTACTTTTTATCCCGGAAAATTAAGGAGTTCCCGCGGGAAACGAAAAACCTCGATCCACGCGGATGAAGTCGCGGGCATCAGCTAGTATATTATAAATTGAAAAATATCTTGAGAAATGAAGGACTTTCATACAATCTTTCATGCTCTATTTCACCCCTTCGGGGGTAGAATTTTCAAACACTGTTAAACACGTATTTCTTAATTTTTTACCAGTAGCTCATATACCAAATATTATGGATATAATTTGAGAAATGTTCGTACCATAGACATTCTAGGTACGATATGGAGCAATATTCTTTTCCGCAAAAACCAGGACTGACGTTCACCCCAGCGTTTGCAAGTACCGTTACAGAAATCGCTAGAAAAAACCTTGCAACGAGACTAGGTAGGTAAATAAACCAGTTTAACGAGTTCCAAACTGCATCTATCGGTCCACACATAATTGAATTAATATTTGGCAAAGAAATGTCTACTTTGAATTTTTGACGCGAAACTGTTATGCATATTTGCGTCCAGACGATCGATCTTTTTCTTTCTTTTCTCTTTTATCAATGACAGGTATGCCAGTAAGTTATGATGCAGTCTGAGTAACATAACGGTTATGGTAGCGGCGAACGAATTTCAAAGGTCATTAGTTCATCTCACTTGTTAACGTCTTCAGTAGTCTACAGAAAATCGTGCAATGCCAAGGACGCGGGTGAATTCGGACAAAAATAAATTCATTGGATTGATTAAAATATTTTTCTAATTACAAATTCGACTCAAAGTCAAACTGATAGTTAAGTGATGAACCAATTTAAGAAGAAAGTGGGATCGGCGGTAGCGGCGAATGAATTTCAAAGGTCATTGGTTCATCTCATTTGTTAACGTCTATAGTAGTCTACACAAAATCGTGCAATGACAAGGACGCAGTTGAATTCGGACAATAATAATTTCATTGGATTGATTGAAAGATTTTTCCAATTACAAATTGGACTCAAAGTCAAACTGATAGTAAGTGATGAGCCAATCTAAGAAGAAAGCGGGATCTAAGCCTGTAAGCTCGCTATTATATTTTACTCTAATAGCACTATAGGTGGAAGGACGTTATCAAGCGAATCGCGTGGAGCCGCTAGGTCTAGGTGGCGCAAGAATGCACCATGTGGAAATCCCTACAAGAGACTCTTGTCGATCCTATCCGTATCGATGGACGTATTTTAAGTATCTAATAATATAAGTATGTCTATAATCCCAAATCTATCTGTACTTTGTACGCGGCACTTAAGAGGCCGTATACTCGCCATCTGACCGATGGCTGATTTTGGAATCTGTAGGTATACCGCACAGTAGACCGTTAGGCTGCACTCATACATAGACGACATAGGCCAGTAAAGATACTTTGATACTTTGCGTAGTCAAGTTCATACATACGTGCGGTCGTACGATCTGCAGTACCATTTTACACGTGAATTTGATCAGACTTTGATAATATTTTTTGGACATATAGGTATTTTATAGAACTTTATTTTTACACAATTTGTATTATATAAATACTAAACATTCATGGTAAATTTTATTTTATCAGTAATTTCGTCAAACTTTTAAGAAATACAGGTTATTGTGACGCGTAAATTTTGATAAATCGTTCACATTGATTTGATTTTTTTACTAACTAATTTTGTATAGAACGTATAAAAGTCATTTATTATAATTTTTCGTGGATTTATATGGGTGAAAAGTGTCACCCAAAAATGCAAAAATGGTAAACGTATTCTGCAAGAATGAGAATTTCACTATTATCCATATAAATATTATAAATGCGAAAGTTTGGATGGATGGATGTATGTATGTATGGATGTATGTTTGTTACTCAATCACGCTCCAACGGATGAACGGATCTGGATGAAATTTGGCACAGAGATAGATTATAGTCTGGAATAGCACATAGGCTACTTTTTATCCCGGAAAATTAAGAAGTTCCCGCGGGAATCAAAAAAACCTCAACCACGCGGACGAAGTCGCGGGCATCAGCTAGTATTTCAATAAAATTATTTTTTTATTTGCAACAGTGTACTAAGGAGGGATTAATCTTTAATGTTTTAATTTTCTTTTTGTTATAATACTAATATCTCATGCACAAAGCTCATCAAAAGTTCTTAAAATGTCGGTTTACGGGTTTACGGACTGTTAAGTACTTGGCGGTACGGGTGCCGAAAGGATAGTAACTAGCCATAGCCGAAGCTATAGCCGCTAGACCAGACATTTAGACATTCCCAAGTTCTCAGCTGTACCTACATCCCACAGGACGCTTCAATATAACTACGAGCGAAACGGCCGTTCAATGTTAGAGTACATATCCAAATTAGGAGACAATTCAGAATCAATAATAACACATTTCGTTTTATAAATAACTTGAAGATTTTGCCCGCGGCTTCAAATTTCATAGACCTATTTTACCCCCATAAGAGTTGAATTTTCAAAATCCTATTTCTTAGCGGATGTAAGCGTCTTATTAGCTATGTGTATGCCAAATTTCAACCCAATCCGTCCAGTGGTTTGAGCTTTGCGTTGATAAGTCAGTCAGCCAGTCGGTCACCTTTATATATTTCCCCTTCTAATATTATATTTCTTTATATTTATCTAAGAAACACTAGTTAAACATGCGCATATTATCTGTAAAACGGCTGAAATAAAATGAATTGCCCATTGTGACGATTTACTACACCTGTGTGCATACATTCTATTCATGGGAGCAAGTCCAAAAATGGCGTTGACGTCAAAGCTGTATGTGTTAACGCAATTATTAATAGGGCCATAGGTTGGAATGGACATCTTGATAGTCATACTATTACTAGCTGATGCCCGCGACTTCGTCTGCGTGGATTGAGGATTTTTGGTTCCCGCGGGAATTCTTTAATTTTCCGGGATAAAATAGCCTGTGCTAAGATAGCTTATATAAGCTTATTCCAGACTATAATCTATCTCTGTGACAAATTTCATTCAGATCCGTTCAACCGTTCTTGCATAATTGAGTAACAAACATCTATCCATCCATCACTCCATCCAACCATACATCCATCCATCCATTCATCCATCCAAACTTTCGCATTTATAGTTAGTATAGTTAGTATAGATATCTAAATAATAATTCTTCGTTTCAGTTGAAGCACTGGACCTGGATATGGCTGCACGAGCGCTTTTTCTCGGGAACGCGATCCAGTTGAAATTAATATCAAATACCTACTTACTACTCAGGTCTGCGGTCTCTTGGAGCTCAAGATATTGGAGATAGAATCAAGCTTCTAAGTCAACGCAATCAAAAAAGACCTACGGCCGTTTATGCCACATTATATTTTGCATGTTTTGACATGAAATGGATATAATATTATATGTATTTATTTCAGTGTGCACCCTAAAATTATAATTATTTTTGACACTTTTTTTATTATAGCCTGAGGAAGCAGCATGTTATAGGTAATAAAATTAGTTTTCTATAAGTTAGCTATTAAATTGTACGAAAAAAAGACAGCTGTACTTAACCAAGATGTAGCTTATCAATCACAAAGCATTACAGGTTTTCGTCCAACCAAATATAGCTATACGCAACTGTTCAATAATTGAAACATTCGTAATAATCGCGTACAAAACCGTTAATAGTCATACTTACCGTGGCCTTTATGAGCACCTGCTCGTTATGAAAATAGGAAAAATGCGTATGCGAGTGTGGCGTTGCACCAACTAAGGTGCTTGTTGATTTATTGCCACCCTTATCCTACCTACGGGCTTATAATGAAACAATTGCGTGTGAAAAATGCGCTTCTTAACACTGCATAATGATAGCCGCGTGACAGTTCGGGACGTTAACATTTTTTTTAAACACTTTCAAATAGGTGCTTATTAAGTTATTTTAAGTTAGCCTTTTAAAGAGATGCAACCATTTTGTAAGTATAACATTATGTCACTTTTATGTAGTCTTGGGAATATTGCTCAATATTTTATAAAAAGGTTTGATATTATGACTTAAATAAAACAGCGTAAATAAAGCAGTTTTCAAGGCTATTTAGTGGTAAAGTTATAATATGAGCCATTAGAGAGCAAAACATGCGGGTATGAACCCGGATATTTTATTGGGAATCGAGTTTAGATAAAGTAGTAAGCGCAAGGCAAGGCACACCGTCAAAGCTGAGGTGCAGTCACAATTCAGAGTAAGTTTTATTTACTTTGGTAGGTATATGAAATGAAGCGCGTGATAAGCCCTGTTTTCAGTATACCAATTTCAACGGTATTTCAAAGAGCATAGTGCACGTACATATTATGACGACCTGCTTACACATAGTATAGAATATATAAGAAATAACAAAGCTACAACAACAAAGCTTCGAAAGACTTTTACTATAAAAAAAATAAAAGTCATGATCGTAACGGACGCATTAATAATTTAGGTAGGCATCCAATGGCGGTTTCAGCTTTTTTAAGGCAATTATAGAATGACGAGAAAGATTTTTTGTACTTGAACGACTGTAGAATTGATTATTATTTTTTTTTAAATTGAAAACAATACAATAGAACTTAAAGCTAGCTACCTAACCTAATTACTATATAACTACTGCCCGCATGGTTAAAGTAAATAAAAAAAAAACAATCGGCTAATTGCGAAACATACACGAGATCGCTGTCTGAAGGTCTACAGTCCCACAAACTTATCTGGCCCCGTGGCTATAATAGGGATGATGCCTATATCAAAAATAAATTATTTCTAAATTATTGAATAATAAATATAGGGTCTTCCAAAATACCTAAAATTCACATCCTCGGTTAGTTTTATGTTTGATAACCATTTTAAAATATAGATTAAAGAAAAAAAAGTGCGTTGAAATTTTATGACGTCACAACTGTGAATTTCATACAACTTCCATACTAGAAGTGCGTTTTTAAGTTTGCTAAAGAGTTGCTGATTTGATGGAGTTGTCATCATCCCTATTGGAACAAATTTTTATGACTATTCAGTTTTTGTTTTTAATTTATTTTTAATACTTATTAGCAACTTTAAATGTGATAACAGCAACGCTCTCACCGGGTCAGATATTAAGTTTGTGGGACTGTACGCTTTACAGTAGGCGTAACGCTCACAGTCAAAATTAGTACTGCCGAGAAACCTAAACTCCACTCACCATCACTCGGCGCATCCAGTCTGTGTTAGCCCTAAGCAGATAATAACTAGTGGTTCGCCCCGAACTGAGACCTCGCGGTATCCATAAGATAGTTTTAACTATCTCTGTGAACTATCTTTACGTTCATAGACATCAGTACTATCAGTAGACTATTTTTTATTCCAAGTAAGATGGTGCTAACGTCTATTATTTGTAAGCACAAACGAATAAACTTTTACAGAGCGCTATCTATTGACATTATTGTGAAATTATGTTAAAAATACTGAAGCCCATTAAAAATTAAGTAATATCGTTTCCTTAAAATCTTTATCTAATTTTAGTATTTGTTGTTCAAGTACAGGATATAATTCAAATAATTGATCAAGTTTCAGGCTCAGCCTTTCAGAAAATTGAGAGTTCTGAGGTCAACGTTGGACGTTAGAAAATCTTCACTTTGAAAGCCCCCCATTTCATCAATTTTAGGGGAAAAATTAAAAAAATATATATTTTTGGGCTTTATCTTTAAAATTATATACCGCAACTATGTAACGCTATAAAAAATATTTTACTTCGCATTCGCTTCTATGGGAGCCCCCCAGAAATAAAGATTTTTATAACTTTTTAAGCCATATTCGGCTGGAGGCCATCGGTTTACATATTATATTTAAATTTGAAGTAATTACGTTCCGTAATTCAGAAGTTATAAGGCTCTAACAGACGGGCGGACGGACGGACGGACAAGTGCAAATTCACTCAAGTAGAGTCAGAGACCTTCGCTTCGTTCGGTCAATTATTAAACTCATAAGCAATCGTAAGCTAATATGATTTAAACTATTGCATCTATCAAAAATAACTCATTGTTCCACTACTTACCAACGATCCGGATCGAAATACTGTGCCGGTGAAAATTGAACTTTCAATTACCTACGAGTAGTTATCTAACAGTACCTTCCTTAACTGTTTTACAATCATTTTAATGGCTTCTAACGGTCGTGCCTCAAAAAATATAGGCGTTGTTCAAACAGACGTTAAAGCATTTGCGTGCCCTCCGAGGCACGGAAGTACGAGTGCGTACTGTAACATCCCTATTTACTAAAGTGTATATTGCTGCCAATTTATCCACTAATAGTTAGCCCTTGACTGGCGATCTCACCTGATGGTAAGTGATGATACAGTCGAAGGTGGTAGCGGGCTAACCTGTTAGGGGCATGGCAGTTATATTAAACCCATACCCCTACTCGGTTTCCACTCAAATCGCTTGGCGGCACGTCTTTGCAGGGTGGTAACTAGCCACGGCCTAGAATGAAGGGTTTGCTAGATGGTTGGATGGGACGGTTTGGTTAGATGGGATACTTTGGTTGGATGGGATGGTTTCGTTGGATGTAATAGTTCAGTTAGCCAGACTTCTTTGAGAACTTTATGAACTCTAAGGCATGCAGGTATCCTCACGACGCTTTCCTTCGCCGTTATAGCAAACTAAAAATTTAAACCACTTCAGTAAAGCTTAAATAAGTGCGTGCCCGAGGATTGAACCATCGATGCACGGTGAGTTTTTTTTTTCTTTATTCAAAATAAAAGTGGAATTATTGTTACAATTTTAAATACTTGTAAAAGCCTCCACATAAACCGCGCAGGGTTGTTGTTGAGATGATGATTTTAAAAGCCGAAGAAGAAACGAAAAAAACTCTTCCGTTTCTCGTTCTAGTATGGAAGTGGTATGAAATACTTAGTTGTGACGTCATTAAATTTCAACGCACTTTTTTTCTTTAATCTACCTACAGTTTAAAATGGTTATCAAACTCAAAACTAACCGTGGATGGGAATTTTAGGTCTTTTGGAGTCTTCCAATAATTAATATTTTGTAAGAAATGATTTGTTTTTGACATAGGCATCCTCCCTATTCTCCATAGCCAAGCATTATGGGCAAAGCCCAAAGGGCGATCAACCAGTAAATTAAGTGTTAAGCAACAAACTGGGGCCCTCATTTTAACGCGTGACTGACCACAGATGGGCCTCGGACGGCGTAATTGTTTTATTATGTAACTATTTTCTTTGATCATTTTAACGGAAAGATTCCAATTAACGGACAATCGGATAACCAACAAGAAGATTTTTTATATAACTTTCGGCGAATTGAATTACTTGATTGGTGATGTTTATCAGTTGGGGATTCCAAGATTGTAGAGTTAAATGAACGACGTTATTGAGATTTTTCTGTGTATTTGTACTGCAATAATATTTGTAGCCAAAGCTTTTCTTACTGCCAAAAGGGAAGTGTAATGATTTTGACCCCGATCTCTAGGTGTCATCTTAATAATTCTTTCAACTAAATTTGTTTCTTTTTAAAAAGAGCAACTGCTGAGTTTCTTGTCGGTTCTTCTCAGTAGAATTTTTTTCTGACCGGTGGTACAGTCATTTCTTAAGTGGCCTGAGTTGTCCTACGTGAAATAAATCATATTCAACCCAATGCCGACCCACATCTGCGCACGAGTCTCCTCTCGGAATGAGAAGGGTTTCCATATTCCACCACAGTGGCCAAGTGCGAATTGGCAGTTTCACACACTATTAAGCAAATTATGAAAAACTCTCTGATGTTCTCCTTCACCAAGGAAACATATTATTAATATCTAAAGAACATGCCTATATTATGGTTTGTCTAATTTAGGGTGATAATTTTGACAGATGAGAGGTGTACTTTAACAATTGTAACGGACAAGAGTGAGACAGACTGAAGCGCGAGTATTGTTCGCAGTGCGAACGTTGCGTACTTGTACTATTTCATATTCTGTGGTAATATCTCCTGCGCAACTTATAGCTAATCACTGTGGAGATAGGCCGCCGTGGTCGAAAAGGTAGGACATTATTATACTTACATGAGTATAGTACTCACGTTTGTATATTTTTAAACGACTTCCTTTCATTAAATCTATCGTAAACTCGTCGCATGTTCATGATAGTCATGCTGGCACGCAGCGGCACACTTGCGTGATAGCACAGAATAGGTACCTAATAGAACGTTGTAGTGATAGCTCAACTTGCAACTGGGTCAGAGATGGACATTGTACCTATCATCATTTCAACCCATTGCCGGCTCACTTTTGAGCGCGAGTCTCCTCTCGGAATGAGACGGGTTTGACCATAGTCCATCATGCTAGCCAAGTGCGGATTGGCACTTTAACGCATCTTCCAGAACAATATGAAGAAATCTCTTATTTTCCTCACGATGTTTTCCTTCACAGCTTGAAGCATGTGAAATGATTTATACCTCGTGAGTGAGGTGATTCATATTATCAACCTTTTAGTCCCCTGCACTATTTATTTCTCATTAAAATCTGGTAGCACTGGAAACGTTAAAAGATGTTGCGTAATTAAAAATTCTACTATAGATCTACGCCTTACCTATTGATTTTTGATTAAATTAAAGGGTATCTAACATTACTTACATTAATAAATTTTATTTTTTACACTTACCACTGCCATACCACAATTGCATGCTTATTATTAAAATTAAATTACTACGTTTATTTGAATTATTATAAAAGATAATAATATGATATATTTATGGCGACCCTTAATTATTATGAAAATGCAGAATTTTATAGAAGATAGCAACAAAATCTAAGTAAGTAGGTGAATAAACGCGATAATATTTATCAGCTTCCAATAAAAACCGGTTAATTATCCTGTCTCCTTCGCCTCGCGTGATGAACATTTTTTTACTTTTAATTTCAGATGAAGGCGTTAGGACTCGTACATGCGTGAAGCAAATAGACTTAGTGGCATAAACAATTAATTATTAGGTATAATTGGGTATAATTGAACGTTGTCACGATACCCGTCTGTTGCATTTATAACGTCTATGTATTTTTCCCAGCGGCATAACATTAATATTAATAGAATTAGTAACGCTCTAAAAATCATGCGCTGAGCCTACCTAGTCTGGGGTATGTTTATAATGCGTGCGGAATATGCGTGTTTTAGCAACATTGACATATACTGAGCAAAAATATTTTGTATGAGAATTAAGGACTGCAATTTTCCTTCAAAAAGTCTCCCCAACTCTCGCCAGTTGGTCCCTTATGACTGAGGATCGTGATCACCATTTTGTAGAGTAGAAAGCTTTGCCTAATCTATTTAAAACATTTGAGAATACTGACATTAATGTATCAAATTTTATACATTAATGTCAGTATTCTCAAATGTTCAGGATTTATACAAGCGAAAATTCAATTACGATTCTTAGAGCGAGAAACATCCACTTCGGAGGGAAACGACGTAAAATCGTGTCGCGTTTGTGTGTGCAACTCATTATAGGAAAAGTTACTTATATGGCGACTTTTTGTCCACCTAAAATGTTTTTACAGGGCGCACTGCACTGTATTCTACTCTATACGAGTACCTACTCTACTCTAGAATAAAAAAGTTGATAAAACGATTTTCTATTTATACCTATACTTACTGTAGGTAAGCTTCTTCAGGTCATTGTTTGTCCTTTTAACCTAACCTAACCTAACTGAATGTGATTCCGCATGTACCGTATGCAAATAGAATTTAGCGCATACGGAAATTGGACTCTTTCTAATTTGTATGCGACAGCCACTAAATAATTCAAAATTCAAAAGCCCAATGTGCTAAATAAAAACGAATATAAAACCAAAACTTATAATTCCATTTTATATTCTAAATTGCTATAATATGCAAAAATTTACATTTTTGTTAATTTAATTAATTAAAACATATGCCGTATCCTGAACAATAAAATTAAAAAAAAACAAGAAATCCTAAAAAAAATCTTTGACATAATAATAATATTAAGGCAATGCAATAAATTACTGTGTTGAGCAAAAACAAGACCTCCCGTTATCAATATCCGTGAGAAAAAAAAATTTGCGTTATGCAAATCCTGCTACTTATCAGATGAGTTCCGAAAACACGAAAAATAAATCGAGACGTTCTCATCAAGAAGCGGAGGTAATGATGCAAGTAATTGTGTCGCATCGCATCCTTGCTGCGCGTACAGACACCGTTACCGAACATGAACAAGGAATTCCCTAATTTTAACCAAACCACATCGTCAACATGGTCGCTAACCATGGACCTGAATCAGGTCCATAGTTAGCGAGTGACCCTGTGCCTTCTTATCAAGTCACCTGATAAGAAGGCTCAGGGTCACGATTTTTGCCCATACTACGAGGTAGGACATAGGATACTTTTTATCCCGAAATTCTACCCCCGAAGGGGTGAAATAGGGGTTGAAAGTTTGTATGAAAGTCCTTAATTTCTCAAGTTATAGCCATGAAACTTGATATATGAGCTGCGGGTTGAAAATGAAAACATATGTGTTTCACAGTTTTTCAAAATTCCACCCCCGAAGGGGTGAAATAGGGGTTGAGAGTTTGTATGAAAATCCTTAATTTCTCAAGTTATAGCCATGAAACAGCATTTGGGCTTTCGTTAAAATATGAAGAAGTACGTGTTTCACCATAGCCATTTATAGAGGGATTATACCGTGGGATAGTAATATAGGCTACTTTTTATCCTGGAAAATTAACTGAAAAACTTATTCCACGCGGACGAAGTCGCGGGCATCAGCTATAAAGAATATACATACATACATACATACATACATACATACATACATACATACATACATAGGCAACTTTTTATCCCGGAAAATTAATGAGTTCCCGCGGGAATCGAAAAAACTTAGTCCACGCGGACGAAGTCGCGGGCATCAGCTAGTCATGAATAAAATCGCATCGGGCAGCGTACTGCGCACGCGTCGCGTCGTCGTCTCATAGCCCGCATGCTCGTGCGCGGTTCCCAGGCACATGTCTCGCGCGCACGTTCGCGCTCATTGTCAATTAGGCAGCGCGCGTGCGGCCTGTCATTACTGAGAGCAGCGCACGACGCACTGCGACGCGAGCGAGATACTTACGTATCTATACCTACTAATATCATAAATGCGAAAGTTTGGATGGATGTATGGATGGATGTTTGTTACTCAATCACGCCCCAACAGCTGAACGGATCTGGATGAAATTTGGCACAGAGATAGATTATAGTCTGGAATAACACATAGGCTACTTATTATCCCGGAAAATTAAAGAGTTCCCGCGGGAACTGAAAAACCTCAATCCACGTGGACGAAGTCGCGGGCATTAGCTAGTGTACCTACGTATATATCATAACTGCCTCGTTGTCTAGTTGTTAGCGTGTTCGACTGCGGCTGACGAGGTCTCGGGTACGAGTCCCGGGTCGGGTCATAATTAAATATTGGATTTTTCTGACTAGAAATTCTCAGTATTATTGCCGGAGTTAGGAAGTTCGCGGTGTTTCACCACTGTGTCTCGGAGAGCATGTTAAGTCTGTCCCGGTTATTACTATAACATGATAATAGTCGTTAAAGCCCGCCAACCCGCATTGGAGCAGCGTGGTGGGTCTAAGTTCTAATTCCCTCTATCCTATGAGAGTGGAGGCCTGTGCCCAGCAGTGAGACGTTAATGGGCTGTAGTGGTGGTGGTGGTGGTGGATATATTATAATAGGTACTAGATGATGCTCGCAACTTCGTCCGCGTGGACTAAGCTCTTAGATTCCCGCGGGAACTTATTAATTTTTCGGGATAAAAAGTAGCCTATGTGTTATTCCAGACTATAATCTATCTCTGTGCCATATTTCATCGATATCCGTTCAGCCGTTCGGGCGTGACTGAGTAACAAACATCCATCCATACATCCATATATCCATCCAAACTTTCGCATTTATAATGTTAGAATAATCTATTCTAACATTATAAATGCGAAAGTTTGGATGGATTTGAACATGAAGAATAATCTGGCACTCTTAGTAGGTAGCACCCATGCAGCATAAAAATTGAGGTGTTAAATTACGTAGATAACAGGACAACAATTAACTTCCGCGACCCTGAGCACAACAGCTAGTCTAGACGATTATAACTATGACGGAAATATTAATATTCCTAAATTCAGGCAAGAATAATATTATTTCCCACTAGGTATAGGTACTTAATAGAATGAATGCGAGTGTGTAGATGATTGTTGGTTTGTCTTTCGGATCAACGTGATTATTATGCATGGATAGTTTATGACCAGTGTGCTTAGCATGCGCGCAACGAGATTATCTCGCGACGAGAGAGAGAGATGTTGTTGTTGCCGGCAAACTTTTTATTTACCATGCACAAAGAATTACAAGAAAAAAATTGTCGACATGTAAAGGTTCATAGAGAAAAATAACATAGATAAAAAATATTACTTTTATCTCTACTTTTGACGTAACGAGACAAGTAACCATGTTAGCTTCGGTAGACAGAGAGATATTACGGGTAGACATAATTTTACTCGTAGTACGGGTGCTAGCCATACTGGAGAGTGACTTAAGCTATTTTTTACCCCGAAAAAGTTCATAGTTCCAATGGGATGTTAAAAAGTCACACGCAACGTCTAGATGTTAGATCTGTTCCAAATCGCTGCCGCTGTCTAGATAAAAAGTTTCATTTAAAAGCCCAGACAGCCATTAAATTCAAATTATAAATTCATCCGGCGCGTTAATTCGTTCGTTCAACGCATTTCACATAAAATTATGGTAAATTTAGAATCACTTGGATTGCTAAAATTTTTTCTAGAATCTTGATTTTAAAATAGATATACCTATGATTAAGATATCCGGATAGTAAGCTCATAATCACACAGTAGGGGATAGAAAGACCTCGGCGTATGAAGTATCTTTACTTGATTAAATCGAAAGTGAAAAAGATCAGTACAGGTAATAGAGATGAAGACGTAGAGATGGACGGGGTACATACTAATTACATAAGAAATAAATTGCTTGGATCACAGTAATAAAGCCTCAACAATGGTTGCCTCGTTGTCTAGTTGTTAGCGTGTTCGATATCTAGTAGCAGTGTCTAGTGCACTAGAAAATCACGCGTGTGAAATCAGGACGAGTGAGCTAGTTAATCTTAAGTTCCATACTAATAATATTAATGCGAAAGTGTGTCAGTCTGTCTCACTGCCTGCTACGCTTTCCCGGCCCATTTTTTCAGCCGATTTTGACGAAATTTGGTACAGAGGTAGATTGCATCCCGAGGAAGGACATAGGCTAATTCCGGAAAATTAAGGAGTTCCGGCGGGAATTGAAAAACCCACGCGGACGAAGTCGTGGGCATCATCTAGTTATAATATAACGCTCACAAGAAAATCCAAGCATGCACGGGTTCGGCCGTGTACCTACAGCTGATTATTCTGATGTCGTTAACATTCGTTGGAATACAACTCCCGACCTTTACATCGAACGGCTAATTTTACCGGTAAACATGGTCCTAATGAGTCTTATATCTAAATGCTAATGTTCTAAGGAAGATAAATGAAGGGATATGGGTAATGGCGGGATTTAATATATTACCTACCGCTGTATTGCTGTAGATTTGTTCAGAGTAAAGCTCTATTGCCATTAGTTTGACTAAGAAAGTCACGAATTTAGAAGTTCTACGTGGTTCTACCACCCACCCGGTGAATTGTGCCCAGTTGTAGGGCGATGGGTTGATGATGACGAAGATGCACTGCGTTATACCATCATTACTCCCTTAAAATTCTCTAATGATTGGTTTGATGCGTTTTAAATCGAGGTTGCGTATAAACCTTTCTGTCTATTTACAAGTTAATGTTGCTTAGCCCGCCAACCCGCATTGGAGCAGCGTGATGGGTCTAAGCTCTAATTCCCTCTCTCCTATGAGAGTGGATGGCCTGTGGCTGTGCCCAGCAGTGGGACGTTAATGGGCTGTTGTAGTTGGTTAGGTATATCTCAATAATTTAAGTAGGTAACCAAAGCGGTGCTTCTACTGCAGCAACCTTGGCGGCAACGGACATCGAATAAAAAATTGGCCGGGTAAAAGACTCGGATGTAGATTATTTAAAACTGTTAACAATAATAACACAGAGTCTCATTAGTATATTAAAGTTTAGATTACATTTTATTAGATATAATTTACTATTAATTTTAATAACCCGCAGCATTGTATTATTATTATGCTGGGATAATAATTGTTTAATTTTAGGCTAAAAAAATGTTAATTAGTAATTTTGTGATAATTAATATGTTAATTCACACCTAATTATTAAGACCGATATCTGTAGGTACACCTGCGTGCCTGCCTGCGGCATGAAATAGTGTTTCTAGAAAAATGCACTAACCTTACCTATTTAAACAAATAAATTGTACTGTACCTACTTATGCTAATTTTGAAAATACCAGAGCCTGCGACTTTATCCACGTGGATTGAGATTCTTGTAACACCCAGGGGATCTCTTTAATTTTCCGGGATAAAAACTTAATCTATTTATCTAAAACACACGAATATAATATTATTAAGTCGATCTATTGTGTGATTAAAGGAAAGACCAACAAAACAAATATACCAACTATCGCATCTATACTAAGGACGATGAATGTTAGTAGGATTGTTTATTAAAAAATAACTATCTTGACTACTAAGCATTATAGGATAGCAATGGTAAGACACAAGCCCTTCGGCTCGTCATCAACTTCAACTTCAACAACGTTCGCTTGTTGTCTTTATGATAGTGATTTAAAAACGGACACCGAAAGAGCAGCTGGCGGACCAGAAGTCCATGTGCGCACAGACTACCGCGAGAGGACAAAATGTACTTCGCATACAACGCGAATCTATCGCATATTTTTCTCACGCTACACGCGTGTGAAAATTCAAGCAATTAATTATTTATACTCTTTCACACTGGATACAGTATTTTCATGAGTATTTAACGCGCGTTTTACGAACGCCACGCTGACAGCACTGCATTGAAGGTCTCCTGCATGGATCGCCACAGAGCACGGTCTTGTGCCGCTTGTTTTCAGCGGCTCAAGAATACTTACTTTCATTGTATGCAGTGGGAAACGTCGCAGTTTTTTTACTCGTTGCAACCGCATATTATGAAGATCGTATCGTGTGGAAAGGCACTAATATTTATACACTACTTATTTCAACGAACTATCTCAGATATAATATTGCCTATATGCAAATGACAACACAGTCACAAGTCGTAGACTACAAAAAAGCAAAAACCAAAACCTTCCGAGCAAAATAATGGATATAGAATCTAATTAAAATAAGAAAACGCATTAGGCAATGCCGTTAGTTCTGTCTGCATACCGGCCGACCGGTTTATTTTATTACCAACGAATTTTTAATATGCCTGCATAGACTATTTTTTTTGGTGTGGCTAGGTATCAATTTTGTTTCTATCTAGATTTAAACCTACGCTTTTAGAACATTAGGTAGGTACGTTTAGTTTGTAACTAAAGCTAAAATATGTGTTAGATATTATATATACTTCCTGAAAACTAGGATAGGTATATCATAAAATATGGGGTTGTTCAGTTCTTTAACCTATTGGTAGCCCTGAGCAAAATACGATAATGGGGTAGGTATCTACTTCGAGTAAATGATCGAAGGGCCTCTATGACTGACTATGATTTATGACATAGAACTATTTTATTAACAACTGACAAAAGAAGCAGATAAGCAAAGCTCTAGATTAATTTAACTGCATTTTAATTTTTCTAAACTAACAACCCGGCCTCAGCCCCGTTTTAGGGTGAATTTATAAAGATAAAATGATAAGATTATCATTTTAGTATGTACATAGATATGTTGTACATGCTAGACCCCGTAGTTATGAGCTAAGTATCAGACGACAATAATATAACAGTTAGGTTCTGGACTGTCAAATCCGGGAACTATCGGAACCCACAGTGGGTTATTTTCTAGTACCTATAAACTGAACTAGTAAACAATGTCTTAAAAAAAACATAACCCGATAAAACGAAGCAGGAACCTAATCTAAGCCCGGCGCAAGACACGATTTTACACTGTAACCATGTTAACGTCCTACGAATGCCTATGGGAAGTCATCGGAACGTCTATTCCTTAGCCCTTAAGTCTTTATAATAAAGCATGTATTAGTATGAAAATTTTCGCAAGCTCGTAGTATACAAAACGCGCTTTACCAGAATGACCTTGAATCATAAGGGGCCGATTACACTTTCGGAAAAGGTTTTAAAGGTCATGCCAATAAATATGTAACCCCCAACGTAGGGGATTGTTATTTATTTGATTTTTTTACAAATACAAAACTGGCACGTGATTGACAGATGAGATAAGCTTAAGCAATTAATCAATTATCACTCACAGGGAAGGAAAATCATGAGGAAACCTGCACTCTTGAGAGCTCTACATAATGTTCTCAAAGGTGTGTGAAGTCTGCTAATCCGCACTTGGCCAGCGTGGTGGACTGTGGCTAAACCCTTTTCTCTCGTGCTTTGTAATGGGTACTTGATAGCGGCGATGATGATGATGATGAGGATGAGCTGTAGATTTACATGAGGATTCGAAAGCACTTATAAAACTTACTTACCTTCTTTTTTACTATTTTCATTTAATTATTTTAATGGTTTTTAGTTTGTCTTTCAATCACCGCTTTATCAGTGCAATTGGACAAAGGTGATTTTTCTTCACATGAATATTAAAAGAGTTGAGGACCTGGAGACTGGAGAGTAACATAATATACAAAGCTACTTTCTATCCCGGGAAAACAAACAGTTCCCTTGGGATTTTTAGAAAAACCTGGATTCACACGGAAGAAGCCCGGGCATCATCTAGTTTCCTATATTTATAATTCCTAGAAAACAATTAGAGTGAAAATACTTAGTTGAATATTTTTTACGCGCTGCGTGGTTGTGAGAGCGCGCCAGATACGAGTAAGTGCGAGGTCGCAACGACGCGACGTCACGAGCACGACCAACCCTCCGTGGCTCTACGGAGGCTAATTATTCCACTTGTTCGATATTCAAACAATACCCTGACAAAAACCTTACCTACATGTACAACTTCCTTAATCCTTTTACAAAACTGTCTTTTGTTTAGAACATATACCGATTATATGTACTAGAAATAAGTTAACAGTTTTTGATTCCTTTGTTTTTGAATTCATACATTATTAGAAATAATAAATGCAAAAGTGTGTTTGTTTGTTGGTTTGTCTTTCCATCACGAGGCAACAGAGCAACGGATCGACGGAAATTTATGCATGAGTATTGATAATAATGGTACAGTTGAGGAATGAGGACTTGTGACATACGCTGCTTTTACGAGCTCCCGTATTTTTAAAACCTAAATATACGCTGAATAAGTTGCGGGCATTATCTCATTTCCTGTATTTCTAAATGTATAGAAGGAAATAGTAGAATATTTTCATCTAGTATCTTATACAAGGGCCTTAACAAGAGTCGTCGTGACGTGCGCGCTGCGTGGTCGTGAGAGCGCGCCAGATAAGTGCGAGGTCGCGACGTCACGAGCACGACCAACCCTCCGTGGCTCTACGCAGGCTAATTATTCCACTTGTTCGATATTCAAACAATACCCTGACAAAAAGGTTAAACTCTGCCTGCATGTATAACCTCCTTTAGCAATAACTGTCTTTTGTTTAGAAACACCAGAAATACTGTTTTTGATTCCTTTATTTTTGGATTTTTACTCATATTAAATTGATGATTGCAAAAAAGTGATTGTTTTTGGTAAGTCCATTAATCGCATTTTAACATGAATAATAATTTAAATATCCATGTTCAAGAACATATTATGGAGAGTTACATAAGCTACTTTTTATCCCGGAAAGTTAAAGAGTTACCTGGTATTTTTACAACCTTAATCCATGCGGATGAAGCTGCGGCAGGCATCATCATCTAGTCAGTACTTATACATTTTCTTATTGCTCCTGACGAGAATCGAACCCCGGGCCCCTACTTATAAGACCACGCTTATCTCGTTAAGCGTTGTCCGTCTATTGCGGTCTCCATAGTACCTACCTACACTATAATCTCTGCCTTGTTGGTCCAGTGGTTAACATGTTCGACTGCGAAAATTTGATTGAAGTAGAAGTAGTATTTGATAGTAGGTATGAAGTATGTTTAAACGAATTTTTTTTAATATTAAAATTATCTATACCTACGTAAGATCTGTCATAATTAAAGGTATATCTTCGGATAAAACTGACCTCAGTTTTATCCGAAAAGATAAACATAGTTTAGGTAATTATTTATCTCACGCACAGATGACTATTCTCTGTAGTGATTCGGAACTGGACGCCCGCGCCGCGCCGTGGCCGAAATTCAGTTAAGAGGACATTATTATAATGACGTAGTTCCCATCCAATACAGGTTGTCGCCAGGTACAAGAGCATAAATAATGTTCGTCTAGCCACTGGTTCTTATTTCCAGACGCATTAATAATCCATACACATTCGATCAGATACCTACTCGGATTATATTGAAGTACCTACTGAGTTGAGCGATAATTTTTCAAAATAATCATTAGACAACGAGGACATTTGGACAAGGTTTTGCTTCTAAGATTAAGAGGATATGGGATGAACGGGAAACTTTGAGAATAGGTATTTAACAATTATATTGCCGTCGCGCTGCTCCTCGAATAGAATTCCATAACACCCGATAGGGACAACTGCAACTTGGACCGATAATACCTATGAAAAACAGTCGAATTCTTACTCTCGTATTTTTCTGTTTCCTCCTCCAAAACAGAACCGATTTTAATTTTTTTTTCAAGAACAATTTAAGAAGGACTTAGGCTATGTCGGTATGTTTTTCTTTTTTTGATTATATTCGTCAAATTTATATACGGGATATCTGATGATGACGCGAAAACTGGGCCATTTTTTGCAATTTTTGAAGGTTCCTAATTCTTAAAATTATTAATTTATTGAAAAAAGCAAAACATAGGGACATGGCACGGACTCGTATAAATTTTATGGTGCAAAAATATTTTCTCTATTGTAATTATTCACGGAGAAAACAGACTAATACGATTGTATGGGGGAAACCGCCCTCCCGTATCGTCTTAAGTATAATATTCAGGCTCACGTCATTATCGTCTGGGTAGATTTCCAATATTAGACATTGACGTACTCGTACTTTCTTTTTAATTAATTAATACATATTCATTTATGTATTTATAAAGAGTCTTTTCAGACCGGGGCGGTTTGGAACCCCCGTAGCTTTAGTTTTAAGATGTAAACGTAGTTATACTTTGTATATTTTTAGTATAGATCCATTTTATATCAATAAATATGAACTTATAATGAGAATATCTCGTGTAAAAGTAATAAATGTACCATTACTTATTTTTATTGGACCTCCGATATCGTTTCTATGTGCAAGATGTACATTGTAGGTTAGCAGATGCCGAAGAACTCAACATAGATATTATAGAAGTGGTAAACGAACGTGAGCTTGTTGCCACGCAATTGATGTGGAACGAAGCATCAGTGCAAATTATTGGAAAAATAAACAAGGCTTACAGTTTAGTTAAAGGTTTAATTATTATAATATCGACATAACAATATTTAATACATTAAAATGCTAAAAACTAAATATTAAACTAACTATAAAATAAATTTAAAACAAATCCTTATATAGTACCTACTAACAATAAAAATAAAAATAAAGCCCTAATCAAAAAGACCACCAACATTATTTTTATAAAAGGGAGATACTTATAATTGGAACACCCAGACTTGGTAAACACTATAGAGACAAAAAGAAGGCAGCTATATAGCATTTCTAATGTCATAATTAAAATTCTGTGACACGTGTACCTATACGTTAAAGGTCGCATTTTTTTCCTACTTTTTTTCATAAAAGGCAATTATATACATGGCTCCCTTTTAACTCGCACAACAATTATGTGAATTAGATCTATTAACGGTTTATACATAAACAAAAGATTACCTACGTCCATAAATAAATTACGTTTTTGCAGTCGCCAGCCGACCAATGGAGTCGCTCGCGTTAATTTTACTGCGTACTATTAATGATATTGTTAATAAAAAGTGTTTTAATTTTTAGCAACGGAATTTTGAACGTTAATTAATTGGCTGTAAAGTAGAAATCGCAAATAATTATAACCGAGCTAATAATGTTCGCGAGTAAACTGATATAATTGAAAAAAAGAAATTAAGTACTTCATGTAATATTGAATAGGTTTGTTGGTTTTCTCTATGATGCAGACCTTCTGGAAGAAAGGTTTCGAGAAATTTTTAAGCCTTGCGAACCGTTTAAGACGGATCTGCTAGTCATTTCTAATGAGTGGGTGCTGAGTCAACACCCTCAATACTAAATAATATTGAATTATGGTCCATTAAAAACTCTTGCCGATGAAAATCGGCAAGTTTTTAGTTGTTTTTAGAGTTGCTAGTTAGTCCCAGGACTATAAAGCAATACGATGAGGGCACAGCCTTAACGCGAATAAAGCTTCAATAAGGTTTCAAATCACAATTATTAATATAGGTCTATTCGAGCAATCGAAAACGTGTTTAGGAAGTATCGAGTTCTACGAACAGTTCAAATCGTCACATGATTCATCCGATGTATCGATTACAATATCGGTCACCAATTCGATACCTTTACCTACTTAACTTAATATAGATAGCTTTCAACTGTGATGCATGCATTGCTGCTTTAAAACTTGCAATTTATGTGTTGTCATTGTGAAAAATGGCAATGAATGTCGATATAGAAACATTAAAGGTTAAACTTGCTACGTCTCCCGGCATTTCGTGTTGGTACGGTGAATCGATTGTCTACTGCAGTAATGACCTCGACCACCTACAAGTTAGTACGCAGCCGGCACGCAAACTGCATGAATCATAATAATAGATTATCTTATTTTTTTAACTTAAATATTACTAAGGATAATTATACTCTAAGATTTAGGTACGTTCAAATGATTGCTAATGAAAACTTAGTCTGGCAAAGACTAACAATTTAATAAATTGGTTTTAATAAATTAGCAGTAGCACAGCAAGTAAGCTCGTTTCCATCGCGGACTTCATTTTCACTTACCACCAGATGAATTTGCAGGTTGACTAGTCATAGATTTTTACTAGATGGTTCCCGCGACTTTCGTCCGCGTGGATTAAGATTTTTTGATTCCCGCTGGAACTCTTTATTTTTCCTATGTCCTTCCCCGGGATACAATCTACCGCTGTACCAAATTTCATCAAAATCGGTTGAGCAGATGGGCCGTGAAAGCGTAGCAGACAGACAGACAGACAAACGGACAGACAGACAGACGGACAGACAGACAGACACACTTTCGCATTTATAATATTAGTATGGATAATATTAGTATGGATGGATACAACTAAACTCATACTTATATTACGACTTCCTCAATTTATTAGGTAATGTTCATCATCATCATCGACCCATCACTGGCCAACTACTGAGCACGAGTCTCCTCTCAGAATAAGAAGGACTAGGGTCTTTGTCCACCACTCTGACATATCGCGGATTAACAGACTTAACACACCTTAGAGTAAGTACTTAGTCTCTCTCTGCGTCGTATTCCGCATTGCTGAGGGTCGTGACTCGTGACCCCTTTCCATTAATCACAATATAATGGCAGAGGTTTTCTTGGGATACTAATTCGGTGGGTTCCCAGGTCCTTCCGCGTAGGTTTCTAACGATTATTATCAGATGTTAATTAGTGATAATAACCGGGACCGACGGCTTAACGTGCTCTCCGAGACACGGAGGAAACGAAAATGCCAAATTCGGACTACCAAATTCGGTCACCCATCCAGTTACCGACTTCGGTCAACATTGCTTAACAATCGCGACTGATATGCCTTGTCGCGACTAGTCTACTCGTCCCTTTAAAAAAGTACATGGTGTTAAATCTTGTGCGATGGTACGAAACTCTTGGTTCGCGAGTCCGACTCTTACTTGGCCGACTTTTAGTTATTTATTTTTGCCACTATAAATATATTTTCTCACACAATATGTCCATACAACATTATTATAGACTGAAGTTGTGGATATTGTTTGTGATAATGTTATGCGTTTTATTAGCAGCACATTTACTGCCTATGTAATATTAATTTGTAAACCAGTAGTAGTTACTTATTTTTTGTGTGTTTATGACTGAACTTGGATGTCAATGTATTATGTAGTATTGTACTTATTTTTTTTCGTTTTTTGTATATATCGTACTAAAATGTTAAAAAAGGAACCCTGCTATTGCGATTATGCTGTGAGAGAATAATATACGTATTATAAAACACTATGAGAGTGAGTGTCCATCTGTCCGTCTGTCTGTCTGCTACGCTTTCACGGCCCATCTTTACAACCGATCTTGACGAAATTTGGTACAGATATAGATTGCATGTCGGGGAAGGACTAGGCTACTTTTTTATCCCGAAAATTCAAGAGTTTCCGCGAATATCAAAAATCGCGGGCGGGAAACGTGCATGATCGGGCATACTCTAATGAAACTTTACTTCACAAAATTATTTAAAATTGACTTTGAGAACCTAAAAAAAAATATATAGGTTAGTACCTATATATTTTTTTTTAGGCTTTCGTTTCTAGTGAAACGAAAGTTTTCTTTATTCGTGCCTAGGTTGTAGGTTCCATACACGCGGGAGGCATTGATCATAAGCAACATCTTTAATGAATCACCCGCAGGTGTTATGACACCCGATGCTCGCTTCGGAATGCACCCGTCAGCGATGTCATTTCGCGAAGCACCCGTGTGTGAACGAGATGGGGATGAGTCATGTGTGAAAAAGCGTTTACCGAACAATGTCAACAGATACCTAAATTTCCTTTGTACAGGAGGACAAGCCTCAAGCCTTAATACTACGTCAGCAACAAACGCGACTCAATACAACGCCTTTTATTTCGGAATGAGTAAGCTGCGTAGCATTATTATGAGTTGATTGCCTCGTTGGTCTAATGGTTGGCATGTTCGACTGCGGCCGACGAGGTCCCGGGTTCGAGTCCCGGGTCGGGCCATAACAAATATTGGGGTTTTCTGACTAGAAATTCTCAGTACTAGCCCGGAGTTAGGAAGTTCGCGGTGAGAACGTTAAGCCACAGAATAGAGAATAGTACCTACTTTGTAGTCGGTCCCGGTTATCATCACTAACATGATAATAGTCGTTAAAGCCGGATTGGAGCAGCGTGGTGGGCCTAAGCTCTAATTCCATAGGAGAGATCCTATGAGAGTGGAGGCCTGTGCCCAGCAGTGGGACGTTAATGGGCTGTAGTGGTGGGTGGTGGGATGCTGCGTAGCTATACTGGCCGGTACAGCGTTACATTGTCATACCCTATCAGGGTAAGCGAGTTTCCATCGAATGTGGCCGTTACATTACCAGGTGTGATGATAGTCAAGGTCTTACTTGTCATTATAGAAAAAAAAGAATATTTTCTACTTTGTTATTTCATAATCATTAAACAATTTACATTTCGACGCTTAAATAGATAATTAGGTTCACCCACGCAGTAATCCATAATAATACAAAAAATAACACTTGGAAAGCCATTCGGCCATCAATATTACTCAGAAAAGGAGTTCACCTGTACCTAGTCGTATAATTGTTGGTTTTTTAGTCAAGGCCTACGTGTGAAGAACGTGACGAATACATTGTTGCTTTATTTCTTCTTACATAAAGGCGCGTAAGAGTGGTGTGAGTGCAATAGAATTTTTGATGAGCTCGGTCTGTAAAAATATTCTTCGTATACAATAAGATATAGTTTACTGGAGTATATTTTGTAAGGTAACTATTAAATCATCCCCTCTTTCCAGTTAGCCCAGTACACACCTTAGACTGAATCGTCTATCAGCACCAGCTGGTGAGATCGTATTCATGGATACTTTATATGCCTAGTCTCTTCTTAAAACAATGCAACAGAACTTAAAGCTGGCTAGCCTTACCTAATTACTATAGAAATCATGCCCGCGTGGAATGGTGGCAAGAATGCTGGCTGCATTCCCGCGGTGGACAGCCAGGCTGATCCTAAAAACCGGCCAAGTGCGAGTCGGACTCGCGCACCGAGGGTTCCGTACAAACCTGTAGTAAGTTTTACGATTTATGACTTATTAAAAAAAATTGCTTAAAAATTACGTTTGTTGTATGGGAGCCCCCCTTTAATATTTACTTTATTGATATTTAATTATTTATTTTGAAAGGTAATATACAAGTTAATATTCTGTGAAAATTTGAACCGTCTACCTGTTACCGTTTTTAATATTGAGCAAAAAAATACGAAAAAAACACGTTTATTGTATGGGGACCCCCCTTAATATATATATATTTTTAATTTTTAGTATTTGTTGTTATAGCGGCAACGGAAATACATCATTTGTGAAAATTTCAGCTTTCTAGCTATCACGGTTTATGAGATACAGCCTGGAGACAGACAGACAGACAGACAGACAGACAGACAGACAGACAGACAGACAGACAGACAGACAGACAGACAGATAGACAGACAGACAGACAGACAGACAGACAGACAGACAGCGGAGTCTTAGTAATAGGGTCCCGTTTTTACCCTTTGGGTACGGAACCCTAAAAATGAGCCAGCTCTTCTGTCACCAGATGAGGCTATTAACCCCGTACCCCTAATTAAATTACCCCTTAATTAGGGGTATGGGTTTAATATAACTGCCATACCTCTAACAGGTTAGCCTGCTACCATCTTAGACTGCATCATCACTTACCATCAGGTGTGATCGCAGTCAAGTTGATAAAAAAAAACCGCGGTAAAATATCTCGTTAGAAATTTTCGCCACTAAGACTCCACGGCCCCAGGGTTGCTCGGGCAAACGGAGTCTTTTTAGGGTTCCGTACCCAAAGGGTAAAAACGGGACCCTATTACTAAGACTCCGCTGTCTGTCTGTCTGTCTGTCTGTCTGTCTGTCTCCAGGCTGTATCTCATAAACCGTGATAGCTAGAAAGCTGAAATTTTCACAAATGATGTATTTCCGTTGCCGCTATAACAACAAATACTAAAAATTAAAAAAATATATATATTAAGGGGGGTCCCCATACAATAAACGTGTTTTTTTCGTATTTTTTTGCTCGATATTAAAAACGGTAACAGGTAGACGGTTCAAATTTTCACAGAATATTAACTTGTATATTACCTTTCAAAATAAATAATTAAATATCAATAAAGTAAATATTAAAGGGGGGCTCCCATACAACAAACGTAATTTTTATTTTTAATCTATATATATAAAATTCAAAGTCCTGACTGACTGACTTATATATCAACGCACAGCCTAAACCACTGTGGCTAGAAACTTGAAATTTTGACAGTTGGTTCCTTTTGTGACGTAGGCGCTCACTAAGGAAGGATTTTTAAAAATTCCATCCTTAAGGGGGTGAAATAGGGGTTTAAAGTTTGTATGAAAGTCTGTCATTTCTCAAGTTATATCAACGAAACTTGGTATTTTGGCTTTCGGTAAAAAAAAATTGGTTGATTGTAAAGTCGGTATACGGGCGAAAGTTTTACGTGACAACGACTTTGAGTGGTAAAATAATTTTAATGTGAATATTCATTCGTATAGTAGGAAGAAGGATGAAATCTCTCTCACTCTCTCTCTCTCGCTCTGTCTCTCTCGCTCTTAGGCGGGCTAACTGTGCTCGAGTGGAAGGGACGCGTGCCTTTCACTTTTTATGTCTGTCTCTCTCGCTCTTAGGCGGGCTAACCATGCCCGAGTGGAAGGGACGCGTGCCTCTCACTCGCTCTCATTGTGAGCGCATAACGTGAGCGGAGCGTAACGCAGTTTCTTGAAGTGTCACCCGGCAAACCAATTTATAAGACGTTGTCACGTCAATAAAGAAATAGGTATTTCACAGTTTTTCGAAATTCCACCCACAAAGGGGTAAATTGGGGTTGAAAGTTTGTATGAAAATCCTTCATTTCTCAAGTTATAGCCATGAAACTTAGCATTTGGGCTTTCAGTTAGATATGAAGAAGTAAGTACTTCACCATTTTTGAAATTTCAACCCCCAAAGGAATGGAATAGGGGCTGAAAGTTTGTAAAAAAGTCCTTCATTTCTCAAGATATTTCTCAAGTTATATTAACGAACCTTGGTATAAAAGGCTATCGGTAAAAAATAAAGAAGTACGTGTGTCAAAATATTTAAAAAATTACACCACCAAAGGGGTTAAATAGGGGTTGAAAATTTGAATGAAAGTCCGTCGTTTTTCAAGTTATCGCCCTGAAACTTGGTATTTGGGCTTCCGATTTAAATTTATGAAATACGTATTCCACAGTCTTGAAAGTTCTATCCCCAAGAACGTAAAGTAGAGAGTTTGTCCTTCAATCACGCCGCAACAGAGCAACGGATCGACGTGATTTTTTGCATGGGTATAGGTATAGTTGAGGATCTGGAGAGTGACATAGGCTTCTTTTTATCCCGGAAATGAAGGAGTGCCTGTGGGAATTAAAAAAACTTATGCCACGCGAACGAAGTCGCGGGCGTCCTCTAGTACGTCATAAATCGTAAAACTTACTACAGGTTTGTACGGAACCCTCGGTGCGCGAGTCCGACTCGCACTTGGCCGGTTTTTTTAATGTGTGTCTGCTTATTCAGAGTTACTTAGGTACAGAGTATTTAAGTATTTGCCTTAATCCGTTAGACTCTGGAGTTACTACTCGACTCAACATAGCGGTGCTGCTTTGATAGGAATGACTGATGGTATAAATAATGTACTCTGTGCTGATGGTCGTGATTGATGAAATCGCGAATATTCTTTTTATCGGACACAGAGAAAATGGTAGCTGGAAAACTCAGTGGCGTTATAAGTATGTTTATATCCACGGAACAGAAAGTGGACATTATCAATAAGGTCATACCGTCATGGATCTGCAAACTATTGTAATAACTTGGTACATAAACCGGTACACACATTAGAATATATTTATGTAGAGCATTTTTCAGCTATAAAATTATCATACAATAGCCTACCATCATAAATTGTTAACAGTTTATATCCAAGCGTGTTGTGCGTACGTAATTTTAATTATGTTTCTGGGAAATGCAAAGGTTAAGCCTATTAGGGTTAAACCGTGAGCTTTTTGTATCATTTTTAAACGCACTTGTAAGCTTACCGCGTGTCAATGTGTGTCACGATATCTATTTCTAGGGTTCCATATTAATACAAGGAACCCTTAGCGCTTATAATATCTCACTGCCAAATCATGATTGACTTTGCAATCGTTGAAATCATACTAATATTATAAATGCGAAAGTGTGTTTGTTTGTTGGTTTGTTGGTCTGTCCTTCAACCACGCCGCAACGGAGCAACGGATTGACGTGATTTTTGGCATGGGTATAGTTGAGGACATGGAGAGTGACATAGGCTACTTTTTATCCCGGAAAATTAAGGAGTTCCCGTGGGAATTAAAAAAAATTAATTCACTCGGACGACGTCGCGGGCATCAGCTAGTAATATCTAAAATCAATAATGGACACAACCCACTAGGTACTTGTTCTATCTTGGTATTTGACAACTAGTCAAATCAGATACTTTTTTGAAGTGAAAACTTCTTTAGGCGCGTCGAGCACTTTTTGGTAGGGGGTAAAAATGTGGAAACGCGTGACCGACAGCGCGTTGTTATACTTGTTACGAAAAAGGTCAAAGGTAAAAATAAATAATATACCTAGGTCCTAGTCCATTCGTAATTAAACTTTAATCACTTAGTTTTAAGGTTTATATTAAAATATAGCAGTATTTTAATTAATTATTTTTTTTAATTAAAAATAATTTAAATTTAAAATTAAAATAATTAAGAAAAAAAAATACTTATTTAAATATTCGTTTTCACTTCTATCGGCAGTCCCTACGACGGCCAATTTTTTTCAAACGTCAAAACGCGTGTGCTTAAAGTTGATCCGGCGTGCACATTCAAATCGCGTTCCTACTTCGAATACATGCAGTTCGCTGTTGTAGGTACCATAGGGATTAATAATCCCTTAGCTGATAGTTGTGAAAAGTAAAACAAAAGTACGTCACACGTTGCATGATGGTAATTGATACATCCGCGCCGCTAATCGAGTGGAAAACCGCTTCACTGGCCGCTGCACATTTCGATTTTTCTCCTTTGATGTGTTTAATAATGCATGAGCCGGGCCGGTTGATACTATCACGTGGATAAAGCAGATTAATAACTGACCAACGGAAATCACTATATTAGAGAAACTGGGATGTAATATATTAATATTCATCCTGAATAAATAAAAAAATATTCAGGATTTATTTATTTAAAATTAACACAGGTTTTTTTTCATAATTTAGGAAGACAAGAAATAAGGCCGGATTTTTGTTCCTACAAGGCGAAGTTGTAAATTAATAAAATAAATCAGGAATGAAAAACTCCAAATAAGGTCATTACATAATTTTATTATTTGTGCAGTGCATTTTAGCATGTTCAACTGCAGCCGACGAGGTCGGCCGGGTCGGGTCATAATTTAGTATTGGGTTTTTCTGACTAGAAATTCTCAGTACTAGCCCGGAGTTAGGAAGTTGGCGGTGTTTCATCCCACCCCACAGCGTCGGTCCCGGTTATTATCACTAACAGTAACATGATAGTAGTCGTTAAAGCCCGCCAACCGGCATTGGAGCAGTGTGGTGGGTCTAAGCTCTATTTCCCTCTCTCCTGTGAGAGTGGAGGCCTGTGCCCAGCAGTGGGACGTTAATAGGCTGCAGTGGTAGTGCATTTAAATCACGAGGCAATCAAATTGCCCGGTTGAAAATAGCCAGCAATGTAATCAAAAATGCAATTTAACGTAAAAGCTTTAACCTGTTAAAGCAGCGTCAAGTAAAAATGCAAACTGACAGTTATAAATCGGGCAGATTTATTTAGAGAACTGCTCCATTTCCACTACACTAGGTCAGGCTGGCTGTTTATTGATTCGCCAGCGGTGCAGTTAATTTTGGCAAACGACGTAAATTATTGCATCAATGCTACATTCATCTGGGTATAGAACTTGGTAACTCGTTATATTGATTAGTTCCGACTGTCGAGTAGTTTCGATGGACCTAATGTCGCATCAGTACCTACTTTGCGTCTGATGCCGACTATAATATTCATTTAATTAGATGACTTCCCAAAAATTTCACCCAGCTTCTCAAAAAAAATTTGAGACGGAATTTCGAAAAATCCTGGGGCCATACTGCCAATCATCTTTTCATTATTGTTGACTTTCGTGATTTTAGGAACATAAGTACGTGATATAGATAAGCAACACTTTCGAGAAAGAGATAGAACGGAGAACACTGCTATGGCTGGATAGCATATTATGGCAAACTGCGTCGAGTCTTTTCGTCGCCTATGCCTGAAGTCTTCAATCAGTGCGTCCTACCAGTTATGACTTACAGTGCCGAAACGTGGACACGGACATCGAGGCCAGTCCACAAACTTCAAGTCGCTAAGCGCGCTGTGGAAAGGGCAATGCTCGGAATTTCTTTATGGGATAAAATCCAAAACTAAGTAATTCGCCAAAGAACTAAAGTAATAGTCATAGCTCTCAGGCTAGCACCTTCAACTGGCAGTGGGCTGGTCACGTTTGCCGCAGGACCGACGCCTGCTGGAGTCGTAAGGTCATAGAGTGGAGACCGCGACTCGGCAGACGGAGTACAGGACGCCCCCCGGCTAGGTGGGGCGACGACATCCGGAGAGTTGCTGGTATCAGTTGGATGAAAACAGCCAAGCAGTGGATAGCAGTGGATGCCTATTGGCTGATGATGAACCTCAGAGTATATTTGTTGATTTTCTTTTATTATATTAACGAGATTGGCAGTTTTGTTCCTACTAAATGCTTAGATTGTTAATCCCTTTAGTTACTCGTATATTTGAGTTCACTGGATCTGACTTTTTTACTTTTATTAATGAATCCCAAAAAATATTTTGACTTCAATATAAGCGTATTAAGATTCGAAAATTATGGTATTTTATGGATTCCCAAAAAAAGGTAGTTTTTCCAAGGCCACGCCGCAGCCGCCGCCGCCGCCGACCTCCAAAAGTCGGCGCGCCGCCGCCGACTCATTCTCCAACGGCGCTCATATATCTAACGTGATATCAAACTGTCATTTTGAGTAATATTGATTTTACGTGTTGGCAGTATGGCACTTGAAAGACGACGTATTTTTTATTGTAAATTAACTCCAACGTACAGTATTTTATTATTAAACTAGCTGATGCCCGCGACTTCGTCCGCGTGGACTAAGTTTTTTCGATTCCCGCGGGAACTAATTTTCCGGGATTAAAAGTAGCCTATGTATGTATGTATGTATGTTTATTCTTTATAGCTGATGCCCGCGACTTCGTCCGCGTGGAATAAGTTTTTCAGTTAATTTTCCAGGATAAAAAGTAGCCTATATTACTATCCCACGGTATAATCCCCCTATAATGGTGAAACACGTACTTCTTCATATTATAACGAAAGCCCAAATGCTTTTCATTTTCAACCCGCAGCTCATATATCAAGTTTCATGGCTATAACTTGAGAAATTAAGGATTTACATACAAACTCTCAACCCCTATTTCACCCCTTCGGGGGTGGAATTTGGAAAATCTGTGAAACACATATGTTTTCATTTTCAACCCGCAGCTCATATATCAAGTTTCATGGCTATAACTTGAGAAATTAAGGATTTTCATACAAACTCTCAACCCCTATTTCACCCCTTCGGGGGTGGAATTTTGAAAATCTGTGAAACACATATGTTTTCATTTTCAACCCGCAGCTCATATATCAAGTTTCATGGCTATAACTTGAGAAATTAAGACTTTCATACAAACTTTCAACCCCTATTTCACCCCTTCGGGGGTAGAATTTCGGGATAAAAAGTATCCTATGTCCTACCTCGTAGTATGGGCTCAAATCGTGCAAAGTTTCGTTTGAATTCATTCAGTAGTTTCGGCGTGATGCGCGGCCAAGATACAGACAGACAGACAGACAGACAGACAGACAGACAGACAGACAGACAAAAATGAAAAAAATTACAGATTTGGCTTCAGTATCGAATAATGAGTGCCCTCCAAAAAAAATTTTCAAAATATCTTTAATGTACAGAATTGGACCTGTTACAGTTTTATTATAAGTATAGATTTCTTTGTACCGCAACCCAAGCAATTTCAAAATTTCATAACCAAAAAAAATGAGTAACTAGGTACCTAATAGTTTTCTGTGTTAGGTAAGTACCGAAAGACAAAATTTTAAGACAAAGCCATCATCCAGCCAATAACGAATGAAGTTTAGGAATAGCACATTCTGCAATCGGGTAAAAACGTCCACAGGTCAAGAGAGCAGCTATGAATTTCATATTGAGGTCGAACGAGACTGGCTCCACACATTGTAGTGACCTGTGCAGCATAAGAGCGAACCCACTCAGGACCGTATAGGACAAAAACGAAACGTCCACTTTGGAGAGGAATAACTTTTGTCCTGTCGTCTAGTGTGTGCCTGCAGTCCATACAAAAAAAAACTGACTATTATTCTGTAGTACGTTGTAGCCTTAAAGGTTTGAGAAAGGTAAGATATGTCTATGTTATAGCTGAGTATGGTAACGGCATAAATAAAATTTTATTTAAAATTTTATGGTGATCGGTAAAATTCATGTGAATTTATGTTATCGCCCATTAGTACATAATACCTCAATGTTATCACCACATTAAAATGTAATCCTAAATTGATCTGGGGTCACGGGAGTGACCCCGCCAAAGCGAGCCAAAGGAAACGGGGCACTGCCTACCTTTTCTCGAAGCGTTTCGTCGGATTTTCGAACCGTCATAGCTTAGGTCCAGATGATGCTAGAAAGCTGAAATTTTCAGGATAAGGTGTTGTTGGCAAATTTACCAAATATACCAAGTATAAATTTTCTAGCATATATAGTTTCAGATTTATTGGTACCTGAAATACGTCGATTTCGTGACTGACTCACTGACCGTCATCAACATGAAAAAGGTACTTCCTGAAGTGCTAGAAAGCTGAAATTTGGTATGTAGACTAGGAATTGCACATAAACAATGGAATAATTAAGAAATCTGAAACTTTCTTTTTCCAACCCCTCTTATTGGGGGTGCATATTTGACAGCGTTTCCACGTATTTGCTAACCGTCATAGCTTCAGTCCGGATGATGCTGGAAAGCTGAAATTTTCAGGATAAGATGCTGTTGGCCGACTTATTGAACATACCAAGTATCAATTGTCTAGCATTTATAGTTTCAGATTTATCGATAACTGAAATACATCGGTTTCGTAATTTAGCCTTATAAATAGCTGATGAAAATCAAAACCTCTAGGGTAGGTACTTCCCAAAGCCCTAGAAAGCTGAAATTTGGTATGTGGGCTAGGAATTTCATATAAATAATGGGAAAATAAGAAATCAGGAACTTTTCCCTTCCAACCCCTCCTATAGGGGGTGCATAATAGCTGTACAGTCGGTACTTAAAGAAATATGTGCAAAATGCAGTATACATACATAATACCATACATAAATAATATAAATATACAATTCATGACTCAGGTACAAAGGTTCTGAATACCAACATTATGCCCCTAGCAGAATTCGAACCCGCGACCTCTCCCTCAACAGTCATGGTCTGTAACCACTCGGCCAAACAGCACAGAATAGCAAACAGGTCGCCAATAATAATCACGTAATCTTGTCATTTTTTATTCTCATTATTTTCATTTTATTACTGAAAAATTATAAAATATACTTACAACATAAAATATTTTTCAGAGGTAAATATATCTACAGTAATCATTGGCGAAGAGTCCATGTAAGACCCGATCCCATCTGCATCCCTTTAGGAATTGTTCAATAAGTAGGTAATCAACGATATTTTCGTCCAACTCTGTTCTCCGAACTAAACACTCTGTTCATTGGTTTGAATTAAATTAACGCGTGACAATTTATAGAAAAGTAGATGATGCCCGCGACTTCGTCTGCGTGGATTAAGGTTTTTTGATTCCAGCGGGAACTGTTTAATTTTCCGGGATAAAAAGTAGCCTTTGTCCTTCCCTGGGATACAAACTATCCCTGTACCAAATTTCATCAAAATCGGTTGAAAAGATAGGCCGTGAAAGCGCAGCAGACAGACAGACACACTTTCGCATTTAAAATATTATATGGATCTAAACCATTGAGGTATTATGTACTAACGTACATATAATTAAATGATCTGAACTAATATTATAAAGAGGAAAGATTTAACCGTGAGTTTGCTGTGGATAAAATCAAAAAATACTCAACCGATTTTAAAAATTCTTCCGGCACTTCACTTAATTCATTCTTCAAGGCACTCTATATTATAACAATTGATCATATCGCAGTGCTAATGTAAAGTCTTATGTACTGCTCGGTGCCCACTGGCTTTAGTTAGTGGGTAAAAAAGAATGGACTATTATCATGATTAGTGCTAGCCTTGCGAAGCGGGGCGGGTCGCTAATCAACTATAAGCAGATAGAAACCGGCTGGCCCATACAACCAAATATCTTTAATACTGAGCACCAGGCTCGAAAATAAGAACTAACTTAAGTATGTAGGGATTTGCCGCTCATTACATACATATAGCAAACCCACAAAGAAAAGAGGAAACGATAGAGAGTGGGCAATGAAAAAAGGAATAACTGTAGTGCGAGAAATAGAGTCCTAAAAATTAAAAAATCTAGTGCGCCTGCCAAAAAGAAATGAAATCCCACCAAAACCATTTCATGGATAGGCTGCCAAAACTCGCATACAAGTCCAAATCATAATGCTTTCACTGTTAAAAAGTTATGAGATCTCTAGTAGAGCCAAGCCCCTAGTTGAGCTCCGATTTGTGCTGCGCATCATCATAGCCCATGGGGCCAGTTCCAAGTCCAAAGTGTACAGGTTTAAGTACTTTTGGCTGTACCACATTTACTACATAGAAGTCCTGACTCTATAAACTCTACATCTTGATAAAAAGATGTGGCTTGGCCGTTTCGTGATTCTCGCACAAACTATACCTATTCCACGAACATTAAATGATTGATTGGATCACGAAACAGCCAAGCCACATCTTTTTATCAAGATGTAGAGTTTATAGAGTCAGGACTTCTATGTAGTAAATGTGGTACAGCCAAAAGTACTTAAACCTGTACACTTTGGACTTGGAACTGGCCCCATGGGCTATGATGATGCGCAGCACAAATCGGAGCTCAACTAGGGGCTTGGCTCTACTAGAGATCTCATAACTTTTTAACAGTGAAAGCATTATGATTTGGACTTGTATGCGAGTTTTGGCAGCCTATCCATGAAATGGTTTTGGTGGGATTGTACTTACTGTTACAATTTATTAAATTTAAAAAATACGGAGTATGAGACTAATGGTCAGCAGTAATTGGCTGGCCATGTATCGATGATGACGATGATGACTGTATATTTCATGCGCAGTTAATTCTCTTCCACTATTGCCCAGTGTTTTTACGTGAAAAGTTTAATGTCATGTACTATATTAGTCTTGAATAACAAGTCTCCATTCTTTAAAAAAAATACAACCTGGTGGTCCCTTTTAATCGGCTTTATTATAAATATACCGTAATTCGCATGTACATCGCCTAATCACCTCTTTTCTAATGAGAATAATAATAAAACATTACAGCATTAATAAGGGCCTCTATTAATCCAATGCGCGCGCGCAGCGACAGCTGAAATGCGCTTATCTTGCGTCTAGTGTGGCTTGATCTTTACGTAATTGAATGCAAGCGCACGCGCACGCATCGCACGCACGCTATTTATCCCTTTATTTTTAGTTTTAGCGTCCCTTAATAGAGAGAGAAAACAATATACATAGTTTGCTTTCTTAATATAAATAAAATAATATATATACCTAGTTTAAAAAGGTCTTTTAAAACTAACATCAGATGAAGTAGATTTTCCTCTTCATCTTCTTCACCTTGGATGAAGATACACCGTTATTATGTAACAGAAAATTCCCGGGAAACCTGCAGGCCCAACAGATCATAACATTATAATGTTCTCAAAGTTAAGTGGAGACTGTCAATCCGCACTGGGCCAGTTTGATGGACTATTGCCAAAACTATTGTAATTATTAGCAACAATGAACCGTCATATGAATTCGACATTGTAATAAAATGAAATGAAATGAAATGATTATTTATTTCACGTTGAACAACTTGTGCCCCTTATGATAAGCCGTAAGAATCTACCACCGCGCGAAAAGCTGATTCTACTGAGAAGAACCGGCAAGAAACTCAGCAGTTGCTCTTTTCATAAAAAGAAAAATGTTACACTTTGTATATAATAAACAATGCATACGCTACGTAACAAGTATTACACTGACTTGTGGTTGCTGGATGCGAAGCCGGTTGCTTACATGCAACTTTGTCATCCAGAAAAATGTTTCATATTTTGCATAATATAGAATACCCAATTGCCTAGATACGGAACCTACGGTTTTGTTTCCGCCTCACTCATAATCGATGGTAATTTTAATCATCTGCCACTTGATCATTTTAATTATTAGCCTTTTGTTAACTCCATTATTAGGTTTACTGGCGGTGGTAATAATTGGCTGGTTCCATTGTTTGTTTCACGTTTTTTGAGCCACGCAAGTAAGGAAATTCTTAAGGTGTTGTACAATAATTATTATAGGTAACTATTAATTTCATCGCGCTATATTGTAAATTAATTTTGTAAGACATACAAACATAGTAATAATAAAGGTAAAATCAAGATAAACACTATAGGTATAAGTAATATACTTTTTATAAGCGTTTAACTTATTATACAAAACTAGATTATGCCCGCGACTTCGTCCGCGTGGATTACTATTTTTTGGTTCCCGCGGTAACTCCTTAATTTTCCGGGATAAAAGTAGCCTATGCCCTTCCCCGGGATACAACCTATCATGATACCAAATTTCATCAAAATCGGTTGAGCAGATGAGCCGTGAAACCGTTGTAGACAGACAGACAGACTTTCGCATTTATAATAATTATATAGATTTTATGAGAATAATATTTTAATTTAACATTGTAGGTACCTATTCGTGTTCAGTCGTGTATATGTATTCTAAAAGTTTGTACTCATTGCGTAATGAGAGAGAGAGGTCGCCGCACCGTAGGGGGGTGGGTGCAACCCCCTCCCCCAGTCTTATTTCGGGTCATCGAGCTTCATCGCAATAAGGGCTTGCAAATAACTCCATCGAAGGTTTTTAATTAACGGTGATTTTCAGCGCGAAAGCCTTTTTACTTCTGTAGACTTATGACGATAGGTTGCAAAACAAAAAAGAATAAATAGCACAGCTACAGATAACGGAAACAAGTTATCTGTGAGCACAACCGTTCTGAAGTGATGCGCTTACTACGTACATTCGGCAATTCATTTTTATTTATAAAGATTTTTTAGTACTAATTTATTCATATTATTACATTTAACTAGGTTTACCTACCGTGACTGTCTGACACAATCTTAACTGATGGATGGAGTGACACGGAGACACGGAGTGCAAAACTTTTCAAAATCCATAATATACTAAATAGTAAATATTATTAAATAGCCGATGCCCGCGACTTCGTCAGCATGGAATGAATTTTTTTTGCATCACAGTTACAAAATAATTTATTAGTTTTAAATAAAAAATATATATATTTATATTTCCATAAAACAGATGCCGTTTTAAAAATTATTATGGTAATTTTTCAAAAGTTTAAACTTCCTCGTTCGCTTAGGCCCAGTCTAGACAAGGCTAAGATATCTTCAAGGCTTTGCAAAATCAAATACTTTGTTATGGCCGATTTACATTATTCCAGTAACTGGATCCAGTAAGCTCACTCTAGTTTGGTACAGGAATTGATGGCATGGACAATAACATGACAATCTGTGCAGAAATACACACTTAAATGCATACCTAACTCATTGTCAGTTCCTCTGATGCAATTGAGCATGAATCACTTAACAACAGGACATCGTCAAATGGTCACTATAATGGTTTATGCTTGAAAAAAACATTTTCATATAAAGTGAAATTGGAGTCCCTGGGTCTTATACTTCATCGTCCAAAGTATGACCTTCTACAATTAGTTATCCAGGGAAAGATGCAAGGCTGAAGAGGCTTGGGACGAAGAAAGATCTCCTGCCTGAAGAACTCTTGCCAGTGGTTCAATACAAGGTGTCAAAAGTTCAAGTTGCCAATATAATTAGCCAACGTTAGATATAAGAATCACTAAAAGAAGAAGATAGAAAGTGCTTTGCAATTTAAAAAGTCATTTTGGAACGCTAATATATATACAAAAAGTATAGCGGAGACGAAAAGCCTTGATCTTCAGTGAAAGTAAGTGAACAAGTCAAGTCGGAAACTGAACCATGTGGAAGAATTTAAAGGAGGAGTTAAATCCAGCCCAATAAGCCAGGAATCACAACTCTGAAATTATTTTAGTTGCAATGAATGCATCGCTGGTATTGATGTAGGTAGGTGTGAATTAATGGAATAATGTGAACCAACTTTAAATATTTAGCAATTACAATGAGAATTTTTGGATATTTTTTAGGGTTCCGTACCCAAAGGGTAAAAACGGGACCCTATTACTAAGACTCCGCTGTCTGTCTGTCTGTCTGTCTGTCTGTCTGTCTCCAGGCTGTATCTCATAAACCGTGATAGCTAGAAAGCTGAAATTTTCACAAATGATGTATTTCCGTTGCCACTATAACAACAAATACTTACTAAAAATTAAAAAAATATATATATTAAGGGGGGTCCCCATACAATAAACGTGTTTTTTTCGTATTTTTTTGCTCAATATTAAAAACGGTAACAGGTAGACGGTTCAAATTTTCACGGAATATTAACTTGTATATTACCTTTCAAAATAAATAATTAAATATCAATAAAGTAAATATTAAAGGGGGGCTCCCATACAACAAACGTAATTTTTATTTTTAATACGTCATAAATCGTAAAACTTACTACAGGTTTGTACGGAACCCTCGGTGCGCGAGTCCGACTCGCACTTGGCCGGTTTTTTTTTATCTTTAATTTTTGCAGCAGGAACAAAATTTCAAAACGAGTTTTTTATTTTTTTTATTGCAAACAACCTCAAGGTGATTGGCATTTAGATTAATTTATTTTGGAACAAAAATATTTTTTTGGATGCTAACTAATTATGTATATCAAAGTCAATAAAACCATCTAATTTTATATAGCTTGACCAGAAAAATAACAACTTACAACAACTACAATTACATTTTTCTTTGTTAAATAAAAAATAACTCCATTTTCCGACAGCATATCGAGGTTTTTATTAATTAAATTATTTAAATCTGGTCAGGCATATTATAAACACTATATTTCCTACCTTTACATCAGTTACTGCTCACATTAAGTCATAAGATGTTAAAAATACTTTCACCGACTAGCTTTACCTGCTCTTGGTTAACAGAGCAGGTATAAGCTAAAATTATGACATATTACATTCAAATCCGATTCAAAACTCAAGTCCACAGACAAAAATTTCTATTTTGGGCTCCATATTATAATAAAATACATGTTAAATTATTTTCTAAATATAGATATTATTTAATGTATAAGAATCGTCACCTTACTGTTTTATTATAAGTAGGTACCTATAAGTAGATATAGGTTGAGTTTTTTTGTGCTCTTCGGAGACGGGCAGGTTTGGAAACCTCGTAGCTTTAGTTTTAAGATACCTTCGTTATTTATCACCATCACGTCTCATACTTTGTACACTATTATGATATAAGTATTAAATAAAATATTAAATTGAATATAAAAATATGTAAATTATTATCACATGTTTTAATATATTCATAATTAGGTTTATTGTATATTACATCTATAATGTGCTAAATAAATTAATGATAATCAAATAAATATTATAAATGCGAAAGTTTGGCTGGATGTATGGATGTATGGATGCAAAGATGTATGGATGTTTGTTACTCCATCACGCTCCAACGGCTGAACGGATCTGGATGAAATTTGGCACAGAGATAGATTATAGTCTGGAATAGCACATAGGCTACTTATTTATCCCGGAAAATTAAATAGTTCCCGCGGGAACCGAAAAACCTCATTCCACGCGGACGAAGTCGCGGGCATCAGCTAGTAATTAGATATAACTAACATGTCCATGCATGCTAACAGCTCATTGAAATAATAGGTACTAAAATTCTACATAAATGTAACAGCTAATTATATTAAGAATATTATACTATTATGTAAGACATGAAAGCTATCAGTAAATAAATACTTGACGTTCGTAAAGTGTACTGTCAGTGTGTAGGTACCTAGGACTTTGACTACATACTGTACGAGCGAGTCACGTTGCCCCCATAAATAAAATAATTGATAGTATACCAACATTAGAACAAAGGCGAAGTGATTGCAGATGAATTCACCCGAGATCATATCTCCCAGATAGGCTTGTGAGTGAATAGCTTTAAATTGCAGGCTCCGGGTTGCTTGAACGATATCTTGTGCGTGGTCGAAGACTGACCCATCAACTTGACCTGTGGCGATCAATATAATCACTCAGGACTCCACTCTTTGTATCTTTCACTGTGGTTAAAGATATGTCTACCTCTATCTTTACCTATTGATTTCAAATTAAGGAGAAAATTCGTACTTTCATTTTCATTGCTGATGCCCGTGACTTCGTCCGCGTGTATAAGGTTTTTTTAATTACCACGGCCACGGGAGCTCCTCCTCCTAATTTAAATTTTCAGGAGCCTATGTCACACTCCAGGTTCTCAACCATACCCATGCAAAAAATCACGTCGATCCGTTACTCTGTTGCGGCGTGATTGAAGGGAACAAACCAACAAACAAACACACTTTCGCATTTATAATATTAGTATATTATCAATTTTAAAATGCGTCTGTCTGTGTCCTAAGCTTTCGCTGCCCGTCTATTCAATCGGTTTTGACGAAATTGGGTACAGAAGTAGGTTGTACCCTGGAAAAGGACAGGCAACTTTTTATCCCGGAAAATAAAAGAGTTCCCGCGGAGAATCAATAAACTTTAAACCACGGGAAGTTGCGGCCAAAATTAGTAACTTACATGAAAAAATAGTTGTTAAGATGATTTAAAAAACAAATACATAGAATATACTACTGTAAGTTATGCGTAAGAATAGACAGCTATCCACATAATCCGCACAATTCAATTCAATATACGAAGCTACATTTACATAAGTGCCGATACATTTCATTTACTCGAGCACGCAATACAGAGTCAAAGTTTCCATTTACTCGACGTACTAAATTTTAAAATACGAGTACGTAGCATTGTTTCCACTACAGCCCATTAACGTCCCACTGCTAGGCACAGGCCTCCACTCTCATAGGAGAGAGGGAATTAGAGCTTAGACCCACCAAAATTCTCCAATGCGGGTTGGCGGGCTTTTTAACGACTATTATCATGTTAATGATAATAACCGGGACCGTCGGCTTAACGTGCTCTTCGAGGCACGAGGGTGAAACACCGCCAACTTCCTAACTCCGGGCTAGTACTGAGAATTTCTAGTCAGAAAAACCCAATACTCAATTATGATTTATGGCCCGACCCGGGAGCTAACCCGAGACCTCGTCGGCCGCAGTCGAACATGCCAACCACTGGACCAACGAAGCATTGTTTCAGCTACTCAATAAACTCAAACTAATTTATGAATATTTAACAGCAACGCAGGCACAACAGGCAGTTATGGTTAACGTTAAATTTGACAAATACCTATCTAACCCATACAATTCAATTTCCAATAGTCCATTAGACGTACCAGTCGATACTCCGGTCCGTTCCGTTCACCCCAGTACTCAACAGGGAGTCAAAGTTCTCATTTGCCCTGCATACTGAATTTCGTGGTATACTTTAGCTTTGATCCAATCCGCACTAGGGATTTAGGACGGGACAGAGCAAATGGCTAAGCCGCAAAACGTTCGTGTCACAGAGAATGACGTTTTATCCTGACGCACTAGTATGCGCTCCTTACTTAGGCATAAAAGTAAATGACGTGGACTTTTTAGCTCCTAATCCCTAAATCTAATGTATTCGCTCTCAGGTATACCTACGAGACTATTATTTGAGCATGGTTACACATATTCTATCATACTAATATTATAAATGCGAAAGTGTGTTTGTATGTTGGTTTGTTGGTTTATTGGTTTGTTGGTTTGTCCTGCAATCACGCCGCGACGGAGCAACGGATTGACGTGATTTAAAAAAAATATAGGTAGGTAAATATTATGAAACTCAATTTTCTTTTCAGCAGCTGCGGAGAGCAAATGTTGACTCAGCCCCGGGCATTGTTAGGTAATTTTGTATAGCTTGACTTCGTCGCAGCAAAAAATCGTGTAATATGATTTGTCAGTGCTTGGCAACGATTAGTTCGTCACCATGTTCTAAAAGTCAATAATCCTATAAAATCCTCGCAAAACCGTATAAAAAAAAACTCGTTGGAAAAACGCTCATTTTGAACGTGCAAAATTTCCGTCTATTTAAGTGCATTAACCGATAAACTGCGGGATGAAAATTCATATAACCGAAGTCAACGCACTTCGGTCAGGTTTCATATTATGTTTTAGAAATCCCTGCAGCGTTTTGTGGGGGTGCAGACGGGGTGGAGTTGATAACCTGGATCGAGAACGAAGGGTCGCAGACCTTGGTGCACGACCGCGCCCAAACTAACTTGCCTAACTTGCGCAATACAAATCGATAAACTAAAACCCTTTTAGCCATTGTTTGATTTAAACAACGATATCTCGGACGAAATTTGACACTAGGGCCCGCATTAATATGCCCACTTCAGCTTAGAACGGGTTCTGAAGTATCAGTCAATCTATCTAGACTAAAATATAAAAAAAGACAAACAAAAGACTAAGTACAGATTGACCGATACTTGAGAACGTGTTACTAGCTGATGGTGGTGTATTAAAGGTACCGTTCCAGGATTCGTCGCGAGTGATCGTTTTGAAGGCGTTAACTTCTAACAAAAGAATACCTAGCCGAGTTTGTTGTGGGAATCTTTTCAGATCATGTTGTCTTTGAAAGTTGGACGACTTTAGAGCTTTCAATCGGCTGTTCAGTCAGTTATACCATAGGTTGAAGACCTCCTTCCCTGGTAAGTGCTGTAGTCTTACAATGGGAGGTCCTGGAGTTAATGGGAGTTAGGTAGATCTCCGGCGGGGTCGATATGCAAATTAATAATTTCTGAATTAACTCTTTTCTGGTGAGATGCTTTGAAATTTGGAATAGAGGTATGGGCAAAGATTAATTTTATTAATGTAGTTACTTAATTCGGTATGGGTTAAATAATTAAATATAATTGCCACACCCCTTATCCCACTATCACCACTTACCGTCCAAGTTAGATCGCAGTCAAGGGTTAACTTGTAGCAGAATAAAATATAAAGACTAAACTTATGGTATAAACTCAAGTGACATTATTCTAAGTTAATAAACGAAACTTGAAAAGAAAGCAGATGGGTGTGCTATTTTTAGGGTTCCGTACCCAAAGGGTAAAAACGGGACCCTATTACTAAGACTCCGCTGTCTGTCTGTCTGTCTGTCTGTCTGTCTGTCTCCAGGCTGTATCTCATAAACCGTGATAGCTAGAAAGCTGAAATTTTCACAAATGATGTATTTCCGTTGTCGCTATAACAACAAATACTAAAAATTAAAAAAATATATATATTAATATTATAAACACAATAAACGTGTTTTTTTCGTATTTTTTTGCTCAATATTAAAAACGGTAACGGGTAGACGGTTCAAATTTTCACAGAATATTAACTTGTATATTACCTTTCAAAATAAATAATTAAATATCAATAAAGTAAATATTAAAGGGGGGCTCCCATACAACAAACGTATTTTTTATTTTTAATACGTCATAAATCGTAAAACTTACTACAGGTTTGTACGGAACCCTCGGTGCGCGAGTCCGACTCGCACTTGGCCGGTTTTTTTATTAAGAAGCCCGATAAAGTTTCATTTACCAAAAAATTGTGTTTTTTTTTTCAGTTTCAGTGTGTCCAGGATCCAACTAGCGATACTTAAGCCTGTCTGTGTGGATGTCTTCAACTCATTAGGTAACATAGAACCACTACCTAAAAGGGCGCACTAACCTAACCTAACCCAACCACTTCCAGGAGAACTATTTCTATTTTGTGTGCGTTTTTACCACATTACTTACATTTTACTCGGTCGTTAAAATCACATTTTTCGGACATAAATCGACAGCTTTTGAGATAACATTGTTTTTAACAAAACGATATAAACATTTTGACTGTATTTCAATACAACAATTTATACCAAGGAGTACCTTAAGTAATAATTTGGCGGCTCTGAGTGCGGCAATTGTACCTACTCGTAGGTTATATAAACTAAATAATTCTTGCTTTTACAATTATTTAATTTTACCAACACTAATAATATGTATACCCTAAAAACCGTTATTGATCTAAAAAAGGGTTGAGATCCACATAATCAATATTAATTCCTGTGTTACATATAATTGACTGTATAATCACTATAAATAATCGTACATAACAAGTTTTTTATTTCGCTGGACAATCATGCATGTTGGAATGACCACTTTGCATGTCAGATGCATGCCATGCGTGACAATTCCTCGTCTATAACCACCTAAAGGGCGATATATGAAAGCTCCTAGTCCTGTGTGTGAAAAATATACATTATTTACATTACTCATCCCTTTGGAAGGAGTTGGTCACATGATGTATTTGACTGTGGCATACGATGGCCACAACAAATCATCTTTTTTTAATGTCATTAAATTAAATGTTTAACTGTTTTACAATTAAAAGTTCTATTTGTTTAAGTGCCTTTACACTTGATGACATTTTCGCGCGGAATCGGCGCTACTAAAACACGAAACAATCGAGGATCGCGTTCGAACATCGTTTTTAGATGCGTTATTTATGCGATGACTTTGTTAGTAGTAGGTACGATATCTAAAATTATTTTAAAATTATCTGTCACCAAATAAATCTCCAGCCGTTTGGACTTTGGATGCACTGATAATAATTTTCAAGACTCCTACACTGTGTAGGCACTGCACATTGTAAAGAAAAAGAATTCTAAATGGATTCTGATTAGACGGAACAAATGGAGTCCGAAACTTTCATCCCTTATCCCGAAGTAACCCTATTGTTTTTTTTGGAATAAAAATCATCTTTATACTAACCACTACCAAAGTTGACCAGACACGAACATTTTCAGTTTAATTATTTTCTGTAAAATATAATATCTATTTAGTCCATCGCTCAAACTTTAAAATTTCATAGTTTTCAGTTGCATTTTCAGTCCTGATACAGTGTACCCACGCGATTACATCGGTGTTGCATGCGCCCCCTGCGTGACTCAAAGTTCATTGCATTTTGTTCAGATACTTTTATTGAAAATTACATTCTTTGCTTAAGTTACCCGATTAAAGTAACTCAAGTAAACTACAACTTCACCTATTTTAAAGGTGTCCAAACGTAGTGTCCAGCTTTTGCAGGCCAACGAATATATTATTATTAACTAGCTGATGCCCACGAAGTTTTTTAAATTCCCACGGGAACTCCCTAATTTTTCGGGTTAATATAATATAGCCTATGATATTCACAAATAATGTGGATTTCTATTGGTAACAGAGTTTTCAAAATCGGTTCAAAAGATCCAGAGATTACCCCCTACAACTTCACAAACTCACAAACTTTACCTCTTTGTGTCTACACGTAGGTATGTGCAGCAAACGTCCAAAAACAGTGCAGCTTTCGGCGCGCGCAAGCCGCGCATGTTTGCCGAGGTCTTGCATCACGATTACGAAGTTTTCTCTGAATTAAAAATAAATAAATAAAAAGCTTTTATTATTCCTTAGTTTGAAATTAGCTTATACAGGGATAGAGTACATACAAAAATAAAATATAGAAAAAGAATATATAAATTAATAAAAAACAAAAGAACTTAGAAGTAATTTCTCTGAATTACGCTTTAGCTATATACAACTTCAAAGTGCAATACCTAGTTGGGCCAACGGTCCCCTATCATAACACTAGCCCTGAAGAAAATATTGTCTTCCTATTGTTACGGTCGAGCCTTAAGAGCCTATAGTACTCCAGCTCGTATCAAAGGCGATTCAGGCGATGCGGGGCGCGGGGAGAACGTGAAGTGAACTCGCAATATTTCAGAATTTAACTTCTAGCAACGAAAAAAAAAACATAATTTTAAATTCAGATCACATAGTGCACGTATTGTACTAAGTTGAGTTTCTATACAAAATTTAATTAGTATAGGTAAAGTATTCATTGACTACTGCGGTTTATTTGTAAAATTCAGAGGGAAGTTTGTGATTTTTTTTCTATCGAGAGAATTTTTAGTAATCGTGTTTTCACATCACATAAAACTCAGTGTATATTCTTAATTTTACTATATACTTTTTTCAATGTTATTGATTCAATACTTTTATTGATATGCAGGTTCAAACGTGGGAGGTTGAGGAGTTTTTTTGACACGCAGGAACCTATAGACACTTAATACTACCGGCTCCCGTACACTAGTGTAAATATGAAATTAAGGTACATCGGCTATTTACAAAGCATATACCCGCGTGGTATAAGTGGTGCCAAGAATACTGGCTGCAATTCAACTTATATAATATGAAATTGTTTGAAACTGAACATGTCGTTTGATACCTACCTTTATTGATTTAAAAAATATTTTTTGCCTCCATTTTTCAGTGCTGAAACAATTTGCTCACGCCATAACGGCGTCATTGCGTGTTGGACCTGCGTGACTTCGGTGCAATGCATAAACCTTTTGTTTTTATTGAAAAAAACATTCGTTAGTACTGCAATAATTGTACTTGGGACATTTTTATTACAATCCATACTATCAAATAAATATTATAAATGCGAAAGTTTGGATGGATGTATGGATGTATGGATGTATGGATATATGGATGTATGGATGTTTGTTACTCAATCGCGCCCCAACGGCTGAACGGATCTGGATGAAATTTGGCACAGAGATAGATTATAGTCTGGAATATCACATAGGCTACTTTTTATCCCGGAAAATTAAGGAGTTCCCGCGAGAACCGAAAAGCCTCGATCCACGCGGACGAAGTCGCGGGCATCAGCTAGTAATATTATAAATGGGAAAGTGTATCTGGTCTAAGAGCCACTACACTACGACCTTCACCGATCTGTTAACCAGATGAAACATACTTTTTATTTTTATTTAATCATACTAATATTATAAATGCGAAAGTGTGTTTGTTTGTTGGTTTATGGTTTGTTGGTTTGTTGGTTTGTCCTTCGATCACGCCGCAACGGAGCAACGGATTGACGTGATTATTGGCATGGTTATAGTTAAGGACCTGGAGAGTGACATAGGCTACTTTTTATCCCGGAAAATTAGGAGTTCCCGCGGGAATCAAAAAAACTTAAGCCACGCGGACGAAGTCGCGGGCATCAGCTAATAATAGATAAATACGCCTAAAATATCCTATCCTATCAAAATTCTGAACAGGCTATTTTTAAATTATCTATTATTCAATAAAAATAAAAAGTATGTTTCATCTGGTTAACAGATCGGTGAAGGTCGTGGTATATCTGGCTCTCGGACCAATCCGTCCTTCTGTCTCTTGTGGTACGTTTTCACAGCTGTTTAACCGATTTTGACAGAATTTGGTACAGAAATAGGTTGCATACAGGAGAAGGATATGGTTATTTTTCATCTCGAAAAATCAAAGATTTCCCAGAGGAGAAGACACGCTGGCCAATTGCGGACTGGCAGACAATCATCATCAGACGCCTTCACTTTAAATGTATAAACCAAATAAACTTGCACCATTGTAGTGATACCTACTGATAATTTTTCAGGGACGAAAAGCTCAAAGCGCACGCGATGACGGTGTAACGTGTCGAGGTTTTCGTGACTCTATGCACTGCATAATATATTAGGAGGTTTAAAACTAAAAATTCAGTTGTAAAACTACAACAAACTGATAATAAAATCGACCAGGATAGGTTTATAGAATCTTGTATACGTTCGCGTGAAGTTAAAGAACCGAAGCCGCGAGGATTAAGTTTTATTGATTCCCGGGAGATCTCCTCAAATTTTCGTGATAAATGCATCACTAATTGCCAGCAATCATACTTGGAGGCTGTGATGATGCAACTAATTTATAGAAAAAGTAAAAAAATACTGACAAAATCTTGGTACAATACCGCGAGAAAGTTGTGCTTGGATTCATGATCATAAAATTAACTTAACAAAAATCGAACGCAGAGCACCAAGAAAAACTTCTTAGACGTTAAAAACATTTCCCTGCAATTCTACAATCAGCAAAACTAATCTTTTCTCTCTAAAAAATGAATCTCAAATCGTTACTAAGGCACGCTCGCAGCAATTTAATTTAATATAGTTGTTATCATTACACAACAACCTACAAAGTTATAGGGGACAGAATATATCTTTTGGAATTCGCACCCAATTCGTTACGGAAACGTACACAATTTTTGTGTGTGCACAGCATGATATGAATTGCATCGGCAAATAAATGTTAAATAAGCAAAAAAGTTGTCGAAATAATTTTAGAAGATTCTAGATCTAGACCATTTGAAAAAAGTATTTCATATAGTAAATTACATCGATTCAACATTTGGGACATTTCTTTTGAATTGAATTTTACAAAAAAAAACTTCATAACTGTTTAGTATATTTCGGCTCATGCAACGAATTCGAGAATTTGATTAGTTTTTAAATTATTGTATTAAAATAGGTATACCTACTATTGCACCACGAAATATGAAGGACATTAGCTGCTCTTTATGCCTGGATGCAACCTCTCTCTACCTACACCTAGGGATGCCATCCGCCCGGGTTTCTCCGATTTGTCCGGTTTAAAAAATTTATACCGGGAGCGTCCGGGGCGAGGTTTCATATGCAGTCCGGGTTTAAAAGTTTTCAAGTCACCGGTCGCTGCCGGGCGGCCCGTGCTGATAAATAAAATAAAAGTAGTTTAAAAAAACACACTGTTATTTCGAAATGTCCGCGGGTTCTAAGCTCTAAAATCCAGGGTATTCCCGCTTCTTTTGCTGATCCATTTCTATAATCTGGCAACTCTACCTACACCAAACTCCGTCAAAATTGGATGAACTGATGGGCCGTGAAAACTTACAGACTCATTTTCGCATTATAATTTTAGTGTGGATAATATTTTTTTAAATCTAAACTAATACTATAATAAAGAGAAAAGATTTGATTTTTTTATTTTGTTTTGTGCCGGGGACCCTTCTGGTCCGACCGTTATACAAACAAACATACGTCTCGACGACGACTACGACGGAACGTCTCCGTTCCGTCGCGTCGTGGGTAAAAATCTGCTTATTTGGATTTCACCTTCATGAAACGCGCGTTGTCCGCCCGTAGAAAATATACCTACGCCCGTGCGTATACGCTCTTAGATCTAAAAGTGAATGATACGGACTTTTTAAAACTCCAGACGTTTTCTGGTCTGTAGTGTGTTTTCACTCTCATTGTTACTTATATTAATGTACTCTTAAGTTATGTAGCTGCCCCCCTAAACTTTGAGTGCCACAATTGGAACAGAAACCGCCGGCTTTACGAGCACTCGCAACTTCTAACGACATCTGTCTGCCATTAAGTAGGGAAATAGGATGGATAATACTGAGCAGTGCAGTTTGTGGAATCTACTTTTACGAGTAGGTATTACCTACTTAAGTAGCAAAATTATGGTAGAACTGGTAAGGAAACGGAGATTAATTAATGTCCCCCCCCCCCCGACTGAATTTCGGCCACGTGGCGGTGAGCGATCTCCACATAGATTAGCCAATCTCCATGGAGATCTGCGTTGGAGATAATACACAAGGGTGTGCGCAGACACAGGTGAACTCTATTCCCTTGCCCGCATAGCCCGAAGGGATGGAAAATTCGACCTAACCGCAGGGAGGTCAGGTGCAAGACTGATGGCTTTGCGTGCTCTCCAAGCCACATTAAAATAAAACAATCCAGTAGAAAGTGTAGCAATAACAATTAATATGACTTTGGCATAGAATAGCTCAAATAGCACAGTCGATAACGAACTAAATTATTAACTGTTATAAATAATATAGGAATAAATTCATTAACTGTGCTTGCTTACTGGGCCGGGGCCTTATTATGTAAAAAGGACAGCTGCTACAGTGTTACGATCGCAATCACCTCTAATTCGTTAACACTCGTTTGCCTAAGGCCAAAATCCATTGACGCAGCAAGAATACCTCAAATTCAGCTAATCACACCAATTGAGATTGTAACAATGATTGATGCAGATTTTACATACCCAATCAATTAGGTAATCCCTTACGGTACTAGGTACTTACACAGTAAGTAGTCGGCCAGATGGTGATGTCGCTTTTATTAAGCGATCATCATTAAGGTCTAGCCCCATTTGAGATGCACGGAGTGGCGCGGCACGTAGCGGCAAATACTTGGAGCTTGTATGGGGCCGCGTCGTACAGTCATCTGCTTGCCGCGTCGCTTAAGTGGGCCCAGCCCCATACACACTCGTACAAAGAATATATATTTGCCGCTTCGTGCCACACAGCTCCGTGTATCTGAGCTGAGTGGGGCTAGACCTTTACAAAAAGTTCGTTGTCCCGCCGTAACACACAAGGCGCTGAAAAAACTTAGCATCTGAAAAAAGAAGCCGCATTTGTTGACAACAGCTGGACACACCGAGAACGGTACAAGTTTTTTTATCGCCGCCATAAAAAAGGTTTTACGCTCATAATCTTGAATAGATTCGAGTACGGATATTATGTACTTGCTTACTCGCTCTATGGGAGTTCTTTCGCTTTATCAGAAACTAACTGTTAACAATTCCATTAGCAAGTCTTGGGTAATTGAAATTTATGTCAACATCACGGTTAGATAAGCCGTGAAACTTTTTTGACGAAGGGAAAAAAATATATAAAGAAAACTATCAAGTAGAAGGTATAACAATGTGACGTTAGTATAGAATAACTAAAATAGCGTCAGATACAAAAAGTTAGGAGATCTTACTTACTATATTAATTTTAATACCTATATAGTATCGCTAGCGTTACAGGGAACCTTAGTCCGATTAATTATTAGTTGGACCTGACGATTCTAAGATTCAACCTTTTTGATTCAACATTGGCGATAAATCCATACTTCCATACTTATTGATTAAACGAACTTACCTGTAAGTGAAGTTCTATCATAATTATACGAGGATTCGTCCGAAGAGATTAGCATGATATACAATTACTTGTCATTCCGACTTGTGATTGAGTATTTTATTCCGAGGGAATAAAAATAAAATAATAATACTCACCTTACTCTACGCGGACGAAGTCGCAGACATCCTCAGGCACCTTTCGAAGATATAGGCATTTTAAATAACTAAAAACTTTTCAAATCGGTTGAGAAACCACGGAGAAATGCACCGACATACATTAAAAAAAAAAAAAAACATACGCGCCGAATTGAGAACCTCCTCCTTTTTTGGAAGTCGGTTAAATATCACTTACTTCTATTTTTATTTTTAAATGTACTTGTAATTTAAATTTGTAATGGGTGACAATAATGCCTGAAATAAATGACTATTTATTTATTTATTTACTTACTAATTACTTTAACAGTGAAGGAAAATATTGTGAGGGTTTACCTGAGAGTTCTCTAAGGTATTCTCAAAGGTATGCGAAGCTTGGCCAGCCTATGGCCTAAATCCTAAAAGGAGATTCGTGCTCAGTAGTGACTAGTGAGCCGGCGATGTTTTGAGAATCATATAAGTACCTATTTAAAAGATAAAAATATATGGATCCAATTAAAGGAAAGCAACATTTAAACCAAATACCGTTGCCGTTCAATTTTTTAGCCTGATCTATCTCAAAATCTCATTCTATCCATCGTCGGAAATTGAGCCATGACGTACAAAGCGCCGCGTGTTGGGGTGCTTGGCGCTGCAATCTAGACGTCTACATAGACGACGGCTCTCTACCGAAATTAGTCTTCTCAAAAACAGAGGAAAAAAAAGTTTCTTTATAAACTATTTTTGAAGTAGTGATCCATTTAGCCGGACTTGACGCATAATTTAGATATTGATGGTTGTATTGATTGAGGTTTTCGTGTTTCAACCTATCCATGCCAATATTGTTGTTATGTACCAATATAATTGGGAAAGTGCGTCGGTCAATACGTCTGTCTATTTATTTGTTACCTTATATAACGGTCAACATCTGTCTAAACGCCTTTGTCGAAATTCGGTACACAGATACCCTGCATCCCAGGCAAAATAAAGCATTGCGGGCCACATCTACGGCTACTTTTATCCCCCAGAGTCAAAAAGTTTCCACGAGATTAAAAAAAAAAAAAAAAACAACCTATATATGGGTTTACACAATTTATTTTATTTGCGAATGAAGTGCGGCCCGTGTCTATTTCTAAATAACAAACCCATTTCTTTAAAACCATCTCAAAAACGCACCCTTTAAAGTTTAAGTGAAGACCTCTGCTTTAAACTAACTTAATAACATAATTAATAGCTTTAAACCTTTAAACCCATTTAAAAATCTCGTCGTCGAAAATCGAGTCAGCTGTCAAGATGTGTAAAGTGCCGCGTTTCTAGGTGCTCTGTCTGCAATCTAGACGTCTACATTGGCGCCGGTTTTCCACCGAAATTAATCTTCTCTTATCATGCTAGATAACTGCCTCGTTGGTCTAGTGGTTATCATGCTCGACTGCGGCTGACGAGGTCCCGGGTTCGAGTCCCGGGTCGGGCATAATTATTAAGTTTTGGGTTTTTCTGATTAGAAATTCTCAGTACTAGCCCGGAGTTAGGAAGTTGGCGGTGTTTCACCCCCGTGCCTCGGAGAGCACGTTAAGCCGTCGGTCCCGATTATTATCACTAACATGATAATAGTCGTTAAAGCCCGCCAACCCGCACTGGAGCAGCGTGGTGGGTCTGAGCTCTAAATGAGAGTGGAAGCCTATGCCCAGCAGCATGTTAATGGGCTGTAGTGGTAACATGCTAGATAAACATCCATCACAGCTTTAAACTACTACAAATAGAGTACTAGTGTACCTACCTACCTTGTGTGAAATTAGTTTGTATATAAATCAATCAATACATGAATGTAAAAAAAAAGAAAAGTACTGACTCACTCATTGACCGATCCATCAAAGCCCACTTCATACCCTTGGGATCTAGCAATTTATAATTTTGCAGTGAGATTTACTTACCTTATAATGTAGAAAACGGGATTTTTCCAAACTGGGTATTTGACATAACTAGTCAAATCAGGTACTTTATTTCAAAGCCAGTTGTCACATTTTTTGTGGATGATAGGAAATAGGTACGTGTACTTATTAGGTAAATACTTATAAGTATGATTTTAAAAGATAACTACATTTTTAGGGTTCCGTACCCAAAGGGTAAAAACGGGACCCTATTACTAAGACTCCGCTGTCTGTCTGTCTGCCTGTCTGTCTGTCTGTCTGTCTGTCTGTCTGTCTGTCTGTCTGTCTGTCTGTCTGTCTGTCTGTCTGTCTGTCTGTCTGTCTGTCTGTCTGTCTGTCTGTCTGTCTGTCTGTCTGTCTGTCTGTCTGTCTGTCTGTCTGTCTGTCTGTCTGTCTGTCTGTCTGTCTGTCTGTCTGTCTGTCTGTCTGTCTGTCTGTCTGTCTCCAGGCTGTATCTCATAAACCGTGATAGCTAGAAAGCTGAAATTTTCACAAATGATGTATTTCCGTTGCCGCTATAACAACAAATACTAAAAATTAAAAAAATATATATATATACAATAAACGTGTTTTTACCGTATTTTTTTGCTCAATATTAAAAACGGTAACAGGTAGACGGTTCAAATTTTCACAGAATATTAACTTGTATATTACCTTTCAAAATAAATAATAAAATATCAATAAAGTAAATATTAAAGGGGGGCTCCCATACAACAAACGTAATTTTTTGATATTAACAATAAACCTCTACAAACAAAGTTAGTTTTGCGGTTCATTTCGTCTTGTTTTTAATACGTCATAAATCGTAAAACTTACTATAGGTTTGTACGGAACCCTCGGTGCGCGAGTCCGACTCACACTTGGCCGGTTTTTTGTATTTTTTTTTATCCACTACAAGTTTGACTGCGTCTCACCTGATGGTAAGTAATGATGCAGTCTAAGATGGTAGCGGGCTAAATCATCATGATCATGTTAGATGAAACTATGTAACATGATCATTAAGATTCATTAACAGACGAACGCAAAATATAATCCTTTGTTCATAATTTAAGTATTAAATTCGTTATGAAAGTTAATCTTACAATACACAATTGAGTTTTTTTTTTAATGCGAGTTACAAAGGGTGAAAATTTTGGCAGTGGCCAGTAGGAAACAATAATAGAAAATAGGAATAAGTAAGAAACATTGGATCTGTGCTTCAAATGGTCCGAAACGGCTAGGGTATTGGAAGTGCGTGCCAGCGTGCGCAGCGTGGTTTCCAGTGCGTGGTCACCATTCCGCTGGAATTTCTCGGGACCCCAATGTCTATTGGTTCTTCGTTTTTATTGGAGAAAATGGAATACACGGGAGAAAACCGAGGGTGGTCGCTTGTGCTAAATAAAGCCAGTTGTCACATTTTTGTGGATTATAGGAAATAGGTACTTACTTAATAGGTAGGTACTTATAAGTATGATTTTAAAAGATAACTAAATTTTTTTTTATCCACTACAAGTTAGCCCTTGACTGCGATCTCACCTGATGGTAAGTGATGATGCAGTCTAAGATGGTAGCGGGCTAAATCACCTTAATGATCATGTTACATGAAACTATAACAGACGAACGCAAAATATAATCCTTTGTTCATAATTTAAGTATTAAATTCGTTATGAAAGTTAATCTTACATTCAATACACAATTGAGTTTTTTTTTTAATGCGAGTTACAAAGGGTGAAAATTTTGGCAGTGGCCAGTAGGAAACAATAATAGAAAATAGGAATAAGTAAGAAACATTGGATCTGTGCTTCAAATGGTCCGAAACGGCTAGGGTATTGGAAGTGCGTGCCAGCGTGCGCAGCGTGGTTTCCAGTGCGTGGTCACCATTCCGCTGGAATATCTCGGGACCCCAATGTCTATTGGTTCTTCGTTTTTATTGGAGAAAATGGAATACACGGGAGAAAACCGAGGGTGGTCGCTTGTGCTAAATAAAGCCAGTTGTCACATTTTTGTGGATTATAGGAAATAGGTACTTACTTAATAGGTAGGTACTTATAAGTATGATTTTAAAAGATAACTAAATTTTTTTTTATCCACTACAAGTTAGCCCTTGACTGCGATCTCACCTGATGGTAAGTGATGATGCAGTCTAAGATGGTAGCGGGCTAAATCACCTTAATGATCATGTTACATGAAACTATAACAGACGAACGCAAAATATAATCCTTTGTTCATAATTTAAGTATTAAATTCGTTATGAAAGTTAATCTTACATTCAATACACAATTGAGTTTTTTTTTTAATGCGAGTTACAAAGGGTGTAAATTTTGGCAGTGGTCAGTAGGAAACAATAATAGAAAATAGGAATAAGTAAGAAACATTGGATCTGTACTTCAAATGGTCCTAAACGGCTAGGGTATTGGAAGCGCGTGCCAGCGTGCACAGCGTGGTTTTCATTCCGCTGGAATTTCTCGGGACCCCAATGTCTATCGGTTCTTCGTTTTTCGTTTCATAGAATTTTCAAGTCACAACGATTCTAAAGAAGTTTCACTTCAAAAATAGAATTAACTAGCTGATGCCCGCGACTTCGTCCGCGTGCTTTAAGTTTTTTTTATTCCCGCGGGAACTCCTTAATTTTCCGGACTAAAAAGTAGCCTATGTCACCCTCCAGGTCGTCAACTATACCCATGCCAAGAATCACGTCCATCCCGATTCGTTCGTTGACGTTCGTGTATCACGAACTTTTATACAAACTTTCAACCCCCATTTAACCCTTTTGGGGTTGGCATTTTCAAAAATCCTTTCTTAGCGGATGCCTACGTTATAATTATAGCTATGTGAGTGCAAAATTTCAGCCCGATCCGACCAGTGGTTAGAGCTGTGCGTTGATAGATCAGTCAGTCAGTCAATCAGTCACTTTTGCCTTTTATATATTTAGATTATAGAAGAGCGTTTATACATACCAAAAACCTCATACTTAAATCAACATAATTTTCGCCATACTGATCTCTGATAAAATCTCACCCTATATAAGTATTGTAACATATTGTTCTAGTGTTCACGTCACAGTCATTAGCTTACACGTGTTTCCAATAAAATAACATTCACGCCTCTATTGTATGGCACATAACTCTAAATATATAGGCAATTCTTATTGAAACGTGCGTGGACATGACATCACGAGGCCGTAAAAATAATATAATGACTACAATGATGCATCTGCTTTTTTTCCTACATAGGTTATGTTAGTAATGTAGGTTTGTTTGAAACTATATTTTCATTATTTTTTTTAATAATTTTATTTATTTCAAAAACACAGTAACACAATTGGTTTCTTGAGCGCTTTTTTTATCCACTACAAGTTAGAACTTGACTGCAATCTCACCTAATGGTAAGTGATGATGCAGTCTAAGATGGTAGCGGGCTAACCTGTTAGGGGCATGACAGTAATATGAAACCACAGATAAGAGAATATGAAACTCATACCCCTAATCGGTTTCTACACGGCATCGTACCGGAATGCTAAATCACTTGGCGGCACGTCTTTGCCGGTAGGGTGGTAACTTCCACAGGCCAGAGAGAAAATTTAGAAATTATAAATTCCCAAATTAACCCTGCCGGGGTTCGAACCCGGGGCCTCCGCACGTTAAGACAACAGCGCTCAACACTGCGCCAGCGAGGTCAAAAGGCTTGCCGGCTTATTGGAGCACTGCAACATTCCTCGATACATAAACTTAAATCCAGGTATAAGTATATCTGCAAGTACCGGCGGCTAAAGCAGAATAAAGTGAGATAATCAATGATGATTTTTTGTGACACTAATATCACAAAAAATCTAAATCGTAAGCGAATAAATACAAAAATACTATGTCATATTCTATTGGTTTTGTTTAAGTTCAAATTATATTGGTTGAATAAAACTGTATCAGCACAAGTCCTGTACATTCAATATCGTTTGCAAATTTTAATCGGAGGAAGATTAACGCTACAATGCCCAAAACAATTCTTTTTTATATTTTCTGTCTGTCTGTTACGGCATTCCGCTCAAACTACTGGACGGACTTGAATGCAACTTGCCACATTCCGGGTTAACAATATACCTAATAAGGATATTTATCCCGAAAATAGGGATAGTGGATGAAATTTTTGTTCGTTTCGTCATCGATTTTGACAATGGCGGGCTCAGTGTAAATAGCTAAATGGTAGATTTTGTTCGGCATGCTGATGTAAGATAAACCAACACATGCGAAACCGGAGCGGGTAAGCTAGTAAATAATATTAAAAGTAAGAAAAACCTTTAATTTCATATTATGAGACTTGTCAAAAACGGGGATGTACCGTCCCATATACCTAAGTGATCAGATTATGGTCTTACCGCATACGACAGTAAAATAATAATATATACACAGTATAATAATAAAAAAAAAAAAACTATCTGATGCCCGCGACTTCGTCCGCGTGGATTGAGGTTTTTTGGTTCCCGCGGGAAGTTTTTAATTTTCCGGGATTAAAAGTAGCCTATATGCTATTCCAGACTATAATCTATCTCTGTGCCAAATTTTGTGCAGATCCATTCAGCCGTTGTGGCGTGATTGAGTAACAAACATCTATCCATCCATCCATACATATCCATACATCCATCCAAACTTTCGCATTGATAATATTAAGTATAGAAGTATAGATATCAATCTATATTAGCATAGCAATCTATAATTAGAAAATCTTACACAATTTTATCAACGTTGCGATTAATGGTTTGGGGGTTGACTACCTCATTTTTCTAGTGGCTAACTAATATTATGGCTCCAGATGATACTTACGACTGAATACGGCAGACTTGCTAGGACAAAATGTCTGCGTCGCAGGGGAACAATGTTCACTACATCTAAAAGTGGATGACGCGGCGATAAGCCAGACGATTATTATTTTGTCCATAGTCTGCTTTTACCCTAAAGCCCTACGGGTTGCAGTACCCAACTGGCTAAAAACAGGTTTGCCGTAACGAATTATTATTAATGAAGTTTTCTGTAAAGAAAGGGCATAGAAAACCTCTTTTTAGACATTCGGCTTTACCGCTAGGCATGTAGTGAATTTTCTTTGCAGTAACTTGGCACTATAGCACGTATCTTCTGCGTACATATAATAACAAAGAAAATACCTGGATATTCACTTTAATATTTTTTTCTTATACATTAAAGACTAGAAGATGCCCGCGACTTCGTCCGCGAGGATTTAGGTTTATTCATTCCCACGGGAACACTTCATTTTTCCGGGATAAAAAGAAGCCTACGTCCTTCCCCGGGATACAAACTACCCCTATACCAAATTTCATCAAAATCGGTTGAATAGAGTGGCCGTGAAAGCGTAGCAGACAGACACACTTTCGCATTTATAATATTAGTATGGATATGGATTATTATGTATGTATTACATTTGTAGCAGTGATGTATTAGGACTTAAATACTAGTGGTTAGGTTTTCCTGCCAAGGTATTACCCTATTTATTTATAAAACCACTTTAGGTTTAACCGAGACTGCGACTATTTGCTTACGGCTTCAAACTAAGAATAGGACGGACTTTCCGCCATATCGTGACGTCATTGCTGGAAATATATTTTGATTCAATACATACATATTAATAATATTATAAATGCGAAAATGTTTGTCCGTCTGATACGTAGAGATATAATTGGTCTGATAAGATTTTGATGAAATTTGGTATAGGTAGAGATAGGTTGTAGACTAAGAGATAACTGCAATTTTGGTAACCATCGCCAAAAAGGCTGATTCAGTGTTAGGTGGATCTAGAGCTCTCCCCTGATCACAAAAGTTGCAGTCTGCCTGCATTTGGATGGCCCTTTCGCTAAATATGGCCGTTCAAAGACGGTTTATTGTTACCAAAAATGAACGATAATTAGAAAAGCTGATTCTTGTACAGTATTAAAGTATGCGCAGTACCTATGTAAACAGCGTAAAAACTGACACATGTGGATGGGACTTTTTCTAGACATCAGCTTTCAAAGACGTTATAAGCTATACTTACTATGCGTTCCTGTAACAAAATATTAGCAATAATTTTGTCGTCATTTATGATGGATAGTGATGATTATAAAAGGAACCTGAGTGCAATTTCTAGGTCCAACGGTTTCTGAGCGTTGATGAGTCAGTCAGAGAATTTGACGACCTACCTGGCGTAGTATGGTAGTAGTAAGTGTTGTGTAAGTGGGAGGTCCCGGGTTCGATTCCCGGCAAGGTCAATTCGGGATTTTATAACTTCTGTATTTACTCTGGTCTGGGTTGGTGCGAGGCTTCGGTCGTGGCTAGTTACTGCCATACCGTCAGAGACGTACCGCCAAGAGATTTACCGTTCCAGTACGATGCCGGGTTGTAAACCAATTATAGGGGTATGGGTTTAACTATCCTACCTACTTCTAATCAGGTAAGCCCGCTACTATTTAAGACTGTATCACCACTGTACCACCAGATGCGATCGCAGTTTAGGGCTACCTTGTAGTGGAATAAAGAAGATATGTGAGTCAAAACTTTCCTTTTTATTGTATGAAGAATACAACTTACCTACAAAGGCTTACTCTGAAATGTAAGAAAAAGTCTCTTAGAAAGACAAAGTAGGTACTAGGTACAGAAGGTACAGTTTGAAGCATCTTTCCTCTTTGAAATATAAGACTTTTATGGTATCATCTTAACTTAAAAATATTTCTTAGCGAGACCCACCGTCTCGTTATTCTAAAAATCTCAACATTTTCTATATAAAGCAATAAATAGACTGACAGGCAAGAGAAGAAAATAAGGATTTATTCCTTTCATAAAACGCATAATTAATGGCTATTCAAACTCTCTCGGGCAAGATTTGCAGATGAAACCGGAGGCAGGCACTAGGAGGGCGCAAAAAGAAACAAAAGTCTGTGTATAAAGGGTGTGCGGTTTTCTTCACGGCGAGTTCTGTATTCTTTTTGCCTGTCTCAAAAGGTTGGTCTGAAGATTTTTTACTTGAAACGTGTTTGGTAGGTACATACCAATCTACGTATGCTTTGCAATTAGAATGAGGTAGCTCCAAAAATATTACTTACCACATAATCATAATCATTTATTTATTTTGCCAGAATATGGTGCAAAATTTTTAACATAGGTGTTAAATAATATATAATATTATCCATATTATATCCTGCCAAGTTTGGTGCAAAATTATTTTTATCCTGAATCTAAAAAAAATTATTAAATATTTGACAATTAAACCCCGATGGAAGCATAGAAATATTCAGATTCATTATAACAATGCAAAAACCAGGTAGGTACTTACCTAACTCGTAGCAAAGTAAGTAGAGATTTTAGAATGCGAAAACTAGTACACATTATGGTCAAGCACGAGTCAGAATACGCAAGGTATGGTTCCGTCATGTACATGAAGCTTTGCTAAAAACGTAGACGAGTGATATTGGTTTTAAACTATCTATTCAACGATGACTATTAAAATATGATCGAATATCACTAGATGGAACAAACCAAATTCTTTTCGGTTCTCGCACTTAATGTTCAGGGGGTATCTTCTACATATTTTTTTTGCAAAATTTTACTATACATCTTTGTAGCAGTAACAGGTTTCTTTAGATCGTAATTATAAAGTTGATATTATGTATTTTAATGTCTGTGACAAACAGACAGACGGACAGATGAACTGGGTGAAAATTTAAGAGTTCCTTGCTTTACCACGAAACCACACGAAACCCTAAAATTGATTGGTATTCGTATTATTTCTCTATGTTGTAGGTTTTTAGCGAAAATTTATTACATACAACATAATTACTTAATCTATTATTATTAATAATTAATTATCCGCCTCTATTATGAAAACAATATTGTATAAATAGTTTAATATAAATGAAACAATAATTAGTAGAGGTGGAAAATAATCAAATTATCAAGTCGATGCAAAGTGATGTGAAAACAATGACAGCATCTACGAGTATAATTAATTTATTGATCGATGCCTATTGATTGTTCAATTAGAATTTAATCGTTTATGCCTCCCGAAACGCAACTGAGGTCTGAGATTACAGATACTATCTAACTTAGTACTTTAAAATCAACCAGTTTGAATAATGGCCTCAGTTGAACTTGTTCTTTACCTCAACGTCAACCGTAGCTAAATCAGAGGCCCAATCATCCTTCCTCCAAGGGCCCAATTGTCCAAGCAAATCGTAATAATTTGACAGCTTCAAACGTATTACTAGAACTGTATAAAGAGTTCAGGTATACATGTTTTTTGACAAGCAGGCATCTATGATCTCCTTAAACAAGTCGAACCATGGACTTAATATATAATATTGAGTCGAACTATCCGTTTGACAAACGATATATTACGATTACGATTTCCTTACACAATCGTGCGGCAGAATCTATCAGAAGCTACATCAAAACGTAATAGGTGTCATTTAGGAACACAGACAAATCCGCCGGCTTCAACTTAGTTGCAGGAAATATGGAACCACATTTTGCTGTAATTCAAGAAAGCGTTGAAACATTTGCAGTAGAACCTATCCCCCCAACCCCCCTGTCCCGGCGGCCGTGACGTTGATTGATGCAGGTGCAGCAAGAAACTTCACGCTGCCAGCACGATTAATGCCCGCTCCAGACCACCATTGTAAGCCTTCGCCTGATAAGGGTTGATTCAGATCGCATTGCCAATGAAAATTCACACTTAGGGCGAATACACACTGCGTATTCGGGAATGCGTTTATACTAGTTCTGTCTGTGTTTATTTTTTTTCCAATTTTTGTCTTTGTTATTTTTACTTGTGGTGGTACAAATAAAGTGTAAAATATTAATCACAATAATAATGCGGAAAAGAAAAAACATACGCTCGAAAGGCACGCAAAAAATACACAACAAACTCGAAACGCGAGGCGTCACGTCGCGTCAGTCTGTGCAGCTTATATAAAACGATGCGGATTAAAAAAAAACTGTTTTTTAAATTCGCAGTGTATTTTCGTCTGAGCGAATTTCTATGATATTTTACGCTTAAATAGCTTGCATCCGATGTGCAACCGTTTCGTTAATTATTCGAAAAAACGCGTTAAAAGCATGAACATGAAGCTTCTATTCTAATTGTTTAAAATTGATTTCTTTAATTCATCCTTTCGTTTTGAATTAATTACTTAGGTTAAATATATATTGTACAAATATAAAATACTATATTATAAAAGACTTATAACCGGTTCTAAAACACTCCGTTAATTTATACCTACTAAGCAATTTATTAATAGTCAAAATTCGGACTACCCGCTTTAAGCTTCATTAATAAATTCGCTTTACTAAAGAGCATTTTAAACCGTCTAGCGTACATAAAGGCACGGCCAACCGGACACCCCCGTGAGAAATCGTTTTAATACTCAAAATCCTCTTGCAGTTTGAGCGTTTAATGAATTACGTTGGGTGCAGCCTCCGGCGCAAGACGTGCATCGATCAACGTCGCCCCCTGCATGGCCCCCTGGCCCCCAGGCTCCCCATCCCCCGGCCCCCTAGGCCGTAGGGTGGTCCCCGCACTGCCCAAATAAAATATTCGCACGGTGTCGGTGCTCACTTGCTCAAATATGACGGCAGCGACATAAAAGAGAATGTGAAGGCGTTATTTTAAGTCTACGTCCAAATACTTGATGATACCTGCAAAATCGTAATTTACTTTTTAATCTCATTGAATACTATCCACTACCACCACTACAGCCCATTACGTCCCACTGCTGGGCACAGGTCTCCACTCTCATAGGAGAGAGGGAATTAGAGCTTAGGCCCACCACGCTGCTCCAATGCGGGTTGGCGGGCTTTAACGACTATCATCATGTTCGTGATGACCGGGACCGCCAACTTCCTAACTCCATAAGTTCCTAAGTACTGTTCCTAAGTACTGAGAATTTCAAGTCAGAAAAAACCCAATACATAATAATGGCCCGACCCGGGACTCGAACCCGGGACCGCGTCAGCCGCAGTCGAACACGCCAACTACTAGACCAACGAGACCAACGAGGAATTGAATACTATACTGTCTGAACCTAGAATGACTTAGATACTTATTGTGTTTTATTTGCTCAATTACTGCTATTTTAAGCTTTTCAACAACAAGTTATGTTTTTGTAAAATTCATTTATGTGTACAAAATTTCGAATTAACTAAGTAGAACAACCAACTTGTGTTTATAATACGAATAAGTTCCACCTTTCCTAGAAATGGACTTCTTGGCTTCAACTATACTTTTTTATTAAATTAATACATAGACAATTCTGTAAAAAATTTAAACCTTAAAGTCACAAACTATAAGAAGGTTAGAATCATAATATCATACTAATATTATAAATGCGAAAGTGTGTTTGTTTGTTGGTTTGTCCTTCAATCACGCCGCAACGGAGCAACGGATCGACGTGATTGGCATGGGTATACCCATACCTGAGGTATACCATGAGGACCTGAGAGTGGCATAGACTACTTTTTATCCCGGAAAATTAAGGAGTTCCCACGGGAATCAAAAAAACTTAAACCACGCGGATGAAGTCGCGGGCATCAGCCAGTATTTATATATTTTACTACCAGATGCCCACGACTTCGTCCGCGTGAAATAAGTTTTTAAATTCCCATGGGAACTCCCTAATTTTTCAGGTTAATATTATATAGCCTGTGACACTCACAAATAATGTGGCTTTCTTAATTGGTACCAGAATTTTCAAAATCCAGATCCAGAGATTACCCCCTACAACCTCACAAACTCACAAACTTTACCTCTTTATAATATTAGTATAGATATAAGAAGAGAATATTTGCCGCTTCGTGCTACGCTGCGCCGATCCTCTGTAGTGGAGCTAGACCTTCATAGGAAGCCGCTGGTTCCAGGCAGCGCAAGACCGCGGCGTGTGGAACTACGTGTGGGCGACTGGCAATAATTGAATAATACCTATCAGAGATTTTGGTATGATAATAAACATAGTATTGTCAGGGCCGTCTTTAACCTATTGGAGGCATAGTGGGGCCTCTGACAGAGGGACTGACAGAGGACTTTGATTTATTAAACTGTCATTTTAAAATGCTACTTTAAAAAAACTTCAAGATCAATTAAAAATCTTATTTACTTGTACCTATCCCTATGTTGTATTTAATAATTCAATAAAAAACCTAACAAGTTCAATATAACATCTAAAATGTAGCTATAATTAGGTAGATTGGGTACGAGAAAAGTACCTATCTCACGTAAAAAACATCGTATTTTTATCCCGTCCAATTTTCTTATCTCCTTTTATAGGTCGGGATGCGGGGTAAAAAGAGGTAACTGCAAATTCGCTTGCGTTCTTGCAGTCGGGGTTTCGCCCCTGGGGCTAGGTGGCTACGTGACGCTTCTGAATTATAAGAAAATGCATTTACGACGTTGCGCAGACCGGCGCATTTTGGTGTCTACGTGAGTCCTACAATATGGATTAGAATGGCACGAAACTTTTAGTACTGGCTTTGTAGCCATCAGAATACGTTACAAACTTTTATGACGCTACGTTTATTCTTTTACTCTATTAAATCGTCACGGGTACCGACGTGACATAAATCGAGAAAAAGACATCCATGACCAAGACTACTGTGGTGCTACTGCTACTCTATTTTGCCGGGTTTTAGGTATTTATTGTATTTTTTATTGCATTTGGTAAATTTTGTTTGTACTTACCTAAAAAAGCAAAGTTTGTTTCATAGAATCAAAGAAATAATAATAAAATTATGAAAACTTAAAATGAATTCCCAGAGCTAGGAAGTCATTCATTTTCTAAAAACAACCTATGTAACAAGTAGTACGTGCGTAATTTCTTAAGTGCGTGCGTAATTTCCTACCCTCTTATTAATAAACGTGGAGTAGCGGTGGAATAGTTATAACCTGTTTTGTCTTTTTCCTTCGAATGTCAAATTACTGTTGACAAACAAAGACAAAACAGGTTTTAACTATTCCACCGCTATTCCACGTTTATTAATAAGAGGGTTAAGGTTTAGTAGAGGTTTAGAACCAGAGGACACAGACAGTTTTCTAAATCGTGATCTCCGAATTAAGAATCATCAATAGTTACTAAAAAAATTCATACATCATTAGTAAACCTAAACTAAATAGTTTAATTACATAGTAATTATTTAAAACTCATTTAACAGCGACAAATAAATGAAACATCTTTTTAGGTACACGTTTCAAGATAAAACCGTGCCCGATAAAGAACCCAACACAAAATAAAACAAGCTGAAAAATTTGTCGACGCCGCAGAATTATCGCTAAGAAAACTTGAGCAAGAAATGTATGCAGCTTACTTGCATCCGAGCTTATCGCATCTATCAACGTCCGAAGGCTTTCACGGAAGGCTTTGTTCACCCCCTCTTGGCAACCCACCGCCCGTTACAAAGAACTTTAGCTACCACCCCCTCACCGCTTCCTAACCTTCGCATTCCAATATTGAACTCGTTAACTAGTTAATTTTTAGTGTAATGTTATGTATTACAATTATAATATTTCGTTAAATTTATCTTTTAGTTACCTACGTAAGTATTCATGATTTTACAGTTTAACCCTAGTTTCTGAAACTTAAAGTGATGTTTCAAATCAGTTGCAATGTCCCATGGTATTCGGCAATACAAAAAATATTGAATTATTTTTTGTAAATCGATGGTTATTCGCTACTATTTCCAAATAGCTGGAAAAAGTAACAACCATTGGAAATGCCGGATACCATGGGACATTGCCACTGATTTGAAACATCACTTAAGGTATCCTAGGTTCAATTTATTTATTTTTTAATTTCCTTTCTCGTAGTGTAGGCAAGTTAGATTGCCACCGTTTGTGGGTCTCGGAATAAACGGAAGTCGGCGGTGACTTTGATTGATGCATTCCTCGGTTTGGTCTTCTGATCCCAGTTGCATATACCTTCAGCAAACCTACATTTTAATTCGTATTTATTTATTTTCGGTGTGCCTTAGTAATGGAATCAGTTGGTACTTGGTACCTGTTAGTCTGTCCGCTCGTCCGCTTATTTTCTCTCAATATCAAAAAGCAGAACTGACAGGACAGGACAAAACTTCCATGTAAAATATCAGGGTTGTATGGGAGACCTTTCGTTGGTTCTCACACGTCCATTAAACAGTGCATGCGCGCACTTTTTGTCAGTCATACAAAAAATTTGTCCCTAGTGTGACTTCGCCTTTATTGAAAAACAAAATATTTTGAAAAAAGTACAAAGTTAAGCAAAAACAAACGAATACTTTTAGATTTTTAATAGCCTATAGTAGAATGATGTCCGCGATTTATCCGCTTGGATCCCAGTAGAAACTCTTGATTTTCTGGGATAAAAAGTTGCCTATATCCGTCTCCGGGATGCAAGATAGCGAAAATTTCGCCACAAGGGGTTAAATAGGTAGATGGGCCGCAAAATGGTAACAGTTGACAGACAGATACACTTTCGCTTTTACAACAATAGAGAATAGATGTTATTTACTGATGACTTAAAAATGTCTTGAGTCAAGCAAATCCGCGTGATAACAGTTTTCCACAGCGATAAGGCAAACAATCTGAAAAGCTGAATGTAGCTCGGAGCGCATCTATCAAAAACTTGGCACGCGTCTGACGGCTGATTGGCGAAAACGAGAGAAAGTTGCTTGTTATTTTGTGCAGTTTTACTTACTTACCTTAGAATTTATTGTGCTTTTACCCGTATTAAAATTTATACTAGATTTTACTTATTATGATTTGTATTACTATTTTTAATTTTGCGGGATAAAAAGTAGCCTATAGCACTTTTCATCTCAACGTATACCTACCCATGCAAATGACGTCGATCCGTTGCTCTGTTGCAGCGTGATTGGAGGATAAATCAAAATTGAAAATCGAAAGCTAACAAACAAACACACTTTAGCATTTATAATATTAAGTATACATTGGATGAATGTATTCGAAGTGAAATTCGAGTGCATTCGAAGTCGGTTCATTTTTTGAAAGTTTTATACTTTACTTGTGCCTGCAGTAGGTACTCCAGGCTTCGTAAGCGCACCACCCTGCCTTCACGTCATCTCGCCATTACGCCGACTCTGCTAGACTCTGGCGCTAGAATCAATCAATTATTTTTCGCTCGACGTGCACTAAAAAGATGGCAACAGTTCGGATATTAAACGATCGCTCGACGTAGAAGGATGGTAAGCTCCCTTTGATGTACGCCCGCTATCCGTCTGCGTTCTTATCTCAGCACGTTAGTTTCCGTTCCAATTCGTTTCGGCTTCGAGCGTCATAATGAAATAGTTATCCCCGAAATTAGCCAGTGATGCACAAAATTGCAGTGCATCACAATGTGCAGTTCTTGGATTGTTGAGCAGTGTCATCAGCGGACTCAGTCATCCAGCAGTATTGGTGCAGTGAGGTCAACTGCATTAAATTCGCATCCGAACCGCTTCTTTTGTATTCTTGTTTCTTTTGAGGATCGTAGTTCCTCTTCGATATCACTCTGCTTCAATTGTCTTTAATTTCTATAGATATATTGTGAGTCCTGATTCCGCTTTTCTCATTGAAGCTCTATGAATCTCATTTTCTTTAGTTTTGTGCCTATAGTTTTTAGGGATTTATTATTTACAGTAAACCCTAAATATATCGTCAGTCGGTATCATTGTGATATATCTAATACTTAAGACTCTACCGGTACTTAACGTATCCCAAGAAACTGCAACCTTCTGATCTTCAGATTTTGCAGCAACACGCTAAATGTTCATCAATGTAGAGTATAAAGGTCTTCGCACATTACACAGACTCGACGCCGACTCCACAGTGGAACATGGAAATGTGAGCTTTATAACGTGTACCTTACGGTAATTTTTTTTACATTTAATTGAAAGAAGTGGGCCTCGCATGGACCACGCGTCGTACACTTATGGACACCTCCAACCCGTTTGGTATAATGTTAAAAATACTACACGAACACGATATAAAGCCTACATTTCCATTGAGTCGGAGTAGAGTCGGTGTACCCAATCGGTATGTAGGTACTCGTATGTGATCACCGCTGAACTTAGTAGGTATAGTCACTGTTCCACCATAGATAAATTGACAAAATATATCATGATGGGTCCGTATCGATTCCGTAAGATACAATAGCGGCTCGATACGCCGCAGACACTAGAGCCAGCCTGGGGCTCGGCCTTTAGATACGTGGCTATTGTGGCCATTGTCTGAGAAACAATGGCCATTTCAACACCTCACAATAGCTCAGTTAGCTTTGTGAAAAATTAACGCGAGACCTGCGTGAATGGAATGGAAGCTTCGGCCTGTTTATAATACTCATTACGATGCGTGATTTTTAAAGGCTTAAATGTATAGCTGCTTATCAAATAGAGGAAAAAGTTAAATCCAAAAATATACCTACATTAGTACATTGTTAACTCAAAATGGGTACTTACCTAAATTATCACCAAAATGAACTTATCCACATTTTAATTTGACTTTAATAATTTTAACCACATTTTAACTTAAGTTAGGTATTCACCCAATAGAACCGCTACCACCTTAGTCTGCATCATCACTTATACCACCAGGTGAGATCGCAGTTAAGGGCTAACTTGTAGTGAAATAAAAAAAGATTTTATCAAAGCTCAATTAAGCTACATTTACCGTCTAAAACCTAAGCTGCGAAAACCGTTATTGGGGTTCAGACTTGCCACAAGTTTTTTGTGGGGCAATTTTTATAAAAAAAATAAAAATTCCAATCATAAAAGTGATGGATTTGGCGGTTTGCCTGCTGACATATCTATATTTTTTATCTCGCAAAAAGTTTTACGCGGCGAACTATTTTCGATTTATGCAGTTTAAATTAAAGGATTTGTTCAACCGGCATTCAACTTTCACGGCATGCAGATAAAATTGATTGCGTAAGTTTTAAATTTTTTAAATGTTATGGAATAACTAGGCCATGATAGCATGCATACTATAGGCTAGCTGATGGTGTACGATATTTCAGAATTCTAAGTAACAACACAATTTAAAAAAAAAAAAAAAATCTAATTATCTAGTGGAGGGCAGACTTTAGCCAATCTAACGGCTTGGCTCCGACCTTAGGAAACTTTTTTATCTTTTCAAAACTTGCTTAACCATATTAGGTTAAATCTTCGTAAGGTTAGGTATTTCTAAAAAACTACCTAACTAAATAATAGCAGGAGTGGCTCTAACTAGAACAATAAAAAATATGGTCTACACTGGTTATAAATTACCTACATTAATTGACTTTCCTAAGCTGCAAGCAAGCTGTAAAAATCTTTTTGTAATAATGGCATAACAAAACTTTCCTTTTGTTATTAAAACTCAAGCCTTATACCTACTAATTGTACAAATACTAGTACAAAGACCCAAAAAGTATTTCAGTAATCGCGCTTTCTAATGAAATAACATATATGTCTTTTCAGTCGTTAGTGCTGTAGTTTTAATTAGTCAATCAATCCAAACTTCAACACCTGAACCACTGACTTAACCCGACAAAACGACAACAGTAAACAAATCACACCAAGAAAGGATACACAGCAAAAGGCAAAGTTCCTAGCAGAATTTCTTGCAAACAACAGCTTAATCCCGGATGCGTCGATTATTACCAGGGAATTGGTGAAAGAAAGGCATAATGAGGCTTGGACAGACTGCGCGCGACGGCAACTCATTCAACACGGCTACAAGGACTTAGATAAATTAAATTTTAAAACGCGGCACCGAACTCTTAAAAATATATCAAAGGTATTCATGACTGAGATATACTAATGGTACAGACCACAGAGCTGATCCTTAAACCTCAGAACAGATATTCATAAAACATAGCTACCCATAAGAACCATCCCAGGTATACGCACCTACAATAAAAAAAATAAAAAAAATTGGTCCGTCCTCTAAGATGACCCACACTACACAGCCACACTCAGCGGCCAATGAATACGTTCACACTAGACGTTCTGCCGCGTAGGAAGGACGTTAATGCCGTCGTTCGTTGCGCTTGCAGTATGACGTGTTTCATGCAACAGCCAAATTACAATTCGATGAGGTTATGCTTCATGTCTGTCCAGCCTTGTACCCTCTACATTTACGCTGCTGTCGCGCTTCGTGTCTACATAGGCCTTTACAGGGCGTGGGAACTCAAGCAGCGTGGTTAGCTAGCCGTTAACGTCATACCGCGGATCCATTTCACTTAACTGTAGTGCACGCATTTAGCTTGTATTCTTGAAATATGCAAAGCGCACTCACGACCGACCGACCGATTGTGAGTCTGCGATCGCGATCGCCTTCAATTTTTTTTAAATTTTAACCATATTTAAATTTTTACTGTCTCACAGAAAATTATATTTTTTTTAAATAATGAACTATTTACACTCTTCACAGTCAGTCTTTATCAAATTAATAATTATAAATTTATCAAATTTATAATTTTTTTTTTAATCAGTCTTTACTTGTGAAAATTGCGATAGTTTTAGTCAATAATATCTATGTCACCTTTCTCCCCACAAATATCGAACCCCACAAATAGCCAACTGTGCGGGAAATTTTATAGTGCACAAGACGTGTGTGCAGAAACACAAGTGCACTCTCTATTCCCTTAGTCTCATAGCCCAGGACAGAAAATCCAACATGACCTGAGAAATCAGGCACAGGACCGATGTTTGACGTGCCTTCTGAGGCACTGGAATGAAACACCGCAAACTTCCGAACTCCGGGCTAGTACCGGATAGGTACTTTTAAATATTCTCTGGAAATATTGGGAATTTCTGGCCAAACACGCACAATAGGTACTTTATTACGGCTCGAACCGGGAATCAAATCCATAGGAACCCCTCATCCACAGTCGAACATGCTCACCACTAGGCCAAATATGTAATAAAGAGGTAATCCATACTATCCATATCCATACTTCCATACTTAATATTCCATACTTATATTATATAATAATATTATAAATGTGAAAGTGTGTCTGTCTGTCGGTCTGTCCGTCTGTCTGTCTGTCTGTCTGCTACGCTTTAATGGCCGATCTTTTTAACCGATTTTGATGAAATTTGGTACAGGGGTAGGTTACATCCCGGGGAAGGACATAGGCCTTACTTTTTATTCCGGAAAATTAAGGAGTTCCCGCGGGAATCAAAAAACTTAATCCAAGCGGACGAAGTCACGGGCATCACCTAGTAATAAATAAAGAGAACAATTTAACACGAACAAAGGTTGGTAAATAAATAAGCTTAAATAAGAAAACGAGAAATTATTATTTGATCCCGATCTCGATCGTTGAATTACAATCGCACCGCTGACCCTAAGTAATAGCGCGTGAGGTGCTCGGAGGAAAAATCTAGTCTCTCATCCCATTAGATGCATTGCAGACTGCACTTTATGCGCTTCACCTCCTTTTTGATGACAGTTTAAAGTATTTAATTGAAGTCAGACTCGACTTAGCTATTAGCACCCAAAGCAGTATTAGGTATATACTTACTAAAATGCGTCTTACTGAATGTTACATGATAGGGTTAATTTAAAAATACTACTTACCTTAATACCCCTTAACGGTAACTTCTATACGTAATACTGAACAAACTTTTGAAAATTCTGATTACTTAAGTGTTTTTTTTTCACACTAATTGTCTTCCAAATATTTATATTGGCTGCTCTAATATGGCATTATATAAGGCGACGCGACGCTTGGTCTGCGGACCGATTATAATATCAATCGACTTGACGTACTTACTAAAACACAGAGCTGAAAAGTGTCTAGAGAATACAGCGAAAAGTTTAAAAAAAAAGTTTAAAGTTGTAGAACTTGTGTAAAACTAAGTTTTTCAGTATTACTGTAAACAAGTTACCCTCAAGAGGTTATTACTACCTTTAAATGAGCTCTTTATAATATACTAGATGATGCCCGCGACTTCGTCTGCGAGGAGTAAGTTTTGTTTATTCCCGGGAGAACTCATTATTTTTCCCTGTACCCTAGAAGAAAAGTACCCTATGTCCTTCGAAATGCAACTTATCACTGTACCAAATTTCATCCAAATCGGTCGAAAAGATGGGCCGTGAAAGCGTAGCAGACAGACAGACAGACGGACACACTTTCGCATTTTTAATATTAGTATGGATATCAACACCGCATTTTTTAAGGTCCCTTACGGTAACCCAGTAACCCTTAGGTACAGTTTTTTCCAGCCCGCCTGAAGCCTGAATGCAATTTCGATTATAAAGTTTATTCAACCTACAGAAAAACTACATGAATTCAATCACGGCGCCACGTAGGTAATTACTTATTTCTTGCCTGAAGTAAATCAACACGAAATCTAATCATCAATAACCGCCTGAGGTGTAATGTGAAATTAATTTCAGTAAAAGAATTTCATGACAACTTTTTCATTGATTTACATTAATAACCTCATCATATCATACTTATATCTAGGTACTTACTTACTAATATTATTATAAATGCGAAAGTGTGTTTGTTTGTTGGTTTGTCCATCAATCACGCTGCAACAGAGCAACGGATCGACGTGATTTTTTGCATGAGTAGGTATAGTTGATAACCTGGACATAGGCTACTTTTTATTAACGAGACGGAAAATTAACGAGTTCCCGTGGGAATTAAAAAATCCACGCTGTCGAAGTCTTGGGCGTCAGCTAGTATTTTATGTATATGCCATGGTAAAAAAGGCTCAAATCATAATGTTGCCTATGTAAAAAATAAATTATTTCTTAATGATACTTAGAGGAATAGGGGTACATCGAAAAGACAAAAAATCTACGTCCTCTTCATTATTTAAAGTGTGATATAAAATTACCGATTAATGTAAGGAACTAGTGCGTCGATGTCGTCTTGATGACGTCAAAAGTCAGTATTTCATACTGAACGCGACTTTTGATAAAGAGTTGTGAATTTGATTAGTTCTCTGGCAAAAACCCAATTCTTTTCAGCCAGAAAAAGATAAATCGGTTTAGGTTTGGGTTTGATCAGTTCATACTCGAATCTCGAATCGATCCTTTGAAATCTTTCGTATTCGAAAACTTTCTTCGCGAAGAAAAAGAGTAGAGGATAGAAATGAGTAAAATTTTAGAGGTGGCCAACAAAGGTTTATCGTCTAGAGAATTAGTAACTAAAAGAGGTATCTCTATAAACAACTAAAATGAAAGAAAATAATGTAATTTAGTTCTTACACTGTAACATAAATTAATAAAATAAACACGGATACCTACGGGCTACGACAAAAACAGCGCTCTTTCCAAATTTAGACCAAATGATAAACGACAAAATGATAAAGATGCTCAGATATCGTAAACACGTCTTTCGATATTGTTTTCACGCAAAAAGTATGGACATTCCCTTGAAATATAGTGCACATTATGCCATAAATCTATCGCTCGGAATAAAAAAGTCTGGCCATCATGCTTTTTAAATTTATACGCAGGCTCGCTTTTTTAGTCAATTACTTATTTACGTGTTGTTTTTGTAGAACATAGACTGTTATTTTTGGGACGATAAAACGCGAGGACCAGGGGGTCTACTCTCTTTCTCTAAAACGAAACTTCGCAAACAAACGAAAGAAATTTCGTTAACTCCTCTCCTACATAATATTATCTCTATGCTCCTCTCTATTTCGTTTTCGTACACGCAGACGAAGTACGGATCCATAGAAAATTTTCGTGACCGATTGGATTGAACGATTTTGCGTGGGTCTAATAACCGACTAATTACGTTTGTTTGCGAAGTTTCGTTTGAGAGAAAGAGAGTAGACCCCCTGGCCTGGAAAAATCGTACGTGTCAAAAAAGCGTCTCTCTCGCTCTGGTATAGTTGGAAAGAGACCGAGTACCTGTATGTAATTATTATTGTAGTTAGTGTTGAATATTTTACCACTTCAATAAGTACTATCCAGATGCAGATTCAGATCAAGTCGCAGGTTCAATTCCCACTTACGAAATTTATAAAAAAATTAAAACATAAATAATGTACTTACTTACTGGTTTTATAATCTATTTAATATTAATTAAATATCTACCTAAACAATATTATAATTCATTAGAACAATAAACAATTTAAAATAATATTATTTTATAAGATGCTGCGTTATGACGTGGCATAGATATAATAATTGGGTATTTGACAACTAGTCAAATCAGCAACTTTTTTTCAACGTCAAAACGCGTGCTTAGTATGGGATTTTGTATGAAATTTTGAATTGTGACGTCATCAAAGTTCGACGCACTTTTTTACTTTAATCGATAGTTTAAAATGGTTATTTATCACAAAACTAGCAGAGGACGTGGATATTACGACTTTTGGGAGATCCTTTATTTAATAATCACTAAAAAATAATTTATTTCACTAGTAGTCAAATACCCAATTACCGATTCACATTAAACTGTACATAATTACGAATTACTGTCATTAATTTTCAATTTACATTTTAATACAAACACAAAACAAATTATTTGCTAGGCAGGTGTAACGTTAACTATTATAATTATGTAAATGGAAATATAAATGATTACGTTGTAATAACGAAGAAAATGTCAATTCGTTTTATCAATAAACATTATGAAGAGTTTTGGTCGAGCATATATAATTACTAGATGATTCCCGCGACTTCGTCCGCGATGGATTAAGATTTTTCGATTAAAGCGGAACCTTTTTATTTTTCCGGGATAAAAAGCCTATTTTCTTCCCCGGAATGCAACCTAAATCTGTACCAAATTTGAAAAACTGTTGAAAAGATGGACCGGAAAAATGTAGCAGACAGACAGACACACAGACAAACTTTCGCATTTATAATATTAATATGGATACTTACTAGTATTTTTCCAGGATTGTTAGAAACAGCAAGACATCGAAAATCCTTGCGCATCGCACATAGCGTTGGACCTGTGGTTGGACTCCCCAATCGATTGGCGAACTACTCGTATATCAAAGGAGTCCAAAATGCTTGGACCAAAAAAAATTCAATAACTGCCTATGCCTGGCACAGATTACTATAATAATTAATTAATTATTAATACGTACCTAACGGCTAAGTTTTATTACTATGATTAAAAGCAGCATTTCCTCTTCCTATTTGCTTTAAAGATAAATTTCTCACAGCATCTATAGCGAAATGTGTGCATCTTATAATCGTACCAATGCATGGAGGCGGGGCAAAGTACTGCTCTGGGGCAGCGTGACCAGCCCACGCACCTTATCGTGCTGTGACATGCATCTATTGTTTACTGCAGGAGGCAATTAAGAGTAAGTATCTACCTAGCTGTTCATTTTGTATCAGTTTATAAGAAAATAATTGGATACAAATGACCAAGCACATCGAAATACGAGTTGATCTACAAGGGATCAATTCGTATTTATATTGTTTTTTTTATACAAGAGATTTTTGTACAGAATTAATATGTAAACATTATATTATGTTCCCAGATCCAATTTTTTTTTTTTTTATCCACTACAAGTTAGCCCTTGACTGCGATCTCACCTGATGGTAATTGATGATGCAGTCTAAGATGGTAGCGGGCTAACCTGTTAGGGGCATGGCAGTTATATTAAACCCATACCCCTATTCGGTTTCTACACAGCATCGTACCGGAACGCTAAATCGCTTGGCGGCACGTCTTTGCCGGTAGGGTGGTAACTAGCCAAGGCCGAAGCCTCCCACCAGGCCAGACCAGGGAAAATTCAGAAATTATAAATTCCCAAATTGACCCTGTCGGGGATCGAACCCGGGACCTCCGCACGTTAAGACAACAGCGCTACACACTACGCCACGGAGGTCGTCAAATATCCTGTAGGCATGTCAATGTCAAAAAGTACTTTATAAAATTCTAAGAATTAAATTAAATAGGTAGGTGCTACAACACCTGCTAAGCTAACCTATATCTACTCCTAAAATATTTTAGTTTGTAAGAAAAGGGAAAAACTTCAATCGCTAACGTCGTCGTTGTCGTCAACCGGCAGATTTCCGATTTTTTAGAGACCGATTTCTCGTAGGCACTTTCCCTACCTGTGAATCGCTTTGTGACGTCATTTTTCAACTTATCAGTCGAACTCGGATATTATTAATTAATTTATATTAATTGGAGAAATTACATCGAAATGCGAATTGTTTTTTGATAGTACACCTCAATTTCTCTTGAAAATTGAAGTTTACTCTATGGTGTTATTCTTTAGGAAGAAGTTGAGAGGTTAAGATCTAAAATGTACATAGTTTACTTCCTAACTTATTTGGTAATCGTAGGAAAATCGTATTTGTCTGAAACCCACTGCTTACACACAGACGACAAATTATAATGTTAAGATATCCGTGTAAAAGGGGTGGAGCGTGGATATTACGTTGACGGGTGACAGAAGTAAGTGGAAGAAGAAGACGTTGTACTTGTGCCGACCCTACAGGTAGTAGGAGGAGAGGATTTTTTTTTTTCATTTAAAGTTTTAAAGCAACCGAAAGCAATTCATTAAGCTGCCAACCCCATAACTCAAACGTTTACATTAGGGTTTTAAGCCAAAATAACCAGAGAAAGAAAGAGCTCTCAAAATAAAGTACTTTAGCCGAAAATTTCAAAGGTTAACATCATACAAATTAATATTTCGTATGCAACTACGTATCCGGTTAAGAGCGTGTACCCAGTTTTGAAGCAATTAGTCGCGCCCGGTGCAGCCATTACGCAGCTCCTTTTGCAACATTAAATCCTCTTCACATCCTAAAAATGGGCAGACTTAAAAATATTAGTTAAACCTTGCACAAACCAGCTTTTAGCGTTCAGTGGTAGTAGGTACTTACCTACATAATTTGACAAAATTATTATGGTATGGTATCTATAGGTATAAGTCCTGACTGACTGACTGACTTACTGACTGACTTATATATCAACGCACAGCCTAAACCGCTGGGGTTAGAAACTTGGAATTTTGACAGTAGGTTCCTTTTGTGACGTAGGCGCTCACTAAGAAAGGATTTCTCAAAATTCCATCCCTACGGGGGTGAAATAAGGGGTTAAAGTTTGTATGAAAGTCCGTCATTTCTCAAGTTATATCCATGAAACTTGGTAAATGGGCTACCAGTTAAAAATAAAGAAATACGTGTTTCATAGTTTTTTCAAAATTCCACCCCCAAAGGGGTAAAATAGGGGTTTAAAGTTTATATGAAAGTCCGTCATTTCTCAAGCTAAAGCCATGAAACTTGGTATATGAGCTGCGGGTTAAAAATGAAGAAATACGTGTTTCACAATTTTTGAAAATTCGACCCCCAAAGGGGTGAAATAGGGGATGAAAATTGGCATAAAAGTCTTTCATTTCACAAGTTATAGCCCTGAAACTTGGTATTTGGGCTTCCGATTTAAAATTATGAAATACGTATTCCACAGTTTGGAAATTTCTTTCCCCAAGGACGTTAAATAGAGAGTTTGTCCTTCAATCACGCCGCAACAGAGCAACGGATCGACGTGGTTTTTTGCATGGGTAGGTATAGTTGAGGATCTGAAGAGTGACATAGGCTTCTTTTTATCCCGGAAATGAAGGAGTGCCTGTGGGAATTAAAAAACTTATGCTACGCGAACGAAGTCGCGGGCGTCCTCTAGTTAGGTATATTAGCATAGTACTTAGGTATAATTATTACACTATAGTATTCGTTGTGATGGTGTCTCATAACTTCTGCAAGAAAAATGATGATTCTTTGTTGTACAGAAATATATAATTACCTATTCTGTGTCACATCAGTCGAACAATATCTATATTTTCCGAACCCGTAGGGTTTTCCAAAAACTAAGTGATTGCCTGCGCTGTAATATCAGCTACTAATTATTGGGATTACATTATAATTAACTTAACGAGAACTTTAGATCTAATTTCGCAATGCAAGCGATATCATTCTACGTGTCTCATTAAGTCTGCCTCATTGGTCTAGTGGTTGGCATGTTCGACTGCGGCCGACGAGGTCCCGGGTTCGAGTCCCGGGTCGGGCCATAATTGAGTATTGGGTTTTTCTAACTATAATTTTTTTTTTTTATAGAAATTCTCAGTAGGTACTAGCCCGGAGTTAGGAATTTGGCGGTATTTTACCCCCGTGCCTCGGAGAGCACGTTAAGCCGTCGGTCCCGGTTATTATCACTAACATGATAATAGTCGTTAAAGCCCGCCAACCCGCATTAGAGCAGCGTGGTGGGTCTAAGCTCTAATTCCCTCTCTCCTATGAAAGTGGAGGCCTGTGCCCAGCAGTGGGACGTTCATGGGCTGTAGTGGTGGTCTCATTAAGTATACTTACGCGTAGCATAGTACACTGCTGTTCTGAATAAATAAGTAGATTATGGAAACAATTAGTAGAAAATTTTAGCTGACCTTTGACTGACTTATAACAAGGACTTGTAGAAACTAATTCAAGAACACATTAAGATTAGTAGTCTTAAATCTAGATCACATCGATCAGGAAACCAACATTTGCCAAATCCCCCTGAGTACGAAGTATACTAATCACCAAGCGCCATTACGTGTAGCTGAGATCGGACTTAGCTAAGTTCTAATTTGGATTTAAGTGCAGGAATTTAAAATTTATCACTGATAATGAAACGAAATTTTCATTACACTTAGACCGGGAGATGGTCGTAGGTGATAGTCTCCCATTTTCTACTGCATGCCTTTTTAAGAGTTGATAACTAACCCTAAAGTATGAAAGATAGAGGGGTTACTAGCCCTTGCGCGCTTGCACGTCATAAACAAAATGGCTTCTCTTTGTGACAGAATTTTAGTTTTTGCCGTGACATTCTACTGCATGCCTTTGTAATATAACGTAGTTGGAACAAATTTAAGCTATAATAATTGATGGCATGCAATTCGCAACGGCCGACGGGGCTCAAACGGTTACGTAGAAATGTAAAAAAAAATAGAACATTTCCGTGTTTACAAATTGCATGCCGTTGTAAAAAATTACTTTTATTATCTCAAATATACTCTACGAAAATTGGCATGCACCCCTCGTATGACCAAGGGTGGAAAATATTAGGAAAATGTTGTGAAAATTCAATACAGCTTTTCCGTGATTTCAAACTGCATGCCATTTGAACAATACTTAGTTTTTATAATTACTTGACGTTAGCAAATTTGGCATGCACAACAGAAAGTTGTAAATTAGTGGCATGCATGACGAAAATTGCAAAAAACGCTGATATAATTTCCGTGACTTTATTTTGCATGCCATTCAATATTTCATTAAAAAACATTATTTTAAGTGGATAAAAAAAATGGCATGCATATTACACAAGCCTGACATAAAAAATGTGCAAAAATAAAATTAAAAAAAGGTTTTTTAACGAAAATTAAAAATAAAGAACATTTCCCTGTTTTTTTTTGCGCCCATTTGAGCCCATACTACGAGGTAGGACATAGGATACTTTTTATTCCGAAATTCTACCCCCGAAGGGGTGAAATAGGGGTTGAAAGTTTGTATGAAAGTCCTTAATTTCTCAAGTTATAGCCATGAAACTTGATATATGAGCTGCGAGTTGAAAATGGAGACATATGTGTTTCACAGTTTTTGAAAATTCGACCCCCAAAAGGGTGAAATAGGGGATGAAAGTTGGTGTGAAAGTCCTTCGTTTCTCAAGATGTTTACCAAGTTATATCAACGAAACTTTTTATTTTGGCTTACAGTAAAAAATAAAGAAGTACGTGTGTCACAGTTTTTCAAAATTCCACCCCTAAGGGGGTGAAATAGGGGGTGAAAGTTTGTATGGAAGTCCGTCATTTCTCAAGTGATATCGATTAAACTTGCTATACAAGCTACCGGTTAAAAAAAAAGAAATAAATGTTTCACAGTTTTTCAAAATTTTACCCTCAAAGGGGTGAAATAGGGGTTGAAAGTTTGTATGAAAGTCCTTCATTTCTCAAGGTATATCGATGAAACTTGGTATACAAGCTACCGGTTAAAAATGAAGAAATACGTGTTTTACAGTTCTCGCAAATTTTACCCCCGAAGGGGTGAAATAGGGGTTGAAAGTTTATATGAAAGTCCTTCATTTCTCAAGTTATATCCATGAAACTTGGTATATGAGCTGCGGGTTAAAAATGAAAACATACGTGTTTCACAGTTTTTCAAAATTCCACCCCTAAAGGGGTGAAATAGGGGTTGAAAGAACTCCTTAATTTTCCGGGATAAAAAGTAGCCTATGTGTTATTTCAGACTATAATCTATATCTATGCCAAATTTCATCCAGATCCGTTCATCCGTTGGAGCGTGATTGAGTAACAAACATACATCCATACATCCAAACTTTCGCATTTATAATATTTATTTGATAATATGTTTTTATGAAATGCAAAACGGCATGCAAATTAAAAACACGGAAATTTTTATTAAATTTTTGCAACTTTTGTTATTATTTAAAATATGACGGTGTTATTTAATACGCATGCCATTTTCGGTATATACTTAAAATAATATGTTTTTATGAAATACAAAACGGCATGCAAATTAAAAACACGGAATATTTATTAAATTATTGCAACTTTCATTATTATTTAAAATATGATGGTATTATTTAATACGCATGCCATTTTCGGTATATACTTAAAATAATACGTTTTTATGAAATACAAAACGGCATGCAAATAAAAAACACGGAAATGTTTATTAAATTTTTGCAACTTTTGTTATTATTTATAATATAATGATCATGAGCAACATGCATGCCATTTGTATTTCAGAATTATTTGGTCATTAAATTAATGTTTATCTTTATTAGAAGTAGTTTGAAATCACGGAAAAGCTGTATTGAATTTTCACAACATTTTCCTAATATTTTCCACCCTTGGTCATACGAGGGGTGCATGCCAATTTTCGTAGAGTATATTTGAGATAATAAAAGTAATTTTTTACAACGGCATGCAATTTGTAAACACGGAAATGTTCTATTTTTTTTTACATTTCTACGTAACCGTTTGAGCCCCGTCGGCCGTTGCGAATTGCATGCCATCAATTATTATAGCTTAAATTTGTTCCAACTACGTTATATTACAAAGGCATGCAGTAGAATGTCACGGCAAAAACTAAAATTCTGTCACAAAGAGAAGCCATTTTGTTTATGACGTGCAAGCGCGCAAGGGCTAGTAACCCCTCTATCTTTCATACTTTAGGGTTAGTTATCAACTCTTAAAAAGGCATGCAGTAGAAAATGGGAGACTATCACCTACGACCATCTCCCGGTCTAACTACGACACAAACACGACGACACTCGCATCCAGTGACCCACAGGCCACAAGTCAGTGTAATACTTGTAACGTACTCGTATGTGTTGTATTGTCTTCTTATTGTAACCTTTTCTTTTATAAGAATAATAAACCTTTTCTTTTTTTAACTGCTGGGTTTCTTGCCGGCTCTTCTCAGTAGAATCATCTTTTCGAACCGGTGATAGAGTCGTAACGTTTCTTAAGTGACACAAGTTGTCCTACGTGAAATAAATGAATCATATTTTATCATAAAAATCTATTATGTCTTTTTTTAATCAGCTTATAATATGGCGTTTGAACCCATAAAGAACTGAAATGTTGTATCCGATTTTACGCCGGCGCGGCGCGGCGGCGTGTCAATTCACAATAGTCGTCCTCATTAGCATATGGTTATACGCTTTTGTTCTCTTCATCAAAAATCGAAAATTGGTACCGGGTCGATGTACATGCTTACTTGATTTCTGTCAGACCTATTCTTTAACTTAAAGTAAAATAAATTATTTATTTTTCGCTGATTTCCGACAATTCAACAGAAGAGTACCCAAAAAAAATAGACAGGATAGTATAATATAATATTAATGAACGCAAAACTGAGTCATATGTATGTAAAAAAGAAATGGAGAGAACGAGAAACAAAAAGAAGTCAAATAACACAGTTACCTACCTCTACAAATAATCGCGCTCAGTGTCCAAATAGGTCGTTAGTGTTTAATCGCCCCGCGCACCAACTGGAGCCTCCATTATAGCATTTAACTTGTTTTTCGAAAAAGAGAACTAATGCCCTGTTCCATATTTTCGTGCAAATAATATTTTCGCTCCCTAAAAATGCCTGGAGGGGGAGATAAAAAGCCACTTATGAAAACTTCTATCTAGTGCGAAGCGGTGATAGTTGAGTGGTTAAGACACCCAACCTCCTGTACGGGGTAGCAGGCTCTATCCCCGGGCACGCACCACCAACTTTTCGAAGTTACGTGCGTTTTCAGAAATTAAATATCACTTCCACCACTACAGCCCATTAACGTCCCACTGCTGGGCACAGGCCTCCACTCTCATAGTAGAGAGGGAATTAGAGCTTAGACCCACCACACTGCTCCAATGCGGGTTGGCAGGTTTTAACGATTATTATCATGTTAGTGATAATAACCGGGACCGACGGCTTAAAACGTGCTCTCCGATGCACGGGGGTGAAGCACCGCCAACTTTCTAACTCCGGGCTAGTACTGAGAATTTCTAGTCAGAAAAACTCAATAAGTACTTAATTATGACCCGGCCCGGGACTCGAACCCGGGACCTCATCGGCCGTAATCGAACATGCCAACCACTAGACCAACGAGGCAGTCAGAGGCAAATATCACTTGCTTCCAACGATTAAGGAAAACATCGTGAGAAAACATGCACGCTCGAGAGTTCGTCATAATGTTCTCGAAAGTTTGTGAAGTCTGCCAATCCGCACTTGGCCAGCGTGGTGGACTATGGGCAAACCCTTCTCATTCCGAGAGGAGACTCGCGCTCAGTAGTGAGCCGGCAATGGGTTGATAAGAGAGAGAGTAAAAACTTAATGGATAGAAGCAGGCGTTACTTTGCGGAAGTCCATGACAATAAAAAAACACAAAACCAAAACACTCTCAATTTGATCAATGGAGGATTTGTGTGGTGTGGTGAATATCGCGGGCTGAAGTACTCGTACAAGAGCACTGTACCACATAGACTTACCTTCTGTGGCGTATTATAGCGAATTAAACTTCTAGTCTTTTCATAGAGGAAAAAGTTCTTTTGTATGCCTACCTCTAGATCCAGTTTCTTTAGTTTGAGATAGAGCTGTAAAAATTATTAGTAATTTTGTAAATAATATCCAATGGATAACTGTCGCAGGTATCGCATTATTTTCGATTCGTTATCGGTGTACATAATAATCGGCATTCGATTATAGTGCGTTCCGGTGATCCGGTATCACCGTTATAACAGTGCTCGATAACATTTCGGAACAATATCGTCATTAACTAGCTGATGCCCGCAACTTCGTCTACGTGGATTTGTTTTAATTTTTTTTAAACAAACATGCAGACGAATTTGGAATGTCTTGATTTTCCGGGATGCTCTTCAGTGCGCACTACGAGTAAAATTATGTCTACCCGTTATCACTATCTGTCTACCGAAGCTAACATGGTTACTTGTCTCGTTACGTCAAAAGTAGAGATAAAAGTAATATTACTTATCTGTGGTATTTTTCTCTACAAACCTTTACATGTCGACTATTTTTTTCTTGTAATCTACCGCATTTTGTGCATGTTAAGGTAAATGAAAAATTTGCCGGCAACGACAACATCTCTCTCTCTCGTCGCGAGATAATCTCGTTGTGCGCATGCTAAGCACACTGTTACAATATCCATCGATCTGTTGCTACGGTACTGCGTGATTGAAGGCCAAACAAATACGTTAATAATAAAATACATATAAGAATAAGTAAAATAGGTATAAGAAGAAATAAAATAACAAATAAAAAAAAATTGAACCTATGAAATCTTGATATAAATATTTTACCTTTGAGTTAGATCTTCAGAATTAAGACCAATTTATTCTGCCAAATTCCTACCTATATTAATATCAAAGCGAAAGTGCGTTTATCTGTATGTCATCTGTCCAACCGTTTTTGATGTAATGTGGTACAGAGATAGGTTGCAACTTGCATTATTGGCTCTATTTATCCGGAAAATCAGAATTTTCTCGAAAACCTTACACGCGGACGAATTCAAATATCATTTAAGAAGCACCAAACATAATTTACCAAATTTCCTGCAGGTGAAACCGTAGCTTCGATATAGATGCATTTACAGGACAAGTTATGCAAACAGCCATTTTAAAACCCCCACTATCACGCTTAATATAATGCTGAGGACATAAATTGCATTATTCTCGCCTTATTATACCATATTTGTTGAGATCGTATAATTCACCTTTTATCAGAGCCATTATTAATATAATGACACACTTAGTTATCTTAATGTATGTAAATAAATGTATGTAAAAGTACGTTTTATGTTTAATAAACGCTCAGTACCTAGTACACCTCACAAACATTTATCAAATACGGGAGCTGATCACTTTCAATTTCAATTAATTTCTTTATTTATTGCAATTACATACAGGTACACTTACCTATTCCTTGAAATATAACATTTAATGATTATACATGAAATATAACATCTAGGGACAATTATTTCGCGTATTTCACTTTTATATAGAGCTGCACACACTAGCGCGACAAGTGTTTTCCCTTCGTCATGGACGCCAGCGCGGACGTTTTATCGCAATTCGCAGTGCATTTAGCCCTTATCCACCATCATGACTTATTTATTACTGTGTATTTTACATTTCAACAAATTAAAATTAAGTTGTTCATATCAAAACGTAATAACAAACCACAATGTAAGAGACACCTGGTCTCTCAGTTTAGAGTTTGGAGTCTATGAAACGCTACGTTGGATTGCTGTCATCAATGAATTTTCTGACTCGTCATTTGACCAACCGCGGCGCACTTGCAACCGGTATACACCCGCTTCGTCTCTTTTTCATTGAACTCTTTTATTTTAATATTTAGTAATAAATAATTAATATTAATTTAAATAGTACCATAATGTCCTGGCGCAGTGGTGAGTGCTGTGCTATAAGTAAGTAAGTAGGAGTAAAATCAAACTTTCTCCGTTACGTTATTTACTACGTTTCTATGGTACTTAATACTTGTTTAAGTTTCCATGGTAACACTTTTCGTTCGTCATGAGTAAACTCCAGTCGTGCGTCGGAGCTGACACACACGATTTTTTTTTACGCCACTACGACTACACTAGCCCTTGACTGCAATCTCACCTGATGAGAGTAGCTGGGAGCCGCTGGAAGCCGCTGGAAGCAAGCGGCACAAGACCGTGTACTGTGGAGACCCATGCAGGAGACCTTCGTCCAGCAGTGAACGTCTATTGATAGAGACGGCGACGACGCGACGATAGAAAAATGAATGCGCTAAGTATCTAGAGTGCCAACCGCCGCACTGGTTGAGCTCGGAGTGTAACCAACGCGAACGTCCTAACCTGGAACCTGCCAAGTTGGTCGTGCTAAAACAAACTAGCCCTGAGGGCAGGGCGTGCCCGATACGATGGTAAGGCACGCGCCGGATGTGAGCAGAGATTAGATTATTACAGAGAGTGCCAACCGCCAGCAGAGCCCCGTACAACGGTATTACTAGTTGCGGGCACCATAAATTGAAGATAGCGTAGCGGTGGAAATTAGGTTTGATGGCTTGATGGTAAACTAATAAAGCACTTGAGCCTAGCCAACGCAAAAACTATAACTAAAACATCACTACTCGTGAAATGAGAAAGCGTATTTGTTTGTTGATTGGTTTGTCATTCAATCACGCCGCAATGGAGCAGCGAATTGACATGATTTTTTGCTATAGGTACTATTAAATATCTAGGATACTTTTTATCCCACATGATCGAAGAGCTTCCACTGAATTTTAAAAACTGAGATCCACACGGGCGCACTCGTGGGAAACAGTAGTAAATCAATTTTAAGTACCTATAACTTTTTAAGGCATTTTAAGGCCTTTCATAATTCCTGAAATTATTAAGGCTTTCTGCCTCTATGTCTTTACAATTTCCTACAGAAAGTTATACACGTGTAAACTTAGCCTGTAGGTATGCATGTAACCTCAAGAAATTAGACTACAAAATGAATATAACTTTCCTAAATTAAAGTGATATTTCCAATTTAGGTAGGTACCTACCTACTACATAAGCAATCGAAAATTGTGAAAATCGTGTACGTGCTAATTTTTATTATACGTCTACGTGTATATTATGCGTATAAATTACAATAACGGTTACTTACTTTTGTAATTCAGTCACTGGTATGAATTTATTCGCGCCCGCCGGACATATTATTAAGATTGAATTATTTAATAATACATTCAATTCTGCTTTTTTTGCGTTTTATTTCCAGTGATTTGCGACGTGCGCGTCAAATTTTTTTTAAAAACCTTGATATTATTGAAAAATAACATAGGTTCCTGTTTATAAATTTTAATATATCCATACTATACTAATATTATAAATGCGAAAGTGTGTCTGTCTTTCTGTCCGTTGTCTGCTACGCTTTAACGGCCCATATTTTCAACCGATTTTGATGAAATTTGGTACAGACATACTAGGTTGTGTCCCGGAGAAGGCCATAGGATTATCCATCCATTAGCCACAGGGCCATTATCCCGGAGAATTAAGGAGCTCTCGCGGGAATAAAAAAACTTAACCAACACGAACGAAGTCGCGGGCATCATCTACTTATTTATAAATAGAAAGGTCCTGACTCACTCACTTACTGATTGACTAATCATTACCCAGCCTAGGACCAACAAAGCTAAAATTTTGCACAGAGGTTCCCTTTTGGTATAATTTTCTCCAGTAATACGGCTGAATTTTTCGAAATTCCTACGGGAACGATTCTGTTGGTGGTTGCTAGTTATGATAAGAAAATGTATTACAACTACCAATCACGCTGTCGGAAAAAAGAAAGCCACTAAAACTGGCCTGCATATCAAAAATTTTATTTACCTTAAAATTTTCTTTCTGACATTATTATAAGCTAATAGTAGCTCATAGTAATTTTTATTTTAACATATTATCCACTTTACACTACAAAATTATTATCCACGAAAAGCGTGTCTGTCTGTCTGTTTTACTTCCAAACCCCATCCACTTGCCTAAATGATTTCGAAGAAATTTGGTAGGTACATATTATGTGGCTTGTATCCCGGATTAATCAAAGAGTTTCCCCAATCCATGATGCTGCCAGAAATTTCGTTTGCGTGGTATTACCACGGCAAAATTGCTGGCATCAGCCATCATCTAGTTTTCTCTAAGATTATTGTTGTGACGTGATGTACGTTATACTCAGCCTTTTTGGGTCATGTTCATGATACGAGAACAAGTACAATGTTTACTCTCACGGGACAAAGAACGGGCCCGTTTAAGCGAGGACATAGGTCCAACTCGTAGATGAAGCTTCACGATATTTAATTGATCAAAATTATGCGATAGATACAACAACTCGAATTTATCTTTCTGTACATAGTTGCATTGAATGATAATTCTACGGTAAATGGAGAACTATTTGAATTTTTTAAAAATCGCATCCGGACCATTATGTTAAAAGGCTTTAGTCAATAACATCAACATAATACGCAATGCATCAACATAGTTCTTCAATGACAGGCAGAAATGAACTGTATCGGTACACGCTACAAAGATAAGTTATAGCGATTGTAATCGGGACGTAAGTGCGTAGTTGTTCAATTAATTAAAACGTCACAATAATGTATGTTTCAAGTATTAATCTTTACTGCAGAAGGCCAATAGTACAAGTATTCAAGATGCAGGTGTATGCCATCTGCGGTCCGCACAGCCTTTTGGCAAATGCTCCTACTAATAACAATGTTAAGACACACATTATATGGTAAATATAAGCGCTAAGTACACCGTATTAAAGCTTCAGCACTTCGGTATCATTATTAGGCACGAAAACGAGCAAACCCTCAAACGACCGAAACTTATAATGTCTTGTAATTGTTACCCGATCAACACCTTTAGATTGTAATCGATTTTTTAAACAGGAAGAACAATTTTGGTTTAAAGAATACATGAGGAACAAATTTTTCGATAAAAAATTATAAGATAAAGTGAATCAAAAGAATTAGATGTTAAAACTAGTTTAAAAGAATAAAACTTCGCAAGATGAAAAAAATATGGAAGAAAATACTTAAAGAGGCATAGCAAACAGATAAATAAAAACGAATTCGGAAAATATACCTAATCCATACTTTAAATGCGCAAGTGTCTGTCTGTCGATCTATTATCTTTTCGTGGCACATCTGTTTAACTGATTTTGACGACATTTTTCGTAGGTTTTAAGATAAAATGCCGGAGACGGACATAGGCTCCTTTTTATCGCGGAAAATCAAAAGCCGGTGTAATGTAATATAAATATAATATATAAAAATAATTAATTTTCCACGTTTACCTATTTAGTTTTTTGAATAATCCCGAGAGCTCTTTGCTTTTCTGGGACAAAAAGCCTATGTCCATCCCGGAGATACAACCTGTCACTGTACTTACTACCCTTCGTAATTAGTTATACAGATACTTAGGCCTTGAAACGGCAAAGATATACTAGCAAAGTACGTCTTTCTGACTGTTTTAGTAATACAATAATACAAATAATACAACTGTAATATGGAAGACTATAAAATTCGACTACTTTAATAAAATTGCAATGAAGACATTTTAAAGGTACCTACGTCAGTTGGTGTATCGGGCATGCACAAGTCGAATTAAATCGGTCGTCGTCGACTGAAAAGAATCGTTTCTTAGCACGAATGGACAACAATGCCTGTTATTAAGAAGGCACGGTGATAAAAAACGTGTAATTTGTAGTAATTAATGCGAGAGTGTGTAACGGGGCGTGAGGAAAGCTTTTCAAATTCGCATGCAGGAGCCGTGTTTACAGATATTACTGGTTCTGAAGCGAGATGACGCGATAAGGCAGTAAAAGTTCGCATAATTACTAAATATTACTAATTTTATTATCTCTTAAGGTGAGTTTTATATAATGCGTCTTTTACAGGTGCGAATTTGGTTGATATTTTTTATATATTCTACTACAAGTTGGCCCTTGACTGCAATCTCACCTTTAAAGAGTTCCTGCGGGAACCAAAAAACCTCAATCCACGCGGACGAAGTCGTGGGTATTAGCCAGTAGAGCCCTAAAATCGATTACGAATAAAGCTGTCATGAATTAAAAGGCAATGAAATGACCCATCGTCAAAACCCCGACTCTTGCGGCCTCAGATCGACGTGAAATAAATCGAATCGTCGCTTGTCACGGTGTACGGCGTACCTACGGTCACTACGATTAGCTACAATTTTAGCTATAGATATTAGGTAGATCGCTATCGTGAATACAATGTTACTACAGATTTTGCGATAGCATGACATTTAACATAATTACTACTTTTACCGTTTTACTATATTAATAATGATGCTGATAAATTGATGATACTGATGATAATTTGAATTTGCAGCTGTGATCAATACTAACCTTAGGTAAGACAGTTATTTAGTTACTAGCACTAAGTAATAATAATAATAATATCCTCCCGACCGAATTTCGGCCACGGCGGCCAATCTCCAGAGAAATTAGCCATGTGCGCGGGAGTCTGGGAGATATTATAGTGCACTAGTGTGTGCGCAAACACAGGTGCACTCTCCGTGCACTCCGCGGTCCTACGTGAAATAAATCATTTTCATTTTTCATTCATTTTCATTTTTCGATTAATTCTATATGAGTATAGGCCACAGAATCGGAAATCCGTTTAAATACACAAGCATTGAAATGACATTCGCCGGAAACTCCATCTCTTGCGGCCACCGGTTGACATGAATGAAATCGAACTGTCGTATGATATGATATTAATATGTCGTCGTCTGTGGAGATACGGCGATACGAATTTTTGGCGACTATTTTGATGATCTGCATAGCTTTTATTTTGTCTTTTTTAGGGACGCGGTAACGAAGATAATGAGAAGACTTAAAAGCTTTAGCAGAATAGTCTTCTCAATGGGGCTGATTCTGTAGTGCACAATCTCTAAACTAAACTAAAATGAGAGCATTAAAAATATTGCTTACCCCTACTCCCTGCGGAAAGGGATAGAAATAAAGTTCGCGCGCGAGTTGAATGCAGAGTAAATGTATGTGTCACCATACATTTGCTCTGCATTGAACTCGTGTGCGCACTATAGATTAATTAAAGCTGTCATTTTAGTTTAGAGATTGGGTTATACAGATTTGGCCACGCTATCTTCGGATTGCCACACAATCAGCGAATCTGCTTATTACCACAGAATAGGCAATAGTGCGTTTATTACTAAGCATAGCCTCAACGTTAACGTGGTGGTGTATCGATTGCCATGGCCTTTAGGAAACTAAGTAATATAAAACCATTAGTCTTCTTTTTTACTTACAAGTTACTGCGATCTCACCTGATGGTCAGTGATGATGCAGTCTAAGATGGTAGCGGGCTAACCTGTTAGGGGCATGGCAGTTATATTAAACCCATATTAAACCCATACCCCTATTCGGTTTCTACGCGGCAACTTACCGGAACGCTTAATCGCTTGGCGGCTCGCCTTTGCCGGTAGGGTGGTAACTTACTACGGCCGAAGCCTCCCACCAGGCCAGACTAGGGAAAATTCAGAAATTATAAATTCCCAAATTGACCCTGCCGAGGATCGAACCCGGGACCTCCGCGCGATAAGACACCAGCGCTACACACTGCGCCACGGACGTTCGCAAAATTAATAATTCAAGCTTAGAAGAATATCAAAATAGGTATAATTGTAAGTATGTATAGATCACTAATTCTTGAACACCTTTGCGTTAACATGACCAATTGAAAGATAACAAACACCGGAGGGCATTCAATCATATTATACCAACACCTTTACGCAAAGCTTGCTTATCTGACAGTGCGAAATGTATTACGCGTAGTTTAATTAATTGTTGCTTTTAATTAACAAGTTATAATTATATTGGTACCTAGTTACAAGCAAGCAAGCAATGGTGCTCTTTTCACCCGCAGTTTGGATAAAGAGATGCCTATTTTACGGATTTATTAGGATACTAGCTTTTGCCCGCGGCTTCGCTCACGTTAAGCTCAATTTTTAATTGGTAAATTTTAACTAAAATGTTTAAAAAAAATGTCATGCTACTAATAGAAAAATATTAACTACAAAACTTCTTTATAGACAACTAGCTGATGCCCGCGACTTCGTCCGCGTGGTTTAAGTTTTTTTTTAATCCCTCGGGAACTCCCTAATTTTGCGGGATAAAAAGTAACCTATGTTACCCTCCAGGTCCTCAACTATACCCATGCCAAAAATCACGTCGATCCGTTGCTCCGTTGCGGCGTGATTGAAGGACAAACCAACAAACAAACACATTTTCGCATTTATAATATTAGTATGATGAAAAAGTCTGTTTTTAATAACTGCCGCCAGCCACACCCAGAGTCGCTATCATTTAAGTTCTTTAGGTAAGAGTTCCTTAAGTAAATATTTTAAAGGAGTGTTACGCTACGATCCTGTTTTGATCGTAACTCAAATCTGGAATAACTTTGCATAGAATGAATCACGAAACAGCTTCGCACGTACGGAACTGAGGGCAGCGGCCTGATTTAATAAAATAGAAGCGCATAGATGTCGGGACCAGGGACGCAGCGCTGCGGGCAGGGACTCTAGCGGTTATCGTGGCACCTTGCTCCAGTTTGCTGTACATCGCCTGTTTAAAGTTTGCAGGGATTTAAGGGACCTTCAAGGCACGAGTGATGCATATTCTAGGCAAGCGCACTCCAAGTTCCAACCTAGACCTCATCATTGCTTTTGTTATGCGTGCATTATTGTGCGATTGTCGTCAAGCCTAAGAAACTTTGATGGGATTTTAGGTACATTCTAGGCACGACTGAATAGGCATCACTCCAACGTAGAATTCATCATTGCTTTTATTATGCATGCATTATGTCATACATTAGTGCATGATTATCGTCAAGCTCAAGCCTGTCTTGTAATTTAAAAAAACACCGATGATGTGTTAAGTTAAAGGCGAAAACATTTTTTGTATTTTTAAGTTTTTTTACGTTGCAAGTGCGATAGCAGAGGCTAACCATAAGGGGGAAGCTGATGAATAGGGAAGAATCTTAATCAAATGAATATAAATGCCAAATTATTACAAATAGCTGCAGTAAGTTTAACTTTAAAAAACAAAATTTTGCACAAATGCATATTTTGACTTTCAGTTAAAGCGTGCACGGATTATTGAATTTTTTTTAAATTACTCATTAGATACTTATTATTAGTTGTTTGTTGTGTTTAAATAAAATATTTGAGAAAAGTATGTATTACAATCCGGGTATCTTTAAATCAAGAGTGCAGAATAGCATCTTCTAGGCAAGCGCGTCCCATCTTAGGCCGCATCATCACTTCCCATCAGCCCCCCTAGCATGGGCCGAGAGAATTTTCTCCCCGAGGAAAGGATAAAAAATTAATTCCTAAATAAATCAATAAAAACGCTAAATAACGGTGGGTAAATAGTCCCCCGAGTCCCCGTGAAATGTCAAACGGGGATAAACTTCTCCTCTCCCCTGTTGCCGTGCTCTGAGAGGTGGATAAGTTAATTTTATCCCTTGTCAGTGGATAAAATCGGGGGATAAAATTTTTATCTCCGGCCCATGCTAGGGGGGCAGGTGTGATTGTGGTCAAGCGTAAGCCTATAATGAATTTTAAAATAAGTCGCGATGAATTCGATTCCCAGGAGAAATGTAGCAGGTGCAAGTCGCTTAGGCCATCGCGCTCGTGTGGGGGGTGCAGCCAGAGGTCGCGCGTGCGGCCTCTCCGGTCGTTTCGCGCATGCGTCGTGACCGTGCGCGCGCGCTCGTCACGCGCTCGCTCCAGCCTCACCGTCGCACTATTTTATCGCATTAATTATTTGGAAAAGGATTCCCGTAGCCCCGGCATTCTTGCGCGCCCATGTCAGTTTGTGGGAACGATGGTGCCATTAAAATCATGCTTAGGAAGTTAGGAGCACGCTTCTCGAGGGGCTTTTGATTTATCCTTTAATTTAAAGGCCTTTATTTATTCGCTATTAGTTTAAGCCTGGGCTTGACTGCCTCGTTGGTGTAGTGGTAAGCATGTTCGACTGTGGATGACGAGGTCCTAGGATCGATTCCCGGATTGATCGGGCTCAGTAGTCATGTACCTATTGAGTTTTCTGACAAGAAATTCTCGTTACTAGCCCGGAGTATGGGTTTAATATAACTGCCATAACCCTAACAGGTTAGCCCGCTACCATCTTAGACTGAATCATCACTTACCATCAGAGCTAGGAAGTTGCCGGTGTTTCACCCCCATGCATCGGAGAGCTCGTAAAGCCCTTGGATCTGTGCCGGTCATGACGGATTTTATAGAGAGCATCTGTGTTTGCGCACTTGTGCACTAGATATAATCTCCCGCGCTGCAGATGGCTAATCTCTCTGGAGATTGGCCGCCGTGGATGAAATTCGGTTTGGAGGACAATTATTAACTGAAGCCCGCGTCCATCTTAGAATGCACTTACCGACAGGTAAAATACATTCACGGTAAGAAGTATGCTGTGATCAAGGGCTAACTTAACTTATGGGCTGCATATAGTAAAGAAAAGAAAAAAAAGGATTCAAGCAGTCATAAAAATTCCTTGTTATATTTGGTACTAGCTGATGCCCGCGACTTCGTCCGCGTGGATATACCAAGTTTCATCGAAATAACTTGAGAAATGACGGACTTTCATACAAACTTTCAACCCCTATTTCACCCCTTCGGGGGTAAAATTTACGAAAACTGTGAAACACGTACTTCTTCATTTTTAACCGGCAGCTTGTATACCAAGTTTCATCGATATAACTTGAGAAATGAAGGACTTTCATACAAACTTTCAACCCCTATTTCACCCCTTCGGGGGTAAAATTTACAAAAACTGTGAAACACTTACTTCTTCATTTTCAACCGGTAGCTTGTATACCAAGTTTAATCGATATAACTTGACAAATGACCACAAAACTTTCAACCCCTATTTCACCCCTTCGGGGGTAGAATTTCGGGATAAAAAGTATCCTATGTCCTACCTCGTAGTATGGGCTCAAATCGTGCCAAGTTTCGTTTGAATTCATTCAGTAGTTTCGGCGTGATGCGCGGCCAAAATACAGACAGACAGACAGACAGACAGACAGACAGACAGACAGACAGACAAAAATGAAAAAAATTACAGATTTGGCTTCAGTATCGAATAATGAGTGCCCTCCAAGAAAAATTTTCAAAATATCTTTAATGTACAGAATTGGACCTGTTACAGTTTTATTATAAGTATAAGAGATTTCTACTATTTTACCGTAACAAGCGTGTTTCTTAAAATAAGAATATTATTTATACAGATAAGTATGAACTAATTGAGTTGCCTCGTGGATGCGTTGATGGTTTGATTGTAATCACTTGAATTATGACGTGTTGGCCGACTTTATCGAGACGCGTAAATTGCGTGAAGCGAACGCGCCGAGTAAACGCCGAGCCGAGGAGATGCGTCGGTAGATGCAAGATAGATAATTATGGTACATGCGTATAATATGTAAAAATATGTTGCGCATGTTATTACCGCTAATTCTAGTTGAAAACAGCTGCTAGTTTTAATTATTATGAGAAGACCAGAGATAAATATTACCTACTTACTAACCTCACACTTAGCTTAGGCATTGACTGGTAAACTATTTACCTACCACAAAAAACTTAGACAAGCAGTTATAAGTCTTTAGCCAGTGTGACAGATGATGGTGACGACAAAATAATTTAAACTTAAAATAATTTAAGGTAAAAAGTTAAATGAAACTAGTTAACCCGGTCCGACGTAGCAAAATAATTATCGAAGAAGTTGAGAAGTTCATGAAATTTACATAGCTCAAGTTGAACACTGATCTTTAACCTTGCTAAAGAAAAAATAATTATCAAAATCAGGTCAACCTCCCAGAAAATCATCCATACTTAATATTATAAATGCGAAAGTGTGTCTCTCTGTCTGTCTGTCTGCTACGCTTTCACGGCCCATCTGTTCAACCGATTTTGATGAAATTTGGTACAGGGATAGGTTGTATCCCGGGGAAGGACATAGGCTACTTTTTATCCCGGAAAATTAAAGAGTTCCCGCGGGAATTGAAAAAACTTAATCCACGCGGACGAAGTCGCGGGCATCATCTAGTTCACGATAGTTAATTATTCAAAAACCTAAATCCACACCAACGAAGTCTAGTCCCAGGCATCATCTAGCTGCCCGTCGTAAAAAATGCGAGCATGCGAAAAGGTTGCAAAGAGGCTAAGCTCCCCCTAAATAGTCTAGGAAACGGGGCGATTCGTTGTATGGAGACCCCTGCATTAAATCCTCAATCGTTGAAACTTGGCAGGATTGTAGTATGGTATGAACCAACCAAAACTTATAAAAAAATATCCAAAAAAAAAATCCATGCATAATAAACATGCGTAATGCGTAATACCTTACGTATTTAAACCTAAAACTTAATATTTATTTATACCTACATATGCATAAAAAACCTTACTTCCTTATTGATTTTTTGTTGCATATTTATAACTAGAGGACGCCCGCGACTTCGTTCGCGTGGCATAAGTTTTTTAATTCCCACAGGCACTCCTTCATTTCCGGGATAAAAAGAAGCCTATGTCACTCTCCAAATCCTCAACTATACCTACCCATGCCAAAAAATCACATCGATCCGTTGCTCTGTTGCGGCGTGATTGAAGGACAAACTCTCTATTTAACGTCCTTGGGGATAGAAATTTCAAAACTGCGGAATACGTATTTCATAATTTTAAATCGGAAGCCCAAATACCAAGTTTCAGGTCTATAACTTGAAAAACGACGGACTTTCATTCAAATTTTCAACCCCTATTTAACCCTTTTGGGAGTGAAATTTTTAAATATTTTGACACACGTGCTTCTTTATTTTTTACCGAAAGCCAAAATATCAAGTTTCGTAGATATAACTTGAAAAATATCTTGTAAAATTAAGGACTTTTTTACAAACTTTACTCCCCTATTTCAGCCCTTTGGGGGTAGAATTTTCAAAAACTGAGAAACACGTATTTCTTAATTTTTAACCGGTAGCTCATATACCAAGTTTCATGGATATAACTTGAGAAATGACGGACTTTCATACAAACTTTCAACCCTTATTTTACTACCTTAGGGGTGGAATTTTGAAAAATCCTTCCTTAGTGAGCGCTTACGTCACAAAAGGAACCTTCTGTCAAAATTTCAAGTTTCTAACCACAGCGGTTTAGGCTGTGCGTTGATATATAAGTCAGTCACTCAGTCAGTCAGGACTTTGAATTTTATATATATAGATATATAGATTAGACATCGGATTATATGCATTTGCATATTTGCATATGCAAATGCATAAAACGCTATTTTTATTTAGGCAATAGGATAGCGCATATAATCCGATGTCTATTAATGATAATATACGTTACACCCATCACCCATGTTACTTCATCATACTGTAAAGTTTCGACGCCTAAGGAATTATTGTTGGTGTCAACTAGCTTTATTGCCTAGAGTCTAGACTATAAAGGCCCAGCCCCCCTAGCATGGGCCGAGACAATTTTCTCCCCGAGGAAAGGATAAATTGTTTATTCCTAAATCTATACTAATATTATAAAGAGGAAAGATTTGTTTGTTTGTTTGTTTGTAATGGATAAACTCAAAAACTACTCAACCGATTTTCTTTCACCTATAGAAAGCTACATTATCAGCGAGTAACATAGGCTATATTTTATTTTCAAAAAATTAGAGATCCTTACGAAAATTGCAATTATGTGAACCAAGCCGGAAAAAATTCTCTCTTCTGAGAGCTTACGTGGCGTGCGCTGCGTAAATAGTTAAAGTTACACGGAAACAATGTATGGTGGAATTGTTCCTCCCAAAAAGTTCTAAAAGAAGTCCATGATAGCATATATCTATCTTTTAAGGTTGACTCACAATAACCATTTTTATAGCTATATTGGGTATAGACTATTAGGACTATTAGTGCTACCCGTCAAACGGGGATAAACTTCTCTCCCCTGTTGCCGTGCTCTGAGAAGTGGATAAGTTAATTTTATATCTTGTGAGTGGATAAAATCGGGGGATAAAATTTTTATCTCCGGCCCATGCTAGCCCTGCTGGCCGATAAACAACCGAGAAGGCTCGCACTTGGTTTAATTAGTCAAAGGCGCACGGCACGTAGCTGCGTAGCGCGTAGCTACGGCCGGCTGTTGAACCCGCCGAATTCGTGCGCCCCACACGCCCGCCGCGCCGTCTGAGGCCCTGCCCGTCACACCCTTCCCCAAAACAGGGACTAACGCACCCAGACTTCGACCTGCTACATAAATGAACCTAACGAGAATTGCTGAAATCGTAAATTTCAAATCTATATACATTCATTGGTATTTGTACATTAATTTACAGTCCGGACTCCAGAGACGACATACGAGTATAAGCGAGTCGGACTCGCGCACCGAGGGTTCCGTACAAACCTGTTCCAAATTTCATGTCGATAGCTTTAATAGTTACTGAAATAAACGACTGTGACAGACGGACGGACGGACGGACGGAGAAAGTCGCACCATAAGGGTTCCATTTTTACCATTTTGGTACGGAACCCTAAAAACGCGCGGAATTGATTACCTCCTCGGTCCTCAGTCGGTTAAAAATTAATCACATAATATTACTATCACTCACTTCATTAAATATTCTTCGCGGACCATGCTCGTTTGGAACCCTCCTCAAAGCGTTAGTTTTAAGATATCGCAATTAAATATCACTTTATTAACAATATTATTGACCTTCAAAAAGTTCATAATGAACTAGATTATGCTCGCGACTTCGTCCGCGTGGATTAAGTTTCATGATTCCCGCGGGAACTCTTTAATTTTCCGGGATAAAAAGTAGCCTATGTCCTTCCCCGGGATACAACCTACCCCTGTTTCAAATGTCATCCAAATCGGTTGAACAGATGGACCGTGAAAGCGTAGCAGACAGACAGACAGACAGACAGACGCACTTTCGCATTTATAATATTAGTATGGATTTAAACTTTGATATCAAATCAATCAATACAATCGATACAAGATTGTATTGATTGCATTAATCATTTAACCCCGACTCGTGTTAAATTTAACCGTATAAAAAGTTTTAAACGTCATGTTCGGAGGGGAGCGAGATTTATCCGCAGCAAAGAGCAAGTTTGCAACACTCTGTTAACTTTATTCCTCGAGTAACACTGAACTTGAATGTTCCGGATGTTGTGAATGTTTTATTCCGGATACAGTGCTCAACATATTGTGTTAAACCTATTAAACTACTCAAAAGTAACTTTTTTTTTATCCACTACAAGTTAGCCCTTGACTGCGATCTCACCTGATGGTAAGTGATGATGCAGTCTAAGATGGTAGCGGGCTAACCTGTTAGGGGCATGGCAGTTTAAACCCATCGTACCGAAACGCTAAATCACTTGGCTGCACGTCTTTGCCGGTGATAACTAGCCACGGCCGAAGCCTCCCACCACGCCAGACCAGTAGTAAAACAAGGAACCTTTATAGTTTCGTCCAGTGTCCATCTGTCCGACTGGAGCGTCACGGCCGTTTTTAAAAATCAAAATAGCCGTGCACTTATAAAAACCAGTATTTACAAAACACAAAAGAGTTTTCCCCCTTGAATGGAATTTAAAAATCATTCTCAAAAAGTGTTTGGAAAAAAGATTAGTAAGTATATCAAAGTTTTTGGCAAATAGCATGACCACGCAACAGCTCTACGAGTACTTATAATCGTACCCACTCTAACACTTACTCAATTTTGTATGTTTTTAGGTATAGTTCACGCGCGAGTTGAATGCAGAGCTTATGTCTGGTGACACATACATAAGCTCTACATTCAACTCGCGCGCGAACCATAGATACCTACAGAAATTTTCTTTGTCCTTCAAGTTAGGTACAGCCAACGTCACAGGTCACTTGTGCACTAAGGCAAATCTGTATCTGAATTTAGTATGAAGCGCTGGTGGTGTTTTTATTTAGATTTTTTATATTAACACTCAATAAAAACCTGTACACTTATAACTTAGTCTAGTCGTCTAGACTACTGTCTACCTCCTATAACGGTACTCCAACCTAAAAAAGAACCAGTTCATGCTTGCATTCAAATGCAACTGTCATAGTAATAGATGAGAGTCTAATAATTTGTACAAGCTTAATCAATAACTTTCAGTGACAGATTTAGGAAACAAAGACATAATATCTGCGAATACATGCTAGGTATCTCCATACGTGCTACAGACACAGACACATAGCAATATAGCTACGAATACAACAATGTGTCTTCCTAACCGAGCATAGGATTCAAAGTTATCGATTTTGCGGTCTAATTGTTCATTTTTATCAAGGCGAGCCTCGGGCATGATAGATTATCCTTTGGCTTCCTTTTTCGTTTAGAGAGCGTCGACCGACGGCTAGGGGGGCAGGGGGGGGACTGCACCAACGTCATTGCCCTGTCAACTGAACAATACTAAGCAGACTACGTTATGTACACCGATATAAATAGGTGGTAGGTAGGTTTGATGAACTTACATAGATGCTAAGCCTTATCTTTATAAAGCAAAACTTTATTTTTATCGTACTAATATTAGTATCCATATTAGGATATATTATCCAAGCGTTAGGGAGTGGACCCTTCATAATTACGCAGAATTAAAAAGAAGATTGCTCAAGATCGGAAGGCATTTGACCTACTGACCGCCAAACTTCAATTGAAGATGGCATCCGATGATGATGATCATCCAAACTAATATTATCATTGCGAAATTGTGTCAGTCCTTCTGTCTGTCTGTCTGTCTGCCTATCTGTCTGCTACGCTTTGACGGCCCATCTTATCAACAATTTTTGTTGAAATTTGGTATAGAGATTGGTTGCATCCCGGGAAAGCATCCCGGCTTTTTATCCCGGAAATGAGTTCTCGCGAGAATTAAAAGAACTAAATCCATGCGGAAGAAGTCATGGGCATCATCTAGTCTAGTTTATTATAAATTTGAAAGTGGGTTGCCTTATTGGTTCCCCCTTCAATCACGCCGCAACCGAGCAACTTATTTGCATAGATTGCGTGATTTTTGCATGGATATTGTGAAAAACCTAGAAAATGATATCTATATACATACCTATTATATTACTAGAGGCTACTATTTTTTACTTTAAAAGATACAATTACCTATTATGGTGTTATCCTTATGCGTAAAATACAATATTTACAAAGTAGGTTGGTAATAGATGTACACATTTGACAAATTCAAGCACCTTTAACGTACTCGTATGTACGATGCTCTCTCCAAGTTTACATGAATAAAATAAATGCAATGTTGCAGGTGTCATCAGCTATTTACTTTAAATGAATTATTGACACTTAAGTGTTATTGTATTGCAGAGAAGATGAAGCTTACTCCACATAAGGTTTAGTTTGTATCATCATGTTTAATGCGATAAAAACTTTTCTTTTTCCCATCATCATTAATTCATCAATACAATTCAAGGCAACAGTGAATAGGCATCTTCTACGCAAGCGCGCTCCAACCTAGACCTCTTCATTGCTTTGCATTAAGCATAATTGTCGTCAAGCCTAACCTAGCCTATTCTTTCATAATAAAAAATTATGAGAAAGCTGTTCCAAGTTCGTACCAATATTATAGATACGAAAATGTGTATGTCTGTGTGCCTGTCTAACCTCACGCCCATCTGTTCCATCAATTTGGCGAAAATTTGCACAAAACTAGGTTGAATGACATGGACCTAGGCTGCTTATTATCCCGGAAAATCCTTGAGTTTCCCAAGAGATTTAAAAAAAAAACTTGCAAAATTGCAAAATCGCGGGCATCATCTAGTTTTTCTAAAATCGGTCTAAGCGTTCATCAGGCGAAAATAAATAGGTAACAAAATAAGTAAAATTATAATAGGACGGATTCTTATTATACCAACAAACATCCAATAAAATGCCAAATAATGTAAACTAAATTTGCAACAAAATAATAATTACGTACCTACCTATGTATTTGTACCAATCTCACATTAATCTCTCGTAAAGCCTATACGCTTTGGACCCTTAAGGGACCGGACTCGGCTTGGTCCGGGGTTTGTCCCGTGAGTATACTACGTAATTTGATATTAAATTTTCGCACTAGTATGGTAGTCTTAAGACAAGTTTTTGCTTTCGTAAAAAGCTGCATGCATTATGAGAAACATTAAAATATATTCCTCAATAAATTCATTTTTTCTCTTCCACTATTTGTTAGTAGTCAAAGTACATAACATTTACTTGTATAATGGCCGACATTACGCGGTGAAATCGGCGAAACTTCAAGCTGAAACGCTTGATACAAACTGACAAACGATTAAATACGGGGTGACGAGTAATTAAGATTTAATGTTAATGTGGTTAACGAAGCAGCTGTTTGAGGCGACGCGTCGAGTTCTAGTAATAACATTATAATGTGTACCTAGACTCTACAATCTAGTCTACGCCGAGTGTGCATGCGTCACCCCTTTCCCACGCAACGGCTTTAAAAACTACCCGCAATCGAGTCGTCACTCCCGACATACTGTCACGCGACAAGTTGCTAAGAGCTTTTATAAGCTCGTTTTTAGGGTTTTGTACCCAAAAGGTGCCTACGCGGGACTCTATTACTAAGCCCCCGCTGTCCGTCCGTCTGTCTGTCTGCGGGCTGTATTTCATGAACTGTAATAGGTAGGTACACAGTTGAATTTTCACGGGGTGTATATTTCTATTGCCGCTATAGCAACAACTAAAGTAAAATAAAAATTAAAGGGGGGCTCCCGTATCAGAAACGTATTTTTTGAGCGCCTCTCTTGTTTCTTTAACGAAAGAAAAGTACCTACCTACATAGTGTTAAATCTTGTAAGATGATACGGAACCCTACGTGTGCGAGTTCGACTCGCACTTGACCGGTTATTTAGGCATATTTTAAGTACTTACCTAATATTTGTAATTTTTCTATGTATCACTAAATGCGAAAGCCATAATAATATTATATATGTGAAGGTGTGGTTAATTATTGGTTCGTTATTTTATCGGTCATACTTTACTTAAAAAAACGGTCATATTGTCAAGCGATTAGACAAAATACTTAGAAATGTAGGTATCATTCGTGGAAGAAAAGTTCACAAATCCCCATTGATGGGGATTTTCAATGGGGAATAGTGGAATAACCCATATTACGAGTTATAATGCGACATACCTTACTAGTAATATACTTCTTAACTAAAAAAGTTACAAGAAAAACAATTACGAATAATGTTTACCATGCGCGTTCAAAGGATTGATTATTATCGCTAGTGCATGGCATGCAATTCAGTTGCGCGATGTTTTTTATGATAGGTAGGTATACTAGCAGATGCCTACGTCCATGCAGCCACCATGCTTAGGGCCTAAAAACTTTGACATTTTGGCTTTCCTTGAAAAAAAACTGTTAAATAACTTTTTTACCTAATGAATCAGCCTCATTTTAAATAAATCTGAAACAGGTTAGTCTTTGACTGCAATCTCACTTTCAACTTGGTTAGTAGATATTGCAGTGGATGCCGGCTTACTTGATGATATAGACTTTCATACTCACCAAACCAGACCGATCACCGAAGTCAATTTAAAAAAAAATTATAAATGGCCAATTTTAATCAAACCCAAGACCTCGCTTAAGTGGAAATCGACAACGCGACAAAAGTAAGTAAAATAATATGTTTCTCATAAACCCAAAAACCGCTTCGAATCCTTTTTCGGAAGTCTGTTGAAAAGCATACTGACCTATTAGCTACCAGAAGCAGACCATTACTTAAAAAGCATATTCGTGCGCTATCAGACGAAACAAATAAATCAAGCCAAACATATTTTGAAACCAAGGAGAATGATTTCAATTCAATAACTCAATAATTCAATAACGTATAAATTTTCCTACAATTTTACAAAAAGTTTCGTCTTTGTTCTATCCTACCTAGTACCTACTCGTATCGTAGTTGCGTCTCTTAAAAACCGCACAAAAAAGCGCTACTTAACGTAATTAACACGATCCATCCGTGTTGTCGTATACGTATCAGTACATTTCGTACGCGTTCAAAAGACCCTAAAGTACCCATTGTGTTTGTACGAAAGTGCAGACAAAACCCCGTGCGTCATAACAAATTTCTGGAGCTCCAGCTTAGTGGGGGGTGGCAGGGGGTGCCGCCTGCCACCCCCAGTTCCCACGCAACGACCTTTGCGCCGCGCCGATGCACTTTGACAGACTTTACTAATTCAATAGATGGACGCTCTAGATTACACGTTTCTTTGTTTAATAAAACGTCTAATACAGATTAAGCATTCTGTTGTAATCTTTGTAATGAACAGAAACGTAGAGACTTTAACCTTCATCGAACTTTTGCTAATTTTCACGGAGATTTTCTAATAATTTCCTTTGTTCTTAGTAGCTCCGTCATTACGTCATGATTTATACGAGATCATGAACTTTAATTAAGGATGATTATCAGTACCTAAATCAAAATGGCGTGCACCGAGTTTGCAGCCAGGGTATGTACCTGTGCATATTTAGCCTGTAAGTAGAACCTATTGTTCATTGGCAGATCATAACAAAAAATAATAAGCTTTGTCTTTTTCATGCCCCTATGACCAAAACACCACTTTCAATCAGTACCTAACTACCCATAAAGATATGTATATGTATGCTCTATACTATAATCTCATTATTGTAACAAAGGGCTTTCTTTTTCTTATTTTTTTTAGGTAGGTGATGATCATTATCGTGAGTCATAGTGGTCATACTCCACTGTGGGATATACTTAGGCCTCTTTAGCCACTTTTTGAGTGATCATATTTTTTACAACGTGTTACTAGTGTACCTACGCTTAATCTAAGTTTTTACATTGCAAATTCGTCGATCGTATTGAGCGTTCGATCACATTTGCGTCAAAGTAAAATGGTGCCAAAATGGCTCTTATGGATTCAGAGTCACAAATTCAGTACAACTGATTTTAATTTCGAAACGTATCATTTGGAATGCTGGCTGTGAATGTATACGCGATTAAGCTCTAAATCAATGCTGTTAAAGTTCATTTTATTTTGACACTAATGTGATCGAACGCTCTATAAGATCAATCGAATTTGCAATGTAAAAACTTAGACTAAGCGTAGGTACTGGTTCTTCAACTAGAATTGGTAGCCTTGCGGTTTTAAATTCCATTCCTAGTCTAGTAGGAAGCGTAGTCCGTGTCAATAAGTTACTATCCGACCTGTAAATGTTAACGGCAAAGAGATTTAATTATTTAGAGTTCCGATACGATGCCATGTAAAAACAAAAAATGGGGGTCAGTAGGTACAGTTTAATTCAACCGCTTTCGCTTTCAACTGTTGAGTTCGCATCCTCACTTACTTACCTATGAATCACATCAGTCGTATAATTAATGACTAGAAATTGGAATTAGGTTAATTAATGAGAATATTTTATTAGTAGGTACAGACTATAGAGGTGTGTGTCCACAGGTAAATGAAACATACAGGATCGTTAGTAGTTAGTACCACATACTCGTACATGCAAAGGGGGTAAGACGTGAATTTCGTGAGTGCAGTTTAAAAGCACTGAGGCACCAAACCATAAATGAAGGCTTGAACGACAGGCGGGTCGGGTGTGGGCCGGGGGGTGCTTGTTTTGGTCTGTTTGGCCCTGCGACGCCCACAAAGACGTCGACCGATCCGCACACTAATTCAACGGAGATCGATAGTGCACCGAGCCAGTGCGCCCTTTTACGCCCAAGTCCCAACTTATAATCGACGATAATTAAAATGTTTTTCCCATTTTTTTCATGTAGGTATTTTTTAATGATGACAGACCTGTGCAGCTTTGTATGCGCACACACTTGTGCACTATAATATCTCCCGCGCAGATGGCTCATCTCTTTGGAGATAGGCCGCCGTGGCCGAAATTCGGTCGGGAGGACATTTTTAATAAGTTAGAGGTACCTTATTAATTTTATCAAAAGCCGTTCTCTTCCAGGCTGCAACAGAAATCGTCGATTTTCTCAGCCAGAAGGTAGTAGGTAGGTAGTGTGCATCGTCATTATGAGTCACTGGCTCCTCGGCTAATGAACTGTATTTCAGGAGCCAGCGACTTACTTAATTGGAAAATGCTCCCAAGTTTACAAGATATTATTTAGTCAAGAACGAAAATGTTGTATTCTTTAGAAGGTGCTTCAAAACAATAGTGTACGTTAGTATGTTCTAGACATGCGTGTTTCCACGTCATCAATCAATTAATAATCAATCAATGTGTTCCATTCTGCATAACACAATCTCTAAACTAAACTAAGAATGACAGCTTTAAATCTAATTCTGTCCCTTTCCGCAGGGAGTATTATGAAAGGGTTAGCAATATTTTTCATGCTGTAATTTTAGTTTAGTTAAGAGACTGTGCACTACATACCTACCTAATCAGCCCCATATTTATTTATTCAATTTCAATTCATTCAATTCAACAGAAGGCATTATAATTATATCTACGGCTTATTTAGCACATGGACTTAATTCGAAGCTACCCCGTCTAAAGCTAAATACTTAAATGGCCTACTTAATTTCAATTTACTAGGTAGGTATGTCTCAGTTATAAAAGCTGCAACTCAAAGATATTTATATTAGGTGCAGAACAGATACCTAGATAGCATAAGTTACCTATTAAATATTTTAAACATAACAAATGCAGATGAAGTAAAAACCAACTTGGAATTAAAATAACAAACCGTTAAACGGTGCAAACGAAAGTGTTTTACTTCTGCGCATTCATTGCAGAGAGAAACTTTGTACGACCTTCGGGAGATGCAACTTTTCAATTTATTTCAAAGATGGCACCACACAGCGTCTTAAGTTAATTTGCAAATTAATTCAGATGCTCCCCAAGATAGATAAAAAGCGAAAGATGAGATATTTTATTAAAATTACTTAGTTATGCAGATAAGTACCCAGGTACCTGCTTTATTATTATACTAAGTAGATCATCTTGATTTGCCGCGATAAGAAGAAGCCTAAGTATCCAGTAGGCTTAGCATGCGCACAAAGAGATACTTATCTCGCGACGAGAGATGTTTTCGTAGCCGCCTAATTTTTCGTTTACCTATTAGGTATGCACAAAATGTGGTATATTACTAGACAAAAATAGTCGGCATGTAAAGGTAAAATACCATAGTTATGAAATATTACTTTTATCTCTACTTTTGACGTAACGAGACAAGTAACCATGTTAGCTCCGGTAGACAAATAGAGATAACGGGTAGACATAATATTACTCGTTGAGCGCATGCTAGCCCTACAGGTCTTTAGGTTTACCCATGCAAAATATCACCAGGTACAATTAGTGGCTCTGTTACGGCAAACCAACAAGCACACTTTCGCATTTATACCTAATCTGAATAAAGATTAAAAAAATTAAGACCTATGTAGGTCAGACTTAAGTCTCCCAAAACTAAGGGTACCTAAAGGCTGAGAGCTTTAAGTTACTACTATTACCTATTCTGTGCTTTAAGGGTGGCACTAAATCCCATTATTCAAAGTTCAAACCTTACTTACAGTCAGGATTTCAGCCAGTACTGTAAACCTCTGAGCTATTCAGACTGAAAACTGAAACTAAACGAAGCCAAGTTACTTCAATACTCTATTTAATATGAAGAATATTTATAACATAAGCAAGTTAGACTGGAACTCAAAGAACTCTAACAACACCGCTAGCGCGTAAATCCACGATCTTAGTAGGTTTATTGAAGTATCTGTAAGAAAACTTATCCACGACTTAAATAACACTCAATAAGATACCTAATATGTATTATATTCTACTGTATATGGGCTGAATATATATTATATATTTCATGTTTTTCCCATCAATGCACATTAAAATTTAACTGCAACTAAAAACATAGGCTGAGAATTATTATAATTTTATTGTATGTCCTACCCTTCTATGTATTAATTAGGTACCTTGTAGAGGTTCCTTATTACCAGCTATCATCATTGACTTACCAAGCTATCATATAAAACCTTAAAAAAATGTTTAACTAAACACGCAGCAATAGAGCAGTGTTGCACATTATGTTTGAAATCATTGATTTTTCAAACAAAGATGTTAAAAGCGTATCGAGTAGGTATCGTGAGCAAGAAAAGTATTACAAAATATATAAAATACAAGTTTATCTTCAGCTCGGAACTGTTATTATTTAAGTTAGTTCATGCGGCCCGTATTGGCAAGAAGTAATACTGAATCCAATAGCGTTAGGTCTCGAAATTGGAATCCACAACAAAGGGACGTCAAAGAAACTAGTAAGTGCACGCGGCATAAAGACCGACGTTGCAGCGAACTAGCGAGGAGCCTCGTGCGTCCATTTCCCCCTCTGGGGGTGCCGAAAGTAAGGGAGGGGGGTCTCACTCACACCCAAAGATGCATCGAGTTTCTGGCCGAAACCGCACCGCCCCACGTAATGAGTTTGCACCTTTATGCATACTGCCAATTAAGTACTATTTCTGTTTGTACAATATTAAATCGACACGGACTAATTAGTGTTGTAGAACTGCGGTGAAATATTTCGCAGGTGCATTTGGGACTTAGCGCATAGAAGCATCTGATGTTTTTAAGGTTGATTCGTGTTGACTCATACCAACAAAATGATAATACAAAAGTACTAACTTAAGTAAGTTGTACTTAGTGTATACTTAGTTTAAAAATTTCAAAATTGATAGATCTATAAATAAAGAATTTGGTACATTACATTGAATCTATCTAGGTATAATATATTTTATTTTTATTTATTTTTTATTTTATTTTGTAATTAGTACGTAGTAGTGTTTGTAATTAAGGCGAAAGCTGAGGAGTGAGTAAGTAAGTAGGTACCTATTTAGTAAACAGTTCAAAGAACTTAAAATTATGCAAAAGTTGAACAGTTATGAACAAAATAATTAAGTAACTTTTCTATTACACTAGCTGTTTATCATTATATAGGTAGTCCTTCATCATTTTATAAAATATGAGCTAGGTATATTACTTACTTAGTACATTTTAGGTCCTATATTTATACATATTTAAAGTATTTCTTGAGTACCTAAGTATTTCTTGAGTACCTACTGAAGAAATACTAAAAAATAAAATAAAATACTAAAACTTAAACACAAAAAAGATCTTAATATAAAAATTCTAACAGTAAGGAGGACTATGTTAAAACCCTTAAAGCTGAAACCACAGCATGTCTTTTGCCCAAATATAAACGTAGGTAAACATCAATTTTCCCCCCAAAACGTAGGTATAAGACTGGAATAATTTAATGACTTCACGTTGATTTTTCGTTCCAGGAAAGCACACGATTTATATTTAAAGTTAGAATGAGATCACATTGGAGACTTTTTGTCTTAGGTACAACTTTCTGCCTAATGTCGTAATTGTGGCACATGAATAGTAAACTACCTACAGAAAGAAGCAAAAGCACTACTATTACAAAACACAAACCCGATAAACATAAATATTTTTTAATAGGATTAAAAAATATTAATATATATAACTGAACGGACGGGAAAAACAGGACATTTTGTCAAGTCTATCGAGTGTCGCCGCATGCCGCACTGAATATATTATTAAGTACGTATTTATTAAACGCGTGCACCTTCATATCTTTTCATACAAAATTGGTGAAAATTAAATGATAAAAAACTAGGTAGGTATCACAGGTATCCTCAGACTTTACCATCGTCACAAAACAAAAAGGCGTAGGTAGATCAGTAGGGAAATAGAGGAAACGCAAAGTAGGAAAATTTTCTGGTAAACATTAGCAGGAAAGTTCAATAATTTCCAAAAAATAATATGATAAAATGATAAAATCAATACAAGCAAGCAGCAATATAGACGCAACGTATTTTTTCCAATAAATAATAAAATGATTATTCCTACGCTTACAACTTTTTAGTAGATAGGTACCTACCAAAAATTCTTAGAGTAAGAATTTATTCTTCCTCTGAGCAAAAATTGCATTACCTGCGGCGACCATTTCGTCTATCACTGCAGTAGCAGCTGTAATTTACAATCAGCTGAAGTGGGGCTACCAAAAATAAATTAAATAAAAAAAGAACGACATATTGTCTTTAGTGTGATATCTATGTTAGGGTAAGAGCAGGAGGTATCCTGAAGGGTGAACCTATGATGTATTTGTTAGAAATACCTATCCTAGCCGTACAATGCAGTCACGACATGCCCGTGCACCGATAAATCGCATTATGGCCCACGTGCAGGGAATACATTTTTAATCTTATTTCCTTTACATTATCCAGCTTAGAAAAGCTGCTGTCTCTCGTAAAATTTATCTGATATACCTACTCGTAGGTAGGTAGGTACTTACCTCACGGACAATCCCCGATTGGCATTAGGTACTATTTAATTAGTAGACTAGACTTTAAAGACTTTCATGTGAATAAGTCATAAGTATTACCTATTTATGATTACGTTTGATCTTGCTCCTGAAATGCATTTGAAAAAGTAAAACGAGCACAAAGTAAGCAAAACTAAATAGTTTTGCTTACTTTGTGCTAAAAAGTTTAAAGTTTAAAGTTTGAGCATATTTACCTAAATAGGTAGATATGCTCAAACTTTACCATCGTCACAGAACAAAAAGACGTAGAGCAGTAGAGAAATAGAAGAAACGCAAAGTAGGAAATGTTCTGGTAAATATTAGCAGGAAAGTACAATAAGTTGCAAAAAAGAATCACAAACAGGATCTGGCGCGGATAATTAACAGCTACGTTAGTAAAACCTTTACAAACTGTTTACAAAGCAGCGAGGACGACGACTATCTAGCGATTTCTGGACGTTTAAGCTGGATTGTCAACGCGTTACGTTCGATAGGTAATACTGTTTACCACGCTTATTTACTTACCTACAAGTTATTTTGTATGAGCTAATTATTATCTAAGAAACATAATATAACTAATTGGTGTTGGTCCGAGTAGAGACACAAACAAAGAGCTAAAGATATTTATAGGAGAAGAAATATCAAATTATGTTTGTATAGGTAGGTACTTCACACAGCTAAAATTAGTGTTTCGCCCCAAACGGTTCCTTCTATATTTAAAACAGATATAGAGGAAACGCAAAGTAGGAAATATTCTGGTAAACATTAGCAGGAAAGTACAATAAGTTGCCAAAAAAAAGCAAGCACAAACAGGAGCCGGCGCGGAAACGTTAATAACGCTCGCGTTGGCATCCATAGCTCTTTTCATTCGGTACGAGCCGTGCATGCTGTGTCAAAGCACGTAATTAGTATTTAGGAAGGTGGTAAGAAAGGCGAGGTCGTGGGCCAGACGTCGGGTATCGATCCGGCGACCTGCCCCACTCTGCCCCCCTCGTGGGGAGTCGGGTGCCACGCACATCGAGCCACCAATTGACACACTTAAGGTAATACTTGGCACTTACGGCGTTGCCTTCTTTGCAGTTAGCCATACAGCCCTCGTTGCTCTTTATTCTCCAAGCTCAGTTTTAAAACCCCTCTCCTTAAAAGTTAGAGCAAGGGACGAGACACAAGCTACCCTGATTACGTAACCTACCCCACTATAACAATGCGAAGTTTTTATTTTATAAAATACTGGCTCATGCCCGCAACATTGTCCGCTTGTTGAGTTCTTTGTTATTCCAATATAAAATGTGGGCAATCACTGTCCCAAATTTCGTCTAAATGCAGGGTTGAACAGATGGGCCACGAAACAGTAGCAGACAGACAGACAGATACCATTCCGAATTATAGCATTGCAATAATAGTATAGACTAGATGATGATGACGCAACTAAATCTCGGAATCGATAAAGATAATCTCTCGATAAAGACTCGGAACTCTAATATTTTCCGGGATCAAAAGAAACTTATTTCCGTTTCCGGAATCCAAATTGCACAAAATTTTGTCGCGATGAAAGCTAATCGACAGACGGATAATACGCATTTATAATATCTATTAGTACGGATTTATTGCGGCAATTTCAGTGGCCAGGTACAATGCTGGCAGAGTCGCGGAAAGTTACAAAAGCTCGACCCACTTGGCTTCCAGCCCGGCTGTGGGTCGTATCAACATACGTACAAATAGTTAAGTGCATTACTTAACCTTGGGAATGCGCTATCAAAATCTCCTCTTTCAGTAGATAGGTACATAAAATGAGAAATGGGGTTTTTTTCCATTTCTCATATTTTTAAAAGGTCTGTCTGATTGGAATTATTAACATTTCCACATTCGTTTGTTTGTCAAAATAAAAGCTCTAAAGAAGCGCTACTTCGTCAACCTTTTTGACGGTTAACATAGTTCGGAAAATTTGCCATATCACTACATTAAGAGGATCGTCTAGTTGTAAATTTTCATACAAAAAGCGAAAACATTTTTCTTCCCGTAAATGTTGTCCAATTTTTATAATTTTTAGAAAAGTTGCAGATACAATGAAGAACTATGCTCGTACGTTTTAATTTTAAAGAAATATTGCATAAGTTATAAGTTATTAGCGTCTAAATATCCATATTTTTGACCTAAAAACTTCCTCGAGTATTCTAATTTTTTAAAATTTAACTAAACTAAAATACTAAAAAAATAAAACGTACGAGCCTAGATTAAGGTGTACTGAATCTAATGAGACTAAAATTGTCTAATTTCGTAAACGTTAGGGGGGGTAAAAACGTTATCACCCGAAACAATATTTCAAGAATAAAATGTAGGCATATGCCTACTGGACTTGCAACTCTCTCTATCGTACGATACGGAGAAGGCAGCGAAGCGTTGTGAAATAGATAGCATTATTGAAAATACCTACTCGCGTCGCGTTTCGTCACTAGACGATAGTCTTAATCTAAATACTACATATACTATATAAATAAAAGGAAAAGGTGACTGACTGACTGATCTACCAACGCACAGCTCAAACCACTGGACGGATCGGGTTGAAATTTGGGATAATATAGTTAGATATATTATGACATAGGCATCCGCTAAGAAAGGATTTTTTAAAGTTCAATCCATAACAAACACCGTAAAACAGGCCTTTGAAATTGTAACGTGAGCGAAGTCGTGGGCATAATTTAGTTATCTATTTCTAAGTTCGTGTTCATCCGGGGTGATCTGAAAAACTGCTGTAGGTACGGATTTTCATACGGTTTTCACTTTACACCAATAGCGAGACGGATTATCTATCTATATCTTAGTTGTTTTACAAAAGAGCACTCTTTTGGCGACGTTGAGCTGGATTGCCAAAGCGTTACCTTCGACAATATTTTATACTCTTGCCGATGCTCATATTACTTACGAGTCATTTTATACGAGTTATTGTTTTGTATAAGAAACATTATTGGTTGGTCCGATTACAGTCACAAACAAAGAGGTAAAGATAGTAGGTACCTATGAGAAATACCAAATTCTCTTTGTAGGTAGGTACACTTCACACAGCTAAAATTTTAATGCATTTACTATTTCTCCCCAAACGGTTCCTTCTATATAAAGACAATTTCCGGCAAAGGAATTAGGAGGGAAACAAGCAAAGCACGCAGATTGTCCGAGGCAACGTCGCGTTGCACTTCGGGAGCTCTTGGGACGGGGTTAGGCACTAGGCGAAGGGGGGAGAGTGGGCTGTGGGTGGTGTAAAATCACCCGCAATCATTTATACCCGAACTGCCTGTAGAATTACTGGCTGTCACTAAATTCCCAGAGATTCGCTCGGGCGTCTAACATTGCTTCTCCCCTTCTAAACCCTACCGTATAAAGTGCATTAAGCGGAGCAATGTATACGATTCAGACTAGGATTACGTCCCCAGGCAATCTCAAATATTACAAGACGAGAGCGCTGCACATTTCGCCCTGTTCTATAGAATATTCTCACGGCATGTCGTCAGTCGTGTCACCCTTTCTGTTAGAATTAATTATAATTTATTGATCAAACCCATTTCTATTAATTATTTTGAAATTATAAACTTACCATGTTATTTGATAGCTACCAAGTACCTACAGACGATTTTTTTGCACAACTCTTTAGGAATAGGTAAGTAAGTATCTAAGTAATAATATTTTGTAGGTAATTAGCTTCTGCTAATTACCTACAAAATATTATAAATTACCTACCTATACCTCTAGATTAATGACGACGACCTCCGTGGCGCAGTGGTGAGCGCATATTTAATTAGACCAAAGTACCTACGGATTCTATTCCCAGCGAGTGCAATTTTAGAATTTATAATTATAAATTGTCTAGTCTATAATTAGGTATCTCATATAATACAGATCACACATTGGGTACATTGCTCATAATCGGAGCGATTTTTTTGTATTTCAGTAGATACCTACCTAGGTACTTACTCTATCTTCTTCTCATCTTATCGGTCTTAAGCTTAAATTGACCGACACTTGAGAACGTGGTCTTAGCTTGATGTCGGTATATTAGTATGAACCTAAGATTGGTAGCTCCATACCTACCTTTTGGATCAATACAACTAATAAGGTATCGGTGCAAGATATTCGACTCTATGTACAAACGAAGTTGGGCCGTTAGTATCTAGTTTGGAACGAGATAACCTAGACCAAACGGCAAAGGGGGAGAACAGGGAAGGGGTGTTGGAAACTAGGTCACGGATACGGGCTCCTGACACGAATAGCGTCCCATCTCACGTGCTCCGTCGCATGTACACTCATGACTCAGCTTAAGGCTGGTTTATATTGAGATACAGCGCTGGCGTGCCAGCGACCCTGTATAGTCCTTCCCTCTTATTCATAAGCGTGCAATAGCGGTGGAATCACAGATCAGAGTGGAATACCTAGTTATAATCTGTTTTGTCTTTGTTTGTCAACAGTAATTTGACATTCGAAGGAAAAAGACAAAACAGCTATTAACCACCGCTATTGCACTTTTATGAATAAGAGGGCTTGTGTATAAATGACGTGTCATACCAGTTTGACAACCTCCTTAGCGGAGTGGTCTTACTAGCGGGGTCAATTTGGGAATTCCGACAAAGACGCCAAGCGATTTAGCTTTCCGGTACGAGTCAGTGTAGAAACCGATAGGATTATAGGTGTATGCGTTTAATATAACTGCCATACCCATAGCAGGTTAACCTGCTGGCCACCAATATATTAAACTGCATCATCACTTACCGCCAGGTGCGATCGCAGTCACGGGCTAACTTGTAGTAATTTTAAAAAACCTGCGCTGGCATACAGGGTCCTGTCTATTTTTTACGCCAGTGACTTCCGCCCACCTTGTCACATCCTCCATCCAGAAGCGTTTCAAACAGTTGTACCCATGTACCAGTCGCCAGCATATACCTAGGTACGTCATCAAGAAAGCCCTACAACTAACTGGATGGCTGTAAAAACCGGCCAAGTGCGAGTCGGACTCGCGCACCGAGGATTCCGTACAAACCTGTAGTAAGTTTTACGATTTATGACGTATTAAAAATAAAAATTACGTTTGTTGTATGGGAGCCCCCCTTTAATATTTACTTTATTGATATTTAATTATTTATTTTGAAACGTAATATACAAGTTAATATTCTGTGAAAATTTGAACCGTCTACCTGTTACCGTTTTTAATATTGAGCAAAAAAATGCGAAAAAAACACGTTTATTGTATGGGGACCCCCCTTAATATATATATTTTTTTAATTTTTAGTATTTGTTGTTATAGCGGCAACGGAAATACATCATTTGTGAAAATTTCAGCTCTCTAGCTATCACGGTTTATGAGATACAGCCTGGAGACAGACAGACAGACAGACAGACAGACAGACAGACAGACAGACAGACAGACAGACAGACAGACAGACAGACAGACAGACAGACAGACAGACAGACAGACAGACAGACAGACAGACAGACAGACAGACAGACAGACAGACAGACAGACAGACAGACAGACAGACAGACAGACAGACAGACAGACAGACAGACAGACAGACAGACAGACAGACAGACAGACAGACAGACAGACAGACAGACAGACAGACAGACAGACAGACAGACAGACAGACAGACAGACAGACAGACAGACAGACAGACAGACAGACAGACAGACAGACAGACAGACAGACAGACAGACAGACAGACAGACAGACAGACAGACAGACAGACAGACAGACAGACAGACAGACAGACAGACAGACAGACAGACAGACAGACAGACAGACAGACAGACAGACAGACAGACAGACAGACAGACAGACAGACAGACAGACAGACAGACAGACAGACAGACAGACAGACAGACAGACAGACAGACAGACAGACAGACAGACAGACAGACAGACAGACAGACAGACAGACAGACAGACAGACAGACAGACAGACAGACAGACAGACAGACAGACAGACAGACAGACAGACAGACAGACAGACAGACAGACAGACAGACAGACAGACAGACAGACAGACAGACAGACAGACAGACAGACAGACAGACAGACAGACAGACAGACAGACAGACAGACAGACAGACAGACAGACAGACAGACAGACAGACAGACAGACAGACAGACAGACAGACAGACAGACAGACAGACAGACAGACAGACAGACAGACAGACAGACAGACAGACAGACAGACAGACAGACAGACAGACAGACAGACAGACAGACAGACAGACAGACAGACAGACAGACAGACAGACAGACAGACAGACAGACAGACAGACAGACAGACAGACAGACAGACAGACAGACAGACAGACAGACAGACAGACAGACAGACAGACAGACAGACAGACAGACAGACAGACAGACAGACAGACAGACAGACAGACAGACAGACAGACAGACAGACAGACAGACAGACAGACAGACAGACAGACAGACAGACAGACAGACAGACAGACAGACAGACAGACAGACAGACAGACAGACAGACAGACAGACAGACAGACAGACAGACAGACAGACAGACAGACAGACAGACAGACAGACAGACAGACAGACAGACAGACAGACAGACAGACAGACAGACAGACAGACAGACAGACAGACAGACAGACAGACAGACAGACAGACAGACAGACAGACAGACAGACAGACAGACAGACAGACAGACAGACAGACAGACAGACAGACAGACAGACAGACAGACAGACAGACAGACAGACAGACAGACAGACAGACAGACAGACAGACAGACAGACAGACAGACAGACAGACAGACAGACAGACAGACAGACAGACAGACAGACAGACAGACAGACAGACAGACAGACAGACAGACAGACAGACAGACAGACAGACAGACAGACAGACAGACAGACAGACAGACAGACAGACAGACAGACAGACAGACAGACAGACAGACAGACAGACAGACAGACAGACAGACAGACAGACAGACAGACAGACAGACAGACAGACAGACAGACAGACAGACAGACAGACAGACAGACAGACAGACAGACAGACAGACAGACAGACAGACAGACAGACAGACAGACAGACAGACAGACAGACAGACAGACAGACAGACAGACAGACAGACAGACAGACAGACAGACAGACAGACAGACAGACAGACAGACAGACAGACAGACAGACAGACAGACAGACAGACAGACAGACAGACAGACAGACAGACAGACAGACAGACAGACAGACAGACAGACAGACAGACAGACAGACAGACAGACAGACAGACAGACAGACAGACAGACAGACAGACAGACAGACAGACAGACAGACAGACAGACAGACAGACAGACAGACAGACAGACAGACAGACAGACAGACAGACAGACAGACAGACAGACAGACAGACAGACAGACAGACAGACAGACAGACAGACAGACAGACAGACAGACAGACAGACAGACAGACAGACAGACAGACAGACAGACAGACAGACAGACAGACAGACAGACAGACAGACAGACAGACAGACAGACAGACAGACAGACAGACAGACAGACAGACAGACAGACAGACAGACAGACAGACAGACAGACAGACAGACAGACAGACAGACAGACAGACAGACAGACAGACAGACAGACAGACAGACAGACAGACAGACAGACAGACAGACAGACAGACAGACAGACAGACAGACAGACAGACAGACAGACAGACAGACAGACAGACAGACAGACAGACAGACAGACAGACAGACAGACAGACAGACAGACAGACAGACAGACAGACAGACAGACAGACAGACAGACAGACAGACAGACAGACAGACAGACAGACAGACAGACAGACAGACAGACAGACAGACAGACAGACAGACAGACAGACAGACAGACAGACAGACAGACAGACAGACAGACAGACAGACAGACAGACAGACAGACAGACAGACAGACAGACAGACAGACAGACAGACAGACAGACAGACAGACAGACAGACAGACAGACAGACAGACAGACAGACAGACAGACAGACAGACAGACAGACAGACAGACAGACAGACAGACAGACAGACAGACAGACAGACAGACAGACAGACAGACAGACAGACAGACAGACAGACAGACAGACAGACAGACAGACAGACAGACAGACAGACAGACAGACAGACAGACAGACAGACAGACAGACAGACAGACAGACAGACAGACAGACAGACAGACAGACAGACAGACAGACAGACAGACAGACAGACAGACAGACAGACAGACAGACAGACAGACAGACAGACAGACAGACAGACAGACAGACAGACAGACAGACAGACAGACAGACAGACAGACAGACAGACAGACAGACAGACAGACAGACAGACAGACAGACAGACAGACAGACAGACAGACAGACAGACAGACAGACAGACAGACAGACAGACAGACAGACAGACAGACAGACAGACAGACAGACAGACAGACAGACAGACAGACAGACAGACAGACAGACAGACAGACAGACAGACAGACAGACAGACAGACAGACAGACAGACAGACAGACAGACAGACAGACAGACAGACAGACAGACAGACAGACAGACAGACAGACAGACAGACAGACAGACAGACAGACAGACAGACAGACAGACAGACAGACAGACAGACAGACAGACAGACAGACAGACAGACAGACAGACAGACAGACAGACAGACAGACAGACAGACAGACAGACAGACAGACAGACAGACAGACAGACAGACAGACAGACAGACAGACAGACAGACAGACAGACAGACAGACAGACAGACAGACAGACAGACAGACAGACAGACAGACAGACAGACAGACAGACAGACAGACAGACAGACAGACAGACAGACAGACAGACAGACAGACAGACAGACAGACAGACAGACAGACAGACAGACAGACAGACAGACAGACAGACAGACAGACAGACAGACAGACAGACAGACAGACAGACAGACAGACAGACAGACAGACAGACAGACAGACAGACAGACAGACAGACAGACAGACAGACAGACAGACAGACAGACAGACAGACAGACAGACAGACAGACAGACAGACAGACAGACAGACAGACAGACAGACAGACAGACAGACAGACAGACAGACAGACAGACAGACAGACAGACAGACAGACAGCGGAGTCTTAGTAATAGGGTCCCGTTTTTACCCTTTGGGTACGGAACCCTAAAAAACACAGTCCAGTGACGTCATTCGCTAGCGAATGTGACTTTTAGACACTTCGACATTCTGTCATACTGTCTCAATATAAGTCTGCCTTTATACTATAAAGTAGTTGACTTTAGGTTCGTATATGTGTTTTCCCGTGTCGGTTGCGTAAATAGACCGTAGGTCGGTACTAGGGCTTCCAATACCGGGATCCCGGTATTGGCCAATACCGGGATCCCGGACTTTTTTCGCCGGTTTTCAATACCGGTATTGAAATGTCTAATACCGGGATACCGGTATTGGTGACACTATAAACGAAACAGTGGTTATTGCATATATTTCTTGGTAGATGCCACTGTTTTTTATTCGGCTAAGTTTAAAACTTGCATCTTATGCATATTAGCTCAAAAAGAGCGCCTTTATTGCTTAAAACCAGTGAAGAAAAGTCGTTTTTGTTCACTCAGAGGGAAAAATTAGTGTTTGAATTTAGATCCCTGTGGCTTGGCATTTCTATTTCATTGTCTCTCAAAACGTTCAGAAATCTGATTTATAACTAATGCATATTTTATTATGATATATTATTTTCTTATAAATAATAACTATTGAATTTTAGATTAGGTATGTGTTTTGACAAAATTATCATTTTCTTCGACTTCGATCGATTTCTTACAAAAATATCGTTTATTACTCATTTAGTAGTTCCTCAACAGGTGGGCCTAAAAATGAATATGAGCAAGATAAAGATCATTTATAATGCACACGTTCAGCCCCAACCTGTGTTAGTAGAGAATTCTGCACTCGAAATTGTTGATGAGTATATATACCTAGGACATACAGTCCAGTTAGGTAGGTCCAATTTCGAGAAAGAGATCAACGGCCGAATCCTACTCGGCTTGGGCAGGGTTCAGGAAACTCCGCGACATCTTCTCGTCCAAAATTCCTCAGTGCCTGAAGACGAAAGTTTTCGAACAGTGCGTGTTGTCAGTGATGACTTACGGCTCCGAAAAATGGTCGCTAACTTTGGGCCTGATAAGGAGGCTCAGGGTCACTCAGCGGGCGATGGAGAGAGCTATGCTTGGAGTATACCTGCATGATCAAATCAGAAATGAGGAGATCCGTAGGCGAACCAGAGTAACCGACATAGCTCGAAGAGTCCAAGCTTTAAGTGACAAAGGGCGGGGCACATATTTGGTAGAACCGATAGGCGTTGGGGTCCCAAAGTGCTTGATTGGCGGCCTCACACCGAGAAGCGCAGTGTTGGACGACCCCCCACTAGGTGGATGGACGATCTCAAGCGTGTAGCTGGGAGCCTCTGGAAACAAGGGGCACAAGACCGTGCTCTGTGGCGATCCGTGCAGGAGACCTACGTCCAGGATGTCTATAGACGACGATAGTAGTTTAAATTACAATCTTCGACACTAATTTCACTAATTATTTAAAATTCCCTGCCATATTTATTTAATTTTGTATGTACGTTGAGAAATACTTTATATTTAAAGTTTAAAATTCAATGGAGGTTAAATATATATTTTCGTAAGAATTCATCCAAAAATAGTTCTATTTTAAAAATCATATAGTTGATATTCTGATTGATATGAATAAGAAATTGATTATTTGATAATAATATAAGTATTACTTATTAAGGTTGTATTTAAAATGATGTGATGGAGTTTCAGAACATTACGTGGTCCGTAATTTTCACCTTATACATACATGAAACAAACGATGGTTTCGTAAGAATTAAGTCAACGCGTAAATAACTATCTCAATACTCAAAATACAAATAAATCTAAAATCAATACTTGGTGATTTTTTTTAAAGAAAATACAATTTCATATAATATTGCATGATATAAAATAGACTATAGAGTGAAGGAGCTACTTAACGTTTCATGAGACAGTGAAATAGACGTACCAATCCACAGCGTAATAATCAACCACAGCGTTCAATATCCAAAAAAAATCTCGCTGAGTGAAAAAAAACGGCTTTTCTTCACTGAAGTTATGCAGAAAAGGCACTTTTTTGAGTTAATTTGGTGAAAATTTTTTTTTATGAAAAATCTGTTTTTTATAGGTCCGTTTGCTTCAGAAAAGACTAATTTTAAGTTAAAAAACATGTACCACATTTTAAATTTTTTCCAATACCGGGATCCCGGGATCCCGGTATTGAAAAAAATCGTTCCGGTATTAATACCGGTATTGAGAAAAACCGGTATTCGAAAGCCCTAGTCGGTACGTCAGTCGCATAATATGTACTATAATAACTAGTCCTACAAACTTATCTGACCCAGTGGCCAAAATTAGAACTAATTTTATGACTGTTTAGTTTTTGCTTTGACTTTATTTTTCACTAGATGATGCCCGCGACTTCGTCCGCGTGGATTAAGGTTTTTTGATTCCCGCGAGAACTCTTTAATTTTCCGGGATAAAAAGTAGCCTATATCCTTCCCCGGGATGTTACCTACCTCTATACCAAATTTCATCAAAAACGGTTGAATAGATGGGCCGTGAAAGCGTAGCAGACAGACAGACAGACACACTTTCGCATTTATAATATTAGTATGGATATGGATATCTACTAGCGACGCTGTCACCGGGTTAGTTAAGTTTGTGGGACTATACGCAGACAGACCTACGGCCTACCGAACGGTGCATGGGTCGTGCGTTTCAATACAGGCCTAAAGTAAGTAGGTATGTTATTTTCATAGATTTTCCTGCTGTAAAAATTGGCCTGGCATACTAGTTACGAGTAAGTATTCAAATCCATTCAGCGGTTGAGCCGTAATTTAACGGGCAAAGTGACACATTAATTACCTGCGACTTCGTCCGCATAGATTTAGGTTTTCATTAAGTAACCCAGTGAACTCCGACCAGTGATCAGTTTGGCGACCTCCGTGGCGCAGTGTGCAGCGCTGGTTCGATCCCCGGCAGGGTCAATTTGGGAATTTATAATTTCTGAATCTTCCCTGGTCTGGCCTGGTGGGAGGCTTCGGCCGTGGCTAGTTACCACTTACCACCCTACCGGCAAAGACGTGCCGCCAAGCGATTCAGAGTTCCGGTAACTACGATGCCGTGTAGAAACCGAATAGGGGTAGGTACCTATGGGTTTAATGTGCCATGCCGCTAGCAGGTTAGCCCGCTACCATCTTAGACTGCATCATCACTTACCATCAGGTGAGATCGCAGTCAAGGGCTAACTTGTAGTGGATTAAAAAAAATCTTACGCATTTTCGGAAAGACATTTTTACGAAGACAAAAGGTCTTAAATATAAATATACTACATTCGAAATTAAACTTTAATATTTTAATGTTAAGGTTTAATTTCAAATAAATTATGCATAAAATCTTATTCTCGCTACGGACGTTTTTTGCCGAATAATTTCCCATCCGCATCTTTCAATAAGGAACTTACTTACGTTACAAAAAAAAGAACTCTTCAATATTCCAAAGTGTGGACTACCTATGTGTACATGTATGTATGTAGGTATGTTACATACGTTTCGAGATGAAAGCCAAATAGGAGCTATAGTTACCTACTTATGGTATTAAATTTCGTCAAAATCGGATAAAATATGGGCCGTAAAAAATAGCAGACAGACAGTGCAACAGGCAGGCATTTTTTTTCTTTCCACTACTAGTCAACACAACAACTTTATGTGAACCTTAGACTTTCTCTGGAGTTCATAATAAATTGAGCTAGGTCCTAACTCTAACTCTTTCAGTATCCGAGTGCCTAGTGCCTACCTACCGCTTACATAGACAAATTAGGAACTTACTGAAGATATAAAATACTAGGTAGCTGAGTCTATCGTCTAGTATACCTACTCCTAAAAACGATCTTTTGATAAGAGTTCCGTATAGAAAAGCGAAGGCCCATTACACTTCCATGTAATTCTTAAAGCCGCGACTTATAATTAAGCGTAACAAATTAACTCAACATGCATACCTGCTACATACACCATGCATAGGTTTTAGCTTTCCGTTCAATTTAGGTATTTGAGCGATATTTAGGTTGGTCACAGATAGGACAAAAGTCCAATTTTGGCTACTTTACCCAAGAAACTTCTCAAGAGTTGATTTCAGTGTCGCATCGACGATAAACATTTTTTGTTGAATGTTAACTTCTTTAGATATCCTTTATCTTTATCCTTCCTCAGGGTATGTACGCTCTTAACTGTTTTTTCGCAATAAGATCCGGATAATTTCTTAAATTCTACAAAATAGAGTAAGTAGGTACCTATTTAAATTTTAATCCATACCTACTAGGACCATACAAAGTGTTTGTTACCTTTTCACGGCCCATCCGCGCGTTTTTGACGTTGTAAAAAGCGTACCTCTACTTTAATGGTTTCTATTGTCTCTTTTAGGTGGAGACTACAGAGATAATACGCAATCCGGAGATCTACTTACCTACTTCCGCAGTTAAAATAGTTATAATTAATGATTAAACGAACTTACAAAGTGAAGTTCTATCATAATTATATGAGTCGCTTCATTCGAAGATATAATTTTTTAAACAGGTAGTTTCTTAACCTACTAGCAACAATCGCACGCTTTTGGAGACCATTTATTTTGGTATAAAGACAGAATTCCCCCACCTGTTTACCCACCGGCCATTTCATCGTCATTTAGTTCGGAGTTATATAATGCTCTTGCGAAAATATATTTCGGGATGGGTGGGTTGGGAACTTTTTATTATATCTTCGAATGAAGCGACTCATATAATTATGATAGAACTTCACTTTGTAAGTTCGTTTAATCATTAATTATACTTCGTCGCTTCATTCTTCAGATATAATTTTTTAAACAGGTAGATGTTTAGAGATAAATATTTTTGCAAGAACTGTTCTTCGCTGGATAGATACTAAATTATTGCTGTCAATAATTGTTTTTATTCTTGCCCATCTCTTATTCAACCCGCCATGTTTTAAGTGGTTTTATGCTTAAGGCGGGAATCATGTGCTGATTTCCAGAGATCTTCATTTACTGTACAGTATTTAGGAATACAATTTTACTTCAGCTGCTGAGTAACAGCTTATAGTTTCGATGCAAACTAATGAAACTAATTATTGATGTCGATGCTGCATGATTTATAATCCTAAACAAAGTGTATTAGCCAGGACAATACTTTATGATCACGCAACAGACGTCCAATGGGACGTAGCGACGTGCAGAAAACTACCCAAAAGGGAGAAAGAAAATGTTAGTTTTCAAATCGCATTGGGGGAGAGAAAAAAATAAAACAGGGATATTACGAGGTTTTACTTGTATAGTTTTAAGTATATAAATGATTAAAATGGTTAATAATTTATGGTATCATTTTAAGATGTTAACCAAGCACTTATGTTATCATTAGGGTTATGAAATCTAACGAATTCCTATCCATATAAAAGTATAGGCATTCTACTATACTTTTCAGAAATGAATAACGAACAATAAATAATGCGCGGTACATATTAAACGTCATTAAAAATATATATATACGAGTATTTTTAATATTTTTTATTTTTAAATGCGTTGGTTATTTCCCTGCTATTAAGGGAGATGCGCTGGCACCGCAGATCTATGTGCATGATCCAAATGCTACATTTGCTGCTGCTGTTCAATGCAGATTTGGGTTTTCTATAATGTGTTTATTGGTAACGCCCATTCAGGAACTGAACGGACGCTTCTAGATTTAAAAATTATGCCTTATATCTTTTTACAAAAAACCAAGTATTTTGATTTTGCTATAGGCCAGTATTGCGGAGCATATTTTTTAGGCGAGTAAATTGTATGTTTTTCACGAGTAATTACGATGTACCTACGTATTAATTATTATTATAACGGCAGTTTCATAAAGGTTTTTCAAAGGTTGTTTCCAATATGTGGATGCTGGATAGATACTAAACTGAAGTTGTTCTACTTCGGGTAACATGACCTATGCATTGTATTGCGTTTGCAGAAGCAATTGCCAGCTAGTCCACGAAACATCTAAACAAAAAGAAAATCAATAAATAAGATAGAGATATAACGCTGTTACATCGTATAAAGTCTACATCCGGTCGTAAAAATAGTTTCTTTATTTTTAACAGACTTCAAAACGGAGAAGGTTCTCAATGAGTTTTTTGGTTTTTGACTTATTTTAAGCATAACCAATCGTTTTACACGATCAACGGGTGTATGATATATTCTTCCAAGCCACGATCGAGTTGTAAAACTAGAGCTTTAACCTCGAGAGCATTTGGATAAGGAAAACATAAAACTTATGGGTAATTTTAGCCCACATTTCCTTCGCAAAATATCTTTGCACACCACGTTGAGGTAGAATACTAGCAGCCCTTTTTATTTTAAATTTAACATTTTCTGTATCTACGGTATTCGCAAATAAATTTAATTGATTAAACGCTAAAGTATATAACTGATAATATCATTACCTCAGAACTTTCATTACCTCTTTGCAAAAATTTGATACTGAGAGGCTTTGCGTTGTAAACAATTAAATCCAAAAATTTTGAACCTGGGATCTTGACTTGATCTACATACTGAATTTTTATTCAGATTTATGTTTCTTTTAGGTCTATTGTTTTTAAATTTTTAGAAACGCTATTTTATGCCGCTAGGCGTGCAGAAGTCGGTCTTAAACCTAAAATTGAACGAATTATTATCACAGCATAATAATGAGCCGTGCTTAGTAGTGGGACTAGTGGGCCGGTAATGAGTTGATGATGATTAATTCATAATGTGGGTATGTTACTTTGTCTCGTACATTCTAGCATGGCAGCCCCATACAAGTGTAAAATATTCGTTGATATTTCATAACTAGATGTGGCTTATGTAATGACATCTATTTTTAAAATAATTGTCTTCATTATTGCAACCGATTACCGGCCCATAGTCATTACAAGGATTTAGAAGTCAACCCTTTACGCTACACGCGCCGCGTCTGAGGGGACAAGAATTACGCGATAGAAAGAGAAATATTAGTGATTAAACGAACTTACAAAGTGAAGTTCTATCACGAGTCGCTTCACTCGAAGATATGATTTATGAAACAGGTATTAAACTGAATAAAATTTTAGTTTATTAAGTGAGAGTGCATCAGTATTACTATAAGTATATTGCAGTTACAAAACATAAAAATCCGATTTTTTTTTTTTTTTGCTAGAGCCGGGCAGGCATGCAAGTAACGGCTGCAGAAATGACTAGAACCACAACAAGTGTTTCATTGGAAGTAAAAACACTGCTATAGAGTTTTACTTGTCTTCTTTATAGTCGATTAGACATACCTATATAATAAGGCGGTACTCCAAAAATTATGTCATGGAAGTTGTTCCATAGATTTATATTTTAAAATGAGATTTTGTGGTGAAACTATTAGAATAATAATAGTATTTTAACAATAACTATTTGCTCTTGATCCCAAAAGTACCAGATTGGGCATGTACTAGCTTTATTTAAGCCTAACTGCCCTCATGAGTACATACTTTTATTGTGTGCCCCATAGGTTAATTATAAGAATAGAACCTCATAAGTATGAGATTTTTCAGCCTTATTACCAGCAATTAATAGTGTATGAAGACATAGCTACATACTAACGGTATGTGGTGCAAATATTAATAATATATTTGTATTATATAGTACTTACGATTGAATAAATCATGTCTATTATTTTGACACGACAGTTATACCTAGGTACGAAAGGTATTTAGCTTTGATTTCGAATTAAATATTTATACAATCTTTGACTCAGTGAAATACTGAAAGATTGCGAATGATTTCCAGCAGTGGACAATTAAAGTGGAAAGTAACCTTTATAGTGGGTAGGTACATAATTTTTACCCGAGTTCCGGTTACTTCTCAAGTTTTGGTCGAAATCAATTAGTTTCAGGCTTGCTAAGTCTGTTTTGGGTGACGAATCCGATAGTTGACTCTTTGACCCTCAACGCTTTACCCCTTATTCAGAGGACGGTGAGCAGGCTGCCAAGTGTCAGCTATGACACCGGACCAATAATTAGGCAGCTGCCATTGCCGGGCGCAGTTAGCACTAGGTCTGATTTCCATCGTGTAACTTCGCGGGTGACCTATTGTACGATTAGCGTACTATAACAATGATGCCTTCGTGCAAGTACTTAGGTGAGTCATGCTGAAGGGCTTTCTTCGTGTTACCTCTTGGGCAGCCCGCGAGGAAAACTGTTAGTGTAATTAAACACTACGTGAAAGAATGATTCTTTAAGCGCGTTTCATGCTCAAAGGTTTAATTTTCCGTTGTTGATACCTCTCGGGTAACCCCTGGAATACCTTTAGTGTCGTTTTGATCACTGCATGAAAGTATTGTTCCTCAGGCGCGTCGTGCTGAAAGGTTTATATTTCCGTTGTTGATACCTCTCGGGTAACCCCTGGAAAACCTTTAGTGTAATTTAACACTGCACGAAAGTATAGTTCCTCAGGCACGTTATAGTCAAAGGTTTAATTTTCCGTTGTTGATACCTCTCGGGTAACCCCTGGAATACCTTTAGTGTCATTTTGATCACTGCATATTATAAATATAGTCGCAAGGTAAAGTCAGGCGTACTGTAGAACATAAAAATGTACACTAAGTGCACTGAACACAGAAAGCAAGCTCTCTGCTTCAACATCAAACCTATCCCATCTTAACGTCCAACTAGGTAGACATCTAGACAGAACCAGTCGCGCTGAGGCATCGCCAAAGCGAAATAACTTATATTCTACAGGCCCGACACAACCTGCGATAATAATATGTGATAATATACGTGTAAGTATGTTGTATTTAAGTATGTATGTAAATCCACCATAGGCTCGAAATGCTTTAATTAATGTATTGAAAATATTCATTTTATGTATCGGGTAAACCTTCAGGAAAACCTTTATTAGTATAAATAAACACGTATGCATGAAAGTTTAATTACTTAGGCACGTAATGCCGAAAGGTTTATATTTCCTTCGTTGATACCTCGCAGGTAACCCCTTCAGGAAAACCTTCAGTGTTTATTACACGCATGCATGAAAGTATAATTACTTAGGCACGTAATGCCGAAAGGTTTATATTTCCTTCGTTGATACCTCGCAGGTAACCCCTTCAGGAAAACCTTCAGTGTTTATCACACGCATGCATGAAAGTATAATTACTTAGGCACGTAATGCCGAAATTAAAAGATAAAAGACTCACCTGAAAAAATCACTGTTTTTTCACTGTTAACTGTTTTTATAATTTATAATATTTAATATATGTAATAATATTCAAATGCAAAATTATATTTACTATGCAGAAAGTAGGAACGTCCGATCGTTGCTACGCACGGAAAAAGAATGACGATGAAATGGCCGGTGGGTAAACAGGTGGGGGAATTCTGTCTTTATACCAAAATAAATGGTCTCCAAAAGCGTGCGATTGTTGCTAGTAGGTTAAGAAACTACCTGTTTAAAAAATTATATCTGAAGAATGAAGCGACGAAGTATAATAACTTAATCCATACTAATATTATAAATGCGAAAGTGTGTGTCTGTCTGTCTGCTACGCTTTCACGGCTCATCTGCTCAACCGATTTTGATGAAATTTGGTACAGGGGTAGATTGTATCTCGGGGAAGGACATACTTAGGCTACTTTTTACCTTTTTTCCGCGGGAATCAAAAAATCTTAATCCACGCGGACGAAGTCGCGGGAATCATCTAATACTTACTAAGGAGTTCCTTAGGTAATGATTAAGTTACTTTTTATCACAGAGTTAGGGTATTTTTATCCCAGAAAATCAAAAAGTTATTATGGGTTTTGAGATTTCTAAAAACCTAGATAGGTACCCACAGACGAAGTCACGGTTATCATCTAATAAGTAACTATAATAATATGAAATTTATTAATACTACCCAATGTTTTTATAATAAAAGCCACTCTACCCTCCAGTGTTAGATGAATCTCTATAGCTACTTTCAGTCGAAACTTGAGGAGGCGATTTTTCCCGAGATAGCACCGTGTACGCGCGGTAACGATACAAATTAACATGGGTAATGAACGGTTCGCAACGACGACGGTGTCGCGATTAGCTCTAATTGCGATATCTAATTAAACGGAATATCATAATCGCATGTACATTCTCCAAGCCGAACGGCAAATTAGACGCATTCGCTCGTTCGCTGTATACTTAATCATTTTAATGAGCACACCTGAACGTATTTCTGTGCAGATGCTTATAGCGCTTCGTGAATACTAAGAACGAAGGGTCAATTTGCACCATCGATTCACGTTAACCATGGTTAACGTTAAAGCCGATCAAAAAGGTTGTAAAATTCGTGGTGGGTACAACTCTGTATTATTAAATCCGCAATTAAGGATTAGTAGGTAAGTACTTAGGTTGATAATGAAGTAAAATTTTGGTAAAATTTAAAATTAGAAGTGACTTTTGGCAAAGGGTGCTAACGCACCCCTATAACTAAGCCTCCGCTGTCTGTCCGTCTGTCTGTCACAGGGATGTAGATATCTTATGAACCGTAATAGCTAGAGAGTTGAAATTTTCAGTGTGTATTTCTATTGCCGCTAAACAATAAATTATAATAATTTCATTAACCTTTAAGTACTGACGTGGTTAAACCAGGTCATAGATGCTGATGTGACGTCTCTCAGACGGCTATGGAAATAATCAATTTTTTTATAGATATGTACTAAAAACCGGCATTATTGAATTAAAATATGTTTCGACTGTTAATTATCTACTGATTAAATGTTAAAAAAATAACATTTTTTTATGAAATCAACATTTATTTAGCACTTTAAAAAAGGCATACATTTTTTATACAATGATTAGACATGTTATAGGAACTAGCTTTACTATAGCCATTTATGTAATTTTTTGGCATAACTGTGCTACCAAACCATCAATCTTTACTAAAATACTAATGTAGTATTCAAATTTTGTCCTAGTTTTCGTAAATATCTAAGAATTAATTAGGTATTGTCAACACATTCGATGCATGTTTTTTTCGAACATCTGAGACAGATATGCTTGCGACACTCAACACTGTCCTTAGTACCTGTACTTAGTATGTCTTTTAGGTCTAGATAGACATATATTACAGATGTTTGTACTGTCTGAGTACCTGAAGGGGCCGGTCTCTTAGGTTCCAGGGGCAAATCACTGCCAAGAACGCACGTTATACTCAATCGCAGCTCTCTTGGTAATCAATCATTGTACACTCGTCATTTCAGGTGTGGTAAAACCAACTTTCGAGCAAGATTCGAGAAACTGTGCTCTAGGAATATAATCAGGCACATCAGTAGTTACATGTGTTTTATAAAGCACATAGGTGTTGACTTCACTCAAATCGAGGACTCTGAGAAAAATTGCGAGAAGCCATCGACATTGGTCAACATCTTGAGACCCGGTGGGTGGTCTATTTTGTAACTGACTCTAATTTTCTTTATCTATTTCATCTTCCGACTGTTCTGATTCCGTTTTGTGATCATTTTGCAAGAAAAGAAGTCAGCGTCTGTTTCTTCAACAGTCACCTTCAATTCAATTCAATTCTTGGTCTAATCGTGTTTGCAGAGTATTTTCGAAGTTTGTACTATTACTAGCGACCGCCATTCTTCTTTTGCGACTGATTTTTGATGAATTTGGTTGATCTATCTAAAAAATACAAATTTAGTATTGAGGTGACGTCTCGTAGACACTTAGAAAAATATACACCAATATTGACCTGACGTCCAACAGATCACGAACATTAATACTGACCTTACGTCTCAGAGACACTTTCAAGCAGTACAGCCAAAAGTGTAACAGCACCGCATGCGAGCTTTCGGCTGATCAATCAACTCGTAAAATCCCGAAGGTAACGGGGAGGGCGGGACCGTATCTTTAAAGTTGTCAACACAAAACTCAAATTTGTTCACCTGCCGTCTGTGAGACACCCACGTCAGTACTTAAAGGTTAAATTAAAAATAAAGAGGAGATACATTAAACGTTATTTTTTCAGCGTTTTTGCTGTATCTCTTGAACTGTATCTAATAGGAAGGACACATGACATTTTCAAAGAGTGTGTTTGAATGCAAACTTTGTACAGTTGCTGTTGCACTTGCGTGACGGTTTATGAATGTACCATCGTCCATCAATATACACTCAAAGCGCGTGTCGTAAGTTCCAACAGAGGCATTGCACCGTATGTCGCTACTTTAAAAGAAAAACAAATTTAAAGAATCACTTTTATTCATATTTATCGACCGTGTCTAGCACATTGAAACAGAATCTGTACTTAGAAATAGAATTAATAATGTCTTATTAAAGTTACTATATTTACATTTTACATATATGTACATATAAAGTTTCGAGCGCTAAAGCTGGGCGCACATTTGACCACTCATCGCCTGAGCAACCTGTTAAATAATTAACCAAAAGATACTTCGCAATAACTAAAAGTTACTTGAACGGCAGCTATGATGCTTCCATTTGGATACCCAGTCTGCATTAACGATTTTATGGAGGCCTATATGCTGCTTAAAATCAGATTTCACATCTCGCCAACGTTGATACTATTCGAGCGTCGAAACATAACATCAGAGTAATAAGGAGCTAAAGATTTCCGTTATTAATGAAATTGACCTTAAAAATAAGGCTTGTCTATTTTACTATGACTTTACTTTCGAACTCTTCCAACATTAGCAAGAGGAAAAACTTATCAGTTGCCCGCTTATGCGATAGCTATTGTTTTAGACCCACCGTACCACCAGGGACATGGCCAGTAGAGTAGTACGGTGGGTCCGTACCAATAGGCATTTACCCTAAGGGCAGAAACATACTTATAACACTTGAACTGAGATCCAATCATACGGTACTATTCTATGACAGGAAACACACTAAGAGAGTGAGGGTAGAGAGAACACACAACGCAACGTCGAGTGCTAGTAACATGAAACGTAAAGGTGCTCCCATACAGAAAACATTATTAAGCGCGTTTATATCAAAAACATTTATTTTCCTATTAATATTATTTTGTACATTTTTAGGGTTCCGTACCAAAATGCTAAAAATGGAACCATTATGGTGCGATTTTCTCCGTCCGTCCGTCCGTCCGTCTGTCACAGTCGATTATTTCAGTAACTATTAAAGCTATCGATATGAAATTTGGAATAGTTGTGTATAATAGTGGCTTAACATCATTAAAATAAAAAAAAATAGAAAATTATTTTTAGTTTAATTAAAAAAGGGGGAAAATCGGGGGTTTGAAATTTCAAAGTATGATAACTATACTGAGTGGGATATCATATGAAAGGGCTATACTTCTACATTCTAAAAGTAAGTTCTCCGAAGTTTACCAATTGAAAAATCTGAAATAATTATGGTCAATAGAAGCTTATGTTTATTTTACAGGAAAAATAAAACCAACGCTCTAACTAGCATAGTTTTTTTTTTATATTAACAATAAACCTCTACAAACAAAGTTAGTTTTGCGGTTCATTAAATTCATTAATCGTAAAGCTTACTCAGGTTTGTACGGAACCCTCGGTGCGCAAGTCCGACTCGCACTTGGCCGGTTTTATTTAAATATTGATAGGGTGCTGGGACCACTGAATAAAATACGAAAACATACAGTTGTGGTCGCTCAAATCTATGAGCCATCCAAAAACTTCTAACGTGTTTTGCAAGTAACTTTTTATTTATGTATGGGATCACCGTAAAAATATTTCAAACTATTCAACCAGTGGCCTAAATGTCTAAGCAAATCGTAATCATTTGACAGCTTGAAACGTATTACTCGAACTGTTTAAGGAGTTCATATTATATGCTCTTTGACGTGCTGGCATCTATGAACTCCTACTACTACAGGGCCCATATTCTCTAACTCAGTGGCTATCAAAAAATGAAAGCCACTGACATATATATTTTATCCATTGAAGGTTTATTATGAAATGTTATTTTTTATTTCGTAGCAAACCTTCAATGGAAAAAAAATATATGTCAGTTGTTTCATTTTTTGATAGCCACTGAGTTAGAGAATAGGGGTGCAGGTCGGATTATACATTTGACAAACGATTACGATTACGATTTCCTTACACAATCGGGGGGCAGATGCATCACAGAAAGTAACTGTTAACGGTGGTTAACCACCAAAAAAGCAAAGTAGATTGCACAAGTCACTATTTTTACCTCTGACTTGTGCAACTTCAAAATGGCTTGTTTTGGTGGTCAAATTTTACTTTAACGGTAACCGCTTGTGATGAAGCTGGCCTAAATACAACAATGTGTGTTACACATGCGATTACACCCGATTAAATCAACTTAGGTACTTAACTATATAAACTTAATTTTATGCGTACCTACTTAAAAATAATGAAACAAATTTTATTTACACGAATCCATATGGTCAACATACAAGAGGAAGGATCTGGGAACCGATCACATTACTTGACCAAGAAACCCCTACCATTGTAAGAGAAATGGAAAGGGGTCACGACCCTCAGCACAATATCTCTTTCAGACCTCACATTATTCTTTATTCTTTATTCTTTATTCTTTATTTGTGAAACATGCCTGGGGAGACATTACAGTTGCCCAATTCGTCTGCCCAGGCTACAAATACCTTAAAATTAAAAATAAAAATAGACACAAACTAAACTAACACTAGACATTAAAAAACTCAAATAAAAAATTTAAAAAACAACATTAAAAACACTAAAATAAACTACATATCACTTACTTTCTAGCAAAGGTTTTATTTTATTTACGAGTTGAAGCGGTGGGGTGTTAAAAAAGTCCAGTTCCCAATTCTTTTGCGCTAAATCATTGAGCAAGCGCAGTGCACGAGCCAGTGGAGCTTGCCCAGCCATTACTGTTCTGCAGTACGGTAATGCAAATAATTTGCGACGACGCGCAGTTACGTAGTCATCTGGTACATGGAGGTTTACAGAACTCAATATGGCTGAATTACAATTGTTGCCCTGTAGCAGGTTAACCACGTATAGAAGTAGAGCTATGTTACGTCTCACTTCCAACCTATCGTATCCTATCATTCCAAGGAGGAAGAGACTTGGATATATAGTAGGATAACCCACTGAATAGCCATTCTGTTTCCTGTATAACCATCTAATAAACTTTTTCTGTATTTTTTCGAGCATATCTATATATTTGGCTTCATATGGATTCCAAATAATAGCATTGCTCTCGAGTTTACTTCTGACGTAAGCGTTGTAGAGCAGTTTAATAGCAGCAATCGATTTAAAATGCTGCGCCTGACGGAGCACAAACCCTAAATCTCTCTTTCTTTGTCGTGTTCCACATTGATCACGACACAGAAAGAGAGATAATGTCAATATGAACCTTCCCTATTTGAAACAACTGTCCTAAGTCAGTCTCCATAAGCGCACCCCATACAAACTGACCTTCATTCTTATTTTTATACTAATTAGTATCCGATCAACACAAATCTTTTAACACTGGTAACTTATTAAAGCGCATATTTTTATCTGAAACACCACAGACACACATTATAGCCAAGTACTTCAGGAACCATCTTAGTCAAACGGTGTCTATATTGTCCGGAGCGGGTCTAAGAAATTTCAATGACTTTGATAGGTCATCAATTCCTTGAGGTCAATATACAAAGAAACAAACTTAGATATAAGATCAAAATCTAAGTTTGTTTGTATGGGGGCGAGCTCGGGGGCGCTCGAAGGAAACTTTTGTTAAGCACAGCTAAAGGCTGAAAGAACAAAACGCGCAACGACAACTGCGGCATTCAAACTGAACATAAATACCAATCAAACTGAATATAAAAGTAAGGAATTGTATGAAGTATACCTACAGGAAGCGCGCGACTTCGTAGGCGGGGATTTAGGTTTCCGAAAATTCTGTAGGAATTTTTCGTGATTAAAATGAGCTATTTCTATTAGAATGGTCGTCACATCACAACACGCGGCGATAACGGCAACCCTAGGAGCGCCTTTTGATGTAAACAAAAAAGACCACGCGTTCAGTTTGTTTCAACCTTTTCGTTCGTTCGAAATGTGAAGAACATCGCGGCATTTGAAATGTCATATCACAACGTAATGTCAAAGGTTTACTTTACATAATAATTAAATTTCTACAATGTACTGCTTATTGATTACGTTATTCGTAGATTTTCTTAAAAAATAAAAACGATAGCATAATATAGGGGCGAAAGCACTCTCGAGACTGGACAGGATAGTAATAGGATGGAGACGTCGGCTTCGTATAAGAACGACATTTCTTCCTATCACGCAAGTGTGTGCAACTCAATATAAAAAAAATAAGTTTCGCGGTCGTTCTTTCCGCCAGCCAAACATTTTGTAGGTGCTTAGTGTATTCGCTCTAAGCCGAATTTGGAAAAAGTTGCATTATCAACTTTAATTAATAGCACCAAATTCGCTTTTTTTATACAGGTACAATATAACATATTATTATAATTTATGTACAAGATTTACTGGTGGTCTCCCATTTGAAACGCATAGCATAGCAGCGCATTCTTCAGTATCAGAAATACGTAATAATGATGTGACCCACTTTTCTTAGCGAATTCTAATTACAAACAGTAAAATTTAAAAAAACACTTTTACCAGTGAAACAATATAAATTCCATTCGTTACGGCCCATGTAACTTACTCAATACAGATTCGATATCTATGTTTTGTATATTCGCAGATTTAAGTAAGTACTGGGCATCAGGTTTGGTCTTTTTACTCAATGACTCGTCCAAACTCCCGCTCTGTAGCCTCTTTCTCTTTTTGCTTTCCGTCTTCTCTTTAACATCTTCTCTTTCGACTTGTAATACGATTTCGGTGACCTTAGTTTCGTAAGTGACTTCCGATTTAAGCGGCGTGTCTATACTGGTTAGTGTCGAATCGAATATTTCATAGCACTGCGATCTGACATCTTTCATAGGAGTATACAGTTTGTCGATATTGGATATCGAACTAACCGCGTCTTCCGTTTCCCTGTGATCATATGCGCTAAGTAACTCTCCAGGGTCCATGTCAAATAAACTTGTAAAGGTATTCGCTCTTAATCTTATCGTCAGATCATCGTCTACGCACAGTTCCATCGAAAACTTATCCTTCAGTTTCGAAATGTTAGCACTAGGAACAAATTTTAATTCGTCGAATTGACATGAAAGAAAGTTCTTGCTATCTTCGTAGCATTCGTGAACTGATAACTCAATTTCTTCCATTTCATCCTCTTCTTGAACTATCTGCAAATGATTAGCACTAGAATCGGACTCCAATCTATCGCTAGCAGTTAGTGACACTTCAAGCTTTTTGACGGCTATTTCTTCGTTACTCGTCGACTGTATCTCTGTATCTTGGATGGGTGTAGCATCAAGCAGGTCTCGTTCAATAATTTTGGCAGTCTCGGCATCGAAGCCTCTCTTTATTAGATCATTTTGCAAGCTCCCTTCACCATTAATATCGGGTACTAATTTTGGCGGTGCAGATGTCTCAATATATTCCTTTATCTTAGTGATATCGTCTTCTTCGAGTAAGGAACTTGAAGTGGGATGCTCCTCTTTGTCTTTGGGTTTAGCATCTTGCGAACCGTCGTCGGACCATCGAAGAGCCAATTGTTCGTTATCAGAATCTTGTAGATGACATGTGTTGGTTTCCTTTTCTTTCTCCACACCAAGCTCGCTAGCTGTTGGCAGAATACAAGAATTTTGTACAGACGTCTCTAAAGAAAATGATTTTGTGCAGTTGAGCTTTCTAGGTGTTGAAGATTTTCTACGGGACTTTGTAGGTGCAGCGGATACGACAGGTGTGAGATTGGTATTTTTCTCCTTACTAGTAGTCCTCTTCCTAGGTTTTGAAGCACAGTTTTCTTTAACATCAGATGTTTTCTTGCGTCCTTTGCTAGAAAAATCTTTAATGGGTGTAGTTCGTCTGGGTTTTATCTTCATAAAACTTTTTAATGGCGATTTAAAAACCATAACCTTTTTCTTTTTATCAGATTTATTTTTTGATTTTAAGCGATCCTTATTATGTAGAGATTTGTTAGTTTTTTTATCTTTTGCGCTTTTGTTACTCGCTTCGCTAGAGGCCGAAGCCGTGTCGAACGATTCATCATATTTCGTTTTAGCACTCACAGGACTTCTGTATGATACATTTCTGGTACACTTCCTTTGAGGCCGACTTGATTTTCCGGATTTTTCTTTTTCCTTGGATTTAGTTAAAGATGTTTCTTCAATTGTCGATGCAATAGTGTCTTTCGTTACAGTTTCTGAGCAATGTAAGACTTCAGACGGCGGTATGTAATCATGATCATCAGGTTTATAATAGGAACTTCCACTGGAGTAATCAGTAGGACGAGATGTGTATGAGGATGGTGTGGCTTGCAAAAGCTTGGGTGTATTCAGAAAACGCGGTGTGGGTATACTCGTGATTTTAATGTCTGAAATGGGTTCGAAGGGCAGCTCGGCACCTAAAAATTTGGGCGTTTCCATCTGAATGTCATATAAAACTTGTTTGTACGGTGTTTCTAATAAGTCGGATATGTTAAGTTTAGCACCGATCGCATTTTGCAGGGAAATCCTTTCGGCTTCAGGGGTGTCCACGCGGTCGTCACTCGTGTTCACTTTGGTTTCACTCTTATCTGTTTGTAAATTATTTGCGCTCGCTCCACATTCAGTAATATTATTAGTTGTTTCAGCTACTGAATTCTTAGGTGTCAAATCTTTTATGGTCTTCTCAACATTTTCTCCCGACTTACTTTCATTTAATTTGGACGTTGAGTGTGACGACGAATTTGTTGTTTTCGTGTTATCCGAGTCTGAAGTTTCTGGGACATTCTCAGTGACCGGGGATGCCATTTTTTTCTTTTTCCTTTTCTTCTGCTTCGGCTTTGGCTTCGGAGTTGCCGGTGGTTGTTCGAAAACCTCTTTTCCCAGAGCAAGTGCACGAAGTTCCGCGTCCCAGTTGGTTTTTTTCACTGGTTTCATTTTATTTTCTCTAGTTAATTTATTTTTCATTTTATCATAGTTATCATCTTTGACTAGATTTGTATGTACTGGTATATCTGACGGACCGTTTGGATTAGTTTCGTTGTTGGTATTGCTTTCTGCGGACACTTGGTGATTTTCATTTATTGTTTCGTGCAAAATTCTTCTAGGTGTGGCAAAGTCTAACACCCTGACATGAGAGTTCCTTCGAGGGGTGGAAGAAGATTTTCTGGTAGGCGGTGCAGCATTGGGGGTGCTGGTTTTAGTGGAAACAGCAATATTCGAGTCCTTGGGCAAAGAAGCAGCCGTGACATCAACAGTTTTAATTAAACCTTCAGAAACTACTTTTTTAGGCTCTTCTGAACTCAAATCTGGCAACTGTGAACTTTTTTTAGGTAGTGGGTTAATTGATGGAACGTCGATAACTAAAGGACCTAACACACGCGGCGTTGAACTTGTGGTTGTTGTTATAGTGTTTGCACTGTAAGAAATTTTACTCTGACTGTAAGTCGCCGCTGAACTTTGAGTGAGGCCTGTAATAAAAAAAAATACTATAGCATAATGTACATCTTTAAAGGTATGACCAGCACCAGTTCAAAATGATTATAGTTACCTGATGAAGGTACAACAATAATTGTAGGCATAGACATAATTTCATCTTCTGTGTAAGCGAGGTTGGCTCCCGTTAGCCTTTTATTTGTGTATGCAGGGGTCCCATTAATATATATAGTTTGCATTTGCATGGATGAATTAATTGAGTTAGCTCTTAGAACTGGGGGAATCTTGACACAATTATTTCCCTTAAAAGCATTATCTACTTTGACGTCAGAGATAATCTTTACTTTTGGATCGTCAGGCTTTTCTTTGACTCTTATGAACTGGGTTTTTGGTATGTTTTCACCAAAATGGTCCATGTATGGGCTGTGCATTGTGCTTGCCCTCAGATAATATTTTCCAACTGGTGGGCCTTTTATGTTAGTAATAGGAGTTGCACTTTGTTGGTGTTCGTTTGAGGATGTTGTCCTGAAAATTTATAAAGATTATAAGATTAGGATAGTGTCTAGAACAAAAATTGGTTGACAATTGAATTCTGAAACAGGTAAATCAACTTACTGTGCATTAAAATTTTCGGATGTACTGGAATCAGGTACAGTCGGTTTCTCCTTGTCGCTCATTGTTCCTAAAAGTGACATGATCATCTTTTCTATTATTACTACACAAACTGACTAGCGAACAATGTGCAGCATAAACTTGGTAAAAAAATTTACATTCTTTTGCCGATAATAGTACATTACTGCCCAGGTCGGAAATAAAGCAATTCACGGCTGAATGACGAGGGGCCAGCCGAGGCCTTTTTAAACTGTGCTTTAACTTTAATAAAAAAAATTTTTTAGTTAGCTAAAATAAACAAAAATACTATGTTGAGTGGCTGCAAAATAAAGTCGAAACAACACTTTTTCTGTAAAATATTGGACCTATCTTTTCACAAAGTCATGCGTTATCTAAGCAATCCACTTACCAGCCACACCAGTAGCAAACTCTCGAAATGAACCAGCATTACATATCGGTTTGTTAGTAGAATTCGGAGGGCCAACATTAGTTCTAGGCAGACCTGAAGAACTGTTATTGCTACAGACTAAGTTAAATATTGTATTAAATTCTTCAATTTTCTGCTTAGCTTCATCAGATTTCTGCTGCAAATTAAAATGATTTTAATAATCATCGTTGGGCCATCGTATTATACATCATATTATACACCTTTATATTAAAAGGTGTATAATATGATGAAATTATTGTCATGATAACATGTGGAAGAAAGAAGTAGGATCATACGAGTATGCTGGGTGTTGGCGCATACTAGATGCGCATATGAGTGAGCAAAGACACAGTACACCTATGCTATCGTAGGATGTTGGTGTAGTATAACTTTTTAGGTGTCAGCCATTGTCTAAAACTGCAGTGATTGTGTAAAACCTGCATCAATCATTGTTACAGTCTTATTTCTTTTGATTGGCTGAATTTATGGTATTTTGGCTGTGTCAATGGATTTTGGTCAATAGTGGACGAATGTTAACCAATCAGAGGGGTTTGCGATCGTTACACTGTAGCTGTCATTTTTAGACAATCGTCCTGCTGGTGTAAAAATTTCAAAAAGCGGCCGCCATTAATGTTTTGTTATTGGACCGATTCCCTATGGGATCAAGAGGGTACTTTGGTCAAAATTTCAAAACTGGTCAATTATTGAGAATCATATCAAATAGTTTTTTGGATTAGTTCTAGTTCCATACCGAAAAAATTGGCGCTACTTAAAATTTTTGCAACAGTAATACAATTAAAAATGAGAAGTTGATGTTCTCACCATAGAAATGTCCTGTCTAACATTGGCATTGCTTTGTACATTCTGCACAGAAGAATGCAGTAGTCTCACACAGCTACTACTTGGATCATTTGGATTTTGTACAGCCATATGTGCCACTTGTTGAACTGCAAGTCTTTGCGGCATTTGTTGTAGTGAACTTCTTTGCGGTACAGGCTGAGCTGGGCTACTTTGAGATATATGTTGTACTGAATTTCTTTGTAGTACCGGTTGCACTAAACCACTTTGCGATATTTGTTCTACTGAACTTCGACTTGTTGGTGGAACCGGGCTACTTTGTGATATTTGATGACCCAAATTACTTTGAGAGTGTGCAATTTCTGCTGGCAATTCTTTGTTGGAATTTCTTTTTGACATAGTATTCCCTGCAAAAACAAAAATATTGTTAGGGAAATTCTTTAGGTGGAACTTGAGCATAACTCAAACCTTTTGTCAGTTTCTTCTGACTGGAAAAATATCTAAGTTTATAAAATGGCCACAAAATAGAACAGCTGTTCTGAGACTGATCTTTTAATGAGGTACTTCGAAGCTCCAAGTATTATCAAACCTAAGTTAAAGTCTACATGACATCATACTAATATTATAAACTAGATAATGCCCGCAACTTCGTTTTTTGATTCCCACGGGAACTCTTTAATTTTCCGGGATAAAAAGTATTCTATGTCCTTCCCCGGGATACCAACTATCCCTATACCAAATTTCATCAAAATCGGTTGAACAGATAGGCCGTGAAAGCGTAGTAGACAGACAGACAGACAGACACACTTTCGCATTTATAATATTAGTATCAAATTAGTATTGATAGGAAAGTGTATTTGTTTGTTGGTTTGTCCTTCAATCATGCCGCAACATAGCATTAGATCGACGTGATTTTCTGCAAGGATATAGGGTTAAGGACCTGGTGACTTTTTCTCTGGAAAACTAAGGAATTTTCATGGAACTCTAATTTTCCAGGACAAAAATGAGCCTAAATCCTTCCAGCTTCAGAGAATAAAATGTTGCTAGATTAAACTTGCTGTACCAAACATCAAAATCTGTTTAACAGATGGGCCGTGAAAAGATGACAGATAGGCAGATAGATAGACAGACACAATTTCACATTTATAGCATAAGTATACATTTACAATTAATTTTAATCAACTCACCAGGTAAATCTGCTAAGGAGGTAGTTTCAATTGAGGTTTCCGGAATGCCGGCCTCAGTTTGGCTTGCCGGGTGCAGCATGGGCACTGATCTACCAGCTCTGGGTCTGCACTCACAGTTGCTGAGGTTGAGGGAATTACACACTTCACAGCCATTGCTTTTAGTGTACACAGTCTGTCTACTAGAACTGAAATACAAAACTTTTTGGTCAGGTGCTAATTTGGTTATTTATTAAGGGCAAATTTTTCAATCGTCAGATAAATTTTATCGGAGGAATAAATTTGACGTTTTGGCAGATTTTCAATACAAAACCTGTCAAAACGTCAAATTTATTCCTCCGATAAACTTTATCTGACGATTGAAAAATCAGCCCTAAGTTAGCTAATTTTAGTTTAGTTAGGGCAAATTTTTCAATTGTCAGATAAATTTTATCGGAGGAATAAATTTGACGTTTTGGCAGATTTTCAATACAAAACCTGTCAAAACGTCAAATTTATTCCTCCGATAAACTTTATCTGACGATTGAAAAATCAGCCCTTAGTTAATTAAGACTTAAGTTAGCTAAAGCTAATATAATCTGTTCAGAGTACCATAACACTGCAATTTACCTATGTAGCTTTAAAGAACTAAGATATAATATTATATGGGTTTGAAAAAGTCATTTCCAGAAACTTTTTTAAAATAGCTCTTTAATCAAATAAGATAGAAAGCTAATATTATCTATTCGATCAACTACTATTAGCAGTTAGCACTCTTTACATTATGATTACCTATGTAATGTGTCCTGTGTGATGCTGCTGCTCACTAGGTCCTTCAAGTTTGGACACACCTTTATAGTAATGATTGGATAGGTTTTAATCAAATGAAGGTTATAATAATATAATACCTGGATTTGTCAGTGCTTGGCTCCTGTGCATGAAGCCTATTAATATCAATATGATTCACCAAAAACTTGACAACTTCCAACAAGTTGGTACATTGGAATAACTTTTTACGCAACAAAAATGGCTTACAGGTTTCAACTGAAAACAAAATATGACACAAAAATAATAATTAATTTTGCACTAAACCTACAAATCGTAATCTAAATCTAAACTAAGTAATATTATAAAGAGGAAATATTTGATTGTTTCAAAACTACTCAACTGGTTTTAAAAATTCTTTCACCTATAGAAAGCTACATAATCAGCGAGTAACACAGGCTATATTTTATTTTAAAAAAAATGTTTTAAGTTCCATGAAGTGGTGTTAAAGTAAAATTGAAATGTATAGTTATACAAAGTAAGCATGTTGCTTACAAATTTAATTATTACAATACATTTTTTCACAAGTCAATGAACACCTAGCATGTAAAATAGCTTACCATAAATTTTAACAGCCCTATATTCAGCTAATATGCTCTTGAGTGATGTCATAAATATTCTGTCATATTCATTTCTAAGGACATCCAAATAGGGGCTTGCCTGTAGGAATTCATCATAAGCTGTCATTAACTGCTCCTCAGCAAGGTACCCTGGAAGTCAAAATGGGTTGATTTACCAAATTCCGTTAAAAGTACGACGTTTTTTCGCTCTCCCGCCAAACAACAACATACCCAGAACAAGCTTAGCCAAATCGTGTGAAGGAAACGGTGGTATAGCCATTTTAAGACTTTAGATTATACGTTATTTAATACACGACAAACTCACTAAAGAACTCTCAATAAAATAAAATCTCATTTTAATATAAAATTCTAAACAAACAAAAATTACGAGCTGCAAAGCACGCATAATCTTCGTCTGTGGTCTGTCATGTGTCAAATTGACAATTTTGACCTCCATATTTGTAGATGTTCCGATTTATGCACTGTTCAGTGCTCTTACTAGGGACACAGTGCTCGCAGTGTATTTCGGAATACACCCTGTGAGTGTTCCGATATAAGCACTGCGAGCACTGGCAGTGCTCTTTACTGGGGACTTACAGTGCTCGCAGTGTATTTCGGAACGCACCCCCTATATCATGGACGTAAACCACACGTAAACTAAACGTGCATGAGTAAAATGTTCCTTGGTTTTGACACAGAGTACTATACATAGAGGAAGCTTCATAGAAACGGCTCGCGAGTCGCGGCGACTTCACCCATCATAGCGCAACGATGTGTGCGTGAGCTCTCACCGACACATTCACCGACACGTTGTCTGGGTTAGCGAGACCCACAGAGTACTTTATAAATAGCGAGACCTCTGTCTGGGTTAGAACGTAAGGGCTGACGGTCGCGCGTTTAATGAAAATAAATACAGGAACAATTTCGTGTTCAATCACGAAATTGTTCCTCTATTTATTTTCATTACTATAAGTTTACTGATTTTGTATTAAAAATAAAACTATTTACTTAGTTAGATTTATTTATGTAAATAGTGTTATGTTTCAACAAAAATGCCGAATACTTGCATCACAGATGTAGTACCAGATACCGCGCTCGGAACACGGCAGACGCGCCAACAAAGCGAATACAAAACGAAAAGCAAATACAATTCTCAGTTAGTTGGATGCGACGCGTCGAGAAGTTTTGACGTGACGTGTGTGTAGACAAGTTTCTCGAAATAATGCCGTCTTGTGTCTTGAAACACTGTAAAAATTGTTACCAAAAATTAAAAAAGGAAGATGGTGTTTCATTTCATAGGCAAAAATTTATATTTTCATTCTGTTAACGATATCTATCAGTGTTGCTAATTTACGTTGAAATATTTTCCCTTAAATTAAAGAAGGTGTAAATGGGCTGTTAGTAGATAGTTTTTTTTTTGTGAAACAGCTACGCTGCCGGCTTATTTCGAAGTACGCCGATTAATTTATTGGTACGCCAGCTGCTTGGTACGCAGATGGTACGCAGGCTACTTTGGTGGTACGCAGGCTACTTTTAAGGTACGCCTGCTACTTTAGAGGTACGCAGGCTACTTTGGAGGTACGTAGGCTACTTTTAAGGTACGCCAGCTACTTAAGAGGTACGCCGGCAAGTTTGGTGGTACGCAGGCTACTTTTAAGGTACGCCAGTTACTTTAGAGGTACGCAGGCTACTTTGGAGGTACGTAGGCTACTTTTAAGGTACGCCAGCTACTTTAGAGGTACGCCGGCTACTTTAGAGGTACGCAAGCTACTTTTAAGGTACGTAGGCTACTTTTAAGGTACGCCAGCTACTTTTAAGGTACGCCAGCTACTTTCGAGGTACGCAGAGCTGTACGAGGTACGTACGTACCTCTAAAGTAGCTGGCGTACCTTAAATGTAGCCTACGTACCACCAAAGTAGCCTACGTACCTCCAAAGTAGCCTGCGTTCCTCTAAAGTAGCTGGCGTACCTTAAAAGTAGCCTACGTACCTCCAAAGTAGCCTGCGTTCCTCTAAAGTAGCTGGCGTACCTTAAAAGTAGCCTACGTACCTCCAAAGTAGCCTGCGTACCTCTAAAGTAGCTGGCGTACCTTAAAAGTAGCCTGCGTACCACCAAAGTAGCCGGCGTACCTCTAAAGTAGCTGGCATACCTTAAAAGTAGCCTACGTACCACCAAAGTAGTCGGCGTACCTCTAAAGTAGTCGGCCTACCTCCAAAGTAGTCTACGTACCACCAATTTAACTGGTATATCTTGAAAGTATTCGTCGTACCGCTAAAGTACTCAGCGTAGCTCCAAAGTAGCCAGCGTACCACCACAGTATCAGGGGAGATCGCAGTGAAGGGCTAACTTGTAGTGGATAAAAAAAAACAGTAATATGCGCATCTCCTTTTCCAGGATACAAGCTATTCTCCTACCATATTATGTCGTTGAAATCGTAAGGCATAAAGAAAGAACCAACAAATACATTTTCTTTCATTAATTTGGCACTTTTTCATTAATCTGGCAACATTTCACGCACACTGATGCATGTGTTCAGACAGTGCTGTCACGCACACTCGAATAAATTTTGGCCGCACTTCCGTGTTCCGAGCGCGGTATCTGTTTAGTACTACATCTGTGACTTGCATAGTTTCCTTGAAAAGTTCTAAAGACAATAAGAATGTTTCCTATTTTTCATACCCGAGAGATAAGAATAAGAATATTTATTTGCATAATAAGTACACGATAGGATAAAGAGAAGCAAGTAAAATAAAACTAGGTACTAATAACATTGATCGTCAAGTGAGAATATAGTATATACTATTACAATAATATTAGTGTCATCCGATTTACACATACACGCATAATTTCAGCTAAATCGGAAACCAAGAAGTGGTTCTAACTCATCTTGCAAGATTTGACCTAAACATAATATTATATACATTACATGTATACAATACATAAATACATTGCAAGTTAAATAAAAGGTTGTAATAATAATAATAGTCGACGCACGAACGAAACTGTTTTTGCGATATTATTGTGAAGTTATGTTAAAATTAAGTACTGATTTTCATTAAAAAATAAATAATTTCATTTCTTTATAATATTTGTCTAATATAAGTATTTGTTGTTCAATTTCAGTATATAACTGAAATTATACATTACTAGCTGATGCCCGCGACTTCGTCCGCGTGGATTGAGGTTTTTTGTTTCCCGCGGGAACTCTTTAATTTTCCGGGATAAAAATTAGCCTATGTGTTATTCCAGACTATAATCTATCTCTGTGCCAAATTTCATCCAGATCCGTTTAGCCATTGGAGCGTGATTGAGTAACAAACATCCATACATCCACACATCCATACATCCATCCAAACTTTCGCATTTATAATATTTATTTGATTTGATTCTTTGATATAACTATATAATATTTTTATTTTTTCCATAAATTGTTGACATGCATCAGGTGACAACCCTAGCAGAATAGGTATACTTAGTCGACTGTCTTAAACTCGTGTGGTTTTGACACCGGTTATCACTTCATACCCTGTGTTCATACCATAGAAGATTTCTGCTCACATTTGTATATTACAACTCGCACCGTGTAATCGCAGCATTAAATAAATATTTTCGTTCTTTTCATTCACTTTTCATTCAATTTCATTCATGCAAGTTGCACCATTCAAAAATCTGTCATGGCGATTATCGTTTCGTCACAGAGTACATTATATATACTGGTATAGAGTTGCTACTCGATTTTCCATCTGCAGCGACATCTATCGGGAAGTTGTCCAACTAAAATATGTATATACCTACACACACTACTACACACTACACACACTACAGCACTCTTATAGTAGGTACTATATATTATAGTCCTTGTGTATCGTATAATAATTTATCTTAATTATTACAAGATCACCTAATTCTGCAACTATAGAATTATGTGACCTTGTAATAATTAAGATAAATTATTATACGATAAACACTTGTAAAAGATGGTGTTCAGATGTTACTAAATGAAACGCATATTGATTATTTTCTCTTATATTCTCAATTACAAAGAATACACATGAATTATAACAATTATTCCACAGTTTTATGTTTTTCACATCGTACACACATAATACACACTAAAATAATATATTGTTTCACATTTCAACGAATTTAACAAAAAATTAATAATTTTGTCCACCCGGCATCCGGCATGCCAGAACACGTCAATGTCAAACTTGTCAAACTTTAAAATGGCGGCTGGCCACGTTTAGAAATTAAAACACCAATGTTTCATTAAACTTCTAACTCAGTTTTATACCAGATAAATCTTTATGAATTATCTAAGATAACTCATATTCTGCTCAAAAAAATTGTTTTACATATTATTAGCTATGTGTTTATTTAAATGGCAAAAGAATTAAATAGATCTAAAACATAAACTTCTGAACGAACACTTACTTCTGCGCCATCACAGACCTGATCACAGACTTTTGGTACACACACTTTCAGTACAAGATAAGCGCCATGAGCGCCATCCTTTAGGGAGTTGTGGAACTAACACCCCCATACAACCGAAAAATGTTCTAAGTGCAAAGGCCCTGCGTTTCGTCATCCGACATCACTTTGTCATAATTTTTTGAAGTTTTCTGGCGTCATTTGTGTTATATTTTGATTATTTTGTCAGCATTTCAAGTGAAACATTTTGTTTATTATTATATAAACTTTGTGCTAAGATGAGTTCAGCCACATCCACAGCACTTTTCGCTTGCTCTCGTTGTTTCTCAAGGCATCCGTTCGAAGAACTGTCTCCTGGAGAACAGCTTTGCAAGGTAAAGTCAATTCGTGTTAATTTAGTCATTGATATGTATATAGAGGTTTTATTATGCTGTTCGAACAGGAAGGTACAGTTACGTACAACCTTTACAGTTGGTTCTGACGTCAGTCGTGACGCTGTGTTCTGTTTTTCAGGAGTGTCGTGGCTCTTTCCCTGTCGTCAAATGTACCTACTGCCGTTCGGAGTTCCAACAAACAAGGTCAGAAACATGCGCCAAGCAATATGATACATAGCAAATTGTGCATACAATACTTTTACAACTCAGCTCTATTTTCTAAACATGTTATCAAAACAAATTGAATTGCCAGTTTCACAGAAACAATCTATGACGCAGTCTCAATTCTAGGAACCCTAAGTGCTTGTAATTCCTAGTATTGAAGATGAAGAATAATTCCAATTTAACTCTGGGAAAAACTTAGGTGTACCAAAATGATAATGACACTAACATAGAGCCTAAATTCTGAAGGATAAATAAGTATATAACCTTGCCTGACAAGTAACTAGAGGTTTCTATTGAATTTTAGGGTGTGTTCCGAAATACACTGCAAGCACTGTAAGCCCCCAGTAAGAGCACTGAACAGTGCTCGCAGTGCTTATATCGGAACACCCACTTAGCCTCATATTTTATATGACATCCACTGTATTATATCATACACAAACTTTTGCATTTATAAGTACAGGTTATTTGTAAGTACAGGTTTTGTCATTATTGTGCTGTATTTTAATATTTGTACTCTTGCATTTGCAGTAAATCCAATACTTCCTCAATATGCAAAAAATGTGAGGCCAATGTCAAGGCCTATGGGAAGCCTACAGCGTGTGAATACTGCAACATTATTGCTGCATTTATTGGTAAGATCAATGCATATTTTGTTTTAGACAATACCTTACAGCACTAAGAGAAGGTTTTAGGAGATATAAGTGCACTACTCTCTCTATATATCCATACTTCCATGCTAATATTATAAAAGATGCCTGTGACTTTGTCCTAAATGTTAAACACATGGCATTAGGTTTTTAAAAATCCCATAGGAGCTCAATCAATGAGTTCCAGGATAAAAAGTACCCTATGTCCCTCTCAAGGTCTTTAACCGCATTAATGCAAAAATCACGTAGATCCAGTCTGGTGTTTTAGGACCAACCAACATACACTTTGTCATTTATAATATGGGTAGTCGTACAGTAATAAAAATTCGCTGCCATTGTCTACTGCTGGACATAGGTCTTTTGCAAGGATTCCCTCATGAAGCAATCTTGCCCTGCCTGGATTCAGCAGCTGCCTGGATGCAGCACCTTCCTGTAATTTGTTTGATGTTGTCCATTCATCGAGTGGTCGGGGTCTGACAAAGCTGTCCAGTACATTCCAGCACTTGACAGGATTCCAGGACACAACCCCAACATCTTTCGGAACTTTGAACTATGTGCCCCATCCCTTGCCACTTGCTATCAGTTTTACTAGGGATTAATTACACTTATCCACAGAAGACTCATTGGTGACAAAGCATTGGCTATCATTTGGTCTAACCATTCCCACTTCAGCTTTGCAACTATGCTTAATGCTACAGCTATGTCCAATACTTCAGATCTTCTATGGATCTTCTCGTTTCTGTTTCTCTTGTAATAACCATTATTATCTTCTTTTTGTAGGCAACAAGTGCCAACGATGTGCCAATTCAGAGCGCAAGTATGGCCCCGCTGTGACGTGTGAACAGTGCAAGCAGCGCTGCGCTTTTGACAGACACGATGATGACAAGAAGGTTGTATGTACCACAATTTGCTCATCCATAATAATATACAGGCTGTTATTTTTGGGAGCACCAAAAACTTAAACTAGAAATAGAGGAATTTTATCATATTTTGTCTTTTGAGGTAAAGTCAAGTCTTAATTAATTATCCATTCATCCATATTCTAATCATTACATTGAATGGGATGAAAAGGTGGGTAAAAGTCATGTGCGTACAGATCCACAGTGACCAACAACACAATGCCGCTTTCAGTGACAGCTGACACTAGACAACATCTATTTTTTTTTTACTAAGTTTAAGCTAGTAAGTTAATAATAATAGTTATAATTTTTTATGGTTCACACCAATCATAATATAGTTTTCTTAGAGATGTCTTAAAACTGAGGATGCTTGTGTTAGCTTGCACAAACCACTGACTGACACATCCTGCAATTAACTAAAGGGTCCATAGCCCATACTGCCAACGCTCAAAGCCATATTGTTTTATTATTGGTGACTTTCGTGTTTTAGAATTATAATCCTTATTTTAGGAACATCAAGGTATGTGACTTCAAACTGTCATTTTGAATCATATTGCTTAGGTATTGCTTTAAGGCTGTAGGCAGTATGGCCCCAGATATCACTATTAGATGGTGCAATCTATAACTTGTTTAGTGTTTTATTAAGTGTTTACTGATGTTAGATGAACATTTTAAATGTTGTACTGCATGAGTACCAACGTTATGTCTAGTGAATTACTATTGTTTCTCGCGCTTTCGAGTTGAATTTTTTTTCTTTATTTCAAAACAAAAACACCTTTATTTTTAAGTTTGACTGTTTCAATGGTACTGCTGAGGGCAAGTCTTTCTGACGCGGGAAAACAACCACTAAAATTTCATGCTGTATTATATAGTACAGTCTGATTGAACTTTATGACGGCTCGGCAACGTCTTTCAAGTTTCGCGCAGGTACAGTCAGCTGAACCATCCTGCTGATAGCTAATATTGTATTCTGCGCATCGAAAAGCACGATGTTCGGTGATGTTGATGAGAAGTCATAAAGTTGGAATCGGACTGTACACACTATTTCTTCGCCATGGCCCAAGTGACGACATTGTCATGTTTCAGGTGGACGGCAAGCTTCTGTGTTGGTTGTGCACGCAGTCTCTGAAGCGAGCCCTCGCTAGAACAAAACAACACATGTCCGCAGTGGACAAACACAAACATCGCTCACACAAGTCAGTTGATATTAATTTATTGTATTAATAACTATAACTATATTAATTTATTATTGTATTGTATTAGCCAAGCCAGAAGAACTCTCCAAGTCCATAGTCAAAGATCTTTATCAAAATTTGGTACACTGTGTACTTTTTGAAGGTGCCTATGTCGTTTCCTGGGATGCAATTTAGCTCTATACCAAATTTTGTCAAAATCGGTTGAACAAATGGGCAGTGAAAAAAAAAAAAAAAACCGACTTCAAAAACCACAAACACTAAAAAGTAAAAAATAATTTAATTTATTATGTATACAAGAGTTAATGTAGTTCTATAATAACATTTTTTTCAACCTACTCTTCATTATTGTTGACATGACTCCACATTGGCACCGACTCCAAAAAATGTTATTATAGAACTACATTAACTCTTGTATACTTAATAAATTAAATTATTTTTTACTTTTTAGTGTTTGTGGTTTTTGAAGTCTGTTTTTTTTTTTTTTTTGAAAATTTTTTATTTCACAATTTTTAGTGGCCCCACTGTTTTAAAATACAGGGTGTAACCAGAACGAGATATGATATGCATGGTTAAAACATACTGTTCACAAAACTATCACACTGATCGCGAGCAATTTACTCTTATCCATTGAGGAGTTCCGTTCTCTATCTCCGGAGATATTCATCAGATCTTCACCAAATTAAAATGGGACCACCTCTGAAGTATGACCTACCAAACAAAAAAAGAATTATCAAAATCGGTTCATAATTGGCGGAGAAATCCCGTAACAAACATACAAAAAAAAAAAACAGTCGAATTGAGAACCTCCTCCTTTTTTGAAGTCGGTTAAAAATAGCAGACAGGATATCCATACTAATATTATAAATGCGAAAGTGTGTCTGTCTGTCTGTCTGTCTGTCTATCTGTCTGTCTGTCTGTCTGTCTGTCTGTCTGTCTGTCTGCTACGCTTTCCCGGCCCATCTTTTCAACCGATTTTGCTGAAATTTGGTATAGAGGTAGGTTATATCCCGGGGAAGGACATAGGCTACTTTTTTCCCGGAAATCCCGGAAAATTAAGAAGTTCCCGCGGGAATCAAAAAACCTTAATCCACGCGGACGGAGTCGCGGGCATCATCTAGTAAATAATAAGTATGGAACCTATTTCTAGAATTGGGAAAATGAGCCTGTCAGGACTTAGAAGCTTAATAATTTTAAAGATACCTATTTAGGCAGGGGGGTTCACAATCAGGCAGGGTTTTTTTTTGGAAATTTTAAAATGTCTTGCGTAGCGGTAATAGGTTCCTAGGTATAACGACTAAATTTCATCATATTAGCTCTTATAGTTGATTTTAAAAATAGCTGTGACGGACAGATGAACTGGATGAAGATAAGGGTTAGCATAAGTGTTACTGTGTTAGTAATATTAAACGCAAGAGATGTACTACGCGCAGGTCCAAGAGCAGTCACAAAGACAAACGCAAGTCAGACATGAAGTCCATGGGCTCTGGAGATGCGTCAATGAACGACTCGCTACCAATGGAGAAGAAGTCCAAACTCAACCCTATACAAGGCATGTATATTTTTAACCCTCGAGGTACGTTTGTTTTGTTTCTTTTTTGTTTTTTAATTAATATTAATTTCTTTTACTATTTTGAAGAATAGGGGACTAATTATTACACTTATTTAGCTCCATTCTGTTTTCCGAAGATAGATAGATTTTGCCACAGGAAAAAACTAAAAGAAACAGTGTGCAAAGGCGGTCTTATCTCTTTGCACAAGTGTGTTCAAACACAAGTGAACACAGGTGTTCCCTTACTCTCATTATCCGATGGGACGGCAACTTGACAAAACAGTAGAGAGATCTGCCGCAGAACCGACGGCTTTACGCGCTCCCTGAGACACGGAGTTTTCGTTTATTTATGGGACCAACCAATCCATACCACGGTAATATTATCTATACAGTATTCCAACTTCATACAAACGGACGAAGCGCGAGCTATACCTACGCGCCTCGATCTCGACATGCGCTCGCCGTGCAGACAGTCGCGACTGTGCCGCAATGACGAACGGACGGTGTTTTGTTTTTTTAACAATAACCATGCGATTTTTTCACTAAAAATAAGTTCAAGTACATATTTAATATGGCGAATTTCCCAAAACAATTTTTAATTAAGCTTTATATTAGAATGCGGATTTTTTATACTTTAAAATTTAATAATAAAGCATTTCGTACGTCTCAGTCGAGGCGCAAATATTTTTCGGTCGCAAATTTATAAGACCGATTTGTTATGCAATCATAAACATGGGTTTTTAATTAAATCTACCAATCAAAAAACAACACGCATTTTTATTGAACACTTCCTATTCAATTCACAATTATTTGTTTATATAAAAAAAGTATATTTACAATCACAAAACTAAATGGAAACACAAAGTAGGCAAATATAATTAAAATGCTGGAGGCGGGCAGCCCTATCGCATGTTTACGTGCCGCGCGGCGGTAGGTATTTATTTAAAAAATACGGCCGAGTTAGAATACTGTATAGATATTATTACCGTGTCCATACTTCCATACTATATCCATCCATACTAATTACTAATATTATAAATGCGAAAGTGTGTCTGTCTGTCCGTCTGTCTGTCCGTCTGCTACGCTTACGCTGCACAGCCCATCTGTTCAACCGATTTAGATGAAGTTTGGTATAGGGATAGTTTGTATCCCGGGAAAAGACATAGGCTACTTTTAATCCCGGAAAATTAAACAGTTCCCGCGGGAATCAAAAAACCTTAATCCACACAGACGAAGTCGCGGGCTTCATCTAGTTCCTTAATAGCCGGCAACGCATCCGTATGCTGCAAATGTTTTTTGGCGGCGTTAATTACTTAACAAAATGTATGGGACCCGTCGCGTAAAAAGAACGCTGGTCGTTTACCTGGGTTAATCAAAAAGAGTTCCCTCTATTAGTATATAGAGTATTAGATACCTAATATTCTACAATAAACCTACAATAATGAATGAACTAGAAGTTTAATTCGCTATAATCCGCCAAAGCAGACAAATCTATGTGGTACAGTGCTGTTGTCTGCTTTGGCGGATTATAGCGAATTAAACTTCTCGTTCATTCATTATCATGGACTTCCGCAAAGTAACGCCTGCTTCGATTCAATAAACCTACAATAGATAATATTATAGAGGCGAAAGGTAGCTAGGACCTGACTGTACCTGTCACAACCTCCCTACTGGTCCCTCATCGTATTTTTTACGTGACGGGAACTTAACGCCTACTCGTTTGCTTGCTGTACATGTAAAAAAAATATGTACTTTAAAATACGTTTCTGGCATTGTCACTAGTGTACATCTTTATTCATATACATATATAAAAAAAAGAAATATTTCTTTTCGTTTGCTTAGGAGAATTGGATCCAAACAGTTCAGACCACGTGGTAGCGATGACACAGCTGAAGGAAACCATCGCCAGTCTGCAGAAGCGGGTCCAGCAAAAGGACAATGAGCTACTTTGCAAAGACAAACTGGTATGTATTCCACTCATACGAACAGTTCAGACCATGACCAGGTTATTATATCGGATTTTAAAGTAGAATCAGCTTATACAGGTTTTAACAAAAAAAGCAGCAAAAAATTCACATGTAAATAAAGCAATTACAACATGACAGCAACCATCGCGCCGCTGGCGTCCACTGTTGAGCTTTGCGTGTGGATCCCAATTGAGCTGAAATTTTGCATACACACTAAGTTTGGATGACAATACATAGTTATCTAAAGGGCTAAACACACAGGGAGCGGGCGCGGGTCGGGTCGGCGGGTTGAATTCCTTGTATTTATATGGACGACATCACACAGCGTCACCCGCCACGCGCCCGACCCGCGCCCGCGTTCTGTGTGATGTCGTCCATATAAATACAAGGAATTCAACCCGCCGCGCACCCGACCCGACCCTTCGTTCCGTGTGTTTTGCGTTTAAGTGATGTCATTCTAAATCCAAAATGGCGGACTCGCAAAGATGGCGAACTGATTATTATTTTTTATGCATCCTTATGATATGGGTATCAATTACAAGGGCTTGCTGAGAAGATTACGAAAAATAAAATGACGTCACACTAAATTAAATATGGCGGATGATAAAAGCTTTTTTTTGAAAAATGTTTCTTCATGATTTTTAGACTTATTCAGTTATTGTTGAGTGATACTGACAGTTTGACAGTGACTAGCCTAGATTGTTGAACACATAAAGTAAAGTAAGATATTTTGTGGTATTTTTATAATATTAGGATATCTTGGGTACCTACTCCACTAAGATATATACTCCTATAGATATTATTTTGTAAAATAAAAAAGTTAAGAAAGGTGTGAGGGCCTTTTTATGAGAATATAGGCCAAATTTCATTGCTCAACAACTCGCATTTGCAAATGGGTCTGTATGTTCACAAATCACAGCCTAACTGATCGCTTAAATGATTTTGACCGAATTTTGCAATAATTAAAAATTTTGGAGACAGTAAGGGCTACTTTTTGTTTATGAAAATAAAACAGTTCCCACTGGGTTAATCATACTAATATTTTAAATGCGAAAGTGCGTTTGTTTGTTGGTTTGTCCTTCAATCACGCCGCAACGGGTCGACGTGATTTTTGGCATGGGTATAGTTTAGGACCTGGAGAATGACATAGACTACTTTTTATCCCGGAAAATTAAGGAGTTCCCGCGGGAATCAAAAAAACTTAAACCACGCGGACAAAGTCGCGGGCATCAGCTAGTAAAACATAATATATCCACTGTAAATAATTAAATTTTTACAGATCACCGAACTCAAAGCGCAGCACCACAACGACACAACAGACCTCCGTAACGAAATGAAGAACAAGGAGCGTTTAAACGAAACCAAATTCACGCTGATGAACTCAAAAATACAGAACCTCCTGAAAGAAGTGGCGACCCTCAGCAAATCCGCTAAGAAGAACAATAAGAATATGAAATCCGCTCTCGCGAACACAGAGAACGGAAGCAGCGGCACAGACAGCCCTAGCACCAATTAGATCAATTTATAGCTTAACGGACAAAATTAATCAATCTATCTGTAATTTGTCTATAACTTGCCTGTCTCCAGTATCCTACACAAATTTATTCTGGAGAGTGCCAAGAATTTTACGATCTGGTTTCGTTCTACTATGGCACCGTTTGTTTATTGTCAAGGTACAAAAGTAGTCGAGATTCTACGTACACGTACGAAGTGATTTGCTTGATACTTCCTAATTAGGACATTTACATCAGTCAAATCAAGTTTTGGTATTTTCTTCTTTTAAATTTAATTCAAATCATGAAATCTATACATTAATATTTTTAATGCGAAAGGATGGATGTATGGATGTATGGATGTTTGTTACTCAATCACGCCCCAACGGCTGAACGGATCTGGATGAAATTTGGCACAGAGATAGATTATAGTCTGGAATAACACATAGGCTACTTTTTATCCCGGAAAATTAAAGAGTTCCCGCGGGAACCAAAAAACCTCGATCCACGCGTACGAAGTCGCGGGCATTAGCTAGTCGAAAATAAAACGTGAAATAGAAAGTAAAACGTAACAAATTAATCAATCAGTTAAGAAAATTATTGAAGCATTTTATATAAATGTATAGAAGGAAAAAGTTATGGAATGACCTATCAATTCACAGATCAAACCACTGGACATATCGGGCTTAAATTTGGCATACAGATAGCATAGCATATTATGACGTTGGCATCTGCTAAGAAAGGATTTTTGAAAATTCAATCTCTGAGGAGTAAATAATCAAAATCGAAACTAACGTGAGCTAAGACGTGGGCAAAAACTAGTTACAGATAAATTGATTATATTAACGGCCGCAGGAGGCGACGTATGAGTTTCCTCTGAATTGAATATATCGATATAAAGAAAGACGTTTCATATCTATTGCTAGCTTATTTTTAAACAAGTCTTAGGTAAACAACTCTGTTTTTTTTTTGTCTGAGTGGATTATTTGATATAATTAGATACTAGCAATACAAAACGATTAAGTGCGCTTAATCAGTTGTATTTTCCTAGTTCATCCGGGAATACCCGACCTTTTCTTTAAATTGCCGCCATTTTACGTACCTGACTTTCACTGGGCTGACTATAGTAGTTTTTGAAAACTGCAAGGGACCTTTTTATCATTCAGCGAACCCTCATAATTGATGCTTTAGAATTTAGATAGTATAATTTCCCGTCGATATAGAATACGAAAAAAAAATACAAAACTCTATTTAAACCACATGCATATTCCGTATTGGTTAACGTCACAATATTTTTTGGTAAAACTGGACGCGTTGTACGCAAGATTTAAATTCGCAGTGACTCATTCGAGTATTGAAATACTTTGGCGTTAAAGTAAAAGGATCCATAAAGTAAAAGATCCATTGCTTTAGAGCTCAAGTTGGTCCATACAGCCTTAAACCAGCGCTCCGAACGGAAACGTCGTGAAATTTTATTGGTGTGACTTAAAACAAGGGCGTTTGGGTCCATTTTACTCTGACACTAGTTTTTTTTTATCCACTACAAGTTAGCCCTTGACTGCGATCTCACCTGATGGTAAGTGATGATGCAGTCTAAGATGGTAGCGGGCTAACCTGTTAGGGGCATGGCAGTTATATTAAACCCATACCTTTTAAAAATCACTGATTTACTGATTGTAAATCAATCAATAAATAATTATTATAATAAGTATTCAATTCATGAGAAATCTTATATGTCCATAACGTCTCCAGAGCTATTACTGTAATTTTAATAGTGATAATTCAATGGAAAATAGGCATTTTCCTTTTATTTTTTTACTCTACAAATGGTTTCATTTGTAGGCATATTTAAAACTTAAGCATAAGTAGGTTTCCATTTTATAATTTCTTTTTTGTTTCCTATCTATAAGCGTTTTACCAATATTTGTTTCAATATGAATATTGGATAAACTTATTTTGGTGCGACTTATTCACGGAATGACAGTTATGTGAATGGATTATCGAAAAGTCGATATTGATTTGTACGGTTCAATAATCATTATTTTTTTATCAATTAATAATCCAATGAATATTTTATTGCAAGATAACCATAAGTAACCATAGAGATTAATTTTGAATTTTCTTAATACATTATTCAGGTTTTTTTTTAATCGATAAATTTCAAAAAATCATTCTATATCATTTTCTAGATCATTTCAATGGTAGGTATCTATTTTTATTTAATCAATACCAAAATTAGGTTTTACGTGATATTGTAACAAGTAATAATTATGTCATATCATATATTTATTTTAGCCGAATAGTTGAGATTTTAAAGGTTAATTTAAAAATACTAGTAACTATTTAATGCTAAAATATTTTGTTCGATAACTTTTTCAATAAATTCGCCAAGATATTTCAATGATTTTCGCTGTAAACTCTGACATGTTTCAGCTCTGTACTTTTAGTAGACACTAGGCCGTTCGTGCTGTTTCTAGAGTTGAACGCCATATAAAGCAACCAATTTAAATATTTTTAGTTTTGTGCGAAATAAATATTAAAATTGTTTTTAATCATTGAACAAAATTGAACAAATTTTCCCAAAAAGATAATTAATATTTTTAAATTAACCCTATGTATCATCTCGATAGATAAAATACTTCGAATCGAAGGTTTAACAGTATGCCTTGTGGTTTGATTCCCTATTAACAATGTGGTATTAAACTTTAATCGAAAAAAAAATTTGGGACTCTTAAAAAAAATTGGGCGTATGTACGTCTTCCACAATGAGGACGTCCCTTTGCATCGTCACCGGCCTAAATGAACGGTTTATTTTTTTTTTATTATTATTAAAACATTTAAAAATAATCTATAAATCATGGACACAGTTAGTTTATCTATCTTAAATCCTTAGATTTTTGGTGACCCATTTTTATTCATTCCAATTTTTTGTCTTTAAATTGGGATGTCGGATATCATAATATAATCTGGAAAATATTTTATAATAAAATATGGCTAATAGAGTTTCAAAAACCGCAAACAATATGGAAATAAACTCGAAATACTATCTTATACTATGACTATTTTTTTATATTGTGTTGAAGAGAAGCTATAGATTAAGAGGTACGAATTTTGCTAGGTAATAATACAATATCGTTCAAGCTAGGAACGCTAGCGAATTTTTTGTATGCGGCAACATAATATATTGCCATCCCACGTGTCGCCACGCGTTGAGTTGAATCAAATTACATTAATGTAATGTAGTAACATTGTATCATCAGTACACTATGTAAACATTCGTGGCCCGAAAAGCAAGTATAGCCGTTCCTGTGCTTGATCTCTTTCCGGTTGCGTCGGATTGCCGACTCATGGGACTATGAGGGTGCTATTCCACCAGATGTGTTACGTTGCTAAGCTACGGATGTGTGCTACCGACTCTATATTTGCTAGCAATCTTGTTATCAATGCTAACACAGCCAATATTTGATAATCACTAAGAAATATTTAATTTTTTACATAGGCAACATTTCTGTTGTATATATTAGTATACTTGCTCCAACTTTGCAGTCGGTAGTAGGTTTCATACAAAAATATGCTTGATCTGACTCAATAAATAATATAGGGACACGATCCGAGGTCGTCGATAGAACATTATGTTTTATCAAGGCCGGGACAGTTTTACAAATAAAAGTAAAAAAGAAGATACACAATTCCTCCAAAGTATCTCAAAAAAATGAAAAAAAATGTTTCATCTGACTTACGTATAGTAAAAATAGCGTAAATTCGCTCATTTTTAGGACGTTTGCATGCGATTGAATATCTTTGGTTTTTAAATTTTATGTGAAAAATTAAACTAACAAAATCATACAGTATTATCAAATATTATGAAATTGAAAGACTTCAAATTCCAATTAAATTGCCTCGTAAAATAATTAGTAAAATGTAAAATGAAACCAATAAATGGTGTTGAAATCATTCTGACTTTTATTTAAGGATTATGACCTAATTTTATGAATATTAAAATGTATTTTTAAGTTTATTATTAATAATTCTTTGAGTGATAAATTAATCTCAAGCAAATATTTTTTACTGCAACCTTAAAAATATGCCCGCATGCGTTGTAATGCGTCGTATAAATCGCGTCCCGTAAGTTGACCCAAAATGGCGGTCGTCTGCGCAGGCACCATCGTACATGGTTGATAGCAGGCACATTGTGGGCGGAGCGAGCGGAGCATACGCGGTGAGCGAGGGGTATGTAAACGCGCGGCGCACCTCATACTGCACTTCGTTTGACACCCGAAAATATGTGTTTCTGCGAATAGTTCAACTTACGCGGCGGCTAATAAACACAGTACTTTCTATGAATAAGGTGCTGGTTTCACGTCACTTGTGTAAAGGTTGTGCTAACAAAATTCAACAAATTCCATAACACTGACGACAGTAGGTAAATTTAAAAAAATACAATCTATACTTATAATAAAACTGTAACAGGTCCAATTCTGTACATTGAAGATATTTTGAAAATTTTTTTGGAGGGCACTCATTATTCGATACTGAAGCCAAATCTGTAATTTTTTTCATTTTTGTCTGTCTGTCTGTCTGTCTGTCTGTATCTTGGCCGCGCATCACGCCGAAACTACTGAATGAATTCAAACGAAACTTGGCACGATTTGAGCCCATACTACGAGGTAGGACATAGGATACTTTTTATTCCGAAATTCTACCCCCGAAGGGGTGAAATAGGGGTTGAAAGTTTGTATGAAAGTCCTTAATTTCTCAAGTTATAGCCATGAAACTTGATATATGAGCTGCGGGTTGAAAATGAAAACATAATGTGTTTCACAGTTTTTCAAAATTCCACCCCCGAAGGGGTGAAATAGGGGTTGAGAGTTTGTATGAAAGTCCTTAATTTCTCAAGTTATAGCCATGAAACTTGATATAATATGAGCTGCGGGTTGAAAATGAAAACATATGTGTTTCACAGTTTTTCAAAATTCTACCCTCGAAGGGGTGAAATAGGGGTTGAGAGTTTGTATGAAAGTCCTTAATTTCTCAAGTTATAGCCATGAAACTTGATATATGAGCTGCGGGTAAAAAATTAAGAAATACGTGTTTCACAGTTTTTCAAAATTCCACCCCCGAAGGGGTGAAATAGGGGTTGAGAGTTTATATGAAAATCCTTAATTTCTCAAGTTATAGCCATGAAACAGCATTTGGGCTTTCGTTAAAATATGAAGAAGTACGTGTTTCACCATTATAGGGCATAGGCTACTTTTTATCCCGGAAAATTAATGAGTTCCCGCGGGAATCGAAAAAACTTAGACCATGCGGACGAAGTCGCGGGCATCAGCTAGTATTTAAATATTTTTTTTAATTATTTTAAAAAAATAACAAAATAAAATATTTTAAATAATTAAGATATAAACCTTAGGTATAACTAAGCGTTATAACTAAGCGTTTAAAGTATAATTACTTTAAACTTATACTTAGTTATAACTAAGCGTTTAAAGTATAATTACGAATGTAGTATATTTATATTAAAGACCTTTTGTCTTCGTAACAACGCGAGGTGTCGGTGTCGGTGACGCGAATCCACAAGTTTACCCCCTACCAAAAAGTGCTCAACGCGGCTAAAGAAGTTTTCACTTAAAAACTGTTGATCTAAAATCGAATATTAAGAGTGAATGCTGCTATCATCGGAAGCTATTCTTGGAGACAATTAGCACATTGTCATCTCGGCTCAGCGTGCTAATGAACGACACGCCACCAACAATAGCCTGATCCAGGTCACCGAGTCACGGTGGAGCACGCCGCACGGGCGGTGGCGCGATCGCTGAACACTTCTTAAGTTCTTAAATCTTCATTGTATTAAACTAGCTGATACCCGAACTTCGTACGTATGGAATGAGGTTTTTAGGTTAACGCGGAAACTCTTTTTCGGGATAAAAAGTAGCCTATATGTTATTCCAGACTATAATCTATCTCTGTACCAAATTTCCTCCAGATCCGTTCAGCCATTCTGGCGTGATTGAGTAACAAACATCCTTCCATCCATCCAAACTTTCGCATTCGTAATTGGGTATTTGACTACTATAGTCAAATCAATTTTTTAGTGATTAATTATTAAATAGAATATCTCCCAAAAGTCGTAATATCCACGTCCCCTGATAGAATTGTACTTACTGAATAACCATTTTAAACTATCGATTAAAGTAAAAAAGTGCGTCGCACATTGATGACGTCACAATTCAGTATCCATACTAATATTATAAATGCGAAAGTGTGTCTGTCTGTCTGTCCGTCTGTCTGTCTGCTACGCTTTCACGGCCCAACTGCTCAACCGAAATTAATGAAATTTGGTATAGGGGTAGGTTATATAATATATTCCGGGGAAGGACATAGGCTACTTTTTATCCCGAAAAATTAAGGAGTTCCCGCGGGAATCGAACAACTTAGCCCACGCGGACGAAGTCGCGGGAATCATCTAGTGATAAAATAAAAATGCAAACCACGCCAGCTATCCACAATGACGTTGCGATAAGAAAATACAAAACATGTTTTGCTACAGTTTTGTATGTTTATCGCATAATACGATTTAGCACGCTGTCTATCTTCCGTCGTCCTATTAGGCTTGCCCATCATCTTACATTTAGTCCAGGCGAATTAGCTTGTATTGAAACGAAAAAAAACAAAATTGTTAACAGGATGGGAACAGTTGGAAATGGTAAAGTGGCGTATAATAAACGTAAAAAAAATAAATGCGTGAGCAGGGGCGTTTCCAGATAAACATGGGGGATGATAAGGGGTGGAATTTTGGATTATTGCGATTTCCGGCGAAAGTTGAAGTTGGAGAGAAAAGTGTACAATAGAAAAGTGGTAGATCATAAAAAGATCTACAACTTTTGTGTTAATAATTTTTTCACATAACCTCAAAATCTCCGAGTAAAATGCGAAAACCCCCTTTTATCGTTTTTTATTTTTCATTTACACAAAAATAATTTTATTTTGACGAAACTTGGTGAAAGTATACCTTTTTGTGTCTCAAATATCCACAAATTTTTTCAGATAAAAATATTAAGAGACTTCCGAGATAATCACGTTTTTCGGCCCAAAAAAATATTTTTCAAATTAAAATTCTCCTTAGGAAAATTGTCCTAGAGACTTCTTTCAGGTCGCAATTTTTTCGTTTTGAGTTATACTTTCTTGTGAAATAATAAAAAAATACAGTCCCCATTTAGAAACATGCTCAAAAATTGGAAAAATCAAAAAATGAATTTTGCAACCATCCTTTTTTTACTAAATGTTATTAATTTGTTTAAATTTTCAAATAATTCTTAAAAACTAATTGCACTATTCAATTGTACGGAAAAAAATACAATAGATCCTTAGTTTTATTATTTGATAAAAAACTTAATTTTATATTTACATTAACAATTAGTAAATGAATGTAGTTTACATTAATCGAGATTTTTTTTAATACATTTGTAAATTGATCATCTCTTTCTTCAATATCGCTTCTATTTGTAATTTCATTATCTTCTTCTTCTTCAATATCGCTCGGATAACCTGAGGATTCTTCTGATAATTGATTTTCAGTGATTAAGCAAAGGCCCGGCTGCTCCTTTCCTTTTAAAAAACATTAAAGGGGGACATAACCTAATAACTAACTAATTAACATAACCTTATAATGACAGATTTTAACTGAATATATACTGCACTGCGAATGACTGTTTCTTTTCGCGCAAAATCTTACATTTATGAATTCCTAACCTACAAAAGTAAAATTTGAGAATGCATGACAAGAACGCGCGAAGTAGCTAGTAAATACAATACTTTACAATGTATGTACATGAGTATATCAAGTATATATAAAGCATATAAAGTGTCACAACTACAACAAAAACAAAATAGTATATACTAGTATGGCGCGTGGCTGCGCGGCCCGCTAAAGCGGACCGCGTAGTGGACCGCTCGGTCCACTGTCTACTTACTCGCTGTCATACTATCCTGGTTTACTGTCTACGTGTTCTGAACTGAACAACACACTGCTATGCTAGTGATCACAGTGGAAGCGCCAGCACGCCAAGCGTCCGACGTAAAAGAAAATTCTCATAAAGGAAAAAACATAAAACAAAGACCACCAACCCCCCGCCCCTCACCCCCTTGTAAACCTTTGGGTGCCATCGAACTTCGGCAACTTGGCTTTCGTAATGGCGAACCGACAATAATTATTCTTCCATAAAGAACAAATCTTGTAAAAAACCATTTAAAAATCATGCATATTTCCTAACTTCTTCTACTCTCTTCAATGTTCGTAGATTGTGGTTTTCGGGTTGGAAATTATCAGGGCCTGAAAGTCTACTTGATGAGCAAAAAATTAAGATGGCAGGATCTGCCATCTTAATTTTTTCTGCTCATCAAGTAGACTTTCAGGCCCTGATAATTTTCTACCCAAAAACCACTCTTCCATATTTTAAATACTGTCTGAGATTGCCGCCATCTTAAATCCGCCATTTTGGATTTTTTTTCAGCTCACTGCCAATTGTATGAAGTTTCGAGTATTTTTTGTTTGAGCAGCCCCGACCTATCTTTAATACCCTGACCGTGCTCCTCACTTATCATCCGAACTTTCGATTATCATCTCTCTCCATATTTTTTTCTCCGTACCATTCGTCAAAATGAGAATTCTTCCATAAAAACTAATTTTTAAAAGGAACCGTATACTTGTAGCCTCTTCAATATTCGGCATACATTTTCTATGGAAAATAAATTCCGCAATCTTGAATTGTTTTCCTTTTCATCAAGTAGACCTTCATGTCCCGATCATCTTTTGCCAAGAAACCATTCTTCCATCTTTTATACTCTCCGTGATAGACATCGACGAAATTCGTATGGCGGCCATCTTAAATCCGCCATTTTGAATTTTTTTTCAGCTCACTGTCAATTGGATGAAGTTTCGAGTGACATTTGGTCGAGCACTCCCCACCTATCTTCAATACCCTTTTCTATGGAAAAATAAATTACGCCATCTTCAATTTTTTTCCTGTTCATCAAGTAGACCCTCATGTCCTGATCATCTTTTGCCAAGAAACCACTCTTCCATCTTTTATACTCTCCGAGATAGACACCGTCGAAATTTGTATGGCGGCCATCTTAAATCCGCCATTTTGAATTTTTTTTCAGCTCACTGTCAATTGGATGAAGTTTCGAGTGACATTTGGTCGAGCACCCCTCACCTATCTTCGATACCCTGGGTGGTGCTCTTCATCCGTCTTCGAAATCCTCAATCATCAGCTCTCTCTGTATTTTTCCTCTTAATGAATTTTTGACTTCTATACGAAACGATGAGTGAAAAAAAAAATGTTCATACAAAATTTTACAGGAGAGGTGATCAATCAGTGAATCAGCACGAGCAGCTATATATATATTAATAATAAAGTGTCGCAATAACAAAGCTTATATTGACTGTGAAGACGCTACACGTTCAGTTATTTAATTCAAATAATAATTTTATTTATCATACCTGGTACTCCAAATTTGTATGCCTTGTTGTATCAATGAAATGCGTCTCCACCTGGCTTGTAAAGTGATCCGTAAGTGCGCATCGTACGCGAGATGTGGTTGTCGAAAGCACGGGCTTCGATGTACTGATTTATGTACAAAATTTGTGTGGTTCAGACAATTGTTTGAATTTTGAAAAAAAAATCAGAAGATTTCGATGAATCTGAAGATAATTCTGCTGAAAAGGAGAAGCCGGGCCTTTGCTTAATCACTGAAAATCAATTATCAGAAGAATCCTCAGGTTATCCGAGCGATATCGAAGAAGAAGAAGACAATCAAATTACAAATAGAAGCGATATTGAAGAAAGAGATGATCAATTTACAAATGTATTCAAAAATCCTCGATTAATGTAAACTACATTCATTTACTAATTGTTAATGTAAATATAAAATTAAGCTTTTTATCAAATAATAAAACTAAGGATCCCTTGTATTTTTTTCCGTACAATTGAATAGTGCAATTAGTTTTTAAGAATTATTTGAAAATTTAAACAAATTATTAACATTTAGTAAAAAAAGGATGGTTGCAAAATTCATTTTTTGATTTTTCCAATTTTTGAGCATGTTTCTAAATGGGGACTGTATTTTTTTAGGGTTCCGTACCCAAAGGGTAAAAACGGGACCCTATTACTAAGACTCCGCTGTCTGTCTGTCTGTCTGTCTCCAGGCTGTATCTCATAAACCGTGATAGCTAGAAAGCTGAAATTTTCACAAATGATGTATTTCCGTTGCCGCTATAACAACAAATACTAAAAATTAAAAAAATATATATATTAAGGGGGGTCCCCATACAATAAACGTGTTTTTTTCGTATTTTTTTGCTCAATATTAAAAACGGTAACAGGTAGACGGTTCAAATTTTCACAGAATATTAACTTGTATATTACCTTTCAAAATAAATAATTAAATATCAATAAAGTAAATACTAGTGGTTCGCCCCGAACTGAGACCTCGCGGTATCCATAAACTTGTACAGAGCGCCATCTATTGACATAATTGTGAAGTTCTGTTAATAATACTGAAGCACATTAAAGATTAAATAATTTCGTTTCCTTATAATATTTATCTAATTTTAGTATTTGTTGTTCTTGTACAGGATATAATTCAAATAATTGATAAGTTTCAGGCTCAGCCTTTCAGTAAATTGAGAGTTCTGAGGTCAACTTTGGACGTTAGAAAATCGCCACTTTGAAAGCCCCCCATTTCGTCAATTTTAGGGGAAAAATTAAAAAAAAAATATTTTTGGACTCTATTCTTAATTATCTTTAAAATGATATACCGCAACCCTATGTAACGCTATAAAAAAAATTTTACTTCGCATTCGCTTCTATGAGAGCCCCCCTGAAATAAAGATTTTTATAATTTTTTAAGCCATATTTGGCGGGAGGCCATCAGTTTACATATTATATTTAAATTTGAAGTAATAACGTTCAGTAATTCAGAAGTTATAAGGCTCTGACAGACGGACGGACGGACGGACGGACAAATGCAAATTCACTCAAGTAGACTCAGAGACCTTCGCTTCGCTCGGTCAATTAAAGGGGGGCTCCCATACAACAAACGTAATTTTTAAGCAATTTTTTTTAATAATTTAAAACTTACTACAGGTTTGTACGGAACCCTCGGTGCGCGAGTCCGACTCGCACTTGGCCGGTTTTTTTATTATTTCACAAGAAAGTATAACTCAAAACGAATAAATTGCGACCTGAAAGAAGTCTCTACGACAATTTTCCTAAGGAGAATTTTAATTTGAAAAATATTTTTTTGGGCCGAAAATCGTGATTATCTTGGAAGTCTCTTAATATTTTTATCTGAAAAAATTTGTGGATATTTCAGACACAAAAAGGTATACTTTCACCAAGTTTCGTCAAAATAAAATTATTTTTGTGTAAATGAAAAATAAAAAACGATAATAGTGGTTTTTCGCATTTTACTCGGAGATTTTGAGGTTATGTGAAATAATTATTTACACAAAAGTTGTAGATCTTTTTAAGATCTACCAGTTTTCTTTTGTACACTTTTCTCTCCGACTTCAACTTTCGCCGGAAATCGCAATAATCCAAAATTCCACCTCTTTTCATCCCCCATGTATATCTGGAAACACCCCTGCTCACGCATTTATTTTTTTATGTGTATTATACGCCACTTTACCATTTCCAACTGTTCCCATCCTGTTAACAATTTTTTCCTAGTAATAGTGTAACTTGACTGGTCTAATTGTGCTAAAGACCATTATTTTGACGCATGCATAATCGCTAAGAGATGCTACAAAGTAGTATGAGCTAATGTTTGTTCGTTCTACTCAAATTCAAAGAATTATAAAATTAAAGTGGGGTAAAAAATCCCCGTGGTTTTTGGTAGTTTTATAGGTAATGATTTTGTCTGATGGGTAGCTTCGGCCGTGGCCGCCTATAAGTGGTGTCGTACCTTCGAGTCATTTAGCGTTCCGGTACGACGCGATGCCCCGCAAAGGATGGATTTAATTAAAATCCATTCGATTTCATCACCACTAGCGTATATTTTGAGGAGATTGTATAGTCATGGGCTAAATTAGGTGTCTTTATTAGGGTCTAAATTATTGCATGAAAATAATATAAATTATTTATTTTAGTGTTATAAATAAATAATAATGGAATATTATACTTACAGTAATATTTTGTAGAATTTTATAATACGTTAAGTACTTTGAATGAATATACTTAATCATATTCAATGCATTAATTAATTCGTTAAGGTTTGGTTTCTTTCTTTGGATTTTATAATAGTTCTACTTAATCGTATTATTTATTTGTTAATTGGCATTTCACCACAATTAACGTATTTCGAGAATGGGTAAACGACAAAATCGTTTGAACAAAATTTAATATTACTCGTACTTACGAGTATGTTGAACACATCTGGAAACAGTTCTTAGTAATTCACGGTTATTAAAACAAGTTTAGTTTCAGAGCAGGTGAACGATTCGGTATTTGTGTTGTATTTAAATAAATCCCGAGTTGACCCGGTAACTATCCGATATCCTGCCGATTTATTATGCCGCCTATTTTGATTTATAGCCCAACATCGGGTAAGGTAAATATCGGAGTCTTATAAAATACGGAAAATTTATAAAATCAGTCTGTCTGTCTGTCTGCTACGCTTTCAAGCTCAACTACTCAACCGATTTTGATGAAATTTGGTAAGTACAGAGATAGGTTACGTTCCGGGGAAGGACATAGGCTTCTAGACTTTTTACCCCCGAAAATTGAAGATTTCCCACGGGTATCAAAAAACACCAAATTCATGCGGACGAAGTCGCGGGCATCATCTAGTAATTGATAAATGAAAGGATAATTAATGAGAAAGACAAATTAAATTCACAAGGCTTACATTTTTTATTTCGTTTAAAATGTAATTAGTAATATAAAAAAAATATTTATAAATTATCAAGAACTTACATAATGAATTTTTAATAGGATCTGTCGAAAATTTAATTGCCAATTTTGTTAAGTATTTTAATTAAAAACACAATTTTACTTACCTACTAAGTACTAAGCTCAACATTGACAAGCCAACTCTAGTGAGGTAGAGACCCTACAAACAATGTTATGTGTTTTAACAATTGGGTCGTAGAATTAAAAAAAAATTATCGATTTTTTTATGTAGGTATTTTAAAACTTTAGCACAAAATAATTGTAAAAATAATCGATGCGTTTATTTTTTTTTAAATTAATAATAAACAATTAAAGATTGATAAAGTTTTAAAAAGAACCACGTAACTACGAACGCGCCACGATCGGTTGCCATGTTTGTGACGTCATAATGTTAAAGCAATTTCACGTTTCACGATAGTATGTACAGAGTCAACACTGCATCAGCTGTGTGCCACAATGAATAGAAATTAACATTGTGACGTCACACGAGCTCGGGTTTATTCGGCGTGTTTTCGGTACCGAATTTAAAAATTTATTTTCAATTTGATATAACTTTTAAATTATAGCGAAAAAAAAACTAAAAATAGTTTTACTATAAAACTTATAATATTATATGATCTTTCGATTTATAATTTTAAAAAAAATTTTCAACAACCCAATTACACTTTGGGTGCGTTCCGAAATACACTGAGAGCACTGGAAGTCCCCAGTAAAGAGCACTGCCAGTGCTCGCAGTGCTTATAACGGAACACACACTTTGTCCCTCTGGCATAGAGTAAAGTAGGTAATAATATATGCCCTCTGGTGCGACTTGGTGGGCCAAGTCGATGAACCCAATTTAAAAGCAATTAAATATCTCTTGCTATAACGATGAAGGAAAAAATCGTTAGGAAACATGCATAGAGTTCCAGTTGGCTAGCGTGTTGGTCTATGGTCAAAGCCCTTCTCATTATGAGAGGAGTCCCGTGCTAAGCAGTGGGCCGGCTAATGGCTTGATGATGACCGACAGGAATGAAAACTTAAACAAATCATTCACCAACTCTCGACCTAATATTTTTGTCTGAGTCAGTTCGTATACTTTACGTAGTGCTCCTAAGAACTGTCTAGATATGGCTTTATGTGTATTGTCATAGATGTATATAACGAACTGTTTTCCAGCATACGTTAGTCGTACATTTACCTCGCTTGTTAACTTAAGTCGTAATCATGTGTATTAAAGACGCGTTTCTACTACTTCTTTTGCTGCATTTAGCGCAGTCAAAGGGTTAGTATTATTAGTATTAATTTACTATTTTATTACCTTAGAAGAAAATAGCGTACTTAATGAACAGTTTAAATGTTTTGTTAGCTTAATTGACCGAGCGAAGCGAAGGTCTCTGAGTCTACTTGAGTGAATTTGCACTTGTCCGTCCGTCCGTCCGTCCCTCTGTCAGAGCCTTATAACTTCTGAATTACTGAACGTAATTGACCGAGCAAAGCGAAGGTCTCTGAGTCTACTTGGGTGAATTGGCACTTGTCCGTCCGTCCGTCTGTCCGTCTGTCAGAGCCTTATAACTTCTGAATTGCTGGACATAATTACTTCAAATTTAAATATAATATGTAAACCGATGGCCTCCCGCCGAATATGGCTTAAAAAGTTATAAAAATCTTTATTTCAGGGGGGCTCTCATAGAAGCGAATGCGAAGTAAAATATTTTTTTCATCCCATGTATTCGAAAAGGACGACTTGGTTCGCCTTTATGTGCGCCCAAAGGTGGTGTTTTCTATAAGAAACTTTTAGCGGGCAGTAATGAGTTTTTAATCCTCTTTATACTCGTAAGTGCGCCGCAATTATCTTTGCCGCGCACTTATTGAATTTGGAACATCTTAGTGTTCAGCGTAACGTGCGGAGGTCCAGGGTTCGATCCCCGGCAGGGTCAATTTAGGAATTTATAATTTCTGAATTTTAACTAACGAAAGGGCTATATGGATATACATATTTAAAAAAAACAAAAAAAAAAAAAAAAAAAATTATAAGTAATTAAATAAATATAATTATAAAGGCGAAAGTTTGGATGGATGTGTGGATGTATGGTGGTATGGATGTGTGTTACTCAATTACGCCCGAACGGCTGAACGGATCTGGATACAATTTGGCACAGATAGAATTAAAAAAAAAAAAAAAGATTATAGTCTGGAAATAGCACATATGCCAAATTTTCTCATACAGGGTGATGAAAAGTAGAGTGTATCATTCGGGCGCAAATATATTTTTGGCTCGGGCGACGTACTTTGAATCCCTCGCTACGTTCAGGATTCTACTAAAGAATCCCTCGCTACGCTCAGGATTCTACTCTAGAATCCCTCACTTCGTTCTGGATTCAAAAAAGCGCCCTCGCCTTAAAAATATTATTTTGCTCCCTTATAATACAATCTACTATTATAGCGTTACATGGGTGCAGTATATCATTTTAAAGATAATTAGGAGTAGAGTCCAAAAATATTTTTTTTTGAATTTTTCTCCTAAAATTGACGAAATGGGGGGCTTTCAAAGTGGCGATTTTCTAACGTCCAAAGTTGACCTCAGAACTCTCAATTTTCTGAACTCTCAAGCCTGAAACTTGATCAATTATTTGAATTATATCCTGTACTTGAACAACAAATACTAAAATTAGATAAATATTATAAGGAAACGAAATTATTTAATTTTTAATGATGATGATATTTTTAACAGAACTTCACACTGATGTCAATAGATGGCGCTCTGTGAAACCGCGAGGTCTCAGTTCGGGGCGAACCACTAGTTACTTCAAATTTAAATATAATACGAGTATGTAAACCGATGGCCTCCAGCCGAATATGGCTTAAAAAGTTATAAAAATCTTTATTTCAAGGGGGCTCTCTTTAAGCGAATGCGAAGTAAAATATATTTTAAAGATAAATTAGGAATAGAGTCCAAAAATATTATTTTTTAAATTTTAAATTTGAAGGCAATTAATAGGTAGGTGCTTTAACTTCCCTATATCTACTTGTTGTTGGCTGACCCTTCATAAATTAACTTAATATAATTTAACCGACTTTAATAAAGGAGGAAGGTTTCAATCCGACGCGTATTTTTATTTATTTAAATTTATATAAGGTCTTAATCACAGAAACGGAGCGGAGAGATGTGTTCAGTAGACCAATATTTTACTGTGATTTTGTAATGTATTTCGCATAGAGGAGGTAAGTGAGACGTATCGTATGCGGTGACAAAAATTTTACCTACGTCAGAAATCAATACTCTTGGTCTGCTACATACATCGCCGTCATTCTCCAGGTTGGTGGATCTGGATACCGGGCCTTATAAAAGAATCGATTCAATTTGTTTTCAAACCAACAGGTCTGTGGCTTTTTAAAAAATAAGTACCTAATAAAAAAATGGTTTCTTTTTAGAAAAAAATCAAAGAGTATTATTTTGAAAGAAACTATTCACCTTTTTTCAAACGATTCCAGTGTTAGAGCTAACGTGCGATGAGATACGCGCGTTTGTCGACGGGCACAATTCGCGGCGTCTTCAGCTCGCGCGAGGAGATATACCCAACCAGCCGGCTGCCTCAGAAATGAGACTAATGGTAAGCCCAAATTATAACTATTTTTACACGACACCCCAAAAAATGAGTGTTATTTTTTTTTCTGGGTTCATGTATTCCACAATAACTTCTAAATACCTAAACAGATTTGGATGCTGGATGGATGTTTGTTACTCAATCACGCCCCAACGGCTGAACGGATCTGGATGAAATTTGGCACAGAGATAGATTATCGTCTGGAATAACACATCGGCTACATTTTATACAGGAATGTTAAAGAGTTCCCGCGGGAAGCAAAAAACCTCGATTCACGCGGACGAAGTCGCGGGCATTAGCTAGTATTATATACCAACCGAATTTCGGCCACGGTGGCCAATCCCCACAGCGATTAGCCATTTTTAACACAGGTTAAAGACAGGTGCACTCTTTCTATTCCCTTATTCGAATTTCCGACACAACCGGAGAGAGATCAGGCTCAGAGCCTTTATGTGCTTTATGTACAACAACCAGGCCTGAACTTTGTTATAGGTACTTAGCGTAACATCAACCATAATATTATTATGATAAAGCATATAGCTGTACGTGTATAAACTCTTAAATGATGTCTGTGTCTTCAGCTAGCCTCACACATTTATTTTTGTGTGTAAGAAAATAATACATAATTCTACGTTATAAAACCAATGAATTCATGATACCTAAATGCATAATTATTTTTTATAGGCAGGTTATAAATTCAGCAGATATGCATAGTTCATTGATCCCTAATTTGTGTGTCTGATACACAGACTAGACTTCGCTGGACTAGTTCTTGAATTTCGCTAATCTACTGGCAAAATTATATTTAAAATTCTTTAGTAATTAGGTAATTTTACATGTTTTTATTAGGTAAACCTATAAATTCGACATTATTGCCTGATCATGACAAAAACACTTACTCACACTACGGGGTATCGTTAAAAAATGAAACTCCGTGATATCTTCTTGTCCAAAATTCCTCAGTGTTTGGCAATTTATTTCCGAATTTTCTCTGGTCTGGTTTGGTGGGAGGCTTCAGCCGTAGCTAGTTACCACTTTACCGGTTCGTAACCACTAAGCGATTTAGCGTTCCGGTAAGATACCGAGCTGAAACCGATTAGGGGTAATGGAACTGCCATACCCGTAACAGGTTAGCCTACTACCATCTTGGGCTGAGATCTATAGACCGTACTTTGACTTGGCTCAGACTTTACTTAGAGTTAAAACGAGATGGACTTATGTGAGTAACATAAATCTGTCTCGTTTTAACCATGTCATAAGTCTAAGCAAAGTCAAAGTTCGCTCTATCGATCTCACACTTTTCTGAATAACAAATATATATTTTTCAGGTATGGGACGAGGAGCTAGCAGCCAAGGCGGCGAAATGGGCGTCCAATAACAAATTCGAGCACAATCCTGACAGAACTATTGGTAAATATAAATCACTAGATAATGATTTACTAGACAAATTTTTGTTTTTAAAATTCCCGTGCGAAATCTATGATTTTTCGGATCTTCAACTATAGCTACCACAGGTATCTATCATGCAAAAAATCACGTCGACCCGCGCGTTGGTCCGTTGCGACTTGCGCCAGCTGCCAAGCGATTTAGTGTTACGGGACTATACAGTGTAGAAACCGATTAGAGGGGTAGGTATAGATATAATATAACTGCCGTACCTCTAACAAGTTAGCCCGCTACCATCTTAGACTACATCATCGCTGACCATCAGGTGAGATCGCAGTACCCGTTGCAGCAGCCGAGCAGGCTTACCCGTTGTCCTAGGTGAAGCGACAGAAGCGACGCGGCGCGACATAGAAAATGATAAACTTGTCTACGCGACAACGTAGGCCACGTGAAGGATCAGCTACTGTTTGATACTGTCGCGTCGCGTCGTATCCAAACGCGGTGTCGTGTTTGTCGCTCACGTAGGACAACGGGTGACTTTTAATGGAATTTAAAAAAATCTAACATTTCCGTAGCATCGCGCAGGTTCACGACCGGAGAAAACATTTACTACGCTGGAAGTACTGACATGAACTGGCAGCTCAACGTCGATTCCTCCATGGAAGCCTGGTTCATTGAGTATAAGGACTTCGAATATGGGCCCCTCGCACACGACCACTTCGAAGATTCTAGAAAACCTATAGGACATTACACTCAGGCAAGTATATCATTACTTCCCCATATAAACCACTAGCTGATGCCCGCGACTTCGTCCGCGTGGTTCGAGGTTTTTCGTTTTCCGCGGGAACTCCTTATTTTTCCGGGATAAAAAGTAGCCTATGTGTTATTCCAGACTATAATCTATCTCTGTGCCAAATTTCATCCAGATCCGTTCAGCCGTTGGGGCGTGATTGAGTAACAAACATCCATCCATACATCCATACATCCATCCAAACTTTCGCATTTATAATATTTATTTGATAAAAAATTACTAACAACGCGGCTAAGCTAAAACAGCATATTTTTTTGACGTGACAAGGTCTTAGGCCCATTTTACACTATACTTTAAATAGGATCCTATTTCGCACCATAGATCATCATTCTAGAAATATAGTATAGAATATTTCTAGGATGATGATCTATGGTGCGAAATAGGGTCCTATATATAGTATAGTGTAATATGGGCCTTATAAATCGATGAACACCGGCTGCACGCACGAAAAAGTGTCACGTTCCGCCTGAGCCTGAGCGTGCAAGTGAGAGCGCGGAACAAGCGATAGAGAGGCACGATCGGCCCAAGCGTTGGCTTGTGTCACATTTATCTCTCTTCTCGCGTGACGTCAGAGCTAGCAGTTCGAATAGTTCCGCTACTGGAACACCGCCACGCTTCTTCGAGAACTTCTAGTTATCCCGTAAAACTATCGTCCGTAAACCGACTTTACAGACAACCAATTGTTTTTTTTACCAAAAAATCTATTGAGTATGTTCGTAGCTACTCTTAGGCCTACCTGCACAACACTGCCTGAACTGATTTAGTTAAATTGTTTGATACTGTTTACGTATATTTCGGGGTTGACATGAAAAGGACAGGTATAGAAAATGTAACACATTAACGACTTTGTGCAAGTAGGCCTTAACAGTTATCTATGATTAGGAATCAGCTGAGATTGGTGCAGTTCTATTCATTTAATTTTGATGTTATTATTGGCTGAAATAATGATGTTACTTTTGTTAAATAAGATAGGTAACTAACGAGATATATTTTGAAGAGTACGAGTTACCTACCTATCTATATCTCGTGTAATGTTTTCATAATCTAAGTCTAAAGTAAATTTTGATAAAGAGGCACAATCGCTGTGTCAACTTGTTACATCACTCGTATGCATAAACTGTCGAATTAATTGCGCAAAACATTATTTTGGAACTGTCTGCGTTGGCACCCTTATGTGATTGACGTCCAATCTGCTCGCATGACGCGTTTTTGCTCGACGTTTCTAATACGAACCGCTAGGGTGTGGAACATCCTCCCAGCGCACATGTTTCCTGACACATAATATAACTTAAGTACCTTCAATGCAAGAGTGAATAGGTATCTTCTAGGCAAGCGCGATCCAACCTAGACCTCATCATTGCTTTGCACTAAGCATGATTGTCGTCAAGCGCAAGCCTATCACAATAATATAATTACAATGTTAGCTCTTGATTGAAATATCACCACGTGGTAATGTGACGATGCAGTATGAGATGAATGCGGGCTAACTAGGCAGGGGTATGGCAGTTGCATTAACAAGCACGTCTTTGCCTGTACAGGTTAGTGGTAAACTAAGCCCGAACAGCCACCCCTGCCGGGAATGGAACCAGGGACTTCCACTTATTAGACTACTACAATGCTCACTACTAAGCTAGAAAGTTGATCAAAAGTTGGATATCACTAACCCTCCAATGCCCCGCAAACTCCGCAAAAAGGTTTTGTTTAACTTTTCTGAAACGAACACTACTAAAGAACTAACTAGACAACGAAAAGTGTGCGACTGCTGTAATGTAACACGTTGTCTATACGAGCGACAAACGCGCCAGCGCGACTCGATGCGACACGACGCGACAATCGTCTACGCAAGGTACAGAAATCCTTTGTGGGGTCGAGTATTACCTTTTATAATATGGTTCCAAAAGAACTTTTGGATTTGCCGTTTCACAAATTTAAAAAAACCGTAAAAGAACACTTATTGAGTCGGGGCTATTATACAATTGACGAATTTCTTAATGACAAAGTTGTATGGAAGCAACCGACTTTGAGTCCAGCTCCCCACAGGATAGTATAATAACTTACTCTATTGTATTTAATATAAATAGTTAGTTACATACGTATTGTAATATTTTGTTTAAAAAAAAAAAAAAAAGAGCAACTGCTGAATTTCTTGCCGGCTCTTCTCAGCAGAACTGTTTTCCGAACCGGTGGTAGAGTCAAAATATGACGTAACATAAGAGACACCTGTATGTCCTACATGTTTTAAATAAATGAATTGAATTGAATTATCAAACAGTAGCTGACCCTTCAGGTGGCCTATGTTGTCGCGTAGACAAGTTTGTCTTTTTCTATGGCGACGTGTCGTGTCGCGTCGCTCACCTAGGACAACGGGTACAGGGCTTTGTTTGCGCGTTGGGTTTAATTTGTCGCGTTGGGTTCACGCATGAATCGTGGGTTAAACTCACGGTTAGAGTGAACTTTAGACGCAAATGGGCATGTTAATATTTTCGAGATGATTTTTTAAAGTAAATATTTTTCTACATTACAGATGTCGTGGTGGAATACAGTCTACGTTGGATGCGGTATATCAGAGAACTTCGAGAAGGACATGAAAGAATACTACGTCGTTTGTAACTACGGACCAACGTAATTTGATTTATTTAAATTAGTAACTAGACTAGATTTTGTCTAAAACCTGATAGTTAACCGAGTTCCCATCAAAGGGGAATTTTATTGACAAAGCAATGCCCTAGCTGGCACTAAAAAGTTAATTGTTAGTAATTGAGGCGTTGAAAATTTAGGATTAGTACTTAGATCTTAGTACTGATCTGATGCAGAGGGAACCAGGAATATAACCAGGTGCGAATAGTGGAACTCTTCAATATCTTCTAGTAAACCCAGTTTGGGTTCATTTGGTTAGTTTTGACGAGTCCCTTTCATATTATTATATTCCGTACAATTATTGGTGAAGCGTGTTGTAAACTGCGTGTTGTAAACTGCCTCGTTGGTCTAGTGGTTAGCATGTTCGACTGCGGCCGATGAGGTCCCGGGTCGGGCCATAATTAAGTATTGGGTTTTTCTGACTAGAAATTATCAGTACTAGCCCGGAGTTAGGAAGTTGGCTGTGCTTCACCCCCGTGCCTCGGAGAGCACGTTAAGCCGTCGGTCCCGGTTATTTTCGCTAACATGATAATAGTCGTTAAAGCTCGCCAACCCGCATTGGAGCAGCTTGGTGGGTCTAAACTCTATTTCCCTCTATCCTATGAGAGTGGAGGCCTGTGCCCAGCCGTGGGACGCTAATGGGCTGTAGTGGTGATGGTGGTTGTAAACTACATATAGACTTATTACTGTTACAGCGGCAACTACATGAGTCAGGCTCCATACAAAGCAAACGGCGCGAGCAACGCACTAACATGCACTGATGACACGTGCGACAGAGAGTATGGAAGCGAGTGCTGATGTTATATTGTTTGAAAAACTCTTAGTCATTTATTTATTTAGATAGCTTTCATGTACGGTCGACGTCAAAAGTCCATACATACCTGCTGCTAGTCACTCATCCACACAAACATACTCTGTCCAAAATATTTACCCATTAGGTTCAAACCATTACTATTCAATACTGCTTACATTATTGCCATAATACATATTGTCAACAATATCAACCTTCAAGATGAATATTATTATTTATGTAAGTTTGAGGGTGACTTTGTAACTAACAAGCCATCTTGTTTGCTTATTCTATATGGACTGTTGACGTCGACTGTACATGCCATACTTGCTAATGCATAATATTAATCATTAGGTACATGGACATGAGGCCCTGTCAGGATGCTGCTAACATAATAATACTTATTATATCATTATTATCGCGTCCTGTCCGAACATAATTTAAATAATATAGTATATATTATATTATAATAATGTCAAGATTACAATTATTAATTTAATTTAACACAGGTAGGTACTTAAGGCTCTGTCATAGCGTAAATTCGGCAAAACGTACTTTTTTAAAGCAGTGTATCTATCAAACGGTGACATATATTATGTATGCTTGAAACTGCCTTTAGGCAGCCATTGTGACGCATTACAAAACACAATTTAAATAAAATTCTCTGGATAGAAAAGGTCTTTAAACATACCCCTTAGTGTACCGTTTCAAGCAATTTTTCTCCTCACTGAAACTAATAATTTGCTCTGAAAATATTACATAAAATTTCAATTTCTAAATCAAATACGTTATCGGATTCTTTTTTATTTACCAGCAATTATTTAGCAATTATTTTTTTACAAATTATTTCTTCCATTGTTTGCGACATGCGCTTATTCGATTTCACACCCGCTTGTATTTTGATCTCGTGGACTAAGAGCGTCCTGAGGGGTTTCCACGTAACATCGTTCTAACTCCGTACTCTATGCCCCTAGAGAAAATATTGAGTTATTTTAACTTTAAAAAATAAATAATTATTGCGATTTAAAATACTGTTTTATTTTAAAGTTAGCTATTGACATTTATCATCCGCTGCGAGACCAAATTGGCTATTGACTAGTAGAAGTTGCCTAGTTAGTAGAAATTATATTTTAAAAAATCGTGAACTCAGATACATTGTATGGCAAGTACCTGAGTATGTCGTCATGCCTTTATTTTTCTTTAGTTTTGACGACCTCCGTGGCGCTGTTGTCTTAACGTGTGGAGGTCCCGGGTTCGATCCCCGGCAGGGTCAATTTGGGAATTTATAATTTCTAAATTTTCCCTGGTCTGGCCTGGTGGGAGGCTTCGGCCGTGGCTAGTTACCACCCTACCGGCAAAGACGTGCCGCCAAGCGATTTAGCGTTCCGGTACGATGCCGTGTAGAAACCGAATAGGGGGATGGGTTTAATATAACTGCCATGCCCCTAACAGGTTAGCCCGCTACCATCTTAGACTGCATCATCACTTACCATCAGGTGAGATCGCAGTCAAGGGCTAACTTGTAGTGGATAAAAAATAAAAAAAAGTTTCATTTTGTATTCTGTTGTATTTGGCATAGACTTATAATATTTACTACCGGTATTTTGTCGTCCGTCCGTCTGTCTGTCAGAGCCTTATAATTTCCGAATTCATGAATATGATTTCTTCAAATTCACTTTATTTATGTAAATCGATAGCCTAAAGCCGAAAATTACGTTTTAAAAATCCTTATTTGAGAAGATATAGAGAAAAAATTTATTTAAGCTTTACCTAAGCTTGTGGAGTGGGGTATGTATAATTAGATGCTTTCAACCTAAGTTCAAATTTTTTTTTTTATAAATTTTTACTACAAAAATTGACTATTTAGGTGGCTACCAAAGTTACTTTTTGTAAATCAATTTCTGTCCCGGGTGCTATCTCAAAAACGTCTTCACATATGAAGCTGTAACTTACCTACGTGTAATTTCAGGCATATCCTGTAGTTGAATGTTATATACTAATATCAATCAATTATCTAACAGTATTTAAATTAAAACAGTTTTTCCTAGAATTATAATTCAGTCTTTGGCTAATCTTTACAATTGTGTGCATAGATGGCGCTACATGGCTCTGTAAATTAAGCAAATATTATTATATACAAAAAGCGTTGAGTATCCCAAGATGTAAAAAACCGGCCAAGTGCGAGTCGGACTCGCGCACCGAGGGTTCCGTACAAACCTGTAGTAAGTTTTAAATTATTAAAAAAAACTACTTACTAGATCTCGTTCAAACCAATTTTCGGTGGAAGTTTGCATGGTAATGTACATCATATATTTTTTTTAGTTTTATCATTCTCTTATTTTAGAAGTAACGGGGGGGGGGGCACAAACATTTTACCACTTTGGAAGAGTCTCTCGCGCAAACTATTCAGTTTAGAAAAAAATGATATGAGAAACCTCAATATCATTTTTGAAGACCTATCCATAGATACCCCACACGTATGGGTTTGATGAAAAAAAAATTTTTGAGTTTCAGTTCTAAGTATGGGGACCCCCAAAATTTATTGTTTTTTTTCTATTTTTGTGTGAAAATCTTAATGCGGTTCACAGAATACATCTACTTACCAAGTTTCAACAGTATAGTTCTTATAGTTTCGGAAAAAAGTGGCTGTGACATACGGACGGACAGACAGACAGACAGACAGTCAGACATGACGAATCTATAAGGGTTCCGTTTTTGCCAAATTTGGCTACGGAACCCTAAAAATATGTTTCATTTGTACGTCTATTGGTTGAACTCACACAGGACGCGAGATCTTAGTTCCGAGCGAAACACTTGTTATATTAAGTTTAATTTATGATGTGACCCTAGGAAATTCAGCTTGTGAATTTGACCGTTTACATTAATTTATACTAATGTAATATTATAAAGAGGTAAAGTTTGTGAGTTTGTGACGATGTAGGGGGTAATCTCTGGATCTACTGAACCGATTTTGAAAATTCTGGTACCAATAGAAAGCCACATTATTTGTGAGTGACATAAGCTATATATTAACTCGAAAAATTTGGGAGTTCCCGTGGGAATTTAAAAAACTTCCTCTAAAAAACTTCTTTTAAATTTATTTTACGCGAACGAAGTCGCGGGCATCTGCTAGTATTTCATAAAACAATTATGTAGGACTATCTCGTATACTTTATAAATTTTATCGTATATTTTTTATGATAATTGGCTCGTAATCGATTTTTTATCATTTCATCTCTGATAGCGTGTGCCCTGAATACCATACTTCAATAATAACGAATTAATTAAAACGTCTTTACAAAACAAATAAATATTGTGAATCATTAATTATAATGGTGAGTACTTAAATCACATAGTTATTTTATTTTCAGATTTATCCATATCCACATCCATACTAATATTATAAATGCGAAAGTGTGTCTCTCTGTCTGTCTGTCTGTCTGTCTACTACGCTTTCCCGGTCCATCTTTTCAACCTATTTTGCTGAAATTTGGAATAGAGGTAGTTTTTATCCCGGAAAACTAAGGAGTTCCCGCGGGAATCAAAAAACCTTAAAACACGCGGACGAAGTCGCGGGCATCATCTAGTTTCAGATATAGGTATCTCAGATTTAGGTAAATCGTGAGTACTCAAGGTAAAAAACTTGGCAGTCATAGGGACTGCCGATAGAAGTGAAAACGAATATTTAAAATAATTTAAAAAAATAAAAATTTTAAATAATTAAAATATAAACCTTAAAACTAAGGCATTTAAGTTTAATTACGAATGAACGGCTGAATGAATGCTGATATTGTGTTCACAACGAATAAATCATAAATCACATTTAACACTTCTACATAATATTATTACCTATTTACTACAAGGCCTTGATTTCAGATGAACGTCTTTATTCTCTTGAGTCTGGTGGCATCAATATGGGCGGAACCCAGATTCGTCGAGCCCCCAATACGCGTGGACTTCGACCCACCGGTGGACACACGCTCAACCACTGGCGAAGTGAAGACGGCTTGGATCGATATGCCCATCGACCACTTTGATCCACAGAATCGGGACACGTATAAAATGGTGTGATTTTCTTTTCAACACTTCTGAGACCTTGCGTCCATAGGCGCGCCTTTTACATTACTTACCTATTGAAAATATTTGGAATTGAGTATTATAATTTTGATTTTGGGATAAAAAGTAGACTATTTAATCCCCAGGACACAACCTAGGTATGTGTACCGAATTTCATCGAAATCGGTTGAAAATATGGGCCGTGAAAACGTATCAAATGAACAAACCCAAATTCGCACTCATAGTATTAGGAAGTTAGGATTTGACATTTTCTCAACGTTCAGAGTAATGGGTCTATAACGGGTAAATAAAATTACCCGTGGTCCTATCAGTGACCACGGGTAAACGCCTATGACCACAGGTAAACGCTCGGAAAATCGATCCTATCCTAGCAGGTTTAAGTTCACATTTCCCTAGCATGAGGTTGAAGCTAACTATATTTCTTCTAGCGTTACATGTATAATGAGGAGTTCTTCGGTGGGGACGGCAGACCGGTGTTCATCCTAGTGGGCGGCGAATGGGACATAGTGCCGGGCTGGTTGCGCGCCGGGAACATGTATCTGATGGCGCGCGAGAACCGCGGCCATCAGATATACACTGAGCACCGGTATTATGGCCAGAGTCTGCCTTATCAGTCAGTATCCATACTGTATACTATTTTTACTATTAATATTATCAATGCGACATGCCTGTGCGCTTCCCTGGGTTGTGACCTATCACTGCACCAAGTTTCGTCGAAATCGGTTGAATAGATGGTCCGTAAAATCGTATAGCAGACAGACACACTTTCGCATTTATAAAATCTAATACAACTTGATTCCCGCGGGTACTCTTTAATTTTCCAAGAAAAAAATGAGCCCATATCCTTCCCTGGAGTGCCTATCTCTGTACCAAATTTCGTCTAAATCGGTTGAAAGGAAGGTCAGTGAAAGCGTAGTAAACAGACAGACACTCTTTCTGATTTATAATATGGAATATGGATTATCAAATAATAGGTATAAAGAGAAATTAAAATAATAGGTTTGCCATAATTTTGCATATATAAATACTTATCAAATATACCTACTTAGAGGTTATGCACACGTGCTTTTATAAACGCGCAGGCAACGTGCGTACCTATCACGAATACGCGTGGGCTGCGTCTGACGCGCGTATAGTTTGCGTTGAGATCGCGCTGTGCGCGCATAAGCTTTTAGTCAAGTTGTAGTTTTTTAACTAAATCATATTAATTTTAATAAAAAAAAATTTGGCAGTCATATAGGGACTGCCGATAGAAGTGAAAACGAATATTTAAAATATTTTTTTTTACTTAAAAACTTAAAAAAAAAATTGAAATCACCTTAAAACTACGCATTAAAGTTTAACTACGAATGTAGTATATGTACTTATACTTAAGACGCGAATCCACAAGTTTACCCCCTACCAAAAAATGCTCAACGCGGCTTAAAGAAGTTTTCACTCCAAAAACAACCCTAAAAAGTATTTATACCATGTAATACCTACCAAATATACCATCGAGTATATAATTTACAAATCCAATTTCAGGAACTTTACAACAGAGAACCTCAGATTCCTAAACGTAGACCAAGCGCTCGCCGATCTCGCGTATTTCATCAAAGAAGTGAAACGGACGCCGAGGTTTGCGAACAGTAAGGTGGTGTTGTATGGAGGGTCGTACGCTGCCAACATGGTGCTGTGGTTCAAACAACGGTATCCTCATTTGGTCGTCGGTGGTGTCGCTTCTAGCGGCCCTATCAAGGGACAGGTCGATTTTACTGGTAAGTATTATAAAACGAAGAACCAATTCCCCAAGTAGTTAAAATTTAGCACGCCACCCGGTTTTTCCCCTCGTCGCTATCACCTGTCCACCGACCAGAAACGAAAGCACCTGTCACTCCGACTGACACCCAAAGACGCGCGAAAACTCCAGGAACGTCAAATGTCAAAAAAAACCGGCCAAGTGCGAGTCGGACTCGCGCACCGAGGGTTCCGTACAAACCTGTAGTAAGTTTTACGATTTATGACGTATTAAAAATAAAAATTACGTTTGTTGTATGGGAGCCCCCCCTTTAATATTTACTTTATTGATATTTAATTATTTATTTTGAAAGGTAATATACAAGTTAATATTCTGTGAAAATTTGAACCGTCTACCTGTTACCGTTTTTAATATTGAGCAAAAAAATACGAAAAAAACACGTTTATTGTATGGGGACCCCCCTTAATATATATATATTTTTAATTTTTAGTATTTGTTGTTATAGCGGCAACGAAAATACATCATTTGTGAAAATTTCAGCTTTCTAGCTATCACGGTTTATGAGATACAGCCTGGAGACAGACAGACAGACAGACAGCGGAGTCTTAGTAATAGGGTCCCGTTCTTTGGGTACGGAACCCTAAAAAACTACCAGTAAGCCATCAGTAAGCATACGAAATTGTCCACAGATAAAAAAATGTTCGTTAATTTTGATCATAGTGTTTGCAACTTTGCTAAATAGGTACGCTTTGCTTGCTAAATAAATAAATTGCTTTGACGACCTCCCTGGCGCAGTGTTTAGCGCTGTTGTCTTAACGTGCGGAGGTACCGGGTTCGATTCCCGGCAGGGTCAATTTAGGAATTTATAGCATCTGAATTTTCCCTGGTTTGGCCTGGCCTGGTGGGAGGCTTCGGTCGTGTCTAGTTACCACCTTACCGGCAAAGACGTGTTGCCAAGCGATTTAGCGTTCCGGTACGATGCCGTGTAGAAACCGATTAGGGGTATGGGTTTAACATAACTGCCATGCCCCTAACAGGTTAGCCTGCTACCATCTTAGACTGCATCATCACTTACCGTCAGGTGACATCGCAGTCAAGGGCTAACTTGTAGTCGATAAAAAAAAATAGGTTCCTCCTCGGTCTGGACTGAACGTTTTTATGTCTCTGGGACCTCTGCATTTCGAATTATACCCTGCTAGGGTGGGGGTTACAAGGGCTAACTTGTAATGGAATAATTAGATACTTATTTATAACATACTAGCTGATGCCCGCGACTTCGTCCGCGTGGATTGAGGTTTTTCGGTTCCCGCGGGAACTCTTTAATTTTCCGGGATAAAAAGTAGCCTATGTGTTATTCCAGACTATAATCTATCTCTGTGCCAAATTTCATCCAGATCCGTTCATCCGTTGGAGCGTGATTGAGTAACAAACATACATCCATACATCCAAACTTTCGCATTTATAATATTTACTAGCTGATGCCCGCGACTTCGTCCGCGTGGATTGAGGTTTCTCGGTTCCCGCGGGAACTCTTTAATTTTCCGGGATAAAAAGTAGCCTATGTGCTATTCCAGACTATAATCTATCTCTGTGCCAAATTTCATCCAGATCCGTTCATCCGTTGGAGCGTGATTGAGTAACAAACATACATCCATACATACATCCATCCATCCAAACTTTCGCATTTATAATATTTATTTGATTTGATTAATTTTCTAGGGTATTTGGAAGTGGTGCACCAAGCATTCTTATCAGAAGGCGGGCCCGGTTGTATAGAGACCATCAGACAGGGAATAGCGCAGACGATCGCAGCCATGCAAACTGCGACTGGTCGGCAGAACTTGGAGAGAGCTTACAGGTAAATAAACTTAGTTTTTCTTAGGCTGGCATTCTGAGCAAGCATAGCATTTTACACGATAGTGTTGTTTGATTTGTTTGGTGAACTTATAGTAGGTTCCACACATCTACTCGTATGTGGTATTTCCTAATACAATTCAGAACATACAATACGTCGAGACGGGTCCGTGCCTAGTCGACGCTTCAATCCCTTCCTTGCTCCTTCTGCCAACAAAATCAAGAGAAATGGCGGTGATTACTATCATTTTTATTCTAAACTAGCTGATGCCCGCGACTTCGTCCGCGTGGTTTGGCGGGACCCTCGAACCCGATTGCAGCGCCCCCTACCGGGTCCAATTGTGAATATAAACCATCCCGGGGTCCAGACAAACCCAACAAAAAAAGAATTAGCGAAATTGGTCCAGCCGTGTCCCGCTCTGAACCTCGAACCCGATTGCAGCGCCCCCTACCGGGTCCAATTGTGAATATAAACCATCCCGGCGTCCAGACGAACCCAACAAAAAAAGAATTAGCGAAATTAGTCCAGCCGATCACGCGTGATGCCGTGACCAAGGGAAATAGGGATTCATTTTTATATTATACCCCTATTTCACCCCTTCGGGGGTGGAATTTTGAAAAACTGTGAGACACATATGTTTTCATTTTCTACCCGCAGCTCATATATCAAGTTTCATGGCTATAACTTGAGGAATTAAGGACTTTCATACAAACTTTCAACCCCTATTTCACCCATTTGGGGGTAGAATTTCGGGATAAAAAGTATCCCATGTCCTACCTCGTAGTATGGGCTCAAATCGTGCCAAGTTTCGTTTGAATTCATTCAGTAGTTTCGGCGTGATGCGCGGCCAAGATACAGACAGACAGACAGACAGACAGACAGACAGACAGACAAAAATAAAAAAAATTACAGATTTGGCTTCAGTATCGAATAATGAGTGCCCTCCAAAAAAAATTTCAAAATATCTTCAATGTACAGAATTGGACATGTTACAGTTTTATTATAAGTATAGATCCTAACTAATATTATCTATAAATGTGAATGTGAGTTTGTTACGCTTTCACTGCCCATCTTTTCAACCGATTTTGATGAAATTCGGTACAGACATGTGTTCCGAGGAAGGACATGAAGTTTAATCCCGGAAAATTGAGGAGTTTCCGCGGGAACTTTTTCCACGCGTACGAAGTCGCGGGCATCAGCTAGTTATAATATACTTTTCTTTTGCACAAGGCCTGAGCTTTTTGTATGGAATTTGGTTCATCTCCTTAGTAGGTACAGAGATTTCTTTGCCTGTATTAAATCAACATTGTAGGTTATGCGCGCCCCTGGATTACGACAGCGAGTTCGATCTGGGCTACTTCTCGGGGCTCATCAGCTGGACATTCTCCACGTCCGTCCAGCAGGCGCGCCCCGGCTCGCTCACAGACATCTGTCGCAACTTCGCGAACAACGTCTATGGTAATATCCTCCCGGCCGAATTTCGGCCACGGCGCGGCGGCCTGTCTCCAAAGAGATTAGCCATCTGCGCGGAAGATATTAGTGCACCAGTGTGTGCTCAAACACATGTGCACTCTCTGTTCCTTAACTCTCATAGCTCGATGGGGCGATAAATCTGACCGGAAAGAGATCAGTCGCAGGACTGACGGCTTTACGTGCTCTCCGAGGCACGGGACGTCTATGGTAATGACGATGCGGCACGCGCCATTGTAGGCTATGCGCGCCTCTGGTTCGATCTGGTTTACTTCTCGGGCCTCATGATGACATTGAAGACCGCCATACACTCATCAGGACCTCAAAACGCCCACCGTGGCGGAGTGCGTAGTACCTAAGTGGTGATCCAGTCTCGTACATACATGTGCTGCGCGAGCGTTCACCCGAGGCTTGGGGGGCAGGACACGAGACGGGTCCTAGGGGGCCCTAGCCGGCTAGATAACCCGGCTTAAAGATAAACAGCGTGCTGTATATCGGACACAAGCCGCCATTAAATATTTGATGTAGGTACCTTATAGGTACATACAATTACAATCAATATGAGATCAACCAATGCAACGCGCAAACGTAGACACACTGGCCAATTCTTAACACCATCTCTAAACTACAGTCCCATAAACTTCGCTAGCTAACAGGAACAGCGTCGCTAGTAGATATGAAAAAACAACAGATATGAAAAAATTTAAAAAACTTCATAAAAATTTGTTCCAATTTTGGCCACCGTGTCAGATAATTAGTTTGTGGGACTATAAACTAAAATGGCAGCTCTAAGTCTAGTGTTTTCCCTCCTTTCTGTAGTATTATGAAAGTTAGTAGTAGTATTATGAAAGGGATAGCGATATAAATAGAGCTGTCATTTTAGTTTAGAGATGGTGTACAACAGAATTGCAGGCTTGACTGTTTAAACCAGTCAAATTACACTATTACTAGGAAAAAATTGTTTTTGTGTAAATCATGTAACTAATATTATAAATGCGAAAGTGTGTTTGTTTGTTGGTTTGTTGGTTTATTGGTTTGTTGGTTTGTCCTTCAATCACGCCGCAACGGAGCAACGGATCGACGTGATTTTTGGCATGGGTATAGTTGGGGCTGGAGAGTGACATAGGCTACTTTTCATCCCGGAAAATTAAGGAGTTCCCGAGGGAATCAAAAAAACTTAAACCACGCGGATGAAGTCGCGGGCATCAGCTAGTGAAAAATAAAAAAACCGGCCAAGTGCGAGTCGGACTCGCGCACCGAGGGTTCCGTACAAACCTGTAGTAAGTTTTACGATTTATGACGTAGGTATTAAAAACAAGACGAAATGAACCGCAAAACTAACTTTGTTTGTAGAGGTTTACTGTTAATATCAAAAAAACTATGCTAGTTAGAGCATTGGCTATAGTTTTCCTGTAAAATATACATAAATTCCTATTGACCATAATTATTTCAGATTTTTCGATTGGTAAACTCCGGAGATAAGGGGGGGGAACGGTATTTTTTTCGACATTTTGCCCGATAAATCAAAAACTATCATGACTAAAAATAATTAAAAATCTGTTTTAGAATGTACAAAGTAAACCCTTTCATATGATACCCCACACAGTACAGTTATCTCACTTTTAAATTTCAACCCTCCGATTTTCCCCCCTTTTTAAATAAGGACAAAAATAATTTCCAATTTTTTTTAATTCTAGTGTCTTTGGGCCACTAATATACACAACTATTCCAAATTTCATGTCGATAGCTTCGGTAGTTACTGAAATAATCGAGTGTGACGGACGGACAGACAGACAGACGGAGAAAGTCGCACCATAAGGGTTCCATTTTACCATTTTGGTACGGAACCCTGAAAACGATAAAAGCGGTTTTTCGCATTTTACTCGGGGATTTTGATGTTATGTGAAAAAATTATTTTCACAAAAGTTGTAGATCTTTTTATGATCTAGGTACCACTTTTCTTTTGTAGGTACACTTTTCTCTCCGACTTCAACTTTCGCCGGAAATCGCAATAATCCAAAATTCCACCCCTTTTCATCCCCCATGTTTATCTGGAAACACCCCTGCTCACGCATTTATTTTTTTTACGTTTATTAGATATACACCACTTTACCATTTCCAACTGTTCCCATCCTTTTAACAATTTTGTTTTTTTTGGTTTCAAAACAATAATTGTGTCCAGTCGTTTCGAAACCGCTCCGTCATACAAAACCACGGATTTCTGTGACAGTAGATACTATTTTTGAAACGGTGTCCTGTCTCGGTAACTTTTTGTTACCGACACGGGACCGTACGGAATTTGAAAGAATTTTCTAACCTTCTCCCTCTGTGCTTGCAGGTACAACGCCGATGGAACAGATCGGCGGCTACATAGCGGCTACGCGCAATCTCGGCGGCGGCTGTTGGAATATGGACTACGAGAGCTACGTCGAGCGATATCGCACGCAAAACACTAATTGTTAGTACAAATATTATTTTATGCTAAACTAGCTGATGCCCGCGTCTTCGTCCGTTCGGTTTGGCGCTGGTACCGTATCGTAAGAAACAAGGTAAAGCAGCTTAAAGTGCTATAAGTGAAGTCCCGGGCATCAGCTAGTAATTTAATATTTCTAACACCATCTGTGAAGTTCTCGATGAACTACGATGAAACTTCTCTTACCTGCATACTTATTAATATTATAAACTAGCTGATGCCCGCGACTTCGTCCGCGTGGATTGAAGTTTTTTGGTTCTCGGTGGGAACTCTTTAATTTTCCGGGATAAAAAGTAGCAGTGCTATTCCAGACTATAATCTATCTCTGTGCCAAATTTCATCCAGATCCATTCAGCCGTTGGAGCGTGATTGAGTAACAAACATCCATACATCCATACATCCACACATCCATACATCCATCCAAACTTTCGCATTTATAATATTTATTTGATGCGAAAGTGTGTTTGTTTGTTTGTGTATTGCTTTGTCCTTGAATCACGCCGGAACGGAGCAACGGATCGACGTGATTTTTTGCATGGGTATAGTTGAGGACCTGGAGAGTGACATAGGCTACTTTTTATCCCAGAAAATTGGGGAGTTCCCGTGGAAATTTAAAAAAAACTTATTCCACGTGGACAAAGTCGAGGGCATCAGCTAGTACTTATTAATAACGCCATCTGTAATGTTTTTGATGAACTACGACGAACCTTGTCCTATCTACATACTGTTTACAGCTCTTTTACAATAGGCTAAAGATCTATGTAAAGATGATAGGTAATAGTAGTTTGTGATTTAAGGGTGGTAAACGCATTTGTTCAAGCAGATTGATTGTGAAATACGATGCGCAGCGAGAAAATCAACGATCGTGGAGATTTAAGGCTGCAATTCACCAATATTTAACCGGATTTAGCTAGATTGGTAGAAAGTCACCAGGTTCATCCATCACACAGACTTTTTTTTTAAATCTTTACTTTGCGGTTTTTTTTCAAAAAATAATTGGCTGCTTGAGTATTCCCTCTCTCCTATGAGAGTGGAGGCCTAGCTGTGCCCAGCAGTGGGACGTTAATGGGCTGTAGTGGTGGTGGGAGTATTTTTACGTAATTTGTAATAATAATAAATTAATTTCACTTGATATTTACTGAATTTTATGTCTATTTATTTTGTTTAATTTTGAAATAAACCCGTTTGCAGCGCGTGCGTGGTACTACCAAACGTGCACCGAGTACGGCTACTACCAGACGGCGCCGCGCTCCGGCACGCCGTTCGACCAGCTCACGTGGCTCAGCGTAGAGTTCTACGTCGATGTGTGCAAGCAGGCCTTTCATCCCAAGTGAGTATCTCGTCCTCAACCGATAGACGTCCACTGTTGGACATAATTCTTGCAAAAATATTTTGACGACCTCCCTGACGCAGTGGTGAGCGCTGTTTTATAAGCGGGAGGTCCCGTGTTTCGATCCCAGGCAGGGTTAATTTGAACATTTATAATTTCAGAATTTTCTCTGGTTTGATCTGGTAGGAGACTTCGGCCGTCTTAAAATCAAACTTAAAACTAACCGATGTGAATTTTAGGGTTATTCGAAGACCCTCTATTTAATAATCAGTAAAAACTATTTTAAATAAGTACATAAATATTTTTGACATAGAAATCATCACTATTGCAGATTCGACGAGGAATTCGTATACGACGCAGTGGAGCGCGTGAACTTGGTGTTCGGAGCGCTAGAGCCCGACGTCAACAACACCATCAACATCCACGGCGCCATCGACCCGTGGCACGCGCTCGGCGTACACGACCGCGACCTTAAAGACGGCTCGCCCACTATCACTGTTCCCAGGTAGGCTCAACGTTCACAGCAGGGCAATCGGCTAAAAATGACAGCTAAGTACAGCGTAACAATCGCAATCACCTCTGCCCGCCGATTATGTAAGAATGGCCGATCAAAACGTTAAGGTTCGGCGTCAAAGTAAAATAAACCATAACAGCATTAAATTAGAGCTCAATTCTTATACCTTTAGGTATGTACGATACCCTAAACGTATGAGAATGGATACACGAAATTGAGCTCTAATTTAATGCTGTTATGGTTTATTTTACTTTGATGCCAAACTTTAACGTTTTGATCGGCCATTCTTACATAATCGGGGGGCTGATTGGTTAACACTCTTCCACTATTGGACAAAATCCATTGACGCAGCAAGAATACCATAAATTCAGCCAACCACAACAATTGATACTGTAACAATGACAATGCTGGAATTACACAATCGCCCAGCAGGTTACGTAACGAGTCACTGTTACTGGTTGCAACCCAATTTTTACTAGTCGTTGTTGGCTGATATTGTCCTTTAAAACAAGTGATATTCAATTAAAACGTACATAATTAGAAAAGTACCTCTAGTACCCTTGAGGCTGGTAGTGGTACTACAATGGGGACTATCGCGTGTGAATTTGCCACTAGAGGCGCTAGTGTCGCGCGAGGTCCAATAACATTCACTTTTCACTGGTTTTGGCGGGCTTCGTGACAAATTATTTTAATTTCTATATTTTACCTGTTGAAAAGTGATCTCCTTCGTGAAAATAGCGCAAATATGGATTATTTGGCGATGAATGTGAACGCTTTGAAAGCAGAAAAAGAAAAAGAGGCGCAAAAATAAGCGGCCTCAAAGAGCTGCTAATTCAGAGGTTAGTTTGTTTACTGTACTCAGTACTTATTACAAACTTATTTTTTCCAGAAGTATGCTTGTTTGCCGAGGTAACAGCTATGTTTTTTTCTTTTTACATATATTTACCTAATATATTATGTATATTTACCTAATATGACTTCTGCATGAAAGGTTAAATGGGTTTCATGCTCATCAAGGACACACTTTTACTATATGATATTTCATATTGATGAACATCGATGTCTGCTCTAGGTCTCTGCCCTCTGGTACTATATATGTATCTGGTTATGTACCCACAGTATCTCTAACGAGAACACAACCTATCTTGGGATCAGATTAGGTACTATGTGTGAGATGACTAGAATTTAATAATATTTCTCTTTATTAATATTAGATGTTTCATTTCAGGTTTCTCCAGAAGGATTAATTGGAGAACTTTCTCTATAAAAGATGAGTTTATCAGTGTGGATAATTATAAGCACATAGAAATGATCAATAATGAATATTGCTTGAAAGAAAGTAGCCCCTACTATTTTCAAATTCAAAAACTTGTTAGGTACTAAAAGAAAGTATTGTGATTTTTTTGTTTGGACAAATAAAGATGAAAAGAGAATTTATGTAAATAGAAATGATAAGCTTATTTCAGAAGTTTTATAACTTAATCTAATATCTAGCTAGTTACCATTGTTTAGTAGTTTCAACTAACAAATCAACCATCTTTCAGTATCATATCCATTGTATGGATTTACAATGTTTAATAAGTATTTATTTGTATAGCAGTGTGTTTTAAAGGGAAAAGGAAGGATAAATAAAAGTTTAATAAGTAATTAATTTCTTTTTTATTTTATTTATTTAGTGCCTAACTATATAATTCCTCAGAATCCTGCGAATTCCTGCGAATCGCAACTAGCCACTGTTTTAGAACAGTTTTATCTTTTGGAAACATGTGTCCTCCTTTTTTCCGAACAAAACGGGATTGCACAACATTGCGGCATTGCTACTCGATATGAAGATAGCTGTTATAAATTAATAAACTTAATGAGAATCAAGATTTAAAACTTTGTTTCGGCACCGATCTTATAAAGTCGCCTTTGACAGCTATACCTCTGACCTTAGTCAACAGTGGCGCCAACTGGTGAGCAAAGAAACGATAGTCCCCATTACAGTGACAGAAGTGGATGCGAGAGGATCGAACCCCCGACCACCTGTCTAAACAACTAGGATATCACCGCTTATTTGACTAGACGATGCCCGCGACTTCGTCCGCGTGGGTTAAGTTTTTTGATTTCCGCGGGAACTCTCTAATTTTCCGGGATAAAAAGTAGCCCATGTCTTTCCCCGGGACACAACCTAACCCTGTGCTAAATTTCATCAAAATCAGTTGTACAGGTAGACCGTGAAAGCGTAGCATACAGACAGACAGACAGACACACTTTCGCATTTATATGGATTATTTAAATTAAATGGGTACTTGCCTGTACTTAATAGAAATGTATATTTTCCAGGGCATCGCACTGCTTCGACATGCAGGGCTGGCGCCAGACGGACACTATCCGAATGACGAGCGCGCAGCAGTTCGCGAGGCGAACGGTCGCGCACTGGCTCTCTAGCTAAACTAGTGTTGTTAAATGATAAAGCGGACTGTAGATAATTTTGTTTTATTTTTAATTGCAATTAATACATGGCACAAGGATTGAGCGTATAGGTACAATGGTTTGCAGCGACTGTGTTCTAATGCGCGGCGGGCTTGCTATGCCGCACACTCCCCGCGGCCTGCACCCACTTGTTGTCCTAGACACTAGTCCAATCTAATCTAATAAAGCTTTAATGAAGTAAATCTACTTTAGAATCGTTGATTTGAAATTTCGATGAAACGAAAAAGCGACACTAAAATTAGGATTTAGCCTGCGAGAGAATGACTAATGAGATAGAACATAAGTTATGTTTGTCTCATTCTCTCGTAGGCTACTTTTCGGAAATTTCATTTCTGCCGTGTGTGAATTGCACACACGCTTTTTTATTATCTCTGCGTCGTATTCCTCTTTACCGAGTGTCGTGACCCCTTCCCATTAATCACATAATGGTAGGAGTTTCCTTGGGATTATAATGTGGTGGGATCCCACGTCCTTCCGCATACGAATCGACTAAAAGTATTGAAACTAGACTGTTTTTGTATCGATTATTATCCGATGAAAGTGATAATAACCGGGACCGACGACTTACCGTGTTCTCCGAGGCACGGAGGAAACGAAAAGGCCTGAACATCCGTCCCTCACTTATTTATTACCTACTCAAGTTTTAAATTAAAGTTTTTTTAACTAAGTACCTAATTGTAAGCTTGTAGCACCGTAATAATTACTAACCAAATCTCTCCAAGGTCATCGATTTACCAACTAAGGATACAACATTACCTACAAATTATTAATACTCAAAAAGCGTCCACAATCGCTTATACAAACACAGCTATAGATAATATAGACTGAGACACCAAGCGGTTCACAAAAACCAACCATGTAACTTTATATTTAGGGTTCAATTTTGTAATAACATTCGACACATACGCCATTTTGTCGCCTAGTGTACTCATGCGCGACCGAGGCGAAAATTGTTCACAATATCTATTTGTGCACAATTTGACCGTGCCGTTTTTTGCGTTTCGATGGTGCGTCTAAGGTATTGGTAAGTCAATGTCCAAGGTACGCAAGTCGCAACCCTCGTGCGAGAGTCCGACTCGCTGCACTTTGCCGGTTATTTTAATTAGGTTCAGGATCTCCCCGGGAGAAGCTGGGGCCATACTGCGAACACTTGAAGCAATACATTACTAAAAAAATTGTTTCATGACACGTATAGTCCAACAAACTTAATATCTGACCCGGTAACGGTCGCTAGTAGATAAGAAAAATAGGTAAAACAAAACCTAAACAGGCATAAACCAATTTTGGTCACCGGGCCAGATAAGTTGGTGGGTAGACCGTTACGCTACTAAAATAAGGATAATTCGAAGGTAAAATAATGAAACAAATATGGCTCTAAGCGTTGGCACTTGGCAGTATGCCCCCAGGGTTGGAGTTCAGCACCAACAGATGACCCAGATTGAGTGACATCGTAAATACCTACGTCACCTTTCAGCAATAGATAGGTTAGGTTAGACCACCCACAAAGAAGGGGGCGGCGGCCCCCGCCGCTTCTGGCCTGATGTGCTAAATGGCCGCGCCACGGTTAAATGGATTCAGGCTACGTTCGCACTGCGAAAAACATTAGCGCAATTTTTATTCTCGCGATTTATATTTCGCGTACGGATATCACCTAATCCACACTGCGAATGCGGTGAGCGTTATACAACTCCGTACAGCACAAAATATTCGCGCGGATATAATTTTTACCGCACCGCGTGAAATACTGTTTTTATTTTCGCGCGAATTATAATCGCAAGTGCGTGTATCTCCATAATACTGTTACAGAATTGCGAAAAAAAATTCGCGCGGATATTTTTCGCAGTGCGAACGTAGCCTCACGGAGTCGATATAGCAAGCGACCGAGAGACAAGGACGGGGACGCTTTAAAGACAAAATGTATGGCATTCTACAGAATGAAATTTATAGATCATATATTTTCGTACCTCCAGATTATAGTCGAGTGCTATTACATTTTTCCCAGCGCAAGTATCCCGGCCCGCGATCGGCGCTTGCTACATATTATCTATATGAGGTTTAAATCACCTTCAATATTGAAGGCGTGGAAATAAAATAACACTTCATATTTCCCGATAGTGTGCCGGGAAACACAGTTTAATATTAGTTTAAAACTCCACATTCAGACAAGTCGAAAATACACAGAAGTTAAAGAGTCGCAAACTTCAACAGGTCGAACAATACAATCACAAAAAATGAACTCTACTTCGTCCTATTGAATTCCTAGGAGAGAATCTTTTAGAAAAATCCATAGTTTGCACGACAACGCTTATCACTGGCGGAATCATAATAGATAGATATAGTTCATTAAATGTGTACAGTGCACTACTGCTCCGGATGGGTCGGTGTGTTTTCGAAATGGCTCTTTTCCACGTTAATTCCTTTTCGGAAACACAACACAAAAAGCAACGCGCGCGAGGCGCCGTTTGTTTGGGATCAGAAAAATACATCGACACTTAATTAATCTAAATAGCTTAAGCGCCTCATACACGACTCATCCTGTTAACTCCCTTCAAGGTCACACTGTTGCGTCGCAGAAAGCATTATTGCAAAACTAATCAATACTCATAAAAATCTTAAAATTAATATCGAATAAAGTGGTCTGCTGGTTTTGCAATTTTATAGCAGTTTATTCATTCAAATTTATCTGGTCAAGTGGCCGAACTGGTATGTTAAGATGTTTTCTTTCAAGCTATAGTTTGTCCATTTAATTAATAGCTTTTTGAAGTTTGCATGCCTCTCATTCTCTCGCACACTGAAAAAGCAAAGCAGCCTTCTACTTCTTTGCTACCTATAGTGAACTATAGTGCGTCGTGTGTGAACATGGCGGGAAGTATTGATATCAAGACGGGTCGTGTATAGTGCGCAGTCGCCTGCGCGCGGGCCACTGGCTTGCAGTGAGCGAGAGGGAGCGACACGCGGCGTCTCGCTCGCCCTCGCTGCACTGTGACGCGTCCGCAGCAGTAGTCCACTCCACCGAACGTCATAGCACTAACATATCACAAAGCTCACTCATAATGAAAAATTCGAGATTACTGGCAGTCCATCATATCAAATTAATTGTCAATAAAAAACGTGACAAAAACAATAATACACTGGAAACATAATCATTTTACTAAATAAAAAAAAACGATATGTATATTGCAGGTTTAAAACTTGGCTAGTGAGAGCTAGCAACCGATTTATTAAGGTCAAAATGATCTCAAATGCCCAAAATGCATGTTTACACTCGTCAAGTTTGACCCCTTTCTCATTCGTTGCGGGTCCTGCAGGATTGGTCTTTAATATTTTACATCTTTTAGCCGCATCTCGGTAGCGACCTGTCATCCCATCCTAAACTGTCGTAGCTTGTCAACATGACAGCTTTTCTATGAGATGACAAGTCTTGTATCGTTACAGGCCTGCGCAGACGCGGTCCATCAAAATAGATCACTAACTGCATCGCATACTGCACATGATGAGCTAATAGTACCGTAGACGACGGACTTTTGTCATCCGCGAATGTTGTCTCTCGTCTGTACAGGCCATAAATGTTAAAAAAATACTGCTGTAAATTGTATCACTTGAAAATGGTCTAAATAAAATAATTTAAATCAATCACATTTCCACCAAAAAAAAAACAGTATGTATTCATATTTACAGACAAAATTAACTAACTATATTATAAGATAGTAAATTGATTTTAGAATCGAAGACTTGATTGAACAATTAACTAAAAATGCATTAAAATAATGGCAATTTTGTAGCTCGCTCAAGGAAATCGGTCGCTAACTGTCGATTGTTCCAGTTGGACTGCCGCTTTCCCCCGAACTAACTCAAATTCATAAATGACGGCACCCGTTACGCCTATCAAACTAATTTAACGAATACTTAACAATTAAAGTGAATCGCGCAAATGAATGTCAAACGGTCAACATCGTATCATTTGCGAGATTTGTCGCAGCGGTCGTTGAGCTGGTGGACAAATTATATATTTTTGTTTTAAAACAATTTATCTAAACTGTTACAATAAGCATGCAAGTAGATTGAGACAGCTGTGAATATCACATAGCTACAATGTCAATTGCTGTGATTGGCTGAATCTATGATCTATAGGGCGATTGTGTAAAACCTGCATCAATCATTGCTACAGTCTCACTTGTTTTGATTGGCTGAATTTAAGGTATTTTTGCTGGGACAATGGATTTTGGCCAATAGTGGAAGAATGTTAACTGTATGTGTAGCTGTCATTATTAGTCAATAGCAAAGTGTTAGGCAATACTTGAAAATCAAGTAATTATGTGACTACCCTCAACTAGTGACTTTATTTATTAATACAATAAAGCAGTGATTGCGCTCGTCAATTTGCCCCACTAGCTGTCAAACTACAGCAATCAAACCTCCAGAGTATATATACCATTCTAAGGGTGTGTTCCGAAATACACTGCGAGCACTGTTCAGTGCTCTTATTGTGGAGAAATTCGTTCCGTTATGGACTGACAGTAAACTGCCGCAGTATCCTAGGGAAATACATGACGTCATAAATCGTCGCCATTTTTGTACTGGCGTTTTCGAGGTAAGGTGCTCTCAGTGCTGAACTGCTAACTGCGTTCCGTTTTAAGCAGTAACCAGTATACCTAACTATAAAGGAACGGCTTCGCAGTATACTAAATTGACGTCACATCTAGCAGTGCTCGCAGTGTATTTCGGAACATAACCCAAGTAATTATGTGACTACCCTCAACTAGTGACTTCATTTATTAATACAATAAAGCAGTGATTGCGCTCGTCAATTCGCCCCACTAGCTGTCGAACTACGGCAATCGACCCTCCAGAGATAATACCATTCTAAATCTAGTCACAGTCAATATACGAAAATTATGTAAACATATTGTGTGCTATTTAACATATATATATATATATAAAGATAGGTGATTTAACATATCCGTTTACACACACACTGCTTTACAAAATTTTGGGTTGTAAAAACCGCTTTGTCTATGAAAATGTCCAACAAACATCTTGAACATTGACGCTATTGTGAATGGGTACATGCGGTTGTTTTTATATCAGCCAAGAAGAAGGCAGCAAGTGGCATTAGTCAGGAACTATAGATCACAATAGATCAGCAACGGTCAAAGTGATTCTGGGTCTCCATGAGCCCTGTATGGCCGTCTCTCCAAGAAGATACGGTTGTTAGAACAGTTGAACACCAACTTTTCCCTCCACCAGTTTATGCTCAACATTTTTGACGGGCAGTCGTCCACCAGCTCTATAATAACAAATAATCTATGCCCCTACAGAGTCGCCGACGGCGTCTCGCCTCGCTACGGAAACACGTACAAAGTTCGGATAGCGGATGAAATATTTACAAAGGTGCTAGACGCTCACGCCGTGAGTCAATCCACGAGCGGCTTGGGGTTCTCCCATGGGAAGCCCTCTCGCCCGAAGTGCCCGTATGTGCTGGTCTTCTGGTATATCGGCGCTCGGAGGTTCAGATCTCTGCAAAGGGAAATTAAAACATGTTTACACTCTATCTTCTATCTTCCATAATCCATAGATTTAATCACTTTTTGAGCAACAGAGTAGTGCTTCTGTGGAACAAACTGTTCAAGTTAATACTGAACTGTAAATCAGTTCAAGAACAGACTGGATAAGCAACTAAAGACAAAGCACAAGATTTGATATAGGCGTATCAGCGAAAGCTGCCTAGCCTATTATAAATAATAATAGATACCCGACCACATAGGATCGGGTTATGTGGGATTTTTACCAACTAAAACCCCCTCAGTGACTGTCCCCAGCTCATAATGAGGGGACCCGGGAACTCTTAAAGAACTTACGACGGTGCCCCTCTCTTGTGCGACGCCCATTATGGGATCGTTCCAGGGGAGGGGATCTCCCAAATTGTCATAAGGCTTAGCAGCGTGATGTGGAGCGGCCGTCTCATCATCTCAGTCTCATCTTGCCACTATTTTTATTGTAGTTTTCGGGTCTACTTGAAAACAAACGGAGATCACGCGTGTCCATTCTAGACACGCGTGGTCTCCCAGAAACGGATTGTTCCCGCACCCTCCTACTGATAAAGCACTTCTGTTTTTTTCCATAAATCCACCTCGTAATTGGCAAAAAATTCCCGGGAACGACGAATTCCCCGGGAATGACGCCCTAATTATGGCACTAAATGTGGTACTTTTTAAAGATATCTCGGAGAAGGCTAGTATGCAATATGTATCTATGCAATAACGACGTAATACTGTGTATGAATAGTGTATAGTGTACATACTTGACGATTTTCCCCGGTCGGAGATCGAAGTTCTTTTTTACGATAGAAAGAAGTTCTTGCTGTGTTTTGTGCGACGTGCCATAGTCGAATACGGTTATTGAAAGCGGCTCAGCAACACCAATTGCGTATGCCACCTGAAAAAAGAACAAAATAAATTAGGACCCTAAATATTATAAATGCGAATGTGAGCTTGTTTGTTTGTTTGTTTGTTACGCCTTCACGGCCCATCTTTTCAACCGATTTTGATGAAACTTGGTAATGAGTGACATAAGTTGTGTCCTGCCCCTGGGGAAGGACATAGGCTACAATCGAATATTTGATTGTTTTTTAAATTAATCCTAGCCCATCACTAGTGTGGGGCGCCCTACCGCACGACAGACCATTTTTCGTCCATCCATTTATAGTAAGGAGTAAGCAGTAGTGCAGCGTGCCGGCGATATCAGGCGACTTCCAGCGACGAATCACAGTGCAGTATGTGGGCGACTGCAGGAATCCGTGAATACACGGGCGTTAAGGCTTGTACATACCTGCCTTCTTTTGCCTGGTGGGAGGCTTCGGCCGTGGCTTGTTACCACCCTACCAGCAAAGACGTGCCGCCAAGCGATTTAGCGTTCCAGTACGATGCCGTGTAGAAACCGAATAGGGGTATGGGTTTAATATAACTGCCATGCCCCTAACAGGTTAGCCTGCTACCATCTTAGACTGCATCATTACTTACCATCAGGTGAGATCGCAGTCAAGGGCTAACTTGTAGTTGATAAAAAAAAATTAAAAAAAATACTCGTGACAACATCATCGGACTGATATGAGTCAACTCGTATGTAAAAACCATACCGCTCATATATATCACAAACTATTATTATCATCTATCATGAGTAGAGCCTGTGCGCCTACCTGCACCATGCAGCGGCGGCAGAGGCCGGCGCGCACCAGCGACTTGGCCACCCAGCGCGCGGCGTACGCGGCCGAGCGGTCCACCTTGGTGAAGTCCTTGCCCGAGAACGCGCCGCCGCCGTGCGCGCCCCACCCTCCGTACGTGTCCACGATGATCTTGCGCCCCGTCAGCCCCGCGTCCGACTGTAGCATTAGAACATCATACCAATATTATGAATACGAAAGTGTGTTTGTTTGTTGGTTTGTCCTTCACTCACGCCGCAACGGAGCAACGGATCGACGTGATTTTTGGCATGGGTATAGTTGAGGACCTGGCGAGTGACATAGGACACTTTTTATTCCGGAAAATTAAGGAGTTCCTGTGGGAATTAAAAAAGCTTATTCCACGCGGTCGAAGTCGCGGGCATCAGCTAGTTTTGTATATTTTAGCCTCTCCATCAACTTTAACAGGACCCCCTGGCCCCTATATGATGTTATTGTCGTGAACAGATCGTAGAATTGATCATTTCATGCTATAGTCAACTATATCATTGAATGGTTAACTATTGATGATATTGACATCTAGCACTGCTACAAAAAGGTTATAAAGAAGCAACATTTCTGGACACTTCATTCATAATATAATATGGACATTGAATATCCTTAAAACATAGTGTAATGTGTATCAAACATATTTTCAAATTGACACAAGATACACTTGGGATTCTCGTCTGAATTATTAGGCTGTGGACAGAGGAAGACTTCTTTGGAGACATGTTCGCACAACTTTGGCAATACTCAAGCCAATTCAAATGGTGTAATAAACAAAGACAGGCTTACCTGAGGCCCGCCAATGATGAAGTTGCCGCAAGGATTGATGTGCACGACTGTCCGCTCATCAAAGTATTGTGGAGGGATAACTTCTTGTATTACTTTGCTTTTGATCTCATCCCGCAGAGTTTCTAGGGATATCTGGAAGAAATGGTATTATTTTTTAACCCCTGACGCAAAAAGAGAGGTGTTATAAGTTTAACGCGTGTCTTTTTCTTGGTTCTTGGGCACACTTATATAATTACTAGATGATGCCCGCGACTTGTCTGCGTGCATTAAGATTTTTGATTCCCGCTGGAAGTCTTTTATTTTCCGGGGCCTATGTCCTTCCCCGGGATACAACCTATCCCTGTACCAAATTTCATCAAAATCAATTGAACAGATGGGCCGTGAAAGCGTAGCAGCCAAACAGACACACTTTCGCTTTTATAATATTAGTATGGATATCCTGTAAAATTGACAGACACTTTTTGCCAATGTTCCATCCTTTGAAGCTTCAAATTGACCAATGTTTTATCACCAATGAGTCTTCTTCGAATAAGTGTACTTAGTTCCAAGTAAAAATGATAAGAATTCGCAATAGGCGGGGACATAGTGCAAAAACCGATAGTCGTTGGGGTCTCAAAGTGTTGGACTGGCGTCGTCGCACTGGAAAGCGCAGCGTTAGCAGACCCCACCACTCGGTGGACGGACATCAAATTAGGTCCACGTAGCCGAGTAGTAGTAGCACGATCCAGGAGGCTTATACCTCGGGGATCCAGCAGCTACTGTACTACTGGCAGTGCAGTTTATAGAGGCATAAAAGCACTGCTTACCCAAAATGAAATACGTAAATGCTTATTTTTTACTATAAAAGCCAGTCAATAGATATTCTGACTAACTAATGCCTACCCTAGCTTCAAGCCCTGTGCACGCCACTGGCTACTGGCTACTGGACCGCGGCGTGCGGAAGTCCTTGCAAGAGACCTATGTCAAGCAGTGGTTGATGACAAACGATTAAGATGTCTTACTTTCTCAGAGTGTTGGACAGAGACCACGACGGTGTGCACGCGCTGCGGGACGGTCGCTCCGCCCGCGAACACGTATTCCGCTGTCACCTGAGACGTAAACAAATCCAATCATATAAATAAATAATTGTTATTTAGTTTAAGTACCTATCTAATATTAAATACATAATATATATTAGTTTATTTTCATATATTTATTATAAGTATCATGTTATTTGTGTAAATGGTTTATGTATTCGTGTGTAGGTATTTGTTTATGTTAATACACCAATAAAAGTAATAATAATAAATAAATGATTTATAAATAATTAGTCTACTGCATGAAATTAATCTACTGCATGATGCGATCACACTCAGTGTGAGATCTATAGAGCGAACTTTGACTTTGCTTAGTCTTAAGACATGGTTAAAACGAGACAGATTTATGTTACTCACATAAGTCCATCTCATTTAGGACATTTGGTCCTTCGAGTCGGATCCGGTTATTATAAATGATAATTAATAATATGATTGATATAATATAATTAAAATTATAATTATTAAAATAATTATAATTAAATGCTATGCGAAATGCTAATGATATATATGAGTGGCACGCGTGCTGGTCGCGGTAATGATTTGAGCACTGATTGATTGTTAGTTTGAATGTGTAATGAAAACTAGGTTAATGCCAATGGAGCAAAATGTACGGTTGGCCTGTGGACCGTACATGTATCCTTGTCATTTTTGCAGTTTTGGAAAAATCAACTAAACTGAAATAATTGAATAGAAGGCCTAAAATCGTAACCTGTGTCTTGGAGTCAGGGCGCGCCCACCAAAATTCGCCATTCCTTCTGAGTTCTGCGATCTTCTGATTGAGCCTGTGCGCCAGCACCACTGTGAGCGGCATACATTCCTCTGTCTCATCTGTGGCATAGCCAAACATCAAGCCCTAGGGGAAATAAATATTATGAAGAGTTAATTTGCTGATTTAGTAGTAAAAAATGACCAAGCCTTTATTTTAGCCTTTTAAATTATTAGAATTTTTGTCAGAATTGTTGCACTCTTGCTTACAGTTACAAGTACATAAAAATCATACTAATATTATAAATGCGAAAGTGTGTTTGTTTGTTGGTTTGCCCTTCAATCACGCCGCAACGGAGCAACGTATCGACGTGATTTTTGGCATCGGTATAGTTGAGGACCTGGAGAGTGACATAGGCTACTTTTTAATCCGGAAAATTAAGGAGTTCCCGCGGAAATCAAAAAACTTAAATCACGCAGACGAAGTCGCGGGTTTCAGCTAGTCAAATATATTTCCATGTATTTTTTTTGATAATTAAATCCTTAGGCATACTATTTTCCCGAAAATTTAAGGAGTTCCCGCGGGAATAAAATACCTTAATCAATGAAGACGAAGGGGCGGGGTGGGGCGGGGCATATTCTAGTAAATAATAAACCCAAACGCGCGGGAAGGCCCTGTAGACCAGGGTAGGAAGCCTTTAAAAATAATAAAAAGTGAAAAAAAATAATAGTAGGATGAAACCCATTAGAAAAGGAGGGGAATATTATAAAAATGAAAGGAAAAATAATTTACGGGCGATCTGAAGTCGGGAAGGGGATGGGGGGGGGGGGGGGGGGGTTTATGGGTAAAAAACGGTTTTTCTCGATTTCCGGCAAAACTAAAAGTCCTATCGAAAAAAGTCATATGGCAAAGTTGTAGGTAATAAAAAGATCTAAAACTTTTGTATTTACACTTTTTTCACATAACCTCAAAATTTATGTGAAAAATTCAAAAAACCAAGTTTTTGATTTTTTATTTTTGTCTTTTACAAATAATCTTTTTTTTTTTACGAAATTTGGTGAAAACTTACCTTTTTATGTCCCAACTACGCTGTAATTTATTTGAGTAAAAATATTTATTTTTTCACCTTATTTTGAATTAATATCGAAAAAGCACCCTAATTTTCAATCGAAAATTCACCCGTCAAAATATCAGCTTTTTTCAAAAAGTTGGTATGTTTTCTGTTCGTTGAAATCTCTACTTTCCGATGGTGAAAAAAAATATATATGTTACTATAGTAAATCTTCTCAGAAAATGCAAAAATCGAAAATCGAAAACTCGAATTCGAATTTTTTTTTTTAATTATTATAAATCATTTTGAGCTATTTATTAAAATTTACACTTTAATTACTCGAAAAACGTTAGATTACATGTTAAATTGATAAAAAAAAATTGCAAATCAAAATATACTACTATAATTAACAAACAAATAAGTTAATAAAATTAATAGTTATGTAATCTAACGTTTTTCGAGTAATTAAAGTGTAAATTTTAATAAATAGCTCAAAATTATATATAAACATTTTAAAAAAAATTTCGAATTCGAGTTTTCGATTTTCGATTTTTGCATTTTCTGAGAAGATTTACTATAGTAACATATATATTTTTTTTCACCATCGAAAAGTAGAGATTTCAACGAACAGAAAACATACCAACTTTTTGAAAAAAGCTGATATTTTGACGGGTGAATTTTCGATTGAAAATTAGGGTGCTTTTTCGATATTAATTCAAAATAAGGTGAAAAAATAAATATTTTTACTCAAATAAATTACAGCGTATTTGGGACATAAAAAGGTAAGTTTTCACCAAATTTCGTTAAAAAAAAAAGATTATTTGTAAAAGATAAAAATAAAAAATCAAAAACTTGGTTTTTTGAATTTTTCACATAAATTTTGAGGTTATGTGAAAAAAGTGTAAATACAAAAGTTTTAGATCTTTTTATTACCTACAACTTTGCCATTTGACTTTTTTCGATAGGACTTTTAGTTTTGCCGGAAATCGAGAAAACCCGTTTTTTACCCTTAAAACCCCCCCCCATCCCCTTCCCGACCTCAGATCGCCCGTAAATTATTTTTCCTTTCATTTTTATAATATTCCCCTCCTTTTCTAATGGGTTTCATCCTACTATTATTTTTTTTGGTTTTAAAAATTATCGACCCTGGTCTACTGTACTTTATGTAACTTGACATACACGCCGCGGACTGTCAAAATGTTGTTGCTGGATCGGACATCATATTTCTAAAGTTTGTAGCGATGGGACAGAATTTTTTTTGACCAAAATTTCTGATAATAATATAACACAATATTTCAACATAATCTGCCCGGGGTCAAAAGCCATTACTGATTTAAAAAAAAATTGATTCATACCATCATATCAATATTATAAATGTGACAGTGTGTATGTCGGTTTGTCCTTCAATTAAGTTGCAACAGAGCAATGGATCGATGTGATTTTTGCATGGGTATAGTTGAGGACCTGGAGAGTGACATAGGCTACACTTTTTATACTGGAAAATTAAGAAGTGATTCCACGCGGACGAAGTCGCAGGCATCAACTAGTGTAGTAGTAATCTTAAGATCTTTACATCATATAAATTTTTGAGTATAAGATAGTTATAGTGCATGCCTTGGAGAGTGAACAATAGTTCAATAGTTCATGCCTAATAAGGCATGGTGATATAGATCATAATTTCAGAATGGTTTTGCCTCAAAAACAGACAGAGTATTTGATGCACAATGCTTTCGCGTATTGTAAGGCCGGCCGGCCATGTGTTATCAGAAATTTCTGTCCCTCTTACTTTGTGAAAATCAGAAGTGTATGTTCGATTCGGCAACATTCTGGATTCTGACAGCCCGTGGCATGTCTGTCTGGTCTAGTACAAAATCGATGAGCAGAGCATGCTTCCAGAGTTTCTGAACTTTTCCTGACAGAAACTTCCGATATAATGCAACAATTTCACCCACCTGATCACCAGCCCCAACTTCATCTTCATTTCTGTTCTCATGCACCCCAGCAGCGATGTTGGGCGACTGTTGGTCCAGGGCCAGCATCACACTGCATGTCTTGTAATCAAACCCTAGACCCAAACATGCATTTGATGATGATTGACAATAACAAGGAATGTGACACCATTGTGAGCTGCTTTACTCAAACTTGGATGAATGAAGTTGTAAACTCGTATTATTACAATGACTATAAAAATATACAAGTTCCCAATGGCTAGATAATATCTATTATAATAGTAGTAAAAACTAATTTGTCATCACTATAAAAAGTAGTAGCCTTTTCCCAGTATTCCTGATTTACAATTTTTTTTTTTTTCTCTTTCTATTTCTGTATCTCGGCAATCTGTCTTGCGACATTGAGCCGTGCAGTTGTGGGAGGCGGATTTGTATTTTAGAGCAAGGTATCCGTCCACTGACGGAATTCCCTATTTGCTGAAAAATCTACAGGGCAGATCCGAGACACAATTTCGTTTCAATCGGCAGTATCAGAGGCTGCCTTCTCCCTCCAATTTATATGCCAGGTCGTTGACATGAACCACAAGTCGCTCCTGATATTTTTTACTATTTGCCTCAATTTCTTCTTTGACAGTTTTGATGTTGAGATGCTTTTGAATGGTTTTGTTGCATAAGTATGGCGGGATGAAATTGAGATTTACAATAATAATATGAGGAAGTAATCATGTACCATGTTACCAAATTTCTATTTTTAATGCAATTCCCAGTAATTATAAACTTAAGTAAATAATTTTTGGAGCTCCATTTTAGACTTAAAACATTAAACTTGTTAAAATTTGATAACAGCTGTTAAAGATAACACAAAACCTTAATTTACATTTCTATATTATACCTATTTGTTGAATAATGAGCATCTGAGCATGAACCTATGTATAATAACCAGATAAAATGAAGATTTTATGCAAATAGTTTTCCCAACATGCAATCTTAGGTCCTTATACTTATATGTAGCAAGTTATGGAGCAAATCTGACTTTGTAAAACCCAGTATATTTTTTTCATAGTAACCCATTTTTGTCGTGCAACAGACAATTTAAATTGGTACCTGATCTCCTGCCCCTATATCAATTTCTTCTCGGTTTGCATACACCCCCTCGGCTATGTTAGGACTTTGTTCTTCAATAGCCACTAACAAATTTAGTGAACGCCAATCAAAACCTAGTGTGTACGAAATAATTATTTAAACTGTAACACAATTTGGAGGTCAAATAGAAATTTTGAACACTAAACTTGTTGTCTGGCTGGGAGCCAATACAATGTGGCAATAATATTATTTAGCGTCTAAGCTTACCTTTGGAGGAATCATCATAGCCAATGTGTTTGACAGTCTCTCTGACGACTTTTTGATAATCAACATTAGCTTTTGACGTTATTTCACCGCACAACAGGATCATTCCAGTCTTCGTGACAGTTTCTGTGGATGAGACAACTTGTTACTACTGCAACAGGTCGATACTTAGCACCACATCCCAGTGAAGGTGCCTATTTGTAGTTTGTACTCACCACAGGCAACTTTTGCGTCCGGATCCTGCATTAAATGCGCATCAAGAATAGCGTCACTTATTTGATCGCACATTTTATCTAAAACATATATTTACAATCAGTTTATTGCACAAATATAATCACATTTGCATCAGTAAGCATTCAGCATTCATTTGGAACCACGTGTTAGAGGAATTCATAAGTAATTGATCGTGGCTTATAAATATTATATGATGTAACTAAACACTCTGGCTTCATAACACAATAAAGAAGGCAGGTCAGCCTCATGTTGTAAAGAACACATTGGGTTTCTTTGAAGCAGCAACAATTGATAACATAAACAAAACATTTTGTATTGATATAAAATCTGCGCACATGTTGTGAGCGGCCATCTTTCACAAAATTATATGATACGGTCCCTAGGTACTCATGAAACACTCACCTGGATGACCCTCGCCGACAGATTCCGATGTGAATAGAAACACAGATCCATCTTCCATATCATAACTGTGGCCATTTGTTTTAGCATATCCATTTACTTTTGAGGTTTCCGGCATTCTGAATTTAGAGTTAGCTCACTTTAAATAACACGACAAATATCCCCTCGACCTAATACTGTGGAAAAGAGATCCGGCGCTGCTTCGCGATCTTATTTATAAGATCGGGATGGCGCTATTGAGCCGGTGCAATCGGCCAATCAGGTTCCGTCTGAAATGACACAACACTACGCTAGGGAAGTCGCTATTGGCCATTATTCTGTTTTGGTTCTGCTACAACCTCATTTATTTATAACCTAAAAAAATCTATATTATTATCATTTAACATTATCGAGTATATGGCTGAAACCATAGAGCTAAACACCCTTAACTTTGACCCGCGAAATTCAATTTAGGTCGTAAGCAATGGTGCAAACATAGTTTACTTTAATAACATGGATTATATATATATTTTTAGCAGTTCTAGACAAATCAGAGCTTTTAGAAAAAATATTTTAGTTAGTATCTCTCCAAAAGTAACATACATTTAATTAAAATCTATGATCCCTGTGTATGATCCATAGCCAAATTTTAATATTTTCGATAATTTTCTTTGAATATTTTTATGTCTTGATCAATGAAAAAAGTACCTATTGCCTTGTTATTGATTGTTAATACTTAATTTGTTTCTACTCGTACCTACATAAATATTTCAGAATATAATATCATTTCTAAAATGCAATCTCACAAATCACAACTATAGTACTAGGTAACTAGGTAAATAAAGGTGCGTGATACACAAAAAAAAAAACTTCATGCTTGGTAAGAGATGTCAATGGAGATACTAAGTTTACTCTTTATTACGTAATGACCGTTAGCCCTTGACTGCGATCTCACCTGATGGTAAGTGATGATGTAGTCTAAAATGGTAGTGGGCTAACCTGTACACACGGGTTTCTACACGACATCGTACCGGAACACTAAATCGCTTGGAGGCAATACGTCATAATAAGGAATCGTGATTAGACTTAATATTTTTATTTCTTTACGAGCAGCTTCCACCAGTCATATTCGATGGGACTCTTATCCCCTACAGTGACAAAGTGAAAAATTTAGGTATTATCTTTGACCAAACATTATCTTGGATGCCGCAAATGAGTGAGCTAAGTAGAAAGATGTTTGGTGCAATGGGTTCTCTACGTAGATTGCGTACCTAATGTTCTTCCCATTCCTACTAAAATTGCGCTGGCTCAGTCTCTTCTTCTACCGATCCTTGACTATGCGGACACTTGTTATCTTGATCTCACCGAGGAGCAACTAGGGCCTATTACACTACGCGGTATTAAGACAGTCTTACTAAGATTTAGCATAGTGTAATAAGAGTTAGCAAGTTAGTCTGTCTAATTAGACCGACCGAGTGGATTCGGCCGCTCTAACTTGCTTGCTTGCTGAATATCGCATGGTGTAATAACGTTTAGCAAGACAACCGTTCAGTCAGCGCCCTATATAAAAAGTACTCTGTGGTCAGCGCGCAGCAGCCGCAGCGTGAAGACGTCCGTGTTTTATGCTGTGCCTGTGCCCCGTGGCTGTGCCGTGCACAATGGCTTGTTCAAAAGAAAAGGAAGTTCTTTTGTAGATAGCCCGGCATGTTTCTGGTATAATTGACGATAAAAGAGGTTGAGATATCACAGAGCTAAACCTAAGGTCTTGGTAGGAGTTTCCCGTTGCCAGGAATCTTAACGTAACTACCAATCTTTTTTTTGCACTGACACTTTGTCTAAGAAGCGTATCTTGCTTTTGAATTTACGGAGTAACTAATTTCAACAGATGTTCAAAGTCAGCAACTCCTACTCTAAGGTAGTTTCTTAAGTCAGATGGTTCCAAAACACTCAGTATTTGCATATTTGATAATTTTACCCGTAGAAGTAAATACTCCTTCACCCATATTCTTCTTTTCTTTTTTAAAATGTATTCAAACTAATACTCGGTCTATGAGCTACGGCGATTTTCTGGTGCTTCGATAGTTTTCCCATGACTCTCACGACAACCGTCCCCGACGACGTACGCCTTGCAAATGAGTTAGCATGCGATATTTAGCACAATGTAATAGCGAGCTTGTCTAATTAGACTTTAAGACAGTCTTAGTAAGACTGTCTTAATACCGCGTAGTGTAATAGGCCTTTAAATTAATAAGGTTCATATTTGGGTTGCGAAAGGCAAAGGTGGTTGGTATGACCACGTTTCCGAGTTTCGCCGTAATAAAGTGGCTCCCGATTCGCCTTCGCAGGAATAGTCACATTCTTCACCTTCCTCCCTTCTCAAAATAATATTTTATTAAGTAGGTACGCCTAGACACTTAACTTCCTATTATAATTTTTTTTTTTCAGTAACTCAATCTCTTCCAATCTTCAAAACTAAATTGAAACAACGTTATCTATCATTATAATCTATTTATTTATCTGTCGTATTACTTTTTTATACTGTGTATTTATCCTATATATTATTACATTATACATTTCTGTGTTTTATGTATTTATAATATTTATTTATTCATATGTCTATACACCCTTAACGCTTTCTTTTAAGTTTCCTCTGCCCTAAGGTTGCCTGGAAGAGATCGCTTTAAGGCCGCCTGTTGTGCCATCTATACTTATATACTTAAATAAAACTGTAACAGGTCCAATTCTGTACATTGAAGATATTTTGAAAATTTTTTTTGGAGGGCACTCATTATTTGATACTGAAGCCAAATCTGTAATTTTTTTCATTTTTGTCTGTCTGTCTGTCTGTCTGTCTGTCTGTCTGTCTGTCTGTCTGTCTGTATCTTGGCCGCGCATCACGCCGAAACTACTGAATGAATTCAAACGAAACTTGGCACGATTTGAGCCCATACGACGAGGTAGGACATAGGATACTATTTATCCCGAAATTCTACCCCCGAAGGAGTGAAATAGGGGTTGAAATTTTGTATGAAAGTCCTTAATTTCTCAAGTTATAGCCATGAAACTTGATATATGAGCTGCGGGTTGAAAATGAAAACATATGTGTTTCACAGTTTTTCAAAATTCCACCCCCGAAGGGGTGAAATAGGGGTTGAGAGTTTGTATGAAAATCCTTAATTTCTCAAGTTATAGCCATGAAACTTGATATATGAGCTGCGGGTTGAAAATGAAAAGTGAAAACATATGTGTTTTACAGTTTTTCAAAATTCCACCCCCGAAGGGGTGAAATAGGGGTTGAGAGTTCGTATGAAAATCCGTAATTTCTCAAGTTATAGCCATGAAACAGCATTTGGGCTTTCGTTAAAATATGAAGAAGTACGTGTTTCACCATTATAGGGCATAGGCTACTTTTTATCCCGGAAAATTAATGAGTTCCCGCGGGAATCGAAAAAACTTAGTCCACGCGGACAAAGTCGCGGGCATCAGCTAGTATCCAATAAGATTGTTTTTGTGTTTGTACTTATTTCTTTTAATGGTGTACTTACAATAAAGTATATTTTACTTTTACTTTACTTTACTTTCATAGCAAGCATATTCACAAAAAAAATGTTCGGAAAAACACTAAATAAAAAGAAAAAAAATTTAACACTCACTCCCTCAGAAATCTCACGAGAAAACTTGAAAAAATTATAACTCGAAAACTACCAAAAATCGCTGAACATAAGTACATGGGGTAGGTATTTTCTGATAGGTTTAGGTTTAGTACGAGGGATCTAAATTTTTTCTTTGGAGGTCACTATTTGGGCCTGTATTACTTAAAAAGTATTTAAAATCCACGACTAACTATGCTAAAATTGATACCAAAAATAGTCTAAGTAAGTATTTAAAATTATTTTTAATTACCTAACTAACCTTTGTATTTATACGTTTAACCTGATAAGTATAAAATGATAAACTGTTAAAACATACCTGGTACTTTTTCCACCAATTTTAACAACACAAGTAAAATCCCGCTGGAAAATTATAACTGATCCAAACGCGCGGAAAACTGACTGCGAACTGAGAAAGACTCGATGTAATAAGTACTATTTACAAGATCTTTGGAGATCCATCTCAGTATTATGACAAAATAGTATAGGAGCGCCGTAAAAAAACCCCGTATCTCGCGAACTTATGAGATGTGTGAATAGGCGATGCTAAAATGGATCTTTACTCTTGAGGCACATATCTACTTACATACGAAAATTGCACATGTTATGTACCTATACCTATGGGTAATTTTATTTCGCCTACATGAAGGAATCTGTCAGAAAATTCGTACTCACATACTTACACATAGTAGGTACATCATAGTTTATGCAATCTGATTGCTTCTCCTTATAATTCTTTATTACCAGAAACTTTTTCATGACACAAAAGATAAACCAAGTAAAGTTTCTGTTGTAATTAGTAGGTAGGTATAATTATTGTAAATAAAACCGTTTAAAAACGCGTATACCACATAATATTTAGGACCACGTAATTATTGCTATTTTTTACCCGATAGGTACGGCAAAGCTTAGAGGAAGGGTTATGATATATGCAGCTTATGGATGCAGTTTTTGTGAGTATGTTTTATAATATGTTTTACTAAAAATACTGAACCGTCTCCTACACTATAATTAGGTCAATTTCCACGAAAGTTCAGAGCTGATTACGCGAGTGCTGCTTCGATAGTGAAAAATAATTTCTTTACAATATTCTTAAGTTAAATTATACCGAATTATGCTGTGTGATTTGCGTAGTCGATTAAATTATTAAATAAATAATTATTGCTATTGGTAGATATAGGTACCTAGTTAATTAAGTCGGTAGGTATCAATCTTCTCGGTTACATCTGAACTACTAACGTTAAACGTTTTTCTAGGGTTAAAGAGTTAATTTACTGTCATAATATTTTTTATTTGTTTATCGAAATATATTATGTAAACAGCCAAAGTTCATATCTTATTACCGCAGTTGTTGCTGGGAGCGTTGTTGACTTTGATAATGTTTTATTAGAATTCTTGGATTGGATTCACATTTGAGTTCTGTTCTGCCAGATCCTATGCGACTTGTTTTCATTTTTGTTGGACCATTTGTTTTAGACGAAAGCATTATATAAATTATGCTTTGATGGCCTTGTTTGTACGTATTTGCGCACTTTTCCTCCTTTTCTTAGCATTGCTCTTAGGGAAAACTTATGAGTTTTCCTAGAATTTCCTAATAATATGTAGGTAGCTGATAATATTAACTAAAAAACGAAGAGTATTGAATAAGCCAGGTCCTACCTATAAAAAAAATATTTTCGTTTCTAAATAATAGAGCGAATCGAGCGCTTTAAATTTTTTAATTCTCAAGCTTAATAATAATATATGTATATAACTCACGTAGGTGGTGATTTTTAAGCTCCTTGCTCATCCGACAGTCGCGTCGTCATAATCATCATGGTCGATAATGTGCAATGAATGATGACCACGCTGATTGCGTGTGATTAACGCAAGTATCCTCATTCTGTGTCCATAATCCTCTCCGTGATGATCACGTCTCGTTAAAATAAATAACTAACTAAGCTTGCAAATTAAAAATTATAAAAAACCATACTTATTTTATTTAAGCCGCCAAACGTTATCAGTTGTTATTTCATTGCAAGATGAGTCTTTATCCACTAAATGACGTAACAAGATAGGAAATCTTATAATTATTATAAAACTTTAAGTATCATACTTATCAGAATATTATTTTGAAACAAACTTCGTGCGTTATGTATTTATCTCGGGACAAAAATAGTGATAAACTTTTAACCCATTGAATTGCTCCGTCATGCGATATTAGAAATTGGTGCTGATGTAATAAAGTTGAGTATAATGTTATTTAATTTAATTATGTTTTTGTTAAATGCACGCTTTCTTGCTGAAAATCATGCGGCCTGCAAGTTTAAAACAACTCGCTAACCCACCCCGACTTAACGGACGGGTGGACTGAGGCGTGTGACTGAGGACTCCTATATGTAGGTACTGCCAGCCTTCACTTTTACCGATGAGTGTCATCCATAACATCTACCTAATTAATCACTAATAGATATGATAGGTATGATTTGAACCATTAATAATAATATATTGACCCCCTTTGAACTAATCCCAATTTCAAATTGATAATTAGCATACTAGTAATTTCAAATTGATAATTAGCATACTAGTAATTTCAAATTGATAATTAAGTAGTATTAGTAACTAATACCTGTGCTAATACTTACTGAAATAACCAAGCGTGACAGACTGATAGACGGACAGACCCATAACATTTGTTTTAAGGATTCCGTACCTCAAGAGGAGAAAAGGAACCCTTATAGGTTCACTGTCTGTTTGAAATTAATTTCAAATACTTAGGCGTACGGTCCCTTGGGGCTGTAAAAAAATCAAGCTTTTAAGTCAATGCAATCAAAAGATACGGCCGTTTAAGCCGCATATTTTGACACTCGCAAATAAATCAAAACCTACTTTCCGTTGACCGTTTTGTTGTAGGAGGGGTAAATCCTCAGGGACATCCGGACCGTACAGGATAGTGCCGGACTCCTACCGGCTAAAAAATCCTCCTCTGCAGTCTGCAAGCAGAAATGTTCCCGCCGAAATTGGCCTACCACTACTGCCGAATGCCCATCTCATCCTTCTCTTTCCTTGACATTATATTTTCCATAAATTTTTGTACTATTTGCCAGATGTTTTTGGACTCTAGCATTTTGCATTTTTTATTTACTAAATTTATATTGTATGGTGGTAAGGAACTCTTTGTGAGCGAATCTATACTCGCACTTGACCGGTTTTATATTTACACTAGATGATTCCCGCGACTTCGTCCGCGTGGTTTAAGGTTTTTTGATTCCCGCGGGAACTCCTTAATTTTCCGGGATAAAAAGTAGCCTATGTCCTTCCCCGGTATATAACCTACCTCTATACCAAATTTCAGCAAAATCGGTTCAAAAGATGGGCCGGGAAAGCGTAGCAGACAGACAGACAGACAGACAGACAGACACACTTTCGCATTTATAATATTATATATTTACATTTTGGTACGTACAACATACACAACATAACAATAGTTGTGTGTAGGGAACATAATAAATATAGTAGGTACTTATTGGAAACACAGGTTGCGTACAGGTACATGATGGTGTAGGTACATTTTTTTCGTCGTTGCAACCATTCGCAACCTCTGTTATGTAACCAACCTAATTTTTTTGAAAATGGCAAGATACCTGTACCTACTTAATGGAAATCATTCCAAATTTCATCTCGCTTTCTTGTTTGCCCGTTTGCTTGGACTTTCTGTGCAACCCATTCAGAGTTTTTGCTTCAAGAATAAATAATAATAATAATAAGAAGAAACAAGCTGGGTTGCAGGATTTTTATTTTTATCATAAGTACGATAAAATGAAACGGCAAATAGTTATTTCATATGATACGTACTACATCTGTGTGATACCCCATTAATATTGATCTAGTGACCCCACTTTGTGAATGCCTTTCATGTTATACCTAATTCCCCACTTGATCTTGTAACCCCACTTTGAAATTCTGTCTCTCCTCCTTCTTTCGATTATTTTAATACTAGCTGATGCCCGCGACTTCGTCCGCGTGGATTGAGGTTTTTCGGTTCCCGCGGGAACTCTTTAATTTTCCGGGATAAAAAGTAGCTTAAGTGTTATTCCAGACTATAATCTATCTCTGTGCCAAATTTCCTCCAGATCCGTTCAGCCGTTGGAGCGTGATTGAGTAACAAACATCCATACATCCATCCAAACTTTCGCATTTATAATACTAATTTATTTGATTAGCAATAAGGTGGGCAAACATAATAAAGAAATTCACCATTTTAGTAAGAAAAAACCTAAAAATCGGTTGGCTCTGGTTATGCTTCTGATAAGAATATCATCAAACAATCATACTTATAAATAAGTAGGTAACTATATTACTTTTACTTAAAGTCATTATTATAATCATGTGCTGACTCATGTGGCAAGGATGAAACTGTCATTTGAAAACGTTGATTAATCTATTATCCACGTACCTACTTAAGTAGGTACCGAGTCTGACCATTAAGTGCCTATTTAATTGACCGAGCGAAGCGAAGGTCTCTGAGTCTACTTGAGTGAATTGGCACTTGTCCGTCCGTCCGTCCGTCCGTCTGTCAGAGCCTTATAACTTCTGAATTGCTGAACGTAATTACTTCAAATTTAAATATAATATGTAAACCGATGGCCTCCCGCCGAATATGGCTTAAAAAGTTATAAAAATCTTTATTTCAGGGGGGCTCTCATAGAAGCGAATGCGAAGTAAAATATTTTTTATAGCGTTACATAGGGTTGCGGTATATCATTTTAAAGATAATTAGGAATAGAGTCTAAATATATATATTTTTTAATTTTTCCCCTATAATTGACGAAATGGGGGGCTTTCAAAGTGGAGATTTTCTAACGTCCAAAGTTGACCTCAGAACTCTCAATTTCCTGATCTCTCAAGCCTAAAACTTTATCAATTATTTGAATTATATCCTGTACTTGAACAACAAATACTAAAATTAGATAAATATTATAAGGAAACGAAATTATTTAATTTTTAATGATGATTATATTTTTAACAGAACTTCACAATGATGTCAATAGATGGCGCTCTGTGATGCCGCGAGGTCTCAGTTCGGGGCGAACCACTAGTAAAATAAAGTTTTGTTTAAACATATTGTTAGGAACATCCTTAAGTAGGAACTAAATTATTATAAATATGAAAGTGTGTCTATCTGCTACGCCTTCACGACTCTCCTGTTCAACCGATTTTTATCGTGGTACATGGATAGGAAAGGCAATGGGGCTGATTCTGTAGTGCACAATCTCTAATACTAAACTAAAATTAGAGCATTAAGTACAAATATTGCAAACCCTTTCATATTTCATAATACTCCCTACGGAATGGGACAGAACTAGATTTAAAAGCTGCTATTTTAGTTTAGTTTAGAGATTGTGCACTACAGAATCAGCCCCATTATGCAACTTTTTATCCCATAAAATTAAGGAGTTCCCACGGGATTTTTCAAGAATCTAAATTCTAAATCCACGCTGATGAAGTTGCGGGCATCATAATATATTTTTGGCGCGGTCTAGACGGCCACAATTGATCGTTTAATCAAAATCAATATACTGAGTGAGGTAGGCAGTATGGCGTAAATAATAGAGAAGTCAATGACGGCGTACGTTGGAAGGGGTAAGCCGTAAGCTTATCTAAGGCAGTCTTAATAAGACTCACTTTTGTATATATTATATTAAACTAGATGATGCCCGCGACTTCGTCCGCGTGGACTGTGGAGTACGGTTTTGGATTCCCGCGGGAACTCTGCTACGCTTTCACGGCCCATCTGTTCAACCGATTTTGATGAAATTTGCTATATATACCTACTTAGTTATAGTTTGTGTCCCAGGGAAGGACATAGGCTACATTTTATCCCGGAAAGTTAAGGAGTTCCCGCGGGAATCAAAAAACTTTAACCACGCGGACGAAGTCGCGGGCATCAGCTTGTACTTGACACTTAAAGAACGATTATTATAAAATATGTATGTGAAAAGTGAAAACGTGGGTACCTATGCCTAGACTGTCCGGCTGTTGTTTTTCACAGCATATCCTTTACTGATTTTGACATAATGTGGTACAGAAATAGATTGCATTCCAGAGCCGAACTACTTCTTGCCCCGGAAATTCAAAGAGTTCTTAGGGGGTTTAAAAAATCTAGACCTACGCACTCGAACTCTCGGGTATCCTGTTAATCAGCTTATTTTGCATGATCCGGTTAAAAACAAAAAAAAAATGCATTATATGTCCAAGGTTTTAAATTAAGATAACCAATGTTGAACCTTTTTATCTCATTAGCGGTGTCGAAGGCTATCTAGCGTCACACTAAATGACTATCGTTTTTAAAGAAATCATTTCAATATTATACAAATATTTTCGTTAATTACCTCTAAATGAAGTTGCTATTGATAGTTATAGCATCGATAAATAATTTTAAAGTTAATATTTATATTTCCAGTGCTTCTTATCGGATTCACATAATAAGTATTATTTTATTGGCGTTAAACTGTTGATATCACAAACGTGACAAATTGGTAAAACCACAATTAATTATATAATTTAAACGCTTCAGGTAACTCATAACTTAAAAGTGTATAATTTTATGTCTGTTCTTTGTTGGTTCCGGTTAAAGAAGCATAACTTGTGAGCTAACTAATTCCTGAATTTTCCGTCCAACTTGTAACCGTACTTGAACATTGAAGTAGGTAATATGTAAGTACTAACGTTAGTACATTATACCTCAATGTACTTGTACCGTCGTTGTTGTGGTTGTTCTGTACCAGTACCTCCCACAGCACCGAGATTTTATTTGCCCCTCACAAAAAGGCACTTAAAACACAAACATCTTGACTAATCTCTACAAATTGCAAGTGCAAAGCAAACTATAGTCTTCCTTTCAATTTCTATTAATATTTTTTCTATTTTTTTTTTATTTCTATTCGTTGTCATACAAATGTAAGTAGTCAAAACTGCTCACGCATGCACGGTGCAATCATGCCCATACGGTCCATTCGGTCTATAAGTTATGCTTCTTCCAGAGTCTTTTTGATTTTTAATGTTTAGCCATAGCCATTATATTAATCTCTATGTGTTTGACTGTCGTGAAACGAGTTTGGCTGGTTTGTTTCATCGTACATAATATAGGTACTCTCGATATCGTCTCAACCTATCGACATCCACTGCTCGAAGGTCTCCTGCATGGATCGCCACAGAGCACGGTCTTGTGCCGCTTGTTTCCAGCGGCTCCCTGCAGCTACACGCTTGAGATATAATCTCGATAAAATACAATATTTTATGGACTTGTAGTTCGCAGTATTTTTGCGACGATTAATATAATATAAATAATTGTGTCAGGTATCCATCTATTTAGCTTATTTTTCCTTCAGTAGAGTTACGTCAGCAACACAGAACTTGATAAAAAAAGAATCAGTGCAGACAAACAAAACGTTCACAATATTATTGTTATTTTTAATGATAGTTTGATATTATTATTTCTAGTTGCTATCATGTAAGTGTCTTTCTGGCTTACTCTGACAGCAACTATTAATTATTTTGATAACAAAAACATTATGAACTTATGAAAAGTCGTTGCGTGAACTATATCTACAGTTGTAGATAAATAGATCTCTAGGAGTAGGGCTGCCACAAGCCAGATGCCAGAAAAACCAAAAGAACATCACCCAAATTGGTCTACTTTTGACATTGAATTATTATGTAATTAGTATAAAATATAATCGAAGCGGTAATAGAATTCGTCACTCCTATACGGGGTCGCTCCCCAGGCACACACCCCGCTTTTAGGAGTTATGTGCGTTTGTAAAATTTAATATTTTAGTTTCGGAAGGCAACCTGCATGCCCGAGAGTTCTGCATCATATTCTCGAAGGTGCGTGAAGTCTGTCAATCCGCACTTGGTCAGCGTGAATAGTCACGTTGGGCATAGGCCCAACTATGGCCAAACTCTTAAGAGGAGACGCGAGCTCAGTATTTTTTTTTAATCTTTATTTTTGACGGGGCTTTATCGCTTCGTGATAGTGAGCCGGCAGTGCATAAGTTGTAATGATGATAATGAAAATATAGTAATTCCTCAAAGAATTAGTTTTTTTACATTTTCAGCCAAATGCTTATTACAGGACTAAAATTTTTTTATTCAGAATATTATGCAAATTAAGTTCTTTTCATAATAATATGACACCCCTCTTGATCTAATAACCCCACTTTATAACGTCGATTCGGCCTAATGTATTTTGCGGTTAAATTTTGTGACGCCTTAATTTTTTGCCTTGTTGAGAGTTGATATGAAAAAGAGTGATCATACAGAAAATGTACTTAACTTATAAACTTTAACACATTTAACGGGTTGATGCAAGTGGACCTATTTAAAGTCACACTTTTTACTATTTTGGTGCGGAACCCAAAATAGGAGTAGTCATTAACTGAGAGGTAGGTATGTATTTATAAACAACAATACCTTCATTATTTTTTCCTTTCCCTGCAACTTAGCTGAAAGAATGATGAACATAATATTATAAATACAGAATTTAATTAGTAAGTATGATGTCACTTCGACGGACGCGATGTATAATTAATGAGGTTAAGACAGCTCTATTTATCATCTCACACGTGTCTCGAAAGAGATATCATTATAAATCTGTAAGTAATCACATATAAATCAGAATCATCAAATGTTTATGCCACTACTGTAAACAAAGCTACTAACCCATAAACCACCATAAAATTATAACATCTGCTAAGGATCATGCAATTAACGATCCTCATTCCTATTACTTACAGTGAGAAGGAAGATTCTTAAAGAGCCATGATGAAACAGTTTTGTAGCTAAAAATGCTCTTCGCTCGTGTGGAATTTTACTAATATTATCTTGTAAAAGTATGGATGTTTGTAAGTTTGTATATTTGTCACGCCACAGCCCAAGACGATTACATTAATTTAGGGGGGATTATAAAACCTTAATGCACGCGTTGGACGTAGTTGCGGGCAATGGTCCAAGAGCTGGCAACGAATTTCGGGAAGGTCTTTTTGGCAAGCTGAAATTGTGAAAAAATATAAATTTGTCAATTGGCGAATCCAGTCCTGCCAGTCTGGTAGAGTGTTTGCGGTTATTTCGTATGTCGTACTCATTTGAAAACTTTATTTACGTCTGGGAATTGTTTAAAACTGCAAAATTGGTCTGGCGATTTGCAGGTAGGTATTATTGAAATTACTCAATAAATACGTGATTAAAAATTCAGATTGACAAAAGTATATTTTTTGGAAATTTTAATAAAATATTTTCACTTTATAACCGATTAAAGTATTAACTTTATAACCGACAAAAATGTCTGGAATTTTTCTTTCGAATTCCATAAGTACTAAATTAAAAGATAACAAAAACAAGTTGCCAAAAAAATATATGTATATTTAATTATTTTTTTGCAATGTCGTTTGCAAATGCTGCGCAGGTAGCGAAATAACCGCAAACGCTCTAACAGACTGGCAGAACTGGATTCGCCAATTGACGAAGTTATATTTTCCACAATTTCAGCTTGCCAAAAGGACCTTCCCGAAATTCGTTGCCAGCTCTCCGTCTACAACGTCTACTATTATATAAGTGATTCTTGTCACTGCCGTTGTTATATAGAAACGTTTATCAAAGTTGAGTCGTACCTATTTCCTATTGTCCCAAAAAATCTTATCGTAAACCATCTGATGAATTACTGGCAGTCAAGAGTCAAGATCCCATGTCGGCGTCCGATACCTAAGTACTTAGTTGAATTGGTCAGATCATGAAATTCCTCGGCACATTATCATGAAACGCCGCCATTTCTTGATTTATGAATGGTATTGCAGACAGAGAGATATTATAGTAGAGAGAGAGACGTCCTAAGTGAGGATTTGTTGTTATTTTACATTAGTTAAATAGCTTCGTCCACCAACCTACTTCCAAATCTTGCTTTTGTACTTATAACTATGTATGTAATACTAGCTGATGCCCGCGACTTGGTCCGCGTGGAATAAGTTTTTTCAATTCCCACGGGAAGTCCTTAATTTTCCGGGATAAAAAGTAGCCTATGTCACTCTCCAGGTCTTTAACTATATCCATGCAAAAAATCACGATGATCCGTTGCTCCGTGATTGAAGGACAAACCAACAAACAAACACACTTTCGCATAAAATAGGTAGGTACTAAAAGGACCTTTTTTTAGCCAAGTATCCTAAATATTAATCTACTGTGAGTATGGCATTCTAACATCCGTTCAGTAGTTTCAGCGGGGGTCTAAGTGTATCCATACAGTTTATAAGAAAACTGTAACTGGATGACTCGACTGTCCATGAAATAATTTTTGAAAAGTTTAATTGAAGGAAGCTTTACTTAACTACTTTTCGCTTTTTTAAGCAGCAGAGCCCAAAATATTTTTTAAAGCTCCAAAAGTAGTCGTAAATCGTAATGAGTCGAAATTTGAAAGCGGGGTTAATAGATCAAGTAGGGTAACTAGATCTAGTGGGGTAACTAGATCAAGTGGGGTTACTAGATCAAGTGGGGTAACTAGATCAAGTGGGGTAACTAGATCAAGTGGGGTAACTAGATCGAGTGGGGTAACTAGATCAAGTGGGGTAACTAGATCAAGTGGGGTTACTGGATCAAGTAGGGTGTCATTTGAAAGTACCTACTTCATGTGCGCATTTCAAATTTAGTTTATTTATCGCCTCCAGTCTGAAACGTAGTACTATTCCGGTATTATCAGACTTTTTTTTGGTTTCCGCGGGAACTCTTTAATTTTCTGAGATAAAAAGTATTTAAATGTGTTATTCTCGGTGCCAAATTTCATCTAGATCCGTTCATCCGTTCTGGCATGATTGAATTACAAACATCCATCCATCCAAACTTTCGCATTTATAATAGGTACCTAAGTACATTACTAGATACATACTAGATTAGTAGGTACATATATCTAAGATAGAAAACTCATGCGCACTTGACTTGCTCTTTCAATGTAAGCTTCCGGGTCAAACGAACAGAGCATTTGTAAAAAGTAGGTTATCTAGATGTATACCTACGTAGGTCTAGGTAGGTATTTATATAGGTACTTATAATAGGTTTTCTAAGTTGTAAACAAGGAGAATTTACATAGTCATGCTTAGATACCTTTGTATTATATTGCCTCCCCATTCACAGTTATTCATAAAACAAGGTTATCAGCCTGGTTATCACATAAGCACATACTTTTACGCAATGTAGGTAGGTACTCGTATAACGTCTAGGCTACCCGCACATAAGCTATAATATTATCACATAGGTAATTGGTAAGATTGTGCTAAAATGAAAATTGGAGGGATTGACAGATCAACGCATAGCTGCCCGTTGCACTCGAACTTGAAATTTTACATGTAGGTATATAGCAGAGGTACCCCAGGTACCTACTAAGTACCAGTATATGTAGGTACGTTTATTACAGACCATCAAGATTTCAGGAATTTACTCGATGTAGGAGTAAGAGTAACAGTTAGCTCCTATAAAAAACCGGCCAAGTGCGAGTCGGACTCGCGCACCGAGGGTTCCGTACAAACCTGTAGTAAGTTTTAAATTATTAAAAAAAACCACTTACTCTATCTCGTTCAAACCAATTTTCGGTGGAAGTTTGCATGGTAATGTACATCATATATTTTTTTTAGTTTTATCATTCTCTTATTTTAGAAGTTACAGGGGAGGGGACACACATTTTACCACTTTGGAAGTGTCTGTCGCGCAAACTATTCAGTTTAGAAAAAAATTATATTAGAAACCTCAATATCATTTTTGAAGACCTATCCATAGATACCCCACACGTATGGCTTTGATAAAAAAAAATTTTTGAGTTTCAGTTCTAAGTAACTATGGGGAACCCCCAAAAATTGTTTTTTTTTCTATTTTTATGTGAAAATCTTAATGCGGTTCACAGGATACATCTGCTTAACAAGTTTCAACAGTACCTATACCTAGTTTTTAAAGTTTCGGAAAAAAGTGGCTGTGACATACAGGCAGACAGACAGACAGACAGACAGACAGACAGACATGACGAATCCATAAGGGTTCCGTTTTTGCCATTTGGCTACGGAACCCTAAAAAAAGCGACTGCCGCTGGAGCGAGAACAAGTAAGTTCAGTGTGTGTGACCTGCAGGCTGCAGCGTTTGCGTTTGCTAGGCTTACCAAACCTAACTGCTATCTAGCAACACCGTATTGTTCCACTTTAGTTGCAAAAGGGTAGGTACCTACCTATACCCCCAGGCAAATGACGATGATAGGACTGTACCAAAATCGGTTGAACAGATAGGCCGTAAAAGCACAGAGAGACACACTTTCGCATCATACTTCATACTTAATATTATAAATGCGAAAGTGTGTTTGTTTGTTGGTTTGTCCGTCAATCACGTCGCACCAGAGCAACGGATCGACCTGTTTTTTTTGCATGGGTACTTAATCTTATAGTTGAGGACCTGGAGAGTGACATAGGCTACTTTTTATCCCGGAAAATTAAGGAAATCCCGTGGGAATTAATAAAACTTATTCCACGCGGACAAAGTCGCGAGCATCAGCTAGTTTATGATAGACAGTGGAATAGAAGTAAGTATAGATTTTTTCATTAGCAGTTTCATTCCGACTGACTGATTAGCTTAAGTTATCTTTGTGCTCAATGACAACGAAAACAACGAAACAATATTGTAAGTAATTTGATTATTGATACAATGTTGATAAGACATCGGAATGGGCAAATCACAGTATTTGGTGATTATTTACCGATAAGTGATAACAATAAACTGTGCCCAAGTATCTGCCTCTTGCAGATAATTTGTAAACAGTTGTTTGGAACAATTATAGCTGGGGAGAAAATAGTTTCTGCATTGCTGACAAACAATGGTTGTTATGCTTCATCTCTGCATCGGAATGCTTGACGAAAGACGTTCCCCGATGTGTTTTGCATTGAGTGTTTCAAGATGTTGTCTTGTATAAGATAGCTACTACGAATTTTTGTGTTTAATTAAGTATTAAATATGCGTATTTAGCTAAGTGTTCGCTATGACTTTTGTGTGGCGTGAGTTTAAATGATGTGCAGACTTATGGAATTGTTCATCGTTCCTTTTTATTTATGGATTTTCTGTGATGGGCAGGTTAGTATTATAAGCCTTTTGATATTACTCATGAAATCAAGTTTGATTTTTATTTTCCATCCATCCATCCATCCACTACAGCCCATTAACGTCCCACTGCTGGGCACAGGCCTCCAGTCTCATAGAAGAGAGCGAATTAGAGCTTAGACCCGCCACGCTGATCCAATGCGGGTTGGCGAGCTATAGCGACTATTATCATGTTAGTGATAATATCCGGGACCGACGGCTTAACGTGCTCTCCGAGGCACGGGGGTGAAACACCGCCAACTTCCTAACTCCGGGCTAGTACTGAGAATTTCTAGTCGGAAATACGTGAAATAATACTATACTAATATACTTAATACTTAATATACTTAATATAATAATACTTAATTATGGCCCGACCTGGGACTCGAACCCGGGACCTCGTCGGCCGCAGTCAAACATGCTAACCACTTGACCAACGAGGCAGAACGAGATTTTTATTTTAGTGCAAACTAATTGACTGTGATAACTGATCACCAGAATCAATGCTGTTAAGGGATATAGATAGTACATAGATCTAGATAATTTACACATTGTCAGCTGGAAAAGTCGGAAAAGCGCTACAGCCTACGACAAACGGAAGTAGCGGACAACGCGGCGGCAGCTTCGAGGCGCGGCACTAGGATTTAGGAATCTTGAAAATAATTATTATTACCGAGAAATCCATATCCATACTAATATTATAAATGCGAAAGTGTCTCTGCCTGTCTGTCTGTCTGCTACGCTTTCACGGCCCATCCGTTCAACCGATTTTGATGAAATTTGCTATGGGGATCGTTTATATCCCGGGGAAGGACATAGGCTACTTTTTATCACAGAAAATTAAAGCGTTCCCGTGGGAATTAAAAAACCCGAATCCACGCGGACGAAGTCGCGGGCATCGCATCTAGTCATTAGTAAGTCAGTGTGTGCTCAATTATACGGGGTAGAGTAGAGGGGGAGGAATTACTTCTAATATGGGTTTACATGGGAGACAAACATACTAAAATCACAAACTAGGTAGGTATGTAACTATGTACTATGTATTAACTAGGTAGTTACTATAAGTAAGTAAGTAGGAACGTATCTACTAAAAGTCTTTTAGTAAACCAACCTCAGGAATTACGAGTAAGTACGTCGGTGATACAATATTATCTGTGGCATTTAGGTGGAGGGCTTTTTTAGCGATGGGCTCAACCTGGAGAAGGTGGACTTGAGCGTGTGGCACCAGCGCAACCCCCGAGTGGCGGTACGGACTAACGACCAGCTGGCCTGCGAGAAACCTAACATTTATTTCTGTGAGGTTGGTACTTAGAACAGTAACTAAGCACAGCGGATAGTGAATTGCTCATACAAACGTAATACCAAAATAATTAGTAATTCGAGCATATTTCCTCCATATTATGCGATTATTAAGATTGAACTTGTATTAATCTAGGTCCCTGGATAATTATTTTTCCAAAATACTTTCCCAAAATTAAATGTAAGCACATTGCGTTTTGCATGTTTTTGAGACATAAACGACATGTTTTCTCCTTATTTGTTTCATATTAAAACCAACGAAATCTCACGTACTAATTGATCAGGAACATAGCCTATATTGTCAAGTTACAGAATAAAAACACGAAGTTAAAAACACAACAATTTTTCATTCATCATTTTTGGTATTCACTGAACAAGACTAACCCTGGAATTCATAAACGTTGGGTAACCAGTCTCTGGCAAAATGCCGTTCACGATTCGCGTAGGACTTGAATGTAGAATCAACCTTTGTTGCAATTCATAAACGTTCGCCAGACAATCTCCTAGCTGAATGGAGAAGAAATGGAGATGTACAGAATATTGTCTATTGATTGACATGTTATCTGTGGAAATTCTCTATGGATGTCACTTTGACGCACTGAGTCACTCAAGTGAACGTCAATGTTTGTTTACAAACAAACATTGACGCGGTTTTCAATTTCCAATGGTTTCCAATTTTAGGGAATAATAGAAAGCAAAGACCGAAGCGAATTCGAAATTTACGTGGTAAAACGCTGACGAATAATACCACTTTGATAGCGGTGATGCACAACTTCATGATTTGTATATCCTGCATAAAGTCAGAGACGGCCAAGCTGACGGTACATCCTGGGCACGTATAAGAATCGCTCTGGAGCACCTTTGCAAAAATATCGCGAAGATATGTTTGTTCGCAGATAACAAAAGTGCAGCTTACTCTCCATAAACTGAAGTCCAGTAGAACTACTTCAGCTCTTACGAGTACGTTCTAAACTGTTCCGGCATGGTGCAAAGATGTGTTCATCAGTGCAGACTTTTGGCCTGAGGGCATAGTATACCGTCGTTACAGGGAAGCGAGAACAAGAATTCCTTCTGCTTCTTATGACTATAATATACTTATTTTTAGAATTGTATTTATAGTATTTTATGAATTATATTGTATTGTGTTATAATTATGATTCAATATTGTTGCCTGATTTAAATAAATAATTCAATGTTAAGATCAAAGTTATCATGTTCTTGCTTAGTCACTGAAGTAATAGGATACCAAATTTCGAATCTATCAAACCTGTATTGGTAGTTGCTCTCATACTTTCTTCAACATATTATGATAATCTGCAAATAGCTGAAGAGATTTTCTTGAATCATTGCTAAGAACACTTTCGATCAAGTCCTCTAAACCAAAAAAATAAATCAAAATCGGTTCATCCGTTTGGGAGCTATGCTGCCGCAGACAAATACACAGATGCACAAACACACACACCCTCTTTTAGCGTCGGTAAGTAGTCAAGACTGAAAGACCATGAAGGTACTTATAGAGCTAGTTTTATGGCATTTATACATGGCTTTATATAAAAATTCTATTTTTATTTATGAATGAATAAGTACAGAAAACTACAAAATGTTATAATCCATTTAATATTATTTTAACAATTAATACCAGGCTGAAGAAGGACATCATTCATATTTTTGACTGCTATTATGATTCTTGTATTGCTAGCCACTTCCTTTTCGCCTCAAGAAATGCACATATCATAATATGAGGTCATCCAACCAAAATATGAATTAATCCACGACCTTTATTCTAACTTCTTCACACAAGATCTTGGCTCAAACTGAGGATAGTAGAACAACGTATGTTCTGGAATTGCCTTTAGGTACTGTGTAGTACATACATTAACTGTAGTTCCTTTATTTTGCGCTCGATATTATGTATTATTCGTCAACATCCTATGTCCTATGAGATAAGTACAGAGTCATTATAAAAATTTTCTTCTTTCTTGTTTACCTAATTCTGTATACCATCAATTAGCCTTTGCGTCTACTAGCCTTGCATCTTTATGTAGGCTGGCCGATTGTGGTATCTTTCAAGAGTCCGTCCTCATGCGGCACTTCTTTCTTCTGGCAATAATTCATAGCCATCGTTTCAATCCCTCCCCGGCCCACTATTAAATACTGAGCGCGTGCCTCTTCTTAGAACGAGAAGGGTAACTTCCGGAAATACCCGTCTGTATCAGGACAGCATAAATCGTCGTAGTTTTATATGCACTGGCTGTAATTAGCGATTTCATCATCAATGTAAAGCATATGTAAAGCCATCATTCGCTTTACACTACACTTTGGATAATTGGTGGATTTATTGGTTTTACCACAAGTACAAACTTAGAAGAACATGTTGTATATGACTCAAATCACATTTTTTCTTCGATTTTTTATTAAAAATCAAGATTTATTACGCACAAATAGCCCACAAAATACAAAAATAAAGCTATGTCAAACTCATGTCATAGCAAAAGCCTCGTTTGATTGTGTCTGATTCGCGGAAATCGGCGAATCAGTATTCAGCCGCTGTTAGCGACCGCATGGAGAGTCTCTTTCGACTATGAAATGCAAAAGAGAGTCTCTTTCGACTATGAAATGCAAAAAGCTTGAATTCGATACATAGCGCTTGAAACGTCTCGGAAAAGAGCCGTTCAGTCGATTATGAATTCCACTGTAAATGTATCACAAATTCTGTACGATGATATTGTTATCGAGCTTGCACGCGATCATGTGTCTTCAGCCAAATAGGGATAGCAATATACCGGCAAATTTATATTTGCGGTTCGAGTAGAAGTTGCGAGCGGCGGTCGCCGGTCCCTTATAGATGCCGTGCGGTGTTGTTGGACACCCTGTGTTTTCGATATTCTAGTTTTAAAAAACTTCATGAGGCTCTCTGGGGTGCAACACCTTGCATACGACGAGGCTCATATGCAAAATATGCGACGTAAATAAAATAATTACAAATAGGGATCCCTCTATCGATGGAGAGAGAGACATAGAGTAACGATTTTCTGTCACGTATACGAAATGATTTATTTATGAAATGAAATTATTTAACTACATTATTTCACGTAGGACAACTTGTGCCACTAACGAAATATCAAGACTCTACCACCGGTTCGGAAAGAAGATTCTACTGAGAACGGTTTTTCCAGCGGCGTTTTAATCCTACCAATTGCCATAAGAACTAACGTTCTAAATAGTTCATTTATTGATCTTAAACTATCCCCGCAAGAGTAGCTACTAACTACAGTACGCGCGCGAGTTGAATGCAGAGCTTTTGTATGTGTCACCATACATTAGCTCTGCATTCAACTCGTGTGCGAACTGCGAACTATACCTAAGTAGGTATTTACCTTTTGCATTTCCCGCAAGTTCAATTGTATGCTATTTTGAAAGCGAAGGCGCTGGCAGTTATTAATTTAACTAGGTACCTCCTCATGTTCTAAAAGAGCGTAAAATGTAAATAAATCGTTAGTCCTACCAGGGACTTGCAATTTTTAATTTTTGTTAAGCCGAGGTTGTTGCCGATCAAAATTAGCATGAGGTCAAAGCATCGATTGGTAGTAAGTAGTTACAGTACTTATTAAGTACAAACGGATTTTCCTAAATATCAGTCCCCATCAATCCGTAGTAAATATTATGAAGTCTATGTATGACGAATCAGAGTCCAAATAAAAATTAACATGAGGTCAAAGGTCACTTTACCCGAATTTTCACACTTAGAATTAAAAATTGTGGACCATAGGTGCAGGAGTTTACTTTAGGAACTTCCCCGTATAAAGAGTAATTTAGTAGTAAGTACTCAGTAGGTACCAACATTCAGTTCAGCTTTAATAAATAAAGCTCAATCAAATACATAATATATCAAAATATTAAAATGCGAAAGTTTGGATGGATGTATGGATGTATGTTTGTTACTCAATCACGCCCAAACGGCTGAACGGATCTGGATAAAATTTGGCACATAGATTATAGTCTGGAATAACACATAGGCTACTTTTTATCCCGGAAAACTAAGGAGTTCCCGCGGGAACCAATGAACCTCAATCCACGCGGTCGGAGTCGCGGGCATCAGCTAGTGAAAAAAAAAGTTCTTATTTAAGTAGTTTATCTTTCACGTAAATCTGCGCTTTTGCCATTTCATCAAACGTAATTTAAATAACTGACTACAGTGTAATTTTCACAGGAGCCGCCTAACTTGATCCCGCCGGAGAGCACTAAGACCTGCAACTACCGCAACGTATGGTACCAGGAGCAGGTGTTCCGCTGGGTGGCCGGCAGGGGCTGCCTCCTCTACACCCCTGACTTCCTGTTCATGGGTGGTAGGAACCCCCTCAATTTGAACGCGGGATGTGTGTACGGAAATTTGTTCGCTCCTTGCTTGGAAGTCGTAAGTAATTTTAGATAAATAGTAAACACAGATTGTCGTAAATCATACTAATATTATAAAATGCGAAAGTGTGTTTGTTTGTTGGTTTATTGGTTTGTTGGTTTGTTGGTTTGTCCTTCAATCACGCTGCAACGGAGCAACGGATCGACGTGATTTTTTGCATGGGTACAGTTGAGGACCTGGAGAGTGAAATTGACACTTTTTATCCCGGAAAATTGGGGAGTTCCCGTGGGAATTTAAAAAAACTTATTCCACGCGGACGAGGTCGCGGGCATCAGCTAGTAGGTAATAGTTACTTACGTCACAACTCACAACCGGATTTAGGACCAGCCATATTACAAAACTGAACCCACTTCTCATTTTTAGGTTAAAGACGATGGCACATGTGGTTGTTTCCCATTCGATCCGAGCCTCGAGGTGGTAGCCAAAGCAGTGCGGAAAGCGTTAGTGCCATCTATACACGGACGATGGGAGAGGTGCTTTTACGGCGCTAGCGATTGCTGCAGCCACTTTATGAACGGGAGTTATAACGTTACAGGTAGGTGCTTATTAAAAACAATCCTAGCCATTCAGAGTCCATACTTAAAACTGTCGATTGCGATCTCTAAATGCTCGGCGCGATCTCACCTGAATATGCGATGATGCACACTAAGATGGTCTGACCTGGTAAGGAGGGAAAAAGGAAAATTTATCTTAGCAGTGCGAATCGGAAACAATAAAGCCAAAAACGTATTACGAAAATAAAGATTACGTAGTTAGGGATCTCACCTGGATATGTGATGATGCACACTAACCCTGGAATTCATAAACGTTGGGTAACCAGTCTCTGGCAAAATGCCGTTCACGATTCGCGTAGGACTTGAATGTAGAATCAACCTTTGTTGCAATTCATAAACGTTCGCCAGACAATCTCCTAGCTGAATGGAGAAGAAATGGAGATGTACAGAATATTGTTTATTGATTGACATGTTATCTGTGGAAATTCTCTATGGATGTCACTTTGACGCACTGAGTCACTCAAGTGAACGTCAATGTTTGTTTACAAACAAACATTGACGCGGTTTTCAATTTCCAATGGTTTCCAATTTTAGGGAATAATAGATAGCAAAGGCCGAAGCGAATTCGAAATTTACGTGGTAAAACGCTGACGAATAATACCACTTTGATAGCGGTGATGCACAACTTCATGATTTGTATATCCTGCATAAAGTCAGAGACGGCCAAGCTGACGGTACATACTGGGCACGTATAAGAATCGCTCTGGAGCACCTTTGCAAAAATATCGCGAAGATATGTTTGTTCGCAGATAACAAAAGTGCAGCTTACTCTCCATAAACTGAAGTCCAGTAGAACTACTTCAGCTCTTACGAGTACGTTCTAAACTGTTCCGGCATGGTGCAAAGATGTGTTTATCAGTGCAGACTTTTGGCCTGAGGGCATAGTATACCGTCGTTACAGGGAAGCGAGAACAAGAATTCCTTCTGCTTCATAAGACTATAATATACTTATTTTTAGAATTGTATTTATAGTATTTTATGAATTATATTGTATTGTGTTATAATTATGATTAAATATTGTTGCCTGATTTAAATAAGTAATTCAATGTTAAGATCAAAGTTATCATGTTCTTGCTTAGTCACTGAAGTAATAGGATACCAAATTTCGAATCTATCAAACCTGTATTGGTAGTTGCTCTCATACTTTCTTCAACATATTATGATAATCTGCAAATAGCTGAAGAGATTTTCTTGAATCATTGCTAAGAACACTTTCGATTAAGTCCTCTAAACCAAAAAAATAAATCAAAATCGGTTCATCCGTTTGGGAGCTATGCTGCCGCAGACAAATACACAGATGCACAAACACACACACCCTCTTTTAGCGTCGGTAAGTAGTCAAGACTGAAAGACCATGAAGGTACTTATAGAGCTAGTTTTATGGCATTTATACATGGCTTTATATAAAAATTCTATTTTTATTTATGAATGAATAAGTACAGAAAACTACAAAATGTTATAATCCATTTAATATTATTTTAACAATTAATACCAGGCTGAAGAAGGACATCATTCATATTTTTGACTGCTATTATGATTCTTGTATTGCTAGCCACTTCCTTTTCGCCTCAAGAAATGCACATATCATATGAGGTCATCCAACCAAATGAATTAATCCACGACCTTTATTCTAACTTCTTCACACAAGATCTTGGCTCAAACTGAGGATAGTAGAACAACGTATGTTCTGGAATTGCCTTTAGGTACTGTGTAGTACATACATTAACTGTAGTTCCTTTATTTTGCGCTCGATATTATGTATTATTCGTCAACATCCTATGTCCTATGAGATAAGTACAGAGTCATTATAAAATTTTTCTTCTTTCTTGTTTACCTAATTCTGTATACCATCAATTAGCCTTTGCGTCTACTAGCCTTGCATCTTTATGTAGGCTGGCCGATTGTGGTATCTTTCAAGAGTCCGTCCTCATGCAGCACTTCTTTCTTCTGGCAATAATTCATAGCCATCGTTTCAATCCCTCCCCGGCCCATTATTAAATACTGAGCGCGTGCCTCTTCTTAGAACGAGAAGGGTAACTTCCGGAAATACCCGTCTGTATCAGGACAGCATAAATCGTCGTAGTTTTATATGCACTGGCTGTAATTAGCGATTTCATCATCAATGTAAAGCCATCATTCGCTTTACACTACACTTTGGATAATTGGTGGATTTATTGGTTTTACCACAAGTACAAACTTAGAAGAACATGTTGTATATGACTCAAATCACATTTTTTCTTCGATTTTTTATTAAAAATCAAGATTTATTACGCACAAATAGCCCACAAAATACAAAAATAAAGCTATGTCAAACTCATGTCATAGCAAAAGCCTCGTTTGATTGTGTCTGATTCGCGGAAATCGGCGAATCAGTATTCAGCCGCTGTTAGCGACCGCATGAAGAGTCTCTTTCGACTATGAAATGCAAAAAGCTTGAATTCGATACATAGCGCTTGAAACGTCTCGGAAAAGAGCCGTTCAGTCGATTATGAATTCCACTGTAACCCTGGAATTCATAAACGTTGGGTAACCAGTCTCTGGCAAAATGCCGTTCACGATTCGCGTAGGACTTGAATGTAGAATCAACCTTTGTTGCAATTCATAAACGTTCGCCAGACAATCTCCTAGCTGAATGGAGAAGAAATGGAGATGTACAGAATATTGTCTATTGATTGACATGTTATCTGTGGAAATTCTCTATGGATGTCACTTTGACGCACTGAGTCACTCAAGTGAACGTCAATGTTTGTTTACAAACAAACATTGACGCGGTTTTCAATTTCCAATGGTTTCCAATTTTAGGGAATAATAGAAAGCAAAGACCGAAGCGAATTCGAAATTTACGTGGTAAAACGCTGACGAATAATACCACTTTGATAGCGGTGATGCACAACTTCATGATTTGTATATCCTGCATAAAGTCAGACACGGCCAAGGCTGACGGTATATCCTGGGCACGTATAAGAATCGCTCTGGAGCACCTTTGCAAAAATATCGCGAAGATATGTTTGTTCGCAGATAACAAAAGTGCAGCTTACTCTCCATAAACTGAAGTCCAGTAGAACTACTTCAGCTCTTACGAGTACGTTCTAAACTGTTCCGGCATGGTGCAAGGATGTGTTCATCAGTGCAGACTTTTGGCCTGAGGGCATAGTATACCGTCGTTACAGGGAAGCGAGAACAAGAATTCCTTCTGCTTCATAAGACTATAATATACTTATTTTTAGAATTGTATTTATAGTATTTTATGAATTATATTGTATTGTGTTATAATTATGATTAAATATTGTTGCCTGATTTAAATAAATAATTCAATGTTAAGATCAAAGTTATCATGTTCTTGCTTAGTCACTGACTTCAGTGACTAAACAAGAACATGATAACTTTGATCTTAACATTGAATTATTTGGTATCCTATTACTTAATAGGATACCAAATTTCGAATCTATCAAACCTGTATTGGTAGTTGCTCTCATACTTTCTTCAACATATTATGATAATCTGCAAATAGCTGAAGAGATTTTCTTGAATCATTGCTAAGAACACTTTCGATCAAGTCCTCTAAACCAAAAAAATAAATCAAAATCGGTTCATCCGTTTGGGAGCTATGCTGCCGCAGACAAATACACAGATGCACAAACACACACACCCTCTTTTAGCGTCGGTAAGTAGTCAAGACTCAAAGACCATGAAGGTGCTTATAGAGCTAGTTTTATGGCATTTATACATGGCTTTATATAAAAATTCTATTTTTATTTATGACTGAATAAGTACAGAAAACTACAAAATGTTATAATCCATTTAATATTATTTTAACAATTAATACCAGGCTGAAGAAGGACATCATTCATATTTTTGACTGCTATTATGATTCTTGTATTGCTAGCCACTTCCTTTTCGCCTCAAGAAATGCACATATCATATGAGGTCATCCAACCAAATGAATTAATCCACGACCTTTATTCTAACTTCTTCACACAAGATCTTGGCTCAAACTGAGGATAGTAGAACAACGTATGTTCTGGAATTGCCTTTAGGTACTGTGTGTGTATTTTGCGCTCGATATTATGTATTATTCGTCAACATCCTATGTCCTATGAGATAAGTACAGAGTCATTATAAAAATTTTCTTCTTTCTTGTTTACCTTGTTCTGTATACCATCAATTAGCCTTTGCGTCTACTAGCCTTGCATCTTTATGTAGGCTGGCCGATTGTGGTATCTTTCAAGAGTCCGTCCTCATGCGGCACTTCTTTCTTCTGGCAATAATTCATAGCCATCGTTTCAATCCCTCCCCGGCCCACTATTAAATACTGAGCGCGTGCCTCTTCTTAGAACGAGAAGGGTAACTTCCGGAAATACCCGTCTGTATCAGGACAGCATAAATCGTCGTAGTTTTATATGCACTGGCTGTAATTAGCGATTTCATCATCAATGTAAAGCCATCATTCGCTTTACACTACACTTTGGATAATTGGTGGATTTATTGGTTTTACCACAAGTACAAACTTAGAAGAACATGTTGTATATGACTCAAATCACATTTTTTCTTCGATTTTTTATTAAAAATCAAGATTTATTACGCACAAATAGCCCACAAAATACAAAAAGTAAGCTATGTCAAACTCATGTCATAGCAAAAGCCTCGTTTGATTTTGTCTGATTCGCGGAAATCGGCGAATCAGTATTCAGCCGCTGTTAGAGTCTCTTTCGACTATGAAATGCAAAAAGCTTGAATTCGATACATAGCGCTTGAAACGTCTCGGAAAAGAGCCGTTCAGTCGATTATGAATTCCACTGTAAGATAACTTGGTAAGGATCCCAAAGGAAAATTTATCTTAGGAATCAGACACAATAAAGCAAAAAACGTATTACGAAAGTAAAGATTAGGTGCGTAGTTACGGATATAGACTTGTATGTGCCTTCATGATGATGATGATAATGCGTTGGAGTTTTTCTTTTACAGAAAACAACCAATGTCCACCAACATTTGACGGATGGACCTGTTGGCAGCCGGTACAAAATGGTTCCGTTGCCAGATCGGTGTGCCCGGAGTTCGCTTATTCAAATTCCGGACCACTTTGTCATCGTAAGTTTTATTGGCCATAAACGAGGATATCTAAAACTAGATGAACCTATGATGAACTTTAGTGGTAAAAGTATGTACTACCTACCATTAGCACACTAATCAGGTCTTCTAGAAAGCATCGATTGAGTTGTCTCCTTCATTTTATAAGTAACTTGCTTTGTCTCGATCTCTTTCTTTCTCCGCAATACTGCCTACTGAAAGTTAGGCCACGATCTCGGCGCGATACAAACCAACTCCTTTGCCGAACGGAAAAACTCAAAAGTTATTTGTTAGGTATCTAACCATTTTAAACTATAGATTAGCGTTGAAATTTGATGACGTCACAACTATGTATTTCATACAAACTTCTTTAGGAGCGCGTTTTTAAGTTTGATAAAGAGTTGCTGATTTGATTGAGTTGTCACCATCCCTATTCCCGGATGTTTCTAACTGAAATGTTACTTCACCCAAAACTTATCTTGCTCCATTTCAGGAGTAAAGTAAGATAAGTAAAAGTAAGTAAGTAAAATAAGTAAGTGTAAGTGGTTGAAATGCACCCTCTTCCTCGTTCCTTACAGATTTCAGCCACAAGCAATGTCACTCCAACGGCGGATGGGCACTTCAAACTGACTACAGTACTTGCAGCATCACCCCGCGTCTCCTGCGCCGCTACCGCTTCTACGTCGCAGTGCTCATCTTCTCTGTCATCACCAGTTTCCCTGCCATATGCATTTTCATCTTCTACAAAAGGCTACGCGTCACCAGATTCGCCCTTCATAGGAACCTTCTCATCGCTATTGTTCTGAGGAACATAATTGTTATTATCAGCAGAAACGTGGTAAGTACCTAAACGTTTAGAATGCCTTGTTTTAATCAAGGTTTTTTTACGGTGTACGAGTATGAATAGTTAAATATAATTTATACTACAACATCGTATATGTAGAAACTATACGACTATGAAGATTGTAGATTTATTTACTTTTAGATATCTACTTACATAATAATATTGCATTTTTTATAATGTAAAAGGTAAACGTATAATATTGTTTTCGGAATTTTCTAAAAAACATAAATAAATAAACGTTTATTGACCACTAACAAAAAAATAATAATACTCCATTTTTCATTCTCACTATCTCCAAACCATGGACGTATTGATAAGTTCATGTACCAGACCTACAATAAATACCTACCTACTGGTCCTTTTAAAAATCTAAAACTACCCTAATTTCTAATTCATGGTACCTTAACTTTTATTACCTCCCTGTGTGCTTAGAAGCTACTCAGCTATCTCTACTAAATCCAACTTTACAGCATACTTACATACAAATTTGAAAAAAAATTGGTACTTTAAATATTGCCGCTATGGAATCCCAGAAACACATACACAGCGTTCGATGGTGGTAAATTTTTCTTCACATTTTTAGATCTACATAGACGAGCTAACCAACTCTGGGGAGACGATAATGTCGCAAAACGGTGTTGGTTGTCGAACACTATCCTTCTTGGAGCGTCTTGCGGGAAATGCGGTGTTTGTGTGCATGCTGCTGGAGGGAATCTATCTGCATAGACTCATTGCGGCGGTCTTCAAAGATAAGCTCAGCATGAAGATGCTGTACTCAGTTGGAATATGTTAGTAGACCATAGACGTTATTTTTAAATAAGCAATATTTGGTTGGCAGGCCTTGATATCATTTTAATTGTAGTATTTGTATCCACCACCACTACGGCCCATTTACGTCTCACTGCTGGGCACAGGCCTCCAGTCTCATAGGAGGGAGGGAATTAGAGCTTAAACCCACGACGCTGTTCCAATGCGGGTTGGCGGGCTTTAACGACTATTATCATGTTAGTGATAATAGCCGGAACCGACGGCATAACGTGCTCTCCGAGGCACGGGGGCACAGAGTACACGGGGGTGACTCACCGCTAACTTCCTAACTCCGCGCTAGTACCTACTGAGAATTTCTAGTCAGAAAAACCCAATACTTAATTATGGCCCCACCCGGGACTCGAACCCGAGACCTCGTCGGCCGCAGTTAAACATGCTAACCACTACATCAACGAGGCACTATTTGTATACTAACGTAAAAAAAAGTTGCATTTATTTTTACTTAGTACCTACCTAAGTACCTCTACTTACTTCCGACATGAATTGTAATTTACCTACATATATAATTGGGGCCCAGGCGAAGCTGAGAATTTAGCGCTAAGATGATGGAGAATGATATTTTATATTCACACAATACATTTTTGAAGTGAAAACTTCTTTAGCCGCGTTGAGCACTTTTTGGTAGGGGTAAACTTGTGGATTCGCGTCACCGACATGCTCGCGCCAAAAAAAAATATTTTAAATATTCGTTTTCACTTCTATCGTCAGGCCCTATGACTGCCAATTTTTAAATAATTAATTTCTGCAGTGTACACAATACTGCCCGTGATCGGCTGGTCGGTAGTCATAATCCTGTTGAACAACCATTCGTGCTGGCTGGTGTACACGGTCGACCACGTGCAGTGGATATTGGACGCGCCTCGCCTGCTCATACTTCTGATCAATGCTGTGCTTTACATCGACGTGCTTCGAGTCCTGTTCACTAAGATACGAAACAACGAGAACGCTAATCAGCTGTGAGTATCGAATTTACAGCCCGTGATCACCTAGCTATTTGGCAGATTTTCTTTGCACTAACTCCATAGCTCTCCACGGCAAACAAAACTAATGTAAATGAATCACGCTGAGAAAGGCATTAAAATATCCGACGCTTGCGTTTGCGTTTTGTAGATTAAAAAATAAAACAAGCCGTGTTAGGTAGTTACTTTTGCAAAACAGCCATCTTGCGTAAGACGCGGCTTTTTGCCTGCTACTACTTACTGAGTTACTAAGGCTGAGATCTATTTGGAAGCCTTTAAAATGTTCAATAATTATATACCTCTCCATCTGCTATAGGGAGATAGAGAGAGTTTAACGGTTTTTTTCGTCACGTACGATTTTTCCAGGATCCCCGTTTATGTTCTGAAAATGAAATTGAATAATAATAACTGTTTTCTTTTAATATTTTTCGAGCAGAAATACGGCAAAAGCTACGCTCTTCTTGATGCCGATATTCGGAGTGCAGTTTCTCTTCACATTGTTCCGGCCGAACAATACCAATTGCAACGTTGAACAGTTCTATTACATCGTCGCGTATACTACTGAGGGCTTGCAGGGATTCGTTGTCGCTTTACTCTACTGCTATATTAATAAGGAGGTACGTAACTCCGTAAGCTGGAGGTACATATATACATTATAAATACGTAAATAGGTACTTTAAAATATTGGAACTATCGACGACGTTAGTCTTCGATCTTGGACGAACTTTCGTCACAAGAAACAAGCACTTTCGTCTAAGACTCTGATGCGCAATGCAATCGAAGTAACCTACAATAACTACTGTAAATACTATGAAATAATAGTTTGAGTTTTCCTAAACCAGTAAAAATTTGGAAGTTCAATTCATTCGTAGCCAACGAACGATTTGAAAGTTCGAAAGTTGAAATTTTGATAAAAATCTTTCACCAAACCGAATATAGTCCGAGTTCCGACTACTCAGTCAAGCCTTATTTTTGCCCATTAATTGTATGTTTTATATTACAGGTTCATGTATTAATTAAAGCTACTTACAAGAAAGTGGAGGACACTGTTACCTCTCGCATCAAAGGCTCTTCTTACTACCCTCGGATAAGTGGGGATCCCAAAACAGATAGGAGGTTCACTTACACATCAGCTCTTACAACAAATACAACCAAAGTGGATGATTCGAAAAACCAATACTGCACTATGGAGCCAAAACTACACGTCGCAGAAATAATATCAATACAAGCGAGCGAAAGACTCGCTGAGATCTTGGACCCGGTGTATGAAACAATAGACAATTGTGTACATCAAGGCTACGACTATTTAGAAAGATCAAATGCCGATTATGATACTGAATTTACACCTAACAGAAATTTTAAAACTGATGAATATTATGGTTTTACAAATGCATCTAGCGTTTCTATAAGTTGTCCTGAATGGCTCAGACGCGTATCGTCATCTTCGAGCGGTATCTATAACACTTCGATAACAGCATGTCATGTCATTCAAGAAGAAATTCCAGATGCAAACAGTCAAGAAACAAATACGTCTTCAGATCATAACGGAGATCTCAATGTTTCGGAAATTACTGGTAATGATAACGTTGATATTGAAAAGAAATTAGATAAAGATGAATACGCTGATTTGGAAATGGAGTGTGGGAATTATGAGAATATGCTGGATGAAATTATGCAGTGCATGGAAAGCAAGGACAACAGCGATGCTGAATTAATCCCAGAACTTCTGGCACCAAATACTTAGATCGGAAGAAGACAAAATTGTATTTGTGGAAGAATAAAAAGCATAAATAAAGGCTAGAATTTAGATGATGCCCCCGATTACGTTCCGGGATAAAAAGTAGCCTTTGTCATTCTGGGATGAAAGCTGTCATTCAAAATTTCACTTTACATTATTTGGTTGAAAAGATGGGCCTTGAAAGCGTAGCAGATAGACAGACAGACACTTTCGCATTTATGATATTATTATTATGAAGGTATTTAGTAAGGGTTATTTCAAAAGTGCATATTTACGTCCATGGCATTTTGAGAGGTACCTGTGGTCCCATTGGGTTGTCCCATTGATGGGACCACGGGTAATTTTAATGTACCCCTACTAACCTAATTTATTGTTTAAGTATATTTTATAGTTTAGGTATCGGTATGTAGGTACTTACTACTACCTACCTACTGAAATTGTGATTTGTAATTAGTATTTATTTATTTTTGTACAAATAAAAAAGCTGCATTTAGGTACGACTAGCTGATGCCCGCGACTTCGTCCGCGTGGTTTAAGTTTTTTTAATTTCCGCGGGAACTCTTTAATTTTCCGGGATAAAAAGTAGTAGCTATGTCACTCTCTGCAGGTCCTCAACTATACACTTGCCAAAAATCACGTCGATTCGTTGCTCCGTTGCAGCGTGATTGAAGGACAAACCAACAAACAAACACACTTTCGCATTTATAATATTAGTATGATTACGTAGGTACCAAAATATACCAAATGATTTATGTCGAATTATAATGATCGAAGTTCATAATGAAGTATTCGCAATTAGAATTCAATTTTTAGGGTTCCGTACCAAAATGGTAAAAATGGAACCCTTATGGTGCGACTTTCTCCGTCCGTCCGTCCGTCAGGGCGTCCGTCACAGTCGATTATTTCAGTAACTATTAAAGCTATCGACATGAAGTTTGGAATAGTTGTGTATAATAGTGGCCTATAACATCATTAAAATAAAAAGAAATCGAAAATTATTTTTAGTTTAATTAAAAAAGGGGGAAAATCGGGGGTTTGAAATTTCAAAGTATGATAACTATACTGAGTGGGATATCATATGAAAGAGCTATACTTCTACATTCTAAAACAGATTTTTATTTATTTTTATGCATTATAGTTTTTGATTTATCGGGCAAAATGTCGAAAAAAATACCGTCCCCCCCCCCCCTTATCTCCGAAGTTTACCAATTGAAAAATCTGAAATAATTATGGTCAATAGAAGCTTATGTATATTTTACAGGAAAAATAAAACCAACGCTCTAACTAGCATAGTTTTTTTTATATTAACAATAAACCTCTACAAACAAAGTTAGTTTTGCGGTTCATTAAATTCATTAATCGTAAAGCTTACTAGTTTGTACGGAACCCTCGGTGCGCGAGTCCGACTCGCACTTGGTCGGTTTTTTTTTACTGGCATTGCTCTAGTAGCGTAACATAAAAATACCGTAACATAAATATACGTAAGCGTAATATAATAAAGTGCCTAGAACTGAGTTTTGGAAATTCAACTTCCCTATGCCCTTTTGTGTACCTACTCGTTACCGGGAACATAATATTATTATCCCTACTTTACCTTACATAATATTATATACTTTGTATTGAATACCGAGCAAGCGAAAAGAAATATTCTGAATTTGTCATACATAAGTAGTTAATTGTTCTTTTTTTAGAAAGAAAAAGGTATGATACACCATGCTAACTCTGACCATGTTAATTTGAATTTCGAATAACTTTTCCGCGGTAGAAGACAACCTGCCAGGCAAAAAAATTTTTTAACGTCTGTCAGGTTGTTTTTACAGGCTAATCTTCGAAACGGCTGAACTGATTTTGACGGGATTTTCGCAGGCAGATAGAGGACTATACGCAAAGAGTTCATAAACAAGATCCTTTCGCGGGAAAATAAGTTATTTTGCAAAATATCGACAATATAGTTAACACACAATGCGGGCCAAAACAAGTGAAAAACGAAAAGGAGTGTTAGACCCATTAGTTCGTCGATGTAATTTATAAGTTCAACTTTAAATTGATCCGAGCCTTTCAAACTCGAGTTACGTACTTACAAAAGTGAGCGTATTTCAAGCGCACACGCAGTTTACTCTGAATCTTTGAGGGAGGATTACCAAAACCATACTGTCCGTAAACTCTAGGGCCGGTAGCTTCAAAAGGAGTATAATTTATTTTTTGGTATGGAAATGGTGACGAAATTATTCCTCGTTTTGTTTCTTGGCTGGGGTGTTGACGGTTTCCCTGATGGTGCGCCAGTGGACGCGTGTGTTAAAGATCGCGCGAATCAGCCCAACCACGGTCAACATCGCACGCAGCCGCTGTCCAACCTGCCTTATAGGATTGTCGCTTCGTCTTTAAACTATGGACCCAATTCTATGATCACAGGTTCGTTCTATCTATCTATATCCTAGTTATAATAAAACTGTACTTAACTGGAAGAATTCTGTAGGTACCTACATACCTACACTGATATTTTTTGAGGAAGCTCTATTAATTCATTTATCGATACAAAAAACAAAACCTTTTTTTAAATTTTTGTCTGTCTGTCTGTTCGGGCATCACGCCGAAAGTAGGTACTGGACGGATTTGAATGCAAGTAGACAGGCTTACAGCTAAGGTTCTGGGTTAATATTATTAAAGGCTAAGTATTTTGGTGACGAAAGTTTCGGTCGATTGAAAGCTCAATCAAATTGGACCCATTTTTAAAATTTATACTTACAAAGCTTAAGCTGTCCTGTCAGGTTAGTCATGTCATGAAGATCTTATGAATATTTGGGAGATGGCGGGCGGAACAGTAGCGAATAATGGGTAAAACTCTATTGGACCAAGTGATAATTTATTAATTATTAGCGAAAAATTTGGAAATGCGTGCCCGAAGATCGGACCTTCAACCAACCGACTAGGAAGTCGTCGACGCGACGTCTAAAGTATAAGCCACTAACCACCGTGCTTCAAGATGCTATAAGTAATAAATTGGTGAAATTGATACCTAAGTATACATATAGGTAATAATTGTCTGGTAGTTATAAACTTTCATGTGAACGAATTAAAATCCCTGACCTGCAAAAACTCTCTGCACTAACAATTATGCAACAACAGTACCCTTACTCTGAGATTGATCGAATTTAAAATACGGTCTCACTAAGTGAGGTGAATTACATATGCATCAAACTAAAATGAATCTTAATCTTATTAATTTAGAGCTCAATTTCGTGTATGCATTCACAGCTAGCGCTCCAAACGATACGTTTCGAAATTTGAATCGGTTGCACTGAATTTGTGGCTTTAAATCAAGAGTTTTTGGGTCCATTTTAGTTTGACTCAAATGTGATTCACCTCACCCAGTGAGACCGTATTTTAAATTCGATCAATCTCAGAGTAAGGGTACAGAGTACCTACCTACCTACTTTTTCAAGATTCACACCTCTCGATTGTATGCAAAAAATGTAAGTAGGTAGAGGTACTTATGCAAATTATGTGTGCAAAAAATGCAATTTTATGGTTTCGTACCCGAATGGCTAAACGGAGAATCATAGAATCATTGTCACATTGGATTTAGGTTTTAAGTTTTTACCTAGGTAGGTACTTAACTTGTTTATCCAATGCGATGTTACATAAAAATAACATAATAATATTATATATAGTTACTTACTTACCTCATAAAATTTTATTATTTAGGCTTTTTATCTCGGCTAAAATGTTGCCACAGGAATATTAAAAAAAACACGAACGTACACGCGAGCATTGCATAAGTCCAAATGGGTAAGAATTTAACTCATTCTAGATTTACCTACTTAGCCTTAAAATGAAAAAACATAAAATACAAATTAACAAGCGAGTTAAATAGCTAACCTAGGTAGTAGGTACCTAATATCTACTTAAGTACTTGCTACAATTTTCAAGATCTGAACCCGCGAACCATGAGGCGTACCTATCGATAACCAAGAGAAACGTAACTAAGTAAGTAAGTTGTTTTATACTACACCCGCTCGGAAAGTACCCTCTTGCTTTTGTCAAAACGAGGTAGAAAGTACGTCATTGCTACAAACCAATAACTGCGGAACAGCCATTTGCCGGCTCTTAGGTGGTTTTAGGGTTATCTGCGGATCGGCCGTTTGCCGGCTGCCGATGTATGGCGCGATCGCGTTTTCCGCAGGTGGGGTCTAGCAAATAAAATACATCTCCGATCCTTTTCAAACTTCGGTAAAACCTAATAGGTTAGACAAGGAAACAATGAGAATTTTTTGGGGGCCGTACTCTATGCGATAACTCTATGAGTAGAAATTTCGTGCGAGAAGGACACGACCTGTAATTTGATACTTTTATTATTTTTGGTCCTTCGATAAAAAATATGGAAAGGAGTCTTTGTTTCGTGTTTTTATGCTGTGAAATGACTAACCATAGAGTGAACCAAAGCAAAAATATAAAGATACTGGTGTTATTGTTTATTTTATTGAATTTCAAAAAAAAAAAGGGGGCAATTTTTGTTTTATTCTTTGTTATTTTTTTATTTTAAACCATAAAGAAGAGGGACAACCTTTTTAACTTTAATCTATAGCGCTATAGTTCGTAACGATTTGAATGACACATTGTGTTTACGTAGCTCGTACAAGTAATACGAGATTTAGGGTGCGTTCCGAAATACACTGAGAGCACTGAAAGTCCCCAGTAAAGAGCACTGCCAGTGCTCGCAGTGCTTATAACGGAACACACACTGCATAAATATTTAGATTTGCGCGGCCGTGCGAAATGAGTGTAATTTGAGTGTGGTCACGTGACCCCCCGCAGCGGAGGGGGCAGTGCGAATTAATAATTCCGCAGCTGAAGGGATAGCGGGAGGAAAAGATGTATGAAATTTCATTTCTAACGTGCTAAGCGGGGAGAAAACTGTATGAAAATCCATTTCTAACGCGCTGTTGTTTTTTAATTTTAAGTAAGTAAATATGGTATGGACGTTGAGAATTTGGATGTCTTACCTTAAGGAAATATAATATTAGAAGCAGCTTCACCATATTTGACATAGAAAAGTCAAATAATATGGTGAATGTCGATTGTCGACATCGACGTCGATTATCGATATCGATAGTCGATATCGATATCCGATATTGATAGTCGATATCGATATCGATGTCGATTGTCGGTATCGATGTCGATTGTCGGTATCGATGTCGATTGTCGATATCGATGTCGATTGTCGATATCGAAATCTATATTGAAATAATCCTCAAAATGTAGTCTAGTTGTGATAGTGAAGCTTCGAATGAAGCGACTCATATAGTTATGATAGAACGTCATTTTTTTTTTTTTTTAATTTTTTGAAAACAATACATTAGAAATTAAAGCTAGCTAGCCTAACCTAATTAAGGACTATTAACTATTATTAACTATTAACCTAAACCTTTTTTTTTTCTTTTTTTTTCTTTTTCTTTTTTTTCTTTTTTTTCTTTTTCTTTTTCTTTTTTTTGTTTTTTTTTTTTTTTAAATGTTTCTGTATTTTGAATATGGGTTTGTAAAATTGCCTGAAATAAAAAATATTTATTTTATTTATTATTTTAAACCTGTGTAAGTTCGTTTAATCACTAATTATCGCTTATTTTCCTCGCAGGTGTAGTATAAAGCACTATGTATCACTCGGTAGAAAGTACGATTCCTACCTCGCGTGTATTGCGGCCCTTCGGCTACGCCTCGGGCCTCAAACTACACCCTCGATAGTAATCGGTCACTTTCTCCCCTCGGTGAACAATGTACTATTTTTATTCATTTATTGTAGACTAGCAGACGCCAGCGAAATGTCCGCGGGGATTTAAATTTAAAAAAACCGGCCAAGTGCGAGTCGGACTCGCGCACCGAGGGTTCCGTACAAACTTGTAGTAAGTTTTACGATTTATGACGTATTAAAAATAAAAATTACGTTTGTTGTATGGGAGCCCCCCTTTAATATTTACTTTATTGATATTTAATTATTTATTTTGAAAGGTAATATACAAGTTAATATTCTGTGAAAATTTGAACCGTCTACCTGTTACCGTTTTTAATATTGAGCAAAAAAATACGAAAAAAACACGTTTATTGTATGGGGACCCCCCTTAATATATATATTTTTTTAATTTTTAGTATTTGTTGTCATAGCGGCAACGGAAATACATCATTTGTGAAAATTTCAGCTTTCTAGCTATCACGGTTTATGAGATACAGCCTGGAGACAGACAGACAGACAGACAGACAGACAGACAGACAGACAGACAGACAGACAGACAGACAGACAGACAGACAGACAGCGGAGTCTTAGTAATAGGGTCCCGTTTTTACCCTTTGGGTACGGAACCCTAAAAAATCATGTGAACTCTTGTCTCTTACATTTTATCAAAACGTAGGCTTTCTACCTTCCCCGGGATGCAATCAATCTCTGTTCCAAATGAGCCGTGAAAACGAAGCAGACCACAAAACAGAGGTACCTAGTTAAGTCTGTCGTTGCGATACGTTCTGTATCACGGCTCACCACGTTTAGCCACAAGGTGCAATGTAGGGTGAACATACTAAGAAATAAATTGGCTGCATCAGTAAACTCGCTTCTCCGCCCTTCATTCACGAGCTTCTGACTTCGCGCTTTATAATTCTAGGGCTAGGCCAGACAAGACTGCGTGTTGTCGGGATGTCCATGTTTAAGTCTACTCGTAACCCGCCTAATAACATTAACGGGTAGAGGCATTGAAGAACGCGAAGCCCTGATTTAATGCTTCGGACAATCGATCAGCCGTAGGTAGGTATTTGGTATTACAATCTGGCAACAGAGTACATCAGGCTGCGACATATAGGTAGGTATTGAAAAAATAGTATTAAAAATCCATACTAATACCTATTATAAATGCAAAAGTGTGACTGCCTGTCTGTCTGTCTGTCTGCTACGCTTTCATGGCCCATCTGTTCAACCGATTTTGATGAAATCTGGTATGGGGATAGTTTTTATCCCCGGGAAGGAGAAGGAAAATTAAACAGTTCCTGAGGGAATTTAAAAAACTTATTTCACGCGGACGAAGTCGCGGGAATCTGCTAGTAAGTAGTTAATAAAATTATAATGACATAAAAAAGATGTTTAATGAAGAAATAGTGCGTGAAGTACTACCTAGTACCTACCTATTCCATAAATTACTGAATTCTATATTACGCAAGCATTATTATTATGCTGCGGTATTAGTGACTAGCTGATGCCCGCGACTTCGTCCGCGTGGACTAAGTTTTTTAATTTTCCGGGATAAAAAGTAGCCTATGTAGGTATGTATGTACCTATGTATGTATATTCTTTATAGCTGATGCCCGCGACTTCGTCCGCGTGGAATAAGTTTTTCAGTTAAGAGGAATTCTCCCGGCGATTTCTCCATACAAAAACATTTGTCTGTTTCCTCCGTGGATAATTACAATAGAGAAAATATTCTTGCTCCATAAAATCCATATGTTTCCATGCCATGCTCCTATGTTTTGCTTTTTTCAATAAATTATTTATTTTAAGAACAAGGAACCTTCAAAAATGGCAAAAAATGGCCCAGTTTTCGTGCCATCATCAGAGATCCTGCAAATAAATTTGACGGATATAATCAAAAAAAGAAAAACATACCGGCATAGCCCGAGTCCTTCTTAAATTATTCGTAAAAAAAGAATGAAAATCGGTTATGTTTTGGAGGAGGAAACAGAAAAATACGAGAGTAAGAATTCGACTGTTTTTCATAGGTATTATCGGTCCAAGCTGCAGTTGTCCCTATCGGGTGTTATGGAATTCTATTAGAGGAGCAGCGCGACGGCAATATAACTGTTCAATACCTATTCTCAAAGTTTCCCGTTCATGCCATATCCTCTTAATGTTCCAGGATAAAAAGTAGCCTATATTACTATCCCACGGTACAATCCCCCTATAATGGTGAAACACGTACAGTTTGTTCATATTTTAACGAAAGCCCAAATGCTGTTTCATGGCTATAACTTGAGAAATCAAGGATTTTCATACAAACTCTCACCCCCTATTTCACCCCTTCGGGGGTGGAATTTTGATAAACTGTGAAACACATATGTTTTCATTTTCAACCCGCAGCTCATTTATCAAGTTTCATGGCTATAACTTGAAAAATTAAGGACTTTCATACAAACTATCAACCCCTATTTCACCCCTTCGGGGGTAAAATTTCGGGATAAAAAGTATCCTAGTTATGTCCTACCTCGTAGTATGGGCTCAAATCGTGCCAAGTTTCGTTTGAATTCATTCAGTAGTTTCGGCGTGATGAGCGGCCAAGATACAGACAGACAGACATACAGACAGACAAAAATGAAAAAAATTCATTCTCGAAGGGTCATTCTCAAAGGGCTCAAAAAAGCGTGTCCGGGTCGAAAACCTGTATGAAATAGATTGCTAGCCACTTGATAATTTTATATATGGTAGATATGATCAAAATATTAGGGGGGGCCTATGTCCTTTTTTAGGTAAACATTATGTAAGTTAAGTTAAAAAAAGAAAACCGCGGAAATATTGACCTCGGTGCCGTGTCCCGCACCCCATATAGCGTTGAAAATTTTTTTTTTTCTTTTTTTCTATAAAATATGCCACTATTTTGCAGGTGCTTACAAGAAACTAGTTAGTTACTAGCTCAAATTATAGGTAATATTTATAATCAATAATAGGCCTTAGTTGACAACTTACAACAAATTGTTTTCGCGTCCGACGTTTAGAATTGATACCGGTGGCGCGCTCCAATTCTCTTATAACTTCTGTACTTTATTACCTGCGAGAATAGTAGTAAGAGTAAGACAAACTATCCGTCGCGCCGCATCGGTGGTTAAAGGCAACACGTCTGTGCCTCTCTGTGCGTCCCTTTTATTAAGGTAAGTAATCGCTTTCGGTGGCTTGGTATACCCATAAACTTGATTTCGGTGGAACTGTTCTATCCATATCTATTTAAACTAATATTATTTAATTTATACAAACGTATATCGTATTAGTGCTAGATTGCAATTAAGGAGGTTATTATTATAAATTTAGGATACTTTTGTAAAAATCTGGGATATTGCTCATCATTTTGATTTCAGTGGGATTGATCTCAGTGTTTTCGGTGGAAAAAGTTAATCTATTTAGTAAAAAAAAGATGGTTGCAAAATTCATTTTTTGATTTTTCCAATTTTTAAGCATGTTTCTAAATGGGGGCTGTATTTTTTTATTATTTCACAAGAAAGTATAACTCAAAACAAAAAAATTTCGACCTGAAAGAAGTCTCTACGACAATTTTCCAAAGGAGAATTTTAATTTGAAAAATATTTTTTTGTGCCGAAAAACGTGATTATCTCGGAAGTCTCTTAACATTTTTATCTGAAAAAATTTGTAAATATTTTAAATACAAAAATGTATACTTTCACCAAGTTTCGTCAAAATAAAATTATTTTTGTGTAAATGAAAAATAAAAAACGATAAAAGCGGTTTTTTGCATTTTACTCGGAGATTTTTAGGTTATGTGAAAAAACCATTTATACAAAAGTGGTAGATCTTTTTATGATCTACAACTTTTCTATTGTACACTTTTCTGTCCAAAGTCAACTTTCGCCGGAAATCACAATAATCCAAAATTCCACCCCTTATCATCCCCCAAATATATCTGGAAAAACCCCTGCTCACGCATTTTTTTTACGTTTATTATATGCCACTTTATCATTTCCAACTGTTCCCATCCTAATAACAATTTTGTTTTTTTTCGCTTCAAAATGAGCGACTGGACTATGTGTGTTATGATAGATCTAAATAGAGACTGTTTTAAGTTCCTACTTTGTTATGGTTACTATTTTTAATTTCATTTAGTATGTCATTTATTTAAAATACATACATAAGTACAAAGTTGATTTTCGTAAATTTTCCTAAATCTAAGTTAAGTAATTAAAGTAGGTAGGTATATGTTATGTTGTAAGTAAATATGTTGATAAAATAAAATATTTTATTTTAAAATTAACCTAAAATTCTTTACGTTTAGTCTTCATAATATTAAATACCTCCATAAATAATTTTATTTTGATTTCGGTGACTAAAATATTGATTTCGGTGGACACCATTTTTTGAAAATCGAATTACGATGTAACCGCTGGGCCTATAAAGTTCCCTTTACTACCAATATTAACTAAATTAAATCTAGATTTGATATTTCCAGCTAGTATGTCTCAAATACAAAAAAAAAATTGTGCCACCGAAGTCAATCAAATAATGAGGCGCCTGAGAAGTACCCAATTACAGATTTGGCTACAGTATCGAATAATGAGTGCCCTCCAAAAAAAAATTTCAAAATATCTTCAATGTACAGAACTGGACCTGTTACAGTTTTATTATAAGTAATAGATGGTATTGTAGGTCAAGTACGCTCATCTATGGTAAACCGCTCATTGGACCGGTATGTTTGAAGTTTTACTTCTCGACGATTTGAACTTAATCCACAAAGTTGCACAATTGACATTGAAAATCATAATCAAAGATGTTAGTAAGAGTAGGTAATCAGAGAATCAACCTCGGCTGTCGAATTACCATATTACTATCGTAATGGTAGCTAACTCAGAGTAAGTAGGTACCTAGGTACCTATACATATAACCTTAGGGCGTAGGTAGCCATTTAGACAAGTACCTATGTTATACCCATAGATTTATCATCCGCTGCGCTGTTTAGCGCCAGCGAGACCAAATTAAATCTATGGTTAGGTAGGTAACTACTTATACCTACCTTTGTCAAAAATTCAACATAACTATTCTGCCCCCCGATTACGTAAGAATTGTCGATCAAACGTTAAAGATTTTCGTCAAAGTAAAATAAACCATGACAGCATTGAATTAGAGGTCAATTTCGTCTGCCCATTCTTATACGTTTAGAGTATCGTACATACCTAAACGTATAAGAATGGGCAGACGAAATTGAGCTCTAATTCAATGCAGTTATGGTTTATTTTACTTTGACGAAAATCTTTAACGTTTGATCGGTCATTCTTACATGATTGGGGCCCAGGCCTGAGTCGACCTTTCGGATTTCCGACAGCCATATTACAACACCTACGTAACATGTATCTAAATCTTAGCCTTTAAAAGTAGATTGTGCATAGTGCGTAGGTACAGCGTGTTTCTTGGTCCCTAATCCCTATGTATACGCAGTGGTCATCCCGATTTCAACTTTAGTTTTTTTTTTTTTTTTTAATGTATAGGCCAGCGCTTGGCTGCAATCAGACTTGCTTGCAAGTGGTGATGCAGCCTAACGTGGAGCGCGCTTGCCTAGAAGATACCTATTCACTCTTGATTTGAATGTACCTATATTAAAAGAGGAGGGGAAAACGGAAGCCGGAAGGGCATTCCATATCCTAGCGGTTCGAATTAGAAACGAGGAAGCATAAATCGCTTCGTACGAGCCCGCGGAATTTCGACTGCGTAAGGGTGCAGACTGCAGACCTTGTCGATGCCTTGCGGTTCGATAATAAAAAGGTGACGGAGGAACCAGATCGAACAGTTCTTGGGCAAACTCTCCGAAATATATCCTGTAGAATACCGACAGACAGGCAACTTAGCGCCTATGTTCCAAGCTTTGCAGCTTCTAACTGACCAGCGCTTTGTTACCAATAAGTCTCCTGGCGCGACGATCCACCGAATCCTATGCATCAAGCTGGTACTTGGCAGAGCCATCCCATAAATGGCTGCAGTACTCAATGCACGATCGAACTTGTGCTTGGTACAGTATAAGAAGCTGTTCCGGCGTGAAGTACCGCTTGACTTTGTTGATGATGCCAAGTTTCTTGCCAGCTGTTTTTGCCTTGGATTCGATGCATTGTCCAAAGTTGAGGTTGGACGATATGTTGATACCGAGGAGCTCGACGCTGTCGGTAATTGGAACGGATATATTTCGGAAAGTCGGAGTGATTGGGAATGAACTCCGTTTCGCGGTGAATAGACACGCTTGCGTTTTGGTAGAATTAAACTTGACGAGATTGGCGTCACCCCAGTCGGACACCTCCTTCAAGGTCAAATTGACTCGTTCTACCAAAGCCTCTCTGTGCTTAAGAATCTCAGCTCCACTGGCACGGGGACCGGACATGTATCTCTCTGTAACGGTGCTGTCATCTGCATACCCAAAGATACCGGGTTTTAGCATGTCGTTTATGTGCAGCAAAAAAAGCGTTGCAGAGAGAACTGATCCCTGAGGGACACCGGCATTGATCGCCATGAGATCAGATGAGGAGCCATCAACGACTACTCGAAATGATCGTCCACTCAGGAAGTCCGATATCCAGTTGCAGAAACCAGCGGGTATCCCATAGGCTGGAAGCTTGCTCAAAAGGCTTTCATGCCCTGGACCCGGTCGAAAGCCTTCGAGACGTCTAGTGATACAGCTAGTGCTTCACCATACCTCTCGATGGCCTCACCCCAGATGTGCGTGGCATACACTAAAAGATCCCCTGTGGATCGATTACGTCGAAATCCGTACTGTTGGTCCGACAGGAGGTCATTTTCTTCGAGGTATGCCAGTAGCCTGTTGTTCAGCACACGCTCCAAACTTTTGCAAAGCATGGAGGTGATTGCGATAGGCCTGTAGTTGGCCGGGTCGGCACGGCTGCCCTTTTTTGGGACCGGCTGTACATTCGCAATTTTCCAAGCCTTAGGGACCCGAGCAGACTTAAGGGAGAGGCGAAACAAGCGTGTCAGAACTGGAGACAACTCGGGAGCACATGTCTTCAAAACCATTGCTGGTATTCCATCTGGACCACTTGCTTTATTCACATCCAGATTACGGAGCACTTTTAGCACCTCATTCTGGCGAACGTGTATCTCTGACATGGCAGAGCCGCAAGATGGTAAACAAGGTGGTATAGCACATCCTGGATCTAGATGCGAATTTTCCGCAAACAGAGTCGCCAAAAGATTTGCTTTGTGTGTCGCAGTAAAAGCCAGCGATCCATCAGGTTTGAGTAGAGGAGGCAGCGAAGGACGACAAAAATTTGATTCAACCGATTTCGAAAGGGACCAGAAAGCCTTACTACCACGTGGATAGGATGCTAGTTTGGCCCCAATACGGTTAGTGCGGTTAAAACCAGCCTCTTTAAGAACCTTCTTGTAGGACTTGGCGGCAAAGTTGGACGCTCTCTTCTTTGTGTTGACGTCCGGAGCCTTAACGGTGCGGGCTTCTGCCCATGCTGCAAACGCTGAGTCTTTGTGGGCTGCTGCTTCGGCACATTTAGCGTTGTACCACCGTGGAACTTTGCCGTCTAGTGATACGTCAGCGAATGGTATGAAGTACTCCATAGCTTGACGTATCACCCCCGATATGGCTTGTTCGCAGCTCGACGTATCACTCGAAGAGAAGCAAATCTGCCGCCAAGGGTAAGATACGAAGAAGTGTCGCATCTCGTCCCAATCTGCCGACTTATATCGCCACAACCGCCTGGTTCCGGAAGGACCCGAGTCGAAAGGGCGATAGCTCGACACCGCTTTTACCACACAGTGATCAGAAGTGCCCAGAGGGGCCGCAACTGACACTGAGAACCGGTCTGGGTCGGTAGTCAGCAGAAGGTCCAGACAATTAGGTGTATGACCGTCAACGTCAGGAACTCGCGTTGCTCCTTGGACCAGCTGTGAGAGATCTAGCGATAGAGCAAATTTAAGCGCCTCTCTCCCTGCGTGGTCGGTACTCTGGTATGGGAACAACCACAGATAACGGTGGGAACAACCAATCCTGATGGTGAGCGTTAAAGCCCCCCAGAAATACCATTTGAGCAGTTGGGTATCGACGTTGAACGGTGTCTGCCGTCTCGCTGAGGTACTGAAGCAATCGAGTTGTCTCCTGATCACCGCTGTGCGACCGATAGATACAGGCATACACAGTCTGCTCCACACCCGTATCCAATAAACACCACATGGTAGAAAAAGTGGGTACCTCCAGGTTACGGAGACGCCGGCAGCAGATATCACTACGAGCGAACATACAGACCCCAGCGCGAGCTTTAAAGTTATGCTCCAGCGAATACCCTGGGTACTGCAGATACGCTATATCTGCTGGTTTTCTGATTTGCGTCTCCGTAAGAAAAAGTAAATGCGGCCTCTCAGTCTCTAGATGATGGTGGACTGCTGCGAGATTAGAGTGCAATCCTCGTATGTTGGAGAGGTGCACTTTGAGAGAGAGGATGTGCAGCCGCCGTTTAATCTTACTTTTTTTCTTTTTCCTTTTCATGTGTGCTTTGTGGGAGTGAATAGGAAAGGGAATGGCAGTTGTACGAGGCGTTGTATTCTTAGACCCCGCAATTTACGAAGAGACTGCACGGTTGGAAGGCTCGTATAAGTTTACAACGTATTATATCCTACTTGCTGCGTGCATACTTAGTCTATCGCGTTTGAGCGTTAACTACCGAACTACTCTACTTGTTTACATTTTGAATAAGTTCAGGAAAAAATACTAAGTAGATAATGACAAACAATCAGGCTCTCTGCTAAAGCATTATTAAAAGATAATTTTCTGTTTATTTCCAGTGACAATCGAAGGCGCCATACCGTTCAAAGGATTCTTCATGCAAGCGCGATCCGCCGAGAACAACGAATGGCTTGGCTCGTGGGATGAGACGCCAAATACCAGCCCCCTGCCAGAGTGCTCGGCCATTACCCACGCGGACCCTAAGGATAAAATTAGGGCTACCCTCTTGTGGAAAGCCCCACACAATTCGCATGGACGCGTTTATTTCACGTAAGTTTGATTTTTCTGGCATTTTAATTTATCCATGACTAGCAGCTGATGCCCACGACTTCGTCCGCGTGGTTTAAGTTTTTTTTTATTCCCGCGGGAACTCTTTAATTCTCCGGGATAAAAAGTAGCCACTCTGTCACTCTCCAGGTCCTCAACTATACCCATACCAAAAATCACGTCGATCCGTTGCTCCGTTGCGGCGTGATTGAAGGACAAACCATCAAACCAATATATAAAACTCTATAGTACGCACGCGAGTTGTTTGCAGAACTTATGTATTGTGTCACCAATCACCATACATAAGCTCTGCCTCTGCATTCAACTCGCGCGCGAACTATAAACTAAAATGACAGCTCTATTTATATTGGCTATCGCTTTCATAATAAGACTAGTATGGCGCGTGGCTGCGCGGCCCGCTAAAGCGGACCGCGTAATGGACCGCTCGGTCCACTGTCTTCTTACTCGCTGTCATACTATCCTGGTTTACTGTCTACGTGTTCTGAACTGAACAACACACTGCTATGCTAGTGAGCACAGTGGAAGCGCCAGCACGCCAAGCGTCCGACGTAAAAGAAAATTCTCATAAAGGAAAAATCATAAAACAAAGACCACCAACCCCCCGCCCCTCACCAACTTGTATACCTTTGGGTGCCATCAAACTTCGGCAACTTGGTTTTCCTAATGGCGAACTGACAATAATTATTCTTCCATAAAGAACAAATATTGTAAAAAAACCATTTCAGAATCATGCGTATTTCCTAACTTCTTCTACTCTCATCAATGTTCGTAGATTGTGGTTTTTGGGTAGAAAATTATCAGGGCCTGAAAGTCTACTTGATGAGCAAAAAATTAAGATGGCAGAATTCTGCCATCTTAATTTTTTCTGCTCATCAAGTAGACTTTCAGGCCCTGATAATTTTCCACCCGAAAACCACTCTTCCATCTTTTAAATACTGTCTGAGATGGCCGCCATCTTGAATCCGCCATTTTGGATTTTTTTTCAGCTCACTGCCAATTGTATGAAGTTTCGAGTATTTTTTGTTTGAGCAGCCCCTACCTATCTTTAATACCCTGACAGGGCTCCTCACCCGTTATCCGAACCTTCGATCATCATCTCTCTCCATATTTTTTTCTCCGAACCATTCGTCAAAATGAGAATTCTTCCATAAAAACAAATTTTGAAAAGGAACCGTAGTCTTGCATAGTTTTTCACTTGTAGCCTCTTCAATATTCGCCATACATTTTCTATGGAAAAATAAATTCCGCCATCTTGAATTGTTTTCCTGTTCATCAAGTAGACCCTCATGTCCTGATCATCTTTTGCCAAGAAACCACTCTTCCATCTTTTATACTCTCCGAGATAGACACCGTCGAAATTTGTATGGCGGCCATCTTAAATCCGCCATTTTGAATTTTTTTTCAGCTCACTGTCAATTGGATGAAGTTTCGAGTGACATTTGGTCGAGCACCCCCCACCTATCTTCAATACCCTTTTCTATGGAAAAATAAATTCCGCCATCTTGAATTTTTTTCCTATTCATCAAGTAGACCTTCATGTCCTGATCATCTTTTGCCAAGAAACCACTCTTCCATCTTTTATACTCTCCGAGATAGACACCGACGAAATTTGTATGGCGGCCATCTTAAATCCGCCATTTTGAATTTTTTTTCAGCTTACTGTCAATTGGATGAAGTTTCGAGTGACATGTGGTCGAGCACCCCCCACCTATCTTTGATACCCTGGCTGGTGCTCTTCATCCGTCTTCGAAATCCTCAATCATCAGCTCTCTCCGTATTTTTCCTCCGGATGAATTTTTGTCTTTTATACGAAACGATAAGTGAAAAAAAAAAAGTTCATACAAAATTTTACAGGAGAGGTGATCAATCAGTCAATCAGCACGAGCAGCTATATATATATTAACTAGTATGGCGCGTGGGTGCGCGGCCCGCTAGCGGACCGCGTAGTGGAACGCGTGGCCCACTGTCTACTTACTCGCTGTCCTACTATCCTGCCGCCCGATTATGTAAGAATGGCCGATCAAATCGTCAAAGTTCGGCGTCAAAGTAAAATAAACCATAACATCATTAAATTAGAGCTCAATTTCGAAACACGAAATTGAGCTCTATTCAACGCCGTTATGGTTTATTTTACTTTGACGCCGAACTTTTACGATTTGATCGACAATTCTTACATAATCGGGGAGTTGGTTTACTGTCTACGTGTTCTGAACTAAACAACACACTGCTATGCTTAATGCTAGTGAGCACAGTGGAAGCGCCAGCACGCAAAGCGTCCGACGTAAAAGAAAATTCTCATAAAGGAAAAAACATAAAACAAAGATCACCAACCCCCCGCCCCTCCCTTTTTGTTTGAGCAGCCCCTAAGTACCTATCTTTAATACCCTGACCGTGCTCCTCACCCATCATCCGAACCTTCGATCATCATCTCTCTCCATATTTTTTTCTCCGAACCATTCGTCAAAATGAGAATTCTTCCATAAAAACAAATCTTGAAAAGGAACCGTAGTCTTGCATAGTTCTACACTTGTAGCCTCTTCATTATTCGCCATACATTTTCTATGGAAAAATAAATTCCGCTATCTTGAATTTTTTCCTGTTCTTCAAGTAGACCTTCATGTCCTGATCATCTTTTTCCAAGAAACCACTCTTCCATCTTTTATACTCTCCCAGATAGACACCGACGAAATTTGTATGAAATTTGTATAGCCAACATCTTGTATCCGCTATTTTAGAGTTTTTTTCAGCTCTTTTTTTTTTGTTTGAGCAGCCCCCACCTATCTTTAATACCCTACTCTCTAGCTAGCTAGCTCGTCGCCCATCTTGCAAACCCTCGATCTCCATATTTTTTCTCCGAATCATTTGTCAGAATGACAGTACGAAGATACAAACTTTGAAAAGGTCTTGCATAATTTCCAAATCCCAGTCAACATTCGCCATACATTTTCTATGGAAAAATAAATTCCGCCATCTTGATTTTTTTCCTGTTCATCAAGTAGATCTTCATGTCCTGATCATCTTTTGTCAAGAAACCACTCTTCCATCTTTTATACTCTCCGAGATAGACACCGACGAAATTTGTATGGCGGCCATCTTAAATCCGCCATTTTGATTTTTTTTTCAGCTCACTGTCAATTGGATGAAGTTTCGAGTGACATTTGGTCGAGCACCCCCCACCTATCTTCAATACCCTTTTCTATGGAAAAATAAATTCCGCCATCTTGATTTTTTTTCCTGTTCATCAAGTAGACCCTCATGTCCTGATCATCTTTTGCCAAGAAACCACTCTTCCATCTTTTATACTCTCCGAGATAGACACCGTCGAAATTTGTATGGCGGCCATCTTAAATCCGCCATTTTGAAATTTTTTTCAGCTCACTGTCAATCGGATGAAGTTTCGAGTGACATTTGGTCGAGCACCCCCCACCTATCTTCAATACCCTGGCTGGTGCTCTTCATCCGTCTTCGAAATCCTCAATCATCAGCTCTCTCTGTATTTTTCCTCTTAATGAATTTTTGTGTTCTATACGAAACGATGAGTGAAAAAAAAAATGTTCATACAAAATTTTACAGGAGAGGTGATCAATGAGTCAGTCAGCACGAGCAGCTATATATATATTAATATGGCATATATTATATGGTGGCCCATGGGCGTGTTCTGGTATATACATTTCGTATTGGCAAATAGACCTACCTTACGTAGGTATATACCTAACTAATGTATTCAGTATTTCTATGAAATAGATAGGTAGATCTTACAAATTTATTTTCGAGGATAGCCTTATAAACTAAGTATGTAATTATGGTGAATGTACAATCGATGGCAAAAGTTAAATCAGAATTTATACAAATTGCTTGCACTTACAGAAATACTTAATAATATTATATTCTATACAACCATTTATTTTACTTTTGACATAAGCACGCCTATATAAGTTTCATAATTATTGACAGGCAAACTTCGACAAAAACACTCAATACTTCATAGACGCAGATTTTTTTTACAATAGTGAAGCGACGTTCCCTTTTATCCGATATTTCGTAATTTACTCATCTGATTATTACTTATAGGTATTTCGTAACGCGTATAGTTACTTATCTAGTAATTACCAGTACGAATTTCCTTTTCAAAATAGTCACGAAGCTTCAACACAAGCTCTCTTGATTGTGCTTTAAGCACCACACATCTTTGGCGATAGGTGGTTTCTATTACCTGCTTGGTTGATGTATATTTACTGTATTGTTTAATATAAATGATTTATTTTGATACATGCACTAATTTACCTTTAGTCATTTAAACGCTTAGTGATTCCTACCTTATAAATGTATTTGCCTGCACCGGTGGTAAAGCTTTTGCCATTTTAAGCTATGCATGGACTTTTGACGTCGACTGTACATTGACAGCTAACTACTTATATGGTCTACATGACGATATTAACGAGGTCGGTCTAAAATTTTGCCATTAAAGTAGGTGAGTAATTGCTGCTACACAATTTTCGAGAAGCAATATCGTTTTAGTTTTATGTTAAAGGTCTGAGATACGAGTGCGTGTGTCGCAATAAGTGTATATAGCTTATATGGGTCGAAGTGAAAGGCGCATAGAGTCGAATAAGTAATGAAATCATTTTTCTATAACACTTCAAAATATAAAACATTGCAACGGTTTTAAGTACCTAACAGCCGTCATAAACCTTCACTACAACATCCTTCGTTTTGCAAATAACGTTCGCTATTAATATTAAATACTAGCTGATGCCCGCGGCTTCATCTGCGTGGAATAAGTTTTTTTTTTATTCCTACGGGAACTCCTTAATTTTCCGGGATAAAAGTAGTCTAAGTCACTTTCCAGGTCCTCAACTATACCGATGCAAAAAACCACGTCGATCCGTTGCTCTGTTGCGGCGTGATTAAAGCACAGACCTACACACTTTCGCATTTATAATATTAGTAGATATGATGATGCGATATGGTACATTTGACTTCGTCATCGTAATCACCCAATCATCATTCATCGACGGCCTAGAATAAGAATGATTTGGCCATAGTCCACCACGCTGGTCAAGTGCGGATTGACAAACTTCGCACACCTTTGAGATTATTATGAAGAACTCTTGGCATGCCCAAGGTTGCATGTTGCCTAGGTTTCCTCACGATATTTTTCTTTTAGAGGTGGTTCCCAGGGATCGAACCCCCAACCACCCGAATTGGAGGCCAAGCATCTTACTACTACCACTTTGTCTTATACTCGATAATGATATTCGAAACCCATCAACGTTATCGAGATGTACAAAGTCACAGAAAAAGGAATCTCCTCTTAATATTACGATGCCGTGTAGAAACCGAATAGGGGTATGGGTTTAATATAACTGCCATGCCCCTAACAGGTTAGCCCGCTACCATCTTAGACTGCATCATCACTTACCATTAGGTGAGATCGCAGTCAAGGGCTATCTTGTAGTGGATAAAAAAAAAATGTTCCGTGTACCAAGTCATACTAACCCTGTAAGGGCTGGGGCTAAGGGCTAAAGCGCATTTTATTTTTGCAGAGGCACAGTCCTGAAGGATTACGGAACGTTCTGGTCCAATCTCATTGCGGAGGCACCGAAGGACCCAACGGCTCTGCAAGTTCTACTTTAATAACAAAGGAATTTTAGTATGGTGTAACAAGTTATTAGGTGTACCCACCTAAATGTACAGATATTTTTAATGAGCTATATTTTTGACATTATTTTTACGTCCTGCCCCCATTGACTTACCAATACCTTAGACGCACCATCGAAACGCAAAAAACGGCACGGTCAAATTGTGCACAAATATATCGATGCCTGCCCCCCTGTAAGTTCTAACGCATGTAGTCGCAATCACTTCTGCCCCCTCAGATTGTGTAAGGAAATCGTAATCGTTTGTCAAACGTATAATTCGACCTGTTTATGGAGTTTATAGATAGATGCATGCACGTCAAAAAGCATACATATATGAACTCCTTAAACCGTTCGAGTACCTAATACGTTTTAAGCTGTCCAATTGATTACGATTTGCTCAGACAATAATTGGGCTTCTGATTGGTTAAAACTCTTTCACCATTGGCTAAAATTCATTGTCGCAGGCAATCACAATTGAGACTAACTTTTTGTTTGATGGTGCATCTCCACACCGAAGTAACTTTTTTTGTAGAGCAACATTTTGCAACACGATAACATTAAAAAAACTCTCTATAACTTTTGCAGCTGACGTTGCTCATCGCGTCCACACCGCCAGCAATATAAATTACTGCAAGCTACCATTTGATCTGTTTTTAAAAGTTGGGCAATGTTACTTATCACGGCAACCCTTGATTCTCTGATCTGTATTTATAACATTTAAATTTTATCCGTTGTTTCCGCTAGATAACACGTCTTGCAAAACGTTGCGGCACAAAAAGTAACTTCGGCGTAGATGAACCCTAATTGATGCAGGTTTTACACAATATGGGGCTCAACCCAAGTCAGACCATCGTCGGTCGCCGATTTATTGTCGGCAGAAAATGAAAGATATTGCAGTGCTAGATGATGCCCGCGACTTCGTCCGCGTGGATTAAGTTTTTTCAATTCCCGCGGGAACTCCTTAGTTTTCCGGGATAAAAAGTACCCTATGTCCTTCCCCTGGATACAACCTATCCCTGTAACCATTCCCTGTATCCCTGTAATTTCATCAAAATCGATTGAACAGGTGGGCCGTGAAAGCGTAGCAGACAGACAGACAGACAAAAGCAACATGTGAACACCGATCGAAATACAGATTTTATTGTTTGACGATATTTTAAACAAAATAACGACAGACTCACGCTCGGACTCCGAACATGACGCGTAGGCTGCCAATAGCGGATGGACGCGCGCTATGATTGGCTGATATATTTTCGCGGTATTTTCGGCGTAACTCATAAAAGTGGTAGAACTGTAGGTACAGTGTACATTACCATACAACCTACTTTGTGGCCGTTTGCACTGTAGGTACTATCTTAATTATCCAATTATTGTCAAAAGTCGCCAAGTAAAATAAAATGGCAGAATTAGGTTCTAATTGGATTATTAATAATTATATAATTCATATTTTAAAATAAGATTATTAAAAATGTAAATAAACCACTCGTTATAAGAATATGCATTTTATTACATAGGTACGTTAACATTCCTCAATAAACAAAATAATCTCATTAAGTAAAAAAAAATATTGTGCAGTTAATAATACTCAGTTAATATAGTTAAAATAAATATAAATTTGGTGCTCATCGCACATTAAGAGCCCGGTACACTTTGGCCTGAAACGCTTGGCCAATATGCCCTCGATTAACATAAAAGGATTTTGTGGGCCATCATCCATGATCATGAGGATTCAAAGGATTTTGACACCATTTGCAAAAAGCATAAACACGTTGGAGGACCTATTCGGCCAAGGGTTATTATGCGATTTTACATCTCACCAAGCAACGTACCTTGAGCTTCAAATGAAGGTCTTTAAGGTCTATTTTACTTTAACGCTGAAGATCCAATTCAATCAACATTGATCAACATGAATCATACACAAACCCTATACTAAAGACTTGAGAATAGGAAGAGCTCGTTAAAAATGCAGATGACGTAATTCACACTACTCATGAGTTTGCTCACTGCAAAATGTCTCGCACGGCTAGTCTCGTAATGTGCGGTCAGCTTTTAAAGGCACTAAGCAAAATAAAATCTCCCAGCGTAAGTTATTTTCAAGCCTTCATATAAATGTTAGATCGCAAGATTGTCTTGAGGCCGCAACGGTACGAAAAGGATAAATCTAATCAACATGGAAGTGAAACAGAGGCAGATGGTAGGTACATTTTAAAGACTAGAGTAGACCGAGCGACAATCTGCACTACTACTACCTCTGTTAACCAAAATAGTGTCTTTATTATAAGTTCAAATAGAGTTGAAAATACTTTGACAGAGTGAAATTAGACATTTCGCCAAAAGTCAAATTCTCGAAGTTTTCCAGCTAATCGACGAATAAGACTATAAAACAATGTGAAATTCGCGAAATTTTGTCGTGTGCCTTTAAGGTGTCTTCTCACGTTTGTTAATCGCGGTTATGTGTCTTTATCTCGAAATCGAGATTTGCAACATGAAGTCAGGCGTTATAAGCGCGAAATTAAGGCAAGGTTAATACAATTAACCAATGTTATAAATAAAATCACAGATGACTACGAAGCTTGAGCCTTATTGTTTTTCATGACGGGCCGTTTGATGCCCATCCGGTCACAAATGTCGTTCCTGATTGGCCTTAGCTCATTCACATCCTTCTCCCAGTCGGTCTCAGCAAGGATTGTCATTACCTGTAAGGAAATAGTGAACTTACTTCAAAAGAGATGGGATTTCTTAATTCAATAAAAGTGGCCTTGTACTACTAAGTCAAGTGCGTTGACTGGCGCAATATGAACCAATATGCTTAAAACTAAAAAAATTAAAATACCCCGACAAATTATAACGAACGCTTAAAAAGCAGCTTAGAATCCCTCACAATTCATTATTTATCTTTCCCATCATCAGACCATTAAAGAGTAATGAGGCAGCCGTCTATTTGCAAAATATTCATTGAGCCCAAAAATCTTCTTCACCTATTGGGTAGGTAGGTACCTATTGGGTATCTTATAGATCACAGGTGATGCTGAGGCATCAGGTCAAAGTTATGATATGCAATATCATTTAAGTATCCGTACACCAAATGTCAAATCGATCAGACCTGTGGAAGTTGCTCACACGCCTTCATCAACTAGAATAGAGCTGATGATCTTAAAACTACTGAACAGATTTTCTTGAGCTAAGCTAACTTTCATAGCTAAGAACACTCCAGACCATAAGTCACCTTTCAAACAAAAGTACTACATCAAAATCGGTGCTCATAGCGGTCTGCATAGCACACTTAGATCATCAGCTGCCCCAGAGACCGCGACATCACTCCGCCCCCTGAGACCAAACAGCAGTGTTACCTGATCGAGCGCGTCCTGTTACATCTCACACTGCCTGCGCTTTGTACAGCCTGGCAGCCGCGCAACGCCGTACGTAGCGGTCTGCGTAGCACACGTAGATCATCAGCTGCCCCAGAGACCAAACAGCAGTGTTACCTGATCGAGCGCGTCCTGTTAGGTACATCTCACACTGCCTGCGCTTCGTACAGCCTGGCAGCCGCGCAACGCCGTACGTAGCAGTCTGCGTAGCACACGTAGATCATCAGCTGCCCCACAGACCAAACAGCAGTGTTACCTGATCGAGCGCGTCCTGTTCCATCTCACACTGGTCGCCGTAGAGGGTGAGCGCTTCGTACAGCCTAGCAGCCGCGCAACGCCGTACGTAGCGGTCTGCGTAGCACACGTAGATCATCAGCTGCCCCAGAGACCGCGACATCACCACTCCGCCCACCTGACACAAAACATCACCCTTGTATCAGCCTGATGCATGTTGGTCTAAAGACTTATGACTCTAGCGGATGACGTATCAGGTACGGGGCCCTTATCCCAAATCGTGCCGGAAACGGTGTAGGGTTTTTTGATAAGAATTGCTCAGTGCATCTTATAGCGTACGAAAACCCGTTGGTCTTGCATCTCATTTCTCTTCAGCTTCGAGCACTTAGCCCCTCTGCCAAATGAATAATCCCTGTATACGTATGATTGTCTGCGTATAGTTTAAGGTATTTACTAATTTGGGTGTGCTCGTCTCCCGTTGAAATCGACAGACTATTTTGCAAAGAAATTAGTGCGTAACTCGACTCCTGTTCATTAAATGCTCAAAGCTCTTCAGGCGATTCGGACTGCCGCTCCATCAGACCATAAAAGCGAGGCAATAGAGAGTGCACTAGTTTGGGTAATGCGTTGAGACTAGTCTTATTTGAGATTGGCTGCCGGGCAAAAATTCGGCTATGAGCCTGCGGATTTTATAATCTTATTTCTAATTGGTTTCATTGTTATCTTGTAATTTTATTTATTGACATTCGTAAGAGCTTTATTTAAGCCTAAATCGATGTGAATTGAAATTGAAAATTTTACAAGGGTTGTGCGTTTGCACCGCTGAATTCTTTAAAATTATAATTTACTTGTCTTGATTGAGGTCATGGCAGTACTTAACCCAAAAAAATGTTTATAGTTCCTACATTTTACTTACCTGAATCAATTGACAAAGAACATTAATTGAGTCCAGTAATTTATAGATATTTTTGCCTCCTCTCAGTTCCAATTGCAAATATTTTAATATATCCAGCGCAAATGTAGACTCTGGGTCTTCTAATATCGGAGATATGGATCCTGCAAATAGAAGAATTGTGAGTATTAAAACTGAGTAGCCTATCTAAGAAGTTGTTCATATATAACTTGAACTCCAGAGCATGTCTAAAGATTTATTTCTCCATTTCTGAGTTAGTGGTATTATGACAGATGATGTATAGTAAATCAGTCAAAACTGCAAATTAATTATTCGGGTAAAGTCTACTCCACGATGGTGAAATAGGTCGTAAGAAGATCTTACTTTACATGAAGAGTCCGTCTAAGAAGTACGTAACGTGAACGTAAGTCATACGAGCTGAGGAGTCAGTTTAGTTTAGACCAAATGGTAAAATCCTCGCGCACTTTTTGGATGTCTTACAAACGTTTCTTCCCTTGTTGTTTATTTACTTCGAATTTATACTTAAAGACAAAATTGATGCAGTTCTTTATTCGGTATCATAAAAAGTGCGCGAGGAATTTTCAGTTTAATTTGAATTAACCCTTAGAAGTTGATCAAAGGCAACCTGAATTGAGCAGCCCATCTAAGTTCGTCATTCAAAGTTGATGATAAGTTACCTGAAGTTGATTATAAGTTACCTGAGCTGAGAAGCCTGTCTAAGAAGTTGAACATCGGTCCCGTGATCCTCTTTACGTGCAAATTGTCCGCGAACACTTGTATGATGGTGTCGCAGATACTCTTCAACATTGTCTTGTCGTCGTGCAGTGTATTCAGATACGCGTACAGAGATTGTGTTGTGTGTTTCACCTACAAATGTCACTTAATTATTATGTAGCTGGGATAATAATGGAATACAACCTGGTGGTATTTTTGGACTTTACCTCCTTAAGAATCGATTTTCATATATATATGTATAAGCCCGGAGTATGAAAATTTATGGGGAGTAGAGTAAAATCAAAAATTTTTCGTTACGTTACGTTATGTTTATGTTTCCATGGTAACAATTGTTTATTTTTCCACGGTGGCAGTTGTTTATGTTTCCATGGTAACACTTTTCGTTCGTGGGTGCGTTCCGAAATACACTGAGAGCACTGAAAGTCCCCAGTAAAGAGCACTGCCAGTGCTCGCAGTGCTTATAACGGAACACACACGTAATAAGTAAGCTCCAGACGTGCGTCGGAGCTGACACACACAATTTTTTTTTTAATTCGTCAAATAGGAGGAGCATGCATATAAGGAACTATAAAGTTTTGTATGCTCCCACTGGGAGCAAGAGAATGGGATTTTAACGGAATAAGCAGAAAATTGCACTCCGAGTAATTATCCGAGATTAGAGAGAAGTTAAAAGTTTCAATTTTGATAAACTCTGGTGAAATCCGGTTTCGGGTTTGCCCGAAAATTCAGATTAGGTCAGTCTTTAAAAAAAGCAAACAAGCGTTACAACAATGATAACTCACCAAGCTCTCAGTGAGCTCCCCGCCGCTAACGACCAGCCCCTTTATAACGTGGTATCTATAGGTTGGGAATGCAAGCAGCTGCACGAATCTCGGCATAGTGTGTCCCGGGAACAGCCATAGCACCACCGCGGAACTTTCGCTCGCGGTCTCCGGTTCGTCACTCTTGCGGAATTCCACCTCTTCGCAGGGAAATATGCGTTTGAGGGCGTCGTGGTGAGGAATGTTCGCGATTGGCGGATCACTGTATAAAATAGCATATTGTCAAGGCCGAAGAACTTTCTGCGGCGAAGTGTTAAGTGTTAAATTGGTACTTATTAGGTTGTACGCATATTGTGGCCAATTCTGTAGCAGGTACAAGCTAAAGTAAAATGATGTCTTATTTTAATGCTTTTTAAGTTGCAGACACGTTAAGATTGGGTGACAATGCATGGGTAGCTAATTGACGTCATTCTAAATCAAATATGGCGAAATAGTTGCTCTTAAGCTCCCCCATGATATGGATATCAATTAAAAGGGTTTGCTGAGAATATTGCGAAAAATAAAATGACGTCACACTAAATTCAACATGGCCGACGCCAAAGCCTTAATTATTCAAGACTTATTTTTAATCATCTAAAATCCGCCCCACCGCGGCGACGTCGTTCAGCTGCGGAGCTTCCAGCGCGCATTGCGCACAGGGACAGAGACATGACTGACTTGTATATAAGCGCGGTGAACACGCGGCCGGCGTGCGCGCGCGTGCGGTCGATCTTCTCCACGGCCTGCTGCGCCACGCCGCTCGCGACCGCCTCCACCGCGGCGACGTCATTCAGCTGCGGAGCTTCTAGCGCGCATTGCCGGCATAGAGACAGGAGACCTGCGTACGAGACGTCACTAAATAAATAACGATATTGTTTTTTATTGAAAAGCTTTTTGCTAACATGAATAAACCTCACCAAACCTTCGGTCATCGTAGTCGTCTCAACCAATAGACGATCATTGCTAGACGAAGGTCTCCTACATGGATCTCCACAGAACACGGTCTTGTGCCGCTTTGCTTTCAGCTACTCACTTAAGATGGTCCGTCCACTTAGTGAGGGGTCGTCCATCGCTGCGCTGCGCTGTCCACAGCCAAATGTCGGTCACTTTGGTGCAATTGGTGGTTCAACTGACCTGTCATGCTAGCTTCTCTGACCCAAGCGCCGATATCGCCGCGCATGTCAACAGTGTACTCAGACAAACAGTCCAAAAGCGCCATCCTCATCGCGCCGACATAGCTCTTCAAGCCGCCGCCGAGGCCCAATGTCTGGCAAACTTCCGTGAGGCCAACCACCGCGTCGCGTCTCGCCTCGGCCCACCTTTGAGTCCCTTCGGTCACTTTAGTGCAATCTATCAGTGACCGAATGACAAGTTGCATTTGCTCCGCTAGCACGAATTTTGGTAGAGAACCTAAAAACAAAAATTTGAACATTTATGTAAATACTAGCTGATGCCCGCGACTTCATCCGCGTGGATTAAGGTTTTTTGGTTCCCGCGGGAACTCCTTAGTTTTCCGGGATAAAAAGTAGCCTATGAGTTATTCCAGACTATAATCTATCTCTGTGCCAAATTTCATCCAGATCCGTTCAGCCGTTCGAGCGTGATTGAGTTACAAACATCCATACATCCACACATCCATCCAAACTTTCGCATTTATAATATTTATTTGATTGTCTATTTAGATTGCAAACGTTGGCAATCTGTGGCTTACAGAGTTAAAGCGAGACAGATTTATGTGAGAGACTTATTCCATCTTGTCTTAAGGCCCTTTAAACATTTACCCCGCGACCAACTATAGGTAAAAAACTCAACTATAGGTATAAAACTCGTCACACAGCATATATTATATGCACGCTTTACGAGAGCGTAGAGCTATAGAGCGTAGAGACGCTCGATTTTATTGCCAACTAACCAATTTTGTTACTTGAAAATATTAGACGATTATTTATTTACTAGTACTTGTTTACGCTGTTGGCCGCGGTAAATATTATGTACCTATTTATGCGCCGAAACAATACTCGCGGCTACAATAATACTCAGTTTTTGAGATTGTAAAATAATGTATAAAAGATTATCTTACCGATTTCGTTCAAAATCGATATCTGGGGTTCCGTAGGATCACAAAATAGGAAACTGTTACCAATATTTTAAAAAAGTCAGCGCCATTTTGTAATTCTTTGTTATCGTACCGATTTCGTTCAAAATCGATATCTGGGGTTCCCTGGGATCACAAAACAGGAAACTATGAACAAAATTTTAAAAAAGTCAGCGCCATTTTGAAATTCTTTGTTATCGTACAAATTTCGTTCAAAATCGATATCTGGGGTTCCCTGGGATCACAAAACAGGAAACTGTTACCAAAATTTAAAAAACGGCAGCGCCATTTTGAAATTCTTTGTTATCATACCGATTTCGTTCAAAATCGATATCTGGGGTTCTCTGGGATCACAAAACAGGAAACTGTTACCAAAATTTTAAAAGTTCACTGCTGACTTTTTTTTGATTGACTGCTGTTTTGTGATCCCAGGGAACCCCAGATATCGATTTTGAACGAAATCGGTACGATAACAAAAAAATACAAAATGGCGCTGACTTTTTTAAAATTTTGGTAACAGTTTCCTGTTTTGTGATCCCAGGGAACCCCAGATATCGATTTTGAACGAAATCGGTACGATAACAAAGAATTTCAAAATGGCGCTGACTTTTTTAAAATTTTGGTAACCGTTTCCTGTTTTGTGATCCCAGGGAACCCCAGATATCGATTTTGAACGAAATCGGGACGATAACAAAAAATTTCAAAATGCCGCTGACTTTTTTAAAATTTTGGTAACAGTTTCCTGTTTTGTGATCCCAGGGAACCCCGGATATCGATTTTGAACGAAATCGGTACGATAACAAAAAAATTCAAAATGGCGCTGACTTTTTTAAAATTTTGGTAACAGTTTCCTGTTTTGTGATCCCAGGGAACCCCAGATATCGATTTTGAACGAAATCGGTACGATAACAAAGAATTTCAAAATGGCGCTCACTTTTTTTTAATACATACATACATACATACATATTATATATTCCTAACATACCCTTTCCTTGTGGCTTTGCCGTAATCGGGTAAAAAAAATACGCCTACACTTGAGAACTTCCTTCTTTGTGGATGTCGGTATCAAGTTTTTCTAAGCGCAGTACACATAGAGAATATTATGTCTCTATGGCAGTACACAACACGGTGTTCATTTTGTCGTAATAAATTTCGTGCAAAAAAGCGATACACCCACCCGTCCACGAGCGCGTCTCAGCGCGTACTGAGCGCCAAACGCCTAGCGCTCGGCTTCTTTTCATAGAAAAATGTATGAAACATTTTTTTTTGCCACATAAACTATAAACATATTTATTTGTATGCTTAATGCTTTGCACCATGGATAGAGGACTATATAAGCCCCACTTTATTGTTAATATTCAAGTTAAAATATGCAGCGGATCTAGCTTTATGGGTACCTATCCGGACCCCATTTTTCGTCATTTTCAGCAGATCTTGCGTTCGGAGAAACGTATTTATGCAGAAAATTTGTATTGGAGTGTGCATTTTTATAAGGTCAAACGAAAGATGAAGAAATGACCTTTAATTTGATACCATGACATCCCCACAGCTGTGACTCCCGATTCTTTAAAGTGTACCTGGAAAAGGATGACACATCATGAAATCCGTATAAGGCACCTTAACTTTGTGTAATATCTGAGTTAAAAGTATGCTCAATAAATTTCAGTCTAAGAAAGGATTTTCAGAAATTCTAAGCAAGCCAAGACGGGGCGGGTCTTTTAGTAAAATTTATTTACCAAGAGCCCTAGCGTATCCCATCCTGAGAAACAGTCCGTTAACCCCGGTATTGCTCAGCTGCTGGCAGTACTTTTCCACGAGCCGCATCCGTTTCTGCTTAGCCGTGCCGTCACCGTATGGGGTGTCGTCTTGCTGCAGATATTGCTCGAACACATGGGGCAGCGCTTCGATGGCCTTCTCGCGTATCGCTTGCACCTCGTGCGAGAGACAATCTTCGATGAGGTTCAGCCATTCGTCTGTATTGGGGGAAAAATCACATTATATTTTACAATCAGTAACGGTAACTTATGACGCAAAGCTTTAAGACTGACTCTAAGACTTTAAGGTCTTTATAATGAGTGTGTCCCGCCGTTAATGACGGAGGACTATGGAGCAGAAATGTGGACACTCTCGGTTGGCCTCGATAAAATCCGGAACGAGGTAATGTGGGTAAAAAGTGACCATTATAATATCAGTTACACAAACACCACCTTTAAACATTATTTATTTATTTATTTAGACATAGAGTAGTGCATATGTGGAACTGAAACTGCCCAAGGATATGGTGATGTCAAGGTCTGTAAATCAGTTCAAGAACGGACTGGATAAGCACTTAAAGACAAAGCACAAGATTTGATATATAGGTGCTCTAGCGAAAGTTGCCTAGCCTATAATAAATAATAGCCACACACGCACACAAACAATACATATGTACAAACTTTAGTGAGTAGAAATATCTAGCAATACATTGATATACATTGGTATACAGGTATACATATTGCACAACTTATAACACCCTTGTCTTCACTTACCCACAGTCTCTTCCTTGTCGACGGGCGCCTTGGCTCGGGCGAGCTTGGCGAGACAGTGGCACGCCGCCTGCCGCATCAGCTCGCCGCCCAGGCCGCGCAGCAGCTGCCGCGAACTCAACTCGCCGACCAGGCTCCTCACGCGGGACATATACCACACACACACACACACTACTTACCAACGGTCTCTTCCTTGTCGACGGGCGTCTTAGCGCGGGCGAGCTTGGCGAGACAGCGGCACGCCGCCTACCGCATCAGCTCGCCGCCCAGGCTACGCAGCAGCTGTCGCGAACGCAGCTCGCCGACCAGGCTCCTCACGCGGGACATATACCACACACACACACACACTACAATTACCAACGGTCTCTTCCTTGTCGACGGGCGTCTTAGCGCGGGCGAGCTTGGCGAGACAGCGGCACGCCGCCTACCGCATCAGCTCGCCGCCCAGGCTACGCAGCAGCTGTGGCGAACGCAGCTCGCCGACCAGGCTCCTCACGCGGGACATATACCACACACACACACACACTACTTACCAACGGTCTCTTCCTTGTCGACGGGCGTCTTAGCGCGGGCGAGCTTGGCGAGACAGCGGCACGCCGCCTACCGCATCAGCTCGCCGCCCAGGCTACGCAGCAGCTGTCGCGAACGCAGCTCGCCGACCAGGCTCCTCACGCGGGACATATACCACACACACACACACACTACAATTACCAACGGTCTCTTCCTTGTCGACGGGCGTCTTAGCGCGGGCGAGCTTGGCGAGACAGCGGCACGCCGCCTACCGCATCAGCTCGCCGCCCAGGCTACGCAGCAGCTGTCGCGAACGCAGCTCGCCGACCAGGCTCCTCACGCGGGACATATACCACACACACACACACACACACTACTTACCAACGGTCTCTTCCTTGTCGACGGGCGTCTTAGCGCGGGCGAGCTTGGCGAGACAGTGGCACGCCGCCTGCCGCATCAGCTCGCCGCCCAGGCCGCGCAGCAGCTGCCGCGAACGCAGCTCGCCGACCAGGTTCCTCACGCGGGACCATAGCTCCTCGTTTATCAACGAGTTGCCTTTACGACCTGAAGCATAAAAACAAGCATACAAAAACACTTTAGGCACTATTGGTGTGCTATATATCCATACTTCCATACTTAATATTATAAATGCGAAAGTGTGTCTGTCCGCTACGCTTTCACGGCCCAATTACTCTAACAATTTTGTTGAAATTTGGTACAGAGATAGTGCACATCCCGAGGAAGGACATAGACTACTTTTTATCCCGGATAATTTAAGAGTTCCCGCGGGAATTAAAAGACATAAATCCACCGTGCCGTCTATGGGCCCAGGTCCTTCATAGTACCTCTCATGTACAGAATAATCACATCGCAAAGACGTAAAAATAAATAGCTCAGATTCTCGTAACCAAAATTTTTACATTGCGCGTTTACGTCAGGTCGTTTTGGCCGTATTCGGCTGCAGCCGTTTTCGGTCACTGTCTAATTTAAACTGTTATTTGGTTGGCAGTATTCGACCGCAGCCCGTTTGCGGTGAGGGAACCGAATACGGCCGACGCATTTGGTCACCGACCTAATGTAAACAGGCCTAACTTATCTAGCAACTTTAATTTTGTCAAATTAAAGACAATTTTTTTGTAAAAAAGTTGCTAAGTTGCATGATAATAGCTATCAAATTGCATGTTGAATAGAATATCATGCATTTCCGGAAACAATTATATGTATTCTTCACGCACATCTGTACGTAGTACAATTTCTTAATGACAAAGTTGTATGGAAGCAATCGACTTTGGATCCAGCGCCCCACAGGATAGTATAATAACTTACACTACTGTATTTAATTTATATACCTACCTACTAATTGTAATATCTTATTTTTTTTAAAGTTAAAGTTAATCTGTTGAGTTTCTTGCCGGCTCTTCTCAGTACTTTTCGAACCGGTGGTAGAGTTAAAACATGACGTAACATAAACTCACGTGACATTGGCGAAGTGCATTGTGCTGGTTTGGCACAAAGAAAAGCCATTAAACCAAAAGAAGAAAGAAGAAGACGTAACCTAGGATACACCTGTATGTCCTACATGTTATAAATAAATTGAGTATTGAGTAGGTACGAATGTCATGGCTATGATTAAATGGACTGAAACTTCACGCTTTTTCAACTCACCATCTGGCAACTCAGCTTGAGACAGCGCATATATCGCCTCGCCAATGCCGAGGATAGCGCCATGGCGAATATTCAGATCTATTGACTCAGTCTTCTTCACTAGCTTAGGTAAGACTTCCGTTGCCACGTACTCCGGTATCTACAAAATATGTGTCATTATGGTTTTACAAAACAATTTTTTTAGCAGAAACTCAACATTTACATTTCTCATGCCCGATTTCATCAGCAATGTGTAACACCTAAGACCATGATGTGACAGCTTTCAGGTACAATAGGGATGATGCCTACATCAAAAATAAATTATTTCTAACTGATTATTAAATAGAGGGTCTTCCAAAAGACCTAAAATTCACATCCTCGGTTAGTTTTAAGTTTGATAGCCATTTTAAAATATAGAAAAAATAAAGAAAAAAAGTGTGTTGAAATTGTATGACGTTACAACTGTGAATTTCACACAACTTCCTAGAAGTGCGTTTTTAAGTTTGATAAAGAGTTGTTGATTTGATTGTGTTGTCATCACCCCTGTTACTGTCACCTTATTGTACCTGAAAGCAGTGTTTCCTAATGTTGGTGAAAAAGGACATAATTTCTTAAGATTAATTATTTTATTGATTGTTTAAGATTGTGTGTATGTAGGTATACATATTGATCCAGCTTGCTCCAGATCCAGGACCAGAACCAGATACATGATCCTACATAAGAGGCTATACGTGTGCTTGGCACTTAAGATTCACTAATTACTTATTGATCTCTAATTTACATGAAATTAATAAAAAAAAACTAACACATTGATGAAATGAGATTTGGAATTTGTATTACGACTTACTTCAATCATTGTATTCCTAACCAATATTCGGAATCACAAAGCAATTTTTCCACGTCGAAAATAAAAAAAAATATATCAAAATAACTAAAAATTAACTTATTATTAACCTACTCTACGAGAAATCAAGAACTGACTGACAAGAAATTGACAAAGCTGAAGTTGCCAATAAAAACAAAATTAGATAAAAAGGAAATTTTGGAATTTAGAAAAAGTTTTTACTAAGCATAAATAAGTATGTTATCAGTAAAATCAAGGTTATAATCATAAAATTCGCCCCCTATATCAGGTTCTTTCGCAGAGCATGGAACCATGAGTAGGTACATATTATTATTATTGATTTCTTGATTAGAGATATTCTTAGATATTATGCACTGCAATGCATACACACACAATGTGGCCGATTCTGTATAACACAATCTCTAAACTAAAGTAAAATGGCATATTTAAATCTAGTTGTGTCCCTTTCCGTAGGGAGTATTATGAAAGGGTTAGCAATATTTGTAATGCTCTCATTTTAGTTTAGTTTAGAGATTGTGCACTACAGAATCAGCCCCAATGTGTCCAATTCTGTATAACACAATCTCTAAACTAAACTAAAATGACAGCTTTAAATCTAGTTCTGTCCCATTCCGCAGGGAGTATTATGAAAGGGTTAGCTACATTTTCAAAGCTGTCATTTTAGTTTAGAGATTGTGCACTACAGAATCAGCCCCACTAGTCTAGGCAATAAAGATGGTGGACCCCAACAAATATTCCTCAAGCGACGAAACTTTACAGTATGATAAAGTATCATGAGTTAAACGTATATTATAAATATCCAATAAAAAATCAGAAAGGAAGTAAGGTTTTTTATGCTATACCCAATTGTCAAAGCAGGAAGGTACATTATCGCGTAAACTCAGTTTAGGTTTGATAATAAAATCGGTTTAAATATCGATGTTCTGCATGATTATTTCGTTTGATATTTCGGTTTTGAGTGTAAATTACTACTATTTTAAAAAGAAATCGAGAAAATATTCGGTCAGAAATATTAAGTTTTAGGTATAAATACCTAACTTCCGCATGGTTTTTTTTTGGATATTTTTGTATAAGTTTTGGTTCACCATACTACAACCCTGCCAAGTTTCGACGACTGAGGATTTAATGCGGGGGTCTCCATACAACGAACCGCCCCGTTGCCTACACTACACTGAGTACTTACCTTTTCAGTGAGTTTGCTCAGTGCCTTCGCCGCCAACTCTCGTATGGCGCAATCCCAATGCTCCAGCTTGAGATCTACGAGATGGTCGAGCAACGGTACTGTATACTCCGGGAAGGAGGCCACGTAGGGGGCCACTGAGAGGTAGGCGTGGTTCCGCGGACCAACGGACTGGAAGTCCGCTGCGGTCAGCACGTCGATGCCGTGCGGGAATAGGCCGTGGCGGCCCACGTTCTCTTGGTACGCTGCGGACGCCGCGCGCCGGCAATTTATCTATAATTGAATGATTTGTGGTCAAAACAGCAAAACGGCGGCTATTCGAAAAACTGCGAAAAATATCTAGTCCGATCATTGACCTTAGACGCACCATCGAAATGCAAAAAACGGCACGGTCAAATTGTGCACAAATACATATTGTGAACAATTTTCGCCTCAGTCGCGCATGAGTACACTAGGCGACAAAATGTCGTATGTGTCGTAACAATTCGACACATACGACATTTTGTCGCCTAAAAAAGTTGAACCCTAAACATAAAGTTATATGGTTGGTTTTTGTGAACCGTTTGGTGTCTCAGTCTATATTATCTATAGCTGTGTTTGTATAAGCGATTGTGGACGCTTTTTGAGTATTAATTTGTAGGTAATGTTGTATCCTTAGTTGGTAAATCGATGAGTCCGATAATTAATCACAATGCGGCTTAAAGAAGTTTAATAGAAAAAATAAAAAAATTGTTCAAGTGCGTGCCGGAAACCCCGTGCGGTAATGTGAGTTGCTAAAAACTTTGATGGTCATTATTTCGTAAAAATAATTGTTTAAGTTTTCACTTTTCAATTTACACAGAGTAATAAACAATGGGGCTGATTCTGTAGTGCACAATCTCTAAACTAAACTAAAATGACAGCATTAAAGCTATTGCAATATTTTATATAATAATATATGAAAGGGTTTTTCATAATACTCCTTGCGGAAAGGGACAGAACTATGTTTAAAGCTGTCATTAGTTTAGGTTTAGTTTAGTTTAGTAATTGTGACAGAATTGGCCACAATAGCTATTGGTCCAAGATCCCGCGACGATCAGACCTTCGTTATTTTATTAAAGCTGAAAGTAAGTCTCTAATAGAGGTATAAACGATCCCCGAATATGAAGTTTGAATCGCGGTTGCTTTGGAAGGTATCAGATAGAAAAGGTGGCTCCTCAAATTCGTTAAAGTATCAAGCTCCGTTTTTTTATATTTTTCTTTGGAATAATATTAGAAACCACGTTGTCCATTGTCAGACACTTAGTACTATTGCAATCCCCTGTCAGACACCCTGTTGTTTTATAATTTAAGAGTGTCTGATCGTCGCGGGATCTTGCTCTTTATGGTTGCAGTTGAATAATAGGTACACTAAGGAACTTTAAAAGTAGTCACCTCTCGATCAAAGCAGGCGGTGGCGATGAGCGCGTTGGCGAGCAGGTCGGCGTGCGGCGCGAGCGCGGCGGCGTCGTACGCGCGCGCTATGGCCCACGCGGCGTGGCACGCGGCGTCGCGCGCCGCCAGCCCGCCGCCGCCGCCGCCGCCGCCCGCCGCACGCGCAGAGTCGCGAGCCAGCGCCGCCGCCGCGCAGCGCACCGCCGCGCTCAGCTGCCGCGGCGATATCAACCCGCGGCGACCTATAAAGCCCACTCTTTTTTTTACACTATAAGTTAGCCCTTGACTGCGATCTCACCTAATGGTAAGTAATGACGCAGTCTACGATGATAGCGGGCTAACTTGGCATTATAGTGCAGCATAATATGGCAGTTATATTAAACCCATACCCCTATTCGGTTCTACATGGCATCGTACCGGCACGCTAAATCGCTTGGCGGCACGTTTTTGCCGGTAGGGTGGTAACTAGCCACGGCCGAAGCCACCCACCAGGCCAGAACAGGGAAAATTCAGAAATCATAAATTCCCAAATTGACCCTGCCGGGGATCAAAACTGGGACCTCCGCACGTTATGACAACAGCGCTCGACACTGCGCCACCGAGGTCGTTGTGGGTGCCTTTCCTGCAGAAATGTGCTGTCACCGTACTTTCAACCAACCTAGCTAGTTTCGTACCATTGCAGTCCAATATGAAAACGCTCGAATGGTAAAGCCGATATAGATGCACCATAATAAAAACTGCCAAGTATTTCACACAAACAAACCGCTAAGGTGTGGAATACCCTCCCAGCGCACACAGCCACATTAACTTAAGTACCTTCAAGCCAAGAGTGAACAGACATTTTCTAGGCAAGCGCGTTCCAACCTAGACCTCATCACTGGTTTGCACTAAGCATGACTGTCGTGAAGCGCAAGCCTATTGCAATAAAAAAGGGGATATTTTTTTAATGTAAAAAGCTTATCTACTAGCCTAAGCTCGCTAAGCGAGCAGCCTGGCGCCGATGCGGCCCACGCCCTTAGCTGCGGACCAGCGCACCACCGTGTCGTCATCGCAGATGTATAGACTTGCTTACCCAGCTCAGCGAGTGCCATACAGCCGCCGTGCCAGGCCGTGTCGTGCTCGTTCTCCGCGAACAACACGAGCACACTCTCGCACACATCGGCCGCGGCGAGCGCCGGCAGCCTGGCGCCGATGCGGCCCACGCCCTTAGCCGCGGACCAGCGCACCACCGTGTCGTCATCGCAGATGTATAGACTTGCTTACCCAGCTCAGCGAGTGCCATACAGCCGCCGTGCCAGGCCGTGTCGCGCTCGTTCTCCGCGAACAACACGAGCACACTCTCGCACACATCGGCCGCGGCGAGCGCCGGCAGCCTGGCGCCGATGCGGCCCACGCCCTTAGCCGCGGACCAGCGCACCACCGTGTCGTCATCGCAGATGTATAGACTTGCTTACCCAGCTCAGCGAGTGCCATACAGCCGCCGTGCCAGGCCGTGTCGCGCTCGTTCTCCGCGAACAACACGAGCACACTCTCGCACACATCGGCCGCGGCGAGCGCCGGCAGCCTGGCGCCGATGCGGCCCACGCCCTTAGCCGCCGACCAGCGCACCACCGTGTCGTCATCGCAGATGTATAGACTTGCTTACCCAGCTCAGCGAGTGCCATACAGCCGCCGTGCCAGGCCGTGTCGCGCTCGTTCTCCGCGAACAACACGAGCACACTCTCGCACACATCGGCCGCGGCGAGCGCCGGCAGCCTGGCGCCGATGCGGCCCACGCCCTTAGCCGCCGACCAGCGCACCACCGTGTCGTCATCGCGGAGCGAGCAAAGCAGCAGTTCCACCACGTCTTCCACCTATGAACAATCCGTGGATTATATATAAAAAAATTATAAATGCGAAATTATTCAATCACGCCAGAACGGCTGAATATATCTGGACGAAATTTGGCACAGAGATAGATTATAATCTGGAATAACACATAGGCTACTTTTTATCCCGGAAAATTAATCAGTTCCCATGGGAACTAAAAAACCTCAATCCATGCGGACGAAGTCGCGGGCATCAGCTATTAAACTGCAAACTTTCCATTTATATGACGTCATATATTTCCCTAAGATACTGCGGCAGTTTACTGTCAGTGCATAACGGAACGAATTTCTCCACAGTAAGTGCACTGAACAGTGCTCGCAGTGTATATCGGAACACCCATATAGTACATAGACTAAAGTATAATCAATAATTCAGTAGAGTAAAATGACGTTTACAGAGTTGTCAGTTTCTGATGAAAATGAAATAGTGTTGTGACTAAAGTGTATAATGTTGAAATGTGTATAACGTGAATATTGTTGTCATTGACTTATATGTATATATATATAATAGACAAGCTTTGCGGCCTTCAATAATTGCCCACTGAGTTTCGGCTAATTCTCGGTAACTCGTCTAGTCCACTGCCAGCAAGCGAGAAGACCAGTGCACTGTTTTGTAAACTGTGAATGTTGTTTTCGACAAACTAACACCGATTTTATTTAAAGTGACCAATAAAACACTGTTATAATTTTTGTGCGTAGTTTTTCCAGGTAATTTGAAGTTTATTTCAGTAATTAATTACCTGAGTAATTTACTTATTTCGTATTTGTCTAAAACAATAATTATCGTAAATATAAATACACAACTGCCATCATAATTGTCCATCACGCTTACGTTTTATTAGAAATATGCGAGAGCGAGCCGCACTACCGACACGTTGACAAAGATTATGAGATTTTTTATTTTTTATTATCAGAATAAAAATCGATACAGCTTTGGTGGGTAGCACTGCGAAAAACCACGTAGGTTTAAATTGCGTGCTCTTCCGTCAACATATCAGAATTTTAAACTATTTATAGCTATTAAAAATTATTATTACAAATTGCTTGTCTAGTAGTATAAATATAAGTCAATGATTGTTGTAACTCTTTTTCTTTGGAGAAAGAAAGTCTTGTTGGCGTGATGTACTTGGAATATCCATATCTTTCTTATTGATTAGGTACAAACAGTACAAAAAACAGATTAACAAAACACAAAATCCGTCGTAAAAAGTCGAATCCGTCATAAGTACCTACCTACTACCTATGTGTTTGTTTGCCGTACGAAAGAATATACAGCGTTTTTGTTCGTCAATTTCATTAAGTAATTCTGCATTATTAATAATTCTTTACAAATAATTAATATCCCTATTGCTTATTTATAAAATTCTTATTAATAACACTTAAATATAACAGGTACCTACCTATTTGGAATTATTATTATTTATTAGGTAGTAGTAGTAGGTATTAGGTATTTTTCCATTGCCTTTGTGCAAATGATCGGAATCAATACCATAGAGTACCTACATAAAATGTACTAATGGTATAACTACTTATTCAACTAGATTCAAAAATTCAAAATTCAAAATGTTTTTTCAAAATTCAAAATGTTTTTTATTCAAATAAGCTTTTACAAGCGCTTTTGAATCGTTATAATATGAATCTACCGCTGGTTCGGAATGCCATTCCTACCGAGAAGAGCCAGCAAGAAACTCGGTGGTTGCTCTTTTCCATCAAAACTTACAATCATCATAATGATACAAGTAACTGCAGTCCCACGCATAGCTGGAGCGAATCAAATCCACGCTGTTTTTTTTTTTTTATCATTTACGTAATCTTCGATTGTATAGTAAGCTTTTTTCACGAGCATACCTACAATACTCAATACACGCCAAGACTGGCAGACAGAGGCAGCCCATTTCCGACGGTGGCACCCGTTCACGAGCATGACGCATGATCCAGCCATTGCTTCGCTCAACCATATTTGAGGGAACGTAACAACCCGCACCACACGACACCACCACAGAAACGTTAAAGAGAGTGTGACATACCCGACTACCCATATCAAGGCATAGAATTGAATACTGTTTAAGGGTGCAAATCGCCACCTATCGGCAATAATAATATTAAAGTTTGTATGTGTGTATGTTTGTTACTCCTTCACGCGGCAACTACTTAACCGATTTGGCTGAAATTTGGAATGGATGTAGATTATACCCTAGATTAACACATAGGCTACTCTTTATCGTGGAAAAATCCATGGATCATTAACTTTACACAATTTGTGAAAACCAAAATTCACGCGAGCGGAGCCGCGGGCAACAGCTAGTCGGAAAAAATTGTAAAAAAATATTGATCTTTATGTTTTAGTTTATCGTTTAAATGAATATATTATCATAGAAATGCTCTTTTGTCATTTACGTAATCTTCCACAGTATAATAAGCTTTTTAGAACATCACTATTACAATAAATATGGCAATATTACTTTACAAAGTGACATTAGCAACTGTCATTTCACTCTACTGAATTATTGATTCTACTTTAGTATTATTTATAGTAGATATTTGTATGTGGTGGCGATACCTCTTGCGGGATGTCCTGGTCGTCGTCGTCGGGCGGTGACGTCATGGGCTCGGTGTCGCCCGCCGCCGCCGCGCCGCCGCCGCCCAGCGTCACGGCCAGCGAGCGCGAGCCGCGCGTGTACCGCCACGACGCCACGCGCGGACGCAGGAATGTTAGCCCTGGATGGAATGTACAATCCATTTATTTTACCTCTCGCTGTAAGGCTAGCTAATGAGTGGGTTTAGTGAGAATCGAGTGTAATTGTCTTTTAGAAAATAGACTGTGTCTAATGTTTTTTGTGAACCGGCACCAATGTACTAGAACCCAGTGCCGTAAAGTTAGGTATTAAAAAAAAGTATAGAATTCTTTCTAATGCGTAGACTGAGTAAGATATATAGACGCCGCCATCGAAAATACAACTAATAGACTCCTCATATAGGGCGAACACTTTCAGACAACACATCAGACTTAATAGGTCTTATATAATTCCACGCCCTTGTAACAAAACCTACCGAGTTATTTAAATATTAATTAGAGTATATCGATAATTAATTATCGATAAATAATTATTAGGAGTTAGGACCCCATCCCATTTGATTTATGATTTTTTTGACCTTGAGTAGAGCAATCAGCGTTTAGTACCCCGCGCCCGCTTACTTGAGTCATTTGACTGAATTGTTTGCATTACGAAAGCATAGTATTAGGCGTCTATTGGTTGTGTGGTCGATGGACGCCGCCATATCTCCTTTTCACTCCCACATGAAAGAGATGCAGTGTTGGGATGTTACACAAGATAGAATGAGAAAAAAATATGTGTTTTTCTCTCCCTTTCTGCGTGTCACGGGTTTTGTGCCTATTGCACATATTGTGCCAGACAAATTATGACGTTTGTATGACGTTTGGGAGGTGTTTCATAGTATTATCTATCCCTTTCGGTTACAGGCTGACCCTGATTCTAGAGGTTCCTTCTTCTATGTTCTAATGTGATGTTTGTACAAATTTTGTCTCAGATCTAACTTTTAAGTAACATCGCTTTTTTCCTTTTAACTAATAAAGAACTTGTGATTGTAATCGTGTTCCCATTTTCATACCAGTGAAACCAACCATAATTAGAGAGAACCGTGAGATAATTGACTGCAATTTTGCATGGGTTAAAGTTTTTTTATTCCCATGGGAACTCTAATCTGCAGGAGGTGAAAAAAACATCTTCATCCACTGTTTATAATATTAGTACGGATTTACCTATCCTCTGCACAATCTTGACTCCATATTTCCTGACCAGCATGGCCTTATGCAGCTGATAGTTTTGCACGGTGACCCACTTGAGCAGTCTTGAGGTGAAAGGCAGCAGGTCATCACGTTTGCCGTGCTTGAGCACCGCGGCCACTGCAGCCAGCACTCCATAGTGGATGCTCTCCTCCTCTTGCAGGTTGGAGTGCAGATCACATGCCCAGTCAAAGAATGAACTCATGTATAACTCTTTTACATCAGACCTGAAAACGAGTGAATCTCATGATACAATAAAAAAAGTGTGATTTGTGTGGTGTGGTGCTGTGCCGGTGCGAATTGCTGGGTGGTGGGTGTTTGCATGCTATTGGTGAAGGACACACGCTGTACCACATAGATTTGTCTACTGTGGCGGATTATAGCGAATTAAACTTCTCGTTCATTTATTATCATGGACTTCCGCAAAGTAACGCCTGCTTCGATTCAATAATAAAAAAAGTGTGTGTGCAATTCATACACGGCAGAAGTGAAACTTCAGAAAAGTAGCCTACGAGAGAATGAGATAAATAGAACTTGTATTCTATCTCATTCTCTCCCAGGCTAAAGCCTATAATATGTTTCTCTTCTTGGTGTCACTCTTTCATTTCATTTTTTTGTTTCGTTGAATTTTCAAATTACAACAATTCGAAAGAAGTTTCACTTCAAAAAGAGGAGTCCTAACTAAATCACTGATTGACTCATTAAAGCTTAGCTCAAACCCTTGGACATCTTGTGGCAAGTTTCCTTTTTACAGACAAAGAATAATTACATTTTTCGAAACTTCCAAAAGAGCCATAGGCAGTTCCTAGTAATTAGCCCTGGGGCTTTTCTAGGGATGAGTACTTGTTTGTTATTCAGTACTCAGCAAATGAACAATAAATAAAAAAATAACTAACTGGTATTGTATCCAACTTATTGTACTATAGGACAGCCACTATTTATATAAGTGCACCATATCTAAAATCTAAATACATGTGACCAAATTGTGCTTTTATTTATAACAGAGATCCTTTCATCAGCCTTAAGTTTGCAAATTAGAAGAAAGGGTAGTTACCTAATCAAAAATTTGGAAGCTAAATATGCACTTGCTTCAGCACAACTGTCCTTGCTTAATGCATAAGTCTTGCAAATATTAAATATTCTCTCCATTACAGTTAACTTTTTTGATGTTCCTGCACCTGGAAAATATTAAATAACTTAAATTACTGATGGTTATTAGAGGATAACTTGACTAGACTTTTTTCAAGTGGATTGTTTTTATTCCTATGGGAACTCTTTAATTTCCTAGATAAAAAGAAGCCTACGTACTTCTTTGGATGCAGCCTACCTCTGTACCAAACTTGAAACCTGTGAAAAGATTTGCTGTGAAAGCGTAGCAGACAGAGAGACAGATTGTTTTTTTTGTACTTATTTGATTTCTAAAAGTTCAGAAAACAATCAATTATAATAATACTTAGCCTTTACTCAATTCCGTTGTTTCTTTTATTTAAAAGATTACATAATAAACATTTTAGTACCTGGTTGATCAGGAGCGAAACCATCAAGCCGGCTCATGTGGAATGGAATGATGACAACTATTGACAACCACAGCAACAGTACAAATCTGCTCCTCCATGTCTCCTTATCGTTGGGATCCTGGGCCTCCAGATATGTGAGAACTGTCAGTAGATCTGCAACCTATTAAAAACTTTTTATTACTGAAATAATACCTATTGTTCAATAGAAATTTGTATTTGGTTTTACACGTCAAGTATCAATAATGAACTAATTTGAAAGGTCTTTGTGGTGTGTATTAATTAATCCACAAGACACCAATTTGATTTTGCTACTTGGCTTTATGGCAGTTCTTTGTAACTAAGTTCTTTCTTGTTTGAGAGGTAGAGTTAACTAGAGTTAAAAAGTAAAGTTTATTCAGCAACAAGTTTGAAAAAAAGGGTGAAGCATACCTCATGTGGAAGATGACGTACTACTACTTTGTACCCTCTAACTCTTATTATTTGATACATGTAGTTAAAGGCCGCGTGCTTCAACTCGAACGGAGTACTTTTATCGTTGATTATACTCATAAACTTTGCTAGCATCTTGTCTAGATGAGGATCCAAGAGATGCGGCTGTTCATAGTACTGTTTTAATATTGTGTAGAGTTTCTCGTACTCCACTTCGAAAGTGGGTGTGTTATATATATTTTTCACGTTGTCTATCATGTTCAACACCTCCTCAACCTCTGAGAAGTGCTCCAGTGCGCATCCCAGACCAATATTGTCGCAGTCGTCGTCCCGGTTCGTCTCAGCGTCAAGAGCCACCATTTTTACCAATAATCTTGAGATTCGCGAATTTACAAATTATTCTCACGTTTTATACGATCTTAATCAAAATAAATCTACTTTGAAGTCAGCGTATTCGTTGTAATTAGCAAAACTCGGTCGTACTTCTTCTTCTTCTTCTTTTGTACTTGTAAAATGTAAACAAAATAGGTTGAAAAGAAAAATTGATTAGTTGAAATACGTCATGCTTGTCACGAATGACAGTCTGATGACAGATGACAGTCATATGATCAGCCGAGCGATCGCGTAACTTCTGCATCAATCATTGTTACAGTATCAATTGTTGTAATTGGCTGAATTTATGGCATTCTTGCTGCGTCAATGGATTATGTCCAATAGTGGAAGAGTGACTGTTAACCAATCAGAGGTGATTGCGATGTATCAATGATTGATGCAGAAGTTACGCGATCGCTCGGCGGGTATGTTCCGAAATACACTGCGAGCACTGTAAGGTGTGACGTCAATGTATACTGCTGCAGGGCGATTGTGTAAATCCTGCAGCATAGCGATCGGCTATAAATTGTCGCAATATCACATCCAAAAATGTCATAAACATAGAAATAGTATGTATTACAACTAGAAGGATCACTTAGCGCACGAAACGCGAGCCGAAAGAGAGCTAATATTTCTCGCGTTGTCTCTTTCTTACCGCTACACTGGCATGACACCATAATTATTATTAATTGCACGAGACACAATAGTGAACACGAGAGTGAACGAGAAGAAAAGTGAGTCCTTGTCGAGACCGAAATTCCTTATGAGTGAAAGGTAATCTAAATTGAACTTTATTATTTAAGGAAAAAGGTGTGAATTTGTTTAACAAAAACACATAGTGATCCTTCTAGTTGTATGAATATACATAATATTTCTATGGTCATAAAGGATATCCATTGTTACAGTCCATAGAGCCGGCTTCACGTAAGCTTTTTCAGGATTGTAGCAATGGGCCGCAAACCACAGATTACTAGTCACGAATTCTGAATATCGATATTTTGGTAGTGCAGACCAGGGATGTTACGGAGCTTCGATTCCGATTCCATTAAGTCGGAACTTCCGATTATTATTACACTTTCGGTTCCGATTTCGGTTCCGAAACTTTTTAATCGGAGGTTTTAATCGGAGGTCGAAGCATAGCAAATAGCGACGGCGGCCTGCGTCGTCCGTTACGAACTGGTTCATACTTCATACCCGTCGCGTTAATATTAGTAACGATCCCCTATTGTGGTGGAAAGTAAGTGGAAATACAAAATTCCATCCCATTAAATCAATAATTGCCCGCCAATATTTGTCGTGTCCACCAGGCTCTGCAAGCGAACAAGTTTTTATTGGCGCTAGCTTAATCTACGACTCATTAAGAAATATGTAGATTGAATGGAGACAAAGCTTCGAGGCTTTTGTTTGTGATATTTAATACACTACTGTCTTTTGGAGTCAATGCATTTGATTCAATTTGTTTAACATTTTTATCTCCGGCCCATACTAGCCCTGCAGCATAACCATAGATATGTATTGTATACTGAAAAGCATAACCACAGAGTACTTTTTGAGCATAACCCATACGGCAGTCGTAATTCCTTCTTCCATGCCCATATCCCTAGTATTTCCTCACAGCACAGACATCACAGTATTTCCCTCAGACCGTTTCCTCCCTCCATGATAATCACTACGTCTTTTCAGTCGTTTATCCTAGTAATCTGTGATAATGCTTGCTTGTATCCAGGGCCGTAAAATAAAACAAAAAAACGCAAAAAAAAATTGGCTTCGACGGGATTTTGCAAGTGGAAAAAGTATCTAAATATTCTGTTTTTATTGTAGTACTATTGTGTATTTAGGAGAGATTATTGAGCTTTAATGTGGTTTGCTAGCTTTTCCTGATGATGTGAAAATCGGTATACCATTTAGGTACCTACACTGCAAAATGAGTAATCGTAAGTAACCTTTTTTTTTCAAATTATGTACTCAAATGTTATTGTATTCCGCCGGTAATTAATGAAAAAATGTCCATTAGCGAGCCGAGTCCCTGCAAAACGGCAAGTGAAGCCTGTAGAGCCGCAGTCCCTATTAGATTTTGATCTTGGGGAGGGCGAGAGTTCAGATGACTCTGACTTCCGTATTGAAGACCATCCAGAGGAAAGTGATGACTACTCGATAAATAGCGATGATGATGACAAGAGTAAGAAGCTTTTAATTTATAAAATTAGCAGCTAAAGAGCCAAGATATTATCCCTGTCGAATTTCTGAATATGTATGGATTTGAAAGTTCCATGAAAATTGTTTCATTGACCTACCTAATTAATAATTTTGGCAGTGTTAGTTCTATAAGAGACATAAGGGTGCGTTCCGAAATACACTGAGAGCACTGAAAATCCCCAGTAAAGAGCACTGCCAGTGCTCGCAGTGCTTATAACGGAACACACACCAAGTCTCAAAAAGTACTATGAGTTTTCAAAAAGAACTATGTTCTAATACATCGAAACATATTTGTTGGTAGCAGTGTTGCAACTAAGGTGTAGACTTTGCACATCTAAAAGTACCATTATAGTCTGTCAAACTTATCTGACCCGGTAGCCAAAATTAGAACTAATTTTGATCTATTCTAACCTACTTACTGGTTCTCTAGGATTTGTGCCCTGAGCACCTTTGACCTCTAGGTCACTTACGCTCCGGTGCTAAAATTTCAGATATGTATCTACTAGCCGATGCCCGCGACTTCGTCCGCGTGGATTGAGGTTTTTCGGGTCCCGCGGGAACTCTTTAATTTTCCGGGATAAAAAGTAGCCTATGTGCTATTCCAGACTATACCTCTGTGCCAAATTTCATCCAGATCCATTCAGCCATTGGAGCGTGATTGAGTAACATACATCCATACATCCATCCAAACTTTTGCATTTATAATATTTATTTGATTTAAATCCAGTCCACGTGACTTTTAATGCCCGATAGAAGCAGGCGTTACTTTGCAGAAATCCATGACAATGAATTAACTAGAAATTTAATTAGCTATAATCTGCAACATTAGACAAATCTATGTGGTACAGTGTGTATCTTCACTTGTAGCTGGCAATATTCACCAAAATTATTCGCAATGTACGTTTCACTCAAAAAAAAATGTACTTATCAAAAAATTTATAAGTATGTACTTAACATCATTATAGAAGGAGCTGCAAACAGCGCCAGCTCTGAGGAACAATCAGGCTCAGAGGCTGAGGATGATTATAAGAATTCAACTGGAAAGCTTGGGGAAGAGATGTGCATTACGGATTTACTAGAAAAAGCTAAACAGCAAGTGTTTAAGGTATTTATATAATTTTTCTTTTTGGAAAAATACCTTAAATAAATATTATAAATGCGAAAGTGTGTTTGTTTGTTGATTTGTCCTTTAATCACGCCGCAACGGACCAAAAAATTGACGTGAGATTTGGCATGGATATAGTTGAGAACCTGGAGAGTGAAGCAAGAAAATATTACAAAATTGTTGAAACCATTGCCTAAGCCTGAAGATAATAATTAATCAATATGGTCAAAAACTTTTTTTATATATTTGTTTTTATTTTGTCACCTAACGTATCCCCTATAATCCCATATAAATTATCATTCCATATTCACGGTTTCTGTATTCATGGCATATTTATGGAACGTATACCCCATTTGTGGCAGTTAAGTACAGTAAAGAGCTTTTACTGTACTTAACTGCCACAAATGGATATCTGCTGGGCACTTTGCCAAGTATCTTTAGCAGCCATAGTGACTGAAGATTACTATTAAGCTTCTCTACACTATCATCATAAAAAAATTAGAAGCGCTTCTGTTCACAGACTGATGACTGCCGCAAGTTTCCTGAGGGAATCACAAAAAACTTAAACCACGCGGACGGAGTCGCGGGCATTAGCTAGTTTTTATAATATAAGACTAGCTGATGCCCGCGACTTCGTCCGTGTGGTTTAAGTTTTTTTTGATTCCCACGGGAACTACTTAAATTTCCTTGTTAAAAAGTAGCCTATGTCACTCTCCAGGTCCTCAACTATACCCATGGCAAAAATCACGTCGATCCGTTGCTCCGTTGCGGCGTGATAGAAGGACAAACCAACAAACAAACACACTTTCGCATTTATAATATTAGTATGAAGTATGATTGGATTACTTATTTCTTTGACAGTATCCTGAACTAGCAAGTGTATTGATATGTGCTGGCTGCTTGGGCTCAAGAAGCGATGATTACAATGAGATTGTTGAATGCGATGGCTGCGGCGTCACAGTACATGAGGGTGAGTTATTTAGTGTAGTTTGTAACTATTACATGTAATTTTTTCTAAAGCAGTGTTTGATAAAAGAAACTAAGTATGAAAAAAATATATAGATAAGGATACTTTGAAATAAAATATAATGAAAATGTTAAAAAATAAAATATTTCCCAGCCTTTCGTTCACACTATTTTATAATCACCAAAAAGTATTTTTACCGGTAAATCGGCGTAATAAAAGAGGGGGCTCGGCGCGTATCTTTTAATTTAAATGTATGTACACCGACTTCTCCGACATTTCCGAATCGTCTTGGATAATTTTTTGTCAACATTTTGTGTGCAAAGTAAAAATTATACATTTTCGCAGGCTGCTACGGCGTATCAGACGTGGCAAGTGAGTCGAGCACAATAAGTTCTGCCTCCACAGAGCCCTGGTTCTGTGAGGCCTGTAAAGCTGGTGTCACTGATCCCAGCTGTGAACTATGTCCCAACAAAGGTAAGTACTTAGAGCACTTACTTAGGTACTACTTAGAGCATTTCTTATTGATATATTTTTCCTGCATCATCATTGGCGCTACAGCCTTTAATGGTGCCAGTCTATTTCATCATCCATCTCCATGTGCATACAATAATTGCAAAAAAATGTGACCACTAGCGGCGCCTCTAGGGGACTTAGATACCTAAGTGATGATGCAGTCTCAGATGTCAGAGGGCCAACGCCCAACCTATTAGGGGTATGGCAGTTATATTCAACTTAAACGTCTAATCGGTTTTTACACTTAATCGCTAAACAAATGCTAAATTGGCGGTAAGTCTTTGCCAGTAGAGTTGTAATTAGCCAAGGCCGAAGCCTCCCACACCAGACCAGATTGCCCCTGCCGGGGATCTAACCCTGGATCTCTGGCTTATGAGACAACAGCGTAGCGACAGTGGTAAGCACTGTGCCAGGAAGATTTTCAAAATAATATGTGCATAATTTTCACAGCTTTTTAGCCTGATGGCTTTTGCATCCCAGTCCACTGTCTTATCTAGCCCAGCTTTGGCCTAATCTCTGTCGATCAGGCTGTGAAATCGTTCTTTTATTTTACTGCAGTGTCATTTAACTTACCTGCTTTGTTTTTTCATCCTTTAAAGCACGTGATATTTGACCGAGCGAAGCGAGTGAATTTGCTTTTGTCCGTCCGTCCGTCCGTCTGTCAGAGCCTTATAACTTCTGAATTACTGAACGTAATTACTTCAAATTTAAATATAATATGTAAACCGATGGCCTCCAGCCGAATATGGCTTAAAAAGTTATAAAAATCTTTATGTCAGGGGGGCTCTCATAGAAGCGAATCCCAAGTAAAATATTTTTTATAGCGTAAAATAGGGATGCGGTATATCATTTTAAAGATAATTAGGAATAGGGACCCCTTAATATTTCCCCTAAAATTGACGAAATGGGGAGCTTTCTAAGTGGAGATTTTCTAACGTCCAAAGTTGACCACAGAACTGTCAATTTTCTGAAAGGCTGAGCCTGAAACTTGATCAATTATTTGAATTATATCCTTTACTTGAACAACAAATACTAAAATTAGATAAATATTATAAGGAAACGAAATTATTGAATTTTTAATGAGCTTCAGTATTTTCAATAGAACTTCACAATGATGTCACATCATTTACATTTTACAGACGTCATATTTTGATATTTTATTTAATATATTAAGTTTATTCGTTTGTGCTTACAAATAATAGACGTTAGCACCATCTTACGTGGAATAAAATAGTCTACTGATAGTACTGATGTCTATGAACGTAACGATAGTTAAACATCTATCTAATGGATACCGCGAGGTCTCAGTTCGGGGCGAACCACTAGTTAATTTCTTAATATATCATTCATAGGTGGTATATTCAAAGAGACCGAGGTTGGAGCATGGGTCCATCTTGTCTGTGCCCTGTATGTACCTGGAGTAGCCTTTTCAGAGGTATGTTTTGATGTTTAATAAAGTTTTCTATAATTTTTAGATGCTTTATTATTTTTGCTAAGAATAATCAATAAATAATAATTTAATAACACTGGTTAAACATTAAGGAGAAAAAGATAAAATATGGAGTTCTGTAAGTGCTTTATATAATAATTTTGTCAAAACTGTTCTTAGTTATTATTAAAAAGAGGGTATTCCAAAAAACTTAAAATCCACATCGACTGTGAGAAAAGTCCTGACTGTGCCTTCATGTGACCATCGGACATAATATATTTTGGAATAGGATTGAAACTGCCGTTTATTGCATTAAACCTTTATTATCAACATTATAGCAATTAGTAATAATATCAGACTATGAGTGACAACATAATGCAGATCGACATACGATAAATCATCACTTAGGCCATAAGGTACCGCTAATAAGCATATTCCTTCCGTACTAGAGTAGCGAGATTTCAATAAATACTCCTGAGAATTACGTAACACACCGACTGATTTGATACAAAACCCTTGAAAGCTTGCCATGGGAGCGAAGCCGCGGGTCGCTTGTTTTATAATAAAGCAGTTGGCCTGCTCCAACTTTGCAAGAGTTGTTTTTTTTTTGGAAAATCGATGAAGGCTTTGAATTTGCAAGGCTTTCTTCCACGTCACCTGGTGAGATACACTTAGCGCATACGTCGCCTAGGTGGAGCGGCTGTCAGGCGTCACGCTGTTCGAGATGGCGTACTCGCGCTGGGGAGCGCGCTCGTGCGCGCTGTGCCGCGACGCGACGCTGGCGCGCACCGGCGTGTGCGTCGGCTGCGACGCAGGCCTCTGCAAGACTTTCTTCCACGTCACCTGGTGAGATACACTTAGCGCATACGTCGCCTAGGTGGAGCGGCTGTCAGTGATTATTAAAAACAGGTTATCCCAATAAGCGTAATATCCACGTCCCTTTTTAGTTTTATGCTGAATAACTACTTAAAAATTAAACTAAAAAAGTGAATCGAATGAAGATAACGTTACAAACAAGTATTTCATACATAATCCCATACTAAGCGCGCGTTTTGACTTAAGAAAAATACTAGGTAATTGGATTAGTTGTCAAATACCCTATTGGACTGATGTCGGTCGAAGGCTCGAAGGCTAACGGTTGCGCGGTGTGTTGCAGCGGGCAGCGCGAGGGTCTGCTGGCCGAGGCGCACTCGGAGGAGGCGGAGCAGGCGGACCCGTTCTACGCGCACTGCCGCCTGCACTCCGACAAGGCGCTCGTCAAGAAACGCAAGCGCAACTGGCTCGCGCTGCAGCTTAGGACGGAGAAGCGGTACGTATTATTTTCTGAAGTGAAACTTCGTTAGAATTGTTGTGATTTGAAATTTCAACGAAAAAGCGACACCAAAAAGAGACAAACTTATTAATAAATAGAATAGGGGGGAACTACCTGCCCTTTAAGATCAACGTGCAAGACTCCCAATATTTTCTTCTCTAGGTCTTTCTCGGCCTCTAATAAACCAAGGCCTCTACGGCCCTCTGGTTGACTGTGCAGCAACTTTTTGTCGGCTCTTGTATCGTCCATGCGTTGCACATGTCCTGCCCATCGCATTCTTGACAATTTAATGGTTTTGACGACATTTGAACGCGCAAGATATCTTTTATCATAAGGCCAGGACATCCGGGAATGCGTAAATAATCGGGAATCCTCGAAACTGAATACGATTTTTTTGTACTATGACAGCAAGCAGGAGTTGCAAAACAAAGTTAGAGAAGAGGAGAAACAAAGGATACAACGTAAGCTGATCAAATACAGAAAAAAGTATTCACAGCAGAAGGAGAACAGAAATCCGCCATGGGGTATGTAATTCTCTCTTGCTAATGGCACAGATTAAATATACATAGAAGGTCGTACGGCTATATCAAACGAATTCGCAATGTCACCACTTTGGAGAACGACGTCCTGGGTTCGATTACCGCTGTGGGTCGTTATTAAGTATTATTGAGTTTTCAGACTAGAAATTCTCAGTACTAGCCCTAAGTTTGGAGGTGTCCGTGCCTCGGAGAGAACGTAATACCGTCGATTCTGCGCCTTATCTCTCTCAGGTCGTATCAAATGTTGGGGGGATTTGAGATAGCTGCTCATGAATAACCAGAAAAAAACTGAACAGATAAAAAAAATAAAGGGTTTTGGGCTGGGTTAAGGGGGGGTAAGAGCTTTGCTTACTTTGGCTGACAAGGGGTGGTTAAAAACGACTTAAACTATGCTTACGTAAAACTTGAATATCCCTCAGTGCCGACGCAGAAGATGGCGCGAATGATCTACAGTAGCGCGTCGGCGATGCGCAAGTTCCAGCGCAAGGCCGAGTGTATGGGCATCGATACGCACGCGCTCGAGTTTCAGGACGCACAGGTTTTCAAACAATCCATACTAATGACACAGTCTAGTATCTTTTCTGTCAGTCGATCGACGAGTCTATAAATTCAGTGATACTAGCATAAGATTAGTATGCAGCATGGAGGTTTATCTGCGTCTGTCTCAGGATGCAACATCTGAATTAAAAAAAAAGTTTATGATATTGAATTTCCTCTGGGGGAACAGATATAACTCGTGGGCAAAATTAAAGAATATATGGGACTTATTTTATTTTTTTATTTTATGAACCCCTGATATTAAAAGTTAAAATTAAATTGATTGACTGTTTGAAAGAATTCGATCCCATAACAACAAAAATGGCCGCCACAATGCACCACACTGAGTTTACGCACACTAGAACAATCATGTTTACAGTGTGACAAGGATATTTCGACACGACACGTGGCCAGAATCGGAACTAACTCACTTTTATCTTACATTACTTACTTAAAAGGAGGCCAAGCCTCGAAGCCCGTACCCCCGCTACTTTATCTTACTTTTAACTAACCTTAATTTCACTCCCACCTCCCCTTTTCTATGTCATCCTCGGAGCCCGTACCCCTACTCATTTATCTTACTTTATCTTACTTTAACTAACCTTAATTTCACTCCCCACGCCCCCTTTTCTTCATCCAATTGTCATTAGATTCTTGTCACATTGTACATGCAATACCACTGACATAGCCAAACGGATTTCGTGAAATAGAACATCTGTAATAGCTATAGCGGCGGTGGCTTAGCCGCTGGAAACAAGCGGCACAAGACCGTGCTCTTTGGCGATCCATGCAGGAGACCTTCGTCCTGCAGTGGACGTCTATAGGTTGAGACGACTAATAGCTATAGTGTATCTATGCACATGAAAATGTAGATATTTGCCTTGTATTCCTCATAGATGGCAGCATTAAGAGACGTGTCCAGACGTTGGCACGTGCCGCCCGCGTTCTCCGTTGAGTTCGTAGGCTACTATCTCGAGAGGAACACACGCGTCACCTCTCTGAGGAAATCCCTGGAGAGACTCACTAAAGAGAACGAGAAGTTAGTGGCAGATGACGAGAAGTTACGAACGGATTATGATGAGGTGAGTAGTGCAGTTAGTGTCTTCTTTCTTCCATGACAAGTTACTCCTGATATGCGATCTCACCTGGTAAGTGACTTATCAAAAGATTGATATTAATAGACTATCACCTAAATAAATAAATAAAGTAAATCGCCAACAAATAACTTGCAATAAATTGCAACAGTTATGGTGGTAGGACTAGCCTGGAACGAGTATGGTATCTTAGCTAGCCAAGTGGTGGTGCCTTTTTGAAGCTCATGGCATCGTTTTTAATATTTTTTTAAACTTTTTAATATATTTATTCTATCAGTAATTAATACTCACAGGCATCAAAACAAAACACCGAGGCGTTAGAAGAGCTCAAATTAACGCGTCAAGGCCTCCAGAAGATCTACGATGCAATAGTAGCGATGTGTCCAAAGAAGGCGATCCCCGCTCTTCTGGAGGATACACCGCTCTTACCGCCCGTCATAGTGCGGTCCACCCCTAAAGTGACGCCACAACAGTTGCACAAACGGTATAGTAGACTGGTCTATATCATATAACAAAAAAAAATTGTGTGTGTCAGCTCCGACGCACGACTGGAGTTTACTCTTTACGAACGATTAAAAAATATATAGATTAGTAAATGAGGGTAAATGAACGCATTTTTTATAAATGCGTTCATTTAATTTATATTTTATAACTGGGTAAATGAAAGCATGCTTCATAATGTTTTAATATTAATTATATAATTTATATTCATCAAAAATAAAATACATTACATAGTCATGGAAACATAAAGTCAATAACGAAACGGAGAAATTTTGATTTTACTCCCCATAAATTTTCATACCCCGGGCTTAGAAAATCGATTCTAAAGAAGGTAAACTCCAAAAAATCTACAATCATCTCTCTCCCAAACAAATAAGAAATTAATTTTACACTACATACGCGCTTCTCCATGCAAGTCAGATATCGATTTATCTCATAACTATCTTTTTATTTTTATTTTTTTTTAATAGGTTCACTTCCAATATACATATTTAACACACAAATTATAACATTAAAAAAGTGACACATTCACTGATATGTACATCGGTTAAAAGTGTACACAGCGTTTACAAAATTAGCGCATGCAAACTATCAAGGAAATATTAAATTAAGTGTAAGTTATATAAAATTATTTTTAATCTATGTAAATTTATTATTAATCTATAGGACTCACCGATAGGTGATCAGTGAGTTTTGTTTTAAATGCTCCATAAGAATTGTGGAAAACGTCAATGCAACTTTAGATATTTCAATAAACTTGCACATATACGAGCAATTGGTGCTTGGTTTCCAAGACGTGTTCTAGCGAAAGGTATTTGGAATGTTTTATGAGATCTACGAAAGCGGGGATATTTACGTGGCACTGATAAGGATATCCGACCCAGTAGTTCACTGCACCTAACTTTATAGTGGATGATTTTATGCAAAAAACACAGGTCAAGTAATTCCCGTCTGCTTCGAAGAGACATCATTTTAAATTTTGCCAATCTTTGATTGTAGGGTTGCGTATGAGAGATACCAGTGGCATGAAATGCAAGATGCCTAGTAAAAGTACTTCTTCATCTTCAAAAATTAACTAAGTATATATGTTTGTTATATATTTTTAAAGATAATTTTCAAATCTGACACTTCGTGCGTAATTAAACAATAATTTATTTCTATTACTATTTATATATTTTATTTAAAATCCAATGGGAGCTTTTTGATTTTCCGCGATATATTTAGCCTATGTCCTCGGGATGCAATTACAACTCTGTGCCAAAACTTTTGGTGTGAACTTTTCACCTGTTTGGGAGAGGCGTAGATAATTTGATGCCGTTCCTTGTCAGGCTTTCATCCTCCATGTAGGTTTCGGTTATGCTGAATTGATATAATATTATGTTAATAAGGCGTTTACAAATATATAATTTGCTTATCACTTCTAGCAGTATGTACACCAATCTGAATAATTTGAGAGATGTCTTAAACATTCTTGGTCATTATAAAATTTGTATACCTAGATTATACTAGCTGAAAGATGAAAATAATTTATTAATTTATATCAACAGCTAATGTTTATTTTCCTATTTGGTTTATTTTAGCTGAGAAAAAAGTTTTAAGTATTATTTCAAGGATATGCCATTTCTTTATTTGCTTTCTCTTAATCTTTATTTTAACTTAACTTTAATTCATTAACCAGACCAGTGCAAATTACTAGTATCAGGTAAATACCTGTTTATACCTGCCTACCCAAGAGTCTGATGGGAAAAAAATAGTCAACCTAACGTTTGCATATTCTATAGGCTTCATACTTTCGATTGGTATGGAATTTGTCTGTTAAGATAACCAGAAAAATGTTTAAAAAAGTTGTTAATTAAGTAATCATATTCTGCACTGATGACTTTTTAGTCAACCCATTTGCAATATATTTATTGACATAATATTATGTATTTAATTTGATATAAAATAATTTTCATTCATTAACCAGCTCGGTGAAGGTCGTTGTATACAGGGATCTTAACTATACTATCATGGCAGTTGATTTGTGCTAGATAATTTTGGTGGTGGTATATTGGTACTAAATGTTCAATTATTGTAAACTGTGTGGTCGGTGGCCAGCAGGTCAATTTCTGTACCCACCGCGGCTGCACTTAAGATGGGCGTTGGTTTTCCTCTTAGCGACAACCCGGACGCTCGCCACGGGAAAGTCTTGTCTACTTCGTTGGAAGGTCAGTATATACGTACAGTATTCATTAGATATCTTCATTTATAATTGACATAAACTTCCTGGAACTAATAAATTGTCTTGTTAATTTGGCAAATACGGTTGTTTTAAACGAAATGTATCTCGAACGAACAAAGATTTCGCAATAATATCTTGTCACTCATACTCGTAAACCATTAGTCATGACGTTCGCGATTTCGTTTGAGTGCATGTAGGTTTTCGAAAATCCTTCGACACACACAGTTTGATTTTCCGGCCTATGTCCGCCTTCGGTGTACAAACTATCTATGTATCGAATTATGTCAAAATCGGTTAATTGACAGACGGACAGATTTGCATTATTAGTACCTATGGATTCAATCTTAATTTTTGGTATTTTAGAGGAAGAAAGTTAAGTTAACATTTAGAGCACCATCAACTGTGCATAAAGCTCTAAAGCTGGAAATAAAATGCCTGGGTGCGTGTTGGCCGGGGGAACCTTAAAATGTATCAGATATTATTCGCACATTTATAATCCGTTCGCGCTAGGTTCCGTATACGGGTGGGGCCGCGCATACGACGTAGCGGCAAACCTAGCGCGAGCGGGTAGTAAGTATACTTTTGCGTAAAGGCGTAACTGTGTGTCGTAACGGTGTCCCCTCCGGTCGCCAGCCACGGGCGGACTGGCGGCGCGCGAGTGTGCTGTGTGCGCGCGCAGCAGCGAGCAGCACCTCATGGCGGCGTGTGACACGTGCCACCACCACTACCACCTGCACTGCCTACGCCCGCCGCTGCAGCGCCCGCCCAAGAAGAGCAAGCTATATGGCTGGTGAGACTTGAGCCCGACTCGTTACTCTGTGACGCGCAGCAGCGAGCAGCAACTCATGGCGGCGTGCAACACGTGCCACCACCACTACCACCTGCACTGCCTGCGCCCGCCCAAGAAGAGCAAGCTCTATGGCTGGTGAGACTTGAGCCCGACTCGTTACTCTGTGACGCGCAGCAGCGAGCAGCACCTCATGACGGCGTGCGACACGTGCCACCACCACTACCACCTGCACTGCCTGCGCCCGCCGCTACAGCGCCCGCCCAAGAAGAGCAAGCTCTATGGCTGGTGAGACATGAGCCCGACTCGTTACTCGGTGACGTAGAACAGCAGCTTTCTTGTGCAGCACTCAGGGAAAGGCGAGCGACAAGATTCGACATCCACAACTTACTATACATCTGTATCGTTATTTTATTTTATCTACGCTCATATCTTAAAATTCTTAGTATGAAATTAAGAATGATGGTTTAATGCATTGATGTAGAATTTTAGTATTTAATGACATAGCTTATTCAAGAAAATCTCTAATGTAAAAAAAATATTATTGAAACACTGATTTCATACCATAATGATGCTATAATAGTTATTTATGCAACAGTTGTGTAATAAGGGGTATTAAAACACGAATGTGGGTTTATCACACGACGCGTAGCGGAGTGTAGATAATAGTATCATATGAGTGTTTTAATACCTAATTATCAACTGTTGCATACAAGACTTTATCTACACTCATAATATGAATCCTCTATAACAGATTCTGAAATAGTTAGCTTACTGCTAACATTAAAACATCCAGTCCTAGTATCTAAGTACGTATCCATCCAGTAAGTATCGAAAAAAAAAAGGGGGTGTTGTAATGAAATTCAGTATAACATTACATCACCCGTTTGGATGATGTAATGGTTATTAGGACATTGGGTGTTTTAATGTTGGCAATTAGCTAACTGTTTCAGAACCTGTTATAGAGGATTTATAGCATGGGAGTAGATAAAATAATACCTAATTTTACCATTATAGTATACCGATCACTCCTAATTCACAGGCTCCGGGTTCTAGCTTCTGAGAATTTGTTCATACTTGATGTATTCACGTACTTGATGTATTCATGGTGGCGGATTCACGCTTCGCTATTGGTCAATTACATTACACAACAACATTCGCGCATGCGCGTTGTCTATGGCGCGGTTTCTTGAATCATGACGCTATTTACTTATTCTGTTTTTGTTTGTCAATCAAGGGGAAACTGTGAATTGAAAACCCTCATTATGCAACCGTATCATAAATAACTTAAGACGGCGGCGGAGGGTGAATTGCCCATACAAACTTAATACCAATATAATTTGTGGTCCGAAAATATTTCCACCATATTATGCAAATATTTAGACTGAACTTGTGTTTATCTAGGTCCCTGGATAATAATATTTTCGAAGTACTTTCCCAAAAAATAATGTAAGCGCATTGCGTTTTGCATATTTTTACGACATAAATGACATGTTTTCTCCTTATTTGTTTAATATTAAAACCAACGATATCTTACGTACTAATTAATCAGGAACATAGCTTATATTGTCAAGTTACAGAATAACATCACCAAGTTAAAAACATAACAAGTTTTCATTCATCATTTTTGGTATTCACGGAACAAGACTAAATGTATAACAAATTCTGAACGCTCATATTGCTATCGCGCTTGCACGCGATCATGTGTCATCAACCAAATAGAGATAGCAATATACCGGCAAATTTATATTTGCGGGTTGAATAGAAATTGCGAGTGGCGTTCGCCGGTCCCTTAAACTATGAATCACTAGAGACGAGTTCCTACTGAAATTTCTGAAATTAGTTCTCCAGGTAATTTTGTTTGTAATTTATTCCACACAGGCAATGCTCCGAATGCGATAAAACATCTGATTCGGAGCCAGAAGTACTCGAAAAGAAAGTCCCTCGCCGCTCGCGAATACGATACAGCAAAGACGGAGCGATCATATCGGAGCCACACAGCCCGGGCTCCTTGCCGAACTCGCCGCCGCCCAAACCGAAAATGGAAAAATCACATAAGATCGAGAAACCTAAACTTAGTATTCCTTCAGAGAACTTGTCGCCCATAAAAGTGACGATAAAACCATTCGAATTCACTGAAGAAAATGAAAGTATAGAACTGAAGTTAAAAAGAGACAGAAAGCCAAAACCTAAGAAGGAATACGTATCGACTTCCGGCGGGGAAAGTGAGATCTCAGCGAAGAAGATTCACAAGCGAAGTTTCACGTCACCCATTTTAACAAATACCCCTTTGATGTCAATAACTCCGATAGTCGCTGACAGTCCGAATGACTCTCATAACGAACATTCAAATGATTCCGCGAACGTACCAACGGCGAAAGACTCCAGTTTATACTCCCAAAATTTGTCATTTTCTGCGTTGCTCAACGATTCCAAAGAACGAGACAGCAAAACTATAGAAAGTTCCATAGAAAGCACGCTCGCGAATCTTTCTTCTGACATCGCGATGTACAAGGCGAATAGAAAACGAAGGAAGGAGAAGCACAGATCCAGATATTCCCCTGATTTGTTGCGTACGCCGTCGAAATCCCACAAACATAAGCGAAAGAAGAAGACACAGGACATGGAAAATCCTGACGTTCCACATCCTAGGATTACAATTAAAGTATGATTTCCAATTCAGTTTTTACTTGTTTTAATACTTCCTATTGGCAAAGTTTCTGACAATGATGGTCGTTTCAGATCAAGCCGATTCCAAAACCGGACGGTTCTTTGGATACACAGATGTTCTATGTACCAACTGACAGCAATGATGGACTGCCTCCTGCTGTGATTAAGAAACATCCGAAGGTAACATTCTTATCCTACTTCCTACTAATATTATAAACGAGAAAGTTTGGATGTTTAAATGTTTGTTACACTTTCACGCTACAACGAAGGAACCGATTTGGCTGAAATTTAGAATGGAAATAGTTTGGCTACATTTTATCCCGGAGGATTAAAGAGTTCCCGCGGATATCTAAAAACCAAATTAATTCACTTCGATGAAGTCGCGGGCATCACGTGAAGATATTTTAAAAATTTCGTCATAAAGACTGAGTCATAACGCCAACTATGTTTGAAGGTGTAAATAGTGCATATGGACTATTGTTTATTTACAATTTATTGGAATATTCCTCACCTGTGTAGCACACTGAAGCAGAAGCGAAGAGTTCCCTGAGCCTGCCACCGCCGTTGCCTCTCAACACGCCTGATCCTCTGGCTACAACACCTGAAAACGTGAGTATACCTTATGCCTTAATATTAAAGCTCAGATATATATGATAGTGTGTACTTTGACTTTTCGTCAGATTTTTTTTGTTGCGAATTTGCCCCGAAATAAAAGTCTCAAAGGTTTTGGAGTGGGTGGAATGATGTATTGTGATTGGAAGTGACCTATCTCCAGCAGACAATGAGTACTCCGTCAATAGGGATTATGTATTATTACTTGATTTTATTTGTACTATATTATGTAAACTCTCAAGAGACAGAGCCCGGGCTATACCTATGGTGGCCTTAAATGTAACGAAAAAAAGATTTTTTATAATAAAAGAGATTTCCCTATTATTTACAAGCTTGCTAACAATCAGGATGTTAAGGCTCCTGAAAATGAGGAAAAAATCGAGACACCTACAGAGTCTACAAAGCCAAAGGTAAATATTAATTAATTAGGATCTATACTTATAATAAAACTGTAACAGGTCCAATTCTGTACATTGAAGATATTTTGAAAATTTTTTTTGGAGGGCACTCACTATTCGATACTGAAGCCAAATCTGTAATTTTTTTCATTTTTGTCTGTCTGTCTGTCTGTCTGTCTGTCTGTATCTTGGCCGCGCATCACGCCGAAACTACTGAATGAATTCAAACGAAACTTGGCACGATTTGAGCCTATACTACGAGGTAGGACATAGGATACTTTTTATCCCGAAATTCTACCCCCAAAGGGGTGAAATAGGGGTTGAAAGTTTGTATGAAAGTCCTTAATTTCTCAAGTTATAGCCATGAAACTTGATATATGAGCTGCGGGTTGAAAATGGAGACATAAGTGTTTCACAGTTTTTGAAAATTCGACCCCCAAAAGGGTGAAATAGGGGATGAAAGTTGGTATGAAAGTCCTTCGTTTCTCAAGATGTTTTACAAGTTATATCAACGAAACTTTTTATTTTGGCTTATGGTAAAAAATAAAGAAGTACGTGTGTCACAGTTCTTCAAAATTCCACCCCTAAGGGGGTGAAATAGGAGGTGAAAGTTTGTATGAAAGTCCGTCATTTCTCAAGTTATATCGATTAAACTTGGTATACAAGCTACTGGTTGAAAATGAAGAAATAAGTGTTTCACAGTTTTTGTAAATTTTACCCCCGAAGGGGTGAAATAGGGGTTGAAAGTTTGTATGAAAGTCCTTCATTTCTCAAGTTATAGCCATGAAACTTGGTATAAGAGCTGCGGGTTAAAAATGAAGACATACATGTTTCACAGTTTTTCAAAATTTCACCCCCGAAGGGGTGAAATAGGGGTTGAAAGTTTGTATGAAAGTCCTTCATTTCTCAAGTTATATCGATGAAACTTGGTATACAACCTACCGGTTAAAAATGAAGAAGTACGTGTTTCACAGTTTTCGAAAATTTTACCCCCGAAGGGGTGAAATAGGGGTTGAAAGTTTGTATGAAAGTCCTTCATTTCTCAAGTTATATCCATGAAACTTGGTATATGAGCAGCGGGTAAGAAATGAGAACATACGTGTTTCACAATTTTTCAAAATTCCACCCCCAAAGGGGTGAAATAGAGGTTAAAAGTTTGTATAAAAGTCCGTCATTTCTCAAGTTATTTCGATGAAACTTGGTATATCCACGCGGACGAAGTCGCGGGCTTCAGCTAGTTAATAATATAATCGAATACTTCGTTGTACGAGGTCGAGTTGAGGGCACACGTCCACGTGGTCGTTTCCGTCCAAAATCCGTCTCCAATTTGGTATAGAGGTAAGTTATATCCCGGGGAAGGACATCTTTTTATCCCGGAAAATTAAGGAGTTCCCGCGGGAATAAAAAAACCTTGATCTGCATGCGGACGAAGTCGCGGGCATCGTCTAGTATAAGTTAATGAAACTGTTATAAAGTTGCATACTACGTTTTATTTTTTTCATAATTACATATTATAACTATTTTAAAAAATTTTATTTTAAAAGCTTTTATCATCTATTCCAGCTTCAGATATTTTTTCTACAACATTTAAAAGTCACGCTGTTGGCATAAAAATTTCAAGAACAGGGATCATTTCAACGAAAGATCCGTCGGAGCTTCACTTAGCATGTTCGTCCTTTGTACTTTGTAGACGGCAACAATACGTGATGTGATAACAAAAGACAGTTCCCCTCGCGATGCGAAATAAAGGACCTAATGTGCGGAGTATGTCTTCCGTAAAACGTCGCTCGATCCTAACTGACGATTCTTGACTTATGACTCGTGAGCTTCTACTACTGGAGCATTTAGGACGTATTTTGAAGAACTTTTATAATCATAATAGTTATCTTGAATATTATTTATCTGGTAATGGTTTTCTCAATCTAGGCGTTAGCGTTTCATCAACTCAGGATATTGAAATATTGAAAACTCCTCCGCTCCGGTTCTCCCAAGTGACTTTTCTTGTTTCCATTGTGGACTTTAGCGAATAGCGAGTGTCTGCTAAGACTACGACTAATGGAAAACAAATGCTCGCTTTGGTTTTGGTATGGAATAGAGGCTATTTTTAATCTATACCCAAATTATAAGATTTGGCCCAATACAACGTTATCCTTGATCCACTTTTCCTTGAAATCCTTTCAAGCTGTTTTCACTGGCCCGTAAAGCTTCTGGCCTTGAGAAGAATGACAATTGCTGAATGTCTTTGTGATAATTCTATTGCTGTTTAACTTTACGTAAATAACTGGTCGCTAAAAAGTCTTGGACGAATTAAAAAGTAGAAATCTCACCAAACCTATGTGAATTAAAAATGTATCGGAATAAATGAAAATGTGTTCCTTTTTGCGTAGCGTTCGATACGCGCCCGTAAAAGCGCGGGCGGCTCCGAGAACACCTCCACGAGCAGCCCGCTACCTCCCATGACTCATTGCGACGTGTGCAAGCAACCCGGCGACACTAGCAACCTCGTCAGGTATGTTACCACCACTACCACCACTACAGCCCATTGACGTCCCACTGCTGGGCACAGGCCTCCACTCTCATAGGAGACAGGGAATTAGAGCTTAGACCCACCACGCTGCTTCAATGCGGGTTGGCGGGCTTTAACGGCTATTATCATGTTAGTGATAATAATAACCGGGACCGACGGCTTAACGTGCTCTCCGAGGCACGGGAGTGATACACCACCAACTTCCTAACTCCGGGCTAGTACTGAGAATTTCTAGTCAGAAAAATCAAACCTTAATTATGGCCCGACCCGGGACTCGAACCCGGGACCTCGTCGGCCGCAGTCGAACATGCTAACCACTAGACCAGCGAGGTAGGTATGTTACATTTGCGCGTAGTAAGTACAGGTTTTTTTTGTACGGGTGCATAAGCACTCTTTCTGGAATCAATTTGTATATTGTTCACATATTCTCTTTGTTACAGTATTTGCTTGTGGATTATTTATTAAGTACTATGTAAACCACTTTTTTGTTTAATAAAATTATAAAAAGTACACTAGTAAAAAAGTGCCTTATGCCCATTTTCACTAACAATACCTATAGAAGTTTACCGTTTACTTAAAATAGGTAGATAGATAAAACTCTTTATTACACACACTTAAACAAAGAAAATAAAAAGGTTAAAAAATAAAACGTAAGGGTGCAAAGGCAGTATTATGGCAATCTCTTCCAGTCAACCTTTGGGTTACATTCCCCATTTAAGCGTTTTTTGTCTGTTTAACTCTTCAAAGATTTTGTGACTGTAAAATTGTTTTCCATAAACTTAAACATAATACAGTCTAGATTGCACAATTCTTCCGCATGAACTCGTCTACAAAATACTACTAAAATAAAATAATATTAAAATATTAAGCGTTTCCTTTGAATGAAATTACAAAGATATTTAAACATTCGAAACAAATTAAATTCTGTACAACTTTACAATTCAAACAAGTACAAACTATTCTCGCAGCCAACTTTTTAGCGTTGCATTGAGTTAAAAGGCAAGTTAAAAGGGAAATAGTAGGAATTCTTCGGTTCGCTGCCAAGTGAAAATAGATGCATAAGAGTCTCTCCACATTTCGTCGACGCGGAACCGCCTTGACCTGCATAGATTCAAATTCAATACAGTTAGTCAGATGTCACACTTTTACAGTATTCTACCACAAAACACAATAAATGTAGTACTTAAAGCTTATTAGGATACCAACACGAATACAAATCATTAGTAGAACTTTGAACGAATAAATACAAAATCGAATCGTAAATGATTTTTATGTTTCATCGGATCTTTTTTTTTTTTAATTCGTCATACTATAAGAGTTGTACAGTTGAAATTTAGTACAGGTATAGAAAAATGTTACGGCTCTTACACATATGGCTTGAATCAACTGCCTCGTTGATCTAGTGGTTATCATGTACGAAAGCGTATGAAGAGGTCCCGGTATCGATTCTTCGCGTTTTTAGGGTTCCGTAGCCAAATTTGGCAAAAACGGAACCCTTATAGATTCGTCATGTCTGTCTGTCTGTCTGTCTGTCTGTCTGTCTGTCCGTCCGTATGTCACAGCCACTTTTTTCCGAAATTATAAGAACTATACTGTTGAAACTTGGTAAGTAGATGTATTCTGTGAACCGCATTAAGATTTTCACACAAAAATAGAAAAAAAACAATAAATTTTGGGGGTCCCCATACTTAGAACTGAAACTCAAAATTTTTTTTTCATCAAACCCATACGTGTGGTGTATCTATGGATAGGTCTTCAAAAATGATATTGAGGTTTCTAATATCACTTTTTTCTAAACTGAATAGTTTACGCGAGAGACACTTCCAAAGTGGTAAAATGTGCCCCCCCCCCCCCCCCCCCCCCCCCCCCCTTCTAAAATAAGAGAATGATAAAACTAAAAAAAAATATATGATGTACATTACCATGCAAACTTCCACCGAAAATTGGTTTGAACGAGATGTAGTAAGTAGTTTTTTTTTAATAATTTAAAACTTACTACAGGTTTGTACGGAACCCTCGGTGCGCGAGTCCGACTCGCACTTGGCCGGTTTTTTGTGGTATTCTTATCAGTAATCACCTAGTACTATGCACCTGTCTTTCGTTTTCGGTAGCGGTCCTCTTACACCCCTGGATATCATAGTATCATACTAATATTATAAAATATATCGACGTGACTTTTGGCATGTGTACCTATAGTTGAGGACCTGGAGAGTGACAGGCTACGTTTTATCCCGGAAAATTGAGGAGTTCCCGCGGGTATAAAAATAAAACTAATACCACGCGGACGAAGTCGCGGGCATCAGCTAGTATAAGTATAGATTCAAGCTACGTGTGGGTGTGGGGAGGCCCTAAAGCGTTTGTTTATATTTAGATGCGACGAGTGTAGCAAGCGGTACCACTTCACTTGTCTCGAGCCCCCGCTGAATAAGAATCCGAAAAAGCGCGGCTACTCGTGGCATTGTGCCGACTGCGACCCCACCGTAAGTATTGAACTTTCGCCCTGAGAGCTTGTGGGAGATTTTAAGGAGGTACTTTTTTTTATTATTGCAAACTAGGCTTGCGCTTGACGACAAACTTGCCTAGAAGATGCCTATTCACTTGTGCATTGAAGGTACTTAACACGTGCGCCGGAAGGGTATTCCACACCTTAACGGGTCTTATCAGAAAAGTAGAGCAAAACCATTCCGTGTGAGCAATTTGGACGTTTGCAACCACATAAGGATGCCAACGCTGCCGGTTTCTCGCTGTTCTGTGGCTTTCTTACAGTGGTAGTACTTCGCTGTTATAGCTTCTATCAGCGATATTTAAATTTTCGCCCGTCCCCATCCACTCCTCGACTCGCCGTTGTAAAAGCACCTGCGAGATTTTAATTCTTGCCCAGCACATCCACGCCTCGCCTCGCCGCGCTGGTGTGATACCACATTAATCACTCGATAATATAAAATATATACAATAAATACAATAATAATTGTATCAACTCCATTGGAGGATTTCCCGCTAGCTCTCTTATTTGTTTTATTGCACGAACTTTTCACTACCCCCGTAGCTTTGAAAGGAAAAATGCAGTAGAACTTTATACGGAAATTGTATGATTTCCATTTTGTATCAAAGCTCTTGAATAAAATCTTTTAATTATATTTTAACATATTTGATTGGCTGATTCTGAGCAATCCGGACTTATTTGATTAAGTATTTATGTTCACGTTATAGTACGAATTGGTTATTCCAGAACTTACTTTATTTGTTTTTAGTTCAACATTTCCGTTGCGTCGTACATTTTGCCCTAAGTTTGAAATATGTAGGTACTTTAAGGATGGAAAATTATTAAGATAAAAGAGGTTGGACTGTTAAAACTTAGAAGCAAACATACACACTTTCGCATTTATAGTAGGAAGTATAGAACAGTGTGGAATCCATACTAATATTATAAATGCGAAAGTGTATCTGTTTGTCTGTCTGTCTGCTACGCTTTCACAGCCCATCTGCTCAACCGATTTGATTAAATTTGGTACAGGGATAGGTTTTATCCCGGGGAAGGACATAGGCTACTTTTTATCCCGGAAAATTAAAAGAGTTCCCGCGGGAATCAAAAATATTTAATTCACGTGGATGAAGTCGCGGGCATCATCTAGTTCATAATATTAGTATGAATATTACAACATAAGTACCAATTTCTTACAAAAGTGCAACCTACTGTTGCGAGTCGGGGTAAAATAGAATTAATGGAAGCTATTATGAAGGTGGTAAATAAAGCTTACCTAGTTTCGGGCAGCGAACATTTTGAGCTCCACGAGCTGTCTTAATGCTCGCCTGGGATGCTAATTATTATTATTGTTAGCGTTGAAATTACCATGCAGTTACGCGCCTTAGTTTGAGCGAAGAAGCAATCTAAGTTTTTCAACGGAGATTGTTTTTGTAGCACAATAAGCTTTCAAAGTCTAAAATGACTTAGATGTAATTTAATTTTGTTGTATACAATTTCTGAACTACAATGACAGCTCTAGTTAGATTGCTAACCCTTTCATAATACTCTCTGCAGAAAAGGATAGTACTTTAGACTAATTCAATCGAATGTCAACTTAGTACATTTTAGAGATTGTGTACATAATTTAGCCTAATGCATGTAAACCATTATCGCAAGTTCAATATTATGGCGAATGATTATAATGATGATGGTCCAAGATGTACCATAGAGGATTGTAGGATTGCTTTGTAATGACTTAAATCGAGGAATAATATAAAATAAATCTGACCTACTTTCTCGTAAATACTATGGCGAAATTCATACCCACCGAGTTATTTTTAAAAGCTTATAGCTCCGCCTGTTTGTCACATATGCCTTAAATATGTTACGTAATTATAATTTCAAAATAGAACAAATAGAAAAGTGAACTTTTTTTATTATGTCTAGATGAGGCCGCGAGCAAAAGCGATAGTGCAATAAAGACTTGAAAATGCACACCAATATTTAAGAAACTGTTGTTCTGAAAATTTCCCTTATTTATTTCCGCGTATAATATTATATTTTTATTAAAACAATATTTTCTCATGTTATGTTACAGGACTTGGAAGACAGTAACAACTGAAACTGATTGGCATTATGACACGGGAATTTAATTTGGCATCTAAGAGTATTACGTTTAGTTCATAATATAAGGATAACTAAAAGGATGTGTTTAATGATCTGGGATAGATACAAATTTAAAAAAAAATAAGTTTGCGTACCTAATTATTGTTTTTGTATTGATTTTTCAAAGCGCGACGCTTATCAATATTAAGATGCTTTCAAGAGTTATTGCGTAACGCATCCGCAATTGGCATAGCTTTGTTTTTGATTTGACATTTAGTGTACGGGCACGAAATGAGCGACGGCCGAGCTGAAATTGTGGAAAAATATAATTTCGTTCATTGGCGAATACAGTTCTGCCAGTTTGGTAGAGCGTTTGCGGTTATTTCGCTACTGCGCAGCATATAACATTTTCAAATAAAACGGAAAAAACATTTTTTTGGCAACTAGATTTTTTTATATTTAAATTTTATACTTATAGAATTTGAAAAAATAAATCCCAGACATTTTTGTCGGTTATAAAGTATTACCAGACCTCTTTCAAATTGTTCCCGAAATTCGTCGCCAGCTCTCCGACTAGTCGCATCGCCCCGCCACCGCTAGTTTCGTGCCCGAAACTAAAACTTAAACCCTTAAGTCTTAGAACTTAAAGCCTTAAGTCGGTCTGAAAGAACGTACATAATTTAAAGTCAAATCGTTCAATGACTTGAGGTGGACAGGGCCATACTGCCAACGCATAAAGCAATACATATGCTATATATATCTCAAAATGACAGTTTGATGCACCTACATTGACGTTCCTTTAAAAGGATTTTAGGCTCACTCGCAAAAGGACTCTTAAACTTATTTAGTTAAATATTTTAATGCTGTCCCTTTTTGGCAACTACAATATGCATTAGCCAAAAAGGGACAGCAGTACAAATTTTAACCACAGTTTAAATGTCTTTAATTCTAAAACTCGAGCGTTGGCAGTATGATCCCTGGTCTGCAATATCTAAAAATTCGCTTACTTAAGGCGCATCCAGATTGACCTAGATTATTTATTGTCTATAGTATACCTACTTAATGATGACCTTGGTCAGTAAGACGCCTGTTTATCCGGATGCGATCTTATCAATTTTTATCGTATTGTAATATCGATTGATACCAGTTATTTTATTGCATTATTGTGCTCCTGTATCAGTGATACAATAAACATTATCGAAATATATTTTATCATTCTTTTATTACTACTACGCCCCAATAGCCCAAAGCAACGCCGTTTTTCCTGCTGAAAATGCATATTCTCGTCGCCATCTAAAAAATATTATACGAAGTTGTTGTGGCTATTTTATTAAAAGGATTTTTCTAGGTGTTCAGTTAATTGTTACTGGCACAAAACAGTATTTTTTCCAAATTTTAGTGCGTATTGCTACAATCAGTCAGGGTTTATCTGTTCCTTTACTCTCATAGCCCGATGGGACGGTAAATCCGAAACGACCGGAGAGAGGTCAGGAACAGAACCGACGGCTTCACGTGCTCTCCGAGGCACTGGGGTATACACCGCCAACTTCCTGTACTATAAGTACCTACTAAGAATTTCTTGTCAGAAAAACCCAATACTTAATTATGGCTCGACCTGGCATTCGACCCCGATACCTCGTCAGCCGCAGTCGAACATGCTAACCACTAGACGAACGTTGAAACTAGACGTTGGTTTAGTGGTTAGCCCAACTAGTAGGTAAGTAAAAGAAGTTTAAAATTTTAACTATTATACGTTACATAAAGGGTAGAGCAGTGAACGCGGGGCTGGAGTTAAATAAGATTCTCGTATAACAACTTATTCATGGTTCATAGTTTCGTACAATCTCCAAATTAAATTAAAATTTCCAGTCCATCGATTTGTAGAGCGCTTTCAAACTTAAGAATTATGAACGTAACATAATGGCAATTTCTAAAGGATATTACTTCTAAGTTTCAATACTTAGGTACTAAAGTGTATGAGGGTACTAAATCTTGAACCTGAAAACTTAGTCTTCTTTGTTGAAGTTTCCGAGTAGCGGATGGTAAAACAATCATTTTGTTACTCCGCCTTGCATAAAGGTGACAAAAGCTTTACCTTGTAGGTAGGTACGGGAGCAGGTGATTAGGTACATGCACTCGATCGTAATAATCTATCTATATATATAAAATTCAAAGTCCTGACTGACTGACTTATATATCAACGCACAGCCTAAACCGCTGGGGTTAAAAACTTGAAATTTCGACAGTAGGTTCCTTTTGTGACGTAGGCGCTCACTAAGGAAGGATTTTTCAAAATTCTACCCCTAAGGGGGTGAAAGTTTGTATGAAAGTCCGTCATTTCTCAAGTTATATCCATGAAACTAGGTATTTGAGCTTCTGGTTTAAAATAAAGAAATACGTGTTTCACAGTTTTTGAAAATTGAACCCCCAAAGGCGTTTAATAGGGGTTGAAAGTTTGTATGAAAGTCCTTCATTTTTCAAGTTATACCTAACCATGAAAGTTGGTATTTGAGCTTCTGGTTTACATAAAGAAATACGCGTTTCACAGTTTTTGAAAATTTTATCCCCAAGGGCGTTAAATAGAGAGTTAGTCATTCAATCACGCCGCAACAGAGCAACGGATCAGCGTGATTTTTTGCATGCGTATAGTTGAGAACCTGGAGAGTGATAGGTATAGGATTTATCCCGGAAAATTACGGAATACCTGTGGAAATTAAAAAAACTTATACCACGCGAACGAAGTCGCGAGCATCCTCTAGTCTCTGTATATGAGATGTATGTACCTAGGTAACTATATATCTCTATACTATAAGAGATATTGTATAGTGATTGTAGAGTATGGTAAGATTTTCCTCCGGGATAGCGTTATGTCCGGGGACCGCTGGCGCTGGTCCAACCGTTGAATCTTAGAAGTTGGGATGTGATGCGGTAAGGCGAAATTTCAAACTATCTCTAGAGATAATATGTACCTACCTATGGGAATTTGGTAAACAAATAAAAAAAAACCGGTCAAGTGCGAGTCGGACTCGCGCACCGAGGGTTCCGTACAAACCTGTAGTAAGTTTTACGATTTATGACGTATTAAAAATAAAAATTACGTTTGTTGTATGGGAGCCCCCCTTTAATATTTACTTTATTGATATTTAATTATTTATTTTGAAAGGTAATATACAAGTTAATATTCTGTGAAAATTTGAACCGTCTACCTGTTACCGTTTTTAATATTGAGCAAAAAAATACGAAAAAAACACGTTTATTGTATGGGGACCCCCCTTAATATATATATTTTTTTAATTTTTAGTATTTGTTGTTATAGCGGCAACGGAAATACATCATTTGTGAAAATTTCAGCTTTCTAGCTATCACGGTTTATGAGATACAGCCTGGAGACAGACAGACAGACAGACAGACAGACAGACAGACAGACAGACAGGCAGACAGACAGCGGAGTCTTAGTAATAGGGTCCCGTTTTTACCCTTTGGGTACGGAACCCTAAAAATATCATCGCAAGCAAACAGGAAATCGGCAACTTAACACTGAATAATATCGCGCGCGTAGCAAGCGCAGAACAAATTAATCAATTTTATAGAAACCATCCCCTCCAAATATATAGTAGATTATTAACCAAGGGGATAAAGCAGTGTCTTCTGTCGCGGGTGACGATTTAAATCGCGAGTGTAACGAAGGACTTGAGGTTTACTCCCGAGCGTAGCGAGGGTGTTAAAAACTTAAATCACGAGCGAAGCGAGGGATTTAAGACGAGTCCTGAGTGTAGCGAGGGATTTAAGTTCACCCAAGACTAAGACAGCTTTATCACCGAGGAAAATACTCTACTTTTCGTACCATTTGCGAAAAAATTAACACAATAATAATATGAGATAAGCATTTATTAAAAACTAGATGATGCCCGCGACTTTGTCCGCGTGGATTAAGTTTTTTGATTCCCGCGAGAACTCCTTAATTATCCGGGATAAAAAGTAGCCTATGTCGTTCCCCGGGATGTAACCTACCCCTATACCAAATTTCATCAAAATCGGTTGAAAAGATGGGCTGTTAAAGCGTAGCAGACAGACAGACATACACACTTTCGCATTTATAATATTAGTATGGATAATGCCAATTGAAAGTATAAGTTAACATTCAAAACATTGGTCCAATTATTGATAGAGAGAGTTACATTAACGTTTATGTATTTGAAGAAAACAGAAACGCGGCAAATTCCTAGTCTAATATTTTTTTGTCGGAAAAGCAAAGGCATCAAGCTCATACGGCCTCGTCGGTTTTTGTCATTTTATTTAATAATCATAACTGCATAATAAATGCGTATTCCTTTTTCAAAAAGATGTACTTATAACGCTTCATATACAAACTCAATGGTGTAAACACAGATGTAGTTCAGTATAAATTTCAGTAAGTATTCCAAATTTAAATCACATTCTCCCCCTAGAGGATGAATGAAATTCAGTACAATTTTCTTTCCCTGTTTTTAACAGATTAAAAATGACTATTTTTATGTTCGCTTTTTGTGGCATAGAATGTCACTTTTTTGAGCAAGTGGTACGAAAAAAATATTACGCTCCTGATTTGGGAAATTGCGACTTGATACTGAGGATCTACTCAAAGGCCTGCATCTGCCCCGTGCTGCCCCCTCAACCCCAAACTAAGGGTGAGTACCTCACAGATTTAGTATCTAGGTACGGTGCCTTTCTACCAGAGATGTGCTATAGTTAATGATGCAACGTAGCTAAGCTACGGATATGCGGATATGCGGAATGAGCGCTTGATCGAACATCTATAGCGAACTAAACTATGAAAACCTAGCGCTACTATTGGGGCATATAACCAAGTAACAAGGAATCTGCATATTTCTATGGGGTTTACACACATCCGTTAGCAACGTAGCACATCTCTGGTGGAAAGGCTCTCAATCCACCACTGTCATTAAAACAACTTATTCGTACTAATTACAAGACATATTTTTTTAATAAGTACCTACCTACTAGGTAACTAATTCATGCCAGTAAACCACGGCGCACAAAAAAAAAACCATCTTTTGTCAACCATTTAATAAGGTATGACACTAACGATCTGGTTATCGTATCGTTTAGATAACCGCTAACAAAAGCCAAACTTCTATCGCTATTGAGTACAATACAATAAAACTTAATCACAAGGCACGGCGTTTGTAGAACAAAGGCCCTAACTTGCGTTAGTGATTGTTCGTCTTTCTTCTCTCAGAAACTTGTACAAAGAACGGGGATGCCAAAGTTTAGGGCGCAAGATTTAGTAGATATCCCTCTTTATGTCCTGAGACGTATTTTAGTGAACTTAAAACTCAAGCGTATAAATTCGATTTCTGGTGCAGCAAAATATAGGTTGAAGTACTTAGGTCAGTCAGCATTGGGTAAGAATGCTGTACCTGATATCTACTTACCTACTCAATCGTCCTACTAATAAGTAGGTAGGTACTACACTTAAATGTGAAAGTTTTGATGATAGATATAATGATGATGTTTTGACGACCCCTCTGGCGCAGTGGTGAGCGCTGTGGTCTTGAAGTGGGCGGCCCCGTGTTAGATTCCAGTCTAGGTCAATTTGGGAATTTGTGATTTCAGAATTTTCTCTGGTCTGGTCTGGTGGGCTTCAGCCGTGGCTAGTTACCACCCTACCAGTAAAGACGATGCCGTGCAGAAACCCATTAGTTAGGTGTATGGGTTTAATATAACTGCCCCCTAACAGGTTAGCTCGCTACCATCTTAGACTGCATCATCACTTACCATCAGGTGAGATCGTAGTCTCAATCTCATAAGATTAAAAGAGGGAGCTTGTTTTTACGCGATTTAAAATTTCAAATTGGTCTCCACGGTGAATTTTTCAGTAGGTAGGTAGTACTACCTACCTAAAGAAACTTGTTGAGATGCTCTCTTGAGTCTTGGCGGTTATTAAAGACTTTTTTCGTCAAAGAGTTTTCAAGTTAAATATTCATTCGGAGCTAAAGATTGCTTAACTTTTTATAAAAGGCTTGTAAGTAGATAAATGCGGGTAACTTTGTGTGTGTCTGAGGCTAACAGACCACTGACTCGAAGGCTCTTAGTTATCTATAAAAAAGGTAAACAAATCTCAGAAAACTCTTTAGCGACACGCGTAGGTAAAGCGACGGGATTTGTCTGCTGTTTTAGAAGTTTTCGACTTACGTTTTTGACTCTTATAAGTTATTTCGTAGGTATCACGATTTCATCGTTAACGATCTATCGGTCGTTCAAAGCGCGACACTTACGCGTTTCAGTGAGAAGCTGCTTGATTATTTATCCTTTTCATTTCTACAAAAAAAATTGGCAGTCATAGGGACGATAAGAAGTGAAAACGAATATTTAAAATAAGTATTTTTTTTTAATTCAAAAAGAAAAAAAAATTTAAAGGAAAACAACTAAAATTAAAATAATTAAAATATTTAAACCTTAAAACTAAGGGATTAAAGTTTAAAGACCTTTTGTCTTCGTAACAACGCGAGCATGTCGGTGACGGTGACGCAAATCCACAAGTTTACCCCCTACCAAAAAGTGTTCAACGCGGCTAAAGAAGTTTTCACTTCAAAAAACAGGTTATGATAACTGATTAAATAAGTTACTTACTAACTAGTTAGGTTCATCCTAAATCTAGGTAGGTACTTACTTTAGGTTAAAGTCTAGGCCTTGTCTGAAATCGGCAAAGCAATTGCTCAAGTCTCCTTGAGAAAAGCCAGACCGCATCTAAAGACGTCTTACAACAGCTCTAAAGTAGGCGACTGTAATTCTAGATTCTCGTGCTGTAATTCTAGTTCTTTTGAAAATCAGCGAGCAAAAGGTGAAACAGGTTTTTAAAAGCGAAAGAGACCTACAGAGGTACCTGAGGTAGGAGATTTAGGTTGCATTCCGGCGAAAGACACACATTTTCATTTTAATCTGGAAAATTAAAGGGTTCACAGTATTTTGAAAAACATAAATCCACACGAACAAAGATAGGGATGTCAGCTAGCTAGTTTATACAAGCAGTAATACCTACCTACTTGATTAATTGTGTAATAATTATGCAATTATTAAAAAACTGTAACCCGACTACGGTAAACTTTAGGCGATGCCCACTGTTTTGAATGTAGCATCCGTCATATCGATTTTGTTCGTCTAAACTCTAAAATGTATGTAAGACCATAATAACGAATCGATTGACACCTCGTTCATCAAAATCGGCTCATTAGCTAGTTGGCGCTAAGGTGTAACATACATAAATATAAACTCAAACTCAAATCTTTTTTATTGAAGTAGACTTTGACAAGTGCTTTTGAATCGTCGAGTGAATCTACCACTGGTTCGGAATGACATTCCTATTTCCTACCGAGAAGGACCAGCAAGAAACTCGGTTAAAACATAGTTAAAACAACAACATATTATTATATACTAACATAATATTATATACATAATAATATACAGTAGGTACTAGCTGATGCCCGCGACTTCGTACGCGTGGTTTAAGTTTATTCGATTCCCGCGGGAACTCCTTAATTTTCCGGGATAAAAAGTAGCCTATGTCTCTCTCCAGCTCCTCAACTATACCCATGCCACAAATCACGTCAATCCATTGCTTCGTTCCGGCGTGATTAAAGGACAAACCAACAAACAAACACACTTTCGCATTTATAATATTAGTATGATACACACATACATAGGTAGGTACATAGACTGCTTAAATCCTTTGCCGTATTTGGGTAAAAGCGAAGATGAAATCCGACTTAGCAATCATTGAATCCTATTGGGAGAGCGCAGGTGCTGGCTCGATGTGTTCGTTTCCCGTCTAATGAGCACAACATTGGCATCTGAAAAGTGACAAATTTCCACCGTCGAGGAAACAAAACTACTTGCGGCGGGTGCAGTTTGCCCTTTGTCTTTAGAGTAGTTGAATCAATTAAAAAATAATTGGCTTTAAAAGAGTGCCGATTTGACGACAATTAAAAATATTCACCCCCTATCCCAGAGGAAACCTATTGTTTTTCGGGAAAAAAATATCCTGAATATTCACCCATGGTATACCATTCACTGAATGGTAACCCGCTGTATTATTTAACTATTATAATATACTTACTTAGGTATTATAGGTCGGAGTATGCTAGTTGTTTTATTAATTCGTTTAGAATATGGTGAATAACCAGAATGATGAGGGCATTTAATAAAGGACAGGAAGGAGCCCTACCCCTATCATTGTGCCTATATCTTCGTATTTTCAATATTATCATTGGCAGGTAGACCTACCAATGATAATATTGAAAATACTATTAATAATTACTATTAGGTAATATTGGTACCTATTTATTACTAGCGGCATAAGGTTTTGCAGGAAAATAGCTTACTTACATTTTTTTACTTCAGTGTAGGAAAACTGTCATTTTCCGAGCGTTTAGCGCAAAACACACAGGGAGCGGGCGCGGGTCGGGTCGGGTGCGCGGCGGGTTGAATTCCTTGTATTTAAATGGGCGACATCACACAGAACGCGGGCGCGGGTCGGGCGCGTGGCGGGAGACGCTTTCTGTGTGTGTTGCCCTTTACTTACATATCTTTTACTTCAGTGTGGGAAAACTGACATTTTCCGAGCGCTTAGCGCAAAACACATAGGGAGCGGGCGCGGGTCGGGTCGGCTGCGCGGCGCGTCGGGTTGAATTCCTTGTATTTATATGGACGACATCACACAGAAAGCGGGCGCGGGTCGGGTGCGTGGCGGGAGACGCTTTCTGTGTGTTTTGCCCTTTACTTACATTTTTTTACTTCAGTGTGGGAAAACTGACATTTTCCGAGCACTTATTTTCTTGCAAGGCTGGCCGCTAGTAATAAATACCAACATTCTTATTCCATTTCCTCTGGTTTTAGGGTGTATGAACGTAAAAACTAGCGGCGCTGATCCGTAATAGCCTATTCTCATTTTTTACGACCCCAGTAACCGCATTTTGAATTAAGTACTCCATATTATTGGAGTATTGTGATTTATTTGAGTTTGTAACATAGCATACAAAGGAAACTAACTCTGTGACAACGAAACTGTGATGTTCATAATTTGAAACGAATTTTGACCGAAAACAAACCACGAATTGCTTTGAGGAAACCGCTTCATGTATCTTCACAGGAGGAATTTCGTTATTAAGTATAAAGAGCTCTTGGAATTGGTGTAAACATAAGTTGAGAGATAATACTGCAGCCTCACGTAAAGTGTTCCGAGAGTTGATGGGAAATATGGAGATAGTGCTTGATAAATTCTGAATGTATCTTGAAGAACGACGATGCACTGAAAAAATTGTTTTATTATTATTTTTTAGCTGCTCTGTGTTGATTGCTAAACGGTTAGCTACTACAGCAGCTACTACAATTTTGTTGACTCAACTAAACTTTTATCTACTTATATTTTTCTAAAGTAAAAATTTAAGTGAGTACCTAGTTAAATTTTATTTAGCTAATTATACAGTTTTTTTCTGTGTGGTTCTTCTGAGCATGGAAAACTAGTACCCCTGGACCAAGCTGGTTCATGATTTTAGTTTGTACTTGCTATTTCAGGTCGGCTCAATCTTCTACTATAATATAATGTAGGCATCCATTCCTTATACGTAGCTACTTACGTCCTACACATGTAATGAAGCAGGTGCTGGGAATTGTGCTTGTGCCCAGGATAAGTTAGTAGTTACAACTATGGAGGTCGAACCCTCCATAAATACTTTCCATTCGCTAAATATACGGTACAGCTAAATAGCTTGCCAGCCTATATTATATGAAATGAGAAATTAAAAATATTATTAAGAAACTACCTATTAGATACACTACCTGTATAATGTACCTATATATATACTTTAGTAAATTTCTTATAATATTTTAAGGAAGGCACTCAAATAAATCTCAATTTCTAAAGGTCTATTTTACCACTAACTCACGCACTCAGAGCCGCTTATTACTTTGTCTACTAGATTTTAATACAAAATCTACTCAAGTAAAGTTAGTACTCGAGTACCTTCAGTTAGTCAAGTAAGAGGAACAGTACATTCAGATTTTATCAAGCACTTTCTAAAAAATGTCGTTAGCTCTGCGGCCAAAACATATAATTATACTTTAGGCTTTACATCGTTCTTGGGGTGACATCTTTGTTCCTTTGATATTCGCGAGAACTTGGCGGGAGCACAAAATGTAGACAACGTTTATTGTCTTTGCAACTTTGCCGGTATTACAATTATTTGGGCACATACAAGTTCACGAGTTCCATCGATTTTGAATAACATTTTACACTTGAGTCAACTACACTTCAATCGAGCGCGTCCTGATAAAGGAGCCTTAATTTTTTTTCAATTGCAGGTAAGGCTTGTCGACAATAATATGCTTAAAGAAAGCAATGGTGCTGTCTAGGTGGAGCACGCTTGCCTATTTACTCATTTCTTGAAGGAATTTAATTTTGGGGCGTCACGACTCACGCCCCTTAGCGGTGCGTCTTACAAAAAATGTTGATCAAATGCTTCGTGCGATTTGACTGGATATCGAGGTCGACCAGTACATTCCAACTTTAAGATTTCAGGGGGGTTACTACCATCGCTTAAAGCAGTATTATTTCAAAATGACAGTTTTATATTACGTACCTTGACGTCCTTAAAATAAGGATTCTAATTCTAAAACATGAACGTCAACAACATTTAAACAATATGGCTTTAAGCGATGGTAATATGCCCCCAGGACGTTGTGTGATATTTACTAAGTAGAATATGCATATAACTATACCAACTTGTTTCGATTTCCCCCAGCGTAAGGTAGGAAGGAGGCATTTTGAAGGATGTAGAAGCGGCAGACGAAGCCACTTTCCTCTTCCGTTGCCAATTATTATTATTGTTTGTTTACGAAATTACGTACGTGGGTAATAACCTGCGGGCGGAAATAATATTATGATGGGGGAAGTTTATCCTAGTTCGACATGTCAATCGTTCGTTCTAGTTATGACGACCTCCCTGGTGCAGTATGAGTTTGACTGCGATCTCACTTGGTGCTAAGTGATGATGCAGTCTGAGATGTTAGCGGAGTAACCTGGTTTAGGTGGATACTAGATACATTTCTAATCGGTTTCTAGTTCTACGCAGTATCGTACGCGAACGTCGAATCGCTCTACTCATATCCGACTAAGCGTGGGTTTCCACAGAGTGGTTGCCAATGCCACTCGCGCCCTTAGCATTTAATTTGCGGAACAGTTGTTTAATATCAAAACTCACGACACCGCAGGTTTAAATGCTGTCCCTTAGCCGCCGCGGTTGTGGAAAAGCCTGCAAACTTGGCGAGGTATAAATCTATTTAGGTCTGTCATTTTAATTAAGCTTAGATATCGTGTACCTACATGTAACAGAATTTGGACGTTAACCCTTATTTTAAAAAAGCGCTTTAAAGCTTCAGCCTTTAGTAATTTGTAGAATCCAATATAACATTTTCTCTATTTCAAATAGACTTTCAATTTTATTAAAGAACCCTTCTCGAGAGATAGCCCGATAGTTTGATCGTTCAATTTATTCTTTATGTCTCCCACATTCTAATTAACTACTGAAAGATGTCGGCACCTGTTGGTTCAATATAATATCATCGAGCGTAGATAGGTATTACCTACTCCAATCCAAATGCAATTTCGCATCAACAGTTCACACAAAATTACTGCGTGGTTAAAGGCGAAAATACACAATGGAAATAAAATTGTCTTGACAAAAATTCGTCATAACTCGTCACTTTTATGTGAAGCTGCACACACTAGCGCGAAGGGACAGAAACAGGGGCCACCTACTGCCAACGCTTAAAGCAATACTTAGGCATTTATTACTCAAAATTACAGTTTGATGTCACGTACCTTGACGGTCCTAATTCTAAAACACGGAAGTCAACAATAATGAAACAATATAGTACCTAGCTTTAAGCGTTGGCAGTACGGCCCTAAGAGTACCTAAAATGTTTCAGTAGGTATGGAGATTAGGTAAATTGAAGAATACGTAGGTACCTACCAACTTTATTATTAGAAAGGTCACGGAACATGTTTTTATTCACGCTATATGCATTAAATACTTATCACGATAGGCATAGGTAGTAAATTAACGTCATAACATTATCTTTAGATTATTTACTTACCTACGCTTATAAATTACGTACTTGTGCTGACCTTTCACCTCTCTTTACTACTACATTACTACTAGTTATATCCCGCAACAAGCCTTCTATAAATTATAACCTTTATTCTTACTTAATCCATAGTAAAGTGATTAGTTATGCGGAAATTAATGCAACTCTGTTTAGTCGATTTTGACGAAAATCCGGTAGGTTAGTACATTTAATAGATTGCATTTCTAGGAAGGCTACGTAGATTCATGCCTAGATTCAGAAATGAAGGTTAGTAAATAATACCCTACGAGTCCTAAGTTTACTTTGCTCAACGATCTGATTGCTCAGCACCAACAGCTATAGGTACGTATGAATTTTGTCAAATTTGTAATTCCTGACTCGGTATGCGTTTTGGCATTGCTGTTTATAAGCGTACCGAGGATATTATTTAATAAATCAATAAATAGGTTGCATTCCTAGGAGGGACGTTGGTAGGCTACATTCATGCCTAGATAGAAATGAAAGTTTTATGCGATATTTTAATTTCGAACAAACATACGAACATTACTACCGCACCAACCGTTTGTAAATTATATCTTGAATTAGAAGTTTACTGCCAAAGATAATATTAACGACATCACCCCATGAGGTCGTCATGTGTCATATACATAATCTTTTGCAGCTCTCAGCATTTGCATATTTTGCAATATAAGTGATAAGAAATCAGTTCTATATAAAGTGATAGTTTAGTATGAGTGACTCTCCAGTGCATTTGGACTGACCAGATGGCAAGCATAGAACAAAAGAAGAACAAAATATGTAAGTAGAATAATTAGATCAGAATATTTAAATAGAGCGGTCATACACAGGCAACAAGCAGTCATGCCTCCAAGGGTCAAGTTCAATCTGCGACTGTATGGCGGACTAGTTGGCTAACTACTTACTTAGTGCAAAACTATCGCAAACGAGCGAGGCCCGATAATTTTTATTTTTATTTTTAAATTAGACGATCTCTAGGTACAATCTTACTTTCATTTACGAGACGGTTTCAAGCTTCCAGTGTAAAATCGCTTTTTTTTTTGTTCTATGGTGCCGTATATGGTGCTTTAGTCAAGGGGGTGTGCCGTGTGTTGAATGCCTCTAGTATTTAGTAAAGTCAGCACTGTCATACTTACTTATATTGGAATAGTTTGTTTATTTTATAGATACCACCACCATCACCACCACGCCTAAAATAAACTGCTATCTATCTATACTTATAATAAAACTGTAACAGGTCCAATTCTGTACATTGAAGATATTTTGAAAATTTTTTTTGGAGGGCACTCATTATTCGATACTGAAGCCAAATCTGTAATTTTTTTCATTTTTGTCTGTCTGTCTGTCTGTCTGTCTGTCTGTCTGTCTGTCTGTCTGTCTGTATCTTGGCCGCGCATCACGCCGAAACTACCGAATGAATTTAAACGAAACTTGGCACGATTTGAGCCCATACTACGAGGTAGGACATAGGATACTTTTTGTCCCGAAATTCTACCCCCGAAGGGGTGAAATAGGGGTTGAAAGTTTGTATGGAAAGTCCTTAATTTCTCAAGTTATAACCATGAAACTTGATATATGAGCTGCGGGTTGAAAATGAAAACATATGTGTTTCACAGTTTTTGAAAATTCCACCCCCGAAGGGGTGAAATAGGGGTTGAGAGTTTGTATGAAAGTCCTTAATTTCTCAAGTTATAGCCATGAAACTTGATATATGAGCTACGGGTTGAAAATGAAAACATATGTGTTTCACAGTTTTTCAAAATTCCACCCCCGAGGGGGTGAAATAGGGGTTGAGAGTTTGTATGAAAATCCTTAATTTCTCAAGTTATAGCCATGAAACAGCATTTGGGCTTTCGTTAAAATATGAAGAAGTACGTGTTTCACCATTATAGGGCATAGGCTACTTTTTATCCCGGAAAATTAATGAGTTCCCGCGGGAATCGAAAAAACTTAGTCCACGCGGACGAAGTCGCGGGCATCAGCTAGTTAAATATAAAAACATTTACTTTCTTTTATAAGTCCATGCAAATGCATACATACATACATGCATACTCAGTAGGCATGTTATACCGCCTGTCATCGATTTACGCCTGTTTACTCGTATATAAATTATGCAAATAATCAACTCTCTGTCAGCGTTTTATAAAAATGTTCAAATATTATTACTGTAAACAGCTTTGAAAGGCTTTTTTGTAAGTCTAGTTATTCTATGCTAGGCTATTTTTGTAGGTAATATATGATAAAAAAACCGGCCAAGTGCGAGTCGGACTCGCGCACCGAGGGTTCCGTACAAACCTGTAGTAAGTTTTACGATTTATGACGTATTAAAAATAAAAATTACGTTTGTTGTATGGGAGCCCCCCTTTAATATTTACTTTATTGATATTTAATTATTTATTTTGAAAGGTAATATACAAGTTAATATTCTGTGAAAATTTGAACCGTCTACCTGTTACCGTTTTTAATATTGAGCAAAAAAATACGAAAAAAACACGTTTATTGTATGGGGACCCCCCTTAATATATATATTTTTTTAATTTTTAGTATTTGTTGTTATAGCGGCAACGGAAATACATCATTTGTGAAAATTTCAGCTTTCTAGCTATCACGGTTTATGAGATACAGCCTGGAGACAGACAGACAGACAGACAGACAGACAGACAGACAGACAGACAGCGGAGTCTTAGTAATAGGGTCCCGTTTTTACCCTTTGGGTACGGAACCCTAAAAATTGCTGAGATACCTATATAAATGGATAAATATGTGGTACCTGTTTGAAATTGACGTTTTATATGACGTACCTTGACTTCCCTAAAATAAGGATTATTATTCGCAAGAGCGTCAATAGAAAAAATTAATACTGCTTTAAGCGATGGCACGCATCTAACTTTGTTTAAAAAGAACGTCTTTTCTTTTCAGTCCGAGGCATGTCGACGTCGGGTGTAAACTTAACGACTGCGATCCTGGTCAGTTCAGTGTTAGGTTGCCTGGCCGGAGACATCATTATCCATGCCGAAGACGATGAATGCAGATCAATTACGTCGTGTTCCTCATGCCTGAACAAAAATGTATGCACATGGTGCGTAGCCAAAAGTATGTGCACCAAGCAACTTTGTGGAAATGATAACGTGATTTATCCTGAACAGGTCCCGGCCCTAATGTCTGGACCAAACTTTTGTCCTCGAATTGCTGAGTACGAAGAAATGACATACAAAAGTGGGAAAAGAAAAATTTTGACTGTTAAGTTAAAGGAAATATATCTTTTCATGGCATTTACACCGTGGAAATGCAATATACAGTTAGCTAATAAAGATTTCATTGTACCGGCAATATTAGTAGGGGAAACCGTGTACTGCGAATCGTTCGAATTGAAGATTGACTCCGAGAAACCGTATATCGAAGGTAACGTAAAGGTGTTGTGGAATTACAATAAGGCATTCGATGGATCGCTCTCTTTCAAAGTTTGCCGATGTGACTTGGAGCCGAATTGTATAGCTTGTAACAAAAAGGTTGAAAAATAGTGGATCGGAAGCACGAAATGAAATAAATCTGTGTATTGTGAATACGGTTAAGCTTGGAAAAGTTTGCGAAACTACAGAGGAGTCTTATCTAAACTTTGATTCAATCTTTCTTCGATCATTGATGAAACGTGATAAAAAGTTCAATTTTGTATTGTATGTTGCATCTTTTGTTAAGTTAAATAATTACGAAGATTTGTTTGAGTAGGTAGAAAAGCACAGTATGTCCCTTTACCATGGACAGCGCATGAATTTGGGAAAGATTATACCTAACTAATTTCTATGACAATATAGTGTGCCAGAATAAACCAGTCCAATATATTATAAGGTTTTGTATTTTGATTGCTACAAACAATACTACCTAACCTTCTTATTGATTATAATATAATATCTATTATTATAAAAAACGTAATCGGGTAAGTAATTTAAATCAATCATCTAGAGTAGTAATTTATAAAATCCTATAGGAACCTCTAATTGAAACCTCTAAGAAAAAAACTCAAGTATAAAGAAAATAAAAATTCAAGAAAGCTAAATAAAAGAAAATTGTCCCTGACATTCGTAGGTACCTAATCGAAGCTGGATTTTCTCGGACCCCTTTGAGATGCTACGGCGGCATCTATAAGATATAGCCTTGTTGAACATCCTACTGAAAATGGAATTAAACAGGACTGGAAGAGAGCGACGTCGCTTACATTAAAAAGGCTATCTGTTAACCTTAGATACATGACATAAGGCCAAACTATTATAGATAGTTCAATCCACGAAGACGTCACTCTTATTTATTGTGATAGTGGCACCATAGAGTCAATCAGAAAATATTGGTTTAGAATAGGAAAGGGTGTAGGTACCTATCTAATAACGGCCGTATCGATCTTGCCCATGACTCATACTTAGGCCACAAGTTTTTTCGTAACTAGAGCACATAAGTAATATAATTAATAACGAACTAAAAAACTCGGGGTCCTCAACAGTATTGCTCTCACCTCTGGGCCGGAGCACCCCAGTATACCAGCTCCTTCCATTTGACCGCATACAAAAGCGGGCAGTTCGACTCGTAGATAATCCCAAAATTATTTGCACGCTGGAGTTCCTAGAGCACCGAAGAGACGTTAGTTCTCTTTGTGTGTTCTATCGTCTCTACAATGGGGAGTGCTCTGAGGAGTCATTTAATCTAATACCACCTTCCGTGTTCTCCAGTCGCACTCTTCGTCGCAGAAACAAATTTCATCTTCACCACCTGGATGCCTGGTCTTCATCCACCTCCCGTTATTCCAGGTCATTTCTGCCACGTACCTGCAAATTGTGGAACCAGCTTCCATCTTCTGTGTTCCCTAATGATTATAATAATTATAATACTCTTCAAAGGGCGGATAAACAAATTTCTCAAAAGCCAGCAACGCATTGGCGGTTCCTCTGAAGCTGCAAATGTTCATGGGCGGCGGTAATCACTTACCATCAGGTGACCCGCCTGCTCGTTTGCTCGGTATATAAAAAAAAAAGAACAGCGACTTACAAGACTGTTCATATTTCGTAAGTTACTTATAAACGAGACATAAGTGAGTATAACTTATAAGTGTGATCGTAGCCTTAGATAAAAGCTAATTTATATCTGTAAAGCCACTATATAGTGTCTCCCATCATACTAAATGTACTAAACGGACGCTTCTGACGCGTCACGAATCACGATACATCACGACACGTCTATTATATTCCAGCTTGATGACGTAGGTATATAGCCTACCCCTAAGGCCTAACCTATCTGTGTACAAAATTTCATCAAAATCGGTTGAAAAGATATGCCGGGACAGCGTAGCAGCTAAGACACACTTTCGCATTTATAATATTAATATTAGTATGGATTGTTGGCCACCAAAACTAATAAATAAATAAATTGTTTATTGCTCCAAAGAAACAAGTACTACTGCATTTTACAAGGAAAATCTTATATTTAATATTCTAAATTATTGTAGTTAAGTACCACTTCTCTGATCTGTGGTAGTTACAAATCGAAGTACATAGACATACAAAAAACCAACTGTCCTTAAGATAGGTAATATAGACCTGTGTTTCATCTCAGTTAAATGGTTCATTTTATACACTACATAGAGGAAATCTGCAGGTAAGTATGACAAGATTTTTATTTAATACTCGCTGATGCCCGCGACTTCGTCCGCGTGGTTTAAGTATTTTTTGATTCCCACGGGAACTCCTTAATTTTCATGCCAAAAATCACGTTGATCCGTGACTCCGTTGCGGCGTGATTGAAGGACAAACCAACAAACAACCACACTTTCGCATTTAGGTATAATACTCGTATTAGTATGAATATTAAAATAACATTCATCTTATGTCGCTTACATAGAAAACAGTATAGCGTAACAGCTTTTGACGACCTCCGTGGCGCAGTGTTGAGCGCTGTTGCCTTAACGTGCGGAGGTCCCGGGTTCGATCCCCGGCAGGGTTTGGAAATTTATAATTTCTGAATTTTCCCTGGTCTGGCCTGGTGGGAGGCTTCGGCCGTGGCTAGTTACCACCCTACCGGCAAAGACGTGCCGCCAAGCGATTTAGCGTTCCGGTACGATGCCGTGTAGAAACCGAATAGGGGTTATGGGTTTAATATAACTGCCATGCCCCTAACAGGTTAGCCCGCTACCATCTTAGACTGCATCATCACTTACCATCAGGTGAGATCGCAGTCAAGGGCTAACTTGTAGTGGATAAAAAAAAGAAAAAAAAGCGTGATCAATAGAGATTTCGTTCACCGCTTCGTACATTTATGAAAATATTTCTATTGGAAAGATAGCAAAAATATCCGGTAATAGTAATATTTCTGATGTAAATATAAAATTCAATAATCCCTGCGTCGCGTCGACAGCGCTCATGTTTCTTTCAGGCTGCATTATAAAGTGATTGAAGTTTAAACTTTAAACTCGTGATGTATGTAAGTACCAATACTAGCGTAAAGGAAAATTGAAAAATGATTGCATTTCACGTCTTGCCGTCGAACCACAATGGGGGTTTGATACCCGTGGCTTTATTGCCGTGCATTCAGTATTATACCTACCTACCAAGCAAACGAGATGGGGTTCTTTATCTAACTGGTTTTCTGTAGAGTTCTTTTTCATTCACCTACGTGACGCCATAGAAAAAAAAAATTGGCAGTCATAGGGACTGCCAATAGAAGTGAAAACGAATACTTAATTTAAAAAAAAAAATTAAAAAATATATATATAAACCTTAAAACTAAGCCAATAAAGTTTAATTACTAATGTAGTATATTTATATTTAAGACCTTTTGTCTTCGTAACAACGCGAGCATAGGGCAGCGAGGTGTTGGTGACGGTGTTGGTGACGGTGTCGGTGACGCGAGTCCACAAGTTTACCCTCTACCAAAAAGTGTTGAGCACTTTTTGGTAGGCGGCTAAAGAAGTTTTCACTTCAAAAACGATAAATTTGTCTACGCGACAGCCGACAACGTAGGCCACGTGAAGGGTTTGCTGCTGTTAGATAATGACGCGACGCGTCGTATTGAGTTGCGGCGTCGCGTTTGTCGCTCACGTAGGGCAACAGGTAAGAGCCGGTATTTCATAAAAAACAAATCAATTATCAAATTAGGCGTAAGTATAAAACACCGTTAAAGCTTACATATATATAATATATCGCATGTACAAGATTATGCCCGTGACTTCTTCCGCGTATATTAAGTTTCTGGATTCCAACGAGTCTTTAAAATTACGGGAGAATATGTAGCCTGTCAAAATGTCTTTTTATTTTGTAAAATATGTATTTTTCTGTTCAATCTGGTCGTGAAAAAGTAGCAGGCAGACAGACACGCTTTCGCATTCATAATATTACTATGGTTAAGCAAACTTCAACCATGTGGCGATACCGACAAGTGCGATAGGTACACCAATTCTTCAAATCTCTCTGAGTCGTATATTCCTTATTTCTGAGGGTTGCCCCTTTCCATTAATCACACACTGGTAAGAGTTTTCTCAGGATAATAATGCGGTGGGTTCCCCGGTTTGTCCCAGTTTTCCATGTTTAACAAATATTATACTTAGGCCAAGTCGTTGCTTAGGCTCACTTGCAGAGACGTCGGGCTACGTTTAACCACAGAACAGGTAATAATACCGACAGGTTTAACCCAGGAATAAATTAGAAATTTTGACAGAAGTTTTAAACGAATTCTGTCCAAGCAGCTAACTCCGGGTTAAAAGGATAACCCGGCGTTTCTGCAAGCGGGCCTTAAGTAGGTAGGTAAATGGAATTGAAAAAACAACAGAGTTTCATAATTGTTTTTACAAGGCCAAGATCGTAAGTATACTCGTCGGGAGTAAAATCCATTAAAATGCTAATGCGATGTTGATGGACACATACTCTGTTTGATCCCAGAAAGTAAAGGATTCCAAACGTAATCATGTCGCTAGGGGTCAAGGCACGGTAATATTATCTATACAGTATTGTAACTCGGCCGTATCTTTAAAATAAATACCTACCGCCGCGCGGTACGTAAACATGCGAAAGGGCTGCCCGCCTCCAGCATTTTAATTATATTTGCCTACTTTGTGTTTCCATTTAGTTTTGTGATTGTAAATACATTTAGTTTTGTGATTGTAAATATACTTTTTTTAAATAAACGAATAAAATACTTTGTGAATTGAATAGGAAGTGTTCAATAAAAATGCGTGTTGTTTTTTGATTGGTAGATTTAATTAAAAACCCATGTTTATGATTGCATAACAAATCGGTCTTATAAATTTGCGACCAAAAAACAAAAAAACAAAACACCGTCCGTTCGTCATTGCGGCACAGTCGCGACTGTCTGCACGGCGAGCGCATGTCGAGATCGAGGCGCGTAGGTATAGCTCGCGCTTCGTCCGTTTGTATGAAGTTGGAATACTGTATAGATAATATTACCGTGGTCAAGGGTACTCCGTAGGTTATGACTATTTTATTTTTAAACTGTTGTACTTATTGGTTTTATAAATTTTTCTATAAATTGAAAAGTCTTTTTTAGGTGAAGTGACAAGGGGCCGTGTCAAATTTTCAAAAGTACTAGATGATGCCCGCCACTTTGTCCGCGTGGATTAAGGCTTTTGATTCCCGCTCTCTCCCGATCTTTCTTTTTGAATTTTCCGGGATTTAATTAAGCCTTTGTTTATTTAGTTAATTAATTCAGGGTACAAGCTATCTTATTTCCACAGGCAAGTCAGTACGATCGTTGTTGTAACAAACATACAAACATCCAGACTATACCTTATATATTATTATTAGAAGATATAAGTAGATATTATCATGAACAAATAAAAAATTGTATTTTCATAAAATATACTGACATAATTTACCTACTTACTAACGATTTTTTTATTTAATACTTGCTAAGGTTTCGCCGCGGAAAATTTTTGGGTCGCAGAGACATTGTGAAAGCCGAATATTACTTATTATTTCAGCTTCTCCGTAGCGACACAAATGTAGAGAGTTTATTGTACCTACAAAGTTTATGCTGTCAGGTCGGTCTCAATGTGAATTTTGTGAAAATCAAATGAAAGTAGTTCGGATATGAAAGGTGGGATTCCTCAACGGGTAACAGCTATTATATAATAAAATTATACCTAAGTAATAATTAATTATACCGGTTATAATTATACCGGGTAATTGCGATTAGTGCAGTTGCTTTATAAAAAGTAAGTAACGTATATTTTGGATGACAGCATGGTCAGCTAAGTGACGTACACTAAATCCAATATGGCGGGCTCCCAAAAGTGGCGGACTTGTTATTTTTTTAGCAGCCCCATGATATGAGTATCAATTAAAAGAGTTTGCTGAGAAGAATACGAAAAATAAAAAAACGTCATACTTAAATTAAGTAATACGATAGAAGCTCGTTTTAAGCCGCTTCTCGTTAGGAACGTCATTCCGCACCAGTGGTAGATTCACTCGACTTTTCAAAAGCACTTGTTAAAAGTCTACTTGAACAAAAAATATTTGATTTGATTTTATTTAAAAATGATTTTATAATGATTTAAGACTTGTTGATTTGAGTGATCGAAGGATTTGAATGAAACTTAATGGTAAGTATAGTTGTTGGTAAAAATGACTGAGTTCGCATTGTACCGCAATTATTATTAAAATAACCTTATTAGTTATGCTACTACTCACTTGGAGAAATCGCTATTAATTATTATTAATCTCTGTAGCGTGATAAGAAATAGGTAGGTACCTAGTTTTGCAATGAATGGAATAACGTTCCACTCAGATTTAACAGTTGGATGCTCGTGATTACACTGCTCCTAGAGCTATGAAAATTCAAAAAAAATTCAAAATTCAAAAGTTTTTTATTCAAATAGACTTTTTACAAGTGCTTATGAATAGTCGAATGAATCTACCACTGGTTCGGAATGCCATTCCTACCGAGAAGAACCAGCAAGAAACTCGGCGGTTGCTCTTTTGAAAAAAATAAATAAATTACAATTTCATTAATTTGTAATTACATAAGTAACCGCTGTCCTTAGCATTGCTGGAGCGATTCAATTCCATGCTCCTTTGTCATTTACGTAATCTTCAACAGTATAATAAGCTTTTTTCAGAAGCATACTTTTAATGGACTTTTTAAACTTGTGTAAAGGCAAGTTTAAAATAGGCTGTGGAATTTTGTTATAGAATAGAATGCTCATTCCCACGAACGACCTTCGGACTTTCTTGAGGCGGAGCGATGGAGTCACGAGCCTATGGCGGTTTCTAGTTGGCCTATCGTGCAAATCGCATATTCTTTTGTAATTCTGAATATGCTGTTTTACAAAGATTAAATTACTGTAAATATATTGCGAAGCTACTGTAAGAATGCCTATTTCCTTGAATTTCTCTCTAAGGGATTCACGTGGTTTTAAATTATATATTGCACGTACTGCCCTTTTTTGTAATACAAAAATTTTTTGAATATCTGCCGCTTTACCCCACAGCAAGATTCCATAAGACATAATACTATGAAAATAAGCAAAATATACAATCTTTGCAGTTTCAACGTCTGTTAACTGCCGAATCTTTCTGACAGCGTAAGCAGCAGAACTGAGTTTACCAGCTAGATTTGATATATGGGTGCCCCATTGAAGCTTAGCATCTAAGGTCACTCCCAAGAACACGGCGGCCTCTTCTATTTTTAACATATCATTGTTTACCACTAGATTAATGTTACGTGTATTCTTGGTATTGGGCAGTGCGAACTCAATACACTTAGTTTTTTTTACATTTAAAAGTAAGTTGTTTACAGTAAACCAGTGAGTGACCTGAGAAATGGCACTATTTACGTCGTCAAAATCTTCCTTATTTCTATCGACTTTAAAAATTAAAGACGTATCATCAGCAAATAGCACAATATCGCAAGTATCCTGGACGAAATATGGTAAATCATTTATATATACCAAGAACATGAAGGGACCCAGAATAGAGCCTTGAGGGACACCCATTAACGAGGCTGATCCGGATGATTTCACATCATTTACGCATACCGTCTGAATACGGTCACTAAGATATGACGCAATGAGGCTAAGTGCAGTGTCTTTGATTCCATAGTGGCTTAATTTGGTCAACAGTGTCTCATGCTCAACACAGTCGAATGCCTTAGACAAATCACAGAAAATACCAATAGCATTCTGTGCGTTCTCCCAGGCATCAAATATATGTTTTAACAGCGCCGCGCCCGCATCGACTGTTGATCGACCTTTCGTAAATCCATACTGCTCGGAGTGAAGTAATTTATTTAAATTAAAATGTTGGAGCAGTTGGTTAAGCATAATTTTTTCAAATATCTTGCTAAGGGTTGGCAAAATTGAAATTGGTCTGTAGTTATTTGGATCACTTTTGCTACCTGATTTAAAAAGAGGAATCAATTTACTAAATTTCATGAGGCCAGGAAAAGATCCCAAATCCACAGACTCATTAAAAATTTGAGCAAGATATGGCGCAATAACATCAATAACATTGCAGATAATTTTCACTGATATCCCCCATAGATCTCCCGTTTTTTTGCATTGTAAAGATTTGAATGTTTTTATAATATCATAGGGGGTCACGTACTGAAACTTAAACTTAACACTGCACTCAGAGACATTACTACTGAGAAGCTTATAGGCTGGCGAGGAATTAAGGGAACTGGTAGTGGAGATTGGAATATTTTGGAAGAAATTCTCAAATGTATTTGCAATTTCCAAATCGGAGTCAATAATATGGTCATTAATCTTAAGCTCCAGTTTATTATATTTAATGACGTTTATTATAATTATATGAAGGAAAGCTAATTGAATACTCGGATACTTAGGCTGTACCATCTATACTTTTTTATACTATTATGTACTAGATGAAGCCCGCGACTTCGTCCGCGTGGATTAAAGTTTTTGATTCCCACGGGAACTCCCTAATTTTCCGGGACTAGACCCTATGTCCTTCCCCGGGGTACAAACTATCCCCATGCCAAATTTCATCAAAATCTGTTGAACAGATGGGCCGTGGAAGCGTAGCAGACAAACAGACACACTTTCCTATTTATAATATTAGTATGGATTATAATTAATACGAAAGTTTCGCTGGATGGATGGATGCTTGTTACTCAATCACGCCAAAAGGGCTGAACGGATCTGGATGAAATTTGGCAAAGCAATAGATTATATACATATATATTATACTAGCGGATGCTCGCGACTTCGTTCGCGTGGTATAAGTTTTTCAATTCCCACAGGCACTCCCTAATTTTCCGGGATAAAAATAGCTTGTGTCACACGTACTTCTTTATTTTTTTACCAAAAGCCAAAATACCAAGTTTCGTTGATATAACTTGAGAAATGAAGGACTTTCATAAAAACTTTCATCCCCTTCGGGGGTAAAATTTTCAAAAACTGTGAAACAGGTGTTCCTTCATTTTAAACTGGTAGCTCGTATATCAAATTCCATGGATATTACTTGAGAAATGACGGACATTCATACAAACTTTCACCCCCTTAAGGAACCTACTGTCAAAATTTAAAGTTTCTAACCCCAGCGCGTTTAGGCTGTGCGTTGATTAGTTAACGATTTTATATATTTATATAATACTAGCGATCCGCCCCGGCTTCGCACGGGTAGCACTAATAATCCTAATCTATATAATATAAACTATCCTATCTCTCAAGTTAGATCGAACTGCACATGGTGTGCGAATTTTATTATAATCGGTTAAGTGGTTTAGAAGTCCATTGAGGACAAACATTGTGACACGAGATTTATATATATATAGACTAGCTGATTCCCGCGACTTCGTCCGCGTGAATTGAGGTTTTTCGGTTCCTATCTCTCAAGTTAGATCGAACTGCACATGGTGTGCGAATTTTATTATAATCGGTTAAGTGGTTTAGAAGTCCATTGATGACAAACATTGTGACACGAGATTTATATATATTAAGATATATATTATACATAGGCTACTTTTTATCCCGGAAAATTAAAGAGTTCCCGCGGAAACCAAAAAAATCTCACAATAAAGTCATCAGCTAGTTTAATCATACCATCAATCAAAGGGTACCTTTCTACTTTATAATTTACCTAAGTACTAGATGATGCCCGAGACTTAGATCGTGAATTAGTTTTTAGGGTTCCGTACCCAAAGGGTAAAAACGGGACCCTATTACTAAGACTCCGCTGTCTGTCTGTCTGTCTGTCTGTCTGTCTCCAGGCTGTATCTCATAAACCGTGATAGCTAGAAAGCTGAAATTTTCACAAATGATGTACTTATTTCCGTTGCCGCTATAACAACAAATACTAAAAATTAAAAAAATATATATATTAAGGGGGGTCCCAATACAATAAACGTGTTTTTTTCGTATTTTTTTGCTCAATATTAAAAACGGTAACAGGTAGACGGTTCAAATTTTCACAGAATATTAACTTGTATATTACCTTTCAAAATAAATAATTAAATATCAATAAAGTAAATATTAAAGGGGGGCTCCCATACAACAAACGTAATTTTTATTTTTAATACGTCATAAATCGTAAAACTTACTACAGGTTTGTACGGAACCCTCGGTGCGCGAGTCCGACTCGCACTTGGCCGGTTTTTTAAAACCCTGCGGGAACTTTGCTAATTTCCAAGATAATTACTTCTTTAATTTCGGAGGAAGGTTATAATACTACTAGATTTCCGAGGTACCTGTATTCTGTCTCGAGATGCAACCTATCTCTGTAACAAACCGATTGATCAGATGCACAATCGATCTAAAAAATGATCGTGAAAACATACAGACACTTTCGCACTTAATGAATTCTGTGCTACAAACGTTTGGCAGCTGGAGTTTAAAAAAGCCAGTACCATGTCTGCTAATGTTTAATTTCATGTGCGAGCGGTAGCTAGTAGGTAAGTAGCTACCACTATGCTGCGGCGGCATCACAAAGGAACGCCGAGTAAGTATATACGGCTAATATGCTAGGTAGGTAATTTATTTCCAAATTTCCGCCAGCTATTTTTCTTGCTTTTGTTACTTCCAGATAGCCCTTGACTGCGATCTCACCTTGTTGTAAGTGATGATACAGTCGGATGGTAGCGGCACAATACTCGTGTGGTAGCGGGCTAACCTATAGGAGTAGGTTTGGCAGCCCATACACAACCAATCCCTAACTGTAACTTAAAAGCATTAGGATCTACCTCTAAACAAGCCTGCCTTCTACCTACGAGCTAGTCGCCTTCTGACGAAGTTATGCAACGTATTTCCAGGAATGCGTGCCAACAGTCTTCGTAACATAAGTTTGTAGATTCTTGTAGAGTTGGTGTACTTAGTAGGAGGTAGGTAGCACTTACATATTATAGGTAAAGTCCATCCAGCAGGCCCACAGACAGGCAGACAGACGGACGGACAAGGAAGTGATCCTATAGGTATAGGGGTTCCTTTTTCCGCTTGTGGTACGGAACCCTAAAAAAGAGGATGGGCACGGTTAGATATTATCTAATTAAACATAAATAGACAAGGATTAGTAAGATTAATTATTTATTAAGGTTGCTACAAAATAGCAGGATAATTACTCCAAGAAAAATAAACGATTAACATAGTTCATGGAATTTAAGTAATTAATTGAATTAACTGATTGAATTATAATTGAGTTTACCATCACTTTAATAAACATAATCGGCTGTTGACTAGTTCCTATTCTATCCAAGATTCTACCTTATATTTCCTAAGAGTATTGACTCAGAATGATTACGTAGGTCCTATGTGTTCTTGCAACGAACGAACGAAATTAACGTAAAAGGGGTTTAAACACTGACATTAATTCCAACTCAGCCAATTACTAGATGGGTTTTGGAGTTATCAAGTGGGTAAACAAAGGATAAGCCGTTTAATACGTTGGGTTGGGAGGGCATAGCGTACGGGACTTGAGCCGTCTACGAATTCTGGCATGCATAACTTAGTAACTACCCGCGAAGAGAATTTATTTGGAAGTTTCCATCTTGTTAGGATAGTTAGGAAGGTCCTACATTTCTCGCTCCATTGTTGAACGAATTTAACGTGCTATTCGAAAGAAAAAACAATGGAAAAATATGTATGCATTCATCTCGATATTTCTCTAGTCTATGTGTTCTAAAATGTTTTGTTTTAAACAACTAAAAATTAAAGGTAAACTAAACATCTGACATTTAGCTCTTCCCTAGTGCGCATACAAATAATTAGTGATAAATTATTTGTATGCGCATTAGGGAAGAGCTAAATTAGGTAAAATGTCTACGCGAAAATTGGTTTGTCCGTCTCTAACGTCTGTTACCGAGTGTTTTTGGGGGTGAACAAAGTTGCATACTGCAGTTAAATCTTTTATGGTTTGGGAAGCCCAAGGCGTCTGCTCGGATTCCCGTATGCATAACTGTGTACGTGAGGGGAAGTTATTCAGAAATTATGTTGCAGAGAGCATTCCTTGTTGGGTGCTAGTAGGATATTTGAGAGAATTTTCATTTTAGGATGTTATTTCAAGAGTGTGAAGAATAGAAGACAAAAGTAACCAATGTCACTTTTGAAATTAAGAATTAGAAGATATAAATTATAATAAAGTAGTAAATCGCGGAACATCTAGATTTTTAATTTAATTTAATTTAATAAAATGAATACGTTTTAATTCTTCCCTTTCACGTCATGCTTCCCTGAACGACATCATTCGTAGGTCTCTTGCCATCGCTAAAGTGCCTGCAGTTTTAGAGCCTAATGGCTTGGCGCGCAGTGATGGTAAGAGACCTGACGGGATGACTCTTGTTCCGTGGAAGCAAGGAAGGTCGCTTGTTTGGGATGCCACATGTGTGGATACGCTGGCATTGTCCCACTTGCAGGCGACCTCCATGACGGCGGGGGCGGCGGCAACTAATGCAGAAAGAGCGAAGAGGCGCAAATATGAAATTATAGAAAATAATTTCATTTTTGTGCCTTTTGGTGTTCAAACCCTGGGGTCGTGGGGCGAAGATGCTAGATCCTTTTTTAAGGATCTATCTTCTCGTCTCACAGAGTCCACAGGTGACCGGAGGGCTGGCAGTTACCCACGACCAACATATAAGTTTGGCTATTCAACGGGGTAACGCAGCCAGCGTTCTGAGCATGTGCCCAGAACGCTGGCTCATTGCAGCGGCATCGATAATATTTTAATGTTTAGTTTTTAGATTTGATTTAGATTTTAATGTGTAAATCTTGTTTAAATAATGGACCACGGTTTACCTACTGAACGTTTAGCCTTCGCCAAAAGTTTACTCGTAGTCGAGCGAAAATCTCTTTTCCTTGGCGATAAACAACTCTCTCTACCTCTCCACGATAGGTACAATTATATTCGAATCTTCAACTAACTAATCAAACTTTCTAAGCGCTAATGAATAATAATATGAATTGGCAACCCGTGAAGTGAGCGACGTAATTAATCCAACTTCAATCTTCCTTGGCAAGTCTGAGGCTGAGAATCCATTGCTACTATCGCGCCATTGCCACAAGTTATATAAAATCATATCATACTAATATTATAAATGCGAAAGTGTGTTTGTTTGTTGGCTTGTCGGTTTATCCTTCAATCACGCTGCAGAGCGAGCGAGCGAGCGGATCGACGTGATTTTTTGCATGGGCATAGTTTTAAGGACCATGCAGAGTGGTATAGACTACTTTTTTTCCCGGAAAATTAAGGAGTTCTCGTGGGAATCAAATAAACTCATTCCACGCGGAAGAAGTCGCGGGCATCGGCTAGTAATATTATAGTTACTTATTTTGATGACCTCTTGACGCTGTGGTGAGCGCTGTAGTATTATAAGCAAGAAGTCTCAGGTTCGATCCGGCAATTTTGGTATTTTATAATTTGTTAATGTCTCAGGTGAGAGGCTTTGGTTGCGGCTCGTTACCGCCTCACCGGCAAAGACGTGCCACCAAGCTATTAGCGTTCCGGTACGATGCCGCGTAGAGTACGAGGCTCGATAATTGCCGGGTCTTCTTAGTAGAATCTGGTTTGAAATCGTGGTAGTTTCTTGACTTGTCAGAAGCAACATTCATACTTTGGTCTACATCTTCTTCTCTAGAATATATAGAAAGTCCTGACTGACTGACTGACTGACTTATATATCAACGCACAGCCTAAACCACTGGGATTAGAAACTTGAAATTTTGACAGTATGTTTCTTTTGTGACGTAGGCGCTCAATAAGGAAGGATTTTTCAAAATTCCACCCCTAAGAGAGTGAAATAGGGGGTGAAAGTTTGTATAAAAGTCCGTCATTTCTCAAGTTATATCCATGAAACTCGGTATATGAGCTACCGGTAGAAAACTAAGAAATACGTGTTTCACAGTTTATGAAAATTTTACCCCCGAAGGGGTAAAATTTTTTTGCATTAGTATAGATAAGGACCTGGGGAGTGACATAGGCTACTTTTTATACCGGAAAATTAAGGAGTGCCTGTTCGGAAAAAAAACTTAAACCACGCGGACGAAGTCGCGGGCATCTGCTAGTCTTACATAAAATCGTAAAAAATTTCATTTAGGGACAAAAAAATCTGGCCGATAAAACGGCCGCAAGGCCACTTTTATATTTAGATGCACAGACAAGAACGACAGGGGACGAAATATCTTACCCATACAACGCCGACATTTTGCCCTGTTTTATCCCTAGTGTGATAACTCCCTCAGAATTAGATGCTCAGGCATATCCGATGTGGGTGCAGTGTGTACTCAGCCTAAAGACGAATGAGATTTATAAATGGCAGCCCGTGGAGTTAGCGCTGTAATTAATCACCCTAACTTCGCTCTTTCTTGCCAAGCTTGATTATTACGACTCTGATTGGATTTCAACGACTCTCTTCATGCTTAAACGGACAATTTATTTTGCCTCGTGTGAATTAAGTAAAAGTTCAAGATTACAAATGTGAGAACTTTTGTATTGCAAGCAAACGAGCAGGTGGGTTACCAGTAGTGAATGTGACTATTTATTTAATCATCAAATGAAAATAAAGATCTTACTCCTATTTTATTTTCTCGCAGTCAAAAGTAGTGTTTACCACGGGACTAAAAGCCATTCTACTCGATTCTATGGCATCACTCGCTACGCTCTTGAGGCTTTACATCTCGTACGAAATGGCTCGTTCTTGTCCCTTGTTGTACAATCTACTTACTATTAATTAAGTACCATAGTTTATTTTTAAGACGTTGCGTTTTTTTTAAATTATTCCCCTAAAATTGACGAAATGGGGTCTTTCAAAGTGGAGATTTTCTAACGTCCAAAGTTGACCTCAGAACTCTAAATTTTTTGAAAGGCTGAGCGTGAAACTTGATCAATTATTTGAATTAGGTATATCCTGTACTTGAACAACAAATACTAAAATTAGATAAATATTATAAGGAAACGAAATTATTTAATTTTTAATGAGCTTCAGTATTTTTAACAGAACTTCACAATGATGTCAATAGACGGTGCTCTGTAAAAGTGTATGGATACCGCGAGGTCTCAGTTCGGGGTGAACCATTAGATAATCGTTTCAAATCCTTAACTGAGTCCAAACGGCTAATTTGAGACATTGTTTTTCTACGTAAATATTTGTAGGTAGGTACAGACACTTTGTCATGTGGCCTTATGTATTTAAGTAGCATTTTAAGACTTAAGTATTCGTAAAGATAGTAAAATGTCACAGGGGATTGAATCGGTACTTATGATTTGATATTTTAGATCAATATTGGACGGAACTTCTCATTCCGGCTTAAAGTGTTCGTTCGATTTGCTCTTTGCATCTTCATGACTTATCAAAAAGTATATACCTATCTAATCTTATCATGATATCTAACTACCTACTGGATTTTAGCCGGTTTTATCATTGTCAACGCGAGATATTTTAACAAAACAATGATATTTGAACAATATGATAAAATTAAGCTTTCTAACTCACAACTTATCTTTGGCAAATCTTTTCGGTGTTACTTTTTGATCATTTTATCGATCGCATATATTATCATTATTTACGTAATACCACAGAATAATAACTAGTAAGTACTAGTAATACATAACTCTAAAGCTATTTTATGTACGTTTTTGTCCATAAAAATAGTATTTTTAAAAATGAAATACTATTAAAAACTACGTAGGTATATCTAAAAACTATTATCAAAATCTTAATCTTTGACTAATTAATTATTGATAGCCAATAAGAGCAGAGCTTAATTATATCAACGGCGATCAATCAAGAACAGTCGGATTAATACAACGATAAGCGTGATCCAAACATGAAGACAATGAAAACAACTGATATTCATCAAAGGATTTGTATGTGAATGTACTGTTTCGTTAATTTAATAGTCCAGGCATATTAGGGGTTTCACCTCGGAATGAGAGATAGTCGGCTATAAACTTGTATAAACCTTTATTTTGGCACCATAAAACTTGTCTCAAAACCTACTTATCGTAGGGTGTCGGCGTCTACAGATATTCCAAGGTCAAAGGTCAAAAAATCGTTTTTTTACACATTTATTGCAAATATCTCGTTTCCTATGGGTTTTGTGCTATTTGTGTTTATTATAAATATTGTAGAGGATTAAATTCTCTACAACTTTTGTTTAATCGTTTTTTTTATATCTTGAACCATTTTCGAGATAGAGGGCAGCGCACGCTATTTAGATTTTAGAGTATCATTCGAGGTCAACCTGTAGTCCCGATTAAAACACGCCGTATAAAGTTTATAAATTATTGATAAGTAACTATATAGTAGTATTTCTAACTAATTTGCATTTTTTATTTACTATTACGCTATAATTAATATTTTTTTTCAATACCTAATTCAGTATGTGTTCATTTAATAACACTTACCTACTCGTGTAATTATAAAGTTACTTAGGGAAATACTTTAATAATTTTTTAATTCTAATCTTATTTATACTAATTACTTCTCAACTTAATGAAAAGAAAATAATTAAGTAAATTTTTAGTTAATGTTTTTATTGAAAAATACCACTTCATACATTTATGAAACGTTTAACGTTGAAATTAAAAAAAATTGAATAATAATAAGATCTACAAGTTCTAATTTCAATTTTCTTCTTCTTCTTCTTCTACAAGTTGACCTCGAATGATACTCTTAATAGTTAAACACTACGCGCCCTCTGCCCTCTATCTCGAAAATGGTTCAAGATATTATGAAAAAAATGATTAAACAAAAGTTGTAGATAATTTAATCTTCTTCAATATTTATAATAAATATAAATAGCATAAAACTCATAGGATACGAGATATTTGCAATAAATGTGTAAAATATCGATTTTTTGACCTTTGACCTTGGAATATCTGTAGACGCCGACACCCTACGATAAGTAGGTTTTGAGACAAGTTTTATGGTGCCAAAATAAAGGTTTATACAAGTTTATAGCCGACTATCTCTCATTCCGAGATTCTTGCTATTATTTAACTAATTTTCCTGGACTATAAATGATAGTCGTCGTTATCATCGTCGTTAACCGATACAAAAATTAAAAATCTTCTAGACATACCTACTAACTAGCTGATGCCCGTGACTTCGTCCGCGTGACTTAATAAGTTTTTCTTGCTTTCCCGCGGGAACTCCTTAATTTTCCACCATACCTATGCTATAAATCACGTCGATCCGTTTCTCTGTTGCGGCGTGATTGAAGGACAAACCAACAAACAAACACACTTTCACATTTATAATATTAGTATGATCAAAGCTGTGCTGTGGCGCCATCATCGAGCCTAAGTCAAAGTCAAAGTTATAGTCAAAGTAAAGTAAGTCAAAGTTATAGTCTGTAGTCATCACCTAGCGATGACTACAGACTATAACTTTGATAGATTATATTATTATTTCGGAAACCTGACGCTTTAGAAATTTTTTCTCATAAGTAGGTATGATACTTGCATGCTATTGATAGGTTTATTACATGATACAGGTTTTATGAGTGGCCGCTATTTTGTAAAAAAAAATGACAACTGTAAGTAGGCCAAAATATTCAATCCTATTTGTTGAAAAATTGAAAATACCTAACCTAGTGGAAGAAAAGATAACAGTCCGATTTTCCACAAGAACTAAAAATAGTTTCATGGATTTTTCCGAGTTTAGAGTAGTTTGCATAATGTTGTGTTGTTGTGTGTTCATCTAAAATCAATAAAACTACGTCGTTATTGTATTGTTATGTATTATTAAAATATCATTATTGTAATTTACTGAGATCTTCACGATAGTTTATACAATATAATATAATATAAACTAGACAAAAGAATTGCTTTGTTTTTTTTCAACAATGAACTTGAAGTTTTGTTTTACTGAGTAATTTGGAATGTGTGTCATTATTACCACATTGGCGTACATAAAAATCTTTTTGTTAAACTTATACTCAATTATACTTCATTTGCGTTTTTTTCGTTTATGTTTTGGAGATACCACGGTGTTTATATTTGATAAAGCTGCAAGTTGCAAATTACGCCAATTAAAAATTAATTAATGAAAATTTGAATAGATAAGTGAGTATTAAGTACTTAAAATGTCAAGATCAGAACTTGGATTGCCTTCCCAACTCGCTCTTCACCACTCCTGTGAGCGCTGTGGTTTTGTTACTGGCAGGTCCCGGGTTCCATCTCCGGAAGGGGCAATTTTGGCATTTGGGAATATTAATTCTTAAGTGACTCTGGCCCGATCAGGGCCCCAATCATGTAAGAATTGTTCATCAAACGTTAAAGATTTTTGTCAAAGTAAAATAAAACCATAACTGCATTGAATTAGAGCTCAATTTCGTCTGCCCATTCTTATACGTTTAGGGTATCGTACATACCTAAACGTATAAGAATGGGCAGACGAAATTGAGCTCTAATTCAATGGCGTTATGGTTTTATTTTACTTTGACAAAAATCTTTAACGTTTGATGAACAATTCTTACGTAATAGGGGGGCAGGGTACCAATCATGTAAGAATGTCCGATCAAAACGTTAAAGTTCGTCGTCAAAGTTTATAAACCATAACGGAATTAAATTAGAGCTCAATTTCGTGTATCCATTCTTATACGTTCGAGTATCGTTCATACCTAAACGTATAAGAATGGGCAGACGAAATTGAGCTCTAATTCAATGCAGTTATGGTTTATTTTACTTTGACAAAAATCTTTAACGTTTGATGAACAATTCTTACGTAATAGGGGGGCAGGTCTGTATCTGGCCAGGATCGGGATCAGCCAAAGACGTGCCGTCAAGCGTATTTAAACCGATTAGGGGTAGATATGGGTAAGTTTAGCCCGCTACAATTTTAGAATGCATCATCACTTAACACTGAGTAAGATCGCAGTCACATGACTTGTAGTTGAATAAAATAAATAAAAGTACTTAATTTAGGAACCTACTCAAGCCACACTTAGGTACCTAATTGAGATTTCATTTAAAAAAATAATATAAGATTTTCTTTTAGTTTGGACGGAAAATGGTCGCAGGGCATGATATTAGTAGGCTTCAAAAGCTGCTCTGAGCTGTAAACACAGCTGTCAAGAAAACCACGTGAAACAGGAGTTAAATACGTATTCAGACAATAGGTACATCAATGCGAGCACTATAACGACAGCGTATTTAATTAGCCTAATTAAGTATACCGTTTTAGGTATTATTAAATTAAGTAAAGAAGACGAATTTACTTTAGAGATATAAAATTGAGTTTGCGCGTCCCACTTGAAATTTTATAGGTGTTAATTAACATACATCGGTAACAGGCACCGAGTAGTAAACCTAATGGTCTGTGGTAACAGGTATGGAAAAATATGGATCTTACGTTTGGGTGAAGCGGTGTCAGGCTTAGTGGGTTAGACGTTCTGCCTCCTGTTTATGTGGTTGGAGATTCTATGCCCGGCCACGGACCTCTAGCTTTCTGGAGTTATGATAGGAAATTACTTAAATATCACTTGGTTCAACGATAAAAGAAAAACGTCGTGAGGAAACCTGCATGCCCGCAAGTTCTACTTAATGTTCTTAGAGGGATGTGAAGTCTGCTAATACGCTCTTAGCCAGCGGAGTGAACTGAGGCCTTCGCATTCTGAGAGAACATCTGTGCTCAGTAGTGGACCGTTAATGATGATGATTGGGTTTCGACATTGTTTTGGATACATATCTACTTCAACCAACATTATCAATTCTACTGGTGTAAATACCTAGAGCATAATTAATTTTATTAGTATTTCACACTTATATTTTAAGCATGCTTCATAAGCTTGCGTGGGGACTGGGGACATTATAGGTTCCACGCATAGACGTTTTACAAGAGATTTAATCTAGGTACATATAATCGTGATTAAAATACTTATTTATAAGTTTATTTTTTAACGTTATAATAAAAGGTACTTATAGCTGGCTAGCTTAATATATTTTATGTTAATATTCTTATGTTGATTAGGAAGTAGCGTCTCTGCGATATCATTTCATATTGTCTTCATTGAAAAAATAATAAATAACTACCTAGTACCTAGGTATTTTATATAATAATATTAAATTATTTGGTCTGTTACATTTTATACAAAGGGTTCGTTGTAGAATTTACTGTAGAATTCATCCGTTTATTGTTAATGTTTTTTATAGCTATGTGGCGAAGTCCTGCGAGACATGCTGAACCCTCGGGAATGTCCGTTCCGACTCGTTTTCGGTCGGGATACTCCCGAGTGTTCCAGACAGTGAATTCTGAACCCCGACGCTGGGAGGCCGCGTATACGCATTTATTTGTCCGGCTAATTCACTCAATACCAACTAATTATTATACCATACCTACTTATTGTAACGTCGCGTATTTGTAACGGACAAAAACTCTAACGTTAAGTTCTTAATAGACACCGGTGCTGATTTGTGTGTGTTCCCTATTAGAAATGTAAGTTCCAATAAGACAATTGTTAAGAAGACAGATTATAAACTTTTTGCCGCTAATGGTTCAGTGATTAATACCTATGGAACTATAAACTTAAATTTAAACTTCGGGTTACGTCGTGATTTTCGCTGGTGTTTCGTGATAGCCGACGTAACCAGACCGATCATAGGCATAGACTTTTTATCATATTATAACCTACTCGTAGATGTAAGGAACCACCGATTAGTCGATAATACGACTACGCTCATTGTAAATACCAAACCCGTGCTGTCTTCCTTAGAGTGCGTAATTAAGACTGTTACAGGTAATTCCCGATATCATCAGGTACTTAAACAGTTTCCTGAGGTTACGCGACCCCCTGGTGAGCCAATGGTGCGCGTAGTCAAGCATCGAACGCTTCACTATATACGCACTACGCCCGGTCCACCGGTGTACAGTCGACCTCGCAGATTGGCACCGGACCGACTCCGCCGAGCCAAGCGTGAGTTTGAGGATATGGTAAGAGCAGGTATTGCACGTCGATCCGATAGTCCGTGGGCAGCACCTCTCCATTTAGTACCTAAAAAAGACGGTACTGACCGACCTTGCGGAGACTACAGAGGTATCAACGCTCGAACGATACCCGATCGATACCCAGTACGCCACATCGCAGATTTTTCCCATAATCTACATGGATGTACTGTGTTTAGCAAAATTGATTTGGTGCGTGCTTACCATTTGATTCCAGTCAACCCTGCGGATGTACCCAAAACTGCCATAACTACGCCGTTCGGTTTATTCGAATTTCCGTTCATGAGTTTTGGTCTGAGGAACGCCGCGCAATCGTTTCAGCGGTTCATGGACGAAATCTTAAGGGACCTGGATTTTGCTTTCCCGTATATAGATGACATATTGATTGCGTCACGCGACCACACCGATCACGAATGTCATCTCAAACAGGTTCTAGAGCGCCTTCGAGATCATGGTGCTGTTTTGAACTCCGCCAAAAGCGTATTCGGTGTTCCGGAAGTCGAGTTCCTCGGCTACTTAGTTACGGCAAACGGCACGAGTCCTACGCCAGAAAAGGTAAGTAGTATCCAGAACTTCACGCAGCCCAAAACCTTAAAAGAATTAAGGAGATTTCTCGGTATGATTAACTTTTATAGAAGGTACCTACCGAACGCTGCGAAAATTCAAGCACCGCTACACCAGCTACTTAGCGGCACGGATACCAAGCCAAACACTCCAATCACCTGGACGTTTGAGCTGGAACAGGCTTTTAACGAATGCAAAAAGAGCCTCATAGATGCAACACTGCTTGCGCATCCCGATCCTACAGCGGATCTGATGTTGGTCTGTGATGCGTCCGATATCGCTATCGGCGCCGTATTGCAGCAGAAAGTTGAAGGTAATTGTCAACCCCTTGCTTTCTTCTCCAAGAAACTGACCTCAGCTCAACGTAAGTATAGCCCTTTCGATCGAGAGCTACTCGCAATTTACGAAGCCGTGAAATATTTTCGTTTCATGGTCGAGCTGAAGCCGTTCACGATCTGGACAGACCACAAGCCTATTGTTGCTGCGTTTCGTAAAGCGTCTGAAAAATGCTCTCCACGTCAGTTCCGATATTTCGATTTCGTGTCACAATTCTCGACCGACGTGCGACACATTTCCGGAGAGGACAACATCGTTGCCGATGCGCTCTCTCGGATTGAATCTGTTACTGATAGCATTAATTTAGATAAACTCGCTTCTTCACAAGAGACGGACACTGAGTTGAGACATCTTTTGCACACTTCTTCTTCGCTGGATTTACAGAAAATGAGAATTTCTGACTCTAGTGCATGCAAAGTGTATTGCGATGTTTCTGGTCCGAAACCACGCTTGTATCTTACACCCGAATTCCGCAAACAGGCTTTCGACGCTATCCACGGCTTGAGTCATCCTGGTGCGTCGCCTACCATCCGACTAATGACCGAAAGGTACGTATGGCCTAGTATACGAAAGGACTGTAGGGCCTGGACAAAAGCCTGCCTCGCTTGTCAAAGATCAAAGGTTTCACGGCACACCCAAGCTCCAGTCCACGCTTTTACTCCTCCATCTTCACGTTTTGACCACGTTCATATAGATCTCATAGGGCCGCTTACCATATCGCACGGCTACCGCTATTGTCTTACTGCGGTTGATCGATTTTCGCGTTGGCCCGAGGTGATTCCTCTAGAAGATATCACAGCAGAAAGAGTGGCTCATGCTTTTGTAAGTGGTTGGCTAGCACGTTTTGGCTGTCCACGTAAAATAACTACAGACAGAGGACGCCAATTTGAATCACATTTATTTAAAGAACTCGCTAAATTTACTGGTTGCCAACACCTCACTACTACGGCGTATCATCCCGCCGCGAACGGTTTAGTAGAGAGGTTTCACCGGCAGTTAAAAGCAGCAATTATGTGCCACGATAATGAAAAATGGTTCGAGGTACTTCCACTTGTGTTGCTAGGGATACGCAGCGCCTGGAAAGAAGATATTTCATCTACTTCCGCAGAGCTGGTGTACGGCGAAAGTCTTCGCTTGCCTGGAGACTTATTCTTGCCATCCGCACCCGAAATCGTCGATTACAGTGATTTCTTATCTCGCCTTCGTAAACACATCCGTGATTTGAAGCCGACTCCGGTAATACGTCACGGAAACGCCAGAACGTTCGTGCACAAGGATTTATCCTCCGCTACTGCTGTCTTCCTCCGACAAGATGCTGTTCGAAGATCGCTACAGCCACCTTACTCTGGTCCGTATAAGGTAATCGAGCGATCCGAAAAATATTTCAAAATCGACATAAACGGTAAGGTCGTCACGGTTTCCATCGATCGTCTTAAACCAGCGTATGTTGTTCACGAATCTGAACCTACTTCGTTCACGCCCGTTACTTCAGAACCGCCTGCCACCAAGCCTGATAAAGTTACTCGCTCTGGCAGACAGGTAAGATTCCCTCGCAGGTTTATGTGAGTAAACCCATATGTACAACTTATTAGTATGTAAAATCTTTTTTTAGAGAATACGTTTACTTAGCTATTAATATTGTACGTAAGCTGCTAATATTGTTTTGTATCGTTTATTTTTTGTAAACATGTAATAGTTAATTACCTAATAATGTTTTATGTTTAATTTTGATTATTATAAGATGTACTTTTGTAGCCAGGGAAATGAATTGAGTAAACGAACAAATTCTTTATTCGACATTAACGACCTAAAGGTCTCCGGGGGGGCTGATGTGGCGAAGTCCTGCGAGACATGCTGAACCCTCGGGAATGTCCGTTCCGACTCGTTTTCGGTCGGGATACTCCCGAGTGTTCCAGACAGTGAATTCTGAACCCCGACGCTGGGAGGCCGCGTATACGCATTTATTTGTCCGGCTAATTCACTCAATACCAACTAATTATTATACCATACCTACTTATTGTAACGTCCGTATTCGCCATTAGTGTTTATCATAAATCTATAGACTTTTGTATTTTCAATTAAATAAGCAACTTTCAAATTATAATAAATATTCGTAAATTACATTGGGTTTGTTTAACTTCGATCCTAACATTCCCATAAGTGGTGACCCAGCGACGCGTCCCGAACTCTCAAGTGCTTGCATATTTCGAACATTCTTTGTGTACATAGTGACGGACTTGTTCCCAAAATAGATTCAGTGCAACAAAAGTTTTATTTTAAACAATGGCTGAAGACAACAAAACCCCCGTTGTAGAAACTGTACGCGTTAAAGTCCCACCTTTCTGGCCTGACGAGCCAGCTCTTTGGTTCGCACAGCTAGAGGGACAGTTTGCACTTACAAACATAACGGCAGACACGACTAAATACAATTACGTAATTTCAAATTTGGATTATAAGTACATAACCGAAATAAGAGACGTTATTAAAAACCCTCCCGATAGTGATAAATATAATAAGATTAAGACAGAGCTTGTGAAACGACTCTCGTCTTCACAAGAACAACGAGTACGTCAATTATTAACGCAAGAAGACATTGGAGATCGCAAGCCGTCGCAATTCCTGCGACACTTACAAGGATTAGCCGGTCCAAACGTACCCGACGATTTTTTACGTACCCTTTGGACAGGCCGACTATCTACCAATATTCAAGTAATTTTGGCATCACAACCGAAGAGTAGCCTCGACGAGCTGGCTACACTTGCTGATACAGTTAATGATGTGATTGGTACCGCACCGCAAGTTAATCAGCTGTCTGCGTCGACGTCGAATGCTGAGATGAAAGACCTTAAACAAACCCAATGTAATTTACGAATATTTATTATAATTTGAAAGTTGCTTATTTAATTGAAAATACAAAAGTCTATAGATTTATGATAAACACTAATGGCGAATACGGACGTTACAATAAGTAGGTATGGTATAATAATTAGTTGGTATTGAGTGAATTAGCCGGACAAATAAATGCGTATACGCGGCCTCCCAGCGTCGGGGTTCAGAATTCACTGTCTGGAACACTCGGGAGTATCCCGACCGAAAACGAGTCGGAACGGACATTCCCGAGGGTTCAGCATGTCTCGCAGGACTTCGCCACAGCTAAAAAGACAATGTTTTTGTCTATGTGAAATACTAGCGATTATATTTACACGTTCAAAGGTCAATGCAAAAAGTGCAAAACGTCCTCAGCCATATTTATGCAGAATGTTTCGCAAAAACTTGTTTGATGTCGCTCTCGCTGTATGGATGTGCCAACCTACATAGTACATAATATAGGTTCGAATCAGGTTTGAATGCTGCCTTTTCTACTTTTGACTTCGCATCCAGGATAAGAAATTCAGGTTCCATATAAAAACTCTCACCTTAGTGCGCCACAGTTCGTATACCTATAAATATTTATAGAGGTTTATGTCACGCTCTTATCTCTTTTGAGACTGACCGTAACATGTATGTTTTATCACGCTAATTCTGGTATACTTACATTGCACTCATTTCGTAAACTCAAAGAAAATGATAGGTCTATTCATTGATATTCTTTTCATATGCTACCTGCGGTTAAGGACATTTAACTTGATTTTGATTTATCTTGTTTACTTTAGACTACCACTGTACTCGTAAGTACCAATTGCTCTCCTATTTGCAAAATCCACGGAACAGGAACTTAATATTATATTCTTATTTCTGTGGCAAAATCCTTCCGACAAAAAGTTCGTCTTAGCAATTATTATTTAAAATTTAAATAGAAATATGTGTCTTTGAGATTTATTAATGTTTTTAAAAAAATATATATATATTTATGAGGGTTTGTTCAATATTGAACACGCCACCCTCATAGGAACAAAATCATTACTTCACTGCCTACGCTTAACTTAAGTTTTATACATCTCGTACCTCCTCCTCCTGTGATAAGGGGTAAAGCAAGGACACTGTTACATACAGACAAATCCCGCAAATCAATATTAAACCTAGTCTTAAAATGAAATCTTTCCAACTCGTTTCGGACACATTCGAGCATAAATAAAATTAAACGACATAATATGTACTTTGATAAGATTGTTTTGATATCATTATGAAAATTTTTTTTTGTTACTTATTGTATTTATTTTTGTGAGAAAATATGATTCGAAAGTTTTAAATGACTACTTGTGGGAAATTATAGAAATCCCTTTTTTAAATTTTCCAATTTGATTTTGTTTTAAAAGAACCTACAACTTTCCAAACGGGTCTGAACTAATTTTCTATAGGTTGACACGAAAAGGGCATGTACTTACATGCCCTTTTCGTGTCAACCCCAACATCAAAACTTAAATCAGTTTAGGCTGTGTTAATAGCAGGTGGGCCTTAGAAATTATTATATTTACCTTATGCTATTCTTTAACCTATTGACATATATATACCTTTATTGGGTTTAGGTATATACACTAATTAATTATTAATACACAAAATATTTTTTTAATTGATAATATCTGTACCTAGGTAATATGAATTGGCCACACATAAAAATTTAGTTTTAGTGTAAAAAGCAACCGGACAATACACAAATACAATCACAGCGAATATACAAAGTCATATTTTTCCGTACCTACCTATGTATCATTCTTGGCATGTAATATAATATGTACGAAAATTATTTGACGCGTTAGTTTGTACAAAATATGCACAAAAAATAGAGCCATACGTAGCCACTTACAGTTACTTTTATAACGTAAGCTCAAAGCCGGTTTTTCTGCTCACAAAATAAATTATGTCCTAAGTTGTGGTTCATTGTGCATGACAATGAAGTGTGCGACGGATCTCTAACTTCCTACGAGGAAGGAAAATAAGTGTAGGTACAATGTACGCAGTTTTGATGGCAGATAACATTGGTCTACCTATCTGTGTAATTTATTATTCACTCCTCGTTGCGAATGTTCAAGTCATAAAGAGATACAATATCAATATTTTCACCTGATCGCCCTCCAAGAACAGTCGTCCGTCGCGTTCACTAAGTGGTGATGTTCCAAAATTTGTTTATGTGAATAAGTGGAGCTCATTCAGTTATGGCAAAATGATATAATACGAACATATGCGTGTGTGACTTTGAAACGAGTGATTTCTTTTCGAATTGACATAGTTATTTAAATAAACAGAAGATGACTATATTGGGAAATATTCCGGAACGAGTTACCCAACCTTCACCAGTGAAAAAGATAGCGCGATGGTGGTCCAAAGAGTTCAAAGTTATTCTGGCAGAGTTTGTATCGACCACGTTATTAGTATTTTTGGGATGCATGGCCAATATACCCCTGGATGATTTGGATGATTTCACCGTCCAGCCCCCGATGTACGGCCCGATTGCTTTTGGTCTGGTCGTTTTGTTCAACATAACGTCGTTCGGGCACATATCTGGAGCGCACATGAACCCTTCGGTGACATTGTCTGCAGTAATATGGGGAAGCGTTTCGTTACCTCTCGCAGCTATGTACATTATAGCACAGTGCGGTGGTGCGATCATCGGATACGGTTTATTGCTAATTGTTTCACCTATTGACTTAATCCCAGGTAGTGTTTGTATTACCCAGCCGCACGTGAATCACTTTACGTACCAAGCTTTGATTATTGAAATAGTGCTGTCTACTGCATTAGGCTTTATCAACTGTGCCGTGTGGGATCCAGTAAACAAAGAGAAGCAGGATGCGATTCCGTTGAAATTTGGTTTCACTATTGCAGCCTTGTCTCTCGCTGGAGGCCCTTTGACTGGTGCGAGTATGAATCCAGCGAGGTCCCTAGGACCTGCTGTATGGACTGGTAATTGGAATACGCATTGGGTGTATTGGCTCGGCCCGGCTTTGGGCGGCGCGGTTGCCCCTCTACTTTATAAGCTTGCTTGGCTTGAAACTAAGCAGGATAAGGAATCTGAAATACAATCAAGCAATGGTCAATTGTAATTGTTTTTTTAGAAACTTCTTACTGTAAAGCTTTTATTTATTTTTTGCGTGTTGAACGAATTTATAATATTTATTAGTAATTTCTACAGGTGCTTATTACCACCTATATAAAGAAATTTTCTTCATCCGTCGGGTTATTAAACTATGTAGATGTAATGTTAATAGTATTAAAGCATTCGGCATTCAACTAGTTTTACTTGCTAAACTATAGTTGAATAATAAATGTTATCATCAAGAGGGTTAATAATACCATACCTTTGTATGTGACAGCTTTGAGTAGGTACCTATTCAAAAAAGTTCACGTGTGCAAATAAGGTATTTTTTAAGAATTAATTAATTAAATTTATGTCGAATATTCCGCTTATTAAGATCCCGCCGAATATTATTTATTCGGCCAAGGAGTCTTTGTAGCGCGTTATAAATTTATTTCTGTACATATTACATGATAAATGATAATGTGGTGTGTAAAAATTTCGTTGTGTTTGACTTTACGCGTGTAAGAAATTAATTAAAGTCATAATATTATAATTAAGTACCGTAATGAGGTAGTCCCTTGTCTGTTATAATATAATAACGAATAATATGAGAACATAATATGCGGTACTAATATGTAGCATTGGTGTATAATTTTAGTACATAGTATAAATAATTAATACATTCTCATGTTGGTAAAATGTTACCCAGCCGAATGAATAGAAATTCGATTAATTCGTGTAAAAAGTAAATTATTTGATATATTCTACGATATTTATATATTAAAAAAAAACTTATAATATAAAATATTAAATAATTTTCAAAATTATATCAAATATTGACTGAATTAATTATTAATTATGTCAAAATATATCTTATCAAACAAACTGGTTTTACTGATCTCTTTTACTTTTCGTTTAGTTATTATTTTATTAAGTATTAAGGATCCTAAAATATGTTTATACGACAGAAAATCTTCTAAAGTAGTATGTATACCTACTGTATTTTGTGAATATAATTAGATTACTAGATAAATGCCTGCGACTTCGTCAGCGAAGTTTAAGTTTGTTAATTCCCGGGAGGACTCCTTAATTTCCGCGATAAAAAGTAGCCTATCTCCTTTCCCGGAATGTAATCTACCTCTATAGTCTATACCAACTCAAAATCGGTTGAAAAGATGGGCCGTTAAAGTGTAGACAGACAGACAGACATACTATTGCATAATATAATATTAGTATGGATGGAACGGCTACCTATTGAATTAGACTAAAATATATATCTATAATCGTCTAATGTCGCAAACACGTGAATAACATATTTCGGAAAGTTTTTAGATATACTTAGCTGGACCGGATTAAGACTATCTTATCGCGAATAGATTATATTATTAACTAAACCCACTGACCAAAATGTGACCGCGCTTGCGCTGCATTCAAATATTATGGTATTTTTCTTTATCGTAAAGTAAAATATCATGAATTATGTAGGGTTAATAAAAACATATTGTATACTTACTTTGTTAGCTAAGTTTACTGTTGTACCTATAATTTTCTTTGTGGTGTACCATAAAAGTATATTCATTCATTCATTCATTCATATTATCTACTAATAACTTCATTTATACTAATAGCTTCTGAATGTAATACTAAACAACTTTTGCGCCGCGATTTTTAAATATTCTGGTTATGTTTTTTTCCTTTTCACACAAAAAATAAGGATAACTACTACTTGTCTACTAAAAACACTTCACAGAAAAGTTTATTTTTTTTGGTAAATAAGAAATTGCTCTCAAGAGATTTTTGATATTTTCAAACGAGTCGTAGCAAACCGCTGGATCCAGGCGGCGCAAAAATATAGAGTATACCTACCTACTTCCGCATATTTGACCAATGTTTGAACAGTTCAGATTACTCCAATTAGATAATGTAATTCATTTGTTATGTATTGAGTAGTAGGTACTATTATGTAGGTATACTTACCTATTCCGTGATTGAGGTTTGATATAGGTACGTACACTAGAAAAGCACCTACGAAATATGTTTATTATCTGTATATAGGTACCTATACAAAATTTATGAAATAGGTAAATACACACCAATAAATTAAATCCACCACTAATAATAATATTAATTCCAAAACTAAAATATTATTCCGTCCAAATGACTGTTCTAATTATGGGCATAGTGCCTCAGGTACACTGGCGCTATTTTTATTTTTATTTATATTGCCTCGCAGATAGCACCTAATGCTATCAACTGCATAGAAAATACCTATTTGTCTATTAACATTATGTTTTTTCTCCTAATACGTAGGAGGTGCCTAACTACTGCCAGATAATTATACCTACTTACCGCAAAAATCAAGAAAATTATTACCAGAAAAATCATTATTAGAAAAACCTGGTAATAACCCCGAGTATTAGGTTTTTTAGCATAATTAACACGAGAGATTAATGAACTATGTCAGAGTAATTAACACTAGCCACTACTCGAATAATCTAATGATATTCGTACAATCAACAGGTAGAATTAAAACAATGTTCTACCTAGGTAGGTATACTTACCCATTCCTAATTTAATAGCTATCATTTAAATCTACAAGAGCGCGGTCTCATCTGTCGTTCTTGTCATTTAGAAATAGGATTTTGAACTCTCTTTTTGAAATTTGCCTAGATACAATAATTACAATATATTATAATATAATGTGTTTTAGGAGTTTGTCGTTGCAACATATGCAGTTACCAATAAAATAATTGCTACTTACCAACATCAGCTAAGAAAAGGTTCTCAAGAATCGGTTAATCCGGTCACGGTATGAAGCTTATATAGGTATATTGACTCGCTGATGCCCGCGACTTTGTCCGCGTGGTTTAAGTTTTTTTTGATTCCCGCGGGAACTCCTTAACTTTCCGGGATACAAAGTAGCCTATGTCACTCTCCAGGTCCTCAACTACACCTATGCCAAAAGTCACGTTGATCCGTCGCTCCGGTGTGGCGTGATTGAAGGACAACCCAACAAACAAACACACTTTCGCATTTATAATATTAAGTATGATTTGACCGATACTTGAAAATGTGTTCTTTTCTGACATCAGCAGGTTTGTAAATTGCACCTACCTTAGAACCGTAGTATTGGTAATACTTACTCCTAAACTACGAAGTTCATAATTTTAATAGTGCCTACTCTGTTAGGTAATCACCGCGCCCTTACAGTTCGACAGACAATTTGGTCTAGACAGATATTGAGCTGTCCACCAAAACTAGTCCCTGAAACTGACAGCTACAATTGGTGAATTACGGCAATTGTATTGAAGGGGGTTCACGTGATGGTTCTAGGTATTTGTGTAAGCATTAACTATTGAAATAATATGGATCTGATGGAAAGGGTGGAAATGATAGGTTATCGCCGGCGATATAATATTATTTAGCATTTAAGAGTTATAGAGTTGATGTACATTTTGGATATAGTATAGGCACCTAAGTTTGTCTATGTACTTAGAGACTTAAAACATAAGCGCCGAATTGAGAAGTTCCTCCGGAAGGTGCTAAGTGAAATCTTAAATCTTCATCTATACTTAATACTTATACCTAATAAACAAACGGGTAACGTACTCGTAATTGGTTAGTAAAAAACCATATGGCAATGTAACGTTTTGATTATTTTCGGATTTTTCCCTTTACTTGTGCCATAGGTTTTCTTACCCCAGTGGTTTAGGTTGCGCGTTGATAGAGCAGTTAGTCAGTCAGGACTAGACATTTTATATTTAAAGCAAAAACACACCAGGGACCCGGGCAAAGCATCAGCTTGAAACGTCGGCGTCGAAGGAAATAACGTTTTGTCCTATCATGCTTGTCACGCCTATGCCTGTCACGCTCTATGTAAAAGCGGATGTGGATTTGTTGTTTTGACGAGTTTTGTCCGTAGTGTGTTTTCGCCCTAATAGACACGAAGATAGAACTAACGTCAGTGGCCAGTGAGATTACCTACATAAAAGACTCGAAGCCATAGTAGTATCTTTAATCTCCCAAGAGATCGTATCAAGCTGCAATGTGATATAATTAGATAATCTTGATTCGATCATATTTTTATTATTGGAAACAGAATACTCAGTATTATTTTTATCAATAAAGTAGGTAATGAATTTTTCAATGATGTTTGAATTTTTGCAATAAATAATTTGTCAGTTTTTAGCTATTTGTAGACTAGGTAATAAAGGATTGATAAAAAGTATTGATCGTCAATAAAAATGTTTCACGTAAGTTTTTATCATAACTTGGAATTTAGACATTTGTATAGAATTCCATTTCCAGAAGTTGTACCATACCTACCTCAAGTGCGATATACCTATTAGGTATATATCGCACTTGAGCGTTTTTTCTAAACGTACGAAACTTGAGTGAGTCACATATACTCGTGTGACTGAGTGGAACTAAATTGCCTAAACAATTGGAAAAAAACATCAATCAGTAGGTATGTAATTCTATCTACGATTTTTAAGTCTTTTTGTATGTGTGTTATGTGTGTGTGATATCTGTGTGCAGTTCTCGCATACTTTTAAAACTTATGACGAGATTAGAGCTATATAGCGCACTGGCGGCCTGGCTGCGCGGCCATGACGCGCAACCCGCCCGCAAGGCTCGCGACCAAGCAACGCGGCCAAAACCGCGGCTACAATCGTCAGTTGAAATCAGTGCTTGTGTATCTTTCAAGTAAGAAGCGAAAAACCAAAAGGAAAAAATATTGGGTTCATCCATTGGCCCACGGGCCGCAGATGCGTCGCTTCCGATCTGGTTGGCCGCCGCGGCTCGGTGGGGCCACTGGCCGCATGCGGCCAGGTGCGCGTGCTCTATGCCCTATGGTGATTTCATACTAATTTATCTATCTCGCTGGCCGCTGCGACCTGGCCGCTGCGGCCTGACCGCTAGTGCGCTATTGGGCTTAGGGGCCTGTTTCACAATCGCAAAGTAAACCTTATCTGACAAATAAATTTGAAATTTTGACAGAATTCTTGTCAAAACATCAAATTTATTCGTCAGATATGGTTTACTTGGCGATTGTGAAACAGGCCCTTAATAAATATAAATTATCATACTTGGGTATTATCAGTAATTTAATGACAATATATGTAATTATTATGTATCAATGCGTCGATCGACAACCCGATTTTCTACTAAATATATAGATTAATACTAATTAAGTGATATCGAATAGTTGCGGTTCTATGATAACGACATATAATCCCAGATAACCTAAAAAAAAATGTTAGATAACTATTGGTCTATTATCAATATTATTTATTAGTTTTAAAATGAAAACATTTAAATACCCAATTTCTATCCCTTTTGCATTACATTTTCTGGTGTCTATAATAATCTATTAAATTATACATATTTTCAAGACGTTTTTAATTAAGTACCTGAGACGACCTCCCTATAGCCCAGTGTTGAGTTTTGTTATCTTAACGTGTGAGGTTCCGGGTTCGATCCCCGACAGGGTCAATTTAGAAATTTGTAAATTGGCCTGGTTGGAGGCTTCGGCTTATGTTCTCAAATGTGCGTGAAGTCTGATAATAAGCACGTGACCAGCGTGGTGGACTATGACTAAACTCTTCTCATTCCGAGAGGAGATTTGTGTTCAGTGATAAGCCATGCTATGGGTTAAAATGACGGTGGAAATGATTACCTACAGGTTATAATTTAGTTGGATACCTACTTTGAAACATAATATTGTTCTGTTTTCAAAAGCATTACAGTAAATTAATAAATATCATTGTGTGGAATCATCAAATGTAGTAACGATGTTTATACGAGCAGTATTCACAATAGGGATCACCGTGACGTGTAGGTATGGGTTGTGAAATGGTTTTAAATCATTTTCAGGGGCTGCCGGAGCTTCAAAGGGATAAAGTTTTCATTTTCACTATTTGCAGTAGGTACGGTCTACGTATTGCTCAAAACGGACACTGAAAAATATAGTAAAAAGTTATATTAAACATCAACTTAAATTAAACCTACATCAAGTTTTATACCCCAGTTAAGTTTAAGAAATTGTAGCTATGTTTTATTTATTAGTTACTAGCTGATGCCCTCGACTTCATCCGCTTGGAATAAGTTTCTTTTGAATTCAATTTTCCTCGAAGAATTTTACTAAACGCGCGTTTCAAAAAAAGTTGCTGATTTGACTAGTTGTCAAATACCCTATTTTTTTTATGAGGTCGCCCTCATTTACCTCCGCTTTGCCCTCGCTTTCTGAAAAGCTCAGCTAAAATTATACATCAATGGAAAAACTAATAGCAAATAGGCGCGGTAGGGTTGAAACTAAATTAGTGAAACATACACGTCTGAAAATTCAAAGTGATTTAACAATATCCTATTTTAACATAAGCATAGTGTACGCGTTAATCAACTATTTGTTGTTTCCCACTAAAGTAGTTAATTTTGAAACATGCATACTAAAAACTTTCACAACTTTCCACAGAGCTGTGTACCTACTAGCTTATATTATTAACATCTCGAGGTCGAGCAAATTCGTTTCGCTCTTTTATTAAAAACTACGAGTGCTACGCTTTCGGCTCCCATCTGCTCAAACGATTTTGATGAAATTTAATATACAGAGATAGGTACTTGATTCACTAGGTTGCATTCCGGTGAAGGACATAGGCTTTTTTTCATCCCAGAAAATTAAAGAGCTCTCGCGGGAATCAAAACCAGATAAGACGGGCCTCATCTGGTTTTTTGGTTAAGTTGCTCTATATTCGTTGTTTCCCAGATCCTTCCGCATTTTCACATTTCAATATAGGCGGAATATATATTATTATAAGCTACACTCGGAACTACTTATTTTTATGCTATGGTCTATTTGTTTTTTAAACTTAGTAATTTCCTGTGGGTTATATAGTGCCTACCTAATTATTCAAACTCAAACTCATATTATTTGTTTTATTCAAATAAATCTCAAGGGAATCTACCACTGGTTCGGAATGCCATTCCTACCGAGAAGAACCAACAAGAAACTCGGTGGTTGCTCTTTTTTATTCACGAGTAACCGCCTTCCTTATCATTGTTTTTTAGCATTTTTTGTAGTTTTTTTTGTATTCATAATACATATTATCCATATAAATATTATAAATGCGAAAGTTTGGATGGATGGATGTATGTATGTATGGATGTATGTTTGTTACTCAATCACGCTCCAACGGATGAACGGATCTGGATGAAATTTGGCACAGAGATAGATTATAGTCTGGAATAGCACATAGGCTACTTTTTATCCCGGAAAATTAAGAAGTTCCCGCGGGAATCAAAAAAACCTCAACCACGCGGACGAAGTCGCGGGCATCAGCTAGTATCTCATAAAAACGAAAATCTGAGCTATTTTTAATTACTCCAAACTTGTTTGCGAACACGTTTCAGATTAGTTTTAAAAAGCGGAATTGTTAGTTTCAAAAAGTGGATTTGACTCCAGCTATGCGTGAGACTGCATCAGTTACATAATATTATGTAGGTACACTTATTTGATTTTATTGTTAAACTTTTTCTAAAAAGAGCAACCGCCAAGTTTCTTGCTAGTTGTCCTCGGTAGGAATGCCATTCAAAACTAGTGGTAGATTCATATGACGATTCTAAAGCACAAGTAAAAGTTTATTTGAATAAAAAGCATTTGAATTCTGAATTAACTTCTTATTCAATATGTAATTAAACGGATAAATGAAGCGAAAAAAGGTAAGTAGGAAGTATCTAAGTAGGTAATAGAGTGAAATAAAACCAAAACTTTCATCAAAGTTGATGGGTATACAACAACGTAAATCAAGTATAAAATGTTTCTTTCAATGTGAAATAGTAGTTCCAAAGTCTCAAAGACTCCCTACCAAATTCCCCCTCAAGTTCTCATCCCTCACAAATTAACAAAAGCGTGATAGATGGGATATAAATGGAATAGCCGTTCCAAATGTTCTGAAAAGTGGCTCTTATTTCACCGCTATTAAAACTCTAAAGTGTAGATACTTTTACCGGCCTAGAGCAATATACTCAGAAAATGTTTCGTTTTTCTAGTGTATATTATGTACCTACTCCGCTATTTATATATTTCATTGTTGTCATATTCTGGGACATCTTGAAGAAATCTCTTAAAGAAATAAGTTGTCCTTGTGCATGTCCTTTCAATGATTATGTTTAAGTTTTTAAGTTTGTGAAACAAAATAAATAGAAAAGTAATATCCGCACAGTTGTTAGCCTATATACAAAGCCGTGCAGCTATATTCAAGATCAACTACATAAACCTTTATGATAGCCATACGAGTTCGCGGGTTCGATTCCAGAACATGCACCTTTAACTTTTCGGAGTTACTTATGTGCGTTTTACCTGCACGTCGGAGAGTTCTTCATAATGTTCTCGAAGGTGTTTACCAATCCGTACTTGGGCAGCGTGGTGGACTATCGCCTAAACCTTCTCATTCTGAGAGGAGACTCGTGCTCAGTAGTGAGCCAGCAATTAGTTGAAAAGATGAAGTACTTAGGTAAGTAAGTATTTAAAATGATCGAACCTCAATCATATCTTTTAAGGAATAAAGTACCTATATTTTAAGTACCTAAGTAGTTTCATTGCACGAAATGGTAATAAATTTACACCTAAATTAAAAAGCCGTGATCAAAATTTCATTTGCTGATTCAAAGAAGCCTCTTTAGAGAATATAGTTCGGAAATGTATTAAACCGCTTACCTAACAGCACGAAATTGTTATATCGACGTTTTGCAACATGCAATTGCAAAAGCAAAATGTTTAGGAGCAAATAAACCATTGAAATTGCAGCGATAATTTAAGTGATACTTATTCGAAATTAATTAAATTCATTGCAGCTATGAAAAGCTTACGGTTTTTATTTGTATTTGGGTAAAATCGGTCTCTTTCTGTCTGGTAACTGTGATAAGTATTATTAATTACTATCTCTATACCAAATTTCATCAAAATCGGTTGAACAGGTGGGCCGTGAAAGCGTAGCAAACAGACAGACAGACACCCAGACAGACGCACTTTCGCATAAATATAATATTAGTATGGAAGTATGGATTATTGAAGAGTTATCAACTTATCAATAAGTCGATCTTTTATACTTAATATTATCAAAAAGATATCACATTATCTTAAGAAAATGTTTTCAGCACACGTACGAAACGGTTTTGAGGGTGAGAATGGAAAATCCTGCGCTCATGATCCTAACTCGTTTTATATTATTGCGGTCACATTTGCTAGATTCTCCAGATATCTAAAAGGGTCGTGAATTTTATCCGAATAAAATAAATATCTCTATTTCCTTTGACCTTTGAAAACATTCCGTCTGTAAAGTTGATACATTTATTTATATTATGATAAAGTTGGGGTTATTTAATTTTTTATTAAGTAATTCATATATATCTATTTCCATTTACATCACACACTAATTTACTTACTATTGAAAATCTATAAAGATTATTGTAATTTTTTAAATAAAATTTAAATATTGACTCTATTTTTAACCTTTAGATATCTTATAAGACTAGTGCGAAAGTTTAGTAGTGATAGGCTGTTGATAATTAATCCATACTAATATTATTTAAATGCGCAAGTGTGTCTGTCTGTCTGTCTGCTACGCTTTCACGGCCCATCTGTTCCACCGATTTTGATGAAATTTGGCACAGGGATAGGTTGTATCCCGGGGAAGGACATAACCTATAAAATTATCCTGTAAAATTCAAGAGTTCCCGCGGGAACCAAAAAACCTTTATCCACGCGGGCGAAGTCGCGGGCATCATCTAGTAGATAATAATTCCTTGGTGAAGTGATTTGAAGAAAATTGTAGGTAGGATCTACCTAAGCCTATCGGAATCTTACTAAAGAATGGAAATCTAACTAAAAAAAAAGATAATAAAGTAAGTACCTATAGGTACCTAAAATGTTCGAAAAATAAACTACACCATTGAATCATTGACTTATATGTACGTATAATGTACATATAAGTCAATGCATTGAATGAATGGTTTACCTATATAATAAGATTACCTTTGATTCTGAATTTGCCACCAGCTCATGGTTTCAAAAAAGTTAAGCCTTTTTGAGCGCCCCTCTTGTTTCCTTTAAGAAAATATTTCAAAATTAAATATTATGTAGCATATGAAATCTTGTACGACCCCTCTTGTATCACTGAACCCTTCGTGTGCGAATCTGACTAAGTATACCTGATTATTCATAATAATTATAAAAGCTGTACCTGTAACGCTAATTGGCTTTTACAATATTAAAAATAATAAAAAAAGCACTCACATTACCTTGTAAGTATAAATAATATAACTCTTAAAATACCTAATACATTATTATGTATCTGACACAATACTACCTACCAGTTACCACACAGTAGGAGAACAAACGCCCGAGGTCGCAATCAAAATCTAAAATTCATGATCTCATCAGACTTCTTTTGTATTTCTGTCGAGGGTAACAAAACATACGAGTAGGTACCATTGTTCCTTATTTTCATTGATGGTACATACTCTTATCTTACGTCGTGTTTTGGTACGTTTAATGACCGACTAATCAAATAAATATCATTTCTAAAATAGACTTATCTTCTTTCTATAATATTTAAAAAGCAAAACCACTAACTATAAAATAAACCACTCACTGACTAATGACGAAAGTATACACACTTGTAATTTGGAAGGTAGATAGGTTCCTTCTATGGCGTAGGCAACAGCTAAGAAATGGTTTTGAGAAACAAATAACAATAATACAATAACATCATAACTGTCCGATTAATCTAGTTAGTCATGTCAGAGCGTAAATAGTCTGTGTCAAAGGTCGCCCCCGGATGTTGGGACCTACCGAGCGCGGTCACATCCGGTGAGGAAATTGTGTCGCTCAGATCATATTAAACTACTTGAGGAAGTGGTTACCTTGGTGCTTTATGAAAACAACGCTTTATTTTATATATTAATTTCCTGAATTCATATAATAATGTAATGCGCCTTTTATTACGCCTAGTGACACTTCCACCTCGGAGCTCTTGCGGAAGCCCGGCCAGTTAGGGCAAGACGAAGGCGAGTGCGCAGGACACCCAGAGGCGATAGGAGCCGTGAAGTCGCCACTAGACAATAGCTCGTCACAAAGCTGCCCTTTTTTTTTTTTTTTTTTTTTTTTTTTTTTTTTTTTTTCGCTGGAAAAATGCTTTTACGCATACCGCCCCATGCGGTTATGTGGGACTCAGATGGTAATACCCACTAAAAAACCAGCGGCACAGTCCGCGTCACGAGTGAACCGTCTCAGGATCCCAAATCTTGAATACGACTGAGACGGCTCGACGTTATCCGGCATAGTGTCATTGACACCTAACACCTACACTATAGCGGGAGAAGGTGAGCATATCGTCGCCTTCTTCCACCCTGTCTTCTTCTGCGGATCGGTGGAGCATTCGCGTCCAGCTCACGTTCCCGCTCCGCAGCTTCTTTCAGTGCCATGACGCTTTCGCAGAAGGATGTCATTAAAGTCCAGAACCTCTCGCCATCAATCATATCGTGGATTATGTTTGACAGCGAGAGGCTCCCACTTAGCGCCGACGACAGGATGTGTCGTTGGGGTCCCCACGCCGCACACTCCATCAGGGTGTGGTGTGCTGTATCGTCAGAAGCACCGCACTCATGGCAGGCTGGTGTTTCCTCCCGTCTCGCAATCTGATGTAGGTACTTACCAAAGCAGCCATGTCCTGTAAGCACCTGCACCAGCCGGTACGTAAGTACTCCATGCCGCCTTTCGAGCCATTGCTCAAGATGAGGCCGAATTGCCTCCACCGTCCAAATACCAGCGGCGGGGGTCTCCAGGTCCGCCTTCCATCTACGGACTAGTACTGTGTTGGCCAGGGCTCTCATTCTGTCGATCTCCTCAGCTCCCACTCGCTCTCCTTGGGCTCTCACGTCTGCTCGGTAGCGGTACATTTCCGTGAGTACCTCGGCCTGAAGTTCCCAAGGTGGATCGCCTGCCAGGAGTGTTGCAGCAGTCCAGGACACCGTACGGTACCCCCGGATTGCTCGCACTGCAACGATCCTTTGCGGTCTCCGCAAAAGGATTTTGTTGTGTGGAGTCATTGTGTCCATCCAAATGGGTGCCCCATACAATGCCATGCTTCGTACAATTCCTGCGTAAAGTCGCCTGCATGTAGAGTCTGGCCCTCCAATATTAGGCAGGAGTCTGCCCAAGGCGGCGGCGGCATTAACGAGCTTTGGGCCCAGTTGCTCGAAATGCGTTTTAAAGCCCCATCGCCCGTCCAGGATAAGGCCCAGATATTTCAAGTGGGCCTTGACCGCTACCCTTGTTCCCTCGACATTGATGTGCGCGCCTCGGGGTGGACCTCTACGGGGGCCATGGAAAAGCAGTGCCTCGGTTTTTGATATGGACACCTTCAGGCCTAGCATCCGTATCCTGTCCACCACCAGCGATGTGCCAATCTCCGCCAGGCGGGCTACCTCCTCATAGGTCCTCCCACGAGCCGTGACGAGGGTATCATCCGCATAGCAAAGGATGCTCATCCCTGAAAGCAACGGGGCCCGCAAGAGCCAGTCAAATCCAATGTTCCAAAGCACAGGTCCCAGAACTGAACCCTGCGGGACTCCGCTGCAGACACGGCGTCGGAACATTTGCCCGTTGTTTCCTACCCACGTGATTTCCCTGTTCTGTAGGTAAGACTCCAGTAGTCTACGGAGGTAGGGCGGCACCCCGTGATAGCAAAGCGCCTCCAACAAAGTCTCAAAAGGAAGACTGTTAAAGGCGTTTGCAACATCGAGCGATACAGCAAGGACCACGTCCCCCCTGTCCACTGCCTCCATAGTCAAGCTCTTAAGGGCGTCTAAGGCATCCAGGGTCGAGCGGCCCACCCTAAATCCGTACTGTGCTTCGGATAGGCCCGGGCCAACCGTCTCAAGATGCTCATTGAGACGGGTGGCAAGAATCTTTTCAAAGAGCTTGCCCGTCTCATTAAGGAGAATTATTGGTCTGTATGCTGAAGGGCAGTCTGAAGGGCGACCTTCTTTGCGCAACAGACATAATTTACCATCTTTCCAAGATTTTGGAAACTGACCTGTGCGGAGGCAAACGTTGAGCAGATCCCGAAATTTATCCCCCAGGTATTTCATAGCAATATATACAACTTTCCCCGGAACACCATCGGGCCCAGGCGCCGTCTTCCTGACCTTTAAGCGATCTAGGGCAAGATCCATCTCCTGCTCTGTGATGAAAGGGATGTCGTCAGCGGCCTCTCTCTCAAAAGGTGATGTCATTGCTGGAGGAGCGTGAGTCTGGGGTTCGGGAAACAGTTCCCCTACTACTCGTAGCAAAATATCCGGCTGCAAGGTTTCAGTAATTGGGGCGCCCTGAGTACAGAGTTTATTTCGCGCCACACGATACGGGCGTCCCCAAGGGTCTCTGTTTAGCGCCTCTAGCATCTCTTTACGGGCAGATACCTTAGCTTCCCTTATGGCAAACTGCAGCCGCTTCTTCGCCTGTCGATAGACCCTCCTCAACTGTTCCTCCAGATCTGGGTCAAGTCCGTTCCGCCTGCGGCACCGAACATACAGCCTGCGAGCCCTGTTACAGATCGCCCGAAGGTTCGCGATTTCAGGGGACCACCAATACACGCAACGGTGGGGGGCCCGACGACGGGTCCGAGGCATGGCGGCGTCACAGACGTCTTTCAGAGCATTGCTCAACTGGCAGGCAAGTTCGTCCACGCTCGCATTGCCATTGCTGCTGGAAGAGGACCACCGCTGTACAATGGCAGCCTCTTTGGCTAACTCGCGGTCTAGAAGACTCAGACTCCAGCGCGGAAACTGACTCGGGCTCCTTGAAGGGTTCGTCAAACCAGGGAACGTGGAGATCTCAAACCGGATATAGTTGTGATCCGAGAGGGTTTCCACCCCTTCTTCCACTCTCCAGTTGATTACTCTGTTAGCAATCGTGGGAGTGGCAAATGTAAGATCTACCACCGACCCCCCCTGCTGCCGCACACAGGTAAGAGCCGTCCCTCTATTGAGGAGGGTTAAGCCCGAGAGAAGAGCCCAAATTTGCACCGCTCTTCCTCGTGCGTTGGTGGCTGGGTTTCCCCACGCTTGAGACTTAGCATTAAAGTCGCCAAGAACGATGACCTGTGTCCCCACTTGTCTGCAAATAGCTCCTCTAACCAAGTCGAGAAAAGTCTCAAATTCAGCTAGGCTGCGGTTGGGCGAGAAGTATAAACCGATCACTGCGTAAGTCCCCCATTTCGCCACTACATACCCCGAACCTCTTTCTAAAGCCACCAGCGGTGGGCCGGTGTTACTTCTAGTCATGATTACCACCGAGCCGTCTAAGTCTCCTACCCAGTGTGGTTGGGGGGGAACGAAATAGGGCTCGCAAGCTACTGCCAGGTCTATTTCCCACTCTGCCATCGACTGCAGCAAGAGATCCTGGGCCCCTGCACAGTGATTGAGGTTCGACTGAAGGAAATTAAAATTATGCGACTGGTTCATGACATCATTTCAGCTTCCTCTTGAGTCTGACATCCAGCGCTTGCGGCAGCCTGAGCTAATGGGTACGTCCTACCTTTTGTTGGAGGAGGGTTACAATTTTTGCCCCCCATCATGTGTTCTGAGGGCAATCCTGCATCCGCGCACACCAAGCAGCGCATCGGGGCCACGCATCCCGAAGACCTGTGTCCGCTGCAGCTACACCGGAAGCAAAGGTCACCTCGATCCACTGTGGATGAACAGATAGGCCTTGTGTGCCCGATACCAAGACACCTGAAGCATCGCAGTGGGCGCTGCTCCAAAACCCAAACTTTGGCAGAGCTCCAACCGACCAAAAGTTTCCCGGCATCGGACAGCACTTTAGCCACCTCAACGGGACAGTGTACGGTGGCTATACCCATACCTCTGGAGCCAGACAACACCTCTCCTACTTTCACAGACTGCAGCGGGCAATTCCCAGCACGAGCGACGGCGGTGATGATTTTCTCCGTTGTGATGGAGTCGTCGAGGCCGGTTACCCTAAGAGTCGCTGATTTCGTCGGCCGGACCACGTTCGCCACGCCATCCAGTGCAGTGCGGAGCCTATTTGCCAGTAGATCGGCCTGTTCCGGGGTCTGACCCTTAGGCAGCTCTAAGACTCTGGCCCCAGTGGCCGCTCGGCGAATTTTCATTCCCCCGATGATGCCAAGCTCTTGCAGGTTGACACATTGCTCTGCCCGCTCGAGAATATGAGCATAAGTCACCCCCCTCTCTGCCGCTTCCGGCTGCAAAGTAACCACGACCGCTGCGGTCTTGGGGGATGTGAGTTTCGGTGCAGCGGGGATTGACTTAGTGGCAGGAGCGGCCGTCGAGGCGACATTGGTCGTAGGTGGAGGAGCTTTCTTTTTCTGCTTGCCTTTTTTCACGACGGTGACCCAGTCGGAATTTTCCGTCGTGTTTGTTCTGCTGGAACCAGCAGCCGCGTCGGAAGTCCCGGCAGAGCTCAAGGCGGCTGTGGCACTCCCAGTCACCGGACCAGTCCGAGCAGCAGAAGTAGCAGCGGTCGGCTGGTTTACCGGCATCGCTTGCCTCCTTGCATCTGCTGCTAGGGGCGGGCGGTGCACCTTCTCAGGCAAAAGTCGTTCCTCAATTGTTGCAAATCGGGCGTCCAGCATGACGCCAACTGAGGAAACAATGGATGCCTTCAGGTCTTCTATGCTATCTCCGCTCAAGATGGAAGCAGTAGCGTTATTCGCCGCTGCCATTGTTGTCTTCATGTCGGAGAACTCCCGTCGATGGGCCTTCAACTCGGCCTTTAAGTTGTCCACCTCATGGCGTAGGCGGACGTTGTCCGCTTTCAACCTTCGGGTCTCGCCTGCTTCCGTTCGGGACGCCAGAGCGTCCACCATTTCCTGAAGGGCAGTGGCTGAGTCCTTCAGTAGCTTTGTAAGTGGGCCTTTAAGTTGCCCTGATGTTGTGGCAACTTGCACTATGGTGGCCACATTTTTCCCGGCAGCAGCTCGCAACTCCTCAACACTGAGAATTTTGGGATCGTCCTTTTGGACATCTAGGGTAACCTCTTCAGGGTCCAAAATGAATTCGGGCCCCTTACTACGGCCTACCCTGTCCCGCAAATTTTGGTTAAAGGCCTCCTCCTTAGCCTCTTCCCTCGCCCCTCTGAGTTCGGCCCTAGCACGGGTAATACCAGTCCCTCGACTTCGGCCTCTTGTTTTACCACGACTCGTGGAAGAGGCCCTGGAGCTCTCCGAGTCGGGATCTGAATCAGTCCGGCCTGATCGGAGTGGACTCCTAGTTCTAGAACCGTCTCTTGGAGCAGCCATCACTTGGCTCCGCAGTTTGCGTGCGGCAGCCACTACCTTCTCCGTGCTCATATCATCGTCCATCTTGACCCGCCGGCTAAGCCGGGTAGGTCAATAAAACAAACAAAAACAAAACAGGCCTAACCTAGTCTAGCTTAGCTTAACTTAACGTAGCCTAACTTAATCTAATCTAGTCTAGTCTATTCTAACTTAATCTAATCTTATCAATGTCTCTAGGTCACTTAAGTGTCACTAGATCACCAGCAAGCAGCAAAGCGTCAGACTACAGCACAACAGCATACAGCAACAGGTCAACCCAGGTCAAGGTCGAGTTGGGTATACATTGCCTGATGTTGTTAGATGCAACTCCGAATTTAAAACAATACACTCACAATATTATTCACTAATAATAAAACTCCCGACTCGCTTACTTCGCATCGAATGCGAGATACCTATAGATGCAGGTATCTATGCGCCCGCGCGCCGACCGCTCGGTCGTCGGCCGTCACACCGATAACACAAAATAGCGACGCGTCTATCTGGCATGAGGTGCGGTACGCGACTCCGTCACAAAGCTGCCCTGCTGTTAGCTGAGGTTCACAAATTATTTCACCATCGGACGAATTCTTCGTCGATCGGGTTTCCTCCACATAAAACTGTGCATAAAACACTTCCACCTTCGAATTAAAACTGAGTCCTCACGACGAGGACTAAGTTACCAACGTCAAAACACTGCCAATTATTTCAACATAGCGGCTCTACCGTAGATCGATTTGGATGAGGAACATGGAATTAGAGAGAACATACGCTTTTATAACATGGTTCCAAATGAGTTCCTGAATTTGCCATTGTATAAATATAACAGCAATCAAACTAATAGAAAAAAAGTGGACAAAGGTAAAGCTCATCTCTAAAAAAGAAATCTCTTCCAGCCTTCCTTGAAAGTGAGTAAGGTGAAATTGTTAAGTGGTATTGGGTACAAAAATAATATATATTTTATTGAAATTATAAAGTTACATGGAAGCAACCGGTTTCGCATCCAGCAGCCCACAAATCAATGTAATACTTGTTAAGTGACGTATTTTGTCTTGTGTACTGTTCACTTACATATTGTAACATTTTTCTTTTTATGAAAAGAGCAACTGCTGATTTTCTTGTCGGCTCTTCTCAGTAGAATCAGTTTTGCAAGCCGGTGTAGTAGAGTCATGGTACGTGAAATAAATTTAAAATCATTTGTCATTTGAGTCAAATTGATAGCTAACGAAAAGGCTAACGAAATAATTACGCTTAAAATATTGAAAGTTTTACTGACTGTAAACACAAACTATTAAAAAACAAAATTCAGTCTGATAGAGGCTCACTCGCAACATTTTAAGCCTGCTTTTAATCAGACTTACTGCAATGGATTCGGCTTGTGTTAACAGGCAAGTTGTACTGAACCCGAGAGTGCAGATAAGCCTTGCCTCCATTTAGAACGAAACTCGCTTTAGCACAACAGCTGCATTTACCCCAACCATTTACTGAAACTTTAACAGCATAACCTATAAATTTATGCCATCGTACTAACATTATAAATGCGAATGTGTGTTTGTCCTTCAATCACGTCCAGCAGAGCAACAGATCGACATTATTTTTGGCAAAGGTATAGTCGAGACATAGGCTACTTTTTAACTCGGATTTATTATTAAGTTCCCGTGGGAATTAAAAAAAAACACTATTAAAATATATCCTCACAAAATAAAGCAGATTTCTAATTCGGTGGATATTCTATAAAAAGACAATTTTTTTCAGAAAAAGAAGTAAATGAACAAATGTCATAAATTAAAATCTCTGTAGGTACTATTGGCGCACTTCCCTGCCAGTAAGTTTTTTTGTCTTGCATAAAAAGCTCAGAGGCACTCAAAGGGCGATGGAGGATGCTCGGAGTATCTCTAGTAGAACCGTTAAGTAATTCGTGCAACACTTTTAACTGATATACTCAACGAACTAAAGACATGTGCGGCACATAGCTCGAATCACCGATTTCCGATACATAGTTGTTTGGCTCCCATAGAACTATTACCTGTGCTATTACATTGAAAATCCCTGTGTTTTTATACCCTACGTCTTCGTATATTCCTACTGAATTTGTTTTTTTCTCGTGAAAGATATCGAAAAAATGTCTATAATCAAACTTGTAGAGCGTATTCAGACCTACAATTTCATTTTTTTACTTTTTATTTTTGGCAAAAATTACGACCTCTAGCGCGCCGCACAGTTGGTAAGTCTGTGCCCAGTTTCGATTTAGCCGCTCTCACGGTTGTATCCACTCGTCAAAACGAATTATTGTGATCCAAAATAAATAAATAAACCAGCCAAATTATAGCTAGCTGATGCCCGTGACTTTGTCCGCGTGTATTGAAGTTTTTTGGTTACCCACGGGAACTCTTTAATTTTCCGTAATAAAAAGTAGCCTATGTGTTATTCCAGACTATAATCTATCCCTATGCCAAATTTCATCCAGATCCGTTCAGCCGTTGGAGCGTGATTGAGTAACAAACATCCATACATCCATCCAAACTTTCGCATTTATAATATTTATATATTGATTATCTTACATATAAAGTAAGGATTTTGTATCGCAATAATTTCCTGAACAACCATCCGTTACATTACAACATTACATCCATCCGTTACAACATTTTTTCGATATCTTTCACGAGAAAAAAGAAAATAGCAAAAAACAAATTTCACTACCTAAATTTATGTCTTTTTTCGATTAGCTCAATAACGATGAACGATAGGTGAAAAATGTACAGGATCTTAATTGTAGATCGTAAAAAATTCAACAAAAAAGTATTATATCAAAATTTTCGTATCTCAACGGAGAACCGAGTTATTGTGAAAAAACTGAATTTAAGCCTTTTTTCAAGATTGCGGAAAATGCACATAGGAAATCTTGGTCGACAATTTGAAGTTAAGATTTTCTAGGCCTCCCCCACGTAATACCTACCCAAAATTTAGCTTTCTCTGTTCACATGCATTTCTAACCCGTTTTTTCCGACGTAATGACTGGACTTAAAACAAACAGAACCTTGTTTCTGTTAACTGTGGGATGTTGACCTGACGCGCCGTATAGAATCTCCTTTTTGGAAGTCTGTTAAAAATAGGTAGATCAATTAAATAGGTTATATTGTTGGCGGCCCAGTTACATCTATGTGGGTATCCGTTATTTACGTTTCGCTTTATTGAAATATACCTATTTAATTAATGGTCGAATCTCTTTGAATATTCATTTTTGTAGCGAACATGAAACTGGGTTTTACTGGTACGTGAATATTAATTTGTTTTTCTACATATTCATATTATTCCCGCGACTTCGTTTACTTCTTAACTGTATAAAATTGGTTAGCTTTATAGACCAGACGAGAGAAATTAAAAACTTACCTAAAATGTAAATACTTAGGTACATTTCACTATCTCCCCGGAGAGTTCTTCTGAAAGAGCTTTCAAGAAAAGCTGTTTAAAACCTTTTAAACTGTCTCGTGTCTTCAAGATGCAGATAACATCATTCATCAGCGGTGCCTTTTGTCTATTCCTCCTTGCTAGGCTTCCTATATTTAAAGTTACATCACAAAAAAGGGGGGAAAAACATTGAAAAAAAAGTTCAAGATATACAGGATTCACCGATTTCTCCGAGATTTCTGATTATTTCTTGACTTCAGTCAAAATTCATAACCGGTCAAAATTACTTCTCACTGCGAAACACAGTTAAAAGTAGCTTTCACTAAGGACGGTGGTCAATGCCACTTTAGACTGTTTTACGCAGTTAAAAGTGGTTTTGACCGGTTATGAGATTTGACTGTAACATATAAGTAACTACATTATTTTTTCTTAAAAAATTACAGAGACCCCTAAAAATGCATGTAAAATGTAGCCTATATTATCCGGACCATAATAATATAATGGATTGGCACCTCATTCATCAAAATCGGCTCAGTAGTTTAGGCGCTACGGGGGAACATACATAAATGCAAACAAACATACATAAATGCATATACATAGACGGCTAAAATCATAACCCTATCTTTTAGCTTTGCCGTAGTCGGGTAAAATACAAGACTTACTTACCTAATTGAAAACCTCCTCCGTTTTAGAAGTCGGTTTTTATATAATATTACCTAGATCGATTACCGATATTGATACCTTTAAATCGATTAGCATAATTTTTGCGTGAGGATAATTTAAAACTTTGTTGGTTGAAGATTACTCTTAGATTAGTATGCGTTGTCACGGTTAGATGGTAAGTAGGTACATCTGGATATTTTCATTCATTTTCATTTCAGGCAAACGTAAGATTATTTTATTGGTGTTTCGGACAGATTTATATGTAACCTTCCAATTATAAAATTACTAGACTAGATGGTGCCTTCGTCCGCGCGAGTTAAGTTTTTGATAAATCCCATGTTACGCTTACCTAACACTTAGATTTCTCAGGATAAAAATTAGCTTTACCCCGATCCACGGTATCACATCTCTGTACCAAAGGTATATCAAGATCACATAATAATTCGAATATTTATATAGGTGAGTACACTAATTAAAATCCATACTAATATTATAAATATTTGACGACTTCCGTGGCGCAGTGTTGAGGGCTGTTGCCTTAACTTGCGGAGGTCCCGGGTTCGATCCCCGGCAGGGTTTGGAAATTTATAATTTCTGAAATTTCCCTGGTCTGGCCTGGTGGGAGGCTTTGGCCGTGGCTAGTTACCACCCTACCGGCAAAGACGTACCGCCAAGCGATTTAGCGTTCCGGTACGATGCCGTGTAGAAACCGAATAGGGGTATGGGTTTAATTAACTGCCATGCCTCTAACAGGTTAGCCCGCTACCATCTTAGACTACATCATCACTTATCATCAGGTGAGATCGCAGTCAAGGGCTAATTTGTAATGGATAAAAAAAAAAAAAAAATGCGAAAGTGTGTGTCTGTCTATCTGTCTGTATGTCTATCTGTCTATCTCTGTCTGGCTGCTACGCTTTCACGGCTCATCTGTTCAACCGATTTGGATGAAATTCGGTATAGTATAGGTTAGGTATACCCCGGGGAAGGACATAGGCTACTTTTTATCCAGGAAAACTAAAGAGTTCCCGCGGGAATTAAAAAACCTTAATCCACGTGGACGAAGTCGCGGGCATCATCTAGTTTATTTAATAAATTAAATTAATTAAGTAACTTTATTATGTCATTACAAAAAATAATATAATACTTAGGCTACTTTAAATTTATTTTTACAAAAAAATATATACACTGTCCAAATGATCATTCATCTGATCATGCCTCTGAATTGCCAAGCTAATCCGTTGGGCCTAAATAAACTGCAGCTCTTGGGTCGCTAGTAGTGTGACTGTGGACTAACTACTGAAATGTTTCGTTTCTGATGACCATGGGCCTTGGACGAATCAAACACATGGGCCCAGAGTCTCCAACGCAAGCGTCACAAAAACACTCATTTTAAAAAAAAATATAAGTATAGCGAGCAAACGAGCACCCGAGGAGAAAAATATATATAGCGAGCAAACGAGCGGCGGCGGCGAGGAGCGGGTCACCTGATGGTAAGTGATTACCGCCGCCCATGAACATTTGCAGCACCAGAGGAACGGCCAATGCGTTGCTGGTTTTTGAGAAATCACCTAGGCAGGTCTAATGAGTTTCGAGTTGCAAACAATACCAACTTGCGTAACGAGCTCCTGCCCACAGCTGATGTAGGTATTAGTCACGGGTGGGTAGGGTTGCCAACTATACTGTTTTAAACAGTATTATACTGTTTTTCACTAAATTATACTTTTTACTGTTGAACAAAAATAAAGTATACAAAATACTGTTTTCAGCATCAAAATGCAAACACATTAATTAAGACGGCAGCGGAGAGTGAATTGCCCATACAAACGTAATACCAATATAATTTGTGATTCGGACATAAGTATTTCCACCATATTATGCAATTATTTTGACTGAACTTGTGTTTATCTAGGTCCCTGGATAATAATATTTTCAAAATACTTTCCCAAAATTAAATGTAAGCGTATAGCGTTTTGCATATTTTTACGACATAAATGACATGTGTTCTCCTTATTTGTTTCATATTAAAACCAACGATATCTTACGTACTAATTAATCAGGAACAAGGCTTATATTGTCAAGTTGCAGAATAACATCACGAATTTAAAAACATAACTAAAATTGAAAAAACTAGAAGTTTAATTCGCTATAATCCGCCACAGAAGGTAAATCTATGTGGTACAGTGCGTATATTACAGCCCGCGATATTCTCCACACCACATAAATCTTCCAAAATACCCTCAACGTACGTTTCACTCCGACACCGGAGCATCTTCAGGAGATGTTGACTCTACAATGCACGATTGTGATTTTCAATATCATGGACTTCCGCAAAGTAACGCCTGCTTCTATCCAATATAACTAAAATTGTCTCATATCTTCTTTCTGTTCCCGCCACCTCAGCATTTACTGAAAGAGTTTTTTCAGTAATGAATGTTAAGTGGCGGGAGGATAGAAATAGATCATCTATTAATTTGCGAAGTGCGAGTGCCAAGTGCGAGTCGGACTCGCGCACCGAGGGTTCCGTACAAATCTGTAGTAAGTTTTACGATTTATGACGTATTAAAAATAAAAATTACGTTTGTTGTATGGGAGCCCCCCTTTAATATTTACTTTATTGATATTTAATTATTTATTTTGAAAGGTAATATAGAAGTTAATATTCTGTGAAAATTTGAACCGTCTACCTGTTACCGTTTTTAATATTGAGCAAAAAAATACGAAAAAAAACACGTTTATTGTATGGGGACCCCCTTTAATATATATATTTTTTTAATTTTTAGTATTTGTTGTTATAGCGGCAACGGAAATACATCATTTGTGAAAATTTCAGCTTTCTAGCTGTCACGGTTTATGAGATACAGCCTGGAGACAGACAGACAGACAGACAGACAGACAGACATGTCAACAGACAACACACACAAGACAACGGAGTCTTAGTAATAGGGTCCCGTTTTTACCCTTTGGGTACGGAACCCTAAAAAAATGAGCTCCTCATTTATTTTAATTTCAGTTATAATTGTGATGAGGCGTATGAAGTTTTTAAAAAAGATTGTAAATTAGTAAGTTGTGCGAGAAGCTCTAAAAAATATGTATTTAAAACAATAAATAAATAAAATACTGTTCATTTTTCTGAAATACTGTTTAATATTCTTCATAGACCTGAATATACTTTATTTCTTGTAAAAAAAGTTGGCAACCCTACGGGTGGGAATGAATATTGATCACAACATAATCTTAAATTAGTTTTTAATCCACTTAAAACATACTTAGCAAGGCATAAGCTAACAAGCTACCTACTATACTAAGCTTGAGAAAATTTAATTTCTTTTAAGTTTTTTAGTAGAGATTGTGAAACTAATCCTTTAACAAATTAATATTTATGTTTGTTATTGTATAGGTATAACTAGCTGAAGCCTGCGTGGGTTTATAGGTTTTTAAATAATCCCTCGGGAACTCCTATGATTTCATGGGATAAAAAGTAGGATAGGTCATACTCCCGGTCTATATCTATAGGCTACTTAACTATCGATGCAAGAACTAAGTCGATCCGTGGCGCCGTTGAAGCGTGATTAAAACAAACCAGCAAATAAACCTGGCATTTGCAATTATGTTAGTAGGATTGCTAGCGAAGTATAGAAAAAGTTAAATTAAATAAAGTAAATAGAATTAATGTAGCACTTATTAATTCCATGGTTTAAATTTCCATTTGAAAGTTACCAATTTTTGCGAAGGATTTTTTCCATTAAGTATTTTGCTGTCGTCATCATATAATATTGGTTGTAAATAGCAGCCTGCGTGATAATAAATTGTAGCCTGTTTAGAATACAAGTGTCTGGGTAGAGTAGATGTTCAATTCATTACATCGTGGATCACCCCAAGCGTTTCCATCACAGCCTCCGAGATAAATTGATCCAAGAACTTTTATTTTCCCTTACAAAGCGGACTGAACAGCATACAATTTATTTTGTAAAACGATCACTTGTGTATCGCTGTCGTTTATTTATATTATAAGATGGATTGTGTACCTTTTCATTGCAAATACCACTAATATGATAGGGATGGATTTTTATTTTGGCATCACAAATAGGTATGAGCTCTCTACGTCATATTAAAGACAGTAGAATTCAGTTTGCTGCTTGCAACTATAATAATATGTTTATCCATACTAATATTGTAAATGCGAAAGTGTGTCTGTCTGTCTGCTACGCTTTCACGGCCCATCTGCTCAACCGAATTTGATTAAACAGGGGTACAGGGGTAGATACTATATTGTATCCCGGGGGAGGACGTAGGAACTATTACTATTAGTAATAGTAGTACTATTAGTAATAGTTCCTACTAGTAATAGTAGTATTACTATTAGTAAGGTTGTAGGACGTATTGTTCCCGCGGGAATCAAAAAATCTTAGTGAAAAAACTAGAAGTTTAATTCGCTATAATCCGCCACAGAAGGTTAATCTATGTGGTACAGTGCGTATCTTGAACTTGCAGCCCGCGATATTCTCCACACCACATAAATCTTCCAAAATACCCTCAACGTACCTACGTTTGGATGGATGGATGGATGTTTGTTACTCAATCACGTCAGACCGTTTAAACGGATGTGAATGGAATTTGGCACAGAGATAGATTATAGAAAACTAGCTGATGCCCGCGACTTCGTCCGCGTGGATTGAGGTTTTTCGGTTCCCGCGGGAACTCTTTAATTTTCCGGGATAAAAAGTAGCCTATGTGCTATTCCAGACTATAATCTATCTCTGTGCCAAATTTCATCCAGATCCGTTCATCCGTTGGAGCGTGATTAAGTAACAAACATACATCCATACATACATCCATCCATCCAAACTTTTGCATTTATAATATTTATTTGATAATTTTACTCAAACTACACAAGGATTACTTCTTACTATTATTTTAGGAATTTATTTTACTATTCTTCAAGCTTATGAATATTTTGAAGCTAGAATAACACATAGGTACACTTTTTATCCCGCAAAATTAAAGAGTTCCCGCGGGAACCAAAAAACCTCAATCCACGCGGACGAAGTCGCGGGCATCAGCTAAGTAGTATTTTATAAATTAATTTGAATAGTCCTAAAAGTCCGCTATGAAAATGGCCGGTGTCATAAAACCACGCTGGCATAAACTCTGCATGTCCCATGAGGAAACTAATTCAGCCATACGGTCTGCACAGAGTCTCTCAAATATAATTATGCGCTTCATATCACAAAGGCCGCTTTTGCACGGCCGGCTCTAATTTAGCAGTGAGAAAAGTTCTCATTTAAAAGTTTTGGGAAGTGCAAAGTGAGCAAAGCCGAGGTCATAATAATTATAATCAGAAGTGAGTCGTTAAAGCCCGACAACCCGTATTGGAGCAGCTTGGTGGGTCTAAGCTCTAATTGGGTACTAGTCAAATCAGCAACTTTTTTCAAACTTCAAAACGTGTGATTAGTATGGGATTTGTGTGAAATTCGAATTAGTGACGTCATCAAAATTCGACGCTAATAGACGGAGAGCTGGCAACGAATTTCGGGAAGGTCCTTTTGGCAAGCTGAAATTGTGAACGAATCCAGTCCGGCCAGTCTGGTAGACTACACTTTGACGATCTCTCTGGCAGTGGGGAGTGCTATTCTGCAAGTACAAAACAAACAGGTATAGCCCCCCTTCCCGACAGTACCATCTTTTGCCTAGAAGCCCCTAACAAATCTTTCTGCGTTTACGCTACGTCCAGCTTATTATAATCCAAATTAAAAGTATGACCTCATCACTCGAAGTCGCGTGACGCGCCAAATTGAGAAGTAACGTGAACACGCGACGTCGAGTGATTGGCAATCAAATAGTTGAATTGCAACACAGTTTTATACTGACGCAGTTTCGTTCCGTTTTCAGTCTAAGTTTTTTAATTATCTATGTTTATATATTATGTTATGAGAAAATAAATATCATTAGGTAAATCAAAATCAAGTACGTCCTTCACGTTTTTTATGCCTGTTGTATTTTTGTTAGCATTTAGGTACCTACTCACAAACTCGTATCATGGATTGGGTTATAAATAGGGCTTTCGAATACCGGTTTTTCTCAATACCGGTATTAATACCGGAATGATTTTTTTCAATACCGGGATCCCGGGATCCCGGTATTGGAAGAAATTTAAAATGTGGTAGATGTTTTTTAACTTAAAATTAGTCTTTTCTGAAGCAAACGGCAACATAGAAAACAGTTTTTTCATAAAAAATTTTTTTCACCAAATTAGTAACTCCTTCACTCTATTTTATATCATGCAATATTTTATGAAATTGTACTTTCTTTAAAAAAAAATCACCAAGTATTGATTTTTAGTTTTATTTGTATTTTGAGTATTGAGATAGTTATTTACGCGTTGACATAATTCTTACGAAACTATCGTTTGTTTCATGTATGTATAAGGTGAAAATTACGGACCACGTAATGTTCTGAAACTCCATCACATCATTTTAAATACAAACTTATTAAGTAATACTTATATTATTATCAAATAATCAATTTCTTATTCATATCAATCAGAATATCAACTATATGATTTTTAAAATAGAACTATTTTTGGATGAATTCTTACGAAAATATATATGTATTTTTAACCTCCATTGAATTTTGAACTTTTAATATAAAGTATATTTGTGACGCATTTTTTCAACGTACACACAAAATTAAATAAATATGGCAGGGAATTTTAAATAATTAGTGAAATTAGTGCCGAAGATTGTAATTTAAACTACTATCGTCGTCGTCGTCTCAACCTATAGACATCCTGGACGTAGGTCTCCTGCATAGATCGCCACAGCGCACGGTCTTGTGCCCCTTGTTTCCAGCGGCTCCCAGCTACACGCTTGAGATCGTCCGTCCACCTAGTGGGGGGGTCGTCCAACACTGCGCTTCCCGGTGCGAGGCCGCCATTCAAGCACTTTGGGACCCCAACGCCTATCGGTTCTACCAACCATGTGCCCCGCCCACTGCCACTTAAAGCTTGGACTCTTCGAGCTATGTCGGTTACTCTGGTTCGCCTACGGATCTCCTCATTTCTGATTTGATCACGCAGGTATACTCCAAGCATAGCTCTCTCCATTGCCCGCTGAGTGACCCTGAGCCTTCTTATCAGGCCCAAAGTTAGCGACCATTTTTCGGAGCCGTAAGTCATCACTGACATCACGCACTGTTCGAAAACTTTCGTCTTCAGGCACTGAGGAATTTTGGACGAGAAGATGTCGCGGAGTTTCCCGAACCGGAAGTTGGATTCGGCGATTGACCTCTTTCTCGAAATTGGACCTACCTAACTGGACTGTATGTCCTAGGAATATGTACTCATCAACAATTTCGAGTGCAGAATTCTCAACTAACACAGGTTGGGGCTGAACGTGTGCATTAGAAATGATCTTTATCTTGCTCATATTCATTTTTAGGCCCACCTGTTGAGGAACTACTAAATGAGTAATAAACGATATTTTTGTAAGAAGTCGATCGAAGTCGAAGAAAACGATAATTTTGTCAAAACACAAATTAATCCAAAATCCAACAGTTATTATTTAAAAGAAAATAATATATTATAATAAAATATGCATTAGACTTTATAAATCAGATTTCTGAACGTTTTGAGAGAAATAGAAATGCCAAGCCACAGGGATCTAAATTCAAGCACTAATTTTGCCCTCTGAGTGAACAAAAACGACTTTTCTTCACTGGTTTTAAGCAATAAAGGCGCCCTTTTTGAGCTAACATGCTTAGGATACAGGTTTTAAACTTAGCCGAATAAAAAACAGTGGCATCTACCAAGAAATATATGCAATAGTCACTGTTTCGTTTATAGTGTCACCAATACCGGTATCCCGGTATTAGACATTTCAATACCGGTATTGAAAACCGGCGAAAAAAGTCCGGGATCCCGGTATTGGTCAATACCGGGATCCCGGTATTGGAAGCCCTAGTTATAAACATGGCGTTAATAAAAAAAAAATCTATTTTTCCATACTCTTTATTCAGAAAACACTTACATACTTACATTGTTTATCGTAATTGATACATTTTAAGGTAATAACATCAATAATATTATCATCGAACTCCAATGCATTTAACCAAATATTTGGCTGTATATTTGGTCAAAACTTATATATTGTCTTGGGTCAATTCGACCCCGCGTATATCTAAAGTTATACTTAGTAATGTCAATAGAACTCCTTATTAAGATATAATTGAATATATTTATTTATTGACTATAAGAATGATTTAGTAGGGACTATTGTAAGTAGTTGCAGAGTTAAGATAGGATACAGAGCTTATAAGAAACAAAGTCAGTTACGAATCACAATTAATTCAGCTGTTGCCCGCTATCCTTGATATAAGTACCGACATAGGTAATCATAGTTGCTGAAATAACTGAGCAATCTAATTTAAAAAGGGGTCATCCATAAAGTACGTCACACTAATTTCGTGATTTTTGGACCCCTCCCCCGTCCTTGTCACAGTTGGTCACATTTGTGAGACCCCGCCTCCCCCTGTCCCTATGACGTCACATATCTTGCAATTTTACATCTAGAAATTATTAAATTAAAACAGCAATTTTTAATATAATCAACAAATCAAACATTTACAAAAATTAACAAAACTTGGAATTTTTTTAAAGTTTTTCGTTAATAGTTTTAAATTTGCCATTTTAACACCTAAATGTATAAGATTTTGAAATGTGACGTCACGAAACTTAGGACCCCTCCCACCCCTTGTCACACAATGTCACAACGTTAACGTGTGACGTACTTTATGGATGACCCCAAAATAGTTTGAGGGACCATCCAATACCCGAGTGTCTGAAACAAAGTTCCTGAAGTAAAATCTACTTACTTAAAAATTAACAATTAACAAGTATTTGTTTTGTAACGGCCGCTTTCCCTTTCATTGCAATTCCTTTTTTCATTGCATAAAGCAGTATTATTGCAAAATTACAGTTTTATGTCACGTGACAGTAAATGTCACACTTCGACGTCCCTAAAATAAGAATTGTGATTCAAAAACAATATTAAAACAATACGGATTTAAGCAATGGTATATATAGTACGCCCCCTGAAAAGTGAAAACAAAAACTAGAACTGCTGTCTATGTTTGCGCTCTATATCTTAATCTTTACCCTGAGGTAGTAAGCTTACACAGATAGGTATATTTAATAAGATAAGCTTTGGTTTACGAGGTTCTCATGAATGACACAAAATATCTATCAGCTAAAAATTAAAAATGTATCAAATATGTCACATTTAAGGCACAAATTACATATTACATTCAGCTCGAATCATTTTTCCGCACAAAACTGCCTTTTCTATAGGCAAAAGCAGAATCGTGTTGAATAATAATTTGTAATTAGTACCTAAATCGTTACTTTATTTTATAAGTATAAGCCCTCAAACACACTGGCTAAATAATCGGCGCGATTGTTGTTTACGTTTTAACACAATAAATATCTTGATACATTTATTGATTTGAAAACCAATACATTAAATTAATACATAGGTACGCAACAATCGTGACGCTACGTAGCAATTTTACAAAAAGAGCTTCAGATCGAACGACTGAATCGCAAAGAGAAATGATGTCTTACGGTAATAAGTGTATAATGTTTCATATAAAATCAGTCATATTGTTAATAGTAGTAACCATTTGAAGAGCCTAATCGATTTTTTAACCATATTATGTAAGACATAAATCGTAACACATCATTTCTATTATTTTAAGTAATACTGATGAATTGCTTTAAGTATTTTCGATATGATTAATATCAGTCACGTCAGGATTTCATACTAAATCATTGATTAATAATAACTTACGAAAAATATTTACATTCATTAATAATTAATAATTTTTTAAGGCAGGTCCACACACTGCACGATTTTGATTTGTTCAAATCTCACGTTTCTGTTTATTATAGTACGCCGTCAAAGGGGTATAGGTACAACGGTAAAAAATAATAATTATACTGCACCGGAAGAATATTCGGTGTCTACTGTCTACGACTTTACGAGAGCACGGTAGAAGTAAATCATCCCGTGACATTAAAAGCTAATTCTAAATACCTATTTGATTTAAAGTAGCTGCGGTTGAACAGTGTGGTGTGTGGATGCCTTAACATTAGTTACAAAATAATGCACCATAATTTATAAGCACTCCCATCTCTATATACAAATAAAAATCATATTTATATCTGTTTTATTTTAAACTTTGCAAACATTTTACATTAAAAATAATATTATAGTAAGTAATTGATAAGGTGATATTTTTTTATCAATATATCCAAATATTAGTTACCTACAGTCGTAAAATTTTGAGAAATGCAACATACAATAAGACTTTAGCTAAAATTAAATAATTTTAGACTATTAAAAGTGGAATGTAAAATTATTTATTTTAATAAAGGGAATAATTTTGTTTTTATAAAACAAGGCACTACAAACAGGTAGAGGCAATAGGGATAAAGGTACAACAAGTTATATTAATTTGTCAACTGCGGGAGTTAAAAAATATTTAAATAATTTTAAATGAAAGTTAATGAAGTTATTTTTTTTCAAATGCATATAAACATATTATTAAGTAGTTAACTATATGATTATTAGTGCGACCTTTCACGGTTCGTGACAGTACTATGTTGTGCACGAAAATAAATCGCTCGTGCTAGATGCGTCGGTGCGCGACCGGCTTAGCATGACAAACACATTTAAACCGCGGCTTAGTGTGAATCTCGGACCAATTATACGGACGTAGTAAGATATTATTTGTGTGGTAACACTAAAAGTCAAACATCAAAGAATAAAGGTGCAACTTGATTTTGATCAATAAGTACTACGTTGTGCACGAAAATAAATCGCTCGTGCTAGATGCGTCGGTGCGCGATCGGCTTAGCACGACAAACACATTTAAACCGCGGCTTAGTGTGAATCTCGGTCCAATTATACGGACGTGGTGAGATATTATTTGTGTGGAAACACTAAAAGTCAAACATCAAAAAATAAAGGTGCAACTTGATTTTGATCAATATCAGAATAGGGACTGATAATATAATGTATCATCATCATCATCAAACATTAAAGATTTACAACAGCTGCGATTTCAGGACGAAAATCACATTAATTGCTAACCACAAAATAGTTGTTAGTTATAGATCCTCCTTTAGAGTTCTCTGCGTGAACAGAATATGCTGAGAGGACATTATTTAACTTAACATCTAACCAAGACCTAAGATTTACAAATATTTTACCTATAGGCTGCACCAAGCCGTATAATATTTTGTTTTTACCGACTAGTCAGCACGCTGTTTGGCACATGGAAAACAAGCTATTGTTTCAATTAGGTAATAAATAATTTCCGAGATCCGAGATGAACATCTTCTGTATTAAGTACATTACAGAAGACATACGGCATTATGGTGGAGGCGTTCGCGATATCACGCACCGTGGAAAGCCAACTGCTGTATAAATATTCCTAGCTAGGCATTAGATAGTACGTCGTCAGTTTTCACATATTATAAGAAATTTATCATCATACAACTTTCGAAAATAACTTAGTTTTTCAAAGGTTTGTATCTAAGATTTGATTTGTTTTTCTGGACACTTATTTGTAACTACAAATATCGCTTAAAGGTTTAGCTGACGATAGCTGAACATAGCTAACACAAATAAATTCTACCAACTTTCATAAAACTAATCTCAATAAAATTAAATTATTTTTTCCGAGATGTTTACTTACTTGTTGTTCTTAAGAATATCGTAGATTTGTATCTTGTCACTCCACAATGATTTTTGTCATTACCGACTTATGATTTAACTAACCTACTGGTTACCTATAGTAAAGTTAAAAAACCGGTAATAGGTACCTCTTTACTCGACTGTCTCACTTTGCTATAATTATAATAATTAAAAACTCTATTATAATCAAAAACTCTTCATTGTTTTCTTATTAAAAGAAAAATGATAGCTTTACTTAAAGCCGACCAAAAAATTATAGTTAGCTTTTTAATTTTTGATCGACGTCATTAAGTCAACGTCAATAAAAGTTAAGTAATTTACCAACTCAATTACTTCATAATTCCGAAACATCCTTTGGGATGCTTTCGAATTTAGATCGTAACTGACCTTTTAAATAAGTTTTGTATTTCTTCTGCAAATTAAAATGAATATTTTTTTTGGGTCAATGAAAATAGACCAATCCATCTACATCATACATCTCGTTTTGGATTAAATAAGTTGTAAGTTTCAGAAAAACTTTATCTAAATAAATAATTAACGATCAACAAACTAAGTTGATCGAACGAAGTTTTTCAGTTCAATAGGTATTATTAAAACAAAAGTTACCCTATACTACTGTTTACAATCAATTTAACTTTTTACTATGAATTTATTTACCTAAATCTCTGGCAGTGTTAAGCCGACATACGAGTACATCTCAAATAAAATATATGCAATAATTAAAATCGAGCGCGCCCGTTTCATTATTTTTTTATTCTTTATATTATTTAGTAATGATCGAATATAAATATGTACATGATAGAGTCTGATAATATTTTGAAATAATATTGATTAGTAAAAAGTTGTATCGAAAAACAAAAACAGCAGTTGAAAATATAATGTAAGATGATGTTAGATTTTCTCGATATACCTAAACTCAAAATCGATTGATTTTCAAACATGACGTAGGTAAAATGAAATAAGGTATCTTGAATGGTTTTACTGGATTTTAACAATATGAGGTCCAATTGAGAGATCAATTTAGAATTAATCAATCAGGGCCCGTTACAATTTTTCGTGGTCCATAGTCGTTTTTACGATAGTTACATTATTTCGCCAACGCTATTGTGGTTAACATGGAATAGCTGATGCTCGTTGAGCTTTTGTTAGCATTTTTAATTGCACGTAATAACACAATAATGATGTCCGAGCGCACAATCATTATAATTTATACCTAAATTGGTAACTATCTAAACATCTTAAGTATTGTATATTTCAGAACCTACTTAATTTAAATAATGTTAAAACGTTACAATCCTATGTTTATTTTTTTATGTTATTAGCTGTAATGGACAAGATATTTTTAAAATTGCTTTACAAAAATCCCTCAAATTGAGGTTTAAATTCGATTTAAAACTTAACATTAACTCAATGTCCGAACTATTAATATACCTACTAATATAGTTTTTAACCCATATAAACATATTTTTGAGTAAAGTTTATTACAAATTTGCATTTCAAGATCTAAAGGGTTATATACAAATCTTTAGAAAATCAGCTTTTAGCAATACAACAATTCGATCAAGTAGTGACCAATTTAAGTATAAACCGCTTAGTATTCTAGAATCCTAGCAAATATAAAAGAAATGAAGAGGAGGCTGAAAGTGTATGCTATACGAGTATTGTCTGCGCTGCCCGTGGCTCTGATGTCACTTTCAAGCACAAAAGGCTCATCTATTACGTGAATGATGCCATTAGTGCATTCGACGTCTGGTCTGAACACGTGGATCCAACGACCATTCCACTCGACGTAGTAATCTGTTTAAAAATAACTCGTAAGTAAATTAAATTAAAAAGGGGAAGGTCAAAGGAATCAGTAAAGGGTATATAAAAAAAAATGATATGTTAAGACTTAAAAATTAAAGTTTTAATGTGTTCGTGGCCAAAAAAAATGAATTAATTTAATATCAATAAAGATATTAAATGAATTAATAGACCCAGACAAAGCTAGTAAATTAAATTAAAAAGGGGAAGGTCAAAGGAATCAGTAAAGGGTATATAACAAAAAATGATATGTTAAGACTTAAAAATTAAAGTTTTAATGTGTTCGTGGCCAAAAAAAAAATGAATTAATTAATTTAATATCAATAAAGATATTAAATGAATTAATAGACCCAGACAAAGCTGGATGGCAGTTATAATGAACGACCTGAAAACAGCCCAAATTGACACAATGACGACCCAAGACCGAACAGCTTGGAGAAAAATGGTTAGGAGAGCCGACGCCAATTAACATGGAATAAGGCTAGGTCTAAATTTAATATCTATAAAATCAACATTAAAAAAAGGAAATGGAATCATTTTTGGGTAGTTTTGAAATTTTCTGTTTGAAATGAAATAGTGTCAATCTTACTCTTATCCGACTCCTTGACACGTAAACGCAGAGGATCTCGTGAAGTGGGCAGAACGAATGGATGCGTTTCGTTGGCCAAAAGCTTCAGATCCGAAACTGTGTATGAACGGCCTGCCCGAATCATATGTCGCTCCAGGATTTGTTTGGTCTGAAAATAGTAATAATACAAATTAGTTATTGAAAAATATTTGCAAGTTTAATCCTAATAATATCTCATGCCCATTGGTCTCATGTAGTCTTGAAGGGACTCGGATGAGCTGATTTCTGCAAGTAAAAGTTGCTAATGGATACTTGACCTGAGATTTAGAACGTTTGTGTCTGCATTTTGCCAATTTATTTATACTCGGTACGAGCAATTCATACGACGATTTTATTTAGAGAATACGGCGCTTATATTAATTTAAAACCAACAAAGCTATCTTAAGGTAAAATTATTAGGTACCTTGTTCCTACATCAAAGTAACGAAACGACTAAAGCGAAGCTTCAAAGGACGGAAAAGAGTACATTAAACGTTTCACATTTTTTGCTCACTCCCCTAAAAATTAATCAAGGCTACAACATATACATAGAAAAGTGTATTGGCCCTTTTTTACACTGTTACGCTCCAGTTCTTTCCAGACCGCTACGGTAGAATGTCTCCCAAAATTAGATTCTTTCATGCAGTGACACAGCTTTTCACAAAAACATAAGTAGCGCATGATCCCAATGTTGGCAATTAAAAAACTTTAATGTTATCCAGTAGGAAGCAAAAGAGATCTTATCGAAAATACAAACGCACGAACTAAGTTTAGCTCTTTCAATTTGTAGGCACCACTGTACGTAAATACGGACATATTTCGACGAATTCAATTCCTGTTCGCATATTAGAAGCGATTTTGGGAAAATATACAGAATTACAAATATTTTGAGAGCGTTGCGTACTCACGTAATATCCGAAATCCTCCCTAAAGAGAGCGTTGTACGCAGAGGGATGCTTAATTTGGAATTTGAGCCAAGCGTGGTCGCGTGGCACGAAGTACGTGTACCGGTGTTCCAGCTCGTTCAGCTGTTGGTTGAACATCTGTCGCTTGCCGAGATTGTATGTGATGCTAAAATTGAAACCGTATTTTGAATGCAAACATTCTGCTTTATATGGAAATAATCGACGTAAGCGAAATGCTACATGATTGCTGGTTGTTTGTCGCAGTGGTTTCGCCTTATCGATATATTTTTTTCATGAAACCTCCTAAAATTTAAGGTGTACTTATCGATATTACAAGATTCCAGAGAAGGCAGTCGGCCCATTGTGTGATTATAAACAAAATAATCGAAATAGTTCGAAAGAAAAGTAGACAGAATATTACAAAAGGATAAAAAAAAACTAATAACCATAATAACATTTCGATTCTATGCGAATAACGGTGACATAAAACGACATAAAACGTGATCTACCAAAATACTGAGGATGAAAATCTATGAAGTCCATACTAACTTGAGCATAGGATCCGTCTTCAATTTTTCGAATACAGTAGTATAAGGAATGCCCAGCACCCTGTCGATGATATGAACGAAGCCATTGGTGGCCGCTATGTTGGTCTGCGTCACAGTCGCGTTGACGCCGCCTCCTTCCACCGTTAATGTCACGTTGTCCTTGTTATTTATAACGTTGAAATACAAATACCTGCGTGGTAATGCTGTTGGTGCTTGATATATCTACAAACATTGAAATACATTATATGAAAATCCATATCCATACTTACTATTAGAAATGCGAAAGTGTGTCTGTCTGTCGCTTCACGGCCCAACTACTGAACCGTTTTTGATGAAATTTGGTACGGAGACAGGTTACATCCCGGGGAAGGACATAGGCTACTTTTTATTCCTGAAAATTGAAGTTCCCGAGGGATTAAAAAACCAAGCCACGCGGGTTAGTCGCAGGCATCATCTAGTAGTATAATATGCAGCAGATAATAGTATGCATTCAATAATACATTTGTACTGAATTTCATATTCTGTCATTCGCAATTTCGCTGGAATATGTTATTTTCCAATGAAAATCCATGTGATTGTGATAATATAATATGTACGCGCAACGCGATCATTTTCTCGATTCTCAGTATCGCATGATTGCATTGCTTATGGCATATTTAATATTTACAGCACTGGAATTATTATCACCCATAGATTTATCATCCGCTGCGCTCAACCCAGCGAGACCAAATTAAATCTATGTTATCACCATTTTTTTGAAATTCACAAAAACTGACATGCTATTTTGAAATTCACAGGGATTGGGTCAGGGCGATATAGACAACATTTAGAGCGTGCATAGATTTGTGTGAAATACAGTAGGTATTATTAGCTACACGTAAATTACTGTATACCTTTTCTGTAGCGAACTACAAAAAGCCGCATGCATTCGGTTTCCATACGTTTTAAAACAGATCTTTTTTTCTTTCGCTTTTTTTCACTTTCAGAGAAACTAGGAACATGCGGGTTTATATTTCGCTTTTCTTTATGGTTTTTTGTTGATAAAATTATGCGGCTCATGGAGTTAAACTAAATGGAAATTATTAGCATCCCTTACATTGAAACAGAGAGAACGATTATTTACACAACAATGCTAGACGGGAAAAGATTGGTACAAAGAATGAGTTCAACTAAATGAAAACACTGAGAATGAAGATTAAAATTGTTTAAGTTTTACTCAACATACTGAGCCAGGACGCTGTTCCACGAAGCAGCAGAAGAGTAAATAAAAGTAAACGTTGAACATTTTTATTTATAATGAAGTTTTTAATCTCGCGTACTGAGTGTACTTTATTTATATTTAACTCCTCTATATTTTAAAGGAACAATTTAATATAATAATAATAAGAAATTTACATAGGAAAGTTACATAGGTATTTCAAAACTAATACATTCGGCCTTCGGATTTCATTGCAGCTAGATTTTATCCCGAATTTTCCGAATGATTTACTGTTTGAATTACTGAGCTTAGTAAATTGTAAAACTATTTTACTTTTGTAATATAATATTTTTAATAATTAAAACTGGCTTCCCACGGTGCATAATATCAAATAATACGATCGTGAACGGACGCGTCCGTTGTTGTCCGCATCGTACGCGTCGGTGCAACAACGCAGTCCTAAACCGACGCATCGTCGCGTATCGTACTTACAAAATCACTCACTGTGGGTTACCATCTTAACATGTGCATAAGGCAATTGTGAAACAATAAATAATCATACAAAATAAGCTCTGGAAAATTATAGTCAAAACAAATCAACTGACCTGGTTCATGTTGTTGTGAATTATCGCATCCAATGGTAATCTTTCCCGCACCAAGTGCAAATTCAAAATTTCTTGCAGTTTCTGATGATTTCTAGAAAAAAATTTAATTCATTTCATGCTTGTAGATTATTATTTTAAGTGTCCTGTGTGTAGTTTTCAGGGTTTTAATATTTTTTTCAGTGACTTAATTAAAAGATTGATTTACTAAATTGTAGGAACAGAGCCGAGGAAAAAAGTAGGTACTAAAATATTTTTGACTGATCATAATTACGTTAATTAAATTCTCGAAGTCAAGCACACAATCTCGCGGGCAAAGTGAAACTTAATTCAAACCTAAGGCTTAAAACTGAGAAGGAAACAATGAAGCCAATTTCGAGAATTCAATTCAGAGGAAATACGCTTTCATTAAAACAACTCGACCCACCTGATAACATTTTGTACACTAATTTCGTTCCACGCCTCGTTGGACGGCGCAAACAGGGTGATGTCCTTCGCCAGGGTTAGCTCATTAAGGAACTGATTGTGCTCGCCCAAGTCCATGATCACCTCGTAGAATTTACACAGGGGGCCGTCCTCCTTTTCCTGGTGGAGAAAAGTAATTAGTGAACGCTTTTGTTTCCAGCGAATGGGATCTTAGTAGTTAGCACACGAACTAATAGGCATTTTATTAGAGCTTTTTTTAGCTTTATTAACTACCTTCACACCTTCATTAATTACGTGTCACTTTGAATGTTTTAGCTTTTATGTTTCATCATCATCATCATCATCATCATCTCAGCCTGTTTTAGCTTTTATGTTTAGAATAAATTATTTAATTAAATAAATTGAATTAATAATTTAGTGACGTATAATTTAAAGTGGAGATTATTAAACTAATTTAATCACAATCAATCGATAATTGAAAAGAAGAGCGAGGCAAGTTTCGAAAAAAAGATACTTTAATAGGTAACGTCCCTAGATTTCTAAAAAAATAATAATAATTATGAATGATTCTTTTGAAAGATACTATTTTTCGAATAGGTTACTAGTATTATTAATTAAAAGTATTATGATAAAACAAGATTAGTATCCTAATAAATAATAAATGTGAAAATTTGGTTACTCCTTCACACTGAAAGTTGGATTGGAGATAGCTTAGAACTTGAAAAATTAAAGAGTTCTCGCGGGAACCGATAAATTTCAATCCACGCGGACAAAGTCGAGGGCATCATCTAATATTAAATAAAGTTTACAATTACACAATCTTCCAATATGTACAAAGTTTGAAATTATCCATACTAATATTATAAATGCGAAAGTGTGTCTGTCTGTCTGTCTGTATGTCTGTCTGTCTGTCTGCTACGCTTTCCCGGCCCATCTTTTCAACCGATTTTGCTGAAATTTGGTATAGAGGCAGGTTATATCCCGGGGAAGGACATAGGCTACTTTTTATCCCGGAAAATTAAGGAGTTCCCGAGGGAATCAAAAAACCTTAATCCACGCGGACGAAGTCGCGGGAATCATCTAGTATTTTCTAAGTAAGATATGATAGATGTTGTTGTAAGTTGAAATATAAGAGCAAAAAGTCTTACTTGTGCTAACTTAAAAAAAGGCTAAAGCCTAAACGCTTTGAAGTGCTAGGTTATACAGAAATAAGCGCAATTTTAACCGATTTTACTTTATAAATTGTTTTCATTTTGAGTATAAGTTGCAAGACCTTAATATATTGTAAAGGAAAAGTTTGCGCATCTGGCAGGGCATGATAAATCACGTGGAACATTTTGCTATGGGTACTTTTGAGCAAGAGTGTGGCACGAAGTGGCTGAATATCATGTTAAAAATAAATTTACGTTAAATAAATGTAGACCGAGAAAAGATATATTACAATGACCGAGAATATTAGAGAATTAGAAAAGGTTTCGTTGTTTGTTTCGTTTGATATATTTGTTGTTAGAAACTTTTAGGTATTGTTACTGTACTTGTATTTTTATATATGACATAGAATTCAAATTGTTCAATCCTACTTAAAGATTTGTTATCACGCAGAAGGGTTTTATTATTTTACAACTCGCATATATATTGGTTTTGGTAGTGCAAGATCAACAAACATTGAACGTTTATTGCATCTTTCACAAATTTTTAAACGATTTATGTTATTAAAAAACCGGCCAAGTGCGAGTCGGACTCGCGCACCGAGGGTTCCGTACAAACCTGTAGTAAGTTTTAAATTATTAAAAAAAAACTACTTACTAGATCTCGTTCAAACCAATTTTCGGTGGAAGTTTGCATGATAATGTACATCATGTATTTTTTTTAGTTTTATCATTCTCTTATTTTAGAAGTTACAGGGGGGGGGGGGGGACACACATTTTACCACTTTGGAAGTGTCTCTCGTGCAAACTATTCAGTTTAGAAAAAAATGATATTAGAAACCTCAATATCATTTTTGAAGACCTATCATAGATACCCCACACGTATGGGAATGATGAAAAAAAATTTTTTGAGTTTTAGTTCTAAGTATGGGGACCCCCAAAATTTATTGTTTTTTTTCTAGTTTTGTGTGAAAATCTTAATGCGGTTCACAGAATACATCTACTTACCAAGTTTCAACAGTATAGCTCTTATAGTTTCGGAAAAAAGTGGCTGTGACATACGGACGGACACACAGACAGACAGACAGACAGACAGACAGACAGACAGATAGACAGACAGACAGACAGACAGACAGACAGACAGACAGACAGACAGACAGACATGACGAATCTATAAGGGTTCCGTTTTTGCCAAATTTGGCTGCGGAACCCTAAAAATGTAAAACAAGTACATGGACACTACAAGGCTAATAATAAATAATAGGAGTGCATCAGTTCTGTATCATTGTCAAGTATAATAATTATACTTAACTTACTTAAAATATAAGAACTTTACCTTTAAACCCCTTGCTCGTTTGCCCCTAAAAGTGCTACGAGTGTATGACTAATAAAGTAAATTAAAAATTACAAAGTTTAAATAACAACGCTACTATAATATAATACTAGAAAAAAATTGGTACATAATTTATAGGAATTTACGTATGTTAAGTACATTTAGTTCATGCAAGGTAGGTAAAGGCAATACTTACAATTCCCTAGAGTTGTAAAATTCATGCAGGATCCATGACAAGGAAGCATAAACATGTAACAAGGAATATAACAAATATATCCTGACCTACTATGTAAATATTACATACACTACATGAATATGTAAGTATGTATAAAAACTATTCCTTACGTAAGCCACTTCAAATACCGCTTTTTAATGCCTATTCAATAAAGTGACAGGCAATTTATAACACTTTCAGATCCTATTTTTTCACTTTTTTCTTGCGTAGGTACATATTTAATAGAATTATTAAGGTTTAAAGTGGAGTGCTTGAGAAGTAGGTAGGTACTTAATATTATAGATTATTTTCTATCATTTTAATTATTGTGATCTTTATGCAAGTCTTAATTTAATCTTACTTATTATTAGAAAGGTGAAAGTTTATATGCTTGTGTTAGGATGGTTCAACGCCACAATAAATTAGCCGATTTTGTTGAAATTTACAATGGAGGTAGCTTTTATTCTGCCTTAAGAGGATCGTCTAGTGACGAAACGCGACGCGAGTAGGTATTTTCAATAATGCTAAGTATCTGTTTCATAACGCTTCGCTGCCTTCTCCGTATCGTGCGATAGACAGAGTTGCAAGTCCAGTAGGCATATGCCTACATTTTATTCTTGAAATGGTATTGTTTCGGGTGATAACGTTTTTACCCCCCCAAACGTTTACGAAATTAGACAATTTTGGTCTCATTAGATTCAGTACACTTTAATCTAGGCTTGTATGTTTTATTTTTTTAGTATATTAGTTTCGTTAAATTTAAAAAAATTAAAATACTCGAAGAAGTTTTTAGGTCAAAAATATGGATATTTAGACGCTAATAACTTTTAATTTAAGCAATATTTCTTTAAAATTAAAACGTACGAGCATAGTTCTTCATTGTATCTGCAACATTTCTAAAAATTGTGAAAATTGGACAACATTTACGAAGAAAAACGTTATCGCTTTTTCTATGGAGATTTACAACTAGACGATCCTCTTAACACATAGAGTAACATTTTGTTCCGGAAATTAAAGAGTTCCCGCGGGAATCAAAAAACCTTAACAAATTACGTTTAAAGTTATATTTTAGGTACTTCGTGAATGTTGAATTTGTTTAGCTCTTAATAAAACAGGTAGCGGTATTTAAAATGTTTTAAAACGAAATGTCGAAAAGTTATATAACGAATAAAATGGTTTATACTAATAACAATGGGTACTGGTTAAAAAAAAGTATTTAAACTAAAAAAAGGAGTAAAAATTATCATGAATACCTATAGTATAAAAAATACTCATTACGAAATAATATCCTAAGTATTGAAGAAAAGTATAATTTAATCAGATAATTTATACCGCGAAACATTCTATGTTAACAGAATCATACGTTACTTTACTTACCTTTTAATAATATATAAACCTCGTAAGGCGTTGCTTGGATAAATTGTGGTTAGTGTTAGCAAATACTTACTCGTCGATTTTGCAAGCTATTGTCGTTGCTGTTTGAGCAAAAAATAATTTCTAATGAATAGGTAGGAACAAGCCTACCACCTTTTGTACTTATGCTTTAAAAATATATATTTTCTCCTAAATCCTGAACTTTGCTATATTTCATAAATGTCATCTAAACATTACCAATAGTTACAAACTAAACTATTTATATTCCATTATATTAATATATTAACATTATATTAAATTCAATGTACAGCCATCAAATTCGAATAATACAAGCTAAACACATACAAATTTTTGAACAAACATTACCATTATCAAAGTTGATGATAAAAACTCAAAGGCACATAACATATTATGAAACGTGCTTGAAACAGTATGAAATGTTATGAATATAAAATAGGACGCTCACAATAATTAATTATTATTAATAAATTTCGCCATTTTACCTTCCTTCCCTGGTTCCCAAATAAATGGAGCAAAATATTAAGCATGTCGTTCAAAGTTAAATTGGTTATAATGACATTTTATAATAAGTTGTCGAGATGTGGGTTAATTTCTGAATGTTTATGTTAAAGTACGGTGCCTGCGGTTCCAAAGGCTTATATTACACTTTGTAAAACAATTTGTAAAACTCACGTAGGTACTCGTAGGCACATGTACGCAGAGCCATTTTACACGACATCAATTTTTATTACTGATCCTTAAAAAAATTGTTTTGGGGTATGTATCACAGAAGACATGCTAGGATAATCAAAAATGAATGCGCCTCCTGTGTTGAAACAATCACATGGAACGTGGGTGCATAGAAATAAAGTCCGTCAAACTTATCTAACCAAATTGGAGCCGGTAGTAATTAGTTTTTTTTTTCTATTATTGAGTACCAATTAAGGGTGCTCAATAAACGAGTCATTACAATCTAGCTAAACTATTTGTCTAATAAGTAATTTTTCTTTAACCTTAGCTTATAATTATCTTATGTACTAAGAAATTGTCCAGTCCATCTAAAGTCTTTCCTGTTGCAAATAGACACTTTTATGTCCGTTAAGTTTTTGATTTTATTTTATTTTTAATAGATATTATACTAGTGACGCTGACACCGGGTCAGTCAAGTTTGACGGACTAATATAATATTACGGACATATTACGGACAGTTACCAGCTTTGTGATAGTTAACTAGTGATCAGGGTTGGGCAGTATTTGAATTACTTGTAATTAAAATACGTAATTGAAATACAAATACGTATTTGGTATTTGTATTTCAATTACTTCCTTAAAATATAATTTGTAATTCGTATTTCAAATACCTGACGCCGAGGTATTTTGTAATTAGTATTTCAAATACTTGAGGCTTCAAAATACATTTTAACATTAACGATCGTGACGAGGCGAGAGTGTAATGATGGTAAAGCAGCTATTTAACACAAGTTTGTGTTCATCAGGACCTGTAGAAAGATTGTTTTCTTTAGCAGGTTTTATTCACTCTCCAACAAGAGGCTGTTTGTGACAGTACATTTAAAAATCTAGTGCTAATGAAAGGAAACTCTGGTTTTACTGATTAATTAATCATGTTTTCCTCTACTTTTCAGCCCGTGCTGGTCTAGATTACTTATTTTGTATTTTGTAATTTGTATTTCGTATTTCGTATTTCAATTAAAAATAGCTAAAATACTGTATTTTGTATTTTATATTTCAAATACCTTACTTAAAGATATTTTGTATTTCGTATTTTAATTACTTGCGATACAGTATTTTGTAATTTGTATTTCAATTAAAGCAAAGCATGTATTTTGCCCAGCCCTGCTAGTGATTATTGATAAATTATGCGAACAAGGCGCGTTCAGTTTTAGGTAAGAATAACTCCACGCAAGACTATTGCACCTTTCTAAGAACTGACCAAATATTGCCTACCTTGGTATTGAAATACTGGAATAAACTTACTTTTTGTTATAGATTTCATTTTACTGTTAATTTAATAACATACATATACCTACTTACAATTTACATACTTATACATAACATAATATTATAGCCTCACCTTAAGAAAATCCACGATAGTAGTGTCGACCACCATCAAGGGCCTCTGAATGAGATGGACGACACCGTTTTTAACTGGTATATTTGCCCTCACGATGTCTGCTAGGACCACTCCTCGGCTGTGCTTCGCGTCTCCAGCAACCGTGTTCGACTTCACAAAAGCTATTTAAATAAAAAAAAGCTGATTTAAAATAAAGAAAAAAAATGGCAGTCATAGGGACAGAAATGAAAACGAATATTTAAAATATATATTTTTTTGTTTTTTTAAATTACATTTTAGAAAAAAAAAATTGAAATATAAACCTTAAAACTCAGGCATTAAAGTTTAATTACGAATGTAGTATATTTGTATTTAAGACCTTTTGTCTTCGCAATAATGCGAGCTTGTCGGTGACGGTGACGCGAATCCACAAGTTTACCCCCTACCAAAAAGTGCTAAACGTGGCTAAAGAAGTTTTCACTTCAAAAATTTTGACGACCTTAGTGTAGTAGTATAGTAGTTTCGTAAATGTTACGCTATTTACCGATACCTGTGCCAATCCATACTAAAATTATAAGTGCGAAAGTGTGTCCGTATGTCTGTCTGTCTGTCTGCTACGGTTTCACGGCCCATCTATTCGACCCATAGGTAATGATGTTTGGTATAGAGGTAGGTTACATCCCGGGGAAGGACATAGGCTACTTTTTATCGCCAAAAATTTAGGAGTTCCGGCGGAAATTAAAAAAAAATACCAAGCGGACGAAGTCGCGGGTATCAGCTAATACCTACCTAATATAATTTTATTTAAAACGTACATCTTCATTTGTTTCACTGATATCAGATTCGATTTTCTCAAAAAATATGATATAAAAGACGGATAGAATACTCCACCCGTAGCTAGCAAAATAACAATAATACTATACAAAATTACGGAAAATTAATGTACTTACTTGAATTGCTTATGGCATTTCGAACTGTTTGATTAGGCCTAGCTTATTGACCTTGCAAACAATTTCAATCAGGCTTAGTTACGTACCTATACATAATCAAATCTTAGATACATATCTAATATTGCTAAAGTTTTCGAAATTTCCAGGTACTTAAACGGACTTATGCTGGAGGAAATAATAGTAGTTATGTGAAGAAGTTACTGTAACTGGGAAACAATTTCCAATAGAAATATAATATTTTAGTCATCAAAAAAGTTCGAGCCATTAAAAATTCAAATCAAATGTATGAGATATCCCACCATCATAAAAGGTTTTAATTATTTTCGAAGAGAAAACATAATCCACATTATATTACGATTTTTTAAATGCCAATAAAGGTGATAATCAGTTGGAGACCTTACGCGAATATGGAGAATGAGGGAGTAGCTCATATCTAAGCCATCAAGTTTTTAAGGGATGAGTCCAGCAACTTTGGTATGGCTAAGGCCGGCCTCATACAGCCGGAATGCCTCTCTGAATTCAGAATCTTAATTCAGAATCTGAATTCAGAAAGCACAAAAATGCATACAATTTCACTGTTCCCCACACACATTCTGATTTTTTCAGATTCTTAATTTTTCAGATCGATCTGACAAAATGTGTCTGACAAGCGTTCTTAATTCCGGATCTGAAAATTTCAGATTCTGAATTCAGAACGCACATCTTTCCATACATTTCTATAGAGCGAACACACACACTCTGAATTCAGATTCTGAATTACTTCAGTCGTCACTGCAACCTGGTACCGTATAGACGTGTTGCGACTTGTGACCCGTCGTGATGTGTGACACGGAAAATTTAATGTCATTGTTTGTCTAAGCAGTGGATGCGAAACACTAAATTCCCTCCTAGGGATATAAAGTAGCCTTTGTCACTCTCCAGATCCTCAACTATACCCATGCAAAAAAATCATGTCGATCCGTAGCTCTATTGCGGCGTGATTGAAGGACAAACCAACAACACACTTTCGTATTTATTATAATATTAGTATGATCTAGACAACCGTAATCTAACATCGTTCGAGATTTAGCTTGCTACTGCTAGGTTGCCTAGCGACCTAAGTCTCGAACTGTATAATATAATATGATTATCGTGTAATTAACATATGTATTTTAATTTGCAAAAACAAATATTGATGTCAATAATTAAGATAAAAACTATCCTATTTTTTAAGTTGGACCAAATTACAGATAGTTACGAAGTTTGATCTAAATCGGTTCAGTAGTTTAGAATCTGTCAGGATACTGACGCAATTTTCTCTCCGTAATATGGTACTGGCTCTCCCTTAATCTGTTTACATTAATTGGATGAATCCAGTGTATTCGTTTGTATTTCTTTTTATTATAAAAATGAAAAAGTAGCATATCAAATTCCTCTTCCATATTCAAAGACGTCCGCCTGAGCCGAGAATAACGTTACTAGTGATCAATCGACAAATTCATAATCTGAATTCCGGTATATTGCCTCACACAGTACCGGAATTCAGATTCTGAATTAAGATTCTGAATTCAGAGAGGCATTCCGGCTGTGTGAGGCCGGCCTAAGCGTTGTCTTGCGAGAATAATAATTCGGAATATTTTGTGACCGTCCTGTTTCTGATAGCTGCTTCAACCGAAAAGACATAAAATACGGGCCTCGTACCCATGCTTTTTATAAACTGACGACCCCCATGGGAATTCCAAAAAATTTGGTTTGCATACGAAAGGTTTATACTAAAGTGCAGCTTTCTTGGTTCAAGGATTTGGGCAACGCGTTGATGAGTTAATCAAATAAGTGAGTCAGGAATTAATGAAAAAGTTTTTTTATTCAAATAAACAAATGCTTTTAAATCAACAAGTGCTTTTAAATCGTCAAATGAATCTACCACTAGTTTGGAATGCCATTCCTACCGAGAAGAACTAGCAAGAAACTCTGAATTTTCTTGTAATTGTATGAGGATATCCAAACCCCAAATTTGAACTGAGTTTAATAGTAACTCATAACTACTTACTGATTTCTTCGTTACCGTTCATGCTCGTGGTGAAGGAGATGATGACTTTCACGTTGTCACTGAAGGCCAAGCTCTTGAACTCCTTAGTGTCGGGTGTCGCCTGAGTGAACAGCACGTGGTGCGGTATCACGTGACCATCCACTACCTTTGCGTCTATTAGATCCGACCTCGTCGTGGGCTGGTAAAAAAAAACATAATATCATCATCCCTGGGCACTGACATCAACATTGATCACACCTATCGCTAGTGACTGGCTTATAATATGTCACACACCTTTTTGAACATTATGGAGAGCTCTCAGGCATGCAAGTTTCCACACGATATATTATAAATGCGAAAGTGTGTTTGTTTGTTGGCGCCGCAACGGAGCAACGGATCGACGTGATTTTTGGCATGGGTATAGTTGAGGACCTGGAGAGTGACATAGGGAACCTTCACGCGGGAACTCCTTAATTTTCCGGGATAAAAAGTAGCCTATGTCACTCTCCAGGTCCTCAAATTATACCCATACAAAAATCACGTCAATCCATTACTCTGTCGCGGCGTGTTTGAAGGGCTAACCAACAAAGCATTTACAATATTAGTATGATGTTAGTCGTAATGGCAGTAGTTTAAACAGAGAATATCACGGGTAATAAATTAAATCATAGTTTAATAGTTTAGACTTGCTCTTAACTACGAGGCTACTATATAGAAAACACACAGGATGAGGCGACAGAATGACTTCTACAGCTATTTGCAATCTTCCTTAACGAGTTTCTAGAATACTAAAATAGAATTCGTATTCTTAGAACTTTTCAATAATAGTTTTAAAACAGAAAAAAATAGAACGGTCGCAGACTATCCCTCGAGACTCGACTGAGCGAGAGGAGGCAGCAGGTATTTTTATTACAAGCCCGCATGTCGAATAGATAACAGTTTTTTTTAGGGTTCCGTACCCAAAGGGTAAAAACGGGACCCTATTACTAAGACTCCGCTGTCTGTCTGTCTGTCTGTCTGTCTGTCTGTCTGTCTGTCTGTCTGTCTGTCTGTCTCCAGGCTGTATCTCATAAACCGTGATAGCTAGAAAGCTGCAATTTTCACAAATGATGTATTTCCGTTGCCGCTATAACAACAAATACTAAAAATTAAAAAAATATATATATTAAAGGGGGTCCCCATACAATAAACGTGTTTTTTTCGTATTTTTTTGCTCAATATTAAAAACGGTAACAGGTAGACGGTTCAAATTTTCACAGAATATTAACTTGTATATTACCTTTCAAAATAAATAATTAAATATCAATAAAGTAAATATTAAAGGGGGGCTCCCATACAACAAACGTAATTTTTATTTTTAATACGTCATAAATCGTAAAACTTACTACAGGTTTGTACGGAACCCTCGGTGCGCGAGTCCGACTCGCACTTGGCCGGTTTTTATTTAAATTTCAGCTGAATTTATAACATTTCCCTTTCACTCTTCACATAAAATAATACTGAAATGGTCAATATTTTTCCTTCAAAGGAATTAAATATTGAAAAAAAGAATTGTGTTTTTCGATTGTCAGTTTTTTTAAATTCAATGATTTCTTTATTTTTATTTACCTGTTGTATCTGTTACCAGTTAAAACGGCTTACAGTTTTTTGTTTATCATACTTTTTACAACATGAATAGTCACAAAAATGAAAATAATATATTGTAGTGACGTGATAATATTTTTATCAACATAGTAACTAAACCGTTTAGGGGTTCCAAACATGCTTTCAGACTTTAGGATTAAACTTTAAATTATAATAATACAGTCATAATACCTAACGATTGGCTGGCACCCTTAAGTATATTTAAGTTTTAAATCCTTAAAATGAATTTTTAAAAACAATTTTTATCGAGTTTTTATCGACCGCCATATTGAATTTATATTCTTACTCTGAGATTGATCGAATTTAAAATACGGTCTCACTAAGTGAGGTGAATCACATTTGCGTCAAACTAAAATGGACCCAAAAACTCTTGATTTAAAGCCACAAATTCAGTGCAACCGATTCAAATTTCGAAACGTATCGTTTGGAGCGCTAGCTGTGAATGCATACACGAAATTGAGCTCTAAATTAATAACATTAAGATTCATTTTAGTTTGATGCAAATGTAATTCACCTCACTTAGTGAGACCGTATTTTAAATTCGATCATTCTCAGAGTAAGGGTACAGTTAAAAAAAGAAAATCAAGCGTAGCACCAATTTCGTGAAACAAACGTAGCACCTTGAAGGAGTCGTAGACGCTCTACGAATAAAGTTGCAAGATGGAAATAATAACATTCCTCAGTTAAGTAGTGTATTTAATATTGAAAGTTACCTTGAAACCTTCGTCGACAGGAATAAAGAACGTGTGTCGACCGTCAGCGTTGAAGACTTCTTTCTTCTGCAGCTGGTTTACTTTTTGACGAAACGACCTGAGAAATAGGGAAAATATGAGTATACGTAGAGTACTTTGGTAGAGTAGGTAATATTGTCACAGAATATTATATTCATGCTTATAATATACCTATGTATGTTCACCCGACCGAATTTCGGCCACGGCGGCCTATCTCCAGAGAGATTGGCCATCTGTGCTCGCGAGATATTATAGTGCACAAGTGTGTGCGCCTACACAGGTGCACTCTCTGTTCCTTTACTTTCATAGTTCGAACACCACCAACTTCCTAACTCCGGGCTAGTACTGAGAATTTCTGATCAGAAAAACCCGATACTTGTTATGGCCTGACCCGGGATTCGAACCCGGGACCTCGTCGGTCGCAGTCGAACATGCTAACCACTAGACCAATGAGGCAGTTAATGCTTATAATAATTAATGAGTATAAACATTTACTGGCCGACCGGTTTTCACTTAGGCGCGCGGGCGAAAACAATTCCGAAAATATGGTAACATATTATTGCGACTTGGAAACCGAGTTTACAAGCATATAATGTAATGTGAATGTTAAATGTAAATTTAAAGTTGTTTAATCATTTCCAGAAAAATAGCTTTTTCATTCGAATGGATACTCAAATTAAAAACTCGTGAAAAGTTACGAAATGTACCCAAAAGCCCAGTTACCAAATCACAAATTACAAATTTGTAAAGGAATTGTCTGACGGACAAAGTTTCCATTTATATGAAGCTGCACGGACTACCGACAAGACAAAACGTATTTCCCATACTATTACATATAATACCATATTATGTAAACCCTGAAATACAAAATTTACTAATTTAATAGCAGCAGCTAAGCAGTTTCGTACAAACAAGTTCTTCTCAGTTTCCTTTGGAAAACAATATTTTTTAAAGTAATATTTGACCAAGTAAAGAACTCTAAGTTTTTTAATGTGAGTAGGTCAACTGTAGCGTTTCCACAATGCCCAAGTTTCAGTCTGCCCTGACTTTCACAAGTGGTGTACGAAGTAAAAATATAATAACTGGGTAAATAAGGTTAAATTGCTGGAATTGTAAACGAGAAAAAGTTCAAAATAAAAACGAATTTATTTGTGGAATTAGGTGGTGTTTGTATGATACAATCATTTTGTTATATAATATTTCATGCCGTTTGGCGTTCTAATGGCCTTAATTAGGTACAAGGAAATTATCAACATAGATAATTTCTTTAACATAACTTGATAGCCTTATATGTTACGAGTAGGTACCTACTTATAAGTTTTAAGAGGCAAATCGAAAAAATTGCTCAGTTGCTAGTGCCATTCTCGATTTGTATGTGTGTATGAGTGAAAAACTACGATAACAAAACATAACAACACTAAAACCTGTACTTTGTAAGCGAGTTAACGGAGTCGTAACTCCCAAACTTGCATAAGTATTGCCCGGATTTCGGTATATGGTGGTGCACTACAATTTGTATACAATGTACATTTACGAGAGTTCACATTGCTACAAGAACTTTTATGTACAAAACACTTTTATTGCAGGGCACTTGAACATGCTTGTATCGAGTCTGATAATGTGCCTAATAAGGATGTTTCCTGTGCGATGAGTCAAAAATAGTTTTTAATAATGGTAAAATGAAGGTCTTCCGATAGACGTCAAACCCATTTGACCTATATACCCTGTTCTAAATATATTCTGTTGTAAATCTAGTATCCTTTTCCGCAGGTTTCATTATGAAAGGTCACCAATACGTTTACCTGTAATATTTAGGGTTCCGTAGTCAACAAGGAATCCTTATAGTTTAGCTTTTTACGTCCGTCCCTTAGCGGCTTAGCTCAGAGACCCTTAAGTACTAGAAAGCTGTCATTTGGTATGGGTATCATACTAAACGTAAACTCCCTTACACGTAAAGTGGAGATGATTTTTTTTCTTGTCTACTTATATCATGGGGTGGTGGTATGGTAATGGTATGGCAACAAGGTAGGGGCTAAAGTGTACAAATTCGAAAAAAAAACTATACTTAAACTATTAATATTAGTTTTGTCTTTCGTTTGTTACTTAATTTATCGTGTTTATCATATAATTTAACAAAATATCATGTTTTAATTGAGCTCATTGAACCTTTTAATTTGATTGTTAAAAGAAACAGAAATGACAAACGTTAGAAAAATATTGTTTAAAAATATCATAGAAACCCTCGTGAAACAAAGTTACGTGTCAGTACTGGTTACCAATACATTATTTACACAACTAGATACTACAGTTGCATTGCCATTATGCACGCATATCTTGACCCATACTAATCTGTTCAAATGAAACCATAAAACTAACCCTACTTCAGAACTTAATATTTTAATCTTGTTGGTAACATTGGTAGCCCACGTCACACAGTTACGTATAACTATATATTATTTGTATTAGCTGTTAGCCCTTGACTGCAATCTCCCCTGATGGTAAGTGATGATACGATCTAAGATTGGAAAGGGTTTTAAACCTGTTGGGGGTACGTACGGCAGTTATATTAAACCCATATATTAATATGGAATTTTTAAATAGGTATGCATAAAATATCCCAGTGCATTGAGCAGGGAAGTGGAAAAATCGGAGTCATAAAACTCCGTGTCGGAGGCGAGCTAGTGGCGCGGAATAACTTAGTGAACGGTAAAAATCAACTCTACGTTTTGCTAATATTGAAGTTTACGTACAAACGCTAAAAATTTTATGGTGTTTAAGTTAGCATAAACACTAATGGTTTGCCCCGAACCTAAGAATTTCTCTCGTTTTTATTCAACTCAACTCTAATAATCTTGAGTAGAAGTTGCCAGGATCTTTTGCACAAAGGATCAACCTGGCTGTTCAGCGCGAAAATGCAGCCAGCATTCTTTCCACCATTCCACGCGAATATTTGTAGGTATAGTAGATTAGGCCTGGCTAATAAGTTTTCTTGTAACATTTTCAACCGAAAAGAGCCATTAAAAAAACTCATTACCTGACTTTTATTTTTAGTTTAATTGTTTGTGTATTATTTTGGTTTTGGTGTACAGTAGAAAATATTTCATTCATTTATTCACTCACTAGCTGATGCCCGGAACTTAGTCCGCGTTGTTTGTTTTGTTTGTCTCTCAATCTCAATGTCCACTCTCCAGGTCCTCAACTACATCCATGCCAAAAATCACGTTAATCCGTTGCTCCATTGCGGCGTGATTGAAGGGCAAACCAACAAAGCAACAAACCAATAAACCAACAAACAAACACACTTTCGCATTTATAATATTAGTATGATATGATTTACCTGAGGCGATGCGGTCCGACGTTGAACACGTCCGAATGTTCCAGAAACTGATAGGCATTCGGGTTGTAGACGGGTGACCCTCCAGAGCTTTGACCCAGGGGCAGCAACGGTTGAAGCACCTGGTCTATCACGTGAAGAACCTAGAATAATGAATTACTTTAGTAAAAGGTTGACTACTTGGTGCAGTGGAGGGTGTTGAGGTCGTTTTTTACGCCACTACAAGTTAGCCCTTAAAACAATAGCGTGCGCAGTATTTGGAGCCAGGGTAGGCATTGGTTAGGTAGATACCTAGTTTGAGGCAGGGCAGGATGAAAAATAAGCATTAGTTTTATAATTTTTATTACAGTGCTTCACACACGAGGAAAGTTTCTAAACTTACTTAAATATACATATCAAAAATTTCGGAACCGGCAGGATATGAACCTGCGTCTCTCTGGGAATCGCGCCCTGAGCGCCTTGACCTCTCGGCCACGGTTCACTTACCTGCCAGTGACGAAACTTGAGATATGCATCTTTAATCCAGTCTTTTTACGCGACTGTTTATGCCATCCAGTAGCGATATATTAAAGTATCGAAACTACTTTCAAAGGCCCATATTCGATGGAACTCTTTGAACTAGGAATGACACATTTTGCGTTTTACTAATTTTATAATTTTTATTACAGTGCTTCACACACGAGGAAAGTTTCTAAACTTACTTAAATATACATATCAAAAATTTCGGAACCGGCAGGATTTGAACCTGCGTCTCTCTGGGAATCGCGCCCTGAGCGCCTTGACCTCTCCGCCACGGTTCACTTACCTGCCAGTGACGAAACTTGAGATATGCATCTTTAATCCAGTCTTTTTACGCGACTGTTTATGCCATCCAGTAGCGATATATTAAAGTATCGAAACTACTTAATAATACTTACTACTTAATAAGCATTAGCTTTTTTAACTAGGGTAAGCAATGCCTCTTTTATGCCTCGTATGTCGTTAATGCCACTGCGGCTTAACTGCAATCCCACCTGCAGCCCTATTCTCTAACTCAGTGGCTAAAATTAAAGCAAAATGAAAGTCATATATTTATTATCCATTGAAGGTTGCTACGAAATGCTAATTTTATTTACTTAACAAACCTGCAATGGATAAAATATATATATGGTTCATTTTGCTTTCATTTCTTGATAGCCACTGAGTAAGAGAATAGGGGGGGCTGATGCGGTCAAGACAAGTTAAAGTGATGATGCAGTCTAAGATGGAAACATGCTAACCTGTTGGGGGTATAGCAGTTATATTAAATTCATACTCCCTCAATGTATGTAATGTAAGGTTTCTACATGGCTTCGTACCGGAATGCTAAATCGTTAGGCGGTGCGTCTTTGTCGGTAGGGTGGCAACTAGCCACGGCCGAAGGCTTCCACTAATAGCTAGGCTACTGTCGGGTTTTCCAATGAAATTATAATTATTAATATTAACGTAGCTTGAATTTCATCCTAACATTATAAATGGAATAAGCGAACCAGGTCTTCTTAAAAACATTTTCTAAACTTGAAACTCAAGCATATTACCACGTATAATATGCTTGTTGAAAACAAGTTTCGTACGCCCGGGATGCATAATAAGCCCGGGGTAAATAAACTTCAGGGCAAGTGGGTACAGAACTACTTCAATAATATTAAATGCTAGGGAACGTCTAGGGAACCCACGAATAGAATAATACGATATAGGTAAGTAAAATTTAGGTTACAGTTTCAGCCCTTTGAATTGATATTTTCCCGCTAAGGAACTAAAACTAGTTTTCCGGGATAAAAAGTAGCCTATATGTGTTATTCCAGACTATAATATAATATATCTGTGCCAAATTTAATCCAGATCCGTTCAGCCGTTCGGGCGTGATTGAGTAACAAACATCCATCCATACATCCATCCAAACTTTCGCATTTATAATATTTATATTATTTGATTATTGAATTAAAATATATCAAACCATGAAAACGATCAGACAGATCTAGTCTAATTTTCTCATTTATAATACCTAATATATGTACCTAAGGTACCTATAGTAGGTATATTCAAAATAACGGTTTGTTTAAAGTTTTGTTGTATTTGTAGGCCTCGAAACATCGACCACACAACCAATAGACGCCTAATTACTATGCTTTCGTAATGCAAACAATTCAGTCAAATGACTCAAGTAAGCGGGCGCGGGGTACTAAACGCTGATTGGTCTACTCAAGGTCAAAAAAATCATAAATCAAATGGGATCGGGTCCTAACTCCTAATAATTATTTATCGATAATTAATTATCGATATACTCTAATTAATATTTAAATAACTCGGTAGGTTTTGTTACAAGGGCGTGGAATTATATAAGACCTATTAAGTCTGATGTGTTGTCTGAAAGTGTTCGCCCTATATGAGGAGTCTATTAGTTGTATGGTCGATGCCTCGAAATTATCTCACTTTTAAGATAACAGCTGTTAATCAAGTAATTTAGTTTCGGCGCTGAATATAATATTATGTAAGTCTATAATATTAATATAGGCCTCAAAGTTAAGTTTGTAGTTTGCCATATTTTCAGTTAATGGCTTAGTATAGCCTCGGGAAATTGTTTTAGGTCGAAAACACACTAGGACAAAACGTCTGCGCGAAACATATAGTATCGAAGGGCAAGCACGTATCGTTCTCTCCACGGTCCACCAGACCAGGCCAGACTATTTTTTTAGGATACCTTTTACTTTTCGCCATGTCTGTCGGTCTTCTTGCCAGCTTTTAGAGACCTGATAGTGCAGTATAAAGGTTCAAATAATGCTGATTTCACAGAGTGAAGTTATAGCGATAAGACTATGGACAAGCTGGCGTATTAGCGCGACAGAAAAAACGCCCCCCTCCGACGTGGACATTTTGCTCATTCTATCCTATTCGGTTTCAAAGTGTATTTTCATATAAATAAGTAATATGGAACACTAGCTGATGCCCGCGACTTCGTCCACGTGGATTGAGGTTATTCGATTCCGGCGGGAGCTCTTTGATTTTCCGGGATTAAAAGGAGCCTATGTGTTATTCCAGACTATAATCTACTTATCTCTGTGCCAAATTTCATCCTGATCCGTTCAGCCGCTCTGGCGTGATTGAGTGACAACATCCATCCATCCGTCCATCCATCTATCCAAACTTTCGCATTTATAATATTAACTAGATGATGCCCGCGACTTCGTCCGCGTGGATTAAGATTTGTTGCTTCCCGCGGGAACTCTTTAATTTTTCGGGATAAAAAGTCTATGTCTTTCCCCAGGATTCAACCTATCCCTGTACCAAATTTCATCGAAATCGGTTGAACAGATGGGCCGTGAAAGCGTAGCAGACAGACAGACACACTTTCGCATTTATAATATTATAAGTAATAAGTATGGCTATGGAAATACTTCCATACTAATATTCCATATCCGTATGGATATGGAATATTAGTATGGAAGTATGGATATTATAATATTATGTATAGATAATAGAACCTATACCTGTAGTTTTCCATTTCTGTTGGTTGCTTGGTACGTCCTCGAGATGTCGACTTTGGCGTTGTTCACGTAAATGTCATCGTGCATTGTGTCTCGCCGCCTCGTAATCCATAGAGGGGGGTTGCCGTCGAGCTCCGAGGATATTGAATTGTCCAAGTTTGCGAGCGACGTCGCCAGGTTCGCTGCAAAGTAGGAAAAGAGTTATTGTTCGCCGTTGACCTATTCGTTAGGGTCAGGGTATTCGTGCCAAGTTTGCCGAGACAACTTATTGTGTTGTTAGGTACAGGTAGAAGGTAAAAGTCTAGGGTTGTAACTTATCACGGTCGGAATTTTCAAGGACTTATTTGTACCCTAATGACAAAAAAGAACAACAATTAAGTAATAAACCAATATTTTTTTCTAAAAACAAGCTGACAGGTTTATAAAATTTAAAAGAGAAGAATCAAACGAGCCCAAACGGGGGTTACGACTGACGTCGTTTTATTACAGAGTTCCCATAGCCGCATCAGATCAGCTTCATGTCATAATATAATATTGCATTGCATCCAATTTACATATATGTACTTCCAAAATTTCAGCTCAATAGGAAACCGGGACGTGTGTAAATTTTACTTGCAAGATTTAATTACAGACTGGTGAAACGAAATAAAAGCAAAAGACACGTGACACTGCTTTTACACGACTAATATTATTTATTAAGTATGCTGTGTCCTAGGAAAGGCCAAAATGTTGTCTCACTTGAAATAGTACGCCGCAATAATGTTTTGGGCGCAATTAGTTCATAGAAATGTAATACCAGTAATACGCTCATTTTACTTGAACTGTAATAGATATGACAAATAATTTTATTGCCGAAAGTTCTATTTTCATACTAACCTACAATAACCTAAGCTACAGGCGAAATACCTCGCGCCGTACAAAGTGAAATAGTTGCAAAGACCGCAGCGTAGTTTGCGTTCAACCACGGGTGAAGGGGGCTTACTGTAACGAATCGCTTTATTACGAACGAAAGTACTTATTACTCTTGTTCTGAACCATACAATTCTTATTTGTTATTAAGATTGTCTGAACAAAGTAAACAACTTTACTATTACTAGATTTTTTTTTTAATCTTAATTTATTTAGGACTTTTGTCCACACGGACACGCCAGCCCCATCGTAACCTAAATTATTATTAAAAAAAAAAATTACTTAATCAAAATATCATTAATATACAATTGGTCAGTATTACTCCTTATGCAGAAATATTTCAACTACCGATTTAAAAACTTCTGTCGACGGTAGGCTGAGAAGGCTTGTAAAACTACCTACTTCATATTTATTCAAATGGATGCCAGTGACTTCGTCCGCGTGGATAAAGTCTTATTTATTTCCGCAGGAACTCTCTCTCCCGCGTAGGTACGAAGACGCGGGCATCATCTAGCAAATTATTAATTAGGTACTTACATATGTGGAAAAGTACTAATGAATCGTCCATCTCCCCATTATACCTCTGGAATGCTTGGTTGGTAGGCGCGAACAACGTCATCTGTCGGTACTGGAGGCTTGTGTTGACGACTGCATTCCTTTCCAGCAGCGCCAGGAACTGTTAACAACATAAAAAAAATACTATAATTTGATAAAGCGGTGATAGCTTAGTGGAAATGAAAATATGAAATGTATATTTAGGAAAACTTGTGCCACTTATGATATGTGAGGACTCGTTACCAATACCCTTACTTTACTGGTAGAGTCCTATAAATACTAGACGTTTCCAAATTGAATTTATGACTTTAAATCAATGGGTTTTAAAGTTCATTTTACTTTGACGCTAACGTCATCGAATGTATTATACGATCAATCGAATTAAAACTTAGGGTAAGGGTACAGGTTTCTGTTTCACTTCCTGTTTGTGTGGGAGTATCACTTGCTCACGATTATCGATGAAGGAAAACGTCGTGGAGATACCTGCACGTCCGAGACTTACCTACCTACTAATAAGTATTCAGTGCCTATTCATATCCAATATTCTCAAGGGTATGTGAAGTCTGCACATCCGCACTTGGCCAATACAACATCAAAATAATATACCAGACTAACACAAACAATATGACACTACTAGCTGATGCCCGCGACTTCGTAAGCGTGGATTGAGGATTTTTCGTTCCCGTGGGAACTCCAATTTTCCAGGATATGAAGTAGCATATGTGTTATTCCAGACTATAATCTATCTCTGTGCCAAATTTCATCCAGATCCGTTCAGCCGTTCTGGCGTGATTGAGTAACAAACATCCACCCATACATCTATCCAAACTTTCGCATTTATAATAGGTACATAATATTAAGTATATTATTGTTTATTATTATATTATTGTATAGATGTTCTTAAAATTTTATGACTACCAGTATAACCTACCCCAACACAATATGGTAAGTGTAGGTAAACTTGTGAACTGGTGAATTGAGAATTTCAGAAGCTCAACCAGCTCAACCTACCTACACAATATGAAATCCGTCTGAGCCTTCTTTATCCATTTACAAAACCAAACCCGTTTTCGAGTGTGTAAGCTAGGTATATAATATTTTGTTAATGCGGAAAAGCAATTCAAACGCTTTTACTCGTAAAAAATTAAAATTTATTTCCGGCAAACAGCGCTTTCATATTAAAACAAAGTAAAGCTAACCTGAAGTAATGTGTTTACACGGCTTTAAAATGGGGAAACATAATAAAATTGTAGCTCTTATCGCGCATTACATAAGGACTAGAGTAATAAAATATGTATCGAGAAGAGATTTCATTATTTTGCGTAGCTATAGGTATAGTGGCAGGTAAGCACTGTTTTTAGGTAAGCTTAAATCATTTCGGGAGGAGTATTATTTTATAGAATTGCTTACTAAAGGTAAAATATAAGTAGATATAAGTACGATAGGTAATATGACTTCAATCGATAAGGTGTCCGTCTATGTAACTTTATTCATAAGTTAACATGTGTAGGTAGGTCACTTGTACTTTTGCACTCAAGCAATCCTACTATCAAAACCATTGATTCCCTAAGCCTAAGGTATTCGCTGAATGGGGGAAGCCTTAATCCTACCTACCTACTTTAGGTCGCACAAAGATGAAGAGTTGCTGCTTTAATTGCCTTTTTAATTGGTGAATTGCCTCACCCCATTACAAGGGATCCCATTAAAATTCAGGTTGAAATACCTCAAAGTGAGATCACAAGTTATAATTTCGACTATTTGTCATTGTCTTGTTTGCGGTTGAAGGATGGATCGGTACTTAATTAAAGGGGTACAGGCGACTGTACCCCTGTTTGGTTCACGGACACAGTTCATGTAGATAATCTATGTATGTATGTGAGTTTCTTTATTCCACCATAACTTCTAAATGCCTGAACAGATTTATAATTATAGCGTATCGTTAGAATCCTTACATCATCCTGAGTGACCCTAGCTATAATTATTTTTGAAAAATATAACTATGCGGCAGGGCAGTCGTGTTTTTTAATATTTTAATAATGATCACTTTATAATCTGTGGCGCAGGTGTTTTCTGTACCACCTTCCGCTTAAAGATTTGTGATTTGGGTAAACGCTGTACAAAAGTTTATTGAATAAATTCAATATTAAAATGTTAGGCAAATTACGCCCAGGAAATCTAAACACCTTGACAATACTAGAATGTAGAAATCAAGTTCATTGCACCAACAAAGCCAATTGTATCCGATAGGCTCTTACCATGCGGCGTTCTTTGTAGAATACTAATGGCGGCTCACAGCGGCGCCGAAGATAATCACAATCTTAATAGACCTACCGATAACATTCACGCGTGTCCCTTTTTTGCTTCACCCCGGACATCGAGGCGAGAATTACAAGTTAGTATGTGGTGTATCACACAAAACGATCTGTGATCATCGGATGTAAGTACGTACGCCATAGGAATTTTAGATTGGCTTTTTTCTTTTATTATACCGTCATAACAAATCTGAGTAAGTAGGTATTTTGGATAGTTACCTAAGTAGAACAGATACTTTGATAGAAAGGCACCAGCTGGGCACGAGCCACTATTGGTAAATAGTAAATACCTTCTATATTTCTCGCTCAAGGCACTACGTAAAATATACCTACACTTTGAAATTGACAAATGATTTTCAAAACTATATTGGTTTTATAGTTCAGAGAAATAAAGAAAATCTTTATTCAAGTCAACTTCTGCACAAAACTTAACGGATATTGCATAAAATAAAAGTACGTATGCCGTCTGCACGAATACGCCAAAAACTATTATCTTGAACAACCACTTCCTCTTCAAAACCTTCCGTTTAAAACTCGATCTGTGTAATGTCTGCGAAATCCGGAAATCGTCAAAATTTGGGTAACCCTAAACGCTACGCGAGGGTGATGAAATACAGTCTAAAATACTCTTAAAAGCCTTCCAGTAATGATCCACTTTACAGAGATTTAGGCTCAGCTAAGCTACAAAATGGCTGAATATTTTTAATCACACTCTGTGATTCCCATCTTGCGACGGATTTATTAATTTTAAAAGAGTACAGACGACTTTTTAAAATTAATTTACGGAACTTTGCATCTAAGGAAATTTGTTCCCACGATAGGTACCTGAATACTTTTATATGAAAATAGGTCGTCGATTAGTATAGGTAGCCTTAAAAAACTAATTTTCACATTTCGTCTCAAAAGTGTGTAAAGTCCATCAATCTAAACTTGGCCAGCGTAGTGGACTGCGACCAAAACTCTTCTCATTCCGTGCTCATTAGTGCTCAATGATGATGATGAATGTTATATAGGTACCTACTTAAAGAAAAACAAAATGAAGCGAAGGGAAGCGAAGAGAAAAAAGTCAGGACGATGCACCAAAGCTTTTAACTATATTTTTTACAGCACAATCTGTGATGCAATGCATAATGGATCCGCGATTATCTCGGTAAACTGAACCGCTGCTTCCATTCTCATTATTTAACTGCAAATTGGCGATCCAAACACATTCACTAGCAGAGATCGTATGTAAACGATTAAATTACTTTAAGCGTAAATGTATAAATAAATCACTCAATTTTATAAAAGCTTAAAAAATTACAGGTGCAATTCTGTGGCATTTAAAGATAGAATTTCACACTGCAAGCAGATATAGTTGGGGTGTAGGATGACTCAAAGGTGTAGGATTTTAAATGCAAGAAATAGCTTCAATTGTATGAAGTGTGTCAAATTGTAGAGTGTGATACCGACGACTTCGTCCGCGTCGTTTAAGTTCTTTTTATTCCCGCGGGAACTCCTTAATTTTCCGGGATAAAAAGTATGTATCATAATAATATTATAATATTAGTATGATACTGCTTTAAGTGATGGTAGTAAACCACCAGCTATTTATAAAAATTTTACACAGCAAATACTGTCATTACTATTAACTTTATTTACCTTATTATTGCTGGTATACGTAAATATAGATTCCAAACAAAATGGTCGAAACAAAGGGAGCATGAAACGAACGCAAATACGGTTAGCCAACAGTTAACAGTTTACACAGAACTGGCACTGACGAGGCGTTATTTTCACAAATCAGAAATAATATTTTCCTTTGAACACCTGCAGCTATCGACGAGCTGTTTGATTTGCAAGTATTTTTCTTATAGAAACATTTTTGTTGTATGAACATGTGAAAATATTTTAAAAAATACACGACTTCCCTGCGATATTACGTGCAACTGGGCTAACTTCCGGACTGCCTCGTTGGTCTAGTGGTTGGCATGTTCGACTGCGGCCGACGAGGTCCCGAGTTCGAGTCCCGGGTCGGGCCATAATCGAGTGTTGGGTTTTTCTGACTAGAAATTCTCAGTACTAGCCCGGAGTTAGGAAGTTGGCGGTGTTTCAACCCCGTGCCTCGGAGAGCACGATAAGCCGTCGATCCCGGTAATTATCACTAACACGATAATAGTCGTTAAAGCCCGCCAACCCGCATTGGAGCAGCGTGGTGGGTCTAAGCTCTAATTCCCTCTCTCCAATGAGAGTGGAGGCCTGTGCCCAGCAGTGGGACGATAAAGGGCTGTAGTGGTTGGGTTGGTTGGGCTAACTTATGTGTACCAAGTTGCATTCAATCTACTTGATAATAGACTATTAGCAACTAAATGATGCCCGCGACTTCGTCTCCGTGAATTTAATCTTTGAAAAATCTCAACAACCGAGCTCTGCACCCAACAAAATCTGTTTAACCGATGGGCCGTGAAAGCTTAGCAGATAGACGAATAGACAGACAGACAAGCAGACACACTTTTGTATTTATAATATTTGTAGTGAGTGGAATGAATAGTACCTAGGTGTAGACGAATAGGTACACTAATTTTCAATAATATTATATTAATAGAATTAATTAACTTTAAAGTTAGGTATAATTAATATTACGGAATTAAAATACATTATTATTATTCGTCCATGTGCAAAATTAAGTGGTTAAAAGTAACAATAAATAAATAATTAAACAGTAATAAATCCGCATGAATGATTTTCAATTAATGATTTCAATAATTGAGCATCCCAATCACATTAATGGGTAGGTAAATCAGGTTTAATGCCTGAACACACATATCGTAGCGATGAAGTGGACGTCAGGGTGCCAGACTCCGTGTCGCAGTGTTGAGCGCTGTTGCCTTAACGTGCGGAGGTCCCGGGTTCGATCCCCGGCAGGGTCAATTTGGGAATTCATAATTTCTGAATTTTCCCTGGTCTGGCCTGGTGGGAGGCTTCGGCCGTGGCTAGTTACCAACCCTACCGGCAAAAACGATTTAGCGTTCCGGTACGATGTAGAAACCGAATACGGGGAATGGGTTTAATATAACTGCCATGCCTCTAACAGGTTAGCCCGCTACCATCTTAGACTGCATCATCACTTACCATCAGGTGAGATCGCAGTCAAGGGCTAACTTGTAGTTTATTAAAAAAAAAGACTGAACGCGCGCGTATGCGTGTACTGTTCCCTCTATTTCGTAATAAGTAGTATAGGAATTCCTGAAAACTGTACACACCACGTCATACTGCAGTCTGCAGTTTGCAGTTTGCAGTTTGTGTACAGTTGCAGTCTGCAGACCGCATTTTCAGTTGGTGGTACTGGTTAATGACGATGCGGGCTAACTTGGTAGGTGTCATCATCATCTCACTTCAACCCATTGCTAGCTCACTGCTGAGCACGAGTCTCCGCTCTGCAGCATGAGAAGGATTTGGCCATAGTCCACCACGCTGGCCAACATCAGTTTGGCAGACTGCACACATTTTTGACAACAATATGGAGAACTCTCAGGTACGCAGGTTACCTCACGATATTTTCTAATTTTCCTTCACACTTAATTTCTTAAAACAAACAGCTCCTGAAAAGTTAGAGGTGCGTGCAGCCGAATAAGGCAGTGATATTAAACCCATATCCCTAATCGGTTTTCCTACACAGCATAGCTCACGTATAGGTGATTACATCAGTTGCCCGTTGGTGAGTAACTAGCCACAGCCAAAGCCACCCACGAGACCAGACTAGAGACATCTAATTATTTAGGTTTCAAAATTTCAGTAAATTTCGACTAAGTATATTCAAAATGTGTACACGTTTTGAATAAATTATTTATTTTATTGAAATGAAATGACTGCTTTTTCTAAACCTTTGAGCACTCGAGTTTCAAACAAATAATAAGTATCAAATTGAAACGAAAATCCAAGCACAAATACAATTAACTCAAACGAAGACAAACCTTTGTAGAATCTCTCTAGTGCGTCCTCGTTTCACAAATATTTACTCTCATCAATTTTGATTATACGATTAGCAATTTTTTTTAAGAGAAATGAAATATTAGTAGATATTCATAGAAATCAAGGAGGTCACTGGAATACAACGCTGGAACACCTGAAACCTCCACCAACACCACTGGTTACGTGTCTGAGAGGCCAAGAGTCCCAAATCTCAACACAAGCTGAATTGCTTATCTACTAGGGGCGAAGCACTGATTTACAACACGGCACCTTTATTTTACCGATAAAGTGAATTTAAATTTAAAGTAAAGTTAAATTTCGGCCGAGTGAAATAAGTTTTTAAATTCCCTAATTTTTCGGGTTAATATATATAATATAGCCTATGACACTCACAAATAATGTGGATTTCTATTGATACCAGAATTTTCAAAATCGGTTCAGTAGATCCAGAGATTACCTCCCTACAACCTCACAAGCTTTACCTCTTAATATTATAGCCCAGGCTACTTATGCAAGCTTTGTATGGGAACCCTAAAATAAAAAATGTAAAGCTGATTTTTGGCACAAGTGTTCTTTAGGGTCCTAAAAGTAATTCCTCAAAAATCCCCCCTCCTAGGATGCGGGCTTTCCTCTCCCCCCCCTAAAATGTCTCCCTGAGCGCAGTATTTTATAATTTTCTCGAAAACTATTACAGCTAGAAAAAAACCGTCTATGGCAAAAATAATCTACATTAAATAATCTACCCAATGGCGTTTTGATCATTATGATAGAACAAATACTTTTGGAAATATGCCGGCTTATTTTGAGTTATTTTTGGTTTTTTTGAAAAATCGTGTATGTTTCTTGTGATTTACACGAAAAGTATAAGACCTAGGAATAAAACGATAGAAACAAAATTAAAGTTCATGAAATCACCTACAAAATGCTTTTTATTTCATTTCAATAAACTTAATACTTTCGGAAATATAACGATCGTAAACGTGCATGACAGAAAAATATTTTGCAATAATTTAGTCTTTGTACCTACTCATTTTATTTGAAAATCATCGATTCTATAATACAATAAACTAATAGTAATAATTATCATATACATACATCTACAAAACAACACCACACTATAGTCTTAGTAAATGCTGATATACCTACGTGTCGAAGTACTTTTAACAATATGTAGGTATGCAATATGCATTTATCCAAAAACAATGTAGTCCTAATAAAATGAACCACCAACATCCAACAGCCATCTTGTAGATAATTTTATCAGATTAACTTTTAACGGCATTCCGAACCAATGGTAGATTCACTGGACGATTCTAAAGCATTTTATAAGTTTATTTGAATAAAAAACATTTGATTTGATACTTGAATTGAAATTTAATTACAAAAAAGCACAATCGGCGAGATGTTTGAGAGGGGGTGGGAGGGGGTGGGGGAGGGTTGTGGGGGAGAAAAGAGGACATCATTTGTGCCTAAAATCAACAAGACGTTATTTATTTGGGGTTTATTTCTATTTATTCCATAGTATTATGCTAAGTCTACATGAGTACCACCGGTTCTTACACAATAGCAAGGTATATTTCGAAAATTATTAGTCCTATCAAAATAAACTAAGCACTATTTTATAGGTAAATTAATAAACTTTGTACTAAGTCCTGACAGCTTTTTTCCTAGCTCTAATACTTTTTCTTGAAATTACAAAAAACATTTAGGGTTTTTACAAAGGTTTAGTTTTTTATGCCAGTTAGGCAGCTATATTTCCGAAACTATTAGTTCTATCAGAATACAGTAAAAACTATTTTGGAGATAATTTTATGTAGTTCATTTTTGCTACTGATATTTTTTTTCCTAGTTGTAATAGTTTCTGTGAAAATTCTAAAATATTACACCGTTTTTGAAAAAAAAAAATTATTCGTGGAATAAAGGTTACGATATTTCTCGAACTATTGATCTCATCTAAAAACACCATTAGACTTTGTTGTAGGTAATTTAATGAAATTAATTATTCTTTCGAGGATTTTTCCCAGCTCTAATAGTTTTTGTGCAAATTGCAAATAACACAGGATTCTAGCAATTTTTTAATTTAATTACGTACACAATACATGGATATATATGCGAAATTATTAGTCCTATCTTTATAAACTAATATTTTTTAAATAATTGGTTAAATGGTGTTTATTTTTACTTCTGGGAGTTTTTTGCCTAGCTCTAATAGTTTTCTAGAAATTACAGAAAACATGTAAAATTTTGAAAAATATTGTTTTCATGTTAATTATGACAGGTATATTTTCGAAATTATTAGTGCTATCAAAATGAAGCAAAATATTTTTTGTAGGTAATTTAACTATATTTATTACTGCTTCAATCAGATTTTCCTAACTCTGTTATTTTTTTCCCAGAAATTAAAAACAACGTACACGGTATTTGCATATTATTTTCGTTATCTAACACAATAGGTAGGTATATCTCTAAAACTATTATTCTTAACAATATAAACTAAACATTATTTTATAGATAATTTAAAAACCTTTCATTTTGCTTCAGACAACATTTTCGTAGCTCTATCAGTTATTATGGAAATTACAAGAAAGTACATTACAAAAAGCGATACATGCAAAATATTTTCTTTTCATGCACAAAGGGTTAACATATTTCCTAAACTATTAGTCTTATCGAAATGAACCATTATTATATTTTGTAGACAATTTAATGAGGATAATTTTCACCATAGAACGTTTTTTTCTAGCTTTAATCATTTTTGAGAAAATTACAAAAAACTGTGGTCGGGGAGACGTTTGAGGAGGCAGGGGGGGAAGCCCGCGGCCTAGGGGGGGGGATTTTTGAACAGGTACTTTTCAGACCCCAAGGAACACTTGTGCCAAAAATCAGCTTTACATTTTTTATTTTAGGGTCAATGTCTAATAGTCCCGTACTATTAGTATAGATGTAGGCATGGCATGTAGAAACTTATTTTTAGATTTTTTTGTGCGTCAAGTAAAGAATTATCTATTCTCTTTCCTTCTTTCAAAATAAGTCTTATCTGTTTAGGCCATAGCAATAAACATTCCTATTGAATTGTCACAGATATTATCACTATTCACTATTCACAAATGACGAAAAAAATCTCAAGAAGAAATTCAAATTACCAAAACAGTTCATTTAAGTTAAAGACGACCAGTAAACTTCCAGTTGGTAATTAACACAATAGCTGTCACATCACGATCAACAACGAAATTAGGACGCTTATGAACAAAATTAATTAGGTACCTGGTGAATGCCCCGATAAACGTCCGCGAGACTAGGTTACATCAAAATCTTATCTACATCTCTCAATCTCATTATATAATCTTAATTTATAGGCGTCCCATTAAAACCTGTGGGTTTATAGGTATACATTTATTAAAACAAAAAAATTATGTATAGCCATACAATATAGTATGTAAAGTTTAAGTAGTATATTGTATGGCTATCAATATTGTTGCACTATCCCGCTCCTTTCTTAAAGGTTCTTAATTAATGGGTAGTCTGGAGGAGATCACTTTTAGTGATAAGACCGCCCTTGCACACTCTGTTTTGCCTTTGTTTCTATGTATTTTTAAGTTTTGTGTAGCAATAAAGAGTTTATCTATCTACCTATCTATCCATCTATCAACCGGTCATGAAAAAATCGGGACAAACCCTCACTGACTTAATCCAACTGTCGACAGAGATAAAGATAAGGAAGATAGGATTCGAAGAAGATGGAATAAAGGGAAACATCAATAAACAAATAAAGAACCAATAGCGAATCGTCCCTTGACCTTAGGATCTGTGTTACTAAAACCACAGAACATAATATATGTTAAGTACTACGGATATAATAAACTAAACCTTGAAGTTATAAACAACTAGCTGATGCCCGCGAATTCGTCCGCGTGGATTAAGGTTTTTCGGTTCCCGCGGAAACTCCTTAATTTTCCGGAATAAAAAGTAGCCTACGTGCTATTCCAGACTACCTATAATCTATCTCTGTGCCAAAGGAGACGGTTCAGATTTGTATGGAGCGTCGCGTCGGTACGGTTCTTTTACAAGTAGAGAAATGAAAGAAAAAAAAATACTAAACCAGTTTTGATCTTCCAAATCTACGAATTCATCGTAATTTCAGTGGTGTAATTATTTAATTTTTCCACAACAAGCAACACTAAAAACGAGTGGGTAACAATGTCGGATTCATATTTTTTGACGTTTTCTGTCAAGTGTCAACTCCGGAAAACCCGTACGGAAAAACACGTTATTTTGACAGTGACTGTCAGAAATAACATTTGATACATTTCGCGCCTACTGCCAGCTCTATGACTAAAGGTTGCCATCTTGGAAACGTATCGAAAACTTGAAATACATTTTATTTTATTTCTCGTTAATTACTTTAATATTATAAATTATTATGTTTTTAATACAATCTATGTATTTTCCTCTATTCATGGTAGAGTGTACAAAGAGTACACCGAAGGTGAACCTTCTCCTTTCATCCGTTGTGGCGTGATTTACAAACATCCATCCATCCATCCATCCAAACTTTAGCATTTATAATAATTTTAGTACCTACCTATAGATTTCTGATACCTAGGTTTAAATCAGTAAATAAATAGGATCAGACTATATTACTTTCAGTGTGTAGTCGTTTGTTTTCTCAGCAATTTTACTCTACTTTCTTGTAGAGTACCTAAATAATTCAGCCTGAAAAATCCCTAGGAATAAATAACTAAAGTTAAACAAACTGAGTTTGTAAACTATGAGTATGTATAAAGAGTTGTTAGAATAAGAGTAGTGTACCTGCAAGTTGTAAAGTAAGTAAAATCTTTTGTTATCAATTGAGAATGCCGGAACTCCATTTTATAAAAGAAGCGATGAAATTGGTTTTACCGACAGGCTAGTTCTACGATAACGTCATCTTCATCTTTGTTAAGATTATGATGGATGATGATGATGACGGTGACATACACCCCCACCCCCACAAGCCTCCCACTAGACCTGACCAGAGGAAATTCAGAAATTATAAATTTCCAAATTGACCCTGCCGGAGATCGAACCCGGGACCTCCCACCCATAATCCCACAGCGCACACCACCGCGCCAGGGAGGTCTTCAAAAATTCTAATTAAACGGAAATGCTAATCAAGTCCCTCTTGTACGAAAGCAATGCGGTCTACAGACTAAAACAGAAAAATCTTTTTCCGCACCGGTGGTAGAGTCATAACATGACTTAACATAAGGAGACACCTTGTATGTCCTACATGGAATAAATAAATTGAGTATTGAGTATAAAAATCCTTTCCTCTTAGTAATTTCCAACCCCGAATTGTACCTACCTAGAAAATAGAATTTACGAACGGTCAACAACGGTTACGAGAGAAAAAGTTTAACAATTATAATAAGTCATTTCGAACACGAAATATTTCATGTCGATAAATGGAGTAGTGCTTTATACAAATTATCCTTTATTCGTAACTTTATATTGTAGGCAATACAATTTTAACTGAACTTCTTATATGTATCTACTTAAAGGATCACTAGTAGAAGTCAGTATTCGGTGCTAGTAGTATATAAATGAATGCAGTTTTTTAAAATTAGAGTTCAATATATAGTTCGTTGTGAATGAAATTGAAAATGAAAATATTTATTCAGCTTAACTGTAAAGTTATAACTGTAAAATATAATAGAATTTGTCCAAGTTATCTTACTAGTAACCGTGACCTTTCTTTTGCCTGAAATCAGAAATTCTTTCATTGTATTTTTTTTCGTTTTAAACGTTGCGTCGTCGCCGAGGCGGCCGAGCACGAATATCCAAACATATAGGTGTGGGCTTGGCTCTACATTTTGACAAAGTGTCGTCGTTGTCAAAAGATAGTCGTCCACAGCTGGACATAGGTCTCTTGCAAAAACTTCCACAGGCTGCGGTCTTGCGCCGCCTGGATTTAGCGGCTTCTTGACTCGTTTGATGCCGATGCTGTCCCTCCACCTAGTGGGGGCCTGCTAACGCTGCTCCCTTGTAAATATCAAACTGTTTTGGCTTCACACTAGTTACATCACAAAATAACTCGCTGACTACGATATACCTACTCGTATATAAGTCAATAAAATGCTATTCCCTCATGCAATATTAGCGTGGAGCTGAAAGTGAAGTACATCACACAGGGCTCTCAAATATGCAAACGCAATCACGTCGCCCCTGCGTGTAGGGTTGCCAACTAAATTCAGCCGAATGGAGGTTGTCTCTACCTATTGTCTCTACTTTGCCTTATGGATGTCTTATCTACATTGGCTAGCCTGCAGAGAGCAGACAGTCGGGTGTCGTTCGGTGGATATTGTTTAGGCGGACTAATGTCCTATATGGAATAACTTGTCATCTGGACCAATTCTACTGTTAGTACCTACTAATACCTATCTACTTAATACATATAGAGCATAAACCTTTTACACGTAATGACTGTTGGTCAACAATCATTACGCAAATGCGTAACCCAACGTGGATTGTAATTACTTTAAATTTATAGATTATTAGAAGAGATAAAACTAGAAAAATTGGCTGAGCGACAACCCTATCTACATAACACAGTAAATAGTCATGATACCATGACCCATATAATATACATAAGGCACACCACAAACAATAGCTCTTTCCTTCTTTATGAATTGAAAAATATATTATTGCACAGAAAAATCAGCCAGCCGTATTCAATAACAGCAGATTATGAAATAGATTTTGATGACCTCCGTGGCGCAGTATGTCGCGCTGTTGTCTTAATGTTCGGAGGTCCCTGGTTCGATCCCCGGCAGGGTTTGGAAATTTATAATACCTGAATTTTCCCTCGTCTGGCCCGGTGGGAGGCTTCGGCCGTGGCTAGTTACCACCCTACCGGCAAAGACGTACCGCCAAGCGATTTAGCGTTCCGGTACGATGCCGTGTAGAAACCGACTAGGGGTATGGGTTACACTACACTACACTAAGCTGGACAGCACCTCCAGAGAGGGCTGTCCAGCTTAGTAGCAAATGTGCTGAGGAGTTAAAAAATTTAGCATCCGAAGTACGTAAGTAGTCTCTGACAAGATGTCAGCAGTCAAAGACCATTTTTGCTGCGAGTTCGCTCCTTCCACAAACCTTTAAATAACGCTTTTAATTTTTAGGGCGATGACACACGCGCGATGGTCCGTCGTGTGTTTCGGTTCTTACCATAATATAGAAGTGCGAGCGAATAAATCACAATCCTTGTCACAACATAACAATATGATGACACCAATTTACCCGTGAGAGTAGGTACGCAAAATTATAAAGCGCAAGTTTTATTTTAGCCATCAGCAGGATGAAGATAAGTGGAAACTTCCAAAATACAACAACGTCCAATACCTATCCATTTCAGATTATTCCATTGTTTGTTCCGCAAATATTACGTTACACAGTACTTTTTATTTTATTCTATGAAAGCAGTTGTTCTGCGCTTATCTTCCCCGCTTGTTTACAAAACAGAGAAGAGCATGTTAAAAGTTAAATTTGGTTTCGAGCGCCAACGCGGAACGTCTCAGTCGGGATTAGGCAATGGAGGGAGATTAGCGCTCGAGTTTCAGGTCAAATTTGAATTTAAAAGGAGTTCTAACCATGTATTTTCAGCGTATTGTAGGCATGTTTAACATTTAGGGCGAAAATACACAACGGATGTTTTTTTGTCTGTCTGTTTAGGGTTCCGTACCAAAATGGGTAAAATGGAACCCTTATGGTGCGACTTTCTCCGTCCGTCCGTCCGTCCGTCCGTCCGTCTGTCCGTCCGTCCGTCCGTCCGTCTGTCCGTCCGTCCGTCTGTCACAGTCGATTATTTCAGTAACTATTAAAGCTATCGACATGAAATTTGAAATAGTTGTGTATAATAGTGGCCTAACATCATTGAAATAAAAAAAAATTGAAAATTATTTTTAGTTTAATTAAAAAAGGGGGAAAATCGGGGTTTTGAAATTTCAAAGTATGATAACTATACTGAGTGGGATATCATATGAAAGGGTTATTTCTACATTCTAAAACAGATTTTTATTTATTTTTATGCATAATAGTTTTTGATTTATCGGGCAAAATGTCGAAAAAAATACCCCCTTATCTCCGAAGTTTACCAATTGAAAAATCAGAAATAATTATGGTCAATAGAAGCTTATGTATATTTTACAGGAAAAATAAAACCAACGCTCTAACTAGCATAGTTTTTTTGATATTAACAATAAACCTCTACAAACAAAGTTAGTTTTGCGGTTCATTTCGTCTTGTTTTTAATACGTCATAAATCGTAAAACTTACTACAGGTTTATACGGAACCCTCGGTGCGCGAGTCCAACTCGCACTTGGCCGGTTTTATTTAATATGGAGCTGCACAGAATACGCGGGAGTTTTGTCCTGTCCTGTGTAGTGTGTTTTCGCCTTTACAAAAAGAATTCCGACCAAATAATGCAAAGCAAATAAAATAGCTAGTACGTTCCTACTAATAGATGCAGCAAGAATACAATAAAATGGCGAAAAAACGTGCCCCCGAAATATGGGCCATGAAAGTGTTACAAAAAAACAAACTCACATTCGCATTAATAATATTATACTCGTAGTTAGGATTATAATTGGATTTATTATAGTTAGCTGATGCCCGCGACCGCGTCCGCGTGGATTTAATTTTCCGGGATTAAAAGTAGCCTATGTGTTATTTCAGACTATAACCTTTCTCTGTGCCAAATTTCATCCAGATTCGTTCAGTCGTTCTGGCGTAATTGAGTAACAAAGATCCATACATCCATCCAAACTTTCGCATAATATAATATTAGTATAGATTACATTCATGATGCAGTATGAAATATGACTACAGTGGCAGTGTTTTGAATTTATACACTGTACAGTGGTGTGTGTCTCTGTCGTGTCTATAAAAGAGCAGCTTAAACGTCCAAAGGGGTCAACAGCTGTCTGGATTCATGCACTGCGGAGTGTGTGGTGTAACTCTGGGTCGAAATTCGAAAGTGTGCGTAATTGTATTTCGCCGCCTACGGCCAACCATCATTATACAGCTGGTCGCTCTTCTAATTCATTCATGATATTATGTCCTATAACTTTTATTATTATTATGTATCACATGCATGATGCATTTAGAATGCATATAGTGCCAGTGTTTTGAATTCAGACTGCACAGTGGTGTCTCCGTCGTGTTTAGATAAGGGCAACTTAAACGTCCAAAGGGGTCAAGAGCTGTCTGGATTCATGCACTGCGGAGTGTAACTCCGGGTCGAAATTCGAAAGTGTGCGTAATTGTATTTCGCCGCCTACGGCCAACAATCATTTATCAGTTAGTCGCTCTTCTAATTCATTCATGATATTATGTCTTTTAACTTTTATTATTATTATGTATCACATGCATGATGCATTTAGAATGCATACAGTGCCAGTATTTTGAATTTGGACTGCACAGCGGTGCCTCCGTCGCATTTATAAAAGAGCAACTTAAACGTCCAAAGGGGTCAGGAGCTGTCTGGATTCATGCACTGAAATTCGAAAGTGTGCGTAATTGTATTTCGCCGCCTACGGCCAACCATCATTGATCAGCTGGTGGCTCTTCTAATTCGTTCACGATATATTGCTCTTTTGAGAATGCATATATTGCTTTTGAGAATGTATTTTGAATTTATACTGCACAGCTTCTTCTAACACTTCTTCGTGTTTAGAAATGAGCAACTTAAACGTCCAAAGGGGTCAACAGCTGTCTGGATTCGTAGTGCGGAGTGTAGCTCTGGATCGAAACTGACCCCAGAATAAGTAATTGTTGACTGTACGTAATTGTATTTCGCCGCCTACATCCAACCGTAATTCGTTCATGATATATTGCTCTTTAAAATTTTATTATTATTATGTATCACATGCATGATGCCTTTAGAATGCATATAGTGCCAGTGTTTAATTTAGACAGCACAGCGGTGTTCCCTCGTGTTTAGAAATGAGCAACTTAAACGTCCAAAGGGGTCAAGAGCTGTCTGGATTCGTAGTGAAAATTCAAAATTCAAAATTCAAAATGTTTTTTATTCAAATAAGCTTTTACAAGCGCTTTTGAATCGTTATAATATGAATCTACCGCTGGTTCGGAATGCCATTCCTACCGAGAAGAGCCAGCAAGAAACTCGGTGGTTGCTCTTTTCCATCAAAACTTACAATCATCATAATGATACAAGTAACTGCAGTCCCACGCATAGCTGGAGCGAATCAAATCCACGCTGTTTTTTTTTTATCATTTACGTAATCTTCGATTGTATAGTAAGCTTATTTCACGAGCATACAATACTCAATACACGCCAAGACTGGCAGACAGAGGCAGCCCCATTTCCGACGGTGGCACCCGTTCACGAGCATGACGCATGATCCAGCCATTGCTTCGCTCAACCATATTTGAGGGAACGTAACAACCCGCACCACACGACACCACCACAGAAACGTTAAAGAGAGTGTGACATACCCGGAGCGGAGTGTAGCTCTGGATCGAAACTGTACCACAGAATAAGTAATTGTTGACTGTACGTAATTGTATTTCGCCGCCTACATCCAACCGTAATTCGTTCATGATATATTGCTCTTTAAAATTTTATCATTATTATGTATCACATGCATGATGCCTTTAGAATGCATATAGTGCCAGTGTTTAATTTAGACAGCACAGCGGTGTTCCGTCGTGTTTAGAAATGAGCAACTTAAACGTCCAAAGGGGTCAACAGCTGTCTGGATTCGTAGTGCGGAGTGTAGCTCTGGATCGAAACTGACCCCAGAATAAGTAATTGTTGACTGTACGTAATTGTATTTCGCCGCCTACATCCAACCGTAATTCGTTCATGATATATTGCTCTTTAAAATTTTATTATTATTATGTATCACATGCATGATGCCTTTAGAATGCATATAGTGCCAGTGTTTAATTTAGACAGCACAGCGGTGTTCCGTCGTGTTTAGAAATGAGCAACTTAAACGTCCAAAGGGGTCAAGAGCTGTCTGGATTCGTAGTGCGAAGTGTAGCTCTGGATCGAAACTGTACGTAATTGTATTTCGCCGCCTCCGGCCAGCCATCATTAATCAGGGTCGCTCTTCTAATACATTCGTGATTTATTACTCTTTTAACTTGTTTTATTCTTCAGACGTAAAATATGGTCAATCATAATATAATTTCTTCATTAATTGAGACCGCTAATTATCGAGTTACTGAAGTTATAAAATGATTCGACGCTTTAGAATGCTTCGTATTTACCTCACTGCTCAGGGTAGTGACCCCTTTCACGGAATGGTAGAGTTTTTTTGGAATAAGAATGCGTTCATTGAACACATTTTTTAAAATAGGTACTGTTTTTATTTATAGTAGGTAAGTATGACGGTCACTTAATTACTTCCTTCGGCGCTTCAACCCTTTGTGGGTCTTGGCCTCGTTTAAGATTTTCCTCCATCTGACTCTATCCTTTACCTCCGATTCTTTCATAATGAAAGCTTACCAATTTTCTGCAGAACTTCTTCCTGAGTTGTGTGTAAGAAGTACCTATCCATTTTCTTCTTTTAGGTCGTTTTTGTTGTGGTGAGTTTTATAGTTAGGAAAGTAAAGATATTAAGTATTTTATTTCAATATAAATAATTGCGGCGGTTTTGATATTCTTGAAAATAATTCAGAGCTCTCAAAAGTCGCTAATAGATACGAACTTTCAGTTAGAATAAAATCAGAAAACTCATTTGGTTACTGCTGAAAGCAATCCAATCTACTAAATTGAGTTTTTCGGGTTGTCTATGTGGCTAACGGTCCAAACACTGCCGGTGAATCGGCACAAAATATAAACGCGCGTACCTAAAATAAACATAGGAACATGCAACTACTACAATATAAAATGTCAATACAAATGATCCAAGTGAAGGGATACGTGAAAGTCTCTCTTTGCATCGTGTTCCTCATTACTGATTATTCCATTAATCACATAGTGGTTGGAGTTCTCTTGGGATAATAATGCGGTGGGTCCCCACGTCTTCCGCATACGACACGTCTAAACTCTTAGGATTTGTAACGATTATTATCAGAAATTAGTGATAATAACCGGGACCGGACCGGGCTTAACGTGCTCTCCGAGGCACGGATGAATCAAAAGGCAAAATTTTAATCTCTAAATTCTGCCACCCATCCAGTAACCGACTTGGGTCAACGTTGCTTAACAATCGCAATCGACTGATATGCGTTATCACAACTAGGCCACTCGTCCCTTAACTAGGCCACTCGTCCCTTAACTAGGCCACTCGTCCCTCCTTTCTCTCTCGTCCTTTCACTACGTGAAAGTAGTGCGTCTATTTACTCACACTTCGGAAATCCCCTGGGTTCTGTCGCGTCGGGGACATCTAAACTGTGGGATTAATTTAATTAAACAACCAATTACAGTAGGTATAAATTAAAGTATAAAATTATTTTCGCGGGAAACTAAAGTACGAAGCAGAATAAAATATGGTGACAGCCAACCAGTAAAAAAAGAGTAAACAGCAAGTAAGTACTTAAAATATCTACGACATTTTGTCCATGATTTCGCTTGCAAGATGCGCGAAATAGCGCAAGTAGCCACACTTCCAAAATTCTCAGCTACTTTTTCAAGTAAAGTAGTAGTCTCACAATCACACACAAAACAAAAACACCTATAGTTCACGATCATCGTGAGTTCGCGACTTTTTTTACAGCAAAAAGTCGCAGCAAAATGGACACTGACGCCTTGTCATAGGATAATTATTGAAGTGCGTAACATAAAAAAGTAAGTAGCTAATACTGTTTCATTGCATTGCTTCATTATATGTTCAGTGTGCTAAAAATATAAGGCAATTTGCAGTTTGTTTCAAAATAGGAAATTAAGTTATTTACTATACAGAACGAATCTACAAAATTGAGTATTTCGGCGTTTCCATGCGGGGAGCGCTCCAATAGCTGCCAAAACGCCTACGAAGCGACACAGCAAAATATGGCGACAAGCTTACTAGTACATAAAATGCCCATTACAAGTGAGGGATGCTCGAAAGTAACGCGTTATCTAACCCAGCTGCCAAAACTCCAAACTCGAACTGGGTCCGCCACGTCGGCGCCGCGAAATAAACGGTTTTATCTTGTTTCCCTCTATTTTCGCTAGCAAAATGAAATACTCTAAACTTCTAAAGGCTCGACTTCTATTAATTGGATTTTTAGGGGTCGGTACCAAAATAGTATAAATGGTTTGTTAAAATCTTTCACAAACTTAATTAAGTTTAGTTTAACTCAGGTATATCTACCTATATTCACTTGTTTATTATAGTATGGTATTTTTTATTTCTTACAATACTTATTATGTTTTATTTAAATAAGTACGCGATCAGAAAGGTGATATAATTTGAATCTATACTTTAGAATTCTATGGTTTTCGCGTAACGGCCTTAATTCAACGCGACCTATAATAATTGATGAACAAGACAACGACAATTTACAACTTTTCTTCTATAAAAGGAAAAGATATGACTGATCTACCTTTTAATAAATAGTTCAAATCATCTATACTAATATTATAAAATATGCGATAGTTTGGATGGATGGATGGAAGGATGTTTGTTAGTCAGCCAGAACGGCTGAACGGATCTGGATGAAATTTAGCACAGAGATAGATTACAGACTGGAATAGCACATAGACTTTTATCCCGGAAAATTAAAAAGTTCCTACGGGAGCGGGCATCAGCTAGTCAGTAGGACATATTATTATCATAGGTACCTAATCATATTTTTTGTCCTAATATCCTCACTTACTAATATTTTATACCCAGAACATGAAAGATAAGTAAGCAAAAAAAAAGTTATAATTCAGCCTAAATGCGTCTCTTTGTTACGTGTGGACCACTCTAATGAGAGCTATTTATTTCACAAAGGTCCTACTTCACTCTACTTTTTTGGTAAGACTTTAGTAAAAACGGCCATGAAACATTAGGTACTCTGCTTTTTACGAGCTAGGTAAATGCGGAAAGAAAATCAGGCTTTTTCCTAAGTTCAATAGCATATTCAAAGTCCTAACTATTTATGAACCTACTTTAACCTAGGTATTCAAAAAAGGGTAAATTCTAGAGAAACAAAAAGCAAAAAAAAAATTATGTACCAGCTCCTTCCATTTGATATAAAAAAATATAATGTTTATAATATTACAAGTAGCTAAGCTACTGGCTATTATAAATGCACGATGGTGACTGCTTAGGCCCCTAACATATTATTAACCACAGATCATCTATACCTATATACTCGTAAATATTAACACAATTCAACAATAACATTTTATTACTTACGAACTTCCGGTATAACCGCAAAGAAACATGTTTCAAATAATAATACTTAATCATACTAATATTATAAATGCGAATCTGTGTTTGTTTGTCTTTAAATCATGCCGTAACAGAGTAACTGACCGACGTGATTTTCTGCATGGATATAGTTGAGTACCAGCGGGAATTAAAAAAACTCAAACCACGCGGACGAAGTCGCGGGCATCAGCTAGTTACTAATAAATATGAATTGATATGATTATTTGCTTTATTCCTTAAGTTACGTTCGTCACATCATTCATACTAATATTATAAAATATGTGAGTGTGTTTGTTTGTTCGTTGGTTTATTGATTTGTTGTTTTGTCCTTCAATCACGCCGCAACGGAGCAACGGATCGAAGTGATTTTAAGTATGGGTATAGTTGAGGACCTGGAGAGTGACGAGTACTTTTTATCCCGGAAAATTAAGGAGTTCCCGCGGGAATCAAAAAAACTTAAACAACGCGGACGAAGTCGCGGGCATCAGCTAGTAAACTTATAAGTCATCTTAGTCAAGTAAGTCTCTTCAAAACAAAGACCTAACACGTGCCGTACTAGTCATACTTTGGAAGGTTAATTAAGAAGCTCAAATAAGCATGGAACGTGCGGCCAAGGAAAGCCACAAACTGTATGTTCGCTAATAACAATACAACTTGTGTCATAATAAGACCCACGTAGCGACTGCTTACAACCATCTCTTCACTTATATTATGTACCCGGTTATTTTCCTTTCTTGTTTCTTTGTACGCTTTTACTGGGACTTCTCTGTGATATGACTAAAACTGTATAATTTTACCTACCTACTCCTTCAAGGGCAAGTCGTAATAAAATAAGGATCGAATGTATATTGTATACTTACTCGGGGAACAATTAACCGCAAGTGATAAGGCCGCCTTTACACCATAACATAGCCCGTTGTATATAATGCAATTTCTAAACTAAACAATTTAAAAACTAAACTCGCGAATAGATATAGAGACTATAGATATCTTCTGTGACAGTGTACCTTTAAAAAGAAATTAAGTACACTTAAGTTGAGTTAGTTAATTTTAGTTATTAATTTAATTATTATTTATTTTTTGTTTTGTTTTGTTTACTGATATTGTGCCCTATTACCATGCATGCCATGTCTACAACTAGCAGACTCAATTGTATATATTACATCTAAATAATTAATTACTATGCGTAGTACCTACATAAAACAATTGTAGTCAGTTTTAAAGACTAAATAAAAAAATAACAACTTGTAAATTATTGGCGTCACGAAGTGTGTACTATCATTTCTGTTTGTGTGTAAGAATGTGTTTTATTTACTTACTAACTTAGCCGCAATTTAGTGGTGGTATTATTTTAATTAAACAGTTTTAGTTATTATTTACATAATTTTACTCTCTCTGATCAAAGAACAAGAAGTTGAATTCGCTTTAAACCGCATAAAGGTATTATAGCTTGTTTTAACTTTTAGCATATAATATGAATAGCGAGCTTTATTAGACGTAGGTATTGTTCACTTGGCAACATTTGTGCCCACTCTTACTGATACACAGGCACAACACAATCAAATCAGCAACTCTTTATCAAACTTGAAAACGCACTTCTAGTATGGAAGTTGAATGGAGTTCACAGTTGTGACACGTTATCAAATTTCAACGCACTTTTTTTCCTTATCTTAAAACTAACCGAGAATGTGAATTTTAGGTCTTTTGGAAGACCTTCTATTTAATAATTAATCAGTTAGAAATAATTTATTTTTGATATAGGCACCATCCCTATTATATGTTTGAAATTGAAAGCCTTCCCTGAATATGTGTATACTGTGTACATATTTGCTTCTTTGATATGTTACGAGCTTTCGCCTGCGGCTTCGCTCACGTTAGGTTCGAATTTCATACAAATTTCAAAGCCCTATTTTGCTCCCTTTCCACGCGGACGAAGTCGCGGGCATCATCTAGTTTTACACATAACGAAGTTATCGAATACGGCAACGCAACGCCTAGCCAGCACATAGTTAGCCCGTGTACGTACACCCGAGCGAAAATTCAACTCGAGCTTTCTTTTCAGCGTCGTTTAAATATGTAGAAACTTCGGGGGAGTTGTAAAACATTCCAACGGTATGCCGAAAGTTGCTCGTCACGTAAACAATTTCAGACATCTGCGTACATACATTAAAGTACACTCTGTATGTATCGCGAATATTCTTAAACCTCAATATATTCTTTTACAACAGGTCTGTACTTGAACTTAAGCATAGAAAATTTAATAAGTACCATATTTTACTGGACTACTTAAGAGATTTACAACCACGACTTCCTCATTTTTAATTCTACTACAAGTTCGACGTTGAATATGATGTTGAATATGGTGGTCAGTGATGATGAATCTACAAGTTGGATTGTAGTGGGCTTATAAGATAGGGGTATAGCAGTTGAATGCGGCATGGTATACAGGAACACTAAATCACTTGGTGCCGAATGAGATTGGAGGCCCAACAGCTACTATCGCCAGAATATCTTATCTATTTCTTCTTCTCATATATTCTAAGCAGCTATACAACTTCTAATAAAAGCTCAAAGTTCTCTACCGGAGCTATGAAATTGCTAAAATGGTTCCGACCGTCGTCGCCTCTTGTGTTTGTCTCGCGCCTAGAGAAATGATATTGACTTAGACTAACAGCAAAAGTTAGTATTCTGTGCTAACAGTAGTTATCTTATTAATTACTAACTGATGCCCGCGACTTCATCCGCGTGGATTGAGGCTTTTGGGTTCCCGCGGGAACTCTTTAATTTTCCGGGATAAAAAGTAGCGTGTTATTCCAGAATCCAGACTATAAATAATCTATATCTGTGCCAAATTTGATCCAGATCCGTTCAGCCGTTCGCGTTGGGGCGTGATTAAGTAACAAACATCCATCCATCCAAACTTTCGCATTTATAATATTAGTATAGATTAAATCGTACAAAAATATTTCGTACAATCAAAATAATTTAAATGCCAACTACTTAATTTTATTATTGTTCTAATAAAGTGAAGCGGTTTTTAGCCGCTTACGAAATCGGTAGCGTAATATTAATTAATAAAGACGGGTTTTCATAAATATTTTAACGGACCCACCGGCTACAAAGCTAATCCCCGTTTGGAAGGACGCGCATTCATAATTCGTGTTTAGGGTTTATGGTAATTTTCTTGTTATTTTGTTGTTTTCCAGTTTAAATCTGGTTACATCATAATAACGTGTTGATTTATATAAAATGGAAACACAATTATTTGAAACCGAATTTCAGGAACGCACTAATCACTGTCTCTCTTTCAAATTTTATTTTACTAGACTTTCTATAAAGATAGATACATACATACAATTTTACGAATAGTACATTTCAATAACGGCTATAATTCAGCGGGGTAACGCAGCCAGCGTTCTAGGCACGTTGCCTCATTGCAGCGACATATTTTTAATGTTAAGTTTTTAATTTAGATTAAAATAAAATAATAATTATATTTTGTAGTCTACATCAAATTGTCAATAAATTTTCAATAAAACACACTAAACAACTTTCTTTCAGTAAAACAAATCGATTTAACAAGTTGGCACAACGCCAGTTTTGGTAAAGATTGTTTCCCAAACTTATCTTACCGGTAAACAACCCTAAGAACTTTAGCGGGTGACTAGTGATGTTAAACCATTGCATTGTGTTCAGGGTGCTTAATTCTAAAATTGCTTACATCTGCCAATAAATTATTACCTTCAGCCTCGGTTCCTAAAGCGAAGGGTCAGTGTAAAATACTACGTATTCGATAACGCATAAATAAATGGGTCCCTTTTCATACTGTTAAATGTTGTCCTGATCCCTGCCGATTTTTAACAATAAAGTATACGAGATTAACACTTACTCGCTCGCATGGGTCGCTTTGTCACCGTCGTTATCTAGATTGGGGTGTAACAATGTAATTTTAAATGTGTTTATTCGGGTACAAAGGAATGCGATATACTTACAAAATATAAAGGGAACGTACAGATTGTATCAATGTTGTGAGCTAAGATTTACACAACAACAATTTTGTTTTTGAAAATGGAACATACCTAATAGAAATTGAAATTTTCTTTATACGAAATAGGTAGTTAAATTTTTGTTTATTTACTTTCCTACCGCAAAAGAGGATTGTACAACTATAACCTTTTCGCTCTTTTAAAAAAAATGTGTTCTTCATTGTCTGTTCATTTTGTGAAACTCATTTGTAATAGGTATTGTGATTTCATTACCCAAAATAACGTTTTGTAAATGAATCGTTTGTTTACGAGACGTTATTTTCGGTTTCCTAGGAAAGTAGAGATGTGATTTAACATTTTGTAACTAAATACTATGTATTATTATTTTACTGAAATGTTCATTTTATTATAGCAGTATGTGTGTAGGACTCCATATCACGTAATTTTAGACACTTATTGGCTTTTACTTTACCTACCTACATAAAAGTTTTTTTTTAATGAATATCTTAAAGTCATACTTTGGTGCTAAGAGCTGTTGATGAGATTTTAAGTATTCGCCTAGTACGTATTACTATTTTCCCATTAATCATTGCTTTTTCTTGGATGCCTAAAGACCGACTCCGTAGAGTCTACGGCCTACGGCGTAGACCAACGTTACGCAAATGATTTCAGCGGAGTAATTTAGTTAACCTTGATCGTAGACAATTTCAATACGACATTGTATTTTAGACCCTAATCTCTATGCGTTACAGTGTAGATGTTAACAGCAAGACTTGTAATCATATCGCTTCTCCTGCATGTCAAGGCTCTATTTGGCTCACTCATTAGCTGCAAAGTAGCGTTGTGAAGTTCAAATTATTTTCAAGCTTTCGCCCGCAACTTTTTCCGCATGGATTCAGGTCTGAAAATCCCGTAGAGACCCTTAGTTTAAGCAGGATATACATGAAATCATCTGGTTTAAAAAGAATTAAGTACCTAATTTACATCCATACTAATATTATAAATGCGAAAGTGTGTCTGTCTGTCTGCTACGCTTTCACGGCCCATCTGTTCAACCGAAAATTATGAAATCGTTTGTATCCTGGGGAAGGACATAGGCTACTTTTTATCCCGGAAAATTAAAGAGTTCCCGGTAACCAAAAAAATTTATTCCACGCGGACGAAGTCGCGGGCATCATCTAGTTTTAAATAAATGTATTCACCCCTTTCAAAGATAAAAAGTAAATCTATAATACTATAAGGGATGGCTTTGTAAATACCTCTTTTGTCTGGGAGCTGTTAATCCGATTACAATGCTTGCATTTTGTAAAGGAACATCACGAACGAGTTTACGCAATGACGAAATACAACACAATATAATGTGATAGGCAGTCAGACAGAGAGTTTAACAATAATGAACGTTTTTTTGACGACCTCCTTGGCGCTGTGGTCTTATCGTGGGAGGTGACGGGTTTGATTCTCGACTGGGTCAATTTGGGAATTTATAATTTCTGTATTTTCTCTGGTCTGGTCTGGTGAGAGGCTTCAGCCGTGGCTAGTTACTACTTACCACCCTACTGAAAAAAAGGCGTATCGCCAAGCGATTAAGCGTACCGGTACGACGCCGTGTCAAAATCTATTAGGGATATGGGTATACTATACCTAACTGCCGTACCCCTAACAAGGTTAGCGCGCTGCTATCAATCACTTACCACCAGATGAGATCGCAGTCAAGGGCTTACTTGTAGTAGTATAAAAAAAATGCAAATAGTTAAAATATAGATAAGTTACACATTGAAGAACAATCTTGTGAAATACCAATTCTCTTTACTCTTAACTTTTTTCGCTTTAATCGCCTTAATATCGTCATAATTTAATTCTAATCAGGTAAAAGAGTCTGCCCTATTTAATGGTATCTCATAGCTATTAAGTATTAGGTCGTCTAACGATTCCACAGATTAAATTAGGTACCTACATTCAGAAGCGTCTGGGAAAATTCTATCAATTTTCTTGTTAGTTAGTGGGTAGTTGAGGGACGAGTACATTGACTTACCAATACCTTAGACGCACCATCGAAACTCAAAAAACGGCACGGTCAAATTGTGCACAAATAGATATTGTGAACAATTTTCGCCTCAGTCGCGCATGAGTACACTAGGCGACAAAATGTCGTATGTGTCGAATTGTTATTACAAAATTTAATCCTAAATATAAAGCTATATATGGTTGATTTCTGTAAACCGTTTGGTGTCTCATTATCCGTATTATCTATGCTGTGTTTGTTTAAGCGATTGTGGACGCTTTTTGAGTATTAATTTGTAGGTAATGTTGTATCCTTAGTTGGTAAATCGATGGACGAGTAGCTTATAATTTTTTTAATACTTTTTATAGTTATGACAACGCATATCAGTCGATTGCGACTGTTAAGCAACGTTATCCCATTTCGGTAACTGGATGGGTGACCGTATTTGGAAGTCCGAATTTGGCCTTTTCGTTTCCTCGCTAAGCCGTCGGTCCAGGTTATTATTCGCCGCATGGTTATCCCAAGAAAACCCCTACCTTCTTCTTCTTCTTCTTGCCCTTTTCCCACGCTATGTGGGGTCGGCACAACATGTTTTCTTCTTCCACTCACTTCTGTTATCCGTCAATCTCTCATTCACCCCTTTTATACGCATATCTTCTTTTACACAATCCAGCCAACTTTTCTTCGGTCTCCCTCTACTCTTTTTTTTATCCCAAGAAAACCCCTACCATTGTGTGATTAATGGAAAGGGGTCAAGACCCTCCGCAGTGAATACGAGGCAGAGAGAGCATAGAGTAAAGTAATATGAGAGAGAGAGAGAGAATAGCTATTATCGTCTAACGATTCCATTACATTCAGAAGCGTCTGGGAAAATTTCTATGAATTTTCTTCTTAGTGAGTAGGTAGTAGGTATCTATCCTGGATACCATTTCTATAGCAGTAACTTTTGTATTTACCAAATCTTGATCAGGGCAAAATTGTTCCTATTGGTTAAATTAAACGTACCTAATCTACTTCAGACTTCAGAGAGAATATTGCTTATTTTAGCCGGTAGTGGAACAGTTTTAGCCACTTTAAAACCGCTTTCTTTGATCCTTTGATCGCTTGCGTTGATATATCTATTATATCTATAAGACTCCACAGCAGAATAAATGATAGATCAAGGGAAATAAAGCAGAAATCCAAAAGATTCAATACCTAAGCACCTTATTCATATTATTATTATACTCCTTGCAGAACTCTTGGGAACCTAGTTTGAGGATCAGACGGGGACAAATTAAGCATGTTGCGGTGTGATTGAAAGACAAACAAACACACTTTCGCATTTATAATATCAGTATGATACAAGCAGTAAGTATTAAAAGCTATAACCCGACTTCGGAAGAAATTTCAGAGACTCTACTTTTTTGTCATATCGATTTTATTCGTGTAAAATGAAGCCTATATGTCACCCGGACCATAATAACAAATCTATTGACATCTTATGCATCAAAATCTTTTCAGTATTAAAGGCACTATGGTGGAACACATCTAAATACAGAGATACATTCATATACATAATGTCCTCCCGACCGAATTTCAGCCACGGCGGCCTATCTCCAGAGAGATTATCCATCTGCGCGGGAGATATTATAGTGCACAAGTGTGTGCGCATACACAGGTGCACTCTCTGTTCCTTTACTCTCATAGCCCGATGGGAAAGAAAATCCGACACGACCGGAGAGAGATTAGGCGCAGGACCGACGGCTTTACGTGTTCATATACATACATAAAGTGCAAAAATCCTAACCCTTCCTTTTGGCTTTGCCATAAGCGGGTAAACTACCATTCTTCCTTCACAAATATAGAAAGAATAACTCTTTTATTATTAACCCAATCGTCCTTCATTGAGCTGAGTTAGGAATCAAACTTTTTAATTTGAGTTACGTCGAACTTTTTCAGTTATACTTTAACTTCGTCCAAGGAACTCGTTATCACTTGTTTTATGAGTTGCGATAAGTATGATGTTGAATTATTCCGATATCAGCAGGCCGATTGGGAGTTTTTTTTTATGTATTCGATCGCGATGACGTTAAGACTATCGCCTAGTGACGAAACGCGACGCGAGTAGGTATTTTCAATAATCGTATCCGTGCGATAGAGAGAGTTGCAAGTCCAGTAGGCATATGCCTACATTTTATTCTTGAAATATTGTTTCGGGTGATAACGTTTTTACCCCCCCAAACGTTTACGAAATTAGACAATTTTGGTCTCATTAGATTCAGTACACCATAATCTAGGCTCGTACGTTTTATATTTTTAGTATTTTAGTTTAGTTAAATTAAAAAAAATTAAAATACTCGAGGAAGTTTTTAGGTCAAAAATATGGATATTTAGATGCTAATAACTTTTAACATAAGCAATATTTCTTTAAAATTAAAACGTACGAGTATAGTACTTCGTAGTATCTGCAACATTTCTAAAAATTATGAAAATTGGACAATATTTACGGGAAGAAAAACGTTATCGCTTTTTGTATGAAAATTTACAACTAGACGATCCTCTTAACTACGATTTATATGGAATTGATCGAGCGCCAGCTGTCAAGCGCTTGACAATTCCATACAATTCGTAATTAACGTTGTCGCAATCGAATGGGAAGAAAATCCTATTCTATCCTACAGGCAAAATAGGTAATACAAGTATTACTCCGGCATACGTAGCTTTTTCACTAAAGTTAGTATATTAAAGATTTTATAATAAGGGTATAAAATCCTTTCTATATCTTATTTAAGGTAACGTATGACTTAGGTACCTTCAAGACAAGACTGAATAGGCAATCTTCTAGGCAAGCGCGTTCAAACCTAAACCTCATCATTGCTTTGCACTAAGCATGATTGTCGTCAAGCGCAAGCTGATTTCGCAATAAAAAATCGTCTATTATTACTGAACCTTAAGGCGCCAGCGGAGGGTGAATTGCTCATACAAACGTAATACCAAAATAATTAGTAATTCGAGCATATTTCCTCCATATTATGCGATTATTAAGATTGAACTTGTATTTATCTAGGTCCCTGGATAATTATTTTTCCAAAATACTTTCCCAAAATTAAATGTAAGCACATTGCGTTTTGCATGTTTTTGCGACATAAACGACATGTTTTCTCGTTATTTGTTTCATATTAAAACCAACGATATCTCACGTACTAACTGATCAGGAACATAGCCTATATTGTCAAGTTACAGAATAACAACACGAAGTTAAAAACACAACAATTTTTCATTCATCATTTTTGGTATTCACGGAACATGACTAAATGTATAACAAATTCTGTACGCTCATATTGCTATCGCACTTGTACGCGATCACGTGTCTTCAGCCAAATAGGGATAGCAATATACCGGCAAATTTATATTTGCGGTTCGAGTAGAAGTTGCGAGCGGTGGTCGCCGGTCCCTTAAACCTACTCCGCATGACTCAGCCGTATGACTAATATTTTGAAATTCATTATAGCTGTAATAAATACAAGAAATTCTCGTAGTGACCCTGAAGATCTCATTTAGATCTTGTAAGTAAAAAGTTGGCCTCAGCACGTTTGAAATTTCAAAAAAGATAATATTTTATTTATCATAGAACAATTTTCCAAGCTTGCATTTCTCTGAAATCTTAATTCAAAACACAAAGACAGCGTTTTCAGGAAAACGCTACCAATATCTCAATCTGTCTTCGAAAATCGTTAAAATTAATCAAGCTCGTTTCGTTACCGGTTACAATGTCAAATGGGATTAATATTTCACGATTTCTACGGATATTGTCGCGATTTGAATAACCATTTCTGGTATTGTTGATCAAAATGCTAATTTGAGCTGAAATCTTGTTAACATATTGCTAAATTAAATCCTTTTGTAATGGGTAACAAAGGCACATACCAGCTGATGTGGTTAAAATTAAACGCCTCGATTAGGATAGACGACCTCCGTGGCGCAATGTTGAGCGCTGTTGTCTTAACATGCGGAGGTCCCGGGTTCGAGCCCCGGCAGGGTCAATCTTGGGAATTCATAATTTCTGAATTTTCTCTGGTCTGGTCTGGTGGGAGGCTTCGACCGTGGCTAGCTAACCGCCCTAAACGTAATTAATTAATAAGCGATTAAGGGTACCGGTACGACGCCGTGTAGAAACCGATGATGGGTAGGTACTATGGCCTCAATTACTGCCGTACTACCATCTGAGATTGCATCAACGCATACCATCAGGTGAGATTCCAGTCAAGGACTAACTTGTCGTGAATTTAAAAAATACACTCATAGAAGTTTTATTTTAAAACCAGCTGGTTCCTCAAGCAAGCAAATAATATTATATACACCATTGATGTATAATTTTAGTACCTACATACATACACATACCATAAAATCTTACAGAAATCTGTTGAATAGCTAAGTATGCAAAAGGGAAAATAACCGATATTATTTACAAAGCGATATTTAGGATCGTTTGAGCGATTTGCACGTACGTTACTCGAGAATGCCTCGCTGATCTTTTAGCGGCTTAAAATATATATTGAATTTGATTCATGCTCGTAAGTCATATCCAGCTATTCAGCCCTTCAGGGTTATATTATATCATGCGTATTTTTCATCCCGTCTAACGAAGGCAGAAAAATATTGCTGTTGTTTTGTGTTGTGAAATGTTGTTTCATACTATAATAAAATGCGAAAGTGTGTTTGTTTGTTGGTTTATTGGTCTGTTGGTTTGTCCTTCAATCACGCCGCGACGGAGCAACGGATCGACGTGATTTCTGGCATGTGTATAGTTGAGGACCTGGAGAGTAACATAGGCTACTTTTTATCCCGGAAAATTAAGGAGTCGAAGACGAAGTCGCGGGCATCAGCTAGTACCTTTTGTACATTAATATTATGATCACGTTCAACCCATTGCCGGCCCTGCACTGAGCACGGGTAGTTTCTTACAATGAGAAGGGTTTAGGCCATAGTCCACCACTTGATCAAGCGCGAATTGGCAGACTCCACACCCAGCTATGGAGTACTTCGTACGCATCCAATTGCCTTTACTGATAAAGCACGCAATAGGATAGGTATTTTAATTGCCTCGAAATACCTATAACAGTAACAATGGAATGTTTTAAACGCCGACGTTCCACGGCCCACAACAAAATAAATAATAAATATTCCGCTGGCAAAAAAACAAATAAAGAATATTTTATATTTCTTATAAAATTTCCGTAAGTATCTTGTGTAAACTGAACTTCAGTAAGATCGCAATAAGTAATATGATTCCTTAAAAAGCTTGTTTTCGAAACGCGCCAATTTATTTAGTACTCTGTTTGTGAATCTTTTAACTTAGCAGCTTTGACGCCGGTTCGTCTAGCCATTGTTGTTGTCGGATCTGAGAGTAAGAGGGTCATTGAACTTTTCCCGTTGAACAAAAAAACTGTTATAGAAATAAGGGAGTCAAAACTATTCTATACTAGCTGATGCCCGCGACTACTTCCGCGTGGATTAAGGTTTTTTGGTTCCCGCGGGAACTCCTTAGTTTTCCGGGATCCGGGAAAAGTAGCCTATGTGTTTTTCCAGACTATAATCTATCTCTGTGCCTTTCATCTAGATCCGTTCAGCCGTTCGGGCGTGATTGAGTAACAAACATCCATCCATACATCCATCCAAACTTTCGCATTTATAATATTTATTTGATAAAATAAAAACAAAAACTAAACGGGCATAAAAATTAGTTCCAATTTTGGCCACCGGGTCAGATAAGCTTGTAGGACTATAACAGTATCGTCGTCTGAAAATAACCCCGTTAAATGAGAACATCCTGTAAGAAGAATCACGGTAAACATTCCAACGGTATTTCCGAGATAAGTACCTGATTTCGTCATAAAACGAAACAAGCCATAGCAGAGGCGCCGCCGCGTCGCGACTGCTAGTCAGGCTGGCGTCGGATCAGAGGGTAAGAAGCGGGAACAGGGTCTATGAACTTTATTACCCTTTGAACTTGCAAATTCACGTATGGATACCAAGAGCAAGCAAATTAAGTAGATAATTGCTGAAAATTACTATAGGTAATAACGCCAACCGAGTCCCGACAGAATTGCGGTCATCGTTTTTTATCCACTGCAAGTTAGTTCTTGATCGCAATCTCACCTTATGGTAAGTGATGATGCAGACTGAGATGGTAGCGGGCTAACTTGTTAGGGGCATGGCAGTTATATTAAGCCCATACCCCTAATCGGTTTCTACTTTCTACACGGCATCTTACCGGAACGCTTAATCGCTTGGTGGCACGTCTTTGCCGGTAGGGTGGTAACTAGCCACAGCCGAAGCCTCCCACCAGGCCAGACGAGGGAAAATTCAGAAATTATAAATTCCCAAATTGACCCTGCCGGGAATCGAACTCGGGGCTTTCCGCACGTTAAGACAGCAGCGCTTGACACGGGAAGTCGTCAAAAAACTGCACAGAGATTAGCCATCTACGAAGGAGAAATTATAGTGCATATAAACACACACAGAGTATAGGTACTAGCCCAGAGTTAGGAAGTTGGCGGTGTATAGAGCACGTAAAGCCGTCGTTCCTGCGCCATGTTCGTTTCTGCGGCCATGTCGGATTTTCCATTCCCTCGAGCTTTGAGAGTGAAAACTACCTATTGTTAGGTTGCTAACATCATATATCATATCATACTAATATTATAAATGCGAAAGTGTGTCGGCGTGTTGGTTTGTCCTTCACGCTGCAACAGAGAAATGGATCGACGTGATATTTTGCATGGATATAGTTGAAGACCTAAAGAGTGACAAAGGCTACTTTTTAACCAACTTCAAAAAAAGGAGGAGGTTCTCAATTCGACTGTTTTTTTTTTTTTTTTTTTTTATGTTTGTTACCTCAGAACTTTTGACTGGGTGGACCGATTTGGATGATTCTTTTTTTATTTGAAAGCTGGTGCTTCCCGTGTGGTCCCAATTCAATTTGGTGAAGATCTGATGAATATCTCCGGAGATGGAGAACGGAACTCCTCATGGATAAGAGTAAATTGCTCGCGATCAGTGTGATAGTCTTGTAAACAGTATGTTTTAACCATGCATAGCACATCTCGTTCTGGTTACATCCTGTGTTTTAAAACAGTGGGGCCACTAAAAATTGTGAAATAAAAAATTTTCAAAAAAAAATAAAAACCGACTTCAAAAACCACAAACACTAAAAAGTAAAAAATAATTTAATTTATTATGTATACAAGAGTTAATTTAGTTCTATAATAACATTCTTTGGAGTCGGTGCCAATGTGGAGTCACGTCAACAATAATGAAGAGTAGGTAGACGGTTCATGCGGCTAATTGGTAGTCGGTTTTTATTTTTTTTTTGAAAATGTTTTTTATCCCGGAAATTTAGAGCGATCTCGCGGGAATTAAACTAACTTTAACTAGGTACGTGGACGAAGTGGCGGGTATCCGTTAGCTATTAATACAGCTGAGATTTGACGATCAATTAGTAATTAGTCGTCAAATCTCTGCTCTACTTTACTTTTAAGTCTTTAATCTTTATACTCTCATCGAATTTCAGCTGTACTCTTTACATGTAGGTAAAAGTTAACATAAATTTTATAGATTTCCTCTTTAAAATAGACCACCATCCATAGATTTTAGCATACATCCTAAGAAATAATTAATGTCAGCAAGAGATACACAAAGCAGCTTTATCCGAAAGCCTCTCGTTTTTCGAAGCAAAAAGGACTCCTTTATTACGAGTATTTCACAAGATAGCATCACGTCTGATACCAGCGGCGCAGCGGGGAGATGAAAAGAAAGCTTGTCGTTATTTTGATATTTTCAACATCGTTATTGCAGTCTCTTGAAATGTTTTATAGACAAATGAACGCAATAATAAAAAGTATTTACTCATAGAATAAAATAATATAAGACTTTTAGATAATTAGCGGAATAACCCAGCTAGGTTGGTATATGAGGCGTGAGCCGCGGCCCTCCGATTCTACACCTTAAAATATTTGAAAATCCTCTTTAGTCCAATCCACACAGGGCTGAATTAAGTTAATTGTAAAAATGAGTTGTAGCCCGTGAAAGCCCACTAATTGAGGGGTTGAATTTCCCAGAAGAGTAAACTTAAAGCTAGCTAGCCTAACCTTGTTACTATATAAATCACCATCATGATTTTTATAGTTATATTTGATTGTGAAGAAGAAGATGAAGATGATGACTGTTAATGAAGATTTCTTTTAGTACAGTGATATAATATTAAACCTGAGATGCTTATCAGTATCTGTGAGACTGGTATAGAAATAGAAACGTATTCATTGTACCGACAGGCGGCCTACGAGCATACGAGTATGTTCACTCATTTGAATACGCATGGCTTGCATTGTGAGCTGCCTAGAGCCTACGGAAGACTGGATCCCCTCGTAGCATGTACGAGATTTAAGCGCTTGATAAGGCCGGACTCAGAAGTGCGAATATTCGAGAATTCAATCCCGACGCATCCAAACGACTTCACACGAGCAGCTGCAGCAATTTTTCAGTAGGTACGTAACTACCTACCGATATGGGTCGATCCTTGTAGAGGGATTTTAATTGGTTAAACTGTCTAAGATTAGCTTAAAATTCATGATCGCCTTTTTTCTTGTAATGAATAGGCAATGCATTTCACGCGAAGATTGTAATGATAGTAACTATTTCTCTAGTTCTATTTTCAGTGTAAACAATAACGAAATATTAGATAGTTGTAAGAAATAAAATATACCTAGGTAACTGCAGGCACTTCTTTAATTATAGGTTGACAGTTGATTTATTAATTTATTAAAGTATAGTCTAACATGATTCAAATTGCTCAAGTAATACTGACCATGAAAGGGTCTGAAAGTCGTAAACACGTGGTAAATTATTGTTATGTTGAAGTTCTTGTTGTTTCGGCCCCTCTACGTTTAATAAATTATTCATTGAAACCTGACGAACCAAAGATAAATAAAAACACAATAATATTATATAGTTCATATTATATAGGTTTGAGGGTGTCCTACGCATATAAGTAAAATCGATATCTATAAAAACTTTCCCAATATATAAGGTAAGCAGGTACTCAATGTAGGTAACTTTTAATTATTAATTACTAGATGATGCCCGCGACTTCGTCCGCGTTGATTAAATTTTTTTTTGTTTTCCCGCGGGAACTCCTTAATTTTCCGGGATAAAAAGTAGCCTCTGTCCTTCCCCAGGCTACAAACTATCCCTATTATACCAAAGTTCATCAAAATCGGTTGAACAGATGGACCGTAAAAGCGTAGCAGAAAGACAGACAGATAGACACACACTGTCGCATTTATAATATTAGTATGGAAGTATGGAAGTATGGAGTTTCCGTTTATGATGTGTTGAACAGTTATCTGGAGCCACTAATATAATTGTATTTCACGATAGTAATTGGAAATTAGGTAAAATATAGAGAAATACGATCCCAAGAGATTTTTTAAAACTGAAAACTATACGCAGATGAATTCACAGTTAAAATCTTGCAATGAATTAATCATATTACAGACCACGAACAGATTAACTACGAAGAAATTTAATACCAATTACAAGTGTTACAAGATACTGAATTACGATATTCATAATTTATTAGTATATTGTATAGTATTATGCTCTTGATCTTGTTGCTAATTGAATCGTAAAATATAATGTAATATTACGTTCAAATAGTCGATGAAACATATCGAATGAGTGAAAAATCTGTTTTAGTGATTAATTCCCTTCAATAAAGAAATTAAAGACCTGAAAAAATCCAAATTACTTTAATTTAAACTACAATAAAGCACAGCTAGCAAAAAAATTGTTCATTGTTCACAAGGAAAGGAAATATGAATAACTTGTGTTTTATTAAAAAAAATCACAAGATAATACTTACCTAATGTAGATTTTTGTAAAGTGGAGAATTTAACATCCATTTAAAAGTATCGACGTAACTCGTAAAGTCGTAAAGAACCCGCGAAATTTCTGTTCTCTCTCCTACTGTCGATAAGAGCTCAAGAGCTGGTCCATATTGGATTTCATCGACAGCTCTTTCAACATGTCCGTGTTCCGGAATTAAAAAGCAGCTGGCGCATCCGTAATTTGGATTTTCCGTTACATCAGATAGCTTCATCATCTGATCAACTTCAATGGAGAATACTGGTGTGTTTAAATGTTACTACACAAAGCTCAAAAGCTTTAGTTTTTATTTCATTCAATCAATGCAGTGTTACAATTTTCTGAATTTGCTCGATAAGGTCAGAAGTTAGAAAGAATACTTAATTGTTGTTATTATTTCGAAGCCGCTCGGTCGCGTGACATCATTCACCTGTTTTAATTTTTGACTAAAACTTTGAGCGGTTAAGTTGACTTTGTCTTCAATATCTCACTCATTAGTAAAATAATAAAAATCACAGTTTTACTTGTATGTGTGTTAAGTTTTTTAACGTCTAGACATTTGAAATGAAATCAAATGATTTATTTTCACGTAGGACAACTTGTGCCATTTATGATACATTAAGACTCTACCACCGGTTCGGAAAATTGATTCTACTGAGAAGAGCCGGCAAGAAACTCAGCAGTTGCTCTTTTCTTAAAAAAGAAAGAGATTCGGCCAACTCCTGCTTGCTATCTTTCCATCTAAATGTAATCGTTGTAATGGTAAATTGGACTTATACTTTCTTCTCGTTGTTTTTAATTTAACACTGTATACATTCAATGTTTACAATAAGTTAAAATATATATAAAATATCTAGCTGATGCCAGCGACTTCATCCGCGTGGTTAGCCTATGTCACTCTCCATGCCCTCAACTATACCCATGGCAAAACTCACGTTGATCCGTTGCTCCGTTGCGGCGTGATTGAAGGACAAACCAACAAACAAACACACTTTTGCATTTATAACATTAGTATGAGATGATTATAAATGCAGGGTAAGTGGTAGCAATCTTGGCCCGCCCTCAATCACTGGCCTTCCGACTTTAAAATTAATTTATTCAGTGATTTCAATGAGGCATAAAAATAACTAACACTTGAAAATAAATTAGTTTAGCGACGTCCAGAAAAACGGTCTGGATTAATACGAAAATTAAAAGAAGTAAGTAGGTAATACCACGGTAATTTTTACAAAGGAAAAGTAGGTAATCCAAATTAATATGACCAGATTAAACCCTAGCAGTTAATGCAATCTCTGCCCATTTGTAATAGGATCACCATATGCTAGGCCATTTTAATGTGGAAGCCACTAGTTATTATAATAATTATGATCGAAAGCGCTATCTATCTACTTACTATACGATCTATTTGCACGACTAATCCCTAGTTGCAGATTTGCAAGCTTCGGGGAACTAAATCAGGGGCGTGCAGTGTGCTACTAGAAAAAAAAACTGGTAACTAATCTATACTAATATTATAAATGCTAAAGTTTGGATGGATGTTTGTTACTGAATCACGCCAGAACGGCTGAACGGATCTGGATAAAATTTCACACAGAGATAGATTAAAGTCTGGAATAACACATAGGCTACGTTTTATGCACGAAAAATTAAAGAGTTCCCGCGGACGAAGTCGTGGGCATCAGCTAGTTATAATTAATTGCAAATGCGCAAGCACCAAGCATGCTCTTTTCTCAAATAAAAAGTTACTAATAAAAGCGGAAAACTAAAAATAAGACTAACGGCAATAACTGGCAATATACATTGCACGTCGGATTTTTTGATTACATTTTAATATATTATGATATACATCAACTAAGTAAATAAAAATCTATGTGAATCATCTTAAATTTACTTGTAAGATAGACGATTTGCCGATTGACCACGACCTTGTCTTGTGGTCTAGTTATTGTAATCTAGGTCGGAGGCTTGAGCGCCCGTGCCCAATAGATGTGTATTCAATCTTGCCGTGCAGGTAGGTACTTGTAATAAAATTATAAGTAGCAGGTACCTAACACGTTACCGAATTAAATGTTACACTTTTAGAAATTACTTCTTATATATAAATATGTATGTTAATAAAATAATAACATAATTATTACCCAAAAATTCACAATTCTATTCAGTAGGTACAAAAATAGATAAGTAAGAATGGAAACACATTTAATATATTTTATTACTAGCTGATGCTCGCGACTTCGTACGCGTGGATTGAGGTTTTTGGTTCCCGTGGGAACTCTTTAATTTTCCGGGATAAAAAGTAGCCTATGTGCTATTCCAGACTATAATCTATCTCTTTGCCAAATTTCATCCAGATCCGTTCAACCGTTCCGCCGTGATTGAGTAACAAACATCCATCCATACATCCATCCAAACTCTCGCATTTATAATATTTATTATTTGATTTGATAAATGCCTACTCCTCCATCAGAAAACTGACAACCCTGTACCAGTGTACACTACTAATTACCTTAGCAAACCCAACTGCTGGACGGTTTTGTTCCGTAAATCGCCTGTCACAAAGCAGATTTTTTGTACCACTTAACTATTTTATTTTTTAGTGGTAGTAGTGGTAGATTCTTACGACTTATCATAAGTGGCACAAGTTGTCCAACATGAAATAAATCATTTCTATTTCTATTATTTTATATTTTCAAATTACAGTAAGTAATTATTTTTACTTATATAAATAAGGAGTGTACTGTGTAAATATAGAAATAACGCTTATAAACTCTTATTTTAATATTATAATTTATAGATCATTATAATATTATTTATATTATAATATAATAATATTTATGATTCGGACCAATCTTAAGTTTTAACTTTAAAAACAATTGTTTTAAGGAGTACTTTTGTCTTTAGAGGTGTGTCAAAAGTACTTTTGACTGAAATTCCGGTCAAAGCTTAGTTAGCAAATCAATAATACGGCCATAAATAACGCACATAAGATTAGGTTAAATGTAGCCTAGAATCCTACCCCTAGGATTAGAATGTTTATGTAAAGCCCGAAGCCAAAAGCTTGCGAAGGAGCGTCGCTTCTAAATGTAGCGAGCCTAAGTAAGTGCAGTGTTGGTTTCATCTAAGATAGGGTGTAACTGTTCTGGAAGAAGGAAATTTCGCGCGAAAAAAGGAGGATTCAAGATATTTGACGACCTTCATGGCGCAGTGGTGAGCTTTGTGGTCTTTTAAGTGGAAGGTCCCGGGTTTGAATCCCGCAGGGTCAATTTGGGAATTTATAATTTCTGGGTTTTTCCCCTGTCTATTCGAGAGGGGAGGTAAACTTTATAGTGCCTGGGAGGCTTCGGCCGAGGCTAGTTACCACCCAACTGGCAAAGAAGAACCGCCAAGCGATTTAGCGTTCCGTTGAGATGTTGTATTGAAACAGATTAGGGGTACGGTTTAATTTAACTGCCAATTGCCATACCCATATCCTGCCTGTTACCATCTAAGACTGCATAATCACCAGGTGAGGTTGCAGTCAAGGGCTAACTTCCAGTGTAAGAAAAAGAAAAACAATGCAACATATAGATAAAGATGTAGATAATATCCAAGAATCGTAACCCACAAAAGCTGGAAATTCATGAAACTGATAAATTCTTCAGAAGCAATCATCCGGTAAACTCCGCACTGAATGATTCATGAATCTCGCCGCTAAAAGCTTTTTTTGTACCCTCTTTTTGTATCTGTAGTCTGCAGTCCTATTACGAAAACACTGAATCAGTCATTGTTACAATCTCAATTGTTGTGATTTGCCGAATTTATGGTATTCTTTCAGTGTATGAGCCAATGAGAGGTGGTTGCAATCATCATTTAACCGTAATTACCTAAACCTTACCTTACCTTACCCGGTCACTCGCGGGGACTTTTTGCATCGATTCGGTAAAGCGTTTCGCTAACGCGGGCTTGCATCTATACATTTGGGCGTTTTCGCACGCGCAACAGAAGCGATTCAGTTATAGCGATACAATCACATTGTATCGATTCAGCATCGCGACTAACGCGCGATTGTTTCAGGCGACATCAGGTGCTGGTACTCAGTAGTCCCTATAATAGCGCAAGACTGCAATCGATACTGCATCGCGTATCTATGTATCGATAGTAGATATGCAAAATCGTATAGCTACGTGGGCTATAAGGTATACGATTGAATTTTCCTGCCTGCCTGCCTCCGAATCACCGAAAAAAATCGTAGTGGGCGATCGCCCTATTGCTTTTGTGTGCACCATACGATACTTAGGTGCCTAAGTATAGTCCTACTTGTCTTCTACGGTGTACGAGTGACTTAAAAAAATCTGTAAGTTGATATTAGTACTGGTATTCTTGTTTGTAAGTTGCCTAGATAGTTAGTTTAAAATACCGAATTACGAACAGCGAAGCATTTGAAATGGGGAAGTAAAAGCACTTTGTGAGGAACGGTCGGAAGTCAACAGGCTAGGGTGAGGATACTCGAGGCGTCTGATGATAGAGGGGTAACGCAGGGAAAAGGAAAATAAAATACGAAACTCACGTAGTAACTAGTAACTCTTCGTTCCTGATTATTTTTAAGTATTTTTATATCATACTTGCTCAGTAACTAGGGATTACTATGGTGGAAAGCCTCCTTGTAAGTTGGTGTTTGCAATTCAAGGCAACATTACGTCGCACTATGCTTGAATTGTAATGTTCACATTACAGTTCAAGCTATGCAAAACTCCTTGGTAAACAATCTCTTTTCTTATAAAATGGTAAGAAAACTTTTTACTGAAAAAAAAACACTGAACATGGCGGCATTTAATTTCCATACATTTCAAACTATGCAAAACTCCTTGGAACTCAGAGCCGTAAAAAAAAAATGGAAAACTACTTACGAAAAAAAAAACCATTTTTTTCTATTTTTTCTATAAATTTGCTAATTATTCTAATTAAAATTTCATTTTGCATGATATAAAGTAGAATGCTTACCTCGGTTGCAAGTAGCTATTACACCCTCGAACTATATTCACCCTCGCTCGCTGCGCTCGCTCGTGTGACTAAATATCTCGGGTGCACGCGATCCATTAGCGCCCTATGCGAGCTGCGCTCGCACTGGCGCCAAATTGGATCTTGTTCTGTAATAGCTTAGTTACGTCCCTTGTGTAACAATCTACTAATACACGTTCTTGTAAACAGCTTTACAAGACGTCTGGAGCATGTATTGAAATATTATGCCTGCGCAGTCTTTTATGCGACTGTACAGATGACCAAAGCAAGAGAAAAAATCATTATTTTCGGTTGATTGGTATATTATATCTTACCCTCTTGGTAACAGTGTATTTAGAACTAGATTAAGCCCGCGACTACTTCCGTATCGATTTAGGATTTTTTTTAATCCCGCGAGAACTCTTTGATATTTCGGGATAAAAGTATGTTCGTCTCCGGTTGCGAAAAGGTAGCAGACATAAGGTACACACTTTTGCATATTTTATGATATTAGTTAAAATGGATTCTGTGATCTTGGTTCTCCAGTTTTAATCCATATCGTGTATGACCTACTTAATAATTATTATTTTATCGATAAAAAAAGAAATAGGTTTTGCATAAAGAAGTATTCAACGTCGACGCCTGATAATACCTAAACATCATAATATTTTTCAATTTCGTTGCACAGAACGGCTATTGTTTCTTTGAATTGTTTTCTCCACTCTATTAAAAGTAATAAAAGGAAAGTGGATTCAGACGTAGTTAGTGGGAGTGCTAGGTATATATTTTATACGACTTTAATAATCTCTTTATATTACAACAGCTATAGGTGACTCGACCTGGCGTCGCACGGGTAGTTTTACCTTTTAATTATATACTAGACTAGATTCAGCATTTACCTATGTATTATAAGGTTAATATTCAACACAAACTCACTTAGTTTTAGTAGGTTAATTTTGTTAGTTACCCAAAAACGTATAGTTATTATATTCCTACCCAATAATAAATTGGTAGTATCAAGTATGACAGTTACCTATAATTGGATATCACACTTGTTGGATTACTTATAGTTTGCGTTGTAGCACAGAATAAGTACCTATTACAGCCTACCTACCTATACCTATATAGCTGTACCTATTAGTACAGCCGTAGTAGTAACTACTACTACAGCTACAGGTAATAGGTACTAAAGGGCCATTATTACCTAACACTCTTGTGCGATGGACCTACTGTCAAAATTAAAATGTTTTTTATTCAAAAAACTTTTAGTGATTTTGAATCGTCGATTGAATCTACCAGGTTCGGAATGCCATTCCTACCGAGAAGAACCAGCAAAAAAATTCGGTGGTTGCTATTTTAAAAAAAAATTAACAATAAAATCTAATCTATAGTAATAGTAGATTGTTACACAAGGGAGGGGGGGGGGGGTAAGTAAGCTATTACAGAACAAGATCCAATTTGGCGCCAGTGCGAGCGCAGCTCGCATAGGGCGCTAATGGATCGCGTGCACCCGAGATATTTAGTCACACGAGCGAGCGCAGCGAGCGAGCGTGAATATAGTTCGAGGGTGTAATAGCTACTTGCAACCGAGGTAAGCATTCTACTTTATATCATTCTTGCGAGGTAAATAAAACATTGGTACTTAATGCAAAATCACTTTACGAACAAACTTCACAAACTTTCAGATCAAATGAAATGCCGCCATTTCCATTTTTTTTTTCGTAAATAGTTTTCCATTTTTTTTTACGGCTCTGAGTTCCAAGGAGTTTTGCATAGTTTGAAATGTATGGAAATTAAATGCCGCCATGTTCAGTGTTTTTTTTCCAGTAATTGTTTTCTTACCAAAATGGTAAGAAAACTTTTTAAGATAAGAAAAGAGATTGTTTACCAAGGAGTTTTGCATAGCTTGAACTGTAATGTGAACATTACAATTCAAGCATAGTGCGACGTAATGTTGCCTTGAATTGCAAACACCAACTTACAAGGAGACTTTCCACCATAGTAATCCCTAGTTACTGAGCAAGTATGATATAAATAATATGTATGTCTACAAAGAAGCATTCCTACATAATTATATTATTTTGCTAAGGTGTTCATAGTATATTATCTAGAAACAATAAATCGATTTTATGTAACATTTTCTGTGATTGCTTTAGCAAAAGAAACAAATCATTCCATCTGAATCTCACCGAGCTCCGTTTTCCGCTCATTATTTGCTCTTCCGCACTTTCACATCGATAGTTCTGCTTTTGTTAGCAATTCTGCCACGCGTTGATGTGAGAGTTCTTATTACATTTGTTCGATGTCTATAAATGAACGTTATTTAAAAACGGGCTATTTGCACTACTCTGTGGCACTACTATTCTTACTAACCAAAATATAGTTGACTCTCCCTGTCTTGTACCTAGGTACTTCTGAATTATGTACTACATGTGTGTATGATTACTACTTAAGTTTAGGTGAATGTACCTAATTTTTATTGTCTGTCTTTGTCTATTCATTAGTATTGTCACAGAATAGGTAATAGTAGCAAGTATTATGTCAAGAGTCAAGACTACATTGTCAATAAAGATTTTATTTAATATTTACCTTGAGTTTTATGTATGTTTGGTAAAAATACATGCACTTAATGAAAGCCTCAGCCTTGCGCAATGCCAGGGTGTGTCAACTAGTTTCTGTAAATAAATAAATAACGAAGTCAGCTTATAATTATTTTAAGTCTAGCATTTCATTCTGCGAATTCACCAAGGGCCTCCTCTCATTATAACTAAAGTGGATTCTGCACCGTTGCAAAGTAGCCCTTTAGTCCTCTGATCCCTGTTATGAAATGAGATTCCATATTTTTAGAGAGAATGAGAGGCGTGAGATGTTACTTTCTAGTGAGACCTAGTACCTACTCTAATTTTATTTTCATGTTTTCTTACAAATGTATTGGAAAATTATTAAACTCGTGACGATGGTAATCCCTCGCCTTTCGGCTATATGGCTCACAAGAGACATCGCGTCACCTCGTTTGTAAGAACATACTTACCCCTCTGATATCATTTCTCTTTTATAAAAAAAAACCACAGATGTTTATTTTTATGACACAAAACTAAACAGGTCAATACCCTTTAGCTTAGTTTAGGATGCTGTCAGCCGTAGTCAAGTCTTCCAGACCTCTGAACAATTTTCCAGTCCTTTTATTCATTACTTACCTACCTACAATGTAATAGGTAAATACTTTTGACCAGTTAATGCTTTTAAAAGTTCTGGCTATAAAAATACATCGGTGAATCTACTAGATGTTGCCCTCTATTTCGACAGCGTGGATTCAAGTTTTTGAAAAATCACGTTCTCCCTTTGATTTTCAAGGATAAAATCCTTGCCCAGATGCAACCTATCTCTATAGTCTAAAATTACTAGACCTAATAATAAGGTTCGTCTAAATCGGTTGAACGGATGTATCGTGCAAACATCGTATCGTACTCGTATGAATTTTAATTTATTCACTGAAGACCAAGGCCCCAAGCAGGTATTAAGCGAAAATAAATTGATAAAACTATATATCAGTCATAATATAGTGCTAAATAAGGTGAAAGTAGTAAAAAGCTAGGTGCTCATATCGTGAGTTTTTGAGACGATAACGCAATTGAGTATAATTAAGTCTCGTAGTTTTCTCCTTACTTCGTTAACAAGTACTGAGTGGATGATGGAGTTTACAAGAAAAATCACGAAACGCAAGAGATGGTGTTAGCATTGCTTATACCGTAGTATAGCTTATATCATTCTCAGTTTTAATAAGTTGTAATAACTTCAGTGCGTCCAGTAAAAAACTCAAAATGGACACTTTTTAGAAAAGCCAAAAACACAGATTTGTAGTATTTCCCAATTGAAATCATAACTTCTTTGGAATGAAATTTAATCGACGACTAGCGACCGATTCTATTAACACATTTCGTCATCATTGAAATTTTCCCTTTTGCTGACAAGTCAAGTCTACCATCGGTATATATTACAATTCCTGCCAAAAAAATTATAGAAATGTCAGAAACGAAAGCTGGACCCAGGACCGCTTACGAATCGTTACATAAAGCATACTTACCTATCCTTATGATGCTTTTGATTTATTTTTATTGTTTTTGTACAAAATAGTAGGTACGTCTTAAAACTATCAAAGAAATAGGTTTGCTTAGACAGGCAGAATAAGTGGACAAAGGTTATATTATATATAAGGACAATCTCTCATTTATAAATTTCTTCCAGCTTCCCTCGTAAGGATGAAGTCATGGTATAGATTAGTATTGTAGTGGTGTTAGTTTTATTTATTTCCGGAATATTTATATTCATGGTGAGCCTACCGATCAGACCACCAAGCTAGAGTTTTGCATTGAAAGATCTCTTGATTCGCCGCCGCCGAGTGACGCGCTCGCTTGCATTTATAATATAAGCTGATGGTTGAAGACAACAAGCTTCTTGTCGAGAATTTTTTATAAGTCCGAGATCATATCTTGCCCGTTAGCTTGCTTGTTGCCGTTGCTTTGAATGTTTTAAACTTTACTCATGTATTCTTAGCAGGCCACTAAGGGGCATCATAATGTCAGTTTATGTGATCGTTTTAGTTTTATTCTCCGGGATCACTGTAGATATTATAAATGCGAAAGATTGTTTGACCATCAATCATGCCGCAACGGACGTGTTTTTTGCATCGGTATAATATTGTGTACCTACCTAGTTAAAGACATGGAAAGTGTATAGGGTACCTAATTTTACCCCCGGAAAAAGAATGAGTTCCCACGGGATTCACGCGGAAATTCTCTCGAGTAGGTATAATATGTAATATAGTAAATTATATTTAAGTGACTGATGAATGAATGAATTACTTACTCAAACTATTGTATTGGATCTAAGAGAACCACCACAGCAAGCAACAATAGCTAATAGCAGTAGGTACTAGTTACGATTGTTATACTTACTGATCAGGTACAGTGCACTTGTTATCCATGTTATGGTAAATTAAATTAAAGCTAATAACGTTGTTTAGAAACACATTACTAGGTTCTACAAAATTTAGATTAGGTAATCTAAATTTTGTAAGAAAAAAGATCGGGAATGCTTTGGAAAAAAAATAGCGGTAAGTAATAGTAAGTATGTACTTATAATATATGTGACATGCGCCATAACGACGTAGATAGGTACCTAATCCTTGTGACGCCACATTCATTGTGGAAAAAAATTTGTTACTATTGTTACAATAAAAGATGGCTAATCAGTATTGATTGGATTAGCCACAATAGGACATAAGGGGTAAAATGGGCACAAAGCCAAAATTGTGCTCAATTCGATGCCAGTCGCCAAGAAATCTACACAAGTACATACCTACCTACTATGTTTCTAAGTTTATTTAGGCGCTTATTGGAAATATCTGATTTCGCTGTTTGGAAAACTTATTATTAGAAAAACTAAGTAAGTTTTTATTGCTCACTTACGGACGATTTCGCTTGCATCAAAGTTTCTTTAACTCAATTTCTGCTTATGCTATTTTCTTTCACCTTTTACCGTTCGTTCTCGCGTTTAGTAATCCAGGTAGATAATTATTTTGGTTCATAATTCATTCATAATTCATAATTTTTATTTTGCCAAATTGTGGGTAAAAACAGTTGTTATCTTATAATTAGTGCCGTTCACAATTTACTGCTAGTAGCAGTGTGCAAAAATATACATGTATTATTGGATAGAAGCAGGCGTTACTTTGCGGACGTCCATGATATTGAAAAAACTAGAAGTTCAACTCGCTACAATCCGCCACAGATGGCAAATCTATGTGGTACAGTGCGCATCTTGAAGGTTGCAAGGTATGATCAATATTATTATCTAAATATATAAAAGGAAAAGGTGACTGACTGATCTATCAACGCACAGCTCAAACCACTGGACAGATCGGGCATACAGATATAGCAATAGCTATTATGGCATAGGCATCCGCTAAGAAAGGATTTTTGAAAATTCATCTCCTAAAGGGGTAAAATATGGCTTTGAAATTTGTATGCAAATAGAACCTAACGTGAGCAAATTCGCGGGCAAAAGCTAGTAAAATATATTTTAATAATCTAGTTACATAAGCGGCCTTTGTTAATATTATGCACCCTCGGATTTGATCGTAAAATAAAATGATGACCTTATCGCAGTATCGCCAGGCGCTGGTTTTCACATGGCAATAGACATAAAAAAATTTGCTGGCTATAAGTTCGTTACCAGCGGAAGCCCTAGTAGTGGTCGGAGCTCGAAACCGGAACACGTCCTTGAGGGGCTTCCGATGTGCTACCCACTCTCGAAGTTACTGCTCAGCCGACTGGTAACACGTTTTTATTTACTTCATGCTGACCAATATCACAGGCTACACCAGAAACCATCCGAAAAAGCTTCATCAATCATTTTTGTTGTGCGATTGATTATAAATGCGAAAGTTTGGATGCTTGTTACCCAATCACGCCAGAACGGCTGAACGGATCTGGATGAAATTTGACAGAGAAGAGAGTCTTGAATATCTTAAATATCATAGGCTACTTTTTATAAATAAATAAATAAAATTCTATATTTAAGTTTAGTTTTAATTTGTATTTTGTACAGAATAAATAAATAAATAAAAACTTTATTGCTTACACTATTGTTATGTGACTATAATATTGTACACTAATAGTTATTTGTTATACAAGAGTGAAAAGTTGTTTTTTAACCGCGTGCTCAATTTTGATGACCGAGCAAGCGAAGGATTCTAAAATTTAGAATCCTGAGCGTCAGCGAGGGAATCAAAAGAGCACGAGGTGAAAAATCTTTTCACTCGAGTGCAACACGTAACTTTTCATCCCACCTCAGCGAGGAAATGTCTAAATACAAAAAAAATCACAAGGTAACTTTTCATCCCACCTCAGCGAGGAAATGACTAAATGCAAAAAAATCACAAGATTAAATTTAATTCTGTTAATTTCTTCGTCACTAGAATCACTCATTTTAGGTTTTTCACTTATTTTCAATTTTCTTGTTTTTAATCGGTGTTAATTTTAAACAATATGACGTGAAAGAAAATGGTGCGCGCAAATCAAATTAAAAAAGTACACCAAGAAGGTTACGAGTGTGAGTTTTTAACAAATTAAAAACGATTGTATGGAAATTCGGCACCATAGAGGTACAAGTAAATAGGTTTTAATGATGTTTTGAATTCACAAACTTCATAGACGAGTGATATTTACTAACGTGCACACGATGTTCTAAATTCAATTTACTTTATCCTCTAGAGGATAATAACGGCTTTTTCCTTCAGATATCGAAGAGTAAAAATACTCTTTCCGAGATGGTGGGATGAAAATGCACTTATTCTATAAACCTAACAATAAGCAATAGGTAACAAACTCAGCATTACCGAGCACTGACAACAATGCTCGGCGCTGGTTTTCAGTTTGCTCCTTTAATAATCATTTAAAAATAAATGCGCCTTATTATTATAAATTATATCTTATATCTCATTATTATATTATACCTATCTACATTATACTCTTTATCCAGGAAAATTAAGGAGTTCCCGTGGGATTTGTAAAAACTTATTCCATGCGGATGAAGTCGCGGGCATCACCTAGTTATTAGTATACTTCCTGCAACATTAGGTTTTGCCCTATAGTGAAATAGTTAGCTAATCACAGGCGATGATCACAGGTGCTTGCAAAACAGATGCATAACTAGGTACTAAAGAACTATAATCATTATTTTTTAAATATCCGGGTTCTAAAAGGCATAAGAGACCATTCTGCGAGTCCGAGAAATCTTCTTCTTTAGAGTACGTATGTAATTTTTTCTTTTTAACGCTACGCACAACAGGCCTTGCAAAAACAAGAATTAAGTAGGTAACTAACTTACTTACCGGAGTAATTCTATCGAGAAACCCTATGAAGGATATTTAGGTCAAACAGTTTTACTGATGGCTCTTCTCGAGTAAATCATACTGCTATTTTAGTATTTATTTTATCACATAATAATTATGTTTTACTATAATAGGTATTAGGTATATAAGTACTTATTATATGTGTAAACATTATTGTGTAGGTAGGTATATGTTTTACTTAGTATACAATACATAGGCATCTATACATTTTGTTTATGTTAGAAATCTAGTAATGTATATTGTAGTGATTAATTATTATTATAATCATCTATGATTAGCTTATCTAAGAACAATAACTACGCAAAATTTTCAAAATATAATTTTCCGACACATTAGGAGTGCTGAAAGAAATCTTTCCAGTACCACTGACCACACAGTACCATAATTCACATTCTTGTGCACGTCCTTTACAATTGTAGGTATGTATTTAGTTTTTAGTTAGGTACTAATTATTACAAAGTGTATAAATAAATGAATATAAGTATTGATATTTAATAATATGATACAAAAATTAAGTTTTAGGTATGAAATGTATCAAAATACTAATATCATGTCGGTATTTTTTCGTTTACTGCATAATATAATACTTGTGATAACAGAAATACAATAGCCATACCTAACTACCTACGCACATACGTAATTATATACTTAAACGTGACTACGATTTATAGGGCGTAATTTATAGCCTGCATTAACTACAGTAACGCGCAGGATCTATCAAGAACAGAAGGTAAATCTCTCTAGATATATTATAATAAAATTAAAATATACGGAGTAAGTTTATTCCCAGATCAAAAGCTACTTAGCAAGTTTTTTTCTTAATCGCCATAAATTGAAAATCATTTTGTTCACAACAATGATTCGGCCCGCATCGTAATTATGGAGGGTCTTTGCAAGCTGGTATTCTATTTCTAACAAAAGAAAGTTGTATAACATTTTAATGCTGTTTGACTTCAAACATGGCGCAAAAAACCAGGGGTTATATTTTGACTAACACACGAATAATTTATTTTACCTAGGTAGGCAAGTAAGTAGGTAGGTACTATATTGTAATCTGCAAAATTATTTTTTTTCAATATTGGTGAGTACGTATCTTGATTTTTCTAGCAATAATTAATTTACCCGAAATAAGGCTTCGCGCCATAATGGGTAAAGTTAAGCTGAAAGAAAAAGTTTGAAAAAATGTCCTCGTATCATACAAGCAAAAGAGTATAAAAATTCGTAATTATGAAACTTTTATTCATAAATCACAGAAGACAAGACTCGTTATATTAAATTTGGTAAGTAACTTTTAAGTTCCGGCATCAAAGACTGTGCTTATGGTTGATAACTCGTAAAGTGAAAAAATGAGAATAGCTTTTTTATTTTGAACGAGTAAAGCGTTAACAAATAAGATCGAGTATGTTACTTATGAAGCTATCATTGCAAAACAAATATTGGTATAATACCTATTTACTTTATTTGCAATTAGCCGGTGCCCGCGACTTCGTCCGCGTGAAATAAGTTTTTTTAATTCCCACGGGAACTCCCTAATTTTTCGGGTTAATATACATATAGCATATGACACTCAGAAATAATGTGGCTTTATATTGGTACCAGAATTTTCAAAATCGGTTCAGTAGATCCAGAGATTACCCCCTACAACCTCACAAACTTTACCTCTGTATAATATTAGTATAGAGTTATACCTACTATAGATTATTATGCCTGACCACAAATACTTTTTGTAAGATAGGTACGTACCTATCACTATTCACTACCGACTTTAAGGTCGGGACGGAAGGGTTAGTTATGAGTTCATTTAAATTGCAAATGGCATACGGAAGCTATTTGCGACTATGAGTCCACCGGTAGACTTAATATTACTAAAGCGTCGTAATTACAGGCTAGAGTTACTAGCAATTGTACTAGGTAAGTGGATTACCACTGCTTCTTAGCTACCCCCTGAGAGGCTAATCAGGCGGGTCACCTGATGGTAAGTGATTACCGCACCAGAGGAACCGCCAATGCGTTGCTGGCTTTTGAGAAATTTGTTTATCCGCCCTTTGATGAGCCCCATATTATAATCATTAGGGAACACAGAAGATGGAAGCTGGTTCTACAATTTGCAGGTACGTGGCAAAAATGACCTGGAATAACGGGAGGTGTAAGACGACCGATGGTGAGTATGAAATTTGTTTCTACGACTAAGTCTTTATAATAAATTTTTGTATAATAGTGGGTTTATATTATTCCAATATACCCATAATAGCGTAGTGGTTAAATAATCTCGCTCACAGAAGACATCAGTTAAGGACACGTGGGCACCCTTTGGTTACGGAACCTCAAAAAACAATACACACCCTTTGAACCACACTGTCTACTCACGTTTGAGCGAGCGTGATTCGAAATGCCTCGGAAAAAAACTTTTTCAGCGCACATCCGAGCTGTGACGTTATAGAGGTACGAGATTCCAGAATAGGTATCCATGTCGCGACTGGATCGATTTGGCAAACCGGGATCAGTTTCTAGGCTTTTAGTGCTTTTCATCTAATAGTTAAGCTACAGTACCTGATAAGTGTACAGTACCAAGTACAGTACAGTACCTGTTCTGCGATTTGCTAGGCATTTCAGCAGTTCCATCCAAAATTGACAAGGATAAGCCAAATAGTCGCGGTCAAGCTCTAACAATTAAAACGATTGATATTTATGCATCAGTTGCAGGTAAACCGAATTAATAGGCAATAACTCTATTCACACACGCCTATCATGTTTCAATACCATCCAATTCGGGATTCAATCAAACAAACACCTAGTTAGGGAGGCTATAGTTTCTGATATAATGCACTAGGTACTAGAGCATGAAATCACCTTCCCATAATCTTTTGTTTCTTGCAAGGCTTCTTGCTTAAAATATCTTCAAAGCGAGAAGCCTTTTCAAGACAAAAGCATCTCTATACTTTCGACCTAGCATTATTATTTTTTATTTACCAACCAAAAATAAAAATAAAAAATCTCTTTCTCTTTTTATTGCAATACAGGCTTGCACTGGACGACAGTCATGGCTAATGATAGGCAATGAGGCTGAAGCGGTAGGAGATACCTATTCACTATTGCCTTAAAAGTTCCTTACTTAGGTAGGTATAAAGGTTCTCCGGAAAAGCATTTCACACATGCAGTTCGTAGGAAGAAACTGTTTCATTGATTGGTTGATTCGAAAATAAGAATAAAACTCAAACTTAGTTTAAACAGAGCGAGTTTGGGTGGGCTGATAGGACACACCAGTTCATAATCAATAGTATATTGTGATACAATGGTGGAAAGTAAAGAAAGAAAATTGAGATAGTTTTTAACATGGAATAACTTGACCACAATGTAGATGGTTTATATTTTCCACTCAATTCATGAAAATAAACTAACAAAACATTTTCTGAGAATGACTTAGTTTTTTTATGTTTTTCCACGAAATAAAATTATTGTAAGCCGTCATATATCTTTCTCGAGATTTTGGGGGCAAAGTTCCATCTTGCGCAGTTTTCGCCTCAGATAAAATATCTGGTGGAGTTAATTCCATTTCATCATTAGTACTAGAACTCATATTAACGAAAATATAATCAATTTATTACTTAAAAAATAAAAAAAATCAGCAAATGGCGCGCACAGATGTAGTAATGGCGCGTATTTACACCTGGACATATTTTTTTTTTCAACGAAACTAGGCTACGGGTTCGTACCTACGCGTATACAGCCTATTCGATTTTTGTCAAATGTTGAAAATAATTAAATTAAAACTGGTAATTAAATATAATCAACAACCATTTAAAAGAATTTTGGAAATTCAATGCTAAAACGTACGGATTCATTCATTTTTCCTCGTAAAAGCCTATCCGATTATATTCTATGTATGAAAACTCCTTGCTACTAAACTTTTTTAATTGACTTGGAAAATTTAAAACTAAACTGCAAAAGTAAGTGTCGAGCTTGTAAAAGTAAGTCACGACCGTGTAAAAGTAAGATGCCTATGCGAAAGATTCAATTTTCGAATCATAACTACAGCCTCTGAAAGTGCGCCATGTTTGACAACTGTATTGAAAAATATATTTATACTACACCCGCTCGGAAAGTACCCTCTTGCTTTTGTCAAAACGAGGTAGAAAGTACGTCATTGCTACAAACCAATTAAGCGGGAAGAAAAGATGTATGAAATTTCATTTCTAACGTGCTAAGCGGGGAGAAAACTGTATGAAAATCCATTTCTAACGCGCTGTTGTTTTTTAATTTTAAGTAAATATGGTATGGACGTTGAGAATTTGGATGTCTTACCATATGGAAATATAATATTAGAAGCAGCTTCACCATATTTGACATAGAAAAGTCAAATAATATGGTGAATGTCGATTGTCGACATCGACGTCGATTATCGATATCGATATCCGATATTGATAGTCGATATCGATATCGATGTCGATTGTCGGTATCGATGTCGATTGTCGATATCGATGTCGATTGTCGATATCGAAATCTATATTGAAATAATCCTCAAAATGTAGTCTAGTTGTGATAGTGAAGCTTCGAATGAAGCGACTCATATAGCTATGATAGAACGTCATTTTTTTTTTTTTAATTTTTTTTTTTTTTTGAAAACAATACATTAGAAATTAAAGCTAGCTAGCCTAACCTAATTAAGGACTATTAACTATTAACCTAAACCTTTTTTTTTTTCTTTTTTTTTTTTTGTTTTTTTTTTTTTTTTATGTTTCAGTATTTTGAATATGGGTTTGTAAAAATATTTATTTCATTTATTATTTTAAACCTTTGTAAGTTCGTTTAATCACTAATTATCGCTTATTTTCCTCGCAGGTGTAGTATAAAGCACTATGTATCACTCGGTAGAAAGTACGATTCCTACCTCGAGTGTATTGCGGCCCTTCGGCTACGCCTCGGGCCTCAAACTACACCCTCGATAGTAATCGGTCACTTTCTCCCCTCGGTGAACAATGTACTATTATGTACTAGATAGGTACCTAATGGCTACTCGTATTAATCAATAGTACTGCGCTTCAAACATTTAATACCAAATTCCAACACATTTGAATAGGAATTTAATCAATCAATATCTTCCCACTTACGGACCTACCTATAGTTAGTAGACAAACAAGTGTCCACAGATTTGGTTTACGATTCATGATTTCCCACATGAATTATGGTCATCGCATGAAATTGTCAGGGAAACATGAAATCGTAACTTTTTTTTCAGTCCCCATTTAATTTTCCGTAAATAATAAGCCTTACCTGCCCACTACTAAAATAAAATAAGTAATTTAGGGTAAATATAGGTAAATAATTTAGGGTACCTACCGTACCTTGGAAGGATATGCGTGTAGGTTCCTACCTAATTTTATTTATTACGTTTAATTTTTCGATCGCAACGAATTCACATTTGAGTAAAACAACCGTACAGCGTCGAATGCAGCATTGACGAATTAAAAAAAAAGGTTTTAGTCGAACGTGTAACCTCTTACATTACAGCACATTACAATAACTTTTAATAAAGATAAGCATTAAAGAAAAGCTTTGGGACTTGGAATTTTGTAAAACAATTTCAGCATAGATCGGTGACCTTTTAATCCATATCTTCAATAAATACCTTTTCGTACCACTTGCTCAAAAAAGTGACATTCTATGCCACAAAAAGCGAACATAACAATAGTCATTTTTGACCGAGCGAAGCGAAGGTCTCTGAGTCTACTTGAGTGAATTGGCACTTGTCCGTCCGTCCGACCGTCCGTCCGTCTGTCAGAGCCTTATAACTTCTGAATTACTGAACGTAATTACTTCAAGTTTAAATATAATATGTAAACCGATGGCCTCCCGCCGAATATGGCTTAAAAAATTATAAAAATCTTTATTTCAGGGGGGCTCTCATAGAAGCGAATGCGGAGTAAAATATTTTTTATAGCGTTACATAGGGTTGCGGTATATCATTTTAAAGATAATGAGGAGGATAATGATAGAAAATCGCCACTTTGAAAGCCCCCCATTTCGTAAATTTTTGGGGAAAAATAAAAAAAATATATTTTTGGACTCTATTCCTAATAATCTTTAAAATGATATGCCGCAACCCTATGTAACGCTATAAAAAATATTTTACTTCGCATTCGCTTCTATGAGAGCCCCTTGAAATAAAAAAATTTATAACTTTTTAAGCCATATTCGGCGGGAGGTCATCGGTTTACATATTATATTTAAATGTGAAGTAATTATGTTCAGTAATTCAGAAGTTATAAGGCTCTGACAGACGGACGGATGGACGGACGGACAAGTGCAAATTCACTCAAGTAGACTCAGAGACCTTCGCTTCGCTCGGTCAAATAGATTTATATTTTAGTAAACTAATTTATCGCAACCTAACAATATATATATGGGATTTTTTTATAGTTACGAGCAAATGTATACCGATCACGGCTCATCTAGTTTTGTTGTCATGGGTAAGGGAGGCGGCCATAAATAAAATACGATGACGCATTCAATGGACCGTACGGGCATTTTAAATCAGACAAGGAGCATCCTTTAGGGATAATTTTGGGGATACTAAATAGCGATAAATATACAAAATGGAAATATACGACAATAACCGTCCGTCCGTCCGTCCGTCTGTCAGAGCCTTATAACTTCTGAATTACTGAACGTAATTACTTCTTGTAAACTGATGGCCTCCCGCCGAATATGGCTTAAAAAGTTATGAAAATCTTTATTTCAGGGGGGCTCTCATAGAAGCGAATGCGAAGTAAAATATTTTTATAGCGTTACATAAGGTTGCGGTATATCATTTTAAAGATAATTAGGAATAGAGTCCAAAAATATTTTTTTTTTAATTTTGGCCTTAAAATTGACGAAATGGGGGGCTTTCAAAGTGGCGATTTTCTAACGTCTAAAGTTAACCTCAGAACTCTCAATTTTCTGAAAGGCTGAAACTTATCAATTATTTGAATTATATCCTGTACATGAACAACAAATACTAAAATTAGATAAATATTATAAGGAAACGAAATTATTTAATTTTTAATGTGCTTCAGTATTATTAACATAACTTCACAATTATGTCAATAGATGGCGCTCTGTACAAGTTTATAGATACCGCGAGGTCTCAGTTCGGGGCGAACCACTAGTGATGCCCGCGACTTCGCCCTCGTGGATCGAAGCTTTTCGGCTCCCGCGGGAACTCCTTAATTTTCCGGGATAAAAAGTAGCCTATGTGTTATTCCATACTATAATCTATCTCTGTGCCAAATTTCATCCAGATCCGTTCAGCCGTTGGGGCGTGATTGAGTAACAAACATCCATACATCCATACATCCATCCAAACTTTCGCATTTATAATATTTATTTGATTATTTGATAGTATAGAGTATAGATTTAGTTGTAATTCTTTTTTGGCTGAATAAAATATTTGTTTATTTATTTCAGATATAAATAAAAAATAAAAAAACCAGGGGCTTCATCCATTGATGCCACCCCGGGCCTCCAACGGTCTTAATCCGCAACTGAACCAGGTCTTAGATGTTTGATATTTCTGCACTAGCTTGAGCGATAGCTGTAGATAATAAGGATAAAGTAACCGGGGATTTAGCGATAAGGTTAGGGATCTGTTGGAAGTAGCGACATGCACAAGTCACGTGATCACGTTCCGAGACGAAAAGCTCTCCAAGCAATTAATACATGCTTCACATAACAAGATTTGAAGGGTCGACCATTCTTTGGCTGACAAGATATTTATGAACTCTTGTCACGTTTATCACAACGACTGTTTCACAACGGCCGGTTTCTGAATTAAGCATTCAAGCAAAAATCAGCTGAGTTTTGTTTAAATATTTGAGTAAGACTTAAGTTTTTTGTGTTTCACACGATAAAATTAGAATTTCCCAAATTGTAATTAGCTAAGTATTTCTCCAATCGTCCCTGAGTATTCTCCAACATTGCCTTTGCGTTTCGCTACACGTAGAAAAACCGGTATTGACCGAAAATAATATTTATTTCTAATTTTGTTAAATTTTATTATTAAATATGATTCAAAAAAAAAATTTTATAGAATTTTATTTAGAAAATTATGAATTTCAAATATTTCAGGCTTTTATCTCATAAAAACTCTGATGTGCGTTTGATTTCAAATAACCGGGATAAAGAAATGGAACGTACTCGTACGACATAACATTGTGTCAGAAGCGTCAAAAGTTTGACAATTGACAAACGGATTTGTTTACAAAATTTTCCAAATCTTGACTTCTGTTTTTATTTGTAATTATTCTTACAAATATTTATAAAATGGATAGAGAAAAGAAAAAAATATATCCCAACCTCACTAACGTGTGGAAAGAAAACAGTAGTAGCAAAGTAAGTACCTAATCTTTATATCATCCCCTTACTCGTAGGCCAGCTTTTCTCCTGGTTTAGTACAATATTCGAGGGTTAATTTTACATGACCACAATTAGTAGTTAGTTCGTATGTAACTCTACTTAGAAATGGAAATTTGTCCAGTCACAAGACAACCAAACCAACTGGCAACGAACTTCGAATAATGTCATTGTTTTCTTTGAATAACAGGGTATAGGTACCTACTAAAATTCTACATCAATGATAAAATGCATATTATTTATGTGTTTTATATGTAAGTCATCAATAAATGTTCTATCCACAGATTACAAGGTGCGATAGAATGCAAAAAGACAGGGACATTCTATTTGCAAAAAAAGAAGGAAGAGCGGATTGTAATAATTAAACAATACAATAGCCTATGTACCACAGGACCAAGAGATGAAGAGTAAAGCTGCCTGGTGGATTTTCAATTATCGCCACAACTGATGATAATGTGATAATATCATATTATATTTATTACCCAGAAATGTTATATTATGCTGAGTTATTTGTAAAATAAAACAAAATTAAAAAATCCAACAAAGAGTTCCTAATTTCTAACAAAATATTACTTACTAGCTGATGCCCGCGACTTCGTCCGCGTGGATTGAGGTTTTTCAGTTCCCGCGGGAACTCTTTAATTTTCCGGGATAAAAAGTAGCCTTTGTGCTATTCCAGACTATAATCTAACTCTGTGCCAAATTTCATCCAGATCCGTTCAGCCGTTGGAGCGTGATTGAGTAACAAACATCCATACATCCACACATCCATACATCCATCCAAACTTTCGCATTTATAATATTTATTATGTGATTATGATTACAGGAGTTATTGTTATGTAGATATTTGTAAAATAACTTTCTACTAATGAGCTTGGGGAAAAGACAGGACATAATTTCGTTCTTCAACAGGTTCATCATCTTGTACTACGTAGGCATCTACGAGTACCTCAGGCTTCTCCAAAGATTTTTAAATCCCACTACAAGTTAGCTCAACTGCGATCTCACCTGATGGTAAGTGATGATGCAATCTAAGATGGTAGCGGGCTAAATTGTTAGTGGTATGGCAGTTATATTAAACTCATAGATTTCTACACCTATGAAGGAACCCTCCCACAACTCAGAAATTGTAAATTCCCAAATCGAATTGCCGGAAATCGAACCCGTGAACTCCCTTAATAAGACCACAGTGATCGCCACTGCGACAGGGAGCGTCAAAAGATGCCAACGAAGAATCTTCACTAGAAATCGCAAATCCATACTAATATCATAAATTCGAGAGTGTGTCTGTCTGTCTGCTACGCTTTCACGGCTCATCTGTTTCACCGATTTTGATGAAATTTGGTATAGGGATAGTTTATATCCCGGAAAATTAAAGAGTTAACACGCGGGAATCAAAAAAACCTTAATCCACGGACGAAGTCGCGTGCATTATCTAGTGTGAATATAGTTTAAGTAGCCGAAATTCGTTACTTAAATATTACGCACTCAACTTTGAGATTAGAGGACTTTGAGCACTGTCAAATGCGCTCTGAAACGCAATTTTGCAGTTAAGCATGGATTTAAGTTTCGAAACTGTCAAATTTGAAATTTCTCAAGCTCCAATTCTCAAAGCTTACAAAATATCAATTCAGAAACAAAACTTTGCCTAAGTAGTACGTAAGTCACACTTATGTGGTCTTTGAGACAGACTCAACATGAAATACTCAATTCAGAAACCGGCCGATCTTACATGAACGTTTTTCTACTCGAATATTGAGTTTTTTTCTCTACTTTTTTTTTTTATCCACTACAAGTTAGCCCTTGACTGCGATCTCTCCTGATGTTAAGCGATGATGCTAAGACGGTAGCGGGCTAACCTGTTAGGGGCATGGCAGTTATATTAAACCCATGCCCCTATTCGGTTTCTACACGGCATCGTACCGGAACGCTAAATCGCTTGGCGGCACGTCTTTGCCGGTAGGGTGGTAACTAGCCACGGCCAAAGCCTCCCACCAGGCAAACTCACTACTTTTGAAAATACTTATATTTCCTACTTTACAAAGTATACGTCATACCTAAATTATAAATGTGAAAGTGTGTCTACCAGTCTGTCCATCCGTCATGTGATCATGTCTGTCGGAAACCTTTTCAGCGCCCATCTTTTAAACCGATTTTGATGGAATTTGGAACAGTGATAGCATCTTGGAGACGGACGTATACAATTCTTCCTAACTCGAGTAAGTAACTCCTTTATTTTGCAGGATACGTTGATTTCAATGTCACTTTGATTGAACAACTCATTGATTTCGAAAATCAATGAGTATGAGCAGAGGTATTTAAGGGATTTTGGGCATGATCCAGTTGGGAAAAATTAATGTGTTTATTTATTCTTCAGCACAGCATGCAGTCATTGAATTAATTCAAAATCAGTTCATTAATGGCTATATATAATTCAGCCTGACAAGGAGTCGCCTTAAGCTAGCACAATTATTATTAACCTTTATTATATTTTCTTATTAGTTATTATATTCTACCTACACAAAGACAATACCTATAAGCAAGAAGCAAGTTTAATCTACCCTGATAAACCAAATTAACCTCTTTATTCGTCGAGATAAATCCACGAAAACGATATATAAGTCACTACAAACAACAATATAATATTAATATGACTGTTAGTACTCGTAGGTACTTCTTCGTTTATGAAAAAACTTTTGCTGTTCCAGTAGCAAGACCTCTGTACTTATTAAAAAAATAGTTATTCTCAGATAGATATTTGGTCCACCTTTACCTCCAGAATTCATACTTAATATTATGAATGCGAAAGTGTGTCTGTCTATCTGTCTGTCTGTGTGTCTGTCTGTCCGTCTGTCTGCGGGTCTGTCTGTCTGCTACGCTTAAAAGGCCCATCTTTTCAACCGATTTTGATAAAATTTGGTAGGTATAGAGATATAGGGTGCATCCCAGCAGGGCTAGCATGGGCCGGAGATAAAAACTTTATCCCCCGATTTTATCCACTGACAAGACATAAAATTAACTTATCCACTTCTCAGAGCACGGCAACAGGGGAGAGGAGAAGTTTATCCCCGTTTGACATTTCACGGGGACTCTGGGGACTATTTATCCACCGTTATTTAGCGTTTTTATTTATTTATTTAGGAATAAATTTTTTATCCTTTCCTCGGGGAGAAAATTGTCTCGGCCCATGCTAGGGGGGCAGGGAAGGACACAGGCTACTTTTCATCCCGAAAAATTCAGGAGTTCCCCGGGTTTTAAAAAACGACTTTAACCACGCGGACGAAGCCGCGAGCATCATCTAACACAAAAATAAGTCAAGAATATTTAAGTTTTCGTCTTAGTTTACTTGACAGTATTGTTGCCCTTATTTCCACAGGAATGAGCTAATTTCTGGGAAAAGTATAACACTAGTAAAGTAAAGTATTGTACCGACAGCAGAATTTGTATGGTCACACTAATATTATGAGCCGCCAACGACGTTAATTGTTAAACATCTAGGTATGTCGTAGGTACTAATAAAATTCATTGGCTGGACATATCCTGACTCTGACATGACATTAAAATGGAAGTAAGTAGTTCTTTAAAGTTTTCAAAAAAATTATAAATTAAATCACCTGTCTTTTCCAGTAAAATTTCTGAAAATCCTTTCTTATCTCTTCGGTATAAAAAAATTGCTATACTCAGCTATGTCAGTCAGATAAGCTTATTGCGTGTGTGCCTATACGTTCATGACGCCGTTTACACATTAAATGTTTTATGCAGTAAAGTCTGTGGTATACTGTTCAGGGAAATTCAATCAAAATAATGGACTAACGGCACTGCCACGAATAGCTTGCAATAAAGCTTAAGCTCCCCGATATGCCGTGGAACCAATTTGCATAATCGAGTCGCAAAATAATACCGTCTTAGAAAGTACTAACAGTATCAAACTGAGAGGTTTCTTTATTAGTTAGCTTCGCAGCGAATTGATTTTCAATGATTACTTAAAACCGCTGTTTCACTAAATTATCCGAGTGAAAAAACCCCAGAAGGATAGGCTATTTTAGAGGCTCTACCTCCATCTCTATCTTAGCTCATGAGTACATTGCTCATGAGTGCTCGAAAGTAACATTATGCTAATGAAAAGTGTCTTGTAATTTTTTTTATGTGATACTTATATGCTTACAACCCTCGTTAGAGTGCATTACAGCTGTGTTAATACGAACACAACACCCCTTTACGCCCTATATGACTGTCAGATAACACATAGGTACCGTTTATAGTATACCTATAGGCAGCCCTTCCACCTACAAGCTTGAAACGGAAAACACAATACGCCTCCTCCGCTATTCAAATGACTCGCTCCTATACTTTTCACCCTTCAAATGTACCCAAGGACCATCGAAAATTGCCGCGTCGCATTAATACTAACTAGCAACATAGTGCAGTGTCTCCTTCCGTCCTTTAATTTATGCGCAACTAGAAAACATACAAGGTAGAGTTATCTAACGTTAATTTTATTAATATTATGACGTACCTATCATGTAGATAATTATATTGGATTCTGTTAATTAAGTTAACGTCAAACTGACGTTTACGGTGTTAAAACCCTGGGGTCGTGGGGCGAAGATTCTGGATCCTTTTGAAAGTATTTATCATCCCATGGAGTCCACAGGTGACCGGAAGGCTGGAAGTTACCTCGACCATAATTAATATATTATTCTTGGCTATTAGCAGGGTAACGCAGCCAGCGCCTCAGCCCTCAAGCTAACTATCATACTAATATTAGAAATGCTGAAATGTGTTGGTTTGTCCCTCAATCACAGTGCAACAGAGCAAAGGATCCACGTGATTTTTGCATGCGTACAGTCGAGGACTTGGAGAGTGTCATCGGCTATTTTTTATCCCGGAAAATTAAGGAGTTCCCGTGGGAATTAAAAAAAAAATTATTTCACGCGGACGACGTTGCTGGCATCAGAAAGTTATTTAAAATGAGCCTCAATTTTATTTATGAGCCCCTTGCAGCATCAAACTTGGGAGTGAAAACTTCAATGAAGTCGGTACTCAGTCCATCTAAAGTTCAGAACTACAGACTTACATAAGACTTACACTGATACATATGCAAAGGCTTTTACCTCACTACACCCTTCTCGTACTTACTTTAAAATATGGGCAGAGATTGCTCTTTACTGCTGTCATAAATCTGTGGCTACCGTTAGTAGACGTCATCTAAGTAAGTACCTACGGGTTTTAGGATTCAGGGTTGTTAGACATTTTACAGGATAGATTTCCTATGTTACGTTATGTTTTGACTCTACCACTTTCGAGTCTCGCATGTTTCCTATTCACTGAACGATTCAAAAGCACTTGTAAAAGTTTATTTGAATAAAAAACATTTGAATTTAGAATTTTTTTTCCAGCTCGTGCAGAGTGCCGGCGACATCGCGCGTTTCGGTCGCAGCGACTTCAAGAGATCAATCAAAGTGCAGTGTGCTGGCGTCGCTGCAGGTGGTCCCACACTGCACTGTGATCCATCGCTGGTAGCGACTGCGAGCGAAGTAGCGCGATATCGTCGGCATGCTGTGGTTGCCTTAGAATTGGGTAGGTATTTGACTACTCGTGAAATAAATTATTTTTTAGTGATTATTAAATAAAGGATCTCCCAAAAGTCGTAATATCCACGTCCTCTGCTAGTTTTATTTTGAATAACCATTTTAAACTATCGATTAAAGTAAAAAAGTGCGTCGAACTTTGATGACGTCACGACTTAAAATTTCATACAAAATCCATACTAAGCACGCGTTTTGACGTTTAAAAAAAAAGTTGCTGATTTGACTAGTTGTCCAATACCTAATTGTCAAAACCAGCCCAGAAGTGTAGAACTTATGTCTTCAAGAGATAAGTTGTCCTTGTGCATGTCCTTTCAATGTTAATGTTTTATTTTTAAGTTTCTATTACAAAATATATAAATAAATAAATAAACGCCCGAGGAAGTTTATTTATGTTCTTCCGCGAGAGATAAAAGAGTCCATACTGGATTTTTCCAAAGTCTCTAAATCCATGAGGACATTATCCAGTGATGAATAAAATTAGTTAGGGGTTTGTTGTCTTAGAATATAATATTATACGTGCCTAAACAATCATCAAATTATACTCTTCATCTAAGTAGATAGCCCAAAGTCAATTAAAACTTAAAGGCCAGCCATATGGAGCTAGCATACTGAAGGGCTAAAATTTAATTATTATGTATGGAAACAGCCGTTCCATTAGCTTAACTTAAGGTCATTAATGATGGAATTTCTAACCCAAGGCGATTAACAATAAGTATAACATTCAACAGATTTCTATCTGTCAAACAAATTTTAACAGATTTCTCTAAAATTAAATAACTAAGTAGGTACACAAAGCTTCAATAGTATATTGTGTGCTTAGGGGTGAAACAAGACGATTTCAGACGAGTGTGAAATTGCCTGCCTGAGCGAAGTGAGGACTGGCATCACCCGAAATCTGAAATCGTGTTACATCCCGTGGCGCACACACTATTTTTCATATAATCTGTATTATTGTTTCAGATGGCTCAACAGGCATTGAAACTCGCGTTTTCAATGCAGGTTATATGAAAATATTGTTACAGGTAGTGGTAAGTAAAATTTAGTAAAAATGTTTGCACTTAAAACGCAAAGTTTTACTAAGTATTTACTTATCCATCTGCCAATACTTTTTCAAGTTTAGAAACGTCTTCTTTAGGATCCACTTACCCGCCCGCGACTTCCACGTTGATAGGTTTTTTGATTTTTGCGGGAAATCTTTATTTTCTCGGGAGAAAATCCATGGCCTTCCCCTGGACCTATCTCTATAGGTACAAAATTTCGTCAAAACCGGTTGAACAGATTGGCCGCGAAAGTATAGCAGACAGACAGATAGACAAGCAGACAGACACACTTTTACATTTAAAGGTAAAATAAATAGATCAAATAGATTTATTTTGTAATTTCGCCTATTTATTTTACCTAGTTGATGCCCGCGACTCCATATGCGTGGATTTAAGTTTTAAATTAATATTATTTATTATTAATAATTATAATATTAATTATTATGTCTGTCCTTTTTTTGCCTTAATGAACTTGTCAATAATAATTATTTAACAGTTTGGTGTAGGTAAGTGGGTCTAAAATCTCTCACTATCGTAGTATTGCCGTATTGTCTTCGTACAAGGTACCTAATAGACCGGGAGATGGTCGTAGGTGATAGTCTCCCATTTTCTACTGCATGCCTTTTTAAGAGTTGATAACTAACCCTAAAATATGAAAGATAGAGGGGTTACTAGCCCTTGCGCGCTTGCACGTCATAAACAAAATGGCTTCTCTTTGTGACAGAATTTTAGTTTTTGCCGTGACATTATACTGCATGCCTTTGTAATATAACGTAGTTGGAACAAATTTAAGCTATAATAATTGATGGCATGCAATTCGCAACGGCCGACGGGGCTCAAACGGTTACGTAGAAATGTAAAAAAAAATAGAACATTTCCGTGTTTACAAATTGCATGCCGTTGTAAAAAATTACTTTTTTTATCTCAAATATACTCTACGAAAATTGGCATGCACCCCTCGTATGACCAAGGGTGGAAAATATTAGGAAAATGTTGTGAAAAATCAATACAGCTTTTCCGTGATTTCAAACTACTTCTAATAAAGATAAACATTAATTTAATGACCAAATAATTCTGAAATACAAATGGCATGCATGTTGCTCATGATCATTATATTATAAATAATAACAAAAGTTGCAAAAATTTAATAAACATTTCCGTGTTTTTTATTTGCATGCCGTTTTGTATTTCATAAAAACGTATTATTTTAAGTATATACCGAAAATGGCATGCGTATTAAATAATACCATCATATTTTAAATAATAATGAAAGTTGCAAAAAATTTAATAAACATTCCGTGTTTTTAATTTGCATGCCGTTTTGTATTTCATAAAAACATATTATTTTAAGTATATACCGAAAATGGCATGCGTATTAAATAACACCGTCATATTTTAAATAATAACAAAAGTTGCAAAAATTTAATAAAAATTTCCGTGTTTTTAATTTGCATGCCGTTTTGCATTTCATAAAAACATATTATCAAATAAATATTATAAATGCGAAAGTTTGGATGTATGAATGTATGTTTGTTACTCAATCACGCTCCAACGGATGAACGGATCTGGATGAAATTTGGCATAGATATAGATTATAGTCTGGAATAACACATAGGCTACTTTTTATCCCGGAAAATTAAGGAGTTCCCGCGGGAACCGAAGAACGGAACCGATCCACGCGGACGAAGTCGCGAGCGTCAGCTAGTTTTAAGTATATATCGAAAATGGCATGCGTATTAAATAACACCATCGTATTTTTAATAATAATGAAAGTTTCATAAAATATGTGAACCATTTCCAGTGTGAAACAGAGATCAGAGATTTGGATTTTGGCGCTAACCCATCACCTACCTAGCCACGTTTCCGCGGGAACTCCTTAATATTCAGCGATAAAAGTAGCCTTTATGCTATTCTATATACTTAGCAGACTATAATCTATATCTGTGCCAAATTTCATGCAGATCCGTTCAGCCGTGATTGAGTAACAAACATCCATCCATCCATACATACATCCATCAAAACTTTCGCATTTATAATATAACTAGCTGATGCCCGCGACTTCGTCCGCGTGGATATACCAAGATTCATCGAAATAACTTGAGAAATGATGGACTTTTATACAAACTTTCAACCCCTATTTCACCCCTTTGGGGGCGGAAAAACTGTGAAACACGTGTGTTTTCATTTTTAACCCGCAGCTCATATACCAAGTTTCATGGATATAACTTGAGAAATGAAGGACTTTCATATAAACTTTCAACCCCTATTTCACACCTTCGGGGGTAAAATTTGCGAGAACTGTGAAACACGTATTTCTTCATTTTTAACCGGTAGCTTGTATACCAAGTTTCATCGATATACCTTGAGAAATGAAGGACTTTCATACAAACTTTCAACCCCTATTTCACCCCTTTGAGGGTAAAATTTTGAAAAACTGTGAAACATTTATTTCTTTATTTTTAACCGGTAGCTTGTATAGCAAGTTTAATCGATATCACTTGAGAAATGACGGACTTCCATACAAACTTTCACCCCCTATTTCACCCCCTTAGGGGTGGAATTTTGAAAAACTGTGACACACGTACTTCTTTATTTTTTACTGTAAGCCAAAATAAAAAGTTTCGTTGATAACTTGGTAAACATCTTGAGAAACGAAGGACTTTCACACCAACTTTCATCCCCTATTTCACCCTTTTGTGGGTCGAATTTTCAAAAACTGTGAATTACATATGTCTCCATTTTCAACTCGCAGCTCATATATCAAGTTTCATGGCTATAACTTGAGAAATTAAGGACTTTCATACAAACTTTCAACTCCTATTTCACCCCTTCGGGGGTAGAATTTCGGAATAAAAAGTATCCTATGTCCTACCTCGTAGTATGGGCTCAAATGGGCGCAAAAAAAAAACAGGGAAATGTTCTTTATTTTTAATTTTCGTTAAAAAACCTTTTTTTAATTTTATTTTTGCACATTTTTTATGTCAGGCTTGTGTAATATGCATGCCATTTTTTTTATCAACTTAAAATAATGTTTTTTAATGAAATATTGAATGGCATGCAAAATAAAGTCACGGAAATTATATCAGCGTTTTTTGCAATTTTCGTCATGCATGCCACTAATTTACAACTTTCTGTTGTGCATGCCAAATTTGCTAACGTCAAGTAATTATAAAAACTAAGTATTGTTCAAATGGCATGCAGTTTGAAATCACGGAAAAGCTGTATTGAATTTTCACAACATTTTCCTAATATTTTCCACCCTTGGTCATACGAGGGGTGCATGCCAATTTTCGTAGAGTATATTTGAGATAAAAAAAGTAATTTTTTACAACGGCATGCAATTTGTAAACACGGAAATGTTCTATTTTTTTTTACATTTCTACGTAACCGTTTGAGCCCCGTCGGCCGTTGCGAATTGCATGCCATCAATTATTATAGCTTAAATTTGTTCCAACTACGTTATATTACAAAGGCATGCAGTATAATGTCACGGCAAAAACTAAAATTCTGTCACAAAGAGAAGCCATTTTGTTTATGACGTGCAAGCGCGCAAGGGCTAGTAACCCCTCTATCTTTCATATTTTAGGGTTAGTTATCAACTCTTAAAAAGGCATGCAGTAGAAAATGGGAGACTATCACCTACGACCATCTCCCGGTCTATAATCGAACGACATAAATCGTCGTTGGATCGGCCGGTATGTCTCTAGGTATATATTGCTTATTCCAAATTCAAATAATGCCTTGAAACGTGGCGTGATATCGCTTGTCGCTACTTCCTGTGTTCCTGGAGCTGACAAATAACAATTGTGGAGGAATTCGATATAGGCTGGATGCGGGCGTGCGTTGCTTGTGACACATCACACACTTTAGTATTCAGCGAGCAGTATATCCCCCGCAGGGTTTCGTTTGACACGTACGATTACGTAAATAATTCCAGATAGGAACAAATTTTAAGGTAATTGGTAACTATGCTCATCCTACTAATATTGTAAATTGCTAAAGTTCGTTTATTGGTTTGTCATACAATCACATCGCAATAGAACAAACGAATCGAAGTGATTTTTTGATAGTAAAATAACTGGAGAGTGACACAGGGTACTTTTATCCCGTAAAATTAAGGAGTTCCCGTGGGAATTAAAAAAATCTTATACCACGCGGACTAAAGTGCGGGCATCAGCTAGTTTATTTATACATAATAACAAAAATCTCACGATTACTGTTAATCTCAGTGGTACATTCTGTGGTGGTACCTACTATGAAATTTGAGATAAAATCATTTATTTCATGATGAAGCGCGTTCAGGGCATATAAAATCCTGCAACGTAAATACAAATTAATATATTATTATATTATGCGGACATCATTTTCATCGCGTTGTCTATAATCCGATTTAACGTAGGTAAATTACATTATAAAGATCTCTTTTATCAGTTTGAATAAATCCAATTTAACTAAAGGTTTTTTATGCATTTTATGCAATTTGAGATTGTAGTCATGATCTACATTTTTAATCACAATCATTTATCGAGTAAGAATGGGAAAGGTTTTATAGATGAATATAGTCTGACAGGTGTACATACAAAGGACATAATTGTCCATAATAATATATTCCAAACTTACATTGGCGAGATCAATAGGTACCTACTACTTAGCCCTATTCCGAAAAAACTGCATTGAGATTGAAACAATGTTTTAGTTCTAATCATAATTGTTGTGATTCGCCTAATATATATTCCTGCTGCGACAATGGATTTTGGAAGGAGTTTAAGCCAATCAGAGGTGATTTCGAAATGTGATCATTACACTGCAGCAATCATTTACTTAACCATAATAGTCTGCCTTAGCTACTTATCAGTAACACTATCCATTATAAATCTTGACCTGTAATACAAGTATAAAGGAAGCTGGAATAAAATTAAACTGACCGCTAATTGACAAGGGGCCCATTATCCACGATAATTGCTTCTTGGAGGAAGTCAGTAGGCAGTAGATAACACGAGAGCTATATTTGTAACACGAGAGTTATATTTGTAACACGAGACGAATGTAGTTATACCTATTTGTGACTCAAGATTTCATTCTTGTAATTTCACTTGTTGACCCGACGTGGCTTGATAGCTTCGCTCAGGTGGGTTTACCTAATATTTTTGCCATTGACACTTTTGTAGTTTAAAATTAATCCATACAATATTTATTAGGTCTAAAATTTGTAAGGATCTGATGGAAAGCTACGGTGCCAGTAGTTAATATAGGTTCTTCTAGTACGGGTGCTAAAGGCCTCCTCTGGCTTTTCAATTTTTGTATTGTTCACCTTTTCCTTTGGCCTTGTTACCTATATTTGCTTATTATTATGTGATGATTTATTTATTCATTCCTAGCTCTAACAGTTGTAAGAATATTACAAAAAATACGATCAGAGATTTGGAGGAGGTAAGACGAGTAACCCTCATCCTAGGAGTGGAGACATTTGAGGAGATACTTCTAAGACCCTAACGAACACTTGTGCCAAACATCGAAATCATAAGTATTCTTTTTTCGAGGTAATTAAATGTTTATTATTCCCGTACTGTGGTCTGTAGGTCGCATAGAGTAATGACCCATTCAGAAACATCTCGTCAAAATAATTTGATTAAACAACGACGTTGTATCCGGCAGCTGCTGCGAACTACATACTTAAGACAGTAGTATGACAAAATTGTAGGTCTATTATAACAGACCACAAGGTAGCAGAGTCAAGCGGATGTAACCGTTTGAGACGTCTGCCCAATTAAGCAGCGAGTGTGTATCGAAGCTAAGCGTTATCGATGTATTTTATTTTACCGCCATTGACTATAATATCTTCATTCTGAGCTTTTACCCGTCTGCGTGACAGCAAACCCAGTGGATATGTTTTACATGCGTATCTGGGTAGTAAGATCTGAAATATGTGGGATTCTTTATAGTTACCCTCGAAGCATCCAATCGACGTAGACGTAGTCTGATAGTGTGTCTGTCCGTCTCCTACGCTTTAACGGCCCATCTTTTCATCCGATTTTGATGAAAATTGGTACAGAAATAGGACACGGGGAAGGCCGAACGATTAGGCTAATTTATTCTGGAAAATTAAGAAAATTGAAGAATACAATAAACTTAATCCACGCGGACGAAGTCGAAGGCATCATCTAGTAAATAATAAAATCATTTTTTTTAATATTTAGTCTCAACAAAATACAAAAAATATCAAATCGAAATATCATCCTGTCGTCCTTTTTAGTTATAAAGTAAAACAACCTAAAGAGCCATGAAATTGAAAACCACATTTATCAAATAACTCTCAGTTGAATCTTATTCAGCTCTTTTGATCCTCAGGAAGAAAACTTCCAACTACTTAGAAAGTAAAGAAATGTCAAGTCTGTACAGGTATTTTCACAAAGGGTACATTTTAGATTTTTTATCAGTGGTGGTCAGATATTTTTAATTACATACCTATGTAATGTAATAAATATCCGTATTTAACTTTACTAGATGATGCCCGCAACCTTATCCGAAAAGATTTACTTAGGTTTCTTAGAAATCCTGTGAGACCATTTCCTTTTTCCGTAATAAAAGGAAGCCCAGTAGAAGTTGAATAGTAGTTATTCGTCCCCGAGATGCAACCGAACATCAAAATCCGCAAGACACACTCTCGCATTTATAATATTAAGTATGGATTCAAATGTTTAACCTTGGATGTGCAATTCCATTAGTTTTTGAATCAAAAAACGTTTCAGAAAGTTCTAATTGGGCTCCAGATGCCACTTCTAGTTCATTTACTTTCACAGTTCTTCCTAAGTTCTATTAGCTTTATGTGACCAATTAGCAGTTAAAACGCCTAGAGTCTAGACGATATCGTCTTCCGGGGAAAAGCTCTCTTTTCCCCGGAACGTTCACGTATTTCATTGTCCAATTACATTACACACAATCACTAGTGAAGCTTTTCTACCTTAGCTTTGTAGAGGTGGCGTAAACGGAATCCTAGAACTGATTTGCTGTACAAATACTTAAGGTAACTTTGATGAGAGTTTTTCCATTAATTTGACAACGTTTTCTCCATTACCTATTCATACACTAAGCAAGAAGGTATAGTAGGAATGTATAACGTATTTATTAAGTTCAGCGGTTTTATATACTTAATTTATCAGATAATGTTCTATTGTGTGATTTTATTTTGTTTTATTTTATGTATTCTCTCTCTGCATCGTATTCCTCATTGCTGCATGACCCCTTTCCATTTATACCTTGATAGACGTTTTTTGGGATGATAATGCGGTAAGTTCCCAGGTTCTTCCGCGTAAAGTACATAATATTAGCAATTTTTTTACATGCATCCGATTTTGTTATGGCTTAACACTATCAACAAAGTCATTAATTGTTTCTTCGTCATTAGTATGAAAATAATGAGTACAATTTCTAATATTTTATCTGTTAATAATTTTCATAATAACTCATATTGAAAGTTTGCCTTCATTATGCGAATCTCGAGTCAAAGTTGGTCTGCTTTTGTCGTGTAATCAAGACATTGGTGTTCAAAGCTTGTCAAGATCTTCAAAAGTTTTAGATCGCAAAATGTAGAGACTTTACAAAGAGATTTTTGATTTTCATTACTTAAATAAGACAGAATAATGAAAAATCTGGCGATGTTTACTGTTCGTAACTACCTACACTTATTTAATAAGTAGGTACAATACTTAATTGTAGCATGATGGATCATCTCTGACATTAGGCGGAATAACCTTATGAGCGGTAGATACATATTATAATGATTAATTTATCAGTTCAACGGTTCCTTTGACAATTCGTCATGGCCTAGGTCATGGTGGCGTATCTTGTGCATACCTACACTCAATATTATCGCTCATGACACTGAATACAAAAATATTTTTGTGAATAATTTTGTATTCAGTAAGATCCTACATTTACTGTGAGAAGGTTTCGTTTTTGACGTAAACCTACATTTTCCTTTGTGGTATAGCTACTAGGTAAGTACTAAGTACATATTTTTAAGAGAGCTACTACATTAGGCAGTAAGTACCAAATACCAAGTGTACCATTTTATTATAATTTTATTCAAAGACACCGGTCTTTGTGTTAGCTTATTGGAATGCTTGATTCGATCAACGCACTATGAATCATAGGTCCTGAGTCCTGACGTCGTCGTGTAATCGGCCTAATAGCTTTATTACATCTGAATAGAAATTATAAAGGGAATTAGAATTTATAATACCTACTTAAGAGTGCGGTTCGGCGTAAGCACCTTATTTACCTTATTGAATTAATTAACTAGACCTGATAAGACAGGGTCTACATTGGTTTATTTTCCCAAAGAGGGATAGCAAGTGGGTAGATTTGTTTGAATACGCTAGATTTTTCATCATTTGGATCAAATATTAATTAAGTAGAGTAGGTATTTTGCGGAAGGACGTGGGAACCCACCGCATTATTATCCCAAGAAAACTCCAACCATTATGTGATTAATGGAAAGGGGTCACGACTCACGACCCTTAGTAATGAGGAAAACGACGCAAAGAGAGAGATAGTTTTCTCCCTTTAAATATTCCTTTTAAGCTACGAGTATTGGCTCTTTTAAGACGCGCTACAAGCGTATTTCCGTGTTATTGAACATTCTACTACTTCAAAAGCTGTCACATAATTTTGAAAAATATATACCTAGTGCAATACAGAGTCAGTAGCTTAGCTCTTCAATGCTGTACATTTTTTTTTTTAAATTTTGATTAAGTATTGAGATAAATGCAAGCAATCAAAAAATAAGTAACTTCGCATAACACTGTGTATTAACTTTGTAAAATTAAATATTCCAATAATAAAATAATTAAGGAAACGTACTTACTGTGAGCGGTGATACAAATGCTGATGTAGGTGTGCGGTGGTAGTGACGGCCGCCTATTTGGGTGGTCGAGGATTCGATCCCCGGATACGCAACTCTAATTTTTCGGACTTATAATGCGTTTTTAGACATTAAAAAGGACACTTGCTTTATCGGTGAAGGATAACTTCGTGAGAAAACCTGCATGCCTGTGAGTTCTTCATAATTTTCTCAAAGGTGTTTGAAATCTGTTTAGTGTTTAGCCGCAGTTGGCCAGCGTGGTGAACTATGGCCAACCCCTTGTTATTCTGAGAGGAGACTCATGCTCAGTAGTGAGCCTTCAATGGGCTAAAAATAATGATGATGATGATGATGATGATTGTAGTAGGTATAATACCACTTTAAAGTGGCAAAATGAGGTATTATGATTAAAATATTATACTTACTTAGGTACCTACTACCTACTATGTACCTACCTAATAATTTGTAGGTCGATTTTTATACTTCTGTAGATACTAAAATGCCCCAAAACGGCATACCTACTTATACTTAGCACAGGACGAAAGAATCTGAAATATTTTTAATTTAAGTCGGTTTCGATTTCACTTCTCCTAATAAATAAACAGAGCCATGGTATTTTTTTATATTACTCAAAAATACTATTCTTTGGCATCGGTTAAAATTGGCAATAGGTACGTCCAGTGGACTCTTACTTAAATTTAACTTAGTTCATCGGTACGGTTATTAATATGCAACAATTTCGTTGTAACTAAGTATCGTGCAGAAACTTGACTAACAAGTTCTTAATTCCCGCGTCCTAAAGTATACCTACCCACTACCATAGTCTAGGAAAGTGATCGGCAATACTGCCTCTAAGAATTATTAAACTTTCTCATAATACCTATCAATGTTTATTCCCAGTATACGTTGCTAGTATAATAATAATTTACGTAATTTATAAGAACTTTTAATAAGTTAACGCTTTTATTTAAAAATGTAAGTATGTAAGTGTTTTAGTTTGCCGGTTAAAAGTTAACTTTCTTTATAATACATACCTGCGAAAGATCCGCATCCTCCTTCAGTTTTTCAGCAATGGTCGGCTTCCTGTCAGCCAGAGCGAAGCTCGCATACATCACAAACAACAACACTTTGAGTCCACCCATTTTCGAGTTTCCAACTTCACTTATTTCACTGATAAGCACTCGCGAAATTCATCTACTATTACGCGCGGTAGAGGTCGACGCGCGTCGGTAAATGCCGGGGTACGTTCCAATGAGAGGCTACGCGTTGACGCGGCCACTATCTCGCTCACGCATACGTCAAACTGGTCATCAATTCGCGCCTCATTCAAAAATAACGTTACAAAATACTGGTATTTTAATAACGGTTTTTAAAGCAATTATACCAGACCAATATACATCACTCTTCTCTATAACCTCCATTTATTTTATCTGATGTAACTCGTGAACTCCTTAACTTATCAGAGCTTAAGTAATGGAAAGCCTTTTCTTACAATTTCATAAATTAAAAGTTCAGCCAAGAGAAAAAATTAAATACCTTACTTATATAGAGATAGGGATTCGTTTATCCTGACCTTTTTCTGTTCCCGGGAAACATGAATAATTATTGGTTGAATAGAATATTTTAAAATCGTCAAAAGGTTTCTTTGTTGGGGGAAAAACTACCGTTTACGAAATATTGACCGCTAAAGTTTTAAAAAACTAGCACGTACCTATACTAAATTCTTCATTGTGCGTGCACTCGCCTATAACCACGAAATTATACTAGCTCCATAAAATAAATAAATTCAGTTATTCGTTATTAGTTTATTAGTCAACTTAAACCATGATATAAGTTATCTGCATTCTAAATTTCAGTCAAATCAGTTTAGTCATTTTGGCGTAAAGGAGTTAAGAGTTTCACATTTAATTAGTATATTAGGATAATGCCTTCAACACAACACAATACATAATATTCTATTCGGTTTTCAGTAAATCTTTAGGTCACAGTTGCCGGCGCTCAAAAATTGTTAACCTAATTACAATTTACAGGGGATTTACTACCATCGCTTAAACTTAAAGCATTATTATTTTAAAATAATAGTTTTAGGTATGTCATGTACCTTGTCGTAACTAAAATAAGGATTATAATCCTACAACACGAACGTCAATAATATTAAAATAATACGACTTTTTGCGATGGTAGTGTACACCCAGACCTAGATTCTCGTCGCGCTAATGAACGTCACAAGGGCTTAGCTTATGTGAGCTTAGGAGTTAGTTGAGTCTTGAGACATGAGAAGACGTTTTGCGGAGTTCCTCAGGTAGTTGTTACTTAGGTAAGCTTAGAAGCTAACACACCTTCAGGGTGCCTCGGCCTCCTTTAAGTTGTTATAATAATCCCCTTAATTTAAGTAGTTCTCAATAAGGAACCCTTATACGAGGTTTCACCATGTCCGCCCGTCTGTCCGTCCGAGGCTTAGCTCAGAGGCTATTAGTCCTAGAAAGCTGTAATTTCAAATTTGGCTCGGGTACACGAGTACATGTTAATCACGCCGACAAAGTGATAAAAAAACATTTTTAGGTTACACTTAAAGTGGGGATGAATTTTTTTCCTCGTCTTTCCCATGGTGTGGGGTTTCTTTGGATAGGTCGTTCAAAAATATGGTGGACATGGGAAAAAACGGATTTTCTGATAGAAGTTTACATAACCCATTTCTATTTATTTTAAGTAAATCTTTCCTAATTAATAATTTACATGTTCATCTCCAAGTCAGACCATCTCCCGATAAGGACAGTAAAACAAGAGTAAAACAAAAAACCATTTCTAAGACTAGAGGACAACCGTCGTACCTATTCTGCGCTAGAGATGATGTTCTCTACCTACAGGAAATGTTTGAAATGCAAGACTCGACAAAGCATAATATTGTTTTATTGAGTTAATGGCCCCATAGAGCAGCAAACCTCCTAAATAGTTTGCAATATAAAGCTCTCATTCAATGATATTAGAAAAGAAGCTTGGAAGTAATTAAAATTTTAAATATACCTAACTAGTGGCTCGCACCGAACTGAGACCTCGCGGTATCACGGAGCGCCATCTATTGACATCATTGTAAAGTTCTGTTAAAAATACGGCAGCTCATTAAAAATTAAATAATTTCGTTTCCTTATAACATTTATCTAATTTTAGTATTTGTTGTTCAAGTACAGGATATAATTCATATAATTGATCAAGTTTCAGGCTCAGCCATTCAGAAAATTGAGAGTTCTGAGGTCAACTTTGGACGTTAGAAAATCTCCACTTTGAAAGCCCCCCATTTCGTCAATTTTAGAGAAAAATTAAAAAAAAAATATTTTTGGACTCTATTCCTAATTATCTTTAAAATGATATACCGCAATCATAAGTAACGCTATAAAAAATATTTTACTTCACATTCGCTTCTATGAGAGCCCCCCTGAAATAAAGATTTTTATAATTTTTTTAAGCCATATTCGGCTGGTGGCCATCGGTTTACATATTATATTTAAATTTGAAGTAATTACGTTCAGTAATTCAGAAGTTATAAGGCTCTGACAGACGGACGGACGGATGGACGGACGGACGGACGGACGGACGGACGGACAAGTGCCAATTCACTCAAGTAGTCTCAGAGACCTTCGCTTCGCTCGGTCAATAATATTTGAATTTCTAAAAACATAATGTTTGCGTCACCTTTACTACAATGTCTGAAGAAAAAAACTATAAACCAGCGGTAGATTCACTCAACGATTCAAAAGCACTTGTAAAAGTTTATATTACGTATGAGTAAAAAGACGTATTTTATAGTTTGAAAAGGGCGCCCCCTTCTAGGTAGAGATAAGAAATCTGGAGGGTAGCTAACATCTAACGGATGCAAAAATCCAAAATACTTTAGTGCTATCTTAGAGGCATAATAATATCATGTCTTACAGTGGATGCCTACTGCGTCATAAATAAAGAGTTACCAATATTATTCACACACAGTAAAAGCAGGTTCAAGCGCGGCGTAACTTATGTTTTTGTCATTGGTCAAAATTCGGGACTTTGCGGTAAATTGATGCTCTAGTAACAGAATAACTACTCGTACGTGTTCTACCCTGTTTTTGTACGATGTCCATTTTTACCTGCCTGCGCGATGGGCCGGCAGCCGCCATTGAGCAGGTGATGTCGTCGCCGCTAAACGTGATAGGAACATATTTTTTTTTACTACCTAATGAACGAATCATAGTGCCGATTTATTGGCCGATTTGGCCATTGTAAACGGCTCAACGACGGAATGTCACTCATTTTGTACCTAGTATTTATGAAAAAAACCAACAAGGAATTATGTTTAAATTAATGTACTGTCCAAATGAAACCCTTTTATTTAGGACTGAATTAAGCTTTTTGTAAAGATTCTGTGTGTAATTTTACTAACTACATAATATTTTTATACGACTGCCTGAAAAAAGGAATATATTGTTTTCAGGGTTCATGTATGTATGTATGTATGTGAGTTTGTATATTCCACCATAACTTCTATATACGCCTGAACGGATTTTGATGAATGAGGTATCGTTAGAATCCTTAGCTTATTCCGGGTGACATAGGCTAGTAAAATTTTAAAAAAATTGATAGGGTGACCATGGTCCCGCATCAAAGATTAAAGTTGTTTTTTTTTTCCAAAATGAGGTTAACTATATTGTCATCATCAAGAAAATGATGAGTAGATTCCAAAAATATATAAGACTGACTATATTTTAATATCCAGTGATTCACAAAAAAATATCATTTAACTATGGCAGTCGTATTTTTTAATTCTTTGAGTTATATTTATTTACTTGTTTTTATTATTTCATTTTCAATAATGTTCGAGAGGAATTATGTGTATTTCATACATAGTTATATTATGTAGTTACTATAATGCGTACATGCGTGATAAACATACGGTCCGCTGAGACGGATGGACATATTGGCACAAGGGTTCTTTTTTTACCATTTCAGTACGGAACCCTAAACGTATGCTTGTAGAAGCCGCATTTCACGTTGTTACGTTATGGCTCGATGCTGAGGAAAAGCGCAGCAAACTTATGTTCATATTTTAATGGGAAAAGACGCCGTAAATAATTTTCCATGATAACGAAATGCTTCTAGCTGTGACACATTATAATATTATTATCAAACTAGCTGATGCCCGCGACTTCGTCCGCGTGGATTGGGGTTTTTTGGTTCCCGCGGGAACTCATTAATTTTCGGGGATATAATCTATCTCTGTGCCAAATTTAATCCAGATCCGTTCAACCGTTCTGGCGTGATTGAGTAACAAACGTTGAGAATAATTTGGAAGATTTGTGTGGTGTGGTAAATTTGCGATATTTACTACACCACACAAATCTTCCAATACAAAAATACAATACTGTACCACATAAATTTACTTACTTACTGTGGCGGATTATAGCGAATTAAAGTTCTACTTCTTTCATTATCATGGACTTCCGCAAAGTAAAGTCCGCTTCTATCACATATTTAACAAACATCCATACATCCATCCAAACTTTCGCATTTATAATATTAGTACCTATAGACATTAGTATAGAAGATCCCAGCATGGCGACGTGCAAGAAAGGCTCCGGCGCAAGTTCTTAAGAGTTCCCGGAGCCATTCATCATGCGCTGATGATGGTCACCGAAGGGGTTTTAGTGGGTACAATCCCACATAACCCGGTCTCCCCCGTAGGAGATCGGGTATCTTGAGAAGATTTCCCCCCCGTCAACAAAAAAAAAAGTATAGAAGATCACTGCAGGGTAAACGCTTACAGGCTATGTAGTATGTACCTACCTACTAACTGATAACCGATCGCGCGATCCCAAAGGCTTACAATAAATCAAATTGGGGACTAATTGGCTGATCAATTATGAAAATTTAATGTTAATGTATTGTCCCATAACGCTAATTTGATCACATAATAATAATTATGTAAAAAAGCTCTGTTATGTATTATAATTGTCATATAACCTACTTTTGCCCGCAACTTTATCCGCGTTGATTTAAAGATTATTGAAAATTCCCTCTAAAACTTATCTCCGAAACGTTATTTAGCGGTGGTGTTATCGAAATTAATTATTTATTTAATTAGAAATTAAAATCTCGAGTGACGACGATAGCAGCCTGGTAATTTAAGTTATATTATCCATATAAATATTATAAATGCGAAAGTTTGGATGGATGGATGTATGTATGTATGGATGTATGTTTGTTACTCAATCACGCTCCAACGGATGAACGGATCTGGATGAAATTTGGCACAGAGATAGATTATAGTCTGGAATAGCACATAGGCTACTTTTTATCCCGGAAAATTAAGAAGTTCCCGCGGGAATCAAAAAAACCTTAACCACGCGGACGAAGTCGCGGGCATCAGCTAGTATTGAATATTGTTTTTATTATTTATAAGCCTTGATTTTATTGTCTCGCGAGTTGAGAAACGTTCGTTGATTTCGACGCAGGGTTAGTATATATTTGTGGTAATGCTGTCTTCATCTTGGGCGCCCCTAAATCCCTCGTTACGCTTGGTAGGTATTTATCCCGGCGCCCGTAACGTAAGACCATTTTCTTTTTAAGTTAAAAACATAATTTTTATTTTAAAATCCTTTACAACTATGAAATACTGTTCATTTATTGGAACAAATTAATTTAACAAAATAATATTATACAAGATACATTAACATCTAAATTATATCTAAATAAAAAACTAAACATTAAAAAAAATCTATGCCGCTGCAATGAGGCAATGTGCCCAGAACGCTGGCTGCGTTATCCCGCTGAATAGCCAAACATATATGTTGGCCGAGGTAACTGCCAGCTCTCCGGTCACCTGTGGACTCTGTGAGACGAGAAGATATATCCTTAAAAAAGGATCTAGCATCTTTGCCCCACGACCCCAAGGTTTCAACACCAAACGGCACAAAAATGAAATGATTTTCTATAATTTCATACTTGCGCCTCTTGGCTCTTTCTGCATTAGTGTCCGCCGCCCCCGTCGTCACGGAGGTCGCCTGCAAGTCGCATGGTAGTTTTTAAAAAAAAATCCTTTACATGCTCATATGTAAATTGTTTTTTTTTTCAGCCTGTTCTTATCAATCAATATAACAAAGGTTTTTCTATAAGTTAATGCAAATTATAGGTATAATACTGCGGGATTTTCCGCCTAGTAAATAAATAATTAATCTCTATTTCTTCGATAATCCCGCTTAGATTCTTAAAAACAAATTCTGTGCCAAGAAATAAGATGAGTTCGTTGCTTCCAATAAAAAGACCTACTTACGTATAAATTGTCTTTTGAACAAATGCGATTCAACGAAGTCAATATTATAGCTATTCTACCAATGTCTACAATATTTTATCCAAATCTTTTGTGTTGGGTCTATAAGGCCTAATAAAAGCTAAGGCTAATAAAGCATTCCAGAATGGTCATTGATCTTTTTGGAATGCCAGAGCATGACTTAGGAAAATAGAAGGCCGACGTTTTGGACGAAAGAGATCTGCTTTTTATATTTTCGGAAAATAAAGTGACCACTTTTTAAATAGCTTCTTTTATCTCGGAAAATAAATAGCTGACGCGAGATTTTCCAAAAACCTAAATCCACGCGGTCAAAGCCGTGGGCGAGGGGCGTACCTATGTCTGGATTCAAATAATTTCCCATTAATTGATTCTGGGAGTGGTCTGTATAAATAAATAAATAAAAGTTTATTTCGAGTAACTATAGGCTTGTAGAGGTATATTGTGACATTTTGTTTATATCAATAAATTAATTAAAATAAATTAAAAACCGGCCAAGTGCGAGTCGGACTCGCGCACCGAGGGTTCCGTACAAACCTGTAGTAAGTTTTAAATTATTAAAAAAAAACACGTTTATTGTATGGGGACCCCCCTTAATATATATATTTTTTTAATTTTTACTATTTGTTGTTATAGCGGCAACGGAAATACATCATTTGTGAAAATTTCAGCTTTCTAGCTATCACGGTTTATGAGATACAGCCTGGAGACAGACAGACAGACAGACAGACAGACAGACAGACAGCGGAGTCTTAGTAATAGGGTCCCGTTTTTACCCTTTGGGTACGGAACCCTAAAAAAATGTCAAACACCCAATTACATAAACATGCTACTGTGGATAATCACCGCCTTTAACTTCTTTCAGCTGACATGGAATATACAAGAATATTACTACACTAATATCTGCATATTCTAGCACAGGTGGTGTTTGCATGATGTCTAAGCGCATCAGGATTATGTTGTTGTGGAGAAATCAATTGTACCCCTATTTCGCGGTGGATATTGAACAATGAGCTTGTAATTACCTCGGAGGGACAATCATATGTGATATGAACGTGAAATTCGCATTAAGCTGAGCTGACATATAGATAAGCTACCTAGCCACTACTATTCTAAGCGTCATTTATGGCAAAAACAAAGCAGTTGCATCCATAGACTTATGATATTTATTGGTTGCATCAATGTACAAGGGCCAGGTAAAGAGGGGTCAGTCCATTCCTGGCATCGCGTCTTCAAACCTTGAGAAATCCCCATTAGGTTGATAAGTCCCAAATTAGGCAAAAAACATTTTTAGTGCGAGTTTGTATTTATAAATTCCCAAATTGATCCTGCCGGGAATCGAACCCTGGTCCTCCCACTGTAAGACCACAGCGCTCACCATTGCGCCATGGAGGTCATGGCCATTAAAATAGAAAATATAGAGAGTGCTCTTAGTACCTACATGTTTCTCTGAATAGTAACTAAGAAGTCTCCTTTGTGATTGGCTGCCGTGACGGTCAGGGAGAACTTCATTAGCTTCTGTCCAGTGTAACAGGTACTAATAATTTGATTTGAGAAGTAACCCAAAGTTTAGCACTGACCTCGATGTCGGACGTATTCCAATTTCCAGTTACCAAAGTTTAGTGTCAGATATCTGAATTAGTCCGCCAGTTCCAGTTTCATAGTTTCTGTCGTGCTATCACGAAGTTATTACGTATTACAAAATATCTAAGTTGAGCACAGTTTAATACTCCTGCCCATTCGCCCCATACATGCTACGCGTACGAAGCAATCTGAAATACATGAAACGTATTCGCATTTCAAAGAGATACCTTACCTATACATCGATAACTCGTACGAGTTTCGAGATTTTTTTTAACATTTGGAAACGAATAAATAATATAGAAATATAAATAAACATATTAATAATATAAATTAAAACTAATATTACAAACACTATTAAATTAAAACTAAGTAAAATAAATTAAATTAAATCTAAAACCTCATCGAGACCACCGCAGCGAGGCATTGTACCCAATATTAATAATATATAAATTATATATTTAATAAAAATATATAATTTATATATTTTTAAAATCATTTTGCCTTGATGTTGATAAGTACCATCTAAACTTAAAAGTTTTAGCTATCTATACAGCAAAGAGAGACACGCAAGTAAGGCTTTTATACCAGTGTCAAGTGTGCTATAGCCTTACTTACATACACACTGGCGCAAAGGGTTACCGAATGTCGGCTCTTATATACTCCAAAGTACGCGTGCTTATTTGTGTCTATCACCCACATTAGACATCAAGTATGTTAAATGAATATGAACCTGGCGACTTCGAGCAAAATACTTGTATGCTCGAAGGGACTACGCGACGTGCAAACTGTGAAAATAAGTACCTACTGAAGGTAGCTATAGGTATACAGGTACCTGGAATAATGTCGCTCAAAAATTATTTCAGGAAGGACGTTCAGGCTGAAAACTGCAGGTAACTTGATAACTCAGGTTTCTCTGTCATTGAATACCTACCCCGCTCCCTTGATAGGATGAAATACCGAGAGTTTTTATTTGACACAAGTTATATTTCCCAATGCCTTTTAACATTATCTCAGCATCCATTCGGTTCACAAAGAGTTAGTATTGGTAGGTATCATAAATCCTTGCGACGAGAGCCGTTTAATCTAACGCGCTTGAGCTGAACAAGATATATATTATATACCACCCTAGAACTTCTACAGCATTCTTAAAAAGATTTTTGTATCCTGTATTAGGTCATCACATACGTGAAATTTCATCAGATACTTTGTTTTCAAAATAAACCGTAAAAGTTAGTGTCCGTGTACACTTTTTGAAAGTGAAAATTTTAAACTCAAGATACCTAGGTCTGAGAAGAACTTTACAAAAAACTCAGCTGCGAATTCTTTTATCTTTTCAATGACACCAACGGTCATCGGTTCTGTAATTACATAAAATAAAATAAATAGTACTTTGTCATAAAAGAGGGGTTTAATTTAATTTATAAAAAAAAACCGCCTTCAAAAAACGCCCAGAAACTAAAAAGTAAAAAATAATAGGATATATTTACCTATTATTTACATACGAATTCCTACTCAAACCCGTGATCAAATTTATTCTACAATTCCAGTAGAAAAATAAACTAAACTAAACACCCATTTATAAAATAAACACTTAAATTAATTACTATACAATAAATGATTTTAATACTTAACTAATTATATACAATTTCTTAATTTTTAAGTACCTTATGAAGTCGGTGCCTCCCATACGTATATTTTAGTTCCTAAGTTACTCAATAGATACCACACATCAAGTATAATATTATGTTGTTTAGGTTTAGGTTAGTTTATTTAGTCACACATAGACGTCTGGTGGTTAGTTATTAGTTTATTTAAAGGAGGCACCGACTTCATAAGGTATTTAAAAATTAAGAAATTGTATATAATTAGTTAAGTATTAAAATCATTAATTATTGTATAGTAATTAATTTAAGTGTTTATTTTATAAATGGGTGTTTAGTTTAGTTTATTTTTCTACTGGAATTGTAGAATAAATTTGATCACGGGTTTGAGTAGGAATTCGTATGTAAATAATAGGTAAATATATCCTATTATTTTTTACTTTTTAGTTTCTGGGCGTTTTTTGAAGGCGGTTTTTTTTTAATTTAAAAATAATTTTATTTTTTGCTTTTTAGTGGTATAAATATAAAATAGGTTCTAGGATAGAATAGACCGTGGTACACGATGGGGATTGGGGAGGCCTTCCTTACGTACATCTCGTATGAGAAAGCGTCGAGCACAGGAGTCTGAAAAGGACAAAGATGAACGCCTAAACGCCTAGAGAAAGAAACAAAGTTCAGCGTCTCGGAGAGTCTTCCGAAGACCGTGAAGGAAGTGATCCTATAAGGGTTCCTTTTTTGCTTTTGAGGTACGGAGCCCTAAAAAAATACCCGAATCACTTCAAGTGTGCTTATAAAATTTGAAGAGTTCCTTTGATTTCCCCAGGATTCCATCATCAGACCTGATGACCATGGGACCACCTGGAAAGTACCTATACCCTTTAAAAAACAAGAATTTTCCAAATCGGTCCAGGCGTCTTCGAGTAATCGGGGAACATACCTACATACGAATTGAGAACCAGCTCCTCCTTTTTTTGAAGTCGGTTAAAAATATGCTATGCCTGGTTAAAAATCTACTGTTTACTAAGCTATTACACTGATCGCGAGCAATTTACTCTTATCCGTTGAGGAGTTCCACTATCTATCTTCGAAGATATTCATCAGATCTTCACCAAATTTATATGGGACCACTTCGAAAGTATACCCTTTCAAACAAAAAAAGAATTTTCAAAATCGGTCCAGGCGTCTTCGAGTAATCGGGGAACATACATAAAAAATAAAAAAAAAAAAAGATTCCGACGAATTGAGAACCTCCTCCTTTTTTTGAAGTCGGTTAAAAAGCATGATTATGCCTTTTAGATGCATTTTTTGAGCAACGATTTGAAAAAAATTAAATTACATTTTAAATTTCTTTGTGACACATTACTTAGCCCTTGGCACAAATATATTGCTTGATCATTTCAATTTTGCATATCGGATGGAATCATATTCCATACTAAATTTTCCGGTACAACAATAAAGTTTATTTGCATTTTAACATGCGTTGCTAATTTCATAAATAAATCAATTGCATAAAAATGATTTAAAAGTTATTAAAAAATAACTTTTTATTTACAAACTTGGAACAATAATTATTTTGTAGGTCTATGTGTACAAATAAATTTACGTATAATAAAATAGCTATTATTACCATCAAAAACCTGCCAAAATAATCATTAAAAAAATATAAAAACTCAAAAAGTATAAGTACTTACCTAAATATACCAATTAGTTTCCCAATCATCCTACAAAGTGTTTTCTCGAAAATGAGTTACAGTTTCCTACTCATGTAAATACTCGTACAATGAAATCGAACGAAGTCGCGGATAAAAATAGTTTGCATAATATTGTAACTATGAATATTAACTTACTAATTAGATGCGAGAGCTGATAGCCTCCGCTAATGAATCTGTGACGGCACACTTGGCAACAACCATGAATAAATTAGGTGACATCATAAAGTTGCGCCGGCATACGCCAAAGATAAATCAACCAAAAGACAATGAAATCAAGTAGGTTGTAGAAAAGATATTCCATATTTTCAAGTCTACCTATAGTTCGCGCGGGAGTTGAATCATCATCATCAAGTGGTGCCATCTTCAAACTGAAGCTCGGCGGTCAGTCGGAGAAAACTTTTGCGGTCACGTGCTATCCTCTTTACTTCTGCATAATTATGTCGAGTCCACTCCCCTATGTCGTCAAACCACTTCCTTCTTGGTCGCCCTGGTGCTCTTTTTCCAGCTGTCTTGCCTTCGAGGATCAACCGTGGAAATTCATACAGGGATCCTCATTGCAGGTGCCCGAAAAATGCAACCATCCTTCCTTCGTACGACGGTGGTCATCAGCAGTCGTTTGCATTTTGCTTTTTGCAGTACTTGAGCGTTTGAGATGAAGTCTCGCCATGATATTTTAAACATTCTGCGAGTTGAATGCAGAGTTGAATGTATGTGTCAATTCAATTCAATTTATTTCTCAAATTCGAATATGTGATCTTTAAAATTTTTATGTGACACCATACATAAGCTCTGCATTCAACTCGCGCGTGAACTATATATTTGTAGTAAGTACCTAGTGCATAGATACGTACCAACATGTCGTTGCTATGTTAATCGTAGAATTGATCATTATTATCATTAAGAAATCGAATATTTCGTAAAATGGTGGCATTTCATGATATAGTCAACCAATTTGATTAGAATAACTTTTAAGGTTGTCTCACATAACCATTTTTATGATTTTCAAATTTGGTCGAAAACAAAGCTTAGTATTAATCCTTATAAAAATAAAATTGTTGGCCGTCTCAAGTATTTAATATAGACCAAATTCGTGGAAATAAAGTAACGCGCAACAGAAATAGACGACCCGACCTGCAGCAGCAGGCGGGGATGTGCTTTCCAGTGCCGACTGGCTATTATTGGGTATGGACTATTATGATGATGAGTGATACCCGTGCGAAGCCGGGGCAGACAGCTAGCCATGAAATAAAGTGAAATAACCATGTTAGGAATATGTTTTAATATTGTCAAAAGGTTTTCATTCATTGATATGGTCAGCAAACAGTGTAATATTTCTTGAACTGTGTTGCTCAGTCTAGACTCTAGACGTCTCCGTTGTAATGAAGTTACACTATGGTTATAGGTAGGTAGGTTTCCTCATTGTTTTCTCTTCAACATAGAATTGCATCAAAAAATGTTAGCGGGAGTTTTAAATAACCTCATAATAGTATGCGGATGAAAAGGCAGGTTTGGTTTAAAAATTGGCTGTCATGAATTTTCACGGCACAGTCGAGGTCTTCCGCTCCACGGACCGCTCTTTGATCAGACCGCGCTTTATGAGCGTAAATTGGTTAGCATTTTGCACGTACTTAAACGACTGAAAGCATATTATAATTAAACTACTTAGCTTATCTAAAATGATTATCGGACAAGTGCGCTTTGGTAAAATGGTTTTGGGTCCGATTCCCCGGGGGCGATTTTGGAAATTATCAGGGATCGTGTAAATCCGTTAAGTATACCTACTATCAAAATATCGGCTATATTATTAAATTATATTATGAGATATAATTATATCAAAACAAATTTATGTAACCAAACTTAAACTTGCTCTACAATTTTGACATCCAATCACAGCAATTGAGATAGTAACAATGATTGGTGCAGGTTTAACATGGTAGGACAATAAATTAATAGGGCTACAGCCATCGATATATATGTGGGTACTAGATGGGCCCTTTCATAGAAAAAAATTGGGCGTCCGACCTGAAGAGCACGCTCCACACCTGTATATACCCATTCTGGTCTCCGCCATAGCGATGTCCCGCTTTTCAGACTAGATGGGGTTAGTAAAATAGGTCCACATTCTTTGTTTGACAAATTTTCGTCTATGAAAATTGAGGTCGTTGGCTACAGCTGTTATGTCAGATTGCAGTCAACACCCACCTTATAACCGCAAAAAGAAGACTATTTTTAACGAGACTTTTACCTTTGTTTAAGAGATAGCTTGAGAACGTTGATTGAACACTTAAGTCCCAACCTTGCTGAATAATTTTATCAATACCGAAGCATTTAGAAATGAACAGCATTATAAAGTAGATGCGTTTCCTCATAGTGTTACGAACAGTTCTGACTTCTGAGCGAGCATATCCAACATGTTATATGTTCAGAACACTAAGTGAAACCCAGCATATTAAATATGTTCAGAGCACTATGTGCCAAGGGCTTCTCGTGCCATTTATCCTTTTGACAACTTCTCTTACCTACTCGTACCTACTTTTCAAATTTGATAATTTTATCTATTAGCGCATGTCACATTGTCACATCATATTCTAACTACTAAAAGTGGTATTTAGAATAATATGATGTGACCCACAGACCAGAGAAATATTCTTGTTCTGTGATAATACTCACCATAAGTAAGTGATGATGCAGTGTAAGATGAGAATGCATAGAACTTACCTAAACAGTTATAAGAAGGGGCATACTAGCATTGCATCGCTTAAAGCGATAATATTGTTGACGTTCGTGTTTTAGAATTATAATTCTTATTTTAGGGACGTTAAGGTACGTGACAGTAAACTTTCATTTTGAAATATTACTGCAGAAAATCCCCCTAAAAATATACCAGTTTTCGGATTCGGTTACGAAGCATCGAACCGAAACACTTGTTCGTATGGCCGGTATGGTAGCATTTAGCTACTGGTAAGTAACAAAGCCTCCTAGTTCCTACTTCCTACCAGAAACAACTTGAACCCTGCATTTAAATAAATAAAAAGCCTTTTATTTCCAAACTATGTACACATGAAATAACAGTTCACTTCTTGACTTGAACCCATTTAGAAATTATAAATTCCCTTTCCCAGTCGGGAATCAAGCCTGTTAAATTCTTAAAAGAGGGGGCTCTTACAAGATAACAGCACAGACTACTAGTTTAAAAGTAAATTAAAAGCAACATTACAGTTCCATGGCAACATATTGAAAAACAAAGGGTAAAGGAAACTTAATGGAAGTAATTTTCTGAATGTTACTGCTATTGACAGCTACCAGCTACGCACCGCACCGTAGATCAAAAATATGCTGCTAATTTAATTATTAAATTAAAAAGTAGGTATGTTCTCTTTCTTTCTGTTTATCCTTTACCTCTTCATTTTACCATTTCCATTTGCTTAGCAGAATGTAAAGAACTGGCACGAGGTCAATAAAATAACTGGACAATTAACTGCACTAAGAATATATTTTCAAATATATGTGTGAACGACCTTAGTTACAACAGGTGAATGACATTACAATTTTGATACAATAAAATGTTCCTGTTTGATGGTTAAGTCACTGCGCATTAGCTGCGTCATTGCTCGTATAAAATCCAAAGGTGAATCAGGCGTCGACATGCCCCCGGGCGTTGAAAGCTCTGCTTTCAACCACTTAAACAGCTCTCAATCTTCATTTATCGGTAGTGGACAAATTCGTGAAAATGATCGTTTCACAATACCGTTGGCTGTTTTGATTTCGGCTACTCGAGCCACATTATCTGGGCCGGGAAAAAGTGTAACAATTCGACCCAGTCTCCATTTTAACGGTGGCAGATTATCCTCCTTAATAAGGACCAAAGAATTCAGCTCCAATGCTGTGGAATGTGTCTGCCACTTGGTGCGTTTCTGAAGCTCCGAAACATACTCTTTGCTCCAACGTGCCCAAAAATGCTGCCGGAGTTGTTCAATCCGCTGATATCGAGAAAGATTATCCGTTTTCCGTTCTTGGTAGTCTTCAGTCGGAATGGCGGTGAGCGGACGTCCAATTAAAAAATGGCCGGGGGTCAATGGGGTCAAATCGTCTGGATGCGAAGATAAGGGAGTGAGTGGACGAGAGTTTAAAATTGCCTCGATTTGCGTCAAACTCGTATACAATTCTTCGTACGTTAAGTGACAGTTGCCTAGCACTCTTAACAAATGAAATTTCGTAGATCGGACACCAGCCTCCCATAATCCACCGAAATTCGGTGAATAAACTGGAATAAAGTGAAAATTTATTCCTTCATTTGACAAATCACTAGACAGCGAGTCAGAATTTTGCTTTATGAAGTTAGCTAGCTCATTGTATGCTCCAACAAATGACGTTCCATTATCTGAGTACAAATGACGGGGTTTTCCGCGACGGGCCACGAATCTGCGTAGAGTTTGAATGTAGCTATTACTCGTCAAATCACCTACCAACTCCAAATGTATGGCCTTTGTAGTAAAACATACAAAAATGGCTATGTACACCTTTACAATGCGACAGCCACGTCCTTGACGACTAGCGGACGAAATAGGGCCCGCATAGTCAACTCCTACATTTTCAAACGGGTAACCCCCAGGAGTAAGGCGCTGCCGCGGTAAATCGCCCATAATAGGAGCTACAACTCTTCCTTTCATTCTTGTGCACTTAGTGCACTGACGATAGGTAGCTCTTGCTAAATTACGGCCACCGATTGGCCAGTAAACTTCTCTAATTGAGGCTAATAATAACTGTGGCCCAGCATGCATCAGTTTCGTATGTTCAAATTTAAACATCAGTTGAGTAACTCGATGTGTGGACTGTAATAATAACGGATGTTTTTTATCATACGAAAAGTCTGAGTTGTTGATACGACCACCAACCCGCATTAACTTGTTCTCATCAAGGAATACGTTGAATTTTAACAAAGCACTCTTCGCAGGCAAGGGTTTTTTATGTAATAAAAGATTATACTCAGTAAATGATTCCTTTTGTGATGTGCGAATGATGACATTTAGTGACTCAGTTAACTCGGTTTCTGAGAGAAAATTGGTTGTGGCACGTCGTCCCTTACATCCTTTAATAAAACGTAACAGGTACGCTACTGCACGCCTAAGCCTATTAAAATTTGAAAAACGATCAAACTTAATAAATTCTGAAGGAATTTCAGTTTGAACTAAAGCCGATAATTCAGCTTGCGGTTCAGGTACTACTGTGGAAGGCCAATTATTACTGTTAGGTTCCTTCAAAAAACTTGGCCCTGACCACCACATATCTAGAGGCTGAATCGCGTCAACGCTAACTCCGCGTGACACATAATCAGCTGGGTTTAGCTCAGTCGGAACGTGTCGCCAAACGCAATCACCGGTTTTTTCTAAAATGTCACCGACACGATTGCGAACGAAAGTTTGTAACTTACTAGGCAACATCTTAAGCCAGCCTAAAACAATAGTGGAGTCTGTCCAAAAAACAGTACACGCTGCATTTACTCTTAACGAGCTGTTAGCCTTTTCATACAGCTTAGCTGCAACCTGAGCTCCGCATAGCTCAAGCCGAGGGATAGTTGTGGCCTTAATGGGTGCCACCCTACTCTTAGCTAGTAATAACCGCACTAAGACATTGCCACTGCTATCAATACTACGGACGTAAAGGCACGCGCCGTACGCTTTTTCCGAGGCGTCGGAAAAAATATGAAATTCTAATCGCACGAATTGATCTATTAACACGCGGCGAGGTACACGTAGACTGTTTAAAACATGCAGGTTTTTAATTACGTCCTCCCAGGCTTCTTGGATCTCCGGCGTCAGGGGGTCATCCATTTTTAACCACAAGCTTTGCAGTATCATTTTAAATTTAATAACGACCGGGGATACAAGACCTAGTGGATCAAATATCTGGGAAATCACAGAAAGTATGTCACGTTTCGAATTTCCCTTAATTGTAATCGAAGTACCGATCGGAAAATACAGCTCATCAGATTCAGGCTGCCATCCTAAACCTAAAGTTTTACTCGGTTCGTTACCTCCTATATTTAAATCATGCGTGGACTTGATGGACTCCGACACTAACTGAGGCTCATTAGACTTCCACTTCCTCAGTGGCAAGCGAGCAGAGGCGAGGGTAGCCGTTACCTTCCTACGAATGTCCTGCACTACGTTCAAATCATCCCCGCCACTCAACAGATCGTCGACGTAAAAATCATGAAGGATGATTTCAGCGATCTGCTTGTCCTTACACTCAAGTCCTAACTGCTGAAGGCATCTGGTAGCAAGAAAAGGTGCACTTGCGGTACCATAGGTAACTGTATTTAATTCAAATGCCTTAAGCGTTTGGGATGGATCGTCACGCCATATTATACGCTGTAAATACCTATCATCAGGATGCACTGATACCTGCCGGTACATTTTTTCTACGTCGGCTAAAATTACAAACGTGTGTTGCCTAAATCGTAGAAGAATAGACAATAGATCGTCCTGTACTGTTGGACCTACCATCTGAATACTATTCAGGCTTATATTAGTGCTCGTGGTAGACGAGCTAGCATTGAATACCGCCCTCAACTTGGTAGTTGCGTGGTCCTCACGTAACACGCCATGATGTGGGATAAAATGTGCATTATTATCCGACTTAAGTTCACATTCCGTCATGTGACCTAACGACTGATATTCCGACATAAACTCGCGATACATTTTATACAGTTTCGGTTGTTTCAGAAGCCTGCGTTCTAAAGAGAAAAAACACTGCTTAGCTCGATTGAAAGAATCACCTAAAACGCTAGGATCTTCTTTCAGTGGGATTCTTACACAGAAGCGACCGTCTGCTAAACGAGTAGTATTTTTTACAAAATGTTCTTCACATAACTTCTGCTCCGATGAATAACTAGAAGAAGGAGAATTGTTTACTTCTTCTAAATTCCAAAACCGTGCGAGTTGATTCTGTATTTCTTGATTAAAAATATCAGAGGTCGAATTAACATTAACATAATTACATTGAATAGGGTTGGGCAGATAAGATGTAAACCTGTTACTCATCGGACCAGAAACTATCCACCCTAACCTAGTCTCGCAAAGTATAGGCTTATTTTTACCTAAATTAATTCTTTGCGATCCTACAATGTCCCAAAAAACATCAGCACCTAATATTAAATCCACTGACGCGGGTTCGTAAAACTGAGGATCCGCTAAACAAATGTCAGTAGGTATGTTAAGCTTTGAAATGTCGAGTGAACGACTAGGTACGTTCTCTGTTAACGAAGGCAAAACGAAACAATTTAAATTAGTAGTAAATGTCTCATTTAATGACTTCAAACGCAAGCGACACATTTTATTAATATGTGTAGTTACATTATTAATACCCAGTACAGATTGATCGATACGATTATGAGGCAGATTTAACTGACGAAACATTTGTTCCGACATTAGGCTGGAAGTGCTACCCGAATCCAATACAGCGCGTCCGATATGTTCGCGATTGTTTGAGTCGTATAACTTAACTAGCGCAGTCGATAAAAGAACGTCCCCGCGGCGACTTACTTCAAGACTCGCGGACGACACGCTCGCTGATAACGTTAAGTTACTACTTGGATCGGCGGTGGAGGCGCTCGCGCTGATGTTATTATTATCAGTGCGTTCGCTTTGCACTACCGGCTTCTGCTTATCTGTAACGTGGACCAAATCAGAATGTTTATGCCTACAAATTTTACACCCATTTTTTTTACAGGTATTTGAAAAGTGATTTTTCGAAAAACAGTTAAAACAGACCTTAAAAGTAGGTAATAACCGCAGTCGCGCTTCATTACTTAACGCTAAAAACTGAGGACAAGTACTCAGTTTATGCTCGCCACTACACTTTGGACACGAGTGCTTAGAACTATAATTATTACTCGAATTATTATTATTATTACTTTGTGTTGAAACCATAGCCTTTATTTTCGAAGGTTTATTATTATTATTATTAGTTGAATTAATTTGGTTAGACTGACGTGAAAATTCTATTGTGTCCAGAAGATTGATGCGCATTTTCATGAAATCAAGGAAGTGTTGTAGCTCAATGGGTTTTTCTCCATCCAAGCGACCTTTGTACTCCTCCCATTCACGATAAGTTTTGGTATCTAACTTATGAGTAATAATGTAAATGAGAAGGGTATCCCAATGCTTAGTAGGCTCGCCTAAGGATTCTAAAGCACGAAGGTTCTTATTTAATTGATCCAGAATGTGCTTTAAATTAGTAGCAGATTCCCGTGTGACCGATTCGATATTAAATAAAGACGCAACATGATTTTGTATTAATAAACGTTTGTTATCGAATCGATCGCACATTAGCTTCCATGCAACGTTATAATTGCTCGACGAGAACTCGATGGAAGAAATTACCACGGCAGCTGACCCCTCCAATGACGTCCTTAAATAATGAAATTTGTTCACATCATCAATGTCGTCATTGGTATGAATAAGACTAGTGAACGTGTCCCTGAACTCCAGCCAATTGTTATATGAACCACTAAATTTAGGTAGCTGGATGGTAGGTAACTTGACGGGATTCTGTTTACCACTGCGTGAACCGCACTCGGTAGGCAGGGGTACTTGAGATTTTTTATAATTGGACAGAATCTCCTGCCCTTGGCTTAGGGCTTTGTAATACCTACATTCGAACTCGTCACGTTCGGACAGCTGTTGGTCAATATTATCCGAGATGCATTATAGACGAGTTTGAGTCTCGTCGTATTGAGCATACAATAAGTCCAACTTATTCAAACGCAATTCTAACTCACTGATATCCTTTGAGGTAAGTTTAGCGGACTCCAGTGACTTCAAATGTCCGAAAAATATTGTAATACGACCTTTATAGCTGCTGCGCTTCTTGGTCAATTCCGAGATTTCTCTTAAATTCTCACTTTTTTCCGACATAGTGGGAGATGGTTGCACAATCCTGGAATTTGATACAAAAATGCGTATATAACTAAGTAAATAAGAACTATTTTACACAATATTATAGAACAACAACAAGTATAATTAATATTTAATTCTCAACCAAAACGTCTAACATTCAACTAACATTCAATCAATATTTTATTTCAATAAACTGTGAAATTTATTTCATTTGACAATTTATACTTTACAACTTCAATTAACAATAATATTGATTAGTATATGTATCAAATTAAATGTTTATAACATAAGAAAACAACAAAACTACAGATTCGGTTCTACTAAGTACCTACCTATTTCACAAATACAACTCGTTCCTACTTAATAATGTACTATACTAATATAAATGTATATACTTAACGTAGATTAGGTATAATGTAAAATAAGTATATACTATTACAATTTAAGTTTAAACTTAATACTTTTACCACAATCTACTTAGTAAAGTACCAGGTTGTAATAGGCATACCTAGATAACATTAATGAACGACAGTTTTCTTTAAAATAATAAACTTCCAAATATATAACTAACTAGAAAAAGGCTAGGGCATAAAAATACACAAAAATATACAGACTTTATCCCGATTCACTCATGAATTGTCCTTATCCAGAGCAATGACCTCCACCATTGACCTCCACGTTCGTGGCGAATTTTAATCTCCTTATTTATCAGTATAGGCACTTAATTCCTTGGTTTTTTAATCCAAATCCGGCTCGAAGGACCAATGTAAAGAGCTGGCACGAGGTCAATAAAATAACTGGACAATTAACTGCACTAAGAATATATTTTCAAATATATGTGTGAACGACCTTAGTTACAACAGGTGAATGACATTACAATTTTGATACAATAAAATGTTCCTGTTTGATGGTTAAGTCACTGCGCATTAGCTGCGTCATTGCTCGTATAAAATCCAAAGGTGAATCAGGCGTCGACACAGAAGTATAATTTGGTACAGAGATAACTTGAATTCCGGAAATGGGTAAACTTATTACATCCCGGATTCATTCATGATTCCGGAATATCAAAGAGTTCCACTAATTTTTTTACTTATTGTACGAACACGAAGTACTTATTGTACCTTATTGTGGCTAATTCTATTGAACATGTCTATACTAAACTTATTATTATTTCAATATATAAATTATTTATTATTATGCAATAGATTGTCCTGCCCCTTTAATTTAGTTTAGAGATCGTAATACAACGGAATTGGTCACATTAATAATGTAAATTTTTACGATTTTTTTAAAGTAATATTTTACGCTAAGGTAAAATCCGCAATAAAGTGGCTTTCAAGCCACGCGGTCTATGTCACTGTCACCTTTGGACACTTTCTGCATAAAGCGAGTGTCACCGTTGTTGCCTTTATTGGATCCTGTGTGTACCTACGCTTAATCTAAGTTTTAACATTGCAAATTCGATTGATCGTAGTCGAGCGTTCGATCACATGGGCGTCAAACTGGCGTCAAAGGACGATCTTTGACGCCAGTTTGACGCTAAGCTCTTGATCTATAGTCACATATTCAGTACCACCGATTTTAATTTCAAAACGTACCGTTTGGAGCGCTGGCTGTGAATACAGTTGAGCTCTAGATCAACGTTATTAAGGTTCATTTTACTTTGTTGTTAATGTGATCGAACGCTCGATTAGAATCAATCGAATTCGCAATGCAAAAACTTAGCGTACTGCTTGCATTTTACAATTTTATTGACGTACTGAGCTTTACTCGATATTGAATACCTACTATAGTTGCAGCGACTTCGTAGTAAATAATATTTACTTTGGCTATCGACTGTCAACTGAGGCAAGTCAAACATTTTAACTTTATTGAGTTATAGCAGTAGTTGTTTTTACCCGACTGCGGAACGCACAGGGTTATGTGTTCATCAGTCTATATATGTATATTTCCTTTGTGTCGCACTACAGACAAAACGGCTGAACCGATTTTGATGATACTTGCACCACTAGATTTGTCTTAATTTTCCGAGTGTCATAACGGAAGCCGAATTTGAGAAAAAACAAAATGGCGCCCACTAGAAGCCATATTGTAACAAATTTAAAAATGAAAGTCAATAAACTATGGCAAGTGGGGTATCGATGGATAGGTCTTGTAAAATCAAAGTTAGGTTCCCTAGACCATTTTTTCATTTTAACGATCATTTAGGATTTACGAGGTTTCAAAGGTTCATTTTTAGTGTATTCCTTTGTGTCGCACTACAGACAAAACGGCTGAACCGATTTTGATGATACTTGCACCACTAGATTTGTCTTAATTTTCCGAGTGTCATAACGGAAGCCGAATTTGAGAAAAAACAAAATGGCGCCCACTAGAAGCCATATTGTAACAAATTTAAAAATGAAAGTCAATAAACTATGGCAAGTGAGGTATCGATGAATAGGTCTTGTAAAATCAGAGTTAGGTTCCCTAGACCATTTTTTCATTTTAACGATCATTTAGGATTTACGAGGTTTCAAAGGTTCATTTTTAGTGTATTCCTTTGTGTCGCACTACAGACAAAACGGCTGAACCGATTTTGATGATACTTGCACCACTAGATTTGTCTTAATTTTCCGAGTGTCATAACGGAAGCCGAATTTGAGAAAAAACAAAATGGCGCCCACTAGAAGCCATATTGTAACAAATTTAAAAATGAAAGTCAATAAACTATGGCAAGTGGGGTATCGATGGATAGGTCTTGTAAAATCAAAGTTAGGTTCCCTAGACCATTTTTTCATTTTAACGATCATTTAGGATTTACGAGGTTTCAAAGGTTCATTTTTAGTGTATTCCTTTGTGTCGCACTACAGACAAAACGGCTGAACCGATTTTGATGATACTTGCACCACTAGATTTGTCTTAATTTTCCGAGTGTCATAACGGAAGCCGAATTTGAGAAAAAACAAAATGGCGCCCACTAGAAGCCATATTGTAACAAATTTAAAAATGAAAGTCAATAAACTATGGCAAGTGAGGTATCGATGAATAGGTCTTGTAAAATCAGAGTTAGGTTCCCTAGACCATTTTTTCATTTTAACGATCATTTAGGATTTACGAGGTTTCAAAGGTTCATTTTTAGTGTATTCCTTTGTGTCGCACTACAGACAAAACGGCTGAACCGATTTTGATGATACTCGCACCACTAGATTTGTCTTAATTTTCCGAGTGTCATAACGGAAGCCGAATTTGAGAAAAAACAAAATTGCGCCCACTAGAAGCCATATTGTAACAAATTTAAAAATGAAAGTCAATAAACTATGGCAAGTGGGGTATCGATGGATAGGTCTTGTAAAATCAAAGTTAGGTTCCCTAGACCATTTTTTCATTTTAACGATCATTTAGGATTTACGAGGTTTCAAAGGTTCATTTTTAGTGTATTCCTTTGTGTCGCACTACAGACAAAACGGCTGAACCGATTTTGATGATACTTGCACCACTAGATTTGTCTTAATTTTCCGAGTGTCATAACGGAAGCCGAATTTGAGAAAAAACAAAATGGCGCCCACTAGAAGCCATATTGTAACAAATTTAAAAATGAAAGTCAATAAACTATGGCAAGTGAGGTATCGATGAATAGGTCTTGTAAAATCAGAGTTAGGTTCCCTAGACCATTTTTTCATTTTAACGATCATTTAGGATTTACGAGGTTTCAAAGGTTCATTTTTAGTGTATTCCTTTGTGTCGCACTACAGACAAAACGGCTGAACCGATTTTGATGATACTTGCACCACTAGATTTGTCTTAATTTTCCGAGTGTCATAACGGAAGCCGAATTTGAGAAAAAACAAAATGGCGCCCACTAGAAGCCATATTGTAACAAATTTAAAAATGAAAGTCAATAAACTATGGCAAGTGGGGTATCGATGAATAGGTCTTGTAAAATCAGAGTTAGGTGTCTTTGAACATTTTTTCATTTTAATGATCATTCAGGATTTACGAGGTTTCAAAGGTTGTAATCCTTTGTGTCGCGCTACAGAAAAAACGGCTGAACCGATTTTGATAGTACTTGCACCACTAGATTTGTTTTAATCTTCCGAGTGTCACTATGGAGGCCGAATTTGAGAAAAACAAAATGGCGTCCACTAGAAGCCAATTAATAAATGAAAGTCGATAGGCTATAGGCAAGTGGGGTATCGTTAGATAGGTCTTTTAAAATCACACCTAGGTTCCTTAAACCATTTCTCCGTTTAAATGATAATTTAGGATTTACGAGGTTTCAAAGGAAATGTTTAAAGTTCCTACATAAATCATCTGTCTATCAAACTAGGTATGATACCTATTATAAAGAGAAAAGATTTGAATTATCTCAAAAACTACTCAACCGATTTTAAAAATTATATCACTTATAGAAAGCTACATTATTAACATGTGAAATAGGCCATATTTCATTTTTAAAAAAATAAGAGATTCCTACGAAAATTGCAATAATGTGAATTCAGACGGAAAGAATCGTCTCATCTGAGAGCTTCGTTGCGTGCGCTGAGTAAATAGTTAAAGTTACACGAAAATAATGTATGGTGGAATAGTTTCTCTTAAAAAGTTCTATAAAAAAGTCCGCGATAGCATATATCTAACTTTTAAGGCTGACTAACAATAAACATTTTTATGATTTTCAAACTTGGTTTAAAACTATGCTTTACTTGTGAAGGTGTTTTTACCGACATAGTATTAATCCTTATCAAAATAAATATGTTCGTCATCTTCAGTATTTAATTAAGATAAAAATTGCTCTGTACACCATTTAATTTAGATGAATATTTTATGAGATATCATAGAAATACAGTAACGTTCAACAGAAAATGACGCGGCCGGCAGCGGATAGAAAAGGGTGAAGGTGGGGCGCGTACCTACTCTCACAATATAATATTACGGTAGTAACTTAATATCATTGTAAAAGCTTAATGTGACGACATAACCAGTCTCAAAAAACTTGATGATTTGTACTCCTTCAATCGATCAGTCAAAAAATCAATAAATTCATCAATGCCACATGCAGCGCATATTCGACTTACATAACTTACGACTAAAATTTTTAATGTCTATTAAAATATTGGTTCCGACTTTGCTACGTACTAAATACGTACAAATTGTGTTTTTGAAAATACTTTTTTTGCATTGTTCACGGGTATTTTCGTAAGTGGCCGACGTTCATTGGCTTACGAAAGCGATTGGACGCGGTAAATGCCGAGGTCTCGTGACGTCGCGTCGCTGCGATAGGACTCTCGAAAATTAATTCACTCTCGCTGTCGAAAAAATAGCAGATTCACGAACTTTACCAAACCAAATTTATATTAGCATTATAACATATTATGCAAATTTGATGATGGTTATGGTGATCACCATGGTAGTCATTACGAATAAATGAATCCGCTGCTTATTCACATGCTCTAAAATGCTACCACAAAATCTATAATAGTACCTTTGGTACAACTTCGGGCAGAAAAAACGTCGCCTGTTTACAATAAATACTGAACTAAAAAGTTTGAAATAAAAAAATAATTTAATAAAACAAAAAACCCGACTGCTTGTATACCAAAAAGTATAAAACAAGACATGTATTGAAGTATTTCATTATTATCAATTTACATCGTATAATAATATTAATAAAATTTATCAAGGCGCAGTCGCACGTCCAATAGCTAACATTTACCTTAACGTGCGACTGCGCCTTGATAGATTTTATTAATATTATTATACGATGTAAATTGATAATAATGAAATACTTCAATACATGTCTTGTTTTATACTTTTTGGTATACAAGCAGTCGGGTTTTTTGTTTTATTAAATTATTTTTTTTTGATAGCGGTGATAGCCTGGTGGTTTTTAGACGCCCGGCTTTCTATTTGGATTGTCGGGAGCACCCACCTGGAGTTCGGAGTTATAGCGTAAGAAATTAATGTCACTTGCTTTATCGGTAAAGAAAAGCGATTTTCTTCACCGGAAATTTTCTTTTTTGTAAATTTAAACTATTCTCGAAAAACTTTTTTAGATTTGGACGAATTTAAGCAACCCATTAGGCGAGGTCCCAGTCAAGGGATTCTCTGACCTAATTTTTTACATTAGCGAATTAGGTTTACTTTTCAAAATTCACCTGTTGGTTCCACCAAGAATAGACAAAGTTAACCTACTTTTAACGACACTTCATTTATTAAAATAGAGAAGTTGCATGTATTTTAATTTTTTTTTTTTGGAAAATTTACTAAAAATTATTAAGAAAAAATTTTTTTTTTAAGAATTGGCTTTTCATGTACTTAATTTTAAAATTAAAAATGGTTTTTCTAAAATTTAAATTCAAACGCCAGTGACGTCATTATATCGCTTTAAAATAGTAACGCCACCTCATGGTGAAACCGTCAGTCCACTCTGTACACAAATCTTGATCGCGATCATTAAGCTCGATCTAGATTGACTGTCCGCGCGCCATAAAGGTTACCCTCCCTCTGGTGCAGACGGCTGATATAAAACTTTAAAACCTTTGACAATCAATCTTTATTGCAGCGTAGCGCCTCGTTCACTCTGATAGCGCTACAAACTCCGCTTCTGAAGTTTGAAGTTTTGAACTAATTTGCGAGCAGCCGAGCTAAGCAAGGCGGTAATCGATGTCAACGAGGAGTGCTAAAGTTTCAATTTATTAAGGGCAAAACACACAGGGAGCGGGCGCGGGTCGGGCGCGGGCCGGGTCGGGTGTCAGGCGGGTTGAATTCCTTGTATTTAAATGGACGACATCACACAGCGTCACCCGCCAAGCGCCCGACCCGCGCCCGCGTTCTGTGTGATGTCGTCCAAATAAAAACAAGGAATTCAACCCGCCTGACACCCGACCCGGCCCGCGCCCGACCCGCGCCCGCTCCGTGTGTTTTGGGCTTTAGTTGTAACTTAAACTCCCGTGAATATTAAGCGCAAAACACACAGGACGCGGGCGCGGGTCGGGCGCGGGCCGGGTCGGGTGCGCGGCGGGTTGATTTCCTTGTATTTATATGGACGACATCACACAGAACGCGCGTGCGGGTCGGGCGCGTGGCGGGTGACGCTGTGTCCTGTGTGTTTTGCGCTTAACTGACGATGCGACGACATCCTAATAGCGCAGTGGCCACTAATGATAATCTTATCATTACAATCCGAGGAGATCCTTTTTTTTTTATCCACTACAAGTTAGCCCTTGACTGCTATCTTTCCTGATGGTAAGTGATGCTGCAGTCTAAGTTGGTAGCGGGCTATAACCTGTTAGGGGCATGGCAGTTATATTAAACCCATACCCCTATTCGGTTTCTACACGGCATCGTACCGGAACACTAAATCGCTTGGCGGCACGTCTTTGCCGGTAGGGTGGTAACTAGCCACGGCCGAAGCCTCCCACCAGGCCAGACCAGGGAAAATTCAGAAATTATAAATTTTCAAATTGACCCTGCCGGGGATCCAACCCGGAACTTCCGCACGTTAAGACAACAGCGCTACATACTGCGCCACGGAGGTCGTCATGTATCCTCGTGTATATATGGAGCTCGATGGCTTTACAGTTCTGGGTTACGGGGTACAAATCGGGCTTTTACTATTCCGAGTGAGTAAAACTACAATTATTATAATAGCTGATGAGCGTCAATATGAAATGAACAAGATGATGGATGCTCAGTTTAATTAGATGCGGGTCAAATGTGGAAATGACTATTCAACAAGCGACGGGGCTGTAGAAAGAGGGGACTGTTATAATATGAGGTCTGTTAAAGTTTTAGAGTATATAAGTAGAGCTTGCATAATGCCTTCTAAAAGATAAGTGGGATTCGAATCTGCATCTCTGGTATCGTGCTATGAATGACTAGGGCCTTAGAACATGGTTTACTTAACGTCGTGTAACTTTTTTTTAAAGTTTTCATAAAAAAACGTATCAATCACTTTAAAATTTCAATCCCCTATTTCAGCATACTCTGCAATTTTGTAATATTATATTGTACTAATTAATTTATTTGCAATTACTTAAAATTTGAACTAATAAGGTAGATCATACATTATGCAAGTGTGACGTTTTTCACCATTTTGGTATAGAAAGCTAAGAAGTGCTTGCTTGATATATCTCTATCCTAGCCGTAAAATTTAAGTGAATTTCGAAATATCGATATCACTGCATGCACATGAGTTTCAATTCTATCGACCATTCCGACGGTAAAACACGTAATATTTTATTGATACCGAGTAGCTCTTTGACTTGATTTACCTTTCCTTGTAGGTAAATATATTATTTCCAACTGTATGTGGCATTTAAAGGATTTTCGAATATCACCGAATTCAATATCGTGCATCCGTACCAAGATCCGTACCAAATGCTCGCAACTTCGTCCGTGTGGACTTGGGTTTTGAAGATTTTACTGTAAAACGTAATTCTAAAATAATTCGCGTGCTAAAATCACGTCTATTGCTCCATTGATCATTGCGGCGTAGCTGAAGGACAAACCTACAGACAGTCGTGATTTCGCATCAAATAAATATTATAAATGCGAAAGTTTGGATGGATGTATGGATGTATGGATGTATGGATGTATGGATGTAAGGATGTATGGATGTAAGGATGTTTGTTACTTTTTACCCCGGAAAATGAAAGAGTTCTCGCGGGAACCGAAAAACCTAAATCCACGCGGACGAAGTCGCGGGCATCAGCTAGTTTATAATATGTAGTTTTGATGAAATACAAAAATTATAATATTGAAATGTGTGTCTGTAATTTTAAAATGGTTATTTGCATGATATTCTCCACGTAAGTACGATCTCTCAATCAAGTGCTTTGGCGATTCAAAAGCACTTGTAAAAGTTAAATTGAATAAAAATAAATTTAATTGCGAAAATTTGGATGGCTTGATGGATGGATGGATGTTTGTTACTCAATCACGCCAAAACGGCAGAATGGATCTTGATGAAATTTGGCACAGAGATAGATTATAGTCTGGAATAACACATATATAGGCTACTTTTTATCCCGGAAAATTAAAGAGTTCCCGCGAGAACCAAAAACCTCTATTCACGTGGACGAAGTCGCGGGCATCAGCTAGTTGCAAATAAAATAATTAGTACAATATAATATTATGTACTCAACATATAATAATTAATGTCCTTAGGTCCGTGTCATCTTCGCTCTAACGATCGAGAAAACTGGAAGAATTTTCTTTAACGATGTGATTCCCGGTTCATTTAAAAGACAAAAGAGTGAATAGAAACGTGCTAACGTCGATCATTGTCCATGAACATTGATAGATGGCCAGCGGTCTGTCAGTCCGACCTGACGGATACTAATGGAAGTGAACCAGAATATTGGGAAGTATTCGAAACAGTGGGTTACACTTACAGTATACAACAATTGTAATAACATCAGGTGCTTCTATAGTAATCTTTATCAAAGCTAGAAATGAACATAAGTCCGCAATTACACTTTTAAGTTTATGTCGCCCTATTTCGGTCGCGTAATTTACTTAAGACGCATTTTGCACACCGAATGCAGTAAATTATATGCAACCCGCAAAATTACGCGCTAACGCGCTGTATATAATGATTGACTATGATTAATTGAATATTTATTTACTCTCGTCATAAAACACTACGCAACGAAACTAACTGAGTAAAATTGGTTTAGATTTTAGAATAATAAAATATGTAGACTCTGGCCAGCTTGCCAGAATATTATATCATACTAGATGATGCCCGCGACTTCGTCCGTGTTAATTAAGTTTTTGATTCCCGCGGGAACTTCTTAATTTTCCGGGATAAAAAGCCTATGTCCTTCTCCGGGACGTTACCTACCTCTGCACCAAATATCATCAAAATCGGTTGAAAAGATGGGCCGGGAAAGCGTAGCAGACAGACAGACAGACACACTTTCGCATTTATAATATTAAGTATATTAAGTATGTTAAAGTTTGTTATGGATGTATTGATTACATGCTATAAGTGCAGTATGACGACCTCCATGGCGCAGTGTTAGCGCTGTGTTTTTAATTGGGAATTTATAATTTCAGGTCTGCCCTGGTGGGAGGCTTCGGCCGTGACACCCTACCGGAAAGACGTGCCTCTAAGCGATTTAGCGTTCCGGTACGATGCCGTGTAGAAACCGATTAGGGGGTTTATTATAACTGCCATACCTCTAACAGGTTATCCCGCTACCATCTTAGACTTCTTCATCGCTTACCAGACGAGATAGCAGTCAAGGGCTAACTTGTGGTGGATAATAAAAAAAAAGTTCAAGTCAAATCAAATCATTTATTTGAATAAACATTTTTTAATTACACATAAGGTGCTATCATTAATACATGTGCCGCATGACGACTGGCGATGCAATTAAAATAGCGCCAAGTGTTTAATTTTCTATGCGAACAAATGTACCTACTATAGAAGTACATTTGTGAGTAGGTAATAACGATAAAAAGTATAGTAAATAAATATAACTCCGAAAAGTTAGAAGTGCATCCATGTTATATTTAAAGGTAGGTATACAATTTTAATGAAATACTAAATTCTACCCTGCTATGCCACACGCTAGTCGCGTTGGCAGCCACCTCCAGAATTAGCGAATGCATCGGGTTTCATTTCGCCATTCCCACTGCTGAAACGCAGTTGTATCAGCGAAGCTGGGTTCTGGCAGCATCTCTATAATTGTGTTTCAGCTACGTGCGACAAGTGTGTGTGTGAGGCTCCTGGAATAGTGACGAATACAGTCACTCGTCACGCGATTTGTGTGTTTCAATTTGTGGCTTTAAATGTAGGTGAACGGATCAAATGATGCCTTTCCAAATCCCAATAGGGATTCCATGGATTCCATCAACAGGTCTTGAGTGTAATTTGGTATGTTAATCCTAACTTTAATATTATACTCGTAAATGCTAATGTGGACTCTTTATTTGTTACGATTTCACGGCCCATCTTTTCAACCGATTTTCACGAAATATCCATCTGACGAGCACGAGCTGCTTCGATGATGCCTTGCAATTACTGGTCATCTTTGATGATTCACCTTCGAGCTAATTGTTAATTAATGCTCGAACACGGATACTAAATAATTAATGCGGCTCGAATTGATTCGGTAGTAATCGTCTCCAGGCTTTAGGAATTTAACTATTAAGACGACACTCCTAAAACACGAAAAGTGACAAACATCGTTAGAGTAGTTTATATATCAGAACATAGATTCACCAAACCTGGGCATATTTGGCAGTAGTGAATTTAAAACAAAGCCTCCAGCCATTTCAATTTTCAATTTCAATTTTCAGGAACGAGTTTTGGTTTAACTAACACCAAGCTGATAATTTATAGAGGTACGGAATACCATCGTGAGGAAACCTGAATGCTCGAGATGATGTATGAAGTGCATAATATTCTTAAGAGTTAGTGAAGTCTTTCAATTGGCACTATGGCCAGCGCAGTGAACTATGATCAGCCCCTTCTCATTCTGAGCGGAGACTCGACATGCTCTACTGAGCAACCGTAAGCCTGTAAGCCGACGATAAGTTGAAATGATGAAGCTGATAATAAGATCGGAAATCCCCTACATTATATAAATGATCTTGCTCTATGTGAGGTATGGAAATACGACGTTTTTTGCTGGCAATAGTTAGAGGGCCTTTAACATGATTCAATAGTGCAGGTGAACACCTAACTTGGACTAAATTGCGAACAGGCGAGCTAACCGCGTTGGAAGCAATGCCAACAAGAGACGCCAAAGTTTCAATTAGTTGCCGACTTTGGAAGCATTAAGAGTACCGCCTGGCCTACCGCAACGTCAATTATTTGTTTACTTTGTTAAAGGCAGTGTTAAAGGCCTAAGAGGAAACTTGGACTCCCAAGTGCTTAACGTATCAACTGACTGATTTTCAGCAATTTTTTCGAGTAACTTTGTTAATACTATACTTACTCTTGCATTTTTAATAAAATATTTTTTAAGTATTCACCGTTTGAAAGCCAATTTGTAAACTCATTAAGTAAATTGCACTACCTGTGCTCTTAAAAATTTAAATCCTATCCTATATTTTACAGCTTAACTTAGTGCAATAAATTACAATGTATTTTTGAAAATTGACAACTTGCTAACAGCTTTTGTGCTTCACCTATAAATTATGATTTAGAATGATTACAAAGGCGATGAATTTAAAGAGTATTGTTAAAGCCACTTGGGTACTTAGGCATTTTACATATTATATTATGTTAAAGGTAAGGTAATGGTCCTCAAAAGTAGTGGTAAAATTCAAAAGACATAGAGAATCGTACAAATAACTGTACCTAGCACTTCGTGAAAATAGTCCTCTCATTGGAAATCAGTTAAAAATAGAGGTTGCGATTAGGCCCTTTACACTAATTAGGCCCGCTTGCAGACACGCCGGGTTACACTGCAAAAAAATTTGAAATTTTGACAGAAGTTTTTAAATACGAATTCTGTCAATATAGCAGCTAATTCTGGGTTAAAAGGGTAACCCGGCATCACTGCCAAACTATAAATACAAAGTGTAGAGTTCAAAGTAAAATTCAATTTACCTCAAACTTTAATAAATTGAACAAAATATATTATAATTATTAATTGAATATAATATAATATGTTTGAATCGCTCCCTTTTATAACTTGCATCCTAACAAGCTTTTTCAATATAAATGAGTAACTTACAAAAAAGAAAGTAACAGAAAACATTTTAATTTCGTTCCAAGATGTCGAGCTCCTTTGGGGAAAAACCGATAGATCTAAACTTTGAAAGCTTGTTCAAAACTATTAATCGTAGTTTAAGGGCAAATTTATCTCATCCAAAGATTGTTTGGGATATAAGATGGTTTTTTAAATTCTTCGTCTTATACGGCATCTTCCTTTCAGTCTTTTTTCTCCTGGTGTACAGCATTTATTACCACGATCTGAAAAATGGTGACTCCACTCAGGCCTGCGCTAACGGGATTCTCTGCGTCATTTACACTATTGTAACTTTCAAATACTGCATTATATTTTCGTATAAAAATGTTCTCATAAAACTGATCGATAAAATGAACACCGATTATCAACTTGCTAAGAATTTTCCAAAGAAAGAACAGGACGTGGTCGTAAAATTTGCTCAGAAAGGCCAAGGTGTTTCTAAACTTTGGCTTGTAGTGGGTATTTGTGCTGGCAGTTTGTTCATTGTGAAGCAAATATTCCTAACAATTTATTATACAGCCACTAGTGAATTTAGATTTATTCATCTTTATGAATTAACGTATCCCGACGTGGTGGAAGAGAAGAAAGATGATTTAATAGTTTTCTGTATTCTCTACATATATTTTCTGTTTTATGATGTTTTCGCTGTGTTGATGTTCATCGGGTTTACGCCCATGGGCTCAATATTTATGCTTCATGCTTGTGGCCAGCTGGAACTAGCGAGTAATAAAATCGTAGCCATTTTCCATGAAAACAGTTCCTCTGATGAGATAAACAAAAAACTAAAGGACGTAGCCAAGTTCTTGAACACAGTGTATAGGTATTTAATTTAACTTTTAAAGTTATGTGTTATCTGAGTTACGTCAGAGTATTATTTCAATGGTGTTTTTTTAGGTTCATAGATAGAGTACAGTTTAGTTTTAAAGTTTTGTACGAGCTGACACTCAAATCAACTACAATTGTTGTACCGATTACTCTATACCAAATACTGGAGGTTTGTAACAAAAAAAAGGTTTTTTAAAGTCAGCTAAATATAACATATCGATTAAAAAAATATTTTTAACCTAAAGTATATTTAAACATATTTCTCTTTCAGTCGTTCAAAAAAGGCGATTTCAGAGTAGAATTCATAACAATCATCATCGGAGGAATAACGCTGACCAGCATTCCTTGTTACTACAGTGACGTACTTATGGAAGCGGTGAGACGTCCGTGAAATCATACTAATTATTATAATAATGCGAAAGTGTGTTTGTTAGTTTGTCGTTCAATCACGCCGCAACAGAGCAACGGATCGACGTGATTTTTGTATGCGTATAGTTGAGGACCTGGAGAATGACATAGGCTTCTTTTTATCCCGGAAAATTAAGGCTTGTAGATCGGCGAACGACCTTGGGCATTTGGGCGGAGCCAAGAACCGCTCCCCGCGCAAGCGGCGCGCTTCGCTAGCGCGCGAAGTACCGCGGACTTCCAAAGGGTCGTTGACGCGACGACGCGAGGGCCGTGCCAAGGAGATCGAATTTATTACAGACGAATTATTCTCGAATTATTATTAACAATTATCGAATTTATTAACGGATAAAAACTATCCTATATATTGACCCGGAGTATCAGCTACCGCTATACCAAATTTCATTTAAATCCGTTCAGTAGTTTACGCGTGATGCGCGGCCATACAGACAGACAGACAGACAGACAGACAGACAAAAATTAAATAAAAATCTGTTTTGTGCTCAGTATCGATAGTAAAGCATACCCCGATTAAAATTTTCAGAATATAATATTAAATATAGAGAAATCTTCCAGTTACAGTTTTATTATAAGTAAGTGAACCCGTCAGTTCGCCGACCAGCCCCCTTTCACGACCATTTTTCCGAAAACAACTAAAAACAGTTGTAATATCAGCGCAACGATCACTCTTTTTTCTTGAAGATCGTGCTCTATTTCAGTGTCGTTCAGTGAGCTGATGAATCTAAGCCAGAGCACACACATTGATTTTGAAGCATAATGCTTATAAAAAAATAGTGAGGAGGCAAACTTAAACCGTGAGAAAAAACATGTTTTATTATAGTTTGTGCATATATTTTGTGCTAGTGGTGTCAGAATATGATTAAATTATAACTTAGGATCCATATTTTATCTATAAAATGCGTATTTATTTAATTAAATGGTAGTCGCTCATGGGCCGACTAAAACTGAGCATCCTTCCGTTTACGACCACGTGGTCGTAAACTAGCGGTTTGTAACGAATCATTTTTGAGCTTTTCTAACATGCTGGATAATATTAGCGCAAAATTTATAATTGCCTCTTGACATCCTATTATGTATGGTTTATTTAAACGTCAGATTGCGCCCAGCAAAATATAGAGAAAACCTAAAAATCAAAACATATATTTTGATGATGTAAAACAAAGTGGTCGGCAACGAATTATTTCTCGACCATCGAATTAATTACATACAAAACTTATAGAAAATACAATATTTTTGTGATAATATTATTTGAAAAGCGATAAAGAAAATTTAGAATTGGAAAAACACGAAAGCAGCAATTAAAAGCAAAGGAAAAACATAGGAAAGTTAAAGAAAAAGAGAAGAGATGTATGAAAAGAAGACTAGTAAAAAAATAAAAAGAGAAGAGATGGCGGAAAAGAAGACTAATCAAAAAGAAAAAGAGAAGAGATGTAGAAAAGAAGACTAATCAAAAAAATTCAAAGCATGCAAGTTATGTTCATAATATTCTATTTTCGATAAAAATTATTACTTTTTTGCTATTTTTTAAAATAAGTAGATATTAAATAATAATTCATAGAAAAAATATATAAACGTGTTTTTTGGACAATTAATTGTTATTTTTATTTTCGACCTTAACCTAATATATCAAGAGATCACTTTTCAGTGGCTGTTAAATGGTCGTAAACTGACTACAGTGTGGTCGTAAATTAACGAAAATTGGTCGTAAACTGAAAAAAACGCACTTTTTGACAAATCGGAATATTGCTTAAAATAGGGAAATAGAAATATTTAAATCATATGGTAATTATGTTTCTTCATGTTTCTTTCATGCATATAAATTGTTATTTCGTCAAAAAGTTAAATTTCAAAGAGCTATGTAACTTTAAAGGCGGCATGTCGACTAACTGGTCGTCAACTGACATGTTGACCCATAGATAAAGAATTTTTCCTGTCTTTTTCCCAATAATAGCAATGAAAAAGTGTCACAAGCGAGATGCGCGAATCACAGCACTTTAAAATTCATTTATCATCATCCGCTAGACGTCCACTGCTGGACATAGGTCTCCTGCTGCGATTTTGCGCGCGCCGCCTGGATCCAGCGGCTCCCTGCCCCCCTAGCATGGGCCGAGACAATTTTCTCCCCGAAGAAAGGATAATTTTTTTATTCCTAAATAAATAAATAAAAACGCTAAATAACGATGGATAAATAGTCCCCCGAGTCCCCGTGAAAAGTCAAACGGGGATAAACTTCTCCTCTCCCCTGTTGCCGTGCTCTGAGAAGTGGATAAGTTAATTTTATCTCTTGTCAGTGGATAAAATCGGGGGATAAAATTTTATCTCCGGCCCATGCCAGCCCTGCTGCGCCTTTAAAATTACTAGAGAATAATTGAATCGAATCCAAAAACGGTTGCAGGTTTCGGAGCAACAAGTAGCGTGACCTTCCACACCGACAGCCCGAGTCACACTGCCGCCCGTCGCCCGCGCAGTGATCCGCCCGTTCATATTTATGTAGAAAACAAAAAAAAATATTTTTAGCCTAATTTTTCAATATTTTGACTCGCCAATCGTACACTTTGTGACAAAAACCTCGACAAATGTTTGTGCAAAAGAAAAATTCTAAAACTCAATGCCGTTTAGAAGTAGTTATAAAAATTCTAACAAAAAGGGCTTCACTTTGGACAATTTTTTCATCCACTAATATTATACTTATAATTATTTCAAACATGATTTTAAAACTGTTAAAACCAAATGTTTTGATCACAGGGGGAAAATTTAAGGATGACAGTTTACACATGCGGCTGGGAGATGCATTGGGAACGCAAATCGCGCACCATGATCCTCATGCTGTTGCAACGCACGTCCCGGCCTGTCGCCATACGCACCATGTTCCGAGATGTTTGCCTCGATGCTCTCGCTGAAGTAAGCTTAATTAGTAGACCGAATGAGCAAACACTACTTTTCCATTTGCCTCGACCGATATTGAACCGCACGCTGCACTTTGAGTGCGGCAGTAAAACGTAGATTTTAACCATACCTACCTACAACTTGTTATTTTAAATGTTGCATAAATTAAGCCAAACCGAGTCAACTAGTCCATACTCCATACTAATATTATAAATGCGAAAGTGTGTCTGTCTGTCTGTCTGTCTACCCGTGTCTATCCGTCTGTCTGTCTGCTACGCTTTCACGGCCTAACTACTCAACCGATTTTGATGAAATTTGTTACAGAGATAGTTTACATCCCGGGGAAGGACATAGGCTACTTTATATCCCGGAAAATCGAAGAGTTCCCGCGGGAATTAAAAAACATCAATCCACGTGGACGAAGTTGCGGGCATCATCTAGTTATCTAAGTATAAATGTCAAGAGCTTTAATAGACCACGGAACAAATTCAACAAAATATTATTGTTTGCTTTTCTAGAATTAAATTATACTTGCAATTTTCTGTGCTACGCTACTGAGTGAAGAAGCATAGAAGTCAAAATATGTGCACAAATATAGAGAATAAAATGATAAAGAAAATAAGTTACCAAATAAAGCGCTGCGCACACCTTCAGAGACTCCATTCCACTCGGTAGATGTGTGTTGTACCATTTTGGCAGTACACACATATTATTATCCGTAACGGTCCGAAATAAAAAAGCTTTTTTTATTTTATTTATTTTATTAACAGTATTAAGTATATTGATGTTCATTTAACGATAATATTCCTCTATATTTCAGGTTTATCATCAAGCGTACGCGATATTCAATGTGTTAAATGCAGCTTGGAATTGAGCCAAGCAGCCCATTAGCCCTCTTAATGGCAATTTTTCCCGCACATGACGTTATAAGCATTACGTATCTACATGGACATTTTATGTATTCGCGCTTTTTTCATCGAAATACACTCGCAGACGACTTCTTTCTGACAAATTCTCAGTAGGTATTAGCCCGAAGTTAAGATTTGATGGGAGTTCCACCCCCGTGTCTCGGAGAGCATGTAAAGGCCGGAGGTTCTGCGCCGGATCTCTTTCCGGTCGTGTCGGATTTTGCGTACTATCGGGTTATGAGAGTGCGGATAGTCAGAGGATCTGTGTTTGCGTACAGTGTCGGTTACTTTAGTTCTTCTACGGATCTCATTTTTTATTTGGTCGCATAAAGAAATCCCGAGCATGGCTCGCTCCATCGCCCGCTTAGTAACCCTGAGCTTTCTTCAGAGGTCATAGTAGGTATTAGCACAGAATAAGTTATAGTCGCGGCGTAAGTTGAACTCTGCGTAGAAACACATATTTCGGGTGTCAAACGAAGTGCGGTATGAGGGCACAATGAGGGGCCGCGCGTTACCATACCCCTCGCTCCCCGCGCATGCTCCGCTCGACCCTGTAGTACAATGTACCTGCGCAGACGACCGCCATTTTGGTTTGGGAATTTACATATAGTCGATTGTACAGCTGGTTAAGCTCTTAGACATTATAAAGCAAAATTATGAAAACATGCGAAAGAAACAAAAAAGAAAATTGTGACGAGACGATGGAGTTTTTAATTAAATTATGCTCCAGTAGACTAAGCTCCGCTTAAATGTTTTTCTGACTCGCTGAAATAAATTACACAATATCAGACTCACTTTGTGCTCGTGTTTTATTTCGTTTTTGAAATTGTAACGCTGCTTAAACTTATGAGAAGCTTACTGCATTTTATCCGTGCTTTTTTAGGGGTCCGTAGTCAACAAGGAACCCTTATAGTTTCGCCATGTCCGTCCGTCTGTCTGTCTATCCGCGACTTAGCCCAGAGGCTCTCATTACTAGAAAGCTGTTATCTGGCATCGGTACTTATACATGATATGGGTGTGATAAACAAATCACGTCGACATAGTGGTAAAATTAATTTGGAAAAAAATAATTTTGTTAAGGGATGAATTCTGTTGTGTGGGGTATCGGGGGATCACTAAAAATCTGGTGAACAAAAGCTTCTATCTCATCCTTACGTAGTAGGCAAGGGTGAGTTATGCGAAATTAGTTACATTATTTTTTGTAGAGCTGCACACACTTGCGCGACAGGACACAACGTCGTTGCCCTCCGACGCGGACGTTTCTCGTTAGACTTTGCGTCCTGTCGTTTTGATTTCCTACCTATACAGATTTTATCAGTTGAAAACTTTATACAAAAGAAACCCAGGGGAGAAATCCATAAACTTTTCTTAAAAATTAGTAACTTACAGCTTCTAGCAAAGGAGATTGAATTTAAATATATACGTTTAAATTCAAGAAAATAATTTTGTTGCTGACCGATTTACTAAACTCCGCAGGGACCCGCAGCTATTTTCGGTTAAAGTTATAGCTAATATAAAGGATATTTTCTATTAACCCTGCTGTATTCCTTTAAAGCAAATGGGATAAAAGTCTTGGGTCGATGTTACTCCGTAAATCTGAACCAATTTTGTCAATAATTCTTTTTACATCACTTTTATTATCTCGGGTTGTTCTTACTTCTTATGTGAATTTCGGTACTTAATTTTTGATGAATAATTTGTAGATGGAAGACGGAACTTCTCAGCAGCAACTCAACCTCAAATATTTTTCTATTCAAATATTATTAAACTGGTGCTTTTGAATCGTCTAGCTAGTGAATCTACCACATGTAAATAAATTCGATCAATGTTATTCTAATTGTGATTATTGTAATTCAGGTTCAAAAAAGGAGATTTTAAACCAACCCCTATATTTTACCCTACCTTTTACCCTGGGGTTGAATTATCAAAATTTCATTTTTAGCGAATGCGTAAGTACCTACTTCATAATATCTTATGTGTATGACCAGCTCGAGCCTTTCAGAATTCAGATGGTTTGAACTGTCCGTTGACAGATCAATCAGTCAGTCAGTCATTGGTCAGTCATCATTTCGTTTCATGTTATATTTAGATAAAGGAAACAACTAAACGTAGGTACTTACCTACTAAATAAAATAAGTCCACTCAATTGACACCGGACCGGTTTAGCACTTTTTTTTATCCACTACAAGTTAGCCCTTGACTGCGATCTCACCTGATGATGCAGTCTAAGATGGTAGCGGGCTAGCCTGTTATGGGCATGGCAGTTATTTTAAACCCATATTCGGTTTCTACACGGCATCGTATCGGAACGCTAAATCGTTTGGCGGCACGTCTTTGCCGCTCTTTGCTTGTATTAAAACAATCGCAGTTTGGATAAAACAAAAAATCAGCGATCTTTTATAGGTATACTTACTGTAGATATAAACGTATCTTTATATCATACTTGCTCAGTAACTAGGGATTACTATGGTGGAAAGTCTCCTTGTAAGTTGGTGTTTGCAATTCAAGGCAACATTACGTCGCACTATGCTTGAATTGTAATGTTCACATTAGAGTTCAAGCTATGCAAAACTCCTTGGTAAACAATCTCTTTTCTTATAAAATGGTAAGAAAACTTTTTACTGAAAAAAAAACACTGAACATGGCGGCATTTAATTTCCATACATTTCAAACTATGCAAAACTCCTTGGAACTCAGAGCCGTAAAAAAAATGGAAAACTATTTACGAAAAAAAAATGGAAATGGCGGCATTTCATTCATTTTGCATTACCAATGTTTTATTTACCTCGCAAGAATGATATAAAGTAGAATGCTTACCTCGGTTGCAAGTAGCTATTACACCCTCGAACTATATTCACCCTCGCTCGCTGCGCTCGCTCGTGTGACTAAATATCTCGGGTGCACGCGATCCATTAGCGCCCTATGCGAGCTGCGCTCGCACTGGCGCCAAATTGGATCTTGTTCTGTAATAGCTTACTTACGTCCCTTGTGTAACAATCTACTATTAAGTCAGATGAACCCCAAATTTTTGCAATTTACGAGGTAGGATCGTAAAGATCATAGCCCACAGAACCCTAAAAATACTGCCCTAACTCATTACGTATTCAATTGACGGGGTCAGGAGGGAAGTAGTTACTCACGAATTTCAAACGGACATTTGTATTAACAATTTGAATACATAATGAACAAGGATATTTTTTGCACAGATCTTTGTTTTAATTTTTTAAACTACGATTGCCGGTAATTGCCTCATCTTTTTAATAATAATTGCCACTCTGTATTATACACTAGATGGCCCGCGACTTCGTCCGCGTGGATTAAGGGTTTTTGATTCCCGCGGGAACTCTTGAATTTTCCGGGACAAAAAGTAGCCTATGTCCTTCCCCGGGATACAACCTACCCCTGTACCAAATTTCATTAAAATCGGTTGAGCAGATGAGCCGTGAAAGCGTAGCAGACAGACACACTTTCGCATTTATAATATTAGTTAAGGAAGTATGGATTAGTATGGATAATGGATATGACTGTGTAACGGGCGCCTATTAAAGGCGATAGGTATATACTGGCGATCCAAGAGGCACAAAACGGAAGCGAGTGGAATTCCCTACACAAGAGACCAATGTCTAGCAGTGAACATCTATCGGATAACGACGACGACCATCTTGCATCCTAGAAATAAGCAGATCATGAGGGATTCGAATAAAAGAGTTCGAAAATCCTCATGACGTATTTTCATTCAATTCAAATCGACTATGCAACGCGAACTATGCAAATAGTGTTACTCTAAGCCCAATACATATCGCGCGACATAGGGGCGGTGGAAAGACAATTTGGGTCAACCCGGAGAGAGGCTTTACTTTGTGTAGCTTCATTTGTATTCCGAAAAGGATACACGTTGCGGATCTGTGTGAATATTAACATTATAATTATTTGGGAATAACTAGAAATCTGTGCAGATAATATTATAATCCTCCTGATTGCGTATCATGTACTTGTACATTAACATACTTAATAATATTATAAATGCGAAAATGTGTTTGTTTGTTGGTTTGTCCTTCAACCACGCTGCAACGGAGCAACGGATCGACGTGATTTTTGGCATGGTTATAGGTATAGTTGAGGACCTAGAGAGTAACATAGGCTTCTTTTTATTCCGGAAAATTAAGGACTTCCCGCGGTAATCAAAAAAAACTTTAACCACGCGGACGAAGTCGCTGGCATCAGCTAGTTTCAATATAATTAATGAAAGCGTGCGCGTGTGAAATGTAGCCTTTATATAAGTGTGAAAAAAGCTCCCATAAGCACGCGTTTGACTTTGATAAAGAGTTGCTGATTTGATCAGTGATCACTTGTCATGTAACCTTATTTTGATTTTCCGTGTGTTAAGTCATTAGGTAGAGTCTCTGCGACATATTCCTTATTACCTACTGAGGATCGTGACGCCTTTCCGTTTAATCATAAATTCACAATATAATGAAAAAATAATATAAATAATATAATATAATTAAAAAGAGCAACTGCTGAGTTTCTTGCCGGCTCTTCTCAGTAGAATCAGCTTTCCGAACCGGTGGTAGATTCTTACGACTTATCATAAGTGGCACAAGTTGTCCTACATGAAATAAATCATTTCTATTATATTCTAATGGTAGGGGTTTTCTCGCGATAATAATGGCTTTCCGCTTTAACTCGAAAACAATGTCGTTTGAAAAATAAACAAAATGAACGCTCAGGCATTGCCGTAAAATACTCGATTTTTGCACTCGCTAGCAATTCATAATCATTAGCATATCTAACCGATAAAAGGCTAACGAGCAGAAATAAATATGGAATTATGGGTTTAAAGTTAGCAGCGTATTTTATTCGAAGCGTAAAAAGCTCTTCGTGTTTATGAATGTAAAGTGAGTTTAGTTTCAACAAGTACTAGAAAAACACATTAAAAAACCTACACGACAAATTGAGACATTGTACGATTTTTGCGTTGAGTTCTTGTTTTTTTTTAAACCTTTATTGAAAACAATACAATAGAAAAGTAAGGCTAGCTAGCCTAACCTAATTAGTATATACATATACCTATTACCCGCGTGGAATGATGGCAAGAATGCTGGCTGCATTTCCGCGCTGGACAGCCAGGCTGATCCTTTGCGCAAAAAATGAGCCAGCCCTTCCTTCACCAGCGTTTTAGTTTATAATGTTTAGACGGGAAGTAGGTACTAGGCTAGCTAGGTAGTAAGTAGCTAGCAGTCTTAATACTGTAGAAAATACCTTTTATGCCTGTAGCCACAAAAACTTAGGAAATAATAGGATACTACTAACTTAATACTTAGGATTATAATATTTTAAAGTTTTATTTTTACGTATTTTAATTTAAATTCAATAAAAATACAATTCAATCATTTATTCATTATTACGATTTTATATTAAAACATCCCGTGGAAACTCTTTGAATTAATGGGATTATCATCTTAAATATGTCCGTTCGATACCGAATTTCGCCAAAATCGGTAAAGAAAGAAAACAGACTGACAGACACACCTGCGCACCTATAGTAATCGTCGTCGCATGGATAAAATATCTCCGTCCATAATCTTATCAAAAAAATGCCTATTAAAAACCTTGGGAGTTACTACCATCGCATAGAGCAGTAGGTATTACTTCAAAATTACAGTTTTATATCAAGTACCCTGACGTCCCTAAAATAAGGGTTATAATTCAAAAATACGAACGTCAACAATATTAGTACAATACTTACAGTTCTAAGCGATGGTAGTATGCCCCCTTGTCGGCATTTCAAATCTAAACAGCATTGATATAGGGGTGTCTACGTCTATAATATGACAGATGGGTTTGGCCGCCTCGCCTTATTGCGTCTAACCTTTTAGTGCTGACTCACAATACGACCTAACCTAACATCAAAGTCATCAAACAAGCCCTGTTGTTATAGTCCCACATGTGGTCCCACACTTATCTGACCCGGTGACAGCGTCGCTAGTATCTATGAAAAATAAAATAAAAACAGAAATAAACAGGCATAAAGATTAGTTCCAATTTTGACCACCGGGCCAGATAAGTTTGTGGGACTATAATATCTAGGAAGATATAACACAGGCAGCTGAGGCGCGTGATTTAAAAGAGTTTACCTACACCACAAACTACACCTTCTCCTCGTACTTATTATAAATTATATTACTAGTGGTTCGCCCCGAACTGAGACCTCGCGGTATCCATAAACTTGTACAGAGCGCCATCTATTGACATCATTGTGAAGTTCTGTTAAAATACTGAAGCTTATTTCGTTTTCTTATAATTTATCTAATTTTAGTATTTGTTGTTCAAGTAGGTACAGGATATAATTCAAATAATTGATAAGTTTCAGCCTCAGCCTTTCAGAAAATTGAGAGTTCTGAGGTCAACTTTGGACGTTAGAAAATCTCCATTTCGTCAATTTTAGGGTAAAAATTAAAAAAAAATAGTTTTGGACTCTATTCCTAATTATCTATAAAATTGATATACCGCAACCCTATGTAACGCTATAAAAAATATTTTACTTCGCATTCGCTTCTATGAGAGCCCCCCTGAAATAAAGATTTTTATAACTTTTTAAGCCATATTCGGCGGGAGGCCATCGGTTTACATACTATATTTAAATTTGAAGTAATTACGTTCAGTAATTCAGAAGTTATAATGTCTCTGACAGACGGACGGACGGACGGACGGACGGACGGACAAGTGCAAATTCACTCAAGCAGACTCAGAGACCTTCGCTTCGCTCGGTCAATAAATGTGAAAGTGTGTTTGTTTGTTGGTTTATTGGTTTGTTGGTTTGTCCTTCAATCACGCCGCAACGGAGTAACGGATCGACGTGAGTTTTGGCATGGGTATAGTTGTGGACAATTTTTATTCCGGAAAATTAAGGAGTTACCGCGGGAATCAAAAACCTAATCCACGCGTATAAGAAGTCGTGGGAATCATCTAGTAATAAAATATATGCATTGAAATTATTAATATCATTCACATAATTATTTTATACTACACCCGCTCGGAAAGTACCCTCTTGCTTTTGTCAAAACGAGCTAGAAAGTACGTCATTGCTACAAACCAAATATGCGGGAGGAAAAGATGTATGAAATTTCATTTCTAACGTGCTAAGCGGCGAGAAAACTGTATGAAAATCCATTTCTAACGCGCTGTTGTTTTTTAATTTTAAGTAAATATGGTATGGACGTTGAGAATTTGGATATGTCTCACCTTAAGGAAATATAATATTAGAAGCAGCTTCACCATATTTGACATAGAAAAGTCAAATATGGTGAATGTCGATTGTCGACATCGATATCCGATATTGATAGTCGATATCGATATCGATTGTCGATATCGTTGACGATTGTCGGTATCGATGTCGATTGTCGATATCGATGTCGATTGTCGATATCGAAATCTATATTGAAATAATCCTCAAAATGTAGTCTAGTTGTGATAGTGATGTTTCGAATGAAGCGACTCATATAGTTATGATAGAACTTCACTTTTTTTTTTTTAATTTATTGAAAACAATACAATAGAAATTAAAGCTAGCTAGCCTAACCTAAATAAGGACTATTAACTATTATTAACTATTAACCTAAACCTTTGTAAGTTCGTTTAATCACTAATTTTCGCTTATTTTCCTCGCAGGTGTAGTATAAAGCACTATGTATCACTCGGGAGAAAGTACGATTCCTACCTCGCGTGTATTGCGGCCCTTCGGCTACGCCTCGGGCCTCAAACTACACCCTTGTTAGTAATCGGTCACTTTCTCCCCTCGGTGAACAATGTACTATTACACGTTTACATAGTTAGCAGTTTAGCACGTTTCTCTACGCATTTCGTTTCGGAACCTGGGGGTCTACTCTCTTTCTCTCAAACGAAACTTCGCAAACGAACGTAATTAGTCGGTTAATAGACCCACACAAAATCGTTCAATCCAGTCGGTCACGAAAATTTTCTATGGATCCGTACTTCGTCTGCGTGTATGAAAACGAAATAGAGAGGAGCATAGAGATAATATTATGTAGGAGAGGAGTTAACGAAATTTCGTTCGTTTGTTTGCGAAGTTTCGTTTTAGAGAAAGAGAGTAGACCCCCTGCGCTGAAACTCTCAACCTAACAGCTGTATTTCATATGTAATATTATATGTCGAGTAACCTAAATTAGCCAGAATTGTTGCCAAGTTCTGCTTTCACGTTTTCATCAGATGGTACTTTCGTGTTTTTCATATCAACGAATTCCATACTCGAGGGAACATCTAGTATTTTTTTCGCATTGAAGAAAAAATACATAAGTAGCTAATTATTATGTTAAGCGCCTGGTTAGTTAAATATATGTTTTGCATTAATTACGTACATAATATGAATGTGCATAATTTTAATGAAATATGCAAATTTCCTTAATTTAACAACACACAGTTTCCATAATAGTGTTTTTGTGTGTAATATTTTCATTGAAAAATTAAAATATGACACTAGGGTACTCATGGTACTCATTCTATTTCTATGTTTGTTATAATCACAAAATTCAAAGTAGATATTTCATTAAATCAGCTTGACTATAGGATAGCAGGTGAATTCAGAATTTTATTCCTATTATTATAGGTACCTTGTATGGGTGTTGGCTGGTCCAGATGTGTGTGTCGTGTCGTGTGATGACCCGATTATCACTTTCAATAAAGTTGCGATGGATACTTTTTAAATTAGGTCTCCGTCACTAAATTAACGAAATATTTAAAATTTTATAACATTACAGTATGTTTAAACACGTGTGTAAAATATGTGCCGTTAAGTGAAAACACACTACGGACCGGACAGGGCAAAACATCCGTGTGTCGAAGGTAAACGACGTTTTATAGGGGTATGGGTTTAATATAACTGCCATGCCCCTAACAGGTTAGCCCGCTACCATCTTAGACTGCATCATCACTTACCATCAGGTGAGATCGCAGTCAAGGGCTAACTTGTAGTGAATAAAAAAAAATAAAAAAAAATAATAATAATAATATTAGTTTATTTTCATATATTTATTATAAGTATTATGTTATTCGTGTAAATGGTTTATGTATTAGTATGTAGGTATTTGTGTGTATGTGTATGTTAATACACCAACCGCAAGTTAATGTCCTCAACTTCTCCTAATCCTATGGTTGCCTGGCAGAGATCGCTAAAGCGATAAGGCCGCCTTTTGGTATTCTACTTAATTTTTTTCTGTGTATTTGTGTTTCCTTTATTTTTCTGTGTTGTGGTGTACAAATAAATAATGAAGCAGAAAGCCATCTCACACCAAATCCAAGTTTTGGTCAATCGACACCTTCGCCGCATTCTAGGTGTCCACTGGCCTGAGAAGGTCAATTACATTGATCTCTTACTACGATGCAAGGAAGCTCCAATTTAGATGAACAGATTAACGACGCAAATGGAACTGGATCAGCCACACTCTACGTAGAGTAACCAGGAAATATCGCGAGCCAAGCTCTCGACTGGAATCCTCAAGGAAAAAGAAAGCGTGGTCGACCCAAACAAACTTGGCGGCGTTAGGCGTACGGTTCTGGCGGAGGTCGCGAGGATAGGGATGACGTGGGATGAGGTTAAGGGTGTAGCTTCTAACCCACTTCTAACCGCTCGAGATGGCGCAACACTGTAGACGCCCTCTGCCCCACTGGGGGGACATAGGACATTAACACACTATGTTTTCGGTCTTTTAAAAATCTAACAGGACATTAATAAATTAAGAAATCTTCATACGTATATATTAGAAAATATGCATAAGTATATTATTAGAAAATATGCAACGTAGGTACCTAATAAGAATCATTTGTAGGCTTTGCCCATAATAAATTGATTAACACCTATGCAACCCAGTTTACATTATATCTATCTATATATATATACTAGTATGGCGCGTGGTTGCGCGGCCCGCTGCAGCGGACCGCGTAGTGGACCGCGTGGTCCACTGTCTACTTACTCGCTGTCCTACTATCCTGCCCCCCGATTATGTAAGAATGGCCGATCAAATCGTCAAAGTTCGGCGTCAAAGTAAAATAAACCACAACAGCATTAAATTAGAGCTCAATTTCGAAACACGAAATTGAGCTCTAATTCAATGCTGTTATGGTTTATTTTACTTTGACGCCGAACTTTTACGATTTGATCGACAATTCTTACATAATCGGGCAGCTGGTTTACTGTCTACGTGTTCTGATCTGAACAACACACTGCTATGCTAGTGAGCACAGTGGAAGCGCCAGCACGCCAAGCGTCCGACGTAAAAGAAAATTCTCATAAAGGAAAAACATAAAACAAAGACCACCAACCCCCGCCCCTCCCTTTTTGTTTGAGCAGCCCCTAAGTAGGTACCTATCTTTAATACCCTGACCGTGCTCCTCACCCATCAACCGAACCTTCGATCATCATCTCTCTCCATATTTTTTTCTCCGAACCATTCGTCAAAATGAGATTTCTTCCATAAAAACAAATCTTGAAAAGGAACCGTAGCCTCTTCAATATTCGCCATACATTTTCTATGAAAAAATTAATTCTGCCATCTTGAATTTTTTTCCTGTTCATCAAGTAGACCTTCATGTCCTGATCATCTTTTGCCAAGAAACCACTCTTCCATCTCTACTACTCTTCGAGATAGACACCGACGAAATTTGTATGGAGGCCATCTTAAATCCGCCATTTTGAATTTTTTTTCACTCACTGTCAATTGGATGAAGTTTCGAGTGACATTTGGTCGAGCACTCCCCAACTGTCTTCAATACCCTTTTCTATGGAAAAATAAATTCCGCCATCTTGAATTTTTTTCCTGTTCATCAAGTAGACCCTCATGTCCTGATCATCTTTTGCCAAGAAACCACTCTTCCATCTTTTATACTCTCCGAGATAGACACCGTCGAAATTTGTATGGCGGCCATCTTAAATCCGCCATTTTGAATTTTTTTTCAGCTCACTGTCAATCGGATGAAGTTTCGAGTGACATTTGGTCGAGCACCCCCCACCTATCTTCGATACCCTGGCTGGTGCTCTTCATCCGTCTTCGAAATCCTCAATCATCAGCTCTCTCTGTATTTTTCCTCTTAATGAATTTTTGTCTTCTATACGAAACGATGAGTGAAAAAAAAAATGTTCATACAAAATTTTACAGGAGAGGTGATCAATCAGTGAATCAGCACGAGCAGCTATATATATATTAACTAGTATGGCGCGTGGTTGCGCGGCCCGCTACAGCGGACCGCGTAGTGGACCGCGTGGTCCACTGTCTACTTACTCGCTGTCCTACTATCCTGCCCCCCGATTATGTAAGAATGGCCGATCAAATCGTCAAAGTTCGGCGTCAAAGTAAAATAAACCATAACAGCATTAAATCAGAGCTCAATTTCGAAACACGAAATTGAGCTCTAATTCAATGCTGTTATGGTTTATTTTACTTTGACGCCGAACTTCTATGGAAAAATAAATTCCGCCATCTTGAATTTTTTTCCTGTTCATCAAGTAGACCTTCGTGTCCTGATCATCTTTTGCCAAGAAACCACTCTTCCATCTCTGATACTCTCCGAGATAGACACCGTCGCAATTTGTATGGCGGCCATCTTAAATCCGCCATTTTGAATTTTTTTTCAGCTAACTGTCAATTGGATGAAGTTTCGAGTGACATTTGGTCGAGCACCCCCCACCAATCTTCGATACCCTGGCTGGTGCTCTTCATCCGTCTTCGAAATCCTCAATCATCAGCTCTCTCCGTATTTTTCCTCCGAATGAATTTTTGTCTTTTATACGAAACGATGAGTGAAAAAAAAAATGTTCATACAAAATTTTACAGGAGAGGTGATCAATGAGTCAGCACGAGCAGCTATATATATATTAACTAGTAGGGCGCGTGGCTGCGCGGCCCGCTAAAGCGGACCGCGTAATGGACCGCGTGGTCCACTGTCTACTTGTACTTACTCGCTGTCCTACTATCCTGGTTTACTGTCTACGTGTTCTGAACCGTACAACACACTGCTATGCTAGTGAGCACAGTGGAAGCGCCAGCACGCCAAGCCTCCGACGTGAAAGATATTCTCATGAAAGAAAAAACATAAAACAAAGACCACCAACCCGGGAGTTCCCGCGGGAATCAAAAAAACTTAAACCACGCGGACAAAATCGCGGGCATCAGCTAGTTCTTCCATATAGAACAATTAATCTTGTAAAAAACCTTCACCACCAACCAAGTACTCTCTTCAATGTTCGTAGATTCTGCCATCTTAATTTTTTCTGCTCATCAAGTAGACTTTCAGGCCCTGAAAATTTGCTACCCAAAAACCACTCTCCCATCTTTTAAATACTGTCTGAGATAGCCGCCATCTTGAATCCGCCATTTTGGATTTTTTTTTTCATCTCACTGCCAATTGTACCTATGAAGTTTCGAGTATTTTTAGTTTGAGCAGCCCCTACCTATCTTTAATACCCTGACCGTGGTCCTCACCTAGCATCCGAAGCTTCGATCATCATCTCTCTCCATATATTTTTCTCCGAACCATTCGTCAAAATGAGAATTCTTGACGACCTCCGTGGCGCAGTGTTGAGCGCTGTTGCCTTAACGTGCGGAGGTCCCGGGTTCGATCCCCGGCAGAATCAATTTGGGAATTTATAATTTCTGAATTTTCTCTGGTCTGGCCTGGTGGGAGGCTTCGGCCGTGGCTAGTTACCACCCTACCGGCAAAGACGTGCCGCCAAGCGATTTAGCGTTCCGGTACGATGCCGTGTAGAAACCGAATAGGGGTATGGGTTTAATATAACTGCCATGCCCCTAACAGGTTAGCCCGTTACCATCTTAGACTGCATCATCACTTACCATCAGGTGAGATCGCAGTCAAGGGCTAACTTGTATAGAATTAAAAAAATTGCCTTTGACTTCTAACGCCATCTAGTAAGTGTTCGATGAAGATACTAAATTCTAGTTCAATCATATTCATACTTAATATTATAAAATTATGCGAAAGTGTGTCTGTCTGTCTGTCTGCTACGCTTTCACGGCCCATCTGCTCAACCGATTTTGATGAAATTTGGTACACGGGTAGATTGTATCCCGGGGAAGGACAGGGCTACTTTTTATCCCGGAAAATTAAAGAGTTCCCGCGGGAATCAAACAATCTTAATCCACGCGGACGGAGTCGCGGGAATCATCTAGTTACTTAATAATTAATGAATACTTGTCAGTTGCTATCGTTCAACTTTATTTAAATTTTTTTATACTTTCCGAGATAGACACCTATGAAATTTGTATAGCCACCATCTTGTATCCGCTATTTTAGTTTTTTTTCAGCTCATTTTCTTTTTTTGTTTGAGCAGCCCCCACCTATCTTTAATACCCTGCTCTCTAGCTAGCTAGTAGCTCTTCACCCATCTTGCAAACCCTCGATCTCCATATTTTTTTTCCGAATCATTTGTCAGAATGACAGTACGAAGATACAAACTTTGAAAAGGTCTTGCATAATTTCCAAATCCCAGTCAACATTCGCCATACATTTTCTTTGGAAAAATAAATTCCGCCATCTTGAATTTTTTTCCTGTTCATCAAGTAGACCCTCATGTCCTGATCATCTTTTGCCAAGAAACCACTCTTCCATCTTTTATACTCTCCGAGATAGACACCGTCGAAATTTGTATGGCGGCCATCTTAAATCCGCCATTTTGAATTTTTTTTCAGCTCACTGTCAATTGGATGAAGTTTCGAGTGACATTTGGTCGAGCACCCCCCACCTATCTTCAATACCCTTTTCTATGGAAAAATAAATTCCGCCATCTTGAATTTTTTTCCTGTTCATCAAGTAGACCCTCATGTCCTGATCATCTTTTGCCAAGAAACCACTCTTCCATCTTTTATATTCTCCGAGATAGACACCGTCGAAATTTGTATGGCGGCCATCTTAAATCCGCCATTTTGAATTTTTTTTCAGCTCACTGTCAATTGGATGAAGTTTCGAGTGACATTTGGTCGAGCACCCCCCACCTATGTTCGATACCCTGGCTGGTGCTCTTCATCCGTCTTCGAAATCCTCAATCATCAGCTTTCTCTGTATTTTTCCTCTTAATGAATTTTTGTCTTCTATACGAAACGATGAGTGAAAAAAAAAATGTTCATACAAAATTTTACAGGAGAGGTGATCAATGAGTCAGTCAGCACGAGCAGCTATATATATATTAACTAGTGTTTCGCTCTGTGCGCGAGCTGCTAAAGCAGCTCACGGGATGTGGTTAGCCATAAATATCGATTTTGAACGAAATCGGTCCATCAACAAGTAATTTCAAAATGGCGCTGATTTTAAAAACGTTGGTATCTGTTTCCTGTTTTGTGATCCCAGGGAGCCCTAAATATCGATTTTGAACGAAATCAGTGATTTAACAAAGAAGTTCAAAATGGCGCTGATTTTTTAAAACTTTTTTATCAGTTTCCTGCTTTCTTATCCCAGGGAGTCCTAAATATCGATTTTGAACGAAATCGGTCAATAAAATTAACAAAGAATTTCAAAATAGCACTGATTTTTTAAAACTTTGGTATCAGTTTCCTGTTTTGTGATCCCAGGGAGCCCAATATATCGATTTTGAACGACATCGGTCAATTAACAAAGAATTTCAAAATGGCGCTGATTTGTTAAAACGTTGGTATCTGTTTCCTGTTTTGTAATCCCAGGGAGCCCAATATATCGATTTTGAACGACATCGGTCAATTAACAAAGAATTTCAAAATGGCGCTGATTTGTTAAAACGTTAGTATCTGTTTCCTGTTTTGTAATCCCAGGGAGCCCTTAATATCGATTTTGAACGAAATCGGTCAATATATAAATAAATTCAAAATGGCGCTCATTTTTTAAAATTTTGGTACAAGTTTCCTGTTTTGAATTCCCAGGGATCCCAGGGATTGTAATATATTTAAATAACAGTTTCCTGTTTTGAGATCCCAGGGAGTCCTAAATATCGATTTAGAATGAAATCGGTCAATTAACAAAATAATTTCAAAATGGCGCTGATTTTTTAAAACTTTGGTAACAGTTTCCTTTTTTGTAATCCCAGGAAGCCCTAAATATCGATTTTGAACGAAATCGGTAAATTAACAATTAATTTCAAAATGGCGCTGATATTTTAAAATTTTGGTACCAGTTTCCTGTTTTGTTCCCAGGGAGACCTAAATATCGATTTTGAACGAAATCGGTCAATTAACAAAGAATTTCACAATGGCGCTGATTTTTTAAAACTTTGGTAGGTATCAGTTTCCTGTTTTGTAATCCCAGGGAGCCCTAAATATGGATTTTTTCCGAAATGTCATAATTTTTCCCTACTCCCATCCCACACCCAAACATACTATCTCTTAGACATGAACCACCCCGTTTCGGATCTGTGGCGCCGCGGTTCGAGGTCGAAAAATCAAAAATTTTAAAACACTACAGCTCAGCCGCCATCTTGTTTTTCCAATTTTTTTCACTTTTTCTATTGATCGCTTACTAATTTCTTCAATAATTGCGAGTTGTAACGAAATCGGTTAAAAAACAAAAGAGTTGCAAGAATCACGTCGGCCGCCATTTTGTTTTTCCGAAATGTCATAATTTTTCCCAACTCGAATCTCGCACCCGAACATCATTGTATCGTTTTTTGTCTCTTTCTCGGAGAACAATGACGTCTTTTATAGTTCCTAATCGCCATTTAATTTGGTATGAAAAAAAATATTCCGCCATCTTGAAATTTTTTCATTTAGCTAAATAGACCTCCTCGTCCTGATCATCTCTTGCCGAGAAACCACAATTCCATCTCTAATACTCTCCGAGACAGACACTGATGAAATTTGTATGGCGGCCATCTTGAATCCGCCATTTTGGAGATTTTTCAACTCACCGCCAATTGGATGAGGTTTCGAGTGACATTTGTTTGAGAACCCCCCACCTATCTTCAATACCTTGGCCGTGCTCTTTACCCGTCTCCGAAATCTTCAATCATCAGCTGTCTCCATATTTTTCTTCAAGTTATATTTTTTGATTTATATACGAAGCCATCAGTGAAAAAAAAATTTGTCATGCAAAATTTTACAGGAGGGAGTTTTTGGGGAAAATCTCGAAAACTACCCCAAATGTGGCAACACTGTTTAGATATCTCGATACTGCCGGTCGAGTTACACAATCGATCCATACATGTCAACTTTCCCAAATGTTGCCAATTGCCTCAAAAACGTGATCGAAGTTTTCAAAAACACAAAAAGAATACAAAATGACCGCCACCTGGTTTCACAGAAACATTTTACATAGTTTTATAATGTTCCCGTGAACTAAAGGATATACCGCTTCTGATGACGTTTCAATTTTTCATCTCGCTCGCACCCAGCCGAAATGATCGCCCCTGAAAAAAGACCATTTCAGAAAGAAAAGAAAATCACTTTTACTTTGATAAATTCCAGTGTTGCCAGACCTCGGCGACGAAAATACCAAAATGTCATTCGCACAAGTGAGACACGTGGTTGCTCGTACTCAAATTTTGCAAAAAGTCCGTATTTAGATTTTTTTATTTTTGGGGTAAATCTTGAAAATTTCCCGAGAAATGGGGTAATTTTTTTTCCCCAATCCATACCTCGAGTCTGTACACACAATCGCCCCCTAAAAGTCGAAACGCTCCGACGTTGCCAACTGTGTGAAATTTGAATTTTAAAATTGCGTTTTTTCGTACCTTAAACAAAAAGGCCGCCGCGACAGCTGCCACCTTGAATTTTTAAAAACCACTCCCATTCTGTCAAAATACAGGATAATTGCAGGCGAAAAAAGAAAAAAATATCATGCTCGACCACGCCGTTTCGGATAAGTGGCGCCGCGGTTAGGGGTCGAAAAATCAAAAATTTGAAAACACTACAGCTCGGCCGCCATCTTGTTTTTCCAATTTTTTCCACTTTTTCTATTGATCATTTCTTAATTTCTTCAATCGTTGCGAGTTTTAACAAAATCGGTTGGAAAACAAAAGAGTTGCAAGAATCACGTCGGCCGCCATCTTGTTTTTCCGAAATGTCATAATTTTTCATTACTCGAATCCTCCACCCGAACACATTTCCCGTACATCATTGTATGGTTTTCTGTCTCTTTCTATGAGAACAATTATGTATGTCCTAATCGCCATATAATTTGGTATGAAAAAAAACATTCCGCCATCTTGAATTTTTTTTCATTTCGCTAAATAGACCTCCTCGTCCTGATCATCTCTTGCCAAGAAACCACTCTTCCATCTTTTATACTTGCTGAGATAGACACCAAATAAATTTGTATGGCGGCCATCTTAAATCCGCCATTTTGAATTTTTTTCCAGCTCATTGTCTATTGGATGAAGTTTCGAATGACATTTGGTCGAGCACCCCCCACCTATCTTCAATACCTCGGCCGTGCTCTTTACCCGTCTCCGAAATCCTCAAACATCAGCTGTCTCCATATTTTTGTTCAAGTTTAATTTTCTGACGTGTATACGAAGCCATCAGTGAAAAAAAAATTTTTCATACAAAATTTTACAGGAGGACATTTTTGGGAAAATCTCGAAAACTACCCCAAATGTGGCAACACTGTTTAGATATCTCGATACCGCTGGTTGAGTTACACAATCGATTTATACATGTCAACTTTCCCAAATGTTGCCAACTGCCTCAAAAACGTGTTCGAAATTTTCAAAAACACAAAAAGAATACAAAATGGCCGCCACCTCGTTGCACAGAAACATTTTACATAGTTTCATAATTTTCCCGTAAACTACAGGATATACCGCTCCTGATGACGTTTAAATTTTTCATCTCGCTCGCACCCAGCCGAAATGATCGCCCCTGAAAAAAGACCATGTCGAAAATCACTTTTACTTTGATAAATTCCAGTGTTGCCAGACCTCGGCGACGAAAATACCCAAATGTCATTTGCACAAGTGAGACACGTGGTTGCTCGTACTCAAATTTTGCCAAAAGTCTGTATTTCGATTTTTTTGTTTTTGGGGTAAATCTTGAAAATTTCCCGAGAAATGGGGTAATTTTTTTTCCCCAATCCATACCTCGAGTCCGTCCACACAATCGCCCCATAGAAGTCGAAACGCTCCGACGTTGCCAACTGTAAGAAATTTGAATTTTAAAATTGCGTTTTTTCGTACCTCAAACACAAAGGCCGCCGCGACAGCCGCCATCTTGAATTTTTAAAAACCACTCCCATTCTGTCAAAAAACAGGATAAATGTAGTCGAAAAAAGAAAAAAATATCATAGTCGACCACGCCGTTTCGGATCTGCGGCGCCGCGGTTCGGGGTCGAAAAATCAAAAATTTGAAAACACTACAGCTCGGCCGCCATCTTGTTTTTTCAATTTTTTCCAATTTTTCTATTGATCGTTTCCTAATTTCTTCAATAATTGCGAGTAGCACCGAAATCGGTTGGAAAACAAAAGAGTTACAAGAATCACGTCGGCCGCCATCTTGTTTTTCCGAAATGTCATAATTTTTCCCTACTCGAATCCCGCACCCGAACACATCTCCCCTACATCATTATATCGTTTTCTGTCTCTTTCTAGGAGAACAATTATGTCAATGAGTCAGTCAGTCAGTGAGTGAGTGAGTGGTAATCGAGCTATATATAGTATAATAACTAGTATGGCGCGTGGTTGCGCGGCCCGCTACAGCGGACCGCGTAGTGGACCGCGTGGTCCACTGTCTACTTACTCGCTGTCCTACTATCCTGCCCCCCGATTATGTAAGAATGACCGATCAAATCGTAAAAGTTCGGCGTCAAAGTAAAATAAACCATAACAGCATTAAATTAGAGCTCAATTTCGAAACACGAAATTGAGCTCTAATTCAATGCTGTTATGGTTTATTTTACTTTGACGCCGAACTTTTACGATTTGATCGACAATTCTTACATAATCGGGCAGCTGGTTTACTGTCTACGTGTTCTAATCTGAACAACACACTGCTATGCTAGTGAGCACAGTGGAAGCGCCAGCACGCCAAGCGTAAGACGTAAAAGAAAATTCTCATAAAGGAAAAACATAAAACAAAGACCACCAACCCCCGCCCCTCCCTTTTTGTGTGAGCAGCCCCTAAGTAGGTACCTATCTTTAATACCCTGACCGTGCTCCTCACCCATCATCCGAACCTTCGATCATCATCTCTCTCCATATTTTTTTCTCCGAACCATTCGTCAAAATGAGATTTCTTCCATAAAAACAAATCTTGAAAAGGAACCGTAGCCTCTTCAATATTCGCCATACATTTTCTATGGAAAATAAATTCCGCCATCTTGAATTTTTTTCCTGTTCATCAAGTAGACCTTCATGTTCTGATCATCTTTTGCCAAGAAACCACTCTTCCATCTTTTATACTCTCCGTGATAGACATCGACGAAATTTGTATGGCGGCCATCTTAAATCCGCCATTTTGATTTTTTTTCAGCTCACTGTCAATTGGATGAAGTTTCGAGTGACATTTGGTCGAGCACCCCCCACCTATCTTCAATACCCTTTTCTATGGAAAAATAAATTCCGCCATCTTGAATTTTTTTCCTGTTCATCAAGTAGACCCTCATGTCCTGATCATCTTTTGCCAAGAAACCACTCTTCCATCTTTTATACTCTCCGAGATAGGCACCGTCAAAATTTGTATGGCGGCCATCTTAAATCCGCCATTTTGAAATTTTTTTCAGCTAACTGTCAATTGGATGAAGTTTCGAGTGACATTTGGTCGAGCACCCCCCACCTATCTTCGATACCCTGGCTGGTGCTCTTCATCCGTCTTCGAAATCCTCAATCATCAGCTCTCTCCGTATTTTTCCTCCGAATGAATTTTTGTCTTCTATACGAAACGATGAGTGAAAAAAAATATTTTCATACAAAATTTTACAGGAGAGGTGATCAATGAGTCAGTCAGTCAGCACGAGCAGCTATATATATATTAAAATCTCGTGTCACAATGTTTGTCCTCAATGGACTTCTAAACCACTTAACCGATTATAATAAAATTCGCACACCATGTGCAGTTCGATCTAACTTGAGAGATAGGATAGTTTATATGTAGATTAGGATTATTATAGTGCTACCCGTGCGAAGCCGGGGCGGATCGCTAGTATTATATAGATTAGGATTATTAGTGCTACCCGTGCGAAGCCGGGGCGGATCGCTAGTTATTATATATATTACTTAGTTTAATTTTAATCCCATTTTAAACAATAACAATGTTACCTGATGAATATACGCTGTGTTTATTCCGCGAACGAAATTATAGTTGTAGGTACATGCAGTGTTCTCCAAAATAACAATGTCCAATTAATTTATGTTATTAATTGTTAATTCATATTATGCTGTGCTTTACAAAATTATGTTTTAGGTAAGTACAATGTCATGATACAACAACATTATACAATTCAAAATAATAAAGTTTAGGTTGCAGTACAATAATAACTGCCTCCTTGGTCTAGTGGTTAGCATGTTCGACTGCGTCCGACGGGGTCCCGAGTTCGAGTCCCGAGTCGCCCGACTTAATAAGCATTGGGTTTTTCAAACTAGAAATTCTCAGTACTAGTCCGGAGTTAGGAAGTTGGCGGTGTTTCACCCCCGTGCCTCGGAGAGCACGTTAAGCCGTCGGTCCCGGTTATTATCACTAACATGATATATAGTCGCCCGCCAACCCGCCAGCCCGCCAACCCGCATTGGAGCAGCGTGATGGGTCTGAGCTCTAATATTCCCTCTCTCCTATGAGACTGGAGGCCCATGCCCAGCCACTGCTGGGCATGGGCCATTAACCTCCCACTGGAGGTTAATGGGCTGTAGTAGAATAAAACTCATAATCGTACCTGTAGTAGTACCTCCGCTGCTCGTCCGTCCGTACGTCTATTGAACGTACGCACGGAAACTGAAATTTACTAATTTTCTGCAAAAAAATGGTACCTATACCTACTTATTGAAAGACGACAGAGAAAGCTGTTGGCCGTTTGCCAAAGCCGCTTTGCCATGTACGCTCATTGGGTACGGCCGCGGCGGCAGGCGGATGTCGGGTAGTGCGGGCAGCGGGATACGTAATGTAATTTCGGGACTCTCTGTGCCCTCAACTAAAGACAATAAACAAGTTTCCTTCATACAAGTTTACGCAACATCCTTTTTACAGAAAATCGATCGTTTTTAGGGCGAAAACTCACCATGGACAATTTTGTTTTGTCTGGTGGACAAAAAGTCGCGCGCACTATTGTATGGAGTTGCATAGACTACCGCGAGAGGACAAACCGTATTAAGTACCCCTATGAAGCGCGTTTCGCGCAGATGTTTGTCTTGCTCTGTTCGTAGTGTTAGATTGAAAGTTAAATACAATTTATGTATGGTATCCCTGTTATGGTTTTGTAGAGTGGCAACACTGATCTGGGGACTCGAGGATTATCATTTAAGATGGCGTAACGCTATTGACGTGTGTCTGTGTAAATAATTGCTAATTAAAGTATTAAAATGGATAAACCGTGTTTGGATTTAATATCTCAGAAGAGGGATCATGTATTTCACGTGCTAATAAATTGTTTATCCGGACCTATCCTGAAAATGGTACAAATTGTAATTCAAGATGTTAAAGTATTATGACGCCATGACCGTGACGTAATACGTGAAGAAAAAAAAAGAAAAGAATTAATAATTGTCGTCATGACGGAAGGTGAAATATGTATAAAATACAAGAAGGATAATAATGTGTCGTATTGTGAAATGATCGTAAGTACTTAAATACCTACGAGGGTTGGTAGGTACATTCTTGGTTGCATCGGTGTCGGGAACCGACACGACGACGCGTGCCTGTTGCAATCGGAATTGCATTGGAAAGTTGGCATGGAAATTTAAAAAGAGGTATCAATGGAATAGTTTACTTATCAAGTACTTGCATACAAATTACCAAAGGTCACAGCGAATAAATAAGGTTGTATAATCTAATTCTATCTGGGAATTAGGTAAGTTTACCATTTGCATTCATTCAGTTAGAGTATTGGCCTAGTTGTACTGTGTTTAGGTACATGGAATGAGTTAGTTAAAATACCTATATAATTGAGAGAAATGAGTAAAGGTTGAGTATAAAGGTATCTACCACTACAGCCCATTAACGTCCCACTACTGGGCACAGGCCTCCACTTTCATGGGAGAGAGGGAATTAGAGCTTGGACCCACCACTCTGATCCAATGCAGGTTGGCGGGCTTAAGGTACATACTAGAGAATAATAATTATATTGGTTTATCTGGTCTGTCTGGCTAAAGATAACTAGGTGTGTATAATAAATGGATACACCATACTTACAGAGTGAGATAAGTAGGTACGTGCAGATTGTACTTACATTAGTAGGTACTCTTATACTTAAATCTAATTAATTGTAGGCAATCTTGTACTTAAATAGAGAGTGAATATTCAATTTATTCTGAGAGTTACATAAGTGAATCATATTGTTGAGTAAATGAACAGAGGTCAAAAGTAACTGTAATATTATATACATTCCATTAAAGCAAGTATAACCCATTAAAGGTCCTTACAAGTGAAAATTGCATTTGTAGAGTGAACAGATACCCAGTTAAAATAATAAGTAAGTTACAGTTTAGCCGTTTAGTATAAATAATATCAGAGCTATACATGTTTGAAGGGCTAGAGCAAGTATATAATTGAGTAAGTACATTATATATAAAGATTGGGTGGCATAGATACATTTGTTCGGAAAATGTGAATTGAAATAATATCAAATCTGCCTGGATGGAAAATGGGTTAGCCGAACTGGGTGTGAATTATGATGATGATTATTATTATGACAGGTTTTGAGACCCGGTTATACTGAAGTTGGTATTTAATAATAAGTATGTTGTCTGTCTCAAGTATTTCACAGTGGGTGTCTGGAGCGGTGTGCTGTATTGCCTGATAGAGCATATGATTTCTCATTATGCGGAGAGACTGAAGGAAAAGAGAGATATCACATCAGTAATGGTACTCACACCTGGGGTACCATGGTTATGGTGCTATGTACGGGCTTATGTCTGTTAAGATAGCAGAGGTTTTGCCAAGATAATAATATTTTTAATTTTACAGGTGTAATTAATAAATTAATTCTTGAGTTTTAGTGTGGTCTTCGCAATGTTCTCTGGCCAAGACCAAAAAGCTAGTGGCATATTATATTATGGTGGTGGCTGCATCTTGAAAACAATGGTATGGAATCATGTCAATGTTGATTGAAGACAGAATTATTATTAACATAATATGGACCGCATATCTTGCAGTCATGTAAGCAAATAAATGCAAAAAGAACTAAGTGGTAATTATGGTAAAGTCCAATTTAATGGTAATGGATGAGGACTCTTTAGTCGAAAAGGATAAGTTGCAATAAAAAACACAAAAGGAAACCTAAAGGAGAATGTCCATTTTTGCAAAAGGAAAATTATCATTTTTGTTAAGAGGGAAAAATAAAGGAGATTGTCAAGTTTGTAAAAGGCGATGGTACATTTTAGTGCAAGGAGATCTTTTATAGTCATCTTATATGGTGCAAGGAGTTACAAGAATGATGCACAGTTTAAGATTTAACTTCTATAGTTAGAGTCAAAGTCAAAATGTATTTATCCATAGTTGGTACTTACGCAGTACACTTGGTGAACGTCAAGTATACAAAGTATAAGACGTGATGGTGATAATTACAACGGTATCTTGAACTAGAGCTACGAGGGTTCCAAACGCGCCCTGGTCTGAGAAGAGTAAAATGGTTTCTTATGAATTTGGGAGCTAAAGCCCGGCTGTTGAATATAGAAATGTTACTCTGGAGAAAAATAAAATAAAGAGGATGTCGGGTGGAATGGTACTGGTGGACCGGTAATGATAATATTGCAAATAATTCATATGGTTGAGATGAACAGGGTGTATAATATGAGAACATAACAGTATTTTGGGAGTGACTCATTTGTGATATTTTGGTTTGATTTTTGTTGAGGTAAAAACAAAATAGAAATAAATATGCCTGCGGGGCCATGGGTCAGCTTCAGGAAAATTCCTAAAGGTGAAGTACACTTATTGTAAATGTCACATGCCTGACGGGCTTCAGAACAAATTGATGCATGCGCCAGCAGGGCTGCACAGCAGATCAGTTTTAGCTAAATACCTAAAGTGGGGTACACTTACTGTATATGTCACATGCCTAAGGGGCTTTCATACAAATTAACGCATATTGGCGCAGGGCTGCACGGCAGAACAGTGCAGAGTACAGAACAGTAAATGTAACATGCCTTAGGGGCTTCAGTACAAACTAATACATTGACTTGCAGGGTTGCAGATTAGTTTCAGGGAAATGCCTAACAGGGGCCTATGGCTCAGTGGTAAGATACGCCTAAGGGGTTTCAGTGCCAATTCATGCATATGCCTGCGGGGCTACTGGTAAGTTTCAAAACATGCCTAAAGGGGCTACAGCGCAGATAAGCCAACATGCCTAAGGGGCTACAGAACACATGTCTTAAGGGGCTCCAACGCAAATTATAGCACACGCCTCCGGGGCGACAGAGCGCATACCTTAAGGGGCTGCAGTACGTATAGCGTATGCCTACTGCGTAACGGATCAGCTTGCTGGGCACACAGCTGATAGAACATGCCTGAGGAGTTATATTATGTGTTACAGCACATGCCTGCGGGGCTACTTCACAGAGTGCCTTCAGTATAATTTAAATTATTTTTCAGTAAAGGGCAGTTAGCCGTTGTGGTTGTCGCACCTTGCCTTCGGGGCCTAAGTACCTGCCTTCGGGGCCTAAGTACTTGCCTTCGGGGCCTACGTACTTGCCTTCGGGGCCTACGCACTTGCCTTCGGGGCCTACGCATTTGCCTTCGGGGCCAACGCACTTGCCTTCGGGGCCAACGCAATTGCCTTTGGGGCCAAAGTACTTGCCTTCGGGGCCTACGTACTTGCCTTCGGGGCCTACGTACTTGCCTTCGGGGCCGACGTACTTGCCTTCGGGGCCTACGTACTTGCCTTCGGGGCCAATGGACTTGCCTTCGGGGCCTACGTACTTGCCTTCGGGGCCTACGTATTTGCCTTCGGGGCCGACGTACTTGCCTTCGGGGCCTACGTACTTGCCTTCGGGGCCTACGCACTTGCCTTCGGGGCCTACGCATTTGCCTTCGGGGCCAACGCACTTGCCTTCGGGGCCAATGCACTTGCCTTCGGGGCTAACGAACCTTGCCTTCGGGGCCGACATACCTTGCCTTCGGGGCCGATGAACCTTGCCTTCGGGGCCGATGAACCTTGCCTTCGGGGCCGACACACCTCGCCTTCGGGGCTTATACTTTCAAGTGTGGACATTAGCGCCCTCGGGGCTGGGATGTAAAGCCTAGCGGATTCTGATGAGCAGATGGCGAATCACTAATAAGTTACCAGTAGAGCTCATGTACGCTGACCGCATAACTCATGTGGTTGTTTCTTGCCCGTGGGGCTCACCGCTCATGTAAGTTAATTCCGTACCTCTTATATTTTACTACATTTTGAATATATCGCTGGTGTGGAAAACAGGGGCCATGATGCCAGTAGACTTGGAAAGTCTAGCCTGCGGGGCTGCTACGTTTCGATTTTCGGTAGCGAGAGTTGCAAAATAAAGCAAAGCTTAGGTAAATTGCCCGCGGGGCTAGCCAGATTAGTACAGGTAATCTATTACTCGCCGTTGGGGCATGATAGTATGCAAGTAGCAAAACAGCTGTGTTTCAGGCGAAAGCGCAATGATGATGATGTTTAGTGAGTGTCACGGTTAGGTGACATAAAGGCTTAATAGGTCTGTAAAATACGCAGATGATATCCACTGATATCAACTATTGTTTTAAATGCGAGGCACTGAGTGGCAAACAAGTAATATAACCGCCGCGTAAGTTGAGCTATGCACAGTAACACATTTCGGGTGTCAAATGATGTGCGTTATGAGGTGCGCCGCGAGGGGCTGCACGTTACCATACGTTCCATACCATAGTTCTGTAGTACGATGTACCTGCGCAGACGACCGCCATTTTGGGTCAAGTTATGGGATGCGATTTATATCGGTGTTATGTTTTGATGCCATTTGGAGTTCACTAAGATTCATGTGAGAGTAACAATATTTCTATGCAGGTTGAGCGATGGATGTAACAAAATATCGTGTAAAGAGATTTACTTATCTTGTAAAGAGACTCGCTCTATGATGTTCCTTGGGATATTCATTCATAAGAGTGATATGAATACCATAATTAGATTGAGGAGGAACAGTGAATAGTAAATTACCAAAATATTGAACAACCAAGTAGTACTCTACTACACATTTATATTTTGTTAACATTTTATTATATTTATATTATATTATATTATATTATATTATACTATATTATATACGTTTTCACCACACTATCACGACTGCACAAATCAAAATGATATAAGTTACCAAGCAGATGCCAAGGTATGTTGTATTGAATAGTATCAACATTTGAGGTCGGTTTTACGAAACGTTGAAATTTGGCAAGAGCTGATGAAGGCAGTACCGGGCAGTTGAGTTGCCTGTTGTGTTAAGTTAAAACGAACAATACAATGCAGGGCCACGGTATAAGGTTAATCTATTCTTCCGGTGGGAATAAGGTGCTTTTGAAACTTCAACATCTCAAATGAAATTAGGAACGTAGAGATTTGCTCAAAAGATGGAGCATGTGCAAAGTATACAAAATGACTCATTATAGAGAACGTAGCTCAGGTCTTCGGGTTTTATTGAGTTGTGTAACCAATTGTAACCGATTGTCAGATAAAGTTCTGGGGGTGAATTGTAACATAATATGCTAGCCTGGCTAAGGCTTACAGAGAAGGTATATGTCATTTATGCCATGTGTAAAGAGGAAAGTATAATTAAGTGTAATGAATGAGTAATAATAACCATTCTGGAAAGTAACAAAGTGAACATGAGTATACTCATAGGAGAATTAATTATAGGTGTATATTAGCACCAGTAGACTATAAGAATCTTATCTATCATTTAATCAAATGATTGTGGTCTCATCTCCGTGAGAATGTCGAAATTGTTACAAATTGCACTTATAGAATTGAAACTTTGTGTTAAGAGTAAGCAAGTGTATGATGGTATAGACCAGACAGAGTTAGTTTCTCCCATTTCACTGATTAATACCTAAAGATTAATTGTCATTAAATTGCACTGAGTTAACTAAAGTAAGTAAGGCAAAGTTATTAAACATCATGTTTTTGGGTAATTAACGGAAAACTCTGTGTAATGCTGGAAAGCTACTTCTGAATAAGGTTATGTTTACAAAATGAACATGTGTAGGAAGCTTTTGTTGTTTGTGAAATATGGCGATTCAGTTACTTCAGTATCTTGCTACACGTGAATTCACCAGAGTTAGAATAATATGATGAGATGTGTCATGGGTGATAAATCCATATTTACTTATTAGGTGATGTTTTGTAACGCGAAAAGACGATGGAGACTGATGCTCTTTTACCCTAAAACATAGTCTTGTTATCTGCAACTGTACTTTGCTAAGGGTTATAATGCCAGTGCTTTAACATTTGGAGTGTCAGGCGTTAAAGGCCAGCGTTAATACTACAAATGGCAGAGTAGCATCAGCAATCATCGTGATTTTAATTAACTGTTCAAATTATGTAAACTTCGGGACGAAGTTTGGGTCAGGATGACCGAACTGTTAGATTGAAAGTTAAATACAATTTATGTATGGTATCCCTGTTATGGTTTTGTAGAGTGGCAACACTGATCTGGGGACTCGAGGATTATCATTTAAGATGGCGTAACGCTATTGACGTGTGTCTGTGTAAATAATTGCTAATTAAAGTATTAAAATGGATAAACCGTGTTTGGATTTAATAGTAGGTATAGTATGTTTTCGCTCTGCATCTTCAAATCGCAGAATTAACATTTTATTTACCTGCATCGACGTCTCCGCGCAATAATTCAGTAGGTAGTGCAATAGTTCAGTAGTAGTGTTATTTAGGGAATTTTTATTGCAATCCTGTTCAAAAAATTGCAAAAATTTAAAACCTACTCAGTACCCAATAGGTATCTAATATCTATTATAATTATTTTAAGCTAAAGTGTTTGTTAATTGATTTAATGGCTTATTTATTTTATTAGGAGATAGATAGAAGAAAGACTCCTTCAATCACGACGCAGCAAAGCAACGGATCGATGTGATTTTTTTGCATGGGTGTAGTTGAGGACCTGGCCCATATGCTATAGGAGGTAAATGAGTTTCCATAGGGATTAAAAAAAACTGATTCCACGCTTACCAAGTCGCGGGCATCAGCTAGTAGATAATATATGGCTACCACTTACCAGCGTACCACGGAATTTGTGGTGAACCTAATTGACCGAGCGAAGCAAAGGTCTCTGAGTCTACTTGGGTGAATTGGCACTTGTCCGTCCGTCCGTCCGTCTGTCAGAGCCTTATAACTTCTGAATTGCTGAACGTAATTACTTCAAATTTAAATATAATATGTAAACCGATGGCCTCCCGCCGAATATGGCTTAAAAAGTTATAAAAATCTTTATTTCAGGGGGGCTCTCATACAAGCGAATGCGAAGTAAAATATTTTTTATAGCGTTACATAGGGTTGCGGTATATCATTTTAAAAATAATTAGGAATAGAGTCCAAAAATATATTTTTTTTAATTTTTCCCCTAAAATTGACGAAATGGGGGGCTTTCAAAGTGGCGATTTTCTAACGTCCAAAGTTGACCTCAGAACTCTCAATTTTCTGAACTCTCAAGCCTGAAACTTGATCAATTATTTGAATTATATCCTGTACTTGAACAACAAATACTAAAATTAGATAAATATTATAAGAAAACGAAATTATTTAATTTTTAATGATGATGATATTTTTAACAGAACTTCACAATGATGTCAATAGATGGCGCTCTGAGATACCGCGAGGTCTCAGTTCGGTGCGAACCACTAGTTATGTCAACTAGTTAACATTATAAGCACAGAATGCTTAGTATACCTTTGATATAAGCCTGGACAACTTAGCATTGATAGTTAATAATAATATACATAATATAGTATTGTAATGAATATTGTAGTCCCCTACGTTCAGCCTAAACCTATGAGGCACATTTACACTCTCAGACAGAAAGCAAGTCTCTAGACTGTATGTGGTGAAATGGGTCGTGGCAGAAATAATTGATTAAATGTCAACTTAAGTTAATGATTCTAACGCACCTACAAGATCTTGCCATTACCTGTGAAAACCGTAATATATAGACATGTAGCAGGTGGATTGTATTTGTATTTTGTAGGTACCTACATTACGGCGTCATGAGTAAGGAACTACGGCTAGTCGTAATACAAAACAATTATTGTAAATTTTAAAAAAACTGCCGATAGAAGTGAAAACGAATATTAAAATTAAAAAAAAATATATATATATAAACCTTAAAACTAAGGCATTAAAGTTTAATTACGAATGTAGTATATTTATATTTAAGACCTGAGAGTATTTTTGGAAAATTTATGTGGTGTGGTGAATATCCGCGGGCTGCAAATTCGAGATACGCATTGTACCACATAGATTTGCCTTCTGTGGCGGATTATATTATTATAGCGAATTAAACTTCTAGTTTTTTCAGTGTCATAGGTGTTTTAAACTTATTAATTTTTCTTTGTTTTGGAGTATTATATTTTTAGTTTCTGAATAAAATGGCAATACCTACAGAGTATGTACAGACGGGGGAAACAAGGATACGGACTGGATGAAATAAGTATATTATAATAGACGGGCCCTATGTATCTCTACGGAACCCAAAAAAAGAATAATTGGTTACGTTTTGTTAAAATAGTTGTTATTTTAGCAAAACATAACTACGTTTACATTTCGAATTTTGTGTAACTTTCTGAGTCAATAATTTAGCTAGTTACGGCCGGAAAGTTTATCCCGAGTTTAGATTAGTGCGAAAATTAATTTACCACTCGGCAATTTTGAACTACGCTCAATTCGTAATTAACGTATGTATTTACTCGTAGTTTTAATGTAAGGACTCAGCACACTTACTTATTGACCAAAAAAATTTGCCCGGTGGACAAAAAGTCCGCGCACACTCTTTTATATGGAGCAGGCTGCACAGACTATCGCGACAAAACGAAACGTATTTCCCATACCACGCGGGCGTTTCGCACGGACGTTTTGTTCTGTCCTGTCTTTTGTGTGTCTTCTATTTAAATGATTAGTAAATAAAATAATTAAGTAAAAATAATCCTGTTTTTGTTTTTAAAAGAAAATCAGTGTACCTACCTAACTAATCTATTTATTTAGAATTCCTAATTTTGAGCCAAAACTCAATTAGGCAACTATGTACTTATTTTAGGCAATCGATTAAGTCATACACGTGAATAAGCCGGCATGTCGGAGAGTTTTCCATAATGTTTTCATAGGTGAAGCCGATAATCCGTCCCTACATAAGTTAACGTAAATAAGTTTAGGTTATATAATAAGTAAGTTATCTCCATTCCGAAATTCAGCCCAATCGGTCCAGTCATTGTGACGTGAAGTAACAATAATGACTATTAATTAAAAGGATAATTATTCTCTTTCATCTAAAACAAAAACCGACTTCAAAACTATACCTATAAGTACCAACTTAAACTAAAAAGTAAAAAACATTATCTGGGTATATATTTTGTTTTTTGTTGATTTTCTAAAAAAAGCGCTTAATCGATAAAATTTATATGGGACCACTTCTGAAGTATGATCTACCAAACAAAAAAAGAATCTTCAAAATTGATTAATAATTGGCGGAATGATCGCGTAACATACATACAAAAAAAAACATACAGTTGAATTGAGAACCTCCTCCTTTTTTGAAGTCGGTTTAAAAGTACAAACATATTTTTACATTTATGTATAATATTAGCAGGAAGAACATGATGATTTTCAGTAAAAAGCTTTCAGAGCGGCGTGTCCATTGTTCCGCTGTTACTGCAATATTCCGGCTGCTTCAATTAGCACCCACCGCAGGCAGCTCTCCGCAGTGACAGACCGACAGCCTTGAGCCATCCATCAATGTAGGTATATCAGACAATGATCGATAGACCATGTTTTTATCTTCCATCTTTTTTTATTTAGACGTCTTATTTCAGAAGAAAATTGGCCTGAACATCTGAGTATATTTATAGTTATTTGATTATAGGTTGGCATTTTATAATCAACTAGCTCAAAAATGGAATGCTTTGCATTTCTTTTTTTTAGGGTTCCGTACCTCAAAAGGAAAAAACGGAACACTTATAGGATCACTTTGTTGTCCGTCTGTTTGTCTGTCAAGACCCTTCTTCTTAGGAACGCATGGAGGTATCAAGCTGAAATTCATATCAAATACTCAGGTCTACTGCCCCTTGGAGCTGTGAAAAATCAAACTTCTAAGCCAACGTAATCAAAAGATACAGCCGTTTATGCTGCAAATTTTCGACACTCGCAAGGGAATCAAAAGTCAAAACCTACAGGGTACTTCCCGTGAACTCAGAATCTTGAAATTTGGTACGAAGCAACGTCTTATACTCTTATACACATAAAGGAAAAATTGCGAAAAGCATAAATTTTTAGTTAAGTACATCATATATAATAAAAATATTTTTAATAGTTTTAACTTTTAAACTTACTACCAATTTCCTCAGGAACGCGTAGAGAGAGATATTAAATTGAAAATCATATCAAATACCTACTCAGATCTATAATACCTTTAAACTGTAACAAAATCAAACGTTTATGTCAACGCAATCAAAAGAAACAGCAATTTTAGCCGCATTTTTTGAATCTACTCGCAAGGGAATCAAAACCTAAAGGATACTTCCAGTCGACCTAGAATCTTGAAATTTGGCATGAAGCAACGTTTTATAGCACACATAAAAGAAAAATTTCGAAAACCTTACATTTTTAGTTAGTTTAATTTTTAGTCACATAATAATTTTTTTTTAAATAATACAAACTTATTACCTGTGATATATACCTACAGGTTTATACGGAACCCTCGGTGCGAGAGTCCGACTCGCAGTTGGCCGGTTTTTTTTAATTTCTTTTGTACCAAAAACTTATAAAACAGAAACAGAGTGGAGTAGATTTCCTTAATGTTTAAACTTTAAAAGTTAGCCCTTGACAGCATCTCATCTGGTAGGTACGTGATGCTGGTAGCGGGCTAACTTGCTAGGGGTTATATTAAACCCATACCCCTACACGGCATCGTACCAGAAGGCTAATTCACGTGGCGGCGCATCTTTGCCGTTAGGGTGGTAACTAGCCACGGCCGAAGCCTCCCACCAGGCCAGACCAGAGAAAATTAAGAAATTATAAATTCCCAAATTGAGCCTTCCAGGGATCGAACCCGGGAACTCCCACTTATAAGACCACAGCGCTCACCACTTTGCTAGCGAGGTCTGGGACAGTGCTGCTAAGATCGCAGTCTGGGACTTCTAGTGGGTAAAACAAGCTTTATGTAAGTAAATAATTCAAAAAATTAAAAACACGATTGAACCTTGAATACATTAAGTACATTCCTTTTTTTGGGCAGTCGGGTAAAAACAGAGAGCTCTGTTTCTGAGTGTCTACTACCAACTGCCGTAAACTGACAGACCACTGACAGACCAACTATCCATCAGTACTTACTGCCCACTGCCCGGGGATCGAATCTGCGACCCTGTACAGGAGGTCGGGTGTCTTAACCACTAGGCTATCACATCTCCTTGAAATTAATAAAACTTTATTGTAACGTAATAATATATTCAAATTCTCGAATTAATGTACATTAAAAATTCAGGAGTATTGTAACTAAGTACTCCATTCTATTCGCGTTTATTGAATACGAAATGAGGAACCCTTTTTCTAATTCAATTTGAGCCCTTTTGCCTTCCTTTTCCGCGTAGGCTCTTTAAATTCGTTAATAGTCACAACCTACCTATAGTGAAAAAATATATACTTACCTTCAAATCAAGAGTGAATAGGCATCTTCTAGGCAAGCGCGCTCCACCTTAGGCTGCATCACCACTTGCAAGAAAGTCTGATTGCAGCCAAGCGCTGGCCGACACATTTAAAAAAAAAAAAAAGTGTGTGTAAATGATTCTTTATGAGATAAAAAAAACCTTTTTAATATAACTAACTCAGCATTATAGTTAGTTAAATATTTACGATCGATTGACTAAAATCGACCATTTTCCATTTGTGGCACATACTTTATGTGCCACAAATCGAAAATGGTCGGTAACTTACAACCTTTATTTAAACTAAGGGCCGCTTGCACAAGGACTCTTAATTAATTGATTTAGTTAAATTTTGTAATGCTGTCCCTTTTTGGCAAAAGTAGGTATATTGTAGTTGCCAAAAAGGGGCAGCATTAAAATATTTAACTAAATCAATTTATTAAGAGTCCTTGTGCAAGTGGGCCTTAGACTTACAACCTATAGATCATAAAAATAAAATTTAAAAAGCTACCTATTTTCAGAGTAAGCATAACCTTTACCTACCTATACTTACTCTGAGTACCTACCTAATTCACTTCATTATAACATGAGAGTCCGTTTTATGGGTAGACCAACAGAATAAAGGATGAGCGAAAATGTTTCGGTGCCTCAAAGTAAGTATCAAAGTTTTACGATCCGTCGTAAACGAGTGCGGGATGCGGCCACGCCACAAGTGACTGTTGACACTAACTCCCTTACCCCCATGCTGACCCTACGACCTAATTGGGTATTTGACAAATTAATAGTCAACTCAGCAATTTTTTTTCAAACGTCAGAACGCGTCCTAAGTATGGAATTAATATGAAATTTTAAAATGTGACGTCATCAAAGTTCGACGTACTTTTTTACTTTAATCGTTTGTTTAAAATGGTTATTCAACATAAAACTATAAGCGGACGTAGATCAACTCTTGGGAGATCCTCTATTTAATAATCACTAAAAAATAATTTATTTCCATAGTAGTCAAATACCCAATTGGACCTAATCTTACATAAATCGTTTGGCCAACTTTAGACTGAGCGATGACTTTTTTTGCCCACTGCTGAGCACGAGTGATCTCTCAGAATGGCCATAGTCCACCACGCTGGTCTAGTGAAGACTGGTAGACTTCATTCACCTTTGAGAACTTTGGAGAGTAGAACACAAATTAAAGGACTCTCATTTTGACGACCTCCCTGGCGCAGTGCTGAGCGCTGTTGCCTTAACGCTTTGATTATATAAAGCCTTAACGTGAGAGGTCCCGGGTTCGATTCCCGGCAGAGTCAATTTGGGAATTTATAATTTCTGAATTTTCTCTGGTCTGGTCTGGTGGAGGCTTGTGCCGTGGCTACCACCCTACCGGCAAAGACGTGCTGCCATGCGATTTAGTGTTCCGGTACGATGCCGTGTAGAAACCGACTAGGGGTATGGGTTTAATATAACTGCCATACCCCTAACAGGCTAGCCCGCTACCATCTTAGACTGCATCATCACTTACCATCAGGTGAGATCGCAGTCAAGGGCTAACTTGTAGTGGAATAAAAAATAAACTTCTCAAGGATGCAGGAAACCTGTTTCACTGTTAACGAATGATATTTTGTACTTTTTTACGGTTAGGTAGGTATAATTTCTACAAAAGGAATCCTATTTCCTTTCTATCATTGCAACATTGATGAATTCTACTCCCTTTTATTACTTACATACCTAGCTGCTTAATCGGTGCAGCATTGCTATTTAAATTTAGTAGGCAGCCTATATCAATTTTGTAGGCAGCCTTTAATAGTGTTTAATAAAGCATTATTACCACTATTATGTATTCTTTCTCCATGTCACCTATATGCGGCCTACATTTTTAAAATTAATCTCTTGTGCCCCAAATTTTGTATCCCCTGTGGAGTTGTCACGCTAGCCAACCAAGCTTACTCCGAAAGCCTAGTAGCCTATCCAGGTTGCAGAGGACCTTCTGATGTGAGGCTGGAGAGCCCAGGTAGATCTCATATTCAATCGCGTATACCTACTGTGCATACAAGCATGTGCATAGATAACCCATATCCATACTCCATACTAATATTACTAGTGGTTCGCCCCGAACTGAGACCTCGCGGTATCACAGAGCGCCATCTATTGACATCATTGTGAAGTTCTGTTAAAAATATTACATCATTAAATCTTAAATAATTTCGTTTCCATATAATATTTATCTAATTTTAGTATTTGTTGTTCAAGTACAGGATATAATTCAAATAATTGATCAAGTTTCAGGCTTGAGAGTTCAGAAAATTAAGAGTTCTGAGGTCAACTTTGGACGTTAGAAAATCGCCACTTTGAAAGCCCCCCCATTTCGTCAATTTTAGGGGAAAAATTAAAAAAAAATATTTTTGGACTCTATTCCTAATTATCTTTAAAATGATATACCGCAACCCTATGTAACGCTATAAAAAATATTTTACTTCGCATTCGCTTCTATGAGAGCCCCCCTGAAATAAAGATTTTTATAACTTTTTAAGCCATATTCGGCGGGAGGTCATCGGTTTACATATTATCCTTAAATTTGAAGTAATTACGTTCAGCAATTCAGAAGTTATAAGGCTCTGACAGACGGACGGACGGACGGACGGACGGACAAGTGCCAATTCACCCAAGTAGACTCAGAGACCTTCGCTTCGCTCGGTCAATAAATGCGAAAGTCTATCTGTAGGTATGTCTCTCTGTCTGCTTCGCTACGGCCCATATTTGATAGTGTATCACGGGGGAGGATACCTAGAGGCTAATTTATATCCCAAAAAATTCTAATAGCGATTCTGACTTTTCTTTTTTTTCTATATACTTACTTAAATATATGATACATAATATTAAGTATGTCGATTAATGTACCTACCTATTTCGAGATTTGTAACATTTTGACATTTAAGTATTATGTATTTGACATTTATATTTATTTTACATAGACTTGCTTTCGTTAAGATTTCAGATTTTTTTATTATTTTTTACATTATTGATTTCATGAATTTTTTCCAGTAGTAATTTTCTCTGTTATTATAATATTGTGAATGTTTCTTGAAATTTTGCACGCCATTATTTGGCAGATTGTAATATGTACAATCGTTATGTAACATCTTTATGTAACTTACAATCATGCAATAAATGAAATGAAATGAAATGAAATGAAATTAAAAAATTAAAAAGTTGCCGCGGGATCACAAAAAACTTAAATCATGAGAACGAAGTGACGGGCATCATCTAGTTACTAGCACATAATAGATTTTGTATTGAAATCAATACTTAAGAGTTTCTTAAGTACCTAATGATTAAGTGACTCTGAGGAAGAATAGTCACTAGAGCATAGCGAGGTTTTTCAACTGCCGCCTGCAGGTCCGCGTGAGCAAGTAAATTATACCTTATACCTAGGAAACATTCCATTCTAACTATCTCTGCTCTACAATGGGTGTACCTCAAGGCAGTATTCTTGGGCCCCTTTTTTTTATCATCTATATTAATAATATAAGTGAAGTTACTCGTTACAAAAGTGTATTGTTTGCAGATGACATCTCCATAGTTGTAACGTCAAATATGAAAGATAATATTAAAAATCATGAAAATCAAATCAACCTTACTATAAAATCAATAATAGACTGGCTTCAATTAAATAACTTAGAACTAAACCTTACCAAAACAACTTATATGCAATTTCATAATAAATCTAACTCTAAATTAAATATAAAATATAACGATAAAAGTATAGACGAATCACTTAATGTGAAATTTCTAGGAGTTTTCTTAGATAAAAGCCTAAAATGGTTAACTCACGTGGACCACGTGTGTAAAAAAATAAATAGATTTAATTTTGCACTGAAAAGACTCACTTCGGTCACTGATCAACAAACTGCCCTAACAGTATACCATGCATACGTAGCATCAGTCCTCAGATATGGTTTAATTCTATGGGGAAATAGTTCTGAATTTAACAGGGCCTTTATAGCCCAAAAAAGATGTGTTAGAGCAATTTGCGGAGTCTCGCCAATAACATCTTGCAAACCTCTCTTCGTAAAATTAAATCTTTTAACACTGCCTAGTTTATACATTTATGAAATATCTGTGTTCGTGAGAGAAAACCATAGTTTATTTATTAAAGCTAGCGATATCTACCCACGGTGTACTAGAAACACAGACAGGCTTGTGTTGCAGTGTCGGCCGAGGACGGAATTCTATTTGAAAAATTGCTCAGCCTTATGTGTAAAAATTTACAATAAGCTGCCAAAAGATATTAAGGCATTACCAATTAAATTATTTAAAAATAAGTCATATAAATGGCTAGTAGCTCGTAATTTTTACCATGTAAAAGACTTCTTAAATTTTAAAACTTAAGAAGTGTCAATATTAAACTTTAATTTGCTATTAATTTGATAATTTTAAGTATTTTGCACGCCATTGCATGGCTGATTGTAACTTGCTCACCATATTATATTATTAACACCTTACTTTACTTACAATCATGCAAATAAAAAATATTCTATTCTAAAATATTCTAATATTCTATTCTATTCTAGTCATTCACCTCTAATGTTTCGATCTAAAAACTGGGAATAAAATAGTTTTAGATTATAAAAAAATTATCACATATAATAATATTAATCATTTAATCTCTTAAAACGTTGGTATTACTAAATCACAAAAAGTATTATCATCATATGAGTATTTTCATGTTATACACTGCAGGTATTTCATGATGTATCTGCTGATCGCCATACGTTCCAGGTATAGTTATACAAACTTGGTAAAGCGTTTAAATTCGATTCGTGTGGTTTGCTCCTAGGTATTACCCTTTTTAACTCAATTTGTAATCGAGCATATAGTTTTTCCACAATATTTGGATTGCTTGCTGCTATATCCGTTGTTTCACAGGGGTCTTCTTTGATATTATATAAACAAATAGTACCTGGAAAGTAAAATTGGATTTATATACCTTGAATCATGTCGAATATCTATATATATATAAAATCGTTACGGGATCAACGCACAGCCTAAACCGCGAGGGTTAGAAACTTGAAATTTTGACAGTAGGTTCCTTTTATGACGTAGGCGCACACTAAGGAAGGATTTTTCAAAATTCTACCCCTAAGGGGGTGAAATAGGGGGTGAAAGTTTGTATGAAAGTCTGTCATTTCTCAAGTTATATCCATGAAACTTGGTATACGAGCTACCGATTCAAAATGAAGGAATACGTGTTTCACAGTTTTTGAAAATTCTACCCCCAAAGGGGTAAAATAGGGGTTGAAAAATTGTATGATAGTCCTTAATTTGAAACTTAGCATTTGAGCTTTCAGTTAAATATAAAGAAGTACGTATTTCACCATTTTTAAAAATTCGACCCCCAAAGGGGTGAAATAGGGGATGAAAGTTGGTATGAAAGTCCTTCATTTCTCAAGATGTTTTACAAGTTATATCAACGAAACTTGACATTTTGGCTTAAGGTAAAAAATAAAGAAGTATGTGTGTCACAGTTTTTCAAAATTCTATCCCTAAGGGAGTGAAATAGGGGTTGAAAGTTTGTATAAAAGTCCTTCATTTCTCAAGTTATATCGATAAAACTTAGTATACAAGCCACCGGTTAAAAATTAAGAAACACGCGTTTTACAGTTTTTCAAATTTCTACCCCCAAAGGGGTTAAATAGGGGTTGAAAGTTTATATGAAAGTCCGTCATTTCTCAAGTTATATCGATGAAACTTGGTATACAATCTACCGGTTAAAAATGAAGAAATACGTGTTTCACAGTTTTCGTAAATTTTACCCCCGAAGGGGTGAAATAGGGGTTGAAAGTTTGTATGAAAGTCCTTCATTTCTCAAGTTATAGCCATGAAACTTGCTATATGAGTTGCGGGTTAAAAATGAAAACATACGGGTTTCACAGTTTTTCAAAATTGTACCCTCAAAGGGGTGAAGAAATAGGGGTTGAAAGTTTGTATGAAAGTCCGTCATTTCTCAAGTTATATCGATGAAACTTGGTATACAAGCTATCTGTTGAAAATGAAGAAATACGTGTTTCACAGTTTTTACAAATTTAGGGGTTGAAAGTTTGTATGAAAGTCCTTCATTTCTCAAGATGTTTTACATGATATATCAACGAAACTTGATATTTTGGCTTACGGTATAAAATAAAGAAGTACTTATGTCACAGTGTTTCAAAATTCCACCCCTAAGGGGGTGAAATAGTGGTTGAAAGTTTGTATGAAAGTCCTTCATTTCTCAAGTTATATCCATGAAAAACTTGGTACATGAGCTACCGGTTGAAAATGAAAAATACGTGTTCAACAGCTCAAGTTATATCCATGAAAAACTTGGTACATGAGCAACCGGTTGAAAATGAAAAATTCGCGTTTAACAGTATTTGAAAATTCGACCCCCAAACGGGTGAAATAGGGGATGAAAGTTAGTATAAAAGTCCGTCATTTCTCAAGATCTTTTACAATTTATATCAACAAAACTTGGTATTTTGGCTAACGGTAAAAAATAAAGAAGTACGTGTGTCACATTTTTTCAGAATTCTACCCCTAAGGGGGTAAAATAGGGGGTGAAAAGTTGTATCAATCTATCTATCTATCTATCTATCTTCTATCTTCTATAAAATCGTTACGGGATCAACGCACAGCCTAAACCGCGAGGGTAAGAAACTTGAAATTTTGACAGTAGGTTCCTTTTATGACGTAGGCGCAAACTAAGGAAGGATTTTTCAAAATTCCAGCCCTAAGGGGGTGAAATAGGGGGTGAAAGTTTCTATGAAAGTCTGTCATTTCTCAAGTTATATCCATGAAGCTTGGTATACGAGCTACCGATTCAAAATGAAGGAATACGTGTTTCACAGTTTTTGAAAATTCTACCCCCGAAGGAGTGAAATAGGGGATGAAAGATTTTATGAAAGTCCTTCATTGCTCAAGATATTCTCAAGTAATATGAACGAAACTTGGTATTTTGGTTTTCGGTAAGAAATAAAGAAGTACGTGTTTCACAGTTTTTCAAAATTCCACCCCCAAAGGGGTAAAATAGGGGTTGAAAGTTTGTATGACAGTCCTTAATTTGAAAATTAGCATTTGGGCTTTCAGTTAAATATGAAGAAGTACATATTTCACCATTTTTGAAAATTCGACCCCCAAAGGGGTGAAATAGGGGATGAAATTTGGTATGAAAGTCTTTCATTTCTCAAGATGTTTTACAAGTTATATCAACGAAACTTGGTATATGAGCTGCGGGTTGAAAATGGAGACATAGATGTTTCACAGTTTTTCAAAATTCTACCCCCAAAGGGGTGAAATAGGGGTTGAAAGTTTGTATGAAAGTCCGTCATTTCTCAAGTTATATCGATGAAACTTGGTATACAAGCTACCGGTTGAAAATGAAGAAATACGTGTTTACAGTTTTTCATAGTTCTACCCCCAAAGGGATGAAATAGTGGTTGAAAGTTTGTATGAAAGTCCTTCATTTCTCAAGTTACAACCATAAAACTTGGTATATAAGCTGCGGGTTGAAAATGGAGACATACGTGTTTCACAGTTTCTGAAAATTCGACCCCCCAAAAGGCTTTAATAGGGGATGCTATAAAAACGAAACTTGGTGTTTTGGCTTTCGATAAAAATGAAGAAGGCCGTGTTTCACAATTGTTCAGATCTCCACCCCCAAAGTGGTAAAATAGGGGTTGAAAATTTGTATGATAGTCCTTAATTTGAAATTTAGCATTTGGGATTTCAGTTAAATATAAAGAAGTATGTATTTCACCATTTTTGAAAATTCTACCCCCAAAGGGGTAAAACAGGGGTTAAAAGTTTGTATGGAAGTCCTTCATTTGAAACTTAGCATTTGAGCTTTCAGTGAAATATGAAGAAGTACGTATTTTACCATTTTTGAAAATTCGACCCCCAAAGGGGTGTAATGGGAGATGAAAGTTTGTATGAAAGTCCTTCATTTCTCAAGTTATTTTACAAGTTATATGAACGAAACTTGGTATTTAGGCTTTTAGTAAAAAATAAAGAAGTCTGTGTTTTACAGTATTTCAAAATTCCACCCCCAAAGCGGTAAAATAGGGTTTGAAAGTTTGTATGAAAGTCCTTCATTTCTCAAGTTATATCCATGAAAAACTTGGTACATGAGCTACCGGTTGAAAATGAAAAATACGTGTTTAACAGTATTTGAAAATTCGACCCCCAAACGGGTGAAATAGGTTCTTTATTTTAGTAAAAAATAAAGGAATCCGTGTTTCACAGTTTTTTTTAAATTCCACCCCTAAAGCGGTAAAATAGGGTTTGAAAATTTGTATGAAAGTCCTTCATTTCTCAAGATAAACTTGGTACCTACTTAGGCTTTCGGTAAAAAATAAAGAAGTATGTGTGTCACAGTTTTTCAAAATTTCACCCCCAAAGGGATAAAATAGGGGTTGAAAATTTGTATGAAAATCCTTCATTTCTAAAGTTATAGCCATGAAACTTAGCATTTGGGCTTTCGGTAAAGTATGGAGAAGTAGGTAGGTACGTGTTTCACCATTATAGGGGGATTATACCGTGGGATAGTAATATAGGCTACTTTTTATCCCGGAAAATGAAGGAGTGCCTGTGTTAATTGAAAAAAACTTATGCCACGCGAATGAATGACGCTCAATCACACCAGAACGGTTGAACGGATTTTGATGAACTTTGGCAAAGAGAAGACAGATTATAGTCTGGAATAATACATAGGCAACTTATTATCCCGGAAAATTAAATAGATCCCGCGGGAACCAAAAAACCTCAACTGAATGTTCGATACTCAATCACGCCAGAACGGCTGAACGGATCTGGATGAAATTTGATACAGAGATAGATTATAGTCTGGATTAACACATAGGCTTTTTTATTCAGGAAAAAACAGTTCCCGTTGAAACCATAAAACCTTAATCCACGCGGACGAAGTCGCGGGCATCAGCTAGTAAAATATATAAACTGATCACTTATTGCAACTGAAGATTATAGTTTATACTTACTATTTCCAGGATAGCAAATATTTTTTGAAGATGCGTCGACATCGCAAGAAATTTTTATATTATGTCTCAAATTGGTATCTTCGTGTTTAAACGGAATCTCTAGACTGGAAAGTACTGAATAGACTACGCTTTTTTCAATACTGTCTGCATATGAAGGACCATTGCCAGTAACACCTCTAAATATATGACCTTGATAGTTGCTATAATTTGGTAAAACATCTCCAGTTACAAGTTTGAAGTTACCATTTATAATGGTAGCAAACCCTGTATAATCATCGATCTCGACAATCAAATCTCTTTTGGATTCACTATTTGATACAATGCTGTCCCACAAGTCGATTCCATCAATGTTTTTCGGTGGATCAATGCCAACTGCCCTTGAAAGTGTTGGTAACCAATCCGCTACATGCATATAACCTTTCCATAAATGTTGGCCTTGTGTTAAATTCTTACTCCAAATCAGTCCATTGACTCTAATGCCTCCTTCGAAAGGACTCGCTTTGAGGCCTCTCAACGGCCAATTAGACGCAGCATTTTCCGACATCTGTGTCGTTATGCCGCCGTTATCAGAAATAAAAACTACTATGGTGTTTTCAAGTATGCCTTTTTCTAATAATGCTCTTACAATATCACCCACACTATCGTCAAGTTTTTTTACCATTGCTGCAATAAATAATATCGATTAAATAAGTAAATATAATATTATTTAATGAAAAAAATTAATATTCAAATGTGAGTAACTGACAAGTGTTAGTATTTCTCAAGGTACAACCAAATCGTTTCGTAAGTACGTGATATTAACATTCATAATCATCATAGTGAACCCGTGGAGCGTCCACCATTGGACACTATCCAACAGCGGACGAGGACGTCGACACTCGACAGAAAGTGGCCGGAAGAAATAACATGAAATGAAATTATTTATTTTTCACGTATTACGTGGTATTACAACTTGTGCCACTTATGATAATTCTACTGACAAGAGCTAGCAAGAAACTCACCAGTTCATAAAAAGAAAAATGTTTACACTTTGTAAATAATATAAAATGTGGTGGATGGATGGTGGATGTCCACGGATGATGACGATAATGATGAAGAATTTTGCGAGATAGGATTTCACTATGAAGTTCCTATTATCTTACCAGCATAGTAACGTCGTTGAGGCAGCTCTATGTGCCGCATAGTACGCACAACCTCCGGTGGTGCTTGCAACGGGGCATGGTCATTGCCGGAATGTGGTGCATTATGGGCCAACATCAAAAACAGCGGCTTATTAGCGTCATGGGATTTTATAACTGCAATATAAATGGTGTAACTGTATTGGCGATAAATCATCTAATTGCCGTAAGTAATAAAGTAAGGTACAAACAAACAAAAACAAACAAAACTAATAGTTCTTATGTTATACCTACTGGTAATGACATTATTTCTAGCTTTTAATATTAATCAATCAGTCAATCAATATTTATTTATTCAAATTAGGTACACTGTAGGTACACTTGTACCTACAGGACGTCAATTACTTATAAAACAATGAAAAAACTAGAAGTTTCTCTAGAAATCTCACATTTAATCATCTACCTGTGCATAAACTAAGGAACTATCAGAGCCATTGGAGCAAATTATTATTTATTAACCTAAATACGCATTAATTGCTATCCGATTATATTATACCTGACCTGGCTCTGCATAATAAAAAGATAACTAACAGCTATTGCAGGTTAATTAGGTAATGAATGTTACAAATTATCGCTATAGGTACACGTGATAAATTAATTGCAGCATAAGTAATATATTATACCTACTAATGGCAAATTATTTTTAATTAAGGTGCAAAAATGGGAACGCTGTTTTCACCAGCATGATGATTATATTATGACCAAGATGGAGCGAACCTGAATTGCCTATTGTAAATGCGAAAGTTTGTATGGATGTATGGATGGAAGGATGGATGTTTGTTACTCAATCACGCCCCAACGCGACGGCTAAACGGATCTAAATGAAATTTAGCACTGTGATAGATTATTATAGTCTGTAATAACTCATAGGCTGCTTTTTATCCCGGAAAATTAAAAAGTTCCCGAAAAAACTCAATCCACGCGGACGAAGTCGCGGGCATTAGCTAGTTTATAATAAAAGTATATAATTTTTAGAAATAATACTTTTAAGTTTACAAAGTCCCACTAACTTATCTGACCCGGTTGCCAAAATTGGAACAAATTTTTATGGCTGTGTAGTTTTTGTTTTTTTGTTTTTTTTTCAAATATTTATTAGCAACTCTAAATGCGATAGCAGCAATACTGTCACCGGGTCAGATAACTTTGTGGGACTTAACTTCTATAATTAAATTGATACATATTTTAAACCGTGATAGCTAGAAAGCTGAAATTTTCACAAATGATGTATTTCCGTTGCCGCTATAACAACAAATACTAAAAATTAAAAAAATATATATATTAAGGGGGGTCCCCATACAATAAACGTGTTTTTTTCGTATTTTTTTGCTTAATATTAAAAACGGTAACAGGTAGACGGTTCAAATTTTCACAGAATATTAACTTGTATATTACCTTTCAAAATAAATAATTAAATATCAATAAAGTAAATATTAAAGGGGGGTTCCCATACAACAAACGTAATTTTTTGATATTAACAATAAACCTCTACAAACAAAGTTAGTTTTGCGGTTCATTTCGTCTTGTTTTTAAACCGTCATAAATCGTAAAACTTACTACAGGTTTGTACGGAACCCTCGGTGCGCGAGTCCGACTCGCACTTGGCCGGTATTATTTATTCCACGTAAGATGGTGGATGATGGTTTGTAAGCACAAACGAATAAACTTTTATAGAGCGCCATCTATTGACATCATTGTGAAGTTCTGTTAAAAATAATGAAGCTCATTAAAAATTAAATAATTTCGTTTCCTTATAATACTTAGCTAATTTTAGTATTTGTTGTTCAAGTACGGGATATAATTGATAGGTAATTCAAATAATAGATCAAGTTTCAGGCTCAGCCTTTCAGAATATTGAGAGTTCTGAGGTCAACTTTGGACGTTAGAAAATCTCCACTTTGAAGGCCCCCCATTTCGTCAATTTTAGGGGAAAATTGCAAATTCACTCAAGTAGACTCAGAGACCTTCGCTTCGCTCGGTCAAATATGAGGCTGGATGGAGGTTACAATATTGAATAACTTATTAAGCATAGGTACATGAAAACCCCTTTCGTAATACCAGGAAAATGTTTTTTCAATGAGAACTATTGCGAAATAATTAATTGAGTATTATTACGATCAACAGTTTTAGTATGGAGTTATCCTGTCCTCGAATAACGTCGCATTTCAACTACAGACCTCGAAGCGTGCGACCCGGCACGTGATTTTCTATAATTTAGTAAGATCTTGCATCAATTGATTGATTTGCCTGGTGGGAGGCTTCGGCCGTGGCTAGTTACCACCCTATAGGCAAAGACGTGCCGCTAAGCGATTTAGCGTTCCGGTACGATGCCATGTAGAAACCATAATAGGGGAATGGGTTTAATATAACTGCCATGCCCGCACAGGTTTGCCCGCTACCATCTTAGACTGCATCATCACTTACCATCAGGTGAGATCGCAGTCAAGGACTAACTTGTAGTGGATTTTAAAAAAAATGTTTTTTCAAGTATTTTAACCATTGTTTATAGCTAGTTATAATGTGAATAATAATTTATAATCTCACTTTTTTTAGCTTCTTCATTGTAAACGTCCGTTATGTATCCTTTGACGTCCCAAGCGACTGATAAATTCCGGAATAGGTCGTATCCGGAAACATCTCCGATATTCCACTGGGAATTTTCCAATATATTAGATAACATGCTTTTTATAATACGTTTCTTTGAACTTTAACAGGTTGTATCGATAGCCTTTTTATTTTCTTTTTATTAAACTAGATGATGGCCGCGACTTCGTCCGCGTGGATTTAGGTTTTTTGATTCCCGCGGGAACTCTTTAATTTTCCGGGATTAAAAGTAGACTATGTCCTTTCCTAGGATACAAACTATGCCTGCAAGTAGGTACCAAATTTCATCAAAATCGGTTGAACAAGTAGGCCGTGAAAGCGCAGCAGACAGACAGACAGACAGACGCATTTATAATATTAGTATACTTAGATAATCTAATTTATTTTTAGTTACGACTGTATGTACTAACTTTTACAATCGATCGAGAAAGCCAGCACAGCACTAATTAGTGTAACAATACACTACAATAGTGACTTTTATAATTTAACTAAACGATGCCCGCGACTTCGTCCGCGGGATTAAGGTTTTTGGATGTCCGCAGGAACTCCATAACTTTCCTGGATAAAATATGCCTATGTCCTTCCCCGGGATACAACCTATCCCAATACCAAATTTCATCAAATTCGGTTGAACAGATGGGCTGTGAAAGCGTAGCATACAGACAGAATCTTATAAGCACATTGCTAAGTTGATATTATATTATATAGTTAGTATAGACTCACCGTTTCCAACAAATCGTATTCATAATAATCGATGTATCCGCCTCTGTGACCAAAATGCGAGTCGAAACCCCTCGATGTGGGCAAATATTCCACACGTGACTGCCCGACATGCCATTTGCCAACCAAATGCGTGGCGTAGCCGAATTCCTTGAAATACTGTGGCAAAATCTTCTCAGTTGTCGGCAACGCTCTGTCCTCGCCATTTGTTAGGGGATAACCTTGCATACCTGCGACACGTAGATTTGAACATTTCAGAAATACTGATGATACGAGATAATTGTTATGATAGTGAGGCTTTTTTAAAACCCCCGTGGAAACTCTTTGATTTATAAATCCAGGACAAAACGTAGCCTTATGAAAATGATAAAAAAATAAAGAAAAATGATGAAATATTTCAAAATACATTACATACAAATCATTGTGGCTGAGGAGAATACCTGTGTTAGAAGACCTAGCTCTTCCGAGGTTTTTTTTTTATCCACTACAAGTTAGCCCTTGACTGCGATCTCACCTGACGGTAAGTTATGATGCAGTCTAAGATGGTTGCGGGCTAACCTGTTAGGGGTATGGCAGTTATATTAAACCCATACCGCTAATCGGTTTCTACACGGCATCGTACCGGAACGCTTAATCGCTTGGCGGCACGTCTTTGCCGGTAGGGTTGTAACTAGCCACGGTCGAAACCTCCCGAAGCCAGACCAGAGAAAAGAAAATTCTGAAATTATAAATTCCCAAATTGACCTTGCCGGGGATCGAACCCGGGACCTCCCACGTTAAGACAACAGCGCTCAACACTGCGCCAGGGAAGTCGTCATAGTCGAGACAATTGTTAAATGATGTTGATCAGGTTTTTTTAAAACCCCCGTGGAAACTCTTTGATTTTCCGGGACAAAACGTAGTCCAGTCTCTGGGATTCAATTTCTTTAGTCTGTACGAAATTTAAACAATATCAGTTCAACAACCAGCCCGTGAAAAGGTAAAAGACATACACATTTATAGGTATCCTTACTAAAATATCTATTATAAAAGCGAAAGGGTGTGTCTCTCCGTCTGTCTACGCTTTCACGACCCATCTAATCAACCGATTTTGTCAAAATTTTGTACTGTACCCTTACTCTGAGATTGATCGAATTTAAAATACGGTCTCACAAGTGAGGTGAATCACATTTGAGTCAAACTAAAATGGACCCAAAAACTCTTGATTTAAAGCCACAAATTCAGTGCACCCGATTCAAATCTCGAAACGTATCGTTTGGAGCGCTAGCTGTGAATGCATACACGAAATTGAGCTCTAAATTAATAAGATTAAGATTCATTTTAGTTTGATGCATATGTAATTCACCTCACTTAGTGAGACCGTATTTTAAATTCGATCAATCTCAGAGTAAGGGTACAGACATAGGTTGCATTCCGGGGATGGACATTTAGGCTTCCTATTATCCCGGATTTCTTTTCTATATAACCTAAATCCACGCACAGAAGTCGCGGGCATCATCTGGTTATTAATAAAAATGAAATATTTGTCGATAGGTACTTACTCAATATATGGGTAGACTTTAGAGAGAAATAAGATTATATTATGTAATAGAGCAGGACACGAGTTTTATTTGCAGACAATCTACCAAAAATAAATTACGACACTATTATGTGGCAATATAACACGAGAGATTGTGATTTAAATTTGAATTGAATATTTCTAAAATACTCTATCTTGTACGATATATAATCAAATAAATATTATAAATGCGAAAGTTTAGATGGATGTATGGATGTATGTTTGTTACTCAATCACGCCCCAACGGCTGAACGGATCTGGATGAAATTTGGCACAGAGATAGATTATAGTCTGGAATAACACATAGGCTACTTTTTATCCCGGAAAATTAAGGAGTTCCCGCGGGAAACCAAAAACCTCGATCGACGCGGACGAAGTCGCGGGCATCAGCTAGTAATGTAATAAAGATTTCAAATATCCATCAGGATCACAGCCCGCCAAAAAAAAAGGTTCGCAGCTTTCAGTTCAGAAAAATAAAATGTCCGATTTATAAAAAAAAAAAAGGATTTTCGCTACGCTATATTTTATGTTATACCTGTAACATGTGCGAATTTCCCAGTGAGTAGAGCCGATCGCGAGGGTGTGCAGAGACTGTGACTGTAATACCGCTCCAGCGCGACACCGGTGTAGGCCAGAAGGTCTATATTGGGCGTTATGATTTGATCCGACCCGTGGAAACTCACGTCGTCCCAACCCTGCAATATCATTACAGATATAGTATAGTTTTCCACTTACAGTTCAAGTTCTCTAGTCACGTTATTGTTGGTTTTTTTTCCTATAACAAATTAGACCTTTGCTACGATAAATGTTTCTTTTCATATCAATCCCGGAATAAACTTATCAAAAAGCGACAGCATCACAAAATGTAACTAAATGAGTTTAGGTGGTGTTGTGCAAGTCGGCCTCAGTGTTCAACTTTTAAGGGTTCTGGTTTAAATTTAGACATTGCCCTCAGAACCTTTCTTGTTATACTTTCTTCGAAAATTAAGCAAGTGCCTACATGTAGGTATATCCTTTTTTTGGTGATACAACAAAACACCTCTATTAGGTGATATCGTGATAATGTAACCTATTCTAATAGGAATAGAATTATCACGATATCACCTTAGTGCCATATTGCAAGGTATAATGACGCGGAGCTTTCCATTTATTTCAGGCTACTTGAGAAATGTAACCGGAAAACGTTGTCAATTAATTACCTAGTTTTTATAGGATATTGGGCTACAAACGTTAGGTGTGTAAAAAAAGGTTTGGACAAAAAAGTGTCACCAGATTTTTTATTGCGCCTAATTTGACACGAACCATTTTTACAATGTTCAGCACAGTATAAAAGATCGCTGCTTGTCAAATTAGCCTGCCTGAATATCTATCAATACGCCGGGATTACAAATTTGAAATTTTGACAATAGGTAGATATCCTTTTATGACGTACCTAGGCACTCACTAAGAATGGATTTCTGAAATTCCATCTCCAAAGGGGACCTAGGGATTGAAAGTCATTTTAGATGTAAGTAATATCCATGAAAATGAGTACCTATTTGAGCATTCTGTTGAAATGAAAGAAGTGTTTCAAAATTGGAAATTTTACCGCCAAGCTATTTTCAGTTCCACTCGCGCAAAGCAGACTTACAGCTAGTTAAGGTATAGAAAAGATCTAACCATGTCATCAGCTACAATCAAGACGATGTTTGGACGATTTGGCTCTCCTTCCATACTAGATACTAGTAGGTAAAACATTAATAGAGCGGCTTTAGAAAACATTTCCTGAAAAAAAAACCAATGTTGTGAACCACGTAACGTCGTAAATTCTACTACCTATCATGATAAAACACAAACCATAATAAATTAATTAGTGGTTGGAGCATTTGTGCAAAAGGTACGTACACCAAACTCTAAACAAAGTTGATAAATAGCTATTTTGGTCTTAAGTTGGTATTTTGAGCAATTCCGATTGATTTAGGTTTTTTTTAAATGCCGTGAGAACTCTTTAATTTTTCCGGGATTAAAAGTAGCCTATGTTACTCTGCAGGTGTCACCCAAGCGAATCGTCAATCGGTTGCAAATCCTCTTTTGGGACGTGATTGAAGGACACAAACACACTTTCGCATTTATAACAATTAATATGGTTAGTGATTAGTAGATTAGGTACGAGAAGTATGTAATACAAATAAATAAAGATTTACTTACTTGTTTTAACCTAAACTGGAGATAAAGATTTCCCTCGCCTATTTTCCTGTTTCATAGGTATTACCAATAAAGTAGGTAAATGAATGATTCAAATTCACGACATTAACTTTAAAGTATCCTTCAATATACATCAAATAAATATCAAATAAGTAATAAATATTATAAATGCGAAAGTTTGGATGGATGTATGGATGGATGTTTGTTACTCAATCACGCCCCAACGGCTGAACGGATCTGGATGAAATTTGGCACAGAGATAGAATATAGTCTGGAATAACACATAGGCTACTTTTTATCCCGGAAAATTAAGGAGTTCCCGCGGGAAACGAAAAACCTCGATCCACGCGGACGAAGTCGCGGGCATCAGCTAGTATTACATATTATATTAAATAAAACATGAGATAGGTAGTTAATGCTGTAAGAAAATAACGAAGCAGTCGTACAAAATTAATAATAAATAATACGAACTACACTTCGCGGCACCAGAGCAAATCAATTCACAGTGTAATTCCGAAGCAATAAAATATCTCCTACTCGTAGATAACATTTACAGATAACATTAACAATATGTTATACAGTGGTTATACATATCGTGATGCTGGTTCATATCACTAACATTTGATATTATTGCTCATGGTCAATCCATTTCATCAGGAATAGATTTCACGTTAAAATACTTAACAGTATGATAATTTTTTTAAACAAATTCCGCATCATCGAAATAAAACTAACACAACCATACTGACCAAACACCTCAATAAAGCAAATTAGGTATGTCACACCGGTTTCTTCGTTCAAGTTTCACTTCGAATTATATGATCCATTCTCCAAGCTGGAGATCATATAATTTAATACAATTATTGTCTCCGAATGATGTTTAATGTTATCTATCTACCTACTTCCACAAGTTTGATAAAAACCGGCCAAGTGCGAGTCGGACTCGCGCACCGAGGGTTCCGTACAAACCGTTCCGTATAAGTTTTAAATTATTAAAAAAAATTGCTTAAAAATTACGTTTGTTGTATGGGAGCCCCCCTTTAATATTTACTTTATTGATATTTAATTATTTATTTTGAAAGATAATATACAAGTTAATATTCTGTGAAAATTTGAACCGTCTACCTGTTACCGTTTTTAATATTGAGCAAAAAAATACGAAAAAAACACGTTTATTGTATGGGGACCCCCCTTAATATATATATTTTTTTTAATTTTTAGTATTTGTTGTTATAGCGGCAACGGAAATACATCATTTGTGAAAATTTCAGCTTTCTAGCTATCACGGTTTATGAGATACAGCCTGGAGACAGACAGACAGACAGACAGACAGACAGACAGACAGACAGACAGACAGACAGCGGAGTCTTAGTAATAGGGTCCCGTTTTTACCCTTTGGGTACGGAACCCTAAAAATAGACATCATAGTTGGGCCGCGCGGTCTACTACGCGGTCCGCTTCACGCGCCATACTACTGTAGTTTAGTATATAATATAGTTCCATAATATTATTAACTACTTCTATATATTATATTCTTACTGTCTAACTTTACGTTACTAATTGAATTTTATTTTATTAAGTAAGTATGTAAAGTTATTTAATTAATATGTGTTTTGAATTCCGTAAGTAAAACCTACTTTTGAAAATTATAATCTCTCAGGTTTTTTACTTACAGCTTTATAATTATTAATAATTATCCAGTCAATTCATCTTTAAATGAAAAATATTACCATACAAATAACATTTATTTTCAAAGATTGTAGAAGATAGGTAGGTATGTGATTAATATTCAGGTTGAGGATGTTATTATTTTTACCAGTTTACTTTTGGGTACCTACCTATTTACATCAGCTGTAGACCGTACGTTTTTTTTTGTCAATTTATTTCATCTGAGCTCGCCTGAGTTCGCCCTTGAGAGGTCGATGACCGATTGTGTTAACTAGACAATAATAACAACCTAACCAGTCGATCTCAGCACTCTAGTATGGCGGTCACAGTATTTTATCAGTGAGGAAAACAAGGCAAAACACTTAGTTATAGCCCAACAACCGAAAAATATATTATCGGGACATTATTATTTGAGAAAAGATAAAACTAAAAGATATTACAGGTTCTACAATCAGTCATCCAGTAGGTATCACCAAGTTTTTTTTATAAAAATAACTAATAATTATTTCTCTCAGATAGTAGGTAAATTTAAAAATAGGACACGTCATATCAATGTCATTAACAACGAACAGGTAGGTACGCTGAGGAGGCACACAAAAATATCTTACATTTTGTTGTTTATAAAATTACAAAAAAAATGCACGTGATGATGATAGAATATAGATAGGAGTAAATCAAGACATTTTCGATTTTTAAATCGAAAAAAAAGATACGCGCCGAATTGAGAACCTCCTCCTTTTTTGGAAGTCGGTAAAAAGAAGAAGGTAGAAACCTTCGTTAGTTCGTCACCTATTTTGAAAAACATCATACAATGGAAATGAAACATTCATTCAAAAAATAACAAAGTGTATTAACAAATAACACTATTTCACCTAATTAATAAACATAATTCTAATTACTAATAGCTTGGAACTACATGACACTCCTTAATAAACACAACAGATTCGTAAATCCTGTAGTGTTATTACAGGCTATTCGTGAAGCAACTGTTCTGTCATTAAGAGCACTGCTGCTCTTCGATTTAGCACTTTGTGTAGCTTCTGTACTATTTTGAGTATCACTTAGCACTGTATCATTCAGCCAAGGAATCCATCTGTATCTAAAATTCGCTGGGTTGGCTCGTTCATCTACCACTGGAGGAACACGTCTCATTCGCATCGAGCAAAAGGCACTCAACCTGCTTGTGAGTATGGCGGCTATTTTGGTACCTTGTTCCCAAAGATCATGACTCTCTGAAGGATCTTGCTGTACATTGTACAAACAACCCCGAGCTGGAATAAAAAGAAGAATGTATGATTTTTACGTTAATTAATAACACTCACTGTGAAGGTTTTTCAAACAATACTTACAAGGACTAGGCTCGCAGGGAATCAGATCTTGAACTTTATCTAACTGTTTGATAGTAATTGCTTTCCTCATTTTGATTACTTCATCATAATCCAAATATATTCCCAATCTTTCAAAAACTTTTGCTACTTCAGATGACCTCATAGCGGTAAAATAGTCCGGCGGAGGAGACTTATTTGCTAGAAAATTGGCACCATAATACCCATTACTTAAACCTGATACATTTCCAACTATAATTTTGTAATCACCCAGTCTATACGAAGCGTAAGCATTTGGAATACTATCATCAAAAGCAATCAAAACATCTTTTCGTTGAGATTTTCCATCATTTATTATAGCGTCCCATTGATTTACTCCATCTATATCCTTTTTTATTTCCCCGCCTGCGGCTGCCAGGAGAGTTGGCATCCAATCGGTTATATGCATTAGTCCACGCCATACTTTGGGTTTAAACGATGAATGCCAAATAAACGCTGGCACTCTTACTGCTCCTTCCCAAGGAGTTTGCTTCTTTCCTCTAAAAGGCAGATTGACGCCCCAATTATTGAATTGTCCAACAGTTGGAGCTCCGTTGTCAGACATGAATGTTATGATGGTTTCGTGCAAAATTCCTTTATCTTCAAGTGCTTTTACTACTTTACCGATGCTGCAATCTAAATGCTTCATCATCTCTGGAAAGGACAATATTTGCAAATAATTATTCCTTACAAATACAAGCATAAATTACATAAAAGGCATGCTATGACTGTACAATCGCGGTCTGAAAATGTTAACCACTCTAAGATAAAATTTTATAGTGTGTGTGTCTAGTGCAGGTGTGAACTGTGAAGTGATTAGTCAACATATTTTATGGTGTGAACTGTGAAGTGATTAGTCAACATATTTTATGGTGTTAAGTGTCAAGTATAAAGTAAATATTTACACAGTGATTAGTGATCCTTGCAGGTTCAAGGTACAATTCATGATTCGTCTTGACATGCGCACTTTGACCTTGTCAAACCAACACTGTTTACACAATGTTTGGTGCTGCTAAGTTCAGGCGGCTGCGAGTGTACGGGCTGTTCAACTGTTGAACAGCCCGTACACTCGCAAGCACCGTTCCAAAAATAGAACAGTGCTTTCGCGTGCTTTCGCACTCGCACTTCTATACTTATAATAAAACTGTAACAGGTCCAATTCTGTACATTGAAGATATTTTGAAAATTTTTTTTGGAGGGCACTCATTATTCGATACTGAAGCCAAATCTGTAATTTTTTTCATTTTTGTCTGTCTGTCTGTCTGTCTGTCTGTCTGTCTGTATCTTGGCCGCGCATCACGCCGAAACTACTGAATGAATTCAAACGAAACTTGGCACGATTTGAGCCCATACTACGAGGTAGGACATAGGATACTTTTTATCCCGAAATTCTACCTCCGAAGGGGTGAAATAGGGGTTGAAAGTTTGTATGAAAGTCCTTAATTTCTCAAGTTATAGCCATGAAACTTGATATATAAGCTGCGGGTCGAAAATGAAAACATATGTGTTTCACAGTTTTTCAAAATTCCACCCCCGAAGGGGTGAAATAGGGGTTGAGAGTTTGTATGAAAGTCCTTAATTTCTCAAGTTATAGCCATGAAACTTGATATATGAGCTGCTGGTTGAAAATGAAAACATATGTGTTTCACAGTTTTCCAAAATTCCACCCCCGATGGGGTGAAATAGGGGTTGAGAGTTTGTATGAAAGTCCTTAATTTCTCAAGTTATAGCCATGAAACAGCATTTGGGCTTTCGTTAAAATATGAAGAAGTACGTGTTTCACCATTATAGGGGGATTATACCGTGGGATAGTAATATAGGCTACTTTTTATCCTGGAAAATTAACTGAAAAACTTATTCCACGCGGACGAAGTCGCGGGTATCAGCTAGTTATAAATAACAGCGTGACCGTTTACACGTTGATTTTACTAATCACTTAACACCTGCACTTTTCGCCGCACTGTTAACTTAACAAAGTGTAATCCAGCCCTTATACTAAGTTTATGGTGCTTGAGAGTAGGTACCTGCATATATTCGTCTGTTTGAGTTGGCAATATGTTGACTGTCGACGTTTGAGAAGAGCGGTGGTTGTAACAGCCCTCCTTCGTTACCAGCGTGCGGCGTGTTATGGGCCAGGTGCAGGAACAGCGGACAAGATTCATTATGATTCTGGATAACTAAAAACACATGAGTACAATTAATTTCTAAAAAAAAGTGGTAAAATATTTATGAGTGTTAAATAATAATTTATTATTATCTTGGTGTCTGGTGGTATATATGGTGTCGTACCCAAAGGGCAAAACTTAAAAGTAGTAGAAAATAAGTTGTTCAGAACACGTACAGGAGTACCTACTAAGTACGAGGTTATTAGTTTAGGGTTTGTTAGGGTTAAATCAACCCTGGATTTAATCCTAACAAACCCTATAATATAATAATATACTAGCTGATGCCCGCGACTTCATCCGCGTGGGTTGATGTTTTTTTGGATCCCGCAGGAACTCTTAAATTTTCCGGGATACAATGTAGCCTATGTGTTATTCCAGACTATAATCTATCTCTGTGCCAAATTTCATCTACATCCGTTCAGCCGACCGAGCGTGATTAAGTAACAAACATCCATCCAAACTTTCACACTTATCATATTAGTATAGATAATATAATATAGCGAACTCCTCCTCATACTTGACTCATTTTCTTTAGTAGAACTTTTTAACTAAGCTTATGAAATATGAATGAGAGTTAGCGCTTAATTAAAGCTCAGATTGGTAATTAATTATCACAATAATAAAATACCGGAATGTACCTATACTAATAGGGTATTTGACTGCTTTTAGAAAATAGTCGCATATTGTTAATAATGATTTATTATAGCTAACAATATATTTATTTCGTCTTAATTTTCAGTATTTTATATAGAAATCTCAAAAATAAATTCAAAAAATTAAATTGCCGCGTAAACGCTCTCTTTGACAACATTTGGGTGACATGACTTCTATGACGTAACTATGTAGTAAAAACGTAAACAAAGTGTGTGATATTTCAGTTTCCCTTGATAAAAACTTTGTTTTAGAGATTGTTTTTATAAAACTATGGTTTACCAATGGTGTGTGGTGTGCATACTACTGCAATGTACAAACAAGTCTACAAAAACTCGAGAGTAAACTGTTTAGAAGTGTTCCAAAGAAAGCCAAGATACGGAAGAAGTGGTTGCAACTTGCTCGAAGAGACCCTATAGTGGTCACTGAGGGTCACTTTAAGTGTTTATTTTTGCGAGGATCGCTTTGATGTGAGTTTTACACTATCTATCTAACAAACTATTACTAAATATAATTATATAATGGTCTAAAAATGTGTACCTACTTCACCTGTTCTGTTTGAGGTTAGACATGTCCGTTTGTATTAGCTGGTTTGTAGTATGTTTATTAAGTATTTACAAACACATTAATAAGTAATAACTAATTTAGAAATTCTAGCCAATTTATGTAATTCAATAATTTCAGTAGATCATTACCTACTTGGAACTTTGAAGTGGAATTTGCAATCAAAAACTTATTATGGTATACTTATTACAGTTGGAGAAAATTCTAACCTACAACCAATACAAAATGGGCTTCACTTCTCTGTCGGTCTGTCTGCTATCTCTTCACAGCTCACACATCTGTTTAACCAATTTGATGAAATTTGGTACACAGATAGCTTGCATCCCGGGAAGGACATAGGGTACTTATTGTTCCCGATAATCACAGGGTTCACCCGAATCACACATTTTGATTTGATTTTTTGACTTAATCAGTATGGATTTAGGTTTTTTTTTGGAATTCCAGAAAATCCTTTCTTCACCGAGAGAGAACCTACATACAAAATTCCAAGTTTGTAGACATTGATGTATAATTTTAGTATGTTTGTAGATCCACCAGGTGGCTGTGCAATTTGCATTGATTGTCAGTAAGTTAAGGTACTGTTTCTGTAGGTATAGAAAATTAATTTTAATGAATATTTTGTCTTTTCAGAAACCACAAACACATCACGATAAAGGAATAAACACTCAACCAATCGCAACTGCTGATAAATCTGTCCAAATAGATTATTTAAAGATGCGTCACAGAAACAAGGCAGTACAGACTATGAATGTGACAAAAGATATACTCGGTATGAATGGTATTCCAAACCAAGGGTAGATTAACTTGACAATTCAAAAGTGCTTGTAAAAGTTTATTTGAATAAAAAAACATTTGAGTTCGAGTGAGTTTGATAAATAAAACAATGAAATAGAAATATGATTTTTATTATACCTATCCACATATTACATAATTTAAGAAGAAACTGATAGGAGTTCATTACTGCTAAAAGATGATGTTGAAGGATGTTGAGTGTGTTTTTTAGATAATTGCTCCACTCCGTAGCACTCAAGAGAGGTACCTACATGAAGGTTGTTCACTACGCTGGTGAGTCCACATCAAAAAGGCCACAGCATGCTTGCAGCCTCCAGTGGATGCAGCACAATCATAGCACTCACAACTTATAAATTGAGTTTTGTCTTCATCTACTATCATAGTTACAGAATATGATTTTGCCCTCACTTTGTGCTTGGGACATATCTTGCATTTGAGTGTACAAATGACAGATTCGCGATGTAGCTGGACATAACCAACAGCGTTAAGACTCTCGAAGCTCTTTAAAGAAAGAAACCAAAACTTAATATCACGATCTATGTTAGTAAATAATATAACCTAGTAAGTACTTAATTCTGCGAATGTTAGGTTTTATTCTTGGACGAAAAGATATTAATACAATAAATTGCTTTATTTAAGAAATATATAGTATACTTACAAGGCAGTTTTCACATTTTTTAGTTCTGCAGCATAGAAATCAGGGTTATTTTTGAAAAATGTCCAATTAGGTTTAAATGCATCATCTTTTGAGAGGTTTCCACTATCTGCTTTTAAATAATTGGGTTCCTAAACTATTAATTAGGAAAAGTATGGTTGGTAATGACTAATTGAAACAATAAAAAGCACAGAAACATAAAGAAAAACGGAAAAACACTCGTAATTGTTCGAATTTTCTACACCACAGTTAGATTTTATTATATAGTTACGTCACTAACGATTCAACCAATCATAGAGCGTTTACGATCACGTGAACATAGATCGAAAATTAATTAATTTATTTCATGTTTTATAGAAAAACAATACATTATTTTTTAGTTCGGTCAAATGGAATATTACTTAAAAATAATAATCTATTAGGATGGCAACAGCAGAAACGATATTTTTAATACAGTCAAATACCCTATTGGGTCAATTTCAACAAAGGCGTTTTTTTGTTTCATTTCGGTGAACTTTCGTATTATCAAGTTTTCTCAAATTTAAACAGTAGTTTATTGTACTTCTTGATATTCTTCATGCTCTTATTTAATGCCATCAAAATATACCTTAATAAACTAATAAGAAATCGTGTTTGAATTTGTGATGCCACTGAAATGAAAAATTCGTTCACCGATATGAAATAACTAGCCACCGAAATGAAAAAACCTATCCACCGAAATTAAAATCCACCGAAAACGAATACAAGCATTCTTTCTTTTCTTCTCTGCTCACATAATCTTCTTCTTTCCTTTCTTTCATCTTCAGTCAATGCTAGCCTCAGCATTCTAAATTATATTTAATCAAATCTCGTTATAGTCGGTCGAAATCATATGCGAAAGTGTGTTTGTTTGTTGGTTTATTGGTTTGTTAGTTTGTTGGTTTGTCCTTCAATCACGCGGCAACGGAAAAACGGATCAACGTGATTTTTTGCCTGAGTATAGTTGAGGACCTGGAGAATGGCACAGGCTATTTTTTATCCCGGAAAATTGAGGAGTTCCCGTGGGAATTTACAAAAAACTTATTCCACGCGGACAAAGTCGCAGGCATCAGCTAGTTTACAATAAATCGCACAAAAGTACAGGTCTTGGAAACACATTAGCAAAATGTAAAGTAAAAGTAAAAGTAAAATATTCTTTATTGTACACCATAAAAAGAAATACAAACACAAAAACAATCATAATGGATATGGCACAACAGGCGGCCTTATCGCGTAAATAGCGATCTCTTCCAGGCAACCTTAGGGCAGAGGAAACTTTTAAAAGAAAGCGGGAGGGGTGTACAGACACATGAATAAATAAATATTATATACATAAAAACACAGAAATGTATAATGTAATAAGATATAGGATAAATACACAGTATAAAAAGTAATAGTAATATGTAATAGACGACAGATGAATAAATAGATTATAATGATAGATAATGTTGTTTCAATTTAGTTTTGAAGATAGGAAGGGTTTGAGATAACTTATTGTCCAAGAGGAGAACGTTCCAAAGCCGTATAGCAGTTACCGTAAAAGAATTTTTATAAAAGGAAGTTGAGTATCTAGGAGTACTTAATAAAATATTATTTTGAGAACGGAGGGTAAAAGAGTGTAAATAAGATATATACTTAAATCGTTCTTTTAAGTAGTGTGGTGTGATCGGATTGAACAGAATGCAGTAAAGAAGGTGAAGAATGTGACTATTACGGCGAAGGCGAATCGGGAGCCACTTGAGCTTACGGCGAAACTCGGAAACGTGGTCATACTTTCGCAATGCAAATATGAACCTTATGCAATAATTTTGAAGCCGCTCAAGTTTATTTAGTTGCTCCTCATTGAGATCAAGATAACTAGTGTCCGCATAGTCAAGGATCGGTAGAAGAAGAGACTGAGCCAGCGCAATTTTAGTAGGAATGGGAAGGACATTACGCAATCTACGTAGAGAACTCATTGCACCAAACATCTTTCTACTCAGCTCACTCATTTGCGGCATTCAAGACAATGTTTGGTCAAAGATAATACCTAAATTTTTCACTTTGTCACTGTAGGGGATAAGACTCCCATCAAATATGACTGGTGGAAGCTGCGACAAAGTTATATGGGAAATTAATGTTGAACTCCCAATAATTATAACTTGGGTCTTCTTTGAAGATAGAGAACAGTAGAGGAGACAACACGCCACCTTGCGGGACACCAGCTTTAACAGCCAACCATTCAGAAAATGAATCTTGAACTCGTACACGCTGCCGGCGCCCATGCAAGTAACTGTGAAACCAGCCAATTACCCCAGGAGATAATATGTTATGAGAACTTAGCACGGCAAGTAGAACATCAAAGTCCACAGTATTAATAGCATTTAAAAATTGCAAGGAAAATTGCTTATTGAGCTTAATATTTAAATCAAGATAAGAAGAGGCAAGTAGAACATCAAAGTCCACAGTATTAATAGCATTTAAAAATTGCAAGGAAAATTGCTTATTGAGCTTAATATTTAAATCAAGATAAGAAGAATCTATATTTTGTTTTGCCTTTCCAACCCCTACAATGGATATGGCATCGTTGACTGTCTCTACACACCATGTTGCAGCGATTACGTGCCCTATGATATTTATCACGGTTCAAATCACTTGGGTTCATACGATATTTAGCTTTCGCAATATTCTGTATTATTATGTTGTTGTGTTATTATGTATTCAAAGATTGTGAAATATTCACTCTACTCCTAAGCTTGGATTTTCACCGAAATGAAAGAATAATCAACCGAAATGATAAAAACTCACCGAAATGAGAATTTGTATCATTTCGGTGAGTATTTTGTCATTTCGGTGGCCAATTTAGGCCACCGAATCAACCTAAATGAAAACACCGAAATTAAAATCAAGGAAAAGAATTAGCATTACAAGAAAACTATTTATTATATGATGTAAGGAATACTACACATATAAACGTAGTACCATTAGCCCATTCATGAATACTTAAATAAATTTATTAGCTTATTGACAGACAAGTTATACCTATACTCGGAAATGAAAAGAAATGTGTTCCATGTCACCGATATGACATACTTATGTGTTTGGCGGGAACACGCAGGCAAGGGGCGCACGCCCTCCCACGATCAACATCTAGGGGCCACAGTTGCGTAAGTTTTAAGCGCACGCGGGGGGAGCTAGGGTTGTTTTAAGCAAAAATATACTTGATAAACTTTTTGTCACCGAAATTAAAGAACTTTCAGTGACACATGCATTTTTACTTTCCTGTTATTAAACTGGGTAGATATTATTAAAAAAATACTTTGGGATTATACTATCACTATTCATGATTAAAATAAAGGTAGCCATAAACCTTAGTAACCAATATTTTTTGTTTTATGAGGAAAATTACACAGAAACATGTTGCAGTGACAGCCACCGAAGTGAAAAATTCGGAGCTTTACCATTATTTTTTTTTAAACTGTAATCCTAATCAAGAAATATTTATTGCCGCGCACATAGGTAACTACCTCTTCTACCTAGAAAAAAATATTAGAACTGTTAGTAAATAGTAACGTTCTGCACTACCGATTTCATACATGCCGCATAAATTTTGCTGTTGGGAAATTCACCCATTTATGCGTGCAGTTGTTGCGCTAATCGTAATTTGTGATACAAAATTCATTGGCATGAATAACTGTACACACCTAAAACATTTGTTTCGGTCAGCTTTATGTGGTTTACAATATTTTGGATCTCAATAATTAGTTAAATTATATTATTTAACCAGATATGTTAGACAATTATAATCTATCTATCTAGGTATAAATAAAATAAAAATAAAAATAAAAAGGTAAGGGTAATATAGTATACTTATAATAAAACTTGCTACACCTATAGCTAAGCTATTTTTTTTTTCTATGAAAGGGCCCATCTAATACCTACATATTATATATCGGTGACTTTACCATACCTACTTATACGGGCTACCTACGGGTATACCGACTACCTACTCTCCGGTTAAGCAGCTAAGGAACAATAGTAGATTGTATTATAAGGGAGCAAAATAATATTTTTACGGCGAGGGCGCTTTTTTGAATCCAGAACGAAGTGAGGGATTCTAGAGTAGAATCCTGAGCGTAGCGAGGGATTCTTTAGTAGAATCCTGAACGTAGCGAGGGGTTCAAAGTACGTCGCCCGAGCCAAAAATATATTTGCGCCCGAATGATACACTCTACTTTTCATCACCCTGTATGAGAAGATTTGGTTCCCGCGGGAACTCTTTAATTTCCCGGGATAAAAAGCATATGTGCTATTTCCATACTATACATCCACACATCCATCCAAACTTTCGCCTTTAATAATAATATTTATTTAATTATAATTTTTTTTTTTTTTTTTTTTTATTATTATTTTTTTTTTTATTTATTTATTTATTTATTTATTTTTTTTTTTTTTTTTTTTTTTTTTTTTTTTATTTATTATTATTATTTTTTTTTTTTTTAGTACATATCCATATAGCCCTTTCGTTAGTTAAAATTCAGAAATTATAAATTCCTAAATTGACCCTGCCGGGGATCGAACCCTGGACCTCCGCACGTTAAGACAGCAGCGCTCAACACTGCGCCACGGAGGTCGTCAATTTGCGTTGGCGCTGAACACTAAGATGTTCCAAATTCAATAAGTGCGCGGCAAAGATAATTGCGGCGCACTTACGAATATAAAGAGGATTAAAAACTCATTACTGCCCGCTAAAAGTTTCTTATAGAAAACACCACCTTTGGGCGCACATAAAGGCGAACCAAGTCGTCCTTTTCGAATACATGGGATGAAAACGTTACAAACATTTCAGATTTTTGTTTGTTCCAACCCGAAATTCACTTTTCAATACAGTTGTCAAACATGGCGCACTTTCAGAGGCTGTAGTTATGATTCGAAAATTGAATCTTTCGCATAGGCATCTTATTTTTACACGGTCGTGACGTGATTTACAAGCTCGACACTTACTTTTGCAGTTTAGTTTTAAATTTTCCAAGTCAATTAAAAAAGTTTAGTAGCAAGGAGTTTTCATACATAGAATATAATCGGATAGGCTTTTTACGAGGAAAAATGAATGAATCCGTACGTTTTAGCATTGAATTTCCAAAATTCTTTTAAATGGTTGTTGATTATATTTAATTACCAGTTTTAATTTAATTATTTTCAACATTTGACAAAAGCTGTATACGCGTAGGTACGAACCCGTAGCCTAGTTTCTTTGGAAAAAAAAAAAAAATGTCCAGGTGTAAATACGCGCCATTTGCTGAAATTTTTTATTTTATGAGTGATAAATTAATATATATATAGCTGCTCGTGCTGACTGACTGACTCATTGATCACCTCTCCTGTAAAATTTTGTATGAAAAAATTTTTTTTTACTCTTCGTTTCGTATAAAAGACAAAAATTCATTCAGAGGAAAAATACGGAGAGAGCTGATGATTGAGGATTTCGAAGACGGATGAAGAGCACCAGACAGGGTATCGAAGATAGGTGGGGGGTGCTCGACCAAATGTCACTCGAAAGTTCATCCAATTGACAGTTAGCTGAAAAAAATTTCAAAATGGCGGATTTAAGATGGCCGCCATACGAATTTCGACGGTGTCTATCTCGGAGAGTATAAAAGATGGAAGAGTGGTTTCTTGGCAAAAGATGATCAGGACATGAGGGTCTACTTGATGAACAGGAAAAAAATTCAAGATGGCGTAATTTATTTTTCCATAGAAAAGGGTATTGAAGATAGGTGGGGAGTGCTCGACCAAATGTCACTCGAAACTTCATCCAATTGACAGTGAGTGAAACAAAAAATCAAAATGGCGGATTTAAGATGGCCTCCATACAAATTTCGTCGGTGTCTATCTCGGAGAGTATCAGAGATGGAAGAGTGGTTTTTTGGCAAAAGATGATCAGGACATGAAGGTCTACTTGATGAACAGGAAAAAAATTCAAGATGGCGGAATTTATTTTTTCATAGAAAAACTATGCAAGATTACGGTTTCTTTTCAAGATTTATTTTTATGGAAGAATTCTCATTTTGACAAATGGTTCGGAGAAAAAAGTATGGAGAGAGATGATGATCGAAGGTTCGGATGATGGGAGAGGAGCACGGTCAGGGTATTAAAGATAGACCTACTTAGGGGCTGCTCAAACAAAAAGGGAGGGGCGGGGGGTTGGTGGTCTTTGTTTTATGTTTTTCCTTTATGAGAATTTTCTTTTACGTCGGACGCTTGGCGTGCTGGCGCTTCCACTGTGCTCACTAGCATATCAGTGTGTTGTTCAGATCAGAACACGTAGACAGTAAACCAGCTGCCCGATTATGTAAGAATTGTCGATCAAATCGAAAAAGTTCGGCGTCAAAGTAAAATAAACCATAACAGCATTGAATTAGAGCTCAATTTCGTGTATCGAAATTGAGCTCTAATTTAATGCTGTTATGGTTTATTTTACTTTGACGCCGAACTTTGACGATTTGATCGGCCATTCTTACATAATCGGGGGGCAGGATAGTAGGACAGCGAGTAAGTAGACAGTGGACCACGCGGTCCACTACGCGGTCCGCTGTAGCGGGCCGCGCAACCACGCGCCATACTAGTTGATTATATTTTTGTTAATATGAGTTCTAGTACTAATGATGAAATGGAATTAATTCTACCAGATATTTTATCTGAGGCGAAAACTGCGCAAGATGGAATTTTGCGATCGATTTGGATTTGAGCGATCTTCAACCCGTGCACAGCAGCAAATTTCACTGAATTTTAGTAATTGCTCAAGCTTTACTCTCAATTTTCAGAATTAATTACTATGTACGTATGTATGTTGAAATAAACTTGTAATTCTTTGATTTGTTTATTACTATTTCCCACAACTGTATTGAAAAACGTCGTGTGATACACGGGTGTGAAGGTTATTGCAAACTCGTGACATTAAAAACCCTCACCTTCGGCTCGGGCTTATTAATGACAGCTCGTTTGCAATAACCTACTTTCCACCCTTGTATCACAATATACTATTGTAATTCAGGTACTGTATCATGTATGCTAGTTATTTAAAGGCAAATTGGATGTGGGAATTTGAAACTGCGTAGGTATGTGGTTTGTGTTTGTTTGTGCCCAACAGAATATGTGATGAGCTCCTATTTACAGTGTCCATGAAACTAATGCGATATGGAATGAAGTATAGGTAAAATTTTGGTAAACTCTCTGAAATATTCCCCTGCTGCTTTACATTTCAAATGAGAAGGGAATGAAAATCTGTTGACTAGCCTGTTGTTAGCCCTTGACTGCGATCTCACCTGATGGTAAGTGATGATGCAGTCTAAGATGGTAGCGGGCTAACCTGTTAGGGGCATGGCAGTTATATTAAACCAATACCCTTTATTCGGTTTCTACACGGCATCGTACTGGAACGCTAAATCGCTTGGCGGCACGTCTTTGCTGGTAGGGTGGTAACTAGCCACGGCCGAAGCGTCCCACCAGGCCAGACCAGGGAAAATTCAGGAATTATAGTTTCATAAATTGACCCTGCCAGGGAGCGAACCCGGGACCGACAACAGCGCTCAACACTGCGCCACGGAGGTCGTCAAACAAAGTTATGACTCATCGTCATCATTTCAAACCATTACCGGGCCACTTCAGTGTGCTTAGCATGCGCACAACGAGATTATCTCGCGACGAGAGAGAGAGATGTGGTCGTTACCGGCAAATTTTTCATTTACCCTAACATGCACAAAATGCGGTATATTACAAGAAAAAAATAGTCGACATGTAAAGGTTCGTAGAGAAAAATACCACAGATAAAAAATATTACTTTTATCTCTACTTTTGACGTAACGAGACAAGTAACCATGTTAGCTTCGGTAGACAGATAGAGATAACGGGTAGACATAATTTTACTCGTAGTGCGCATGCTAGCCATAGGTACAGGGCACGAGTCTCCTCTCTGAGTGAGAAGGGCTTGGCAACAGTCCACCACGCTGGCCAAGTGCGGATTGGCAGACCACTTTGAGAACATTATGAACACGCGTAGGGTTTTGTTTTCCATAATTTATTTCATTTAATTTAATGGAAGCCCACGGTAATATCAACACTTGCTGGCAAGCTTAGTTCTGCTGCTTACGCTGTCAGAAAGATTCGACAGTTAACTGACATCGAAACTGCCAGGATTGTATATTTTGCTTATTTTCATAGCATTATGTCTTACGGAATCTTACTGTGGGGTAAAGCGACAGATAATCAAAAATTTTTTGTACTACAAAAAAGGGCAATACGTGCAATTTATAATCTAAAACCGCGTGATTCCCTTAGAGAGAACGTTAAAGAAATTGGTATTCTAACAGTAGCCTCGCAATATATTTACACTAATATAATTTTTGTAAACAGAATTCCATCCATAATTACAAAAAAATATGCGATCTGCACGATAGGCAAACTAGAGGCCGTAATAGGCTCGTGACTCCATCGCTCCGCCTCAAAAAAGTCAGAAAGTCATTTGTGGGAATGAGCATTCTTTTCTATAACAAAATACCACAACCTATTTTAAACTTGCCTATGTACACGAGTTTAAGAAATCCATTAAAAGTATGCTCCTGAAAAAAGCTTATTATACTGTTGAAGATTATGTAAATGATAGAGGAGCTTGGATTTGATCGCTCCAGCAATGCTAAGGACAGCGGTTACCTATGTACACATTGATATAAGTAATAATAATTGTAAATTAATTATCTAAAAAGAGCAACCACCGAGTTTCTTGCTGGTTCTTCTCGGTAGGAATGGCATTCCGAACCAGTGGTAGATTTACTTGACGATTCAAAATTACTTGTAAAAGTTTATTTGAATAAAAAACATTTGAATCAAATAAATATTATAAATGCGAAAGTTTGGATGGATGGATGTATGGATGTATGTTTGTTACTCAATCACGCTCCAACGGATGAACGGATCTGGATGAAATTTGGCACAGAGATAGATTATAGTCTGGAATAGCACATAGGCTACTTTTTATCCCGGAAAATTAAAGAGTTCCCGCGGGAACCGAAAAACCTCAATCCACGCGGACAAAGTCGCGGGCATCAGCTAGTTTTGAATACAATGATCTTTTGTCTTATTTAATAAGAAGGTCAAGGAACAAAATTAAATTAAAAAAAGGTAATTTCAAAATAGAACAAATACAAAAAGTGAACTTTTTTTATTATGTCTAGATGAGGCCGCGAGCAAAAGCGATAGTGCAATAAAGACTTGAAAATGCACACCAATATTTAGGAAACTGTTGTTCTGAAAATTTCCCATATTTATTTCCGCGTATAATATTATATTTTTATTAAAACGACTAGCTGATGCCCGCGACTTCGTCCGCGTGGATTAAGATTTTTTGATTCCCGCGGGAATCTTTAATTTTCCGGGATAAAAAGTATGTCCTTCCCCGTGATGCATCATGCAACCTATCTCTGTTCTAATTTTCATCATAATCGGTTGAAAAGATGGGCCGGGAAAGTGTAGCAGACAGACAGACAGACAGACACAAGTTTTATAATCTTATGACTATTATTAACATACTTACAGAATAACTCAACATTATTCCATAAAGGCAAAACACACAATTCACAAAAGATAGAGCTGTGTGTGTCCGATGATCTAACTCGTGAACCACTCCAACAGGAGGGCAGGCCAAACTTATAAACCACTAGGCTAAATGGTGAATAAAAAAAAAATGGCAGTCATAGGGATTGCCGATAGAAGTGAAAACTTATAACTTAGAATTTTAGTATTAAAATTAGAAAAAAAATAATAATAATAATATAGTATAGTAGTATATATTTATATTTAAGATCTTTTTAGGGTTCCGTACCCAAAGGGTAAAAACGGGACCCTATTACTAAGACTCCGCTGTCTGTCTGTCTGTCTGTCTGTCTGTCTGTCTGTCTGTCTGTCTGTCTATCTGTCTGTCTGTCTGTCTGTCTGTCTGTCTGTCTCCAGGCTGTATCTCATAAACCGTGATAGCTAGAAAGCTGAAATTTTCACAGATGATGTATTTCCGTTGCCGCTATAACAACAAATACTAAAAATTAAAAAAATATATATATTAAGGGGGGTCCCCATACAATAAACGTGTTTTTTTCGTATTTTTTTGCTCAATATTAAAAACGGTAACAGGTAGACGGTTCAAATTTTCACAGAATATTAACTTGTATATTACCTTTCAAAATAAATAATTAAATATCAATAAAGTAAATATTAAAGGGGGGCTCCCATACAACAAACGTAATTTTTTGATATTAACAATAAACCTCTACAAACAAAGTTAGTTTTGCGGTTCATTTCGTCTTGTTTTTAATACGTTATAAATCGTAAAACTTACTACAGGTTTGTACGGAACCCTCGGTGCGCGAGTCCGACTCGCACTTGGCCGGTTTTCTTTATAACAACGCGAGCATGTCGGTGACGCGAATCCACAAGTTTACCCCCTACCAAAAAGTGCTCTACGCGGCTAAAGAAGTTTTCACTTCAAATATAGTATGATACAGCTACTTACTCGATATAGCCCTGTCTGTCAATGCATCAACAGCATACCGTTTTTCTTCTTCTTGGGAAACATCGCCATCGAAAAAATCTAGTCCGGAATATTGTAAACCACCTGGCAACTAAAACAAAACAATATCTGTAAACAATAATATATTATATTTTTTTTTTAATTTACTACAAGTTAGCCCTTGACTGCGATCTCACCTGATGGTAAGTGATGATGCAGTCTAAGATGGTAGCGGGCTAACATGTTAGGGGCATGGCAGTTATATTACCTAAACCCATAACCCCTATTCGGTTTCTACACAGCATCGTACCGGAACGCTAAATCGCTTGGCGGCACGCCTTTGCCGGTAGGGTGGTAATTAGCCACGGTCAAAGCCTCCCACCAGGCCAGACCAGGGAAAAATCAGAAATTATAAATTTCCAAATTGAGCCTGCCGGGAATCGAACCCGGGACCTCCGCACGTTAAGACAACGGCGCTACACACTGCGCCACGGAGGTCGTCAATATAATATAATATTACTCATTGATGTAGAATTTATTTCATAAATTACTATTCATATTCAGATGCTACCTATTAGGATGCAGGCATTCTATCCTTTTCTCGCGAGTGATTGTCACCATAGAGGAAAAGAGATTTTAAACATATATTTTTATTATCTTATTAGCATCTGGATTGGGTTATAGGTAGGTACTAGGTAGGTACATCAACATTTTTATTAGGTAAGTATATGAAGGTAGTTAGGAATAATCCTAAGTAGATACAGCTAAAATAGTCATAGGTACTAATATTATAAATGCGAAAGTGTGTCTGTCTGTCCATCTGTCCATCTGTCTGTCTGTCTGTCTGCTACGCTTTCATGGCCCAACTACTCAACCGATTTTGATAAAATTTGGTACAGGCTACTTTTTATCCCGGAAAATTGAAGAGTTCCCGCGGGAATTAAAAAAACGATAACCACGCGTACGAAGTCGCGGGCATCATCAGTTGAAATAAAAATGAAAAAATGTGTCTGTCCGTACTCCGTATGTCGGCAAAATCTATGGCTGCACTCCGCCAGTGTGCGTACCTGCGCCCAAGAGCCAATTTAAAAAAAACTTTGGAACTCACATCTTCCACTTTTTCATGTGTATAGTAGTCAATGAAACCCCCTCGTATGCCGTAATGATAGTCATACCCCCTAGACATGGGGAGGAACTGCCGCCTGGACATGCCGACGTGCCACTTCCCTACCAGGTGAGTGACGTAGCCCAGATCTTTAAGATAAGCTGGTAATAGACGCTCGCTCAATGGTATGCCCCGATCCTCGGAATTGAGAAGTGGTACTCCGTACATTCCTGAAATAAATAATAGATAAGTCGGTATACATTTTTCGGATGTATGGATGGATGGATATAATATGTTTGTTACTCAATCACGCCAGAACGGCTAAATGGATCTGGATGAAAGGACATCATCCACGATTCATACATTTTTGGTCCAAAAGTGAAAGTGTCGGCCAAAAAAATTTTTTGCTGTATTTCGTGAGAACTTGTCCACCTAAACATTTTTTATTAACATATTATTTTTTTTTTTTTTTAATTATTTTTCTTTTTTTAATTATTTTTCTTTTTTGATTATTTTTTATTAAGTATAACATAAATTTACTTTTATGGGGTTTATGTTTTTTGTAAAACAAAATAAAAAACTCCAAAAAAGAAAAAAATAGCTTAGAAACATGTCACATAATCGAAAAAATATAGATTTTTAAATTTAAATAAAACCAAGGGCAATCGTTCTACAGCTTCGGTGTACTAATAATGTTTAGGTGGACAAGTTCTAGCAAAATACAGTAAAAATTTTATTTGGCCGGCTCTTTTTACTTTTGGACCAAAATGAATGATGTCCTTTGGCACAGAGACAGATTATAGTCTGGAATAACACAGGCTACTTTTGTCCCGGAAAATTAAAGAGTTTCTACGGGAACCTCAATCCACGCGGACGAAGTCGCATGCATCAGCTAGTTATATTATAAATATAGATTTGAATAGGGGATAAAAAAATATAATAAGCGTTTTTTCGGCCCGTTTGCCATATAGAGACCCCAGGGCCTTAGGGCATAGTAAAATCTTACGAGACATAACACCACGCTTTATTACTTCATCTGGCTTTGGATAGAAATAGGGACTTGCTTATTTCTTGCGTAAAGGATCAGCGTAACTGTATAGCACGATAAATGCGCAGCACGTCTGTGTGCGCGGCCAAATACCTGCCACCCACCAATCCCACTGGTATAATTTGTACAGTAGGCTGTACTACTATAACTCGTAAGGTTTGTAAAATTTTAAAAAAGTGTAGGTAATCGTCGTGTCGTATTATATACCTACATAAGTTTCTAAACTAACATGGCGAGCTCATTTAGATTACTTGCAGTCAAAACTCTCATCTCTAACAGGGGTTAATGCGCAGATCTACACGATGTATGCCGCCTAAAGTACGAACTATTATTTGCAATTCATTAGCTAAGCCTCAACTTGAATATTTAATAGAGATACCTATGGGGAAGTGCGTCTAAAACTAATTTACAAGATCTTCAAATATCCCAAAACAAACTGTTAAAAACGTTATTCCAACTTAACTATATCGCTTCCCGACTAAAGAACTTTATAAAAAAACTAATACATTATCTATAAATCAACTATACAAATACAAAACATGCATGTTAGTGAGAAAAATCCTCTCAAATTCAATTCACACACAAATTACTTTTAAAAGTAAATCACATAAACTCGGTACACGTAACAAACATAAATTACAATTATCAAAAGCCTTAAAAAGCCTTAAAAGCCTTAAAAGGCCTTAAAGCCTTATTAAAGACTTTAGTCCTATAGCTTTAGTAAGTTTGTAAGTTTTAACTTATGGTACTAAAATTATACAGTTTGAGTGAGCACTACTGTACAATGCCTTACCAAATGTAGTTGCTAACGAAAAATGTTTTAATAAATTAAAAAAAATTACTCAAACATTTCCAAAATGAAGTTTAATAATAAGATTAGTTTGTAGATATAAATTAGTATAAGGTCACCTATTTACTGTCTAAGCATAGTTTAAGTATTATTATTGTTCTCATATATAGGTGAAATTTGTTCTTCCTTGAGAAAATAAATATCTATAAACCTAAGATATTCATAATAATATCCTCCCAGACAGATTTTGGCCACGACGGCCTATATCTCCAGTGACCATCTGCGGGGAAGATATCATAGCGCATAAGGCTATTAAATGCAAACACAGGTGCAATACTCTCATGGTCCGATGGTACGGCGAAAGCATTATGTAAAGTTAGACCCAAGTTAGACCAGATAAGACCAAACCTGGCCGGAAGTCAAGTCCAAAACTTCCCTTTATAACGGCCACAGCCTGCAGCGCCAGAAGGTAGAGGCGTTAGTCGTAACATAATAAAATCAAGAACCTTTTACTGGGTCTAAGGTTCTTGAATTAAATAGATGATTAAGTAATTGCGTACCGTTACAACATCAAAGACATGTTATTATAATACCATTGGATGTTGCAACTTGCATCTCTAAATTACAGCAAACTGGAAAGTGCGTAGCGTGAATAAGTAACCGACAAATTAATAGCTGCACATTTCTTCACAGCTTTTACAGAATTCGTTACGGTGACTATTACTATTGAAGTAGGTAAGTATAGTGCAATAAAGTTTAGAAATTTTGGTTCAAGTATGTTTCATAGCCCAAAATTAAAGGCAGATTCGCAAATCGACCCGTATTTATATGTGTAGGTAAAAGTAATCCGTAGACCGTATAATGATAAGAATGTCTGCGTGGATTAAGTTTTTTTTTTAATCCCGTGGGAAGTCTGATAAAAGCCAATGTCATTATTTTTCTATATCTATCACGTCGATCCGATGCTTTGATTCTGTCCTTTTGAAGCTTGCCTCTAGCTTTCCAAACTGTAACGGTGGCACCTTGACTTGTAAGGAATCTAAGCACTAAATAGGTAGACTACTTGGTCTGAGTAATGAAATTCAACTATTTTTTTTATTTTTTACCTGTCCGCAAGGGATATTTGCCAGTAAGCAGGGCACTGCGAGCAGGCGTACATATCGCCTCACTGTAATACTGTTGTAGAACAATGCCCCGGGACGCCAAAGCATCCAGGTTGGGTGTTGATATCTGATCCGATCCGTGGTATGACACATCGTTCCAACCCTGTAAAAAAAATCTTTAACAATACAAACATTCTTTTAACGCCTCATTTAAGTCTGTTTTTCACTGGCCGACACGACAACGATATACCGCCGCCGACACACGGGACACATACATTATCACCGACGATATGTCAGTGTCGTATCAGTGAGTGAAAAAGCGTCATAGGTAGCTCCATAAATTTCAGAGCCCCGATATCGGTTACGATATTATCAGTCAAAGAAAACACGCGTTTTCACACAAAACAAAAATTATTCTAGCGGGCAAAATATCGTCTTTACTTTTTGTGAGGAGAGCGCGCACTAGCCTAAATAGGTAAGAATGCACCGCAAACGGTATCATATACGAGTATGACGCCCTAGATGTTACTATTATCAGATCAGGAGGCTGAGAGTCACTTAGCAGACGATGGAGAGAGCTTTGCTCGGAGTATCCCAACGTGACAAATCAGAAATGGAGATCCGTAGGAGAACCAAAGTAACCGACATAGTTCAACGAGTTGCGAAGTTGCTGACCCTTCACTACGTTGACTGGTGCCATCAAGCCAGTGGAAGGGTGCCGCTTGCGGCGCAAGACAGCGGTGTGTGGAAGTCTCTACAAGAGACCTAATATGTCCAGAAGTGCATGTGTATCGGCTGACGCGACGATGAGATGTATCATGTAACAGATACTTAATATTACCTATATTACTATCGCCAACTCCACAGCAAGCTTACCTTTGATATAGGTACAAATAGAACCGTGATTCACGAACTGACGGCTACTTTGTATAAAACAGCAAAATTACACTATTCTTTACATGACCTGCTAAATTAGGGCCAATACCCACCATCACCGTGTGAATTCGCGTGTAGGAACAGTAACTACTTACTTAATCAATACATAATTAAATTATTTTTTATTTCAATTCGAATATACATGGATGATGGAGGCGAGCATCTTAGTGCGTTCTCTCGGATAGGTAAAGCTTCGAATTTAGCTGTTAAGCTCCACACGAAATTGCGGGATAAGATAGAAGTTATAATAAGCTTATAATATTAGGTACGTCCCAGCTCCCAGAAGGGCTTTCATCCTTACGTTTACGCTAAGTCTTTAGTCATAACGATAGCAATCAATAGTGGTAGCTACTAAGCGTAAAAAGCTATTCTATTTTTTTATTCTTCGATTGGTATAAATATTATAAGTTACTGAGATAAAAAATATTAAAAAGAGGTATAAGTACCTAACTAATAATCTACCTATCCCATAAATATTATGAATCTTGACTTTTAATTTTTAAAACTTTTGTGACTTGTAGTCTAGTCAACAAGTGCTTTTCGGGTCAAACTTTTTTCTCCGCCTCCGAAAAATATGAACGAGTGTCATTCGATTCGAAATAGCGTGTAGATGATTACCGAAAAAAATTCAAGAGCTGCTTGCAAAAATTGCAAAAGTTATCAACAATTAACTGAAAAAAAAATGGGGTTTGGTATTTTTGCAAATATCTTATAACTTCTTATTTAACATTTCTCATATTTGAAAAAAGATTCAAAAAGAGAATCTATATACTAATCGAAAGTTTGAATGGATGCAGGATGTTTATTACTCAATCACGCCAGAACGGCTGAACTAATCTGGATGAAAGGCACAGAGATTTAGTCTGGAATAACACATAGGCAACTTTTATCCCGGAAAATTAAAGAGTTCCCGCGGGAACCAAAAAAACCTCAATCCACGCCGACGAAGTCGCGGGCATCAGCTATAGTACTTAGTTATATAGAAATAGGTAAATCATTTTATTAATGATGAAAATTTCTGTACAACTAAGAACTTAATCTAATTGTGAAATACTCTTATTGGACTCTTTCAAAAGGTCTAATAAACTGAAAGCTATAGTGACAAGGTTAACCTACCACCAATTACCTATTCTGTGCTACCACGGAGCATGGTTATTGTTTAGCAATTCGCAACACTTGCGTGTTTAATAATAAATGTTGTCATTGAAAACGAGAAAAGTGTGAATTAGGCTCGCCTTTCAAGAGTTTCATAGCTTGTAAAGAACACACCTAAATAGTTATTTAGCGCAATTAATTAAAGTACCTACCTATACATATACATGTGAAAAAAAGCAAACCCCTTTTATTTAGGATGGAAAATTAAGTTTATTTGTAATTGTTATTATTAATTATTATTAATTACTAGCTGATGCCCGCGACTTCGTCCGCGTGGTTCAAGCTTATTTGATTCCCGCGGGAACTCCATAATTTCTAGCCTATTTCACTCTCCAGGTCCTCAAAAAACCAACCCTGGATACCAAAAATCACGTCGATCCGTTGCTCCGTTGCGGCGTGATTGAAGAACAAACCAACAAACAAACACACTTTCGCATTTATAATATTAGTATGATTTGTAATCATGTGAATAACTGACTGACAAAGTTTCAGGCTTCAGCTATTTTAGAAATCATCTAGGTATATTTTTATGGACACCTTAGACGTTTGATTGATTAATAAATTAATTAGGTGATTATTCTTTATGAAAACTGATCATTCAATAACATACATGATTGAATATTTCATGAAAATGATCAATTCTGCTGTATGATTTCGCGATTCTGCTATATTATGATTTAACGGTGGAGGGACCGTTAATGTCGACTATTCCTACTTCCTAGGTAAAGCGGTTAAAATATCATTAATATAACGTAAAATTTCGAATCCTAACGTATCAAAACCGTTAATATCGACATTTCCTAGGAAATGCTGACATTGACGGTTTCCGAACACATATTCTAAAAGAAATTATTATTTTAGAGAAATTTATCTATGTACTAAAAATATTAAATAAAAATAATATTTAATTAATCCTCTCATTCCAAGAGAACTTACATAAATACAATATCAATTTGCGGAACCGACAGGATTTAGAAACTTAGGTAAAAACTAAGTTTAGAAACTTTCCTCGTGTGTTACACTGTAATAAAATTATAAAAATTAGGTAACAAATAGGTATTTGTTAAAGCTGTTATATTGATTAGACGATGGGTTGAAATGACTGATTTAATAATTAACATAGCAACATTAATTCAAAAAAAAATTCAAAATTCAAATGTTTTTTATTCAAATAAACTTTTACAAGTACTTTTGAATCGTCAAATGAATCTACCACTGGTTCGGAATGCCATTCCTACCGAGAAGAACCAGCAAGAAACTCGGTGGTTGCTCTTTTTAACCGACTTCAAAAAAGGAGGAGGTTCTCAATTCGACTGTATGTGTTTTTTTTTTTTGTATGTTTGTTACGCGATTTCTCCGCCAATTATGAACCGATTTTGATAATTCTTTTTTGTTTGGTAAGTCATACTTCAGAGGTGGACCCATTTTAATTTGGTGAAGATCTGATGAATATCTCCGGAGATGGAGAACGGAACTCCTCAATGGATAAGAGTAAATTGCTCGCGATCAGTGTGATAGTTTTGTAAACAGTATGTTTTAACCATGCATAGCATATCTCGTTCTGGTTACACCCTGTATTTTAAAACAGTGGGGCCACTAAAATTTGTGATATAAAAAATTGACAAAAAAAAAAAACCGACTTCAAAAACCACAAACACTAAAAAGTAAAAAATAATTTAATTTATTATATAAACAAGAGTTAATGTAGTTCTATAATAACATTCTTTGGAGTCGGTGCCAATGTGGAGTCACGTCAACAATAATGAAGAGTAGGTAGACGGTTCATGCGGCTAATTGGTACCGACTCCAAAAAATGTTATTATAGAACTACATTAACTATTGTATACATAATAAATTAAATTATTTTTTACTTTTTAGTGTTTGTGGTTTTTGAAGTCGGTTTTTATATTTTTTTTGATTTATTTTTATTAGATAATTAATTTACAATTATTATTACTTATATCAATGTATACATAGGTAACCGCTGTCCTTAGCATTGCTGGAGCGATCAAACCCAAGCTCCTCTATCAGTTACATAATCTTCAACAGTATAATAAGCTTTTTTCAGGAGCATACTTTTAATGGATTTCTTAAACTCGTGTATAGGCAAGTTTAAAATAGGTTGTGGTATTTTGTTATAGAAAAGAATGCTCATTCCCACAAATTACTTTCTAACTTTTTTGAGGCGGAGCGATGGAGTCACGAGCCTATTACGGCCTCTAGTTTGCCTATCGTGCAGATCGCATATTTTTTTGTAATTATGCATGTGCTGTTTTACAAAAATTATATTACTGTAAAACAGCACATCCATAATGACAAGATAAGCTTACCATATCGTCCACCATAATAAATACAACGTGAGGACGCTTATAGGACCATACACTTCCACATAGTAGAGTCAGGGAAATCCACCATCTGCTCCTGAAAAAAAAATTTAAAACTCATCTTCTTAATATAAAAGGAAAATGTGACTGGCTAACTGACTGACTGACTGATCTATCAAAGCACAGCTCAAACCACTGAACGGATCGGACTGAAATTTGGCAAACAGATAGCTTACGAGTGTATTATACTTGTAATACCTATAGGCATCTGTTATGAAAGGATTTTCAAAAATTCAACGCCTAACTAAAGGGATAAAATATAGGGCTTTTAAATTTGTATGAAAATCGACATTAACGTGGGCGAAGCTGCGGGCAAAAGCTAGTTCTTAAATAAATATAACATGCATTATATATGGCTTATCTAGGTACATACCATATCGTAGCATTTAGAATTTTTATTCTATGTAAAGTAATACAAATCTAATTAATTAAGTACAGTACAATGCTCCTGTGAAATTAGGACAAGGTAATACCATCAGCGCAGACGCTGAACAGCCAGGCTGATACTTTGCACAAAAATAGTCGGCTTTCTGACACCCGGAAGAGGCAACAAAACGTCCCCAGAGTCTCCGCAGTCCACGGCGAAAGAGGCATGATAAAAATTAATTCTTTTTGACGTCCATACCGTCCACCGACGCAGCGGTGTGAACTATGGTTAGGCAAAGGTAAATTAGGTAGGTTCGATTCCCAGTTGTGGATGTGCTAATAATTAATATAAAGCGTGCCAATTATGTCATTCAGATTTTTATGAATTTTAGTAGGTAACTAGAAAAAGTCCTGTAATGTGCGAGTAGGTATACCATCAATAGAATTCCAGCGTTAAAAGTTACTAAGTATACTCGTATATAGTAGTAATAATTGTGAAAAAGGAAAAAAGAACTAAACTTATATACTACCGCAAGTAATTCCGCATTCAACTGGATTCGTGTCGGTATTAATACTTTCATAATACCTAGTAGTAAAAGACTACGAAGTAATAAAATGTAACTGTGCCATGAAGATTAATTAAGTCGAGACAAGTAGCGTTTGAGAACACGAATATAATAAATAATCTTATGACAGAGTCATGAAAGACGCGATTCTCACGACGTCATTATTATACACTAGCTGATGCCCGCGACTTCGTCCGCGTGGATATACCAAGTTTCATCGAAATAACTTGAGAAATGACGGACTTTTATACAAACTTTCAACCCCTATTTCACCCCTTTGGGGGTGGAATTTTGAAAAACTGTGAAATACGTATGTATTCATTTTTAACCCGCAGCTCATATACCAAGTTTCATCGATATAACTTGAGAAATGAAGGACTTTCATACAAACTTTCAACCCCTATTTCACCCCTTCGGGGGTAAAATTTACGAAAACTGTGAAACACTTATTTCTTCATTTTTAACCGGTAGCTTGTATACCAAGTTTCATCGATATAACTTGAGAAATGAAGGACTTTCATACAAACTTTCAACCCCTATTTCACCCCTTTGAGGGTGAAATTTTGAAAAACTGTGAAACACGTATGTCTTCATTTTTAACCCGCAGCTCATATACCAAGTTTCATGGCAATAACTTGAGAAATGAAGGACTTTCATACAAACTTTCAACCCCTATTTCACCCCTTCGGGGGTAAAATTTACAAAAACTGTGAAACACTTATTTCTTCATTTTCAACCGGTAGCTTGTATACCAAGTTTAATCGATATAACTTGAGAAATGACGGACTTTCATACAAACTTTCACCCCCTATTACACCCCCTTAGAGGTGGAATTTTGAAAAACTGTGACATACGTACTTCTTTATTTTTTACCGTAAGCCAAAATAAAATGTTTCGTTGATATAACTTGTAAAACATCTTGAGAAACGAAGGACTTTCATACCAACTTTCATCCCCTATTTCACCCTTTTGGGTGTCGAATTTTCAAAAACTGTGAAACACGTATGTCTCCATTTTCAACCCGCAGCTCATATATCTAGTTTCATGGCTATAACTTGAGAAATTAAGGACTTTCATACAAACTTTCAACCCCTATTTCACCCCTTCGGGGGTAGAATTTCGGGATAAAAAGTATCCTATGTCCTACCTCGTAGTATGGGCTCAAATGGTGCCAAGTTTCGTTTGAATTCATTCAGTAGTTTCGGCGTGATGCGCGGCCAAGATACAGACAGACAGACAGACAGACAGACAGACAGACAAAAATGAAAAAAAAATACAGATTTGGCTTCAGTATCGAATAATGAGTGCCCTCCAAGAAAAATTTTCAAAATATCTTTAATGTACAGAATTGGACCTGTTACAGTTTTATTATAAGTATAGATAGATTGTATTTTTTATTCCACTACAAGTTAGCTCTTGACTGCGATCTCACTTGGGTGGTAAGTGATGGAATGATGATACAGTCTAAGGTGGTAGCGGGCTAACCTACCATATTATGTTTTAGGGGTATGGCATCCCTAATCGGTTTCTACACGAACGCTAAATCGCTTGGCGGCACGTCTTTGCTGGTAGAGTGGTTAATACCCATGGCCGAAGCCTCCCACCAGAATATATATAGAAAGAAAGAAAGAAAGAAAATCTTTATTCTTACTCTTTATTTATCTTTATTCTTTATATATATATTTATATCAGAAATCATAAAATTTCCCAATTTCCAAATTTACCTTGCTTTAAATGGGGATCGAAACCTATTACCTATTTTGTGTCGAAACGTGGGACCTCCCGCGTATAAGACAGCGTTCGGCACTACGCCAGGGGGGTCCTCAAAAGAGAGGGGTACATATTCAAAGATTTATTCTTGGTGTTTCGAGAATATTTCACATCAGAGGCTTCACATCCCATCCGGTAAGAGGTGAAAGGGCAAGAGGTAACTTATCTTCAGCATCTTGTCCGGATATAGTTTTTGTGGAATTCTGCTTTACTAGTCATAAAGGAGCGGTGATAATTATGGCGTCGTGGTTTAGATGCCCGGCCTCTTTTCGGGTGGTCGAGGGTTCGATCCACGGATACACGCTTTTAAGGGCCTGCGCCCATAGACAGCACGGCACGGCACAGTATTTTCATGCGACGAATAGAAACTCGACGCGAGTAGGTATTTTCAATAATGCTATCTGTTTCACAACGCTTCGCTGCCTCCTCCGTAACGTGCGATAGAGAGAGTTGCAAGTCCAGTAGGCATAGCCTACATTTTATTCTTGAAATATTGTTTCGGGTGAAAATGAAAAAAAATGACGACGATTTACGAAATTAGACAATTTTGGTCTCATTAGATTCAGTACACCTTAATCTAGGCTCGTACGTTTTATTTTTTTAGTATTTTAGTTTAGTTAAATTTTAAAAAATTCAAATACTCGAAGAAGTTTTTAGGTCAAAAATATGGATATTTAGACGCTAATAACTTTTAACCTTGGCAATATTTCTTTAAAATTAAAACGTACGAGCATAGTTCTTCATTGTATCTGCAACATTTCTAAAAATTATGAAAATTGGACAACATTTACGGGAAGAAAAATGTTATCGCTTTTTGTATGATAATTTACAACTAGACGATCCTCTTAATAGTATGACAATAAAATTTAAATTTCCATTATGATCATCATAGGTACAAATACTCTTTAGGCACTAGCGGTATGCTATTTGTCACGGGAAAAATCCCCTGCCCGGGCTGCCATGCCATGCTATGGCCGCATGCGCTATGTCACTTGTGAGTTTTAAGAAACTAAAGATCACTATGCTTTTACGGTCCAGGGAAACATCGTGAGGAAACCTGAATGCCCGACAGTTCTCTATAATAATGTTCTCAAAGGTGTGTGAAGTCCGCATCCACACATGACTAGCGTGGTGGACTATAGCCAAACTACTGAGAGGAGACTCGTGCTCTGTAGTGAGCCGGCAATGAGTTGAAAAAGAGAAGAGAGAGAGTCTTTGTTAGACTGACATTGACAGATCTATGTATGGTCTGACTACCTCTAGAACACTCTTGAGTGACAGCGCGATGAGAGACGCTGGACCATACCTATTCTGTGGCTGGACGCCAGATCCGTGCGTAAAGTCAAAATGGCCACTGTGTATTATAAAATTATCCAATAAATAATAATTGAGTGCATAGCCAGTGTTTGGATTTAATAGTCTTATATATTATAAAAGTTAATATTGTAAAAGCGAAAGTGTGTTTGTTTGTTGGGTTGTCCTTCAATCACGCCACAACGGAGCAACGGATCGACGTGTTTTTTGGTATGGGTATAGTTAAGGTCCGGAGAGTGACATAGGCTACTTTTTATCACAGAAAATTAAGGAGTTCCCGCGGGAATCAAATAAACTTAACCACGCTGACGAAGTTGGAAGCATCAGCTAGTAATATATAATTCAACTAGCTGATGCCCGCGACTTCGTCCGCGTGGATTGAGGTTTTTCGGTTCCCGCGGGAACTCTTTAATTTTCCGGGATAAAAGTAGCCTATGTGCTATTCCAGACTATAATCTATCTCTGTGCCAAATTTCATCCAGATCCGTTCATCCGTTGGAGCGTGATTGAGTAACAAACATACATCCATACATCCATCCATCCAAACTTTCGCATTTATAATATTTATTTGATTGATAGGGAATCCAAATTGTACACATATTAAAGAGGGTCTTTCCTTTCGGATGGTGAGGTGAAAATAAAAAATATATAAATTATAGAGTATAGACGAACAAGAATTAAAGGACAAATAGGTACCTATGTTATGGCATAAGCGAAATTCTATCGTCCTAAAGCGGGTTTGGTCAGTCACATTATAAATTAATAGGTACGTTTGCAGTTCAGAACTGACCGAGCAAACCGGATCTTAGGACAATAAAATCTGACCTAGGCCAAACTATATTGTCCTACAATATAATCATAATATACGTAATTCTTCTGCGTAGCACTTAACACTCCATTATGTAGGGTTGTTATGCCGGTTCGCCGGCCTCCTTCAGTTTTCGGCCTTTACGCGTACTCGGTGCCGCAAAATTGCGAGAATATCGCTTAGAAATACTATTTCCAAATGAAATCTTTATTCAGACATTTGAAAATATTTGCTTTGTATCTGACAACAATTTTGGTCAGGTAACATCTTCGAGTGATTTTAGTGAATTTATTCAATTCGACGGGGGGCATCGGAGGTAACGCAACCTGCGGAAATTAGAAAAAAAATAGTGCCGCGCGTTTCAGTCCAAGGCAAGCTTTTTGTTGTTTTTCTGAATGAATGATGTTAATAGGCATGTAATACCCTTCTAAAATAATTTATTAACATACTTTAAATATGATTATGTGAATATTTTGTACAAAACAACAATAATGTTGGGGGCCGCGATCTAACATTAAATTTTCTTCAAAACTTTGTTTTTCGGCCTAGGGGCCGATATGTGGCGTATCAAGTCTTCCACGCTTTTGTCTCTTTTATTCAATTGGTGAAATGATATATGTCACGACTCTTTCTTTTATTATTGTACTTACCTGATGTGAAAACCCTCGCCATTAGTTTTCGGCCGTCAATATGTTAGTATTAAATTAATAGTGAAGACCATTTTGGGGGTGGCCGAAAACCACAACATAGAAGAAACAGTACCTACCTCAGTTTTCGGCATAGTATGGAAAGCATGTGAAAACTGAATACCGGTAATAGTTTTCGGCCATAAAATTGCAAAGTTTAAAGCCAACAATAATTTTGAGTTAACGTTTTTATTTTAAAGATAACTAAGTAACATTAAGTACATATTGTACCTATGTTATTATTTTTAATAATAAGGCCAGAAGCTAAGAATAAATAAGGCCAGAGCACGAGTAACAGAAGAATCGATCAGACTAGTTTAGGGAACTTATAGAGTTTTTGACCGAGTCAAACATTATTTATTTATTTATTTATATGCACAATTATCCAAGATTGTTATTTCAAAAATAACATAAAAATAGGAACGTATTTGATAGGTTTTAAAGGTGTTGTAATTAGTGAGTAACAAAGGTTCCAAGTTTTTTATTAAGTAATATAATTTTCTTGAGTTATGTTGATTATGACTTTTAATAACATTTGGATACATAATAAAACAATGATGAACTTACAAAAAGCGTTTTAATGTAATTTTAAACTTATAAATTCATTTTAAATCCATCATAATCCAGTGGCCGAAAACAGAATACCCGATGGCCGAAAACTGAAATTTGAGGCCGAAAACTGAAATTTTAGCGTTTTTCCGGATTAAATAAAAAATAAAAATAACTAATAGCTTTAAGCGCAGCACAGTTTCTAAAAAAGAAACTCCAGTATATGGGCTTTCATCTAACATAATGAGCATAGCAATATTAAGGTTGTAACATTTTTTTCTGATGTCCTAAAGTTGATGGGAGCACTAAAAGGCCGAAATCCGGCACATCGACCCTACCTCCATCATCCCAAGGGCCAAAATATAACGTCACGAATCACGATAACCTAGTTTGGTTAGCCAAGGTAAGACTATAGACTAAGAGATAACTGCAATTTTGGTAACCATCGCCAGAAAGGCTGATTCAGTGTTAGATGGATGTAGAGCTTTCCACTGATCTCAAAAGTGGCAGTCTGCCTGCATTTGGATGGCCCTTTCGCTAAATATGGCCGTTCAAAGACGGTTTATTGTTACCAAAAATGAACGATAATTAGAAAAGCTGATTCTTGTACAGTATTAAAGTATGCGCAGTACCTATGTAAACAGTGTAAAAACTGACGCATTTGGATGGGACTTTTTCTAGATATCAGCTTTCAAAGACGTTATAGCCTATACTTACTATGCGTTCCTGTAAAAAAATATTAGCAATAACTTTGTCGCCGTTGATCGCTTTTAAAAATTATTAACAGCAATCAACGGGACGACATAATAATTGCTAATATTTTTTTACAGGAACGCATAGTAAGTGTAGGTTATAACGTCTTTGAAAGCTGATATCTAGAAAAAGTCCATCCGAATGCGTCAGTTTTTACGCTGTTTACATAGGTACTGCGCATACTTTTATACTGTACAAGAATCAGCTTTTCTAATTATCGTTCATTTTTGGTAACAATAAACCGTCTTTGAACGGCCATATTTAGCGAAAGGGCCATCCAAATGCAGGCAGACTGCAACTTTTGTGATCAGTGGAGAGCTCTACATCCACCTAACACTGAATCAGCTTTTCTGGCGATGGTTACCAAAAGTGCAGTTATCTCCTATAATACTACTTTTGTTCTCAAATCTGGTTTGGCCGGTAAAATTAGTTGGTCCTTAAATCGAGTTTGGCCGGTGATATTCAAAAAGTTTAAAGATTTCTCACGCTCGCTTTAACCTACTCGTTAAGTCAAGGTTACATCTCAATTTTGTTTATGATTGTATTGTGGAAGTTAGGTGATTAATAATTAGGTAGATACGTTGGATTCACCCAAAATAGAGCCATTAAACTCTTTTTTTTTGTTGCCAAAAATGACTTTACCTCTTTTAATCTTGTTTTTTCTCGGATAAAGATCTAACGCACATTTTTTTAGCAGAACTGCAGATAAAAAAATAATTTTGTTCGTTAGTAGGTATATCTAGGTACGCGAACGAAGTCGCGGGCATCATCTAGTCAGAAATAGTTTGACAGACAGTTTTTTTCAAGGACTCAAAGTGACCAGTAGAAACTTGATCAATATTCACTTGACCTTTACATCAAAAGTAGGTAGCTAATTATACATTTTACTAAATGCCACTTGTTTCAATATCACTAAATGCTTAAATTATCAAGTAATCAACTATCCATACTTCTATACTATATATAATATAGATACTATATAATATACTTACTATCAAATTTATTATTATAAATGCGAAAGTTTGGATGGATGTATGGATGTATGGATGTATGTATGTTTGTTACTCAATCACGCTCCAACGGCTGAACGGATCTGGATGAAATTTGACACAGAGATAGATTATAGTCTGGAATAGCACATAGGCTACTTTTTATCCCGGAAAATTAAAGATTTCCCGCGGGAACCAAAAAACCTCAATCCACGCGGACGAAGTCGCGGGCATCAGCTAGTCAAATAAATATTATAAATGCGAAAGTTTGGATGGATGTATGGATGGATGTTTGTTACTCAATCACGCTTGAACGGCTGAACGGATCTGAATGAAATTTGGCACAGAGATAGATTATAGTCTGAAATAATACATAGGCTACTTTTTATCCCGAAAAATTAAAGAGTTCCCAACCAAACCAACCAACCAAAGACGGTCGGTGACGGTGTCGGTGACGCGAATCCACAAGTTTACCCCCTACCAAAAAGTGCTCAACGCGGCTAAAGAAGTTTTCACTTCAAAAAGTACTTTTGTTCACATTATATTATTGAGTAGCTGATGCCCGCGACTTCGCCCGCGTGGTTAAGTTTTTTGATTCCCGCGGGAACTCCTTAATTTTCCGGGATAATGTAGCCTAAGTATGTTGTTACTCTCCAGATCCTCAACTATATCCATGCCAAAAATCGCGTCGATCCGTTGCTCATTGATTGAAGGACAAACCAACAAACTAACCAACCAATAAACCAACAAACCAACAAACAAACACACTTTCGCATTTATAATAATTAGTATGAAGTATGATGTTCATCCGTCATATTGATTTTGAAGATTTACTCAAATCGTGGACTCTGATTTCTTATAGGTACCTACCTCTACCTACCAATCTCAAAGAATTAACCATTTTTAGATAATTAATACAACTCTTATTAAAGCAATTATAGATACTTATTTATCTTAGCATTTAATTGTTTACAAAAAACGATAAACACGATGCAAAATCACCTTCACCTTATCAAGTATATTTTTTATAAAGTATTGTACTTATTTTTACTGTATTTTTACTGTTATTTCTAGCTGTCTAGTGGTTAGCATGTTCGACTGCGGCCGACGAGGTCCCGGGTTCGAGTCCTGGGTCGGGCCATAATTAAGTGTGGGTTTTTCTTACTAGAAATTCTCAGTATACTAGCCCGGAGTTAGGGAGTTGGCAGTGTGTCACCCCCGTGCCTCGGAGAGCACGTTAAGCCGTCGGTCCCGGTTATTATCACTAACATGATAATAGTCATTAAAGCCCGCCAACCCGCATTGGAGCGGTGTGCAGTGTGCAGAGTGCGTGGGTCTAAGTGGTCTAAGCTAGCTAATTTCCCACTCTCCTATGAGAGTGGAGGCCTGTGCCCAGCAGTGGGATATTAATGGGCTGTAGTGGTGGTGGTGGTGGTGGTGGTACTTATAGAAGGTACCTAGTACCTACGTATAGTAAATGGACTGTAAAAGGTAGGTATACGGTATCCTAAATCCTTCATTATAAATGCGGGTCATAGAGAAAATAGATCCGAAATTTAATGATAAGCACCTAATAATATTATTATACCTACGACTGTTTTATCTTATTTCTCTGAAATCATTTGCATAATATAAACATTACCTATTCCCCTAAACATTCCCTGAATATACATATGGACCATAAGTGTATGACGCGAATCCTATTAAGGTGGGATGAAACTTTCAATAACAAGTAATATGTATCTACTACTTACTAGCGATCGCCCGTGGTGCGTTCCCGTGGGAATTTCCTTCCTTATTCCTTTTACTTTGCCTTTTTATATTATAAAGGGAATCTCTATGCCAAATTTCAGCTTTCTAAATCAAAAGCTGGGCGTTGATGTATCAGTGAGTGAGTGAGTCAGAACTTTTCTCTTTATTATTCAGAAGTCGAACCTCCGGTGGAAGTGTCATTCGCATCGGTTTGAGTATTAGATAAGAAAATAGGACATAAGCAAGGCCTTGGTGACAATTTTTTGTGCATCAGCCTGGCTTTCCTGCGCAAAAATGCTCCCAGCATTCACACACACACACACACACTTGGTAGGTATAGCAATAAGATTAGGCTGGCTGGTTATTATTGTAACGTTTTTAATAAACAACAAATCAAATCATATATTTTTCAAAACAGTTTCAATGTAGGTACACCATTTGAAAGCCTATAAATAGTGGAGCTAGGTAATGGTGATAATTTAACGTAAACTTAAAACTAAAGCTACGAGGGTTCCAAACGCGCGGTCTGAAAAGCCCACGAATCACATTTAAAACAAACTTTTGAATGAAATGATTTCCACACCCCTAACAAGTTAGACCGCTACCATCTTAGACTCTCTTAGACTGCACTATCCAACAGTGTGATCGCAGTCAAGGACCCTTCTTTCTGTGATCTGTGTCAAGGACTAATGTTTTTTAAAGGAATTAAAAAATTAAAAAATATTTTATTTATATTGCCTTACCAATTGAACACCTTGCTGACTCCCATGCTTGACGCAACTACAATGATTCGCGTGATGAGTAAGTTAATATTTAAAACATTTCCACGATAATGAGTTTTTCAGTCCTTTTGTACAAATAAATACTTTCGCACACTCAAACACCTGCACAGACGTGGTCACAGAACACCGGCGCACACAATCCTATAGCAGACACAGTACTGAAGCCGCGAAGGTTACCCGTAAAGGACTGTTGCAAAATTATTCACACTATTGTTAGTCTTAGTAAGTTCAATAAAACCACTCTTAGATATTTTTAGGGTTCCGTACCAAAGTGGTTAAAAGGAACCGTTCTTGTTCTTCTTCGTTCTGGACAGGTTTCCGCAGATGAACGTCCAAGAGGAACCCTTAAAAGATGCTACTATGTCCGCCCGTACGCATGTCTCTGACACTGCCTGTATGTCCGTCACACTTACATATTTCAGTAACTACTAAAGCTAAAATTTTATAAAATAGTTAAAATAGCTTGTTTATTGCAAATTTTTATTATTATTACTACTGCTTATTGATGATGGAATTTGTAACAAAAAATTACCGTTCCCTCCGAAGCTTACAAAGAGAAAAGTATTATTGACCGAGCGAAGCGAAGGTCTCTGAGTCTACTTGAGTGAATTGGCACTTGTCCGTCCGTCCGTCCGTCCGTCTGTCAGAGCCTTATAACTTCTGAATTACTGAACGTAATTACTTCAAATTTAAATATAATATGTAAACCGATGGCCTCCCGCCGAATATGGCTTAAAAAGTTACAAAAATCTTTATTGCAGGGCGGCTCTCATAGAAGCGAATGCGAAGTAAAATATTTTTTATAGCGTTACATAGGGTTGCGGTATCATACTAATATTATAAATGCGAAAGTGTGTTTGTTTGTTGGTTTGTTGGTTTATTGGTTTGTTGGTTTGTCCTTCCATCACGCTGCAACGGAGCAACGAATCGACGTGATTTTTGGCATGGATATAGTTGAGGACCTGGAGATTGATATAGGCTACTTTTTATCCCGGAAAATTAAGAAGTTCCCGCGGGAATCAAAAAACTTTAACCACACGGACGAAGTCGCGGGCATCAGCTAGTATCATTATAAAGATAATTAGGAATAGAGTCCGAAATTTTTTTTTTTAAAATTTTTCCCCTAAAATTGGCTAAATGGGGGGCTTTCAAAGTGGAGATTTTCTAACGTCCAAAGTTGACCTCAGAACTCTCAATTTTCTGAAATGCTGAGCCTGAAACTTATCAATTATTTGAATTATATCCTGTAGTTGAACAACAAATACTAAAATTAGATAAACGAAACTATTTAATTTTTAATGAGCTTCATTATTTTTAACGGAACTTCACAATGATGTCAATAGATGGCGTTCTGTACAAGTTTATTCGTTTGTGAGCGAGGTCTTAGTTCGGGGCGAACCACTAGTTATTTAGAGTTGATAGAGATATTATTATATCTATACTTTACAGGAAAATTGGAACGAATTCTATAACTAGCACAGTGTTTTTTTTAATCAAACGCTAACAAATAGACTTAAATATGCGTTCCCAAATAAAAGGGGTTTTTGAGACGGTAAATTAAATATTACTACTTATTAGGAAGTATAATTCCAAGTCACAGAACCATCAGTAGGAGAGTCAATCTCGCCCTTAGCCGGTTTTATTTTTATTCAATTAGTTACAAGTAAGCGCTTGACTAATTTGGGCAGTTTATTAAGTCCTTTCTACACGGCATCGGTACGCTAAGTCGCATGGCCTTTGCCAGTAGTAACTAGCCGCAACCGAAACCTCTCACCGAAGCAATCGAAGAAGAATCGAACGCACTTTATAAAGCACACCACCGCTCCAGAGAGCTCGTCAATATTAATTGACAAATTATCTCACATTATCTTTTTCTTATTTTTCTTTTTGTATCCATTAATATTATACTTTATACTAATATTATAAATGCGAAAGTGTGTCTGTCTGTCTGTCTATCTGTCTGCTACGCTTTCACAGCCTATCTATTCAACCGATTTTGATGAAATTTGGTATAGAATAGGTAACATCCCGGGGAAGGACATAGGCTACTTTTTATCCCGAAAAATTAAAGAGTTCCCGCGGGAATCAAAAAACCTTAATCCACGCGGATGAAGTCGCGGGCATCATCTAGTAATTACTATTGTAGTTAAGTAAATTGCTGTTCGTTAGTATAACTTACTAAAACTCAAAAACGGTTTGACCGATTTGGATGGAATTTGAGTGGGTGTGCAGGCTGAGGGTCTTCTCCGTTTGGCCCGACTGGGTCCCGACTCCCGGGATGGTTTATATATAACAGTTGGACCCGCTAGGGGGCGCTGCTATCGGGTTCTAGGTTCAGGACAGGACAACGTCTGCCGGGCCCACTTGTACCTATTATATAGAAGCAGGTGCGGATAAACAAATTTAAAAGCCGGCAACGCATTGGCGGTTCCTCTGGTGCTGCAAATGTTCATAGGCGGCGGTAATCATTTAACATCAGGTGACCCGCCTGCTCGTTTGCTCGATATTTAAAAAATGTTTATTGTGTGTTTTACCTTTATTTTATCCACTACGATCTCACCTGATGGCAAGTGACGATGCAGTCTAATATGGGTAGCGGGCTAACTTGTTAGGGGCATGGCAGTTATATTAAACCCATCCCCCTATTCGGTTTCTAGTTTCTACACGGCATCGTACCGGAATGCTAATTCGCTTGGCGGCACGTTTTTCCGGTAGGCTGCTAACTAGCCACGGCCGAAGCCGTCCACCAGGCCAGACCAGGGAAAATTCAGAAATTATAAATTCCCAAATCAACACTGAAGGGGATCGAACCCAGGACGTCCGCACGTCATAACAACAGCGCTCAAACCTGCGCCATGGAGATCATCGAAACACCTTGTGTTATTAAAAAAATAAAAAAACCGGCCAAGTGCGAGTCGGACTCGCGCACCGAGGGTTCCGTACAAACCTGTAGTAAGTTTTACGATTTATGACGTATTAAAAATAAAAATTACGTTTGTTGTATGGGAGCCCCCCTTTAATATTTACTTTATTGATATTTAATTATTTATTTTGAAAGGTAATATACAAGTTAATATTCTGTGAAAATTTGAACCGTCTACCTGTTACCGTTTTTAATATTGAGCAAAAAAATACGAAAAAAACACGTTTATTGTATGGGGACCCCCCTTAATATATATATTTTTTTAATTTTTAGTATTTGTTGTTATAGCGGCAACGGAAATATACATCATTTGTGAAAATTTCAGCTTTCTAGCTATCACGGTTTATGAGATACAGCCTGGAGACAGACAGACAGACAGACAGACAGACAGACAGACAGACAGACAGACAGACAGACAGACAGACAGACAGACAGACAGACAGCGGAGTCTTAGTAATAGGGTCCCGTTTTTACCCTTTGGGTACGGAACCCTAAAAAGAAATTAGGACTACTTACTTTCAGTATTTTAAGTTCAATAAAAGTATGTTAGCGACACCTAATTAATTAGGCGTCGCGTTGTTACGATACTATCAGAAGCCGTTTTTTTGTAGTACGTAAGTAAGTAGGTATGAATACAGTTCAACCCACCAACCCATTGCCGACTGACTAGTCGCTACTGAGCACGAGTCTCCTCTCGAAATTAGAAAGGTGTTGCCATAGTCCACCATGCTGGCCAAGTGCGGTTTGCCAGACTTCACGCATCTTCGAGGTATGTACCTATGCTAAATTTATGATTTTTATTTGACTATCGCAGCCCCATCACTTCTTCCTTATTTTGGAATTATTTCATTTATCAATTCTGTTTAAACAATAAAAATTATATCGTTATGACTAAGTACTTCTAGCAGCTAGCGTAACGTCATCGACTCTCGCTACGCTTTTGTAACATGGTTCCAAAAGAGTTCTGGATTTGCCATTACAAAAATTTAAAGACTGTGTTAAACGGCACTTGTTATTATAAGGCTACTAGATGATGCCCGCGACTTCATCCGCGTAGATTAAAGATTTTTGATTCCCGCGGGAACTCCTTAATTTTTCGGGATTAAAAGTAGCCTATGTCCTTCCCCGGGATATAACCTACCCCTATACCAAATTTTAGCAAAATCGGTTGAAAAGATGGGCCGGGACCGTAGCAGACAGACAGACTGACTGACAGACTGACAGACAGACAGACAGACACACTTTCGCATTTATAATATTAGTATGTATATGGAAGTATGAAAGTATGGATTATAGGTAGGTACGATCGATGATTTTCTGAATGACTGAGTTGCATGGAAGCAACCGGCCTCGCATCCCAATGGATGCGAGGCCGGTGCCGGTGCGAGGCCGGTGCGGACCCACAAGTCAGTGTAATACTTGTATGTAACGTATTGTATGTGTTGTATTGTCTACTTATTGTAACCTTTTTCTTTTTTAAGAAAAGAGCAACTGCTGTGTTTCATGCCGGCTCTTCTCAGTAGAATGTTTTACGAACCGGCGCGGTGGTAGAGTCTTAACGTCTCTTATGTGACACAAGTTGTCCTATATGTAAAATAAATCATTTCATTTCATTTCCGAGTTCTTTAGATTGTTTATTTTTATTTGGCTGGCTCAAGATAAAACATCATAATGATGATAAAATATTTACACGGAACAGAAATTCAGTCCAAACGGACAGGGTCGGTGCTCTTTATTCATGCGTCGCACTGTTTTACTGAAATACCCTACAATTTTAATTTATTATGTATGACAATTTTATGGTTTAGCTTTGGATTACTTTTATTTACTTGTTTCGCATACTTTTACCTTATTGTTTATTGCTGTGTTATTGTTTTTATACCGAGTTATTTCCGCATAATAGGTACTTATGTACTTACATCTATTCTAGAGAATCCCCAGACAAGTCGACAAGGCTTAAGGGTACTAAGAAACCATATACCTACGTACTTAAATCTAAAATTCTGTCTAATGTTAATGAATAAATTGAAATTGAAATAAGGGGCGCCATTCTCACCGTTAAAAATAAACCGACTGAGTTTGCGACACTACGCCTTGACCCTTATTAATATTGCAAATGTAAATGATTATTATGTACCTATATTATACGATCGCTAAATTATATTTGAGTCTAATCTTGCTCTTGAATCTTGCTCTATTAAAGTTAAATTGAAAAACAATTGCAATAATTTTGGTGTACCTAACCAATCAAAGTAAAACCACATCACACGTCTACTTATATTTTAATGGCATTTATAAAGAAACCTTGAGCCATATAGTTAATAACTTTCGTCTCTCAATAAGATGCTAGAGACCAAATCCTGTCTGCATTTGGTAATACCGCCTTTGTAACACAGCATTCAATCAAACCAGACGTCAATACAAATACAATACACCTGCAGAGCGATCGCGTAACTTCTGCATCAATCATTGATACATCGCAATCACCTCTGATTGGTTAACACTCTTCCACTATTGGACATAATCCATTGACGCAGCAAGAATGCCATAAATTCAGCCAATTACAACAATTGATACTGTAACAATGATTGATGCAGAAGTTACGCGATCGCTCGGCTGGTGTATGAAACATCTGGATAAATAAAAAGCGGACAAGGTATCCTATCTTTGACTCTGTAAAATTAATATTTTTTTTACTTACGCCAGCAATTCGAGTAATAAAAAAAACGAGCCAGAAAATTACTTCGTAAGCAACTAATTTTTAACCGACTTCAAAAAAAGGAGCGAGGTTCTCAATTCGACTGTATGTTTTTTTTTTTGTATGTTTGTTACGCGATTTCTCCGCCAATTATGAACCGATTTTGATAATTCTTTTTTTGTTTGGTAGGTCATACTTCAGAGGTGGTCCCGTTTTAATTTGGTGAAGATCTGATGAATATCTCCGGAGATGGAGAACGGAACTCCTCCATGGATAAGAGTAAATTGCTCGCGATCAGTGTGATAGTTTTGTAAACAGTATGTTTTAACCATGCATAGCATATCTCGTTCTGGTTACACCCTGTATTTTAAAACAGTGGGGCCACTAAAAATTGTGAAATAAAAAAATTTCAAAAAAAAAAAACCGACTTCAAAAACCACAAACACTAAAAAGCGGTACCAATTAGCCGCATGAACCGTCTACCTACTCTTCATTATTGTTGACGTGACTCCACATTGGCACCGACTCCAAAAAATGTTATTATAGAACTACATTGCAACTAGCCACGGCCGACGCCTCACGGGAACGAGCCCCGGACCTGCGCAGCGCTCAACACTGCGCCACGGAGGTCGTCAAAAGGAATCTCGATGTGTTTCTACTCACATATAAATTAAAGCTGGTAGGTAGGTGGTCTAATAATAATATGCTAGCCTAGCATAGCTGGTAAAACATAATCGTGTTCCGATCAGTGACGCATTGGGTCCACAAATTGTCTGAGCTTTGCGCAATACAGGGAATAGATCACGAAACAACATGAAAGTAAGAGCTTTGACCCACTTTACATTGTAGCTTTGCAGTAAGTATTATCATAGCCTGCTTGTTTTTACAAACATCAGTAATTAAAACCACTTAAAACTCAAAAGACGCACAAAGTATATTTTTTCCTTTAAGATTTGGCAGACGCAATTTGGAATATTGCGTCTGCCAAATCAAACCAACAATTAATCAAAAGACCTCCCCGCAAACCTCCGATTTATAAAACCAAAACTTATGACGTAGACCTAGGTAACTTCAAGGCAAGATTGAATAGGCATCTTCTAGGCAAGCGCCTCAAACCTAGACCTCATCATTGCTTTGTATTAAGCATGATTGTCGACCAGCGCACGCCTTTTCTTTGTTAAAAAAAAAATACTAAAAACCAAAGCGCTCAACTGCACTGCGCCAGATACATGAATTAGTCAAGCAATTGAAATTGATTGCGATCGTTGAAATATTGTAGCTGTCACACTTTAGTGCAAGGCAATTGTTATCAAGAGTGGAATGGCATTCCACCTAAATTGCATTGACAATATTATTTATGTAGATTATCTCATGGCTCGTTCAAGGCTCTAACAGCGACAATGGGCTTATTCGATAAGGCTCACTTCTCCGTCCTATAAGGCGTTGTGGCCTAGAGGTAAATTGGTACCTATGGGTAAAGCCTGAAACATACAAAACTACCTACATGATAGGACGTCATGCTGAATGCATGCGTATGTATAGTTATACCTAGTTATACATAAAAAGTAAGAATAAGTAGCGGATGAGGCCTGCGATTTCATACGCTAGACTTGAGTTTTTAAAAAACCCGTGGGAACATTTGTTTTTCCGGGATAAAAATTAAAATACCTATCACCATGTTTAGGCACAGAATATTAAAATTCAAGGCAAGGCCTGGAAATTCAAAGGGTTCCTATCACACGAGATTTGTATAAAACTAAATCCAACTAAGTCGCTAGTGTATCATCTATACTAAGTAATACGAGTATTTAAGAGAGGTTGTGAGATTGTAGGGGGTAATCACTGGATCTACTGAACCGATTTTAAAAATTCTGATACCAATAGAAAGTCACATTATGTGTGATTGTCAGAGGCTATAATTATATTAACCCCAAAAATAGGGAATTCCCGTAAGAATTTAAAAAACTTATTTCACGCGGATGAAGTCGCTGGTATCATCTTATGTATTTTGGTGGTATTCAAAAAATAATCTTTTTATTCAAGTAGACTTTGACAAGTGCTTTTAATTAGTCGAGTGAATCTATCACTATTATTCAACGTCCTCAATTTACATAGACGGGCCGTGTCAAACAAAGAATGTGGACCTATTTTACTAAGGCCATCTAGTCTGAAAATCGGGACAGCGCTATGGCGGGGACAAGGACAGGCTTATACAGGTGAGGGGCATGCACCACAAGTCGGACGCCCAACTTTTTAGGGTTCCGTACCCAAAGGGTAAAAACGGGACCCTATTACTAAGACTCCGCTGTCTGTCTGTCTGTCTGTCTGTCTGTCTGTCTGTCTGTCTGTCTGTCTGTCTCCAGGCTGTATCTCATAAACCGTGATAGCTAGAAAGCTGAAATTTTCACAAATGATGTATTTCCGTTGCCGCTATAACAACAAATACTAAAAATTAAAAAAATATATATATTAAGGGGGGTCCCCATACAATAAACGTGCTTTTTTCGTATTTTTTTGCTCAATATTAAAAACGGTAACAGGTAGACGGTTCAAATTTTCACAGAATATTAACTTGTATATTACCTTTCAAAATAAATAATTAAATATCAATAAAGTAAATATTAAAGGGGGGCTCCCATACAACAAACGTAATTTTTATTTTTAATACGTCATAAATCGTAAAACTTACTACTTACAGGTTTGTACGGAACCCTCGGTGCGCGAGTCCGACTCGCACTTGGCCGGTTTTTCTATAAAAGGGCCCATCTTGTACCTACCTATATAATATATCGATGCTATTATTATATTCTTATATTGTAGCTGCATACATACCGCAAGTGTAGCGTCTGCTACGTGCGTGCGTAGTTAGTTACCTACGTGCTACATGGCTCCTAGTATTTTTAACCCCCGACGCAAAAAGAGTGGTGTTATAAGTATAGCGTGTGTCTGTCTGTGGCATCGTACCTCCCAAACTGATGAACCGATTTTGATTTAGTTTTTGTGTGAAAGGTAACTTGATCGAGAGTGTTCTATGACGTATGAAGATCATTTATGATCATCATAGTTTATGAAGGGATGTGATCAATTTCTACAGGTCTGATGGAATCGAAATTTTCAAATTTTAATTTGTAAGAAATAATTTAAATAGTTTTCTGCTTATTAGCTCCAGTAGCTTGCAATCAATTTTGTTAGAATATAACTAGATAGAAATTAGAATAACTAGTTCAAAAGGAGCCTATAGGTACATAGTAGTAACTAAGAAAGTCGTTTTCTATCACTATGATAAGATACAAGGTCAATCACATATTAAATGCTTCTAAATAGCTGCTAGTATATTTCACTACCTATAGCAATTCTGTGCCTATAAAAGCCGGAAATAACGGACGTTTTAAATTACTTAATTTTGACTCTATCTGATTAATACAAAACCGTTTTTAAATAGCTTTTACATAAATAAGTAAATGGAAAGCGATCGGCGAAAACTGATAACATCCGGTATGTCGCTATCTCAAGTCTGTCGCTATCCAATCGTTAAAATCTGCGGTTACGAAGGCAAAGATTGTTAATTTGTTACGTCACGCGTCAGTAAGGCGCGTTATTGTTCTAATGTTGACATCGCTTTACTGTCAAGTGTCAAGGTCAGTCTGAGTAGGTAATGTCCTTCACCAACATAGAACCACCAAGCATTTCTGATTAGTGACGACATTAAAGGCCTGAACAATCTGAGAATACTTAGTATCCTAATAATCTGTGTAATGAGCCTACGTTTGCAACGCACCCGGAATAAAAAAGTCATTCATTATTAGTTACTTACTTCTTGCCAAGGCATTATGACACCCAGATCGTGAGAAGGGGGTATTCGTATGATATATTTCATCATCCATGCGCAAGGTCAGTGTGTTAATTCCTAAATCTTACGGACAATACGTCAGAATCAAAAGAAAACGTACCTATCGTCCGACGACCGACTCCGACGGACGTGTGACACATCACCGTGGGATCATTGCATCGCATGTAGGTACGTGAGACCAGTCTGTCCCACAGGTCTGTCCTAACCTTTATAACATAATATCTTGTTGTGCTATTTGTCTTGGGCCTGTAACAACCATGGGTAACAACAGTAAACCGCTGCGTGTTTGTATTGCAACGAAGCGACGTGCGTTGCGATGTCGATTATAGATCTCGGATTCGACTTTCGGTGGGGTGGGATTTGGGCATTGGGTGTAGGTACAAAAATAGTAAAAAGGAACTCAGCCGGTCCGTGTGCCACAGTCAAAGGCCAAAAACAGCTGTCAAAACCTTGGTATCCTGCCGAGCGATCGCGTAACTTCTGCATCAATCATTGTTACAGTATCAATTGTTGTAATTGGCTGAATTTATGACATTATTGCTGCGTCAATGGATTATGTCCAATAGTGGAAGAGTGTTAACCAATCAGAGGTGATTGCGATGTATCAATGATTGATGCAGAAGTTACGCGATCGCTCGGCAGAACCAGGCCTTCCCTAATTTTTGTTTTTAAGTACCTATATTATTTTTACTAATTTAAAATTATTTAAATTAATATAATTAAACAGGTATAAAAACTTGTTCCAATTTTGGCCACCGGGTCTTTGAGGAATATAATAATTCAATGCACCGGGGTTAGATATATATATATGTTTGACGGACTATAGGTACTCCCAACTGCCACGTTAGCGGGGCAGAGCCAGCGGGGCAGTGGGACCAAGTCAATATTATAGTGTACGACTTTTGTTTGTTTGGCGTGTAGCATGGAGAGCATGGAAGAAGGAATTACGACTGATGGAGAGAGACACCTTTGGGCTTTGATTGAGTAATCAAAGGACGCGACACAGGAGGTCACGTGACAAAAATATGTAAATGTATGAAACCTATTAGGCGCGGTTATACACGAGAGGCGACGGGCGCGGGCGAGGTGCAGGCTCTGCGCGTTTGCGCCGCCTGTTCTATCATATTTCATACAAAATGTATGCAAGCGACCGGGCGCCAGGTATACAGAGCGGCGCACGTCCAAGCGGCGAGGCGCGGACGCCACTTCCAATTTATATGGCTAGAATTCAGAGCCGTAATGTTACATATTAAAAAAAACTGATTCGCTGTCAAGTGTCAAGTGTCAAACTCAAATTATGAATTTTGTGGAATTTTAAAAACATTGATTTAGAGAATCAAGATTTAGCTCTATTCTTTTAAAAATACTATGGCTGACATTTTAAAAGTTTTAGTACATGCCTCAGAAAAGGCTGCACGTATAGCCAGATCATGTTGCGAGAATTCGAACGCTGAAACTTTACTGGTCTCCGAAAAGTGCGGAACGGAAGCAAACACTCGCTTCGATAAGGATTTCAAGACCGTTGCTGATGTTTTAGCACAGGAATGTGCAAAAGCTGTGATTATTTCGCAATTTCCCGAGCTGAATGGTCACGTTAGAGGTGAAGAGTGCCCTGAAATTGGTGGTGTAACAATAGGTTTACAGGGTACCATCGAAGGCACTGCTCGATTGCTCGGCGGTGCACTACCACTGACAACTGCTAGGAGAATGGCGGAAGCTGCTCATAATGATATATTTGATAATTTGCCTTCCTTGCCATTTGATTTGCCTTTCATCAACACCAGTGATATAGGTGTCTGGATAGATCCGATTGGTATGTTTTACTAATTGTATAGTAGAAATTACTCATCATCATAACCCATTGCCAGCACTGGGTCTCCACCGAATGAGAAGAATTTAGGCCTTAATCACCATCACAATGACCAAGTGCAGATTGACAGCAACTAAAATCATAGCAGATACAAATGATATCCCTTTCTTAATACTCCCTGCAGAAAGGGACATCACTGAAAGATTGTGTACAATACAATTATTTGCTACAGTATTTAAAATATAAAAAAGTAACGTTATGTGCTTGCAAATGTTAATAGGATTGTGTAATATTTAGACTTTATGCTTTAGTTTAGTTTAGCACTAATTAACTAATGTTCACTTTGGCAAACAGATGCTACCGCTGAGTTCATATCGGGAGTAAGAGGTGATGCTAAGCCTGGTCATGGTCTCCCTTGTGTGACCGTACTGATTGGTGCCTATTTGAGGTCAACTGGTGAGCCTGTGATTGGGGTCATCAACCAACCTTTTTTTAACAGGTAAGTGATGCCAATGAATATATAGTCCGCACGCCAGCTCTGAGGAATGGGGGGCTCAGGAAGGTAAGGCTCAGTCTACTACAACAGAACTTCCTGCTGACCATTGTATGCATTCATACTCTTTTTGCACCTATGCTATAATTGATACTGTAGAGTCCATTTTTCCCATTCTCTATTACATACCTACATTAAACATGAAGTACATGTTTTTTGTGCTTAGATGTACTTAGTATAGCTATAGCATTGCATATTGCATGTATTGTACACTTTGTCTTTCATGTGACTCTTTGTCAGTCTGATGGCATGAATCTAACTGCTCTAAGCTTCCTATATCATACTAGCTGATGCCCGCATCTTCGTCCGTGTGGATTAAGGTTCTTGGTTCCTGCGGGAACTTTGATTTTTCTGGAATAAAAAGTAACCTATGTGTTATTCCAGACTATATCTACCTCTGTGGTTGTCGAGGGTTTTCGACAACCTCCGTGACGCAGTTTTTTTAGTTATCTTAATGAGCGGAGGTCCCGGATTTGATCCCCGGCAGGGTCAATTTGGGAATTTATAATTTCTGGATTTTCCCTGGTCTGGCCTGGTGGGAGGCTTCGGCCGTGGCTAGTTACCACCCTACCGGCAAAGACGTGCCACCAAGCGATTTAGCGTTCCGGTACAATGCCGTGTAGAAACCGAATAGGGGTAGGGGTTAATATAACTGAGATGCCCCGGCAATGTGTCGCGGCGACATGTTTGTTATGGAAGGTATTTCATAGAAATACATAGAAACCAGTAGTATCGCTGTGACACGGTTGCCTGCTGCTGCCTGCAGTCGGCTACGGAATCACACCTTAAAATTTGACAAATCTTTCAAAGTTTCACATGACCTTAATCTGAACATGTCCATTTTTTCAGTGGAAAAGGCCATATAGTATGGGGTCTCCATTATGGAAAATTTAACTTGAGCTCAGAAGATATCCAAAATTCAGAAGACAAAGTAGTGCTTATGAGTGGTGCAGAAAAAACAGAAATCATTGAGAAATTCAAGGTTGCTGGATGGAATGTTAAATCTATTCCTGGTGCTGGTCACAAGTTGATGAAAGTAGCCCTAGGTATGGATGAATTCTAAATTAAACATTAAAATAAGGAAAAAAATACTTTATTACTGTTCTCCTTACAAAAAAATATGTAAAGGATAAAACTGCATGTTATTTAGCACCTAAGTACCCACCATTTGGCCTGTCACACAATTTTTTTAATAAAATCACCACATTTATCGTTCAATGGATAATCAACTTGTCATCTTGTCAGTTTGTGCTACTATCCAAATATGTAATTACTTATTTAATAAAACAATATTTTTCATTCCATAATATCTTGTAGGATAATAATTGAAAATTAATCACAATGGGGCTGATTCTGTAGTGCACAATCTCTAAACTAAAATAAAATGACAGCATTAAAAATATTGCTAACCCTTTCCCTGAAACTCTCTCTGAAAGGGCGAGAACTAGATTTAAATCTGTCATTTTAGTAAATCTGTCATTTTAGTTTAGTTTAGAGATTGTGTTATTCAGAATTGGCATCATTATCTTTTTTTTTCATTACCTTACAGGTGAAGCAACAGCCTACATCGTGTCTCAGGGAACAACTTATCGCTGGGATACATGTGCACCACATGCTATAGTCCTTGCAAGGGGTGGAAATATATTGTCTTACAAAACTCATGAGCCAATCACATACAATGATGGTAAAGATCTTCAAGCAAAAGATTATTGTAACAAGAATGGGGTTATAGCTTATATAAATAAAGCTACATTAGATGAAATAAAAAGCATACTTTGTGAACTTTCATAAGTACCTACAACAACATTCGAAAATATTATTGTTATGTATTTGAATTCATGCATATGCAATTTGTTTTTAGTCATTAGTGGTAAAATAATTTATTTAACTATATTATTAATGTCCAGACGCATATAAACTGGATGGATGTATAAAATTAAATTTAAAAAAATATATTTTGATTTCCACTTTGCTATGTACCTGAATTTTTGATCTCAATTTTTTTTTTTAAATAAGTCATTTAATAAATGTTTAACTTAAATAGTTAAGTTTAAAGCTAATGCACATCTGCAGAGTGGAGTGAAGCTTTATTGATTTAGTTATAGGGGCATTGATTTAAGGCTCGCAAGATTTATTTCCATTATACTAATTTAAACCATAATATTTAATTTCTACCATTACATTGTTCTTACTTGTCAGGGATCGTCCATTAATCACGTGATGCTGCACGTGAGATATCACATTTATTAATTATATTTTCGTTGAACGCACGATTTCCTTATATTGTATTATTATAACGATTATATTCAGTATTTCAAATATTCTGAAATCGATACTTTGTATCAAAAAATATACTTTTAATGGGAGGTTAGTCTAAAACCTCACCATGTATCACCAGGGGGGAGAGAGTTCAATGGTCCAAAAGTTGCTAAAAAACATCATGTGAATAATGGAAGGCTCCACCCTAGCACCCTTGTTGACTTACTTGCCCGAGTGCTGCACATTCCTGTAGTCTAGTACTTATGACAGCAACTCATAAAACAAATGGGTGTGACAGTAAAACTGCAGGGCTGGCACTCTGATTGGGCTTTGGATAGACGAGATACAGGTTATTAGTATTATGTTTTAAAAAAAAGATTGCCCTGGCTCTCCATTTCACTGTGCAGGTACTTGATTTTATATTTACAAAATGTATGTACTTACCGCATATTTTATTGTGTCTGATTGTTGTAATAAAAAGTGTTCAATAAACTATTAATCACAATTTGTCTTTATTATCTGGATCTTTTCTAAGGCAAAATATCTTATTAAATCAAAGTACTAGAAAGTTAACTAAAGTTACTAAAACTGTGCTAAATGTGAGAGACTTGAAACAAATTCAATATTAAGTAACTAAGTACAAGTACATCTTATCTATTATTAACATTAAAAAGTCCATAATAACTTAATTGCTTAGAGCTCAAATCTTAATCACTTGAACTAGCGTCAGAATCAGACTTGGTCTTGGTTTTCTTTTTCTTTTTGCTTTTCTTTTCTTTGTGCTTCTTTTTCTTGTCTTTGAGCCCTGCCTCCTGTGAAAAGAGTTACCGTTAAAAATGTTGAATAATTTTATACCCTCAAATAGTAGTCTAGCCATGGTTACTACCATTCTGGCAAAGCTTTAAAATTAAGCGGTTTAGTATTATGGTGTGGAGTAACTAATTTCCCCTACATTGGTTATGCCACAATGTGAATGTGAATTTTATTAACTTGCCCCATTGCATGTAATGACAGTAGTCGCATAACTTGGAGCCTTACCTGTTTAACTGGTACATCTGGTATTTGCAGTGTTGGTGCACATCCCTCTTCTCTTATTAATGCTGTCAACTCATCAACTTTGCTCATGTCCGCATTTGGGGCACGGTATTGTTCACAGTGGTCCACACGAATTGTTCTGCCTAAAATCTAAACATGAGACCATACATTAGATAACTGTTACAATCTATTGTTATTGGCTGTTTCACAGAATGGCTGGGCTATGCGGCAGAGTAGAGAGTAGCAGGGATGATGTTCTCCAGGCCGGTTTCGGCATGGAAACTGCTTGGGGAGAACTCCTAGTAAGTACAACAGTACCACTACCTTGGTGTAAATATAATATAATATGTAATTATAGCATTTGTTATTATTATTTACCTACCTTAATCCCATTTAAATTATCCACAGCAAGAATGGTCGATCTCTGATCTTCATAGCAAATAAATGCAAATCCTCTTGATTTGCCAGTCTCTTTATCTCTCACTAAATTAATGTTAACAACTTCTCCATACCTTAACAAATAAAAAATAGAATTAGTACCTACTCACACTTACACATCAATACATATTCAAAGATCTGAAAGCTCAGGTAAGGGAGTTTCTTTAATAACAATAAGATAAGCTACTTACTTCAGTAAGGGCCTCTTGCAGAAACGCAGTGTTAACCTTTTAACCCAGAGTCAGCTGCTACTTTGACAGAATTTGTATAAAATTTCTGTCAATATTTGATATTATTATTCCTGGGTTAAACATAACCCGGTGCCTCTGCAAGGGGTCCTAAGCTGTACTCTGTACCTACTAAAAGTTATCTAACTTGTCAAATTAATTTATTGAATCAGTATATTGGGCCTGTTGCCTTAAGCTTTTGTTGTTGCTGTTGAAATGTTCGCGCACATTAGGACGGGCCGCATTGCAACCAAAAATGTGTACTTCAAACTACCTGCGATACAATGCGGTCCGTTCCGCCCTGCCTTAAGGTGTGATAGTTCATATAAATTGTATAAAAGCGATTCAGGCAGATCTTTGCGTTGCGACCTGATGCAATGCGGCCCGTCCTAAGATGCACTTACCTTAAAACTTACTGTGAAAAAACACAAATAATGTCTCCTTCAGTTAAATCGTATGGCAAACCTCCTATGAATAACCAAGCACTGTCTTTGTATTGATCGTGCCAGGAACTTTTCGAATTTCCGGTAAGCTCTCTTTCGCTTAATTTCAATACATTTTTTACATTTCTGTAATAAAACAATAACAGTGACTATAAATTTACAAATATTAATTTCTCATAGAAAATAACCTATACTTACTTATGTACGTCTTACAAATATTAATTTCTCATAGAAAATAACCTATACTTACGTCATAGGATTCATTATAAGATCTCTGATAGTAAATATTTCTCACCGAAATTAGTAATAGTACTTAATGTGTGCCTAAGAAATCAATGAAAGATTTCAGCATTCAGAATTTTATATTTTTTCAAAAAAAAATATAAACAAAACTATTTGACATTGAGATTTGAGTTTGACCATGGAGGAAGGAATTACGACTGCCGAGTTTGACCATGGAAGAAGGAATTACGACTGCCCATGGATGTAATAAGTACTTACGTCTCAGATCAATAACCTATAGATAGACTAATGGTCTGCTCGGTCGTGAGACAGCAATATTCAAGTACATTATATACCATGGACTTAATATATAATATACATATATACTGTCTTTATAAGTTTGTTTGTCAAGTTGCTACGTCAAAATAGTGTTTGCCAAGCAATAAAGGGAGAGGGAAGAGGGGTATTACCTTTATCCCTTGTAATTAAATAAATAAAATAAATAAATAAAATAGCCTTTTATTTACAGAGCTTTTTCACAATAATTATAGTTTTTATATATTAATTACAACAAGTCCCTTAGTTCTGTGTGCCTCGCGGCAAAGGCCTCCTCCAGCTCTCTCCAGTGCTTGCGATCCTGTGCCACCCTTCTCCAGAATGGACCAGCTGTCAGCTTCAGTTCGTCCTCCCAACGTCTTTGCTGCCGGCCCTTGTTCCTTTTGCCATCCCGTGGGTACCATTGTGTTACCAGGTTACTCCATTTGCCGTGGGGGTCTCGGAGCATGTGACCAGTCCACCTCCACTTCAGCTGATCCATTCTTTTGAGTATATCTGTGACACCTGTTTTCGCTCTGATGACTGAGCTCCTGATTCGGTCTCTTTTCTTGACACCAACCATACTCCGTTCCATCGCCCTCTGACACCTCTCAAAATTGTCCCTATGGGCCTTGTTTAGTGCCCAGGTTTCACAGGCATATGTAATGCTTGGAAGGACGCATGTGTTAAATACTTTTTTCTTCAGGTTCAAGCTCAGATCCTTGCTTTTAAAAATTTCCTTTAAAGCCCAGTACTTTTTCCAGCCTAATGCAATTCTTTTGTTTGTTTCCTTGGTTGTTTGATCATCAGGCGAGATTATTTGTCCCAGATAAGTGTACTCCTTTACATACTCTAAGATTTCACCTCCTACTGTAATTGGTGTTTCGGCATCAGTTACATTGGTCATAACTTTTGTTTTGTTTTGATTAATTTTCAGACCGAAATGGCTACACTCGATTACTAGTTCTTGAATCATAGCCTCCAATTTTGCTGGTGATTCTTCGAATATCACTATGTCGTCCGCGAATCTGAGATGGTGAAGTCTGCGCCCATTTATTGATAAACCCCTTTCATCCCAATTCAGATTACGAAAGATACTTTCAAGGACAGAAGAAAACAATTTAGGGGACAAAGGGTCACCCTGCCTTACACCTCTCCTTATGGGGAACTCGTTCCCCAAAGCTTCTAATTGTATCCGTGCCTTGCTGTTCAAGTAGATGCTTTTGATAATGTTTATATACGTACTGTTGATTCCTTGTTCTTCCAGGCTAGTCCATATACGGCTATGGTAGAGGCTGTCAAAAGCTTTGGCAAAATCAATGAACGCTATGTAGAGAGGTTTATTATACTCATTATACTTTTCTATCAGCTGCTTGACTGTGTGGATATGATCGATGGTAGAAAAGTTTTTGCGAAAGCCAGCCTGCTCAATCGGTTGGTTCTCATCTAGCTTGGCCTCTATTCTACCCAGAATGACTTTGGCAAAGATCTTATACACATTGGACATTAGGCTTATAGGTCTGTAGTTACTTATATCATCTTTTGCCCCTTTCTTATATAGCAAAACAATATGCGATTCGCCCCATTGAGCGGGTATTTTTCCCGTCGTTAAGATTTCATTAAATAGTGAGGTAAGCACTGGGGCTACTTCGCCCATTGTGCCTTTTAAAAGTTCATTACAAATTTTGTCTGGCCCAGGGGCTTTATCCATTTTCTGGCTTATTATTGCTTTTACAATCTCGCTAGTTAAGAATTCTGGCTCGGTGTTAGTTATTTCATCTAAATCATTTCTTGGTAAGTTCTTTGACGAGTAGAGCTCGCTGTAGAAGTTTGTAGCTACCTTGTAAATTTCGCTCCTTTGAGTTATGTTTTTGTTATTTTTCTTTACTTTTGGTATCCACTCTTTTCCACTCTCCCTTAGTTCTTTTAAGGCTTTCCTTATTCCCCCTGTCTTTTTTATATGATATTCTAATCTTTCGAGTCTCTTTATTTTCCTGTCACGTCTCATGCTTTCTCTGATTTTTTTGCTGATGTCTGCAATCTTATGGAGGTTTCCTTTTTTGTTTTGTCTAGATATAAGTTTCTTCCTTTCCTCCAACAGATTTTTAGTTGTATCACTCAGGTATCTGGTTTTGGCACATTTTGTCTTTGTTGATACTTGTTTTAGCACTTTCTCTATTGTGTTGTATTTCGCTGCAATATCTGAAGATCGGTATGAAATAAGGTTTATTGACTCCTGTAAAATTTTTTTAGTCTCTTTGATAGTAGTTTGGTTTATTTCGGTTTTGTTGTGGGTGCCGATATTTGTTCTTGACGTTTTTGGTGGTCGTAGATTTAATTCTCCTCTAATCATGCGGTGGTTTGTGTTAAAATTTAGGTTTTGTATGACACTTGTGTTTGTGAAAGCTTTATGGTAATTACTTGTAATATAGTCAATTTCGTTTTTATATTTTCCGTCAGGTGATACCCATGTCCACTTGCATTTCACATTCTTTTTAAAGATGCTGTTGAGGAGTGTCAATCTATTTTCTTGTAAAAATTGCACTAACTTCTGGCCATTTTTGCTTCTTTTTCCAAAGCCATAGTTTCCTAGAACAAATTCCTCTGTGCTAAGTCTTTCTCCCACCTGGGCATTGAAGTCTCCCATCACCAACAGGTGTTTATTTTGATGCTCCCTTGTAATTACACCTACTTTAACGTACCCTTATATCTTTTGTTTCAGATAGTGGGAGAGGTTAATTTCTGAAATAGAATGGGCTACGCCAGAAGACTCGCTTCGTCGCCCCTGAATGAAGCTTCGCCTACTCGACCTTCGTTTCGCTTCGCTCCACTCGGCCTCGTAGGCTCGCTTCAGTCAGGACCTCCTACGCGAGCTTCTGGCTTCGCGCTTAAAAAAAACACTCTAGGGGTAGGGCAGACAAGACTGCGTGGAGTCGGGGCGTGCCGGTTCGGTTTTGTGTATCAAGTACCTAATTATAGGTACATATAATAACCTACCTTTGTACCTTTTTATTTAATTATACCTATTACCTATAACATGTATATTACTCGATTATTAACATTTTGTAGTACTATATAAGTTTCGAACCATTTTCGAACGGAATAAAATACGTAAAACGAATCTTTAGTACTAAATAAATGTCAATGGGTCTGTAATCTATGGCAAAAACGTCAATAAGTCTGTAATCTATGGCAAATGTGTCTGTAATCTATGGCAAAAACGTCAATAAGTCTGTAATCTATGGCATATGTCGTAAGAAATATTGAAAAGTGGTGAACATTTTCGAATTTTCAAAAAATTATTTCTCGTAAAGTATTAGAAATCGACGTAAAATATTTTAGTGCAAGGTTTACCACATCAAGGTCTTTCTGTAAAAAAAATATGAACGTCAAACTCCGCGTCCAGTATTCTATAGCTGAGCCATAAGTACTTATTACATCCATGCGACTGCCGTCTGTTTGACCAATTTGAATTATTTTGACATACTCACATTTTTTTATTATCTGGCTTTACGGCTCTGGATTCCACCCCTTTAATCACAAACCAAGTAGGAGCTAGGAGTATATGTGTTCTGTGGCTAGGAGTATATTATATTGTGTTCTGTGTAGTAGAGTAACTTGTCTCTGGACTCTACTCTGAGTTCTGACGGTTCTGACATAAATATAATATAATGTTTTGTTTGTGGTCGGTGATTTATTGTTTTGCTTGATTTAGTTCACAGAGTACATTAAATATTTAGTTGCTACCAGGGCCTTTGCACTTAGATTATTTTTCTATTGTATGGGGGTGTTAGTTCCACAACTCCCTAAAGGATGGCGCTCATGGTGCTTATACTGAAGTAATTGAAATACTGACAAGTATAGATATAATTATAGCAATTCATAACAATTCTATCGATACCTACTTAGTTAATATGTAGGAGTCCAAGGATTTTAGAGAAATCATAGTTTTAATAGCTCGCGGCGATTTAACCTTGACCACCCGCTGCGGCCCCGCGCGGCTGTGACAGTCATATGTAAAAACTTAAAAAGTGTCAGTTGACAATCTCAAGTTACAAAATGGCGGTGCCAGTAAATGGGAGTACCTACCTACTATAATAGGACTGTAGTAGTGTGTGTAGAGTGTATACATATTTTAGTTGGACAACTTCCCGATAGATGTCGCTGTAGATAGAAAGTCGAGTAGCAACTCTATAGTCTATACCAGTATAAATGTACTCTGTGGTTGCTAGTTGCTACTTTGCATTTTGCATGTCCTGAGATTTTGGTTTTTATAAACCATCAAATATTGCGTATTACCATTGAATGGACTAATTTTTATTTTTTAACTGCTTCTGAGAAGTTTACTAAGGAATTCCCAATTACCAAGCCAACCAAAAACTCGTTTTAATATGACTACTCCTACACCAGATAATCAGGACCAATTTGACCAAGTAAAGCAAGACAATTAGCTGTGTTTGTAAAATTATGGTAAATCACTGTTTAATATATAGTTACTACTAATCTTTACAGTTTGATGATGAAGACACTGACCAACAATTGGGTGCAACAGCATCCGGCAGAAAAAGATTATTTAGTAAGGAGCTGCGATGTATGATGTACGGTTTTGGTGACGATCGGAACCCTTACACGGAAAGTGTTGACTTTCTAGAAGACCTTGTCATCGAATTTATTACAGAAACTACTCACAGGTAAAGAAAACCGAGAATGCCAAATATTATTACATTATGCAGGCTTTATCATAATGCCGAGACTTCGCCTGCGTGGATTTATATTGATATAATCCTTTAATTTTCCGGGATAAAAAGTAGCCTATGTGCTATTCCAGACTATAATCTATCTCTGTGCCAAATTTCATCCAGATCTGTTCATCTGTTGGAGCGTGATTGAGTAACAAACATACATCCATACATCCATCCATCCAAACTTTCGCATTTATAATATTTATATGGATATGTTTTCAGGGCAATGGAAGTTGGTAGACCTGGTAGAGTTCAGGTTGAAGACATTATTTTCCTTGTCCGAAAAGACCCCCGTAAATATGCAAGAGTTAAAGACCTACTTACTATGAATGAAGAACTCAAGAAAGCTAGAAAAGCTTTTGATGAAGTTAAATATGTTGGTAAGTAATCATTGCATTTTGATAAGAAATAAATAATTTATGGATTGACTTTGCATGGCGAAAACAATCATATTTTTGAGAATGCTTCTCTTATAATACTCAAAATACAGTGTAAACTCTCTTAAACAAAATTTGAAAGATAAGACAATCTTATGTTATGGAGTGACTAAAAGTAAACCAACCAATCTAAAGTATTATTTTGTTATATAAAATTCATAGGAGAGTTTAAACTGAAATAACTATCTGTTATAAGCAAAGAAAGACTTTATTTGTATATGTACTGAATGATCAAAACTATTTATTATGAAATCAATTTCATGTATAATCTGAAATACTAATTGCGAAATTCTAATAATAATTCATAGGAGAGTTTAAACTGAAATAACTATCTGTTATAAGCAAAGAAAGACTTTATTTGTATATGTACTGAATGATCAAAACTATTTATTATGAAATCAATTTCATGTATAATCTGAAATACTAATTGCGAAATTCTAATAATAATTTATAGGAGAGTTTAAACTGAAATAACTATCTGTTTTAAGCAAAGAAAGACTTTATTTGTATATGTACTGAATGATCAAAACTATTTATTATGAAATCAATTTCATTAAGTATAATCTGAAATACTAATTGCGAAATTCTAATAATAGTATGATTAGTATTGTCGCTCAGGCATCCCCTGACAACGTGTTTTTTAAACACTGGTTGGAAGTGCACCAGACTCAGAACACTAAAATGACATATACCAATGGTATATTATTGAAGTACCTAGTTATTTGAGTTTTAATTCTATATTTTTATTTTTATCATTATTTTGTATTTTTTGTATTATGTATTATGGGTCCACCTGAAATAAAACAAATTTATTTATTTTAAAATAAAAACTAGATGCACCTGCAACATTGTCTGAGTTGATTTGGTTTTTTTGAAAATTCCATGGCAAAGTTGAAGTTTGCAGAATAAAGCAGACTCTGGCTCTATGTTTATATTAGCCTCCACATATTTCTGATCTAAATTGCATCAAAGCAAGTTAAATTAATAGATGTGAATAGGTATCAGACATATAGACAGATAGTATTATGTATTTCAGTTTAATTTTGATCGCTAATGCTGACTCAATTTGATTACCTGAACAGTAGTTTCATATTAAATAGTTTTTGTTAAGTATACACCTATTATAATGCTACTGTCAAAACTCATGTATGTGGTCAAAGCTACTGCTGAAAGACTAGACAATACTTAATAACCCAACATTAAGGTCATAAATACTTGCATATTAGTTTAGTTAGTGGCCCAGAATGAATTCGGAGAGATTGATTTTGTAAAGTGCGAAGCCAGAAGCTCTCAATAGAGGTTCAGAATGAAGCGAACATATGAGGTCGAGTGGAGCGAAGTGGGGGTGACAAAACGAAGGTCAACTAGGTAATGCTGAATGTTGCAATGCAATGCAATGTAGCAAGTGTTCTGGCATAGCTCTTTTAAAATCTCATGGTGGGTAGGAGACACTGTGTGGAGTCAGGGGGCTCAAATTTTATGTTTTGACTGAAATTTATCAGTCAAAATTACTATTAACCAATATTTTTAGGCAAGACTTGTCAAACCTCCATAATCGAAAGTACTTTGGATGTAGTTTTGGCCTGATAAGGGTTTGGACTGTAACATTTATATTTTTTTAATGCTGAAATATTTTAGTTATGTAATTCATAATAAAACTACTAAGTATAAAAATACTTATAATAAATTTACCTTTTTTATGACAAATGCAATAAAATAGTTTTTGCTCACTCAGCTATCTTGTTGCATAAAATTATAATTTAACTTAACTACATAATATTTATTTTAAGTGTAAGTAATCTTATTCATTTGTGTATCATTTAATTTAAAATATTTTTCAACTTATAGAAGACCAACAATAACTTTGGTGGTCGTCATTCTCTCAGACTGATGATGCAAGTAACAAAATTACCTTTTGACACATTGCTTTTGTGTTTTGCACTGTATGTCTATGTACTAAAATCTGTTATTAATATGTTGTGCTTTGTGTGTCAACATAACTATTCTAATAAATGTTCAACAGAAATTTTCATATGTGTATGTACTTACAAAATATAACCCCATCAAAATAGACACCCAAAAATGTTTTGTGAGCAAATATAACCAATGTAAGGGTAAGACCTGATCGAGGCGCGTCACTGGTCACAATAGCAAGAGAGTGCTTAGGGTCTGGACAATACTACGGCTCAACAAGCTTGTGTGTATAACAAGATCGAAAGCAGGTGATAGACAGAGATACACTATTGTAAAAACCATGGGAACCTTTTTGCGACAAGCTTGTGTGTATAACACAATCTAAAGCAGGTCAAGCCTAGGTACTACTTAGGCTGACATACTGGCGAAAAAGCCTAAAGTACACGTACTATACTCCTATGTCTATCACCCGCTTGAGAATTGGTCAGACTTGCTGCCACATTGATCTTAGTTGGAAATATAAATTGATTCAGTGTATTTTAAAATTATATTCAAAAGTACTCACTTACTCAGTCTTTTTCGTAGCTTTAGTGTAGATTTGTGTGACTTAATGGGTAGCACATAATATTATGTTCACTAATTTCTGTAAAGAAAGTAGGACTAGAATATAAAGTTGAAAATTTAAAAAAAAATTGCATGCTTGTAAATTTAAAAAAAATTGACGAGAGGGTGCTCTAACATAACATCCTTGTTAAAATGTGAACACATTAATAACACATGTTTTAGGAGAGTAAAATATTTTGTTGAAAAAAGCGCACTATTCAGATTTACTCGTAGTTCAAATTTTTAACTTTTATTATTGTAGTTTTCAAAACTGACTACAGAATTCAGGACATAGGACTTACAATCATGTACGATAAAATATCCTTTACTTTAAATGTATAAAAGTTATGACTAACTGTCCAATATTAAATTACATAAAGTACTTAATAGTCAAAATCATGTCAAGGGAACAAACTGTTTTATTATAAAATAATCCAAAATCTATATTTTGACTTCGTCATCCCTGGTGGGGATCGAACCCACGACCTTTGGATTAGAAGTCCAACGCGCTATCCTCTGCGCCACAGGGACTGTGTGTTGACGAGTCGTAAAGTACGATGTTTCGTAAGATCATTATTATTTTAATTCATGTCGATAAAAATCAGCTATTTTTTCTCTATGAAATGAATCTATGGACATTTCAAAATCAATGTGACCTAAAATTGCAGAAACAAACTAAGAACATTTGTCGCGACAATACCATCGCGTTTTTGTTCATTGAAAAACTACAATTTATTTGAATAAGACTAATTGTTTAAATACGAGACAGTCCAGGATCACGGCTACGCAGCCACGATTGGGTAATTGAATACCTAATAATATAAATTACTATAATATTATTAGGTACCTACTTAATTTGTTTTATTAATTCTTGTTTCTATATTTATTAGGATCATCATTCAACTAACTTAACAGTAGATTAGCTAGGTTATAAATTTTTACCTGTTATAAAAATTATGTGAATAAATGGGAATAAGGGATTTTGGGAATGTATGTTTTATGGTATGTACCTTCTGTAAAACCAGTGATTTTATACAGAATTTACTTTTTTCAGAGTGAAAAAATAAACTATGGATAATAATATAAATATGTAAGTATACAAACCTTTATACCTAAACCTTTAAACCTTTTACCTACTGTATAAACATAATTGGTAGGTATACCCTTTAATGGGTAAACAATAAATGAAGGACGTGTCTTAAATATTTGGATTCGCTACAGTAGTCCTCAAATCGTTACTAACGTCTGTATCGTTGTAAGACGATGATTCGTCTTCTCAATTTATCACTGATCTTCTAATGAGCACAGGTCTCCTCTCAAAGTTAACTTGTTAAGGGTTTTAGGCCATAGCGCACCACGCTGATACATAGCGGCAGACTTTACAGTTCACATGTCAGAAAACATGCTATAGCGAGTGATGCCTAATTTTCAGCTTTGCAGCTTTTTATCGCCCTCAAATATCATACTAATATTATAAATGCGAAAGTGTGTTTGTTTGGTGGTTTGTTGGTTTGTCCTTCAATCACGCCGCAATGGAACAACGGATCGACGTGGTTTTTGGCATAGGTATAGTTGAGGACTTGGAGAGTGACATAGGCTACTTATTATTCCGGAAAATTAAGGAGTTCCCGCGGGAATTAAAAAAAAAATAAACGACGGAGGACGAAGTCTCTGGCATCAGCTAGTAGGTACATAATATAGTTATTTATTTAATGTATTTATATTTCCAGATTGGATTTATGTGCTTGTGAAGTGGACGACAATCTTTAACGCGACATTTATTAGCCAGAATAAATTAAGTTTTTATTACAAAGTTCAATTGTTTTATTATTTTTATTTCCTACGACCTACTTAAATATTTGACGAAGTGACCGCAGGTTGTTTTTCTAGGGAAAACTTGAATTATTTAAATACTTTACAGTACCAATTCATTAGTTCTCAAAATAAGTTCGCTAATTTAGCCATGAATCTTTCACCCTGGGCTAGTTTCTACTTTCTCTTTCTAAGAACGTAGTGTTGATATGCTCTTTAGGCCAAGTGATGCGGAGTGCGGAGTGCGGTACCTACGATCTATCTTGGACTTTTAATTAGATGCAATAAACTCAAGTTTCAAAATTAATGTCATTTCACCTATAAAGTTTGAAACTTTGAAACGTCAGTATTATTAAAAAACTTTATTGCATAAATAAAAAGAACATTACTGCATCTAATTAAAAGATGACTACTTAGGGTCAAATATAATAATTTACCCGTGGACCCGTTAATAAGATCAACCCACCGGGAGTACGGGTAAACGTTCCTTTGATCCTTTATATCTGAGGAATTGTTTCATTTTGTAATAAAAAACAAAGTTACTACTTACTAATCATTTATTTGTGCGATTACAAAACAAGCAAATTACAACTTAAAATTCAAATATACATAAAGTACGTAGGCACAGATGTAGTACGTAGGTAATAAATTAGAAAATAATACAACAGGATGAAAGTCGACATTGTAAACAAAACTGCGTTGCGAACTTGCGCATATCCAAACATCAACTAACTACGGTACATATTTCAAAACTGTTAGATGATTTACATTTTATCAGAATATAGTCCTTCAACCTCATTAAGTAGGTACTTAATTTTTATTCGTAATATTAAGAAACACTTGCACAAGACAAAACCTTTATTTACGTTTTCAAGTTAAAAGCTATATCTTTCCTTTTCATGTCCCCTGGAAAATGATAGGTAAGGACAGCTATTATGCAAAATTTAAATTGAACACATTTAAGGCTTGTGCGAGTGAACCTAGACTGTATTTCAACGCAGGCGCAACATCTTTTTGTTTAAAATTAAATAATTGTGACCACTTTATTTTATTAGGGCTACTTATTTCAATGAATCCATATTACATAAGTCAAACTTTAGTAAATATAATGTGCTATGCATTCTTAACTTGTTTTATCTATTGACTATGTCTAGTTTATTGGTATTCAAATAGGCTGTAAAACTATATCTAAATCACACTATGGGTCCAGTCAGTGAACGAACACTAGACCGAATTAAAATAAACATTAACTTTTTATTACACAATGATATAACATATCAAATGCTTTATAAATATATAAATAACCTACAAATTTAACTTTTTAAAGGGTGTAAATAAACTGTAACAATTCAGGCGACTAGACCTGTAAAAAACAGCCGAAATAAACACTTTGGTCCTTCACAACAAATTGTAAAAATGTTGACTATACGAATATCTATGGTAATATAAATAGGCCATTTATGGCAGTGAAATGTTGACAATATAAAATTGTATATAACTAATTACTCTAAACACTTCATAGTCTAGACTACTTTTAGGTTCTGACAATTTATGCTCATATATGCGTAACGTCGCTTTCCACCTAGAAGTTAGAACAGTTAGGTATAGTTGTAAACGTTACAATGTGAGCCGTTTGCGCACAGTTAAAATTGGGAGCAAACCCAGCGCTTACTTATAACAAAATATCGTATTTTTTTTTAATATTACGATAACTATTTTTTTTTTTATAAAATGCTTACTTTTTAACAAAAAAAACTTTGTTTTCCGTAAAATCATGTACCCACCAAGTTCAAAGGTACTCATACCACGAATAATCTGTGAAGTGTAGTTTAGTTACGTTTATCGTACCTTGAATAAGTCACTAAACTTTTATGTACTTACAATATTTTCAAAACTTTGGTAACTATGTCAATTTCAATACTATATTAAAATAAAATAATTTAAATACAACATTTCGAAAAAAATAACAGAAATCAAATGCAAGTTACTTGCAAATGTCTTACGATACATCTCTATTTCAGCCTTTGTTTAGTAATTTTTACTAAGGCAACAACAATTATTATAAAACTTGGAGGCCTATTTAAAAGCGGCTTTAGTTTGACTCATTAACAATTCGTGATGGCCTTATTCAGTGAAATATTTAGTAGGTAGGTCTCACTTTACTTATTTATTACAACAAAGGTTGAGAAAATTATTCCCCTAAATAAATGAATTGTGAAAACTGTATCACGAAATTTAATTTAGGTATTAATTAATAAGAAATATTTATAAAATTAAAATTACTTAAGGGCCACCCGTTGCTCGTACGAGTTGGGCGAATACAAAGTGAATAATTTTATACACAAGACTGTAGGCATACCGACTTGTTGTAGTTTCGATTGTAGGCCAATGTCGAATGAATTTATACAATGACGTGAAATTAGTATGTTTATATTTTTAAACCCAAAACTCCAACGTATACAGAGGCCTTTACAAAGTCATCGCACGCAAAATAGCTAAAAGTACAATGAAATATTACATAAAAACACATTAATTCAAAAGACTTCGAGAAATGGAAAGAGTAAGTAGGTATATGTTATAATATTTTAATGGACTAACAAAATATGGATTTTGCATTAAATGTAAAAATTTAAATAAATATGGGGACAAAACTGATCACAATGGGGCTGATTCTGTAGTCTAAACTAAACTAAAATGACAGCATTAAAAATATTGCTAACCCTTTCATACAACACCATACGGAAAGGGACGAAACTAGATTTAAAGCTGCCATTTTAGTTTAGTTTAGAGACTGTGTTATACAGAACTGGCCACTATGTTTAAATTATCATCTAATGATATTTAAATCTACTAAATAACATGATATAAATTCAATAAAGATGTAACATTACAAAAATGATGTATATCTAATGTACTACGTTAATTTTAAATAGTGTATAAATAAGTAGTTTCATCTAGATAACTAACAGGAAAAAAGTAAGGCAAGTGGACCTGTAATCTCGTCTAACAATCTATCTACTTTATTTCTAAACACTCATTTATGAAAGAGGGAAATATACCTACTAGAAAAATGCGTAAATAGAAAATGCGTTTACAAGAGTTGAGTATATTGATTATAACAGCCAATTTAAAAAATCGGTAAATTACAAAATTCAACAAATAATAATTCAATTAAGAAATGATGACATGATTTTCAATTGTTGGACATTAGCCCGACACTTAAAAATCAAGCATAAAGTTGAAAATCGACAAAAAATATGATTCAGTCTGATTATTACAGTTTAGATCTAAATTTAGGCAAAAGAAGGAAGCGACTGCCGGTTAGGGACAAATGTGTAATCCTCTTCGGCGTTTTTGAATATTTTCCTTTACAGATAATACGCCAGATTCGCCCCTAGCCTAAATGAGTCATTAGTGTCGTTCTCATTAATTATCCTCACAAACCATTACTTAGTCATTTCTCACGCCCTAAGTTCCACATGTGGAACTTAGGGCGTGTGTGTGTTCCTATAAGTATCAGAATAAGGCATATATTAACACAGTCAAAAAACTACTTCATACAGTCAGACGACGGCGATATTTAGACAGAGCTATCTTGCGCAATTACTAGACGGTTATACCGACCAACAAAAGTTGACAGAAGTTTGACCAGTGAATCGCGTCACTCGATAATTTTGAAAGCTTATGGATATTGCATGCTAGCATGGAAGAAAACATTTATAATTATTACTAACTTATGTTTTTATTTATGTCGTTTTAATATTTCCGTCATATGAAATTACTGAATTTTATTTCAAAATTCAAATATTTTAATTCAAATAAACTTTTACAAGTGCCTTTGAATCGTCGCGCGTCGAGTGAACAAGTTCCTGCCTACATAATGAAATCTGCATAAGAAAACCATTATTGGTTTCCTCGTAAATTAAAGAAAAGTACTATTAAGTATACAAGTTATGCGGAAGGACCTGGGAACCCACCGCATTATTATCCCAAGAAAACCCCTGCCATTATGTGATTAATGGAAAGGGGTCACGACCCTCAGCAATGGGGAATACGACGCAGAGAGAGACTATACAAGTCTCGGCCGAAAGTAATTCACGGCCTCATTTACTTAATTACTTACTTCATTTACTTAAAAAGGCTTCGACGGCGCCTCGTCCTTTTAAAATCACTTGGGAATATTACTCAGCCGTAAATTATTGCTTTATTTTCGTCCTGGGCAGTAATGTACTATTTCCTATATATCACCTATCTTATTATTGAAACACCATACACATTTATGGTACACAGTGAACACCGTAAATACGGAAGACACACGTAGCCGAAGTGTAGTACACACGTAGCCGAAGTGTAGTACTTAATGTAGTAAAGCATCAAAATCGAATTTGCCCCGTAAGTTCAAAATTTTGAAAATTATCGCCCGACATGTGACACGATACACTGGTCAGATTCTAGTAATAGTCAGTCATTCGAGTATGGGAGGTGCTACGACCGTCATCTCACTGTGTGGCAAGGTAACTTATATTACACTTTTTTACGTAAATAGCGTAACACAGCCAACTAACATTTCGATTGCGATGACGCTGGCAATGCGGCAATCGAATCGCTGCTAATCTGAAATGTCGCTATTTTTCTTTTGCTTGTGACTCTAGCAATCCTCTTCTCCTTTCATCAGAAATAGGGATGATGACAACTCAACCAAAACAGCAACACTAAAAACGCGCTTCTAGTATGCAAGTTTGTATGAAATACATAGTTGTGACGTCATCAAATTTACGCACTTTTTTCTTTAATCTATAGTTTAAAATGGTTATCAAACTTACAACTATAACTAAAGGATATGAATTTCAGGTCTTTTGGAAGATTCTCTATTTCATAATCAGTAAGAAATAATAATTTTATTACAGTGCTTCACACACGAGGAAAGTTTCTAAACTTACATACATATCAAAAATTTTCGGAACCGGCAGGTAAGTGAACCGCGTCCGAGTGGTCCAGGCGCTCAGGGCGCGATTCCCAGAGAGACGCAGGTTCAAATCCTGCCGGTTCCGAAAATTTTTGATATGTATGTAAGTTTACGAAGTAATAAATTTTTTTTACATAGTCATCAACCCTATTACTAAGAACAGAGAACAGGCAAAGGTTTTATCAAAGATCGCTACTGTGTGGACACACTAGTCTCGATTTAAGTTGCTGAGTGTGTACTATGTGCCCAGCTTAAGGGTCAGCTACGTACGTGGTCCGCTAGTCGCTGGGCGGCTCGAGCGCCAGCACGATGGCCTTCATGACGGCGGCGGCGGCCAGCGCCGCGTGCGGCTGCCACTCCTTGCCGCGGGTGCCGTCGCGGTAGTCCGATATGCCTGGAAACACAACAATTGGGTTTTTGAATTTTAAAAAATTATCGATTTCTTTATGTATTTTAAAACTTCAACACAAATTGACATAAATTAAATTTATAATAAACAATTGAAAATTTATAAAATTTTAAAAAGAACCACTTGACTACGAATGCACCACGATTTTACAGCAATTTAGGACGAAAAGTCCTAAATTGCCTACGAATATTATGTCACTCTCCAAAGACTCTTAAAGAAGAAAAAGTCACACTCCAGCTCTTGAGCTATACCAATGCAGAAAATCACGTCGATCCGTTGATCTGTTGCGGCGTGATTGTAAAACAAACCAACAAACACACAAATTTTCGCATTTATAATACTAGTGGTTCGCCCGAACTGAGACCTCGCGGTATCCATAAACTTGTACAGAGCGCCATCTATTGACATAATTGTGAAGTTCTGTTAATAATACTGACGCACATTAAAAATTAAATAACTTCGTTTCCTTATAATATTTATCTAATTTTAGTATTTGTTGTTCATGTACAGGATATAATTCAAATAATTGATAAGTTTCAGGCTAAGCCTTTCAGAAAATTGAGAGTTCTGAGGTCAACTTTGGACGTTAGAAAATCGCCACTTTGAAAGTGGCCACACCATTGACTTTCGTCAATTTTAGGGGAAAAATTTTAAAAAAAATATTTTTGGACTCTATTCCTAATTATCTTTAAAATGATATACCGCAACCCTATGTAACGCTATAAAAAATATTTTACTTCGCATTCGCTTCTATGAGAGCCCCCCTGAAATAAAGATTTTTATAACTTTTTAAGCCATATTCGGCGGGACGCCATCGGTTTGCATATTATATTTAAATTTGAAGTAATTTCGTTCAGCAATTCAGAAGTTATAAGGCTTTGACAGACGGACGGACGGACGGACAGACGGACGGACGGACAAGTGCCAATTCACTCAAGTAGACTCAGAGACCTTCGCTTCGCTCGGTCAATAATTAGTCTGCAGCATATTCTAAGATGGTAGGCCTTAAGAGGGCTCAGTACGCGCGACCGAAGTTGCCGGCGCGCGTGGATAACCTGTTTGCTATTTCACCTAACATTGTGTGAGAAAGTGCGTGTCGGGTGCGAGGCACGATGATTTTCACCGAAATCAAGCGCGCGAAAAGGGTTGAACAGTCGTTTGAGAAACCCGTTTGTTTGTAAAAACTACTAAATGTATGTTTACAAAGTAAAGTTATTTCAACTAATGAATAAATAAACTATGTTTCTTAATAAATTTTCATTCTCCTAATCTTATTTATTTGCGCCCAAACTTGTCATCAATTTAGTGTGAAAATAGGAATCTTTCGAGGCTCGTAACTTTAAAATCAATATTTTTTTCAATATTTTATGTATCAAAAAACCTAGATAATGACGAGACATATCGAAATAAAACTTAGTTTTGAGCGTACAATATCAAATAATTACGTTTAGTATGAAGGAGGTACCGGCTGGAGTCCCCTTAATACATATACATTTTTGGTGCTTTTCCTGATATTTTACATATTATGATTTCTATGAGATCCTGCTTAGTATTTGCAGAACCACTTCTTCCACTAAATGATTAAGCAATGAACGCACTGTCTGACCTTACGCAATACATTGAAAGATAGTATGTTAGGGAAAACGGACGTTCGTCAAAATGGTTATGAATGAACTCAATATCACATAAATAATTATAAGGAAAGTATGTTTAGATATCATTTTGCTTATTAGCGCACTTCAGGTACCAAAAGGCTGATTAATTATAAATGAATGACTAATGGCTTGATAATTGAATGTTGATTTGACGACCTCTATGGCGTAATGGCGAACGCTATGTTTTTTATGTGGGAGGTCTCGGGTCCGTGGAATTTATAATTGGGTATTTGACAACTAGTCAAACCAACATATTTTTTTTCAAACGTCAAAACGCGTGCTTAGTATGGGAGTTTGTATGAAATTTTAAATTGTGACGTCATCAAAGTTCGACGCACTTTTTTTACTTTAATCGATAGTTTGAAATAATTATTGAACATAAAACTGCTGTGGATATTACGACGTTTGGGAGATCCTTTATTTAATAATGACTAAAGAATATAATATTATTTGAGTAGTAGTCAAATGCCCAATTTCTGATTTTTGTCTGGCCTGTGTGCTTAGCATGCGCACAACGAGATTATCTCGAGACAAGAGAGAGAGAGATGTCGTTGCCGGCTAATTTTTCATGTACCCATTATTTTTTATTTACATGCACAAAATGCGGTATATTACAAGAAAAAAATAGTCGACATGTAAAGGTTCGTAGAGAAAAATACCACAGATAAGAATAATATTACTTTTATCTCTACTTTTGACGTAACGAGACAAGAAACCATGGTAGCTTCGGTAGACAGATAGAGATAACGGGTAGACATAATTTTACTCGTAGTGCGCATGGCAGCCATACTGGTCTGGTAACCACCGACAAAGACGTGCTGCCGAACGATTTAGCGTTTCGGTACGATGCCGTGTAGAAACCGATTAGGGGTATAAGCAAGTTGGGATTGCAACAAACTCACCCCTGACGGACAGGAAGCAGTCCTTGCAGTTGCCGACGACGCTGTCGAGCACGGCGTCCAGCTCGCAGTCGTAGGCGAGCGCGCGCGCGTGCGCCGCGAACGCCGCGCGCGCCTCGCCCGCGCACGACACCGCGCGCCCGCCCGCCACCGGCGCGCAGTGCACGCGCGGCCCGCGCCTGCGCACGCAAACAAACATTAACCATACAATAGGGATGTCACAGCGCAAGTATATATTCATGCTGTGGGCGTACGCCCATACAAACATATAACGGCTCTAAACTATAGCAACTACTAAAATATAGCACTCCCTTCAGGCGATGTAGCCCTGTGTATACATACATCTTGTCGCCCTGCGGCGCGGGGTGAGACACCTCGATGAAGGCGCCGCCGCCGACGTCCACGCACAGGCGGTCCGTAGCCTCCTCGGGCGGCTCCCAGCGCCCCGGCACTCCCTTCAGGCGATGTAACCCTGAACAAAACGATTGCAATTATTTATCACAAAATGCAATGGTTTGTGCGCGTAGGTTTAGGTTTTTCAAAATGACCATTACTACGCGTTGCCGTAAGGCCTAGGTATCAGTACGAGGGACCGCGCCATATTGCTCGCTCCATTCACACGTTTTAGGATAGCCCGCTCGTCGGATGTCGTATCTCGGGCTTATTTCGGGTAGCACTGAGTTTTGTCTCAATAGGTCCAATAGAGCTTTTAGCGCTAACGCGCAACTTCGTGTAATCAGAGTGGAAGTAAGTGCGAGAGACCACCGTCATATACATCGCTCTATTACCCGTTGGTCGTTTAAGTGCCGCATCTGCAGCGATATTTTGCACTAGCATGGTATTATAATGATGAGGGACGATTCGCCTAGTTGTAACAACGCATAAAAGCCGATGACTGACCCATGTTGGTAACGTTGACACGAATTTGGACTTTTCGTTTCCGCCATGCCTCGGAGAGCACGTTTAGCCACCGGTCCCAGGTGATTATCACTAATATCTGATGCTGATCGTTACAAACCTAAGAGTTGTGAAACTTTCTGTCGAGTCGTATGCAGAAGGACCTGGGAACCCTCCGCATTATTATCTCAAGAAAACCTCTAACATTACGTGATTAATGGAAAGGTCACGGGGCTCAGCAATGAGGAACGGCAATACGACGCAGAGAGAGATAGTATAATAATAAACATACCGTCATTTACATAATTGGTCCAAGTGGCGCCAGAACTTGCGAGCCTGACCGCAAGATCTTGCAGGAGGTAGTCTGCCGGCTTGTACGGTTTCACTTCGTAGTCCCAACCGCCTTTGTTATTGCGTTCAGCCTTTTCGCAGTAGATGTACACGTACCTAATAAAAATATATTTCATTATATTGTTTCTTTAACGGAGGCTTGTAATTAATGTCACTGATATTATCTCTCTGTATTGAAAATAAAATAGCAATCTTTAATCTTTGTAATTATAATTTCAATTATGTAAATATTTACTTAGTATTAAATATAGGATAGCAAAAAATATATTGAAAAAGATAGCAATATAAATAGAGCTGTAGTTATAGTTTAGTTTAGTGATGGTGTACCACAGAACTGGCCTCATTTAGGGATTTTCCAAGTAGGTATGTGTCATGATATTATAACATATTCAAATAGGTAATGAACTTAACACTAATAGTCAATGATGACGTTGATGCAGGTAACGTTACGAATTACGATCAATAGGTAGTTCAAAGTGCACATCCATTTAACCCACTCACGGGGCATACTGTGAGGTCATTTACATTAGACTCATATGCCTAACACTATTAACTAATTTAGGTAGTATTAGTTAGGTAGGTACCTACTATATTATAGTGATGAGTGATATGATTTAAAGATGAGTGATATTTGGTTTCGTTCGGGTTGAATTTGTAAAAATCCTTTCTTAGGTGGGTTTTATATAAAAACTAGATGATGCCCGCGACTTCGTGCTCGTGGATTTAGGTTTTTTTGTCCCGTGGGAACTATGACTTTCGGGATAAAATGTCCGGTATAATGTAGAGTGTAAATAATGGGGATTTAATGTCTAAAGCCGTCTTTCACAACACTGCCTAAACTGATTATTAGTATAATTTTTTGATTAAGTCACTTTTGATAAGTGTATTCTGGGGGTTATGAAAAGGACAAGTATAAAAAAAATACTTGAACAGATTTTTACGGTCTTGTGCAAGTGGGCCTAAGTGTAAAAGCCAGACAAAAAAAAAGAAGACGTTAAAGATTATGCGGTAGAATGAATAATCATTGTAGGAAACTATTCGCTAGGTAACTATAAAAGGTGACACAAAAAGGACAATTTGATGATTCGACGAATGAGTACATTATTGGATTTTCTTACAATGCAATGTTGAGTTAGGATACATATACGTAGATACGTCATGACTGTGGCGCCTTAGGGCGCCTCGTCGGTTTTAAGCTGTAATTACTCAATATGTGTCAAGGACTTGGTACACGTATGTGTTACACACGATTTTAGCACATGTTTTTATTTTCAGAAAGCAAAACTGTCTAAACCTATTGTACGGTCGACGTCAAAAGTCCATACATAGCTTAAATACTAAAACTGTGTGCAAGCAATCTGAATCACTCATTCATTAAAATATAATCTGTCCAAAATATTTAAAAGCATTAGGTTCAAACTTCAAACCATTACTATTCAATACTAATTAGATTGTTGCCATAAATTGTCAACAATGTCAACCTCATAGATGATTTTTATTTATGTAAGTTTGAGGCTGACTGTGTAACTAACAAGCTTGTTTGCTTATTCTATTTATGGACTTTTGACGTCGACCGTACATAGAGTCCACATGTATACAGTACTAATTGAAACAAAACCATGGAATAAGTTACAAGAAATCCTTCTATTTACAAATTTCTAGGTTAAGGAAAAGCTTAGGTATTTTATGTGAAAATATTAAAACCAACCATTTCAAAAATATTAAATGGTATGTCAGTCAAGTCATAACATATTGTATGGTGCGATTAAAATATATATTTAAAGAATGTCTAATGTAAACATTACTAATTTATTTATTTTTTGTTCAAAGATTAACGGAATTAATACATTAAGGAAAACATAGAACTTATTTTAACCATCAGACGATTTAGGACGTTCAGATAAAACGACACAAAAACCTCAAATTGTTTCTTAATCGGTGGGAACTTAAAGATTAGTCATGTTTTGAGATTTTACCTTGAATGATACTAAAATCAACATAATCTTTTATTAAACCTACAATAAGCAAATACGGACGAATTTACGATTTCCTTCTCCTTAGTAAGTTAAATTTCATAAAAGTTCAAAGTAGTAAACTGAACTATCAAAGACTGAACATTTCTGTTAAATCAATTGGATACGTCGACAAAGTCATCACCAAATCTGCAGAAGTCCATGATCATCGGCTTCACCATCACGTTAAAGTTGAGGCAATCCAGTTGATCGACGTTACGCAATTAGTGAGAAGACTAAAAAGGACAAAACCCTTTGAGTTAGTGCATAGTGACTAGTGATAGTGTAGTGAAGTGCTGCCTGAAATAACACATGAACAAAGTGTCTATTTGCAACAAGAAAGACTAAGATAGATACGTCATTGGACAATTTCTTAGTACATAGGATAATTATAAGATTAGGTTAAAGAAAAATTACTTATTAGTCAAATAGTTTGGCTAAATAGTAATTATATTGAGCACGCTTTATTGGTACCTACTCAATAATAGAAAAAAAAATTGTTCAAGTAATATAATACAGAAGACACGCCGTGTTCAGCAAAAATCAAGTCCTGCACGTTAGGTAGGGTTAAAACCAGAGGTTTCATTTTGTAGTCATTCGCATAATATTTAGCGTAGATATGGGCAGCTATGAGAGTCATATTTTACTAATATAACACTCACTTATCCTGCAGATCCGGCGCGGGCGTGGACACCACGACGTCGCCCAGCCTCACGTGCTTGGCATAGTCCGTGTAGTGGGGCACCCCACCACCGACGCCCACCAAGAACACGTAGTCCACCTACGACACCAAACACCTCCATGAATACCAAATTCATATGTGACTTGGATGAAACATTAACTACTACTTAATAAACTTTACGCGATTAAGTCGGCAAAACCAACGGGCCATCCCCATTATCCATAGTCTGTTATTCACAAACGATTCCATTGCGAACGAGAAAACTGCCACCCAAAAAATACCAGTGGGTGACATTCAACGAATGTCATAGAACAGAATTGAGTCCATTAATTAATTATTTGTATTAGTTTAATTTTATTAATTATTTTAGGATGATAATTTTGGCAGACACCGTTTGCATAGTACCTACTGCTTCAGTTTGGTATCAGTCTTGTCCTTCACTATAGATAGCTATACACCTCTCATCTGTCAAAATTATCATCCTAAATTAGACAAACCATAAGATATTATACCATATCACTTGCTTTAACGGTGTAGGAAAACATCGTGAGGAAACCTGCATGCCCGAGAGTTTTTATGATCTTTTCATAGGTGTGTGAAGTCTGCCAATCCGCACTTGGCCAGCGTGGTGGACTATTTTTTTTTTTTTTATCCACTACAAGTTAGCCCTTCACTGCGATCTCACCTGATGGTAAGTGAAGATGCAGTCTAAGATGGTAGCGGGCTAACCTGTTAGGGGCATGGCAGTTATATTTAACCCAAACCCCTATTCGGTTTCTACACGGCATCGTACCGGAACGCTAAATCGCTTGGCGGCACGTCTTTTCCGGTAGGGTGGTAACCAGCCACGGCCGAAGCCTCCCACTAGGCCAGACCAGGGAAAATTCAGAAATTATAAATTCTCACATTGACCCTGCCGGGGATCGAATCCGGGACCTCCGCACGTTAAGGCAACAGCGCTCAACACTGCGCCATGGAGGTCGTCAAAACCCTTCTCATTCTGGGAGGAGGCAATGGGTTCAAGTGATTTGCATTAGTAAAGGAGGTCAATCAAATTCGATGCACTTTTTGTAAGAAGTTAAATCATAAGTCAAATCACTTTTTGTAAAAAGTAATATCGTATCATTTATAGCTTTTAATAAAGCGAAGGGTCCTTAAGCGTTCATGTATAACGTTCTCTGGTTCGCAGACGTTAACTCATGCGAGGAATTCATTGACGCGTGTGAGCATATTATGCTATTATAAATCATGTACAAACATTTCAAAAATAACTTTGAATTTTTCGCATTGCATCTCTCCAAAAATAATTGTAACTCAATGTGCTCGATTCGTAGGCATCCAGCCACAGCTATTTCGGAACTATTGATCTCGTTTGGAACATTAGTAATGTAGCAAAATCGCGCCATTTGAAATGAGCTTCGACCACTTCACGTATGCGTACGAAATAGAACAGACGTCCAAGGACATGCTAAACAGGTTAACACCTATTGGCTTAATAAATTTGATACTATTTGGAAGTTTTATAACTAATAAAAACAATGGGAATTTTTACAGTGCGAGCTGAAAAAATCTTCAAGCCACCTGGAGATTGTATCATTATACGCCTCGCTTAAAATCACATCGTATTCTCTAGGAAATTAGGAAGTGTTACAAGAGTCGTTCCGTTTGGCAATTAGATAATATATTGAGGGCCAGTTGCACCGCAGGTGTACATATCATTTAATCAAATAAATATTATAAATGCGAAAGTTTGGATGTATGGATGTATGTTTGTTACTCAATCACGCTCCAACGGATGAACGGATCTGGATGAAATTTGGCACAGAGATAGATTATAGTCTGGAATAGCACATAGGCTACTTTTTATCCCGGAAAATTAAAGAGTTCCCGCGGGAACCGAAAAACCTCAATCCACGCGGACGAAGTCGCGGGCATCAGCTAGTTATCTTATATTATTCAGTAGCTAAAGTACAGTCACCACAAGAAACTATCACTTATCATTTTCAATTAATAAAATATAATGGACCTGGTTACCTTTTGGAATGTGCCAAGGAGCCTGGTTGTAGTGTTGCCAGCAGCTGTCATGGCTTCTCTCGTTCTGCCAACCGACGGCAACTTCGTGGTAACGACTCGATGAGCACCAATTGTTCCCAACGTGTAGACATTTGACTCACCTGTTGAATAAATCAAAGACTCGCTAGTACATAGGTAACATAAGGCTTAGTTTAACTTTCGACATGAAACGTGGGCTTCGTCTTTGAATACTTATACCAATTTGATGTTCCTGCATGCAAGAGTATCGCATACAACTAACGTAATTTAATTTATACTGATATTATAAATGCAAAAGTTTAGATGGATGGATGTATGTTTGTTACTCAATCACGCCAGAACGGCTGAACGGATTTTGCTGAAATTTGGCAAATAGATAGATTATAGTCTGGAATAACATATGGCTACTTTTTACTCCGGAAAATTAAAGAGTTCTCGCGGGTACCAAAAAAAACCTCAATCCACGCGGACGAAGTCGCGGTCATCAGCTAGTGATATTTTTTTAAATTTAAAAAAAAATCAATTGGACTTCATCCACGTTAAATTATTTTTTTCTTGTGAAACTAAGATATTTTTCTGCGATTCAAAAACATAATAATATGAAACTTTCATTCAACCTTTCTAACCTCAATTTTACCTCCTAGGGAGGAACTTCGCAAATCCCTTCTTAGCGGATGTTCCTTTAAGAAACTGCCAAACTTATGATGTTCCTGAGACTTCGTGATAAGTCAATGCTTAAACTTAAATTTAATGTGGAAGCATCATTGTCAATCTTAATTACTTTTTAGTGAAGTTTTGGATGAGTCAAATAATATTATGCTTTAATATCTCCTTTTCAACACTCACCGTACTATTTTCCCCGATATTTCTTTATAGCATCATATAAGGTACTATCGCAATTTTGTAGGATGATTCATTTGGTCATAATATGTATTAGGTACAATAAATACTATTTATTTTGAAATCCAGCACTAGTAATTAATTTACACGCCGCGTTGCACGTCAGTGATAACAATTAAGTGACAATATTACTATTGTTATAAATTACTCCAAACCACTCAGGATACAGTTACCTACATCAAACCTCTGTATTCTGAACATCAAACATAACTTTATTACTAAGTATCATTTAAATCTGAAACAAAAGTGCGACCTAGTGACAGGAAAAAAATGGATTTAGTAGATATCATCGCAATTTTTAGTGTTTTTATTGTAGCACAAATCGAAATGATACCGGTTTCGTTGCCATCAAGTGTAGAACAACCTGCAATAACTCCTAGAACGGAACTAAGAGTACCAAAGGATATTAAACCAGGAACAAATATAACGATTCTTGGAAACAATAACAATGTTGCCACGTAAGTACCTATCTGGTAATATAAAGTTATTCTATTCAATATCACGAAGATAATTTAGAAACCGTTTATATAAATTAATATTGACGACCTCCCTGGCGCAGTGTAGCCTTAACGTGGGACGGTGAGTTCGATTCCCGGCAGAGTCAATTTGGGAATTTATAATTTTTGAATTTTCTCTGGTCTGGTCTGGTCGGATGCTTCGAGCCTTCGGCAGTGGCTAGTTGCCACCCTACCTGCAAAGACGTACCGCCAAACGATTTAGCGTTCCGTTACGATGCCGTGTAGAAACCGACTAGGGGTATGGATTTAATTTAACTACCATACCTCTAACAGGTTAGCCCGCTACCATCTTAGACTTAGACATCACTTTGGTACCATCAGGTGATATCGCAGTCAAGGGCTAACTTGTAGTGTATTAAAAAAAATACTGGTCACCAATGTTCGTTGCTTTCTATTTCTAACATGGCAATAATAAAAGAAAAGATTTTCTTTTGCGCATATAAGCACTTCTAAATACATAAAAGTTTTCAATTATGTGAGACATTATATTATTTGTTTTACTTTTGCAATTAATATTTCTAATAGCTATAATAAATAGCCTGCCATTTTGAATTTTTGTTTTTGCAATTTTTTAAACTAGTTTTAATTTTTTTAGTTTTAGCGCAACGTTCTCTGGCGAGCACATGGATAAACACGACAAATGCCACATCTTCTTTACGCCCACTCAAGATAGAGATCAATTCATAATAAAATTTTATAATCAAAACGAAACCACTAAAACGACTTACGATATTGACCCCTATAACAGTAAGTGTTTGAACCACAATAATATGCATTTTCCTTCCATTATTATGATAAAAATAATATATGTAGGGTTAACGTACCATTCCCAAACCATTTAAGGAGATATTTTGACTTTAAATAACTGTCATTTTAACAGATTTTGACGGAAGACCTTAGTTCTATGTTATTTTGTAAGTTTGTTTATAGACAAAATGAGGACGTTAAATCATAGCAGCATAAGTATTAAGGAATTTCTGTAATTATGGCATAAATCCTAAAAGATGAACTGTTCCTTAGTTAGACCAACAGTAGCTAGTTATTGACCAAGATTGAGCCAGTAATTGACCAACGTATTAACACATACAGGGTGGATAAAATAAAACAGCATTTTTTTCCCAGATAAACAAATTCAATTTTTTTTTTAACGAAACATGCAACAGATTATCGTACTTATTATTAGTTGCCTATTTATTAGCACATGTATTGCAAAATTATTTGGTATTGCATTAATTTGTGCTCGTTGTGTAAAAAAATGTAAAGCAAAGTAATTAAGGTAAGGTAAGGTAAGGTAATTAAGGTAATTTTTTTATAAAACCTCATAACTCGGAAAACTGCATACTTAATAAGGATAGATTTTTCTTGTAATTTTTTTGGAGCGGTCATTAGCTCTTAACACCCATTTCAAGCTTATCCATTATTTACTTGACAACCTGTATGTTGGCAATGTCAATTTTAGTAGGACACCTAAAATATACAAATGTCTGGTCAACTCCACGAACACTATGAATGTACCAATCCTAAACCACTGGTCAACTACTGGAATATGTTAATAAAAATCGTTAATTTTGTATTGTGCATCAATAAAATCAAAAGGATTTGTTTAATAATAATGACCAAAAAAGAAAATTAAAGAAATAACCAGTAGTAAACCATGTGGTCAATGATAGGCACCCTATTAAATTAAAGAAATAACCAGTAGTTAACCACATGGTCAACTATTGGCACCCTATACAACATGCGTTCCAGTAGTTAACCGGTCTCAGAAACCTATTAAAATCTAAAATTTTGTTCAAATTTATATCTGCTATCATTACACTGATTAATATATTAGCTAAATTTCATAAAATATTTGCAATTTACTTCAAAAATATTACGATTTGAATCAATTTAACTTTACCTTTCATTGAACACTCCTAATAGCAATGGCGGCCGAACGGCGAGTGAACGAGATACGTGGCGACAAAAATGAAAAAGAAAGCTATATTTTTTATTCATTTACCCACAATTTCACAGCATTAGATTCTCAAAGATAAGATACAGTAACACAGACTTAAAAAACCTACAGATATTGGCTCGAATTCTTAAAATATTGACCTTTTGACGCAAATGGTCAACTACAGGTTACTGGTTTGGGACTGGTACGTCCATCCTACATATTAAGATATTTTAAATGCCAGAAGTTTAGTGACCGACAAAAAGTCATTATTTTCCCATACAAAATCTATATATATATAAATCTCGTGTCACATAAATATATAAATCATCTCATATATAAATCATAAATCATATATAAATCATGTTTGTCCTCAATGGACTTCTAAACCACTTAACCGATTATAATAAAATTCGCACACCATGTGCAGTTCGATCTAACTTGAGAGATAGGATAGTTTATATTATATAGATTAGGATTATTAGTGCTACCCGTGCGAAGCCGGGGCGGATCGCTAGTGTATTATAGTAATACACAGTGCCCTCATAGTATATTAAAGAACTTTTTGGAGTAATAACTAATCTAATTTTTTTTATTGTTTGCAGAAGAAGTATCTTTTACGCTGCATGTGATCGCTAGAGTTACTCACTTTGGTGATATAATGGATCTATATTTTGAAGATACTGATAGAGGTCAAGAGCCAATAGGTCATTGTAGGTTCACATCATTTAAATCTCTCGAATACATCGTATTCAAAGGCGTTGAACATGTTAAGAATTTAAGCTTTAATTTTTCACGCCCAGATTATTGATTTTGTGCACTTATCAAAATTGACGGGAAAACAAAGACTGATCAGAAGCAAAAACATGCTTCCTGAAATTGAAGAGATTCCAGCGCCAGAAATTTAAGAAAATAATCTGTGTGCTAAACTAAATCTAGACAAGACAAGAAGAGCTTTAAATCATAATTTTTACTAAGCAAGATTATTATGATTATCAAAAAATATGAAATTCTATTTTAAATTTTGCCCGAGTATGGAATTGCTGTGTATATGAAGATTATATTATTGAAAATGTTAATTTAGTTTATTTATATATAACTTTGTGGCTAGTCATTATGTTAATTGAACTGCTCGGCTGGTCCGACGAAAGGTTTTTATTATAATAAAGAAAATATAATATTGTAGAGAAATCTTTATTTATTTCTTTAACTAAAAAGTATTTATACCTACCTAATATTTATGAAAAAGTTTATTGAAGAAAAAATATGACGTCATCAGAAATTAAATATGGCCGATGCTCATAGGATGTAGGTACTTATATTATTTATGCCTGTAAAAAACATTTTTAGATTACAATGCCAGAGTACAGTGTTAGTCTCATCTTTGGCCCAAAAGAAAAGAATCATGCAAATTCCATGGTAGGTACTAATATTATAAATGCGAAAGTGTGTCTGTCTGTCTGTCTGTCTGCTACGCTTTCACGGCTCATCCGTTCAACCGATTTTGATGAAATATGGTACAGGGATAATTTGTATCCCGGGAAGGGACATAGGCTACTTTTTATCTCGGAAAATTAAGGAGTTCCCGCGGGATTAAAAAAAACGAAACCCACGCGGACTAAGTCGCGGGAATCGTCTAGTAAATAATAAATCATTTTCGAAAATAAAAATACTGATTGTAATGTATATTACAGTGTGAGTGGATAAACTTCAGTCTCTTCTACTCACGCATTTATCTTTCACCGATAAACCAGGTAAATAAGAAATCGAAGAAAAAGATAGAATAATTATAGAATGTGAAATTATAATATCGAATAAATTTATTAATTTAAAAGTAAGATGATTTTTTTATTTATATTATTAATTTTGTTGTAGATTAAAACCACCTAAAAATACCTATACAAAAAACCAGGTCTCGGAATAGGGAAGAAACTGAATGTGCATTGTGCGACTATTCAGGCAGTTCATAATAAAAGATTACTTACATGAATGACGAATCAAGATGCCGGTCACAACTTGTAAAATGCCGTACCTATTTACCTACGTCAGACAAGCTTATTAGGTACTACGTGATTGTACCTACTTTAGTTGCATAAATAATAAAGTCACGTTCTCTTCTATGCAGTTTACGGTATAGATAACCGAAACATTGTCTTTTTGTACGTCGTCGAAAGCATAGTAGAAAAAAAGCATAGATTAATTTTATTTTTCTCTAAATACTTACTGCTTTTACATAAACTGCACACTAATTTCAGCTGATTGTATCCCTAAACCTTTTATTCGTTTATTTTTTATCCTACGATTAAAAATAAACGGGATACAATTTACAAACTACCTATATACTTACCTAATATTTTGTATATCGCAATTCTGTTCGGAAATCATGAGATTTTCCCACGGGGTAGTAGTTAGTACTACTCATTCGGTGATACAAAGCCGAGTCGTATGAGATTTATTATTTCCAGGCTGAATATGTGCTAGCAATAAAAATCCATACTAATATTATAAATACGAAAGTCTGTCTGTCTGTCTGCTACGCTTTCCCGGCCCATTTTTTCAACCGATTTTGCTGAAATTTGGTATAGAGGTAGGTTATATCCCGGGGAAGGAAATATGCTACTTTTTATCCCGGAAAATTAAGGAGTTCCCGCGGGAAACGAAAAACCTTAATCCACGCGGACGAAGTCGCGGGCATCATATAGTATACCTACTTATAGGTTTTACGTTTTTAATACAAATCATTAAGTTATTGTTACACTTATCAGGTAAGTCCTTGCCTTGGTAACGAACGAACTGATAAAATATATACAAGTACCTAGATGATTTGCCTCATTGGTGTGGGTGGATTAGTAATAGCTAAATAAGGACTAGTAGGTTACTGTAACTTTGATTTATGGAGTTAATAAAATATCACATTCAACATTGATTTACGGTTTGATTCCAAACCACGGATTTTTTACCCTATAAAAACACCATATTTGGGTATCTGACAACAATTCAAATAAAATATCTTTTAGATATTTGATCTGATAATCAAATACATAGTAGATCTCCCAAAAGTCAAAATATCCACGTCCCCTGTTAGTTTTATGTTTGAAACGCATTTTTAGACTATCGATTGAGGTAAAAAAGTGCTTCTAATTTCGATGACGTCACAGTTAAGTATTTCATACAAAATCCCGTAGACAGAGCAAAATCCGATACTAAGCGTGCGTTTTGAACTTTGACAAAAGTTGCTGATTTGACTACTTGCTAAATACCCAATTGGTAGAGACTCCTAGGCCGCACTGCATGGACAAACGATTTCAAAATACCAAAAAATTTGGAAGCTACTACACACAAGCAAGACAAGACCATGTTCTGTTAAAATGAACGCAAGAGACAGTGTGCGGGCACGAAACTAGCGGTAGCGGGGCGACGGCGGTAGCGGGGCGATGCGACTAGTCGGAGAGCTGGCGATGAATTTCGGGAACAATTTGAAAGAGGTCTGGTAATATTTTATAACCGACAAAAATGTCTGAGATTTATTTTTTATAATTCTTTAAGTATAAAATTTAAATATAAAAATATTAAGTTGCCAAAAAAATGTTTTTCCCGATTTTTTTTTGCAAATGTTATATGCTGCGCAGTAGCGAAATAACCGCAAACGCTCTACCAGACTGGCAGAACTGGGTTCGCCAATGAACGAAATTATATTTTTCCACAATTTAAGCTCGCCTAAAGGAAGTTCCCGAAATTTGTCACCAGCTCTCGGTTTCCATCGCCCCGCTGTCGCCGTCGCTCGGCCGTCGCTCGTTTCGTGCGCGCCCCCTAAAACTGGTACAGGAGAAACTTGGAAAGATTTTTTAATGTCGAAAATAAATAATGCATTAGATACTACAATAAAGAATGTCCTTCCGACCTAATTTCGGCCACGGGACCTATCTCCAGAGAGATTAGCCATCTGCGCGGAAGATGTTATATTGCACAAGTGTGTGCGCATATACACAAGTGCACTCTCTGTTCCTTTAGTCTCATAGCCCGATGGGACGGAATATCCGACACGACCGGTGAGAGGTCAGGCGCAGGACCGACCGCTTGCAAAAACTGCAAAAGTTACTAACAATTAACTGAAAAAAATGGGGGTTGGTTTCTTGCAAATATCTCAAAAACTAAATTTGACATTTTCCTAATTTGAAAAAAGATTCAAAAAGAGGAGAAAATATCCCAAAAAAAAGTTCTGCTTCCCGGAACTGTAGGACCAATATTTATAATTTCCTAGAGGGTTGAAAGTACGGCCAAAAACGGGGACTCTGGCTTGCGTAAGCCTTGCCCACGTTGGACCTTTAATGAATAAATACTATTTAAACCATAATAGGTTTAAATTATCGCACTTGCAATGTTCAAGTAGGAAAAACTTATTAATTAACTAATTATTGTTCATTCATCTATCCAGTAGATGCCTGAATTTTTTCAATTCTTAATTTTCATATTTAATAGGTTAGTTTGAACATAAATTACGCTCTCCTGTAAACCTCGGTTCTTGACATGTCTTTATGTATACGTACTACGTAGGGACCGTCGAGTTATCGTTAATGAATATCGGTTATCTATCGGTTGGTCATCGGGCAGTAACTAAGGGGCCCTCATCGAACGCGGGGCCCTGGGCACGGGCCCACAGTGCCCAGTGGGAAAGAGGGGCCTGGCGTGACGTTATATGGGTTGAATGAATGACAAAAAGCTAAAGGAACATTGCAGGTAATGATTTTTTAAGTACGTTATCCTTAGCAGGAGTGAGTCACTATTGTTGAAAATCAACTTGTTATAAAAACCGGCCAAGTGCGAGTCGGACTCGCGCACCGAGGGTTCCGTACAAACCTGTAGTAAGTTTTACGATTTATGACGTATTAAAAATAAAAATTACGTTTGTTGTATGGGAGCCCCCCTTTAATATTTACTTTATTGATATTTAATTATTTATTTTGAAAGGTAATATACAAGTTAATATTCTGTGAAAATTTGAACCGTCTACCTGTTACCGTTTTTAATATTGAGCAAAAAAATACGAAAAAAACACGTTTATTGTATGGGGACCCCCCTTAATATAATAATATATTATATTTTTTCAATTTTTAGTATTTGTTGTTATAGCGGCAACGGAAATACATCATTTGTGAAAATTTCAGCTTTCTAGCTATCACGGTTTATGAGATACAACCTGGAGACAGACAGACAGACAGACAGACAGGCAGACAGACAGGCAGACAGACAGCGGAGTCTTAGTAATAGGGTCCCGTTTTTACCCAGTGGGTACGGAACCCTAAAAAAACTATATAATATGTATATATAAATATCGCGGGAAACATACTGAATCGCTTTAGCTATACAAGTGGTGCTCATAACTAGTGACGTCTCGATCGCGCAGAATAACTGCGCCTGCGGCTCGAAGGTGGCCGTTGGCGGTAATCTTCAAGGTGTGTAACTGTGTACGGTGTATACTGTATATGTGTATTGTGAATTGTGACTCCGGTCTCCGTATTCCGCTGTGAGCGTGTTTGTTTTCGGTATTACGTCACCTCAGTAAATCCACATTCCATCTCTCTATCATTGATAGGTAGTAAAAAACCAATCTCAGCGTGAACTGACGTGTTGTGTTTATTTACTGATTGAGAACGCAGATTATTCACAATGTTAAAAAACTGTTGGGAGTGTGTGATGGGGTAAGGTTTATAAGGATATGTGTGCTGTTATTTTGGGTTATATACGGCGCGGCGATTCAAGTTGGTTCCGATGCTTCTCTTTTGTAATAAACGAAAAGCGACTTCCAAATTAGATATGTACCTACTCAACGAATGCAAACATTACACTTCGCTTCAAAATTTATAGTGTAGTTTGTCCCTTTTGTCAAATTCATAAGTGCTGTTTCCAAACGATTTGTGGATTTCTAAACATTTTTAATAGGTAGCCATATGTCAATGTCAATACTATTGTCAAACGTTGCATTTGGTTGGAACTTGGAGTAGTCAGTAGAGCCGAGAGCCGAAAACAAGTTTAGTAGGTTATGTAAATTAAATGTTCCAGATTGAATTTATAAATTTTGTAGAGTTAAAGATGAATCGTCCATGTGGTAAAAGGCTTGTGGCTAATTGACGTACTTTAATTATTAGAAAATATAGGATACAATTGGCCGTGAGTGTTGTTAAATAAATCGATTTTGTGGTTAGGTGCTTCAATTCATTGGATGTGTTTGTTTTATAATATAAATTGCGTTTAAAAGCGTGCAGTGGCTAATATATTTTATTTACGAACAATAAATTTGCATACGATTAATTAATGAGATAAAACTTTCATTTAATCTAGTTCCCCTGTTGACAATGAAGTGTATGGTACGATGTTAAATGGTCACTCACAAAATACTGCTTGGTCTGAGTCACATCGACAGAACGAAAATATGTTTCGATTACCGAGGCCCCTAAAAAATGGTGATATGATAGAAGTAAATGGATCTTTACAAGGCAATCCACAAAGGTATTTATAAATATTTAAATCATAATATTATTATAATAAACTGACCATGAAATGAATAGCTATAGCAGTTTTAAGTGTTGAATCGCTTGTTTCTAATCAGCACTTGTGCATTTTAACACTCGTTTTGTCATCACAATAGTTGTTCCATACAAATAGAATTGATTTGTCTCTTATTGAGAAATATATTATGAAGCTGATATAATATAAGCCTAATTTCGACTTGTTCATTTTTAGGTTATTACTCCAACTTACAACTGGCATGAATTATCCAGATGACTACAATGTTGTATGCAAAGCTGAAGCTAATTTCTCTAACAATTTTTTCCATATAAGTGGCAGTGTGAATGGACAAATAGACAACCAAACACCCTCTGAGGAACCAGACCTCATTGGTTTATTTCCAGGTAATGTGGTTATTACTAATTGTATAAATTAGTTGGCACATCTAAAACCTACAAAATCTATATGGTGAAGACATTGAAATGAAAGATGATAATATAATGTGATAAGATGGAAACTTACAATCATTTGTCTGCTTTTTAAATACCAAACTTGAAAAAATTATCACAATGCCACTATTCCAATAATTATTGTTGTTATTATAAATCAAAACCATCAAAAAATGGTGTTCAAGACAGTTTATTTGACAGTAGGTATATATATGAGTAATTTCATAATTTTAATTATTTCAAATTTTGTAGCAGATGGGAAATTTAATTTTATAATAAGAGCAAGAGGACATGGATATGGAATGTACTTGGACATAGATGTGTTTGAATCAAATATGGGCACAAGAGAACTGAAACACAATTTAGGAGACATCACATTTTTGACACTGGATGGTGACATCACTAAAATTGAAGATTTGAAATTTACATATGCGTAATAAGTATTATTTAAAGTATATTATATCTTAATTATTGTTACATGTGTGTAAGATGTTATTTATTGTAATTATAATATTATCCATTGCATTTGATAAATGTTTCTTGTTGAAGAATCACACATACTGTTATTGATCAGAATTCCATTTTACATCAGTATTAATCCTGATTTATGTAGGTTGTTTTAGTTATTGTTATTATAAGTTGTGATTTCTTTTTTTGTTATTGAGGATCCCACCCATGTATGTTTACACTCTTATAAACAATATTCTGAATATTGTTAATTATTTTTATAATAAAATTATTTAAAATATATCTGGTTATTTAATTATTTCTGATAATAATTTATCCAAAATACAATAAGAAATCTATTCAGTACTTAAGCATTTTTGGAATTTGCTTCGTGATATCTTTTAAGCATTCATTATTCATTATGATATTTTGTCAAAATATAAGTAGGTTTTAATTGCTAAAGATATTAACCCTGTGATACGGTAAATGATAAATAATGTAATGGTTTTCACCTGGCAACAAATTACTTCATTAATATTATGATTAACGACTAAGGTTTAATTTTATGACTCTTTGATATAGTCAGATTTACAACCCTATTGCTTTATGACGAGTATGTAATTTTTACAAGCATGCTTATTTTGCAGCTTATTTTAAATATATTAAAACTGCGAAATCCTATTTTGATGCAGTTATTATCAAGAAGCCATCGCCGGCCCACTAAAGATCACGAATCTCCTCTTAGAATGCATGAATCAGTTTTTTTAACAATATTGATAAGGTTGCCTTCAACTTAGAGGCAGGTTGTACGCACGTGCGACGCACAACTTTAATTTAAAGGATTATGAAGAAGCCATCGCCGGCCCACTAAAGATCACGAATCTCCTCTTAGAATGCATGAATCAGATTTTTTAAAAATATTGAGAAGATTGCCTTCAACTTAGAGGCAGGTTGTACGCACGTGCGACGCACATAACTTTAATTTAAAGGCAATCGTTAACAAAAATTGAAGTAAACCCTACATTGCTATAAATTGCGAACTCTGCCATGCAACTATAAAATAATGGCCACAAATTAGATATAGACCCCTCACCTAAAGTCAAATATTGCATGCAGTCTTGTTTGGACCGAAAACTGAGACAAACCCAAGAATTGAAATTGAAATGTTTATTTCAGTACAGATAAGTCAGGACGTACTCGATTCGTCCAAGGTCAGGCCTCTACCACCGGAATCTTTCCGGTTCGGTAAGTAGTTTCACCGCATACAATCTCATCACACTCGGTTTTTTATGCTCTACAAGTTAGCCCTTGGCTGCGATCTCATCTGATGGTAAGTGATAATGCAGTCTAAGATGGTAGAGGGCTAACCAGTTAGGGGCATGGCAGTTATATTAAACCCATACCCCTAAGCGGTTTCTACACGGCATTGTACCGGAACGCGAAATCGCTTGGCGGCACGTCTTTGCCGGTAGGGTGGTAACTAGCCACAGCCGAAGCCTCCCACGCGGCCAGACTAGGGAAAATTCAGAAATTATCAATTCCGAAATAGCCCCTGCCGGGGACTGAACCCGGAACCTCCGCACGTTAAGACAACAGCGCTCAACACTGCACCAGGGAGGTCGTCAAAAAGTGCGAGTCCGATTGGCGTACCTTAAATAATTAAGATATGTATTATAGAACGTGTAATGATTTATTTGGTAAAATTTTTCAACCGCTTCTAAAACAAACATATTATGGCACTACAAATAATCATTAATTTTTCTACGGTGGAATTCAAACCTGCAACCAATGCCTGCAACATCGTACTTTATAAAGTGACTCATTAGCAGTGTCGGCCCTAGGGCGGTGCGACCTCATCAGGAGGGCGCCTAAAATTCATATTGGAAAGAGTGCCTGTACTGATTTGCAAATCATTTATCCACTTTTAACTTTTAGAATAATTATACTATACTAGCTGATGCCCGCGACTTCGTCCGCGTGGGTCGAGGTTTTTCGTTTCCCGCGGGAACTCCTTAATTTTCCGGGATAAAAAGTAGCCTATGTGTTATTCCAGACTATAATCTATCTCTGTGCCAAATTTCATCCAGATCCGTTCAGCCGTTGGGGCGTGATTGAGTAACAAACATCCATCCATACATCCATCCAAACTTTCGCATTTATAATATTTATTTGATTATGCAGTTAGATTATGATTAGTTGTAGTATTAGGATATTATAGTTTATAATATAATCGTATAATGTGTATTTATAGCTAGGTAGAAAATAATAATTTGTAGTTTTTTTTAGTTTGTAAGAATAAACCTATTGTCGGCGGCGCTGTGGTGTTCGGTAAAATTCATATGAATTTATGATAACACCACAAATGTAATCCTAAATTGATTGTACTGTTAGAATTTATTAAATAAATAAATAAATAGGGGGAAATGTGATGTGCTCGGTTGTCAAAGGCTGAGGAACTTATGAGCGTGATGGCTTGAGCCCATTATTAAAAGGTCTTCAATCAGCAGAGATTCGCACCACCTAAAAATTTTGCAAGCGCCGCCACAGCGTCACCACTGTGTGAGGTCATATTCTTTGAATTTTTTTAAGGCTTAGTAATTACAATAATATTAGTCTGCGCGGAATATTACCACAGACGAAACTGCCTTGCCGAGCCGATAGTGACGAACCGATCGCATGGCGGTAGAAACAGACGCCGTCGTACCACTAATTTCCCATTAATTCAATTTAATAAAGCCAATTTAGTAATCTGGGGGAACGGGAGTGCCCCAGCCAATACGAGACAAAGGAACGGGGCATATTTTATATTTACATTTTCTGGATTTCTTTTTTGATTGAAAGACTTATAAATAATACATTGTTAACAAACTTCCAAAAAGGAGGATTATTTTATGGGTTTGCGTGTGTGTGTGTGCGCGTGTGTGTGTGTGACTAAACTTACCAACAGTAGTGTACCGCACAAAAGTTTCTTGGTTATCCATCATGGCGTCGACTGCTTGCTTCTCGCAGTAGAGCGCCGTCACCACTGCTATCGTGGGTTGTCGGGATGAGCACAGTGTAGGCATTTGCTTCACCACCTAGGCAAGAGTCAAGAGAGGTTAGGCACATCGGAATACAAGTATATCTTTAAATAACCTACTTAGGTCGAATAACATGACGCTTATATTTTATAGTTTCGTAATAAAAAAAATGGAATCCTTATAGTTTCGTCAAGTCCGTCTGTCTTTGTGTCACAAATATTTTAAAATATCTGCAATAAGTGCTGTACCCAGTTGAAAATATTTAGTACAATGATTATAGAAGCCGTTACCATTCGGTCCGACCATTTAATTAACTTTTGACATAAGATGCCAATATCAAAAATAAATTATTTCTAACTGATTATTAAATAGAGGGTCTTCCAAAAAACCGAAAATTCACAGTTTTAAGTTTGATAACCATTTTTAAATATAGAGAAAAAAGTGCGTTGAAATTTGATGACGTCACAACTGTGAATTTCATACAACTTCCATACTAGAAGTGCGTTTTTAAGTTTGATAAAAAGTTGCTGATTGGATTGAGTTGTCATCATCCCTATTATTGACAGATAACCCGCGACAAAAACATGCACTACTTCATAGACGCAGTTTTTTTTACGTGTCCTTTTATCCGATATTTCGTAAATCGTATACAGATACTCATCTAGCAATAATAAATAACTTTCTTTATTTAGGCAACAGAGGCCCATAGTTGTTAGTACAATACAATCTTAAAACTATGTTAGTATTTTATTTCTAGTATGAAGTTTAAATATAATAATAATAATATTATCAGTACGACTTTCCTTTCAAAATAGTCACGAAGCTGCTACAAGAGCTCTCTTGATCATCTTTGGCGATGGATAGTAATTGATGTTGCCAAATAATAAAATATATACCGTGCGTCTTTACATAAATTATTTATTTTAATACATATTTATTTTAAAACTAGATGACGCCCGCGACTTCGTCCGCGTGGATTGATGTTTTTTGATTCCCGCGGGAACTCTTCAATTTTCCGGGATAAAAAGTAACCCTTCCTGTCCTTCTCCGGGATGTAACTCTGTACCAAATTTCATCAAAATCGGTTGAGTAGTTGGGCCGTGAAATCGTAGCAGACAGACAGACAGACACACTTTCGCATTTATAATATTAAGTATGGAAGTATGGATATATTCATTAATTATGCGTCTGAAACGTTTATAAAACAATACAAAATGTTAAGCAAAAATAAAATATCAATGTGTCAAATCAATTTAAAACTTCAATATAAATAAAGTAGATTGTAGGCAGAAATCGAATCGGTAACGCTTTAGGACATCATTAACTCGAGCTGCCAGAAGTTAAATGATTGGACAGAGAATACACGGCGGCATATAAAAAAACATACATACATCCCGAAAAAAAACCGGGTAAGTACCTCCCGAACATGAAAAGCGAGAGGGAAAATTAAGGTTTTAAATCCCCTAGAGTAAAGTGATACTCGCGTCGGATAGGTATTTCAAAATCATTATGTGGTATTGGAAAAAAAAACTATTCGAATTGTTTATGAAATAACTAGCTGATGCCCGCTACTTTGTCCGCGTGGATTGAGGTTTTTTGGTTCCCGCGGGAACTCATTAATTTTCCAGGATAAAAAGTAGCCTCAAACGCTCAAGTACTGCAAAAAGCAAAATGCAAACGACTGCTTATGACCACCGTCGTACGAAGGAAGGTTGCATTTTTCGGGCACCTGCAACGAGGATCCCTCTTTGAATTTCCACGGTTGATCCTCGAAGGCAAGATAGCTGGAAAAAGGGCACCAGGGCGACCAAGAAGGAAGTGGTTCGACGACATAGGGGAGTGGACTCGACATAAGTATGCAGAAGTAAAGAGGATAGCACGTGACCGCAAAAGTTTTCTCCGACTGACCGCCGAGCTTCAGTTTGAAGATGGCACCACATGATGATGATGATGATGATCCATCCATACATCCATCTATCTAAACTTTTGATTTTTTTGATTTTTTGATGATACGTTCTACGTTTTAACAGCCATCTATATAACCGATTTCGACGAAATGTGGTACTGAGATAGTTAGCATACCCAGGGAAGAACATAGGCACTAAACTTTTATCCCGGATTAGTTTATTAAGTCAGAGTTAGGATTTTCAACAAACCTAAATGCACACAGACGATGTCGCGGGCATCATGTAGTACAGAGTACTCATTAAGTGCAAGCGCATAAATAGGTACACTCTCTATTCCCTCACTCTCATAATCCGATGAGACAGATCGGACCGAAGATATCAGACGCAAGCAGGACCGTGACGTGTTACGTGATTACATGAGGATGTAACACCACCAACTAATAAATGGTCCTGTATCTACACGTGCCAAATGCTATTTAATATTAAATAATGACGCATTTGTACAAGTTAAATGCATTACATTTTACTCATACGTGTAAAAATAAAAGCATGCATCATACAAAAGACGACGACGATTACGAAATAAAGTCCAGAAACAGTTATCTATACTTCTATACTAATATTATAAAGAGGTAAAGTTTGTGAGGTTGTAGGGGGTAATCTCTGGATGAACTGAACCGATTTTGAAAATTCTGGTACCAATAGAAAGCCACATTATTTGTGAGTGTCATAGTTAGGCTATAATATATTAACCCGAAAAATTAGGGAGTTCCCGTGGGAATTTAAAAAACTTATTTCAGGCGGACGAAGTCGCGGGCATCTGCTAGTTTTATATAAAACCAACATTTCCCCAACATGCGTTGCAATGCCACTTTTAGTTGACAAATAGCGCGCCACCTATTTTAGGCCGATGGAACCTTCACGTAAGTCCCAAGAACTGTAATAACTGTAATAAGTGTACGGGCACGAAATGAGCGACGGCCGAGCGACGGCGACAGCGGGGCGATGGAATTCGAGAGCTGGCGACGAATTTCGGGAAGATGTTTTTAGGCAATCTGAAATTGTGGAAAAATATAATTTCGTATATTGGCGAATCCAGTTCTGCCAATTTGGTAGAGCGTTTGCGGTTATTTCGCTACTGCGCAGCATATAACATTTTCAAAAAAAACCGAAAAAACATTTTTTGGCAACTTGATTTTTTTATATTTAAATTTTATACTTATAGAATTCGAAATAATAAATCTCAGACATTTTTGTCGGTTATAAAGTATTACCAGACCTCTTTCAAATTGTTCCCGAAATTCGTCGCCAGCTCTCTGACAAATCGCATCGCCCCGCTATAACTGCCGTCGCCCCGCTACCGCCATGCGTGCCGCACACTAAGAAGTTTCAACTCAATCGGACGAACAATACGCGAACGAATTGTTAACGAACATTCGTTTTTTTAACTTATAAGATTAGTTAAAGCCGCCCCAAGTATTGGCTTTGATAGTGAAAGGAAGTAAAATTGGGTATTTGACAACTAGTCAAATAAGTCATTTTTAGATGATTAAGGGTATGTTCCGATGACCTGCCAAAAGACGTTCTATCGACGTCTCCTGTAAATTTTGTTTGATAACCATTTTAAATTATCGATTAAAGTAAAAAACCTGCGTTGACTTTTGATGACGTCATAATTCAGTATTTCATACAAAACCCTACACCAAACGCGCGTTTAGAAGTTGGAAAAAGTACCGGCAGGGCGATTATGTAAAACCTGCATCAATCATTGTTACAATCTCAATTGTTTTGATTAGCTGAATTTATGGTATTTTTGTTGAGTCAATGAATTTTGGCCAATAGTGGAAGAATGTTAACCAATCAGAGGTAATTGCGATCGATACACTGTAGCTGTCAGTTTTAGACAATCGCACCCCTGCATTGCGATTATGTAAAACCTGCATCAATCATTGTTACAGTCTCTATTGTTTTGATTGGCTGAATTTATGTTATTTTGACTGCGTCAATGGATTATGGTCAATAGTGGAAGAATTTTCCGACGAAACCAATGCGAAGTGATTACGATCGTTACACTGTAGCTGTCATTTTTAGCCAATCGCCCTGCTGATTTGACTAGTTGTCAAATACCCAAATAAGGCAACAGTTCTTAGTGTACGGCCACGAAATGAGCGGTAGCGGGGCGACGGCGGTAGCGGGGCGATGCGAGTAGTCGGAGAGCTGGCGACGAATTTCGGGAACAATTTGAAAGAGGTCTGGTAATACTTTATAACCGTCAAAAACGTCTGGGATTTATTTTTTCGAATTCTAAAAGTATAAAATTTAAAGATAAAAAAATCAAGTTTGCGATTGCAACGTTGACCCAAGTCGGTAACTGGATGGGTGACTGAATTTGGACGTTCAAATTTGGCCTTTTCGTTTCCTCCGTGCATCGGAGAGCACATTAAGACGTCGGTCCCGGTTATGATCACGTACATCTGATAATAATCGTTACAAAAACCTAAAAGTTTAAATATTCTTAGTCGAGTCGTATGCGGAAGAACGTGGGAACCCACCGCATTATTATACCAAGTAAACTCCTACCATTATGTGATTAGTGGAAAGGGGTCACGACCCTCAGGAATACGACGCAGAGAGAGAGAGATTATACCTGTGTGTCGACACTATGCTGCCGCACGTAGATGCCGTCCGACATCAAACGCGTCAGTCCCTTCTCCTCTAAGGACTCCAGAGCGTCCTTCACTTCGGCCTTCGACCATTTCCCCGCACTGAAAATGTCACTTATCATTAAAAAGCTAAGATTGCACCCTACTTTTTTTTCGTGTTTGTTATTGTAAGGAAAATTTGAGAAAACTTAACGACCATATTATTATTATCTTTTTTTAACCTTTTCTCTTTTTGTAACCTAATGGCGTTTGACATAACTGTCAGTTATGTAACAGTTGGCGCAATTGACAATTCGAAAGTTATGACAGGACAACGTCTGTCGGGTCAGCTAGTTTCATATAAAGGGTGCGTTCCGAAATACACTGAGAGCACTGAAAGTCCCCAGTAAAGAGCACTGCCAGTGCTCGCAGTGCTTATAACGGAACACACACTAAATGTATATCGTTTCAGAGCTTATATTTCGAAAAAAAATTAAAATTCATACTCAAATTCATGTTTGTCTGTAGTGTCTGGCTGTCTTTTTGTCCGTCCGTCTGTCTGCTACGCTTTCACAGCCCATCTGTTCAACCAATTTTGACCGGTAGGTACAGAGACAGATTGCTTGTTGTCCCGTCCATCGCGGGTAAGGACATGCGCTACTTTTTATCCCGGGATTTTAAAAAATCTAAATATACAATATATAGTCGCCTGTTGAAAACGTCAAGCTCTTTATATACTAATACCCCAAAAATATAGTGGGTACCTACACTACATAAACCAATATTTATTTTTATTAACTTATTAACTATTTTTTTTTTAACTTTATTCCTTAGAAGGTTAGGTATTTCATTCAAGTTATTTTAATATTTTATTCTGAATATACTCACGTTACAAAGTCTTCAACAGATAGCGGGTTAGGATAAGCATTTTCAATCATATCTAGTACCCTCTGTTCTGATATAATATGCGTTTGATTCACTATACTGTCATCAATAAAAGCTGAAATATACACACTTATTAGAAGAAAAAGTAAGAAAATTTTAGTAAACTTCTTAAATAATACAGTATGTACTCGTAGTAGGATTAAGAAATCTATGAAAAAGAATCGAATACTTCTACAGGGTTATTTTAAAAATACTAATAAGCTTCTGTACGTTATACTGAACCACTTTTGCTTTAAAATAGACTTTTTAAAATTCTGAGAAAAAGAAATAAAACAGAACACACACACATCCCTCCTCCTCCCCTCCTTCCTCACATCCTCAGTTAGTTTTAAGTTTGATAACCGTTTTAAACAACTGATCAAAGAAGAAAAAAAGTGCATTGAAATTTGATGACGTCATAACTATGTATTTCATACAAACTTCCATACTAGAAGCGCGTTTTTAAGTTTGATATAGAGTTGCTGATTTGATTGAGTTGTCATCATCCCTATTGTCAATGAATCTAAAAGCTTATCTAAAAGTGAATGTGCTTTTAATCTCCAGGATGCCAAATCTCGGCTATCAAACGAGTATTCCGCGCCAGTTGTTTGGGATTAAGCACGCTACCATCTTAGACTGCATCATCACTTACCATCAGGTGAGATCGCAGTCAAGGGCTAACTTGTAGTGGATAAAAAAATAAAAAAAAAGTATGGCGCCTAACTATTCTAAACAAGTAAGTATAATGGTGCTAAATTAGGTATACACAAATCTCTAACATAAATCAAATTGATGTACTTCACAAATCGAAGCAAAAAAGGAAATCACTAGGTTGTAGCAGTAAAAAGTAGTAGTCGTTTAGAGATTTGAGTAGGTAGAGATACTACGAAATTATCATCTTTATCATGATTTTGATAGCGACAAACATGCTTTTAATGTGACATTTAACTAGGGATATAAATATTCACATATCGGTCAGATAGAGCTCATACATATAGGTGTCTAAACTGTGCTAAATGACAAAACATACAAGGAAACATAGAATGCCATTAGATTCTTTTGTAAGTTGTGTTAAATGTAAATAATTATTAAAGGTGTTTCATTCTTATCACTGTGTATTATATAATACATAATTAATATATTAAGTCTATGATTATACTAAAATTACTCAATAAAAATATGTATTTGTAAGCTGTTTCATTTTATATTGTGCAATAAATATTTGCTCATTATAGCAATCAGTGTAAAATAAAATAAAGGGTTAATTATGTACATAATACATATCAAACATGTCATGTTTTCTTAAAGACTAATATTTTAATAGTATTATTTGCAAACTGAACTTTCAGAAAACACAGCATGCTTTATAAAATATACTCATGATATACATACAACCATTATCATACTTGTATACAACTGTCTTACTCGTAATATCACCATTTGCTTCTGTGGCATAGATAAAAAAGAAATATATGATTAAAAACATATTTTTTTAAACTTGATACGTAAATATGTATTTACCTACATATTTTATTTAAGAAATATATAATTTATTCAATAATACTAACCTGGTGGTGGAGGTCCAGTACCTTCTTGTCTCAATTCAACTTCTAACAGTTTCAATTGGTGATATTTATTTTGCATTAATTTTATAATCTTCTTAATAAACCCCACATAATCTGAAAATTAAACAGATCAGTATGAGCCCAATACAATTAATAAATTGACTAGATGGTGCCTGCAACTTGTTATTTGTGGATTTAGATAGAATAACTGGCAAAAAAAATCTCAATCCATGCAAGACATGGATCTGGACAAAGTTGAGATAACTTTGTCCAGATCCATTTAGCAGTTTTGGCGTGATTGAGTAACAAATATCTGTCCATACAAATTTTCACATTTATAATATTAGTATAGATACAGTTGGAACTATTTGATTTTTTTTCCAGCATAAATAGTAGGTTTTGTCCTTTTAGCAGACAGTATGGCACACTTTCTCATTATGGATTTATTAACACAAGACACATTAGGGATCATCCATAAAGTACGTCACAAGTTAAGGGGGACACGAAATTAATGAGACGTCGTTTATGGATGACCCCTAATACAATTTATCCAAATTAGCATTATAATGCAAAATATATAGAAATGTAACATAGTCCTAATCAAAAAGTAAAACATGTCCCTTTGAAAAACACTTGTTCCCTTATAAATGAAGAATACCTTTAGGGAAGTCCTGAGGGCTAACAAGTTCTCGGAAAAAGGCCTGGGCTTCATGTGGGCCATCGTCTAGTGACACTTCAGGCTTAAACCAAAACCTGAGAGCTCTCGCCTCTCGTGTGTGGTTCCCTGTCACTGCTGATACCAAATACACACAAAACTCCAGTTGAGCATGGCAGGGTTCTGTTACACCATTTTCTGAAAATAAATAACAAAAGATATATAAATTTTTTTAATATTTTGCATGTTAGGACTCGTCCGTTTTCATGGGATAAAAAGTTATCTATATTTTTCTCTAGGCCTGTGTGCTTTTATCAAGCTTGCAGATTCTGCTATTGAGGTGAGAAAAGGTAACAGACAGAAAGACCTACCAAAACACATTTATAATCTGTAAAAATATTATATTTTAGTATTGCATACTATATAACTTTGACCTTTTGTCCTTCAATCAAGGCAGCACAGCAATAATTGATCAATGTGCTTTTTCACAAAGACCTGGAGAATTTTTATCCTGGATCCTAATTTAATATAATTATAGGGGATAACAGTATAACCAATGATCAGAACAGGTAGTGCAATATTGTGGAATTTCATTATGTAATTTTAATATGGATATGCCATTAAATCACAAGGTTGGGATTTATAAATTTGTATCTGAAAGAATTCAAATATTATCAAATCATTAGAAATATTATCCTAGCCCCCCTAGCATGGGCCGAGACAATTTTCTCCCCGAGGAAAGGATAAATTTTTTATTCCTAAATAAATAAATAAAAACGCTAAATAACGGTGGATAAATAGTCCCCCCGAGTCCCCGTGAAATGTCAAACGGGGATAAACTTCTCCTCTCCCCTGTTGCCGTGCTCTGAGAAGTGGATAAGTTAATTTTATCTCTTGTCAGTGGATAAAATCGGGGGATAAATTTTTTATCTCCGGCCCATGCTAGCCCTGCTGGTTTCCTAACAGGGTTCTTATATACACAAATCTTACAGGTACCTAATGGTAAATGCGGGATCATAATCCCGCAATACATGAATACCGCAGTCGTATTTATACTAATGATAATGTTTTCATTGTCACTCACCCTAAATTGCACTACCTATTCTGATCACTTTAAAATTCAAAATTCAAATGTTTTTTTATTCAAATAAACTTTTACAAGTGCTTTCGAATCGTCAAATGGATCTACCACTGATTATAAACAATCACATTTCCAGATAAGGGCCTCCCCATGGCTTAGTATCATAAGCGTTTCTATGCCAGAGAGAGTCTGCAAGCTTCACAATGTTGACTCTCCATCTATAGAATCTGTACTAGCTTTTTACCACAACTTCGCTCTCATCAAGTTCTGAATACAAATTTTACTTTTTAATTTGAATTTTCAAAAACTCTTTCTTAGGAGATGCTTACATCATAAAAGCTATCATTATACCAAATGCAGCCCGATCAGTCCAGTGGTTTGAGCTGTGTTGATAGATCAGTCAATCAACTTTTCCTTTTATATGTATTTTAACTAGATAATACGGAGGAAGGCCTTTGCCCAGTTGTGGGACAGAAAAGGCTAGATTAGATTAGAACTAGATGATGCCTGTGACTTTGCCCGCAAGGATTAACTTTATAATTCCCGCTGTTAACTTCTTAATTTTCAGCGATAAAAAGTAACCTTCCTTCCCTAGGAACTCTCTGTACCAAATTCAATCAAAATTGGTTGAAAAGATGAGCATAGCATAGCAGACAGACAGACAGACACACTTTGGAATTTATAAAATTAGTATGGATATTACTTCATATCTTTACTGGGTGGTATTATCAGCAGGAAAATATTTTATTTAGCTACATGTAGGATTGATTTATGTTACTTCCTGAATTGAAGCTTACCATAAACTTTTTCCTTATTGATAATAATCCCGGTGTGGTCACCTCCAGCTACATGAGTTTTCTCACTTGGCTCAGCTTCAATCATTTTCCTTTCAACAATGAGTACTGTGGATGTTGGAGTTTTACTCTTTGGAGTCATTATCACCTTCTCTTCTATTTCAGCCATGACTACCTCACTGTGTTACACTATTTCTGCTAACAGGTCAACAGGACGCGCCCTAACTCCTGTATAAGTAAAGGCGATGACTCATAAACTTAGTCCTTTTTACAATTAATATCGTCAGTCGTAAGTAATGACAGCACCGCAACCTACTTTGCCGGAGCACAAGGCTAACACCTGCTAACCTTAACAAGAATTCTCTAATCAAGTACTTGTTAGATCAATCGCAACTTTTAGGGCGGTTACAAGTTTACAACTCAGCAATTATGATATAGATATACACAAAACAAAAACAACTGCAGTCTGAGAGTTCTAATCAATTATTTATTGTCCTCGGCATAACTACCTTTTAACAGCGACAGTCTCAAGTTGTTTCCTGATTTCTCTGCTCAAGATCGCCAAGATCTCAGATAAGTACAATTTAATTCGCTTGGCGATTTTTGCATAAATTTTGCCTTTTGGTTCTACAAAAATGAAATCAATCAAAATTCAAATTGTCAATTTATCAAACTTAACTGTCAATTATTATGTGTGTGTTCCGTTATAAGCACTGCGAGCACTGGCAGTGCTCTTTACTGGGGACTTTCAGTGCTCTCAGTGTATTTCGGAACGCACCCTATGTCAATGCAATGTCAACGTGACAGCACGACCCTTCAGTTCTTTGCGATGTTTACCATGGCTGTGTTCCGTTATAGACTGCGAACACTGTTCAGTGCTCTTTACTGTGGAGAAATTCATTCCGTTATAACTGACAGTAAACTGCTGCAGTATCTAGGGAAATATATGACGTCATTAATCGACGCCATCTTTGGGTGCGTTCCGAAATACACTGAGAGCACTGGAAGTCCCCAGTAAAGAGCACTGCCAGTGCTCGCAGTGCTTATAACGGAACACACACTTTGTACTGTGAGCACTGGAGTTTTCGAGGTAAGGTGCTCTCAGTGTTTGTCTCAGTGCTGACAGCGTTCCGTTTTAAGCAGTACCCAGTATACCTAACTATAAAGGAACGGCTTCGCAGTGTACTAAAGTGACGTCACACCTTACAGTGCTCTCAGTGTATTTCGGAACACAGCCCATGTGTTTACCTACTTATGTCGTAATTCCCAATGACGAAGGAAATACCTTCCTTTTTCAAGCAAAAACTGCACTGATCATGCAGGCGGAACAGAACGTAGTGACTAGTGATCAGGACCTATAGTTTTTTCTAAAGGAGATCAGCCGAGCGATCGCGTAACTTCTGCATCAATCATTGTTACATCAATTTATGGCATTCTTGCTGCGTCAATGGATTATGTCCAATAGTGGAAGAGTGTTAACCAATCAGAGGTGATTGCGATGTATCAATGATTGATGCAGAAGTTACGCGATCGCTCGGCAGGACAAGCTTTGATTATGTATGAGACAAGTAACCTTTGATTATGTTTATTCAAAGGTTTTGTTATCAAAATGCATCGTTTAGCTCTTCATGCTTATATCTATTCAAAGGTTTATTGCAATTTGCAACATAAAGGCTGTGTTCCGTTATAGACTGCGAGCACTGTTCAGTGCTCTTACTGTGGAGAAATTCGTTCCGTTATAACTGACAGTAAACTGCTGCAGTATCCTAGGGAAATATAAGACGTCATTAATCGACACCATCTTTGTACTGTGAGCACTGGCGTTTTCGAGGTAAGGTGCTCTCAGTGTTTGTCTCAGTCATGGGTCTCAGTGCCGTCCCCAGTAAAGAGCACTGCCAGTGCTCGCAGTGCTTATAACGGAACACACACTTTGTACTGTGAGCACTGGAGTTTTCGAGGTAAGGTGCTCTCAGTGTTTGTCTCAGTGCTGACAGCGTTCCGTTATAAGCAGTACCCAGTATACCTAACTATAAAGGAACGGCTTCGCAGTGTACTAAAGTGACGTCACACCTTACAGTGCTCGCAGTGTATTTCGGAACACAGCCAATAATATCCTTCTCATATATTATAATCATGGAGGAAGGAATTACGACTGATGATTATAATCAAAGACTTGAAGTGTATGTGTTCTGTGCATGGACTTAATATATAATATAAGGACTGAGTACTCTAGATAATGTGTCATACGAAAATGAACCTTAATATTTGGACATTCAGATTAGGTTTGTTAGGCTGTCTCAACAGAGGGAAAACGAGCCGAGAGAGATAGTCTGAAGGTGGGTACTGTGTCCCTTTTACTCAATTGCCAGTAGAAAAAAATGTTAAAAGTGGCAGAAAACATTTTTCCAAGTAGAAATAAAACAAGGAACGTATAAATATTTTTAGCTTTTAGAATGCTTTTATATAATTTATTTTTTATGTTTACAATTTATTTTTTTATGTTTACCATTTTTTGAAGTAAATAGTCAAAATAACATGATTGTTTGGTAGCTATATAGAATTACCCTGGTAGCACTGAAATATGCCATCACCAGGGTGTCCATGGACCTGCTGTTGTTTTGTGGATTTAGCTATTAGTTGTGCTTTTAGCTAGTGTTATTTTCGTTTTTCAATTCTCAATATGCAAAAATGGTCAAAAATTGTTGCATCAAGAAATGTAAAAGTGAATCATATGCTGGTTGCGGCGTTTCTTTTCACAGGTAAGGGGAATAACAAAAACAAAAACAAGGAAGTGGCAAAAATTTTTTGCGAGATATTTCACCGCGGTAGATTGCCTCATCTGGTGACAGAAGGGCTGGCTCATTTTTTGCGCAAAGGATCAGCCTGGCTGTCCAACGCGGAAATGCAGCCAGTATTTATATAGTAATTAGGTTAGGCTAGCTAGCTGTAATTTCTATTGTATTGTTTTCAATTAATGTTAAAAAAACGAAGCAAATAATCATAGTTACGCGCCAGACTTCTGATATTTTTGTGTTAAAATATTAAATGTTAAATAAATGTTAGTAACACACGCTTTGTTTTATTTCCCATTGATTCTTTAAATACTCAAACTCCGCAGCCAACCTGACAAGTGATAGGTATTTGCCAAAATGAACTTTCCTGTGTGTTAAAAAATGTTTGGTCACCCTATTAGAACGAGATAAAATCCTCCCTTCAACATATCTCTCTCGGCACGTTTTTTGGAAAGGAGAGCTCAGTCCTAATAATGTATATTATATATTAAGTCCATGGTTCTGTGCTTGCCATAGATAATACCTGTGGATAATCCGTGCGTTCCGTTATAGACTGAGAGCACTGTTCAGTGCTCTTACTGTGGAGAAATTCGTTCCGTTATGACTGACAGTAAACTGCCGCAGTATCCTAGGGAAATATATGACGTCATTAATCGACGCCATTTTTGTACTGTGAGCACTGGCACTTTCGAGGTAAGGTGCTCTCAGTGGTCTCAGTGCTGACTGCGTTCCGTTATAAGCAGTACCCAGTATACCTAACTATAAAGGAACGGCTTCGCAGTGTACTGAATTGACGTCACACCTTACAGTGCTCGCAGTGTATTTCGGAACACACCCAATACCTATAGGTGCTTGCCTTCTCTTCATGTCTGTGGTGCTTGCAGTTCACTTTTCTCTAGGCCTTAAAGGACTTGTATCCAGGGCCGTAAAACAAATTAAAAAAAAAAAAAAAAACTTTTCTCTGCGTGTCTCTGCTCATTGTCATTACGTAAACTGCGACAACCATCGAAATTTTTAAAAGAAGAATTTATCGAACACTGTACATTTCTACGATTACTTGAAAACGAACATGTTTTCTACCGTCGGTAGAGTTGGTCTTCTGGCCACGAGGACGGTAGTTAACAACTCTTTGGCTGAGAAGACTCCATTGGTTGCCGGAGCCCTATTGAACAAACGTGATTATGCAGCAAAAGTCGCAGAAAAAGCTTCAGGTAAGGTGGTGGCAGTCATCGGTGCTGTCGTGGACGTTCAATTTGAGGATGATCTACCACCCATCTTAAATGCCCTGGAAGTTCAGAACCGGTCCCCTAGGCTTGTCCTCGAGGTGGCGCAGCACTTGGGTGAGAACACCGTCCGCACCATCGCCATGGACGGTACCGAGGGCCTCGTGCGCGGCCAGCCTGTATGGGACTCCGGCTCGCCTATCCGGATCCCCGTAGGCGTGGAGACGCTCGGCCGCATCATCAACGTGATCGGAGAGCCCATCGACGAGCGCGGCCCCATCCCCACGGACAAGAGGGCCGCCATACACGCCGACGCTCCCGAGTTCGTGGACATGTCTGTGGAGCAGGAGATTCTGGTCACGGGCATCAAGGTCGTCGATCTGCTCGCCCCCTACGCCAAGGGCGGCAAAATTGGTCTGTTCGGCGGCGCCGGGGTGGGCAAAACTGTACTCATCATGGAGCTCATTAACAACGTAGCCAAGGCTCATGGTGGCTACTCTGTGTTCGCTGGCGTCGGTGAGCGCACCCGCGAGGGCAACGATCTGTACCACGAGATGATCGAGTCGGGGGTCATCTCGCTGAAGGACAAGAACTCCAAGGTGGCTCTGGTGTACGGGCAGATGAACGAGCCACCGGGCGCGCGCGCCCGTGTCGCGCTCACCGGCCTAACAGTGGCGGAGTACTTCCGTGACCAGGAGGGCCAGGATGTGTTGCTCTTCATTGACAACATTTTCCGCTTCACACAGGCCGGCTCAGAGGTATCTGCCCTACTGGGGCGCATCCCCTCTGCTGTGGGCTACCAGCCTACACTGGCCACGGACATGGGCACTATGCAGGAGCGCATCACCACCACCAAGAAGGGCTCCATCACCTCAGTGCAGGCCATCTATGTGCCTGCTGACGACTTGACTGACCCTGCCCCTGCAACCACTTTTGCTCACTTGGACGCCACCACAGTGCTGTCACGTGCCATTGCAGAGCTGGGAATCTACCCTGCTGTGGACCCACTGGACTCCACCTCGCGTATCATGGACCCCAACATCATCGGCGCCGAGCACTACAACGTGGCGCGCGGCGTGCAGAAGATCCTGCAGGACTACAAGTCCCTGCAAGACATCATCGCTATCCTGGGCATGGACGAGCTGTCTGAGGAGGACAAGCTGACAGTGGCGCGCGCGCGCAAGATCCAGCGCTTCTTGAGCCAGCCCTTCCAGGTGGCAGAAGTGTTCACTGGCCACCCTGGGAAACTCGTGCCACTCGAGGAAACCATTAAGGGCTTTACTAAAATTCTTCAGGGTGAGTATGATCACTTACCCGAAATTGCATTTTACATGGTTGGACCTATTGAAGAAGTGGTAGCAAAGGCTGAAACTCTAGCCAAGAATACATAAATGTGGAAACATGAACTGATATTAGTTAAATAGTCATGTAATTACTCCTGTTATTTATTATACTACTATTGTATTGTAAAATCAAAAATGATACTGTATAAATTACACAAGCATATGCATGCAGTAGGAATTTCCAGTTCAATTTATATAAAGTGGATTGTGAGTCTTTGTAGCAATTTTATTGAAAAACCAAAACAATTGTACACAACAAAGTAATATATAATACCCAGTCTGCCGGTTTTTAATATAAAGAGTAGTTGTTTTCTCCTTAAAGTTAGCCAGAGTAATCCCATGAGTATGAGCTCAACAAGCACAAGATTATTCAACAGAATCTTATGTAATGGTACTAATGTTATATAATGGCTGCTCAAGTTTTCATGCATCAATACTGCTGATCATTTCGTTAAGCTGGCAGCTGCTGCCCAGTAAAACAGTAAGTAGGCATCTGAATGTTTTAGCAGTATGCACTATGCAGATCCGAACTTTTGCCCTGGCTTTGCATTTTGCAAGGGTCTTTATAGGTGCACGAACTCTACTAACAGAATACAAAATATAGGTAGTAATAGTAGTCTGTCAAACTATACTGGCTGGGCCAAAATTGGAACTAATTTTTTATGCCTGTTAAGTTTTTAGGGTTCCGTACCCAAAGGGTAAAAACGGGACCCTATTACTAAGACTCCGCTGTCTGTCTGTCTCCAGGCTGTATCTCATAAACCGTGATAGCTAGAAAGCTGAAATTTTCACAAATGATGTATTTCCGTTGCCGCTATAACAACAAATAGAAATAGAAATAGAAATAGAAATGATTTATTTCATGTAGGACAACTTGTGCCACTTATGATAAGTCGTAAGAATCTACCACCGGTTCGGAAAGCTGATTCTACTGAGAAGAGCCGGCAAGAAACTCAGCAGTTGCTCTTTTTAAAAACAGAAAAATGTCACAATTTGTATATAATATAAAATGCATACGCTACGTAACAAGTAGGTATCACACTGACTTGTGGGTTGCTGGATGCGAAGCCGGTTGCTTCCATGCAACTTTGTCATCGAGAAAATCATTGCTTTAATACCCTCGACTTAACAGATGCTGTTTAACACAGTCTTTAAATTTATGTAATGGCAACTCCAGAAACTCTTTTGGTACCATGTTATACTAAAAATTAAAAAAATATATATACAGGGTGTCCCTGGATAAAGTGCAACCCCGAAAGGGGGTGAAACTAGACCATAAATTATCGACAAAAAAAATAGAAAAAAAATTCTAAAAAAATTATTTTACTTTTTATTAGCGAATTAAGATTTTTATTTGTTATGTAGACTCTATGTAAGAAAAAAATCGATTTCTTCAAAATTAGTGGGTCGATTGCTTTGAAATAAAAAAAAATATTATGCCACATACTTGGCGGTAAGGATTAAATAACAATTAGCACGCAAAAAAGTAGCATCATGACATAAACTTTGCTTTTTATGAAAAAGAAACCCTTTTTTATGACTATTTTTTTCAATGATCTCTAAATTTCTCAGAAAAATGCCCCCAATACCAGAAGACTTTACGATTTATTATTATTCTCTATCATATTACCTTTCAAATAAAAAAAAAATCTTCGTTGTAACCCAAGAAACGAGCTGGCTAAGAGTTTTTAAAAATGACGTCACCACTCGTCGTTTGCCGGGACGCGTCCTTTTTTTGTGTTGTAGCAAGGACTGGGGTGGGGTTCGGGGAGGGGTTCGAAATAGGACTAACAATGCGGAGTAGTCAGGTAGCCAGTCGCTCCGATATTCTCGTCGCTACTACCTGTTACTACTCCTACTGTCCTGTGCGTTGAGTTTTTGTTACGTTATTTTGTTTTTGTTCTGTTAATGACTTTTTTGTTACGTTTTTGACTCTACTTTGTTGTTTATTGTTGAGATGCCGCGATTGACCGAGTTCTCTCCGCGAGAAATCGCTGACATCCATTATTATTATGGAATGTCACGTGGACGCACAACAGTCGCTTGTTCAGCATACATAAACGCATTTCCGGGAAGACTTATACCATCAGCACGGAATTTTCAAGAAATTCACCGGAAGTTATCCAACATCGGACTTGGATTAGCTCGAGATCTCCGTGAACAACAAGCTACAATTATTGACCATTCAATAGAAGAGGCCGTTTTAAACGATTTGTTTGCTGATCCTACAACCAGCATTAGACGATTGGCTTTGCGTCACGGGTTATCTAAAACATCGGTATGGCGAATTTTGAAAAAGGAGGGATTGCATCCATACCATTACCAGCGAGTCCAGCACTTGCATGAAAATGTAGACAATCGTCCAAGGTGCGTCCTGTCGGCGTGGATTCAAAGAAAAACTAGAAACGATCCAGAATTTTTAAAAACTATTTTATGGATGGATGAAGCAAAATTCACTCGGAATGGAATCACAAACTGCAGGAATTTACATGAATGGCGTTATGAAAATCCACATTTAAAGAGGGCATCCACATTTCAAGTGCAGTTCTCAATAAATGTGTGGGCGGCTCTAATCGATGACGTTTTAATTGGTCCAGTTATTTTACCTACAACATTAAACTCCGAACGTTTTTTATCTTTATTAAGAGACGAACTGCCATTTTTGCTTGAAGAAGTTCCGCTGGCCACAAGGCGGCGGGAGCGTATGTTTTTGCAGATGGATGGATGTCCTGCTCATTACGGGCGAAATGTTCGGAGTTTTTTAAATGAAAACTATGCAAACAGGTGGATTGGCCGGGAAGGACCAGTGGGCTGGCCAGCGCGTTCACCTGATCTGACACCTCTCGACTACTATTTGTGGGGTACAATGAAACAAAAAGTCTATCGGAAAATAGAAAATCAGGTGTGAAATAAAAACAACTTATTGGCATAAGCACTCAATAAATAGTCATCGTCCTCCTCAGAGTACGAAATAGGGGGAAGATTTTTTAACCTCTCACTCCTCCTAAGTTCATGAATTTTATCTGTGTTTTCAGTATCTCGAAGTAAAGAATTTTCAGAACTATCTACTGCTTTTTCTGATTCATTTGTATTTTCATGGATTAGCTTACGAATTTTATTTGGACACATGTGTTCATCAGATTTCGACATATCTGGTATAAGGCTGTCAGAGTTTCTAGACTTATCTGATTTACCACAGTAAACACTGAAGCCGAGTTACAAAATCGAATACTTCAATGTGCGAATGAATTAAAAAGTGATCCAGGGATGGTGCGTAGAGCTACAAACCAAATTGCTCTACGTGCTGCAATGTGCCTCCAGCAACGATGTGGCCATTTTGAGCATTTAATGTGATAGTTATAAGAATTGTAAAAAAATAAAAATATGTACGACTTGATTAAAACTTGTAATCAAAATCTGACTTTTAATGGCGACTTTCAACACTTCATAGCCAGCTCGTTTCTTGGGTTACAACGAAGATTTTTTTTTTATTTGAAAGGTAATATGATAGAGAATAATAATAAATCGTAAAGTCTTCTGGTATTGGGGGCATTTTTCTGAGAAATTTAGAGATCATTGAAAAAAATAGTCATAAAAAAGGGTTTCTTTTTCATAAAAAGCAAAGTTTATGTCATGATGCTACTTTTTTGCGTGCTAATTGTTATTTAATCCTTACCGCCAAGTATGTGGCATAATATTTTTTTTTATTTCAAAGCAATCGACCCACTAATTTTGAAGAAATCGATTTTTTTCTTACATAGAGTCTACATAACAAATAAAAATCTTAATTCGCTAATAAAAAGTAAAATAATTTTTTTAGAATTTTTTTTCTATTTTTTTTGTCGATAATTTTTGGTCTAGTTTCACCCCCTTTCGGGGTTGCACTTTATCCAGGGACACCCTGTATTATGGGGGGTCCCCATACAATAAACGTGTTTTTTTTTAATAATTTAAAACTTACTACAGGTTTGTACGGAACCCTCGGTGCGCGAGTCCGACTGGCACTTGGCCGGTTTTTTTATTTTTTTAACCGACTTCCAAAAAAGGAGGAGGTTCTCAATTCGGCGCGTATGTTTTTCATGTATATTTTTCATATCTACTAGCGACACCGTCACCAGCTCAGCTAAGTTTGTGGGACTATACTTTTCTACAGCCTTTACAGAAGTCTTTAAACTGTTGAGGAGCTCTATAGAGGTATTTTTTTCTATTTTAGCATATTATTCTTTTGAAAACAGCACAAAAGATAATTTCGGCTTTTACAAATTTTAGGGCCATCATTCATTTTCTCTCGATTGACTGTAATCATAATAATTATGAGAAGAGAAATTGATTTCAATGTATTAAGGGTTGATTCAACTGGAGTTGAGGAAATCAACCCTCGATCCACTACAGCCCATTAACGTCCCACTGCTGGGCAGTCCTCCACTCTCATAGGAGAGAGGGAATTAGAGCTTAGACCCACCACGTTGCTCCAATGCGGGTTGGCGGGCTTTAACGACTATTATCATGTTAGTGATAACCCTTATTCAATAAAACAGAAATCCTCATAGATTAGGTAATAAGTTTAAAAATCCTCTTGCACGCATTTTGGCATGAATCAAATTTCGGTAAAGAATGCAATGCTTACTCATAAAATATAATTATGTACGTGAGGCAAATAACTACTCATTGGTATCCCACTTTGACTAACAAATTAGAGCAAGGTTCTGACACCAGTGGTGTCTCTTGCTCAGAGACAAGTAAGAGTAAGTACCTACTCTTGCTTTCACTAGGCGTCAAAGTGGGCGTCAGCAACAAATGGGATGCGTATTTAGAATGCGCACTACATCAGACCTAAAAATCGATATTGCGCATTTTCCAATATGTTTGCTGGTTCCTATGTACTAAAACAGTTCCTTGAGCGGTGTTCGAAATAAAACAATGGGCTAGTTAAAGATTATTTATTAGAATGGTCTTATCGTTTTCCACCTACGCGAGGCGCAGCCTTCTGACTCACTTTAGCAGCTTTAGCTTTGGGTGGCGCCTTCGCTTTGGTTGGTGGTGCTGTGGTCTTCTTTGCAGCCTTTGACTTTTTCTGTTCTTTTGCAGCCCTAGAAATAAAAAGAAGTATTATTTATTGCCATTTGCACAAGGCCATTAAATAAATCAGTTTAGCGGGTGTTGTGCAAGTCTGCCATAGTATTGTTTTGATACCAGTGACAAGTTTTTTTTTGGTTACTTTTAACACTTCAGTGATAATAATATTATGACTGTTAATGCAGCTGATACTAAAATTAACAACATACATGAACAACAAGCTTTCATACTGCAAATAGCTTTTCTGTTAAATCAATTTTGTTATCATACAATAGTTCACATATTTTTGTTAATTAAAAAGAATAGGGATGATGACAACTCAATCAAATCAGCAACTCTACAAACTTAAAAACTCACTTCTAGTATGGAAGTTGTATAAAATTCACACTTGCTACGTCATCAAATTTCAATGCACTTTTTTTCTTTAATCTATATTTTAAAATGGTTATTAAACTTAAAACTAAACGAGGATGTGAAGTTTAGGTCTTTTGGAAGACCTAAACTTCACATTTTATATTTATTTATATTTATTTAATAATGAAGATTTTTAATTATGAAGATTTTTTATATTTATTTAATAATGAATTAGAAATAATTTATTTTTGATATGGGCATCATCCCTATTGTGGCGAATGGTAAGACTTAACTTGGTACATAATAATATAATTTATAATTTTATGTTGCTTACTTGATAGCTTGGTCCCTCTGAGCTTTCCTGACTTCTGGCTTCATATTACGCTTGGCCATGATATCGCTGAGGGAAGCACCAACAATGGCCCTCTGGAACTTCTGGGTCCTTCTGGTACGTTTCTTTGTCTGTTCTTCTTCTTGACCCTTCTTGAACTTGCGCCTGTAATATTAGACAAAAATATCTGCAAATTCAATGATAATAGAACAAAACAACGTTGGAAAATCTTTATGTTGATGAATTTATAATCAGCTCTTGAAGTTAAATCCCTGTAAGTGGATGCATTCGTCTTAAATACTCTGTATGCTGAATTTCATTGGGTCAATACATCAGTCAGTCACATATTTTATATTTATTTTAGATTTCCACATGCTTAGAGTGCTTTAAAATAATCTAGTATCCCCGGCTGAGTTTGTTGTGGGCTCTTCTCAGACCTGGGGCGCGTTTGGAACCCTCGTAGATTTAGTCTTAAGATGCTGTAGTTAATTATCACCATTAAGTCTTATTCTTTGTAAACATGACGTTCAGATGGTGTACTTTGTAGGTACCTATTTTGAATAAAGATGTTTTAAGTTTGAGTTTGAGTATTTTAAAAGGTACGTAGTTTTACTTAATATGAAATATTATGTACTGTCTGCTCTATTTTAGGTGAGAAGTTGAAAATGACTAAAGCAGGTTTAATACATACTTTTACCTCCAATCTAGAATGTAGGAAACTAACTCCTAGGCCTGCTTCCAGATACACCCAGTTATCCTTTTAACCCAGAGAGTTACCTGCTACTTACAGAATTTATATAAAACTTCTGTCGAAATTTCCAAATTTTTCCTAGGTTAAATGTAACCCTACATCTCTGTAAGTGGGCATTTTTAAAATGTTCCTCTCAGAAAAAGACAGCATAGCTTTATAACTGGTCAACAATTTAGGGATTTAGGTAGGTACCTTTGGAACCAAATTATAAACAGTAACTTCCAGAGAGTTGATGCAATCTATTTGGGGACTGAGAACAATGCCAACTCATTCACAAAGATGTTTTTGGGCAATATTTTTATCACTGATATTTCACTATCTGTCACCATCACATAACACTTCTCACTCTCAGCCAAAGTATCAAACTACGAAATCTTCATGCAAGTTACCATGCACTGCTGTACAACGATGTTTGAGATAAAATTAAAGTACCTGTAGAGGACAGTCCAAGTCACTTTTCGAGGATTCCTCCTCATCAGATGGGCTGCTTCACATTTTGAATTCAAGAATGTGAATGACTGAAATAGGCAAATACAATTATTTTGGTGGATATTGCAATAAATAAGAGGTTCTCTCAATATAATTGAATCAATATGATTAAGAATAGGTTATAATTTAAATGACCCATGCATCAAAGTTTAACATAAAACATTAAAAATGGTAAGCACTAAGCACTGAAATGAAATGAAATAACTAAGAGGTTCTCTCAATATATTTGAATCAATATGATTAGGAATAGGATATAATTTAAATGACCCAATGCATCAAAGTTTAACATAAAACATTAAAAATGGTAAGCACTAAGCACTGAAAGGAAACCTTAATAATTTAAGTTTAAAACCCTCTTCATACCTTGCCATCAACCTTAACCATGGTTTTTCCATGGCCAGGATAAATTTTGAATCCACTGTAGGCACAAAGTCCGATCCTGCAAATAAAACACTCATGATAAATAAACCTCACTCCACTTCATTATTTGTAAAATAACACAGCGAAAAGTTTTAGGATCATTATGATTTACTAAAATACAAAACAAACGTACTTCATTTTGACTTTTGTACAGTAAGAAAAAGAGAGACCAGACCAGTGTTGCCAAGTCTAAACCGATCCAAGTCGCCAAAAAATTTATTCCAACTTCCAAAGTTATCTTATTTTTCTGCAAAGTAGCCTAAAATTGCTTATGTAATTGAAATTCATGTACGAAGTCTAAAATGGATATTTTTTAATCGTAGATTTACTTCAATCAACCTTATTTTTAATTTTAGGAGGATAAGATGGAAGCAGAATGTCTGCACTTAAAACCTCTGTATCACTATAAACTTATATTCACAACGTGGAAATTAATAGTATTCATATGTAGGGTCAACAGTAAAAATAAGATTAACGAGGTGTAATCAAAGTGCCATACAGATTAAGTGTTCTATTGAAATAATTAAAGTAACTACATAATAATATATTTTTGTCCGTCATTCGCCAGTGTAAGGTTCTCTTCTAATGTCTCCATCATCAAATCATCATTTTCATTTAATTATGAGCTAGGGAACCAGTAACAGACAGGCATGCATTAATAATCAACGATACAACATGGACCTTTAAAATAACTCCAAAACAATAATTAATATAATAAGCGAGAAAAGGGAGAATCCAGGGCAACCAATGCATATTATGCATTCTTATCCTTATTTCACTAACTATAGAGTTGAATATTGAATAACTACCAATATCTTTAGGATATATTTTTTCTGTCTGCGGACTTTTTTCTTACAAAAAAATAGAATTTGAATAAACCTATGTAAAAATCAACCTTTTTTTGAAGCAGTCTAAATGGTGACCAGTCGCCTATCGCAATTTCGGCACACAATACCCTTCGAAGTAGCCTAAAAGGCGAAAAGTCGCTTAACTTGGCATCACTGTCACAGACAAAAATCATGGATGTGTCATTACCCATCAAGCAGCAAGCTGTGCTCTGTGTGCTTCTAGACTAGTGGTGGGTCGTTGTCGTATTTTTGACGGACGAAACGCAACCGTTATCCCGGCGACGAAAACGGTTTTAGAAAACGGTCGTCGTTGCAACTGGTTTGAAGATGGCTTATTATTTTTGACGGACGAAACGCAACCGTTATCCCGGCGACGAAAACGGTTTTAGAAAACGGTCGTCGTGGCAACTGGTTTTAAGATGGCTTATTTTTTTATTGAGTTAAACGGTTGCAGTTTCTACCAACAGTTAGGTAACAATTTAAAATATAAAAAATCGTTTACTAAATTTGACCATCTCGCTTTACGAACGACATCATAGGTTAAAATATGTTAGCCGTTAGTCTACTGGTAATACATTATCGAGTGTATATCATGGGTTAGTTCAGTTTTTATTGTAAGAACTATTTAGAGAATTATTGTTATATTGTATTTTATCAATTGACTATCGACTGTATTTTCTTAGGCGTAAAATAAAAAATCACACCAAGTTATTCGAAGACTGGTTTGCGCAAAGAAGACTGTTTTCCCCAGGACGTAAAAACGGTTTCACCGTCGCAGAAGAGAAAACGGCATATTGAAACGGTTCGTCGTTGCAACGCCCACCACTAGTCTAGACCAGTTAATGGCAGGTAATCTCGAAAGCTCTGAGCAGATGGCGCTGGTGTAGTTGGAGGTCATGTTGTCTGTCAAACTCTGTTTATTTATAATTTATATGCATTGTTAGGCATTTCTGAGTAAATACCGCCTCTAAAATATATTGTGTGGAAATAAAATGCCTCAGTGTTGTGTTGTGCTTTTGTGCACATCAAGACCATCAGGTCACAGGTTTCCAAAAGATAAACAGTTTAGGAAAAGTGGATTTATAGCAATAAGAAGGGACAAATTTAAGCCGACAGAAAATGCACGTAGTATTTGCAAGCAACATTTTGTTCATTCAGATTATGCAATGCCACTGGAATCTGTTGTTAAAAATCGTAAGTAGAGTGTTTTTAAAAATTATTAGTTTTTAATAATTGAGAATAAGACAGTAGTTTCAACATAACCTCAATTTTGTTTTTATTAAGTATTTTTTATTTTACAGCAAAACCTAGACTCAAGAAGGATGCTGTTCCTAGTCAGTTTTGCTGCACTGAAGAGCTTTGAGAATCAGCACAGCAGAGACAAGATCGCGTCACAAAGCGATCACTTAAAAAGAAATCTTTGCATTTATCATCTGTATCCAGTGCATTAAAGCTAGTCACACCAACCTGATATGATGAAAATGATAAGTTTAAAGGTCGTAAATGTACCAGTACAGTGATTATTGTTTGCACTGAGATCAGAATAGACCAACCCAAAAATCCTGTATCCCAGCAACTTAGACCGTGCTTAGACCGTACATATTCAACATACAAATCTTGTAATAGGTATGCTAAAATTATTACTTGGTATACCTAGTACAGGTAACATAACTTTTGTTTCTGAGTTATGGGGGCTCCATCAGTGACAGATGTGTGTTTGAAAAGTGTGGTTTGGCAAATTTACTTCAAAAAAATGACATTTTATTGGCAGATCGAGGTTTTCAGATTCAGGATATCTTAGCATCTAAAGATGTTACCGTATACATGCAAGAATTTCTAAAAAAATAGTCAGGACAGCTTGAGCCAGAACAGCTTCACCGTTCACAAATATTGTCTTCAAACCGGATACATGTTGAGAGGATAATTGGTTTGGGTAAAACATATAGAATACTTAAGTATTTGTCAAGTAATTTGGTACCCACGTAGAATTATATTTGTTTGCTTTATGTTAGCTAATTATCGCAGTAACATAATGGATGGTTGCAAATAAAGGAATAAAACACAAATATTATTAATTTTTATGACTTTTATTTTGCTAATATAACGATTGTTGAAAAGTAGGTAATGAAGTTCTTACTTGTATTACCTATTATGAACACCACAGAAATACATTTATAATCTTTTGGACTGGATTTGGACTACCAAATCACAAAGTCACAGAAGTCACGACCGGTGACATACATTTGAATTTGCACTTGATAATAATAATTAGAATTAGTTTTCAAACTAAGTTCACTGTTTTTCATTTCCAAATATGGTAAGCTATCAGAACTTATTATAGTCCTTTATTGAATAAGGACATTTGGTGGCCATATAACGTTAGACAATGATTTCGCAAACTCCGCTACAGGACCTTCCGGAATATTGTACTCAAAATGATTATTTCGTTAATATGCAACCAGTCTGAAACAAAAAATAGTACAGTCTGTCTGAATAAATCGCGGAGGCAAAATCAATGCTACTTCTTCGGTCGAAATATGGTTTACCTTTTAATTAAATCTTCCTTTTTCCCAGTTACTTTGGCATTTCTTCTCCTCAACTCCTTTTTTTTAGCTCAAACACGGACTGTGTTTGAGCTTACTTACCTAAAAGCCGTACTTTTCTGCCATTTTAATAATTATTATGATAGATAACGATCAAACACCAAATTTTAAACGTAATTTTAAAACAAAGAGCTGTCAAAACAAAATGGCATGACCTCCAACAACACCAGCGCCACCAAGCGGGAGCAACGGCGGACATAGCTGCCATTATGCAGGGACCGTGCATTAATCTCTGTCTCTGTCTTAAGTCTCTGACGCTGTGTTCTAGATATCTTGCTCTGTCTACGGTTCTAGACCTCCACTAGGAGTATACTATGTGTTCTGTGTTCTAGACCCATCAACAGCTGTGTTCTAGACCCATCAACAGCTTTCTAAAACTCTGTGAGTACTACTAACACCGTAGACAGAGTAAGATAATTATTCTTCTATGACTAACACCAAGTACACCTCCACAGACATAGTCTGTTGTAACAGAGAGTATGTTCTGTGGTTGTAACTCAAAATCACGGAATAGTTTTTTTGCTGGGTTTTTTTAAAAGTACCTACAGGGAACAATAAAAGTGCTCAATGATTTGTCCAGATTTTTTAGAATTTCAGGTTTGAGTATTATTGGTACATATTTAGCAGTACCTATTCCATATACCATAATGATGTTGTCAATGTTTTCATTAATCGGTTAATTTAATTCTAACCTCTGAAGTGTGGTGGTTAATAAAGTTTTATATTTTAATAGTTGTGTATCGCTTAGATATACCTAACGACCTATCTAGCACAGAGTGATGAGTGCTATGGTCTTACAAGCGGGTCCCGGGTTTGATCCCCGGCAGGATCATTTGGGAATTTAAAATTTCTGAAATTCCTCTCGTCTAGTCTGGTGGGAGGGTTCGGCCGTGGCTAGTTACCACCCTACCTGCATGCCCATCGGCAGATGCTATGTAGAAATCGATCAAGAAACGATAAAATCATCCTACACATCATCAATAATCAGTTTTTATTTCACATTTTTGTTACAAGTTTTATTTCTTTTTGGTTTAGGATGTCCTGAAAAAGATGCGCGTACTTGACGACAAAATAGTTTACACTTTAAACACATCTTTACCAACAGAATCGTTTAAAAGTAAAGTAGACCCAACATCAGTGTGCCAAGATTTATTCCATCAAATAGAAAAAGGACACAGTGAGAGGGAAAATGTCATTAAAAACTGCATAGTTTCAACTGCAGAATCTGTAAAAAAATTAAAGGTGGCAAAGGAGAGTGCACCTGATGATATAGATGTGTTGAGGAATCTTAAGTCTGAACAAAGGAAGGTAATTATTAAAAAGTTATGGCTTTCCCCTGAATAAATTATAGTCCCTAGAACTTATCTGACTTGGTGACAGCATTGCTGTTATCTATTAATTAAGAAAAAACAGAATGCGGGCACGGGTCGGGTGCGTGGCGGGTGACGCTGTGTGATGTCGTCCATATAAATACAAGGAATTCAACCCGCCGCGCACCCGACCCGGCCCGCGCCCGCTCCCTGTGTTTTGCGCTTTAAAAATAAAATAGAAACAAAAACTAAACAGTCATAAAAATTAGTTCCAATTTTGGCCATGGAGCCAGATAAGTTTGTGGGACTATAAGTGACAAATTCTGTTTCACCAAATCTGCAAACTGACAGTTATAAAATATCTATGCTATCTAGACAGGAATCACTGGCATTTGTCTAGCGAAGCTACTCGCTGGGTTATAAAATGTGCCTTATTGGTTTACATACTGAGCAGTAACTATCAACATTCAATTCTAACATTTTAAAATAATACTGCTCTAAGTAATGGTAGTATGCATCCAGAACTTATGAACAGGCCTTTCATAACGCAACCTATGCAGTTGTCTTATGTCCAGAATTATTGACACAAATTGTAGGTTGGGTTAGGTTAGCTGTTCAGATATTGCAGAATTTATTTAATAATTCCAGACAAAACATGGGAAATTATATGGTCAACTTCCTGTGAATGATATTTGCCAATTTAAGTACTGAGATCAAAATTATGACCAACTTTGCTAGGCTTTTGTTGGCTTCAAATATGTTACTATGGTGCAGACCAAATTTATGAGGGGGGTCAAAAACAGCAGAAAAAGTTTTATGTACTACCCACTGCATGCGGTAGGCTGGAACATTGGCTGGCACACTGCCCTGTGCCTTGATTAAAACGTTTTACAAGAGCCAGAACCATGATTAAAAGCATAAATACCTAAGTTTTTACCTAAGTACTATACTTTAGTATTGTACTATACTTTAGTATTTCAATGCTCTGATATACTGCAATTTTTAAGGTTCTGTTTTATCCCTTTAACATATTGTTTGATGTAGGTATATCATCAATGTGTCATCAGTGTAATAGTGACTTTCAATATCCTTTCATGACCTATCCATATAACAGCTGATTTAATAAAATTTGGTACAATGATAAATAGTACCTGGAGATAGATGGAATTTACAAAAAACATGAACGCATCATCTAGTATCCTATAATGACATGTGCAAACTTGGAATTCCCTACCCAAATCAAGTATTTGTTATCATCTGAATTGGTATTTTTTCTGAGGCAACATAAGGGATGTTATGTATTTTTGTCACTAAGGGTTGCACTGTAGAGATTGCAATCCGGAAAACCGGCGGATCCGGCATCACTAAACTGTTACTAGATCTGGTACCTATATACCAATTCCAATTTATATTTTTATAATTATTCCTAAATATTAATTCCAATTTTTGGATCCGTACGGATTGATGGAAATCCGGCTGGATTGAAAACACAATTGCAGAGACACCAAATTGCAATCCCTATTGCACAGCTATTTATAATTAGTCTAGAGGGCTAGACATAGTGTTTTTTAAAATGAATTATTGTATATTTCAGTTACGTCTCTTGCAGACTGAACTCAGTGTGGAAGAAGTAATAAAAGAGAAGACTACAAAACTATTTATAGAAAAATGTAGAACATATTATAAACCAAATAACTTATGAAGACTGATAAAGCATGCATTTGAATGTTGTAGGGTTTGTGTACATAAATATATAAATAGTTAGTTGAAGTTTTTTTTAAATTGCCACTAGAAAATTGCTACTACAGGAACACTATTTATTCACTATAATTCAGTTGCCCAATAGCCTTAAATTAAACAACACCAGAAACAGATTGTAAATTACTCACAAAATTTTGCTGATATTAAAAGTTATCAGGGAAGTTCCAGAATCATATCTTGACCTTATCATATCGTAATCTTCAATCTTTTCCAGTGCAGTTTTTAAAATGATATATAATATTGGGAAATTGGAAATGAGACTTAGCTTAAATTAATAAAATATTTTATTCTAAATAGTTAGATACTAGCTCAGGTATATTAAGTTTTCATACATTTATTGACAAAGCATTCTACAAAATCTGCAAAATGATAAAATAAACCATTTTTATAAATATTTAGCTCTGATCCTTCTCTTGTTTTTTCTTAAATTCATCTTCGTATTGTTTATGCCAGTCTAGATTCAATTGATGTACAGATTCACCTCTCTTAGCTGCAGCTCTGCCTGACATAATTGCTCCTAAACTGGCGAGACAGGTGAGGAATATCAAAATGTTGGATATCTTAATCCTTGCTTCACTCCTGGACCTCTCTATTAACTCTGGCCTAAAACATATTGAAATCATTAGGTATATACATAGGCTTATAATTATTAATATCTGTATTATAATTTTTTTTACTAATTCCTATCAAAAAAGGATGTAGGTATGTGTACAATTTGAGGCCGAAAAAATCAGTATGTTCTATATTGTATATTATTAGTTGCATAACATCATGTAAAAGCTACATACGAGACAAACTGAGGTATTTCAGCTTTGCTCTTAAACTTCTTCGTCCACACCAAAATATACTTCTGAAATTCGCTAGGTTTATATTTCGGCCCTGTTGAAGTACGGCTTGCAGGTTGGGGTGCTCCAGGAGCCGGAGTACACATATGCCGTCTCAGTGAACATATTAGTGAAGATCGTATCAAAAAGTTATTCATCGCACTACGACGAAACTACGCCAAAAGATTACCTACACTGATTACAAAGATCTTGAAACAACCTTGGCAAGTTGGTTTGGAAAACCACAGTCATGTATTGTACACAGTGGAAAACTGCGAACAATCATATACCTACTCTTTGGAAAAATCTAGGTACTTATGTACCTACATGAAGTTTATGAAATGAACGTCACGGCACAGAATCTCATTTAAAATCGAGCACGCTACGATGATAAATGTATGGACGGGATAAATCACAGAACAGGATAAATCTAAAAATCGAGGCGCTGAGCATAGTTCAGCATAGGTCTGAGGCTTATGTACACCGACCACACCAGCCGAGCGATCGCATAACTTCTGCATCAATCATTGATACATCGCAATCACCTCTGATTGGTTAACACTCTTCCACTATTGGACATAATCCATTGACCCAGCAAGAATGCCATAAATTCAGCCAATTACAACAATTGATACTGTAACAATGATTGATGCAGAAGTTACGCGATCGCTCGGCAGAAACAGAACTTCAGAAGCTAAGTCGGCAGTCGTAATTCCTTCTTCCATGAGCTAAGTACAAGATTTTTGATTTGTGCTGTCACAGTTCAACTTGTCTCTGTCAGTGTCACAGTTGACAGCTCCAGAGCGATCGGCTATAAATTGTCGCAATATCACATCCTTGGAGGAAGGAATTACGACTGCCGTCTAATCACATCCAAAAATGTCATAAAGGATATCCATTGTTACAGTCCATATAGCCGGCTTCCCGCTTCACGTAAGCTTTTTCAGGATTGTAGCAATGGGTCGCTAACCACAGATTACTAGTCACGAACTCTGAATATCGATATTTTGGTAGTGCAGACCTATTTATAATCCGACTAATTTGAATGTCTATGGTAATCATGTGGTAATCTAGCAATTTAAGTAGATTTAACAGTCTTCCAAATTTAACTGCATTACCTATTTAACTAAGTTATATTTTCGAGTCTGTGGTTTCGTGTGATTTTCTATTTAATAATTGGCTTTGTTTTTTATTAAATAGAATACAAAATACTTTAATATAGGAAGCGATGCGCCTAAGTTAGTAGATTTTCTTTTTACGATGCAATCAAACATACCATAAGCTAGAGAAATCTCAAGATACCGAAATTGTCTATGGATATTTTCATTTTAATCACAGATTATAATTTATTGCGCAAAGGATCAGCCTGGGTGTCCAACGAGGAAATGCAGCCAGCATTCTTGCCACCATTCCACGCGGGCATGTTTCTAGCTTTAAGTTCTATTGTATTGTTTTCAATAAAGGTTTAAAAAAAGTAGTACATAAAGTTGTACTACGTAGGTACTACTTAGGTACCTACATAACTTAATTCTTTTTTACCGTTAATTTTAATTATAAATAACTAGATGATTCCCGCGACTTCGCCCGCGTGGATTAAGATTTTTTGATTCCCGCGGGAACTTTTTAATTTCCCGGAATACAACCTACCCCTGTACCAAATTTCACCAAAATTGGTTGAACAGACGAACCATGAAAGCGTAGCAGACAGACAGGCAGACAGACACACTTTCGCATAATTTATAATATTAGTATGGATGTAATATTATTACTTATTATTAATGAATAGCATTGGTATGTATTTGGTCGTACAATTTTTGTATTTTTTTAATAGCGTGAGTTGGCAATACTGCGAATGAGAATATTTTATTAGCTAGACATAGGTACCTACGGTATACCTAATAAAAGGTAAATTGTCAATAGAATGTCATAAAATACATAACATTTTGAAGCCATTCCAATATAGCTTAATAACTTGCTTGAAATAATAGTATTTTCTATTTTTACCTAACAAACAATATTCTATTCGAGCTTTTTAATCCTTATATTATATTTATTTTAGTTATTAGAGTCGTAAAACGATTATTGGACACCCTATGTCACCGCTAAAAACACCTCCCACCATGTATCAATGAAAGCCTAGTTTGACGTCACGTTTGTCATGGTCCGTAGACCGTAAACGACATCTTACTTCAAAAGTCTTACGTGATACCAATTTTCAGCAAATAATTCTATCGCTACTTACTGCATCAATGTCAAAAAATTTTTTGTCCTCAACGATCCTTTAAGGACAGTCTCAGTGATACGTGAAGCCAAAACCATGTTTTGACATTGATGCAGTCCTTTAATGATTGCGACAATTTATAGCCGATCGCTCTGCTGGTTGACAGTACCTACTCACTAGGTACCTACCATGGAATGAGTATTACTAATTCCATGGTACCTACATAACAAGTACCTACTCAGCCCTGAGACTCGCCCCTTTGAGTAGGTAACAATGCTCAGCCCACGCAGCGTTCACCTTTGCGTTCACATCACAGTACTTCCAGACAATACTTATCTATGACTTCCAGTCACAGACATATTATATTATAAAAGGGAGAGTACTTCCTGCATCATGTTCGTGATGTTCACATTTTAGGCATTATATTTAATTTTTTCTATGCTATCTTCTATTAAAAGATATTTTAGAAGAATGACATTTGTGCATTTTAGCAACTTGGCATTTGGCACCACAGTTTGGAACAGACAAAGAGACTCTCTCTCACAGACATATAAATAGAAGCAGAGGCAAGATAACGTACAAAATAGCGTGGCAATTACAAACACACGAAAACATTACGCACACATACATAAAACTCAGGGCCGAACCTTGTTGCTGCATAAAACATTATATAATATACATAACTCCTGTTACAACTCAAATCCTGAGGACTCCGTCAGTATCATGGCCAGTGGTTCTCGCGTCGTTCTCGCTCTGCGTCGACGCGCAGGTGATGGGGATATTATTTAGAAGAACAGTACCAACGGATATCGTGTAAATACCGCCAGATTTTAGCTCAAAGTTCCTATTGACAATAATTTCTTGGCAGTAAGCCAAATAAATGTTGTTAAACAATCGAATCGAATCGTTATTCCAAAAAGAGGTTAAATAAAAAATTACAACAGGTGTAAAACACCTGTTGTAATTGTAACTCACATGTTTTTTATTCAAATAAACTTTACAATTAGTGCTTTAGAATCTGTATTGAGGTTTTCAATAAAAATTAATGAAATTCATCCACCTAATGGAAGATAAGGTAAATTGGTACCTACTTAGTATAAGACCTCAACTAACTTTTCTTTGAAAATGGTCGGTATTGCACCAGGAGATAGAATTGTACGGAATATATTACGTTCTTAGATTATCTGTAAAATGCTTGGAGCATATAGCACTCCATGAGTTGGTCTGCCAGTCTTTTCTATAAATATTTTTATGCATAGGTCTCTCAGGTATTCATCCTTTGGAAACCTGAAATTAAAAGTCGAAGTTATATACTTACTTAAAATAAAAGAGTCGTCGAGTCCGGCCCTGTAATTTGTTAAAGTTCTCAAAATGTCAAAAAAGATTATTCAACAACTTAAAGCATGTATTTCTACAGAAAACCATAATATTATAGTTTTAATATATGCATGGCTACATATTTCGTCATAACAACTATAAAATATTAGATATCTTAGCCTTGATACGATGCGATACGAAAACATTCCAAAGCTACATGATAGCATGAATTTTACTTACCGATGGAACGTTACTTCTGGGGTTTTCCTGTACGAAGCGTTGTAATACAGGGGGACACAACACTTCACCATTTTATTTCAGTAAATATTCATATAAATCTCCAAATTTCACAAAAAACTTATGACACCCAAGACAACACAATGTAAACAAACGCCATAGGTCTCATAGATGTCTTATAATGACTGCCACGCATTGAATTTTTGTCAATGTGTGCGTTGGTGTAGCACAGTGTTGCAGCAAATTAATACATACACATTTTTGCTTGCAGGGACACGGTCACACTAAGTCACACTGATTCGCATACACTTGTCTATGTGGGTGTGAAATTTATGTTGTGTCTGCTTCTATTTATATGTCTGTGCTCTCTCTGGTGGTCTGTGGTGTACCATCATAGAGTAGCTGTGGTCTTTTGCCAGCACAGAGTTGCCAGTTTAAAAAATGTGTATATAATGTTCTCTGTGGTCTTTTGTGTGATATGTGTTCTGTGAAGTGTGAACTGAACCAACGACTATTAACCAGAGAGAACTGAACTGTGAACGAGCAAAGTGAGTCAGATTTCAGAATTGAATTGGAGAAAATAAAGATTTTGAACAGAAAATAAATGGTGGATTGATGGTGTATTATATTTTGTGATATTATTATTTAGCACAGTAAGTAATACTGATAAAGTTGTTACTCGTAAGAATGAGTAAATAATACAAAATGAACTAGACAGCAGTTGCTGGAGTAGGTACTTCAAACAGTGGTTTACCTTTGAGTTTTGAAGTCTATTTTATTTCATCTCTGCAACGAATTTTATCGAAGCTTCTCATTCTAGTAAATGAACATATTTCGCTACGAGGAAGTAACGATGTAGCTGGTTTTCTTTGTGTATTGGTCTTGTTGGAGAATAGTCCAAGGTTGACACTATTATAAAATGCTGTTTATTACATTTTGCTCAGCAGGTTTCAGCATCAGGGCAACGGGGGCTGCTATACAATACGTGAGCCTTAATTTCATTTAAATGAGGATGAAGGGAGGGACGGGAAGCGATCCTGGGGCCCCAGTTAGAATTTCAGGGCGCGCAAAAAAAAAATATTTTAAAAGTTTTGTGATTTTTTTTTCTTGTCTATAGTTTGGTATATTAGCCCAATCGAACCAAATTGTTTTTGTATAAACTATTTAAAATATTAACACTATCTTGATAACAGCAAAATAAAATCAACTACCTACATTACAATATTAAACTGTATCATAGAAAACTAAATAGGTAAGAAAAAATAGAAGATTAAATTGTTATGACTACACATTGATTCGCTGGCGAGAACTACCAGGAATAAAACACTCCAAAGAGCTAGTTAAATCCTTCAACAAGCAGGCTGCCACAGTGGCACTAGTGTTTAGTAGGAAAAACTTAGTAGGAACGTTAACTGTAAGAGAATACCACTAGGTATTAAGTTCGCCTTTGTGAATTGCATTGTATGTGCAATAAATAATTTAAAACAAACAAACAAAACTTGCACATACTAGTGCGGGCACTGATGGGGCATTACGGGCTGAACAGACACATGTTCAACCTCAAGCTCCGAGACACAGATTTGTGTAGGCTCTGCTGTGAGCCTGAGGAAACACCATTACACATTATCTGCTACTCCCCTGCCCTAATGCACAAATGTGGCCTCATCCTAGGGAAGCACCTAGTGCACCCTGAGGAGGCAAAGAATATCCCAGCCAAGAAGCTGCTGCTGTTCCTAGCAGCGAGTAGTATTGGCCAGGAACTATAGATGGTGGCGATCACAATAGATCGGAAACGGTCAAAGTGATACTGGCTCTCTTTACAGAACCCTGCATAGCTACATTCCGTGTCTGCTACACTTTCACAACCCAGACTTTCAACAGATTTTTATGAAATTTGCTACAGAGTTTTATCACGGGAAGGACAAGGGCAACTTTTCATCCTGGAAAATCAAGGTTTCTTGCAAGAATTAAAAACTTAATCCATATGGGCAAAGTTGTGGGTATCCTCAAGTTTGATATAAATTACTAAAGGGTAGATGACTTGAAATGATGATTACATTATTCAATATCTAAACTACATAAAATTCGTTTAAATACAATACTACAAAGTTAAATTTTATTATGATCAGATGTCCGGTGGTCACAAGCATCGTTACAAGAACGTGGGTCTGAGCGCCGACGAGTTGCGGCGTCGGCGCGAAGAGGAGGGCGTGCAACTGCGGAAACAGAAGCGAGAACAACAGCTGTTCAAAAGGAGAAACGTTAACTTGCCAGCACCGGACACTCCTGACCTTGCTGTTCAGGTAATTATTTCCATGTTAAACATGAATAAAAGGGTAAATATTCTATTTGTTGTGAAGTTTATGTCATAGATAATACACCAGTGATGTGCTACACATGTAAAGGAAGGCAAAGGAAAAGATGGGAGGATGTCTTAAGAGTGGTGGTTGGTGCTTTTTTTTTGTGCCAAACAACACAAGAGAAAGATCTGGAAGTCTCTGGAGGATGCCTATGTCGTAGGACAAGCTGATGTTCATTTAAACATTTTGCAAAAAAAAACAACGTTTTAATTGCAGAAATATTTAATTCAGCAATAAAGGCTGTGATTGATCGTATGTGCTACACATACAGCGGACTGGTACATCAAAGTGCGGAAAGGAACCCCAGAACACGAAGAAGTGTATGTGCTAGAGCTCTACACTTCAAACAAAGGGTGGGGCAGTGCGGTGACTAAATTTTGTATGCGTCAATACTCAATATATTATAATGCGTCTGCATTATGCAATGATGTCATTCGCTAGATATGGTATACACAGAGAATCAGACATCATACATGAAGGCGTTTCTAGTCTCAACAGCCTCCCTATTAGCCCAGGCTACTTGTGGAAGCTTTGTATGGGAACCCTAAAATAAAAAATGTAAAGCTGGTTTTTGGCACAAGTGTTCTTTAAGGTCTTAAAAGAATTTCCTCAAAAATCCCCCCTCCTAGGGTGCGGGCTTTCCTCTCCCCCCCCCTAAAATGTCTCCCTGAGCGCGGTATTTTATATTTTTCTCAAAAACTATTACAGCTAGACAAAAACCGTCTATGGCGAAAATAATCTTCATTAAATAATCTACCTAATGGCATTTTGATCATTATGATACGACAAATAGTTTTGGAAATATACTGGCTTATTTTGCGTTTTTTTTTATTTTTGAAAAATCGGGTATGTTTCTTTTGATTTACACGAAAAGTATAAGACCTAGGAAAAAAACCGGCCAAGTGCGAGTCGGACTCGCGCACCGAGGGTTCCGTACAAACCTGTAGTAAGTTTTAAATTATTAAAAAAAAACTACTTACTAGATCTCGTTCAAACCAATTTTCGGTGGAAGTTTGCATGATAATGTACATCATATTTTTTTTAGTTTTATCATTCTCTTATTTTAGAAGTTACAGGGGGGGGGACACACATTTTCATCGTCACACGTCATCGGAAATATGACGATCGGAAACGTGCATGACAGAAAAATATTTTGCAATAATTTAGCCTTTGTACCTACTCATTTTGATAATATTAATAATAATATATTAATAATTTATTTATTCATGCTATAATACAATAAAGTAATAGTAATAGTAATGATATCTGTATCTACAAAACAACACCACACTAATTAGTAAACAATATATTATCCATACCTCCATACTAATATTAGTAAGGGCTCGAAGTCCTTTCAACAATATGTAGGTATGCAATATACGCATTTATCCAAAAACAATCATCATCAAGTGGTGTCACCTTCAAACTGAAGATCTTGCAGATCATTTTATCAGATTAACTTTTAACTGTTAACGGCATTCCGAACCAGTGGTAGATTCAAAAGCAATTCTAAAGAATATTTGAATTAAAAACATTTGATTTGATACTTGACTTAAAATTCGATTACAAAAAAGCACAATCGGCGAGATGTTGGAGAGGGGATAGGGGGGGGGGGGGGGGGGGGGGGGGGGGGGGGGGGGGGAGAAAGCAGGACCTCAGATCCGACCTCAGATCGCCCGTAAATTATTTTTCCTTTCATTTTTATAATATTCCCCTCCTTTTCTAATGGGTTTCATCCTACTATTATTTTTTTTCACTTTTTATTATTTTTAAAGGCTTCTACCCTGGTCTATATGAGTGGTTTTCCTTGGTACATCTCTTCAGCGATTCCTGTGTTATAGGAACAGTAATAATTATGGTTATTGTAACAATACTTTACCAGTTGTATTGTAGACAGTCCCCTATTATACTAGACTAGCTGATGCCCGCGACTTCGTCCGCGTGGTTAAAGTTTTTTTGATTCCCGCGGGAACTCCTTAATTTTCCGGGATAAAAAGTAGCCTATGTCACTCTCCAGTCCTCAACTATACCCATGCCAAAAATCACGTCGATCCGTTGCTCCGTTGCGGCGTGATTGAAGGACAAACCAACAAACAAACACACTTTCGCATTTATAATATTAGTATGATGATGACGACGATGATGCAATATTTGCTTGCAGGAGGATGTGACGGTCTCCTCGTCGGACGACATCTCGCCCGCCATGGTGGCGGCGCTGTACGGGCCCGACCCGCAGGAGCAGGTGGCGGCCACACAGAAGTTCCGCAAGCTGCTCAGCCGGGAGCCCAACCCACCCATCGACGAAGTGATACGGACCGGAATTGTTCCTAAATTTGTTGAATTCCTAACAAATAGTTCTAATCCTACTTTACAGGTACGTTTTTTTCATGTAAAATATATGCCTTGGTTCTTATTCAGCCTCAAATAACTTTCAATAAATTAAACCCTCAAAAATTTAAACTTATCTCAACTTAGTCATAAAAAATATGTCGGCCATTTCTCATTTCTAAATGGACTTCAGCCTTGTAATCAACACCTTGTTACATGTATTATCATATCTATGAAATTATAGCGATTTTTGAAAGCCCTTTTAAATTAGAAATCTCTTCTTAGCTTACATACAAATCAAAAATTTTCGAAACCGGCAGGATTTGATCCTGCGTCTCTCTGGGAATCGCGCCCTGAGCGCCTGGACCACTCGGCCACTTTACTTTGAAAGTAGTTTCGATACTGCAATGTGTCGCTACTGGATGGCTTAAACAGTCGCGTTAAAAGACTGGATTAAAGATGCATATGTCAATTTTCGTCGCTGGCAGGTAAGTGAACCGTGGCCGAGTGGTCCAGGCGCTCAGGGCGCGATTCCCAGAGAGACGCAGGTTCAAATCCTGCCGGTTCCGAAAATTTTTGATATGTATGTAAGTTGAGAAACTTTCCTCGTGTGTGAAGCACTGTAATAAAATTATAAAATCTATTCTTAGATGTAACTACTGACCTTAATTTAATAAATTGAAAGATTTGATTTACGATTTATTTAAATCGAATATTTTAACACATTGGCGTTCTTAATTGCAGTTCGAAGCGGCATGGGCGCTAACGAACATCGCCTCAGGGTCGTCAGAGCAAACGCGCATCGTAGTGGAGTGCGGAGCGGTGCCCGTGCTAGTGGCGCTAACGGGCGCGGGCGCGGGCGACGACGTGCGCGAGCAGGCGGTGTGGGCGCTCGGCAACGTGGCCGGGGACTCGCCGCGCTGCAGAGACGCGGTGCTAGCTGCGGGGCTGCTGCCGCCCCTGCTGGAGTGAGTACTGACCCTTCATACACTATGTGCGAGCGGTGCCCGTGCTAGTGGCGCTAACGGGAGTGGGCGCGGGCGACGACGTGCGCGAGCAGGCGGTGTGGGCGCTCGGCAACGTGGCCGGGGACTCGACGCGCTGCAGAGACGCGGTGCTAGCTGCGGGGCTGCTGCCGCCCCTGCTGGAGTGAGTACTGACCCTTCATACATTGACGGGCACGGGCGACGACCTCTATTATGATTTATATTGATACTAGCTGATGACCGCGACTTCGTCCGCGTTGATTGAGGTTTTTAAGTAAGAAATCTTTTATTTTCCGGGATTAATAGTAGCATAAGTGCTACAGACTATAATCTATATGTGTGCCAAATTTCATCCAGATCCGTTTAGTCGTTTTGGCCTGATTGAGTAACAAACATCCATCCATACATCCATCTATCCATCCAAACCTTCGCATTTATAATATTAGTATAGATTGTTTTTATTTGTTTCAGCATTCTAAATAAGTATTCAAGATTATCTATGACGAAGAATGCAGTATGGACACTGTCAAATCTCTGTAGAGGGAAAAACCCTCCCACAAACTTTGAAGCTGTTGCACCAGGTATTTGAATTATTACATTACTACCAAATTAGAAGTTTCTTTGACCTTATGTTATTGTGTGATAGTGGGAGTGTTGCTTGACCTAGTGCTTTTAGTGTACATATTGTTTGTGGTTCCTTTTGAGAGATTATATTGTTAAATATTCTATTTTTAAGTTTAACGCTATTTGTTAACAAACTGGTAACCCCGCACTTGCGAGATGCATGCCGGCTTGCCAGTAATTGGGTGTACACTCCAAATGTGTTTGTTATTTTTTATTTTGTGATTGTGTATTATCTGATGGCAAACCAGAATCCATACTAATATCATAAATGCGAAAGTGTGTCTCTCTGTCTGTCTGTTACGCTTTCACGTCCATTGTCTGTTGAACCGATTTTGATGAAATTTGGTACAGGGGTAGATTGTATCCCAGGGAAGGACATAGGCTACTTTTTATCCCGGAAAATTAAAAAGTTCCCGCGGGAACCAAAAAACCTCAATCCACGCGGACGAGGTCGCGGGCATCAGCTAGTAAAAAATAAATGTGAGATGGTGATAATAAAAAAAAAACCCCCCCGGCTGAGTTTGTTGTGGGCTCTTCTCAGACCAGGGCGCGCGGAACCCTCGTAGCTTTAGTCTTAAGATACCGTTGTTAATTATCACCATCAAGTCTTATTCTTTGTAAAGACGTTCAGAAGGTGTACTTTGTAGGTACCAATCCATACTAATATTATAAATGCGAAATTGTGTCTGTCTGTCTGTTTGTCTGTCTGTCTGTCTGCTACGCTTTCCCGGCCCATCTCTTCAACCGACTTTGCTGAAATTTGGTATGTAGGTAGGTAACATCCCGGGGAAGGACATAGGCTTTTTATCCCGGAAAATTTAGGAGTACCCGCGGGAATCAAAAAACCTTAATCCACGCGGACGAAGTCGCGGGCGTCATCTAGTTTTGAATAAAGATGATTTGAGTTTGAGTTTCAAATAAAAATGTGGAGTTTGAGTTTCAAATAAAAATGTGGTGGTGTGTGCAGGCATCCCCGTGCTGGCGCGGCTGCTGCACCACATGGACGCGGACGTGCTGACGGACGCGTGCTGGGCGCTCTCCTACCTGTCGGACGGGCCCAACGAGAAGATCCAGGCCGTCATCGACGCGGGCGTCTGCCGGCGGCTCGTCGAGCTGCTCATGTCAGTATACCATCGGTTGATATCATACTAATATTATAAATGCGAAAGTGTTTGTTTGTTGGTTTGTTGGTTTGTCCTTCAATCACGATGCAACGGATCGACGTGATTTTTTGTATGGGTATTCAGTTGCGGACCTGGAGATTAAAGTTTAATTTGGAATGTAGTATATTTATATTTAAGACATTTTGTCTTCGTTAAAAAAATCTTACTCCACGCATTTACGGACGGACACGTTACGCCGGACGTTTTTTGCCGCCTAGGATATCCTGTCGTCCCTTATGAAACTTTGTTCATAAAGTATTCCACGCGGACGAAGTCACGGGCATCAGCTGGTAGATTATAGATAAACCTAGAGTATACCGCACGGCCGTGCCTGGGTACGTTCGCACTGCCAAAAACAATCGCGTGAATTTTACTCTTGCGATTCATATTTCGCGTACGGATTTCACCTACTCTGCACTGCGAATGCGGTGAGCGAATATGATTCTTACCGCGTCGGGTGAAATTCATTTATTTCAGTTTATTTATTTTGAATACAACAATGTGTACAAATACAGTATACTCCTTAAAAACTAGTCAAGGTAATTATTATTCCATACCACATGAACAAAGGAGTGCTTAAACACTCGTACTAAGACAACTTGTGTTACGAGTGTTTTCACCTTCCTCCGAACCTTTTACAATTTAATATGATTTCAAAAATTATATCAAATCAGCGATTTTATTTTCACGCAAATTTTATTCGCAAGCACGTACACGCCCATATGATATCTAGTTTTACAGAATTGCGAAAATAAAATCCGCTTGAATATTTTCCGCAGTGCGAACGTCGCCGTAGCATATATTTGTTCCCGCAGGCACAACAAGTACACAGTGGTGTCGGCGGCGCTGCGCGCGGTGGGCAACATCGTGACCGGCAACGACGCGCAGACGCAGGCCGTGCTCAACTGCAACCCGCTGCCCAGCCTGCACGCGCTGCTGCGCTCAGCCACTGAGTCGCTGCGCAAGGAGGCCTGCTGGACGCTCTCCAACATCACGGCCGGCAACGCTGCGCAAATACAGGTACAGTCCCGCAAACCTTCTGGCCCGGTGGCCAAAATTTGAACTAATTTTTAAGTTTTCGGCAGCAGCGGCAGCCGCGCAAGATTGACGCGCAAGACACACCTTTACACCAACGAGCAGTTGCAGATATGAGCAACGATTTTATACTTTTCTAATCTAATCTAATCTAGCCTGTACTGTCCCACGACTGGGCAAAGGCCTCCCTCCGATTTTTCCACATCTTCCTATGTTGTGCTTCGATGGGCCACTCAACTAGGAATTTGTCTAATTCATCGCGCCATCGTAGCCTCGGCCTACCACGCTGGCGTTGATGATTTTTATACTTTTATTATATAAAAATGTAGTATTTATTATTTTTTGCAGACAGTCATAGACGCAAACATATTCCCGACGCTGATAGACATTTTAAGAAACGCAGAGTTCAAAACTAGGAAAGAGGCCGCCTGGGCGATAACCAACGCGACGAGCGGCGGAACACATCAACAAATTAGGTGAATATATTATGATAATAAGCACATCCAAACTTGCACAAATCATCATGTTTGAAGTCATCAAGTGTAACTAAATATTATATATCCACTCTCCAGATACAAGCCCTAGAGATTGCTGTATTATCATATAGTACCTGGATGACTCTAACAGGTTAGCTCACTACCATCTTAGACTTCATCGTCACTTACCATCAGGTGAGATCGCAGTACTGTACTATGTGTATGTTTCCAGCTACCTCGTGCAACAGGGCTGCATACCGCCTCTGTGCGACCTGCTCACTCTGACAGACACGAAGACAGTGCAAGTGGCGCTCAACGGATTAGACAACATCCTGAAAGCGGGCCAGCACGTAGACCAGCGCGACAACCCTTATGCCGTGCTCCTTGAAGAGTGCTTTGGTAAGTTCTCCGCACAGAAATAGTATGAAATGAAATGATTTATTTATTTCATGTAGGACAACTTGTGCCACTTATGATACGTTAAAACTCTACCACCGGTTCGGAAAGTTGATTCTGAGAAGAGCCGGCAAGAAACTCAGCATTTGCTCTTTTCTTAAAAAAGAAAAAGGTTACAATAAGTAAACAATACAACACATACATTAGGCGCGGGACATACAGAAGTGTCGGGGCGAGTGGTGAGGTGCGCAAGATGCGCGACAGTGTCACGCCACTGGCGCGCATCTGTCGCGCATCTGTCGCCAAGTGGCGCGCAATCGGAAATCGGAATCGAAAATGCTCGAAAAATACCACAGAAGTTTCACTTCAAAATACTTGGCTTGATTTGTTATGGGCTCTTCTCAGACCAGGGCGCGTTTTGAACCCTCGTAGCTTTAGTTTTAAGATTCTGTGGCTAATTATCATCATCACGTCTTATATTTTTTTAAATGTGACGTTCAGATGGTGCACTTTGTAGGTACCAATTTTGAATAAATATACTTTGAGTTTGAGTTTGAGAATTGGTTATTTGCGACTAGTCAAATCAGCAACTATTTTGCTAACGTCAAAACGCGTGGTTAGTATAGGATTTTGTATGAAATTTTGAATTGTGACGTCATCAAAGTTCGACGCACTTTTTTACTTTAATCTATAATTTAAAATGGTTAACAAACTTAAAACTAACCAAGGATGTGACCGTCTCCGATCTATTGATCACAATAGATCGGAGACAGTCGCAGTTGATACAGGACATATGGAACTGGAGCCTCAAGAAGAAAGAAAGAACCGAGGATGTGAATTTTAGGTCTTTTGGAAGACACTATTTAATAATAATTAGTTCGAAATAATTTATTTTTGATATAGGCATCATCCCTATTCTCCATCGACGAATCTAATAATATGAAAATATACTTTATTGTACACCATACATAAAAAACACATTAAAAGAAAACAAGAAATTATGAAAAACTGTACAATAATAGTGTCCTCGTTTCCGTTTCCAGGCGTAGACAAAATAGAGTTCCTCCAGTCGCACGAGAACCTCGACATATACCAGAAGTCGTTCGAGATAATCGAGAACTACTTCGGGTCGGAGAGCGAGGACGGGCGCGTGTTGCCCGACGTGTCTTCCAGCGCAGAGTTCACCTTCGGGCCCAGTTCCGAGCCCGCCGGGTACAACTTCTGAGCGACGAGCAAACGCTGTGCAGTGAGTATTATAATAAAACTAGCTGATGCCCGCGACATCATCCGCGTGGTTTAATTTTTTTTTATTCCCGCGGGAACTCATTAATTTTCCCGGATAAAAAGTAGCCTATGCCACTCTTCAGGTCCTCAACTATACCCATGCCAAAAATCCCGTCCGTTGCGGCGTGATTGAAGGACAAACCAAGAAACACTTTCACATTTATAATATTAGTATGATGGTACATTGTTATAAATGAGGGGGGGAAAGCCTGAGGGTGTGAAGTGAAAACTTCTTTAGCTGCGTTGAGCACTTTTTGGTAGAGGGTAAACTTGTGGATTCGCGTCACCGACATGCTCGCGTTGTTACTAAGACAAAAGGTCTTAAATTTAAATATACTACATTCGTAATTAAACTTTAATGCTTAGTTTTAAGGCTTATATTTAAATTTTTTTTAATATTCGTTTCACTTCTATCAGCAGTCCCTATGACTGCCAATATATTTTTTTTATTTTACTAATCTAATCTGGATCTGGTCTAATGCTTGTCCTTCTAGAAATAGGAAGTTAATAATATTGTACTTACAAAATTCTTAAATTTTAACGTTAATTTAATTATTTATTTATTATAGTCTCGTTTCTTATGGCAACATCAATAATTAATTATTTATGTTATCACTTACTTACAGTAATCACTTAGCTTGTATAAATATATGTATGATGATTTTTATTTTTAGTAATGTGTAAGTGGTTGTTAGTAAACAAAAAAATAAATTAAATAAAATAACAGTTCACCTTTTGATTTACAGTCTAGCATGATAATACAATTCTTACTGACAGCATTTAACATGCATTTGGTTACATTCCTTTATTTCATATTTCATATTTATTTATTTGCATTTCAGCCCCGATAAGGCAAAGCAAGTACCAATATAATATTACAACAATTAAAATTACATTAAGTTATCTTAAATCTTAATTTTTACATTTATATTAAAATTGAAACATAAAACATAGGCAATTACAAAGCAGCATAATATTCAGCATTAAAATATCAGATTTATTAAATTATATAAATTAAAATAATATTAAGTAAAAATAATGTCAGGTACAATTAATTATTAAATTATGTCAAACTAGGTACAAACTAGGTGGCTAAAAATTCACCAACCTCATAAAATCCCTTCTGGGTTAACAGGGTCTGTAGGTCTTTCCTAAATTTAATATCAGATTCAATATTTTTAATGCTATCGGGAATTTTGTTATATATTTTTGTTGATGCTTAGTGTGGGCTATTAGAGAATAGTTTCGCTGTGTGTTGCGATAAGGCCAGTTTAGATTTATGCCGAGTCTATTTATATGTTTTTTGTGTATAAAAGTTTAGACGTTTCCTCACGAATAAACAAACTTCTAGTATGTATAGGCAAGGTAAGGTCATAATATTATATTTTATGAAATATGGTCGACAGCTGTCCCGGTTGCCGAGGTTAAAAATTACTCTAATACATTTTTTTTGCATGATAAATAGTTTCTAAACTTAAATACATATCAAAAATTTTCGGAACCGACAGGATTTGAACCTCAATCGCGTAAAAAGACTAGATTAAAGATGCATATATCTCAAATTTCGTCACTGGCAGGTAAGTGAACCGTGGCCGAGTGGTCAAGGCGCTCAGGGCGCGATTCCCAGAGAGACGCAGGTTCAAATCCTGCCGGTTCCGAAAATTTTTGATATGTATTTAAGTTTAGAAACTTTCCTCGTGTGTGAAGCACTGTAATAAAATTGATAAATATACTCGGATTTTTAATTGCGTGGAATTCTGACGTTTGTGACGTTCAGTTGTCACAAACATTTTTCTATGCCTTTTTTATTTCAAGACTCAGGTTTTTTTAAGGTTAAAAATTACTGTATGAAGCAAATTGATCACATGCACCTATTAGTTACCTGAAATAAATAATTTATCATTTGTCACAAGCAAAATCCAAATATGTAAGTAAGTACTTATTACTGACTAAAGACTGAATTAGTCCTTTATTAGAATTAATAACTTTGCTAAGAAAGGATTTTTAAGATAAAAGAAAGAAACAACAACCATTAATAATAAACTTTATCCATACTTACTAATATTACAAACTAGATTCCGCGTGGATTAAGGATTTTTGATTCCCACGGGAACTTCTTAATTCTCCGGGATAGTGCCCCTATGTCCTTCCCCGGGATACAACCTACCTCTATACTAAATTTCGTCAAAATCGGTTAAAAAGATGGGCCGGGAAAGCGTAGCAGACAGATAGACAGACACACTTTCGCATTGCTAATATTAATAAGGAAGTATGGATCCTTTTTTAAGGCAATGAACAAAACTTATTCCACGCGGACGAAGCTCAGCCCAGCAGCGAGGATCAGCTAATTAATAATTAAGTAATGTAGTAGGGTAGAAGTAAAAGAAACGCCAATGACAGTAACTCTTATGTATTGTATGTATGTATATGCGATCTCCTAGCTTATAATAAGTAACGGAATCTAGCTAAATCCAAGGTTACCTAGCTTTAGACGTGAGAGTCGACTGCAGCGGCTTCTGATAGTACGGTCGCTAACTAGCGATATCTTCGTCGCGCTCCGGCTTATATAGGGCTCCGCCGCTTTGTTCTTCGCAGATACACGTTGGTCGAAGCGCTCCGAGCGATAAGTTTAGTCGATGTGTAAGCAGGAAAGTATTCGAGGCCGAGCCGCGCGTGCAATGCTTGTTACAGTATTTAATAAAATCATCATGATCATCGTTGTCGCCGTCATCCTCATCATCCTCGTCATCCACAGACACCTGACGGTGTCTGACATCTAATGGGTAATACGACATATTCTTTAATTACATGTTATATGCACTCTAGCCATTTGTTTGAGGTGACGTTAGCTCCCTCAACCAAAAAATCTTTCACTTCCACCATTTTGTTTTTTGCAACATCCAAATTGCAATCCAAGTTTGAGCCCAAATCAACTCAATTGGATTGAGCTCACAATGGTAAGGGGGCGATTGGAGTACCTATACCTATCTGCCGCCAACTCGTCCACGACATTTCTATTACATTTATGCTTTTCTTTGCTATGCCCAATAAATTTATCCACTTAAATTTATTTATCCACCTTAGGCTGCATCACCACTTGCAAGCAAGTCTGATTGCAGCCAAGCGCTAGCCTATATATTAAAAAAAAAAAATACCTTCAACTACAAATTGACTTAAAACTTAATCAACATAAAAGTGTCGAAAATAATAATTTCTAATTTTCAGTTAAAAAGGTTTGTTACTCATGCTGGTGTGACCAGTTATTTTGCTTTGTTCTCCCACATTAATTGTTTCAATATTGATATTTAATAACATTTTACAGATCAGCCTGGCAAACGAAAGAGGGAATAGCTTTTTCACTAAAAACAAAATTGTGTGTGTCAGCTCCAACGCACGACTGGAGTTTACTCTTTACGAAATATTATCTATACTAATATTATAAATGCGAAAGTTTGGATGTATGGATGGATGTATGGATGGATGTATGGATGGATGGATGTTTGTTACCTAATCAATACGCCAGAATGGCTGAACGGATCTGAATGAAATTTGGCACAGCGATAGATTATAGTCTGGAATAACACACTTATATACCAATTAAAGAAAATTAAAGAGTTCCCGCGGGAACCAAAAAACCTCAATCCACGCGGATGAAGTCGCGGGCATCAGCTAGTAAAATATATAAATTAGTAAAGGAGGGTAAATGAACGCATTTTTTATATTACTGAAAGCTTATGCACTTGATACATTTATCTATATTAATTATTTATTTTATATTCATCAAAATATATTACATAGTCATGGAAACATAAACAAGTGTTACCATGGAAACATAATAACGTAACCAGTAACGGAGAAAGTTTGATTTTACTCCCCAATTTTCATACCCCGGGCTTATATATGAAAATCGATTCTAAAGAAGAAAACTCAAAAAGAAAAAGTTTTTTCTAGGCGTTTGTCGGCCATCATCCTGATGATCATGTGAAATGTCATTCGACTCTCAGCTTGAATGTTCAAATGTGCTGTTGTTGCTACTTGCTATTGCCACTAGATGGCAGCGGCTGTGCTCCGACTACCCCCTTGAGAGCTCAAGCCAAGCCACAGCCAAGGGGCATGTGCCAAAAACAATAAAACTTATAAAATGGCGGAATTGAAAGAGCTTTTGGTCATAGCAATGGCAAGAGTGCATAGCACATGTTATTAAAAAAGAGGACAAACTATGCCGTATTGACCATTTCATTGACAGTGTCTGTGACACTTTCATTATAAATGTCAGTGACGATGACGAGGATGATGATTATTTTAATAATTCATTATTTACAAAAAAGTTTACTGTTATTAGTTGTTGGATTTTTCTTTATCCTTTCATAGCAAAATTGTTCTTTATAATTACTTAAAGACTCTTTTAGTCTTCAGTCGGTATTAGTATTTAATTTCTGCTAATGCAATGTAATTACATGTGTGCACATTATGTATTGCAAACATAAAATGTTTGTAACGTTTATCACTTGAAATTAAAATAGTGCTCTATTAATTAATTAACAATTTAATGTAAACTAACACTGTTATAAATTTAATCTTTCGAATCCATTACCATTACTTATATTTTATTAGAATTTGTTACCCTTTTTTTGGGGAAACTGTTTTAACCAAGAAACGTCAAGAAACTTCAGAATTCCACGCAATTAAAAATCCGAGTTTAGTTCTTCCGAATTGACGCTATTTCCCCACATCATGACTCCGTAATTCATTCTGCTGATTGTTAAAATGCCATCTTCAATTTATGTAATAATTTACGTAATATTACAGGTAATTGATAAAGGTGTAGAGAAACAGAGTTCCTATTACTTCTACTTTAAGAACTAGTTTTAACAACTCATTTTTTACGATGTTCCCTGCGGGATTGACTCAGATTTGCTACTAAAACTTAGGACTACACAATATTTTTAAAATGATAAAAATTTGTTCCAGATTCGGGACTCAACAGTAGCAGAGTATTTCACAAGGTGAACTACGATTTACGAACTCCAAGAGTAAATATATTTTGCACTTATTAAGCAGTATGTAGTTTAGATGATTTAATTAATTTATATCGCAAATTATACACGAAAAATAACCTCGCCTTATTTTTTCGCTCGCTTTTGTAGATAACGGCATTAACTAGCTCTTTGTTTATATTCTTTTGGCATTCAAGTCTTTGTTTAAAACAAACATTCATGTTGTTATGTGATAAATCGTTTGAATTCGTTTTAATGAATTAAATATTGGTACCAACAAATTTTCGAGTTTTTCTTCTTCCCTAATGACAAAACGAATTATAGACTCGTCTTATTCAGTTAAAATATCATCCATATATAAATATTATAAATGCGAAAGTTTGGATGGATGGATGTATGTATGTATGGATGTATGTTTGTTACTCAATCACGCTCCAACGGATGAACGGATCTGGATGAAATTTGGCACAGAGATAGATTATAGTCTGGAATAGCACATAGGCTACTTTTTATCCCGGAAAATTAAGAAGTTCCCGCGGGAATCAAAAAAACCTCAACCACGCGGACGAAGTCGCGGGCATCAGCTAGTACTACATAATATATTAAATGCAAAGTGTTTGTTTGTTGGTTTGTCCTTCAATCACGCTGTAACGGAGCAACGGATCGACTTGTTTTTTGGCATGAGTATAGTCGAGTGTGGAGAGTGGCATAGGCTACTTTTTATCCAGGAAAATAAAGAAGTTCCCGTGGGAATTGAACATAATATGTAGGTACTTATTTCACGCGGACGAAGTCGCGGGCATCAGCTAGTTTGACATAATTATAGAAAAACAAAACCCAATTCTTCCAGAATTTAATGCCCGCCAAATGTTGCAAATTGCAATGCATTTTTTGTGTACATATGACGAATCGTACATTTAATATAATGTTTCCGATCTACATCGGAAACCTTCGCACAAGTGCCAAGAACACTTGTACTACGAGTAAATGGAGTTGAAGTGTAGTAAATGAGAGTGAAATGGAGTAAATGGAGTTCTCTATTGGAGAACGATACGCATACACAGGTAAATTACAGAAATAACTTCATAAATCCGCCCAAAAAAATCAGGTTTTCAAATCTGGGGGCAGATAAAGTTGTTATAAGAAGAAATATTAACACGACATGGTACGAAGTAAGCCTAGACGCGGGTCATCCATGTTTTGCTTTCAGTACACCGATGTTCAACGGTATGCGATAGCAGTGGCGATTCCTGGTGGTCAATCTTGGGTTTGCGCTAGTTGATGGTTACTTAGGTATTTTCTCACTAAAATACACTTACCTCATATATCACTGATTAGGGGTAAGTATAGGTTTAATATAACTGATAGGTATATCCCTAACAGGTTTGCCCGCTAGGTACCATCTTAGAGTAGGTACTTACATTATGACCCACCATCTGGTGACATTGCAGTCAAGGGCTAACTTGTACTTACTAGAATAAAGAATACTATTTTTATTTATTTTACACTAGCAGATTCCCGCGACTTCGTCCGCGTGAAATAAGTTTTTTAAATTCCCACGGGACCTCCCTAATTTTTGGGGTTAATCTCGGTTCTCGTACCAAGCCTATGACACTCACAAATAATGTGACTTTCTATTGGTACCAGAATTTTCAAAATCGGTTCAGTAGATCCAGAGATTACCCCCTACAGCCTCACAAACTCACAAACTTAACCAACCTCTTTATAATATTAGTATAGTGCGTGTTACATTATTACTATGATATCTTTTAAGATATTCATCTGAATTAAGTGGTGTAAGGGCGAATTTGATCTATTATTAAATACTTGAGATGAACAACCATTTTATTTTGATAAGGATTAATACTATGTTGGTAAAAACACCTTCGCGAGTATAGCATTGTTTTAGACCAAATTTGAAAATCATAATGACTGTTATTGTGAGACGACCAAGATAGCTATATGCTGTCGCGGACTTTTTTTTAGAACTTTTTGAGAGAAACAATTCCACCATACATTGTTTTCGTGTACCTTTTACCGTTTACGCAGCGCACGCCACGGAAGCTCTCAGATGAGACAATTTTATCCGACTTCATTCACATTATTGCAATTTTCGTAGCGATCTTTAATGTTTTTGACAATAAAATACAGCCTATGTTACTCGCTGATAATGTAGCTTTCTATAGGGGAATTTTTTTTAAAAATCGGTTGAGTAGTTTTTGAGTTTCGGCAAAAGCGAGTAGCTCGCAATGCGCAACTAACAGTGCACGCCTTCGGCCCGTAGTGAGCGGGGAGAAAGCGGGCCGACGGAGTTCGAAGATTCTTGCAGTACTACGAGCCACGTGGCGATGCGGCGCACGTCACAAGTCACAACTCACAACCAAGGTGCCAGGTGGTCATGGAGCGTGCGTGATTTTAAATAATTATCGATTAACGCAATCATTTAATTGATAAACTTATATGTTTTGTTAATGGTACCTATTTCATGTTATAAAATATTAGTATATTACTTAAATAGATCTAGTATAATTGGTAAGTAACTTATTCATAATTATTGGTATTGCGGCGCAAGCTGCGCAATCTTAGAGGAATCGCCACTGTGCGATAGTGCATAGAACTGAGTTTAGGTAGGACTTCACTCAGTTCGTTTGCCTTGGCCCTTGTGTGATCAATTATTAAATCGCTAATTAAAATAAACTCAATATTTTGGGATGAAATGAAATATAGTCATTAATTACTTTATAGTTAAACTCTTTATTCATTTGTTAGGTATTAGTTAACATCAACATTAATATAATATTATTATAAAGTAGTAACAAGTAGGTAACTAAAAGTTGACTATTGGGAACGCAAACTGCCAGTTGCTTTACAATAAATTGGTCCCGTTTATTTATAATATAATATTTATAGCTTTATTGTTTATGAACACATTATAGATAATTAACCCTATCGACAAATCATTTATTTTTTATTAAATATGTACATTGTGCTGAAATATAAAATAATATTATAAATCTTATTAAGCTTGAGGCTTCATGCTAGACAACTTCTGGTGGCAACAAAAATGAGATGCACTATATTATAGACATGTTTCTTTGTTTAACAACAATTACTGCCTAATTAATTAATTTTATTATTATTTTCATATTTATTTTATTGTAATGTTGTGTTAGAAATTGGGTATTTGACTAATACCTACTCAAATAATTTTTTAGTGATAATTAAATAAATGCTCTCCCAAAAGTCGTAATATCCACGGCTCCTGTTAGTTTTATGTTGAATAACCATTTAAGGCCCTTTAAACATTTACCCCGCGACCAACTATAGGTAAAAAACTCAACTATAGGTATAAAACTCGTCACACAGCATATATTATATGCACGCTTTACGAGAGCGTAGAGCTATAGAGCGTAGAGACGCTCGATTTTATTGCCAACTAACCAATTTTGTTACTTGAAAATATTAGACGATTATTTATTTACTAGGTACTTGTTTACGCTGTTGGCCGCGGTAAATATTATGTACCTATTAATGCGCCGAAACAATACTCGCGGCTACAATAATACTCAGTTTTTAAGATTGTAAAATAATGTATAAAAGATTATCTTACCGATTTCGTTCAAAATCGATATCTGGGGTTCCGTAGGATCACAAAATAGGAAACTGTTACCAAAATTTTAAAAAGTTCACTGCTGACTTTTTTTTGATTGACTGCTGTTTTGTGATCCCAGGGAACCCCAGATATCGATTTTGAACGAAATCGGTACGATAACAAAAAAATACAAAATGGCGCTGACTTTTTTAAAATTTTGGTAACAGTTTCCTGTTTTGTGATCCCAGGGAACCCCAGATATCGATTTTGAACGAAATCGGTACGATAACAAAGAATTTCAAAATGGCGCTGACTTTTTTAAAATTTTGGTAACCGTTTCCTGTTTTGTGATCCCAGGGAACCCCAGATATCGATTTTGAACGAAATCGGGACGATAACAAAAAAATTCAAAATGGCGCTGACTTTTTTAAAATTTTGGTAACAGTTTCCTGTTTTGTGATCCCAGGGAACCCCGGATATCGATTTTGAACGAAATCGGTACGATAACAAAAAATTTCAAAATGGCGCTGACTTTTTTAAAATATTGGTAACAGTTTCCTGTTTTGTGATCCCAGGGAACCCCGGATATCGATTTTGAACGAAATCGGTACGATAACAAAAAAAATCAAAATGGCGCTGACTTTTTTAAAATTATGGTAACAGTTTCCTGTTTTGTGATCCCAGGGAACCCCAGATATCGATTTTGAACGAAATCGGTACGTTATCAAAGAATTTCAAAATGGCGCTCACTTTTTTTTAATACATACATACATACATGCATACATACATATTATATATTCCTAACATACCCTTTCCTTGTGGCTTTGCCGTAATCGGGTAAAAAAAATACGCCTACACTTGAGAACTTCCTTCTTTGTGGATGTCGGTATCAAGTTTTTCTAAGCGCAGTACACATAGAGAATATTATATCTCTATGGCAGTACACAACACGGTGTTCATTTTGTCGTAATAAATTTCGTGCAAAAAAGCGATACACCCACCCGTCCACGAGCGCGTCTCAGCGCGTACTGAGCGCCAAACGCCTAGCGCTCGGCTTCTTTTCATAGAAAAATGTATGAAACATTTTTTTTTTGCCACATAAACTATAAACATATTTATTTGTATGCTTAATGCTTTGCACCATGGATAGAGGACTATATAAGCCCCACTTTATTGTTAATATTCAAGTTAAAATATGCAGCGGATCTAGCTTTATGGGTACCTATCCGGACCCCATTTTTCGTAATTTTCAGCAGATCTTGCGTTCGGAGAAACGTATTTATGCAGAAAATTTGTATTGGAGTGTGCATTTTTATAAGGTCAAACGAGAGATGAAGAAATGAACTTTAATTTGATACCATGACATCCCCACAGCTGTGACTCCCGATTCTTTAAAGTGTACCTGGAAAAGGATGACACATCATGAAAGCCGTATAAGGCACCTTAAAACTATCGATAAAAAAGTGCGTCGAACTTTGATGACGTCACAATTCAAAATGTCTTAAAAACTACATGCACGCGTTTTGACGTTTGAAAAAGTTGCTGATTTGACTAGTTGTCAAATACCCAATTTATAGCTTTAAAATTAATGATCAAATTCAAACATCTATAACTCTAATTTCCCCAGATAAGAAGTCTTATGTCTTTCTCTAGGATGCAACCTATCTCTGTACCAAATTTCGTCAAAAAAAACAGACACACTTTCGCAGTTATATTATTAGTATGGATTCAGAGAATTATTGAGACAATTCGTGTCGCGCAGGATTGGTAGTAAACTACTATCCAGGAACTGGATTACATTGGATATTGGAATCCAACCGCTATTATTTTGATTTTTTTCCAGTTTATGGAAAGTACAGTTGGTAGTGTTTGGTTACCACAACAACACAATAAAGATTTGTGCAATATTGACTTAAAAATATGTTCACTGATTATTATTATAGTTCTAAAACTTACACATTAAAAATTACCTTTTATAAAATGGCACAGAAATATAAAATGAATGCATATAAAAATATTATCCGTCAAAAGTAAAGTATTATTATTATTTCACCCGTATTTAGTAGGTAGTTATCCAATTTTGATAACATATTTACCTGTACTTTTTTTTTACTGGGATAGCTTTTTACCATTGCACTCCTATGTCATTGAAATACACTAAAGTTCTAAGGAATAAGTGCTCTTTGTGTAATTTTTCCCAAAACATCATTCTCTCGTAGAAGGGATTTCTTCCTTTAGTTAGTTCTGAACCTATGCTTAAATAATTCAATTTTTTTTCGTCATGTATCGGGTCCCATGTTATTTGTAGCAAGGGATCGTTTTCGTCTGGTGTTGGGTTCCTAAAAAGAAGTTAACAGCTCAGTAAGTTGAAAGTGATAGAGTAAGGGTGCGTTTTCACCAGTGATGTGCAAGGATGCCTAGCGACCTCTTTTCAGTGTGTCATCAGTCATCTGTGCAACATTGTTAAATATAAAAGTCACTGAGTCATGCCTAGTCTTCGTATAATTTAATTGGTGGATTTTGTTTTTGCGCAACGCTCATCTTCCTCGCACATCTATGATGGAAAGGCACCTTAACACTAAAATATGTATATTAATATTAATATATACTATTAAGTATATGTTTATTATTATCAATAAAAACAAACTTGAAAAAATTATGAATATTTTCAAAGCAAATTAAAATATTATCTACTAAAAGCAGTGTCTGGTGAATAAGATGAAATATGTAAAACAATAAAAATATTAAAAAAAAATTAAAAACAAACTTTTATCGTTCGCCTTATTGAATTTAGTGTAACATCATTTTATTTTCCGTATTCTTCTCAGCAAACCCTTCTAATTGATAGCATGGGGTGCATAAAAAATAGATAGTCCGTCATCTTTGGGAGACCGCCATATCTACGGATTTGGATGACGTAGCTTAGCTGAACATGCATTGTCATCCAAATTAAATGTGTATGCAAAATTTCAGCTCAATGCACAACCGGGAAGTCGGCCAAATTTAACTTGAGAGATCTGATTACAGGCAGACACCAGGACAGGTGAAACCAAATAAGAGCTTGTAATAAAGGCAAGAAGTCGACACATAACCTATCAAGATACCTCAATATTAAAACATATTTTTTACCCATATTTAGCAAAGTTTGTCCACATTTTGATAACTCGATTTCTGGTAGTTACAGAATCACGACTTCCTTCACAATGTGATAGATCTGGTGGCTTTATACGGAATAGAAACGACACTTCCGCAGCATGTCCGATCGAATTGAAGAAGTTGAGTCGTTTGGGAACACTCCATTCACCGGCGTAGTTCACGATGTAGTAATAGACGGGATGCTCTGTAGCATATTGACTATGGAATCTAACAGTCTTGTTTACATAGTATAGAAAGTAATAGTCACTCAACAACTGCAAATACTGAGTTCGTGTGTGTTCGTTGAGGGTTTCTATGCCTCTAAAATAAAAATTCAATAGTTGCTGCCCAATTTTTTTGGATAAACTTTCATCCAACGCAAGGGACTTCGGGACGAGCAGCGATACGTCTTTATTAAACTTTTCGAAATCTGCATAAAAATCTTCCCTCATGTATTGCAATACGGAAGCTTCGATATTATTGCTACCGATTATAATTGGCACCTTATTAAAATTTCCCGCCTTAATGAGGACAGCAGGACTTTTGTTGAGGAATACCGGTTGTCCCTCAAACTCCTCCTCAACGCACGGCTTGAACATTGCATCGAACGTGTCGCCTTCATCACATTCGTATGCACATAAAGATAATCTCCTGAACGCTTTCATTATCTCCAATGCCGGTATTAATCTTAATTCCTCGACTATATCGTATTTATTGGTTTTATTTACACCCAACTCCTTGGCCAACTGCAAAACTGCTTGCGATGGATTTTTCGCCAGGGCCCATCTGTTGAGTGCGGAGGAACTTTGCATAACAGCCTTGTGAAATAGCCCAGTGGCCATTGGCGACAGCATCATGAAATGCACTGTGGAACCACCTGTGCCACTCCCAAAAAGCGTAACGTTAGCTGGATCTCCTCCAAATAATGTTATATTCTTTTGAATCCATCTGAGAGCCATCACTATATCTTTTAAGCCAACATTTCCAGGTGCTGTGATGTCGTTTATTGACAAAAATCCGAATGGTCCCAATCTGGAGCCACATCGCACAAACACAATATCTTTGGTAACAATGAGAGTTGGATCACAGATAGGGTCAATATAAAATAAATAATTGTAACTGCCAATCCAAAACATCACAGGCATTAATTTATCAGGCTTTGGATTTGGTGTCTGTACTTCAATGTAGAGGCAATCTTCAGATCCAATGATTTCATCCCCCACATCCATACATAGAGGAGGGGGTGCATCTTTGGTGCAATCAAGTAGATTGGTCCATGGTTTTGGTGGAGTTGGAGGCTAAAAAATTAAAATGAATGATTAAATTTATTTTAAAAAGTACTAGATAATGCACACGACTTGGTCTGCCTGGAAGCTTTTAAAAATCCCGAGGGAACTTTGATTTTTCAGTATAAAAGTAACTCTCCAGGGTTCTCAACTTAGAAAGGTGTATTGAAGGACTAACATATATGTATATTAAATATACTATAGTAAACATCCACATCGTAAGAATGAACCGGTGGTAGATTCTCACGACTTATCATAAGTGGCACAAGTTGTCCTACATGAAATAAAACATTTTCATTTTCATAAAATGTATCCATAAAAAACATACCATAAATCGTAGATTCTCAAGTGGGGGCTTTGCATAAGGAATACTCTTAAATTTATAAAAGGTACCCTCATCTTGTTTGTCTATATATCCACATATTGGTCCATCGCTTATTTCTACACTGAATTTAGAATCATTAGGTAATTCTTCCATTTCATACCTAAGTGACTTATTCTTTGCTAAAAAAGAGTAAAAATAATTATTTTGAATGTGTATTTTGTGAAATATTAAATGGGGTCCCAGGATCACTTCAACTTCCTCCCTTCACCCTCATTTCAATTAAATAAGGGTTACATTTTCTTTAGCGACCCTGAGTAAAGTAAGTACCAACTTTCTTGTCAAACAGATGTTATTTAATTTATGCAAATAAGGCCCACTTGCAAAGATACGTTTAAGGTCCAATTGCAGAAATGCCTGGTTATCCTTTTGACCCAGAGTTAGCTGCTACTTAAAATTGTTAAAAAAAAATTTAAAACTGATTCCTGGGTTAAATGTAAATATAAAATATGTAAATATATAATATAAAATCTCTGCAGCTCAACACAAGAATACATTTGAAATTTTGACAGAAGTTTTATACGGATTCTGCAAACTGGGTTAAAAGGATAAGTGCAAGCGAGCCTAAGTATAAAGTACTTACAGCATATTTTGATTACGTAGACCTACTTACTTACCTATCTGAACAATGTTTTGACTGTGACCACTATATTTTCTTTCATATGAGAATTGAGGTGACCCATAACAATAAGATTAACACCAATGATGTTGGCGTATGATCTATATTGAATGAATTATGCCCTGTTTTATATTATTATTATTATTCATTTATTTCAGGCAACAAGGCCCATATTATACAATACATAAAATACAATAATACTTAAAAATAAAAATAAAAAACAATACAAATATATAGTTTTCTCCCTTCCCTATAGCGACGGTGCACTATGCCCTCAGGCCAAAAGTCCGAACTGAGGAACACATTTTTGCACCGAGCTGGAACTGTCAGTACGTAGGAGTTAAAATAGGTCGTCCTACTCGACTTCAGTTCGGAAGTGCAGATGAACCTGGAAAGGTTCATCTGCACTTCTTCAGTTGGTTGGTTTATGACAACAGCTAAACTTATAAATAACACAGTAACACTTGTGAAAACATTACTTACTTTAATCGGGCACAATTTACTACTTTCTGAACTGCGTTTTTAGGTTTATATTTATTAAAGTAGATTCTACTATGAAACTCACACTTGATACTGTAGTGTAGTCAGTGTATTGTGTAAATAACAAATGCCACCCCAGTCAAGGTCGTTTCGATAACAGTAAATTATCAAACGGATTTAGGGGGATTATTACAATTCAAGAAACAATAAATATTTCGACTTCGCCAAGATTAAAGTGAAGGAACCAACTTACCAAGGGTGTGTTCCGAAATACACTGCGAGTACTGTAAGGTGTGACGTCAATTCAGTACACTGCGAAGCCGTTCCTTTATAGTTCGGTATACTGGGTACTGCTTATAACGGAACGCTGTCAGCACTGAGACAAACACTGAGAGCACCTTACCTCGAAAACGCCAGTGCTCACAGTACAAAAATGGCGTCGATTAATGACGTCATATATTTCCCTAGGATACTGCGGCAGTTTACTGTCAGTCATAACGGAACGAATTTCTCCACAGTAAAGAGCACTGAACAGTGCTCTCAGTCTATAACGGAACGCACGGCAAGTCCATCAAAAATAAATGACAGGACAGCTGGACAGACAGGGGTCAGGGACAGGCGGCCTGTCTGTGATCTGCTGTCACAGCTGATCACAGACCACTCGACAGCCACTCAATAACATTCACAAAGTAACTCTGCTGTGGTACTCTGTGAACTCTGTGGTAACATTAGAGGATCAAGAGAGGCAGTTGACCGCCGACATAGAATAATATGTCTCTGTTTGTGGCTTAGATCAATCACAGAGATCAATAGAGGATTGTGGTTTATTTCCTTCGTCATTGGGTTTATTGTTCAACCAACAAAGCTGACAGTTAGGTTATTGCAGTGTGACTAATTTAAATTGACGATCCTGCCGACTGCCTGGACTAAAAACTTCTAAATCTTGCTATTTATTTGAATAATGCTAAAAGAGTGGCCAGTGAATTAATAAGAAAACTGTCTAAAACATTAAAAAGGGAAAATGGTAGAATTTCTTCATGTTTCTTGGGTAATCAACCAAGTGAAATAGAACCAAATGCTGCTTATTTTTAGTTATGCTGCAATTTTTTTTCTAATTATTTGCGACAAAGTCTTCTTAGTCCTAAATTATGGGGCCGCTGCTAAAATTGCAGTATTCTACTAAATCTGCCGAGCGATCGCGTAACTTCTGCATCAATCATTGATACATCGCAATCACCTCTGATTGGTTAACACTCTTCCACTATTGGACATAATCCATTGACGCAGCAAGAATGCCATAAATTCAGCCAATTACAACAATTGATACTGTAACAATGATTGATGCAGAAGTTACGCGATCGCTCGGCTGGTCACACTACTTGATTGACAGTACAAAATACAAAGGTCTGTGTGTCAAAATGCGGGCTCTGTCAAAGGGCTCTGTGGCTTGTGGTTTTGCATGTCATTCACATCAATCAATACAATTAAACGGTCATGCATGCATGACAGCACGTAACGCATGTCATGCCGCATGACCGTTTAGGGACCGCTTTAGCTTGTGGAACTTGGCATGGTGGCGCCGAAAATTAAAAATTAAAACACGCCAAGTGCGAGTTGGACTCGCGCACCGAGGGTTGTTACCTTGGAAGGATTTGGTTTGGTTTAATTATTCGACCTCTAATAATGAAGACGGTGCTACAAATTTACAATTAAAGAAGTTAAAAAAAATACTTTATATATATACTTAGTCTGATTCACCGCTGATTTAAAAAAAACTGTCCTAGCCTTAGAATAACTAGGTAGGTACCTATAGAAAACTAGTACCTACACTCGCGAAATGTAAGCCGTTTAATTGGTGCCATAAATGGCATCGTACGACGCTCGCGCAGTCGGAAAAAAGCTGGATAACTTAGTTTTAGAAGCTACAATGCTACAAACAAACTAACCAATTATTTACCCAACTATTAGGGGGAAAACATTTAAACTGGCAACATTATGTTTGCGTTTACGAGGCAAGTAAACACAGCACACATAGCGAATTTGTAGCTTACGTTTTGAGAAGGCGTTGTTTGGAAACATACCTTCTTTATGTAGTTATTCTATGGTCCTAGCTAAAGAATTCCTTTTATTTTCCTGTAAAGTTTACGTATCCCTTTCATTTCGGACCACAAAACTAAGTTTGTTTGTAAAAGTGTGTCTGATTTCTCGAAAACTATCCGCTAGTAACTTTGTTATAGGTATTTTTTGTGTAAAGTTCCAAAGTTCATCATACTTACTAATAATATTTAATGCAAAATTGCGTTGGTTTGTCCTTCAATCACGCCGCAACGGAGCAACGGATCGACGTGAGTTTTGGCATGGGTTATAGGTAGTTAGGTAGGTAACCTACCTATAGTTGAGGACCTGCCCCCCAATCATGTAAGGATGACCGATGAAATCGTTAAAAATATGCGGCGAAGTAAATCAACCATAACAGCATTAAATTAGAGCTCAATTTCGTGTACCCATTCTTATTACGTATTAGGTATGTACGATACTCAAACGTATAAGAATGGATACGCGAAATTGAGTTCTAATTCAATGCACTTATGGTTTATTTTACTTTGACGAAAATCTTAAACGTTTGATCGGACATTCTTACATGATTGGGGCTCTGGAGAGTGACATAGTGAAATAGGCTACTTTTTATCCCGGAAAATTAAGGTGTTCCCGTGGGAATTAAAAACTATTGAACGCGAACGAAGTTGCGGGCATAATATTAGTATGGAAGTTTGGATGGTACGTAACGTAAGGCACAAGGAAATATTATAATTTACGAACTGAACATGAGAAGCGAGAGCCGAAAAAAATTTGGTTTATTTCACAGTTAGGTAAGTGTTAAAATGAATTAAATTTATAACTTAGTTTGGTCCACTTCCCGATCGTAATACTGTCTCAAATTATCTTGATCCATAACGGACGACTCGCAAAATTTCATTTTCTCAACGAAGTTTCTATGCAACGTCGCAACGTCCTTTTCCAACACGTTCTTGAAGGCAGCCGTGTTGATCATGTTTGCAAAGAATTTTCGATTGCCGGTAAACTGAGGAGCGTAACCCACTGTTGTCTTGGAAAAAGCATTGATGTAGCTGTGGAGGTTGTCTACCAGGAATCTGGAACACAGTAGGTAGGTACTATATTCAATTCAATTCAATATTCATTTATTCAAATTAGGTACCTACACTGTACACTTATTGACGACAATCAAATAAATATTATAAATGCGAAAGTTTGCATGGATGTATGGATGTGCGGATGTGTGGATGTATGGATGTATGGATGTTTGTTACTCAATCACGCTCCAACGGCTGAACGGATCTGGATGAAATTTGGCACAGAGATAGATTATAGTCTGGAATAGCACACAGGCTATTTTTTATCCCGGAAAATTAAAGAGTTCCCGCGGGAACCGAAAAACCTAAATCCACGCGGACGAAGTCGCGGGCATCAGCTAGTCAAATAAATATTATAAATGCGAAAGTTTGGATGGATGTAAGTATGGATGTGTGGATATATGGATGTATGGATGTATGGATGTATGGATGTTTGTTACTCAATCACGCTCCAACGGCTGAACGGATCTGGATGAAATTTTGCACAGAGATAGATTATAGTCTGGAATAGCACATAGGCTACTTTTTATCCCGGAAAATTAAAGAGTTCCCGCGGGAACCTAAAAACCTCAATCCCGCGGACGAAGTCGCGGGCATCAGCTAGTTACTTATAAAACATGATGGTGATAATCAGAAACTTAAGCTACGAGGGTTCCAAACGCGCCCTGGTCTGAGAAGAACCCACAACAAACTCCACCCCGTTTTTTTAATTAGAGCAAATTATTGCCAAGCTTCCTTGTCATTTAAGTACTTAATCCTTTACATGGTAATAAGATTTTTGCGGATGCCGGAGGAACTAGGGGTCAACCGAATTATGATTCCATGAAAACTTCTACCGTTACGTCATTAATGTAAAGGGGGAATGACCCTAGGAAAATGCTATTTTAGATTTTTTTAAGGAGACGCAGGAATCATTTGGTTAGATTAATTAGTCGGTCATATTATTTTACCTTTGGTTAGACATTGATGTCTGTAGGCATGATGAGAACAAGTGTTTGTAGCTTAGAAACACTTCCGCAGCTATTTTCAGCGCAGCGGTGACTCTATTGTAAAAATAATTATTTAAGAATTAATAAATTCTTACTCTACCTAATCAACGACTATAATATCATAGCTATTATTATACAATTTTTCATTATATTATAGGAGATAACTGCACTTTTGGTAACCATCGCCTGAAAGGCTGATTCAGTGTTAAGTGGATGTAGAGCTCTCCACTGATTACAAAATTTACAGTCTGCCTGCATGTGGATGGGCCTTTCGCTATATATGGCCGTTCAAAGACGGTTTATTGTTACTAAAAATGAACAATAACTAGAAAAGCTGATTCTTGTACAGTATTAAAGTATGCGCAGTACCTATGCAGTATAAAAACTGACGCATGTGGATGGGTCTTTTACTAGATATCACCTTTCAAAGACGTTATAAGCTATACTTACTATGCGTTCCTGTAAAAAAATATTAGCAATTATTACGTCGTTGATTGCTTTTAAAAAATTTTAACAGCAATCAACGGGATGACATAATATACAGACGGGTGCATTAACATATAGCTGGTAATAAAATGCGAGTTACGCATACTTATGAGATAAGTACCGACACTGTCTAAGCCTATAGATATGGTGGTATTAAAATGACACGGTCTACCTATTGGGTTCTCTTCCTGTTGTACCTACTTCAGTTTTTTACTTTCCTGCTTACCTTTCAGTTTGATCAGCACACCCACAATAACACAACAGAAGTAAAACCTTTGTAACAACAAACAGCCGTGTTGAAAGGCGCATACCTAGTTTTGTTGGAGGTACGTAATAGTAAGTAGGAAGGTATTAGGTACATGTGTTTTTATCGAACCATAAAAATTCTATTATGAAAGTCAATAAAATATGTTATAAAAACCACGAAAACAACGCTATAAAATCTTCACATTTAGACCGTACAGTTTATCGTTGTTTATCTAAACTTGGTAGGCAGCAGCAGGGTCTTCTCCATTAGGCCTTGGCCAAAACGGGTGTACGGGCCTTGAGGCGTAGCCTGCTTGCCCGGGTATGGCGCGGGGAAGTACCTACACTTCTCCGGTATCGTCTTTTATACTTGTGTCGGCTAGGGCCTGCCATCTTGGCTTAAGGCCTCGTGGTCTTGGCTGGATATTGGCACAGAATAGGTAATAGTAGTAAATATTGGGTCTTGGACCTCCGCGCTATGATCGATAGGCGCGGGAGTGTTGTCTTGTCCGGACTAAACTTGGTAGGTGCAGCTTGGCAAAATAAATATCTGTCGATACATAAATATAAAACGTACCTAAATGTAGTTATATACAAGCGTATCCCACGACTGCGTCCGTTTAATATAACAAGTAGGTACCTAGGGATAGGGCCTATAGGCTTATCTCTGGTTATAGTAATATTGCTTATCTATAGTCTTACCTATGATGAACGATTCAATGTTTTTTGGTCGTACCTAAGTACTTCTTTTATTTATTCACAACGAAAATTGGATTTGTAATTTTTTATAAGTATTGATTCGTACCTATGTCGTGCTTAGCAATAATTAACTAAACCCAAGATTATTTTTGAAATACACATTTCGAAAATACAAGCCCAGTAGAAAAGCTTGGGTCAAGAACGTTTCCAAACAATAAATAAACAGCAAATAATAATATATTCGTTTACCCAAAAATTCTCTTACCTCCCGTAGCGTCTGCGATTCCCTTGCCATCTCCCGTCCCTTAGTAATTAAATTGAAAGAGGACCACTTTTGCAGGTGATTCGAGCGATGTTGTTTTGATTTATGGGAATTAATTATTGTAACTGCCGAGCACATTCGCTTTGAATAGCAATCCTTTATGCTGATCGCACATTACGCACGAGCCGCAAGCGTTACCGCGACGCCGCATCGCCGCACAAGCTCCAATAAAAACGCATTTTTACCCAGCTCTTCGCAATGGTACATAATTTTTTCATCAGTAAAGTTTCAGTCTGTCTGACGATAGTAGGTTTGTTTTTTCTGGCGCGCGAGAAATGAAACGCTGGAGTCATTTCAACGATTCTTGGCTCTTGCAGCGATAGTAGGTATTTTGTTTTAATCGTTAGAAAATTTTGCGCTTACGCTTCCTAGTTTGACTAATTACCTATATTCGTACTATTTATAAAAAAGAGTAGAGTTCGGCTTTTGCTGCATTCCTGATAACTTTCGGATTACAGTGGAGGAAAATGAGTTGCGTTCGGAGCGTGCGCCTCTAACGTACGATCAGCCTTCAAGTGAAATTTACTTAAAAGCAGAATTGTTTACACCGGAACAGACCGACATTACAGGTAAGCACGTTCCATTCTGTTTTACTAGTATCCCACTCGGAAAACAACCAATCTGCAGAAAACAGTCAAGCGTAATAGTGTCCGGTAATATCTCTATCATTTTAATGGCTATCATGATACTGGGCGATACCAGGGCCATACAAAACTCAAGGCAAAACAAAAAAAATAACAGGTAAGTACATTAAATTGCGGAAGCCCGACTACTTTTTTAAAAATTTCCCGCCGTTTTGTTAATGTTGCATTAAGCTTTCAATAGACAGACTATAGAAGGAGGTTTATCTATACCCTGTGCTATAGAGTTAGGAGGTTTATCTACCCTGTGCTATAGAGTCTGTTTAATGAAAGCTGAGCGTGCTAACGTCAAGGGTACCCCAGTTTATTTAAAAACAAGTGAATTTAACTCAAAGAATTAAAAATACGACTGCCATAGTTAACTGATATTTTTTTGTAAATCACTGGATATTGAAATATAGTCTTACTAGAGGATGCTCGCGACTTCGTTCACGTGGCATAAGTTTTTTTAATTCCCACAGGCACTCCTTAATTTTCCGGGTTAAATCCTATATATCACTCTCCAGGTCCTCAACTATAACCATGCAAAAATCACGTTGATCCGTTGCTCTGTTGCGGCGTGATTGAAGGACAAACTCTCTACTTAACGTCCTTGGGGATAAAATTTTCAAAAACTGTGAAACACGTATTTCTTTATTTTAAACCAGAAGCACAAATACCAATTTTCATGTTTATAACTTGAAAAATGAAGGACTTTCATACAAACTTTCAACCCCTATTTAAAGCCTTTGGGGGTGGAATTTTCAAAAACTGTGAAGTAACTATTTCTTTATTTTAAACCAGAAGCTCAAATACCAAGTTTCATAGATATAACTTGAGAAATGACGGACTTTCATACAAACTTTAAACCCCTATTTCACCCCCTTAAGGGTGGAATTTTGAAAAATCCTTCCTTAGTGAGCGCCTACGTCACAAAAGAAACCTACTGTCAAAATTTCAAGTTTCTAGCCACAGCGGTTTAGGCTGTGCGTTGATATATAAGTCAGTCAGTCAGGACTTTGAATTTTATATATATAGATAAATTTTTGGAATCTACTCATCATTTTCTTGATGATGACAATATACTTAGTTAATCTCATTTTGGAAAAAAAAAATTCAACTTTAGTCTTTGATGCGGGACCATGGTCACCCTATCAATTATTTTTTATTTTTACTAGCCTATGTCACCCGGAATAAGCTAAGGATTCTAACGATACCTCATTCATCAAAATCCGTTCAGGTGTATAGAAGTTATGGTGGAATACATAAACAAACTCACATACGTACATACATACATTATTACATACATACATACATACATACATGAAACCTGAAACAATATACCTACTCCTTTTTTCAGGCAGTCGTATAATTACTGTTTCTTAATTTTAAACGGGACATCGTACTAAAATGCTAAATCGTTTGTTGGTCCAACTTTACCTTAGTAGTTGTAAGTAGCCACGGCAGAAAAACTCCTGTAGACCCATCACTTCCAAATTATCAGTTTCTAAATTGACCCAACAAGGAATTTACCCAGGACCTGCCAGCTGATATAAGGATCACAGACTGTTTCCAAACCTCTCCGAATCAGTGAGGTCTTTAATTAATTAATAAGACGTACCTATTCTTAGTTACGTAGTTGTTCTGGGTTTTATGTACCTACTCGTACATCGTAGGCTTACAATATCCATTATCGCTACTATTCAATTCGAAGTTTGCATGAATAATTCAAAGGTCTCTACCACTTACAGATCCAGCTCTGATCCTTTTCGTCCCACAGATTAAATAGAGCTCTTTAGATCTACTTATATAAATTATGAGTATCGCTGCTCATTCGATTGTACACAATTCACACTAATCTATACCGTGTCTATACTACTTAGTTAATATTATAAATGCGAAAGTTTGGATGGATGGATGGATGGATGGATGGATGGATGGATGTTTGTTACTCAATCACGTCATAACAACTGAACATGTGACAAATTTCAGCCAGATCCTGGCTGAAATTTGTCACATACTTAATAGATTATAGTCTGGAATAGCACACAGGCTAATTAAAGCCTAAAAAAAATATCCCGGAAAATTAAAGAGTTCCCGCGGGAATCAAAAAACCTCAAACCACGCAGACGAAGTCGCGGGCATCCGCTAGTATTATTATAAATGTGAAAGTGGTTTGTTGGTTTGTTTGACCTTCAATCACGCCGCAATAGAGCAACGGATTGACGCAATCTTTTACATAGATAGGTAAGTATCTAATGGATACTGGAGAGTAGTATAGGCTTCTTTTTATCGCGGGCATCACCCTTTGGTGATGACCTTGGTAGGACCTTTCCTAGTGAAGAAATTGCTTAGCAGCTCGGTACGCCCATGGTTAGGTTATTTAACCCAACACAGTGGGGTTCAAAATACTTTTATGAAGAGTCTCTCATGCATTCAGTACCGTTTTACTTAACCCTTCATTCTTCAGCATTCAAGCGCCGTTCTCCTCATTGCGGTGTGCGGTATTATGTTAAAGCTATGGTTAAAGCGTAGGTACACTCTTGTGTTTGTTTAAAGTGGGGCGCGTGACAATGCTACACCACGTGTAAAGATGGTGTAAAGACTAAACCTCATTTCAAAGGAGTTCTTTGGAAACGTGACATGCTTCGTACCGAGTTTAATACCCAGTCCTCTTTACATATAAAAGATCATTGTACCCAGGCTACACACATATATACACTATAGGTAGGTACCTACCGTGAAGTCCCGCGAATTTAGCGAAACTGTCATTGTAAATTATTGTAATGCACTATAGGTAGGTACCTACTCTCGGTATTATTCATGGTAGTATTTGCGGTTTATTAGGGACTTACCTACTTACTTATAGGATGAGATTATAGGATGTCATTGTCGAATTTCAGTCCCAATCCATAGTGCGTTTTATCATGATCAATTAATTCGACAATGATGGGGAACGTTGCAAAGCCACGACGCCATTATAGAGCAAGCATAACAGCTTTTGACATGACTCTGGCATTTGCCAGAGTCATGTCATTCTTATACGTTTAGGTATGTACGATACCCTAAACGTATAAGAATGGGCAGACGAAATTGAGCTCTAATTCAATGCAGATATTGTTTATTTTACTTTGACGAAAATCTTTAACGTTTGATCGGCCATTCTTACATGATTGGGGGGCTGATAGGTCATTGAAGATTATTTAGCGGCGCGATGTTCGTGCCATTTTACACACCAGAAGCACACCTCAGCTCCGCCCCGAAATTATAACAGTGAAACCACTAAAGTTTCGCCATTATTTGTGTTGAAGGAATACCGAGTCATATCTACTAGATGTGTATACGCTTGTAGCTATTTACCTAGCGCTCACCGCGAAACCGCCATTCTGTGCTATTTATTACTTAGCGAAGTCCTAGTCCACAGAATAGCGCAGAATACTTAATTAGTACCTTTAGTGGGTATGAGTAGGCCCATTGGTACCACGTAATATCGTATTTTACTTTTATGGAGTTTTGGCCTTATTCAATGCGTTTACTTTTGACACCTCGTATAGGTACTCGCAGTTATAGGTACCTACCTACGTGTTCATACCATTGCATCCTTTAGTACCTATATCACATATATATCTATGCTCGAGCAATTTTCTCTCCGTTTTGCACAAACAGTTTGCACCTTGCTATGCGATTATTATTATAACAGCTGGAACTAGGTAGGTACAGGATTTGTGCATGAGCATTTTGCCTGAATCGTGAATCTTCCAAAACTTCTAAGAAGAGAAATCGATATTTAATAAAATAAAATACGTACCTACCTACCTACCTATCTAAATAGTTGTTGTAAGAAATGAGGTTCATTCATTCTATGTCGAATACCGATCCAGATAAGCCAATTTGTAGAACTACTTACTTACCGCAAATACAAATTTTGGCAAGGGAAAGATAGTCCGCCATCTTCAAGGCAATAAGTCACTAGTATGAAGAGAACGGAATACAAAATATACAGCGGGCTGGCGCTCATATTTCAAGTCATGTACACATCTAGATTCTAGTCGTACATACGTGCATTTTCAACGGTGTGATTGATTAAAATATGTCGGCCTTTGCTGGGGTAACCATACAAAGATAAACGACTGGACAATTTACTTTATTGGTGCCTATTATTAATTATATTGGTTTAGTTAGTTGCTTTAGGGATTGGTTTTGTATTTTCCACAATGTTTGCGGCATCAACACCTACTCGTAATATAAGTTTTCGCGACATTTCTTCTTGGGCTCGTTGAGATCGACTAATGTTATGAAATATGCGAAAGTGTGTCAGTCTGTTACCTACTTTTCACAGCTTAAAACCTGAACCAATTTTGACTAAATTCGGCGCAAAGATAGCTTGCTACCTGGAAACGGATATAGGTTAGGTAGTTCTAATCCCGGAAAATTCTAGGAGTTTCGATGGAAATATTAAAAAAACTAAATCGACGCGGGCTAAGTTATCAAAGTCATAAGAGGAAATCCTCTAGTAATATTAAAAAGGAAAGAAAGAAACAATAATTTATTGTTAAGAGGCACATCATACAAATATCTAACTATAAATTATTATTGTAAAGATACTGGTCAGGTACTGCATTAACAGTTCAAAAAACCGGCCAAGTGCGAGTCGGACTCGCGCACCGAGGGTTCCGTACAAACCTGTAGTAACTTTTACGATTTATGACGTATTAAAAACAAAGATGTAAAACGGTAATAATTACCTTTGTTAATGAACCGCAAAACTAACTTTGTTTGTAGAGGTTTACTGTTAATATCAAAAAAACTATGCTAGTTAGAGCATTGGCTATAGTTTTCCTGTAAAATATACATAAATTCCTATTGACCATAATTATTTCAGATTTTTCGATTGGTAAACTCCGGAGATAAGGGGGGGGGGAACGGTATTTTTTTTAGACTTTTTCCCCGATAAATCAAAAACTATCATGTCTAAAAATAATTAAAAATCTGTTTTAGAATGTACAAAGTAAACCCTTTCATATGATACCCCACACAGTACAGTTATCTCACTTTTAAATTTCAACCCTCCGATTTTCCCCCCTTTTTAAATAAGAACAAAAATAATTTCCAATTTCTTTTAATTCCAGTGTCTTTGGGCCACTAATATACACAACTATTCCAAATTTCATGTCGATAGCTTCGGTAGTTACTGAAATAATCGAGTGTGACGGACGGACAGACGGACAGACGGACAGACGGACAGACAGACGGAGAAAGTTGCACCATAAGGGTTCCATTTTACCATTTTGGTACGGAACCCTAAAAAGGAGGTTATTGTCCAGGAAAAGCTAAACGGATGCGAACTCTTGTCTTTATGTATTCCCTTTGGTGTGTGAGTTTGTTTTGTATGTTTAGTTTAGTTGTTTCATCAAATTACAAGCTCTGTGAGATAAAGTTTCCGATATTGGAATACTCACTCGTAATATTCAGTCAGTTGCTTGCTCATTTGCGATATGAATTTTGAATAAAATTAACTACTTTCTTGCTAAATGGTTTCGTTAACCGAGTTTCTTGCTGGTTCTTCTCGATAGGAATGTACCACTGGCTCGGAATGCCGAGCCAGTGGTAGATTCATTCGACGATTCAAAAGCAATTTTAACAAGTTTGATTGAAAAAAATATGAGTTTTAGATTGAGTTTGAAATTATTATTTGTTAGAAAGAGGATACACATTGCATCATCATTACTTCAACCCATTGCTAACTCACTACTGAGCTCGAGTCTCTTCTCAGAATGATAAGGAATTGACCGTAGTCCACCACGCTGGCCAAATGCGGATTGGCAGACGACACACACATTTGAGAAAATTATGAAGAACTCTGCAGGTTTTCTCATGATATGTTTTCTTACACCGTTAAAGCAAGTGATGTTTATTTTTTTAAAACGCAATGTATATCTCCGAAAAGTAAAAATGGTAAAGAAGTTGTAGAAAATAATGTAGAGTAAATGTTAGAGGAAGCGTGCTCGGGTACCGAACCCCCGACTACCCGGGCAGGCCGGGCCATAAGACCACTAGGCTATCCATCTGGTCGATGAGGCTATCACTGCAATTATTTAAACAATTATTATACAAACATTTATTTTTATTTATTTTATTGTATTATATTAGCCTAACAACTAATTGGTATTCTTTATTTGACATCAAGCTGTTAATTCACTGCCTCGTTGGTCTAGCGGTTAGCATAGTCGACTGCAGATCACGAGGTCCGGGTTCGATTCCCGGTCGGTCATAAAAATGGCTAGGTATTGGGTTTTTCTGTTAAGAAATTCTCAGTGCCAGCCCGGAGCTGGAAGTTGGCGGTGTTTCACTCCCATGCCTCGGAGAGCACGTTCAGCCGTCAGTCCCGGTTATTATCACTATAACATGATAATAGTCGTTAAAGCCCGCCAACTCGCATTGGAGCAGCGTGGTGGGTCTAAGCTCTAATTCCCTCTCTCATATGAGAGTGGAGGCCTGTGCCCAGCAGTGAGACGTTAATGGGCCGTAGAAGTGGTAATTCAGTTCTATGAACTTTTATAACATTGCAAACTAGCTAGTTTTTTTGCATTTAGACAAAGGAGCATGGATTGGGCTCGCTCCAGCAATGCTAAGGACAGCGGAATTACAAATTAACGAAATTGTAAATAATTTTTTTTCAAAAGTGCAACCGCCGAATTTCTTGCTGGCTCTTCTCGGTAGGACGGCATTCCGAACCAGTGGTAGATTCATTCGACTATTCATAAGCACTTGTAAAAAGTCTATTTGAATAAAAAACTTTTGAATTTTGAGTTTTGAATTTTTAGCGATGCGAAAAAAACTAGCTAGGCACACAAAAAGCAAAATGTTACTACTCTAAGTGTAAGTACGAAAGTGAAGCTGTAAATATAGATGCATTATTTATAAAGCGTAATGGAGCTACGTTATTTTGCGTCGGATGGAAATTTTCAGTCCCAACGGTAGCATCCTTAGTTATCTTTCTAGTTTGTTTACTCTACGATGAAGCTTTTATACGGTGCTATTTCTAATTTATATTACCTTAGTTTCAAGCACCAGTGAATAAAATTTAAATACAGCGCTTGTGGAACACTAAAGCGAGTCGTTTTTATTTAAATTTGAATCTAGACCTAAACAGAAAAACTTTGTCTGTTTCGTGTGAGCGATGAATAAATTTTGAACTTTAGATATACCTAGACATCTAGTTTTAGGTAGGCTAAGTTCAAGGATAATGAAAGCGCCTAGCGAAATCATCCGCGGCGCGACGAGCGACATATCAAGTATAGGATAATGAGATGTAAGGCCAACAGTAAAGCTACATATTGTGTTAGTTGTAAGGACTTTAGACATGTTGTTCTATCAAATATTGGATTGCATTTGGATTACTATAAGCCCGAAGGAACCCAGAAAATCAACCAGTAAACATAACGTCCGAACCGCTCCACTCAGCACTCGCTCGCCGCTGAGGCACTATAAAATATTACTTATAGACTAGCTGATGCTCGCGACTTTGTCCACATGGATCTGGGGTCACGGGAGTGACCCCGCCAAAGCGAGCCAAAGGAAACGGGGCACTACCTACCTTTTCTCGAAGCGTTTCGTCGGATTTTCGAACCATCATAGCTTAGGTCCAGATGATGCTAGAAAGCTGAAATTTTCAGGATAAGGTGTTGTTGGCAAACTTACCAAATATACCAAGTATAAATTTTCTAGCATATATAGTTTCAGATTTATTGATACCTGAAATACGTCGATTTCGTGACTGACTCACTGACCGTCATCAACATGAAAAAGGTACTTCCTGAAGTGCTAGAAGGCTGAAATTTGGTATGTAGGCTAGAATTTGCATATAAACAACAGGAAAATTAAGAAATCTGAAACTTTTCCCCTCCAACCCCTCCTATAGGAGGTGCAAATCTGACAGCATTTCCTCGTATTTTAGAACAGTCATAACTTCGGTACGGATGATGGTGGAAAGCTTTAATTTTCAGGATAACATGTCGTTGGCACATTTATTAAACATACTAAGTTTCAATTATCTAGCATTTATGGTTTCAGATTTATTGATACCTGAAATACGTACTTTTGGGGGTTTTTTACTTTTACTAAATCACATGAAACACGAAACCTCTAGGGTACTTCCTAAAGTCCTAGAAAGCTGAAATTTGGTATTTAGACTAGGAATTGCACATAAACAATGGAATAATTAAGAAACCTGAAACTTTCTTTTTTCAACCCCTCTTATTGGGGGTGCATATTTGACAGCGTTTCCACGTATTTGCTAACCGTCATAGCTTCAGTCCGGATGATGCTGGAAAGCTGAAATTTTCAGGATAAGATGCTGTTGGCCAACTTATTAAACATACCAAGTATCAATTGTCCAGCATTTATAGTTTCAGATTTATCGATAACTGAAATACATCGGTTTCGTAATTTAGCCTTATAAATCGCTGATGAAAATCAAAACCTCTAGGGTAGGTACTTCCCAAAGCCCTAGAAAGCTGAAATTTGGTATGTGGGCTAGGAATTTCATATAAATAATGGGAAAATTAAGAAATCAGGAACTTTTCCCTTCCAACCCCTCCTATAGGGGGTGCATAATAGCTGCACAGTCGGTACTAAAAGAAATATGTGCAAAATGCCGTATACATACATAATACCGTACATAAATAATATATATATAAAATTCATGACTCAGGTACAAATGTTCTGAATACAAACATTATGCCCCTAGCAGAATTCGAACCCGCGACCTCTCCCTCAACAGTCATGGTCTGTAACCAATCGGCCAAACAGGTCGCACATAATAATCACGTAATCTTGTCATTTTTATTCTCATTATTTTCATTTTATTACTGAAAAATTATAAAATACCTATAAGTACTTACAACATAAAATATTTTTCAGAGGTAAATATACCTATAGTAATCATTGGCGAAGAGTCCACGTATGACCCGGCATCCCTTTAGGAATTGTTCAATAAGTAATCAACGATATTTTCGTCTAACCCTGTTCTTCGAACTAAACACTGTTCATTGGTTTGAATTAAATTAACGCGTGACAATTTATAGAAAAGTAGATGATGCCCGCGACTTCGTCTGCGTGGATTAAGGTTTTTGATTCCAGCGGGAACTGTTTAATTTTCCGGGATAAAAAGTAGCCAATGTCCTTCCCCGGGATACAAACTATCCCTGTAAATTTCATCAAAATCGGTTGAAAAGATGGGCCGTGAAAGCGCAGCAGACAGACAGACACACTTTCGTATTTATAATATTATATGGATCTCAACTAATATTAAAAAGAGGAAAGATTTAACCGTCAAGTTTGCTGTGGATAAAATAAAAAAAAACTCAACCGATTTTAAAAATTCTTCCGGCACTTCACGTAGGTTCATTCCAGTGCTAATGTAAAATCTTATGTGCTGCTCAGTGCCCACTGGCTTTAGTGGGTAAAAAATAATGGACTATTATCATGATTAGTGCTAGCCTTGCGAAGCGGGGCGGGTCGCTAATCAACAATAAGCAGATATAAACCGGCTGGCCCATACAACCAAATATCTTTAATACTGAGCACCAGACTCGAAAATAAGAACTAACTTAAGTATGTAGGGATTTGCCGCTCATTACAAACATATAGCAAACCCACAAAGAAAAGAGGAAACGATAGAGAGTGGGCAATGAAAAAAGGAATAACTGTAGTGCGAGAAATAGAGTCCAAAAAATTAAAAAATCTAGTGCGCCTGCCAAAAAGAAATGAAATCCCACCAAAACCATTTCATGGATAGGCTGCCAAAACTCGCATACAAGTCCAAATCATAATGCTTTCACTGTTAAAAAGTTATGAGATCTCTAGTAGAGCCAAGCCCCTAGTTGAGCTCCGATTTGTGCTGCGCATCATCATAGCCCATGGGGCCAGTTCCAAGTCCAAAGTGTACAGGTTTAAGTACTTTTGGCTGTACCACATTTACTACATAGAAGTCCTGACTCTATAAACTCTACATCTTGATAAAAAGATGTGGCTTGGCTGTTTCGTGATCCAATCAATCATTTAATGTTCGTGGAATAGGTATAGTTTGTGCGAGAATCACGAAACGGCCAAGCCACATCTTTTTATCAAGATGTAGAGTTTATAGAGTCAGGACTTCTATGTAGTAAATGTGGTACAGCCAAAAGTACTTAAACCTGTACACTTTGGACTTGGAACTGGCCCCATGGGCTATGATGATGCGCAGCACAAATCGGAGCTCAACTAGGGGCTTGGCTCTACTAGAGATCTCATAACTTTTTAACAGTGAAAGCATTATGATTTGGACTTGTATGCGAGTTTTGGCAGCCTATCCATGAAATGGTTTTGGTGGGATTGAGGGTTTCGGTTTCTGCAGGAACTATTTAACTTTTCGGGATAAAAAGTAGCCTATGTGTTATTCCAGACTATAATCTATCTCTGTAGATACCAAATTTCATCCAGATCCTTTCAGCCGTTCTGGCGTGATTGAGTAACAAACATCCATTCCTCCATACATCCATCCATCCAAACTTTCGTATTTATAATATTAGTATAAATAAGTACCACCACCACCACTACAGCCCATTAACGTCCCACTGCTGGGCACAGGTCTCCACCCTCATAGGAGAGGGGAATTAGAGCTAAGACCCACCACGCTGCTCCAATGCGGGTTGGCGGGCTTTAACGACTATTATCATGTTAGTGATAATAACCGGGACCGACGGCTTAACGTGCTCTCCGAGGCACGGGGGTGAAACAACGCCAACTTCCTAACTCCGAGCTAGTACTGAGAATTTCTAATCAGAAAAACACACACAACACTTAATTATGGCCCGACCCAGGATTCGAACCCGGGACCTCGTCAGCCGCAGTTAAACATGATAACCACTAGACCAACGAGGCAGTTATAAATAAGTACATCAGCATGCAATCAGGTTTAACATAGCTCTGTTTCTAACCACATATCTATCCCCTGAGAAACACGTTTCTCAGCTTTTGCTTCAACCCCACTCCGGCCGCCGCCGCGCCACGCTTTGGTATGTGCTTTGGTACACAACGTAGCCTTGTAGGTAGGCCGTTGTTTTTGAACTAAACAAATCTTACCAATAATTGGGTTGGGTTGCATAAACGAAGTTATTTCGTGTTCTTAATTGTAATTTACGTCACGATAGAGCTATAGATAATAATTGAACGTCTTTAAATTAATTTAATACATAATAATTTGAAATAAGATCTTTTGGAAATACGATCAGGTTTACTTAATTATTTGGTAGATTAGAAGGTCTGCTATAATTAAGATTTGATTAAAGGCATAAGATGGAAAATTGTGATTAAGATTCGGTGTTTCATCGTAATTATGGTATGAATATGTAGGTATTTAGTTCTGAGCAGCCTTCTCTGAGAAAACTCTAGCCTACGTAAAATAATTACAGTAGACGTTGGTATGCTGCTGAATATTCTACAATAATTATTGTGGCCGATTCTGTATAACACAATCTCTAAACTAAGCAAAAATGGCTTTAAATCTAGTTCTGTCCCTTTCCGTAGGGAGTATTATGAAAGGGTTAGATAGCAATATTTGTAATGCTCTAATTTTAGTTTAGTTTAGAGATTGTGCACTACTCTTGATTGTTTTCATGAAAAATATATAAGATCAGCTGGCCATTAACCTTAGGCAGCTAGAGATGAAAATCATTTATCGTATACTAGATGATGCCCGCGACTTCGTCCGCGTGGTTTAAGTTCTTTTGATTCCCGCGGGAACTCCTTAATTTACCGGGATAAATAGTAGGCTATGTGCTATTCCAGACTATAATCTATCTCTGCGCCAAATTTCATGCAGATCCGTTCAGCCGTTGTGGCGTGATTGAGTAACAAACATCCATCCATTCATCCATCCAAACTTTCGCATTTATAATATAAGTAAGTAGTAAAGTATTAAATAGAAGCATAAATCAAACTGTAGATATATATAATTTAAATAAAATAGAGATAACCTAGTACCTACCTTTAAAAGTCCATAGAGGTTCCAAAGCATAAATCTTGTGCATCGCTGTTAAACACGAAGATAAAAACGTAACGTTGTTGATGCAAAGGCGGTGGGGTTAATAGAAATACATGAATGGGCGTCATTATGTCTCGGCTCGGGGTAAAGCGGGTAATACGCTTTCGCTCCCGACCCCTTTTATCACCACCGCAACCAAGAATCTCGGACAAACTGATTAGCGATGCGAATGCTGATGTACCTAGATGAAACCGAGAGTTACGCTCGAGTTTATAAAAGCGAAGCCAATTTTGGTGGTAGGCAGGTAAAGCCGGCATGTATACTAATATATACTTCTATACTTCAAATAAATGTTATAAATGCGAAAGTTTGGATGGATGTATGGATGTATGGATGTTTGTTACTCAATCACGCCCGAACGGCTGAACGGATCTGGATGAAATTTGGCACAAAGATAGATTATAGAGAGTTCCCGCGAGAACCGAAAAACCTCAATCCACACGGACGAAGTCGCGGGCATCAGCTAGTAATATTATAAATGCGAAAGTTTGGATGGATAGATGGATGCATGGCTGCATGGATGTTTGTTACTCAATCAAAGAACGGACGGCCAACGGATCTGAATGAAATTTGGTACAGAGATACATTCTATTCAGGAATAACACTTTTATCCCGGAAAAATAAAGAGTTTCCGGGGGAACGAAAACTCAATCCACGCGGACGAAGTTGCGGGCATCAGCTAGTATTATATAAATTATATAAGTAAGTATGTAATTGTAAAATTACTAGTTATTTATGCAACAGTTGTGTAATAAGGGGTATTATTTATCATGATAAAAGTAAAAAAAAACGTGTGGTGTCGTGGGACACCAGATAGGAACGAAGTTCCTTATTACATAAATATTAATTTCAAGTTCTAGTCGAGGTAAAAGGAAAATAATTATTCAGGTATAAATTTTTTAATATGATTTTTTTATCTATAAAAATCAAAAATTACTGCAACGTTTTCACTTCAAACTCTTACGCATTTTCGTTACGGACGTTTTTTGCCGGTTAGGCTACCCCTACGCATCGCAAGGAATTTCGTTCCAAAATAATTTTATCTCGAAAGCTATCAAAAATCGCTGAACATACTCGTACATGGTGTATTTTCTGATAGGTCTAGGCACGAGGAATCAAATTTTTTCCTTTAGACGTCACTATTTGTAACACCCTGCATAATCCTTTGTCTTTTATTGTAGGAAAAGAAAATGCATGTTCCTTCTTCTTACGTAATTAAAACCGAGCAAGTAGATGTACTAGATTTATCTCGACTAAATGCCGTATGGGTAACATACATTTCTATCTTACGGCTGAGGTAACAATCCTTTGTGCCGGAACGTGTACAAATGACCCAGAGTCTGCAGTTTTCATCTCACTGCGTACCTCTCTGAGACTGAGACTAACAACGCTATACCCTCCGCTCATTCTCCCCTTCAGGTAAGTGATATGGCGGTAATAATGTTTACCGTTATTTATTTATTTTATTCCATTGCAAGTTAGCCCTAGACTGCGATGTCACCTGATAGTTAGCGATGTCTAAGATTAGGCTAACCAGTTAGGCTTAGGGGTAAGCATCTATACTTACTTATAATAAAACTGTAACAGGTCCAATTCTGTACATTGAAGATATTTTGAAAATTTTTTTTGGAGGGCACTCATTATTCGATACTGAAGCCAAATCTGTAATTTTTTTCATTTTTGTCTGTCTGTCTGTCTGTCTGTCTGTCTGTCTGTCTGTCTGTCTGTCTGTCTGTATCTTGGCCGCGCATCACGCCGAAACTACTGAATGAATTCAAACGAAACTTGGCACGATTTGAGCCCATACTACGAGGTAGGACATAGGGTACTTTTTATCCCAAAATTCTACCCCCGAAGGGGTGAAATAGGGGTTGAAATTTCGTATGAAAGTCCTTAATTTCTCAAGTTATAGCCATGAAATTTGATATATGAGCTGCGGGTTGAAAATGAAGACATACGTGTTTCACAGTTTTTGAAAATTCGACCCCCAAAAGGGTGAAATAGGGGATGAAAGTTGGTAAGAAAGTCCTTCGTTTCTCAAGATGTTTTACAAGGTATATCAACGAAACTTTTTATTTTGGCTTACGGTAAAAAATAAAAAAGTACGTGTGTCACAGTTTTTAGAAATTCCACCCCTAAGGGGGTGAAATAGGGGGTGAAAGTTTGTATGAAAGTCCGTCATTTCTCAAGTTATATCGATTAAACTTGGTATACAAGCTACCGGTTGAAAATGAAGAAATAAGTATTGCACAGTTATTGTAAATTTTACCCCCGAAGGGGTGAAATAGGGGTTGAAATTTTGTATGAAAGTCCTTCATTTCTCAAATTATAGCCATGAAACTTGGTATATGAGCTGCGGGTTAAAAATGAAAACATACGTGTTTCACAGCTTTTCAAAAATCCACCCCCGAAGGGGTGAAATAGGGGTTCAAAGTCTGTATAAAAGTCCGTCATTTCTCAAGTTATTTCGATAAAACTTGGTATATCCACGCGGACGAAGTCGCGGGCATCAGCTAGTTTGTAATAAACCCATACACCTGGCTATAATAGGTCAATGTTATCTATTACTTAGTTAAATACACAGTTGTTCGTGAAACAAATATGCTGTTTAACAATAATTTGAAATGTTCTCTTTACTCACTGATTAGAGAAAAAGGCGGGAAATTTTTAAGGTATAATATTTCAGATATTACTTCCATATATTACTGTAACAATATATTCATGAACCATTACAATTCCATTTAGAGGGCCGCTCCCCAAAAAAGTATTGAGCACGCAGTTTATGAACTTGGACGCACCTGTATTTGCCGTTTTATTACACGGTGACGGTAATAAAATTATCATAACTACCCAATTTCTGGACCAGCATCCGATAGAGAAAAAGTATTGAGTTCATATAACTAGGGAACCAGTTTTTTTAAGTTAAGGTTCTATATATTCAAACATTTCCAGGAACATGCTGGAAAATTAAAGAGTTCCCGCGGTAATCATAAAACCTTAATCCACGCGGACGAAATCGCAGACATAATCTATCGTAACTGTAATCTAACTACTTATTAGACATCACCTAAAAAGCAGTAAGATCATAGTAACGATAAGAGACTTAGAATTATTAGATATTCGACTTCGTCCGCGTGGATTAAGATTTTTTGATTCCCACGGGAACTCTTTAATTTTCCGGGTTAAAAACCTATGTCCTTCCCCGAGATAGAGTCTATCCGTGTACCAAATTTTATCAAAACCGGTTGAACAGATGGACCGTGAAAGTGTAGCAGACAGCCAGACAGACAGACAGACAGACACACTTTCGTATTTATAATATTTGTAAGTATGGCTATGGATTCAATATATTTTGACCGATGAAACTATAAAGGTTCTGTTTTCCGGATCCTTACAACGAAATACCTAACATAAAATATGGAATCGCATCGAGTGTGGATTGAAATAAAGACACATCTGTAGACTTGTGAGTTGATTTGGACTCAACAGAGTGCAAAATTACTCATTATTACAGCGCAGATGTTGAGTGAATTTGTAATTCGCGCCCTCTTACATATTTCTTAGCACTCACACGCCCCTTCAAAGCGCTTTGCTCGCATTCTGCTATAAATTACGTTTTTGCATAAGTGACATCGGCATGAGTAGCATTTATTTATGGTTCAATAAAACGCAATTTTGTATTAGGTAACTAAGTCGACACTAATAAATGGCAGGAAACGATGATTTGTCCGGTTGCGCTTGTATCATCATCATCCAATACATTGTACCAATGCATCCACTGGTGGACATAGGCCTCTTTGAGATTGCGCCAAAGTTGCATATCCTTGGCTGTTAGCATCCATTTGATGCCAGCCACTCTCCGGATGTCGTCGCTCCACCTAGCCGGGGGGCGCTCTACACTCCGTTTGCCGAGACGCGGTGTCCTCTCTAGGACCTTGCGACTCCAGCGGCCGTCAGTCCTACGGCAAACCTGAACAGCCTACTGCCACTTCAACGTGCTAGCCTTGAGAGCGTCGATTACTTCGGTGCTTCGGCGAATTACTAAGTTGCGGTAGTATGTATGGACATAAATAATGTGTAAATGTGTTTTCTCACAGACGAACACATTTTCAATTCAATTCAATTTATTTATTTCAGATAACAAAAATCCATATTAAAATTTTATGTCAATATCATTATTATTAGAAATTATATAAACACATGGACACATGGACTTCCTTCTAGACGAACTTTGGGTCAATAAGTGTACCGTTCGCGCGCGAGTTGAATGCAGAGTAAATGCATGTGTCACCATACATTTGCTCTGCATTCAAATCGTGCGCGAACTATACCTACAGTGTACCTAGTTTGAATAAATGATTAATATTGATTGATTGATTGAATTTTGTCACTTGTACACTCGTAGCATGGGTCTACGGCGTGTTCTACAAGGTTCTACGTCAACGCTACGAAGATACGAGTTCTACGTTACGTCTAGGTACCTAATTTCAGTTAATAAATCACACTTTAGGTACTCAAAACGCGTTGGGCATTCAACTTGTCCGGAATTAATAATCATACTAATTTTATAAATCCGAAAGTGAGTTTGTTTGTTGGTTTGTCCTTCAATCACGTCGCAACAGAGCAACGGATAGACGTGATTTTCTGCATAGGTATAGTTGAGGATCTGAAAAGTGACATAGGCATAATTTTTATCCCGGAAAATTAAGGTGTTCCCGTGGGAATTAAACTAATTGAACGCGACTTCGTTCGCTAGCTCAGCTAGTTTATAATTATCTTGTGCCTATCCATTACTGAAGTTCAGCAGTCAGTTTTCTAAACTTCTTCTTGTCCATGACTAGGTAGAATAGTTCTACGACTGTTCTTATTCCAGTCTTCTCCCTTATGTTACGTAGCCATGACTTCCTTCTTCCCACCCGTCTTTTTTTAGCGATTTCCCTCATCATTATAGTTTGCAGCAGGCGGTACCTATCGTGTCGTAAAATATGGCATAGGTACGAGATCTTATACGTGAAATATAATAATAGCAAGGTATATTTATAGTGGTTTAGAAAAATATATTTTTCTGTGTAACACACTCAGTAAATGTTTCTATTTTAAGAGACTAGTTCCCTGAATTAAACAAATCATGTTTAAGCGGAATGTTGAATGTTGATTAACAGGCGTAGCGCAATTGCCCCCAATGTAAATGCATTTTTCGCTGTACCACCTCCTTGACTTCCTAATTCTGTTATTGAAAGCCAATAAATGAGATTTGGGGGGTAGAACATTCAGCCCCGCTGCTTGGCATCAGCTGGCTAATATTCCAATCAACGGGGGGCGTCTTTGAGGGGAGCAAATCACTTTATAAAATGTCTTCGTATAGAATTATTTCATATATGCGCATTTTAGAAGTGAGTATTTTGACGACCTCCCTGGCTCAGTGTTGAGCGCTGTTGTCTTAACGTCCCGGGTTCGATCCCCGGCAGAGTAAATTTGGGAATTAATTTTATCTGAATTTTCTTCGGTCTGGCCTGGTGGGAGGCTTTGGCCGTGGCTAGTTACCACCCTACCGGCAAAGTCGTGCCGCCAAGTGATTTAGCGTTCCGGTATGATGCGGTTTAATGGTATTGTTACTAAATTAACTATAAAATAAATAAAACAAAATTAAATGCATCGAAATTAAAACGAATTGCCATAATTGTTGTGATAAAAAATCCATTAAAAGTACATATACCTAAGTTACAATACAGTTTATAAGTGATTCGCTTTCTACTAAAGAAGAATCATTATAACTTTCGTATCATGCCCGCATGAAAATAAACTTTCGAAGAAAAATAATAATTTAGATGTAGGGACTTTATTCACAAAAGTGTTCTATACCTAGTCTGGAAAGTTTCAGTATAAAACAAGAACTCAAAACAAATTGGACACTTTGTTGTAGATAATACTACTATTGGATTAAATTTTTTGGCATAATACGAGAGTAGTTAAGACTTTTCTTGTAAGTTACTTAAAAAACTAAACCTTTTCAGGGTTGCGTACCTAAAAGGTAGATTTGTAACCCTTATGATGCGACTACGAGTATGTCTGTTCGGTCAAATTTTTAAAATCTTTTTAGTCATGATATTGTTCAGAGAGCGTACAAGCGATAAGTGAGACCGAAACCACAGATTAAATGAATAAAACAGTAATTTCGAAATTATACGACTATTATGGGTAGATGAATTATATCCTCAGGGCAACGAAAAAAAATTCGCGCCTAAAAAGTAATTTTCGACAATACAACTTACCTTGTATGTCATACTAATATTATAAATGCGAAAGTGTGTTTGTTTGTTGTTTTGTCCTTCAATCACGCCGCAACGGAGAAACGGATCGACGTGATATTTGCATGGGTATAGTTGAAGACCTGGAGAGTGACATAGGCTACTTTTTATCCCGAAGATTGAGGAGTTCCCGTGGGAATTCAAAAAAAAACTTATTTCACGCGAACGAAGTCGAGCGATAATAAAGCGATAATAAAGCGATATAAGCGATATAAGCGATATAAGCGATAAGGCCGCCTGTTGTGCTATATCCAATAAGATTGTTTTTGTGTTTGTATTTCTTTTAATGGTGTACAATAATTGATGATTAAACGAACTTACCTGTAAGTGAAGTTCTATCCCAATTATATGAGTACGTTTCATTCGAAGATATTTAAAACACAAAGGTAGTAGATTCATTGTACTGGCAATCCGCACTTTTTCCATGTTAGGGTATTTTAAAAAAACTCCCCACTAACGATGCTCTCCGTACCGACTCCTGTCACGACATGTCTCATTATTTAGAGTAGATACCTATTACAAAATTTTCGTAATATGGGCTCTGGGACGGGAGGGACCTTATAATATCTTCGAATGAAACGTACTCATATAATTGGGATAGAACTTCACTTACAGGTAAGTTCGTTTAATCATCAATTATATTTCGTACGTTTCATTCTTCAGATATTTAAAACACAAAGGTAGATGTTTAGAGATGAAAATTTGTAATTAGGGATATGAATTGAATAGTATTATATCAATTACATACTTATTGTTCTAATATAAAACTAGGAATCATTCCGTATATTGGATTAGCAAACAAATTATTAATTATTTTATTATTAATTATTTGTTAACCATCATTGAAAAATACAATTTATCATTTTGATAATTATTATTTATAATAATATATTATAATATGGATGTAATGAAAATCAAGTATAATTTGGATACTCTTCATTAACCTCTGGTTATGCAAAACAATCGTTCCTCCTTCGCCTAGGAAGGTTATAAAATTTAGCTAGCGCCCGTGACGATTGCGACCAACCAACGGTCTTCTTGATGACGTCAAGCGAGCTGCAAGACGCACAGCTCGTGTACCGTGTTGGTGGCGACGTGTCGGGTGCACGCGCCGAACTTAGACACTTCCACGCCGCTATGTGGGTTGTGGCAGCACCTATCGGCTCATGGTTTGTGTGCAGGTATAATAGATTAAACGCTATCAGGAGGTCTTTAAACGAATTTGGCAGATGGTGTTTTTAAGCTGTTGCTATACATTTTACATTACTATTTACACTATCGTTGAACTGTATCATGTTGACTGGTACCTACAGTCTGCAGATGCTTTAATGATATCGAAGAATAAAATACTGTTTCCGTTTGTATATTAATATTTCGATAGGTATTAATATTTCTGAACATAAGACTAACAAAATAAAACTTTTCTGAAATTATTTTCTAAAGATAATTAACTCTGTATCAGAGCATTGAGCGATGTGTTGTATAACACCACAGTTTAACACTATCTGATAATCCTATGTAGATACTTTGGGATGTTTGGCCTTAATTTATATAATATTTCCTTTAACGACAACCTTTTAATCTGTATGCTTACAAACTCATCACCAGGTAAACTACATACGCTAAACTGCACCTAAGTATAACAAATTATTAGAAATTATAAGACTGCATGTACAATATAAGATTGATATGAATCTCTATCATTGTTTAGGCAGTAATGCCACCATTTAAGTTCCAAAGAGGCCATAAAGGTACAGGTTAGGTACTCCTCATTTTATGAACGCGTTCGATACGTTGCATCCAGGTTTAAAAAATCTTCAAATTCTTTAAATTATTGTGAGTTCCTTGAGAAAAATCATAATATTATATTATTTTTGGAATGTATAACTATTAAATCTGATGTAAGCATTTTTTGTTATAGAGGGAACCAAGGCTGTTAAGGCCACTATTATATTATTATCTTTTCTAAACATTCACATATTAGAAGATTAGTGGAACAGCACAAAATAAGATGCTATTTCATGAAATTGGGGTTGATCTTTAAATTAATTACGTTTTAATTACAATTGGCATTGGCGTGTTATGCTAATAAAACGATAACTGGCCTAACTTGTCTATAATCTTATTGACAGATAATTTAATATAATTTATCAGGCTATTTTATTTCTACATCTTTGTTACATTTCTCATTCTTCATCAGCTTCTTAAATTTCTTTACTTTTAATATAAGAAGCAGTGAACCATAATATTATATTTTACAACCATTGCCGAATTTCTGACGTCAAATCATTGGGTATTGAATGCCACTCCTTCGATTTATCTATCTTACCTAAGCTTAATTCTTCTTAGTATTAATAATTATTACTTTAATAATAACCAGTATTATAGATGTATATGATTATAAAATATAGATGTATGTGATGAAATATTTTATATGTAAGTATATGTATAAAATACCAAATCTAAGTTAGTATGAAATTAAAACTCAGTAATTGATTTCATTTTACAGTTATTCATTTATCACAAAATGTACCCGAGCCAGACCCAGACGCGTCTGTAAAAAGCTCTAGTTGAAACTTATTAGTTTATTACTTAATGACCAACCTTCAAGATCCAATAGAATTAAAAGCGAAAGCCAAAATTTAGCTCCATATGATATTTTATACTTAAATGTATCTTGAATGTATGAGGTAGATATTTCTGACCATCGAGATATTTGATTTTGGTATAAACTCAACGGTACAAGTCCAACTTCGTAACTATTTTTAAAATTGTAATAATATTATGTACTTTTTTCATGAAGCAAGGATTAAGGCATATCACTTAATATTCACCGTAAGTTGCTCCGAGAAAAAGATGGTACCGCCGCCGCGCGCGCCGTGTCGATATAGTTTTAATTTGCTCGACTTGGCTGCGCCGGCACCCGCGCGGGATTCACGCTAATGCTTTAATAATAATAATGTAAAACCTGAACTTGGGTTGTTGCAAAGATAGTAAAAAGTTATTTTCAAATTTTTTTTTTTACAACACTGCAGCAGTTTGACGTAAATATTCTCGGTTACGTTACGTAAACCTTCAGTACAAAGTACAACCATTAAGAACAATATCGTTGTATGTACAACGATAAATATAAGATATATATATATAATACATAATATATTATGTTAATATAATGTATATATTAACATAAGTAGATATCTATGTTATAATTTTTGTGAAAGTTCTGGAGCCGCTCTGCTCTTCGGAGCCCATAATAAGCCGTAAAGGCATTGGTATAAATTCATTAAGTTAAATTTTCACCATAAGTAAGTACTTATCTAATTACTATTTCGAAATTTTCTTTGAGATGGGTTGATCGATATCAATAAATAAATTAGACTTCTTTAAATATAGCGTAGACATAAAGCCGCTATAAAGTATTGATTTGCAAGTTGTCATATAATTCTTAACACCTGTAATGATCTTGAGTAACGAATTTATATTTTAATGATTGCGAATGCAAATTTAATATAAATCTTTGAGTCATCATTAAATTTTGAGTCTTAGATTTATTAGAATATTCTAGAAATCAATTGATCTAGCTGTGGCTCAAACTCACAAATCGAGTTAAATGTAATATTAAATGGTCGATGTTAATGAAAGCTGTATTGACGGTAGGTACATAAAGTTGATAACTTTAAATGGTATATCACCTCATGGTGATTAGGATTTATAAATCCAATCCGAGACTTCATATCTAGCGGACACTCAGCCAAAATTTTTTTTTTTTTTTTTTTTTTTTTATTAAAATATTGTATACGACCAGCTTTTAGATTGTAGGTACCTTAATCTCTCGCTGTGTATATGCAAGATACTTGCTCTGGCTGGAGGTCGCGTGGTCGTCGCCGCTGGCCGCCTATGTACGCCGTCGCGGCTCGCGGATGTCCTCTTCGCCCCCCTCCTGCTCCTCGAGGCGAGACGAGGAGGGCCTGTCTCGTTTCCCAAATATAATATAGTCCGCGTTGTCGAAGTACCAGCTATGGGAAGGTCGCCCTAGGACGGGATTTCCGATTTGCAATCCGTGACGGTCAATAGTCTTCGAAGCTTTTATAGTATTTGAGAGTTTTTCTCCGAAAAGCGACTCTTCTCTTTGGAAATCTTTTAGCAGTGGCATAAATGATTCACTAAGACCGGGAGCTAGGAGTTTTATGCTCACATGATTTTCAGTGTAATGTAGGAACCAGTCCGGATCCTACAGGAATTAGAAAGTATCTTGGTAGTCTGAACTTTGTCATCTCCCAAGGAGGCAGGGTTTTGTTGATGGTAATTAATCCAAGACCTAGTTGGTTTTGTTTTTAACAAATTGATCCAATGTTGTTGTAAGGTGTGGCGAATATCTACGCCGCCAACCGTCACCCAGCGCTGAAAGTCCTGGTCGTCATCACGAAATTTCACCGGAAGAGAAAAACTGTATCATATTGGTATAACCCTGTGTGGTTTCGTCGTCTAAAATGATAATTTTAACGTTTCTAATCCAACAAACTTTAACGTTTTGTTTTGAACCCTCGTGTTAACCCGCAGTCAACCTCCAGGCTATTTTAAACATTATGCTATACCTTCGTGATATCCTCAACGTGATACCCTCCAGGCTAGCTTAGAGATGCTATTGATTCTCATATGTATCCTTTTAAAAGTTGATATCAAGTATAAAGCAGTACCCGCAGTCAACCTCCAGACTTATTTCCAGCATCATGCTATACCTTCGTGATAACCTCCAGGCTAGCTTAGAGATGCTATTGATTCACATATTTATCCTTTTTAAAAGTTGATATATAAAAGAGTACCCGTTCAAGTCCATTTTTAGGTTATTTGATGAATTCCGTACACAAATAAAATATATTTATGTAAACTTACCCTGAGTTTCTTCAGATTCCATCGAAGATGAATATGATTTCGTCGTTCTAACTTTTATTTTCCTACTTTACCGAAATTCCTACCGAACCAGTGGTAGATTCACTTAATGATTCAAAAACACTTGTAAAAGTTTGTTTGAATAAAAAACATTTGAATTTGAATTTTACTTTAAGCGATACGTTTAGGTATATACCTACTCAATAAGTAATTATTCCAATTGAATTTCTTTAAATATTGATAAGTTAGTGCTCGTTGCCGCGCACAATAAAAGAATGAGACATGTCGTGACAGGAGTCGGTACGGAGAGCATCGTTAGTGGGGAGTTTTTTTAAAATACCCTAACATGGAAAAAGTGCGGATTGCCAGTACAATGAATCTACTACCTTTGTGTTTTAAATATCTGAAGAATGAAACGTACGAAATATAATAGTATATTTTACTTTTACCACTATTACCTATTCTGTGCTTTTACTACGCTGGATCAGAAATAAACGTCTACAGTTCACTAAAATAAAGCGGATGCGGTTAAATTATTTCACAAGCCAGTGTTCCGTTGCCGTGGGGCGCTGCAGGCTGCAGGCGGAAATTTATTTTCAACTGTCATTTCGCAGTGCAGAGAAACCTTTCACAGTTGAGTTGCGAGTGATTCTGCGAGAAAAATGCTGAATGATAATTTCCGCTGCTTCCGTACGGACTTTTGCCATAAAATTTAATTTTAACGTTTAGTAACGACAATTTTTTTCATAAAAATTACCACTTCATAACGCCTATTTCACGTATTGAGGTATTGTTTCAAGAGTAGATGACAGAGTAGAGTAGAGTATGGACAATGATCTTTTATATGGATGGCAAAAAGTTTGCGCACTGTTATATGGCGCTGCACAGACTAGCGTGATATGATGAAACATGGTTCCCATACGACGCCGTCGTTTTGTTAGTAACTTTTTTGGGAGTTCTAGGTCAAATTGCTGGTTTGTTTGACTTGACTAGCTAAGTAGAGAATTATACAACAGTGAGCTAGAGCTAACCGCCCGCCAACCCGCATTGGAGCAGCGTGGTGGGTCTAAGCTCTAATTCCCTCTCTCCTATGAGGTTGGAGGCCTGTGCCCAGCAGTGGGACGTTAATGGGCTGTAGTGGTCTGTGGTGGTGGTGGTGGTGGAGCTAGAGCTACTTAGGTAGTAGTCGACCTATCATAAGATCCTGTAAATATCTTTTTTACGTTTATATTATGCCAAAGAACGCGCAATATATTATACCTACCTTAATTAGAAAAGCTTCGTGTAGTGTATTCACGCCATGTTTGCGACGTACACTAACAATCTTTGTGCGCGGATCGCGCGGTGTCTAAGTACCTACTTATTAGCATCGCTGAACAAACACAAGTGTTGCTAAAGTTTCTATGACACACCACAATGGGGCATACAGATTGCCGCTCATGGTATAGAGACAAGCGAGTTTCATTAGTTTCAAACAAACCGGACCGCCTGTTTGGATGGAATTAACCTCAACAATTTGTTAGAAACATTTTCAAGTTTTTAATGAACTCGGCCGTTCAAACTAGAGCTTTTCATATTCACTGATCCGTACAGTTTCATACAAGGAATGATTCACATGAGCCCGTGTCGGGTCTGGTCTTTGAAACGTGCGGAGGAGTCACGTACCTATAGAATGTAATGATTATGAGTATTGTGGGGCTCGAAAGACCTTGACAAAGCTCAATATGGTTTAATAAGACTACATATAACGCCAAGTCATAACATGAATCGTACCTTAGTTGTATAATACGGCAACTGAATGACGTTTTTTTAACTTTTTGATTTTCCGACGTTTTTCTGTGGTACCCTCAATCACAAGCGCTAATCAGTTCTAAGTTGACGATTGTTTGTTAATCTTCCATCCAGCTTCTACAAACTGAATTTAATGTTTTATTCATCAAGTGTAGTGATTCAAGATCAATATCGTGGTAACTGGACTGCCATGCCGGGGACGTAAACTGATCCTAGAAAAACAACTGCCTGTCGACGCTTTTATAAATGGACAAGCAAACAAAACAACACCATTATTGCCACAAAAAGCTGCATCGTGTTTTTGCTATACGACCCTATAGGCTTATGCAGTATTATTTTGAATTGACGTTTTATATGACGTACCTTGTCCTAAAATAAGCACTATAATTCTGAAACATGAGCTTCAAAAAGATTAAAATAATATTGCTATAAGCGATGGTAGTATGCCCACTGTAATATTATAAATACGTGCCATTACAAAATGTTAACAGCACGGAATTTACTAAACAACATTATTTACTAGCTGATTCCGCGTGGATTGAGGTTTTTCGGTTCCAGCGGGAACTCTTTAATTTTCCGGGATAAAAAGTAGCCTATGTCCTATTCCAGACTATAATCTATCTCTGTGCCAAATTTCATCCAGATCCGTTCAGCCGTTAGAGTGTGATTGAGTAACAAACATCCATACATCCATACATCCATACATCCACACATCCATCCATCCAAATTTTCGCATTTATAATATTTATTTGATTATAATTTGAAATTCATATTAATGTTATTAATTAAATAAACTACCGAGTTTATTTAATTGTGTGCGAATTGGAAACACTCGAGGATAAAAAAAATCGCGCTGTAAGTACCTACTGTATGTTTCTTTCTTATATTTTTAAATTAGACTTTCTGAATAAAAAGAGGCTTTGTAATTAATATTTACACTTGAGCGTATCAAACACACTGATCTTTTCCCATAATGCCATCATTTGCCTTTGCCTGTTAAAATACAGTCTTAACATAAATTTTTACTGCGTAACCCATCCAGTAATGGAAAACATTGAAAACAAAACTTAGAAGATGACTATAAATGTTTTTTCTAAAAATAACACAAAATAATATGGGATTTTCATCGGTGCTTTGCTCGCCTAAAATAATGAGTGATAAAGCAAAAACCCACCACAGACCGGGCAGGACAAAACGGCCGCGTCAAACATATTTAATCATATCTATCATCATCTATTTATTCTAGTAAGTAAATAAATAAATTTCACATGTCAACTATACTATAATACTGTTTGTTTTATATTATAGACTCTTCATTGCTCTTAGTTGAGCAAACAGAACTAAATTCACGAGTTTTCAGACGCGAAGGTATATAATATCTTTAAACAAAGACAACATCATAAGATTTTCAACTTTAGAGCTTAATACTTGGCATTACGAACACGAGAGTTTTCCTTGTTTCCTTCAAAAGACTCTTTCTACTTCCATGGGTAATTTGGTGAGGGCAGATCATGTTATTAATATTTTAAAAATTAAACAGTCGTGAGTTATAATCGCACCCAGTTTTTAACCGACTTCCAAAAAAGGAGGGGTTCTCAATTCGGCGCGTATCTTTTTTTTTTTGGTATACGTCATACGAATGTGTCTGATTTTTAAATAGAACCCGGCCGAGTCTATAGTTCACTTGGTGACGTGACTTAAAAATCTTCTCCTGGACGATATGAGTGTGTAGACTCGAGCCGAACGGAAGCCGAAAGAGCAGAAAATAAATAATACGCAAGAAAAGGAAGAATATGAGCACTTTTTAGTAAATATTTTAATTTTAATTAATATTATTATTATTATTTTCTGCATAGCCTTTTTAGTTACCGTAGAAGAGCGCGACGCGCTTTTCGGTTGCTAGAACATAAATCAATTGCGCTTAGTATGAGTATCAGCAGTGGAGACAGGCTCTCCTTGTTTTATTGGTATTTACGAATGGGGGTTCAAGCTAAAGTCTGAGTTGACCAAAACTTATACATACTAGATACAAGCAAGAAGAGAGCGGTTTATTCGGTTACTTTAAGTTTAAGTACAATAAGTATCTATATAATTTGTTAAGAATAATACTTACGCCATTAAGAAAATTTTCTTTTAGAAGATACCTTTCGGGTATTTAGCACGAGTGTGCGCGGCAGTTACATTAATTAATTCTCTTAAATCAAAACAACACTGCTCGAAACTCCAGCGAACGCGGCTCTCTTTAAATTTAATTACGGAGGGACGGCGAAACAAAGTCTCCGAAGAAATTTGAATTTCCTTAACCCTAATGTTTGCATTTCACTACCTACCTATTATAAATGTACCAGTACAAATTTTCGTCTGCTGGTTCAACTAATTTTGTTTGTTTGAGACTTTTTCGAAAGATTATCTCAGTATTTATTGTTGGAGACTGTTAATGAATACCTATTTAATACTATAAATGATAATATTACTCGACTAAGCAAGTACGTTCGCATTGTTTAGGTTTTTTTAATTATGTGCGAACTCTTTGATTAACCTGGACAAAAGTAGTTAAGTAGGTTATATAATTAGACTTTGTTATTCCCCGAGATAAATACTATGTTTGTAGGTATACCAAATTTCGTCCAAATCGGATAAACGGGTCAAATGAAAACAGCAGAAATATAGACACAAAATACACAGAATTTTTCGTTCCCCCACGTACTTACAAATTATGGATGGAGCTTCCTCCAGCTATTATCTATCTCAAAACTACAATATGGGGCTATTCAACGGGTGGATCACATTCCATAAAAGTGGGCAACGGAATGCCAATGTTCATGGGCGGCGGGCTTGGACGAATTAACCACGAGACGCGTGATATCGGCCATATTTGTCTTACCCCTCTAGCCGCGAACTGTAGCAGTTTCGCCATTAATTATGATATTGTGTTAATTATGATGTAGTCATTGACTTTTTCATGCACTAGCGTCAATAATTGGACAGAAAAATGACAAGGCAGTCTCCCCTCGCCCCGCAAAAGTTAGTCGAACGTGATAGATATTTCAAACATTTTTCTTACGTTTCCTATCCTGCGTTTATTTCATCCAGTGCGGCGGGTAAATCGCCTGCTTGTTTGCTTGTTATCCATACTAATCCATACTAATTAATATTATAAATGCGAAAGTGTGTCTGTCCGTCTGTCTGTCTGTCTGTCTGCTACGCTTTCACGGCCCACCTCTTCAACCGATTTTGATGAAATTTGGTACAGGCATAGTCTGTATCCCGGAGAAGGACGTAGGCTACTTTTTATCCCGGAAAATTAAGGAGTTCTCGCAGGAATTGAAAAAACTTAATCCACGCGGACGAAGTCGCGGGCATCACCTAGTTCATCATAAAGGACAAAACTAAAATATATACTTAGTGACGACCTTGTCATGTTGAAATTGCAATAAATATATAAGTATAAGTATACAAAGTTTATTTGTCAGTTTGCGGCAAGATTTACTAGGAATATTTTAACTAGATTTGGCAACAGATCAGACTTCATTGCGGAGTTCTGCGGATATTTTAATTTCAGTCCATCCGTCTGTCTGTAGCTTTGTAGTATCTTTATTTATCTCTCTTTTTGCGTCGTATGCTTCATGCCTGAGGGTCATGACCCCTTTACAATAATCACATTATGGTGGGAAAATATATGGGGAATTTGCCCACCAAATATCTCGTAAAGTGAGTGGCACAAGTCAGTATTCTTACACCCATAATTAAGGTAAGTCAAATTTAGGTAAAAAGTGGAAGAACCCTGATCTTTGTAACCCAAACTGGTTGTTCTTAGGTGGTTAAATTAAACGATAACCATTACCATCGATGGTGCAGTCGACCCTGAGTGATAAATGATAATATACGTGACCGACAGCTTTTAACGTGGTCTCTGAGGCAAGGCAAGACGAGTAGCAGACATACAGACAGACAGATAGACAGACAGACAGACACACTTTCGCATTTATAATATTCGTATGGATAATATTTAACGGTTCTAAGCGAACATTACTTTAGATGGAAGGACGGTATAATAAAGGACTATAAAAGGCTGGGATAATTCGCATTTTCGGATTCATTCCAGACCCCAAGCTTAAGGGTCCGCTCCATTGAATATTATTATATTATACCTCCTTAATTATTATTATTATTATTAATAACGAATACTTGTCTAAGGACTATCATTGACTACAGTCATGATAATAACCACCATAACATTATAATAAAAATGCTACGAAATCTATGTGCAAAAACTCCAAAACCGATTTTGATGTTTAGTAGGTTAGAGACATACCTACCTAGAGATAGGTTGTGTCCTGGGAAAGGACTACTACTACTAGGCTATTTTTTATTTCGGAAAATTAAGGAGTTTCCACGAGAATCAAATAAACTTAATCCACGCAGAATAAGTCGCGGGCAGCAATCAGTTCGTTCGTTATATTCGTTCGAACAGCGGTTCGTTAAATGTCTTGTCTATACCATGCAAGGTAATTTTATATTCAACTAGCGATCCGCCCCGGCTTCGCACGGGTAGCACTAATAATCCTAATCTATATAATACTAGTGGTTCGCCCCGAACTGAGACCTCGCGGTATCCATAAACAGAGCGCCATCTATTGACATCGTTGTATAGTTCTGTTAAAAATAGTGAAGCTAATTAAAAATTAAATAATTTCGTTTCCTTATAATATTTATCCAATTTTAGTATTTGTTGTTCAAGTACAGGATATAATTCAAATAAGTGATCAAGTTTCAGGCTCAGCCTTTTCTTTGTAAGCACAAACGAATAAACTTGTACAGAGCGCCATCTATTGACATAATTGTGAAGTTCTGTTAAAATACGGAAGCTCATTAAAAATTAAATAATTTCGTTTCCTTATAATATTAATCTTATTTTAGTATTTGTTGTTCAAGTACAGGATATAATTCAAATAATTAATCAAGTTTCAGGCTCAGCCTTTCAGAAAATTGGGAGTTCTGAGGTCATCTTTGGACGTCAGAAAATCTCCACTTTAAAAGCCCCCCATTTCGTCAATTTTAGGGGAAAAATTAAAAAAAATATATTTTTGGACTCTGTTCCTCATTATCTTTAAAATGATATACCGCAATCCTATGTAACGCTATAAAAAATATTTTACTCCGCATTCGCTTCTATGAGAGCCCCCCTGAAATAAAGATTTTTATAATTTTTTAAACCATATTCGGCGGGAGGCCATCGGTTTACATATTATATTTAAACTTGAAGTAATGACGTTCAGTAATTCAGAAGTTATAAGGCTCTGACAGACGGACGGACGGACGGACGGACGGACGGACGGACGGACAAGTGCCAATTCTCTCAAGTAGACTCAGAGACCTTCGCTTCGCTCGGTCAATAAACTATCCTATCTCTCAAGTTAGATCGAACTGCACATGGTGTGCGAATTTTATTATAATCGGTTAAGTGGTTTAGAAGTCCATTGAGGACAAACATTGTGACACGAGATTTATATATATATAGAAGATGATGTTTTTATATGTACACCGTAATACCTCCCCTAAAGTGAAGATGCCCTGTTGATTGGAATATTAGCCGGCTGATAACAAATTCGACAGCGGGGCTGACGCCGGTAATGAATGTTCTGCCCCATAAATCACTTCTATTGGCTTTCTGTAATGGCTTTAGGAAGTGTAGGAGGCGCTATTGAAATATGCAATTTTCCGAAAATGAAATCTTGTTTTTATTTTTGCCGATTTCGTATATTTAAACATAAATTCTTGCGTCTTGCGTAAGGCCTACACGTTAATACGTCCAGGCGTTATGTGAAAGTTATAATGATTTCGCTCAAAGGTGAGTAAAACGAGTATCAAAAAAGTTTTAACCCAAATGGCCTCTAGGTATTATACACCGGTAAAGGTATAAAATGTTATCTACCTCGCAAATACCGTTACTATTCATACTTTATATCACTCTGAGAACCCCACTCTATCATCATATCATCATAGCTGTAACCACGCTGTAACCTACTTTATAAAATCATAGTTAAACAGTTTTTTTTACTCAAGTATAGAGTCCGTTTCTGTAGCATGTGGAATTTCTTTCATAGATACGAAAGTTATATTTAATTCGAAAAACAAAGATTGCATGGTAAGAATTTGGAGATAATTAATTAATCAAACGAGACATTTTTTGTAGGGCCAGTAGAAATGCGGTATCATTTTTTTTTTTTTTTTTTTTTTTTTTTTATTAGTCCACAAAACCGACTGCAATTATAAAATCAACCTTAAAAATGTAGCAAATTTCACTGGGGTATTAATAATTGCGTCTACTCGATGTGGACATGGCATGCATACAATTAATTAGGGTACTAATTAAAAATTAAAAACTTAATAACTACAGCGTAACTTACGTCAAAGAAGAAAAACAACAAAGATTAATTATTAATAAAACAATACATTATGCATTAAGGATCTTTTTGATGCTTTTGATGCTATCACAGAAGATATCTATGGTATTCCGATAACAATTTGCGAGGGATAACATTCTATACAACGGTCCGTGGTGACCAAGATTGCTTTTCACTTGAGGCAATCTAAAAGTCTTGCGATTATGTAGGCGGCTGCTGTCACGAGGCACTACGAATTTTAATCGTTCGAGCAGTTCAGGCGCATCAATGAGACCTTTTATTATCTTGGACAGAAATATAACATCCGCAACCTTTCTGCGCTCCTTAAGTGGTTTCATATTGTAGTAAGCGAGACGAGAGTCATACGTAAACAATTGATTACATTTGAAATCCGTATACGATAGATGGTGCAGAAATCGTTTTTGGATTCGTTCTATTCTATCGGAGTGGACTTGGTACCCTGGATTCCAGACAGTGCTACAATATTCAAGAATACTCCGTACAATAGTGTTGAAAACAAGTATTGATAAACTGGGATCCCTGAATATTTTCATTTGTCTAAAAACTAGCCCCGATAACTTAGACGCTTTGGATGTTATATGTTCAACGTGTTGGCGAAAACTTAAACTAGAGTCCATTATAACTCCCAGGTCTCTTATACTAGAAACCTCTTTAAGTGTCACACCATTAATGTTATAGACACAGCTTAATGGAGATTTCTTCCTGGTAAACTTAACATGGAAACACTTTTCGATGTTCAAAGACATTCCATTCTCAGTGCACCAGGAATGAACAGCGTCAATATCATTTTGTAGTAATTCTACGTCAGCTTGACTGTCAATGGTTCTGTAAATTTTCATGTCATCTGCAAACATTTTATATTTAGAATTTAAATTAATTGCCAAATCATTGATGAAAATTAGGAAAAACGTAGGACCTAGGTGGGAACCTTGAGGTACGCCTGAAGGTATTTTAATCTCAAATGACTTGAAACCATTTACAGCGACAAGTTGCGATCGGTTTTCTAAATATGATTCACACCAGCGCAATAATGAACCGTGGATACCCATGCATTCAATTTTCTGCAGTAAAACTCTATGATTAACCAGATCGAAGGCTTTGCGAAAATCTGTGTATATCGCATGTACTTCACCTGTTGCGTCAACTACCTCGGCAATATCCGAAATGTAAGAAACTAAATTAGAAGCTGTAGATTTATGGGGCCGAAATCCGTGTTGATTTGAATCTAGGAAAGGTGCAATGTGATAGTATATTTTTTTTTGAACAAGGCTTTCTAATACTTTTCCACCGACAGATAAAATAGATATAGGCCGATAGTTTCTTACATCATTAGAGTTGCCGGACTTATGAATTGGTGTAACATATGCAATTTTCCATTTAGCGGGAAAGATACCTGTTTGCAACGAACAATTGAAAATAAGGGTTAACGGTTTGGCCAGTTGATGAGCGCATCTTTTAAGAAATATTGGGGCCAGAAGATCTGGACCGGGTCCCTTAAGTGAGTCTAAGATAGATAGCTGTTTCAAAACTTCTTCTTCAGTAAGCTGGCAATAACTGAACGGTGCCCCCGGGATTGCATTGTTTGAGAGTGGTGAAGAATAGTTTGCTACCTTATAGCTTCTGATATCTGTATAAACCGAGGCGAAATGCTTTGCAAAGGCGTCGCATATATGTTTTCCTCCTTTGGCTTTACAGTTATCAACAAAAATTTCGTTCGGAATACATTTGGAACCATTTTTTCGCCGTTGCTTAAAAAAGTTCCAAAAGTAGGTAGGTTCGTTTCGAATACATTCGGCCACGCGCTTTTTAAAATTTTCATAGCAACATTTAATCATAAGTGAGCAGCGGTCCCGCAATAACTCGTAGGCAAGTTTATCCATCGGATTGTTATATTTCTTGCTTTTATGGTGGACTTTTGCCTTTTCGTTTAAAGCTCTGAGTAAAGGAGCTGTGTACCAAATGGGATAGTGATTATCTCGCGGTTTGCGCGTAGGTGTATGCTTATAAATGATAGGCATTAATGTCTGGTAGAAAATATCTAGTTTTGCGTCGACCGATTTAACATTTTGTAGTAATGGTAACCAATCTATCTGATTTAATTCATTACATACACCGTCGTAGTCACACAAAAAGAAGTTAAGGAATGGTGTTCGACAAGGTTTCATGAAGTGGTTGCTGGTGATTTCTAAAGAAATTTCCAGTGGTGGGTGATGGCTATCAATTGAAACCAAAGCGTTCGATGATTTATGGACTTTTATCCAGCTTTCATTGTTAGAAAGAACTAGATCTAAAATACGTTCATTTACGTTTGGAACATAATTATATTGTTTAAAATTATTAAAAGCAAGGTTTTCGATAAATAAACTATCAATGTTACTACTGAGATAACTAGGTGTTAAGTCGTTACCATTACTGTTCTTTACCCAAGATATGCTAGGTAAATTGAAATCTCCTATGATAAGAGTAAGAGAGTCTGAAGTTATTTTATTACTACAAATGTTAGTAAGATTATTAAGTAGGCATTCTAAGTATTCTTCCTTTACCGGTGGCGGGGAGTAAATACCACAGATGTATATAACTACACTATGACTAACTTTAACCGATATCCATAAATCCTCGCAAGTCGATTCCCAATCATATTTCCTTGCGGACTCATATTTTTTACTTACGGCAATAGCTACCCCACCACCGTCTTTCTTGTGACTAGAAAGTGGACATGAACTGCGGTCTCGCCTGTACAATATGTAACGACTATCAATTATTTCATTATCGAACACCGTATTGTTCAACCACGTCTCAGTAAGAATTATTAAATCGTAGTCGTGACATAGGGCCGCTGTATAGATATCCTCTGTTTTAGATCTTAGACCTCGTACATTTTGATAAAAAACGTTTAACGCGTATTTTAAACAGTAACAATGTAAATACATGCATAGTTAAACATAAACAGTAGCTGCATATAAACACTCTGCTACTTTAAATTGTTTAAGGTTTCGGCGGATTTTATCCATATTGCAGGAGATTCATTGTTTTTGCGGACAAATATTCGACCATTACGTATCCATACAAATTCATATTTCTTGTCTTTAGCTGTCAGTCTTGCGGCAGCATGTAACTTCTTATTTTTTAGAGATAAGTGTTCTAAGACGTATACAGGTTGTTTTTCACCAGCAAATCCCAAATGAGATGTGTTCAACTTTTCTTGTGGATTTTTCTTATTAAAACGTTTAACAGCTGCAAGAAGTTCATCTCTCAATCTTGGACTAGACAATTTAACTACAATGCTTCTCGGACGTTGGGACTGTGTATCCACCTTAGCGACTCTGTGGAAGTTCAGTACGTTCCCTTCTGGTAGATTGCAGGAGACCACTGATGCCATCTGCTGCACGATTGTAAAGATGTTCTCGTGTTTGTTTTCCGGGATACACTGAAGTTCAACGTTACAATCTCTGGCTTGTTGTTCAAGTTGGTCTACTTTACTATTTAGCTCAATTACTTGCGAACGTAAGCTGTTGTTCTCAGCATTAAGATTAAACAGCGACTTTTTTGTTTCATCGTTTAATCGTATCTGCGTGTCGTGCGCATCAGATAAGAATTGCATGGACTTAGTAAGATCATCCACATCTTCTCTTAGAGAACTAAATTTACCCTCAAGTTTTCTGACATCTTTTTGGACTTCCGTTAGCTTGGAATCGAACTTATCGAGACTCGCCTGCTGTTTATCAAAGTGTTCCTTGATTTCTAGACGTAAATTTCTAATCTCATTAATGATGTCGTTTTGATTTGAGCTGGTCGCATCCAATTGCAACGGTAGTACGGAAGCATTTTCAGGAGACTGCGGCTGCTGCTTACGGCTTCTATTTTGGACTGGTGTATTGGTGTTGTCTGTCTTTGGCCTGCCTGCAGCGCACGAAGGACAAACCCATGTAGCTCGACTCGACGGAGTGGTATCGTCATAGTTAACGCACTCGACGTGGTAAAGAAGACCACAACCTCCACTGGAACACTTCAATCTCTTTTGTGTGACTAAAACATTGTTGTTGCAAGCCGAACATAGTCCAAGCATTTTTGTGAAATTGAAATAAATAAATAAAATAAAAATAAAAAATAAAAACAGCTAAATGTACAAAAAATAAATAAAATCCGAAACAAGTCTATCATTCGGCGCTGGGTTTGAACCGGGAGTCCAGTCCGATGTCTTTGTCTATAAATTGACGCGTAGAATTCTGCGCCACCGCCGACTTGCCGAATGAGTCGAATATAAGCTTCCCACTATAATTAATGTTTATGTTTACGTTACAAAATATTATGTCAGTTTGAAGGTATTTTGAGTATCACTACTTCACTTGTTTAACTCACTAGCACTGGGCACGAAATTAAAGTTACGTTTTGAGTATTAATTTCACATTCACGTTACAAATAATGTTTATTTAATCTGCTTCATTATGTCGTTGAGCCGAATATCACAAACTGGTGACTGTTTCTTGCTTAATTAATTTAAAATCGTATATTTTGTGACGGAGCTGTTTCGCTGACGTTGTTTACCCTAAGCGCGCGGGGAGGGGAAATTTATTAATCATATCACACGTAAAAAAGTAACCAATTTAATATTATGCGTTTATAAAATGTGGCGGAGTTACCAAACTCTATAACCTTGTAGGTTATAGAGTTTCCGGAAGGTTTCAGCGACCTTTAGGTATATAACGATAAACTATAACCTACGTACGATAAGGTTGATAAATAGTTTCCAAAGTTATATTATTAATGATATTATACCCCATTGGAATCAGCGTGTTAATACCAAAGGATCATTTTATAGGTGTTGATAAGCCTTTATGTTCCTAGAGGTCGCACGAAAATTATTAAGATGTTTGTTAAAACTTAATTTATTTACTTTAATGATTTTTAATATAAAAAGTACATTCAGTAATTAAAACATCTGGTTTAATTTAGGAAAAAAGTTCGATTATATGTCACTGTTTTGGGCTACACACGTACATACATTGGAAGCACAGCTAAAGAAAGGGCGGCAGTAGGTTCGCAAGAAAAACCCACTTTTTTCCACTGCTTCTTGGGATATGAATTCCTTTGACACACACTGTATTATAGTAGGTATCCCGCCATACTAGCGGTTTTAATCCATCCGTCGCATTTTCCAGCCAGCCGGGAGTCAGGAGAATATGCAAATTTTTGGCCAATTAACTATTTTTATTCAAATACCTTTGTGTATCACCACCTTTAAATAACATAATTAGCACAAAAAGACTCTTATTTCAACTGTTACTAAGTAGAAACCACAATCATTATGGGGGTAAAGTAATCGAACACTATTAAATACAATTCGGCAGCGAAAAAAAATGGCAAAGAGAATAAATGGTGAAGGAGGAAGCTTTATAGGCCATTAGTGAAGGGTAACAGCAAACTGAAGGTTGGAACTAAAATTGCGCCTTGGGTGAAACGAAATCGCTGTCATTAGGGTAACGAGGGGCGGGGGCTGACGCAGCGCGGCCGGCAACTCTTTACCCGGCCGCGGCGATAGTGGTGGGACAGAAGCGGTTTAAGTTTTTTTTTCTTCTTACCATAAAGTTCCATTACAATAAATGGCAACTTTTTGTCTACTACCATCTAGCCTATGGGCTAATCAGTAATATTAATCTAGCTAAACTTCTACTTATAATTAATTTCTACATAATATACCTGAACATATATATATATATATATATATATATATATTTCTATCCACTACAAGTTAGCCCTTGACTGCGATTCCCTTGATGGTAAGTGATGACGCAGTCTAAGATGGTAGCGGGCTATCCTGTTAGGGGCACGGCAGTTAAATTATACCCATACCCCTATTCAGTTTCTACACGGCATCGTACCGGAACGCTAAATCGCTTGGCGGCACGTCTTTGCCGGTAGGGTGGTAACTAGCCACGGCCGAAGCTTCCCACCAGGCAACATTTACAGGTGTCGAAATTAAGCGGTTTAAGTAAATAGTTTTCCGATTTGTTTTGGTCATCTCGAATGATGATGCTCACAGCTGAACGAAATTCTCTTGCATCCGTGTTTCCTGCCACGTATTTAAACTGAAGTTAATTTAAAACTAGCTTCGTCAGAGTGAATTCAGGTTTTGAAAAATTTTGTGGATTTCAGATAAAACTTTCGGCATAAAAAGTAGCCGGTAATACGAGTATAATACCTATGTACCAATTTACCAACAGACAAATGGCACACAAAAGATGAACAAGAACACTTTTTTCTACTTTTGTTTAAAGCTTGAACTAATCCACGTTGGCCGTGGTTTTTAAAAAGTAACGTCGGTCCCTTAATTTAAATTAAGCGTAGGTAATTAGTTTTAAACATAAAAATTTAATTAATCTACAGCTTAAACTAGCTAATTACGTTGGGAAATAAAACTGTTTTTAAATTTTGAAAGCCCATCCCTATCCAGCAGGACCTAATGAACCGCCTATACCCTTGGCAGTTCGCCTGCTACACTGATTGCTCGACGTCTGTTGCTTCAAAGGTATTTTGGGAGTTCCATTAACAATTTAAAATGTTGAACTAGCAATTATGATTCGATGTTGGATACTAAAGCTACGGTTTTCTAGGGGAACTTTGCCGCCACAAAGCGGGGCAATTTAGGGGAAAAACGTACTACGGAAAAAAACCGCGAGCACACTTTTATATGGAGCTGCAAGAAAAACCGCCACAGGACGAAACGTGTTTCCCAAACGACACGGGCGTTGCGCGCGGACGTTTTGTCCTGTTCTGTCCTTAGTGTGTTTTAGCCCTCAGAGTCAAACTTTTCGGACGCTACTGAAAATGGGAATTTAAGGCTACTTTATCGTTTAAATGATAAAATTATCGTATCTGAAAATCGAATCCCACACCGTGCGAAGTGCAAATGCCAACCTAATGGTTCGCATTAGCATTAGGGCTTCGCTGTGTTCGCCGGGGGGCGAGAGCAGAACGCTGTTATATAGATTCCGTCGCGCGTTGTGTACGAGCAGAGCCCTAGCGGATGCTTGGACACGAACACCAGCAGTCGATATTAATTAGTGCGCCTTTATCTGTCACGGCCACGGTCTCGTGCGAGGCCGACCTGCCAATCGCACTTGGCGGTGTCTGTCCAATCCTTAATTACTCATGCGGGATTTATTCCCTATGTGATTGCGTATAAGATATGTATGTTGCTTTAAAATAACTATAGCAAAAACTGTTAAACATTTCTTAGTGATTTCTAAATAGTGACTACTTTATTTCGCATGGCTGTACCATTTTTATTTGTATATACTTCTGATACTTTTGTTTTTTCAATTGGCGCGCAAATAACGCTGAAATTAAAAAAGTACACTCAAATCAAGTTCCTCGGGCATAGGTTACTGAAAAGTAGTTATTTTATGAAATGATGAAAACTTTCTTAGGTGTTTGTAGTCATGGAATTTTCCTTTTCATTCGGTTAGCCGCAAAAAATCCGGCACTTCCTCACTATGATTTATATCGCTGCCTGTTAGCTGGGGGTCAGTTTAATAAATGTATTTGGGGAAGATTGGCCCCCAAAATGGACGGCATTCCGGATGCAACATAATTTTATTTATATAAGGCGCGGCTTATACACAATTGGTGACTGGTCTAAAAAGCCTTGATTTTTAAGCAATCTCAATGGCGCTTTTTCTTGGTGAGCACGTTGGCGAAAATTTAAAAGAGGTAGCGTTGGCTGGTTAAAGGTAGAGTAGGCTGGTAGCTGGCTAGGGTCACAGCCTTTCACAGTTATATGTCGCGGTCAGAGGCTATAAAGGTACTCAATTTTTTATAATTCGAAGAAAATTACATTTTAATCATACACTAAGGTACATTATGGTACATTTCTTAAATATAGGTTTTAAATCTTGCAATTCCACTTTATTCAAAGTCATCCTTTTTTGACATTCCTTGTTTTTGCCGCGTAGTCTTCAAGTTCAATCACAGTGGTATTACAGTCGGATGTATGCTACAGTGTCACGATCGCAATCACCACAGTTTTGCTACTGGGAAAAAATCATTGCCGCAGAAGAAAATTTTTCGGAATAGGGCTATTAATTTCAACAGTAAACAACTGATTACAATTTATCAAACTTGAGCACTGAAGTTCTTTTGGTATCCGAAATTTTCTAAGAAGTTCACACTATACTTTCTTTTACTCTTGTATAACGCGCGCCTAAACAACTTTTTTCGTTTGTAACGGTCTGAATATATTATTCTGTCAATTTCACATGACAATATTATTACATTTGGGCCGTGAAATAAATGTGTTTATCTACACTAATGTTATAACATTCTACTTATGTTTCCAATACTTGACTTATAATTACTACTGTTATAGCGCAGATAACAAAACACTCAATTTAAGCAATTTCACATGATGGTATAATATCCACATCGATATCGTAAAATCTCATTATAACATCAATAAAACGCGACCAATTAACCTGGCGAGCCTTATGTCAAAATCCTCATACAAGTTGTATAAAATTTTGACATTAGGCTGGCTTTTGAAAACAGTTGGGTTATACGTGAAAACTTCGTCGAAACTACTAAACTTACATACACAAAACTCTTTGGTAAGATCTTGTGCCAATTAAATAAAAAACGAACAGCGCGCGCTCGCTTCTAATTGGCCCTGCGCGCGCAGCTGCGCTCTCATTGGTTAGATTTTAATGGCGGCAAGTTCACTGTGACAATACACGTATATACATAAACTATTGTCAGCTTTTACTCTTGTTGTTTGATAAATTGCATTAGTGAAGATAAAGTAGTGTATGCAACTGCATATAACACGGGTATTAAAACACTCGTTACTATTATGAAACTCGCTGCGCTCGTTTCATAAACTCACACTCGTGTTTTAATACCCTTCATTATATGACAGTTGCATAAACTACTATTATTTTCTATGTGCGACATGTTTTTTTTATATTATTGTAGAAGCTTTGTCATGTACCAAAGCAATCTAAACTAATAGTACCAATATTATTATATCCTCGATAATTAATCAGATTTCTAGACAGTATCTATAATTGGGTCTTCACTCGGCCCAGTTGCTATTTGGCACATATATAAGTTATTTGCGCTGGGTAAGCTGGGGTAACCCAAGTCGATTACATGAAATATTTTGTGATGGTTGAATTGCATTACATCCCGCGGGGAGGGAATGGAGTGCTTTCCACCCGCAGTTAAGATAAAGAATACCTATGTAACATGAGATATGAAAAATAGCTTTAAAATTAGTACCTATTACCCAAGATTACAGTTTACCCTACTGACATACTGAATTATTCCCAATCTTTCGGGTGCAATAATTTACAGCTTACCGGCCGTTAAAATTATGCTTTCCCACTAGAATACCCAGCAAGGAGCTACTTATCTCTAGACGAGCAGAAATATAGAGCACACGTTTCCAAAACTTACGTTACCAAAATATCGTAACAAGGAGCGCGGAGTATGATATAATAATATACCTACTTGTAGGTGATATATGTATGAATAGTGGCGTAGAAGTCAGTTGACTAAATAAAAATGTGGTCGTGTGGGTTTGTTAACGGAGGCTGTAGAGCGCCGGCGCCACGCGAGTTGTCGTCGCTTAAGGCAGTTCGTGGCCAGACTCGCCGGCGCCAGCACGGCCGACGGCCGACTCGCGACTCGCGATAACGCATCGATATCATTCAATGAGACACGACTACGCTAGCCGATGTGGCCAGTGCAGCGCGCCGTAAGCACGTGCGTGACCCAGGCGCTCGAGACCAGAGCCAGTGCCGCGTTCCAGCCAGCTCAGGTGCGCTAAGTGAGCATGAGTGACAGTGAACTTTACGTGACTATTGAAAGTGTCGTGGTGTGAACTTACAATGACAACTATGTTTCACTTACGCAACATTCGAATGGACTTCTGTTACGCTCACCTCACGAGTAACAAGTTTCAATTGCGCCAACTTCAGTATCACCTAGTTTTTAATCCCGCTTAAGTGAACACTTTCCCGTGTACGAAATGGCTTCTTTGTTTAGGGAATGTTTAGTTGTAATTTTTATAATATCTTGGCAAGTGAGTAACTTAACAATGGCCTGTCCCAAGATATGTGAATGTTATAGAAATAACTCAACGTCGTGTGAAATGTGTCCCTTCAATGTATCGCTGAAGGAGAACATAAATAAGCATCACTTAGAAGTATGCTGCAAGAAAGATTCCGCTTTAGTTGATTGGATACAGAGCAAGGCAAACAAAACTCTTTCGGAAGTTGTGGTAGAATATAGCAGTACATGTAATACGAGCAGAATCGATTTCGATTTCCCTTACCTAGATACTTATTCAATCACGATGAGAAACAATAGTATAACAAAGTTACGAATAAATGTAAAGTTTAACAACGTTCGGGAAATTGATTTAGCTGCTAACAAACTGCAAATAATAAACAAAGGCCTGTTTACTAATTTCACAAACCTACGGAAACTAATATTAAAGAGAAATCAAATTTCAAAAATTTATGAAAATAGTTTTTTCGGTCTAGCAAAGTTAGAGACTTTGGATTTGTCCGAAAACTATATAACTATACTGACCAATATGTTTTTGCCCCTGAGGAGTCTTCAACATCTTAATTTGAGCCGAAATAATATAGAATTCATCCATAACAATTACTTCAACAATTGGTTACTTCAGCATTTGGATATTTCGCACAATAATCTAAAGAAAGTATCGCCCGGCGCTTTGCAGCAATTACCGAATCTTGCGCGGCTGTTTCTCACAGATAACCCGCATTTAGGAATTACACAGTTGGATACACAGTTGTTAGTTGGTACCGGCCGCAGACTACAACAAATCGATGCATCGAGGACCGGCCTTTGCCAAGTTCCTGAAGCGTTCACCCATTCTGTACGATTTCTATCCCTCGTTGGAAACAGGATAACGTCGATAAGGTGTGGCGATCTAGACAGCTATCCATTGTTACAATCACTAGACTTTTGTGACAATAAAATCGCAACAATAGAAGAGGATTCCTTGGGCAGATTAGAAATGCTTTTATTTCTAAACATTAATAAGAATCTGCTATCCAAGGTTCCAAGATCCCTGCCTGATGGATTAAAATATTTATCTATAAATGAAAATTTAATGAAAAATATTTCTCAGCCAGACTTCAAAGATTTACCGAACCTTCGGATTTTGTTATTGAAAAGTAACAAAATACAATACATTCAGGATCGCGTTTTTGACGATTTACTATCTCTCGAAATGCTTGATTTATCTCATAATCCAATAACATCGTTAACGCCAAGTACGTTCGACGGACCGTTATCGCTTCGTGATCTGAGACTTTGTCACTTGAACGTGTCTGTTCTTGCACTGGAAGGTTCATTTCCTCTGTCGTCGCCCGAGAATGTCCAAATGTTGCATCTCCAATCTAGTCCCGGCTTAGCGAAGCAATTGCTATCTGACTCGGCGGCTTTAGCGGCCTTTTCGCATTTACAGTACTTGGATCTTAGGATGAACAATCTCACGGAAATACGAAATGATTTGTTGTTTTATTTAGGCCAGTTGAAAACTTTAAGACTCCATGGCAATAATATTAATTGTACTGCCGAGTTATGGCTATCCGATTGGTTGAATTCAAACAAAAGTTTTTCGCATGATGAAACTTGTTATTTTTCATCGTTGGAGGCTAAACCAGAAATATCTAAATATAACTGTACATTTCCAGAGACTTTCACTATAAGTGAGAGTCTTCCACCTGTAAATTTGTATAGTACTGAAATGATAAATAGGTTACTTAGATATTACGGATATTTGAATAATAAAACCGAGAGAGTAAAACATAGTAACAGTACTAACGTTAAAAACGACAGTGATTTGGTAGTAATTAATAAAAATAATGTTAAGTCCTCTTTGAAAGATTATGTGGAAAGCAGAGTTTCGAGAAATAAAAATAAAATCGTTTCCCATGATTACATAAATGAAACATCATACGTAAAAATTAGAGAATCATCAAAAGTATTGGAACAAAATAAAATTGAAAACGATCAATTGAATATTGATCACAAATTTCTTGATATTGAACCGTACATTCCAATATCAACTCGTTTGCCTAAAAAAGATTACGTTGACACGAGAGAAGTTCGAATGGAAAAGATTTCGGGAAAACGACTAAATACGCCGGTCTCTACAAAGGAATCTAAACCAATTATTTGGACGACTGAATATCAAATCATTCGATATCCTGCAGCAACTGAGGCGTATACTGTAAACCCTAACGTTAGATTGGAATATTCATCCTTTAAAGCTGCACACACAAGCTATGCTCAATACATAGGAATAGCAGCAGTTATAAGTCTTATACTTGTCTCATTGATACTTTGGGTGAGTTTTCGTCTGAGATATAAAAGAAGACAAGTTCGAGCTTTGAATATAGATATGGAGGACCAAATAGAAGTGTCGAATATATCCGGAGGGGTATTATGGTGACATCTCCGAGCAGCCGATCCAACGCCTTTTGAATATGATTCCCTTTTAACGTAGCAATCATGTAAGTATCTCATATTATATTTTTTATATGACCGTATGTTTTTCCAGTGCTTAAATTAGTATGACCTACTAAGTATTAATGATTTTAGCAGCATAATTAAGATTAGGCGAAGAAAACAGAAAACAAGTCTACTTACCATCCTTTTGGTTTCATATTTAAAGCTGTACAATTATTTATACAGTTATTTATTAGTCGATATTGCGATATTTTTTACAATCGTGCACTGTCGAGTCAAAATCTTCTGAAGAAACTCCGGTGTCGGAGTGAAACGTACGTTGAGAATAATTTGGAAGATTTGTGTGGTGTGGTGAATATCGCAAGATACACACTGTTCCACGTAGATTTACCCATTGTGGCGGATTATAGTGAATTAAACTTCTTATCATGGACTTCCGCAAAGTAACGCCTGCTTCCATCCAATACTTTTTACTGTCATAAATTAGCGAACAGCTAAAGTTGCTTGATTTAACTAATGAAACTAAAGCTCAGTATAAAAGTGAATCAAAACAATTTATGGAAATCAAAACTTAGCTAGCTAGTGTAGCTTTGGACTATTTGAAAATGTGGTTGAATTCACCAAGAATATAATTGTCATCTCAAAAAATTGGTCCATATCACCACATCTTATACCTGGTATCATGAATTATCCCCCGTAATGAATTCTAAAACAAACATTACATTTAAAGATTTTTTCTTGTTACATTATTTTATTTTATAATGATGTCAAAGTCAAAAGTTACAAATATTTAAATTCGCTTGCCGTAGCACTTTTATCATAATATGACAGGAATGGCGAATGGCGATATTATTGTCAAACTGAGTAAAAGTGGGTCCAGCGCAAAATTAAATGCCAATAAGTAACTGTTGTCCTTGTAACTTACACAACTTAGATTGAGGCCATTTTACAGGAAAATACATGATCTACTAACATATTAATTATCAACTTAATAATCAAAAGTTAACTTCGCTAGTTGCTAATTAGTTCATTTTGTATTTTCAGTGTAAGGCGGCCGGCTGCTGAAGTGAGGAAGTGTTTGTGATATGACATAATATTACATCTGAACGTACATATTTTTTTATGAAATAAGTACAAAAAGAGTTATGCGACTTTGATGTAATTTTTATAAGTGTAAATAATGTAAACACGTTTAATTTAAAATACCGTATATATTGTATAATAGGCATACTAGTTTTAGATCATAATTTTGTAAAATACTTGCAAGAAATATCTTTTCTTTCATTGTAAAAAAGTAATTAAGTATGTGAAAAATAATACCTATGTATAGATTGATATTTCTAACCATTTCATAGTACGTCCTTTAATTAGAAAGAAAATAAGACGGGTTGTAAATGCCATATTTTATCGATCAGTAGAATCATCAGATAAAAATTGATGGTTTCTACACAAAAGTAGTGGTTTAAAAGTAGTTGGAAGTTATATAATTTGTTAGTAGCTTTTATATGTACAATAGTATAGTGCAAAATTAAATTAAGTTTAATTACAAAAATATAACTGCACATATTTTAAATATTACCTATTATATCGATCTAATCAACAAATTCTTGATGGTATAAATTTTTTAAATTTACCTACTACTACTCGTAAGAAACCAAGTATATGGACGTAATATGAAATGAGTTTATTTATGTAATAAATATTGAGCCAAAGAATTTGCAAAGATCACGTCTTCCCTATAAATTCTTCTAGAATACGAGTAACTATTACCAAAGCGGCGAATTTCTCATTAAAACTCATCTTGTGCCAAATATTTTTATGTCTGTATGGTTGAGTTCTATTGACATACTTTTATTATTGACATACTATAAATAGCTCTCCTTTCTTCCTTGAAAACTCATTATGTACTTATATTTCACTAGCGTTATTAAATTCTTAATAATTGTTATCAAACTGTAATCAATATGTATAATCTATTTTCAGGATTTTTATTTAAGCAAGTAGCCTAGAATTCATTTATTGCCTGTATAATATTATTGGTGGTCAGAATATTGTTCGTTTTGTTATTTAATTATTATTCACGGGCACTCGGTTTCACGGATACATATTCAATTTAACAATTAAATTAGGGTACATTTCATGCATCACTGAAACTAAGGTTGTAACTTGATATATAAAATTTCGAAAACAATGGTGTGTAGATAATTATATGTTTTTACGTAACAGTAGTTCATGGTGTACAAACAAATAGCCAAAGATAAAATAAATAGATTGAAAGAACATAATTGTGTTTTAATGGATCTAATTATGGAACCTTATTTTTTTATATTATCTAATTCAGCTTTAGTGCTTGTATACATTTATTATTTACTAGATGATGTCCGCGACTTCGTCCGCGTGGATTAAGGTTTTTGATTCCCGCGGGAACTCTTGAATTTTCCGGGATAAAAGCCCGGGAGTAGCCTATGCCTTCCCCGGGATACAACATAATCTCTGTACCAAATTTTATCAAATTTATTGAAAGGATTTTAAAATGTAAGAAACAGACAGACAGGTAGGTAGACAGGTCTGATAAGACAGACGTACTTTCGCATAATTATAATATTAGTATGAATATGAGTATTTTAGTACAAATTACTGCTACACTATTAGCTTAGCTGCGATAGTCGTAATTTGTATATCTTCCGCTAATCGAGGCGCCAGAGGCGTTGTGCTAGTTTGAGATACACGCCGAGTGGGTTAGACAAACAATACACAGTCTCCTTTATTTGTGCAGATCCGCCTGAGAGAGCCGCCCTCAATCTTGTTTCAGGTCATATTCGCCGGTACCTGGTATCTAGGACTGTAATTGTATCACGACTCAATATTTCAGTTTATTAGTTTGCTTATAAAAGATAGGTACATATTAGAATTCTGATGCCCGCGACTTTGTTCGCGCTATTTTTTTTACTCCGATTTAAAGCTGAGACTGGCATAAATGCTAGGTCACCGGTGAATATATAATGGCATGAAAACAACGACCTCAATTTAAGTAGACGGGCCCTGTCAAACAAAGAATGTGGGCGTATTTTACTAACGCCATCTAGTCTGAAAAGCGGGACAGCGCTATGGCGGGGACAAGGATAGGCTTATACAGGTGTGGAGCGCGCTCCATAGGTCCGACGCCCAATTTTTTTCTATGAAAGGGCCCATCTAGTACCTACATAATATATTATATCGATGCATGAAAAACTATCGATACAATTTATATAATGATTAGTGTTATGAGTTATGACTGCGCTCTGTTACTATGACTATTCATATAATGCTGTATTATTACTGGGCTGAGCGATATTTCAGCTCAGCCTTACTAAAATAGGGAATCCTAGTTAGCTATAATAGTGTATCTACAGTATAAATACCGGGGAAAAAGGACCAGCTCGGATAATAAAACTCTACCTCAAAGAAAATCTACTCTGCCTCAGTCTAATGAAAGTACACTCATTTTTGCAACAAAACTTTTCTATTTTCCATCGGCGCTATATAAATTCTACACATTGACGCAAACAAACGTACCTACAAATAGATTACTGGCGCTTTCTTTATGCTTAGTAGTCGTAGCCTAGAATTAGAAAAAGGCTATCAGCAAGAAAATCTCTACCATATAAAATGAAAGTTTTGCCTCAACATTGCCGCAGAAAATGGTTGTTACATGTAAGAAAGAAAATGAAAGATAAAAGGAATGGGTGTCATCTATTTACAAGCGCTTTATTGTTCAGGTGAATGGTATAACGCTAAGTTATTAGTTTCTTGACCTCAACTTATATTAAAAGTTGTATGAGATTACAGAGAAATGTCTGAAGTGGCTAGTCTTGAAATTTTTGTGAAATACGAGATATTCCAGCTGTATTTTACTTTTTACTCGCTGACAGATGATACGCTCCAAAGAACAAGGAATCTGCTTATACTTTGTTCTGTGATACGCTGCGAGTTCTGGACCTCAAGTAAGAGTGTAGTACTATTTTTAGAAAGCTGTTTGTCGACCTCTCCGGCGCAGTAGTGTGCTATTTTGCGAATGCCTTATTAATGCCAATATGGTTTGGGTATAATTTGGTGAAAAACTACGTACACGATCTGTTGCTAGTTACCTCGTCATACCAGGGAAGATTAGGTCCGATGCCAAGCGATTTAGCATTCCCCTTTGTAGGCGTTGCCAGATTCACTCTTAGACTGCTTATTATTCAGTTTGAGGTCGTCTAATACACCTGCACTGTGCTTATGTGTTTTTGTGCGCGCAAAGTAGGTGTAACGCAATACACAAAGATTGGACGTTGCCATTGGTCATGGTCATTCTTATAGACGGAAATTCTTTAGCCGGTTTGCCGACTAGTGCATAATATAACACGGAAGTTTAGTGGAGCGCATTATTTCTATAGATTAGATAAGTACCTCTACCTTTATTATCAGAAGGTCTAACCTGTCACCTAATGATAAAAACTGTACCACTGACCACAAGCTATACATAATGCATTAAATGAATATATGCGCTATGCTACGTACTACCATACTATTAGGTACCTATTCTGTGGTACTACTTTGTGCTGTTGAGATAAACCAATTTCTTCCGAAATGGCAGTAAAACCTACCGTTAAGCTTACAAAATTCATGGTAAATTCAATCTCATTTCGCATTCACGTCTTCCAGAATTCAGGGGACAAGCCTCTGGTTACGAGCTACCTCGCGTCGGTGGGGGATGAGGAAGGCCGTCCATTTAATTTTTACTGAGCTATTTAAATAATGAAAAAGGTATGTATTATTTAAGGCTTCCAAAACCGAAGAGACCGTATTAAAAAGGCAGGTATATAGCAATAAACCATTTTTAAAACCTTTTATTTAGTTTCATCTGTCCCGCCCCCCTATTACGTAAGAATTGTTCATCAAACGTTTAAGATTTTTGTCAAAGTAAAATAAACCATAACTGCATTGAATTAGAGCTCAATTTCGTCTGCCGATTTTTATACGTTTAGGTATGAACGATACTCGAACGTATAAGAATGGATACACGAAATTGAGCTCTAATTTAATGCCGTTATGGTTTATAAACTTTGACGACGAACTTTAACGTTTTGATCGGACATTCTTACATGATTGGTACCCCGGTGGCTGTAATCTTGCAAGTTAAATGTAAGCCACTTCCTGGTTTCCGATTGAGCTGAAATTTACATACACGTTTAGTTAGGATGACATTGCATGGTTAGTTATTAGATAGGTTATATGTGACATTATCCTAAATCCAATATGACGGACTCCCAAAGATGACGAACTATTATTTATACGAGTTACATATTTATATAAGTATCAATTAAACGGGTTTGCTGAGAATACGAAAAATAAAATGACGTCACACTAAATTCAATATGGCGGACGATAAAAGCTTATTTTTAAAAATGTTTTTTATATTATCTTGTTTAAAATTTGGATAGGTACCTACTCTCTGACACAGAGCAGCTAACCTCATATTTAGTTTATTTATACTGTTTTTTTAACTTACCTTTCGTTTTCTGGTAACATTCTGCACACTGCGTAATAATCGAATAAAAACTAGCCTTTTTCTGCGACTTAGTCTGCGTGTTCTTAGGTTCGGAAATTAATAACTTCTCTCGGAAATTTTAAAACCTAAATCTAAGCGAATATCATGAAATAATTTATTTATTGAAATTACGCCCTACCCAGCAGTTGCCGTCATCCACGCTGCCTATATATTATTCTACTGAAGCGAATACAATCGAATGCATTTGTTATTTCGAACATACGCAAACACTGCGGTATTCGGCTACAGATAAAAACCGCTCCGTAAGCTCGTAGCCTAACAGGACAGAATCCTAAAAGCCGCACGTGACCAGTATTCTACCGCAGCTAATATGTTGGATGGCTAATTTGTTGTCCGTACAGTTTTGAGTTACGTGGCCGAACTGCTGATTAATTTTCGTAATTCTTATTTTGTTCTACGTGATGTATAAAATCGGTTTGATCTTAGGTAGGAAATATATTTTTTTCTCACCCTCTTTCTCTACAACATATTTTTTTGCTCGTAAAATATTATGTTGTGTTTCTAAATAACATTATACGGTACTTAGGCATTTTTATGGATGGGCCTTCCGGTCACATATCAAGTTACCAACATGGTTCAACATAACTCAAAGCTTTGGATATCACGTTCGACTAACTTTTGCGGGGCGAGGGGGAAATTCATTGTCATTTTTCTGCCCACAGAGTTTCTGCCCAATTATTGACACTAGTCCATGTAAAAGTCGATCAGTATGTCAACACAATATCATAATTAATGGCGAAACTGCCCAGTTCGCGGCTAGAGGGGTATAAGGCGAATATGAACGATATATAACGCGGCCCGTGGTTAATTCGTGCAAGCTCAAAGCTCAAATACACTACGGACAATTTTTTTTTCTGACGGACAAAAAGTCCGCCAAACTTACTTTATATTATGGAGCTGCATATACTAACAAGACAGAACCGAATGACCCTTCACTCCGTCAGGGGCCTAAATACGTAAAAATGATCGCTACAGTGGAATGATATGAATTAACGATCGTAATCACTGACTTAAACGAAACACTCTTCAAAATCCACTGTCGCAGTAAGTATACCATTAAATTTATCCAATCACAACATATAAGATTAACAATGTTTGATGCAGGTTAGAGCTCCTAGCCTATCAGAGCTCTTACCAAATGCACCGTCGCGTCGATTGATATACCCTGTCGCAACAAGGCCAACCTCGGGAATTGTTATGGTCTTGCCATGTTGGCAAAATGGCGAAAAACAATATTTTTTGTAAGAATAACAAATATCTCGGTGTGCTGTCCGCTTTTATAATTAATCAAGCAGACAGTAAGAGAAACCGACTCTAAGTAAATGCTCCCCTTGAAAGATTCCTGAAACCATTTATAAATGTCTTCTATTTTAGACGATAAAACTGGCTTCTCATTGGTTGCACTCTGTTTTTAAACGTGATAAAACCTCTTCAATGTTTTGTTGTAGATTGCGATTGAAGAAGACAACAAGATTGTAAAAGGGATAGATTTATTCAATGTATTGTATCTACAACGAATGAGTTATGCCGTGGCCCCCAGCTATTACTATTAATTGCGGTTTCAGCCATTTCTGCTGCGGCTCCCGGTCTCGTGTCGTCAACGTAACTAATATGCATATTGCGTCCCAGAAAACCAGCGTCCATCCATTAGTTCTCCAGTCATCATCCCGACCAATCTTGGCCGACTCAATAAGCACAGGTATATAACAAATATCTCATAAATATTTAAAGGAGTTTTGATCGTACCATTGATAGACCCATGACGTCCAGACTACCAATAGCCTACCACCGTCGCTCCTTTAGCATGTTCAAAATTCCAAATTGTCTATTAAATTTTCAATCTCCTATTTGTTATGAATTATTGTATGGTGAATTAATTCGGTGAAGTCAATGTAAATAAGGAAATCGCTTGATCAATTTTACTTCAAAGGAGAGTTATTTCTTTATTCTTAATACATTTTTTAATATTGAAAACAAGTAGGTGGCTTCCCTTTTACCTAAGCAATAACGACCCTTTAACAAGTTCATTTCAATTCGTTAGGGATTTTTATCCCGACTTGGATCAAAGTGTCTGAATTTACAATTCTAATTCAGTGAAACACTTTTTCTTGTGAAAACGTTTTTTGTTGCGGTTGAAGTCATTTTATTAATTTCAAGCAAACTTTTAAAGACTTATTATAAGTCTCTCCAAAAATTTAGGTATTCCGCCCTAATTTATTTGAACAATTTTCTAAAAGTAACTTGCCTAAAATAAACAGGTCTCGAGTTTTTCGGTTAAGAAATTCTCAGTACCAGCTGGAAGCTAGGTAGTTGGGGGTGTTTCACCCCCGTGCCTCGGAGCCTTCAATCCTGCGCCTGACCTCTTTCCGATCGTGTCCGATCATCGTCACATCTCACTACGGATGGAGAAGGCATCTAAGCACAAAACTAACCTTATAGTGGGGTCCTCGCCATTGCATGTTCACGGGATTTATTACTGAGAATTAAAAAAAATAATAAGAAACTTTTGAAACCGACCCGCAAAATCATAATCTACAGCCGGATGGGCTAGCTACTATAAACAACGAGGCAGTTCTTACCTACACCTTAACTAAACACGTTTTATAGCTACAATCAAATAAATATTATAAATGCGAAAGTTTGGATGGATGTATGGATGTATGGATGGATGTTTGTTACTCAATCACGCCCGAACGGCTGAACGGATCTGGATAAAATTTGGCACAGAGATAGATTATAGTCTGGAATAGCACTTAAGCTACTTTTTATCCCGGAAAATTAAGGAGTTCCCGCGGGAACCAAAAACCTCGATCCACGCGGACGAAGTCGCGGGCATCAGCTAGTATAATATATTATATTGTGTAACACAACCGTCACAGACTCATCAAAGGGCGTGCAAGACTTTCTTTAGTTTATTTCGCTATCAGAATAATTTCATGCGACTGTGTAGTGTTAGGAGCCAAGGAGAGAGAAGAGCTCTCAAAGAGCTAATCTTATAACTTTGATTTTAATTTATCTTTGCATGAAAGTTTAAAACTACATACATAATATACTTAGCTATAACAATAAGTTAATAGTGAAAACGGATATGGATTTAATGAAATTAACCTAATAGATTAAAAGTAAAAAAACTTTTTCATCATACCTATTCGAAAAACGCATATTGCCTTCAGAGGATAGCGGGAGCAAAGTGTAACTTGTAGGCCCAAGGGACTTTTCATTTCTCTCTTCTGATTGGTTCGAAGTCACGTCATCAATTTGTTGATCGAATAAACGACTTAGCATTTCTCTGTTCTGATTGGTCCGAAGTCACGTGATCAATTTGTTGATCGGATATACGTCTTTACATTTTATTTAAACTTTAAATATACGTCTAAATAATGTCTATACAATTACATAGAAGGTTGATAGGAGTATCTTCTGATTGGTGCTTAAACGTATAGGTAATGTCCATACATAGTAGGTTGATACTCCTAGCTTTTTCTCATACGTAATGATGAAAAATAGTGTGTGTCACTCGGGGCCAAATTTTTTGTTCTCGGGCGGCGTATATTGAATTCCTCGCTACGTTCAGGATTCTACTTTAGAACCCCTCGCTACGCTCGGGATTCTACTATAGAATCCTTCACTTCGCTCTGAATTCAAAATAGCGCCCTCGGGGAACAAAAATTTTCTTTGGCCCCATGTAACACAAATAACTATTTTAAAAACAAGCTTTTATTTATATGCGCTAAAAAGAATAAAATAAACTTTTCCTTTAAAATTTTTACACAATTTATATGATACTAGCTAATGCCCGCGACTTCGTCCGCATGGATTGAGGTTTTTCGGTTCCCACGGGAACTCTTTAATTTTCCGGGATAAAAAGTAGCCTATGTGTTATTCTAGACTATATCTTTGTGCCAAACTTCATTCAGATCCGTTCAGCCGTTGGGGTGAGATTGAGTAACAAACACCCAATTATCCATCCATCCATCCGTCGAAAGTTTCGCATTTATAATAATAAGTAAAGATAGTATAGATAAAAGCTTGTCGCGAGATTTAAGGATTTACCTAGTTTTAAAATTTAAAATCAATCAGATCAAGTTAGGTATTTAATTTACTTGTTTATCTACACAGGTAAAAAAGATTAAGTAACTAATAATGCTATCATAAATCAGTATACATTTTAGCTTGGACATTCCAATTTATGAGAGAAATAAACTAGAAAAATATGCTTCTATTTTAATTCGACAAACATTCCAATTGGATTTAAATAAATCCTTTTAAACCAACGATGTTATTTTATTTCATAAATCGGTTTTGCTAGAAATCCATTCCAAATTGAAATCTCACCGTGGGTAGGTAGCGATTGATGGCGGGGCAAGCACCAAAATAAATATTGGAAGTGGCCGGCGCTAGCTAGCGTTCACGTTTGAAGTTTGTTTGCTTCGAACCGCAGAATTAGCGCATGGTATGAAATACATTGGATTTCGGGATGTCTCATGTCGATTTTCACTGAGAGAATAATTATTATACGATGGGTTTATTTTTTTAATATTTAAAAAAGGTTTTGAGCGTTCTCACCTGCCACCCTAGGATGAATAAATAAATAAAAGTCATAGTTTTAAAAATAATCCAATCTAATCTAGTGAGATTTTTAACCACCAAATGAAAAAAAATATTTTTGACACCAAATTTCAGCTACCCAGACCACAGAATAGGTAATAGCCAGACTTTGACTAAGTATTTTAGGTACGCACCTAAAATACTTAGTCAATTACTTACTTCTACAATAGTTAGTATTCCGCGCTTTTAGCATGAAGCCGTGCGCTGGCATAGGTCTTGTAGCCTAGGTCTTTGTTTTCACGTGATTGAGATGCTTTTTTTTGTAAAATTTTAGTGAATCTCTTCGGTTCGCTGCCAATGTACACACATTGTTGCACGCTGTTTTTGATTAAATGATTAAGTTCAGATAAACCATGAGGACAAAGACGTTTTAAATAAAAATGTTATATGCGTTGCCAGATATCGCAATTCGTAGAAAAGTCGCAGACATAACGTCCTTTTGCTCCAACAGTGACACGTCGCGCAGACTTTTTGCCCTGTCGGGAAGTCTATCGGAGCTGCACTTTGCTGGAGGGAAAAAGCAAGAATAAACTCAATTCTCAAATAGCTAACGTTCTTCATAAAAATGCGAAAAATTCCAAGAAATCCTGAATATCCATTTATAGTCCAATTTATTTACACAAGTTTAAGAAATCCATTAAAAGTATGCTTTTGCAAAAAGCTTATTATACTGTTGAAGATTACGTAAATGATAAAAGAGCATTTGACTCGCTCAAGCAATGCTAAGGACAGCGGTTACTTATATGTAGAGTAGGTATAAGTACATTAATGAAATTGTAAATGAATTTTTTCAAAAGAGCAACCGCCGAGTTTCTTGCTGGTACTTCTCGGTAGGAATGTCATTCTGAACCAGTGGTAGGTTCACTCGACGATTCGAAAGCACTTGTAAAAGTTTATTTGAATAAAAAACATTAAAATGAATTTTGGATTTTATGTGAGTATATATTTGGTTTGCAAACCAAACTTGTAAAAGATTAATATAATATTTTACTCGCAACAGTTTTAACACGAGATACATTACGTGCAGAAACCTCGCGGAACCTTTAATAGCTGAGTTAGGGCGAAAACATACTAGCAAAAAACGCCCCTGCCGTATGGGAAATACGTTTCGTCGTGTCTTGATAGTCTGTGTAGCTCCATAATAAAAGTGCAACCATGAAGTTTTTATCCGCTAGATAATTAATTATTTGTCCGTAGTATGTATTAGCCCTTACGTGAAGCAAGCTCGTGGAACTTTATAGCTGAACTACAGAAACAAAAATGAGCCGACAAAAAGCTGGTCTGTTTAAAGGAAAAAGTTGCTGATACAAAAGTCTCGACTTTCTGGGATATCCAGCAAAACAAATCTTAAAACTTGGGTTTGTAAATATTTAACTGTTTTACGCCACTAGCAGTTAGCCCAGGAAGTATATTTGTGTTAAGAATTCAAAATGTGACTCCTTCTTGAGTTGTTTAGAGTTGTGTAAATTGTAAATATTAAAGCTCTCAAGCCAGTATTCTTGGCTCTGCTCTACGCGGGCATAATTAATTGGAATAAGAAATAGAAGTCGAAATTGGATTAGAATATCTATGATACGAGTAGGTATTTTAATTCAATTTCTACAATATATTCTCTATACTAATCTACTTTTATTGCAATACTTTCAAAAATCATTATTCTGTTCGGTAAGAAATTTTTAGCAGATTTTCGGTAGACGAAAATGGTAACCTACGAGTCCCAAAGTATTATGATAACTGTAAAAACCCGTATAGTAATAAGCAATTCAAAAAATTGAAACGCTGACTCGAATATACTTCAGAAAAAAGAGTTCAGGCGTAACAACATAAAATCTTTACGGCGTGGTCTATTTGAATTGTAAATTTTTCTCTACCACCTTAAATCCTCAAGATACCCATAAACACGAACTTAGTTAGAGTATTCCCAGCGGCGGCACTAAACTTAGCCACGTAGAAGAATAAATAAATTGAAAAAGGCAGAATTTATGTCAGTTTACGAGTTTGTAGCCCCATAAACTGTAACCTGTTTCTCATCTAACAACCCGAAACTTAAAATTTATTTGACAGGAAAAAGAGGCTTTCGCGCATTTAAGGCACAGAACACTTCTGTAGACTGTGTACTGATAATAATACTTTTTTTTATTGGGCATAGCGGCGGAAACACCTGAGGGAAAAACGGATCAAAGTTATTATTTGCATAGATGTAGCTTAGGATGTCTGGCTTAATAAAATATATGCTACTTAGAGTACGCATGAGATTTTGAAAAATCTTGTATACTGAGCGTAAAATCATAAAGAATAATGTTTGTACAATATCTATTTTACATTTAAGATGTCTCTATTATGACACTAGACCGTAGAAAATACTAAATAAGAAAGAATTTTGAGAAATTCCAACGGCATCTTTAAAAAATATCTAAATCGATTCGGTCTAAGACATTCAATAAAGCTAGTCACCAATATCAATACAGTCTCCACTATAAATCAAAAAACCTAAAAGGAAAGGTAAACAACTTCAAAAAGTATGAAAAAGCAGTTTAAAAATCAAATGCAGGCTGTTGTAGCGAAGGAAAAATGGAAAAAATAAAAGGCATAGACGCACAGACAGAGCGTCTGTATCGCCTGACAATTAGCTCGCCCCCATTGTTGCGAGATAAAACAATGGACTAAAAGCCTTTTTGTCTACATTTCTTAACCAGCGATTCTGTAATTTCAAACAAAGAATAAAAAAAACGTTTTACTACGTGTTTTTGTAATACCTACAAAGAAAAGTTATTTTAGAATTCATTCAGAATTCAAAATTCAAATGTTTTTTATTCAAATAAACTTTTACAAGTGCTTTCGAATCGTCGAATCAATCTACCACTGGTTCGGAATGACATTAAATTAGTAGAGCTACTCATTGTTATATAGAACCGATCAGTTGGCTACAACAGCAGCTAGATTTTATACTTCGTTCGTGTGGGATTGCTCTCAATCTCAATCAAGAGTGAATAGGCGTCTTCTAAGCAAGCGCGCTTTACTTTCGGCTGCATCGCTTGCAAGCTACAGGTCTGATTGCAGCAAAGCCCTGCTTATATAGCAAAAAAAAAAATTAAATCGCCTTGTTAATCTTTGCCTGGTTTTCGGCCGTTGCTAGTTACCACCCTACCGGCAAAGACGTGCCGCCAAGCGATTGAGCGTTCCGGTACAATGCCGTGTAGAAACCGATTAGGGGTATGGGTTTAATATAACTGCCATATCCCTAACAGGTTAGCCCGCTACCATCTTAGACTGCATCATCACTTACCATCAGGCGAGATCGCAGTCAACTAGCCACGGCCAAAGCCTCCCACCAGACCAGACCAGAGAAAATTCAGAAATAATAAATTCCCAAGTTAACCCTGCCGGGAATCAAACCCGGGACCTCCTACGTTAAGACAACAGCGCTCAACACTGCGCCAGGGAGGTCGTCAAATTTGATTACATCTGGTGTGTTTTAATTATCAACCCCAATTCAATCCGCCTTAATAAAGATTAATTAAAATTCATACCTAAATTTAGTTGATTGAGGTATAACATTGGCAAGAAACAAAATCTAACTTAATTTGTAGTCGTTTTAATTAAAACAATTTCAAATCAAACAAATGAAATTATACTAAATTTGCTTAAATCTATACTATTATTATAAATGCGAAAGTTTTGATGGATGGATGCATTGGTTGGATATATGGATGGATGGATGTTTGTTACTCAATCACGCCAGAACGGCTTAACGGATCTAGATGCAATTTGGCATAGAGATAGATTGCACATAGGATTACACATAGTATACACAATAGGATAACACATGGGATACTTTTTATTCCGGAAATTTAAAGAGAACCGCGGGAACCAAAAAACCTTAATCCACGCGGACGAAGTCGCGGGCATCAGCTAGTTTATTATATACACATGATTTATTACACTAATATAGATCTATTACAATAATATATTTACAACATTCGTATTAACGTTATTATTAGTTATGATATCAATGGCGGTTGTCGTTGCTAGATTTTCATTGATCTCTGTAATTTTATTCCCAATTCCTCCTTTAGAATAATTATTTCTAAGCCTTAAAGAAAACCTCGTTTCTAAAAACAGCTCTATGAGCTTTATATTTTATTATGTCAGTCAGTCAGTTGCTCTTTTCACATAATATTATGGGAAGTGCATCCTACACAAGGGATGAAAATAATAGCCTCCTACCAGTGAATGAATATGAATGAATATGAATAACACAAAATGTTAGCTCACACATAACATGACCCATAGGTTAGCAGCTGAGGTGCTAACATATGTGTTATGTTAAATGTAAAATTTAATCAACATGCTTTCAGTTGAATTTTGTGTACTTTGTTAATATCGAAACTCACGAAAATGTCAAAGTCAATACAAGTACTGACTGAACGGTTAGGTGAGGCATTTCAAACGATTTTCACCTGACATTGCCTGACATATAAGCAGACAAAGCTAAGCGTGGCGTGGGAGCTATCTTTGATGAAAAGCCACCGATTTCCTGAAAGGCAAACAAGTAATAATACAAACATGTTAGAAGTTAGAATGTATGGTTGAGTGGGAGATCTGTATTAAGTTACTTTAAATTAATACTATCATAATAATAAGAGAACTTAATATTAATTTCATAATTTAAAGACTAAAATAAAATGTATTGATGTGTTCTTTCTTCTCGACGACGATGATTCTTTTAAATTTCGTGCCCATACAATCGAATGAATCATTTTATAATATTGTTGAGAATTGTGTGAAATGGTGGTTTTTCCTGAAACACCACCCTTTTACGAAATATTTGACTATTCTATGCAATACTCAATTATTCGACGATAAGAGCATGACAAATAATGAATTCCGCGAATTATTAAAAAAGTATACTACATAATAAAATTGAGAAAGGTCCGTAGCCCTGGTAGGCTTTTGTCATCGATATTCGACCCCTATTCAATCCAAGCTCCGATAAAAGCTTAATTAAACTGCCCCTCTAATATTTACTCGCACATAAGTTTACTTGAGGTTTGCTTCAATAGGTTTGAAAGGGTCAAAAGCAAAAGTGATTACAAGCCAGATCGATTAAACTGAATAGTTTTGGGTTACATATCTTCATCGTTTCAGCCCATTGCCGGCCCATAATTATTGACCACGAGTCTCCCCTGAAAATGGGAAAGTCTGGCTATAGTCCACCACAATGTCCAAGTGCGGATCGGCAGGTTTCACACACCTTCAAGAAAATTTTGACAACTCTTAGGCATGCAGCTTTCCTTACGATGTTTTCCTTCAAAGTTATATAATAATAATTGCTCAAATCGTCCATAAAAGTTAGAAGTGTGTGCATGAGGATTGAACCCAAAACCATCTGAATAGAAGGCTGACATCTAAACCGTATATCACATTATACACCCCCTTATAATACACCCCAAACATACCTAATCTATAATACAAAAATTTACAGTTCCATAGGGTGTGGTAGGACAGAACTACTATTGATTTCTTTACTTCTTTGTTTAGTTAGGTTAACATAAAAATGTTTGGCATTTGAAGCACGATTTCTAGGCATGCACGCTCCAACTTATCTCTTTAACGTTGCTTTCATGATAGTCGTCAAGCGTCGTATCTTGTAAGGAATCAATGGCAGCGTCGCTTTGCATTTGTCCAAACTTTCAGCTTTGATGTCCTCTCAGGAGCAGCAGTATGCGCAGTGGCGGAAACAAGTAATTCTCGGACTCTAATTTACATTAAGACATTATCCATACTAATATTATAAATGCGAAAGTGTGTCTGTCTGCCTGTCTGTTTATCTGTCTGTCTGTTGTATGTCTGTTTGTTTGTCTGTCTGCTACGCTTTCCACGGCCCATCTGTTCAACCGATTTGGATGAAATCGGTATAGTGTTAGGTTAAATCCCGGGGAAGGACATATGCTACTTTTTATCCCGGAAAATTAAAAAGCTCCCGACGGAATTAAAAACCTTAATCCACGCGGACGAAGTCGCGGGCATCATCTAGTACTTAATAATTGAAACGTAAGTCCGATCTAATTTGATGTTTTAGCTGCGACTAGTATCAACCCTAGCCATTGATGTAGAATTTTAGTATTACTCATTCTATTTCAATGACCCTAGCGGTTAAATTGTACATTTATGAACTAGCTGGAATTTAGTTTTGTTTTAGGGATATTTCGGGGGTTTCTCCAGAATGTATGCAATAAATTTAGTGCCGAATTTTTCGAGATCCGTTCGGGTTCGTGGAAAAGTAACAGACAAACCAACTTTCAGCATCGATACAGGATTAAAAAAACATAACTTGTATATTGGATGAAAGAATTTCGTATTAAATGTTAATTAAAAATCATCTCGTAAGACACAAAATTGAGGAATTCTTAATTTACTAAACGTTTTTTTAAAGGTTCATTCACAAAAGAAATAACTTTTACCCTTTGTCAGAAATTAAAGATAAAATAAGGCTGGATAAGAATAATTAAGAATTGTAGACAAAAAGGCTTTTAGTCCATTGTTTCATTATGGGAATGAGTCAAGGCAATTGCTTTTATGCGATAGGTACAGAAATGTTCTTTGATTGCCTTTACTTTTCCTTGGTGAAAAAGAAGTCGGTAGGTATACTCTTTAAAATCACGTAACCACCCTGATTTCCCTAATAACTTAATTTTTCAAGAAATTTTAGTAATTTCCAAGTCAAATGACGTTAAACTGGAGTTCCATAAAACCAGTCAAAGTGTGGAGTTGGTATGGTTTTGCGTTTATATATTACTAGCTGATGCCCGCGACTTCGTCCGCGTGCTTTAAGTTTTTTTTATTCCCGCGGGAACTCCTTAATTTTCCGGGATAAAAAGTAGCCTATGTCACCCTCCAGGTCGTCAACTATATCCATGCCAAAAATCACGTCCATCCCGATTCGTTCGTTGACGTTCATGTATCACGAACTTTTATACAAACTTTCAACCCTCATTTAAACTCATTAAAAATTCCAACCCCCCAAGGGTTGGAATTTTCAAAAATCCTTTCTTAATGGATGCCTACGTTTTAATAGCTGAGTGCAAAATTTCAGCCCGATCCGACCAGTGGTTAGAGCTGTGCGTTGATAGATTAGTCAGTCAGTCAGTCACCTTTGCCTTTTATATATTTAGAAGAAGAAGATTAAATAATCACATCGCAATAAAAGTCTAATACAATTTTATTCTCTGGTTTATTCCGGATTTTCTAAAATTACCTTAATTTATGAACCTTAGTTTTGAGGTAAGCTTGCAAAAAATTACATCAAATTAAGTATGGCATGGAAGAAAATGATCAAAAAGTGATCTAGTCCAGGAAAATAATGGTTTTGACAGGCTTTTTATGAAACCCTAAAACAACACGGACCAAGTTACGTGTAGGTAGGTTACGTGTAGGTAGGTTACGTGTGTATAGGTAGGTAGTTATAACGTCAATTCTTATACCTATTTAGTTTGATATCCCCATTGATGTAAAATTTTAGTACCTGATATCCCTCATCGTACGAAAAGTATAGGTACTTATTACTCCCTGCAATAAAGGTTAAAGCGTTCAATTTCACATTGAAATTCCCCCATTTCAAGCGATTAAAATAAGCCCTATGTAATGGAAGTGGCAAAAGACGCCTAACAGAAAGTTAACTTGCATTCAGCGGACCTGAATAATTCATTTCGGGTCCTGCTGCAGCGTACGTCACCCCTTACTGAATTATCTGGCTTAAAATTACCAAAATTTTCCTCTGTGCGTGCGAAACTAGCACGTAATATTAACGTTTGTAGTTCTATAATAGATATTTCAGGGATTACCTAATATGACCTTTTATCAGGGAGGATATATGCATACGGGAATTAATTAGTTCCTTTCATAGAGTTCAGTCGTAGACCCTATATTTGAAGCTTTGTTAGAGTTTCAACTTTATTGTTTCTGTACAGTCTGTTTAATGAAAGACGATTATAAATGCATGTTCTGAATATGCTCTCTAAGCACTGGTGCTGGAAAGCTTGCGAACGCCGCTACATAAACGTGTTTATCTACACTAATGTTATAACATTCTACTTATGTTTCCAATACTTGACTTATAATTACTACTGTTATAGCGCAGATAACAAAACACTCAATTTAAGCAATTTCACATGATGGTATAATATCCACATCGATATCGTAAAATCTCATTATAACATCAATAAAACGCGACCAATTAACCTGGCGAGCCTTATGTCAAAATCCTCATACAAGTTGTATAAAATTTTGACATTAGGCTGGCTTTTGAAAACAGTTGGGTTATACGTGAAAACTTCGTCGAAACTACTAAACTTACATACACAAAACTCTTTGGTAAGATCTTGTGCCAATTAAATAAAAAACGAACAGCGCGCGCTCGCTTCTGATTGGCCCTGCGCGCGCAGCTGCGCTCTCATTGGTTAGATTTTAATGGCGGCAAGTTCACTGTGACAATACACGTATATACATAAACTATTGTCAGCTTTTACTCTTGTTGTTTGATAAATTGCATTAGTGAAGATAAAGTAGTGTATGCAACTGCATATAACACGGGTATTAAAACACTCGTTACTATTATGAAACTCGCTGCGCTCGTTTCATAAACTCACACTCGTGTTTTAATACCCTTCATTATATGACAGTTGCATAAACTACTAATATTATTTTGTTGTGGCTTCGCAATGTTCTACATTCGATATGGATTTAATTCGTGATAAATCCGCTGACTTTTATCCCGAACATAATCAGACCGATGCGATGCATTTTTTTGGTGATGGAAGACCCGCAAGAAAGCAATGTATGTCGCTCTGGAATTATACTTGTTATTTCCTTAGAGGTTTGAGGTGGAAGTTTTTAAGTGGAATATCAGTTTGCATAAAAACTAAAAAAAGTACCGAAATATTCGAGGTTTTTCGAGCACCACGCCGTTAGCATAGTTCTTTTAAAGCTGCTAACTTGGCTTTATACCACAGAATAGGTAACAGTAGTTTTATACAAGGTACTGGGTTCTTTTCCAAATACCACACTTCCAAAAGATCAGAACAGTGCAATTTTTAGCGACCTACAATATTTAAATGACTGCTTTAATATGAATTAAGTCTCTATAAGTTTATATTCTATGAAGTTAACAATTTATTATACGGAAAAGTTTTAAGTGTAGCGCGAGAGGCTTTACTTAATATTTTTTAATGGAGTCGAGAGTTTTTGTGTCGGCAGTTTTTTTGCTTGTCTTCTAACTAGAAAAAACAAAGTAAATAGCTTTCGTCGGCTCTTACATTTAGACGTTATAAAGTTTTGTGATATAAAATACGAACTAGAAGACCTTGATGTAGCTGGTGGAAAAAATATCCATCACCTTAAATCGTCCTAAATTATTTGAAGGTGATGCTGTAGTCACCTATGGCCATCAAGGATTTTTAATGTAAATTAATTTTAAAGGATCAAAACTATGCTGTATCTATAACATCGCTCATTTTATTGAAAACAACACGAGGAAATTAGATATCAATCATATATACGAACGTATTAAATAGAAATTGAACATGTTTGTCTCATTAATGTTAACGACACCAGTTTGGAAGTACTCGTAGATGGTAGCGTCCCGAATTGATTCCGATTGTAGTTCGCATTCAATGTTATTGGGCATTGTTCATAATATTATTTATGAGTCGTTGAATTATGTGATCACATAATCCTGTTATCCACCCCTTTTATTTGTATTCCTGTTCATTTTGTAAGTAGGTACATAGTTCTGCGTAAAGGCTCTATTTATATTTTTTCATTCTATTTGATTATTTCATTCGTAAGATTCAATCAATCTTGATTCCCGCGGGAACTCCTTAATTTTCTGGAATAAAAAGCAGCCGGTCCTTCCCGGGGATGCCACTTATCTCTATATATATCAAATTACATCAAAATATAGGTGGTTAAAACGTAGCAGACAGATAGACAGACAGGTAAACTCTCCCCATAATTATTATTCTCTGTAATTTTATATATTCTCTGTATTTTTATTCTGTTTTTTAGTATATTATTCTCTGTAATTTTGCATTATCAAAATAAGCTTGTCGCTTCCATATTTAGGCACCTATAATATGGTTTGTACCTAATGTTTCCTTGTCAGTCATGAAACGTAAAGAAACAAAAGATCAAAACAACATGTGGGTTTTGTGGTAACAGAGCATTACATTAATGGCTTGAAGCTTGCTTGGACCATACAACTAGTTTATCTCAGATTAATGGGTTTAGAAAACAGGTTGACCTTAACAACGATTACGATTGGAGTCCGCATTAATTTAAGACGGCATGCTATTTATGATTCACCGAATTATGTGATCAAACAAGTAAACAACCCTATTATCCAAACTCATCTCATTAATTAGATTCCATTGTAATGCTATTGCTGACTTGCCCTTTCTTTGTGATAGGCCATGTTCCGCCCTAAATTAGACAGTTCATTTACTGTAGTTCAAGATTATCTAGTTACGCCTATACTTAATATTATAAATTCAAAAGTGTATCTGTCTGTATTTTACCTTTTCGAAACCCATTTACCTGACCGATTTTGGTGAATTTGGAACAGACTTATCTACATCCCGGTCTATCGAGCCATCCGTCTATCCGCGCGAACAAAGCCGTAGACATAATAATCTATTAATATTGGTATTAATATAATATATTATGGAGATCTATTATTACTTATAATAATTATAATATACCTACCTATGAATATTTTTAAAAACGAGAAACTTACAGAGTGATATTAATTTATGTTCAAACCACGGGGTTCAAACAAAAAGCCAGCTAATATTTGTTTTACTTACTTAAATTGTTTAAAAGAATTGAACTTCGTTTTATAAGAAGATAATTTATATTTACCGTTTTATTTATTTTGTAAACTTAAGTGGTTTGTAACTTAAGCGGTGGTTTTAATTTTGTGATCATCTTTATTAGAGTTAATAAAGATGATCACAAAATTATAATATTTCCCGCATAAAACTTACTAAGAAGATAAAGCATTAAATTTACTAGAGCGCGATATCTAAGCAAAGTTGTTGGAGTTAGACAAAAGACATCGCAAGTTCTGTCAATTGAGATAAAGGGATGTAAAATTACGGGAACGACGGTTATGTCGGTAGTAAAGCAACTTGCTCAACTTGCTCGGCCAGCTATGGCACTGACGAACAATAAACTTCATGGTTAGGGTGAATACAAAAGTTAGACAATAGGTTAACATGAAATTGATGAGATAAGAATGTTATAAATAATAATAATAAATAAATAAAGCTTTTATTGTGTTACACTTTTGTTCTCATTTGTACAGTCGACGTCAAAAGTGCATATAGAATAAGCAAAAATGTTGCTTTGCATGCGGTCGGACACCCACACACTTGCAGTAGTATAATATAAGTCGTTCAGCTTGTAGGTATTGTAATAGCCGAGTAATATCGATAATTTCACACTCCAAGTAAGTGAGCTCAATGGCGAGGCGTGGAACTGCTCAGATTGCGCAACGCAACTGTTGCCGGTTCAAATCTCGACCCGTGTTAACAATTTTTTACTGTTTTTATTTGATGAGTGATAATTTTATACCAGCAATAGCATATGCGGGTAGTTTAAAAAATCACTGAACAGATATGGTCACTGAGTACTGACGGAGACGGAAGATTTGACAATCGTTAGTCGTTATTAGCAAATACTACACAATTATTATAATTTACTAAATTTTGCTGTTTCTTATCTTCAACAATAATGCAAGCTAATATTAATATGCAGCAGAGGATGCATATTATTAATGAGCTAAATAATATCGGATACAATATACTTAGCTCAAATTTGCAATGGAACTGGTTTCACCGTGAGTATTGTTTTTATTGTTAAAAAATGTGTGTTCATAAACTTAGGATTAGTTACATATCGTTTTATTAGTAAATATCTATAAAATTTAGACAAGATACTTAGTAGTTTCAAAAGTGTTTATTTTAATCTCGCTGTTTGGTTTTAGTGGACAACCAAGCGTTGGATGTCGCATCCTGACGAAGAGAGTAATGCTTCACAACGAAGACATAATATTATAGTTGAACAATATGAGTCCAGCTGTTGATGTGCCACAACCAGGCCACAACTATCATTTGTGCATGTTATTTGTTGTCCTGTGCATCGATCACATATAGTGCGTAATTGGTTTAATCAAAACCCAGACAACAGTTATTCCCTGGCCAGTAAGATCACCAAACTTAAATCCTATAGAATATTATGAGGTTTGATGGTGCAAAAGTAGGATATGCGAAATGAAAGGACTGCAGAGGAAACGGAGGCTCACTGTATGGAAGTATGGGAGAATATATTTAGAGGAACGGATAACTGTCCCAATATTACAAACGGATTCACCCGGCGCCGTTTGCTTGCTGTTATTGAAAAAAGTGGAGGTTTTATTGAATAGTAATACTTTTAAAGCTATATAAAATTTAATTTTTAAGGCTTTAAATATGAAACATAACGTATATTCTTTTCCTAACTTGTATTAATTATTATTAGTATATCTTATCAAAAATAACAGACAAAAAAGCAGCGCCGCCCTTTGGTTACTAGATTTTTAAGGTTAAGCTTCAATTTTCTTTTCTTTATGAAAACGATTACTTAAGCTATAAACCTTAAAAAATGATAGAAAAAGTAGCTGAAGTTATTAATTACTTTTGAGAAAATGTAACATGATAACAATGAAAATAAATTAAAATAAAGTCGATTATCTAATAAAAAGTGTTTCTTCCAATTTATTTTGATTGTTTTATTACTTATTGACTCATAACACCACTAACATAGCTAACTTTGTCCTTAAGTATTATCGTGTAATAATTAATGTTTGCGTTTATAAATGGATTTTATGTCTGTAAATAAAGATAAATTATTATAAAGAATAACAAACAGACACAAAACACATAAACAAAACATAAATGTTTGTATCCAAAACAAAATAAAAACTGCTGTAAGAGATTCGAACCTAGGTCATATGATGCATCGTATTCCAACTATATTATCACGACACTGGGAGTGGTTACTGTAAAGCGATGAAATAAACAATCAGAATAGACAAGGTTATTGAATAGGAATGTTTTGAACCTAATGCTAATGCCATAAGGTTGATATTGTTGACAGTTTATAGTAAAATCGTTTGAACCTTATACTGTTGATTTAAGGTTGATAATATTATTGACAGTTTATGTTTATCAGTGTGAGTGACCACGTGAGTGATTCACAGCATTGCTTGCACGCAGTTTTAGCCTTAGAGCTATGTATGCATTTATGCAGCTGACTGTACATTAATTATATTAGACCTAAAACCGACCAAGTGCGAGTCGGACTCGCGCACCGAGGTTCCGTACAAACCTGTAGTAAGTTTTACGATTTATGACGTATTAAAAATAAAAATTACGTTTGTTGTATGGGAGCCCCCCTTTAATATTTACTTTATTGATATTTAATTATTTATTTTGAAAGGTAATATACAAGTTAATATTCTGTGAAAATTTGAACCGTCTACCTGTTACAGTTTTTAATATTGAGCAAAAAAATACGAAAAAAACACGTTTATTGTATGGGGACCCCCCCTTAATATATATATTTTTTTAATTTTTAGTATTTGTTGTTATAGCGGCAACGGAAATACATCATTTGTGAAAATTTCAGCTTTCTAGCTATCACGGTTTATGAGATACAGCCTGGAGACAGACAGACAGACAGACAGACAGACAGACAGACAGACAGCGGAGTCTTAGTAATAGGGTCCCGTTTTTACCCTTTGGGTACGGAACCCTAAAAACTAAAGGACAACAAAAGACAATTGGTTACAAACTCAGCTTTGTGCTGGGTATTGGCAGCAATACCCAGCGCTGTTTTTCAGTTTGCTCCATACAAGCAACTCTTAACCTAAAATGCGCATGTTCATGTTATGTTCAACACATATAGGTATAAAACACAACAAATGTTAAAAGATTTGGTGCCATGGGGATATTTGCCAAGTCATATTAATTCCGTTTTTTATTTTATTTTTATTTTGCATGTTAACCTTAGCCAATAATAATTGATAGCAATACTTAATAATTATTGTTAACCAATAGTTGCTAAAACAGCACCTATGTACTAGGGAAGGCATCTAACTCCCATAGCACAGTTTTAACTTTTTTGGAGATAGAGGCCAAATTATAATTTGGAACCTTGTAATTTTGAATGTAAATATCCATACTATTCTTACTTATGATATCGACCTACATGCGTGTGGTGATGGATAGGGTTTTAAGATGCAAACTAACAATATGTAATACACAGACTCGACCATTTATTAAGGAAGAAACACAATAACATATACCTAAGATATATTAAATTAATTGCAATGTAACAATATAACAACAACTAGATCCATAACCACTCGCGACCAAGGTATAAAGATAGGTCTACTTTCTGTAACACTTGCTACTCAAGGCAAATCTGAGTATCGAATGGTTAAAGACTTTGAAGTTGCTATAATGTAAATTCCAAAGCAGTATTGTGACGTCACGCCATTAATGGCGGAAAACCACGCGTATAGACAACTTTGCCGCGCCACAGGTTCAGCGCCATCTGTAGTCAGCAAGCGGCACTAACATCGAGCGGCGCTGTCGTCAAGTGGCGCTCACATTCGGCCATCTGACCACGCGTGCGTCCCGAACGCGTTCATGTCTGGTGTATTTGCTGAGAACAAAAAACGAAATGTTACAATTTCTGTTTACCATCCGTTCATCCCAAATGTGTACAATGAATTCGGGACAAACGGTTAACTTGTGACAACGTAAATGTAAGATTCACAATATGGATTAAACCACTTGAGATCTAAAGACCAGTAAAGGTCGTCAAACATGTTAATGATTGAAACCATATTGAAATCTTATGTTCGAAAGCAAATACATTAGACAAATGAAACAAAACAAGTTAAGGCGCAGATACTTTACTATGAAACTTAATATTTTTCGCTCACACTCGGCCTTTTGTTTTGCTCACCGTCCAACGTATGATAAAATTGTATTCATGATTCGTTAACTAATGTCAATCCCTTTCGCTTCATTCTCGACTTGCATATGTGATTAATGCGCAATACGTGCAAGATGAATCGCCGGCATAATCCACTTACACGTTGTACTTGTGTATCATGGTTTCTATAACAAGTGATGTACACATACAGTATCACTAGTTTTGTACACCATGTACCCTGTATCGTTAACAAGCGGTTGTAATTTGTAAACTCTCATCTCCGCTTAGGGTAAGTACTACTCATCCCTCACATTGCAACCGATACGCAAAGCGAAAGTATCAACTCGTAAAGTAAATTTTATCAAATGTACCGTATATTGTGCAAAGTGGATTTCCTACATACCACGTGACCTTATGGTACATGCAAACATCATTAAACCATTTGATACAAATTACTAAGTAACTTTGTAGTGTAAATCTAGTAATGTACATAGCCACAGTTAATTGTCAAGTAAAGTGGGTTTACGACATACCACATGGTACGCGAAAAACTGTACACAGTTTACAGTTTGATTCCAAAATGCTACGAACGTTTTAGCCACAATATTTTGTGTATATTTATCGTATTATTTCATTTCTCAAAAGTCCAGTATAATAATTTAGACAGTTAAAATTTCATGTGTAAATTCAATTGCCAAGTTTTAAATTAAAATGTATCAAAATGCGTTAAGCGTTAATAACCGTAACGAGATATTATTGTAAAATGAATAATCGTAACGTTATATTACTGTAAAAACTGATTTTTCAATATTCAAATTGAAAATGTCTAAAAATTTTCGTAAAACGGAAGTAACATTCCAAATTGTATATTCAATTCGTTAAATGTAAAGAATCAAAATTGTTCGTGAACCGGAAGTAACGTTCCAAATTGTAAGTATATTCAATTCGTTAAATGTAAAGAATCAAATTTGTTCATAAACCGGAAGTAACATTCCGAATGAAAATTCAATAAATGTAAACTAAATTAGAGTTAACTGATGACCTTTAATGTTAATGTAATTATTTGTTCAGTATTGATTCAGTTCGGATATGTTGAATAATTTCGTTAAGTGTAACTTTAGTTTGTGAAAAATTAATTTCATTTCAAAAGTAATATTTTAACCCACAACTAATACAATCCGTAAATTATTATATACCTTCGTTACTCACCGTTTATATATTTTAGAAATGTAGGTAGTCCGAAAAAATATTATTTGCACGTGGATTGTTAATACAATGTAGAAGAATCGATTCAAGTATCAACACGATTCGTAATTAATGGAAACTCAGTTCGAAAAACGATATTTTAAAGTTATAAAACTAAACATTGTAGGTATAATTTGAAATAAATTCGTTACTATTTATTGTTACTTCTCGAAATAGAAAATAAAATATATTTATTCATGGAAGCCGCTATGTAAACTTGAGCTTGTTTTTAACGTCACTTTGAAATCAAAAGCAATTATTTTCAGGTAACTTTTAAGCACAGTAAACAGATAAAACTTTTAGCTTGAATAAGTACCGCTCGGCATCTCTGACAATTAACACACTAAGAAACCATATACCTACTCTCCCTATGGTTCTAGTTAAATACGTAATAAGATATAAAAGAAAAATGAAGGTAATAATAAAAAAAATAAATTAACCGAATTCTATTAAAGGAAATTATACTCATCGAGCGTTGACTATAAACAAGTACATACCTACGTAAACTACTTACTTTCAAAAGAAAAATAAATAAATAAATTACTGCCAAGACGCAGTGCAATGCGTTTACTTCTGTTAACTATATTAATGTCGTTAACCCACATTTGTAATTTGTAAAGAAATGTTCAAAAACTTACAGTTTATCCTTTGATTACCAAACCAATTATGGGCGTCTTCATTCTTCAACACTTCTGATGATATCGACCTACATGCGTGTGGTGATGGATAGGGTTTTAAGATGCAAACTAACAATATGTAATACACAGACTCGACCATTTATTAAGGAAGAAACACAATAACATATACCTAAGATATATTAAATTAATTGCAATGTAACAATATAACAACAACTAGATCCATAACCACTCGCGACCAAGGTATAAAGATAGGTCTACTTTCTGTAACACTTGCTACTCAAGGCAAATCTGAGTATCGAATGGTTAAAGACTTTGAAGTTGCTATAATGTAAATTCCAAAGCAGTATTGTGACGTCACGCCATTAATGGCGGAAAACCACGCGTATAGACAACTTTGCCGCGCCACAGGTTCAGCGCCATCTGTAGTCAGCAAGCGGCACTAACATCGAGCGGCGCTGTCGTCAAGTGGCGCTCACACTTATACTCATACTTTACCTTTGCATCAATAAAGAATATTATAAAACTAGATGATTCCCGCGACTTCGTCCGCGTGGATTAAGGTTTTTGATTCCCGCGGGAACTCCTTAATTTTCCGGGATAAAAAGTAGCCTATGTCCTTCCCCGGGATATAACCTACCTCTATACCAAATTTCAGCAAAATCGGTTGAAAAGATGGGCCGGGAAAGCGTAGCAGACAGACAGACAGACAGACAGACAGACAGACAGACAGACAGACAGACACACTTTCGCATTTATAATATTAGTATGGAAGTATGGATATGCGAAAGTCTTTCTTTCCGTCTGTCTGCCTGTTACCATTTCACGACCCATCTGTTATGATTTTGAAGTAATTCGGTGCAGTGTTAGCTTAGATTTTGGAGGGCGTTTGCCCTCAGACCAACTAGGGGGAGATTCAAACCCTTTAAGATTTCAACCCGCTCCCTATAGCGTGAGCCACTGAAGTTTTATAATAAACCGTATAGGTACACGTCACTGTACACGCCCTTACATCAGAGGAAGGCAGACATCGTGGGATATTTACAGCCCCGCGTTCCAATGTGTACGCCTCTTTATTTACGTTCGAGCTACGAGGCTAATGAACTGAACAATAATAATGGTAATGGGTGACTTTTTTGGATTGTCAGCCTTTAGCTTAGTTTAGTTCAGTCACTTCCGTAGGGAAAAATAACATGACACTAATTTTAAGACTAATGAAATTTGTATCGCTATTCCTTTCATAATTCTCCCTGCGGAAAAGAAGAGCATTATATTTAGTTCTGTGACTTTAATTTAGTTTTGAGAACCTGAACAACAGTTTTCGCCATATTATCCTCTCAATAGTACCTAATACCTATATACATTATACACGCTAAAGTGTCTTGGTTTGTCCTTCAATCACGATGCACCGGAGCAACGGATTGACGTGATTTTTTGTTGGATACACCTAAAGACTTGATTGGCATACGCTAATTTTTGTCTCGATCAATCAAAGAGTTCCTACAGGATTTTCAAGAAACCTAAATCCACATGAACGAAGTTGTGGGTATCACAAACAAATATTTTTCGCATACACTATTGATTTGACGTTTGCAAACATACTCTACTCGTAGTAAGTAAGTAGCTTTACGGAACAAGTTCCTTGAATTTCAACGAGAGACCTCAGTCTTATTAAACTTGAATGCCTTAAGAACTAGACAGGATATAAACATAAACGAGAGCGTTCTAAATAATTTATCGGTCAGTAGCCAAGAGTTGGCAACGTGGCTCGATCATGGTAGGTACTTCCCTCGGGACGGTCACGGAATATTAACTCTAAATGAGATAAAAATGGGGCTTCTGACTCAGGTGATACTGGAATTTTGCTGGCAATGTGATGTTCTTATATTTTAAGGCTTCCCAGCGAAACGTTGGTCCGTGTCACGGAGAGTAGGTACACTGAGCCTTCAGCGTCGATTCTTTTTGCTAAAATTTAAAACAACATTCTTACGAACATTATAAACTCCACTTCCACGCGGACAAAGTCGCAGGCATCATCTAGTCGCAAAATTTGGGAGCCTATAACATAGTTTTCCAAGAAAATTCCGTTTAAATATGATTTTTAGGAGGATAGAGCAACCGCCGAGTTTCTTGCTGGTTCTTCTCGGTAGGAACGGAATTCCGAACAAGTGGTAGATTCATTCGACTATTCATAAGCACTTGTAAAAAGTCTATTTGTATAAAAAACTTTTGAATTTTGAATTTTGACATGCCACGATCTAGAGCTATGAGGAGTACCTACTTAATAATACGTGCGTACGTACGAGTAATATTACGTGCCAGAATAGTACGTGAATATTTAATTCAATATGGTATTTGGTAATGCCCCCGTTTCCGTCAACGTCTTCTTTAATTCTATACATGTACGAGTAGGAATGGCGGGTCCTGGAGCTATAAATTATTCATGAACATGCATTAACATTGAGCAGATTTTTAAGAAAACGGGTATTTTCTTCAAAATCTGCGCGATTATAAAGCATACCTTACCATGTTCAGTGATGCTGGAGTTCTTGGTCGTCCAACTAACGGAGTTTCCATGCGTATTGTCTACCTAGCGCTACATCGTGCCAACCTATAGGTACAACGGAGGGCTTGCATGGAAGATTTTTGCAAGCTTCGTAAATCCAGTGGTTCTTAGCTATCCAGCATGGTGCTTTCTTATTTAAGAGGCTTTTTATGAGAAAAAATAGTATATTATACATACATGAGACATAGTCTTTTAAACTGATAGACGTCCCATTGTTGGAAATCAATCTCAAGGACGCACCCCAGGGCCTTTTGCCTTTTGCGGCTTACATGATGTCTTTTTGGGGTTATAAGTAGGGTGCATTTAACATAGTGCTTTTCGCTGCGAGATTGCGATTCCAGCACGTCCTTTGAGACCCACCCAGATATCTATACTCGTAAGTCTTGCAAGCTATGTACCCCCGTACTCCGCCCACTACCACTTAAACTTCACAATGTCGAATACTTTGGCATTGATACCTACTTATATTAATTTACTGATTGTTAAGTAAAGTTCTACTTGTTATTTGTTTCTAAAGAGGATTTGGCATCACAGTGTGAGTGTGGGTGAATCTTTCATTAGAACAACGAATTCTCACGAAAATTTAATCAACTCAGAGCTTTCAGTGTGGTTTACTCGATCATTCATCATTACAACAACGGAATAGGTTTTTGTTTGTTGATCGATGGTAGCTACGTCTTGCTCACTTATAATGGGAAATTTTCGAATAATACGGATTTCGAAGGAATGTAATGTATTATATTTTATGCTATTATACTCTCATGATTAATCTGAGAGATTTTTATTCGAAAGGAAACACTGTGTACCTATGAAATACCTGTTTGGCTGACTAAAATTAGTATACAATTACAACCAAAATGAACGTTAAAATAACAAAAATGATTGCAGTTAGCAAGATTCCGTTGTCACGAACTCTACGGGTTTAATACTTAGATTTCTGAGATGAAAAAAAAGTAATAAAGAATGCAAGTAGGTACAAAAAGTGATGAATAGCTTTTACAGAATAGTGATCGAGGGAGAAAAATTTTCTTTTTCTTCTGTGCCTGCTCGAAAAAGTAGTAATATTTAACAGCACCAGACATTTTGAAACATTCTAAAAACGAAAAGTAAACGCGTATGTTAATTTAAACTACTGAATGACATGAGAGAGTTATGGAAACATTTGTAGACTTTAGAGGATTCATTCGTTTGAAGTTTTTGAATAAATAAAATAGCTAACGCGGCTCAAAGCAAGAGGAGTCCACGTTGGTGTATCTTCATGATATATGTTGGTGTATTATGGATAAGGAAATTGCGATAATATTTTTAACTAGATGATGCCCGCGACTTCGTCCGCGTGGATTAAGATTTTTTGATTCCCGCGGAAACTCTTTAATTTACTGGGATAAAAAGTAGCCTATGTCCTTCCCCGGATACAACCTGTCCCTGTACCAAATTTCATCAAAATCTGTTGAACAGATGGGCCGTGAAAGCGTAGCAGACAGACAGACAGACAGACACACTTTCGCATTTATAATATTAGTATGGATAGTATGGAAGTATGGATGGATCTATTTTGATTTATATTTATATTATGTACAGATTTCACGGTTGAAGGAATACAGTGTAAAGCTGCCTTCCCACGAGGGATTTTCGCGGCTGCGCGGTAGCGAAGCCTAAATATAGATCAGTGACTGCAGGACTAGATTGATTACTGGATTCAAAAGGTAGGTATTACATTGATCATTGGAGTCAGAGGGTAGATAAGTAGGTAAGTATTAGGTTTTATACGATAGTATAACCACTGATTAAATATATGTAACTTTGGTATTACATTCGTGGGTATCACTATAAGCACTTGATTAGATTGCTGGACTGGATTAATTATATTTGAAAAAGTTTTTGTACTTCTTATTGGAGGATAAGTTAGCTCTAAAAATTGTAACCTGATAGTATGGGGTGATGCAGTCTAAGATAAATTGGGATAAGTAGCAGAAAAGGGAATATATGGCAATTGCAATTCAATTAAACTCATACCTACCCTATTAATCGGGTATGTCAAGGCAGTAGCAACAAGACTAGCCTCCCGATTGTGTAAGGAAATCGTAATCGTAATCGTTTGTCAAACGTATAATTAATTCGACCTGTTTAAGGAGTTCATAGATGCCTGCACATCAAAAAGCATGTATGAACTCTAAGGAACATATATTATGTTTAAGAACAGTTCGAGTACGATTTGCTTAGACAATTCATGGGCCTCCTAATACGGATAATTTAAAAATTACATTTATTCCTAAAATGCTCCAGTTGGAAATCGAACCCAGACCTACAGGTTTAGCACTGTAGCGCTAAGCGAGGACATAGCTACTATAAAACATCATATAATTTGTAGGAATTATTCCATCGATTTTCTTTTGGTAACCCTATAACTTGGTTGAAGCATAACATGAGAAGGTCTTTCCCGAATTTTTCAGGTCCGATCAAATACAACAGAAAATGTCACAGGTGACATGAAAGTATGTTTTTGTGGCAGGTTTATTAAAATGACTCCTGAAATTTGTAAAGGTAAAAAAAGTTTTTTAACATCGATAGGTATGTTAAAAAACTTCTATAAGTACACGCTGTGATCCCTGAAATTTGTAAAGGTAAAAATGGATCGATGTTAAAAAACTTCCATGAGTACACGCTGCTTTTTTTGTAAAAAGAATAGCGACCTTACGGTCGCTATTCTTTTTACCTGGAACCGGCGTCTAATATTTCATAGGTATGTTACATTACAACAGAATTCCGAGAGAGGAATTCCGAGCGTCCGCGTCAGTGAATTTTCATCTATATATATATATATATATATATATATATATTTCATCTATATATATATATATATATATATATATATATATATATAAAAAAATCAATTGCTGTTCATTTGTCTCGCTAAAACTCGAGAACGGCTGGGCCGATTTAGATGAAATTTTTTGAGTGTGTTTGTGTGGGCCCGGGATGGTTTATATTCACAATTGGACCCGATAGGGGGCGCTGCAGTCGGGTTCTAGCTTCAAGGCAGGACATCCGTGCATCTCAAGTGGGGCTAGACCTAATAGAGTCACATAAATAAACTTGAGTGGAATTGAAAAGTTTCACCGAGTCTGATAATTTTTCGATGTCGTCGCAACCGCAGCGGACTTCCGAACTAGTTGAGCCTGTTGTTGGAGCATCGAGCCAAGTGACGTTTGACACTTCTTCTAACTAGGCTGTCCAACTAACTCCTGTTAATTGAGAAACTTCGTGAACAAGTCTTATCACTTATAACCTACAAGTCGCAGGTCTAAAATTGTATTGGGTTTCAAATTTATCTATGATGGATTTCTTTTGCACATAATTTCATATTTACGGTTCCGTACCAAAATCATACTAATATTATAAATGCAACAGTGTGTTTGTTTGTTGGTTTGTCCTTCAATCACACCGTAACAAAGCAACGGATCGACATGGTTTTTCGCATGGGTATAGTTGAGGACCTAGAGAGTGACATCGGCTAATTTTTATCCCGGAAAATTAAGGAGTTCCCGTGGAAATTAAAAAAACTATTTCACGCGGACGAATTCGCGGGCATCAGCTAGTGGTAAATAAGGAACCCATATGGTACCTATGCCGAAATAAAAAAAACAGTACTTCTGAATTTGTGACGTTAAATCAAGGTTTTTTGGGTTCATTTTACTCTGAGGCCAAAGTGTTTCGACGCTCGAATACGGCCAACGTCAGTGTGCTGTGAAATCTTGTGGTAAGGGTAAAGAGTTGCAGGTTGCTCAACTAGACTAGCTCGGTAGCGGTCTCAAAGTTGCAGGAACTAATCTAATTATCGCGCTCACCGGGCACAGGCGCCGGACGCTGGGAATAGATTCAGCTGTTGACAGTCTACTTGCAACTAACTTGTAACAGATAATACTCTTGTCAAAACTGATTGTTCTACTATTATCTTTCAAACTGAAGACATTATTAAAAATTATATTAACTATTTCTCATAATTAAACTGAATTATATTATATTAGTCTATTATAATTATATGTATAATAATAATATTGTTTTATTTTTTAATGTTTATTAGTATAGTAGTTATAGTAGTTTATATATTAGTATGTAGCTATTTGAATGTATATATGTATATGTTATAGGATGACACCACCTGCAGTAGGTACTTTTTCCTTATTTTTCCTATTCCTAAGGTTGCCTGGTAAAAATTCGCTAGTAAGCGATAAGGCCGCCGTTTGTATCATGTCTGTGTGTTTTTATTCTTCTTTGCTTTTTTTTTTGTTTTTTATGGTGGTACAAATATAGAGTAAGTATATAATAATATTAATTATTGTTCTTCTTCTTTTCTTGGTTTATGGCTTTCAGTTGTTACTTGAGAATTGAAGAAAATTTTCTCTTATAAGTATACAGGCACATCTTTTTGTTGACGGGGGTAAAATCTCAATAATTATCCGACCACCCGACTTTGGTCGATTTCTACCCGCTCATGCCCCCGCGGTGGGGTAACTAGTAAGTATTTTTTAAATTTTCCTCTGGTTAAAATGGGCCTAGCTTAACCCAGTTTGATATAATATGTGCACTTTATGAAGAATCTTATTGTATACTAGATGATGCCCGCGACTTCGTCCGCGTGGATTGATGTTTTTTGATTCCCGCGGGAACTCTACAATTTTCTGGGTAGCCTTGTCGTGTTGGGTGTGCCTGGGTAGGATGTCCTTCCCCGGGATGTAACCTATCTCTATACCAAATTTCATCAAAATCGGTTGAGAAGTTGGGACGTGAAACCGAAGCAGACAGACAGACAGACACACTTTCGCATTTTAAAAATTAGTATGACTTTGAACAGAACATCTTCTTGAACACCGGAAATAAAACAAACATATGAAACGGTTGACATAAAGTGCGCGGAATATTAAATCTGTAAACACTGAATGTTTTATTTAGGGAAGAACGAGTGGAATCATAAAATATGCGTCATATTTTACGTCACTGAGTAAATGGTTTTACATTTTCCACGCTTAAAACGTTCATCAAAACATTTTTCGCTTGCACAATATTATAAGAGTTCACATTCCTTCTTATGGAGGAAGGAGAAATAACTCAAACTCAAAGTATTCACTTCAAATTAGGTACAATATAGGTACACTTAATTTGTAGCAGTAACTATTTACTTTGTTAAATTCAATTATTGAATTTAATAATTGAATTTAACAAATGATTAGTTGAAATAAATATTATATGAATTTTGTAATTATAACTAGATATTGTAGGTAATCAGTAACTGCCTCGTTGGTCTAGTCACCTCTAGTGGTTAGCATGTTGGACTGCGGCCGACGAGGTCCCGGGTTCGAGTCCCGGGTCGGGCCATAATTAAGTATTGGGTTTTTCCGACTAGAAATTCTCAGTACTAGCCCGGAGTTAGGAAGTTGGAGGTGTTTCACCCCCGTGCCTCGGAGAACACGTTTAGCCGTCGGTCCCGGTTATTATCACTAACATGATAATAGTCGTTAAAGCCGCCAACCCGCATTGGAGCAGCGTGGTGGGTCTAAGCTCTAATTCCCTCTCTCCTATGAGAGTGGAGGCCTGTGCGCAGCAGTAGGACGTTAATGGGCTGTAGTGGTGGAGGTAATCAGTAGAATAATCAAATAAATATTTTAAATGCGAAAGTTTGGATGGATGTATGGATGTGTGGATGTATGGATGTGTGGATGTATGGATGTATGGATGTTTGTTACTCAATCACGATCCAACGGCTAAATGGATCTGGATGAAATTTGGCACAGAGATAGATTATAGTCTGGAACAGCACATAGGCTACTTTTTATCCCGGAAAATTAAAGAGTTCCCGCGGGAACCGAAAAACCTCAATCCACGCGGACGAAGTCGCGGGCATAAGCTAGTAATTAATAAACGCGACAACCTCCGTGGCGCAGTGTGTAGCGCTGTTGTATTAACGTGTGGAGGTCCCGGGTTCGATCCCCGGCAGGGTCAATTTGGGAATTCATAATTTCTGAATTTTCCCTGGTCTGGCCTGGTGGGAGGCTTCGGCCGTGGCTAGCTACCACCCTACCGGCAAAGACGTGCCGCCAAGCGATTTAGCGTTCCGGTACGATGCCGCGTAGAAACCGAATAGGGGTAAGTATGGCTTTAATATAACTGCCACGCCCCTAATAGGTTAGCCCGCTAACATCTTAGACTGCATCATCACTTACCATCAGGTGAGATCGCAGTCAAGGGCGAACTTGTAATCGATAAAAAAAAATATTTGTTTCGACTGGAGCGAGTCAAATGACACAGGTATAATGTGACATAGACCGTACAATATATAGGAAACGTAGCGCCTTCTGATACATTGAATGTAGGTACTTAAGCAAATGGTCAATATGGCCGATGCATTTCACATGTCGCGGTTGAGTAATAAATCAATTGATTGAATGAATGTCTGTGTTGAAAGCTGTTCAATGGCGAGTGGCGACCTTAATGTCGATACACACAACGTGGCAACTACAATAAATCCTAATACCTAATATTTGGATCCGATCTTATTGAAACTTTGTACAGTTGTTGTATAGACTTGCGGGACGGTTTTGCCATCGTACCGTCAACGTAGGTACGATAGGTAGCGTCGCATTGCAAGGCACGTCGGCCTCTGTCTAGTAAATAAATACTGTCCTCCCGACCGAATTTCGGCCACGGCGGCCAATCTCCACAGAGATTAGCCATCTGCGCGGGACATATTATAGTGCAAAAGTGTGTGCGCAAACACAGGTACACTCTTTGTTCCTTTCCTCACATAGCCCGATGGGACGGAAAATCCGACACGACCGGAGAGAGATCAGGCGCAGGACCGACGGCTTTACCGGACGGCTCTCCGAGGCACGGGGGTGAAACACCGCCAACTTCCTAACTCCGGGCTAGTACTGAGAATTTCTTGTCAGAAAAACCCAACACTTGGTATGGCCCGACCCGGGACTCGAAGCCGAGACCGCGTCAGCGTCAGTCGAACATGCTAACAACTGGACCAACGCGGCAGGAGTTTTGTCCTGTCGTGCTAGTGTGCGTGCTCTATATACGAGTTAGTAAGTGAGTAAGTGAACTTTTTGTCTCGAGTCAAACATTATTGTTTTGTCTGTAGTGTGTTTTCGCTTTAATGCTTTTCACTCACTACACCGCTTTGAAATAGTGCACTATTGTCGAACAGTTCAATCCATTTTGTTTGATTTGAAATCCAACTGAAAGTAAATGTTTACATGCACTGTATACATAAAACTCTAGTTCGTACACCTTTTGTGCAGCAAAATTATCGAGCACCCGTCATTAATATTGATTACTAGCTGATGTCCGCGACTTCATCCGCGTGGATTGAGATTTATTGGTTCCCGCGGGAACTCTTTAATTTTCCGGGATAAAAAGTAGCCTATGCGTTATTTTAGACTATAATCTATATCTATGCCAAATTTCATCCAGATCCGTTCAGCCGTTCGGGCGTGATTGAGTAACAAACATCCATTCATCCATCCAAACTTTCGCATTTATAATATTAGTTGATTATGTACGAACGACTAAAATGTTTACCAAAATTGAACATGGCATGGCTCATGATGTTAACCAATATTATTAAAAATATTGTTAGACATAATCTATATACTTATAATAAAACTGTAACAGGTCCAATTCTGTACATTGAAGATATTTTGAAAATTTTTTTTGGAGGGCACTCATTATTCGATACTGAAGCCAAATCTGTAATTTTTTTCATTTTTGTCTGTCTGTCTGTCTGTCTGTCTGTCTGTCTGTCTGTATCTTGGCCGCGCATCACGCCGAAACTACTGAATGAATTCAAACGAAACTTGGCACGATTTGAGCCCATACTACGAGGTAGGACATAGGATACTTTTTATACCAAAATTCCACCCCTAAGGGGGTGAAATAGGGGTTGAAAGTTTGTATGAAAGTCCTTAATTTCTCAAGTTATAGCCATGAAACTTGATATATGAGCTGCGGGTTAAAAATGAAGACATACCTGTTTCACAGTTTTTCAAAATTTCACCCTCAAAGGGGTGAAATAGGGGTTGAAAGTTTGTATGAAAGTCCTTCATTTCTCAAGTTATATCGATGAAACTTGGTATACAAGCTACCGGTTAAAAATGAAGAAATACGTGTTTCACAGTTTTCGTAAATTTTACCCCCGAAGGGATGAAATAGGGGTTGAAAGTTTGTATGAAAGTCCTTCATTTCTCAAGTTATATCCATGAAACTTGGTATATGAGCTGCGGGTTAAAAACGAAAACATACGTGTTTCAGTTTTTCAAAATTCCACCTCCAAAGGGGTGAAATAGGGGTTGAAAGTTTGTATAAAAGTCCGTCTTTTCTCAAGTTATTTCGATGAAACTTGGTATATCCACGCGGACGAAGTCGCGGGCATCAGCTAGTATTATATAAATATCGGAATTATCTTGAAATTTATTTAGTTTATTCAAATTCCGAATACTCAAACGCATTTGGAACAAATGGTATTTTGTTCATACAGCAATGAATAAGTGCATTCATACAGAAAATTCGGGTTCTTGTAGAACTTCAAAGCCGTCAACCCGTTGTCTTGTTCTTATTTAATGAAGTCCGCGAATTTATTTGCGTGAATTTAGGAAAGAAAGAAAGAAAAACAGTTTATTCAACAGTGGTATCACAGACAAAACTAGATAAAAATGTAACTCTTTCGTCTGTGACACCACCCAGAAAGGGTGTACAGCTAGCTCAGCGTTTTGCCTTGCGTCATATGCTAAAAATGCATACAAAGAAGGCGCTGATTTTCAGCTGTTGTGTTTAGGGTTTGAAATATCCCATGGAAACAAAAAGCAGGTAGTATATGCCATACTCCAGGTCATCTTGTATCAAAATACAGTCGATTCGTAGCTCCTTTGTGGCGTGATTGAAGGACAAACACAACTTCGCATTTATAATAACATAAGTGATGAATGAGATATCACCTACGTCCTTTCAGATAGTTTTGTACAGTCAAACGCTGAATCCCTTTTTCCTGGATGTGTTCTTTCCGAGTTTCTTGCTGGTTCTTCTCGGAAGAAATGTTATTCCGAACCAGTGGTAGATTCACTCGACTATTCAAGAGCTCTTATCAAAGTCAACTTAAAAAGGGTAAAAATGATTTGAATTTGAATATGTGCCAAAGAAACTGTAGATTTAGGTATGTAGGTAGGTAGGTATTCCCAAACAAAACCAAATTTTAATAACCTGAATAAAATACCGTTCTTTCAAGCGATATAAACGGCTATATTATTGAGGAGTATGAGAATTTTCCCATTTTCTTTACCAGCAAATATTTTAATATGAAAAGAGTAAATAGAAAACCTCAATAACCGAGCCGCTTCAAACCAAAAAAGCTCCGCAAACAAAGGCATTAATAAAATGGAACGTAAGAATCGTGGGAGATTATAATGAGAAAGTATATTATTATACGAATATTATAAAACATAAATGCGTAAGTGTGTCTATCTGTCTCTCCATCTATCTGTCTGTCTGCTGCTACGCTTTTGCAGCCATCTATTCAACTGGTTTTGACTTTTGACAGAAATGTACAGCACCTACAGATATAGCTTACATCTAGGGTAAGGACATACGCTACTCTTTTCCGAAAAATCAAAAAGTTCCCCTGGGATTATTAAAACCCATCTTGTTTACTATTTTGAACTGTCACTTGTACATAATTGAATTAGTTACTTCCAATTTACTAGAATAATCTATAATGCGTTGTAAATTTACTACCTATTTCCTGCTGTAGTCCTTTATTAATTAGGTACCTTAATACCTTTAATGCTATTAATGAACAAATTGAAAGAAAATTCTTTAATACAAATATCAAAGCAAAAGGTAATTAATTTAAGAGTTCTTACTTTATAACATTCTTCAAGGTTTTATGTTAACAATTTTATCAAAACAGTGAAAGTTATTCGCAATAGCGAATAATTTATGGGAGCCTACCAAGTTTCGACACGAAAACTTAGTTTTAACATCTTAGAATGATCAAATAAACTCTTCAATGGCAACTGGTTAAAATTCCCAGGTGTCGCATCCACGGAGTCGTGCTTCTGAACTTTAACATCTTCTAGCCATGTTGAGATGCAAATTGACACTTTACTTGAATTTATAATACAATAATAGGTAATTGAAGTTGAATATTCAATTTATATGGCAGAGAAGGCTGTGGCGTTGAAACGTGGACACTGACAAGCGGCTGGTTCATCTAGAAATTTAAAGCCCCTAAGCGAGCGATAGGGATGGCTGTAGTGGCTTAGCTAAGATATAGGCTAAATACTAATACTTTTACAAATTGGTATCGAAAAGTCCAAGAGTGGAGTCCGCGTACAATAGAGTGGGGTACGTTCCGGCAAGACGAGCCAAACACTCTGCGATATACCGTCGCATCGGTCGGAAGACGTGCGCCAACATACAAGCCCAATCGTGAGTGTCCCAATAAATAATTCTGTTATAAAGTCATATGGTTTATACAACGGAACCTTCACAATAAGCCTAAAACAATTTCGCGAACAACCATCCATCAACTTTATGAATGCTATAATACTGTTGTTATGATGAGTGATCGATCAAAATTGAACTTTAACTATACGTAACAGAATGAATGCAAGAATGTAAGATGTGTAATGGAAACAAATATTTCGTACTAGCTGATGTGTTAGGTAGCTGACGTGAGCTGTGTTATTCCAGACTATAATCTACCTCTGTGCCAAATTTCATCCAGATCCGTTCAACCGTTCGGGCGTGATTGAGTAACAAACATCCATACATAATATACATCCACACATCCATACATCCATCCAAACTTTCGCATTTATAATATTCATTTGTTGATTTGATTTGTTTCTAGCAGCACTAACATATCCAACAACTCAGATATAATAGAGCTGTATACTATTTACAACAAAAAAAAAAATATTTAGATACTAAGAAAATACGTAGGAATTTAATGAAAATATTAATGTTTTATGACTTCCTAAAATACTAAAAATCCTCTGCAAAAGTAAGCACAACATCGACCTAATTTTACCTGAATTTTTCGGACCGGGCGACGTGCCTTCAAGTAAAATGTGTTTGGGCTAGATACCCGGTATATAATATAGGGTCCGATTACCTATTTACATTTTTATTAGCTTGGATATCTTGTAGAGATACGGCACTGCGGTAAATTTTTAATTCAATTCCGCAAAATTTACTCCGCTTCATCCTTCACTACTGTATTTTACTGATTCTAGAGATTTTTAACTATGTTAAAAATTGCAAACGCATATTGGTGTCTACTCTAGAATAGTAAATTATGCTTACGGTATTGCGAGTATTTATGTCTAAGTGTTACTTATTGTCTTTGTTGTTGTTGAACGGCGCCGTTGAGTAAAGAAGCTAGGCTGTTAATTGAACGGCTAACTAAGCTAGTTGGCTGCGACATTCATATCCTATCCAATCCCATAAGCAAATAAACAGCTCCTCTCATTTCTTTAAAGCATTTTAAATTTTTAACCCCAACTAGCCGGTTGCCCGCAACCGTTGCATAAAGCAAATGGAAAAAAAGCTGAATCAATCACTTTAACGACATGGATATACAACATCAGAATTTTCAACCATCAATAGGTACGTCATGCAAAGGAACTAATAAAATATTTATTTGTTGTTTATTATATTTGTTGTATTTGTTACATTATTTGTTGGTTGCCCTTCAATCACGCCGCTACGGAGCAACGGATCGACGTGATTTTTGGCATGGGTATAGTTGAGGATCTGGAGAGTGACTTTTATCCCGGAAAATTAAGGAGTTCCCGTGGGAATTAAAAAAATTATTCGACGCGGGCGAAGTCGCGGGCATCTGCTAGTCATAAATAAGTATAGTAAATCTGACTTGATTCATATTCGTAGCTTTAGTTTTAAGATACCTACCGTTGTTATACTTTGTATACTTGACGTTCATTAAGTGTACAAAATTCAAGCAAGTTATTTAATTTTTGAATCGATGAAAGAGAACGACGTTTTTAGGACGGTATGCATGAATCCAATTAAATGGAGCGCATTTTTGTTTTTTGAAGCACTCTCAAGATATAATTTTGTGCCTAACAAGCGGAATGACAACATTCAAATTTTTCAATTGCAAGAGGACCTAAAGCATTAAAGTCGTTAGCCGTTAAGCGGCGGAAACAGTCTGATGAGATCAAAACGCTGCCTTTTATTACAGGTAACTGAAGAGCTCTTATTTTAGCGACGGGACGCGAGCCACCTAATTGGATTAGTTAGCAAAACTTCGCATCAAGACTGCAGAATTTCCTTCTTGAATTATGTTCTATGTACCTTTTTGACGACCACTCAGAAACGGCGATTGCTCGCCGTGGTTGCGAGCTGACGCAGTCAGAAAATAATTCTGACCAGCCAAGTTAGTATAGTTAGCTTTATTATTAATTTATTAATGTAAAAAAGATGACTAATTACACATAACGATTCGATGACCTCCCTGGCGAAGTGTTGAGCACTGTTGTCTTAACGTGGAAGGTCCCGGGTTCGATCCCCGGCAGGGTCAATTTGGTAATTTATATTTTCTGAATTTTCTCTATTCTGGCTCAGGCCTGGCGGGAATCATCAGACTTGATATGTTTAAACAATTTTGGCAGATTTACTGCACAGTTAAGTTCCTGGTGGAAGGCTTCGGTCGCGGCTAGTTACCCTACAAAGACGTGCCGCCAAGCGATTTAGCGTTCCGGTACGATTCCGTGTAGAAACCGATTAGGGGTATGGGTTTAGTATAATTGCCATACTCCTTTAAGGTTAGCCCGCTACCATCTTGGACTGCATCATCACTTACCATCAGTTAAGATCGCATTCAAGGGCTAACTTATAGTGGATAAAAAACATAAATTACATGTCGCCAAACTGGTGGGCCAGTTTATGCTCTTTATAATTTTCATAATTTCATATTTACAAAAAACAACCTACTACAAAAAAACTATAACATAATATATATTAACAAAAAATATACACCGTCCAAATCTTATTAATTAATTTTAGTTTTGAGTAGCTCATTTGCTGAAATCCGTGATGACTCTATAATTGACATTGAAGAGTCACTTAGTGAGTGTATCGAGCTTCGTTTGTTTGTTTGTTGGTTTTAAATTCTTTATTGCACATACATTACAATGCACAAAGGTGAACTTAATACTTAGAGATATTCTCTTTCAGTTAACCTTTGGTAGTGGGGACAGGGTTGAAATAACAGTGCGTACAATACAAACAGAAAAGTTGGGGAAAGAAGAAACTTTAGGTAGTAGGTACTCGTAATATAGTGAAGTATGATTTAGTTCGTTCTCTTCTGAATAGAATAAGAAAAAGAATCAAATGGAAACAAATGAAAAAAGTAGCTGAAACAAGATTTTGAGGATCTATGGTACAGTTCCATTTGCGTCAAGGATTACATGATGCCAACTTTGATTAAAAAATGCCATCAGAAAACCAATCAGAAGAGCGCTTCAACGGCTGATTCACGGATTAGTCAATCACTGTTTTTGCTGCAGAATTTACTTTGCGTTGAAATAAAATGCTTGGATTTCTCAGTACTTACCTACTTTCTCCATAAGTCGTAAGACCGCGGCCCCGTTTGGATCATTATCCTAATTGATTTTGTCCCTGTTCTCCCTATTCAAGAACTTAAATATATTTAGTAAATTATCAAGAACTATCTATTGCTTCTTTTGTCTGAGATAATAATATTTACGACTCTCTCTCTCTTTCACTCTCCCTCTCTCTTGTTTACTTTGAATATAAATAATCTTAATTAAAAACCTTAGATCTTTAAAAATGTACCTAAATCTCTATCCTATCTGTCGCACGAATAATATAAGCAAATAGAGCAAGATGTTACAAAGGGGTATTAGTTTAAAGTTAGACCATAGCAAGATATCTAGTATATTATTGTACCGGTTTTCGAAAGTTGGCGGAAACTAATATAATTAGAGAGAACTTAGCGGGGACACTGGGAATAGATCCCGCCTTTGACATTATCATCACTTATAATTTTACAAACTTTTGCTATCTGTTTTGCTATGACGATGGAGATAGTTTTCCTTTATATGATTAACTAGCTGATGCCCGCGACTTCGTCCGCGTGGATATACCAAGTTTCATCGAAATAACTTGAGAAATGAGGGACTTTTATACAAACTTTCAACCTCTGTTTCACCCCTTTGGGGGTGGAATTTTTAAAAATTGTGAAACACGTATGTTTTTATTTCTAACCCGCTGCTCATATACCAAGTTTCATGGATATAACTTGAGAAATGAAGGACTTTCATACAAACTTTCAACCCCTATTTCACCCCTTCGGGGGTAAAATTTACGAAAACTGTGAAACACGTATTTCTTCATTTTTAACCGGTAGGTAGTATACCAAGTTTCATCGATATAACTTGAGAAATGAAGGACTTTCATACAAACTTTCAACCCCTATTTCACCCCTTTGAGGGTGAAATTTTGAAAAACTGTGAAACACGTACTTCTTTATTTTTTACCGTAAGCCAAAATAAAAAGTTTCGTTGATATAACTTGTAAAACATCTTGAGAAACGAAGGACTTTCATACCAAATTTCATCCCCTATTTCACCCTTTTGGGGGTCGAATTTCCAAAAACTGTGAAACACGTATGTCTCCATTTTCAACCCGTAGCTCATATATCAAGTTTCATGGCTATAACTTGAGAAATTAAGGACTTTCATACAAACTTTCAACCCCTATTTCACCCCTTCGGGGGTAGAATTTCGGGATAAAAAGTATCCTATGTCCTACCTCGTAGTATAGGCTCAAATCGTGCCAAGTTTCGTTTGAATTCATTCCGTAGTTTCGGCGTGATGCGCGGCCAAGATATAGACAGACAGACAGACAGATAGACAAAAATGAAAAAAATTACAGATTTGGCTTCAGTATCGAATAATGAGTGCCCTCCAAAAAAAATTTTCAAAATATCTTCAATGTACAGAATTGGACCTGTTACAGTTTTATTATAAGTATATAGATGTAACTTATATTTATACATACCTACATTAAAAGCCAGTTAAATATAAACAAGTTTTGATAAACTTGAGCAGCCTCAGTTTGTGTCAGGTCGAGGCTGCTTGGCCTTTTTATGTATCATCAATGCTATTCTTATAATATTAAGAAGTAGAACATCTAGTACCCTTAAATATTAAAGCGACGAAAGCGAATACCTAGCCGAAAGGTAGCCTAGATAAAACTGAAATGATGATAATGAACGGTAGGCCGACTTGCACACCACTTGCGTAAACTGATGGTTTTGATGCTGTCATTTTTTGATCCCACCAAAAACATTCTGTAAAAAAATAGCCAAGTCTCGATGGAGCTGCTTGTTTATCTCTAAAAAGTAATGAAATCTCTATACAAAGTTGAGCCAAGTCTAAGGTTCCTTACTGCAATTTCTTTATTATTATATTTAATTAGTGACTTGGCCGTTGACTTGTACCTTGCACTAACGTTTAAAAAATGTTCAACCGTTGATCGCATTTTTTTCAATATAGTGGGTACAAGCCAACGGTCAAGTCACTCACTATAAGAGATAAGTTTGTTCAGGGGTTGACATGAAAAGGACAGGTATAGAAATTTTAACATAGAGACATTGATCGGCCTTGTGCAAGTGGGCGTTAATATCTGAAGAGTAAAATTCTAAGTCCATGATTATCAACTCACATGTATGAAAGTTTGGTAATTAATAGTTCTTTTACAACGGCATACTTAGTCCGATATAGAAATCTTTATATCTTAAATCACAGATTAAATAATAGTTATATTAAAATAACGTAGAGAATGAATGCCATTTTTAATCGCTTTCATATCCAATCTGCCATTTGTAAGGATAAAAAAATGGAAATTCATACAGTTCTGCCTGTCAAGACTGACATTTTAATAGCAACTGGAATAAATGCATCAAATTACCCACGTCAAATTCCAGCGGCACCTGAGCTGAAGGCTCGTTCGCCATTTTTATCTCATTTGGAGTTAATATTCCGTGAACGTTCCGGGGGTGGGGCCGGGAACACGAAACGCATTCGCGGAACATTGTACAACAATTCCCTAGTATGATTTTGCACAACGCAAAATCTTTGACGTTTTTTAATTTTAATATTATGCTAGCTCACGGCTTCATTCCCGTGGGAATTTAGAAAAATCCATCCTTATTATTATCTTGTCCCATTATAAAGTAAACCTGGAAAAAAACTGAGCAGCGGAGACTGACATCGGAAGCATTAGCAAATTGAAAAATTTCGGTTTTCTAGGTCCAACTAGGCTGGGCTTATGAGTCAGCTCTATAAAGTAGAGATTACAACGTCTATTCATGTATGTTTTAAAGTTACCGATTTTTATTTCACAGCGCTTGAGACGGCGACTGTAGCTAGGTTTACGAAGGTATTCGATTTCGAATATCGTTTTCAAAAACTATAAAACATGTACTAGGTGGTACGTACTACTATGAATTATTTTGTACATGCACGTAAGAGCTTATTTTCTCTGTGTAAAATGGCTTGGATTTAGTCAGGCTTTTTTATACCCATAGTTCAAAGTAGACCTTTGACTTCTTTAAAACTAGGTACAAAAGATTTTGAGGAGAAGATACACGTGTATTTAATCTAACTGCATCATTAATAAAAATGTGAGATCTCAGCTAATGTTCAGCTTGTCGTTAAATTAAAAAAATAAATACAGCAGTGCGACAATACTTTCTTGCGGCTTTTGAAATACCTACTGTGTCAACGCAAAAGTCACGAGAAAAATGTGTTGCTTTATGTGCTCTATACTAACTTTACGGGTTGAGCGAAACAAGAGAAAGGCTGTGTATGCAAAATAGATGCAACTTGGGACTGAGACCTCTTGTATTAAAACTCCTAAAGGAATACGGATAGAGGGTAAAACTCTCGAAGTAATTGGCATTCATCAACAAGACAACTCCAGATATCTCGGCGTACCGCGGGAGTCCAAACAAGTTTGACCTACTTTGCAAACACCTGGGAATTATGAGCAGCTGCTGCAGCGTTTATGACGATCTTCAAGCTCAACGCTCGCTCGCAAGTACACTTGTTAAGATCATATTATACTACTACTACTATGTATAGGTACTTGAGTTCTTGAGATTTGTTTTGATTTTCAACCACAGGTGGAAGCCTAATTTATAAAGCTACTAGCTGATGCCCGCGACTTCAGCCGCGTGGTTTAATTTTTTTTGATTCCCGCGGGAACTCCTTAATTTTCCGGGATAAAAAGTAGCCTATGTCACTCTCGGTCCTCAACTATACCTATGCCAAAAGTCACGTTGATCCGTTGCTCCGTTGTGGCGTGATTGAAGGACAAACCAACAAACAAACACAATTTCACATAATATATAATATTAGTATGAATATGATTCGTAGGCGGACGGAGGATCTGTAGAGTAGCTGGGCGCCACTGGACACAAAAGTATGTGCGGTTTAAATGTGAAACCCCTTGCAAGAAAGGTTCGTTTAGCTGTGGACGCGTCTTTCAGTCGTGACTACGAAGAAAATATATACAAACTAGCTGATGCCCGCGACTTCTTCCGCGTGGATTGAGGTTTTTCGGTTCCCGCGGGAACTCTTTAATTTTCCGGGATAAAAAGTAGCCTATGTGCTATTCCAGACTATAATCTATCTCTGTGCCAAATTTCATCCAGATCCGTTCATCCGTTGGAGCGTGATTGAGTAACAAACATACATCCATACATACATCCATCCATCCAAACTTTCGCATTTATAATATTTATATGGATAATTATTATAATTGAAAAAGTATTTCTGTCTGTTACATTTTTTTAGACGCCACGCGACTGCGTCAGCGTAGGTTTCTACAAATCCCATGTTCTACAATCTAAATCAATCAATCAATCAATCATCAATACAGGTTTCTACAATCCTTAATTGTACGGAATTAAAGTTATAGGTATATTCTTTTCCAGAATGTAACCTATCTCTGTACCTAATTTCATCAAAATCATTTTCAGGTGGGCCGTGAAAGCATAGCAGACAGACAGAGAGACGGATAGACACACACGCATTTATAATTTTTTGTGAAGAAATCAAAATATAATAATTATTTTCATGCGGAAAGACGTAAGAACCCACCGCATTATTATCCCAAGAAAACTTCTACCATTAGTTGATTAATGGAAAGGGGTCACGACCCTCAGTAATGAGGAATACGACGCAGAGAGAGAGATTTATTTTCATAATACCTACTCGTATAGTAAAACTAGTTCTTCATACTTCAAGTATTTCACACTTGGTAATGGTTAAGGAACTTCCGGCAAGTTGTTAAGTCGATGTGTGTTAGTAGTTTGTTGTTCAACAATTCATTCGAACCAGTGAAAGTTAATGATGAATATTAAACGAGACCTGCGTAGTTTCTACCCGAAAACGAAGCGTTTACACATTTAGCAAAATGTTCATGAAGATTAATGGATGTTAAAACTGACAAGGCAGACAATTTTTACCTTTTGAGCAACTTATTTCTTGAAACAAACACTGTGATTGTGGAATAAAAGGTTGTAAAACAAGTCTAATTTATTCTCATATCAAGATCAATATAATAATATTTTAATATTGCAAGCATTTGGATGTACAACACCATATTGGAATAACACCATATAAACCCAAATGTGCAATAAATGAATGATTGATTGATTGCTTGATTGAAAAACATTGATTGTGGAATGTTGTCCATGAATCATGATACGAATAGAATAAGAAGCTTCATCGTCTCAAGTCTCATATAATAGATGTCTATTGATGGACGCAGGTCGCCTGCATGGATCTCCACAGAACATGGTCTTGCGCCGCTTGCTTCCAGCGGCTCCCAGCTACTCGGTCGAGATTGTCTGTCCACCTAGTGAGAGGTCGTTCAACGCTGCGCTTTCCAGTGCGAGACCGCTATTTAAACACTTTAAGACTCCAACGGCTATCCGTTCTTCGAACTATGTGCCCCGCCCATTGCCACTTAAGCTTAGCGACTCTACGAGCTATTATCAACAGTGCCCCGTCCCAGTTTATATGTCCCCGCAACAGACTGCGTGTTTATAACGTATCGTATCGATGTCTGAATTTTGAAAAGATAAGATCAGATAAGATAGATTATGTTGACTCTTGGAATGGGCATTTAAAACTCTGACGCGGCACAGCTCAGTTGAAACGATGTCATATAAGTATAGGTAAATTCTTACTTCGCGACTTCGCGGTCCAATGACGTCGTAAACGTAAAACGAAACGATAAGTGGAAAAGATAACGCCATTAAAGTTCACTTACTGCAAACAAAATATTATAATTCATCATCGTTGTTGACTCAGATTGTCACTAAAATAAACAAGTATTTTTGGCTCTCTTTTGCTGTCCGTTTTTTTTTTTTTTTTGATATTGTGATTTTGCCAACGATAAAATTATCTTCACCGCAAACAGCGATGAGTGATGAAAAAAACCGAAATTGTAACCAGCGTATCTTTTGTTTTAAATTGTTCTTCGGTAGTAAATATGGTCTATGGTTCCTCCGTTTAATTTCCTGAAAAATTCACAAAAAAAAGGGCACAATTAAATCACTGATTCAAATACATTGCACCTACTACAAGCTTAGGTAGACAGTAGAAATGGAAGTATAAATAAATGGAGGAGGATCGAGGATAGAATGTAGGGTGAAAGAATAATATCACGTTTACCATAACTTGTATTCTTGTAAAAACAAAATCAAATAAATGAACAGCCAAAAATTAATTCACTCCTGTATTGAGTATCGGCTTATGATTCAATAGGCAGTATCTCGATCGAGCCATGGGTGTGTCGCAACGACTGCTTTCTATGGGACATTGTCCCGTTCATATCGTACCCCGTGCTTCATTCTACGGTGATTTACATTTATGGCTTAATCCTGGCTCTATGGCGTTTCCGGTAGAGTGAGCTTCTATGCCAGCTTAGAAATTGAGCCTTATTTGCACAGTAGTCTATGATTATTGCTATGTTATCATGCTAGACAATGCCTGCGACTTCGTTTGCATGGAATTATGTTCTCAAAAATCCCGCGCGAATTTCTTGAAAAAAACTATAGGTAAGTAGAATAAACAAAGAAGTCCTGTACACAAAAAGATTTGTCCGTAGTGTGTTTTCGCTCTGTAGTCAAAGGAAAGCCTCTGAAAGAATTTAAACAGGTTGTCGCCAGCAAGTCTGTCGCAAAAGTAATAGGAAATTCACGTCACGTAGACTCGCAAGATTCTAATCGGGGGGCTGACGGAGCACGTCTCGAGGTCGCCAAAATGACTCGTTTCAACAAAACCCGCAGAGCTTTCACATGCCTAATTATATACTAATCGGGAATGTTACTGTAAATATAAAATGACTAGCTGTTTTTCGTGACTTCGTGTGCATGCTTTAAGTAATAAACAGTGCTGCCGCTGGCTAAATATGGGACTGCCGTACCTAAGAACTGAAATTACAATGCTTAATGATGTATGCTATTGACTACGCAGCCGTATCCCCTTTATATAACGTTTAGGGTCTTAATGCCGTATGAAACGGCAATCGCCGTACTACTGGCAACCCTGGTGTAAAGTGACTTCAGCACTTTAATTATAATACCAATTATCAAGAGTAAAGGGAGGCAGAAGAATACCGGCAACAAACCAAACAAACTCCCCATATTCTATAATTAGGAAGTTGATATTATAAGTAGGTATGTCGTCTGGAGCAGAGATAGGTTGCATTCCAGGGATGGGCATAAGCTAATTTTGATTCCGGGAAATAAAATAATTCACACGGAGTTTTTCAAAAACATGGATTTAGCCATGTGAACAAAGTCGCGGGTATCAAATATCGGCTAAAGGTATCCGCTCAGATAACTGATGAATTGAACTCATGGTAAAAGGTTAACTACGAGCACATACCTAGTATTTTATTCTACGTATACGTAGCTCTGCAATATCTAACTCCAATTTCACTTTCCATTTATCAAAATGCACGAATATCGGGACAATCGACACGATGTGATGTTTCAAAAGCGATCGCGACGAGCAAAAAGCATTCCACCATCCATCCACTGTATTCAATAGCAGTGTTGAATGATGCACTATCGCAGTATATTCGATCAGGTGATTTATATTCATTGTGGTACGTGTAATACATTACCAAACACTTCTGAATATACTCGCAGCTACGTTAAATGATTTTTTAAAAATAGTAACACAAGGAAGGCGCGGCCATCATCTAGTAGGTACTTTGCATTGAACGAAATGAAATGCAAAGTACCTACTAAGTGGCTGTTAAAAAACTTTGGTACAAACAAATACAAATTGAAATAATTAGTTTTTAAAAATCAAACATGTCGATCAAGTTTTATTTACTTGTTCTCAAATTTGTTTCAACTTTTGCGGTTTTCAAAACTAATTGCGAAATGTTTGACTTGGCATACCTAATAATATATTAACTCGATGCTTTGCATACTTAAATTAAAATTTCATACCAATCTGGTAAACTATTTTTTGTATTTCGCATTTTGTCGAGTCAAACGATCACTCTGGAAGTCTGGAGTAAGTACGTATCTGTGGTTTTTATCGGTACAAATCTCCTGGCATCCCTACTAATCGAAATTAAAGCTAGCTAGCCTAACCTAACTACTATATAAATCATGCCCACGTGGAATGCTGGCTGCATTTCCGCGCTGGACAGCCAGGCTGATCCTTTGCGCAAAAAATGAGCCAGCCCTTCTGTCACCAGATGAGGCAATCAACCGCGGTGAAATATCTCGCAAAAAATTTTTGGCACTAAGACTCCACGGCCCCAGGGTCTCCACGGCAAACGGAACAAATATGTAACTCTCTATGAGAGAGGCATACTTCCGCCGCTTGCCGGTTTCAGCCTTTTCTGCTGCGGCTCCCGGCCTTGATGCTGTCTCCCTGATATGACACGGGGCCAATGTGTCTACGCATGTTGCGTCCCACATTAGCGCCCGTCCCCGTTCCCAGGGAACCAGCGTCAATCCATCAGGTCTCTTGCCATCATCCCGACTAATCCCTGCCGGCTCAATGAGCGCAGGAATATCTATGGTGGCAAGAGCCCTTTTGATCGTATCATTGAGAGAGACATGCCGAAAAAGCCTACCAGCGCTCCTTTGGCAAGAGAGTTCGTGAATTCCAAATTTATCGACCTCTTTTCCACACGGACATCTGTGCTCATAGCACAGGGGTGTTCCCAATCTGAGACCTAGAGCCACACGAAAATTTTCGTTATCTAAAAGCGTGCCTAGATTTTTGGATGGCAAGGCATGAAGCCAATACCCGGATTCTTTTTCAGATAAGGCTAGAAGCCTTGCTCGATCTCTTTCACTTGTAAGATTTTGAACCAAATTTGTATGTGTCAGCCGAACCAACGGCACATCCCAAAGTTTTTGTGTGAAACATTCCTTCGGGATGTCGTCATTGGGACACCTGACCTTCCAACTCTCTAGGGCCTCTGTGGCATAGGTCAATGAAACTGAATTAGAATTAAGAATCTGAGAACTAAGCTCTTTTATACTATGCACAGAGGACAGAAAAGCAGGAAGAGCAACACTGGAAATTAATCTATAATTAAACCTACTAATCTATACTAATATTTTAAATGTGAAAGTTAGGATGGATGGATGGATGTATGTTTGTTACTCAATCACGCCAGAACGGCTGAACGGATCTCAGCCGTTCTGACGTGATCCGGATGCGGATGGATTTTGCACCGAGATAGATTATAGTCTGAAATAGCACAAAAGCTATACTTTTATTCCGGAAATTTAAAGATTTCCTGCGGGAAACCTTTTCGTGGCCCATTATTTTTACCGATTTTGATGAAATTTGATGCAGAGATAAAACGTACCGTACGTAACGTGATATCTATATCGCCATCCATACTATTTATCTCGAAGTCTCCAAGACTCCCAATGGGATTTTTTAATAACTAGAATTTCGTAGAAATGTTCTTATATCGATCCATTACGACTTTTGTAGGAATAATTACATAAAAGTGGTAGTTCCGGTATCGCAGGACGCGAGCCAAATAGCGCCACTAAATAACGCGGTATCTGCGGGGAACGCGCGATAGTATCGCGGCGCGCGCCAAATTACACCCGCGCTGTTTACAACTACATTTAATGCTGTTCTTACACATAGCTTCTAGTGCATATGAGTGTTTTAGGGCAAGGACCGCCGCCGCTGGAATTCTGAGCAGAATTCCAGCTCACAAAATGCTGTAGAGAATTTCTGCTAAATTCTCATTATCACCGTGTACCTTCTTCGAATCGAAGTTTAGCACTATAATCACAGAATAGGTAATAGTCTATTATTATAAATTTGGCTTAATTCACAGCTATTATTTAATCTGTGGTCTCAGGCCTCTTCTTAAAAACCTACAATGATGTCATCATGCACTAAGTAAGTATGTGTCGTTTTTTTTTTTTTTTTTTTAATATATAGGCTAGCGCTTGGCTGCAATCAGAGTTGCTAGCAAGTGGTGATGCAGCCTAAGGTGGAGCGCGCTTGCCTAGAAGATGCCTATTCACTCTTGATTTGAAGGTACCTATATTAAAAGAGGAGGGGAAAAGGCATTCCATATCCTAGCGGTTCGAATTAGAAACGAGGAAGCAAAACGCTTCGTACGAGCCCGCGGAATTTCGACTGCGTAAGGGTGCAGACCTTGTCGATGCCATGCGGTTCTTGTCGTCGAGGATAATGAAGGGAATACATTTTTCATTAATTTATAGACTAGCGCTCAGGCCTCAGCTGCAATTAAACTTGCTAGCAAGTGATGGTGCAGCCTAGGTGAAGTGAAGAAGATTGGTCGTGAAAGCGTAGCAGACAGACAGACACACTCAACTTCTGCGGGACAAGTTCCCTGGCGTCGTCAAGCGGTCAAGGGTCTACACAACCGACGCGCCGCAACAATATTCATATGGATAGTAGATACGGATTTATAAAATTAGTATGGATTTGTCCAATCATAACAATATCTAAAACATACCACCAGCTTCTTCTTAAATACTGTTACTTTTAATAGGTCACTAAGAGCGAAAACAAACAAGGACAAAATGTCTGTGCGTTACTATAACTGTACTATTACCTATTCTGTGGCGATACCACAGAATAGGTAATAGTAGTAAGCGATACGCCCACGTCGGAAGTGGACGACGTTTTATACTGTCGCTCTAATCAGCGCGCTCCATATAAAAGTGAGTGACGCAGTCTTGTCCGCCCAAAGATATTTAATATTATTATATTGTCCGTCAGACCAAAAAAATTTTGTCCGCAGTCTGTTTTTGCTCTAAAACCTGTGAAGCTGAGGAAAATAGATAGTTTCAAATACATATATCACTCTACTTACCCAGTGCATATAACCGATTAGGAGTATCCCGATACGTTTTACAGCGATAATTATAAATCATCCTGAACAATGTTTCCACTGAAAGTGCTTGGTGTATAGCTGACAGAATTCTATTATAGTGCACACTGCACGTATTGAAACGCTAGACGATAGGTCATAACTCTACAGTTAATACGGGATACGAGTAGGTATGATTTAGTCGATCAGCGATTCAATTAGTGTTAATTCTCAAAGGAAGTGTAGTGGTGTAGCGTAATCATTTGCGAAATTAGTCTATTCAATCGATAGTGTGCTGTAAACAACGCAACATCTTCGAAAAATACTAGATAATGCCCGTGATTTCGTCCCCGTTTTAGGTTTTAAAAAGCCAAAAACAACAATGTTTACAAGAAATCGAAGAGTCGACAAGTAAGTTGACCAAACGGTTTTGATATTTTGCCTTTCGATCTTTGCATAAAATACTAGATTATTTATATAAAACGTTTAAACGGCTATAAATATTCGCCTGTTCATATCGTATAATTATGATGGATAATATGCGACAAAAACTGCCACCAAAATCCTATCAAGTTTTAATACTTTTAATTAATAATTATTGTATAAATTCAAGGTGGAATAAGCGAAGAGTTAAAGCCTCATCTCCAGGCTGTCCTTCAGAAACTTAAAGATTTGGAACAAGTCAATCTATCCATCTCAAATTGAAATTATGTTTTTTTTGGGTGGGATTTAGAAACGTGCTGCCTTGATCAAAAGCTGTCGCGTCTGAGGAGGGGTCAAAAGAGTCTAGACGGAACCCCCAACATAATTATTTTTTGCCGAAAATGCGAAAAAATTAATTATTTTCATTTATTTCCAGGTGTAAGCGAACGAACCTTAAGAGTTATTTAAAATGAGGATCAATCTAATCAGGGAGTCTGGAAGACTCCCGGCAAAAAGCGTGCAGCACGGGAAACGAAAGTCAATATTGACAATCTCAATTTGAAAAATATTTAGATTCAGATTTTGATGAATAAAATACAAAAATATGAGTACAAAATAAAATACAAAAAATATAATATAAAAAAACCCAACTTGAGTTTACTGTGTGCTTTTCTCAGCCCTTTACTGCAGTTAATTATCACAATCACGTCTCGTATTTTACTGACGTTCAAAAAGTGAACAGTGTTGGTACATATCTATATATATAAAATTCAAAGTCCTGACTGACTGACTTATATATCAACGCACAGCCTAAACCGCTGGTCCTAGAGACATGAAATTTGGAGGGTGTGTTCTTTGTGAAGAGTAGGTATCCACTAAGAAAGGATTTTTCGAAATTCCACCCCCAAAGGGGTAAAATAGGGGTTGAAAGTTTGTATAAAAGTCCGTCATTTTTCAAGTTATATCCATGAAACTTGGTATTTGAGCTATCGGTTCAAAATGAAGAAATACGTGTATCGCCAATTTTGAAAATTCTACCCCCATAGGGCTGAAACAGGGGTTGAAAGTTTGTAGGAAAGTCCGTCATTTTTCAAGCTGTAGCTATGAAACTTGGTGTTTGGGATTTCGGTCTGAAATGAAAAAATACGTGATTCACAGTTTTTGAAAATTCTATCCCCAAGGACGTCAAATAGAGAGTTTATCCTTCAATCACGCCGAAATAGAGCAACGGATCAACGTGATTTTTTGCATGGGTATACTTAGTTGAGGACTTGGATAGTGACATAGGCTTATTTTTATCCCGGAAAATTAAGGAGTGCCTGTGGGAATTAAAAACTTATGCCACGAACGGCATAAGTCGACGAACTCGCGAGCGAACGAAGTCGCGAGCATCCTCTAGTTTTGAATAAAACAGCTTTGACTATTGACTGTGTTTCAATTCATTTATACTGTCTTTAAATAGGTAGTTCAAAAGATCTCCACTGATCAAGTAATAATTTGTTGTTAATCTTTAGCGTCAGTAGATTAACACTAATATTAAATTCGAAAGTAACTGTTTGTCTGTTACCTTTTTTGACTCATCCCCTGAACAAAACATACGGTTTCTGCGTGAGTTTAAAGCTGAAATCCACGGAGACGAATTCACGGCGAATATAATACTATACAAAATTTGTATAATTAATATAATATATAAATACGAGGATCGTATCTTTTATCGATCTCTATCTTATTACGCTGTCAAAACTGTGCCCTATATTTCACTTTGAAATGTACTAAAACGACCAATTACCACACTCCCAGGAAAGCGGATTAAAAACAAGTATCAAATGCGTTTTTTCGCATTACAGTCTGTGTTTCCATCAACAGATTTTCAAATTCTACCATTTTCTTACTGCTGCAGAGTTAGCTTAGCCAGTCTACCATTGAAGTACAATTACACTTAAATAACTTCTTTAAAATCCATACTAATATTATAAATGCGAAAGTGTGTCTGTCTGTCTGTCTGTCTGCTACACTTTCCCGGCCCATTTTTTCAACCGATTTGGCTGAAATTTGGTATAGAGGTAGGTTATATCCCGGGGAAGGACATAGGCTAATTTTTATCCCGGAAAATTAAGGAATTCCCGCGGGAATAAAAAAACCCTAATCAACGCGGACGAAGTCGCGGGCATCATCTAGTAGTTCTATAATCGAATTGCCTAGATGCAATACACCTGGAGCAGAATCGATTGAGTCTTGCAACGTGGAGCGATAAATGTAAATCAGCCGGGATAATGTCCCCATTGAGCGCAGTTGGCGCATGGTAAGCATAACTCCGTACTATATTAATGCTGCGAATCGCCTACCAACGGAATAGCGTCTCTATTTATAAGTAGACGTGATCTACGAGAGTTTTCCATTTGGCGACTTAGGATAAAATTGCTCTAAACTGCCATTTCACCCGCTGTTTATGTACCACGTATGCTACTACGAACAAGAAACTGTCTTCCAGACAAAAAGTCCGCGGAATTCAAACCAACGGAATCAAAACCAACGTACGCCTAGGAAGGCAGGATAAATATTATTTAATGACATAAAAAAAGCTGTCATGATACTTACAAAGTTTAATCTTATTCGTGTTATATGCTTCGTTTCAGGTGATAAGGATATACATTTTTTTTATTCCACTACTAGTTAGCCCTTGACTGCGATCTCACCTGATGGTAAGTGATGATGCAGTCTAAGATGGTAGCGGGCTAACCTGTTAGGGGCATGGCAGTTATAATATTAAACCCATACCCCTAGTCGGTTTCTACACGGCATCGTACCGGAACGGTACGATGCAGTAGGGTGGTAACTAGCCACGGCCAAAGCCTCCCACCAGACCAGACCAGAGAAAATTCAGAAATTATAAATTCCCAAATTGACTCTGCAGGGAATCGAACCCGGGGCCTCCCACGTCCCAAATAATACGACGACACGACAGTGATTTGACCTAGGATTTGTCTCTTTAATGATACACCAATTAATTGACAATGATTTGATCTAAGATTTGCCTCTTTTATAGTCAACGGAGGATTGAAAGTGACCTGTTTCAACTTTTTATATGAATCGCATAAAAAGTGGAAACATGTCAGGAGCGCACGTGTGTTTTATGTCACGGTGGTAATAACCTAAAAGTGGATAAAAAGTTTTCGGTAATATTTTTTAAATATAATATATAAAAGTCAATGACACTCGATGGTAATATTATAATGTAACTAAATAAAATAACTTTTATTTCATGGTATCGTAGCGCGTTGTAAAGAAAAGTATACAAACGAAGCAATTTTTCATTTGCCTATAGTAAAAATAATGTCCTCCCTTACGAATTTCGGCCATGGCGGTCAAGCTCCACAGAGATTAGCCATCTGCGCGGGAGATATCAAAGTGCACAAGTGCAGTGTGCGTAAACACAGGTGCGCTCTCTGTTCCCGCGGGAATCACAAAAATTATTCTACGCAGAAGTCACGGACATAACCACATAACCACAGAATAGGTAATACATAACCCTTGATTTGACGACCTCCCTGGCGCAGTGTTGAGCGATGTTGTCTTAACGTAAGGAGGTGCCGGATTCGATTCCCGGCAGGGTCAATTTGGGAAATTATAATTTCTGAATTTTCCCTGATTTGGCCTGGTGGGAGGCTTCGGCCGTGGCTAGTTACCACCCTACCGGCAAATACGTGCCGTCAAGCGATTTAGCGTTTCGGTACGATGCCGCGGAGAAACCGATTAGGGGTACATGGGTTTAATATAACTGCCATGCCCCTAACAGGTTAGCCCGCTACCATCTTAGACTGCATCATCACTTACCATCAGGTGAGATCGCAGTCAAAGGCTAACTTGTAGTAGACACATAGTCGTAGGTATATATTATATTGTGACACTATACCTTCTCTAGTCATCAATATTTCCGTCATGATTAGAATGAAATTCGCGTAACATTTCCTTTGAACATTTACTTAATTTTATCGGGCAATGAAGGAAAAGCCTCAATCATTACGGATTCGCGATAATACCATTACATTCCAAGTTTTGTCGATTCGAACGCCGCTGTCTGTAGCAATAAAAAGTTATCACCGACCGAGGCCCGGATGACTGACTCCAAATATTTATTATAATATAATCTAATATAATACCTATATCTTGCGAGATATTTCACCGCAGTTTGTTGCCTCATCTGGTGACAAGAGGACTGGCTCATATTTTGCGCAAAGGATCGGCATGGCTGTCCAGCGCGTATATACAGTCAGCATTCATGTCGTAATTCCACACGGGCATGATTTATATAATGACTAGCACTAGACGATACCCGCGACTTCGTCCGCGTGGATTAAGGTTTTTTGATACCCGCGGGAACTCTTTAATTTTCCGGGATAAAAAGTACATGTCCTTCCCCGAGATACAGACTATCCCTATACCAAATGTCATCAAAGTCGGTTGAACAGATGGGCTGTTAAAGCGTAGACAGACAAACAGGCAGACAGACGGACACACTTTCGCATTTATAATATTAGTATGGATTAGTTTAGGCTAGCTAGCTTTAAATTCTATTTTAGGAATTGTTTTCAATAAAGGTTTAAAAAAAACTAATATCACGTCCGTCAAAAAAGCCGTGAGATGTTGTGGGTCCCGACCATTGAAATAGAATGAGTAACTAAAATTTTACATCAATGGTCCCGACAGAAGCAAAGCTGTACATTTCATTCGGCGTTCAGCGTCACGTTTTTTAATGTTCGATCGTTATTCGTTCATATCCCCATTCCGTTCATTAAAAAGCTTCACTTCAAAAACGCTTGGGTACGTCATTTCCAGCCGTTTGTTACTTTTGAGAGGCGCCGAATACATCGTTTACAATTAAAACAAGCGGTGAACAGTGCTTACGTGCGCTTTACGTGGAGTGCCTACTTTACACGTTCAGAGAGCCGACGCGACGGACGCATTTTCATGCGGTTTCTAGAGTAGGCTTCACTCAAAGTCATAAAATCTTAATTAAATAAATTACGTAAAAAACAGCGGTGTTTTAAGTTACAAGTAGAATGCTAATAAGGAGAAAAAGAAAGAAGTTTTCGCCCGTTCTCCGAGTATTTTGTTATAAAAACATTTCAGAATACAGATTTTTTTCTGTACAAAAACATCTCGAGATTCTTTAGCTTGATTATATTTGCGACGGAGTTGATGTTTTCATACTCTGTCTACATCTATTTAATTAAATTCAAACAATAATCATTAGTCTTGTAACTATATACTTAGCTATAACGATCGAAGAAAAATAGAGTAGATTTACCGAGTAATTCGTAGCGTACCTACTTACCTACCAATTTGTTATAATTTGTAAGATTTTAATGATCGAACAGATCAAAATTTTAAACTTTTGCATTTAAATTTTATCTTAATCCAACATCGAGGTCGCAAACTTTTTTTTTTATTTGAGCTAAAAAAAAATATTACGCTGTTATCCATTTATATAATTAATTATATATATTTATGACTTCTAAAACCATTACATTTTTCTGCCAAAATAGTATGATCTTACTTAGTCAAATTAATAATATTCATTTATTAAAATTAATTCCTTAGTTTATAAAGTAAAGTAAAAGTTAAATCTACTTTATTGTACACCATTAAAATAAATACAAACACAAAAACAATCATAATGGATATGGCACAACCACTATGGCCTTATCGCTTAAATATACGATCTCTTCCAGGCAACCTTAGGGCAGAGGAAACTTTTAAAAGAAAGCTTTAACTTTTTTTTTATACTTACTGGATAAACAATATTCTGTGTTCTAGTGGGAGTTTTTTTTCGTATTCGATCGCGTTAACGTTAGCTACGATTTGTATGGAATTGTCAAGCGCTTGACAGCTGGCGCTCGATCAGTTCCATATTTAAAATGGTAGTTAACTTTCTCGCGATCGAATACGTAAAAAAACTCCCACTCAGCCTGTAGATGTCAGAATCTCATCTCATCAACAACACATCGTCGCCCCACTACTGATCATGGTCAGAAGGGTAAGAGTTGTGTCATATTCCACCATGCTGGCTAAGTGCAGATTGGCAAATTTACACAATATTCAGAGGCCCAATTGTGTAAGCAAATCGTAATCATTTGACAGCTTAAAACGTATTACTCGAACTGTTTAAGGAGTTCCTACTAGCTTTTTTACATGCAGGTATCTATGAACCCCTTAAACAGGTTGGATTATCCGCTTCACACATTCACAAACTATTACAATTACGATTTCCTTACACAATCTGGGGGCAGATGAGTAATAAAATTATTAATGGAAAAAGCTTTGCTAAGGACTAAAACATTGTCCTATCATGTCGGACGGTACCAAATGGAATAAGGAAATTCATTTCAGATAGGTATAACTTCGTTTCGTGAAGATAACATTGTTTTCGACCATCTACATCATGTGCTGATAAATGTTATAAGAGAAAGGGTCGTTCGTCCCGGGCAGGCAATTTTGTATCTGATCAAACCAAATGTAATAACTGAACAAATATGAACGAACAATAGAAGGTAAATTAGTTTCTTAAGGGGGAGTGAAACTCAATTGTCAAAAGGATCGCCCTTCTTATCTGCTGAGAGAGCACTATACTTCTTCATCCATACTATCCATATTAAAATTATACTTATGCGAATCTGTGAAACTGTATTGATGGGTAAAATGATTTCATTTGATTTCTGAAGTCGGACATAGCCATTTTTTTATTTCCAAAGATCAATGAAAGAAAAGAAAGAAAGAAAGAAAAAACATTTATTTCCAATGTTGCCACACATGCCCTTACCTCAAGGGTATGCTACCCCGGCGCCTCCATCACCACCACCAACAGCAATAAGCTAAACTACCAAGGTGACAATGAGCTGTTCACATATTGTGATAAAAACATAAATCCTCGCAGACGAAGTCACGGGTATTAGCTAGTAATAGCTAGTTCGCGTTTAATATGGGAAAAAAACATTAAAAAATAATTGTTTGTCTTTGAACATCATTTACAGCTGTTATGTTCATATTTTTGTCATTTTTGTCAGCTTGTTCATAATAATGTAAGCTTTCCCATTTATTTGTACAGATTTTTATGGGAAAGCTTACATATTATTATGAACAAGCTGACAAAATATGAATATATGTAAGCTTTATTATTATGAGCTGAGAACTTCATTTTATTATTTGTATATTAATTTTTGCCGCCTGACCATGTTTATTTCTTTCATCTGCGTATAAATTATTATAAAAGGATTAATAAATTGGCTGATATATCAACGAACCGCTATAACTAAAAACTTAAGATTTTGTCTGTAGGTTTTCTCTATTTCGTATGCACCCACTATGATATATTTTCCAGATATTTTATAACGCAAGCGAAGCTGGGGCTTTTTAATTGGTTATAATATAAACATACTAGCGGATACCCGGCGTGTGCTACTACGCTGAAAAAAATATTATACATAATATTAAATGACCTTTCTAATGCAACCGGTTTGGGGCATATCGGTTGGAGGGTTTCAAAGTCTATAGCGGACATAGCTAGAAACATTTTTGTGTTAATACAGATATGAGAGTAATTAATTTTATTACTTACATTATTGTATTGAAAACCATTTACGTATATTAATACCTTTTAGTAAACCCCAAGGCTCAAGAGTCAATATAATTTGGCAGGTTGTAAAAACTTTAGTCATCCAAATTTGATTATATAGTTGGCCGCCGGAATGTGGGACGCGATATGGTGCCCAACTCGGAGTAATTTCAAGTTTTAAAACTTCATTATACGCGTCGCTGGCGTTCCAGGGCAATGAATATGTATTTATACACATATTAACCCACGTATCTCCGCTTTAACAACGAGACTACTATTTAAATCCATACTTAATTTTATAAATGCGAAAGTGTGTCTGTCTTTCCATTTGTCTGTCTGTCTGCTACGACTTCACGGCCCATTTGTTCAACCGATTTTGATGAAATGTGGTACAGGGATAGGTTGTATCCCGGGGAAGGACATAGGCTACTTTTTATCCCGGAAAATTAAGGAGTTCCCGCGGGAATTTCAAAACCTTAATCCACGCGGACGAAGTCGCTGGCATCAACAAGTGTTAAAATATAACATTAATTGAACCCTTTATTCCTATTCACTGAGTAATATATCATGTAAAGTCCCACAAACTTATTTGACTCGGTGGCCAAAATTGGAACTAATTGTTAGATATACCTGTTTAGTTTTTGTTTTATTTTTCGTTTAAATAAATAAAATAAATAACTTTTTATTTCAGGCAACTACAAACTGACAGCCCATAATTTGTTAGTAACAATCACTTAACCTATGTTAGTAAAAAACAAAACAAAATACCTAACCTAACCTACTCTTATACCTAAAGACTCGACACAATTACAGGGCTCTTTGGGGCCTCCTAATGAGAGTGTGTGCACCATTCCAGCACCTCCAGAGAGGGCTGTCCAGCTTAGCTGCCAATGTGCTGAGGAGGGTGTTCGAACTGCTCACTATGATGTGCAGGCTGCACATCATAGACGCGGCACGTTTGAGCACGATTGCGTAGAAATCATCCACGCGAGCGTCCGCGAACATTGCCGACGTACCTACTGCAGTGTCGAGGCTTCCTCAGCACTGCCCTCAGCACATTGTTATACTGAACACGCAGGGCACTGTAGGTCCGCTGCGTATAGTATGTCCACAGACTACACGTGTAGAACGATTGGCAGTACGCTCTAAATAAGGCCAACTTAACCTGCGTAGTACATCGTGCAAATCTGCGGGCTAACATATTGCCCCGGACCGACAACGCCCGGCGCTCCCGTTCTTTTATATAATATATACTAGCGACGCTGTCACCGGGTTAGATAAGTTTGTGGGACTATACGATTTGTTGACAGCCCTTATGATACAGTTAAACCTCGTTCACAAGAAATATAATTAGATGTGACTCAATGCGGCGGACGTAGTGTAAACCGGCCAAACTTCAATACATACTAATACAACAAATTCAGCTTCTACAGTGACACTCGGATAGTATATTTGGCATATACTGGTGCAAGAATCATCAAAATCGGTCCACGCGTTTAGACTGCACAGCTGTCCTGCAAGGAACAAACAAACGTACATAGACTGATGAACACTTATCCCTGTGCGTTCCGCAGTCGGGTAAAAATACGTATAATATTATTCCGTGCAAAAGCTTCTGAACAGGGTCATAAGTAATACTATATTTAGTTTGTTATCCTCAATCGATGGACTGTCCTACTTGTTCATGTTGTATAATAACAATAAAAAAATATACGGTAACATTTGTACATTGAAAAATTATCTCTCCATTCATTAAAGGTGAATTAATGCTATTTCAAAAGAAAATCTCATGTCACGCTTGAACTAAACTATTTTTCTTACACTTTTCCTCAATAAGTATGTTGGAATTTTAAGATCACTTTCAATTATTGCGATACGTAGTAATTTAATCTCTCCCGCTTTGTAATCGGTGTTAACGGGACACAACGCTAGGGAAAATGATTGAATCGAGCGTACCTACGGGCTTCGAGGTATTTCATGCCTGCTAAAGCAATTAACGGGACAAATTTCAGTTCAATTGACCTAGTTTATCACGTAAAATATTAAAGAGAAACTATATGATGCCCGCGATTCCGTCCGCATGGATTTATATGTTTCTGAAAAATCCCTTGGGAACTTTTTGATTTTCCGGAATCCGCGCCCGGCATGCAACCTATGTCTGACCTACATTTCGTCAAAATTAGTTGCACATAGCAGACCGAGAGACAGTACATCATAATAATAGCATTTTGCATCATACTAATATTATAAATTATGCGAAAGTGCCCTTCAATCACGTGTTTGTCCTGCTATCACGCCGAAACGAAGCCACGCATCGACGTGATTTTTGGCATGGGAATAGCTGAGGACCTGCCATGGAGAGTGACTTAAGCTTCTTTTTATTCCGGAAAATTAATGAGTTACAGCGGGAATCAAAAAAAATTTAAACCACGCGGACGAAGTCGCGGGCATCAGCTAGTTCATAATATATGTAAGGTTTCCGCGTACCTAAAGCTACATTGTTGTGGTTTTGTTTCAGTATAACCGCTCAGTAAAACAGTTCAGGTATTCCAAAAAAAAAAGGTCAAAAATTATACGCTAAACGAGATAAAAAGTAGCCTTTATTCTTTATTCCAAAGCAGCGCGAGGATTCATCCGGTTCCGTCCGTACATTTGAATCATTCATGAAAGCACTCCACATTCCGTTTGGATGTTTTTTAAATGTTTCAAAAAGTAAAATAGTGGCACTGAAAGTTTGAAAAACTCGACCTGTACCTACTTATATATTTAACCACCACCACTACAGCCCATTAACGCTGCTGGGCACAGGCCTTCACTCTCATATAAGAGAGGGAATTAAAGATTAGACCCACCACGCTGGTCCAAATGCGGGTTGGCGGCTTTAACGACTATTTTAGTGATAATAACCGGGACCGACGGCTTAACGTGGTCTCCGAGGCACAGGGGTGAAACACTGCCAACTTCCTCCGGGCTAGTACTGAGAATTTCTAGTCAGAACACAACACTTAATTATACAGCCCGACCCGGGACTCGAACCTAGGACCTCGGCAGCCGCAGTCGAACACACTGACCACTAGACTAGACCAACGAGTCAGTAATATATTACCTATAAGTATAATACGCTACGCGAAACTTATTTACCACGGGCCCATTTTAAGAAACAATAAAAATATCACAGCAAAACAAGAAAAACTATTTAAAGTATGTACAATATGTATTACTGTAGGTATTATTGCTAGTAGCTATACTAGCTATTAAACCCTTCTTCCATCAGGTACTATAGTATTTTCGAAAACAGTTTTCGACGTACTTTCCGAGTTGTTTTCCAAAAACATTCAAGTCAAACGAGTTTCATGATCCAAGTGCTGAAGTTACAACGTTTAAACTTACTCTATTTCGTTTTGAGAACTCTGATATCGGATAAAACGAGTGAACCAATACATAACCTTAGGGTGTCTGCCCACTGATCAATACTGACTGCAACGGGAGGAAAGTATAGCGTTTATATAAAACTATATAGTCATTAAAAGATGATCCACGTGGTTTGAGGGTTTTTAAAAATCCCCTGGGATCTCTTTATTTTCTGAGCTAAAATAGCTTATGCAGCATGATTGAAGGACAAACCAACAAACTAAAAGATATTTGCATCTATATCTGCATATATTTATATTGTTTGTTAATTTATTTTAAATTTAATTAATAGTGTGTTTTTTATTGTTTTGTATGTTAACTGCCTTTGTTTTTGCTTTTATGTAACCTTCCAACCCCCATTTTACCCCTTTTGGGGTGGATTTTAATAAAATTGCATAAACAGATATTATTATTTAAAACTACTATCTAAATCCCGATTTTAAAGTCTCCAACTTCAAAAATATCGGACAGTCTTACAAACTTTCTACCCCCATTTCAAGTCTGTGTGCTTTATAGTTCCTGAGATATCGTGATTAGTCAGTCAGTGTGTGAGTGAGTGAGTGATTGGTATTTCACTTTTATATAATAAATAGAGTAGAAAGTGCGGTCAGTATTGATATATCAATAGGTACTATCGTTTAGTTAGCTAGACTTTGAGTTTATAGAGTACGGGTATGGAAATTAATGAAATTGGTTTAATTACATTAGTATAAATTATTATTAAAGCTTCCAGTACCGAACTAAAATCAATTCTCACCTTTTCAATTTCGCTCTCATTCACAAATCAAAATGGAAACAATCCGAATAAAAGGACTACGTAATTGGAAACGGGAGCTAATAGTAATTGGATGGTTGTGAAGTGACACGATAATAGACACTATTCACATTAATTGATATTTGAATAATAGGTACCTACTACCTACCAATATTATTTCACAAAATCACTATATGAAGCTCGCTACTTCGGCCGTGTTACCTACTTAGTTTTTTAAGATGTGAGAACTCTTTGTTTAACCGGGATTAAAAGCAGCATATTTCCACAGGATCCTCGCTATCTTTGTACCAAATTTTGTCAAATCTATTTAGAGGATCGTCTAGTGACGAAACGCGACGCGAGTAGGTATTTTCAATATATATCTGTTTCACAACGCTTCGCTGCCTTCTCCGTATCGTGCGATAGAGAGAGTTGCAAGTCCAGTAGGCATATGCCTACATTTTATTCATAGAGTAAAGTAATATATGATTTTATTCTTGAAATATTGTTTCGGGTGATAACGTTTTTACCCCCCCAAACGTTTACGAAATTACACAATTTTGGTCTCATTAGATTCAGTACACCTTAATCTAGGCTCGTAAGTTTTATTCTTTTAGTATTTTAGTTTAGTTAAATTTAAAAAAATTAAAATACTCGTGGAAGTTTTTAGGTCAAAAATATGGATATTTAGACGCTAATAACTTTTAACTTAGGCAATATTTATTTAAAATTAAAACGTACGAGCATAGTTCTTCATTGTACCTATCTGCAACATTTCTAAAAATTATGAAAATTGGACAACATTTACGGGAAGAAAAACGTTATCGCTTTTTGTATGAAAATTTACAACTAGACGAGCTGATGAACCGCTAAAATATAACTGATAGAGCGGAAGACAGACGGACAGGCAAACACAATTTCGCGATTTTAATTAATCTCCGACATTGGCAGCGACCACCTGCACGTTAGTCCTGCTACAGCGTAAGTAGATATATTTCGCGCGCGAGTTGACACATACATACGCTCTGCATTCAACTCGCGCGTGAACTATACTTTATGCAGTAGATCGACGCCCATACAAAATACGTCAGACCTGGCTACTGTGACAGTTTTAGCACCTAAAGATATGGTATCATATACGGTATAATATGTCTCTCGCCCTCAACCTATGGTTAAGACATACAGACTGATAGGACAGAAAGTATCTCAGACTGTGATTTAGCAGTAGACTGAAATGGGCTCTAGGTGATGATGAAGTTGAGCGACTGGTCCTGCGATGAGCTACGATAATTATATTCAATGAGGCATTTGCTTAATTTGTTGACATTTACATTTTATTTACAATATAACACCTAGGTACTGACTAGGTAGGAACAACTAATAAGCAATAGCTAAAGTATATAACATAAGTATCCTACGTAGGTATGTATGCCTACTCTAGTATTAAGTGTATACCGTCCTAACGAGAAACAATAAAAATAACAATCCCAGTGTGGACTGCTTGTTATCTCTTGCCCTTTGTATTATAGGACGTATGAAATCGGGGCAAGAACAAAAAAATATCGGCAAAATTATCTGGAACGCTCAATCATAGAGGTCAAATTATTGTTCTTATTTTCTTTTCGGCTTTTATCATGGCAGAAAAACGTGAGACATAGGGCACAGAGATTTGGATTAACGAACTCCTCACCAGCAAAAATTATCTTAATATCAAGCCATTTAAAATGAACTTTATTTATGCAATGTAGGGAGTAAGTAAGTTTTTTTCCATTCCATTCCAATAGCATGTGTGCGTCAACAGCTGGACTAATTTCATTTATTTCATACTAGGATGATGTCCGCGACTTCATCCGTGTGGATTAAGATTTTTTTGATTCCCACGAGAACTCTTTAATTTTCCAGGATAAAAAGCCTATGTCCTTCCCCGGGATACAACCTATCCCTGTACCAAATTTCATCGAAATCGGTTGAACGGATGGGCCGTGAAAGCGTAGCAGACAGACAGATATTTGATAATGCCCGCGACTTCGTCCGCATTGAATAAGTTTTTATATCCCCTTAATTATCCCGGAAAATTAAAAAGTTCCTGCGGAAATCGAAAAAACTTAGTCCACGCGGACGAAGTCGCGTTCATCATCTAGCTTAGAAGGAAATATAAAAAGAGCAAAGAGTAATAAACTACAAGGTTGCATAGTTTGTATAAGTTTTTGTTCTTCGCCAGTATTGGACGGAGGTTCTTCCGGAATTTACCAGATAATGAGCTTGTTTTAATTCGCTTAACTGGATTCAGCGAACGGGGTTCCCTTCGGCTATCCTTTTAACTTGTTAATCAGCTTACCCGACCGCATGGATTTGTGTTCCACTCCAGATATAAAGTTTTTACTCCTTAATCCTGTGTTTCTAATTTTAAAGTAGAAAATTTACCGATTTTACCTACAATCCGTAAATCGAGCTCTTATCTTCTTAGGCTGTGGTATCATAGATTTATTATAACTATATATTTACTACCGCATATTATAGGACACTTCTTAAACATGTGATATTTTTAAAATTATTATACTTATTAGGAGTCTAATCGTTGCGTTCGTTTGGTTATTCATTCGGTTGTTTCCATTGTTTCCCATCACACACCTACATCCGCTAAGAATTCTTGCTTCTTCTATTGATCTATCTTCGAACCTATAGTGATTTCGATTTTCCGTCTTAAAAAAACTTAGTTATGCCTTAGTGACCATCGTGGAAGTACATATATCTAGATCTAATGCTTCATGAAAACCAACAGGTCAAAGAGGAATATGCCATCGAAAATAGAGGCTTTATTCAACTCTATAAAACAATGAATAACGCTGTATAAAACACGAGCCTTTTTTCATCCAGTCAAATTCAACAATTGGTAGCGCCACACCTGCACCCTTAATCAGAAATCGATAGAGGCGCCCGCTCGGAGCGATAAATGTAAATCACCTCATTGACTGAAGTGTCTACATTGGTCAATGTTACACTGAACATCGAAGTAAGTAGGTAAGTATTTGATATTAATTTCAACTTGATACCTCTACACGTTCCCGAGAAAAATGTGGTTGACAGACAGACAGACAGACAAACGGATAACGAATTGATCCTATAAGGGTTCCTTTTTTCCTTTTGAGCAACGGAACCATAAAAAGATGGATTTTATTAATTTTACAGCGCAAGCTCCACAGTGGATACAGGAAAACAGAACGAATAGAAAAAGGAAAAAAAATACGAACTAAACTAAATATCGATGACGCCTGCGGTTTCTCACAGATTTTTAATCGACAAAGCGTTGCAAAAGTCGGGCAAACTATAGTATTATCGCCAATTCGACAATCACGGCTTTCGCAACATAACTTAATCCACGTTAAAGTGCAAGAAAGTCAGTCTTGTCGCAATAATTGTGCTTGGGCTGCTGAAATGAAATTACCTACAAAGGTTTTCGCAATTCACAATTGAAACAATAGTTGAATCGGTTCCACGCCGATGTTGGTAGAAAAATACAATGAGATCCGATCAATAGGGAGCGTATTGAAAGTGTCTTTTACTTCTCGTAACAATAAATTGTTAGTTTTTCCTCGTATTTTTTTAAATGGCAAAAACGGCGGGCTGTGTTTGCCCCCGATGTTAAGTGATTCGATACACATATGACGGTCGATATTATGTATGTACCAATATAAAATGACAATGTAAATGAATGGATATTGTTCGCGATCACCTTTTATTGGCAAACTCTCTTTTGCTATTTGCTTAACAAAGAATGCCGTAAATTTAGCCAATCACAACAATTGGGATCGACGCATTCTGAAATAGTATCGTAGTGAAAGATGAATTTTCTTCTTGAAGTAGACCCTCTTATAGTTGGCAAATACCATAAGGGCCTGCGTCCATAGACGGCACGGCAGGGGATTTTTCCCGCGAGGAATAGAAATATAACTTGATCGTATGACAATAAAATTGAAATTTCAATGCCTATAAAGCTTACCTTTAAGTTTTTGTGTTTATGCTAAGCTATAAGTGTTTTTGTACCTACGATGATCATCACTGTATTACGATTTACAACTAAAAGGTCGTATATATGCTATTTCTCATAATATTGCTAAATAATTTATCTTTTAGTATTTTAATTTGTTAATCAAAATAACTGCTATTAGGGGTATCCAATTGTGTATCCAAGAGTAATGGGAAAAATTATATCCAACCTTTTTAACTATTCATACACTCTCATGGAGTTTGCAGTGCTGTCATTTGCTTTGATGTTTTCTGAAACGCGCGTAGTAATGTCGCCATATGCAGAGGCCCTTACAGATTTTTCCCGAAGAGATAAGGCCTGTGTTCGGGGCACGCGGTGCGCTGTGGGGATATAATTTGGCTCTCCGCGATACTATCAAGGCACATTACCCTACAGATACCGCGTTATTTAGTGGCGCCATTTGGCTCGCGTCCTGCGATAACCAAACAACTATTTTTCCAGTTATATTTGCATAAAATAATTCCAACAGTCAAACAGTCTAGACGTTTGATTTATAGTACCAATATATCATTGTGTCACACTACAATAACAAGTAGTTTTCTAATACCCTTTATTATCCAACGACAAGTCGACAAATCGGTTCTACAATGCAGACAGCGTTGTACAGTCGATTTATCGTGCATCTGGCATTGGTTATATTATATATAGGTAAGTTTATTTTTTCATCGTACATCAAATACCAATTGAAAAAATAAACACTTTGTTCAGAAAACTTAAGCCTATCAACTCCTATGCGCACTCTGACCCTGAGTCTGAGTTTTAACATTGCAATTTCGATTGATCGTATTCGAGTTATCGAACCATTATTGTCAAAGTAAAATGAATTTTAAACACATTGTTGTAGAGCTAATTTTCGTGTATGTATTCAAACTTCAAAGGCAGCGATCCAAGCGGAAACGTTTCCAAATTTAAATCGGTTGTACTGAATTTAACTTTTTAACTCAAGGGAGTTAGGATACATTTTACTTTCACGCTAATGTGTTCGAATACTCGAATACGATCAATCAAAATTACAATGTTAAAACTTAGACTAAAGGCACTGTTTTAATGATTAAGAAACAATAAATATTTAAATGCAACATAAATAACATTGGCAACTCATAATATAAATAGCAAAATACAATTCGTATTCCGAAAGATAAAATATTACATGATAGGTATATATATTAGTGAAATCACCCCTATGAGCGTTATAGTAGTTTATGCAACTGTCATATAATGAAGGGTATTAAAACACGAGTGTGAGTTTATGAAACGAGCGCAGCGAGTTTCATAATAGTAACGAGTGTTTTAATACCCGTGTTATATGCAGTTGCATACACTACTTTATCTTCACTAATGCAATTTATCAAACAACAAGAGTAAAAGCTGACAATAGTTTATGTATATACGTATATTGTCACAGTGAACTTGCCGCCATTAAAATCTAACCAATGAGAGCGCAGCTGCGCGCGCAGGGCCAATCAGGAGCGAGCGCGCGCTGTTCGTTTTTTATTTAATTGGCACAAGATCTTACCAAAGAGTTTTGTGTATGTAAGTTTAGTAGTTTCGACGAAGTTTTCACGTATAACCCAACTGTTTTCAAAAGCCAGCCTAAACAAAATTTTATACAACTTGTATGAGGATTTTGACATAAGGCTCGCCAGGTTAATTGGTCGCGTTTTATTGATGTTATAATGAGATTTTACGATATCGATGTGGATATTATACCATCATGTGAAATTGCTTAAATTGAGTGATTATAAGTCAAGTATTGGAAACATAAGTAGAATGTTATAACATTAGTGTAGGTAAAATATTTTAAGTTCCCAAAAGTCAACTCAAAATGTTACAGAGGAAATAAAACATGAATTTTTGTGTCATGAAACGCGCGGGGTATAATATTAAATAGGATATTTACGGGAGAAGGGCGGTACAAAAATATGGTCTACATTTTATGGCACTGTATAAATTATTACACAGCCCATTTAAGAATATCAAGAAATGTACAAGACTGGATGTTACGAATAAAAAACATTCCGAATTTGTGATGATGTTGTCGGTAGCAAGCTAATTTGCCTGGTAAGTACTTATCTATGAAAAACCATAAATTATGGCCGAAGACCTCACCTAACCAGACCGATGTACGGCGCGGTGTGGCAAGTAGCGGCAAATATTTTTTGTATGAGTATGCATGGAGCTTTTGACGACCTCCGTGGCGCAGTGTGAAGCGCTGTTGTCTTAACGTGCGGAGATCCCGGGTTCGATCCCCGGCAGGGTCAATTTGGGAATTTATAATTTCTGAATTTTCCCTGGTCTGGCTTGGTGGGAGGCTTCCGCCGTAGCTAGGTACCACCCTACCGGCAAAGACGTGCCGCCAAGCGATTTAGCGTTCCGGTACGATGCCGGGCTCAGCTTTAGAATACATACCGCGAAGTTTGGACGTTCACATATTTTTTTACAGAAAAACTCTGATGTGGTAAGCCTTGCACTAAAATATTTTATGTCGGAAACTAAATATTTTACGTCGGAAACTAATACTTTTCGAGAAATAATTTTTTGAAAAATCGCAATTCTTCACCACTTTTCACTATTTCGTACGACATTTGCCATAGATTGTACATAGACTAAAGACTCGTTGGCGTTTGAGTACCTAATCTGTGATTAAAATCCGTTCTATGGACGTTTTTTTCTAATCATTCGAATAAAACCATAGAAATAGGAAGACTATAGTCGTAATTCCCATGGAATTATCTTCCTATTTCTATGGTAATTCCTAATTCCATGAATAAAACACAGAGTTTAAAGTTTATAGGTATAATTAAGAATTAACTAAAAGGTATAAAGGTAGGTTATTAAATGTTTATTTAGGTACTTTTGATCACAAAACCGAATCGGCACGCCCCGACTCCACGCAGTCTTGTCTGCCCTGCCCCTAGAGTGTTTTTTTTAAGTGCGAAGCCAGAAGCTCGCGAAGGAGGTCCTGAATGATTCAGGATTCAATGATGAATTCATTCAGGGGCGACGAAGCGAGTCTTCTGGCGTAGCCCATTCCATTTCAGAAATTAACCTTTTCCACTACCTAAAACAAAAGATATAAGGGTAGGTAAAAGTAGGTGTGATTACAAGATATAAAGGTAATAGCCCCTCCTTCTCCCTCTCCCTTCCTCCCTCCAAGCTACTTTTACCCATTCTCCGTCATAACTATCAGTGTTAGGCAGGAAATTTGAGAATCTAACCTCAAAATTAAAAAAAAATAATATCTCGAAAACTATTAGGTTCCTACAAGTTTGGCTTGGAGGGGGAGTAGACCCCCTCCCCCCCCTCCCCCTCCCCCCACCCCCTCCCCCCCCTCTCACGGTATGTATACTAAAGCCCAACCCGATGCCGTGTTGAAACCGAATAGGGGTATGGGTTTAATATAACTGCCATGCCCCTAACAGGTTAGCCCGCTACCAAGACTGCATCTTAACTTACCATCAATCGAGATCGCAGTCAAGGGCTAACTTGTAGTGGATAAAAAAAAAACTGGGCCCACTTAAGCGACGCGGCACGGAGATGCACTGCGACATAATTGTACAAAGAATACTTGCCGTTACGTGCAACGCCAAAATCTTAAATTTCCTCTGCTGGAGATCGAAACTGCCACTCGTAAGACCACAGTGCTCACCCCTGCCAACGAGAAGGTCGTCAAACGTTAACTTCAACGATAACGCTGCCTCTACAAACTTCATATATAGCAAACTCTATAAACATTAGATTCTTCAACCTGAGTAAGAGGTGTAATAATAAAAATATGACGTTGTCATTATAAATCTTCGTTACGTAAAATCTCGGCCTCGCTCATATTTTCCAACTACCCTCTCGCATTCTTATCACTTACGCTAAGCGGGTGTTGCAATTTTATAAAAATATAGCTGAACTGATACGAGTATATCAGGTTACATGTAAAATTAAAAAGCGGTAAAATATTGCTTAAGTGCAGGTACTTGCAGAGTTAGAGCCTTAACACACGGACGACTTTCGAGCGCAAATTATGAATAGTTAAAGAGCCCCATTTATAATGACATTATCAATAGGATCCATCCTTATATATTAGGTATAAGGGCAGGACAGATGCAGGGCACTAATTGAACACTCTTCTATTGCAGCACGCGGGTTCAAATGGTACCAGTTCTGTATATCTGTCTCGGTGCCCTGCCCTTGTATGGAATGGCATAAAATAACGACAGATTGTAACCAATAATCTCCTTATGTATAGAACCCACAGATAACGGAAATAGAACCCTTTAGCCGCACATTGTTTAGAGCATTTTATGAGCATCTAATGAAGCTGTTTTCTGCAAAAGCAAATCCTTTTTCTGAGCATTTAATAATTTACTTTTACGACAGAATTTTTCAGATCTAGATTTCTATTCCTCCGATTTGCAAGCAATTTTGTGAAAGGTATTTTATATTATTGGGCCGCTTTCTCAGTCTTTTGCCTTTCAATAAATAATATAGAGGGAAGATTGTCTATGAAGTTACTTTGGATCTTCTTAGTGATAAGTGGACGCAGGGAGATTTCAGCATCTAATTCCATCACTCTATTGTTTCAAATTTCCATAATACGAGTAGCTTGCTACTGCGCCAGTAAAAGCTTCAATGTACTGCAAAGTAATTATATTGCCTGTGGAACAAAAAACAATATAATATAAATATTTTTCTGTCAATTTAACTTTCCAGTCAGCAACTACGTTCAATGGAGCACTGTCCAATATACTTCAGTCAATGAGGTGATTTACATTTATCGCTCGACGCCGAGCCTCTATCGATTACTGATTAAGGGTGCAGGTGCGACGCTATCATTTGTTGAAATTGAGTGGATGAAGAGGTACTCTTTTTTTATTTTCCACTTTTATCTTCAGTACTTAAACGAATTGTTTCTAAAGCACTCGAGCTTCTGGTGACTGTTGTATCGTAAAAACGAAAGCATCACTATGAGGACTGGATAGGCAAAGTGGTTGTCTCGAAGAAATAGCTACATAGCGATAAGGCTGCCTTTTGTATCCTTCTTCTCTATTTTATTTAATGTTTTTTTAAAGTGAAAACTTCTTTAGCCGCTTTGAGCACTTTTTGGTAGGGGGTAAACTTGTGGATTCACGTCACCGACACCGTCACCGACTCCTTGCGTTGTTACGAAGCCAAAAGGTCTTAAATATAAATATACTACATTCGTAATTAAACTTTAATGCCTTGGTTTTAAGGTTTATATTTTAATATTTTTTTTGTGTGTACCCCATGAAATATGATGAATAAAGAGTTTAATAATACGTTTATACAAATAATAAACATGCGACTGCTAGCGCTGCCTCTAATTTGTGACGCGGGCTATACACTGTCTCTCTCCTCTATTTTAGTTAAATCCCAGTGAATTTTCTTTTATAATCAACTTCGTGTAAAAAACTCATTAAAAGCTAAAAATGTGAGGAAACTTCTCGTGAAACATCGTCTAAGTATCAAAACACACCGACTGTTGGTTTATACGCGCGTCTCATTTTAAAGGAGGAAAAAGTTTTAATAGCTTAACTCCAAACTTTGAAAGTGCCTAAGCGCTACTCTCTCGTATGATTTTTAGGTTTAGAAATAATTCCCCCTGTACCGTTGCAAAATAGTCTTCATATCCGAAACAAAAATAATTTTCAATTGACGTTTAACTTTTTTCTATACAAAATGAAACACTGAATTCGCATCCAAATGAATTCTCACAGTTAATTTACAAAATAATTAGGTAGTCTTCTAATGCCCATTTTTATCAACACTGCCTATAATTTTAGGGAACACCTTAGCTCATTAGGTGACAGTTATTGTTACAGTACGTGAAAACTATCACCTTTGGTCTTAAGGGTTCCCTAAAGTTTATAGGCATTGTTAGTGAAATCGGGAATTGGAATCTCTGAGCCTTAAAAAACCAAAGTATTCACTTCAAAGTGTTGAGTTCAAGTGCTTACAACTGTAATAAATGTTCTGACTTGTGAGCAATCCCATCAGAATTTTTCATCCATTAGACAGGTCTATCCCAGCATTATAAGTCATAATAATAAAACGTTCAGAAAGTTTTCCTGTTAAATTTTGTTTATGCCCCCATTTAATGCGTCCTTTGGCTCACAAAGGGCGAAGATAACAAGCAACGGAGCGCAGGGATTGCCATTTTTATTATCTTTTATTGTTTTTCGTTAGAGTGACGTATTATGTGCTTTTGTTATACAGCGGCTCAAGCACAATTGCGTGGACAACGATTTACCGTGAATTTTTCGTTGCGCATGTTTCGCGCTGGATTCAGCATGGCCAGATCCCGCGCGATGTCATAGTTTGACCCGTTGTCTTAGCTCAACGATAGAAGCGACGCGACGTGATAAGACGCCATAGTAAATTACAAACTTGTGTACGCGACAACGAAGGCCGCGTGAAGGTTCAGCTAGAACAAACGGGTGAGTAGCCAATATTATCTCCACACTCAAGAGTTACTCGTATATTGGGACACAACTGCAAACTTGCAAATACAAACCATGCGTATTTCCCAGCCTATTGTGACCTTTGTCAACCTTTGGCATTGACTGAGGCACGAATTAATTTTGAAACAATGTTGCCCAAGGTAAAACTGACATACGAGTGGGCGTATGGTGGACGACTTACTACACGTCAAGTCCCACGGGAAATTATTGTCAATGAGGTTAGGGCTGTTGCTCGTTTGTGGGTTAACGATGGGGTATTGACTATAATCGTGGTATTATTTTTGTTTTGATTGGAAGCGGTGTAATGGCGCCTTAGTAAACATAAACAAAATATTCCTCATTTTGCTTCCTCTTTCCTTAAGTCACCCTTCCCGATCAATATTTAAAGAGTGTGGAATACTCTTTCCATCTAATGTTTCCTTGTGATGCGTAATAATATTGTGATACACTTAAATTTTGTGGCGTAATATATTTTGTAATATCAAGTAACATTAAAATAAAAAGGCCAAGTGCGAGTCTGACAAGCAAACGAATGGTTCCATAATATCATAATATCTCTAAATACACGTTTATTGTATGAGGATCCCATTTTATTTGAGACTTTATTTTATTTTTATTATTTGTTGTTATAACGGCAATAGAAATACATACTCTGTGAAAATTTCAACTATCTAGCTATTACGGTTCATGAGATACAGCCTGTTAACAGACAGACGGACAGACGGATGGACAGCGGAGGCTTATAATAGTAATAGGGTCCCGTTTCGAACGTATAATGCATACAGTAGCTGCAGTAATAATTATATTATGTAGGTATAGCAGTGTGTACTGACTAGTATGCATAGTAGCGGTGATAGACAGACTTCGGCCACCTATTCGGGGGGTGTGGGTTCGATCACGATCGATCTGTATGTACCTCTTTACTTACCTTAGTTACCGTACCGTAGATGCGTTTTAAGAAATTAAATATCACTTGCTATAACCACAGAATAGGTAATAGCTATAACAGTGAAGGAAAACGTAGCTTATGTAGCTTTAATATCCAAATAATCAATACCAATAACCCGATAATCGAACCTGGGACCTCGTCATCCGCAGTGGAACATGCTAGCCACTAGACTAACGAAGCATTTAAAAGTAGGTACAGAATATAAAATATGTAGGTACCTACGGGGAGAGGTAAACTCAAATAACCCCATCAGATTAAAAAGATCGCGGTTGCGTTTTCTATGCATTTTTAAAGCCTATTTGGCGTTTATCCAAGTGTTCAGTTGTTTGCCAAATACGCTGTTAGTGTATATTACGAATAGACTTGAAGAGGGTTGTACTATTTTCCGAGTCATTAAAACATACACACGTTTTTTTCTTAAACCTAAATCCACGTGAATTCGCAGACAAAAACTTAATAATAGGTAAACACTATAATATATAATACACAGGTTTGATTTAAAAATACTAATTACTACTTAAGGGCCACTTCTCATGATTTTTTAATAGGCAAGTCTTGATTTGCAACCATATATTTAAGCTAGCTTCTTGCAATATAACCTAACGTAAAAAGTAGCCTATGTGTTATTCCAGACTATTATCTATCTCTGTGCCTAATTTCATCCAGATCCGTTCAGTCATTCTTGCGTGATTGAGTAACAAACATCTATCCATCCATCCATCCAAACTATCTATAATAATGTAATAAATGGGAAAGTTTGGATGGATGGATGGATGTATGGGTGGATGGATGGATGGATTTTGATGAGCACATAGGCTACTTTTTATCCCGGAAAATTAAATAATTCCCGCGGAAACCAAAAAACCTCAATCCACGCGGACGAAGTCGCGCGTATCAGCTAGTTATAGTATAGAAGTTAATAGATGCATTTGCGTTGGTTGGTAAAAAATTTACTAGATTTAACAAAAATACCATTTAGCAGAATACCCCAAACTAGTTAGAATGCTGCTGGAAAAGTTGATAATTTTTCTTTTTTCCTTCCCGTCCAAGAATTACCATGAGCGGGCTGTACTAGGCACTTTTGCTCGATGTTTTTTAGACGAAAATCGAACTGGATCGAGTAGCTGGCTATGCCGTCAAAACTCCAAGTCTCAAACTATGCATACAGTTTTCCTGACTTTTCAGTGATTAAAATGGAAAAATCTATCGAGGGAAAACTCAGTATAGGCATTGGGCTTATAGGTTCGCACACTTTTTCGGATTGCCTTCTCACACTTGTTTTCTATAAATTTAATCAATCATTTTTTTTATTTATTTGATCTACCAACAGAATTACATGTAGAAACTAGAATGCATACAAAATGTAAAATAGCTTAGGCACTAGGTATACACGCAATTAAATTCACGACTTTTCTTATTTGCATGATGTTACATAATTGATATGACGGTACTTAATATGATGGTACATAATTAACACAAGTTATTAAATCATCAAATCATTTATTTGCATAGATTGCGTAGATATGCATTGGTGTTATATTATACTTTGTATTAACTACAATCTGCCGTGTATTGGCATGGAAAAAAAATCTTATTCTAATCATTATTAACAGCTACAATACAGGTACAAATTACACAGAGATCACCATAATTAATTAATATTTAATTTAGATAACAGTACCTACTCTGGTCAACCATTTTTCTTTTTCGTAAGAGACCGATATATTATCACAGCGAGTAAACTTAACAGCACAGTTAAGTTTGTTTGTGTATCCACGCGGGCGAATTCGCGGGCATCGTCTATAGTAGCGAATAAACCAATGCATGCATATGTAAATAATTCTGAAAATTGAAATTGCACGAAAAGTTGATTTCGCTACAGCAATCGTATATCAGTTTTAATATTAACATTCATGGCAGACGTAATTATTATGAAAGATTGAAATACGCACAGTGAAATTGGTTGATTTTTTTTCACGTTGCAAATATTCAAACACTCGAAAATAGGTTTTTTTTTAATATAATATAGGCTAGCGCTTGGCTGCAATCAGACTAGCAAGTGGTGATGCAGCCTAAGGTGGAGCGCGCTTGGCTATATAGAAGAGGTTTTTTTTTTTTCACTACAAGTTAGCCCTTGACTGCGATCTCACCTGATGGAAAGTGATGATGCAGTCTAAGATGGTAGCGGGCTAACCTGTTAGGGGCATGGCAGTTATATTAAACCCATACCCCTATTCGGTTTCTACACCATCGTACCGGAACGCTAAATCGCTTGGCGGCACGTCTTTGCCGGTAGGGTGGTAACTAGCCACGACCGAAGCCTCCCACCAGGCATCAGGTTGAATCAGGTTTGAATCAGAGAAAATTATTCTCGTACAAATACCTACACAGAATATAGGTATAATATTTCTTATAGTTAAGTAGTAGCTCACCATACTACCTTTAAGCCGCTACTTCGTCCACGTAGATCTAGGTTTTCTAAACATCCCGTTGGAATTTCTTTAAATCAGCGTAATATACAGACCACCTCAACTTAATAAACTTACCTACACGTAAAATCTCACATTCTAGATCCAGTGTTTTCACTTGTACGTTTTTTTAAATTTATAAACTAGCGCTTGGCCACAATCCGACAATGTTGGCAAGTGATGATGCAGCCTAGGTGGAGCAAGTTTGCCTAGAAGATTCCTATTCACTCTTGATTTAAAGATAACAAATGTTAAAAAGTCAAGGGGAAAACGGAAGCCGGAAGGGCATTCCATACGTTTAATATTATGTTATTCAGTATTACAATTTATTATGTATATAAGTGTGATTATTTCGTTAGCTTTCAATTTAGTTCATCCCATATGCATCCATGTGGTTCGGATGCCATGTTGAAAGATAGTCCGACAAACTTTGACCCGGTGACAGAGTCGCTATTGTCTATGAAAAATAAACAAAAACTAAACAGGCATAAAAATTAGTTCCAATTTTGGCCACCGGATGAGTGTGTGGGACTATAATTGTCATAAATAGGAGTTTTTCGACGTTTTAAAGACAGTCCCGTCACACAGACTCAACGACAAAGCTCAACGACTATTTAAATCATTTTTGGTGTTAGGTCGTCATTTCTGATATGGAGGTTGCGATAGCAATCACTTCCTAAACAAATGAATATTGTTATAATCATGCTCAGACAAGTGTAATAATAAATAATTAATTTATCAGACAAAACGTTTATAATAAACTAGATGATTCCCGTGACTTCGTCTGCGTGGATTAAGGTTTTTGATTCCCGCGGAAACTCTTCAATTTTCCGGGATAAAAAATAGACTATGTCCTTCCCCGGGATGCAACCTATCTATATAGAAAGTTCATCAAAATCGGTTGAAAAGATGGGCCGTGAAAGCGTAGCAGACAGACAGGCAGATGGACAGACAGACAGACAAACTTTCGCATTTATAATATTAGTATGGATATAGATTTTAATACTTCGTTAACATTAGTGGTTGCGAGAAGAGCTCTCTCACAGAGTCCGTGTGGAACCTTCTTCATTATAATTATGTTAAGTAATTAGACAGTTGGCCACTTAGCACTCTCCGTTCTTCTATAAAATGAAGTTAATTATAAATGCTAAAACATTTCCTACATAAAATATGTAGGATATTTTATAAAATACTATAGCTGTGGATGTACTAGTGGATGAAGTCGCGGGCATCAGCTAGGGTAGTTTTCCGGAATAAAAAGTGGCCTATGTCACTCTCTCGATAGGTCCTCAAATAGACCCATGCAAAAACTCACGTCGATCCAACTAACAACGTCGAAAAACCAACAAACAAACATACTTTCGCATTTATAATAATACTAGCTGATGCCTGCGACTTCGTCCGCGTGGTTTAAGTTTTTTTTTGATTCCTGGAACTTCTTAATTTTCCGGGATAAAAAGTAGCGTCACTCTCGTCGTCAACTATATCCATGCCAAAAGTCACGTTGATCCGATGCTCCGTTGTGGCGTAATTGAAGGACAAACCAACAAACAAACACAATTTCACATTTATAATATTAGAATGAAATTTGATTTCTTTAGTCGTGCATTGTCGAGTTTTTCTGAAACACATTAAGTACCTATTATACCTTAATTCCTATAAATCGTGGTTGCCTGGGAAGAGATCGCTTCAAAGCGATAAGGCCGTCATTTGTACCGATTTTTCTTGTCTTATTTTTATAGTTGTTTCTTTAAAGGTTTTTTTAATTATTACATATAAAGAATATTTCACTTATTCATTCATTAAACATAAGCATAACTTTATAGGCCTTATCTCGCAAATGCATAATGCCGTATTACGTTAATTAGGTCATGAATAGCTTGTAGGTTTAAGTAACCTACAAAATGCGGCGTTGCACTTTCCCGCTTGCTTTAAACATATTTGGCGTTTACCCAACGATTCAGCTATTTGTTTTTACGTACGAATCTATTTAGCAGCGCTGTGAGCTGAGAGTAGGCCAGCAAGATTTAAAAATAATAGAGAATGCATTTCCAAACTTTTATTTGGCTTTCATTCCATTTTATATGAAGATTTAATTATTATGAGGAAAATATTTCAAGGAAAAGTTTTGCAAATAGTGTTTGTACTTCGCGAACGTCGAAAAGAACAAAGTATCGAAGTGATTGTTTGCATGGGTATACTCGTAGTTGACGAAATGAAAAGTGTCAAGCTACCTAAACTGGACTTTATCTCGGAAAATCACAAACCTAAATCCATGTGGACGAAGTCGCAGGCACCATATAATTATTCGTTTATAAGCTTAAAAATACACTAACTAGTGACCAAATACTTTTTGTATGATGGACAAAAAGCGCATAACATGCGCATAACTCACTAGCGCAACATAGCAAAGCGTCGTTGCGCCCCGACGCAAACGTTTCGCTCACACATTTTGTCTAGTCCTCAGTCTAGTCTTAACTTAACTTAATAGCTACTCTTTTTAAACTACCCATAGCCCATATTAAGTTTTCCTACGCTTAATAACTAGCCGCAGCCATACTTAATGTTATTATACTTTTTATCCCGGAAAATCAGAGTTCGAAACGTTTAAAAAAACAACAACGTTGCGATAAAGTTTTGGAGATCATCAGCTACTTTTATATTACATTTCCAGCTTTTATGGTTGTAATTAGTAGGTACTCAAATGCGGTCGCTATTTCAAAGCTTATTTGAGCGGCTTCCGCGCTTCAGTGTCTGCAGAAATGGACTCTTGACCGGTTTGCGATCTACTCTGAACTGATACAGTACAAGTCCTACTACTTAGTTATTAAATTACTATAGCCACAATCCATACCTAGAATATTAAGGCGAAAACGCACCACGGACAAAAAAAATGTCTGCACTGTCGCACTGTTTCCAAAATGACGCAGACGTTTTGTTCTGTTTGGTCTCTAGTGTGTTTTCGGTCTAACGGATGAGTCGAATTTTTATTAATTACCTAACTTAAGCCTGAACTGAATTCAGTTTTTGTATTTCAACATGCCTTTGAAATTGGTTCACTGGTCCATGTCAACGGTGAATAAAGCTTGATTAAAGTTGTCAAGAAAGACGAAACGTCTCGGCCTTGCCAGTGTGCATTGCGCGTAATAAATGTGAATAATACAGCTTACATAGCTATACATTTGCAAAATTCATAGTTGCCCAAGAAAATGCTTTACTCTTCTCAAGAAAAGAAAATCTTGCTTCAATTTCCTCGAAATACGCTCCCGAAGAGCTCTTTAGGTAGTTTTGCTGCAAGTTCTACAGAACAATTTGTATCCAAACAGTACACTATAAACACTACGTACCAACCTATATCGTATAGCAAAGCTTAGTCTGCAGGAAGTGATCGGTATTAATTGGCAATGGTCGTATAGTTTACTGCTTGCTTGTCTGAACTTTGATAGCAGTTTAGCTTGAAACGCTTTGTCTTGCTAGATTTCGGAACATATTAGTGCTTGTGGATAATACACTTTCAGTATAACTATACAAGAATTTGATATCAAAGAACTTTTATGTGTTTCTAATAGGTAATCAATACAATATGTTGGGATTCCGTTTCAAAATTGTAAAAAAGGAACCCTTTTGGAACGGGGCTGTTCAAATAATTGTTCTTTTTGAGTCTATAACATTTTTTTATAATCAAAAAAAGATGCAACAATGTTGTACAAAACTTAAATCTCGCCAAACTGGTACTATTAGCTATTAGGGCCACTTGCACAAGGACATTTTAAACTTATTGAGTTAAATTTTGTAATGGTGTCCCTTTTGGCAAATGCATATTGTAGTAGCCAAAAAGGGACAGCATTAAAATATTTTACTTAATCAATATAAGAGTCCTTGTGCAAGTGGGCCTTAAAGTTAAAGCATCTAATAATTGTAATATTGGCACCAGCATAGGTACTATCTACACACAAACTATCTACAGCCAAAGGGGTTGTTTCAAATTTATATGGAGCCTGGGCCAGGTATTTGTACGGTATTTCAAAATGTTCGGGGTCATAAAATAGCATAAAATAGTAACATTTTTTTCTTTATTTCTTACTAAAAAGTTCAATTTACGAGGTACAATGCGAAATTATTTTGAAAAATAAAAGCGCAACAACATGCGTCCATTTTGACATTGACGTATATTATACGTGTCATGATGACATTTGACATAAAATTACCTGGGAAATGTGCCTTAAAATATCCAACAGCAGTCAGATTGATGGATGGATGCGCTGCGAGAGTTGCTATTCTACAAATGTACCTAATTAAACATTTTATTTTTGTACCTCTTAATCATTGTAAAACTGCCATAAAGCATATTTTATTTTGTTTTCTATGATTTTATACTATTTTTTGGAATACTGTACAAGTACCTGGCCCAAGATGAAACAACCCCTTTCACCGACGCCTTCTACCAGACAAATTACAATAAATAAATAAATAAGTAAATAAAGTACTTATTTTTATAAATTACAAGGTTCAAAATTATAATTAATAAAAAGAAAAATTGCACCATTATATTATCTTAGGTAATATCAGTCAAGGGTTCAAATAACCACGAAGCACTTTCAAGATTCAACGAACCAAATTAGCCTAATTTATCTTCTTAATAGCGAGTACTCTTCAAGAATTTTTCTTTAGTGAATACCACTGAATGAAATTTATTTTAATTAAATTCTTTATAAAGTGCTCTAAAGGTAGAGTAGCTGATAGCTGAGGTTAATGCCTCTGTCCTCACCAGACCAGAGCTTGTTTATATAAAACTAGCACATGCCCGCGACTTCGTCCGCGTGGAATAAGTTTTTATAAATACCCACAGGAACTCCTGAATTTTCCGAGATAAATAGTAGCATATGTCACTCTCCAGGTCCTCAACTATACCCATGCAAAAAATCACGTCGATCCGTTGCTTTGTTGCAGCGTGATTGAAGGACAAACCAACAAACCATTAACCCAACGAACAAACACACTTTCGCATTTATAATATTAGTATGATGAAATCGATCCATACCAGTAGGTACCTATTGATCTGCATTATTAGATACAGCACTGGTTAGGCTGCCTTCATCCAGTTGACAGCTTAAATTACGGAAATATCAAACATACATACACAACACAACATAATATTCGAGTAGGTACCTACATATTATTCAGCTACTTAACTACGTATACTAAGATCAAAACCACACCAACCTTAACTTACGGAGCTACTCAAACAAGTATTAGAGTTTGTAACTGCAATTTAGTATGACGTTAATGTAAGCCGAGATCGTTAAGGTAATCTACATAATGAGCATGCAAGAAATTTTATTTCATGTCACGCTCCGTTCATGCGTAGCCCACGAATGTGTGGTGAGGGCGTTACGGTTTTTACACGGAATACGTAATGTTTTCTTCGTGCTTAGGTTGAGCTTTTACCAAACTTCTTGCGAACGCACACTGAGGACCGGGGAATCGAATCGAATTGAAACGTCGTCGCGCGCGTTCTATCGCGCTAGTGTGTGCAGATCCATATAAAAGTGATCTACGCGGATTTTTGTCAGTGTGTACCAGATATTTTTTTTGTTAGTGTATTTTCGCGTTTAGGTACCTACGAGGGAACAGAGCTGGTATAATGTGCGTTTCTCGGACGGATTTCTATAACTTCAGCCGTAATAGGTAGCCAATTGAAATTATTTTTATGTACTCGTATGTAACCATTTTCGTATTGCAAGTCTCTATCAAATGATGAAATTAAAAAAAAAATATATTGTCTCCAAATCCATTTATCACTATTAAAATGCACGGTATAGTAGCTTCAGTGAGTTCTCGCAGGTGCAGTATTAATGAGAGGGAATTCGTACACGCTCATATAACTTGTGTATAAGTAGCGTCACGGCGGAACTTTGCTAATTAACAAATAAAGTCGCGCGGGTATCTGAACGTGTAACTCGTCGCTTCCTATGGGCGCTTATGTTGCAATTTGTCGACATCGACTACGATATTGAAATAGTTTACTTATTAAATTCCCACAAACCCACAAATTAAAAGTAGCCCAGCGAGCTATGGAGCCGGCTATGTTGAGAATCTCTCTCAGGGATAAAATCCGGAACGAGGAAATTCGTAAAAGAACCAAAGTGACCGACATAGCTCTGAAGGTTAGCAAGCTGAAGTGGCAGTGGGCAGTCGCAGAACCGATGGCCGTTGGAGTAGACGTGTTCTGGAGTGGAGACTGCGGAGTAAGCGGAGTGTAGGACAACCTCTAGCTCGCTGGACCGATGACTTAAAGATGGTGGCGGCAAGCGGATGGATGAGGATGCGGAGTTTTGGTGGCACGCTCTCGAAAAGGCTTTTGTCTCCAGCAGTGGATGCATACAGTCTGATGTATGGATGGATGGTTTTACTTTATTATAAACTCATGGAAAATAATAAAGTTTTATATTCGTTCACTGATCCTATTATACCAATATTTTATTGCTAAACAAACTCGAATAGCCGAAACACCCCATTTTAAACTGAAAGGAAAGTTTAAGAAATGCATTAAATGTATGCTCCAGAAAATACGAGTAGCTTATAATACTGTTGAAAATTATGTAAATGATAAAAGAGCAGGGATCTGACTTGCGCCAACAATGCTTAAGACTGCGGTTACTTATGTATCTACACATTAATATACCTAATTGTAATTTACTATTTCTTTCAAAAGAGCAACCATCGAATTTCTTGCTGGTTCTTCTCGGTAGGAATTAAAGAATAAGGGGACAGTAATAAAATCGGCGGTTGTTATATAATATGTTATAATTTCATTTGCGGTTGCTACATCGCAGGATAACAAAGAGCTGTTCATAGTTGTAATGCAACAAAGGAATAAAATAACAGCTTTTAACTTGGCAAAACATAAATATCCACTCTGTTACTAAACAAACAACTTGGATCTATAATATCGTCTCTCGTGTCACAATATATTGCCAGGGATATAGATATCAGTAAACTTTGTTATTACCCGTAATACCAAATTAGAAACTTTGCTTCACAGTTATTGCGATATTAATATAGTTTCCACAAAGTGATATGATTTGTGACTTAAACAAAGTTAATACAATGGTATATGAAAGCTTAATATAGCAGATACGAGTATGTACGATTTTATATTATTAGAGTTTAATTTTAATTGACATATTACGAGTACATAACAAACTATAAATGAAATCTAAATTAAAACGAACATTACAATCACCATTAAATTAAAACTAAAATAAATTAAATTAAATCTAAAACCTCATCGAGACCACCGCAGCGAGGCATTAATTAATTAATTAGCGATTTTAATAATTTTATCTCTACAAATATGTACAACAATACTCTTTGACCTGCCAAGTATTTTATATTGAGTTGTCGGTCATGGATAAGTCAATAGTCGTCGTTTAAATGTAAATAAAAAGTAAGTTCAAAAACTTAAATCCGATTACAAAAAATCATGCTATAAACGCTGAAGATGACGACATCACGCTGAACTACTGGACGGATTTGGATGCAACTTGACAATCTTACAGCTAATGTAATGGGTAAATATAATATAGGATATTATGTTTTATCCCGAAAACACAAGGGACAGAGGACGAAAAGAACAGTGACTAAAATTGTCAATTCTTCCTTTTTTTTGGAAAGGAAAATTTCATTAAGATAGGTAATAAGATGAATCGAATACACGTTTGAGGATAATAACATTATCTACAAACTGTTATACATACCTAAATGTGTGTCTATTCGTTATATTTTAACTGGTATTACACCGCTGAAACGGTTGACAGCTGCCGTCGCTCCTATATATATACTTACAACGATTTAAGTTTTTGAGATTGACACCTCTATATAAGAGTTGGATTTATTTTAGTATACACGAGTTAATGTAAAACCAAGTGTACATGTAGGCTCTTTGCGTAATAAATGTTTTGCATACTAACAGCTTTCACAGGAACACGTAAAAACGATGACATACGAGAAAGTTTGTACGCTCCGTTTTATTCGTTAATTAGTGATACTCCACTCCTCTTTGAGCTCGCTCCCAGTTCGCCAACGCTTGCTAGTTAGCTTCCCATATTAATTATCATGAATATTTAGCTACTACTGTGTTTTTATACCCCCATTTGCCTTTGAATTTTCCGTCTAGACAGATTTGATACGGGTTAGGTTATTTCTGCTAAAGGCATACTTTCGGACACACTTACCATTGATACCTACCTAGTACCTATTTTCTAAATCAACGGTCCCTCTAATATAGAGTTATAGGTATAACAAATACATTGAGAATTGTCAATGGGTCGGGCTTGCCATTAAGAAAAATAATATTATGTTGTTTTAAACATCCTTTGAATGAGTGAGACGAACGATCACTGATCTATTTTTTAAAAAGTTTTCTTGGTTTTGTTTGGGAACCTGGCAGATTTAAAATAAACACACATCCAACAATAGTTTTGATTAAACGATTCACAGCTCAAGAGATGAACCAATCGCGATGAAATTTTTCGCCGAGATAGCTTGTATAGCCTGGAGACGGGACATGGGATACTAATTGTTATGCTGGGAATTGAAAGAGTTTCACTAGAATTAAAATAAAAGAACAAAAAACGTATGTAGTCCTGAGCATCGTCTAGTTTACCAATAAAACAAAACAGTATGCAACGTCTTTAATTAGGTAATATGAAGAGCAGGCTCCTGTAGAGTCCCTCATGGAGCTACGGCAAAGGGGAACTTTCCTAATTGACAAATATCGCGTGGCCCTGCGCGGCGCCGCCGCGTGCTTTAAACGGAAAGTACCTATTCGATCATTACAAACATACAAGTTACTGTATACCGCCGCTACACCAGTATTGGTAGTCGGTAACTCGGTACCTACTGGTGTAGGCACACTTTTTTAAAATTCTACTTTTATTTGTTTTTGAAGTGAAAACTTTTTTAGCCGCGTTAAGCACTTTTTGGTAGGGGGTAAACTTGTGGATTCGCGTCACCGACACCGTCACAGACACCTCGCTGCCCCATGCTCGCGTTGCTACGAAGACAAAAGGTCTTAAATATAAATATACTACATTTGTAATTAAACTTTAATGCCGTAGTTTTCAAATTTTTTAAAAATTTGAAAACTACGGCAACTTACTACTAAAATTCTAAGTTATAAGTTTTCAGTTCGGCAGTCCCTATGACTGCCAATTTTGTTTTTATTCCACTACAAGTTAGCCTTTGACTTCGATCTTACCTGATAGTAAGTGATGATGCAGCCTAAAGATGGTAGCGGGCTAACCTGTTAGAGGCCTGTTATGGCAGTTATATTAAACCAATACTCGGTTTCGGTTTCTACACGGCATCGTACCGGAACGCTAAATTGCTTGGCGGTACGTCTTTGCCGGTAGGGTGGTAACTAGCCACGGCCGAAGACTCCCACCAGACCAGAACAGAGAAAATTCTGCAATTATAAATTCCCAAATGGACACTGCCGGGAATCGAACCCGGGACCACCCACGTTGAGACAACAGCGCTCAACACTGCGCCGGGGAGGTCGTCAATTCAAGTGAGCCCTGTTTATGAAAGCGTTTTCTCTTACGAAAACGCTTATAATACAACGCTTGTAACGTTTAATAAACAGGGGGTCTACTCTCTTTCTCTCAAACGAAACTTCGCAAACGAACGTAATTAGTCGGTTATTAGACCCACACTAAATCGTTCAATCCAATCGGTCAGGAAAATTTTCTATGGATCCGTACTTCGTCTGCGTGTACGAAAACGAAATAGAGAGGAGTATAGAGATAATATTATGTAGGAGAGGAGTTAACGAAATTTCGTTCGTTTGTTTGCGAAGTTTCGTTTTAGAGAAAGAGAGTAGACCCCCAGGGCTTTGGTCTGCGAAATCACTTTTGGTTTAAGAACGCGCTCGTATTGACTAGTCACTATTAATCTAAAAGTTAGTTATCAAAATATCTACGCTTGAAGGTCTTTATCTAGGTAAAAAAATGTAGGTATACAAAAATGATCCAAATTCTCAGTCACTGTGAAAACTCAATTTTTGGGTAAAGTAGACTTCACGACTTTCACGAATATATTGCTAGTAAAAGAAATCAATGAGTCGCTCAACCTAAGCAACCTTTTCCCATTTAACTCCGCACCGAAGGCGTAAGCATAATATATTTTTTCCACTCCGAAGATTTCCGTCAGGTAAACGATTGTACGATGTCTCCCTTTGAATATTTTGGTAATCCGGGAGGAAGATTTAAATTTCATATACCTATGCGAAAGGCCAAAGAAAATAATGTTGCGACCAAAAATTTAATCATAATTTTGTTATTCCATTTAGCTTCGCATTCATAAAGCGTTTATTTTTAAATAGGTATATTTTTTTTATTAAGCTGTTACAGGCGATTTCGTCCACGTGTTTTTAAGGTCCTAGCATAAATACACGAGTTCTAAAAATAAAGGTTTGCAGAGGCCTTGAGGTTTAGTATATGGCATACTAGATGACGCCCGCGACTTCGTCTGCGTGGATTAAGATTTTTGATTCCCGCAGAAACTCTTTAAATTTTCCGTGATAAAAAGTAGCCTATGTCCTTCCCCAGGATACAACCAATCCCTGTACTAAATTTTATCAAAATCGGTTGAACAGATGAGCCGTGAAAGCGTAGCAGATAGATAGACAGACGACCAGACAGACACACTTTCGCATTTATAATATTAGTATGGATATGGTGATGTGATATTGGTTTTTGGATGATTTTTATTTTCATATCTTAAGACAGTACACTGTTAAACACTATAAATAGTAAGTTTTGTAGTCAAGAGCAAGCTTGCAAGGTGTTCAAAGCAAGCATTACATATGCATAAAGTTGAACTTCTGAAATTCAGAAAACAACTCAGAGATTTTGTACGTTCCCATAGTTATATTCAACGTAAACGATCTAACTGCAATTTAACGTGACGAAAATGTGAATGTCACGTCGTCAAAGTAATCTACATAATGAGTGTGCGAAAACTTTCTACCGTGTCGAAAATGGGACGTATTCTTGACGTTCATTGGTAGGTAATTCATTTCTGAAATACAGGCAAAAAAGTGCTACCAAACGAATTAGAGTTCCAGTACGATGCCGTATACAAACCGATTGATGGGGGTTTACGTTATTGATACAACCTGCATCATGCATGCACAATTTTCAGTTGTTAGGTATAGTATAACCAGACTGTGGCCAATTATGTTTATCACAATCTCTAAATTAAAATAAAATTACAGCTTTAACTGTAGTTTTGTCCCTTTCCGCAGGGAGTATTATGAAAGGGGTAGCAATATTTTTAATGCTGTCATTTTAGTTTAGTTTGTGTACAACAGAATCAGCCCCACTGATATGCAAGCCGGTTAGTTTATGCCTTCCTATGTAAATTTTATAGACAGTACATTGCGATAGGCTTAGGCAATCAGTTATGCTGAAAGCACTTAGTCCAAAAGCTAAACTGTGGCCAGAAAGTCTAAATTCTTAGTTAAAAGCCGAAATTCATGCTTCAGTATATAGTTTATTGTCTGGCATTTGCTAATGTAATAGGGTATTTATTTGCAATGCTCCGGATCGATTTGATTGAGCGATAGGCATCATGGCGTTTCATTATGTTTCTAAAAAACCGGCCAAGTGCGAGTCGGACTCGCGCACCGAGGGTTCCGTACAAACCTGTAGTAAGTTTTAAATTATTAAAAAAAATTGCTTAAAAATTACGTTTGTTGTATGGGAGCCCCCCTTTAATATTTACTTTATTGATATTTAATTATTTATTTTGAAAGGTAATATACAAGTTAATATTCTGTGAAAATTTGAACCGTCTACCTGTTACCGTTTTTAATATTGAGCAAAAAAATACGAAAAAAACACGTTTATTGTATGGGGACCCCCCTTAATATATATATTTTTTTAATTTTTAGTATTTGTTGTTATAGCGGCAACGGAAATACATCATTTGTGAAAATTTCAGCTTTCTAGCTATCAATGTTTATGAGATACAGCCTGGAGACAGACAGACAGACAGACAGACAGACAGACAGACAGACAGCGGAGTCTTAGTAATAGGGTCCCGTTTTTACCCTTTGGGTACGGAACCCTAAAAATCGCAATTTGCTGTGATTAACGTCAATTTGTGTTTACTACATTGCGCGAAATCGCAGGCATCATCTAGCCATAAATAAAGTAAGTAAAGTGAAACTTGTATAACCCAAATCTTGAAACGCAAAACATTAATAAATGTATTATATTTAAATATATATTTATTATACGTATTATAATATGTATATCTGTATGTATTTTATCTGCTTATAGTAAGTACCTATTAGAATGTATGTTTATGTAATATTTTTTTATTCGAAGCAATGTCCCGTCTCACAGCAAGTACTGTCCATTCTTGTAGGTTGCCTGGCAGAGATCACTTTAGTGATAAGGTTGCCTTTTGTTTGTAATTTTGTAATAATGTCCTTTGTATAATGTCCTTTTTCTTTATGCAATAAAGTTTTTAATAATAATAATAATTAATTAAAAAAGAAATTGCTGATGAAGTAAGGTAGCTGTACAGAACAGTATTTTATGAGGCCAGTCCTGCTGCTCCCTGGGGTGAGGATTACTTTGCGTAATTTTGCAAATTTGATGTAAAAAAGACCTGTTCAGTTTTAAATTAGGGTACGTAAGTAGTCTCGCTTGTTTCTTTTCTGTAATAGAATTTTTAAATTGGCCTTTAGAAATTAATTATTTTCTTATGCTCTTATGATTTTAATGAAGATGAATAATTTGGTGGTCTTTCGTAACGTGATAACGCTTTGTTTGAATCCACCTTGCTAAGTACTGTTGTCCTTACGAACGTACTCCCTTTAGTATGTTTTTAATTAGGACAAAAGCCACTACACTGAATGATATCTGTCATTTTTGTATGGAGAGTGGAGCTATCATTGAAACAAGCTTTTGCCCGCGGCTTTGCCCACGTTAGGTTCAAATTTCCCCTTTACCCCTTGGGGATAGAATTTTCATACAGCTAGGTCTGTCAAATCTGTTTGCCAAATTTCAGCCCGATCCGTCCACTGGTTCGAGCGTTTACCTTTTACTTTTATATATTTAGATAAAAAGTAGATATAGATATAGCCCCAATGTCTTCACGGAAAAAATAATCATGTTATATACTTTCGTAGCTAGAGCCATAGGTACTTGCACCGCTTGCCAGTTTCTATCATTTCTGCCGCAAACAATAACTTGAAAAGTTAGTGCAGTTAGTAGTTAAGTTGAGCCCTTGAGTGTATCTGTTCACATTAAGGTATTATGTAACTATGCGTGAATCTGCCTATAATGCCTTCATATCTGCCTATATGAAGATGTGAAATTAGACCGATTCATGCACATTTAGGGTGAAAACACAAATACTTCAGGAGTTAGAACGGGACAAAACGTTAACGCGCAGCTTTTATAATATGGAGCAGCATTCTGGTTGATCTGAGAGCAGCATAGACCTGCCTGACACCACGAAACGAGTTTCGCATATGATGCGGGCACGGCATTTCGTGCTGACATTTTATCCATGACCTTTCAGTGTGCTTTCGCAGTTAACGTTCTTAATTTGTTTTTTTTTTAAATTTAATATTACGAAGTATAACTCTTATTTAATCTGTGATTATATAGATTTTAAATCAGTTATCAGTGGATTTCAAAGTTAGTTATTATAACGTTAATTGTGCGACTTAATTTAACCCTTGTTGAGTAAATATGGGAAATACTAATATAAAAGCGCGCATAACACCGAAAATGAAATACTATAATTATGAGCATGTAAGGGTCCCTCTAGGCGTGCCACGAAAAATATAACCGGTCAGAAATTTTATACAAAAACGTAGATAGATAATTCTATTGACACGTTGTTGTATCTAATGATTGCTACATATCCGCTCTGCACTCGCACCGCAAAAGCCCGCGAACAGCTCGAAACAAGCAAGGGAACATCGCGAAGCCGTGTCTTCAAACTATAGCTTCTAATTGCTCCATTAACGCATGCATTGTGCAGCCGATGACGGTGTAGTTGTGGTGCTGTCCGTATACATAGACACTTATGTTAGGAACGTGTCTATTCGCTCAATGCAAATATCCTTTTGAACTGTTTCCTGTTTTCGCGCCCCGATGTGTTTAATTAAACGTACTTATTTCGAAACTCTACGACGAAAATGGGGTGAAAACCAAACAACGCAATACTCTTTAACGCTGGGCCACGACTTTAACGATTATGAAACATTAATATGATGCGCAGCAACAAAGGAACAATAAATTCGACTCTTCTCTGGATAGAAATTTACGAGAGGTTAAAAATCACAGAGCGATTTGTATCTAGATTTGAGTGCATCTACCAAGGTGCGCTCAAATCTAGATCTATCTAAACTGTCTGGCAATTAAAAACGAAATGCGTGATATTCAGTGTGTAAAGCTTTGACAGCTCTTTCGGCATACAAATTGCGGCCGTAACCTGTGGTCACCTTTAGATCACATATTAAGAGTCGCTTTTGTGAGAAAATCGTGGCCCAGCAGGTAAGGTTATCACACCGAGTGTTTTATTAAAATCATAAATCCTACGTCAAAAGCACCCGCTGTATTTCGAGACGACTGTAGTATCGCATTTTACGTTGAAAATAATTTTCTTTTTTAAAAGACATTATCTTGCAAATTGGGCTTGATTTTGGAGCAATTTACTGACACAGATTCATTAAAATTCGTATTTTTTTACAATTCAGTTCTAGTTGTGATAATGCCGGGACCACCGTATTTTAATTAAACTTTATAAAACACAGTCTTAAAAGCATATCACAGTCGTCCGGTATGTAGTTCAATCGTGAAAGGTAAGAATCGCAATCGAGGGAGACTGCTCGAATGGCAAATTCAACCTGAAGTATTTTTTTACGAATCGTGTAGTTGATGGTAATTTTGTTACATTGACATTTTCATGGTAACTTGGAGCGCTTGGAGCTATTACTTCTAATAAAATACTTCGCTCACCTTGGTTAGTGACGACAATTTCCACTGTCGTCATTAAAAAGATAGCAATATTTTTTTTCAAAAATAAACAAAAATTAAAGCCTTTTGCTGAAAACGGACACAGTAAGTAATAAGTACCTAATTTTTCTGCGGCGTAGCTGTAGCGTAGCGGCGCGGTAGCGGTTCGTAGAGGACTGCGAACACGATACAAAGAGCTTTTCCGCACGAGATACAAAGCGTCAATTATGAAGGACATCGTGCAAATGTGCAAAATGTAGCCACTATACTGTGCACTAACTATGTTGTGAAAGGTTGGTGTAGCAAAATCGATAAAATGTAAGTGGTAACTACAAAACCGGACAGGACCGAACGTCCACGCGAAACGTCCGCGTCGGAGGGGAAAGATGTTTTGTCCTATCAGCTCCATATAAAGTAAGTCATACGGATATTTTGTCCGCAGGACTAAACTTTTTTTCAAAAAGAAAGTATTTAATACTCAACATGTAATCGTAAGTTTTCGTATACCTATTTAAGTAATGTAAGATACTGATAATATCAAGTTAGACCGAATGAGCTGGATTCTAAGAGGCACTTGTACAAATTACTGTTTCCACGAACGAAACTTACGAGACTTAAAACTACGAGACTGTTTGTTTGCAAAGAATTAGTGAATTAGGTCTAACACAATACCTATATTATTATATTTTATGTAGGTATACACAAAAAAAATGTTCTGTTTCGATTATACAAAGTTGCCTTAAATCAAAATTTTCAAAAAATATTTAATACTAGCTGATGCCCGCGACTTCGTCCGCGTGTAATAAGTTGTTTTAAATTCCCACGGGAACTCCTCAATTTTCCGGGATAAGAAATAGCTTAGGTCACTCTCCAAGTCCTCAACTATACCCATGCAAAAAATCACCTCAATCCGTTGCTCCGTTGCAGCGTGATTGAAGGACAAACCAACCAACAAACAAACACACTTTCGCATTTATAATATTAGTATGATGATATGAATAGATGATGCCCGCGACTTTGTCCGCCTGGATTAGTGTTTTTTGATTCCCGCGGGAACTCTTTAACTTTACGGGATAAAAGTAGCCTATGTCCTTCCCCGGGATACAACCTATCCCTGTACCAAATTTCATCAAAATCAGGTTAACAGATGGGCCGTGAAAGCGTAGCAGACAGACAGACAGACATACTTTCGCATTTATAATTATTAGTATGGAATATGGATACCTACAGGAATCGTCCAGTTCTTTGAAAGACGAAAAGAAAAAATTACTACGTATAAGGAAATATGTGTAGCTTATCAGATTAAGAGCCTATCTAATTTAATTTTACTTCCTTTGTAAGATCTCACGAAGGACGAAAATATTATAATGTTAGAAGCGGCTTCTAACATTATAATATTTTCATCTTCAATGAACTTTATTTGCGGTGTACCCTTTGTATCAGGCTTCGTGGTACAACAATGGCTACACAAGTCTAAGATAATGGATATTGCTTTTCCTGCGAGACAAAGCCATCTACTTTGGGGTCTCTCATAATGCGCTTAGAGTTCGCCAAATACGTTATTACGCCTCAGTGGAACATTTCCGGGGTCCCACCGAATATGTGTGCCTTTTTCAATAGTTTTACTACTTTATGTACTCAACGTGCCTATTATGGTATAAGAATTTCGTCTTTCACATTTTCGTACTCGTATGTACCTTTGGCGTCTTGTACATACCTAATACCAGCGGGTTTATACCGATAAAGCTGTTATACACGCTACTATCTCAATTGGGTATTTGACTATTCAAATAAATATTTTTTTGTGTTTATTAAATAGAGGATCTCCCAAAAGTCGTAATATCCACGTCCCTTAATAATCTTATGTCGAATAACCATTTTAAACAATCGATTATAGTAAAAAACTGCGTCGTACTTTAATGACGTCAAATTTCAGAATTTAATATAAATCCCATACCTAGGACGCGTTTTGACGTTTGAAAAAAGTTGCGGATTTGACTATTTGTCAAATACCCAATTGTTGTGATCGGCAAAATTTTTGGTACTTATTCTTAATGCTCTTTTTTAACTGTAATACAATTTTGATGATTTTATACCAAATATTCATACACCATTGATTGGTAGAATGTATAAGGCTCACAAACTGGAATTATGTCAACTATATATCACCTACATTCTGATGAAATTAAAATTATTATTTAAAATTAAATCCCATAAGGAAAAATGATTTTTACACTATACAGCAATAATATCCTAAGCGAATGTCAGTGTGTCGCCTCGAGGTAGGTGACCAAATCGGCCAATTGAATAAATATTACGGTACCTACTTTTGTTTTGTCGCTTATAAATAAAATTACCTGCCCCGGTAAGTAAATTATTACTGGTAATTACAAAATTAATCTTCTCTTAGCGCGAAAACACACTAGCGACAAAAACCTTTACAGCGCGCACTAGGCGACAGGACAAAACACAGCTGTCTCCGGCTCGGATGTTTCGCAAATACATTTTTTCCTGTTCGTTCGCTAGTGTTTTCGCTATATCTGAATCCCATCCCAATTGATCGATACACATTATCACGAATGGCCAACACGCCAACACGTCGTTCCTCCTCAACGCTGACGTTTCGAGCAGACATTTCATCCTGTCCGGTCCGTAGTGTGTTTCGCTCTTAATGAAACGGAAGTAACGGCCATTCTCGTTACAGTAAATGCTACAGTAGGTTGTCCACTCAATTGACCCACTAACTAGATTTCGCTAGCTAGATTTCCACGCCGTTCGCACAGAGGAAATAAACAAAATCTTTCTCCATTACGTAAACGAGGACCAGTTTTATTATTTCATTTAAAAGTTCCCTTGTATTTACACTACCCTATAAAATTAACCCGCTTAGCGTCTGTAACGAGCAATTAACTCAGCAAAAACGACCACTGCGTTAAAGTGCTTGTTTAAATGTACTGTGAACGACTAATCCTTGTGAAAATCTAATTGAGCCTGCAGTTTCCCACTCAGGTTTCAACTTTTATTCAAGGACGTCTTTGATGTGGATTGGTTCAATTATTTTTTTCTTCAATACTGCTTATTTAAGTTGCATGGAAGCAACCGGCCTCGCATTCAGTGACCCACAAGTCAGTGTAATACTTGTATCGTAACGTATGTGTTGTATTGTTTACTTATTGTAAACTCTTTCAACTTGCTGCTGAGTTTCTTGCCGGGTCTTTTCAGTAGAATCAACTTTCCGAACCGGTGGTAGAGTCTTAACGTATCTTAGGTGACACAAGTTGTCCTACGTGAAATAAATAGGTAAATCATTTATTGTACAGTTTGAAGGTTTAGCGAAATAAGGACAGGTGCATATCTGGTGAAAAACAGCATAGAGCATGGTCTGTCTGTGATACCTAATCATCAAAAGTCAAATAAAAGCGTATTATTATACAATTTGGGTTAAATAAATCGTGCGAAGCGAGACCGTTAATTAAAAAGAAATTGCCGCAAAAGTTTACAGAGAGATGTTGATATTTCATTAACCCAATATCGGTCCCCGGGGTGCGAATAACATTGCTTAATTTTGCTCGCCTATGTAAAAAAGAGCGCCTGAAAAATAAGGGCTTTTAGGAGCTTTGGGATTTGAACTCATTTTTGTAATAGAATGCGGCGCGTTTTCCTAGCTGCGGGGCAAGCGGGATTTCTGCATAAATTAGCTACATTGCTAGAATTTTCTTCTTATTCTTTAGAATAAGCGATGGGTCAAAAAGAAAGGCTCAGGGTTCCAAACACGGTGTCGCCGCCACGTGCTTCATATGACATGCTTTAGATACTTTTAATATAGGTACCTTCGAATCAAGAGTGAATAGGCATCTAAGCGCAAGCGCGCTCCACCATAGGCTGCATCACCACTTGCAAGCAAGTCTGATTGCAGCCAAGCGCTAGCCTATATATTAAAAAAAAACATGACGAATCTATAAGGGTTCCGTTTTTGCCAAATTTGGGTACGGAACCCTAAAAAGATACAAAAACAGCTGTTCTTGTATTAAACGCTTTGCAATTCACGAACGCGCATAGCTCATTGTTGTGTCTGTACACCACACCACACCACACTTACTTAATTTGCATAACCACAAGTAAAGCTCGCGCGCGCGCGACGCACGCGCGCACGTGAATTGCAAGAATTGCATCCTACCATGTGAGTCTGCAGATATACCGTCGGGGCATTGTCTTTACCTATGAGTATAGGAGTTAAGCAAGACAAATACCAAGGCTAATTCGGAGTATTGTTTGTTGGTGTCCTGCAAGCATTGGTGGGCTGCAAATATTTGCTCTTCGAGCTGCGATCACAGCACGGTCTAATGTGTGTGTATTGCTTAGATGCAATCGTATCTATATTATGTGTGTCTAACTGGATACACTCGTAGTTCATGGAAATCCCCTATATGTAACTAAGTATGCTGCGGAGATATTTGACCCTTGTTTATAGTTTCGATCGATTTACTTATTTGCACAGAATGCGCTCCATTACTTAGGTGCTTATATGTACATCAGTCATCTTACTAAAGGAGTTATAAATGAGAAATTTTGTCGGTCTATATCTTTTCTGATCTCTATATCTAATCTTATCTTATCTTAGATTTCCGCAAAGACTTCCGCAAAGTAACGCTTGCTTCTATCCAATATTTTATGAAATAAACAAAGAGTTCAATTATTATAAAGCATGAATTTCGAGCTCCTCATATAAATGTAGTTCAGAAGTTTAGTAGTTATGGTGCATTATGAATTCAGCGTGTAACTCGAACGAAGTTAGTGATTATAACTCCGTGTCTGTTTATAATACGGCATTTATAATACACGGCTGGAGTTGGAAATAAGTTGTTATGAGTATGCAATAGTCAGCCGATGAGAATTTGCAGTTTGGCTAGTACTTACTTATCTTTTTTTTTATTTTTATCCACTACAAGTTAGCCCTTGACTGCGATCTCACCTGATGGTAAGTGATGATGCAGTCTAAGATGGTAGCGGGCTAACCTGTTAGGGGCATGGCAGTTATATTAAACCCATACCCCTATTCGGTTTCTACACGGCATCTGTTTTATAACAAATCTGTTCACCCAACGAGACATAATCCATACTTAATATAATTATTATAATAAACGCAAAAGTGTGCCTGACTGACTATCTGTCTGCTACGCTTTCACGGCTTCTCTTCACGAACCATCTTTTCAACTGATTTTGGCGAAATTTGCTACAAAGATATATGATGCATCCCGGGGAAGGACGTAAAGGTAACTTTGTAATGATTTCCCTCAGGAAGAGAAAACCTTAATCCACGCGAACGAAATCGCGGGCATCATTTAGTAAATAATAATCCATCCCTTCTCGAGACACGAAACATTTATAAGATCGAAAACACAACAGAACAAAACGATATGTGCGCAACTTTCGCGTATGTAGAGAATGACGAACATGTCCTGTCGTGCTAGTGTGTGCAGATCTATACTATAAAAGTGAGTAACACGGTCGTTTTGACCTCCACAAAAAACTCTTTGTCCCTAGTGTATTTGCCGTGTCTCAGAAATATATTTGCATTTACTCGAGAGAAAAACAAAGCGGATTAATTGGGTGTTAAAAACTTTCCACGAGTTGCCTCTAAATTGAAAACGGAAAATTTCAAGAGCCTATTTTATTATATTAACTTAATTTAGTTATATTTACTATTTTATTTATTGGTCATAGATAATGGAGAGATAAATCGATAGCCGGTTCAGTTTTAGATATAGAATAACAAAGGACTGAATAATAGTACTACAATCAGAGTGTTATGAGTAATAGCGAGGCCGTTCATAATAAAGCTGCACTACTCATTTACAATCTGCCTCGTTGGTCTAGTGGTTAGCATGTTCGACTGCGGCTGACGAGGTCCCGGGTTCGAGTCCCGGGTCGGGCCATAATTAGGTGTTGGGTTTTTCTGACTAGAAATTCTCAGTACTAGCTACTATTACCTATTCTGTGGTACTAGCCCGGAGTTAGGAAGTTGGCGGTGCTTCACCGTTGCCATTTTCTGCCGTTGGGGGTGAAGCACCGCCAACGGCACGTTAAGCCGTCGGTCCCGGTTATTATCACTGACATGATAATAGTCGTTAAAGCAACCCGCATTGGAGCAGCGTGGTGGGGTCTAAGCTCTAATTCCCTCTCTCCTATGAGAGTGGAGGCCTGTGCCCGGCAGTGGGACATTAATGGGCTGTAGTGGTAGTGGTGGACTCATTTACAATACTGTAGTACCTACCTATAGTAATATTATAATATATTCTGTGACCGTAGTTACATTCAGGTAGGTACATGATACCCACATGAAAGAATAGTCCGTTTTTAATTGAAATCACAGCAATAACAGACCATGTTAGCCGCACCGCCTGCAGGCAACGATGCGTAGAGCTGCTCAGGTGATATCCAGTACGATGGAAACTAAATTTGTTTTATATCATAACACCGACCGGTTACATTCAACTCTATTTTATTACAGGTAAGGTTCAGAATTCAAGTTAAATTTAATACAAAATATGCTGTAGGCAACCATTATTGGATTCCATGAAGCGAAAGTTATGTAAACGGTCGAAAATAATTCGTTTAACGCATTATTTAATGTCGATAAAATTTATATCATGATGGCACCTATTTGTAGGTACATATACTAGCTATTGTGATGATTGTAATACATTGATTTTATATAGATCTACTTAAATGACATATGCGGGTCCGAAAAATAAAGTTATAAACACATGAGTGAAAATTATGGCCTTTTAAGATCCGCTATATACCTACATCCATCTAATAACCAAACAAAACTGATTTTTTATGAATCAGTGTATCACTACAAACTGATTGATGAACAACATTTCTGGTGAGAGGCTTTGGCCGTAGCTAGTAACCACCCTATACTGGGAAAGATCAAAGACGTACCGCCAAGTGATGCGTTCCGGTACGATGCGATCCGGAAATCAATGAACATAATATAGTTGGAGGAACATACAATTTCATCCAGATCCATTCAGCCGTTCTGGCGTGATTGAGTAATCAACATCCATCCATCCATCCATTCATCTAAACTTTCGCATTTATAATATTAGTATAGATTCCACCTAAAAGGTGCGATTTTAGGCAAATTTATATTGGGTAGCAAAACAAGTTTAGGATAGCAATTAATACAGCTTCTGAAACTATTAATTACTGCTTCGTTTAAATATGACTTGATAAACATCTGAGCATTAAATTGGAAGCTCCGATAAATTACGGCGACTAATTCATGTCAAGATTCGCTGCAATGTTAACACAAGACTGATTAAATTTAATAAATCAATCATTTATAATTATAAATGATTTATTTATTTCACGTAGGACAACTAATTGTGTCACTCTCATGAGTGTAAGTCAAGACTGTACCACAGGTTCGGAAAGCAGATTCTACTCTTTTAATCTCGATTAGGATCTATTTGTCTGCTTCGCCATTTGCTACTATTGTGCTATTGCACAAATGTGTGCGCAAATACGGGCACACCTTTATTCCCTTACTGTCATAGCCCGATGGGACGGAAAATCCGACACTACCGGTAAGACATCAGGCGCTGACCGGCTTTACTAGCGAGGCGCAGGGCTAAAGCACCCTCAACTTCCTAACTTCGAGCTGGTAGATACTGAGAATTTCTTTCTTTGTTGAGTGGGACACTTTCATGGCTATATTTCGTTCAGTTGCGATTGTTCCAATTCTTATTTCGTCCAAATGGTACAAATCACACCTGAATCGCAAATGGTCCAATTTGTGGATTGTCCAAAATCAAATTTTAAATCATGCTACCTCAATAGCAATCTGAAGGAAGTAGCTAAGGAAGAGAAGAGGATTTTAGTCCCACTCTGTTACGCTAGAAGAAAAGAGAATATGAAGTATCGAATATAACCAATAAGTCTTTTTTTTTAAATTTATTTATTTCAAATGGACACAACAATTAACTCTAGAGTCTGCTCTAACTCTAGAGTCTTTTCTGTAAAGCGCGAAGCCAAAGGCTCGCGAAGGAGGTCCAAGGCCAAGTGATATCCGTAGCGAAACGATGGTTGAAAAACAAAGCTGAATGAAGGAACTAAGCAAGCCTTCTATGGAACTAAAATTACCTCCTCCTTCTTCCTCTACTCCTTTCAACCCGCTGTAGGGAAAGTACGATTTATTTGATTTTGTGCCATGTCTGCCTGCCTGACTAGTTGCCTGCCCATTTTATAAAATGAATTATATAAATTCTACGATTTGGGCACGACACATTTAACATGTTATGTTAAATAATTTGCCATATAATCTTAATGTCTACAATGATTATTTTTGTAACAAGCTAACATCATATAAAACAGCGACTCTACGTGACATCAAACAGCTGAAGACACTATTAAAAGAGTTTACTCATGCAGATCACGCGCGCGGCGCGGCGTTCGGTGGCAAACGGAAAAATTCAATTAGCTTCATATGAAAGTTCCAGTGCCATCCGCATGAACATTGACATATTGTATTGGATAAAAGAACTAAGTAATATTATTTTCACCTCTCATGCTCTAAAAAGATGTCATTATAGCTTAGCGTAGGCGGACTAAAGTTAGCATTTAGGGTCTAGGGATTAAAGTATTTTTTTAAAATAATTGCAGGCGTTATTAAGTTATAGGTAGTAAATGGGTAGTAAAATTTACAGTCTATGGTTAAATATCAACAGCCCAAACTAATGTCACAGACACAGTCTAAGAAGATACGTTCTTTCCTACCAGTCGTTCAACGAAGGCATCTAGACAAAGCAAAGCTGCGGGGTGACAGGGGCGTAACGAATGAAACTAGCAGAATTTTTATAATACAAAATTCTCTCACTCTAATGTCTTTTATGCAGTACCGTACATCTAGGACTGCTAAAATTGTCATGGTATAATGGTAGTCAGGTCTGACATTTGTGTGAGCGTCGACCCACTGTATGAAATGAATAAATAGTTACGCTATAATGTTAATACGACCCTTTACTTTTTTTATGTTCCATTTTTGATATAATTTGCAAGTAATCCTTGGTTGAATGTAATTATGCGTCAATGTGATAATGTAACCCATCGTCACCGCTCAATGTCTTAGATGGTTCATAACGTATTTTTTTTTAAATTCCTTCTTGTAGAATAAGGAGAAAAATAAAGTTGGTATTGCGGATTGCCGCGAAATCTGTAGAATTTTTATTGTAAATAATACATTTATTTAAAGGGATATTTATTTAATCCATTTCGGATTTCGATGCACAATACGTAATACAAGGTAAAGTGAATGTGAATATTTATTTGTTAATATCATTAAGTGAAAATAAAGATGTTAATACTCTTACTATTAAAATGTAATAACAGAATAGCATTGAAATAATTAAAAATCGCTATTTATTTAATGTTCTCGCAATCAAAGTGAAAAGTAGAGTGTTTATCACGGGACTAAAAGCCAGTCTACTCGATTCTATAGCATACCTCGCTACGCTCGGTAAGCTAAACATCTCGTATTAAATGGCTCATTTTAGTCCCTTGATGAACAATCTACTATTAACTACTATCCACCTGATATCCACAACGTCGTCCTTGTACATTTAGGTTTATAAAATCCTTTTTTTCATTCCACTACAAGTTAGCCCTTGACTGGGCTCTCAGCAAGTCGGTGTGCACTTCTATTGCAGTTAAAATGCAGGACTATTGCAGTTACGCCAACTGCAGAAAAACTGCTTCAAAACTGCAATTTTCAATCGTCATGCAGTCCTAATGCAGTCTGTATGTCTAGACACTTAGGTAATAGGTACGTTCCGTTCTATATACTTACGATATGATATTAGTAACTAGCTGATGCCCACGACTTCGTCCGCGTGGTTTAAGTTTTTTTGATTCCCACGGGAACTCCTTAATTTTCCGGGATAAAAAGTAGCCTATGTCACTCTTCAGGAAAAATCACGTCGATCCGTTGCTCCGTTGCGGCGTGATTAAAGGACAAACCAATAAACCAATAAACCAACAAACCAACAAACCCACAAACCAACAAACAAACACACTTTCGCATTTATAATATTAGTATGAAGTATGATAGTAACCAATTTAGCCCAGAGAATTAGTAAGCTGAAGTGGCAGTGGGCAGGCCATGTCTGTCGCAGAACCGATGGCCGTTTGTACCGGTACGCGGTCCCCACTCCGGAACGCGGCAGACGCGTTCTGGAGTAAACCTCCAGCCCGCTGGACCGACGCTCTTAAAAAGGTGGCGGGAAGTGAGTGGATGAGGAAGGCGGAGGACCGTGTGTGTTGGCGTGCTCTCCAAAAGGCCTATGTCCAAGTGTGGATGAATGCAGGCTGATGGATGGATGGATGGATGATATTAGTATGGAATGTATTAATAATATGCTTAAGTCCAGCTGTGGTCGCCTACCCGTTAACGACACCGATGCCGTGTTTAGACAAATTAATTGCTATGGCTTCACTGTCTACTAATTCACACGGCTGAGTATAGCGTCTCGTATTAATTGATATCGTTAAGGAGAAACGCCTATTAGTGTAACACCCTCCTTTGGGACGTGCGACCTGTCATTTGCAGGAATTAACACCCCAAACGGTCTCACCCGTTGAATTATAACCCCCCCACCCCCCCGAATCCTTATCCTGGGAATGGCATGTTATGTTTGTCTTTCTGAATTGGAGGTCTAGCGTAGGTTGCCATTTGAGTGAGGACAATGCACCTATGTCTGATGGTATAGATGCCTTGAATGACCAAGTACAGACAGATTATTATTGAGACCTGGGGACACAGAGGACCTTTAAATAAAAATAATAATTACTGTAAAATGACAGCTTAGGTAAAAGGTGGCATGGTTAAAACCGCGCTCAGCTGTGTTCGCTTAAACATTGCATTAATTTATGCGAAATACCCATTAAATTAAATTTAACGAACCATCAACTCATTTAAATACACGCTGATAGCTATATTGGCTGTGTAGGTTATTCTTTTTTTTATTCACTACAAATTAGTCCTTGACTGCGATTTCACCTCATGGTAAGTGATGATGCAGTCTAAGATGGTAGCGGGCTAACCTGTTAGGGGCATGGCAGTTATATTAAATTCCCTATTCGCTTTCTACATGGCATCGCACCGGAACGCTAAATCGCTTGGCGGCACGTCTTTGCCGGTAGGTAGTTGCGAAACGTTTGGTGAAACTGCTTACTATACTGAACACGAGTAGTCCACCACGCTGGCCAAGAATGGATTGGCAGATTTCACACGCCTATGAGAACATTATGAAAAACTCTGTTCACACATCTTAACATACTTTAATATTATAAATGCGAAAGTGTGTTTGTTGGTTTGTTGATTTATTGGTTTGTTGGTTTGTCCTTCAATCACGCCGCATTGGAGCAACGGATCGACGTGATTTTTGGCATGGGTATAGTTGAGGACCTGGAGAGTGACTGACTGAGTGAGGACTGACTTTTTATCACGGAAAATTAAGGAGTTCCCGCGGGAATCAAAAAAACTTTAACCGCGTGGACGAAGTCACGGGCATCAGCTTGTATGAAATATTTAATTTCTTATAACGCATATAACTCAGAAATGATAGAGCTCAAAAAGCTTGCCTGGGGATCGAACCCCAACCAGTGGGCCAAAGTCCAAACCACTAAGCCTACTACTTAGGTAGGTACCTACTTAAACCGACCAAATTACCAACATAAAACACAAAAATTCTTGCTCGAAAGTCCCAGAGAATAATTTTGAAAGTTGAAATAGCAATAACAGCGGAGGAAAAATAACTTTTACAGCCGACTCTCAAACTCTGTCACGGAGAGCTGCGGGTCTTCGTGAAGTACTGAAGAGTCGTTTCAATTACGGCGACCAGGAACTTACCATATTTATATTATTTTATTGTTGAGCAAAACTGTGTTTTGTGTTTTTAAAATAGCTTATTTTGAAAACTAGCTGACTTTTTCGTCGCTTGGATCAAATTTCTGAATTTTTTTCTCGGTAAGTTTTCCCCATGCCGCGTATACCATTACCATGCCAATACCCAACGAATACCTTTAATATGAATAGGTTTAGAGAAAACCACTTTAGGGACCGGATAGTAGGTACCTATAAAACATTGCTCGGTAGCTTCGCATTATATTATTGTTTTATGTAACGGTAAGTAGATAAATGTAGAGGGCTTGTTTGGAGTATCAGTCAGAAATGAAGGAGATCTGTAGGAGAACCAGAGTAATTGGCATTGTTCAAAGAGTCTTTATATAAGCATCAGTGGCAATGGGCGAGGCACATAATATATTCGAAGAATTTTTTGACAACCTACGTGACTCAGTGTTGAGCGCTGTTGTCTTAACGTGCGGAGGTCCCGGGTTCGATCCCCGGCAGGGTCAACTTGGAATTTATAATTTCTGAATTTTCCCTGGTCTGGCCTGGTGGGAGGCTTCAGCCGTGGCTAGTTACCACCCTACCGGAAAAGACGTGCCGCCAAGCGATAAAGCGTTCCGGTACGATGCCGAGTAGAAACCGAAGGGGTATGGGTTTAATATAACTGCCATGCCATGCAGGGTAGCCCGCCACCATCTTAGACTGCATCAACACTTACCATCAGGTGAGATCACAGTCAAGGGCTTGTAGTGGATAAAAAAAAAGATAGGCGTTGGGGTCCCAAGGTGCTTGAATGGTGGCCTCGCATCGGAAAGCGCAGCGTTGGTCTAACCCGCACTAGGTGGACCAACGATCTCACGAGTAGCCACTGGTAGCTGCTGGGAGCAAGTAGCACAAGAACGTGTCCTGTAGAGATTCATGCGGAAGACCTTCCAGCAGTGGAAATCTAAAGTGGAAAGTGGTTGAGACGACGACGACTAGGTAAATAAATGTATGTAACAAAATTTCAGTGGATATTTTAATATCGATCAAAGCAAATCCACATAAAGGCGTTTTCCTATGATCCTCCGGGAGCGCATTGCAGCGTCTGAATTATTTATCAGCCTTCTTTGTACTCCATCCGAAATCAGCTCCGTCGAACAAGTGCTCCGATTTCGACAAAGTACTAACGGTTATATTATATTTTATTTTTAGAAATATTTAAAAAGGATTGTTTTGTGAGTATTAATAAGTAAGTAATTTAGAAAAGTTACGTTAAAAAAAAAACCGACTTCAAAAACCACAAACACTAAAAAGTAAAAAATAATTTAATTTATTATGTATACAAGAGTTAATGTAGTTCTATAATAACATTTTTTGGAGTCGGTACCAATAAAGCCGCATGAACCGTCTACCTACTCTTCATTATTGTTGACGTGACTCCACATTGGCACCGACTTTTTTACTTTTTAGTGTTTGTGGTTTTTGAAGTCGGTTTTTATTTTACAAGTAAAATAAATAGCAAAAACAGTGGAGCCACTAAAAATTGTGAAATAAAAAATTTTCAAAAAATAAATGAAAACCGACTTCAAAAACCAAGCTATGATAGTAAAATTTAAAATTTTAAGGAAAAGGGATTAACTTAGTATTTAATTTTAGGAACTTTGTCATGCGAGATGCAGGCGTTTACTTAGCATCAATTAAAAAAAATTGAATCAAAGTAGGTAAATTTATCGTAAAACTGCGACATACCTGTACCTATCTTTAAATTCTTTTACTATACCTAATTTAATACCTTTAGCCGAACATTTTCTAGAAGAACACAAGAAATATCACCTAAAGAATTCTACCTTGTAAAGCCGCATTAATCTGACGACGTCAACAAAAGGACAGATCGCGGCCTTCCTAAGCCCGGTCTCCGAGAAACCCCGGGGAAGTTCACGAGATTACAGTTCTAAGGTTTCACTGCTCTGTTAAGTGCTAACTATACCTATTCGCTACTAGCTAATGCCCGCGACTTCATCCGCGTGGATTGAGGTTTTTCGGTTCCCGCGGGAACTCTTTAATTTTTCGGGATAAAAAGTAGCCTATGTGTTATTCCAGACTATAATGTATCTCTGTGCCAAATTTTATCCAGATCCATTAAGTCATTCTGGCGTGATTAAGTAATAAACATGTATCCGTCCATCCATCCAAACTTTCGCATTTATAATATTAGTAATACAAAAGTATAAATGCAATAGATAGTGCCATTGACTTAGGCACAATCCCCATGAATGATAATTTTTTGGACCTAGTCGGTAACTGGATGTGTGACAGATCATCTTATCCAGTTACCGACTCAACGTGGTATAACAGGATATGTCTGTCACTCTGAGTACGTTACACGTATAAATCCTCAGCTAGTATAGTGTTGTCGATAGTACAGTCCCTTTTATTGAAGCGAAACAACAAAAACTCCGCGGATTACGGGTCCATAGATCAATCTATCAATGTCCCACCACACAGTAGTTCGGCCAACCAAATTGATCAGTGCAATATACCGACAAAATAGATGTTCACGTTTTTCCAGTAACCAGATACGAAAATCAATACCTATTACGTCGAGATAACATAATAAAAAGATTGAGGTGACGGGCTGACGAGACAAATATTTCCACGTCATTTGCTTCTTTCTTCGAAAAACTTTCGTTCGTAATAAAAAGGGTTCAGCGTAGTTCAATGTATAGGGAAACAACCTATAAGATTTTTCCGCCCAATCGTCGTTAGATGGGCTAGTAGGATGCAAAAATTGTTTGGATAGAGTCAGATGGAAAAATCTATTTGCAAGCTTGGGAACGTGAATCAAAAGCTGCAGGTAGGTAAACTAATACTAAGCAATAAGGATAAACTCTGATATAGGTTTCAAGTCTCAAGTTTATAAGAGTCTGGAAAATTGAGATTAAACATGAAGATTTTATGAAGATACTTAGAAAATATTTTCAGAAAATTCCAGCCGTGCCAAGCCAGATTAGTAAATTAGTTTTGTATATTCTTAAACTACTTACTACCTCGCTATATTATATTTACGTCATATACCTATAGGTACTTCTTGCATTATATCTATAATGTGAGACAAAACGCATTTGCACCTCCATATTAAATACCCACTACCCATCTAGGTACCGACACGTGGTACATATAACATAACATAGCTTATAACTAGCAGAATCAACCGATAGAATCAACGAGAATCAACGTAGGTTAAAGATCACAATCCTGAGTCACGTAGGAAATGCTTGCGAAACCTGCATCTAACAGCTTAGGCAACGATTCAATTTACTTTTATGTGAGGTGATCTCTCTTGCGCCTCTGAAACAAATCAGCGGTAGGCTTAGTACAAGTTCTTCGAGAATCGAGACACTATAACCTGAAACCAAGAAGGACCATACTTGCTTTTGAGACTCTGGGCCCATGGTCACCGGACACGAAGAATTTTATAAATGTCGTGTCCCAAAAACTGATCCACGCCTCTGGTGACCAAAGAGCTGGCGCTTATTTAGCCCAACGGCCATTGAAATAGAATAGGTACTAAAATTCTACATCAATGCCAACGGCTTAGCCTTGCCATTCAACGTGGTAATAGCGCCAGTGTTTTGGGCACCATGCCCATTAACGATCATTTGGACGGTGTGTATTTTTTGTAAATATAATTAGTTTTTAATTTAGATTTTAATTTATTTCTTAGTTTTGCAATTCGAAACATAAAAATGTTTTTCCAATATTAAAAAAAAAGAAGGACCATAAAATGTTTGTTTTAAGGTTCGATTTCATCTAAACGCCCAAGCATCCAAAGTCGATAATACAAAAAAAGCCACAAAAAATCAGCTTTCGGTCTACGTGTTATGTTATCTTTAGTATCTAGTTCCGTAAACATTGTAAACATGGAGTTGGCCTGTACCCTTGTCTGAGTTAAGGTATTTCGTAATAATTATGTAAAAGAATGAATAAATAAAATAATGTAAGAGTTTCATTGTTCGATGATCTATCAACAATGAAGAGACGTGAAAAGGGTAGGGTAAGGATTTCCCTTGTGATTCGTTATTTTCGTATTTTTTTTATATTCGTTATTTTCTCTTAATAAATCGATTAATGATGACGACTTAATGATCGATTGCCTTTAAATCGCAGAACTAGTCTGATCAAACGACACAACGGTTGTTAACTAAGGGCGAAAACACACTTGGAACATGACAAAACGTCATCGTAAAACACATGCCTCTTAAGAGAAACATTGAGTCGTGTCACGCAAGTCTGTTCAGGTCCACATAGATTTTTTGCGTTAACGATTTTTCCCGTCCTGTCGTGTATTTTCGCTTTAAATGAGCAAAACGACGCAGAGGAAGAAAGGAAGAGAATACATACTTTAATCGAAAGGAAACACCAAGCTATTAGACAAATGATCCATCTACGTGACCTGTCATTTGCACAGGATTAACACCCCTCGTTTCGATTCGTCCTGTCAAATTAATGCCCTTTACAACCCAACCCTGCCAACCAGTGAGAAGAGTGTTAGTGTCACCAATTTGTATGTATGCGTCCCAATTAGTTCGTAAAGTATGGGGTTACAATAGCAGCAGTCTTTTTTTATTCCACTACAAGTTAGCCCTTGACTGCGATCTCACCTGATGCTAAGTGACGATGCAGTCTAAGATGGTAGCGGGCTAACCTGATAGGGCAATGGCAATTAGGTATATTAAACCCAAACACTTAGTCGGTTTATACACGGCATCGTACCGGAACGCTAAATCGCTTGGCGGTACGTTTTTGCCGGTAGGGTGGTAACTAGCCACGGCCGAAGCCTCCCACCAGACCAGACCAGAGTAAATTCATAAATTATAAATTCCCAAATTGACCCTGCCGGGAATCGATCCCGGGACCTCCCACGTTAAGACAACAGCGCTCAACACTGCGCCAGGGAGGTCGTCACTAATCTTCCTAAGTCAGGGCCGCTTGCATAAGGACATTTAAACTGATTTATTTTTTTAATGCTGCCCCTTTTTGCCAAATGCATATTGTTGTTGCCAAAAAGGAACAGCATTAAAATATTTAACTAAATCAATTGAAGAGTCCTTGTGCATGTGGGCCTAAATGTTACTAATTGACCGAGCGAAGCGAAGGCCTCTGAGTCTACTTGAGTGAATTTGCACTTGCCCGTCCGTCCGTCCGTGTTCGTCTGTCAGAGCCATAGAACTTCTGAATTACTGAACGTAATTACTTCAAATTTAAATATAATATGTAAACCGATGGCCTCCAGCCGAATATGGCTTAAAAAGTTATGAAAATCATTATTACAGGGGGCCTCTCATACAAGCGAATGCGAAGTAATATATTTTTTATAGGGTTACATAGGGTTGCGGTATATCATTTTAAAGATAATAAGGAAGAGTACAAAAATATTTTTTTTAACTAAAATTGACGAAATGGGGGTCTTTCAAAGTGGAGATTTTCTAACGTCCAAAGTTGACCTCAGAACTCTCAATTTTCTGAAAGACTGAGCCTGAAACTTGATCAATTATTTGAATTATATCCTGTATTTGAACAACAAATACTAAAATTAGATAAATATTATAAGGAAACGAAATTATTTAATTTTTAATTAGCTTCAGTATTTTTAACAGAACTTATCAATGATGTCAATAGATGGCGCTCTGTAAAAGTTTATTCGTTTGTGCTTACAGATAATAGACGTTAGCACCATCTTACGTGGAATAAAAAATAGTCTACTGATAGTACTGATGTCTATGAATGTGAAGATATAGTTTAAACTATCTTATGGATACCGCGAGGTCTCAGTTCGGGGCGAGCCACTAGTTTTATGAATATTAACGCTAACCATTTTTAATCGAAGTTTTCTCTATGACGTAGACTGACACTGAGAAAGTGAGTCCAAGTGAAGCCGGGCTGGGATAACTATAGTAGCAAAATAAGCAATAATCTATAAAGCATCAATTAAAGTTTAGCACGCAAGTTTTTTGACACTTCTTCAGATCCAAAGGGATATTAAAAACGCTTATGTAAGGTTATACAATATACATGCGAGGTATACCTATTGTAAAATGTTAATGAAATTGTGCCAGCTTGTTGACGACCTCCGTGGCGCAGTGTTGAGCGCTGTTGCCTTAACGTGCGGAGGTCCCGGGTTCGATCCCCGGCAGGGTTTGGAAATTTATAATTTCTGAATTTTCCCTGGTCTGGCCTGGTGGGAGGCTTCGGCCGTGGCTAGTTACCACCCTACCGGCAAAGACGTGCCGCCAAGCGATTTAGCGTTCCGGTATGATGCCGTGTAGAAACCGAATAGGGGTTATGGGTTTAATATAACTGCCATGCCCCTAACAGGTTAGCCCGCTACCATCTTAGGCTGCATCATCACTTACCATCAGGTGAGATCGCAGTCAAGGGCTAACTTGTAGTGGATAAAAAAAAAAAAAAAGCTTGCTGTTTATAAAATATGCTTTATATTGTAACACAGCCCGATATCGTCAACAATTTGTTTATAAAGCTAAAAGCATACCTACTAGTTGTAAAATATTTTACAATTACTAGATGGACTTCGTCCGGGTGGATTAAGATATTTTGATTCCCGCGGGAATACTCTTCAAGGAGAAGAGAGAAGGGGGTAAACGAAATTTTTTCGACTCGCTTTGTTGAGGGCATCCTCAAAAACCTTTGTTTTTCAAAATTTTAATATGCCATGGTCGTGCTACGGTGTAAAGGTATCATGTTTCTATAATTTAAGTGCTTTTCAATGTTTACGCAAACTCTTATAGTCAATAGCTTAAAAGGCTTTACTGAGTGATTGACAGACAAACTACAGCCCAAACGGCTGAACGTAGGAATTTTTGAAAGAATATTCCTTGAGCACCCTAAGTGTACTAAGAAGGGATTTTTCTAAATTCCACCTTCAAGGGGTTATTTATAGGGGGTGAAAGTTTGTATGAAAGTCATACGTCATATTACGTCATATTTGTAGTTATATCTTCTAGTCTAGTCTAGCTTTATAGAGACCTGGCAAATCATAAGTCATCATGGCACAAGGTGTCCTACGTTAAATAAACATTTCATTTCACTTCAAATAAATTTTACACAAAGATAGGTAATGCTGAGTTACGGTTATGCCCCCGTTCATCGGCCTACGCTCCAATGACCGGAAACTTGCCGATAAGGTCAGCCTATATTGGAATATCATGGCACTATATTTTGCATAATTTCCTTTTTATCAGCATAAAATATATTATGATCTCAGGTATATCATAAGTAAGGGTTTATTTTTATTTTAGAAATTCGATGGTAGACTAGAAGAAGGGATAGACAGCATAGATAATTCAAATTCAAATCTTTTATATTCGAGTTGACTTTGACAAGACGCTTCTTTTGAATAGTCGAGTGAATCTACCACTGGTTCGGAATGCCATTCCTATTAATAAACATCAGCAAAAAACTCGGCGGTTGTCCTTTTGAAAAAAATATTTAGTAAAAGTAATTTAATAAATGTGTAGATATGTACGAGTATCTACACATTTATTAAATTACTTTTACTAAATATTTTTTACAAATTTAAATTTTTTTTTTTTAGTACCTAACCGCTGTCCTTAGGATTGCTGAAACGAGTCAAATCCATTGCTCTTTTATCATTACTGAATACATGCTGAATACTGATAGAACTGTCAGTACAAAGTACCTAATACAAAACGGTTACATGGCCATTGGCCATGCTGAATTAAAAGTTTTGGGGGAATTATTTAACTTCGTGAGAGTCGAAAGACGTTCGGGATTTCCTCTGCCTAAGAAATGAAAATGCACAAACATATTATAGGTGTGGTGTTTGTTGGTGGCCGTCCAGCCATACTTAAATGGCAAAATAAACTTGATTTTCCTTATTTGCCTTAGATCATAAACAAACTAGGGGCTGGACAGGATAAACCGTGTACGCGAAACGTCTGTCTTGGACAGGAAAGATGTGATAACCTGTCGTGCTAATATGCAGACTTTTTTCCGCTAGATTTTTTTATGTCCCTGGCGTATTTGCGCACTATGGGCGAAAACACACGACAGACCAAACGAAACAAAACTTCCACGCGAAACGTCCACGACGGGATTTTCATATTATGGAGCTGCATAGACTGGCGCGACAGGAAAAAGCGTCGTTCCCCTACAACGCAGACGTTTCCCGCTAATGGTCTATTAATCCGGTCCCTAGTGTGTTTCCGTCCTAAATAGCACAACCCGGATCGCTGATTTCATAACAAGTTGCTTCTAACTCCGCGGGTTTATAATAACCAGAGACACGGAAAATTATTATTCACTAACTTCGCCCTAAGCGCTGAATTTATGGTGCGCTTACCGAGAAATTTCTGAATTGTGTACGAGTCGCTTGGGTTTTATGCTTTCCAACTTCGGTTTGTGCGGCCTGCGATGCAAATAAGCCATAAACAACGAAAAGTTTACTTTACGATTCAAATGCTAATACATTCCGCTACATTACATTACAATGTCCTTTATGTGTAAAGTTTAACTAAATCTGTGTATCATTGCTCGGAATAGTTGGACTTTTTGTGCCCCGGTAACTCCGAACAAGCTTTTAAATAATGATGTTGGTAGAGCAAGCGTAGGTTAGTTATAAAATCTAATAAGGGCAGGACCACACTAGGGAATAAAATGAATGGCGGGTAAAAAGTCCACTCTGCACTCACTTTTAGAGTGAAACTATATACAGTGGACCGGACAGGGTAAACGTCCACTTCAAATGACCTTTTGAGTGGTCCAGATATCGGTCCAGTGACAGCACCATTAAATTATTGACTATTAAACACTAAATTATTAACTAGAAGTAAACAATTTAGTGTTACAAACGGCTGAACCGATTTTCTTGAATCATAGCTAAGAACACTCTCGATCAAGTCACCTTTCAAACAAAAAAAAAACTTATTAACCAAAATCGGTTCATCCGTTTATGAGCTGCGATGCCACAGACACGCCGATACATAGACAGATACACTCGTCAAACTTATCAAAGCCCTCTTTTTGCGTCGACGGTTAAAAATTTTATAAATATAGGCAAGTAAATACTATAGGTAATATTATGTCTCGATCAAGTCACCTTTCAAACAAAAAAAAAACTTATTAACCAAAATCGGTTCATCCGTTTGGGAGCTGCGATGCCACAGACACGCCGATACATAGACAGATACACTCGTCAAACTTATCAAAGCCCTCTTTTTGCGTCGACGGTTACAAATTTTATAAATATAGGCAAGTAAATACTATAGGTAATATTATGTACCTACCCTCTCGTAGCATGGAGGTAGTTCCATTAATTGCCTTATCAGCATCTTGTGTATGCTTAGCGATATTGAATCAACACGTTCCGCTAATGAGCTTCGCTGATACGACGCTAAATATTAATCATCATACCTACTAATATTATAAATGTGAAAGTGTGTTTGTTTGTTGATTTATTGGTTTGTTGGTTTGTCCTTCAATCACATTGCAACGGAGCAACGGATCGACTTGATTTTTTGCATGGGTATAGTCAAGGACCCGGAGAGTGACATAGGCTATTTTTTATCCCGGAAAATTAAGGAGTTCCCGTGGGAATTGAAAAACTTATTCCACAAAACAAGAAAATAATACAAACATACCTAATTGAATGGGTTGAGATAGGAATATCTGTTTGGGATGAGTTAGGAATAATAAACCTAATGGGATGGGATGGATAGGGAACAACCCCATTTATCTATACTAATATTATAAATGCGAATGTTTGGATGGTTGGATGGATGTTTGTTATTCAATCACGCCAGAACCGCTGAACGGATCAGGATGAAATTTGGCACTGAGATCGATTATAGACTATAGTCTGGAATAACACATAGGCTTTTTATCGCGGAAAATTAAAAAGTTCACGCGGAAACCAAAAAACCTCAATCCACGCTGTTGAAGTCGCGGGTATCAGATAGCATATTACAAAACATCATTGACTGAACACGTCTGAACTACGCTCATCAGTGGGCAGGCACCCTGACTATACTATTATTATTTTTTATCCACTACAAGTTAGCCCTTGACTGCGATCTCACCTGATGGTAAGTGATGATGCAGTCTAAGATGTTAGCGGGGTAACCTGTTAGGGGCATGACAGATACCCATACCCCTATTTGGTTTCTACACGGCATCGTACCGGAACGCTAAATCGCTTGGCGGCACGTTTTTGTCGGTAGGGTGGTAACTAGCAACGGCCGAAGCAGCCCACCAGGCCAGATCAGAGAAAATTCAGAAATTATAATTATTATATTATTGACCCTGCCGGGGATCGAACCCCGGACCTCCGCACGTTAAGACAACAGCGCTCAGCACTGCGCCACGGAGGTCGGCAAAACCCTCTGCCCTCGATCCGCATCGTCCTACATTCTCATCGAACGATAGCCTAAAAGCGTCTGTATTTTGAGCGCTACAATACAATTCAATTGCCGAGCTATTTCTTGATTAGTTCTAGGCCATAACAATATTCACGAACAGGGAATTCGTTTGTCGATGGAGCATTTAAATAAACTAGTTATGCTAATGCCAAAGTCCCTAGGCGATATAAATAGAGTTAAGTAACCTGGTTAGACTTACCCCTAAGACTGCGAATATTCTTGCTCCACTAATAGAAGCAGACTGGAATACTGATCTTCACCCCTGATTAAATATTCAACAGAATATCACTAGCGTATTCAGTGACCCTTTATATCATATAACATGAAATTTATTCTCACTAACTCCTAACTTGTCGGAGATATGAGAGTTTTAAACAATTAGATATCTTTTACCCTTTCCTTTTTTTCTCCCATTTTTCCCCGGTGAAGGAAAACAGGATACCCGTGAGTTTAATGTTTTCAAAGGCGCGAAAAGTCTGCCAATCTACACTTGGGCAGCATGATGAACTCTGGACCCTTCCAACTTTGGAAGGAGACTCATGTTCAGTTTGACGAGCTGCCTGCCGCAGAAAAAGAGAAAAAAAAATTGTGTGTGTCAGCTCCGACGCACGACTGGAGCTTAGGTACTCTTTACGAACGATTATAAAAAATATATAGATTATAGTAAATGAGGGTAAATGAACACATTTTTTATATTACTGAAAGCTTGCTTGATACATTTATTTATATTATTTATATAATTTATATTCATCAAAATACATTACATAGGGTGCGTTCCGAAATACACTGAGAGCACTGAAAGTCCCCAGTAAAGAGCACTGCCAGTGCTCGCAGTGCTTATATCGGAACACACACATAGTCATGGAAACATAAACAAGTGTTACCATGGAAACTTAAAGTCAATAACGTAACGGAGAAAGTTTTATTTTACTCCCCATAAATTTTCATACCCCGGAATGTACCCCGGGCTTATATATGCAAATCGATTCTAAAGGAGGTAAACTCCAAACATAACAATGGGCCGACGATTGGTTGATGATGATAATAATGTGAAAGGTAAGGTAATGTTTGTCCACGTCGAATGTGGACGAAATACTCTGTTTTCTATCTTTAGTGCTATTCATAATGTTAAATTGTATAGCACCAAGGATATAACCTCTGGCAGGTAATAATGAATATTAATATTTATTTATAATATCATTATTATTATAATAATAAATTTATTCATTCATAATCGGTGCGGAAGATTGTGATACAAATTAGTATATAAACGATGTAATGAAATAATACGATAGGGGGCTTAGCTTCGCATAATTCTCTCATTTGCCTAATCAGTTTATGCAATGAATGCTTTACTAGCACGCATATTAAAGCTGTAGGTATTCAATAATTATTGTAATAGACTATTGTAAGTTGGACATATTATAATCCTTAAAATATACATTCAAGCTACATCCATACTAATAATATAAATGCGAAAGTGGTTGTCTGTCCGTCTGTCTGTCTCCAACGGCCCATCTTATAAACCGATTTTGATAAAATTTAAAGCTTTTTATCCCGGAAAATTAAGGAGAGGTGGAGAAAATTAAGGAATTGAAGAGTTCATTCAACCAATCGATGGCTCGTTAAAGCGTAGCAGACAGACAGACACACTTTCGCATCTATAATATTAGTAATATGGATGTAGCTTGAATGTTCACTTAAGTATTATGAGTCCAACTTACATAGTCCATAATAATTGAATACAAATATAATATGCATGCTAGTCAGGTAGGTATTCATTTCAACGTTTACATCTTTCGTCTAAAAAGTCAATATCGTAAGATAAGTACAAGATTCTTTATAGTGTTAAAGGTGCCTTAAATTGCCAAATGTGCAAACAGATATTTTTTGGGTGCGACTATTATTGCCGATAATGAAGGTTTGGTGACAAAAAATGGGATGGTGACGCAACAAGGATGTCTTTATGAAATTATGTTTTGCGGCGTCGAGTAGCTGACGTTGACAAATGACATGAAACCTCTTATTCACCGTGGGATCAAATTGACGGCTTTTTTTCCTTACACGTGTAAATGAGAGATTATAAAAATATGATTTTAGTATTTTGATCGTAGACCTAAAGTTAAAAGTGGATAAATACTTCACTTTTAACTTTCTGAACGTGGATTACAACGCGGATAGAAACTTCAGTTTCTGTAGGAACAAAATAGTTATCTGCTTCTAATCTATGGCATACATTTTGAGGGTGCCGTACCCTATTTCCAATGTTGTCAGTCCATCCATCCGTCTGCCTGTCTGTCAGCGGGCTGAATCCCATGAACCGTATTAGCTAGACCATCGAACGTGCGAGTCCGGCTCCCACTTGGCCGAATTTATTTTAAGACGCATTTATAAAAAAATGACAGTCTAAAACAGAAGTTACGCCTACTTACTTTAAAAAATAAAATCTATTTCAAATACAAAGAATAAATGAACCTTTTCCATAAACCAGGCAATGTTAGTTGCTAGCAAAACCAAAATTACTGAAATCTTATTTCACAGAAAATCAGTCTGCAATGGCTATTTTAGTTCTGCTTGTTATTTTCCACGGATAGCGAAACGGGTCAGTGCACTTGAGTTGACTGAAAGTTACTTTTGTCATGTTATTTTTGAACCAGCTTTCTGAAAATATTTGAACACATTTTAGGGTTCCTATTACTAAGCGCTACTACGGGACCCCATTACTAAGCCTCCGCTGTCCGTCCGTCCGTCCGTACGTCTGTCTGTCAACAAGTTTTATCTCATGAACTGTAAAAGGTCGTCGTCTCAACCTATAGATGTCCACGGCTGGACGGAGGTCTCCTGCATGGATCACCCCAGAGCACGGTCTTGTGCCGCTTGTTTCCAGCTACTCCCAGCTACACGCTTGAGATCGTCCACCTAGTTGGTAGGGGTCGTCCAACGCTGCGCTTTCCGGCGTTCATATTGGATTAATAAAATATCATACGATTTTCACAATGTTGCATGGTGGTTAACAAAAATATAGATAGCGTTTACATACAATTTCCGCTTAATAGCAGTTTGTATCCTCGCAACCGAGGGCCGACGGCGTGTTAATGCCACGCTCGTAAATTCCGCTTTATCAGATCCTCATTAGCATGGCGTGTTGATCTCGTATCGCGCTTACAATACATTGCTGCTCAGATACACCGGAAAATGTTGCTACTATCTGATTATCACAGAATAGGTAATAATTCATTGAACTATGGATCCTGTTGGGCTTGCCGCGGTTTGGTTCAGCGTCAGGTTCTTAATTATGGCAATTCTTACTGCTTTATCCAAAAGTGAGAAAGAGACAGACTATCAGTAGCTCTTGCGATCGTCGTATTATCAAACCACGTCCAACTATAGGTAATACTTATAAGCTTGTTTTTAAAAACAACATTTTGTCGGTGTGGCGAATAATTCAAGCATTAATTGTGTATTTAATAGGAAATAAAATATGCTTCAAAATATTTTGCTTTGGCATGGTGGCTGATAAAAATATAATATATATAGCGTTTATCTACAATTACCAGTTTGTATCCTCGCAGCCGAGGGCCGACGGTGTGTTAATGCCACGCTCGTAAATTCTGCTTTATCAGATCCTCATTAGCATGGCGTGTTGATCTCGTATCGCGCTTACAATACATTGCCGCTCAGATACAGCGGAAAATGTTGCTACTATTCAGTGTAATAGCCCCTCGAACGTGTAAATTGTTGTTATGTGATAACCTGAAACATCAATACACTTAAAAGCCCTATAGTAGTATAAATGCACACCCTTGTGACTGACTCAATGGGTCTGCAATTTTTGAAGGTATCTACTATTACACGCGTTACTCGCATTATGCGGAAGGACGTGGGAACCCACCGAATTATTATCCCAAGAAAACTCCCAACCATTATTTGTTTAATGGAAAGGGGCACGAGCCTCAGTAATGAGGAATACGATGCAAAGATAGAGACATCGCGTTACTCATACGAGCTTTGACGCGCATATAAGCTCTTATACTACTGACTGACCCACGGATTCGAGCGAACACCCCGGAACGCAAAATATGGCGCGCGTGTAAGCGCGTAAGTCGATACGAGGTTATAATGTACGCGCAAAAAAAATCCGCTAATCTGAAACTGCCCTTAGGTGTTTGAAAGTCTTCTATTATAAAAAAAAAATTGTTTGGTTTAGACAAGTATCTACTAGTGATATCACGGAATAATATCGTAGATTCCTAAATCTATGCTGTGAGTACTGTGGGCCAATGCAGAGAATTGGCCTACAATAATAGCTGGAAACCAAATTTATAATTGCGCTAGATCTAGACCGTGCTCCCAAATTCAAATTATGGATATAACACTAAGCTGGGAATTTCCGCTTAAAATTCACAAGAGCGCTCATAGATTCACCACCATGTTTGATTTTAAACTAGAATTTCTGCGCTATCAATAGGCAGCTAGCGGTTTTATTAACCCAAAAACGCAAAAATAGGGGTTTGTAACTGTATATTTGTAAGTCTATCTCTATGAATCTGTGTGTTTGTCTGTGGCATCGTAGCTCCCGAACGGATGAACCGATTTTGATTTAGTTTTTTCTGTTTGGAATATGGCTTAATCGAGAGTGTTCTTAGCTATGATTCAAGAAAATCGGTTCAGTAGTTTGAAGATCATCAGCTCTTTTCTAGTTGGTAAAATTGGGGATCTTTAAAATTTTTACATAATTATACATAACTCAGAAAAGATAGGAATGCGTGCCTTCAAACCCCCGACCATCTGAGCAAGAAGTCGAATACCTAAACCACTAGGCAAAACCTATGGTATTTTTCATAGACATAAAATTTCTAGAACAGGAACAGGGTAGTATGGGCCGGGGAAGCTCGTCCCACCCTGGCTACGCGCATGGTTTGCTAAAGTACGCGGGAAGGGAGGGACATTCCTCGGACACACGGGAGGACAATCAAAACATTCCTTTGCCCGCTTTTGATCTCTTAAAATGATCGCCATATTTCAAATTATTAATTTCGTCATTGAACTGGAAAATGCGTCATAAAAATATAGTACCACAGAATAGGTAATAGTACGTTGTATAGTACTTTTGAGCATTTATCTATGACGTCCTTTTAATTATATAGGTAACTAGCTGGTGCCCGCGACTTCGACCGCGTGGTTTAAGTTTTTTTGATTCCCGCGGGAACTTCTTAATTTTCCGGGATAAAAAGTAGCCTATGTTACTCTCCAGATACTCAACTATACCCATGCCAAAAATCACGTCGATCCGTTGCTCCGTTGCGGCGTGATTGAAGGACAAACCAATAAACCAACAAACAAACACACTTTCGCATTTATAATATTAGTAAGTAAGTAAGTATAAAGTGTATGTAGTGTAATTTCTTCAAGAGGTAAGTACATAGGTACATGGATTTGGTGATAAGTTTCTACAACTGCAACAGATCGAAGCTATATGATAATGATTTTATACTGAAATTGGCTGCGACAGATAGACGGATGAACTGGCAGACGATTGTTATTCTTCGAAAGGATTTAGCAGTTTTAAAATAATTTAGTCGTATAGGTAGGTAGGTTCTTTTTTTTCAGGATGTTTCTCTTTTCAGTGAAATTAAATGAAATGATTTATTTCACGTAGAACATTTTTAACATTTGATGATAAAATATCGAAACTCTACCAGCGGTTTGGAAAGCATATTCTACTGAGAAGAACCGGTATAAAAACTCAGCAGTGCTATATAATAATAATCAGCAGCTATGTGCCATATTTCGTCAAGATCGGTTAAAATGTTTGAATCATGAAAAGGTAACAGGCAGACAGAGAGCCCGACTTTATCCTTGTATGGATATAGGCAAACGAATATCCTCCTTTTGCAACCGTCGCGTCGGGTAAAAATATAGCAAATCCAGCCACTTCCTCATCTCAGTCGGGGGATAAATGTCATTGCGTGATGCCTACTCACGGGCACCCAAGCGAGATGTTAAACGCGCCCCATTTTTCTATAGTTGCAGGAAAATTGCCCCCGTATTTCTTTACATGTCCTTAAGCTGGAGACAACGAGATTATCCGCGGGGAAATAAAGCGGGCACACGAGCGTCATCAATCTCCAACGGCTTATATCCCTCTATGGAGATAATAAAATAGTATTAGGTACATTTATTTGGTGATATTTCACACAATGATTTGTGTATATCACCAAATAACATAATTGCCGCCTTAGGCCTCAGATACACGGACAGCTAGAAGCAGTCAGAATGGACTGCTACAAGCTGCGACTGCATAGTGAACTACTAAACACGAAACACGAGTTTCCTATGTACACACATACATGAAACCGCTCGAGCAGTTGCGACTGCTTCGGGCGGTTGGCAGCAGTTATCAATGGTAGCTTCAAGTTGTTGACTATGACTGCTTGAGCGGTCCGTGTATGTTGATCACTGGCTAACTGCTCGAGCAGTCCGTGTATGGCAGGTCTTACTGCTTATTGACGTACATCACACGAGTGCGCGCGCAGAGGTGGGCTTGGTTGTCTTGGCGTAAATCTGTCATATATTTTACTCTTAAATAAACTTCAAAATTTGAAATCTCCATTTCATATTGGTCAGGACGCATGACCAATAGTCTCTTGTCTTGGCGTTAATCTGTCATATATTTTACTCTTATATAAACTTCATCTCCATTTCATATTGGTCAGGTCGCAAGACCAATAGTCTCCTATTTCCTCCAATCGAACGTAAATTTAGTGGCAGGAATTCGTATTTCAGTCCGTCCCGTAGTCGTTGGAGCTATTGAGATCCAATTTGGCACGATAATTGGTCCAAAACCGCTTTGCCTCGCTTGTTGCTGCTGTGCTTCTTATTTCAATTCCACTAAAATTCAGAAAGGTCTCTAATTTATCAAAATAATGGCCATCTATATGCAATAAAAGCTATTATAGAGGCATAAGTAAAAGTTGCTTGGAGTCCGCACTCCACAGCCGTCGTTCACCAAGTTTTGCCAATTAAAACTAAGGTAGCTAGGGTGATCAATTTTATAGAGAACATGGGATTCGTTCCATTTTCAACATCTGGTGTGTACAGTATAGGTACTCGTAATTATTTAAACCATACTACTAATTTAATTGCGAAAGTGTATTTGTCTGTCCGTCTGCCTGCTACGCTTTCGCAACCCATCTGCTAAGCTAGTTCCAATAGTGTTTTGGGAGCATTGCCTACCTGATTTTACTGTTCAAACCACTGTTCTAAGTACTACCACGTCAGCTAGATAATGTCTTAGGTTAAGTAGATTTTAGGAAACCCTTACAATGGCGGGACGCCCGCTTCGGGCGTCTGTCAAAAAACCGTGGACTGGCGGAACGTAACGAGCGGGCGTTTCCTTCCCGCTTCCCGATTTTTTTTGTTTCGCTCTATTACTTAATAAAAACTATACCCTGCCTTCTCCAACAATGTGTCAACCACCGTCACAGACCCATATTGCTTTATGGTACATTTCCGGCGTACCTTTTGACCAAAAAGAATGAAAAAAAAGCATAAACATGACCCTGTTTGTGAGTCATCACACGGGGCAAGTGATTTAAAAAGGTTGCTGTGTAAAAATGCGTTAGGCTGGCTTTGTATTTTTTAATTATAATCTGTTTTAGTAAGCTGTACATAGACAAAAGGGTTTTGTATTTGAGGTTTTACTCTTAGTAATAAAAAAATTTCAACAAGAGAAGGCAACATTTATCTCTCCCTATATTTACATGAGATTTAGCTTTAGACACATTAATATAATACTAATTAAATTGTAGCTTATTTTATAACGATTTGATAGACTATGATCTAGAGGTAGGACCTATTACAAAAACAAGAGAATCATAGTCATATAGCGAGAGTGCTAAAGTAGTCAAACTCAAAAAACTCAAACTCAAAACATATTTATTCAAAATAGGTACCTACAAAGTACACCTTCTGTACGTCATGCTTACATAATTGCGTTAATTTATGTTTTAATTTAAGTATAAGATGTGATGGTGATAATTGACTACAGTACCTTAAAACTAAAGCTACGAGTTAGTAAAAAAAGTAAGTTTACTTTCAAATCAAGAGTCAATACCTAGGCATCTTCTAGGCAAGCGCACTCCATTTTAGACTGTATCATCACTTGCCAACAGGTTTCCCAGCAGTCAGCACCTAAGTCTATAAATAAAAATAAAAAAGCAGGACAGTCTCATTCTAGATTTCTCTGGGGACACCCTATTAATAGCAAAAGTACCCAACTGAGGGGCGCTATTGAGTCTTATCTACGTCGTCCGATGCCAAGGACTTATATTTTAATTGTCGAAGTTTTATTGTTCGAATCCTGATTATTTCATTTCGAATTAAATTAACGAAGTATCATTTTAATTTATGTTATTACTAACTAATGTCGAGGATTTCGTTCGCATTGTGTGTTTTTAGAAATTCCATAGAAAGCCTTTTTTTTGTTTTTATGTTAGCAATGGATAGGATAATAATATATTACGCTGTGCCTCTAGATATCAGCTTCGGTTGAGCTATGAAACATTGATAGACAGACAGAATACCTCCTGCGCAGATATTATCCACGGCAAGCAATTTCCTCAGAGTTCTGAGATTAACCGTGAAAGTTTTTCAGCCGTGAGGACATTATTATTATCGCGTTAGTTGCTCAAGTGGAGATGCAAAAATTAACCGCAGCTCGAGCTCGCACGGCCTGCTCAGGATGAGACAGGCTTGGCCCGAGGCTGCGCGAGTGAAGTCCCGGCTTTATATATATATATATATATATATAGAGTTTGTCACCAGCATTACAGCAAGGTCACATAGAATACGTGCTGGCTGGGACTGGAAACACTATTAGGAGACTTATTATTCACTCGGAACACGCACGCCGTGCGGGAACGGGAAAAATCCAATTAACTTCATATGAAGACTTCGAGCGCCTCTCCGTGCGGTATAACAACCATCTGCTATACTAACTAATAACTTCTTCTTTTTATTTGTTTTAAGAATATCGGGATGATATTCCATCTAACTGTCGAACTTGTACTTCGAATAGGTTGGTATACTGCAGTTCAGGGTGAGTGTTCTCTTTATCCATACTAATATTATTAATGCGAAAGTCTGTCTGTCTGCTATGCTTTCACGGCCCATCTACCTATTCAACCGATTTTGATAATATTTGGTATATCGGCAGATTACATCCGGGAAAGGACATAGGCTACTTTTTACACCGAAAAATTAAGGAGCTCCACCGGAAATCTAAAAAACTGAATCCACGCGGACGAAGTCGCGGGCATCATCTAGTAATTTATGTCTTTATTTTCTTTATTTAATATCATAAATGTGAAAGTGGTCTGTACTTAAGCAACCTTTTCTGCTCAACCGATTTTGACGAAATTTGGTACAAATATAATTAGGCATATATACTGGAGCAACCAAAGGCTACTTTTAGTCCCGGAAAGTGATTACCGCCACCCATGAAACATACTGCAAGTGAATTTGTTTGTTTTGTGTCTTGTAAATTTGTCTGTGTGTTGGCCACATTTTGCTTCGAAGGAACTTAGAAGATTGAAGCTGTTTCCATAAACGTGGCAGAAAAGAACTGGAATAACGAGAGGTGAAAGAAAACTAGGCATTCATGCGGTGAGGACGAAATTAGTTTATCCGTGTACAACATCACGTGCATTCAGAAAGCAGGGAAGGTGGGTCAGATCAAATAACTTCTTAGAATACTTCCCGTTGTTTAGTCTATAAGTAGAACACAAAGAGAACAGTGACGTCAGTTCAAACGGTTCGTAGTCAAAAAAAAATTCAGGATGAAAATGTTTTTCCTTTGGGTAATTCTTTTGGCCGAAACTATTCATATTTTGAAGTTAATTGTATTTTCCGTTTGCCGCCGCATGTCGCGCGTGCTCTGCGTGTATAACCACTTACTTTGGTCTTTTCAGCGCCAGCCTGCACGTTTTCAATATGACCTGTCCTAATTCTGACAAAGAAAGGCTGGGAGTTTTGAGAAATGGCATAATTTCGCGATAAAAAGAGTTGTACTTACCTATATGCTTGCAGTCTAAGCGCTATCCAAGCGATCCTTCCTCGCGGTGGTTGAAGTGCTTTGTGGATGAAAAAACACACGAAGAACAAAAGCCTGCTTTACTACTTACTTAACTTTAGCTTTTACTCACTTAGATAAGGAGCTGCACTCACTATCAGTTGAACAGAACATAGACTTAATTATTTACTACTAGCTGATGCCCGCGACTTCGTCCGCGTGGACTAATTTTTTTCGATTCCCGCGGGAACTCATTAATTTTCCGGGATAAAAAGTAGCCTATGTATGTATGTATGTATGTATGTATGTATGTATGTAAGTATATTCTTTACAGCTGATGCCCGCGACTTCGTCCGCGTGGAATAAGTTTTTCAGTTAATTTTCCAGGATAAAAAGTACTATCTAATACTACTAAAGCCTATATTACTATCCCACGGTATAATCCCCCTATAATCGTGAAACACGTACTTCTTCATATTTTAACGTAAGCCCAAATGCTGTTTCATGGCTATAACTTGAGAAATTAAGGATTTTCATACAAACTCTCAACCCCTATTTCACCACTTCGGGGGTGGAATTTTGAAAAACTGTGAAACACATATGTTTTAATTTTCAACCCGCAGCTCATATATCAAGTTTCATGGCAATAACTTGAGAAATTAAGGACTTTCATACAAACTTTCAACCCCTATTTCACCCCTTCGGGGGTAGAATTCCGGGATAAAAAGTATCCTATGTCCTACCTCGTAGTATGGGCTCAAATCGTGCCAAGTTTTGTTTGAATTCATTCAGTAGTTTCGGCGTGATGCGCGGCCAAGATACAGACAGACAGACAGACAGACAGACAAAAATGAAAAAAAATACAGATTTGGCTTCAGTATCGAATAATGAGTGCCCTCCAAAAAAAATTTTCAAAATATCTTCAATGTACAGAATTGGACCTGTTACAGTTTTATTATAAGTATAGATAGATGGACCTTGAAAACGCAGCCTAGGCAGACACAGACAAACGGAGAACCGAACAGTCAAATAGTGTCTAATTTATAACATTACTTATTGAGGTAATAATTATTAATTCTTTGAATTCGTTGATAACTACGAAAACATCCTGTCGGTACCCCATGGTACCTAAATAAAATATGATCATAATTTCGGCTTCAATAAAATCTGCATTCATTTATGCGAAAATTCACGTAAAATTTAATTTAATGCTCGATTAACTCATTTACCTACACGCAGTTGTAACTCAATTTGCCGGACGGTAACTTTTTAATGTTTATCGTTTAACCCATTAATATTCTGATTTATATTTAGCAATCCATATTATTATTTATTATTATAAATAGGTACAATAGTGTTTTTTGGAATGTTGTTTGGTCCATAAAATATCAGCGGATTCCCAAATGTTGCCTTTCAATCATGGCGCATCAGATTTGCTGTAATTTCTTGTGTGAGTACTGGATAGATTAGACTAGTTAAAAGACTTGTAGAGTAACATAAGCTACTTTTACTTTTTGATTAAGAAAATCAAAGAGTAGAGTCCCCTAGAGTTTTTAAAACCTAAATCCAACAGTATCACACACTAGCATACCTATAAGAAAAGTTGGTATTAAGCTTTTTAAGTTTTACTGTTTGATATAGAAATATTAGAATTTACTTCTTCTTTGACTTTTAATTATTGATGATTTACAAACAAACATCGAGCATTTAACTAACCAAGATAGTAAACCCTTGTGCTTGCAATGCAAAATCAGCGTCTTGCGACTGATCAGTCATTTCGTATTTAACCATTTCTCGTCATTTACGACGACAAGTGGCAGCAAAGCTACGTTAAAATGTTTCCATTGTCCTCGATTTTAATGATTCCGGGCTCCGGTGCTGTAACGATTGCTATAAAACTGTTTCAAATCGTTCAACAATGAACTGAACTTCTTTTGTTTATGTATGTAGTCACTTAATATAGTATTATGGTGGCAACAGACATAAAATCTATTTGTATGTGTGTGGGTTGGCCTAAAACAGTTGCAAATAATAGGTAAGGTCTTTAAAGTTGTTTATGATCAAAATTTCGATATCATCATACTAATATTAAAAAAACGAAAGTGTGTTTGTTTGTTAGTTTGTTGGTTTGTTTATTTGTTTGTTGGTTTGTCCTTCAATCACGCCGCAACGGAGCAACGGATCGACGTGATTTTTGGCATAGGTATAGTTGAGGATCTGGAGAGTGACATAAGCTACTTTTTATCCCTCAAAGTTAAGGAGTTTCCGCGAGAATCAAAAAAACTTAAACCACTCGGACGCAGTCGCGGGCTAAAAGCTAGTGTCCTATATATTCATTATCCATTTTTTTCGGCCTGTAGATGTCGCCTCTAGTGCTTACCGTGGAGGAATACGTCCGTAAATTCGTTAGACGCAGTTATATACTGTACTAGCTGATACGCGCGACTTCGTCCGCGTGCATTGAGGTTTTTCGGTTCCCGCGGGAACTCTTTAATTTTCCGGGATGAAAAGTAGCCTATGTGCTATTCCAGACTATAATCTATCTCTGTGCCAAATTTCATCCAGATCCGTTCAGCCGTTGGAGCATGATTGAGTAACAAACATCCATCCATACATCCATACATCCATCCAAACTTTCGCATTTATAATATTTATTTGATTTGATGACGAGCGCCTGCACGGTATTTTCAGAACTGTCCCTACCTTCAGTGCGACAGGCAGGCAACCTAATAGCTGTGACGACGAGACCTACCAGAAATAGAACCATCTACGCGCGTCATGGCGTAAATAATATCGAACAGCGCGGTTAATAGGTAGGTACCACCGGATGGTGGAGGCGGGATGGAGAGAGGTCCCAAGCCATGAAGCTGGGACTGAGCCAGCTAGAAAAAGTACATGTAGATATAGAAAGATGCGGCCTCCTAATCGTATCCTTGCAGTCTTGTTTTCTTTGTTTCAACCTTACAAGTATAAATTTATATGGGAAACGTTCTATCACAAACACATAAAAGAAGATGAAAAAATATTTCACCCCGCGTATATTTATGAAGCGACAGAGTTTTATTAAACCCCGACTATAAACTTACAAGTCATAAAATGCCTTGGGGGCATTTTCAGAGACTTCGCGATATCTGCGCAGATATAAACGTCACTGAAACTGCGATAAATTTCGTGTCCCTTCTTAATTTGCGCAGGGAGATAATATGAATGAGAAGCGTTCAAAAAAAATTTAACTGACTACGTTTGGCGCCATAGTGATATGTATGTATGGGATTGATCGGAGAACCAGTAAACGTAAGGGATTCCAAGTGATTGAATGGCAAGTCAGTGTTGGAAAACGGGTTGGACAGTGCCAAATAAGTAGCTGGGAATAGCTAGAAATAAGTTACCACTTGCGTCAGGACCGCGCTCTGTGGAGATCCTCACAAGAGACTTTTCTCCAGCAGTGGATTTTAACGTAATTGACGTTTTGGTTTTCACACACGTTTCACTGATTCTGAGCATCTCATACAAAAGTGTCGTTGTCGTCGTCAACCGATAGACGACCACTGTTGGGCCTAATATATTTATTGTAGAGGTTTCCATACGCCATGGTCTTCTACAAAATTACACCCTGAAACAATGTGAAATTAAAGTGTAACGATATGCATAAGTCTACCTTTAATATAGCACAGTGATGGGGTAAATATTTCTATAGTTATTTTTATTTCTGAGGTCGTCGTCTTTAGATTGATCTCCAGTGAATAAACATTGCAAATACATTTCGACGAATACCGAAATAGCTCCAAGTCTGGGTATTATCCATTAAAATTCATCAAAATGAATACATAGGGACAGCTTTCTGTATTGTCTTACTGATTAATGATAACGTCTACGAGCTACGTTACTAAGTATGCTGAGAAAATACGAGTAGAGATTAGTAATTAATTACTAAATATACGCGACTCCGTTTGCGTGGATTTAGGTTTCTGAAAAATCTCGTGGGAAATCTTTGATTTCCGGGATTAAAAGTAGCATATGCCCTTCCATAGGATGGGATCTATCTCTGTATTCTGTACGCGTCAAAATCGCTTGAACAGATCATGAGCCGTGAAGGTGTATCAGATAGACATCCACATTTTCGCATTTATAGTTCTTTAGTTTGTAAGTCCGAGGTAAGTAAGGCTGCATTGCGCGCTGAACAGCCAGACTGATGCTTTGTGGTTAATAGCCTCATTTTGTGGTGAAATTAATTGCCTCATCTTGTAACTGATGGTGTGACCAGCTGTTACCAGATGAGGCAATTAACCGCGGTGAAATGTCTCGTAACAGTTATTTACCACTCCAGGTTCGTTTGAGTCTCCACATGATCTCCACGGCAATCGCAACCAACAAAGTACTTGACACTATAATTTTAAGATTTCTGTACAAAGTACAGATACCGAAGTAGGTATAGTCATAACAAACCCAAAAAAAAACTAAGCTTTTATCTAATAATATCACGATATTAACATAAAAATCATTGATAATATCAAATAGGTACCTACAAAGTTATTTAATTCATTTAAAACGTTAACCGTAGCGAATAATATGAATTGTGAATGTTTAAGTTTCTGTCATAATTTTCTTACAAAGAAAAGTCCTCACAGTCACTTTATTAACACTGTAAATTTAAATTAAGATCCTTAGTTTTTCCTCTTATTTTCAAGACTTTGTCTTTTTCTTTATTCTTATACTAACGTCGCTCCGGATCTGTGTTAAAGAGTAGTTTGACTCCGTAGATTATAATGTAAATATTTGAGTAGACAAAAGATGTTATTACTAGCTGATGCCCGTGACTTCGTCCGCGTGAATTGAGGGTTTTTTGGTTCCCGCGTGAACTCTTTAATTTCCTTGGATAAAAAGTAGCCTATGTACGAGTATTATTCCAGACTATAATCTATCTCTGTGCCCAATTTAATCCAGATCCATTCAGCCGTTGGCGTGATTGAGTAACAAACATCCATCCATTTATCCATCCATCCATCCATCCATGCATCCATCCAAACTTTCTCATTTATAATATTAGTTTAGATTGTCCTCCTGGCCGAATTTCTTCCGCCGCGGCCAACTTCCAGAGACTTAGGCCATCTGCGCGGGAGATATTATTATAGAGCACATAATATGTGCGCAAACACTGCTGAACTCCATTTATAACATTCTCTCTCATAGTAAATCCGACACGACTGGAGAGAGATGATAGATAGAGGCCCGGTACCATTGGCTTTTTCGTGCTTTACGAGGCACAAGAATGAAATATCGCCAACTTCCTAACTCCGCGTGCTGGTAGAACAGGATTTTTAACTGATTAAAAATATTACTGTTACCTACTACATTACTGTCCCTGATTAAGCATTAAGGATACGGAATAGCCATTTTGTATACCTCCATTAATTATACCTATAATTACCAAAGAGTAAATTACTAAGTAAGTAAATTTAATAAGCGTATTACAATTATTTTATTCCCGATGAAGTAATTATGTGACTACATTCTCTGGAAACATTTTCATAATCACATTTTTTAGACTTTTCGCAATAATTAATGTTCGTTTAATTTTAATTTTATTCAAATACAATTTACAGTAATTTAGGCCTTAATTCCTAGTCAAAGAAAATAAACTTTCTGAAGCTCGCTAAGTAATGACGTACTACGCAAGAAAACTCAAGCAGGAAACTAGCCGGAAAATTAATCTTATCTCAATTTTACCGTATTTCCGCAGCGCCTAGCCGTGTTTAATTGTGCAAGTTTTAATTACATGCAGCCAGGATCCTCCTACCAATATGGCTCATTCGTATCTAGTTTTGTTTTACTTGAGCCACGTCTTAAATCTAGCAGATTCAGCACAACCGGTAGTAAATCTTCTCTCTTCCTCTGCGTCGTATTCCTCGTTACTGAGTGTCGTGACCCCTTTCCATTAATGACATAATGGTAGGGGTTTTCTTGGGATGATAATGCGATGGGTTCCCAGGTAACTTGTATACGACTCGACTAAGAGTTGTAACTCTTCCCAGAGCTTTTAAATCATACCGACCACGTTGACGGTATTCGAGCTTCGACCCCTTTGGCCTTTTGTAAACTGGACCTCTAGAAACAGCCAGCGCTTCAGGCGAGCGATTTTTGGAAGCTGTTTATTTATAACTATAAAAATAATAGGTAGCTTTGATATTTCTTAAGTGCTTAATGGTATTTAATCTAAAAGTATGTCGCTATAATTTGTTCAAATATATTCCAAAAAATGCTCCAAATCTTGAATTTTTTAGTTTTATTTGGATACGTTAATTGGGTTTTTCGCAAATTGTTATATTAAATTAAAATATGTAGATAAATAAAATTGCCAAAAATGTATTTAAATAACTAAGTACAGTTTATTTTTAAAAGGCACGCTATAGTACTTTGTTACAGTATTTCCCCCGTTGCGGCCATTAATTAGGTACTTCATTGCCATCTCTTTCACTTACCCATCGGTTTGACCGCATAAAATTGGTGGTACTGAATTTAAATTACGGGCGTTTGAGCCAATTTTACTCTGACGCCAAATTGTTTTGACGCTTGAATACGCACAAAATCGTCAGCGCTTCAAAATCTTGTGGTAAAGACGTGAGCGACACAATATTATATCTCACCAGTTGTCCTAGGACCTAGGTGAGCGACAGACGCGACGTGACGCGATACGACGCTATAGAAAATGACGTTACGTCTACGTTATCGCGTAGATACGTCTGTTTTTTATGGCGTCGTATAGCGTTGCGGCGCGTGGCGTCGCTTTTGTCGTTCACCTAGGAACACGGGCAGGGACTGAAAAACAGATTCATAAAGGTTACAGAAATATAAGTGTTATAGAGTGAAAGTGTAACATAATCTAAGCTGTAACCCTTTTGAGTGTGTTTTTAATTCTGTTAACCCGAAACACTTATATTTCTGTAACAGAAACGAATCTGTACCAGAAATGAAAGTGTTTTAAAGTGTAACCGAAATAGCGACGTTGCCAAATTTACTGTTGACGCGTATTCAAATTTGAACCTAAGGTGAAAGGACCGATGCAGGTTGCAATTGGTTTAAGAAAAACTTGGCCAATGTTGTCATTGTAGGTATGTAAAGTCCAATGAAGTGAGAAGAACGCGTTGTCACACCGTGCACTTTGTTAGGGCATGTACCTATTAGGGTTACAGATAAAAACACTTATTAACAGAAATAAACGGTTACAGATTGATTGGGTTACAGTATCGTTTCTGTTTCTGTAGTGTTTCTGTTTTATCCTCTTATTTCGGTTACTGTTTCAGACCTTAACAACGGGTCAGGCAGCTTCCGCAACGCTATGTCCATTGAAAAGCCGCGAGAAAGCGTTGTCGCACTAATTGTGCTTGTGCTGCTGATGTTTACTATTTACATTACACAGCTCACTGTCTATATAATCCCTGTATAAACAAACCTATTAATTAGAGAAGTCTCGAGTAAACACCAATTAGTCTATTAATGTATCTACTGTTGGATGTACCTATAATTGTATACCTCACGAAACAAGATACATAAAGTTGAAACACAAGACTAGACTTATAGTCTAGCTCTAGACTATATACATATATAATAGTCTCGTACTCTACTGTATTTTTTAAACTGTGTTTAGCACTATAACCAAACTATTGCGGCTTCTTTTTTATTATTAATTTTAAATCACGCTTTTTTATTTATTTATTGAAAATAATACAATAGACCTTAAAGCTAGCTAGCCTAACCTAATTACTATTTGGTTAGGCTAGCTGGCTCATTTTTTGCGCAAAGGATCAGCCTGGCTGTCCATCGCGGAAATGCAGCCAGCATTCTTGCTACCATGCCACGCGGGCATGATTTATATAGTAAGTAATTAGATCAGGCTTTTTACATTGACATTAAAAAAAAAATTTATTGAATTTGAATTTAGCACGCTCTAGCGGCTTATCATTACAAGCATAGCCTGTCCACTGCCATACTGGTTTTCCTGCAGATATGAGGCACGGTTGTCTAAGCAAATCGAAATCATTTGACAGCTTAAAACGTATTACTCGAACTCTTTCAGGAATTCATACTTGCATATTGACGTGCAGGTATCTATGAACTCCTTAAACAGGTCGAATTATCCGTTTGACAAACGATTACGATTACGATTTCATACGCAATCAGGGGGCTGTTTATCTATACAAATATTTTAAATGCGAAAGTTTGGATGGATGGATGGATGTACGTATGTATGTATGGATGTTTGTGACTCAATCACGCCAGAACGGCTGAACGGATCTGCATAAAATTTGGCACAGAGATAGATTACAGTCTGGATTAGCACTTAGGCTACTTTTTGTCGCAGATAATTAAATGTTCCCACAGGAATCAAAACACCTCAATCCACGCGGATAAAGTCGCGAGCATCAGCTAGTCTCTACTTATATTACCTATATTTTTATCTCGGAAAATTAAAGAGTTCTCGCGGGAACCGAAAAACCTTAATCCACGCGGACGAATTCGCGGGCATCATCTAGTAATTTATATTTCATACACCCCAACATCCCTAGCGATATTACCTAATAGTGCTTTAAATACACAAAATACATTTCACAATGTAAACTGATATTGGCCACAGTCGCGTCGCACGTTAAGCACCAGAAGCTAAAGGGGAAATTTACGAGTATGGAGTGCGCTCTACGTAATCCCCAGCCGAGGTTTCCGAAGCAAGTGTTGCTACCATACATTTAGTTAAATTATCACAAAATATCTAATATTAAATGCAATTTTTCACATAAAAAAATACTTATCTGAGTGAGACTAAATTTTTTACAGATAAAAAAAGATAATAATTGAGGTGTAATATCGAAAAAAATTAATTGGATTTTAAGCCCATTAAAAATCACGGTGATGTAATTTTTTTATGGTAGGCTATGTTTGCAGTTTAATAAATTCTAACAAGAAAGTTTCAATCTAAAGCGAATTCGATTGAAGTCGAAACCTGTATATTTTGAAGAAGAAACTGACAAGTAACTGGAATAGCTATCAACAGTATACCTCAAAATAAACTAAGTGGATAAATTTAAGTTTGTATTAAATTACGTTTTCATTTTCCCCAGAAATAAGGTAGTAGCCACAAAAGTGGCAACACTGGCACAGAAGCTCAACACTTTGAATCGAGCCTATTGGAACTTTCCTCTATTATTCCGAGCTTCCCTCGCCCAAGACGCCTAATCCGATCTAAAACGCTCTCCCTTTACAACTTTTTACCCTGAAACTTCGAAATTGAAGACGCCAGAGAAGCTTTTGTAAATCCATGATGTTTGTTACAAAGTTGTTTGTGTGCCAAAGAAGTTATTTCATTTATTAAGTTAGGCTATACGAATTCTGTGGACTATTGTGCCTTATCAGAAAACCGCCTTGCTTGGATATAATGAACTCTGTTACTGTAGCCCTATTCCGAAAAAGCTGCATCAAACATTGTTACAATCCCAATTCATCCAATGATCATCGCATTTAGAATATTACTAGCTGATGCCCGACTTCGTCCGCGTGGATTGTGGTATTTTGGTTCCCGCAGGAACTCTTTAATTTACCGGGATAAAAAGTAGTCTATGTGTTATTCCAGACTATAATCCATTTCTGTGCCAAATGTCATCCAAATCCGTTCTGGCGCGATATTTTGAGTGTACTTCTGCCGTTATATAGCGAATCTGTCTCCCGAATCTGCCTAATCGCGAATCTGGCGAGTCCAGCATCTGGCCAATACCGAGTACATCCATCTAAACTTTCGCATTTATAATATTAGTATAGATAGTAAAGAAGTATAGATATTGCTATTATGTAATGTATCGCCCGTGCAAAGCCGCCGCGGGTCAGATAGTCTAGAATATAATTATTGTTAGTAATCTTAGACAATTATTACAAGTTTCTGTTACCAATTAGTATGTAAGAGTGGGCGTCCAATTAGGTGATCATTAATGGTTTCTCACTAATTGAATTCCCTGTCTCAACTCAAATTTTGCCCCTCATCAAATTTCCCACCGAGACGGATAAAGCCTGAAACTGTCAAATTCATCGATGTCAAAGTGCCTATAAACTTCTACTGTTCTAATAAAAACATCTTTAATTGATGATAACATTCTGATAGCTTTACAAATAATTTATATCAGTATTCAAAGTATCTTTGATCTAATGTAGCCATCGACCATACAACTAATAGACTCCTCATATAGGGCGAACACTTTCAGACAACACATCAGACTTAATAGGTCTTATATAATTCCACGCCCTGGTAACAAAACCTACCGAGTTATTCAAATATTAATTAGAGTATATCGATAATTAATTATCGATTAATGATTATTAGGAGTTAGGACCCCATCCCATTTGATTTATGATTTTTTTGACCTTGAGTAGACCAATCAGCGTTTAGTACCCCGCGCCTGCTTACTTGAGTCATTTGACTGAATTGTTTGCATTACGAAAGCATAGTAATTAGGCGTCTATTGGTTGTGTGGTCGATGAATGTAGCTGATGTCACAATTTATCCACGTGAATAGATTTTAGAAGCATTTTATTTGAAAATAATATTTTATACAATAACTTTTGCACGATTATTCATTAAAGGGCTTTTTGGGTACAATTTATTCTATCAATTAATTTGAATTATATTAGGTATATTATCTTTCTTTAAGTCAAACATGCGCGTAGCGGAATAGATTAGTTTAGTTTACGCACCTTTGGGTAGAGGGGGTACCTATTTTCTGTAGGTACGAACTGTATTGGACCACTGTTTAAATAATGCCCGCGTAAACTGGTGGTAAGAATGCTGGCTGCATTTCTGCGCAGGACAGCCAGACGGATTAGCTACGCAAAAAATGAGCCACTAAGCAATTGCCGCGGGACTCTTTCGTGACACGGACTCGAAAACGGGGTTTTACTTTTATGTACGAACATTCGCGTAAATTCGTAATCGTGTTGCAAAGGTCATACTTAGGTACTGGCAGTTGGAACTATGTTTTTGAGCGGTGCAATGGTAGCGATAATCTTATGCGATCGCAATTTGCAAGGTCAGCCCCCCGATTGTCTAAAAGTTGCCGATCAAATCGTCAAAGTTCGGCGTCAAAGTAAAATTAACCATAACATCATTGAATTAGAGCTCAATTTCGTGTATCCACGAATTCATTCGAACTTTGACAATTTGATCGGCAATTCTTACACAATCGCACCGCAGGCCACCCATACCCAATTGATTCTTCATAGAACAGGTAGCTGATAATAGAAGTACGGTCGTTCTACTTAAGAGTCTTACTATAAATATAATATTTTATATTTGTATAGTTAATAAGCACACACGCGAGCTAATGTCTCGTTACGTATTCATAACACAGCCATTGTGTTGAGTGGCGTGCCATGTTGATTCTATTATCCCGCGAAAGCGAAGCCTCGTCAGACGTTGTTTGTTGCTGCAAACTTTGTTTTACCCAGACTAGCGCGTATCCAGGCTTTTGGTTAAGGGAGGGAGGGTGACATAACGTATAATTTTCAATTGATCCTACAGCCGGTATCACTAAGTTGATGAAAGTTCCGACTATTCGATCTCATACTTAAGTAAGTATAGGTACATACGACAGTAGTATCTATACTTCTATACTAATATTATAAATGCGAAAGTTTGAATGGATGGATGTATGGATGGTTGGATGTTTGTATGAACGGCTGAACGGATCTGGATGAAATTTGGCACAGAGATAGATTATAGTCTGCAATAACACCCTCTCAACTGGCTCCGCCATCTTGAAATTTGAGCCTCTTGACTTTCCCTGTTTACATTTAACTGTCACAATAAGCGGGGGGCCGCCGCAGGTGGTCAAGGCTAAATCGCCGCGAGCTATTAAAACTATGATTTCTCTAAAATCCTTGGACTCCTACATATTAACTAAGTATCGATAGAATCGTTATGAAATAAGCTATAATTATATCTATACTTGTCAGTACCTATCTATTTCAATTACTTCAGTATAAGCAATTACGTCAAAGAATGTCCTTGAAAGTATGACGAGTTTCTCTTGTCGTTGTTGTCGTCATTGTTTGAAAATAAAACCACTGGTACAATATGTGCTCGTTAAAAACATCAGTTCCTTAACCTCATTGGAATAAGATCAAAAGTCGAGCCTCATATTGTTTTACAGTGCTCTTCAATAGTGGTTACAAAGATACGAAAATACAGAGACAGTAGACTCGTTTTTTAAACGCCGTAGAATGATACTTAAAATCGATGTAGAGATTGAAAGTTGCCATAGATTAAGTTCGGAATGTATTTAAGATGGCTATACACACGCACATACCAAGCTGGACAAGGTAGTTTGGCCAAGGTAAAATCGACAGTCTAAAGGTGTCGGTGCCAGATCGGTGCGGTCGCGCGCGGCCTTTAGACTGTCGATGCCAGCTGACGGTTGTGAAAGTTGCCGACAGTCTAACTGCGTTTGCCAGTCCAGAGGTAGGATACTTTACTTTAAATTAAAGAGTTTCCGCGGGAACCAAAAATCTTAATCCACGCGGACGAAGTCGCGGGCATCGGCTAGTACAACATATTTTTAAGTTGAGTCCATAATGTTCTTTCTTACTTTAATTTATCTACATATGAAGCGAGAGAACGTAATAATATGTATTAGAAAGTTCTTTATTTTGTGATGGGATTCCCCAAAAAATTCTGCCCTGCCGTTCAGAATAATTCGAACCGTTTCTAAATATAAATTTAAAAATTGTAAATGTTGCTGGGAGGGTATAGGATTTATTTTTCTAGGGCGATTCCAACGGGAGCTAAAAAACTAAACTAAACTAAAAAAATCAGACTTTAAGCCGTCGGTCCCGGTTACTATCAATAACATGATAATATTTGTTAAAGCCCGCCAACCCGCATTGGAGCAGCGCGAGCGTGGCGAGTCTAAGCTCTAATTCCCTCTCTCCTATGAGAGTGGAGGCATGTGCCCAGCAGTGGCACGTAAATGGGCTGTAGCGATGATGAAACAAGTTGCCGTCGCTGGTCGCTATTGGGTATTTGGCAACAAGTCAAATCTGCACATTTTATTTCAAACGTCTAAACACACGCTTTGCAAACAATTTTGTATGAAATACTGAATGAACTGTGACGTCATCAAAATTCGACGCACTTTATACTTCAATCGATAAAACTAACAGCCGTGGATATTTTTACGACTTTTGGGAGATCCTCTATTTAATAATCACAAATTTTTTTTTTCAATTGTTTTCTAATACCCAATTGCCGGGCGTCTTGTTTGTCCAAACCTTCGTCCTTCATGCAAAAACGTAAAGGATGAAAATCGAAAAATGTATGAAAGTTCACCCATTTTTCGGATTGGTCCCCTTACAATGCCGCGTTTCAATAGAAGCAGAAATCGAATGTCAAAGAATAAAATATATTAGGTATGTAGGGAGGGTCCATTGTTGACGGCAAATTACGAGAACCCATTTATGTTCCGATAAATTCTATCTTTCATTGGAAGTTTTTATTGGGAAATTGGAGGAAAAATATTGAATTTTTCTGTTTCCAATTTTATTGATAAAGTTATGCTTAATTTATTTTTATACAAACTTCTATATTCTGGAGTTCTATATTTAACTGCCTTGGGTTGAGCCTACGTGGCCATGACGTCAAAGACCGGGAGATCGACATGGAAAAGGACACTTTATCCCGAAAAATAAAATATTTGTCATGCACGCACTTTAGAAAAACCTAACATTTTTTTTTGGATTTGCACTTTTTTTTTTATTCACTACAAGTTAGCCCTTGACTGCGATCTCACCTGATGGTAAGTGTTGATGCAGGGCTAATTTGTTAGGGGCAATGCAGTTATCCTACCCCTAGTCGGTTTCTAGACGGCATCGTACCGAAACGCTAAATCGCTTGGCGGCACGTCTTTGCCGGTAGGGTGGTGGTAACTAGCCACAGTCGAAGCCTCCCACCAGACCAGACCAGGGAAAATTCAGAAATCATAAATTCCCAAATTGACCCTGCCGGGATCGAACCCGCGACCTCCGCACGTTAAGACAACAGAGCTCAAGACTGCGTCACAGAGGTCATCAAATTCACTTTCAGTAACATTAAAATAATTGTAAAAAACCGGCCAAGTGCGAGTCGGACTCGCGCACCGAGGGTAGCAAGCCTGTAGTAAGTTTTAAATTATTAAAAAAAACTACTTACTAGATCTCGTTCAAACCAATTTTCGGTGGAAGTTTGCATGGTAATGTACATCATATATTTTTTTTAGTTTTATCATTCTCTTATTTTAGAAGTTACGGGGGGGGGACACACATTTTACCACTTTGGAAGTGTCTCTCGCGCAAACTATTCAGTTTAGAAAAAAATGATATTAGAAACCTCAATATCATTTTTGAAGACCTATCCATAAATACCCCACACGTATGGGTTTGATGAAAAAAAAATTTTTGAGTTTCAGTTCTAAGTATGGGGACCCCCAAAATTTATTGTTTTTTTTTCTATTTTTGTGTGAAAATCTTAATGCGGTTCACAGAATACATCTACTTACCAAGTTTCAACAGTACCTATAGTTCTTATAGTTTCGGAAAAAAGTGGCTGTGACATACGGACGGACAGACAGACAGACAGACAGACAGACAGACAGACAGACAGACAGACAGACAGACATGACGAATCTATAAGGGTTCCGTTTTTGCCAAATTTGGCTACGGAACCCTAAAAAGCGCAATTAAAGATACCTTGACGCGCGTAATTAAATGAGGCGCTGCCATTTTCGCCGTCAATTTCCTATTCATCCATAAATAATTATTCGTCAAAGCGGCGACTTCCTATTGAAAACTTAATTGAGCGAAGAATCCCCATTATTGAGAATCAATCTTTGTTTTAATCATTTCAATTTGACGACGACCTAATATTAATTATTTTTTTGACCGCGTTTCTCCTTGGTAATAAAACTTCCAGAAGCTAGGCATGACAAGTAATTTGCACCGACCAGGAATAGTTAGCAATTTGTGCTTACACTTTTTTATATCGGCGGACTAAAAAAAAAACTGCCATGGAGCTGCACAGACTACCGCGACAGGACTAAGCATGTTTCCCTTGCAACGCGGGGGCAGACGTTTTGTCTTGTCCTGTCCGTAGTGTGTTTGCGCCCTAACTCGCAGCAAATCAATGTTTACTAGTTTTAGTAGCGTTTATTCAAAACTTGCAGAACTAGTGGACAGTAATTCACTCTCTGCTTAAAAATCTTCATTGCGGGGATTCTTTACTCCTTTTCATAGTATTCACAAGGTAGGGGTATTCTTAGGATAATGATGCGGTAGATTCACAGATCTTGACCTGTGGCCCGGCTATGGAATAGATAATATTAAATTTAAATTCTTGGGCTGACGGGTATTATCGGATGATGATAATAACTGAGACTGACAACTTAATTTGCTCTCCAAGGCACTGAAGTAACGAAAATACAAAATTCGGATCTCTAAGTTCGGTCACCCATCCAGCTGACACAACGTTGCTTAACAATCGACTAATGTACGATGTCACAACTCATCTCCTCCCCTATCCATTTTTAACAATAATGAATTCATCTCCAATCATTATAAAAAATAACTAATATTATGTAGCTATAAACTTGTAAATATCATTTATGGTCTCGTTAGTGTGATAGTTGTCAGCGTTCGTCAATTAAACAAAATATAGACGGCGCCGGTCCCTTTTGTCCTCCTTTCCGTCACTTCTCCTACCCACAATTTAACCTCCCAGGATGTCATTAGTAACGCTCAAAATCCTTTATAAATATATTTGTATTTGTATTCATCATCGTCTTCAACCTTAAGACATCTGACAAAGCTGGAGGCAAATGAAATGTACAATATGCTGTCCACCCAATGAGGTGATTTTTAAGGCCAAGTTCATGACTTTTCAGTTTTTGTCCCCATCCCAAAGGACCGATTTTTATTACTTTGCTTCAAAAGAACTGAATTCCAATCCAAAGTAGGTGGGATGCAATAAAGTAAAAATAAATATCAGGTATTTATTTTTACTTTATTGCAGGTATTTTGATAGCCCGAACAATGAAATTGTTCTACTAATTGGTGAGTCATACATACAATTTTAAAGATATTTTATTGCTTTATTAGTAGTTTATGCAACTGTCATATAATGAAGGGTATTAAAACACGAGTGTGAGTTTATGAAACGAGCGCAGCGAGTTTCATAATAGTAACGAGTGTTTTAATACCCGTGTTATATGCAGTTGCATACACTACTTTATCTTCACTAATGCAATTTATCAAACAACAAGAGTAAAAGCTGACAATAGTTTATCGCGTACGTGTATTGTCACAGTGAACTTGCCGCCATTAAAATCTAACCAATGAGAGCGCAGCTGCGCGCGCAGGGCCAATCAGGAGCGAGCGCGCGCTGTTCGTTTTTTATTTAATTGGCACAAGATCTTACCAAAGAGTTTTGTGTATGTAAGTTTAGTAGTTTCGACGAAGTTTTCACGTATAACCCAACTGTTTTCAAAAGCCAGCTTATCAAAATTTTATACAACTTGTATGAGGATTTTGACATAAGGCTCGCCAGGTTAATTGGTCGCGTTTTATTGATGTTATAATGAGATTTTACGATATCGATGTGGATATTATACCATCATGTGAAATTGCTTAAATTGAGTGTTTTGTTATCTGCGCTATAACAGTAGTAATTATAAGTCAAGTATTGGAAACATAAGTAGAATGTTATAACATTAGTGTAGATAAAAATATTTATGACAGCCAATGTAATGACATAAATTCATGGAAATTCCGTATATCCAAATATCCGTATTATTGGGGACGAGTAATAATTACAGATGAGCATCGATTATATCGTTTTCGGATGTGGTTTGCACAATTAAGTAATTATATATTGTAAAATTATCACTTATATTTCAGCAAGTCTTCTAAAATTTTTATAGTTTTTAGGGTTCCACACCTCATAAGTCAGACTTTTATGGATCACTTTGTTGTCTAACACGGTATGTGTGTGTGTCAGGGCTCTTTCTCTCAGAAACGCCTTGAGTTATCGAGCTGTTGTACCTACTTATTTTAAGTTTCTAGTTCAAGTTAATAAAAAGCTATAGATTTTCAAAGCGTATTTTTAATCTAATAATTATTAAAGACCAAAATATTGCTACATTCAAGGGTGTACTACATGCGCAATGGTGTCATCTTCACAATAAAAGAGTTCTAAACGTGAACAATATAGGACCTTACCACTGGAATAAACCCGTCCTTAAAACTTTAAGAAAAAAGGGAAGAAAAATTGTTAAGACTAGTTACAGGGAGGAGTACGGCATTTACTAGAAGTTACGATACACTCAAGCCCGAAAGCCTCTGTAAATAACGCTCTATCTCGCCGCTCGTCGCTTCTGCCAAATTGCTTGGCAGCCTTCTTTATGCCTCCTTTACGAATAACGTTATTACTTAAACCTAATAAAAGTATAAGTGAACTATGTGTTTACTGTTACTGTGAATATAATAGAGGGCAAAGATGTGCAAAGGCTGATATGGCTGAAAAGGATAAAGATATCCACGTAAACTAACAAATATTTTTTTTTTTTCAAAGCAAGTCCGTTTGGTCGTATCAATGGGTGCGAGACGTGTATGGCCTCGAAAGCCACCTCGTTTCAAATCCACGTTTCCGTGAATCGATACCATCCTCCTCCGATTCTAGGTATCCACTAGACTGAGAAACTCAGTAAAATCGATCCTTTAGTACGTGATATGGAAAACCCAATATAAGAGAATATTATAGATGATCAAACGAACTTCCTGAAGTGAAGTTCGATCATTATTATATGAGTCGCTTCATTCGAAGATATAATTTTTACATTGTAGTTTCCTCAATCATGCAGCAACAATCGCACGATTTTTAGAGATGTTTTATTTTAGTATAATGATAAAATTCTCCCGCTTAAGGCATCCCTACCTGGTTACACATTCAATATTTGTTCGTCATTCTTTTTAGAGATATATAAGTACCTAATGTTATTGCAAAAATATATTTCGGGTTGGGTGGGTTGGGAATTTATTTATATATCTTCGAATGAAGCGACTCATATAATAATGATCGAACTTCACTTCAGGAAGTTCGTTTGATCATCTATTATATTTCGTCGCTTCATTCTTCAGATATAATTTTTACATTGTAGATGTTTAGAGATACAGAAAATATTTATTTTTGCAAGAACTGTATCCATGTTGAATAGATACTAATTATTGTTGTCAATATTTTTTTTTTTTTTTTTCAATCTCTTATTTGAGTCGTAATGTTTTAAGCAGCTTTATGCTTAAGGTTGGAATCATGTGCGGATTTCTTGATATTCTCATCTACGTATAGTTATATCATATGTATAGTTCATGAGTCTAAGATTTTTCTTAAGTATTCATTTTACTTTAGAAATACAATGTTGCGCTTTTTACATCAGCGCCTGAGTAACAAGCTTACAGGTTGGATGCAAGCAAATGAAACCAATAATTATTGATGTTAATGCTGCAAGATTTATAATCTAATCAAAAGTATATTAGCCGGCCCAGTACTTGGTTGTATTTACACACAACAGACGTCCAATGGGACGTTTGAACGTTTGGAAACCTACCCAGAAGGGGGGAGAAAATTATTATTTTTCAAAACGCGGCGGGAAAGGAACGGGTTATTCCGGTCCTGTTGTAGAGGTCCTTTATTGTTGTAGAGGTAAATTATGTGCCTGTAGTAACAGGCACATATTTAATAAAATTATTAATAATGGTACCATTTTATGATGTTTGTCAAAAAATTATGCCATAATCAAGATTATGGAATACGACAAATACCTATTTGTGTATAAGTTCCCCGCAGAATATAAATGAAAAATGATGAATATACTCGGTCGATATTGTGATAGACTACTAGCAGTGGCGTAACTATAGGGTGGCAGGACTGGCAAAATGCCACGGCCCCCGACCAAAGAGGGCCCCGGCCCAAGAGGCCACGAGCTCAGAAATAACATCAGTGGTTTATTAAAATTAAATTCTAACGTGACTATTTTTACTGGGACGCCGGAGGGCCCCATCCGAAAAATTTGCCACGGGCCTCAGATGGTATAGTTACGCCACTGACTACTAGGTAGTATTAATGTCGACTTGGAGGTGTAAGTCGGTCGGTTTGGGCTTTAAACCCCACTGACGTTAGAAGCTTTAAATTAAGTGAGATATCAGGCTACTATACTTTTTTAACAATGGACAACCTAGTTGTTCATGTCGCTAAAAACATGTGTCATCAGTCATTATAAATTATTTAATATTCATAAGTACCTACTTATTTTTGAATGAATGCGTTAAATCATTTCCCTCCGTCAATTATTAAGGTAGACGCGCTGAGAGCGTGGATCTATACTCTTTACTCTTTTTACAAAAAACAAAGTATTTTAATTTTGCATTAAGCAAGTTATTATGGAGTATGTTAAGGCGGAGTAAATTGTATGTTTTCCACGAGTGATAACGATGTAGGTATTATAATAACGACAGTGTCATGATGGTTTTTCAAAGATTGTTTCCAATATATGGACGATGCATAGATACTAAAGTTAAGATCCCGCTTCGGGCAGCATGAACTATGCATTATCCCGAGTTTGCAGTAATGCTTGCCCGCTAGCCCGCGAAAAATCTTTTTAAAAAAAAACAATAATACGATAAAATTTTACATTGTTAGGTACATCATACGAAGTCTACTTCCGGTCGTAAAAATACTCGCCGTTTAACCGACTTCCAAAGCGGAAAAGGTTCTCAATTAGGTTTTTATTTTTCTGCCGTCTTCTAAGTTTAGTCAACCATTCTTACGCGTCATCGGATGTATGATATATTATGCTTCCAGCACGATGGAGATATAAAACTAGAGATTTGAGCCCAAGAACATGTGGGTAGGAAAAACGTAAAACTTGTGGGTAATTTTTGCAATTTTACCACACATTTTTGTTGCAAATTTTCTTTGCACACCACTATGAGGCAAGATACTAGCCGCTTTTATTTTCGTTTTCTGTATCTACAGTATTCGTAAATAAATTGAATTTATATAACGCTAAAGTACCTAGATAACTGATAAAAAGGATATATTCATTATCTCAGACCTTTTGTTACCTCTCTGACGGTGTATGTACGTTTGATACTGAGAGGTTTTATATTGTGAACAATTACATCTGGAAATTTTGAACCTGAGATCTTGACTATTTCATTCACTGAATGATTTACATTTCTTATAACAGCATTAAATTAGAGCTCAATTTCGGTTTCGAAATTGAGCTCTAATTTAATGCTGTTATGGTTTATTTTACTTTGACGCCGAACTTTGACGATTTGATCGGCCATTCTTACATAATCGGGGGGCAGGATAGTATAACAGCGAGTGTAGACAGTGGACCACGCGGTCCACTACGCGGTCCGCTGTAGCGGGCCGCGCAACCACGCGCCATACTAGTTTATTATATTTTTCACCAAATTTTGGATCATTTCCTGTCTCTTCTATCTCCGAGTACCCCGAGGAGTTCTGGATCGAGCTCTGGACAAACTTAGAGCATCTATTAAATCTGCGTGTTAACCCCCGGTTAACCGCCAGGTTTTTCGGTTACATAATATTATCGTATGAAATATACAAGGCGTAACTTCTAGCCTCTGTTAAACCTTCGTGATAACTCTCGGTTAACCACCAGGTTGTTCGCCTACACCCCATTGTTGTATGGAACGTACAAGACGAAACTTTTAGCGTGTATTTAAACCCTCGTGTTAACTCTCGGTTAACCGCCATGTTGTTCTGTTACATAATATTACAGTCTGAAAATGTAGGTACGAGACTATAAAGTTTTAGTCTCTGTGAAACCTTTGTGTTAACACTCTGTGAATCGCCAGGTTGTTCAGTTACACAATGATTTGTGATTTCTAGAGAAAAATGTTTGTTGTATGTTTTTCTTACACAGGTATGATGAAAAGTAAGGTAGACGGCCATCGTTTTAACTCTTGGTCAACCATCAGGCGTTTGTACGTTCGAATAAGCCGGTTTTCTGCTTTGAAAGCGATATAATTTAGCTGTATTTTAATGCAATATTATGATAGTGAAAAATTATTTTTATGCGAGGGTAGGAGGATGAATGCATACCGGGAGTCTGATGAGGATTCTATAATAATCCTTCGACGATTACGTTTCTGTTGTTCGCGTTTTGTTTCGGCATTTCACTTAAATATTCACTTTTAAGAGTTTTAACAAACAGTGCACGTGCGTTTGCTACGTCGCACGAAAAAAATATAATAAGAGTAAAAAGTAACCTTCTTTATAAGTAGGTAAATAATTAATTTACCTGTGTTCCGGATACTTCTCGAGTATTTGTGAACGAAACGAAATCAATTTGTGTTAGGCTTGCTAAGCCGGTCCTTAGTGACGAATCTGATATAGTTGGTCGTCTTTGACTCTTCACGACTTCCCCCTTGTTCAGAGAATGGTGAATTCGTCTTGTGCATGGTGCTCAACCTCATTTGTATCTCTAAAGAATACAATAAGTGAGCGGACGAATATGGAGGTAGTATGTACGAGTATGTACGCATTTTGCGTTAATTTTGTCTCGCGGACAAAAGCTTGCAGTTAATGTGCATATCTAGTCAAGGTGATAATTATATATTCACTGCATGAGTGTCATAAGAATATGACTCATAATTAGCTCGCAGCTAATTATGATCTCGCAATTGACTCGCAGTCAATCCCGAGTTAAAACACTTTTTTAGTTTGCAGTTAATGTGCATATTATCTAGTCCAGGTGGCACATATTCACTGCATGAGTGTCATAAGAATATGACTCATAATTGGCTCGCAGCCAATTATGATCTCGCAATTGACTCGCAGTCAATCCCGAGTTAAAAACACTTTTTAACACTTAGTAATAGAATTTTCGACTAACCTGCAAAGTTCTCGTCATCAGACGAGTCTAACGGGCGCCAATATTTCTCCTTATCCTGCTGTCGCTAGGAGTGTCTAGCTGGAAGGTTTGATTTGCGTCGTGTTACTTCGCTAGTAACCTCCCAGTGGATTAGCGTACTATAACACGTACTTCGTGTAAGTACTAAGTAACTATAATTACTTAGGCGAGCCATGCTGAAGGGCTTAACCTTCTTCATGGTGCCTCTTGGGCAACCCGCCGGATGGACATTTAGAATAATTAAACGCTGCATAAAAGAATAATTTCATAAGCGTGTTTTATGCTGAAAAGTTTACTCTCCTTCGTTGTTACCTCTCGGGTAAACCCTAGGAAAACCTTTAGTGAGTTAGATATTATAATTATTAATGTAATAAATACGCAAGAGCCACAATAAAAGTGACAGAACTGTTTTGTTTAAGTACCCACATACAACATAGTGTAATTTGACACTGCATGAAAATATAATTTAAGTATAATTTCTTAAGCCTGTCAGGCATGAAATAAATTGCTGAAATTGAAAGATTAAAGACTCACCGTTTTCCTGTAAGAAGCAGCGGCTGTTTCTTTTTCAATATTTTTTATTTAGATATAAAATAATAATATTAACTTTGTTGAAAGTGGGAACGTCCGATCGTTGCTACGCACGAAAAAAGAATGACGAACAAATATTGAATGTGTAACCAGGTAGGGATGCCTTAAGCGGGAGAATTTTATCATTATACTAAAATAAAACATCTCTAAAAATCGTGCGATTGTTGCTGCATGATTGAGGAAACTACAATGTAAAAATTATATCTGAAGAATGAAGCGACGAAATATAATAAATGCGAAAGTGTGTTTGGCTTGTTGGTTTGTCCTTCAATCACGCCGCAACGGAGCAACGGATCGACGTGATTTTTGGTATGGGTATAGTTGAGGACCTGAAGAGTGACATAGGCTACTTTTTATCCCGGAAAATTAAGGAGTTCCCGCAGGAATCAACAAAAACTTAAACCACGCGGACGAAGTCGCGGGCATCAGCTAGTCCAATATAAGAGACGAGATATTATATAACTCTCTGCAACTGGAATTGACATTTAATGATAAAATGTCTCATCATCAATACCATTTCAACCCATCGCTGAAACTGACTGACTTACTAGACTGAGCAAGTCTCCTCACAGAATGAGAAAGGTTTGGCTGTAGTCCACCACGTCTGCCAAGTGCACGCTTTGAGAATTTTACACAAGACTCTCGGCATACAGGTTTTCTCACGATTTTTTCCTTCCAGGTGAAAGCAAGTGAAATATTTAATTGGTGTCATATATCCTAGAGAAGTTAGAAGTTCGAGGATCGAATCGGAATCGGAATGTCACCATGTCTAAAACTTTTTAAATATCGAGTGACACGATTCACTGACCAGACTCTCTATCTTGAAATACCGACTTATTATCACCGCAATCCGCACGCGACCATACCGCAGTACCTACAAAGGAAAACAAGAAAGTCTGTTAGAAAAGAATCAATATAAGTAAACGCGCAAAATAAATACAATTTCATCAAATCTCGAAGAAATATAAAAGTATTCCTAAGTCAACTTTGACAAAGGAAAGTTTCTTTGCCAGGGAATTTTTTTCTTTGACGTCTGATTGACTTCACGCAGAGATGTGTATTGTGTTTACATTTTGAGATGGCTCATCTGGGTTTGACAAAGTTTTCCTTTGTAAGAAAATTTGATTCCCAATAACTTCATGAAGATGATACTTTGTATCTTTTGTGCAATCTTTCTTAGTATATTTCACGTATTTTCGAAAGTTTTATAATTTAGTTTATGTATATTGAACTGGTATTTCTACTGGAATGGAACTTCGCACGCTTCTAATTTTCACTCTGTTGGTTGAATTATGTGAACTCAAGGTTCCGACTTCCAGATCCTTATACTGTAGAGTACTAATTAAATACACAGTGCCCAACTAAATTATTCGATGAAAAAGTCATAAGTTATAACACAGCGTTGCAAACTCCCCTAACTCTAAAGCGGTATTTCCACTGCAATAAATAGCACCGGTGTGTACTCTGTGTAGACAAAATAGGTTTACACTTCCACTAACAACGAGTTTTGCCCCTTGCATTAGTGGATAACAGACAGACATACGTTCGCAATAATTATAATAATATTGAGTATGGAATTTTTTATTTACAAGCGTAGCTACTGAGTGAAACGTACTATGTTATAAGTTATTAGGAGACATTTTGCCCTTGTTTCCTTAAACTATTTAAGTGTTCATTCCACCCCAGCGTTTCCATTAAAATTTATTGCAAGGTGAGTGTGACAGGGGCCCCAAACCTGCTTGTTTATGTATAACAATATTACCTTATTCACTGCAGATTGTGTAAGGTAACAATGACTTTCCCGAATTGAATATTTATCATTCCTTAGAAATATATTACGGGAGATTATGTTACTTTTAATATACCATATACCATTCTGTGATTCCGGGTGCGATTATCCTTTATTCAGTTTGTCTTTTGTCCTTGTACGGATTAATTTGAAGGGGAATATAAACAAATGTTTTAAAAGTTTGCTGTTTTTAAATTATGTAGTCCATTTGAAACTTTGCTAAATTAATGGAGATTACGTTGCGACTATAAAATATAATAACGAAAAGAAAACTTATTTTTTGTCCTTGTTCGGTTCGGTACAATAGGGTCTAATCGTACTAATAGGGTTGTAATCTTACCTACATCTATGGTTGGGCTAATTTTTTAAGATAACCTGATTGAGGGAATTTTATCTGATTCTTACACAAAAACTGTCAAACTTTAATGAAAGACGTTTAAATTTCGTAGCATACTCTCTTCTTCTTATTTCGTAGTCGTAGTTCTCGGTAGAAAAGGCATTCCAAACCATTGGTAGATTCACTCGACGATTCAAAAGCACTTGTGAAAGTTTATTTGAATATACAAAACCATTTGAGTTTGAGTTTCTACATACCATCATATTAAATATGACATAATATATTATTATAAGGCATTTTTGAAATTATTATAACTTTTAAACTTAACCTTTTCATATTTAACTTAAATATTGTAGGTATACAAGATATTAAATATTCAATAACTTAATTTAATTGTTCTAGGTACTCGCTTTCCTTTTTCAAGTTTTACAAGCTTTATCAAGTTTATTTATACAACAACAAACCACAAGTTTCAGTTTGTCCATATCGCTCACTTCAATTTCAAAGTTATAGCTCTAGAGGAGCATTTCAGTTCGAATTAGGCATCTTGGAGAGGAGCAGAGTTTAATGGAGATATGTGGATAGGAATAATGGCGTCCTCACGGGCTCGACTTAGATTGTGCGGCTCTCAGCAACCGCATTAATCTTACCTTAGCTCCTAGTGTTTGTACTCGTGGCTACAAGTTTTGGTTAACAATATCTTACCTGACCTGTAGTATATCTCTCTCTCTGCGTCGTATTCCTCGTTGCCGTGGGTTTTGGCCCCTTTACATTAATCACATAATGGTAGGAGTTTCTTGGGATAAAAAAATGGCAGTCGTATGGACTGCCGATAGGAGTGAAAACGAGTTTTTAAAATAATTAAAATATAAACCCTAAAACTAAGGCATTAAAGTTTAATTACGAATGTAGTATATTTATATTTAAGACCTTTTGTCTTCACTCTTCGTAACACGCGAGCATGTCAGTGACGGTGTCGGTGACGTGAATCCACAAGTTTACCCCTACCAAAAAATTGCTCTACGCGGCTAAAGAAGTTTTCACTTCAATAATGCGGTGGTATCCCAGATCCTTCCGCATACGACCCAACTAAGAGTACTTCAACTCGTAGGTTTGTAACGATTATTATCAGATACTTATTAGTGATAATAAACGAGACCGACGGATTAACGTGCTACGAGGCACGGAGGAAACGTAAAGGTGATCCTCCAAATTCGGTCACCCATCAAGTTACCGACTTGGGTCAAAGTAGCTTATCAATTAATATTGAAAAATTCAATGATTAATCAAAAACCACTTGCTTCAATGGTTTGATTTAAAACATCGTGAGGATACCAGTATACCTACCTGAAAGGACTCCATATAATGTTCTCAAAGGTGTTTGAACTTGAATAAAAAAGATTTGAGTTTGAAGACTGCCAATCCGCACTTGGTCAGCGAGGTGGACTATGGTTTATGGTATACCTATTCTGTGCTATGGTCTAAAGTCTTCTTATTCTGAGAGGAGACAGTGCAAAGTAGTTGTTGGCCGGCAATGACGAAATGCTGATGATGATTATTGATGAAACTAGAAATGGTTTTTTTTTTTATTATTCTTTCTAGATTACGTTTCCACCTACATGCAAATAAATAATAATAAAGTAGATAATTAAATTGACTGAGAAAACAGCGTAGAATGATAACAATATGAGAGTGCTCAATTTCAATTAATTAGGCTGCCATCAGTGTAATTTAATTCCAGTAACATTGCCGGTTTCCACATTAAAATTCTAATTGAAGGAAAACGATACTAACCATAAGTAAGTGGTGATCCTTGTAAGGGAAACAGTACATGGAGACTGTAACAAAATAAATTGTACATTTAGAAGCTCTTCTAATTAGATCCTGGGAGGTTGAATTGCGGGTTTAGGAGGGATGATGTGGGGATGCCGGAGAGGTATAGAGGGAGATGTTCCGAGGTCTATATTTTATGTTTAATTGACGCACAGCTGTCACTTTAAGATGCTCTAAGAAGACATGGATTTTTAACCGACTTCCAAAAAAGGAGGAGGTTCTCAAAGAACACTAACTATTTATATTTATACTATCCGATGCCCGCGACTACGTCCGCGTGGATTGAGGTTTTTTGGTTCCCGCGGGAACTCTTTAATTTTCCGGGATAAAAAGTAGCCTATGTGCTATTCCAGACTATGATCTATCTCTGTGCCAAATTTCATCCAGATCCATTCAGCCGTTGAAGCGTGATTGAGTAACAAACATCCATACATCCATACATCCATCCAAACTTTCCCATTTATAATATTTATTTGATATCTACGCTAATTACTTAGCTACTCGTATGTTCTAACCAAATAACTAAACTAACTTAACTAAATAAAAATGCATTAATATGCAGTTTACGAATAATTACGAAAATCTGAATTTCTAAACTGTCGAAACTGTTTCGAAACAAAAAGCTTATGAAAACAGTTATTATAAAGCATTTCAGAACAGATCGCTGAAAATAGGTTCTCGAAGTATGAAAGATTGAGCAACTTTTATATAAGCAACAAACTTTGCTTTCGAGCAATCGAATACCCACTCATTGTATTTTCAGAGGAAACTCGCTACTTGGAAGAACATAACAAGATTTCACGTCAATCCTTTGTAATGGTTTGAAATATTGTTTTAGGAATTTAGTACCGCGATTAGTGGACCCACCCTATGCCTTATTTTATTATTTATCTGCCTATTTCATATTTTTTAGGTTTTTCTTACTTGCCTAATTAAAATAATAAAATACAACAGCTAAAACGTTTAAAAATTAATTTAATATAGGTACGTCCTTACTAATACTATAAGTCCAAAAGTGTGTCTGTCTGTCTGCTACGCTTTCACGGCCTATCTTTTCAACCGATTTTGATGAAATTTAGTATAGAGATAGCTTGCCCCCCGGGGAAGAACATAATATGGTACTTTTTACCCCGGGAAGTTAATGAGTTCCCGCGGGAATTAAAAACTTATTGCACGGGGACGAAGTCGTCCACGACTTCCGACGATGATGTCCACTCATCTTGTAAATAATAAAATCAAATAACATAAAATAATATTACATTAAGCTAAGTCATCTGACTTATAACTAGTAAATAGGCTATATTATCGTACATGATATCGCATAGGCTGGTATTCGTACATTTAACCTTCCTCGTGAAAGTAAGTAGGTATAATTTTTTTCCGAAATCGAAACTGATACTAATATCGAGATGTTACTGTTCAAAAAAATTTTCAAAAAAAAATAAAAACCGACTTCAAAAACCACAAACACTAAAAACCGGCCAAGTGCGAGTCGGACTCGCGCACCGAGGGTTCCGTACAAACCTGTAGTAAGTTTTAAATTATTAAAAAAAACTACTTACTAGATCTCGTTCAAACCAATTTTCGGTGGAAGTTTGCATGGTAATGTACATCATATATTTTTTTTAGTTTTATCATTCCCTTATTTTAGAAATTACGGGGGGGGGGACACACATTTTACCACTTTGGAAGTGTCTCTCGCGCAAACTTTTCAGTTTAGAAAAAAATGATATTAGAAACCTCAATATCATTTTTGAAGACCTATCCATAGATACCCCACACGTATGGGTTTGATGAAAAAAAAATTTTTGAGTTTCAGTTCTAAGTATGGGGACCCCCAAAATTTATTGTTTTTTTTCTATTTTTGTGTGAAAATCTTAATGCGGTTCACAGAATACATCTACTTACCAAGTTTCAACAGTATAGTTCTTATAGTTTCGGAAAAAAATGGCTGTGACATACGGACGGACAGACAGACAGACATGACGAATCTATAAGGGTTCCGTTTTTGCCAAATTTGGCTACGGAACCCTAAAAAGTAAAAAATAATTTAATTTATTATGTACTAAATGATGCCCGCGACTTCGTCCGCGTGGATCGAGGTTTTTCGTTTCCCGCGGGAACTCCTTATTTTTCCGGGATAAAAAGTAGCCTATGTGTTATTCCAGACTATAATCTATCTCTGTGCCAAATTTCATCCAGATCCGTTCAGCCGTTGGGGCGTGATTGAGTAACAAACATCCATCCATACATCCATCCAAACTTTCGCATTTATAATATTTATTTGATTGATACAAGAGTTAATGTAGTTCTATAATAACATTTTTTGGAGTCGGTACCAATTAGCCGCATGAACCGTCTACCTACTCTTCATTATTGTTGACGTGACTCCACATTGGCACCGACTCCAAAAAATGTTTATGTACATAATAAATTAAATTATTTTTTACTTTTTAGTGTTTGTGGATTTTGAAGTCGGTTTTTTTTTTTAATTTTTTTTTTCACAATTTTTAGTGGCCCCACTGTTTTAAAATACAGGTTGTTACCAGAACGAGATATGCTGTGCATGCATGCATTAAAACATACTGTTTACAAAACTATCACACTGATCGCGAGCAATTTACTCTTATCCATTGAGGAGCCCCGTTCTCCATTTTCGGAGATATTCATCAAATCTTCACTAAATTAAAATGGGACCACCTCTGAAGTATGACCTACCAAACAAAAAAAGAATTATCAAAATCGGTTCATAATTGGCGGAGAAATCGCGTAACAAACATACAAAAAAAAAACATACAGTCGAATTGAGAACCTCCTCCTTTTTTTGAAGTCGGTTAAAAAGTAAATAAAGCTTTAGTATTAGTGCGAAACCGCTAAACCTTCATTTGTCCTGACGTCCAACGTTGTCAACGTTGGAAAACATACCCGGACATTCGCGACGTTTTGTCCGGGTATGTTTTCGTTCTTTGTTGATATTTAAAAAAGACGCCGCACCTCGGCTCAGATAGTATGTGTTGCGTACCACACATACATAGATTTTATCCCGTCAATAATAATATTATGTTCCGAGAGATTGTCTGTTGAGTAACTAATGAACGGGAAATTAATATCGTGTTTCATATTACCTATACCAACCAACTTCCCTTTGCTTTGTTTAATTATTGTGAAAACAACATTGTTTAAATATTAAATTGTATGAACCCATTATACTTAACGTAATGGAAAATCTTAACACAATTAATTAAAATTCTACAGCAAAATTTAAATTTTGCTATAGAACGAGTAAGAGAAAAAGAAAAAGAGAGTTTGAGATTTAAGAGGCAATTGTATAGTAATTGATAATAACTTTTAAGGAACCACAAAAAAGTATTAGGTTCTTAATTAGATGAGTATTTTATTACGTACTTACTCGTCGAGAGTTGAGAGTAATAGTAATTATTCTGTGGTTGTTTTGTGTGGTTGATGGTACCTTCTGTTTTATAATAATAACTAGCTGATGCCCGCGACTTCGTCCGCGTGGTTTAAGTTTTTTGATTTTTCTCCTTAATTTTCCGGCATAAAAGTATCCTATGTCCACAGATAAGCTTATCTGTGCCTATGTCCGTCTCCTGGTTCTAAGCTACTTCCCCACAAATTTTCAACCAAATCGGTTCAGCTGTTCTGGAGTTATAAATAGTGTAACTAACACGACTTTCTTTTATATATATAGACCAGAGGACGCCCGCGGCTTCGTTCGCGTGGCATAAGTTTTTAATTCTCACAGGCACTCCTTCATTTCCGGGATAAAAAGAAGCCTATGTCACTCTCCAGATCCTCAAGCTCAGGTGCAATTTTTAAATATTTTGACACGCATGCTTCTTTATTTTTTACCGAAAGCCAAAATATCGAGTTTCGTAGATATAACTTGAAAAATATCTTGTAAAATTATGTACTTTTTTACAAACTTTACTCCCCTATTTCTAATTATAGTCTGTTTATAGTCTGGCAAAAATCTCTTTACCTATCTCTATCTACGAGTATAACTGTTTAAATAATAAATAAATAAATAAAGCTTTTATTGTGTTACACTTTTGTTCTCATATGTACATTAATTATATTAACTGTTTACCTTTTTCGTCAAAATTGGTTGAACAGATGTTTATAATATTACTAGCCGAAGCCCGCGACTTCCTCCACGTGGATTGAGGTTTTTTGGAACTCTTTGATTTTCCGGCATAAAAAGTAACCTATGTATTATACTATAATCTATCTCCGTGCAAATTCGTTATTAGCCATTCTGGAGCGAATGAGTGACAAACAGCCATCCATCCATCCAAACATTCGCATGTATCATATTAGTATAGAGTATAGATTATTATGTACCTATAGATTTATTACTATTTATGATTTCATATTTAATTCTCATTTCGTTTCATAGACGTTGGGGTCCCAACTCCCAAAATGCTGGATTGGTAGACCCACTTTGTTGGGCACTAGTTGAGCGGATAACATCAGGGAAGTCGCAGTAAGTTGATGGTGGCGCAAGACCGCTGCGTATGAGAGTTTCTACATGACTTGTATGTCCAGCAGTGGACGTCTCATATCGGATGACGATGACGACAGCACAAAGTCTATAAAAAAGCAATCTTTGTAATTGGTACCATTTTGTACCTACTCAGTCTCTTAGTCGCATTCGATCACAATGATAGCAATTTTCTTAAAAGCCAAATTTCCTAGCTTCCTTTATTATGACTTTTCCATTCAATACCTCGGGTTGTTTTGGTTCCTTTTGTATGTGGATGAGAAAAACGAACAAGTGTTATTACTTTCTTTTTTTTAACAAACTTTTTTTAGCAAACGCAATAATTTTATGCAGAGCGAAAAAGAGAGGATATTTTCATTAAGCATATTTTATTTAGAAAGATTAATTTAATATGAAGAATAGGTAAGTAATTGGTTTATAAAAAAACATTTGAGCAACAACAAACACAAAAATACACAAAACAATATTAAAATGTAATCCGATGATTAAATATTTTGTTTTAACTATAATTGTTTCATGTCATTATTAAATTACAAGTCCAGTGATGCTTTTTTTACCTGGACTACGAGAGAAAGTGTTTGGAAGTTGTGTGTGTGTGTTTTTTTTCGATTTAGTGTATGTATCTGTCTGTCTGTAAGGCTCATCAACGTTTGCTACTTTATCCTGGAAAACCTGAGAGATTAAAGTTAAATCCACGCAGACGAATGAGCAGGTATCATCAAATTTTATGAGGGGTACTTATGGGGTACTCAATTATTTTTGTACTATTAACACATAATAGGTAATAGTACGTTAGGAGTACTCAATGATAGGTCAACCGCACCCGCTGGCAGAGTTGGGTAGGTACTTAAGTACCTAAGTACGTAACGTATTTAACCACAGAATAGGGAATAGTCTGGCATAACTTACGTAACGTAACGTACGGTGCAGATGTGGTAATACTCCAATAAAACCACTGCGACTCCCCGTAGTCCGTGATATCTATGATGGATAAGATTCCTCACGGAAAAAATTCAACCCACAGATATACCGAGAGTGTTTGTAATTTTTTCCCCGAATCGTATCAAAACCACGTATGAACACCAGAGCGTGCTAATTGGTGCTAATCCTGAGTGACAGTTTAATGACTTTATAAACATTGAAATTGTTTATGAATATTTTATTTTTAATCTCACGGCTGCGATTTCCGCTCAGAGCCGCCGGCGTCCGAAATTTCCTAAACAAACAGGCTCCTTACAAATTAATGCGACTTGTGTTAATGCATACAGACCACAACGTGCTACCAAAATATTTTGTCACGCCATTCTAGACTTTATTCAAATTGGCATTACGCTTCGAATAGCGGATACTGTGTGAGTATACTTACCTACAAGAATTTTCAGTGGTATTGAGATACAATCTTAATATTAATGATAAAATGCTATTATGGTAAAGGACCTCCTCTGTATCAAGTACTTACATAGTAAAACAGGAAGATATTATTGTGAGGGAAAACTCGCCTTATTCGTAAGAAAAAAGACAAATAATTTCAAATGCTTATGAAAAATAAATAACTTTTGATATCGTAAATTTATTATGTAGAATTCAAACGTAAAGATGTTATGTTGTATACTTACTCTTAATAAAATATACTCAGTAAAAAATTCAAAATTCATATGAATTGACCAAAAAATTTACCTACATGAAAGTAGTGAAATAACTTTATAAAAAATTTTAGAAGGAGGCGTATGAGGGGGTACGATTTAGGCGATTTAGGTACCAAGTTTCGTCAAATCCCGAGAAAGCATTGACAGACACACTTTATAATATTTGTAATATTAGTATGGATCATACGGATTCAATTACTGAAAATAATTGACAGTATAATATTTACTTCCCCGAAGAGCTATTAAATTCCCCGGCAGTACAAGAATATTAAGAGGATTTCATGGCTCGCCCGCAAGATAATTAAAATTTAGTCCGAAACAATAACAATGAATGAAGGAACACTTATTAACTGTAATTTACCGAAAATACTTTGTTAAAATGGACGGGAGATATTTTATACTGTTTATTGTAACCGACGGCGATCGGCTTTAAAGAGCCCCCATAGCACGGAAATTATGAATATCAATTGTGACAATCGTAATTTTGTAAGAGGATTTAAAATAATCTATGAAAAATTACGAGAATACATGAGAACAAACTATCATACTAATAACGCAGAATACGAATATTACTACTTATTATAGGCACTATAAATTTTAGCCACTATAAGTGCGGGAGATAATAATATATCGTGCACTACTGTATGCAAAATCACCGGTCCACTCTCTATAACTTGTTTCACGGACTACCGCGACAGGACGAAACGTGTTTCCCATACGACGCAAGAAATTGGCGCTGACGTTTTGTCTTGTCCAGCCCATAGTCTGTTTTCGCCGTAAAGAAATTAAAATATGAAAACAAGCAACAATACCTAATATTAATCTGTTAAGTTTTCCATTTTCTGTCTATTAGCATAATACATTATGCGAATGCTAAAAATCCACCCCTATTGTTTCGTGGAGGCAAAATTAAACCAAAACGTGTAATGTTTTCATTGTTAAATCCAGCTCTCTGAGTGGAAAATTTAAAAAAAAACAGATATTTATTTTAGCGGAGCACAATGCGAAAGCTCTGGGGCGTAGCTAGAAACAGTATTCAAGTTTAAATCGAGTATCTTTAGCGTAGTGTGAGGCGCCCTCCAGCACGACGTACCGACGATATTATAGAGGGTGGCAGGAAGTGTCTGGCTGAGGAAGGCTGTCGTGGCGCTCTTTGGGAAAGTTTAGCACTGGACGTCTGCAAGCTAAAATGATGATGATGATGATAATAATGATGATGGTCATCTGTAGTGTTAATTCGCAATAATCGTTGCCCGTCCCTATCCCATATTATAAATTCGACAGTGAGCTTATCTGTTGGAGTGCCCTTAAATCACACTGCAATGGAGCAACAGATCGACGTGATTCGGAGAGCGGAGACCTCGAGGAAATTTGCATAATAGATTTAAGTAATTTGAGGAAAAATAGATTGTAGGTTAGAATAGGTTGACTATACATTATATTGGATTTAATATTATATCCATCCGTGGAGGTGGAGATGGCTGCCAAAACGAGGTTAGCCCATTGCAATTTTAGTTTATTTCAAGTAACTTGAAGTATATAATACTTAAACTTAAAGTATGTAGGGTAGGCAGAGAGAAGACAGTAGTAAATGGACTAATGATATGGTAAAAATATAATCTAAACTCGAGTAAACCAAGCATGCATGATTGGCTTCAACACCAGCGGCACATTATCATCAAGAACTAACTTGTAAATAAAATTAAGAGGCTTCGAAGGGAGGTGTTTTTGTACACTCTGCCTAGCAACGGGCCTGGGTGCGGTCAAAAGCTGTAAAACGTGCTCTTTTATTGTGCGCCTTTAATTACATTCTTCGCACTGGCGCCGTTTGCTCTCCCTCGCCGCTTTGTCGTGTCCGACCATACAATAGGATCGCTAAGGTTATTTTATTCTTCTATTTTGATTTGCTCGTTGGCCGTCCCGCTAATATTAAGTAAGGTTTTAATTTCAATAATTGCAGTTGCTGTTGATGAATTTCTGGCATTCTAAAGGCCTTTTTACACCAGAGAGTAATATTAAACTAACTCAAATGCCAGGTAAACAATCTCCTTCTTCTCATTTTTTAACTCTTGGTAGAGTAGTTGTGGTTATGGCTTGTCTATCGCTGCAGCGAGCAGAGCAGAAGGACGAGTGACCTGGTTGTGACAACGGATATCAGTCGATTGCGATTGTCAAGCAACGTTGACCCAAGTCGGTAAATGGATGGGTGACGGAATTTGGAAGTCCGAATTTGGGCTATTTACTTTCTCCGTACCTCGGAGAGCACGTTACGCCGTCGGTCCCGGTTATTATCATCTGATAATAAAATCGTTGTAATCTAAGAGTTGAAATAGTATACCTACTCTTAGTCGAGTCGTATGCGGAAGGACCTGGAAACCCACCGCATTATTATCCCAAGAGCTTTCCTACTATTATGTGATTAATGGAATGGGTTTCACGATTATCAGCAATGATCGCTACAGCTCTTGCAATCTCCGTCCAGCGTGATCTTTGTTGGCGGCATCACCTGAACACTCGGAGACGGACAAAAAGTAGTGTAACGGAATAAGTCCGTCCAAGTTGGGGAACGACCTGAGCTAATTTGACTGCAATTATATTAACTACTGTCCTTTTTCGCAGGGATGCGTTAAGGCCGCATCGTATATTAATTAAAAAATCATCTGCATACTGTCGCACTCCTACATTTCAATGTACGAAGTGGCACATAAAAATATAAATTTCCCTTATGAACGAACAAGATTCATTCTTTCGTAATAACCGATGGATCATCTCTCAGAATTTTTGTAAGGGGCTCTGGTTTACTGGATAAGAGAGCACTCGAAAAGGGGTTGGGAAGTTCCGTAAGTATAATATGTTAAATTAGGCGTAACGTATCGACCCCTCCGTAAAGGTAATAGTCGCGCATACCTGATATCTCTCAAAAAATACATTCTTCAGTGTATTACTAGAGTGAACGACATAACTTTGATTCAAGTTTCTGCACCAAGTTCCAACCTTTCTTTATAGAATACTATAGCTTATGCCCGCAGCTAAGTCGCTAAGTTAAGTTCGTACAAATTTACCCCTTTCGGGGTTGAATTTTCGATAATTCTTACTTATCTGTATGTCATATTTCAGCCCGATCCATCCAGTGGTTTGAGGTGTGCGTTGATATATCAGTCAGTCAATCAATCAGTCACCTTTTCCTTTTTTTTTTTCGTTTATTCGTTCTACCAACAGCTACATCATTTAAAACATACATCAGCAGTTTTACAATATTTTACGTACTAAAACAAAATGTACAACTTAAAGGTAACAAACACCGCATGCGCTTTAGTGGTAAGCTCTTTTACAACTTATAACTAGAAACAAACACAAAATCAATTCATGTATTACAATTTAAAGAAAAAAATACATACAATTTTATATATTTAGAAGAAGGCTTAACTTTTGTTAAGTGCCCGCCACTTAGATAAAAAGCCGCCGATAAAAAGTAGTCTATGTCCCCTATCATCCCCGGGACGCACTTCCTTAAGATGATGTTGACGAATACTAAATCGAAGAGTTTCAAACCAGGATTGTCAATATCAATAAACAAGGCCTATCCGCATCTCTTTGCTCGATTTTATTTGCAAAACATAAGCAGAATTAAACTGCTGAGAATATATTTTTACAAGCGGAAGAAGTGCGGAGGATAAATATTGAATTAAATTTATCCTTGCAAAGTAATAGGATTTGCAAATACGCTTTTCTTTTACAGAGGATTCCAGTGTGAATGAAAATATTATTGGGTAAGATAGAGCTTGTAGTATTGTGTTAGGTCTACAGCTTAATTGGTTGTATGGTCTGTGGCTTAATGTATGATTCACACTATTAACTGGCAATGTGCATGCAAAAGGCATTATTTTCGTAAACGGTAGGTAGATCTTTCCAAAAACTGGGGATGGCCAAAATGTTTTCGCCTCTCGCTTTTTATGATCAGGAGATAGCCTATTATTTATTTTCAAATTTTAAATATAGGTACCTGTCTAGCTCTCTATAGGTATATTGGTAACATAATTCAGTTTTTTTAAACTGTTAAGTTCTTGTAAAGTTTAATTGGGTTTTTCTGACTAGAAATTCTCAGTGATAGCCTGGAGTTAGGAATTTGGCGGTGTTCAACCCCCGTGCCTCGGAGAGCACGTTAAGCCGTCGGTCCCGGTTATTATCACTAACATGATGATAGTCGTTAAAGCCCGCTCACCCGAATTGGAGCAGCGTGGTGGGTCTAAGATCTAATTCCCTCTCTGGTATGAGAGTGGAGGCCTGTGCCCAGCAGTGGGACGTTAACGGGCTGTAGTGGTGGTGGTGTTGGTAAAGTTATTTTAGTCGATATCAGATTAGCTGTGATAAATACTGCCAGACGGACAGACGCGGGTCCGTGTATTATTTCGCAAAATGATTGTAAAAGTTATACGAATCTTCGTAGTTCGGAGTTGCGGCCTTGTAGTTTCTGCTCATTCTTATACGAGATTTAATAATATTTTATTTGGCAATAACTCAAGTGATTCCATCCATATAAATAGCTACTTAATCCGTATTACTGTCTGTATGTAAATGCCGGTCACATAAAGCTAGCTGAGCACTAACTGAATTTCCCGAACGCCTTGCTCCAGAGGAGAACTCATTTGCAATTATTCACGCTGTAAGTGGGACACTGTAATGGAAAGTGGCAGCTACGACTTAATAGGTTAACGACGACGGACGCTTTTTAGGGTTCCGTACCAAAATCGTCAAATGGGAACACTTATGGTACGCTGTTCGAGTGCTACGTCAGTCCGTTTAGAGGAGTTCTCCGAGCGTTAGATCTCCGAAATATTCATGGAATTTACATGAGACCAACCTGACAATAAACAAGACTAGACTAAACTCTGTAAAAAAAATATTAGTGGCATAATTGGTTCAGATTTTGGTGGAGTTGTAAATTAACATCGATAAAAATAATTATCCCCTGTTTCCGATGGAATCCTCTAAACAATTCTTAAATACCTACATTTCAATATTGCGGAATCGAATCCTGAACCTGCGTCTCTCTGGGAATCGCACCAGTAGCACCTTTAACCGATAGGCCATGATATAATTTTTTTATACCAAAGCTTTTTGTCAGCCAAGATGAATTTAAATCTGACCAGTAGTTTCGGCCGGTTCCACTACTCACTTGTCCCTACCAACGTATCCGCCCTGGCAGCGCATTGCGTGTATAGACAGACAAAGAAATTAAAGTTTCGGCTCAATATCATACTAATATTATAAATGTGAAAGTGTGTTTGTTTGTTGGTTTATTGGTTTGTTACTCCAATAAACCAACTTGTTACTTACTCGGTTGTTTACTCCGTAACGGAGCAACGGATCGACGTGATTTTTGGCATGGGTATAGTTAAGGACCTGGAGAGTGACATAGGCTATTTTTTATCCCGGAAAATTAAGGATTTCCCGCGGGAATAACAAAAAACTTAAACCACGCGGATGAAGTCGCGGGCATCAGCTATTTGATTATAAAGTTCCCTCTAAGATTTTGAAAAAATAAATTATTATATTGAATGGTAGTTGTCCAGTTACAATAGACTACGCAATAAGTATTACGAGTAGGTATGTCCCATTTTTTATCAGAATACTTTATTTGCAGAAAATCAGCCCTTCTCTGAAGACGTTGATTAATGAGACCAATGTTTATTTATTTTCCCTAACCATTTCAATTCTCGCCGGCTTTTGTGTTATTTGGGAATTATTTGAGTTTATTTTATTAAGCACTTCTCTTTGGTTTTCTTACACACAAAAACACATTTTTTTTTTATTAAAGAATAGGCTTACGCTTGGCGACAATCATGCTTAAAACAATGATCAGGTCTAGGTTGGAGCGCGCTTGCCTAGAAGATGCCTATTCACTCTTGCCTTGAAGATACTTAAAATTATACGTGGCAGGGAATACATGCGCTGGAAGGGTATTCCACATCCTGGCGGTTCGAATCAGGGGGTATACTCTCTTTCTCTCAAACGAAACTTCGCAAACGAACGTAATTAGTCGGTTATTAGACCCACACAAAATCGTTCAATCCCATCGGTCACGAAAATTGTCTATGGATCCATACTTCGTCTGCGTGTACGAAAACGAAATAGAGAGGAGCATAGAGATAATATTATGTAGGAGAGGAGTTAACGAAATTTCGTTCGTTTGTTTGCGAAGTTTCGTTTTAGAGAAAGAGAGTAGACCCCAGAAACGTAGAGCGTAACCGTTTCGTTCGAGCGGACTGGACGTCAACCACATATGGATGCCAACGCTGACGGTTTCTTGCTGTTCTGTGGTAGAACGGTGATGAAGGAACAACAACTTAATAAGGTAGGTAATAATAAGGTAGGTAAAGGTAATTTAATTAATATAACTAAACTGCTAATTTGTTTTTACTCGGCATTCTATCTGCAGTAGCTGAGTGGTAGTTTTTTTACGTACCTAGTAATTCGATCGCGACAACAATCCCACACACAAAGTGCCTAGTGGGAGATTTTCTTCCCATTCGTTCATGACAATGTTAACTACGATTTACTATGAAATTGTAAAGCTGGCGCTCGATCAGTTCCATATGGCTGGTAGTTGTAGTGATCGAATAAGTAAAAAAAAATTCAATCGGCCATTTCGTTGGATCGTCATTTCAACACCTTGAGACTTTCAAGACTTCAAATTCTATCGGCGTCGTCATATTATTTAGGAAGACTGTAAAAAAATCTCAACTTTTAGCGACTTGGGACTCGAACTACTATCGGTTCAAAATGTTACTCCATTCAATATCCAGCGTTACAATGTACACAGTCCTTAGGGAGATCTGTAATGATGGGGAGTAAAATGGATTATTATGCCAACCACAATAGGTTGCTAACAATGGATTATTACGTATGTAAAGCAACTTAGGGCGCTGTGGTCTTTGCGGCCTTGATTAAACTAATTGCTCTAACTTGTTCTAAATGCCATTATTAAATATTAATGTTAGATAGTCATAAAAATCTCAGCTGAGATTCGTGGGCAGACCAGACCAGGGGCTTAGTTTCAGTCGACGTTACGTCAATGAGCTCAGAATGTAAGGGTTTTGGCCGTAGTCAACCACGCTGGCCAAATGCGGATTGGCAGATTTCACGCATCATGGAGGACCACCACACCATATTCCTTCACTGTTAAAGCAAGTTACATTTTAGTCTCTTTAGACTCATATGACTCCGAAATGGTCTCATAATATTTGCTTTGAGGAGATACGTGTCTCATTATCAAGTTGTTGTATGTATGGAATAAATTAGGTACACACTCGTGCCTTCTAAGTTCTACCGGTTCTACGTGATGTCAATATTTCACAGACAGTGTGTTAAGAGCTAATTGAATAAATTGATCTAGACATACTTATATATAACTATACCAATATTATAAAGAGGTAAAGTTTGTGAGTTCGTGAGGTTGTAGGGGGTAATATCTGGATCTACAGAACCGATTTTGAAAATTCTGGTACCAATAGAAAGCCACATTATTTGTGAGTGTCATAGGCTATATATTAACCCGAAAAATTAGGGAGTTCCCGTGGGAATTTAAAAAACTTATTTCACGCTGACATAAGTTACAGGACACATAATATAATATGTATATTTGAACATATTAAATAAACTCAAATCTAAGATAAAAATAAATTAATAAATCGGTTAAACCTCATCGACTCTACAGCGAGGCTATAGTACCCATGATGCTCGCGACATTGCCCCTTAGGGTGGCAAAATTAGCTACTTCGCTAGCCAAACTTATTCTTTGGCCGAGACAGCTGCAGATACTATCTATACAAGGGCTGGCCCTACCTCAATAACCTTAAAGTTCATCAAAAACGCTCGAGACCCTGGGACCATAGGGTCCAGGGTCTCCAATCTCAACTCTGAAAGGCACAAATATGAAACCTCCATTGAGGTTCCCATATTTGCACCTATAAGAAAATACTATAGGCGCATATCCCAAGAGGTATTTTACCTCACTTAATAATATACTAGTTAATATAGATGTAGGCACGAGTACCTTCGTCGTGAAAAGGGTCGAAAAGGCCCTGCAGGATTCCGGTCACGTGCGAATTATTGGCAACGTGAATCAGAGGCCGGTGTCAATTCTCTACAGTTCGCACTCGAAGCGGACCATCCGTTCCCAAGAAATAACGGTTAGGTATATATCAAAGGTATATATATAGTATATACCTACCTACTATGACTTGGGGATAATCAAAGTAACTCCCTCCTGTCCCTTTCTCTTCAACCTTTAGTGATACACTAGCTTACCCACCCCGGCTTTACCCGGGTGTAATTTCTGATAATATTTTTTTAGTATAGGAATCAACATACTGTGTATACTTATAAGTGGCGTACCACACGGAAAATACCTTATGTACTATTTTTTATTTAAGCTTTGTGTACTCGCCGTTGGTATATCTACCGAAATACAATAAATAAAATAAAAATAAACATTGAAAAGAAGGATCGCCGTAATGTTTTTCATATCTATGATATTTGAGGTCCGGGAGAGTCACATAGGCTACTATCATCATATTATGTGGGCATCATCTAGAAAAAAATATTTAAGAATAATGGTTCACTCTAGGCTCAGTTCTACTTTGTTTATTCTGTGTTTTCAGTGTAAAAGAAAAAGAAAATCTTTTAGATAATTTTAATTAAAGATAACTAAAAAACTGGTTATTTTTTGTTGAGTTCGTGTATTTTCCAATAAGTTCTCACTTGAATAACAACTAGGTGGAACAACCTTTTTATTGAAGGTTTCTTGCTACCTACACAGAGTTGGAGCGGATCGCTGTCGCCTATACTTATTGTAGGTTATTTCGGAACTAGGTAGGTAATGTGTCCGTTTCCGCGGAGACTGAGTTATAGACACAAAAGTATTATTACAAGCTTTCAGCTTCACGTATATAGAATATATTATTATGTATGATTTCACTAAATCCATATCCTTACTTTAGATACCTATTGTAAATTCCCTGCCTGCCTGCTACCGATTTTGATGAAATTTGATACCGAGATAGTTTACATCTCGGAAAGAGACAGACTGTTTTTACTCCGAAATTTACCGAGTTTGTCGGGAGCGTTTTGTTCCCTACTAGTTCCCCGGGATTTTTCAAAAATCTCCCGGGATTGAATCCCCGACCACCCGAATAGACAGCCGGGTGTCTTAAACCATCAACGCCTTCGCCCTCACTGCGCTATTTAGCGGTCAATGTGTGTATTTTTCGCCCTAAAAATAATAATAAGGTTCAATGGCTGCATTGGGAAAACTGCTGTAGTTAAGGCCACGATTATACTAGTAAGTTTTTACGTAAGTTGCGTACGTAAGTAACTTTTTTGTCGACCTCTGTGGCGCAGTGTGTAGCGCTGTTGTCTTAAGGTGCGGAGGTCCCAGGTTCGATCCCCGGTAGGGTCAATTTGGGAATATATAATTTCTGAATTTTCTCTGGTCTGGCCTGGTGGAAGGCTTCGGTCGTGGATTGTTACCACCCTACCGGCAAAGACGTGCCGCCAAGCGATTTAGCGTTCCGGTACGATGCCGTGTAGAAACAGAACAGGGGTATGGGTTTAATATAACTGCCATGCCCCTAACAGGTTAGCCCGCTACCATCTTAGACTGCATCATCACTTACCATCAGGTGAGATCGCAGTCAAGGGCTAACTTGTAGTGGTTAAAAAAAACTAACATTTGCGACTCGTGAATTACAAGTCTGTCTACATTTCGTAAGTTACTCATATTAGTGACTTACGTGAGTAAAACTTAGAATTGTAATCGTGGCCTAAGTATATAGAGCATCATTGGTTAGCATGACAAACTGTAGAAAATAGTGGTATCACCCCGGATGGCATCTGATTGATTAAGAGTGAACGACGTCGCCTCAGCATCCCTCGCTGATCGCACCGATACCGCACCCCATTTTCCGATGTGATTGAAAAAATCCCAAACGCGCGCAGACGGTTTTTCAGTGAGTATAAAACCAAATGAAGTTATATCCTTTTTTGGTCCTGTCTATAGGTAACTGGGTACACGAGTAAAAGTTGTCCCTATAGGTAAAATACGGTGTTCGTGAATAAAAGATTTATGTACCTACTTTTATTTATTTTGCAGGCTTTTTTATTGATCAAACATAAGCTTCCTAAAAGTTGCCTAATTAGGCTCTTACAATTAATGTAACAAATAATGACAATACAATACAACTTTTTATAAATATTGAAGTAAGTTTAGGTGGACGGGTAGCTCTCAGCTCTAAAAGTATCTAATTAATATTAGATACATAGATAGATAAACGCAATATTTGTAAATACCTATGGTTAGTTTTCTGGGTGGTACGCCATCCATCCATTGAGGTCAGTATGGATTGGTAGCGTCAACCCACCGCATTATTGGCAATTTTTTTTTATTTAAGGAGTCTGAACTCTGAACCCTTGAAATTGAGGGATACAACGCAGAGAGATACAACCCATCCATCTGTTTTAAACATCATGTAGAATTAGGTGTGTCAGGAGCATTTGAAATTTTCCATACTGAGAGGGAATCTACAGTGATCCCAGTTAATGCTGACATCCGCCTAGGAAGGGCCGCTGTAATCCTGCGAATTTAGATTTGACAAGGTAGCAGTATTTTAGGGAGGTCCTTATAAAAATGGTCATTCGCTTTTTTATAATAAATTATTATTACATTTTGTTTTTATTATTCTTTTGATAGATGATTAATTTATTCTTATCAGGTACAATATTTTCGTGACTTTTAATTAATATACAATTATTTAATGATAATATATGATTGAAGACTAAATTTATATAGGTAGGTACCTATTTTGAAAACTAGTTTTTCTGCCTAAGGAACTACTAAAAAAACAACAGTTCTGTGTACCTATAAGAATTTTATTATAAGATAAGGTTAATTCTTTTTCTATAAATTATTTATTCAGAAAAAAAAAAAATTATTATTATAAATACTATCATTGAAATAACAAAATCTGTGAAAACTTTATGCTAACGTGCTATACCTACACAGCTTGGGCGGGCTACTAGTAACTATAAAACAAGCCCTAAAGTTAGAATAATTATTTTAAAACCACCGCCCTCTGTAGCCTATGCCTAACTTTGTAATAATAACTAACAACTTCGTAATAACACTTATAATTTAACGTTTTCATAGATATTTGCCTCGCGAACTTCATGAAAATCAAAAGCAACAAAATTAACCTGAAAGACGGCCCCGGGTCAAATGCGAATTATTATTAATTTCTATCTAGACGGGGGAGTCTTTAGGGATGTTTAGAATCTGTCGTACAAAAGCATCGTTGGAGAAAACAACATTAATTAAATTAAGTAAGTTCTAAGTTTTAATTATTGTAAGTAAAATTTAACATTCCGCATTTCGAAGGGTAACGACGTTTTGCTCCTTCGCGCTAAAGAATGCGAATCCTTAAAAAAGTATGTTGCGCGGACTTTTTGTACTCCAGAATTTTTGTGATTTCTTGCCCACAGCCTATCGTCCACAGCTCAAGCATCTAGTGATCACATTTCATCACAGATCAAGTGAGTATTTTATACCAGACACAGATTAGGCGACAAGACAAGGCATATGTTTTATCCTGTCCAGTCTTTAGTAGGTTTCCCTCTTGCACGAAGCAAAAACTGGTGTTGCGGATCAATAGGTTGATAGGTTATTGCAACCTCAGAACTGTGACTCAAGGAATGGAAATCGTATTTGTTGTCTTATATTTGGGAACCGCGATTTGTATCATCAACTTAAGAGCAATCAGAAATGTAGAAAAATAATTCGAAAGTATCAAAGAATCGAAATTTAAACGCAAGGTGTATTTTGCGTGCATCAGATGTACGCACGGCAGTCTAGTCCAGTGCATGTACTTGCAAACTATGAAACCGGCTTCCACCAGCTGTATTCCTTCAAAACTACAATTATGAGCTGTTGGGGCAGAGAATCAAGCCGGCAACGCATTGATGGTTCCTATAAAAAAAACAACACGCTCAACCACAGTAAATAATATGTTAGCACCATAAATGCTCCCCATAATTTCAGGATTTTTCAGTAAACTTTCTAAAAATCGACTCCCCAAATCAAAAAATACAATAAAGTAATCAATTTCAAAAAATCTGTCATCGATAGCAAGTCCTTACAAAGTTAATGGAGATCAAAGTAACTTGAGTTAAATCTAACTTGAGTGACTACGCCATTAAATTGGGGTGATGCTTATCAAAGCTGATTTCGGAGTTGGGAGCATTCTGAATGGGGTCTGAGCAGAGAGATATGAAATTGCCTATATACAGAAAGTTTCTACATGAATGGTGATGAATGAGTCCGATCTATTTCTATCGGTTTATCTTTTGGGTCCATGCATGTGTTTTTTCACTCCTGCTAGTTTTCATTTTTATTTATTTTATTGATTTCGATCTTGACTGGTGCCATCGATGACACAATGACTGGTAAAGTATTGATGCAGTGTAATGGAACCGGGTTTACCTGTTTTCTATGCGGCATCGTACCACAACGCTAAAACGTATTGCCCGGTAAATAGCCACGGCGAAAGTTTTGCACCAGACCAGCACCCCGATTGTGTAAGGAAATCGTAATCGTTTGTCGAACGTATAATTCGACCTGTTTAAGGAGTTCACAGATGCCTACACTTCAAATAGGATATATGAATTCCTTAAACAGTTCGAGTTATACGTTTTAAGCTGACAAATGATGACGATCGACGAAACCCGGCTGAGTTTGTTGTGGGCTCTTCTTAGACCAGGGCGCGTTTGGAACCCTCGTAGCTTTAGTCTTAAGATACCGTTATTAATTATTGTCACCATCAACTCTTATCCATATAAATATTATAAATGCGAAAGTTTGGATGGATGGATGTATGTATGGATGTATGTTTGTTACTCAATCACGCTCCAACGGATGAACGGATCTGGATGAAATTTGGCACAGAGATAGATTATAGTCTGGAATAGCACATAGGCTACTTTTTATCCCGGAAAATTAAAGAGTTCCCGCGGGAACCGAAAAACCTCAATCCACGCGGACGAAGTCGCGGGCATCAGCTAGTTGTTTATAAACATGACGTTCAGAAGGTGTACTTTGTAGGTACCAATTTTGGATAAAGATGATTTGAGTTTGAGTTTGAGTTTGAGTTTGAGTTTGATTTGCTTCGACAATTGGGCCTCAGCTGACCTTAGACAATTAAGAAATGGTACATTTACAATTTCTCTCAGGACCTCCCGCTTACAAGACCACTTCGTTTGCATCAGGACGGTGGCTTTCCTCCAAACAGAAATCTTTTTTTCAGTGCATAGTTTTAAATTTTAGTTTATTAATTGTATTTAAGTAATCTTATGATGTATAGATAAGTAGTGTAATTGGCGTGTGCCGTTCTAATTATTATTATCAAATAATCAAATATCAAATAAATATTATAAATGCGAAAGTTTGGATGGATGTATGGATGTATGGATGTTTGTTAGGTACTCAATCACGCCCCAACGGCTGAACGGATCTGGATGAAATTAGGCACAGAGACAGATTATAGTCTAGAATAACACATAGGCTACTTTTTATCCCGGAAAATTAAGGAGTTCCCGCAGGAACCGAAAAACCTCGATCCACGCGGACGAAGTTGCGGGCATCAGCTATGATAAATAAATTAAAATAGAATCTATACTAAACTAATATTATAATGCGAAAGTTTGGATGGATGTTTGTTACTCAATCGCGGCAGAACGGCCGAACGGATCTGGATGAAATTTGGCAAAGAGATAGCTTTTTATTCCGTAAAATCAAAGAGTTCCCGCGGGATCCAAAAAAACTTCAATCCACGCGGACGAAGTCGCGGGCATCGGTTAATAAGTCAATAATGCGACAACTGATTCTACCCAGCTACCTGTGAGATGCACGGGCTGCAAGGTGGCTGTCAGCTTTGGCACCTATTTATTTTACTTTTTATTTCATTTCATTATTTGGGAACAAGGTTAGATATGGAAAATTATAGATTCTTTATTCAAATCACGTCGTCCTCTTATTGAAATCTGGACTACTTTTGCCTGTAATAAGGGCGTCGTCCCCGACACCTGTATTATCTGAAGGGGCTGACAGGGTGCCGATTGGTTCGACGGTCGTAATTTCCAGAGAAGCTCTAGAAAATTCGATTTCCAAATTTTACCAACTTGCTCGTAAACAAAGCTTGCAGGTTTCGATTCTTTATGATGTAAACGTCTTGTAGGCTAGGTATTATTTGGGAAGCCGAATTAGACATCGGTAGAAAATGTTAGGTCTTGTGGCTGGTTTCGGCCGTGGCTAGTTACCATCCTACTAGCAAAGACGTGCCGCCGTGTGAATTAGCCTTCCGGTACGACGCTTTGTAAAAACCCGATCAGCGGTATGGACTTAATATAACTCCACACCCCTAACAGGCAAGTCCGCTATCATCTTAGATTGCATCAAAAGTTAATTAAGCTCGTAAATGAAAAAAAACAAACGAAAAATAATGACAAAAACCAAATATTTCTAATAAACCAATGCTTTTAAAAGGTAACCACGTATAACAGCTTTTGACCTCAACTCCGTGTGATAATTATTAGTAATGGTTCGTTTTTAATTTTCTGTTTAAAAACTCAGCTAGAATCACTACCCTCATAAATCCGAAAGTGTTTGTTTGTTGGTTTGCCAATCAATCATGATTTTTTGCATGAGTATAGTTGACAAACTGGAGAGTAGCATAGGCTACTTTTTATCCCGAAAAATCAAACACATCCCGCGGGATTTTCAAAAACCTAAATTCATGCGGACGAAGTTACGGGCATCATTTATAGTTTCAAATAAAAACGTTAAAGGCTATGCGTCAATTTCACCTTTACGGAACAACGGAACCGGAAGAGCAGTTTAGGATCCTTGTGATTTATTATGACAAGGGTAAAATAGCCCATCAACAAAACGTTTTATACCTACGACAATATGTCTGTGTTCTTGTAATACGATATCGTTTGTCATCACATATGTAATTTTAAGCTCTGTAAGGATATATTTCCACCAGAGATGTGCTACGTTGCTAAGCTACGGATATGTGTCATACCCATAGACATACAATTTTTTCGGTCATACCCACCAATACGAGCCCTTGACTTTCATAATTTACATCGCTAGATCTTAGATTATAAAAGTCCAACATTGATTTAAAAACAACGGACACCTATTTGGAGTTACGTTATTCTGTCAAAAAATAGAGATGTTTGCTCGTTACCAATTACCTCATTTTACTTATAAATTATTTTTGCATGGACACAGTTAAAGACATGAAAAATCACAGAGTTTCCACGAGATTTTCCAAAATCTAAATCCACGCGGAAATCGCTAGCAAATCGCAGCATCTTGTTTATAATATCAGTACATAGGGATTGTAGACCACCAAGAATTACTTAGCTAGTTGAGAAATGCAAATCGGAGTTGTGTGAGTAACAACGAGCGAACTCGCAAAGTCAACGTTGCAACAAATAGTGCGCTTCCCTGATCCCTTATCATAATACAAAACATCGTCCGTTCTCACCAAGTTCCTGTTAGTACATAATAATGTGACTAACATGTATCGTAACTAGTTTACCAGACCCGCCCTCTCGCGTGGATCATTGAAAAATTAGGTAGGGGCCAATTTTGTAAGGTTGCGTACCTCAAGAGGATAAAAAGGGACCCTTACAGAATCACTTCGTTGTCCGTCTGTCAGTCTGTCCCTTTTTCTCGGGAACGCGTGGAGGTATTAAGTTGAAATTAATATCAAATACTTACTTAAGTCTACAGTCACTTGGAGCTGTAAAAAAATCAAGCTTCTTAAGCAAGCTTTCATAATTTACCCTGTAGGTGTCTTGAATACGCATGGCATCATGATCTCAAAGTACAAAATGTTGGAAGTTTTGTCTGATTAAATTGAAAACAATTCGGCAAGTTAATAATTAACAGTAACAATGGAGGGTTGGAAGTAGTACCTCGGAGATGCCTCTCCGTCTCTTATCAATGTCGTTTGAACGAATTACTGCTGCCTTGTTTACGCTTAACACAAACTTAAATGGACCCCTCTGGCGCAGACATGAGCGCTGTTTGCTTTAAGATCAGAAACACTACGGACAAAGAAAACTTGTCTGACAGACATAAAGTCCATGTCACTCAGGCATTGTTCCACGTGAGCGACAAACGCGACAACGACGGTACGACGCCACGCGACGCGACAGTATCAAACAGAAGCTGACCCTTCACGTGGCCTGCGTTGTCGCTTTCTATTGAGCACGTCTGTCGCTTTCTATTTAATCGTATCACCACAGAATAGGTAATAATCCTACGTGGTATCACGTCGTGTTGCTTTTGTCGCTCACCTACTCGTAGGACAGTTCACTTTTATATGGCGCTGCGCAGACTAGCGTGATTAGACGAAACGGGTTCGGTGCGTGACATTTTGTCCTGTCCTATATCGTTGTGTTTTCGCCCAAAAAGTCGAAACTTATTTTAGTTTTAAACGCATAGTAGGCCCGGTTCAAATATGGTTTTATCAACTCTACTTGCATTTGAGTACCTATACTTAGACGTAATGTTGGTATAGGTGCTTAAACTTTTATGTCATGCATAGACGGAAATAAAACGGAGAGAACTTAGCCTGGTGGGAGGCTTCGGCCGTGGCTAGTTACCACCCTACCGGCAAAGACGTGCCGCCAGCGATTTAGCGTTCCGGTACGATGCCGTGTAGAAACCGATCAGGGGTATGGGTTAAATATAACTGCCATGCCCCTAACAGGTTACCCCGCTACCATCTTAGACTGCCGTTCGAGGCGGCTCACTCACACAAACATGCGCATCTACGAGACCCATAAGCACGGGTCGCGGTGTGAGTGAGCTGTTTCGAGCGTTACTGGGTAGTTTCCATACTGGTTGTATCTGTTTACTGTGTCATTACTTAGACTTACCATCAGGTGAATTCGCAGTCAAGGGCTAACTTGTTGTGGATTTAAAAAAAATGTCAAATCCCAATAAGTATCCTGCCCTTCCTACACTTAACCATCGAAACAATTATCTTTTGTATATAAACTAGAGACATCGAAGTAACAATAGCTTTCTGCAATCGTGTACTCGCCTCTATTGTCAGAGTAGACTTCACAATACAATGGGTATAGCTTTAAGTATGTATTTTCGTATTTTATTCTTCGCTAACGTGACAGAAGAATCGACTTCCTGAATGGGGCGTTGATCCTTTTGAACTGACTGAATAGCGCAAGATTCACTACACCTGAGCGTTTATGAAAGCGTGCAATATTATGTCTTATTTCCAAAGAATTTAAAAACGTTTTACAACTTGTGAGGTGTACTAAAAATGTTAGGTCATAAAAGTATTTAAATTGACGATTGTATGAAAATAAGTAATATTTATTGCATTCCAATTTCTTTACTAATTTTATAAATGCCAAAGCGTACGTCTATCCGCCTGCCTGCTACCTTTTCAGGGTACTTTTGACGAAAGGGTTTTGATAACTTTAAGAAGCGGGTCTTCTAAAAGGTATAAAAACCACAACTTGGGTTAGTTTTAAGTTTTATAACCATTTTAAACTATCGATTAAAGTAAAAAAGTGCGTACAAATGACGCCACAATTTCATACCATTCATTCATACAGTAGGTACTCGTACCTACTTAATGATTGTTGTTAGAAAGCTTCATACTAAGCGCACGTTATGACGTTTGATCAAGAGTTGATGATTGGACTATTAGTCTAATACCCAATTATCCTATAGCGTATACGAAGAAAGGCACAACAAATTAATTACATGTAAATAGGCTGGCAGCCTACCACCCTAACTTCATTTTCGCCGGGTCGATCCTATTTCCCGTAATCAGTTGTAGCTGTCAGTTTCCATCACTGTTGCCTGCTTACGGCGTGAATAATTACAAACGAAGCCAGCAGCCAGCCAATTCTCCCAGGCCAGCTGCAACAATAATTGTGTAAGTGTTTGAGAGGAGCAATGTGATATGTCATGTTTTATTTATTATACGACTGCCTGAAAAAAGGAGTATATTGTTTTCAGGGTTCATGAATGTACTCGTATGTATGTGAGTTTGTATATTCCACCATAACTTCTATACGCCTGAACGAATTTTGATGAATGAGGTATCATTAGAATCCTAAGCTTATTCCGGGTGACATAGGCTAGTAAAATTAAAAAAAAATTGATAGGGTGACCATGGTCCCGCATCAAAGACTAAAGTTGAATTTTTTTTTCCAAAATGAGATTAGTTAACTATATTGTCATCATCAAGAAAATGATGAGTAGATTCCAAAAATATATAAGACTATATTTCAATATCAAGTGATTCACAAAAAAATATCATTTAACTATGGCAGTCGTATTTTTTAATTCTTTGAGTTATATTCACTTGTTACTAGCTGATGTCCGCGACTTCATCCGCGTGGATTGAGGATTTTCGGTTGCCGCGGGAACTCTTTAATTTACCGTGATAAAAAGTAGCCTATGTGTTATTCCAGACTATAAACTATCTCTATGCCAAATTTCATCCAGATCCGTTCAGCCATTCTGGCGTAACAAACATCCATCCAACCATCCATCCAAACTTTCGCATCTAATAATGTTAGTACAGATTCACCTGCGTTCCATTGAACCTAATTCCACGCGGACCAAGTCGCGGGCAGACGGTAGTTATATAAATATTAGAAACATAAAGAACAAAACGCTGGCAAATAAATAAATACTTACATTTTTACTTACTAACTAACTAAGGCTACCATTAATTTTTTTTTTTTTAAATGCCCATTACAAGAAATATCCGGCAGTTTATGTAAGCACACATATTGCATAATATGCATTTCTTTCATAAAATTCTGCTGCCACATATAAGTCATAAAAGCAGTTATTAAAAACTATGCACGCTTTACTTGAACGTATCACTTCGTGCCCGAGTCGATAAAATGCACGCTCCAACTATTAAGTTCAAAACTTTCTTCTACGTACTCGTAACTCTTAACTGTAACATATCATCTTACTACTTTTAAAGGATCGTGATTTATTCTCAGAAGCCTTACGGAATATTGAGAATATAATATTGAGAATGAAATGTATAGTATCGTCCCGATATTGACAAGGCTATCTTTTTCAGCGTAAGAAATATAGGTTATTTCAATGATTTACAGCATAGTCTTTTGTGAAATGCGATATTGAAAGCATTTACAGTAAAATTTCATACTTTAAAAGCGAAAGACTTGCAAATTACATATACCTACTTTTATCACTGAATACTTCTATTCTTATACTTTGTGCGCAACATCATGCTATCATAGTAATAATAATATTATAAATGCGAAACTGTGTTTGTTGGTTTGTGGATTTATTGGTTTGTCCTTCAATCACGCCGCAACGGAGCAACGAATCGACGTGATTTGGGCTATGTATATGGAATATGTAGTTGAGGACCTGGAGAGTGACATATGGCATTTTTATCCCGGAAAATTAAAGAGTTCCCGCGGGACTCAAAAAGCTTAAACCACGCGGACGAAGTCGCGGCACACGAGTATAGTGGTCGCGGGCATCTTGCAACGTTATTCCACTCCGATGTAGATGTAAAATAAGTTTTGTCATATCCGGTCCAAAGTATCTTTTCGGTAAGTACATAGGTCATAGGTAAGTAAGTAAGTAAAAACACTTTATTACACACAAACAAATAACAAAACAGAGGTAAAACTAATGGTGACAGGATTTACAACTTGTTACGGTGTAAAGGCGGCCTTATCACTATGAGTGATCTCTTCCAGGCAACCTTTCTAAGAAAGGAGATTGGTTGCATGATGACAGGGCGGTGCACACGTGTAAATTTCTAAAAGAAAAATTATAACAACCTACTAACTACTTAACTATTACAACTAACTATTGCAATATAATAAACTTACATAACAGTACATACTATAATTACATACTATACATACATACTATAATTAGGTATTTTGAGATTTGATAAAAATTTAGTCACATAGTTACAATACCATTCCAGATTCCTTTCTAATTAATTAATACAATACCAAATCCCAACCACAAGTCTATTTCTCAGTCTCTTATGGCCAACCCAGCGCATGGGGCGTGAAATTGAGATGTCATCAAACCGTTACAGTGCCACAATCTCATGGAGGTAGGAAATTAGAATCTTCTCACAAACTTATGTGACCCGGTGGCCAAAATTGGAACAAATTATTATGCCTGTTGAGTTTTTGTTTTTATTTTTCATATTATAATATACTAGCGACGCTGTCACCGAGTTAGGTAGGTAAGTTTGTTGAACATTATTATGACTAAAATGGCGAAACCATTGATGTAAAATTTTAGTATGGGCGAAACACATGGGCGAAACCGAAAAAATCATTCAGGAGGTGAGGTGCCTCTTAGTTATAACAATCACAACAACGAAACCAATCTTTGGGAATACTATTAAAGATTATTTATCGGAACTTTTAAAGCATTTTCTTGCGGATAGGATTTACCTATAGTGCATTTTGAGTAAGTACCTCCTACTTTACAGCATGACTGATCTTAGCGCTGGAGTTCTGAAAATCCCAACTTGATATTAAATTCTTACACATACGTACTTTATCAGCCTGTAGCTCCGAATCTTCATAGATTCCCCTAGCAGCTTATTTAGATATATTTCGATCATTCTAAGGAACCTATCAGCACACAGTTTTTTCGTTTCGTAACGTTTTTCGAGTAATTAAAGTGCAAATTTTAATAAATAGCTCAAAATGATTTATAATAATTAAAAAAAAAATTTCGAATTCGAGTTTTCGATTTTCGATTTTTGCATTTTCTGAGAAGATTTACTAAAGTAACATATATATTTTTTTTCACCATCGGAAAGTAGAGATTTCAACGAACAGAAAACATACCAACTTTTTGAAAAAAGCTGATATTTTGACGGGTGAATTTTCGATTGAAAATTAGGGTGCTTTTTCGATATTAATTCAAAATAAGGTGAAAAAATAAATATTTTTACTCAAATAAATTACAGCGTATTTGGGACATAAAAAGGTAAGTTTTCACCAAATTTCGTTAAAAAAAAAAATTATTTGTAAAAGATAAAAATAAAAAATCAAAAACTTGGTTTTTTGAATTTTTCACATAAATTTTGAGGTTATGTGAAAAAAGTGTAAATACAAAAGTTTTAGATCTTTTTATTACCTACAACTTTGCCATTTGACTTTTTTCGATAGGACTTTTAGTTTTGCCGGAAATCGAGAAAAACCGTTTTTTACCCTTAAAACCCCAACCCCCCATCGCCTTCCCGACCTCAGATCGCCCGTAAATTATTTTTCCTTTCATTTTTATAATATTCCCCTCCTTTTCTAATGGGTTTCATCCTACTATTATTTTTTTTGGTTTTAAAAATTATCGACCCTGGTCTATAACCGTATCCTCGCGCTCTAAATAGCCTAAACGTGTATTCTGTGTTCAGAACTTTGTAAATCATGACATTTACTTGTTTGTGGTATTAGCTCAAAACACCACAAGATTACCTATCTTACAGAAACAAACAACAAACAGACTTAAAGAAAATTATAGACAGGGCCCCGTCGAATAAATTATCTACTTCGCTGGCTCATTGACCTTATAATATTAATAACTAGGTGATGCACGCGACTTCGTCCGCATGGATTGAGTTTTTTTTTGGTACCCGCGGGAACTCTAATTTTCCGGGATAAAAAGTAGCTTATGTGTTATTCCAGGCTCTAATATATCTGTATGCCAAGTAGCACACAGATCCGTTCAGCCGTTCTGGCGTGATTGATTAACAAACATCCACCTAAACTTTCGCATTTATAATATTAGTATAGATCATAAGCCTTTGAGTTTAGAAGCTGTTCATCGTATTCTGTATTACTTCACGCTATTCGGCTCTTTCTCTCGAAAGTCGTCTTCTTAAAGACTACCGTTATGCTGATGCTCGAAGTTTAACTAAGCTTAACGCACGTTATTTCATGCCTTATGCGACGATTTCTTCATTACCTACTCATAATGATGAACGCATCGATGCGTTAAGCATCTTAATCTCATTTGCATACCTACATACTAACTGTATTATTATTTAACATTCAAATAAGATTGTCATGCTGAATTTTTTTCGGTAGGAACGCAAAAAAATAAAGCGCTTTCGAAATAAAGTTCTCATTGCTGATAATATTTTTGTGAAAGTGCATGTAATTATTCGAATCCATGTCTGTCTTTCGCTTTAGTCTGTACTTGCGAAAGACTGGCGATGTTTATTTTCCTATCTACATGGAATTCATGAAAATGAGAATAAGCGAAATTAACCTGACTGAGCGAGACGAGGATTCGAATAAGTTAATAGATTCGGAGATGTTTATCAAACCTGATTCTGAGAATTCCCTCGAGTTTGTGTTCTAAAAGGGGTTTTACCTCGGTAGGTAATAGGTATAGAGTTGCTATCAATGACGACCCAACAGGTACCTCTGTATGATACAAAATTTACGTCAGAAACGAAAACCTGCCGAGCGATCGCGTAACTTCTGCATCAATCATTGATACATCGCAATCACCTCTGATTGGTTAACCCTCTTCCACTATTGGACATAATCCATTGACGCAGCAAGAATGCCATAAATTCAGCCAATTACAACAATTGATACTGTAACAATGATTGATGCAGAAGTTACGCGATCGCTCGGCAGACTATAAAATCAATAAAAAAATATGACCGGTAGGTTCATCTCTGTTTGATTTTGTATATTAATTTACGTACTGTGGAGGTTGTAAATGCAACGTTTATTACCTTTGTTTTGTAATTATTTACATGTTACACAATTAATATATTATAGAACCATATTGTTTAAAAAAAAGTTAAATAGGTATTTTTTTTTGTCCAACCTGGCCCTGACAAGAACTGCTAAAAATATCCTGAATTTTCAAGTAAAGAAGCAAATATTAATTTATTATTTGCTACTAGGTAAGTAATAAGTATGTATTGAGTATGTATATAGTTCACGAGTTGACGTATTATTGTGGTTCGTCCTGAAAATACGTCTTCTTAAGTGTCTCCTTATACCCAAACCTTTTTGGAGAGCCCTCTCGTATGCTAAATCGAAAGGCGGTATTGAAAAACCAAGATACGTTTTTACCCAAATGGTAAATAATCTAGATAGATTATCTACTGGTAATTTTTAACATCTATTGCTAGGTCCCTCTTGGCAATTCGCAAAAATATTTTTTATATATTTAATTTTTATTTATTTGTAAGTAATTAACAGCGTTGCAAACTAATATTAACAATAATTATTATAAGTTGACATTAAATAAATAATTAATTTTATGCGAGACGCTAATTGTACATTTACCTGCTTATAGACTTTTTTAGGTACGAGGGTGAAAACAATTATGTACCTACTTAATTATTGAAGAAATAAAAGGAAAATATAATTATCCACTTATAATAATATTATCCTTTTACCTCCAATCAACCTATATGTACCATTCTAATATTTACCATTTATAACTATGAAAATTGGTATTCGGGCTTTCGATTAAATATGAAAGTGTGAGTGTGTCAGATTTTTTGTAAATTCCATCCAAATGTTCCATCCAAATGAATCTAAACGTTTTCAGCAATTCCACCCGAGCGCAGCAGGAGCAGGTAAGCTATTTTACAAATATGCCACTATAATCTTCACATTTGGACAGCATAGTGTAGGTATAGTATATTAATAATATATAGTCTAAAGAATTCAGTATTGGTTGGAAAGGTTTGCTCGAGCCATAGTTAGCAAGCAAAACAGAAATATTATAAAATATAGGTAAGTAAAGAACTTCATTCATTGATTCACCGTGCTACAATATAGATATGTATGTACCTACCTACTTAATTGTACTTGAGGCGCAATACCTAAGCCGCAACCGACGTTGTTAAATAGCGCCGAGAGTTTAATTTTCAATGCGCACATGTATCATACATTTTACAATACATTTGTGTGTAAAAACAGTAAAAAAAAAATTTTCTATACTACCAAACTACAAAAGCGCGCGAGTTCCCGACCATCAAAATGTGTCAGCGAAAGTTTTTTAATATGTGTAATTTATCTTACTAACTACTTGGACCTTGATACTAAAAACGGTACTGGTGGTGAAATACGTCGAAAAAATGTTTTTTTATTAGTGGTGAAGTAAGAGCAACTTTACGAGAAAATGTATTGTAAAACATTTATTTAGTTAATAAAACATGTAATCCATTTTCGAGTTAGCGGGTGCACGGGGTGAACATATGGGTCCTTTTTCCTCCCGAAACATTTTCCCATTGTTTCATTGCCCGACGGGCAATAACAATAATATTATCTATTTCGCCTTCTAGCCTGGTGATCAATTATTCATTTTTTAATTTCGTCTGTTCTTTCGCCTGTTTTTTCAACTCGGTTCAATTTTTATCCGTTACAATAAAATTACCTCCTTTTTATTTGTTTAAGTACTTTACCTACCTACCCAAAGCTTTGAAGTTTTAGCTTACGAGTAGAAAGAATATTATACCTATTGTTGGGAGCTAAAATATTATATGTATTGCAACTTCCCAAAATTCCTCAGTGAATCTTTAAAGACATTGTGTCCAATTCTGTATAACACAATCTCTAAACTAAACTAAAATGACAGCTTTAAATCTAGTTATCTTTCGGCAGGGAGTATTAAGAAAGGATTAGCGATATTTTTAATGCTATCATTTAGTTTAGTTTAGAGATTGTGCACTACAGAATCAGCCCCAGTGACGTATGAATTCTTGGCATGGTCGATTTGGCATTTGTTTATCATATTTTGACTTGACATTGTGACATAGTTCACGATGAAAAGGCTCAGGGTTACTCAGTGGCCGATGTAGGAAAGAGCTATGCTCGGAGTAGACTTACGTGATAAAGTCACAGATGAGGAGACCCGTAGTTGCAGAACCTGCAACGTTAACGATATAGCTCGACGAGTTGAAAAGTTGATGTGGAAATGGGAAAAGCACATAGTTCGAAGAATCTATAGACGTTGGGGTCCGTAGATCAACGTTGGCAGACTAACATCAAGCGAATTGAAGAAAACCGTTTGACGGCGAGTGTGGAAGTTTCTATACGAGTCATATCTCCTGTAGCTGATGTCTATTGTAGATGGTTGCCAATTCATGTTACACGACTGCTTCAGCTACATAATATCTGTACCGTTAAATCGCTGCATTACTTCTGTCTATTTCAACTGAATAGTCGTATCACAAATCGTATTGTAGTGCCGTACAAGGCTAGGCAAGGAAGATTCTCACAAATGACTCCGATAAGAAGTTGAGCGCCGCATCGGAGTCAACTCGTCGTTATCTAGAGACACAGGGTTCCTGTTAATTAACTTGCTGAATCGTTTATTCGGTGGTGGCTCAAAGATTCATATCTACAGGAAATGTTTGGGACTAATTTACGATTACAATCAACGCTACATGATGATACGAGGGTCGATTTAGTTTATTTGGTGTAGGTCGATTTAACATGAACTATTCATGCTTGGATAGGGCACGTTTGAAAGAATTCTAGCATGACACATTGAGAATCAAATATCAAATAAATATTATAAATGCGAAAGTTTGGATGGATGGATGTATGGATGTATGTTTGTTACTCAATCACGCTCCAACGGATGAACGGACCTGGATGAAATTTGGCACAGAGATAGATTATAGCACATAGGCTACTTTTTATCCCGGAAAATTAAAGAGTTCCTGCGGAACCGAAATACCTAAATCCACGCGGACGAAGTCGCGGGCATCAGCTAGTTATTTAGGTATAATTGTAGATGATGCGCGCGACTTCTTCTGCGTGGAATTAGGTTTTTTGAAAATCCTGTGTGAACTCTATGATTTTCAGAAATAAAAAGTAGCCTATGCTCCCGGGATGAGACCTATCTCTGTTACTTTCATCAAAATCGGTTATACATAAATGAGCGTCGAAAACATAGCAAATAGACAGACATAGAAATGCAGACAGATGGACATCAGGATGTTTGCCATTTATAATATTAAGTAGTATGATGATCCACGCCTCTGGTGACCAAAGACCCAACGCGATGGTATTCATTCAACGAGGTAATAGCGCCAGTGTTTTGGGCACCATGCCCATTAACGATCACTTCGACGGCGTGTATTTTTTGTAAATATAATTAGTTTTTTAATTTATTTCTTAGTTTTATTTAAATTAATATGCCTAGTAGTATGGACACCTGATTCTATATTCGATAGATCGCCGTTCACGAAGAATAATTTTATTTTTGTCTGTAATATAAATCTAGACGCTATGCCGTGTGCTCAGGATCTTCAAAACTTTCTTTTTCTTCACTATACTACTATTATACTACTATAATACTACTATATAGCACAGCGAGATACCACGAGCGCCTGCTTTGGCATCCTCATGTCATCGACTTCCAATCAACACTCACAAAACGTTTTTCCTGTTCGATATCCCGCCGTCAACCCTCTAGTAATACCAATGAAATGATATTGTACCTTTTTCACGATATCTAGGCAGTTCTGAGGCGATTTCCCGCAATTTTCTTACGCTTGAAAACTGGTGGCATTATTTAAGGGGTAAATATGAACTTAACATACTATCTTGACAAAATATCTCTATTATTTATACGGTACGTTTTATCATACGTGCAAGTGCATTAAGTGAAAAACTAAACATTAATGGTATGAAAGAAACGCGACCGCATACAATATGAAAAAGGAAACATTATATTTTTGTACAACGATATTTTTTTTGGCAAGCTCGGGAAAAGTTCAGGTTTCAAAATATTAATATGCCTCTGTGTAGCGGTAACAGGTTTCTCTATCTAATAATAATAATTTTCAACTAAAGGGACATCTCTTATATAGTTAGTTTTTAAAATGACTGTGAAACACGTCGGATGGACGGACGACTTGACGAAACTAGAGTTCCTCGAATTTACTTACTTTTCGGTTCCTAACTGTAAAAAGTAAGTAAATTTGCCACCTGAAAATTCACACCAGTTCTCGAACTATCGAGTCGGTTCTGAGGTGATTTCCAAAACATATGATTGCTTCCATTGTAGCCTGTATTGGATATAGTGGCTTCTATACATTCGGCGACCCCATTGTAACAAAGTTATGCCCCGTGTAATAGGACCGCCATTGTTTGCCTTATTTGCCGTGTGGATTCTGTATTTGGAAGCTGATATTGTGAAAGGTTGAAATCCATTGAGCAATGAAATTTAATTATTTCCATTTACTTGCTTTAAGTTACTAACTTGTTTTAAGAAATTAAATAATCAAGGTATCAATGCTTTACCACTCAAGAAAAACATCGTTAGGTATGCCCCACAGTTGTTTTATTGTTCTCCCAGGTGCGTGAAGCTGCCACAACGCAATTGGCCAGCGTGGTGGACTATGGCGCAACCCTTCTCATTCTGCAAAGAGACTCGTACTCACTAGTTAGCCAGCGAGAGCGAGAGCTTGAGATGATGACGCAAGCTCTCGCACATCTGAACCGATTGACTTCGGAGTCACAAAGTGCTGGAATGGTGACCCTGCGTTGCAAGCGCAGTGTTACGCGCACGGCAATTATTGTCTCTACCAATTCGCAACACGATATTAATAGCTAACTAGTTCTTGCTCCTATATAATGCCTTAGCACTAACGGTTCATTGTTATTTGCAAAATATTAGTGAAAATGCTTTTTAAAATGATTAAAAATCATAAATTTTATTAAGTTATTCACATTAAAAACCCTTAATTTTAAATTTTTAGACACTTATATGATTATTGTAAAGCTTACCCTTTGTCTAGATTTTGGAATTAATGTGGCTATAAATTGTTGTCCGCAAAGCGACACGGCAATTACTGTCTCCGCTCATCCGCAACACTTTGTTAATAGCTCACTGATTCCTACACCTACTACATCTATACAATGCCCTAGTTCTTTAGGTTCATAATTATTTGCAAAATAATACTGACAATGCTTTTTAAAATAATCAAAAAAACATCTATTTTAGTAATTTATTCACATTAAAAATCTTCATTTTCAATTTTTAGATATTTATTCATATTATTATTAATAACAATATTCCATTATCTAGATTTAGGAACAAAATATGTGGGTAAAGTCTATTAACTCGCCGCTATAAATTGTTGTCCGCAAAGCGACACGGCAATTACTGTCTCCGCTCATCCGCAACACTTTGTTAATAGCTCACTGATTCCTACACCTACTACATCTATACAATGCCCTAGTTCTTTAGGTTCATAATTATTTGCAAAATAATACTGACAATGCTTTTTAAAATATTCAAAAAAACATCTAAGTGTTTTAGTAATTTATTCACATTAAAAATCTTCATTTTCAATTTTTAGGTATTTATTCATATTGTAACCATATTCCATTATCTAGATTTAGGAACAAATGTGGGCAAAGTCTAATTATCTATTAACTAGTCGCTATAAATTGTTTTCCGCAAAGCGACACGGCAATTACTTTTTTTTTTTTTTTATAATTTTATTACAGTGCTTCACACACGAGGAAAGTTTCTAATTTATTACGGCAATTACTGTCTCCGCCCATCCGCAACACGATGTTAATAGATCACTGATTCCTTTTTTTTATCCACTACAAGTTAGCCCTTAACTATATAGTTATTCCTGCACTATTCGTTGATTATTATCTCCAAAATATTAGAGCTTTTTAAAATAATTAAAAGACCTCTATGTACAATATCTAGATGCTTATTTATATTATTAATGTAAAACTATTCCATTATCTAGATTTTGGAACTAATGTGGGCAAACTCTATTAACTCGCCGCTATAAATTGTTTTCCGCAAAGCGACATGGCAATTACTGTCTCCGCCCATCCGCAACACGATGTTAATAGATCACTGATTCCTGCACGTACATAATGCCTAAGTTCTATTCGTTGATTATTATCTGCAAAATATTAGTGGCAATGCTTTTTAAAATAATTGAAAGACCTCTATTCAATATCTAGATGCTTATTCATATTATAAATGTAAAACTATTCCATTATCTAGATTTTGGAACTAATTTCGGCAAACTCTATTAACTCGCCGCTATAAATTATTGTTGTCCGCAAAGCGACACGGCAATTACTGTCTCCGCTCATCCGCAACACTTTGTTAATCGGTTGCTCCGTTGCGGCGTGATTGAAGGACGAACCAGCAAACCAATAAACCAACAAACAAACACACTTTCGCATTTATAATATTAGTATGATGGATATAGATCATTTAATAATAAGGAAATTAAGTTACTTACTTAAATTTTTAATGAATAATTTAAAATTTTAAAATTCCATATTCTGATTTCCAGCAAACCAATGCTAATTCTCAAATTATCTATCTCTTTTCCAAAATCGCTGCATTCCAATTTCCAACATTAATTAAACACAGATTTAGTGGAAAATTGAACATTACATGGAATGTTCATGACAAGCTTGAGAAGCAGTTATTAATCATGTTGTCACAGTAACTTCAAAGGCTCGGTTAATCAACTACGAATGGTTTGGACGTTTCTCTCACTATTCGGGCGTGATGTGGCAAGCTCGTTCGTGCGTTCCCACGTAGCGTAGGTACTCGTATATGAGGTGTAGACGGAATTACTCATTGGTGCAAGCCATGGCATGTACGTGGTTTCTCAGAATACGTGGCTATGCTTTTGGAAACATATAATGAGACGTACCAAATGAGAAACTGATACACCTATGTCTTACAGCAGCTATGTTGTGGATATTTGGCGGCTCATATGAGACTATAGTAGTATATCCTGTAACAAGGGATATTATATTTAAGGATAGAATTAAGGTTGTTTGGTTTCCGCGGAAACTCTTTAATTTTCCGGGATAAAAAGTAGCCTATGTGTTATTCCAGACTATAATCTATCTCTGTGCCAAATTTCATCCAGATCCGTTCTGCCGTTCGGCCGTGATTGAGTAACAAATATCCATCCATCCACCTATACATCCATCCATCCATCCAAACTTTCGCATATATAATACTAGAGGACGCCCGCGACTTCGTTCGCGTGGCATAAGTTTTTTTAATTCCCACAGGCACTCCTTCATTTCCGGGATAAAAAGAAGCCTATGTCACTCTCCAGATCCTCAACTATACCTATCCATGCAAAAAATCACATCGATCCGTTGCTCTGTTGCGGCGTGATTGAAGGATAAACTCTCTATTTAACGTCCTTGGGGATAGAAATTTCAAGACTGTGGAATACGTATTTCATAAATTTAAATCGGAAGCCCAAATACCAAGTTTCAGGGCGATAACTTGAAAAACGACGGACTTTCATTCAAATTTTCAACCCCTATTTAACCCCTTTGGTGGTGAAATTTTTAAATATTTTGACACACGTAACTTCTTTATTTTTTACCGATAGCCAAAATACCAAGGTTCGTTCATATAACTTGAGAAATATCTTGAGAAATGAAGGACTTTTTTACAAACTTTCATCCCCTATTCCATTCCTTTGGGGGTTGAAATTTCAAAAATGGTTAAGTACTTACTTCTTCATATCTAACTGAAAGCCCAAATGCTAAGTTTCAGGGCTATAACTTGAGAAATGAAGGACTTTCATACAAACTTTCAACCCCAATTTACCCCTTTGGGGGTGGAATTTCGAAAAACTGTGAAATACGTATTTCTTTATTTTTTACCGAAAGCCAAAATACCAAGTTTCGTTCATATAACTTGAGAAATGACGGACTTTCATACAAACTTTAAACCCCTATTTCACCCCCTTAAGCGTGGAATTTTGAAAAATCCTTCCTTAGTGAGCGCCTACGTCACAAAAGGAACCTACTGTCAAAATTTCAAGTTTCTAGCCACAGCGGTTTAGACTGTGCGTTGATATATAAGTCAGTCAGTCAGTCAGTCAGGACTTTGAATTTTATATATATAGATAAGTATAGAAGTATAGATATCCATGCAAAAAATCACGTTGATCTGTTGCTCCGTTTCGGCGTAATTAGAGGAAAAACAAACAAATCATCAAATAAACATACCTACCTTGGTATTTGTAATATTGGTAGAATGTTTAATTTTGTTAATAAAGTCATGATAAATATTAAACCACCACCACCAGCCCATTAACGTCCCACTGCTGGGCACAGGCCTCCACTCTCATAGGAGAGAGGGAATTAGAGCTTAGACCCGGGTTGGCGGGCTTTAACGACTATTATCATGTTAGTGATAATAACCGGGACCGACGGCTTAACGTGCTCTCCGAAGCACGGGGGTGAAACACCGCCAACTTCCTAACTCCGGGCTAGTACTGAGAATTTCTAGTCAGAAAAACCCAATACGTGTTATTGCCCGACCCGGGACTCGAACCCGGGACCTCGTCGGCCGCAGTCGAACATGCCAACCACTAGACCAACGAGGCAGTCAAAAATATTGAACAACAACAATAATTAATATTCGAAGGTAGCTGTAGCTCATCACTCACAACATGGCAGGAATTAGTTTTGAACTGTGAGTAGGGAAAACTGTTCAAGAGGATTTATGTTGAAAGCTGTAAAATCGTTAGGAATTGAACAATTTTGTAATTTTCAATACAATATTAACTGTTGTGTTTTGAATTGTAAGTTGTATATTCCAAATAAATAACTTCACATAATATTATTAAATATTTTTTTTTTTCATTTTAGGCCCTACGCTTGACCACAATCACACCTGATGGGAAGTGATGTTGCGGCCTAAGATAGGACGCGCTTGCCTTGATTCGTATAAGATGCTAATAAGTAATTTACTTAGCAGAATATATTATCAATTACATATTATAACATTTATATAATATATCTCCTGTCATCACTCATAGTGATAAGGCCGCCTTTACACCGTAACAAGTTGTAAATTCTGTCACGATTAGTTTTACCTCTGTTTTGTTATTAATAGTTTGTGTGTAATTAAGTGTTTTTACTTACTACTTACTTACTTACTCCTTTTATATAAAAAGTAATGTTTATCAATTATTGTCTGTATAACATGTAAATATGTATATCCGTGCGCGATAGTCATAACCACACTTGCGTAAATGTTGCTGACATAGTTCCATCAACGAACATAGACTGCGTGCGAGTCTTTGTGCGAGTCGCATTGCAACGCATTGCAACGGGCATTGTACAAAACCTTAATAATTGATGTGTCAATATTTTCAATGAACTACAGCAAATGTATACTTATATATAATATGTATAGGTGACACATACATTTACCTACTCTGCATTCAACTCACGTGCGAACTATAGAAATGATTGAAAATCAAGCACTCGTGCAAGAAGGATCAAATAGTAGATTATTAACCAAGGGGATAAAGCAGTGTCTTCTGTCGCGGGTGACGATTTAAATCGCGTGGGTAACGAAGGGCTCGAGGTTTACTCCCGAGCGTAGCGAGGGTGTTAAAAACTTATATCACGAGCGAAGCGAGGGATTTAAGACGAGTCCTGAGTGTAGCGAGGGATTTAAGTTCACCCAAGACTAAGACAGCTTTATCACCGAGGAAAATACTCTACTTTTCGTACCATTTGCGAAAAAATTAACACAATAATAATATGAGATAAGCATTTATTAAAAATAATGACAATTAAAAGTAAAAGTTAACATTCGAAACATTGGTCCTTCATAAGTTTTTAAATAATTTTCCTTGGATTTTGTTGGAAGCAAATTATTTATAATTGCGGCAGCATTTGCACTGATGGAATCCGACAATTCACAGTCACTGTCGCTTTGATTTAACATCGTAACGTATTTTTAGAACATTCACTTATTTATAAAAATAAATTAAAATAAACTTAACGCTTATGTATTTGAAGAAAACAAAAACGCGGCAAATTCCTACACTAAGGGCGCCTTCAAATTTGCCGCAAAGTGCCGCGCGGAAGCAGCGCGGCTGCAGCGCTGCGGTCGCGCTGCTTTGTAAATCCATATAAATAAAAAACACGCGACTGCAGCGCTGCACCCGCGCTGCGGCCGCGCATCAGTTCATCGATCGACTAGTGACGGGACTGCGCACGTATTTTTGTTCAAGTGTAAACATGAACGAAAATCAGGTAGAAGAATTTATCGATGAGGTTGAGAGTCGTCCAGCAATATGGGATTCGAAGTCCGACAAGTACAGCAATAAAATCGAAAAGTAAAAGGCTTGGGAAGAAATATGCATTAAATTTATTGACAATTTCACAAACAAGACTCCAAGTGAAAATAAAAACCGGCCAAGTGCGAGTCGGACTCGAGGGTTCCGTACAAACCTGTAGTAAGTTTTAAATTATTAAAAAAAACTACTTACTAGATCTCGTTCAAACCAATTTTCGGTGGAAGTTTGCATGATAATGTACATGATATATTTTTTTTAGTTTTATCATTCTCTTATTTTAGAAGTTACAGGGGGGGACACACATTTTACCACTTTGGAAGTGCCTCTCGTGGAAACTATTCAGTTTAGAAAAAAATGATATTAGAAACCTCAATATCATTTTTGAAGACCTATCCATAGATACCCCACACGTATGGATTTGATGAAAAAAAAATTTTTTAGTTTCAGTTCTAAGTATGGGGACCCCCAAAATTTATTGTTTTTTTTCTAGTTTTGTGTGAAAATCTTAATGCGGTTCACAGAATACATCTACTTACCAAGTTTCAACAGTATAGTTCTTATAGTTTCGGAAAAAAGTTGCTGTGACATACGGACGGACACACAGACAGACAGACAGACAGACAGACAGACAGACAGACAGACAGACAGACAGACAGACAGACAGACATGACGAATCTATAAGGGTTCCGTTTTTGCCAAATTTGGCTACGGAACCCTAAAAATGAAGCATGTAAGTTAAAGTAATATTATGTATTATTAACACAACTACTTTATATTTTCGTTGTTTCGTATTAATAGTAACACAGAGCAGTGTTTCTTCGTCAGAGTCCATCGTGAAAATAAATATAGGTACAACCCTATGATGTTCGAACCTCGCGACAGGAGCGCGGCCGCAGCGCTGCAGCCGCGCTACGATTTGCGGCAAATTTGAAGGCGCCCTAATATTTTTTTGTCGGAAAAGCAAAGGCATCAAGCTCATACGGCCTCGTCGGTTTTCGTCATTTTATTTAATAATCATAACTGCATAATAAATGCGTATTCCTTTTTCAAAAAGATGTATAATGCTTTATATACAAACTCAATGGTGTAAACACAGATGTAGTTCAGTATAAATTTCGGTAAGTAAGTATTCCAAATTTAAATCACATTCTCCCCCTAGAGGATGAATGAAATTCAGTACAATTTTCTTTCCCTGTTTTTAACAGATTAAAAACCGGCCAAGTGCGAGTCGGACTCGCGCACCGAGGGTTCCGTACAAACCTGTAGTAAGTTTTACGATTTATGACGTATTAAAAATAAAAATTACGTTTGTTGTATGGGAGCCCCCCTTTAATATTTACTTTATTGATATTTAATTATTTATTTTGAAAGGTAATATACAAGTTAATATTCTGTGAAAATTTGAACCGTCTACCTGTTACCGTTTTTAATATTGAGCAAAAAAATACGAAAAAAACACGTTTACAGTATGGGGACCCCCCTTAATATATATATTTTTTTAATTTTTAGTATTTGTTGTTATAGCGGCAACGGAAATACATCATTTGTGAAAATTTCAGCTTTCTAGCTATCACGGTTTATGAGATACAGCCTGGAGACAGACAGACAGACAGACAGACAGACAGACAGACAGACAGACAGACAGACAGACAGACAGACAGACAGACAGCGGAGTCTTAGTAATAGGGTCCCGTTTTTACCCTTTGGGTACGGAACCCTAAAAATGACTATTGTTATGTTCGCTTTTTGTGGCATAGAATGTCACTTTTTTGAGCAAGTGGTACGAAAAATCCATTTTCATTCAATCCTAAGTCAATGCATTTAGATATCTTTGCAATAATAATATATTACTATCTAGAGAAAACCAGTATCCCAAGTCTCACCCGCATAACATACGAGCTAGAACTTGCTACATAACTTAATTACAAAGTTATATAATATTGTCATTCACTCCTCTATGTCGAAGTGTTGATTGTAACAATATATTCCGGTAAGCTTCCGATTAACTAAAGAGATTGTGAATTTCCAAGTCTACCTCATTCTCTCACTATAACGGCAAGCTTTTTACAAGATAACTTATTCATCATCATAATATCAGCCTGCAGACGACCACTGTTTAACATAGGCCTTTACCAAGGGTGCCACCAAGAGCCAGTTCTCAGCCTTTCTCATCCAACCTCTTTAACTCGTTGGTTCATCGTACCTACTGGAGGACTCCTACAATAGGCTTAATACTCGTACCTACCCTACGCGGTCTCCACTCTAGGAATTTCCGACTCCATCGGCCGTCGCTCCTACTTTACAAACTAATTGAGTGTTATTGACTCCTTAGAAGTCGATAGGTAAGTAATGAATATCGACACAACTTTTAGTCCTCGGTTTTGCCATCGTGAATTTCAGAGCGACCTGTACTTTCGGTTCTAGTGGATTTTAGTCAAAGTGGAGTCTGAATGTATTCAATGCTTTCAGACTAGTTTAGTCGCATAGTGGTCCACTTATTTTTGTGTTCTGTGCTCAAACAAATAAATAGGTCGCTGCATATGATAGCGAGCAAATAATTTCTAATACTTGAGAGGAGTTCAAAACATTATTTATCACAATAGTAGGTGCATTACTGCCCAGCCCAGAAATAAAGCAATATACGGCTGAGTAATATTGAAAGGACGAGGCGAAGCCGAGGACTTCCCAAGTGATTAAAAAGGACGAAGTCCGTGTCAGTGAATTTTTAATTTGGCGAGCCTTGTATAAGTAGGAGACGTACTTATCTCTAATTTTCGAAAATAAATAAACATAAAGCTTTTCTACGTTGCCTATATTAGGTGTTCACTACTTTAACATTGTGTTGAATGGGTTACATATTAAAAAGATCTGATTTCATATTCGAGCATCAGCGGCCAGAAAAGAGCTAATTGACGTATTGTTTTTAATAATGTAGCAATTTCCGAGCAATTAGGAGAAAAAATATTTATTAGAATGGAAGTAATAATATCGACAGACATTTTCATAACGTATAAATCGTCAAGGAAAATAAAACCGCCCAACAATTTTGTTCGAGCACTGTACATACGGCGCGGCGCGGCGTATCGAAAGATAATTAATAAAATTCTAAAACAATTAAAAAATCAACATTTTAAACTAGAATTTAAAAATGCAAATAATATTAAGAAAACTTGGGACATTATAAACTCAGTCACTCATCTCAAGAATAAAAAGACAGTCGCTCATAACCTCCTAAACATCTCAAACACTCCAATCGAATCAGTAAATAAAGTAAACGAATATTTCGTAAATACAGGTCAAATGTTAGCGGAACAAATAGCCGTAACTGCTGAAGATGACTCTCTCATAAATTGCAGTTATTATCCCTCACATTCCCCTCCAAATTCATTTGTACTTTTAGATACGGATATACGGGAAGTAATTTCAATCATAAACTCGCTCAAAAATACTAATTCTGTAGGAATTGATGGTATTTCAGCTAAGATTATAAAACAAAATAAAGAGTCTCTAGCAGGTCTTTTAGTTTATATATGTAATTTATCTCTCGAAACCGGAACTTTCCCAGATATTTTCAAAAAATCAGTTATCACCCCTATCTATAAGCTAGGGGACAAAAATGTTGTATCTAATTACCGCCCAATATCAATATTACCCACTATGTCAAAAATTCTTGAGAAGATTATAAATAAGCAACTGGTAAATTTTTTTGAATCCCATAACTTACTAGCAAAGAACCAATATGGTTTCCGCAAAAAGAGATCAGCGACGGATGCGGTGGACGATCTTGTCGACGGTATTGTCAGGCTTATGGATGACGGTAAAAAATGCATTACTATCTTTCTAGATCTTGCTAAAGCATTTGATACCGTGTCCACACATATACTATTACGCAAGTTAGAACAGATAGGAATAAGAGGCTTACCACTGCAACTTCTGAAGAGTTACTTGTCTAATCGACACCAGTCTGTCAAAATTGGAAATGTTACCAGCAGCCCACTCCCAATCACACATGGCGTTCCACAAGGAAGTATCCTGGCCCCAACTCTTTTTCTAATATATATGAACCAACTCTGCAATCTCAAAATGACAGACGGAAATATTATGAGTTTTGCAGATGATACAGCTTTAATAGTATGGGGAGAGAGTTGGGGTGAGGTATTTTCTAAGGCACAAAAGAATTTTGATTATGTATCTCAGTGGTTAAGACAAAATAGACTTAGTTTAAATGCAAATAAAACTAAATATATTACATTTTCTATAACAAATAAAACCCAACCATCTTTAAACACATTTAATATTTACGCCCATTCTGGATCATGTAAAAACCAAACATGCTCGTGTCCAGCATTGGAAAGAGTTCCTTACATTAAATACTTAGGCATACAAATAGATAAAAATTTAAACTTTGAACAACATATTAAAACATTAACCAGTAGGATAAGAAAATTGATAGCCATTTTTAGGAACGTTAGGGAGGTTGCAGATCCTAAATTAATAAAAACAATATACATAACACTTTGTCAATCCTTGCTAACGTATGGCATTGAAACCTGGGGGGGTGCAGCAAAATCTCACATGATACAGCTCGAAAGAGCACAGAGATTGCTTTTAAAAGTGAGCCACTTCTTACCCTATCAGTATCCCACAGTATCACTCTACCGCGAAAGCAAGGTCTTAACAGTAAGACAATTATTCATTCACAAACTTATAATGAAATACCATGCTCAAACAAAAGGCAAAGCGAATAATTCAGGGAAGAGACGTCATTACCAAATATTCACAATAAACAAATTTAAAAAATCATTCACGCAAAATTTTCCATGTTTTCTTGGCAGCTACCTTTATAATAATGCTAACAAAAATCTGAGTATCAATGAGCTGAGTACGCGCGAATGTAAAATACGACTATTTGATTGGCTAGCTAAGCTAAACTACGAAAAAACGGAGAACCTAATAAAAATCTTAAAATGAACTATAATCTTAGAAATCAAACATTGAAGACATTAGTATTAAACACACACTTACACAATTACACTTACACTTAAACTCACAAACATACACACACTTATTAAATCTACTTATAAGATATATAATTTATTCAATAAAAATAAATAAAATGTAACTTACGTCTATTAGATGATTAATATTGAATGATAATGTTACTTTAAAAAATGAATCTGATTTCAAATAGTCTTGTTTAACGTTACTTAAAAAATTGTGTCGAATAAGTATAATTTGATGTATTACGGGGATAGGGCCTGGTGACTTGAACCACAAGCATTTGCTTAGCTCAAGCACCAGTCCCCACATTAAAATATCATAGCAAATAGAAAACTAACTATAAGTATTGTGTATTGTAAAGTAATGTGGACAAATAAAGAAATTCATTCAAGAAAGAAATTCATTCATTCATTCATATCAGAGCGCCCGTGGGTCAAACGTTGGAATGTTAGATAAATAAAGCCATATTGCGATGATGGTTATGGGAACTGCAGGGCTTGCACTTATACATTTTTAAAAGATTTTTTTTAAAGTACGTGCCAACTCAATATTTTCATGTTTTTTAATGACCATTTTGACTTGCAGAATTTTTTTCACACTACTGAATGTATCCCTTTGCGAATGAGTGCTACGACACCCTGTCCTCAGTATTCCTAACAAAGCCACGGCCTTCCACATTCTATGTACAACCATCCATATTATTATCCATCGTGCTGGAGGTCCTAATGTACGTTTTGAAACTTCTATTGTACCTATTAAAAAGCTAATGTCAACAAACAACTGCCTCTAGCAACAATTCTTATAAATATAAACTCCACATAATATTTTAAGTGCGATAGTGTGTCTGATACGCTTTCCTGCACTCCACTCTGTACCAAAATTCGATGTTTGGTACAGAGATAGTTTGCATACCTACCGAGAATGGACTTACCGGAAAAGAGTTCCCTCAGGGTATGTCAATAACCTAAATCCACGTGGACAAGTCGCGGGTAACATCAAGTTATATTATACAGAAAACATTGCGCCATCACTGTCTTTAAATACTTTTACTTATTTTGTGTTATAATATTAAACCTCCGTTTTAAGCAATAATGCTATCCGTAAATATAGATAGCTCTAATTATCAATTTTATACTCGTTCCAAAACGAAGATATTTGCCGCTAAAATATAAAGGTCTACCCCTACTTGAGATGCACGAAGCGGCGCGGCACGTAGCAGCAAATATTATTTGTATAAATCGCGTCCCGTAAGTTCACCCAAAATGGTGGTCGTCTGCGCAGGTACATTGTACTACAGGGCCGAGCGGAGCATGCGCAGGGAGCAAGGGATATGGTAACGCACGGCCCCTCGCGGCGCACCTCATTCCGCACTTCGTTTGACACCCGAAATGTGTTTCTGCGCATAGTTCAACTTACGCGGCGGCTATTATATGAGTTTGTACGAGGCCCCGTCGCGCAGTGCATCTCCGTGCCGTGGGCCCAGCTCCTTACAACCTCATTCAAAGAATACTTGCTGTGCCGCGCTTCTAAGTGGGGCTAGACCTTTAACCTACTTAGCGACCAAATCAATTTGAAACTTCACCGCTCGCTATTTTGAGACTTTTCGATCAGCCAATAGTTTAACTTGTTGTTGAAAGTGCAAATACACGCTAAAATTGCCAGATTCGCAAACAATTTGGAAGTTGGCTACCAAAAGCAACCATCAGCCGATAGTTAAATTTGTAGTTTCCAGGACATTAGTTTTCAGGAATGTTTGGACCTGTAACTTAGTTTCCTCTAATGGTGTTTAATGGGCATACCGAGAAACCGAATGAAGTACTCGAAAGTTTTTCCGCTTTCATCTGATTAAAGATAATATCTTTATTAAATACTAGCTGATGCCCTCGACTTCGTCTTTCGACTTTTTTTTATTCCCGCGGGAACTCCTTAATTTTCCGGGATAAAAGTAGGTTAAGTCACTCTCCGTCTTCGACTATACCCGTCCCAATAATCACGTCGATCCGTTGCGCCTTTGCGCCGTGATTAAAGGACAAACAAACAAACAAACACACTTTCCCATTTATAATATTAGTATGACTAGCTGATGATAAATGATTTATTTATTTCACGAAGGACAATTACTTGTGTTACTTATGATACGTCAAGACTCTACCACCGGTTCGGAAAACTGTTAAAGGTAGTAGGTACTGAGAAGAGCCGGCAAGAAACTCAGCAGTTGCTCTTTTCATAAAAAGAAAAATGTTACAATAAGTAAACAATACAACACATACATTACGTTACAAGTATTACACTGACTAGCGGGGTACTGGATGCGAGGCCGGTTGCTTCCATGCAACCTTTGCTATCGTGCTGAACAAAAAGCAAACTAGAATCATTATTTTGTTGGCAGGTGGCAACCCTATCAAGTACCGTATGGTATCACGTCCCTTGAGAGGAAACTAAGAGAGCTTCCCCGCCGACTGCGAAGTATAGAGAGCATTTCAGCAGTCCGCATTTTTTCTGTTCTGACCCGCATGATCGTCAGTTATAAAATCAGTCTTTACCTTTGGCTTATTTATTGAGCGGTTTTATACAGATGTTTGAGGTGTTTTTAGGTTGTGAGGCGCAGAAGTCATAAGGAGATACTATATGACACCAGCTTATGCTCGCGACTTCGTCCGCGTGCATTGGGGTTTTTTTTGGTTCCCGCGGGAACTCTGTAATATTCCAGTAATATTCTATAGGTTATACCAGACTATAATCTCTGTGCCAAATTACATCCAGATCTGTTCAGTCGTTCTGGCATGATTGGGTAATTAAACATACATCCATCCATCCATCCAAACTTTCGCATTTATAATATTAGTATAGATTTGCTAAAACGATGTAGGAAAATATCACGAGAAACTATGCATGCCTAAGAGCGTTTCATGATGTTCTCAAAGGTGCGAGAAGACTCAATCCACGCGGATGAAGTCATCGTCTAGTTCCATATAAATAGAAACAGGTCAACGCCCTTGAGTTGACACTGGAAACGCTATTGTAAAGCCCTGTCACTCTCACCCAGTGAAGGATTTATACAGACTTCAGTATCTTAGTAGTTTCTAGAGGGTTACGTAAGATAAACCAAAAGAAATACATGATGTTTGAATAAAATACAGGTTGATTTATAGCTATTGCGCTACGATTAACCGAAAACGCTATTTAGTCTAGGCAATAAAGCTAGTAGACCCCAACAATAATTCCTCAGGTGACGAAAATTTACAGTATGATAAAGTATCATGATTTAAACGTATATTATAAATATCCAATAAAAAATCAGAAAGGAAGTAAGGTTTTTATGCTATACCCAATTGTCAAAGCAGGAATTGGTAAACGCAGTTTAGGTTTGATAATAAAATCGGTTTAATCGGACATAGGCCTTTTCGATAGCGCGCCACCAAACCAGAGGTAGGTTACATCCCGGGAAATGACATAGGCTACTTTTTATCCCGAAAATTAAAGAGTTCCCGCGGGAATCAAAAACCTTAATCCACGCGGACGAAGTCGCGGGCATTTCCTAGTAGTTTTATATACGGCGTACACCCGCTACTTCGTAGCTGTAGCCTTCCAAATCTTCATTAATAACCCAGGATCAGGCTAACATAATAAAGGGATTCAGGCGACTGCCTGGCGAGAAGAATAATGTTTTCCACGTCATTTTAGCCCTTTATCGCAAATCTTTCGAAGTAATAAAAGGGTATTAAGTTAACTCGCGCTTATTGCTATAATTCTATACTTAAGGCAGGTTCACCCCGTATGTACCCTACCTACAAATGAATAATGGATAGACATATTAATGGACATACATTGGTTACGTACGTAATATGCGTACAAATGTACATTTGCTCTTTTAACAAACTATTATTTAGTTTTTTGGAGCACAAAACAGCGTATTTTCCAATAATTGAAATAAGAATCTATCAAGAAACTAAGTCAATAAACAATTAGCAACATTATCGCAGTGCTACATAATATTATATGAGAAGTTTCTTTCAATGAACTTAATAATATTATAATGACATGCCAAATTAATATGGCTGCTCAAACACCCTAACAACACTGAAAAAAATAGCACGAAACTTTTTACTGTTTTGGCACAGTAAAATTTAATTCGGTTAAAAATACTGATTTTTTGTAAAAGTAATTGGTTACTGAAAAAAAACAGTAAGAAGCTAATCAGTTGTTTCAATTGTTTGTACATTAATGTTTACTGAAGCAAACGGTTCTTTTTAAGTATTGCCGTTTTCAGAGCTTTACTGATATTGTAGCAGTTAATTTTACTGCTTCAGAACAGTTTTTTTAGAATATAGTTAGGAGCTAAACAGCTATTTTAATTGTTTGAACTTTAAAGTTTACTGAAACAAACAGTTCATACTAAGTATTACTTTCTTACTTACTGTCTTACAAACAGTAAGAATAGTCAACCGGTAAAATCTACTGTTATAACTCAACTGTTTTTCTTTCGGTTACTTGAACTTGTTTGGACAATAGGCTCCATTTTTACTGGCCAAAGCAATGTATATTACCGAAAAAGCAATTAGTTTTACTAATATTTTTTTTCAGTGAATGATTCTAATTCCAGACCCTGTATCACGTTGACCGTTGCCAATCTTCAAATCGCCTATCTGTCTGCTTTAACGGCCAATCTTTAGGAGTTATGGAGGAAGGAGTTCCGCGGTAATTAAAAAATCTTAACCAACGCGAACGAAGTCGCGGGCACCATCGAGTAAAGAAATAAAATATAATATTGTATTAATATGTCCATAGGGGATAAGACGTTGGAGATTGATGATGCTCGTGTGGCCGCTTTGTTTCCCGGCAGATAATCTCGTTGTCTCCAGCTTAAGGACTTGTAAGGATACAGGAAAATTGCAAACGTTTGCTTAAGAGCATCGAGTTTATGGCATTGAGTGTTGTGCGAATCCTTGTATTCATATTCCATCTCCATCCATACGTTGTCTGTCTACGTGGATTAAAGATTTTCAAAATTATATACTCGGATCCCAAGATACAATTTGGTCAGTGAGTAAGCTGTCAACACGTTGAATAAGTGCCTACTAAATTTATGCATTTTAAGGTTGCCTATGAAGCTTGGATAAGGTCTGAAATCAAATAGTTAAGTGTGTAGGTATTTTATCGACGTGTTTTCAAAAGTCATGAGAATCTTAGAATTTCACAAGAAAATTCCGAAGTTGCAAACCAGAGCACTCAATGTATAGAGGATGAATCCGATTACCCGTAATCCTTGAGAAAGGAAAATGCTAAGCTGTCTTTAATACCCAAGTGACAAGCGCATTCGAGTGTATATTATCTAATGTAGAGTTAAGAAAGCCACGGTTCAGGACATTTTCATTTAATCTGAAAGTAAGACCACTTAACTGAGGAGCTCTATTAAGTCTCATCTTGCATCTACCAACAGCACCGACTTACGGACTTTCATTTGATTGCCGAAGTTTTAGGCCAAGAACAACCCTTGGAACTCCGTTCGGACCTCTACCCGAGTCGCGGCAAATCTGGGAAATCCTGCTTAGATTCTGTATTATTTTTAAAGTGTTATAAAAATAGTTACAGTTAAAAGCTAGAGTTTCTACACGGCATCGTGTATCGGAACGCATAATCGGTTGGCGGTACGTCTTTGCCTTTAGGGTGGTAGGTAACTACTAGTGCCCTACCGGCAAAGACGTGCCATGCCGTGGTCGTGGGTAGTTACTAACTAGCCACGGCTGAAGCCTACCACCAGAAATAACGTTGACCAAGGAGTGGCAGTTCAAATTATTTTAAGTTGGTGAAATTATCAAATTTATATAAAATATTTTATATCATGTAGATAGTATCTAAACTCAGTCAGAAAGACTATTTAATTTATTCTTTTGATATTTGATTGTAATTCTAGGTTTTTTATTTTTATTATTAATTTTAATTGTGATATGTCTTCATTTCTTACTTACATTATTATTATTTTGATTATTATTATTTTTGACATGTTATAATGAATTTTAATGTTTCCATGTTGCAATGAATTAGAATAATTCCATGATGTAGTGAATTTAAATATTTCCAAGTAGTTATGAAATTGTGTTTAGGTATGTGTTTCCATCATTTCGGTTTAATAATTATTGTTAAACGTTTAAATTCTTATTAAATACGCACTTAAAATATTTTTGCACGCTAAGCTTGGCAGAATATGTAGATAATAGCTTTAATTTAACACCTATTATGTTGCATGTACCTACCATATTCTAGCAAAATAAATATGATTATGATTATGATTATGAAAGTGTCTAAAACTTGTAAAGGTTAAACGTAATTAAGTAAAAAACGCTGCACCACGATTTGTCAAACTACGAAGAATTAGTTTTACCTATGTGTGAAACAACTGAGAGAACAATTCAATTTATTTTTATGGACGGTGATCCCTCTTGCCGGCGCGGCGGTCTACGAAAACTAATCATTGAACACCCCCGCGTGATTCCTTATCTATTTGAAGATTCTCTTTTAAATTCCACGCTCACAATCCGCGATGGGTGGAATGATGAAAGTAAAAAAACAATTCAGTCGCGTAATATAATATCGTTTTTCAATCTTTGGTATTTTTTAAATGTCTGTGACAGATCAAAGAAATAGAACCCTCTAATTCGCAAGCAATAATCTCTATGCTCTTGTACGAAACGGCTATAACATCGAACGACGAGTCGTAAGGATAATCTTCTCATGTCGGGGCCCCTAACCTCGAAAATGCAGTACCTAGGACCAACCCCATAGGACACGAGGTCTTAGGTCGAGGTGAACCACTAATAATTATACCAATACGCTTGAATAAATTGTCTTAAAGTCTGATTTCGTATGTAAGTATGTTGTCACAATGTGGCATATTTTATACTAGCTGATGCCCGCAACTTTGTCCGCGTGGGTTGAGATTTTTGATTCCCGCGGGAACTTTTTGATTTTCCGGGTTTAAAAAGTAGCCTATGTGTTCTTCTAGACTATAATCTATAACGAATCTGGGTCTGGACTATAATCTATAATCTATTAGGCACAGAGGCACAGAGGCATAGAGTGCCAAATTTCATGCAGATCCGTTCAGCCGTTCTGGCATGATTGAGCAACAAACATCCATCCATCCATCCATCCATCCATGCATCCGTCCAAACTTTCAGATAATTTATAATATTAGTATAGAGTACCTATAGATTCACCGAAGAGAGATTGGAGAATGGGTCTACAATCAAGTGTGGATAGGCATCTTCTAACCAAGTGTTTTACCTTACGCTGTCTCATCACTTGCAACCAAGCAATAAAAAGCTTAAAAAAAAAACTACTCCCCATGTTGCCCTTATAGAATATTGTATGGAAACTGTGATAAAAACATATCACGCCTAATCTACGGGCTTCATACCAAAGCTGGCGGTCCGCCGAATTTTAATTTGGAAATTGCGTAGTGGATCACCCCAGCTAACAGTGGCTATTAAAGTAAGATAATCCTGTTAGTTGGTGTGTTGCCAGCATGTCTCGCACCGTTGGCCGCCCGCCATGCTAGGCTCGGCGATTGCACTTCGACAGTGATCAATGGGATCGACTTTTTCTTTGTTTTTCGTCTGTGTTTTTCCACAAGCCGATAAACGCGTTTGTCCAATTAAAACCCTGACTACTGCATAGACTGAAACTTGAAAGATCTGAGGATTCCTAGACACAGAATCCTACAAGTTTTACTACCTTGTTGGCGCAGTGGTGAGCGCTGTGGTCTTGTAAGTGGGAGGTCCCGGGTTCGATGGTAGGCTCAACATGGGAATTTATAATTTATGATTTTTTTGTAGCCTGGCCTGGCTGGTGGCCGTGGGTATTTACCACGGCCACCTTGGCACCACGGCCCTACTGGCAAAGGCGTGCCGCCAAGCGATGTAATGTTCCGGTATACGATGCCGTGTAAAAACGTATCAAGGGTATGGGTTTAATATGACTGCCATACACTAATAGGTTAGCTCGCTACCATCTTAGTCTGCATCATCACTAATTACTTACCACCAGATGAAATCGCAGTCAAGGGTGATTTTTTGGTTCAAAGCTAATGTCGTACCTACTCCACCACAAAGGAAGTGTGTCCTAAGCATAAGTATAAGATGTACCTACAAAAATGGTAAGCATGCAGATAATATTTTCCAAATAAAAATCTTGTTATGGATAAGTACTTCATACCAATAAAGGACAAAAATGTAATCAAGCATTTCCTTTCCCCAGAAAGAACTTATTGCTCAGAATACACCTTGTTAGTTCAATACCTGCCCTCGGCAAAATCACGATGTAGGCTTGAAACGAAGCTTGTGTTGTGTGACAAATGGTCCCTCGAAAGAGATCCTTTTTTTCCGATAATCTTCTTGCGTTCTATTGAGACCACACTTTTTGCTTAGATAGGGCGTTTTCAGATTAGCGTTTATTCGGCGCGTATAAGACTATTTCCTATTCTGTGGTATAAGTGGTATAAGCTCGTTTTTGGAAGTGGGTGAAGGCGTGACTTTTGCCACACGCGCTACTCTTCTATAAGCTCGTATACTACTGACTACTACCAGGCCTGGCTCACGTCTTGTCACGTAACCTGAGATATTTAACTACTGCTGCGTAGACCGTGCGCGGCACTCGTACCAGTCGAGTGTCGTACCGCGAACCGTAGCTACTACTACTGACTCATCCACGGGTTCGAGCGAACACGCCGGAACAAGCACCGTGTACGTGCGTTCCGTTCTTGAAGCGCAAAATATGGCGCGTGTAAGCCAATTCGAGCTTTTATACGCGCAAAAAAAACGCTTGTCTATAATCGCCCGTATGGTTTGGAATAAAGGCTTACAGGATAGGTAAATCTCCTTATATACCTACTTATTCTTCCACCTTGAACAGCCTGGACTTGATCAATGGTTAGGTAGGTACTAGGTAGGTAAAGAGTTAGCATATAACGTCAAAAATCAAAATCCTACCACCTACACCTACTTTAGTACCCGACCAGTACCCTTACTCTGAGATTGATCGAATTTTAAAATACGGTCTCACTAAGTGAGGTGAATCACATTTGAGTCAAACTAAAATGGACCTTAAATGCATTGATTTAGAGCCACAAATTCAGTGCAACCGATTCAAATTTCGAAACGTATCGTTTGGAGCGCTAGCTGTGAATGCATACACGAAATTGAGCTCTAAATTAATAAGATTAAGATTCATTTTAGTTTGATGCATATGTAATTCACCTCACTTAGTGAGACCGTATTTTAAATTCGATCAATCTCAGAGTAAGGGTACAGACTTGATGAATGGACTTTAATCAATTAATTGTCTAATTAATGGATTCGTTTGAGCCTTACAAGTTGGTTAAAGGCTAGTATTTTTTTTAAAACCAAAGTAGCAACGGGTAGACACGAAAATAAATTAATTTTGTACACCTTATTATGTAGGTATTAAACATTAAATAGAATTTTAAAAAATAAAGATGACATTTGGTAGACTGTTTTACAGCTATAACCCCAAGTTATTAGTAATAAAGAAGTTACGACAGAAAAATACTTTGTTTATTTGTTTGGTTGCAAAAACAATCTCATTCTCCAGCTATAAGTGTTTGTCAATACTGCCTAGTGCCTACAATATTTTAAATGTTGCCGAATAAGAAAATCGCCGGAGAAGGGACGGCTTGGCGACTGGCGAGCCTTTGTTCAGTGGAGCGATCAAATTTACATAGGTCGCCGAGAGCCGATGGCCAAACTATAAAATTTATATCCCAATCGTTCTTACATACTCGTAGATAGCGAACGCGAAAGGAGATATAGGCTAAATTATTTCGGTGACGTGGTATTTTTGATGTGAAAACTTCTTTAGCCGTGTTGCGCACTTTTTGGTAGGGGGTAAACTTGTGGATTCGCGTGACCGACATGCTCGCGAACAGCGACATGCTCGCGAACACCGACATGCTCGGGAACACCGACATGCTCGCGTTGTTACGAAGACAAAAGGTCTTAAATATAAATATACTACATTCGTTATTAAACTTTAATGCCTTGGTGCTAAGGTTTATATTTTAATTATTTTAAATATTTTTTTACTGTAAAAAAAAAAAAAATATTTGTTTTCACTTCTATCGGCATGTACCTATGGCCAATTTTTTTTATTCTACTTCAAGTTAGTTACACCTTAATTTTCTGGGATAAAATGTCCTTCCCCGGTATGTAACCTACCTCACCAAAATCGGTTGAAAAGATCGGCGTAGCAGACAGACAAACCGACACACTGTCGAATTTATAATATTAGTACCTATGGCTTTAAATTAATACTAGTGATTTCAGACTTACTTCGTGGTATCTGCATTTTTTTTTCTCTCTATACATCATCACCACCAAATTCGCTGTATAATAACTACACCCTCGTTAGTAATAATAGGTCACATTCTCCCCTCAGTGAATAATGTACCTACTAGTTAGTACATGATTTTGTACATCGGTGCCTATAAACTAAAATGTACCTAACACTTGATTCAAGTTTAAATGAAAACTCTTTTCGAAAAACAGAAGTTAAACGCATGAATTTCCTCTGAGAGACATCGACATTCGACATGTATGTTTTATTAGCTTCCTCCTGTTGACCTCTGTTTCTTTGTCCCATGGAAATATCAGCGTTCTTCTAAACAAAGCTTTGCATTGTTCGTGTTTACGTTTGTCCGGGAACGCTTACTCAGGGATCTTTTGAATGTATTTCGCATTGATTTGAGATTATTCAGTAAAAACAATACGCGTTAAATCACGTCATTATTTTTAAAAAAGCTTTTGGCCTTTATATTGAAGACTAGCTGACCCGACAGACGCTGTCCTGTCTTAATTATGAATATTGAAAAGGTTAAAAAAAGGTTATATTAATTTTAGAAAAGTTAATATGATCATCAAGTCTTTTTAAATTTTTTAATGTTCCGCGCAACTTTCTCACCTTTTTCTTTATAAGGACCTTCTCCTTACAATAACAAACACAACAAAAAAAGAATTTGCGAAATTGATCCAGCCGTTCACGCGTGATGCCGTGACCAAGGGAAATAGGGATTCATTTTTATATGTTAAAAAATATTGATGATGAATATATCACAATGTCCTAGCAATCGAATTTCGGCCACGGTAGGCGGCCAATCTGCACAGAGATTAGCCATCTACGCGGGAGTATTATAATGCACAATTAGTGTGTGCGCAAACAAGGTGCACTCTGTATTCATCATCATATCAATGTACCTAATTGTAATTTTTTTTTTTCAAAAGAGCAACTACCGAGTTCTTGCTGGTTCTTCTCGGTAGGAACGGCATTCCGAACCAGTGGTAGATTCACTCGACGATTCAAAAGCACTTTAAAAGTTTGTTTGAATAAAAAATATTATTTATTTATAATTTACTCCCTTATTCTCATAGCCCGAAGAGACGGAAAACCTAACATGAATGGTGAGAGATCACGTGCTGGACCGACGACTTATCGTGCTCTCCGAGGTACGGGGATGAATTACATTCCAAACCAGTAGTAGATTCACTTGACGATTCAAAAAACCTGTAAAATAACTTTTGAATTCATTTGAGAAACTACCAACTTCTGAACTCCGGCCTTCCAAATCCTGACCGCTAACAATCGAACCAAGTCCAAGACCACTAGACCAACGAGACAATTATGTAGATATAACCAAGTATGGTAACTGTAGTATAGTCGATAGAACAAACAAAGAGAACTGGACGTATCTTCGATGTTCTAGGATCTCCAGCGTGCAAGTCATTTTGGGATCGTCCACGAGTCGAACTGACCGCTTTTATATCAGGTCAAATACTATACTACACTATTAGAAATGAACTTAATGATGTTTTTCTTTACTAGAAAGAAAATAACTTTACACAACGCACTGAAGCGCGTTTGTGTATTGTGCGTCGTATGTATTCTGCGTCGTATGTATTCAGCATTGCAATTTGCACGACACCATTTCGTAGAAAACGGGACGCCGTGCCGCGTTTAATGTTGATGTATCCCGGCTCTAAGTCAGTTATCGAATGATATCCTATATTGTGCGCCGTTGTTTGTGCTGCATACAGGAACTTAATCTTGTTACGGCGCGTTGATGGCAGCAATTGGGGGCGCAACGCCTTGCAATGCGATTAGTCGCCGCGCCGCTCTATACTCCGAACTAAACGGCGAGACAATAACTAATAATGTTCTTCCTATAATCCTATTCTGCTCGAAATGTGGATATTACATTGTTATAAACTCCCATTCGATTCATTGAGTCTAGTCGAGCGTTAAAGTAGATATGTAAAAAATGCACTTACAAGTAATTTAAATATGTACCTGCCCAGCGCTAGACTAACGCATCCGCTCTATTTAGAGAAAGAGACACAGAATTAAATATCTGAACACAATATTATAACATTAGCCTTACGTTCGGCTGATGCAAAGGATAGCGTAATTGTAAGCCGGTATCTAAATAGGAGGTGAAACCATCTCGCCATTGACGATAAGTGATTTGATTTAAGTCAAAAGACGCAATCCAATTCAAGTGGTTGGACGCCAAAATTTTTGCTCACTCACGGCATCCGTCTAAATCATCGAAATATAATGAGTACTAAAATTCTACATCAATGGTCTAAATGACTTTATTTCTCGATCGACGGGGCCTCCTGCGACTACGCGCTGCTTGATGACATGGCGAACGAATGTCGCACTCATGGACAAACGACATAACTTATAAGGCTATGGATCATGGTGGGCTGGATTTCCGTGGGTTGGCATGGTGCCAGCAATTGGCTGACAGATTTCTCCCTCGTCGGCAAATTTGGCGACGTCGTGACTTAAGTCAAATGACTTACTGTCAATGGCGAGCTTTAGTACAAACAAAGGTTAGCTTAGCTGATTTAACTCACAAGGCTTCCCCACTCGCAGTCATCTCACGTCCATTGCGAGTTACCACAACGCCACAATTTATTTACTCAACCCCGCTGCTCGACGCTGACAAATAGCGATGTGCATTAGATGCCCTGCTAAATGTACTATATCCTTCATCTTATAACTTACTAGCGGACGCCCGCGACTTCGTTCGCGTGGCATAAGTTTTTAATTCCCACAGAAACTCCTTAATTGTCCGGGAAAAGAATGGCTTAAGTCACTCTCCAGGTCCTCATCTATACCCGTGCAAAAAATCACGTTAATCCGTTGCTCTATTGCGGCGTGAGTGAAGGACAAACTCTCTATTTAACGTCCTTGGGGATAGAAATTACAATATTGTGAAATACGTATGTCATAATTTTAAAACGGAAGCCCAAATACCAAGTTTCATGGCTATAACTTGAGAAATGAAGGACTTTCATACAAACTTCCATCCCCTATTTCATCCCTTCGGGGGTAGAATTTTCAAAAACTGTGAAACACATATTTCTTAATTTTTTACCGGTAGCTCATATACCAAGTTTCATGGATATAGCTTGAGAAATGTCGGACTTTCATACAAACTTTCAACCCCTATTTCACCCCCTTAGGGAGGGAATTTTGAAAAATCCTTCCTTAGTGAGCGCCTACATCACAAAAGGAACCTACTGTCAAAATTTCAAGTTTCTAACCCCAGCGGTTTAGGCTGTGCGTTGATATATAAGTCAGTCAGTCAGTCAGTCAGTCAGTCAGTCAGTCAGTCAGGACTTTGAATTTTATATATATAGATTATAGGATCTATTTAAAACGTAGGCTTTATAGGGATCGCTACAAACATGATTCTACTGCGACGCGTTCCATACGCGTGTGTGCCGCGGTCGTAGCCAGAAACATTGCACACGACCAAAAATCCAGACATGTGTTTGTATCGATAATTAAACTCTATACACCGATATCTAGACACATCAGAAACAACATCAGACAAACATCGCACACGTCAGAAATTATAAATTCTTGAGTTTCTTGGCGGCTCTTCTCAGTAAAATCAGCTTTCCGAACCGGTGGTAGAGACTTAACGTATCAGTGACACAAGTTGTCCTATGTGAAATAAATAGATCATTTCATTTCCAAATATGCGTTATCACAACTAGGCCACTCGTCCCTAAACCATGCCATACCATAGACAGATACATAATATAATATAACATCGGACTTTCGTGCCACAATTAAAGGGCTTTGTGTCGCACAATGTGTGACTACGTAGCGTGCAGCTCACGCATGCTTTCACGCTGTTGCCAATTTGTACCGGCCTGTTAGATACACAATTTGCATGGAACACATACTCGGAATATAAACATGGGATTTTTATTTTGCTGAACATTTTTAGAGTTCCGTAGTAAAACGAAGAATCCATGTAAATTCGTCCAATAGGTACTTTGTCTAGTAGTCACAGCAATTCTATCAATTAACTTGCTATCTATAGAAAATTTGAAACAGCTTTCCAGTTGTAATTTATTAGTACAACTATAGAAACGTGTTCAAGTTGCATTGAAATCTGTTCAGTCGTTCAGATAGGCAGACCGAATCAGAATAGATTAAAAATAAACTATTTTGGGTTCTGTGTCGATAATAAAGTTTCCACCGATTAAATTTTTTAAATATATTTCTAAACGAGTACATGATCGATGACTAAGTCTACATGGATTGATGTATTTCGAAATTTCCTTAAAAAATTCTTAGGTATAATTTTTCGGGCTTTTTTACTCTCTATGCCTTTAATTTTCTTTTTGTTTTGTATATACCCATGCAAACAATCATGTCGATCCATTGCTTCATTGGGACACATAATACTTTATTAATAATACTATTCAATTATAGTTGTAGCGGGATTGAATGACAAACAAACACAGTTATGCGTTTAAATAATAACAAAAGTGAGATTTGAAAATCACAGACAGCTTTGATTATTTTGATTTCGGCTTTGAGTTAAATTCGCGTGGAACTTAAAATAGCCGCTAATGTTTTACCCACAGACCATACCGATAGCCGCGGCTGTCGTCCCTAATTGGAGTCGTCCACAGTCCACAATTCAACTGGTTATTTTTAGTAACTTCTAACTCCATGCTAAATGTCTAGACTTAGGTAATTGAAAATGACACCGGCTTTTGAATCTGGACCAGTGCGATTTTATAAAAACTAGCTGATGTCTTTTTGGTTCCCACTCTTTAATTTTCCGGAATAAAAAGTAGTGTTATACCAGACTATAATCTATGTGCCCAATTTCATCCAGATCTCTTCTGCCGTTCTGGCATGATCGAGTGACAAACATTCATCCAACCATCAATACATCCATCCGTCCATCCATCCATCCAAACTCTCGCATTTATTATATTAGTATACAATTAAAAACAATTACGGGGATCTTTATTTAAATAATGTTAAACTGATTGAAATAATAATATTTCTATGTGCGAAGAAGCTCTATAAAGTACCTGCATCAATCATTTTTGCAGTCTTTAATCGTCGTGATTGACTGAATTTATGGTGTTCTTGCTTCGACAGTGGAATCTAGCCAGTTATCTACCTATTTAGCGGAAGAGTGTTAATCAATCAGAGGTATTTGCGACCGTCTGACTGTGAACATAATTCTTACCTAACAAGGCCCTACTCCGTCGTTGAATTCAATAGTTCATAGATTTACTTAGATCTTTATAAGCATTACTAAAATTCTACATCAATGTTATAAGCATACATTTCAAAAAGTTTCATGAAAAAAATTAATATTAAAAAAACATACGCGCCGAATTGAGAACCTCCTCCTTTTTGGAAGTCGGTTAAAAATCTAAAAGTACTAGGACAACAAATAAATCGAGAGGTCACTCCGCCATCCTTGTTTGTCTGTCAACACAAATATTGAGAATCCATTAGCAGATAACGTTGGGGAGGAGGCTCTATTAAAAACAACAATGAGCTCACCCCAATTGCGATGTTTTGTATGTCAAAAATAAATTATTTTCAGTGATAATTTTGATTTGCATGGCAGCCATTATGTTACTGCACTAGTGCGAAAATGAATATTTCTGCACGGCATAGTAGGCTAATAACTGTGCGTGAATATTTTGTCACTTCCAAACACTAAAATATATTGCTGTAAATTTTATTATTATGTATACAATTATACATAGGTACAATGAATGAACTATAAGTTGAATTCGCTATAATCCGCCACAGCAGACAAATTATCTACACAAATCCTCCAAATCACTCCGAAACCGGAGCATCTTCAGGAGATGTTGACTCGACAATGCACGTTTGTAAAGAGTGAAACGTACGTTGAGATTGATTTTCAGGATTTGTGTGATGTGGTGCTGTGCCGGTGCGAATTGCTGGGTGGTGGGTGTTCGCATGCTATTGGTGAAAGACACGCACTGTACCACATAGATTTATCTGCTGCGGCGGATTATAGCGAATTCAACTTCTAGTTAATTCGTTATCATGGACTTGCAAAGTAATTCCTGCTTCGATTCAATACATAGATACAACTTAAAACTAAGTTTAAGTAACGGGATAAGTACCGTAGAATAATTTTGAGGTTTAAATAATTTTCGGTATTTACTATTTACCCTACGCTATGAGGCAAAAACATTTCAATTCCATTAACGTTAATTAATACAGGATTCAGCTTTCGCGAATTTTAATTAAAGTGCGATCGACCAATATTAATTACCTTACCTCAAATTGAACAACTTTAGCTAATTTATAATAGTTGCCTCGCTTTTGATCTATAAAGATGGGCATACACCAAGCGTGGAACCTCAAAATCACGCTCTTTTATCATTTACATATATAATCTTCAATCCATATCAAATATCAATATTAATATAAATGCGAAGGTGTGTCTGTCTGTCTGTCTATGTGCTACGCTTTTACGGACTTACGGCTTAGTTGGAGTATAAAAGTTTGTATGAAATTTACCTCTTGTTTCAAGTTATTTTGAAAATTGATATTTGGACTTTCAATTAAAAATTAAGAAATACAATTTCACGAATTCGGGTAATTCTACCCCAAGGGATTTTCAGAAATTTCACCCAGGAGACGCAGGGGCGGGTCAGCTAGCTCAGTATAAATTAAGATCCTGATTGCTGGCAAAGGCCTGCTTTTGCTGTCATTTGTGGTTTCTGTGAGTTCAGATGTGCCATTAGTGGTGTAAGCGTAGGCAGCGATATATGTTCTGAGGTGGGCAATATATCCTGCCATTACGACCCATCCTTTCTAATTTCAGTGCACCGTTGAAATTGGGTATTTGACAGCTAGTCAATCTATTATTTTAGTGAATAGATTATTAAATAGGGGGATCTCCCAAAAGTCGTAATATGCACGTCCCCTGTTTATAGTTCTATGTTGATTAACCATTTTTAACTATCGATTAAAGTTAATAAAAAAGTTTAAACGCACGCGTTGTTTGTAAAATACCCAATTATTGACGCTTAAGATTGTTTATTTTATTCTCACCTCTTATCCCTGAATATGCTTGCGTGTCAGTAGTTAGATCATCAGCAAATTCATTTCAAATCATCGCTGGGCCACTATTGAACTAAGCATCTCAGAATGAAAAGAAAACTGCTTAACTGAGAGTATGAGGTCTGCCAATTCGCACTTGACCAACGTCGGTCAACCTGGTCAAGCTTGATTAGCAGAATGAATGAATCAATCTACCGTAATCATAATAAACTATCATACTTCATGGCCATGCTAATATTATAAATGCGAAAGTGTGTATATTTGTTGGTTTATTGGTTTGTTGGTTTGTCCTTCAATCACGCCGCAACGGAGCAATGGATCGACGTGATTTTTAGTATGGGTATAGTTGAGGACCTGGAGAGTGACATAGGCATTTTTATCCCAGAAAATTAAAGAGTGCAGGAATAAAAATAAACTTAAACCACGCGGACGAAGTTTCGGGCATCAGCTAGTCATTCATAAACAGTTACTATGGTAGTGTTAATGGTGCTCACTATTACAAGTAAAGCGTGACCTAGGGTAACGAGCTTTCAACATTTCAATAACATTGATATTGCATAGAACCAGACGTTTCTTTGCGGAAGTCCATAATAATGAAAGACCTAGAAGTTTAATTCGCTATAGATCGCAATAGTAGGTAAATTTATGTGGTACAGTGTGTATCTTGCACTTGTAGCTTGCGATATTCACCACACCACACAAATCTTCCAAATTATTCTCAACGTACGTTTCACTCCGATACCGGAGCATCTTCAGAAGATGTCGATTGTTAGTGCTTTACAATCGTGCATTGAATTCGAAATCTCATATTATGATGATATTTGAACTCATTATTACCTACTGTTTATTTCATTCCAAAATATGTACACTAATTTATTTTCAATAAATCTATAATTCAAATTAACGCGTGTATTAAATTACTGATCAAAACAATTGCTATTCACATGATATTAATAAATTCAATTATACGTACGTATCTGCATAAACCAAACTGTAATATCCAGAGAGGTGCAGTAAACTAGAATCGAAGTTATCCTAGAAACAAGAAGCTTGATTCGCTATAATCCGCTTAAACAGACAAATCTATGTAAAGCATGTGATATGCATCGCAAGCCCTTCCGCTGCATATGCAGGAAAACTAAGCAACTAAGACTGTGCATGCAACCAAGCAATGCGCAAAACCAGCGTACACCACTACACAAATTTTCCTAAACACTCTCAACGTATGTTTTCTACGCTGCCGGACCATCCTTAAAAGATGTTGATTCAAGAATGCACAATTGTTATTATAATACTTCATAGTGGACTTCTGCAACAAACTTATCTTCTTATATCCAACTTAAGAAGCGAATTTATCGCATAAGACGACCTCAACCGTTACTGGTGGCAAAAGAATCAGTCGTGATTTCTTATATTCAGTTCCTTATTGTGACATGACATTCTGTATAGAACTTGCAATATTGCAGAATAAGTTACTTATTTTCAGAAGTTCATCCTACAGCAATGGAGCTCTTATTGTTAACTAGATAATGGGGCTGATTCTGTATAACACAATCTCTAAACTAAACTAAAATGGCAGCTTTAAATCTAGTTCTGTCCTTTCCGTAGGGAGTATTATGAAAGGGTTAGCAATATTTGTAATGCTCTAATTTTAGTTTAGTTTAGAGATTGTGCACTACAGAATCAGCCCCAATGCCCGACAGTTATCCCGCGTGGATTTAGTTTTTTAAAAATTCCGTGCTAACTTATTGATGTTCCGGGATAGTAGCCAATTTCACCCTCCAGTCAAACAATCACATCGATCCGTTGCTCCGATGTAGTGTGACTGAAGGACAAAGCAACAAACAAACAATCTTTTGCTTTTATAATTCGCGTAGTGATTGTACCTACTTTATTCATATTTATTCATACTAATAATATCAGAAATGCGAAAGTGTGTCTGTGATACGCTTTATCGGCTTATCTTTTCAACAGATTTTGATGAAATTTGGTAAAGAGGTAAGTTAAATCCCGGGAAAGGATTACACTATCCCGGATTTTTTAAATTAAAAAAACTTTATACACGCGGATGAATTTGCGGGCATCATCTAGTACATTATAAAAATATTATAAATCCGAAAGTGTGTTTGTTTGTTGGTTTGTTGGTTTGTCCTTCAATCGCGCCGCAACGGAGCAACGGATCGACGTGATTTTTGGTATGGGTTTGGGTAAGGACCTGGAGAGTGACATAGGCTACTTTTTATCCCGGAAAATTAAGGAGTTCCCGAGGGAATAAAAAAAACTTAAAACACGCGGACGGAGTCGCGGGCATCAGCTAGTACATTATAAATTATCTTTGTACAATTTGGTATAACTGTCGCATAATGTATGAGGTCTACATTTCTGTGGTATAAACCTAACTTAATCATTACGGTAATACCAATATAATATATTGTACGTGAATTGTGATGCCTACAGCCACTGTAATGAAATACGTGTTTGCTAGCTGAAAATATAGCGATAATCGTGTTTTCGAAATAGCATTTTTGATGTATTGTATCAATATATCAATAACCAATAATAAATTGCCACAATCTGTTACGAATTTCATTCAAATTCATAGAAAAATTTGAAATATTCCTCTCTAAAATCTATAATCAGAATAAAATTGATAAATTACCTATGAGTAAAACTTGTCTTTCAGCTCACGTAAAGACCCTATGATCATTACATTTAAAACTCATCAAGGTACCTACGTACATCGTAACTCTTGGCGGAATCAAGCTTTTGCCACTTGCACCCATCTTTTCACATCTTTAGTATTAAACAAAGGTCAAAAACGTTTTTGACCTTTGTTTTTGACCAAGCAAAGCAAAGGACTCCGAGTCCTCTTGGGTCCCGTCCGTCCATCCGTCTGTCAGAGCCTTAGGTATAACTTCCGAATTAATAAATATAATTACTTTACAAAAAAAAAATATTATGTGAATCAATGGCCTAAAGCCGAAAATTAATTAAAAAGTTATAAAAATCCTTATTTGAAGGGGGTGTTCATAGAAGCAAATGAGAAGTAAATAACTTTTTGAGCTTTACCTAAGCTTGTGGGGTATCGAAAAACAGATAAATTTAATTTTTAAGTACAAAAATATTTTTGTATACTACGAAAATTGATGATTTGGGGGGCTAAAGTGTCTATTTGACACCAATTTTGTCCCAGTCGCCATCTCAAAAACAAATTCAGATTTTTATTGTTGCATAATATTTGGTATTTTGCTAAGAAAATCACTTACCTATTTCTCAGACTAAGTACATACTTGAAAGTAAAGTATCTCAATCGTGAAAATTGTAGTAAGATAGAAAATAAGAAGAAAATAGGAAAAAAGGCAACTATGCGGCTGTCTTCAGAACAATTTCTCAAATAACGTTCGTTCCCTGGCTTACATCAGTGATTTACCCGGAGGCGGAGGTAACTAACAAGGAACTGTCTCAGTAATGCGCTTAGAAGAAAGAAATCTTTGCTTTCGTTTAGAGAATTCAATGCCTACTTGTACAGGATTTTTGACAATGACTGTACTTGGTATAAACTTTTTAGAGTTCGAAGACTAGCAAAATCCATACTAATATTATATATGCGAAAGTGTGTTTGTCTGTCTGTTTGTCCGTCTGTCTCTCTGTCTGTCTGTCTGCTACGCTTTCACGGCTGATCTGTTCAACCGCTTTTGATGAAATTTGTTACACGGATAGGTGGTATCTGTAGGTGGTGGTGGCAGGGATAGGCTACTTTTTATCCCGGTAAATTGAAGATTTCTCGCGGGAATCAAAAAACATGGATCCACGCGGACGAAGAGATACTTACATTATATTTTACAAGAGATACATTACATTTTACAATCGATACATTACATTTTACGAGAGTAAGATCGTATCAGACTTTCTTAATACTAATATAGGCGACTCTGTCCTAAATTAGAACTCCTATTTGAATAGGGGTCAATCAAACCATTCGTGAAAGCGCTGGAATTATCTACAGAGCACGGTCGGTAGTTTCCAATGATTCGGTCTCATTAAAAGCCGATGTCTACTCGCATTACACAGGACGCTGCGTTGATAACCAATGGTCGGATTTCAGGGCCTCAGTAAACAGAGACCGCTAGGTTCAAAGTTTGCAGACCACTTTGGAAAATGGACTTCTATTTACAGGCGAAACACGTTTGACAACATTATCTAATCGAATATCAGATCAGGGCGAGCAAATAGATCTTCTTGTGTACAAAAGTTGATATGTGTCGGTCAGTCTGTTCGTAAACGGGCCATATGGTTTTATTTGCTTTTAATTTGAAAACTCTATATGCAATAATTTCGATATATCAATAACTTTGTGCTTTTTGGATCTTCATCTACAGAAATACAATTATCTTCAATTTACTCGATACAAATATTTTTCAAAAAATGCTCCAAAAGTTTGATTTTTTCATTTAAATTCGGAAACAGAATCTTGGCACTCTTTTGACTTTTGAATCCTTAAATTTGAGGGTGTGTAATGTATCATTTATCCGATTACTAGCTAATGCCCGCTACTTCGTCTGCGTGAATTGAGGTTTTTTGGTTCCCGCGGGAACTCTTTAATTTTCCGGGATAAAAATTAGCCTATTTATTATTCCAGATAATTAATCTATCTCTGTGCCAAATCTCATCCAGATCCGTTCAGCCGTTGGGGCGTGATTGAGTCACAAACATCCATCCATCCATACATCCATCCATCCATTCATCTAAACTTTCGCATTTAAAATATTAGATAAGTATAGTTAAGGTATCCTGACTTCATGATTTGGCTTTTTTGCCTTTTTTGCCTTCTTTTATTTTGGACATTTTACTTTAGGCTTTGACGTAGGTACCTATTATTGATTGGTTAGAAGCTTATAACTTACCTGGTTCTTCTTAAGTTATCTCAATCAGTTAATTCCATAAATAAAATAGATCCTACTTACATTAGGAGTAAAATATAAATAAAATAATAGTTGCTCTTAAAATTAAATCTGTATTATTAGGCTTAGAGCTGACTGCAACGCTACGCTAGATTAACCGCGTAATCTCTGTGGGAACGTGAAACGGAGCGTTCAATCCGCTAATGCTAATAAGCTTAGCGGGTAAAAGCTTGGTAGGTAGGTAACTAAATAACTAGTGGTTCGCCCCGAACTGAGACCTCGCGGTATCCATAAGATAGTTTTAACTACGAGTATATTGTAATAGTTAACTTGCGAGCATCTTTACGTTCCTAGACATCAGTACTATCAGTAGGTAGACTATTTTTTAGGGTTCCGTACCCAAAGGGTAAAAACGGGACCCTATTACTAAGACTCCGCTGTCTGTCTGTCTGTCTGTCTGTCTGTCTCCAGGCTGTATCTCATAAACCGTGATAGCTAGAAAGCTGAAATTTTCACAAATGATGCATTTCCGTTGCCGCTATAACAACAAATACTAAAAATTAAAAAAATATATATATTAAGGGGGGTCCCCTATATATATACAATAAACGTGTTTTTTTCGTATTTTTTTGCTCAATATTAAAAACGGTAACAGGTAGACGGTTCAAATTTTCACAGAATATTAACTTGTATATTACCTTTCAAAATAAATAATTAAATATCAATAAAGTAAATATTAAAGGGGGGCTCCCATACAACAAACGTAATTTTTAAGCAATTTTTTTTAATAAGTCATAAATCGTAAAACTTACTACAGGTTTGTACGGAACCCTCGGTGCGCGAGTCCGACTCGCACTTGGCCGGTTTTTTATTCCACGTAAGATGGTGCTAACGTCTATTATTTGTAAGCACAAACGAATAAACTTTTACAGAGCGCCATCTATTGACATTATTGTGAAGTTCTGTTAAAAATACTGAAGCTCATTAAAAATTAAAAATTTCGTTTCCTTCTATTTGATCAAGTTTCAGGCTCAGCCTTTCAGAAAATTGAGAGTTCTGAGGTCAACTTTGGACGTTAGAAAATCTCCACTCTGAAAGCCCCCCATGTTGTCAATTTTTGAAGTAATTACGTTCAGTAATTCAGAAGTTATAAGGCTTTGACAGACGGACGGACGGACGGACGGACAAGTGCAAATTCACTCAACTAGACTCAGAGACCTTCGCTTCGCACGGTCAAATAAACATATTTTTTAAAGTTTTTTTTAACTGGCTCTACGGCTCTGGGTTCCAAGCTAAGCCGTTTTCAGCAAATTTTTGCTTTGTTGAATTGAAGTGATGAGCTTGGAGCTTCCACGTTGTAGCATGACCCTTTTAACTTTTTCAAGTACCTAGCCACTATTTAATTCATGCAAATTATAAAATATGATTCATTAAAATTAAATTAACTAAATTCAATACCTAGCTCATTTTCCTTCTCAAAAACTTTCTAATAATCCTATTTAAAATAAATTTCCATACTGAGTCAATTAGTATAGTACCTATCTCAATTAGAGTATTTTTACGAGTTTTTTTTATTTGTTGCAACAACTAAGAGAGGTGAAGGGAACCATGAGAGCGAGGGAATAGAGAGTTCTCATCTCATCTCATCAGTGGATGCGTGCGACTCGAAGTCTAAAGCCCGTTTCTTATGTATCGGTCAATCTATGATTAAGATCGGTCTTTACCATAGATTTACTGATGCTTGAGAACATATTCTTAGTTCTTATGGGTTTATTAATAAGGGCCTAAGTCAACAGTGCCGGCCAGAGAATAACTACTCAGACAAGGTGAACTATAAAAGCGAGGATTTAGTTTTCTCTCCGGCGACGTTGAGCTCGGTGAAGGTTAGGTATATTATGGTGGTTGGTGACGCGGTGTCAATTTTTTCATGTAAGTACCTACCCCACATTCGAGCGCATAACGTGCTGTAAGAAGCTTCACTTCAAGTTTTATCCCTGGAGGAACATGTGTTACATTATGTATGACTACATTTAAGGTAAGATATTTGCGATCCCCATATCCCTAATCCCTCAAAGTGGGTAAGAAGGTACTCTATATTCCTCTTTATATCACATTGTTATTCGCGGATCAAGTAGCAAGCAATCGGGGCAATTTATTAACCTGTCTCGTTGATCCCCAATGCCATACAAGATAAATTGGCGCACAATGAACTTGGATTAACTTTCGTTTCTGACCTTTCTTCTATTAACCAGTGTTTTTACTCTAACCTCGAAATCTAGACATAAATCTATGCTTTCTTAATATTATAAATGCTAAAGTTTGGCTGGATGGATGGATTGATGGATGGTTGGACGGATGGATGTTTGTAACTCAATCACGCCAGAACGGCTGAACGAATCTGGATGAAATTTGGTACAGAGATAGACTATAGCCTGGAATAACACATAGGCTTTTTTTATCCCGGAAAATTAAAGAGTTCCCATGGAAATCAAAAACCTCTATCCACGCGTACGAAGTCGCGGGCATCAGCTACTAATAATATATCTGTACTTAACACAGTTTTCAGTAACTTTAGTTTATAAAGGTAAGATCATGATGGCCGCGACTTCGTTCGCGTGGGATAAGCTTTTTTCGATTCCGGCGGGAAATCCTTAATTTTCCGTGATAAAAGTAACCTATATCCTTCTCCGGGACACAACATCCTTTGTACCAAATTTCATCAAAATCGGTTGAAAAGATGGACCGTGAAACCGTAGCAGACAGACGGACGGATAGACAGCCAGACAGGCACACTTTTGCATTGATAATATTAGTATGGATAGATACTTTTGTGACTGTATGTATGAATAATAAAAAATCTGTGAATAATTTGGTATTATAACAATTGAGAATTATATAAGCGCTCTAAGTTGGTTCTTATAAAGGAATACGTGTATAAAGGCTTAAGTACTTACTTCTGAGAACCATACCTTCAAAGGGCACATACTCATATGTCCCATACAAGATTTTTGCTTTTCTATAATAGATTAGGCGCGGAAAACGAAACTAGCATAGACGAGAGTAGCTCGTGTGTGCGCCCTACACCCTAAGCCCCCCGTTTCAATAAACTGGTGTAATATCGTACAGTGACACTCATATAATTTGTTATCGTCACCCCAGATTTATGACGCGTAGTTTTTCAACATCCTGCTGTGTATTTTACGAAGTCTCCAACACTTGCAGACTCACCACCGTGACCTCGGACTAAATAATACGTAGACGGAATGATAATCTAAAGCTCGTGTGAATGTTTTTGTATGATAATTATTCGCTTTCATCTAAAACAAAAACCGACTTCAAAACTATACCTATCGACCCTGGAGTCGATAGAAGGTGCATTTTAAAAGCTTTCTGTATACTTATCTCATTTTTGGCATGTGAGAGGATTGGTTCCTTATTGCATAAGTAGGTCCTATTCATCGAGTCGGAGCCGGTCGGAGTGGGGGGTGTTAGGATACTTTCGTTACGGAATTTCTGGATTCGGTCTCCACGCTCAAGGCCCGCGATAGAAGCTATGCAATAGCTTAAAAATAAAAAAGCGCTTAATCAATTTCGATTAAATTGTTTTTTGTTGTTTTTCTCAAAAAGTGCTAAATCAGTTTCGATAAAATTAAATGGGGCCACTTCTGAAGTATGATCTACCAAACAAAAAAAGAATTATCAAAATTGATTCATAATTATTGGCGGAATGATCGCGTAACATACATACAAAAAAAACAAAAAACACCGTCGAACTCTCAATTCGCCTCCGCCTTTTTTTTTATTTTATCAATATTTATCATGAGATGGTTCATGATGACATGAAAATCTTCAATTTTATGGGTTTTCGGGGTAAAAATCGCAATTGTTGACGATAAAATTGCTGTTTTAACATCAAATTATAATTTACTTATATGATTAGGTATTTTTATTTGATTTTCGTATGAAATTAAAATTCTGGATTCTTTACGCCTCCTTTAGTTGTTCTGTATGAACATATAATAGCGGTGAATGACTTGTCCTCATTTATTCACTGTCTTACTAAATTTCTACAGACCTACGAGATTCTTAATTACATGCTGCATTTAACCCAATGTTTTGACTGACTTGTCAGTCACATACTGACTTGGACAAGACGCTTTAGTACCATCTATGCAGTTATTTGATCCGAGACCACGGCCGATAACTCCCAAGTTTCGACTTTCGATATAGGGCGATATAAATCTTAAACATTTATGGCGCGTTTCCATTATATTCAGTTTAGCCGTATTCGACTGCAGACGTTTTCGATCGCCCGCATTCGCTCCAGCCCGTAACATCGTACCGGTACGTCAAAATGCTAGGTGGCACGTCTTTGCCGGTATGGTCGGATCTAGCCCCTAACATATTACACAAAATTAAAAAAAAAAGTTGACTGGTAGAGTTCAGATCGTGATAGATCACAATTATACACTGATCAATGGTCTTGTTAGCATTGAGATCAGATGAATTGTCGGTTCACCGCATCGGAGTGTTCGATCAATAAGATGGACCTAATCCATACATAGGTAGACCTATGTATAAGACAAACCACTGATTGTCACCTAATAATTATTACCTACCAATAATTATTGTAACACCTAATAATTATTGTAGAAACTGATTAGGGGTTAATTATAACTGCCATGCCCCTAACAGGTTAGCCCGCTACCATCGTAGACTGCATCATCACTTAACATCAGGTGAGATCGCAGTCAAGTGCTAACTTGTAGTGGAATCAAAAAAAAAAACACAAATTAATTACTGCTATTTTATTAGGTTACTACTATTGAGCAAGAGTCCCTTGTCACAATAAGAAGGCATTAGCCCATCACGCTGGCCAAAGTGTGGATTGGCAGAATTCCCACACGTTTGAGAACTATTTGAAGACCTCTCGGGCATGCAGGTTTCCTCACGATGTTATCTGTGATGATCAGATATAGGAAAGTACCATACAATCCTTAAGTACCTACTTAATATTATAAACTAGCTGATGCCCGCGACTTCGTTTTTTTTTTATTCACTACAAGTTAGCCCTTGACTGCGATCTAACCTGATGTTAAGTGATGATGCAGTCTAAGATGGTAGCGGGCTAACCTGTTAGGGGGACGGCAGTTATATTAAACCCATACCCCTATTTGGTTTCTACACGGCATCGTACTGGAACGCTAAATCGCTTGGCAGCACGTCTTTGCCGGTAGGGTGGTAACTAGCCACGGCCGAAGCCTCCCACCAGGCCAGTCCAGGGAAAATTCAGAAACTATAGATTCCGAAGTTGACCCTGCCGGGGATCGAACCCGGGACCTCCGTACGTTAAGACAACAGCGCTACACATTGCGCCACGGAGGTCCGCGTGGTTTAAGTTTTTTTAATTCCCGCGGGAACTTCTTAACTTTCCGGTATAAATAGTAGCCTGTCACTCTCCAGGTACTCAACTATACCCATGCCAAAAATCACGTCGATCCGTTGCTCCGTTGCGGCGTGATTGAAGGACAAAACAACAAACCAATAAACCAACAAACCAACAATCAAACACACTTTCGCATTTATAATATGTATTAGTATGATGCGAAAGTGTGTCTGTCTATCTGTCTGCTACGGTTAAACGGCCCACCTTTTAAACCGATTTCGATGAAAATTTGTTATACAGATGGTTTTCGTGATGCATCTTATGCAAAGCATAGGCTACTTACTATTTATCTCAGAAAATAAAGGAGCTTTTAATTAAAAAAATGAATTACAAAGTCGCGGGCATCATCTGTTAAAAAATATTTGCCATCGCTTTCCTAAGAAAATCTTTAGATACTCAATCTAAATCCAACAGAACAGTATATAAGCTTAGTTTACAACGTAGGTGCGTGCCTTCCTAGGGTGTGTTCACATTCGCGTCACGTTCTCTCGGCAACTTGCGATGATCTCCCGCTGCCGCTGTTTGAACTTAACCGTTTTATTTTATGAGTTGTTCTAATTGGGACTCCGGAAACGTGATAACTCGGGAAATAGACTTGAAACTATTCATTGACTAGCTGATGCCCGCGTCTTCGTCCGCGGGGTTTAAGTTTTTTTTATTCACACGAGACTCCTTAATTTTTCAGGATAAAAAGTAGCCTGTGTCACTCTCCAGGTCCTCAACTATACCCATGCCAAAAACCACGTCGATCCGTTGCTCCGTTGCGACGTGCTTGAAGGACAAATCAAGAAACAAACACACTTTCGCATTTATAATACTAGTATGATGATATGATCTAATTAACACTAGCTGATGCCCGCGACTTCGTCCGCGTGGATTTAGGTTTTTCGGTTCCCCCGGGAACTCTTTAATTTTCCGGGATAAAAAGTAGCTGTGCTATTCCAGACTATAATCCATCTCTGTGCCAAATTTCATCCAGATCCGTTCAGTCGTTGGAGCGTGATTGAGTAACAAACATCCATACATCCATACATCCATCCAAACTTTCGCATTTATAATATTTATTTGACTAGATGATGCCCGCGACATCCGCGTGGATTTAAGATTTTGACAATCCCGTGGAACTCCGGATATTTAACTACAATCCATGCAAACGAATCACGTTGATCTATTATGTACTTATAGGTAGGGCTAACTTGCAATGGTTCTCTACTATACGTCACGTTGCGGGCTCGGATGAAGGGTTATCCCCTTGGATAGACTCAGACGGACGGACAGACCAATCCACCCAAGTAGACTCATTTTTCACTTCATGTACCTACATATTTGTAGCCTGCCGCCCTGTGACATGCCTCAATCTTTCACTGATAGAAACGGCCTTATGATCTTATGTCCTGGGCAATAAATAAATGAAAAATAATATAGGATATGTATTACCCCACTCAGCGTGAGCTGGCTGCGGACCGTACATTTTGCACAGCGAGTGGGATTTATAGTCGTCCCCTCAGATTTATGACGGAGTAATTTTTCACCATGGCGTTTATTTGTATTAACAGCTGAAAACTGGCTGACTTGCGTTACTCAGGTTACTCTTACAAGTCATTGTTGTTAAGGAAAAAAAGTTTGCCCTATGCTCTCTGACTGTTGCCTTATAAGTGGGGATGTCCCTTGACATTTTGACAGTAAAATGTTTTTATGACGTTAGCGCGTACATTCAGAAAGGATTTTTTGGATATTCCGCACCTGCAGAGGGGATTTAAAAGGGGGTGCGTTTTTGTGAAAATTAGAATATTATGTCATCTCGTCTAAATTAGAATTTGGGCTTTTGCTTAAGAATGATGCCTATACGTTTTTCCGTTTATACTTTACGTTTGAAACTTTACCCTTTCAGAATAAAACTAATAATCTAAATTTTGGAGCACATTTTGGAAAATATTTCTATCGAGAAAAATGTAGCCAATCTTTTCGTATAGCGGAATCACACAACTCACAGAATTGGAAACATCCGTTACTGTCAAAATAAATTGAGATTAAAGTCCCAAAAAGCACATATTGAAATATCAAAGTTATTGTACATAAAATAAAAGCTTTCAAAACAATTGCCATTGTCTTAAAATCGATATATTATATGTAGGTACGAAATGGGCCCTTTCATAGAAAAAAATTGGGCGTCCGACCTGTAGAGCGCGCTCCACACCTGTATAAGCCTGACCTTGTCCCAGCCATAGCGCTGTCCCGCTTTTCAGACTAGATGGCGTTAGTAAAATAAGTTTGACAGGGCCCGTCTATGTAAATTGAGGTTGTTGGTCTTAAATAATCAAAAAGCATTTTTAAAAAAACAAGCTTCTATTGTCCGCCTTATTGCTTTTTTTGTATTCTCAGCAAACCTTTTTAATTGATACCCATATCCCATGGGGGTGCATTAAAAAATAACTAGTCCACCATCTTTAGGAGTCCGTCATATTATTGGATTAATTACGTCATTTAGCTAACCATACAGGGGCTGATTCTGTAGTGCACAATCTCTAAACTAAACTAAAATTAGAGCATTAAAAATATTGCCAATTACAATAGAGCAATACAAATATAAAAAAGGGTTACCTTTCATAATACTCCCTAAGGAAAGGGACAGAACAAGATTTAAAGCTGCCATTTTAGTTTAGCTTAGAGATTGTGCACTACAGAATCAGCCCCCATGTCATCCAAACAAAACGTGTAAGTATGCAAAATTTCAGCTCAATCGGTTAAGGATAACTGTTTTAAAACACAGTTGCAAGATTTCCCCTAAACAAACACACATTGCAAGTTAAATAAAATCTTGTAATAAAAAGCTTTTAAAATAATTGCAAAAAATTGGTGGAGTGCACGAAGGTTTCACGTGACGTTAGGCAAAACAGCCTGCGGCGTGGTGGCCGTTGCCTTGCCGGGTTGGATTGCCTTTGTTTTATTTTGCTATTTGGATTAAGGCGCTGGAGGGTTGAAACCGCAACTGCAATATTATCTTTTTTACAGGATTTTCGGCCTTCCGTTATGTAAAGGTAAAAGTTTTGATGAAAAAACTTTTAGATTATCTAGGATACTTAAATCTTTCTGACGGGCAAAATGCCTGCAATTTTATAGGAAGTTAATTAATGTTAATATTTGGGCTTGTTTACTTATTTAGGTACGTAGACCTACTCGGCTACACAAGACTGAAATCGAAAAGAATATTTCGGTGTCCTATACATTGAAATATAAATAGGTACTAAAATTCTACATCAATGGTCCTATACAAGCAATTAAAATCGCTTTGAATATTTCAATTACATTCATTTTCTGACACTTCCTTTCAATCAGGTAACTGATAGGTTTTATTCTCGACGTTTATTTATATTTTTACTTTTATAAATCAGCTGGTATAATCTTCAGCCTTGTTACTACTCTGGGAAAATTAATGCATCCAAAATTCAAAGGGCTGCAGTTTTTAATTACTTAAATTCTTTGGTATGGAAAATAAGCCAAGTTACGTTGTATTAATTTTTTCTAGTCAAAGCATGTGTGAGAACGGCCATTGTTCTTTTCCGCTGTATACTTACTGCCTACCAGCTTGTCAAACAAATGCAACTCAAAGAAGAATACGCTCGGCTGCGTTTAAATGATGCCTTTTAAATAATGGATGCTCGTATTATTTTCTCTCTGTCCTGCGGCTGCATCTGAGTACCTTGGACCTTACACTATACCTAAATGCGACCTACACATTATTTTATTTTAAGCATACTTTTGTTTGTTTTTAACTTAATACATAATTATTTTATTGGGATGTTGCCTATGTTAAAAATAAATTATTTTTTAGTGATTATTAAGTAGAGGGTCTCTTGAAAGACGTAATATCCCTGTCTCCTGTTAGTATAGTGCTAAATAAACATTTTAAATTGTCGATTCAAGTAAAATAAAAACCGGCCAAGTGCGAGTCGGACTCGCGCACCGAGGGTTCCGTACAAACCTGTAGTAAGTTTTAAATTATTAAAAAAAAACTACTTACTAGATCTCGTTCAAACCAATTTTCGGTGGAAGTTTGCATGGTAATGTACATCATATATTTTTTTTAGTTTTATCATTCTCTTATTTTAGAAGTTACGGGGGGGGGGACCAACATTTTACCACTTTGGAAGTGTCTCTCGCGCAAACTATTCAGTTTAGAAAAAAATGATATTAGAAACCTCAATATCATTTTTGAAGACCTATCCATAGATACCCCACACGTATGGGTTTGATGAAAAAAAAAATTTTGAGTTTCAGTTCTAAGTATGGGGACCCCCAAAATTTATTGTTTTTTTTCTATTTTTGTGTGAAAATCTTAATGCGGTTCACAGAATACATCTACTTACCAAGTTTCAACAGTATAGTTCTTATAGTTTCGGAAAAAAGTGGCTGTGACATACGGACGGACAGACAGACAGACAGACAGACAGACATGACGAATCTATAAGGGTTCCGTTTTTGCCAAATTTGGCTACGGAACCCTAAAAACGGGCGTTTCCTGGTGAACGTACCTTAGCGAAACAAATCTTGTTATTTTGCCAGTATAAATAACAAAGAATGAAATTCGATATATTTTTTGAATTACAAATGATAAAGTGATTCTGTGCCTATAATAAAATTTTTGCGGTTATATACCTATTAATCTGCAGGATTATTTATAATTGAAAGGATATATAAAAGTCTCAGACGAAATAGCAATTAGCAATTGATGGCCTTTTTAGGTACGTAGGTCTGCATAAGTTTTAAAATCACTAAAAGTCCTTATCTTTCCAATATTACTCAGCCGTCTTCACTCAGCTTTATTCCAGATCTGAACAATAATGTACTAATAATTATTTTGCCACATCTGTTTCAATAACACCGGTTTACTGGGTACGTTGGACGTGGGTATACAATAAACTGACAAACACGTCAACTGGCGTCGTCTGCAATATGTCCGGATTAAAAAATAATATCTCTCATGTTTGCTGACACGAGCCACTCGTAGCCACTAGCCATGCCACCAACATGGCAATGTTTGCGTTGCCCAAAACGCACTCACATCATGTTTTGTTAAGCACGAGAGAATGTGGCTGATTCTGTTCAACACGATCTCAAAACTAAACCTTTGACGACCTCTCTGGCGCAGTGGTGAGCTCTGCTTTATTGTGGAAGGTCCTGGATTCGATTCCCGGCAGGGTAATTTGGCAATTTATAATTTCTCAATTTTCACAGGTCTAGTCCGGTTGGAGGCTTCGGCCGTGGCTATTTACCACCCTACCGGCAAAGACGTGCTGCCAAGCGATTTAAATCAAAAAATAAATAAAAAGGAACTATTGTTTACCGTATTGTTACGTTACGTTACTATTATACCTACACATTCAGTTGCTGCGGTGTGATTGAAGGACAAACTCTATTTAACGGCCTTGGGGATCGAAATTTCAGAAATGGTGAAAACGTACTTCTTCAAATTTACCCGAAAGCTTGAATTTACCCGAGTACTTGAAAAATGAATGACTTTCATACGAAGTTTCAATCCCTATTTTATCCTTTTGGGGGTGAAATTTTGTAAAACTGTGATACACGTACTTCTTTATTTTAACCGAAAGCCAAATAACCAAGTTTCCTTAATATAACTTGAAAAATATCGTGAGAAATGCAGGACTTTCATACAAACTCTCATCCCTTAATTCACCCCTTTAGGCGCCGAATTTTTAAAATAGTGAATTACGTTCTTCTTCATATTTAACTGGAAGTCCAAGTGCTAAGTTTCATGGCTATAACTTGAAAAATGAAGAACTTTCATACAAACTTTCAACCCTTTGGGGGTGGAATTTTGGAAAAACTGTAACACGTGATCTTCTTTATTTTTAACCGAAAGCCAAAATACCAAATTTCGTTGATATAATTTGAAAAACGTTCATACAACCTTTCATCTCCTATTTCACCCCTTTGGGAATTTTCTAAAATGTTGAAACACTTTCTTCTTCATATTTAACCAAAAGCCCAAATGCTACGTTTCATGGCTATAACTTGGGAAATGAAGGACTTTCATACAAACTTTCAACCCCAATTTACCTCTTTGGGGGTAGAATTTTGAAAAATTGTGACACACGTACTTCTTTATTTTTTCCTTATAAAGCCAAAATACCTACCAAGTTTCGTTGATAATCTTGAGAAATAAAGGACTTGCATACAATCTTTCATCCCCTATTTCACCCCTTCGGAGGTAGAATTTTCAGAAACTGTGAAACACGTGTTTCTTCAATTCTAACTGGTAGCTCATATACCAAGTTTCATGGATATAACTTGAGAAATGACGGACTTTCATACAAACTTTCAACCCTTTTGGGGTTGGAATTTTAAAAAATCCTTTCTTAACGGCTGCCTACGTTATAATAGCTATCTGAGTGCAAAATTTCAGCCCGATCCGACCAGTGGTTAGAGCTGTGCGTTGATAGATCAGTCAGTCAGTCAGTCACCTTTGCCTTTTATATATTTAGAAGATGAAAGATGAATGCACTTATCACTGAGTTAAAACCTAACAATAAACAATAATTTAGCGTTCCGGTACGATGCTATGTAGAAACCGATAGGGATAAGGATTTAATATAACTGCCGTACCCCTAACAAGTTAGCCAACTACCATCTTAGACTGCATCATCATTTACCATCAGGTGAGATCGCAGTCAAGGGCTAATATGTAGTGGAAAAATTATTACAATGAAAGTGTGTGTCTGTCTGCTTGACTTGCATTCCGGACATAGGCTTTAGCCGACTTCTTGATGCAAGTGAAATAGTTACTCTAGTTTAGTATCTATCTAGTTTTTAGTTTTCATTTCTCAATTTGCGAATAGGCGATGCCTAAACCTAAAGCCCTCCTTACATACCCTTGTTAGGCGAGAGCGAGAGTTTGTAGAGCGGCTCAATATGTCGGCTTAGCGGCGGCTACCTGAGTCTGAACTTTATCCCTGCTCGGTATTCTGCACGCGTGAAGGATAGAACGCCAGTCGCCCGTATTTCGCTTGAAACCTGCGGAGACAGAGGCACCTCGATCAATCATCACGTCCTTATATTCCTTACTCAAACTAATTTCTTTTATGTGGACAACATACCAGATGGAGTTTGCTTTCAAATCCATACTTTAATGTTATAAAAGCGAAAGTATGTCCGTCTTCATGATGCAAGTGAAATACTTAGTTACTCTTATAGTTTAGTTTTCATTTCTAATTTTGCGAATAGGCGATGCCTAAATCCCTCCTTACACACCCTTGTTAACCGAGAGCAAGAGTTTGTAGAGCAGCTCAATACGTCGGCTTAGCGGCGGCTACCTGAGTCTGAACTTAATCCCTGCTCGGTATTCTGCACGCGTGAAAGATAGAATGCCCGTCGCCGTATTTCGCTTGAAACCTGCGGAGACAGAGGTAAATCGATCAATCATCACGCTCTTATGATTCTTTATACTCCTTACTCAAACTTGTTTCTCTTATGTAGAACAACTTACTAGGTAAAATTAGGAGTGTGCTTTCATACCTTTATTACAAAGTACGAGTACAAACTCGCAAGTGTGTCTGTCCATCTACTTGACTTTCATTCAAGATACGGACGTTCCTATGCGCTTAACCCTTAGATGTCTATCCTCAGGAAGCTGCCTATTTCTGAAACCAATTTTTTTTAATTGCAAGATAAGCTTGCGCTTGGTGACAATCATGATTATAGTGCGAAGCAATGAGGAGGTTGGAACGCGCTTGCCTCAAAGATACCTATTCACTCTTGCCTTGAAGAAGACTTGGACGAATTAATTTGAAGATAATTAAGCGAAACGTATTTAACGCGGAAATGCAGCCAGCATTCTCGCCACCATTCCACGCGGGCATGATTTATATAGTAATTAGGTTAGGCTTGCTAGGTTTATTGTTTCTATTGTATTGTTTTCAATAAAGGAGAAGGTTCACCTTCGGTGTACTCTTTGTACACTCTACCATGATACGAGGAAAATACATAGATTGTATTAAAAATACAATAATTTAGAATATTAAAGTAAATAACGAGAAATAAAATAAAATGTATTTCAAGTTTTCGATACGTTTCCAAGACCCACCATCGTCACTTTACAATCGTGCATTGTCGAGTCAACATCTCCTGAAGATGCTCCGGTTTCGGAGTGAAACGTACGTTGAGAGTGATTTGGATGATTTGTGTGGTGTGGTGCTGTGCCAGTGCGAATTGTTGGGTGGTGGGTGTTCGCATGCTATTGGTGAAGGACGCGCACTGTACCACATAGATTTGTCTACTGTCGCGGATAATAGCGAATTTAACTGCTCGGTCATTCATTATCATGGACTTCCGCAAAGTAACGCCTGCTTCGATTCAATACATACATGACAGACAAAGAATAAAATATAAACATTCATATCTGTTCTTATTTCACTGTTTTAAGGAGACAAAAAATTTCATCCCCTATTCTGAAAGAACCCTATTATTTTTTGGATAAACGTTAACTCAGAGTAGGTAGTTATTGGCTTAGTATGTCAAATTGCATTCAAATCCTTTCAGCGTCATGATACCGTAACAGACAGATTTCTTTTGGTTACTAATTTGAATAGAAATACTATTTTGGGCTCGATTTGATTACCTAAGCTTCAATACAATTAAAGTTTTCAAAATATATATTTGATGTACAGAAAATTATCCGGTAGGTAACAGTTTCATTATGTATAATTACATCTAAAGTTATTAAATCCATACTATATAATATTATAAATATACTATATTACTATATAATATTATAAATTATAAATGCGAAAGTGTGTCTGTCTGTCTGTCTGCTACGCTTTCCCGGCCCATCTTTTAAACCGATTTTACTGAAATTTGGTATAGAGGTAGGTTATATCCCGGGGAAGGACATAGGCTTTTTATCCTGAAAAATTAAGGAGTTCCCGCGGGAATCAAAAAACCTTAATCCACGCGGACGAAGTCGCGGCAATCATCTAGTAATTAATAAACAGCCCCGGTGGGTACTCGGTATGTACCTAAGAGTTTTAAATAATCTTGCCAAATGCCAAAATATAAGTAGAAGATACATATTTCCAAGTATTTTATATTATTACATTTTGCCCCTACTGCTGTATCTATTTCCATTATACAAATCATCTTCCAAGGGGAACATAATCTGTGTAGGGGTCCATATCGCTGAGTCGTTGACGGAAACAAGCGAAGTTGCGGATATAATAAATGTGAACGCGAGTTGTTAGTGATAAATGTAACCGGCGACATTAGCGCCCCCTGGCGACGCACAGAGTGCAATTTTTCACCGCCCCAACTGCTGAAATTTATAACCGGGGTACAACGATTTTTCTAGTCCTATTAGCTACGTGGTTTATATTAAAAGGGGAATTTTAGAAAAAAGAAAAGTCAATCGTCACTGCAAGGGTAGGTACTTACTTATTTTCCATTATAAAGGTAATTATTTTTGAGATCGTAGTCAAGACCTAACTTATAGTCAAATAAAATAAAATAAATATTGTCTGGACGAGGTATACGCGATGACGACGCGCGAGGTTTCGACGACCTCCGTGGCGCAGTGTTGAGCGCTGTTGTCTTAACGTGCGGAGGTCCCGAGTTCGATCCCCTGCAAGGTTTGGAAATTCATAATTTCTGAATTTTCCCTGATCTGGCCTTCGCCTTCGGCCGTGGCTAGTTACCACGCTACCGGTAAAGACGTGCCGCCAAGCGATTTAGCGTTCCGGTACGATGCCGTGCAGTGACCAAATACGGGTATGAGTTTAATATATCTGCCATGCCCCTAACAGGTTAGCCTACTACCATCTTAGACTGCATCATCACTTACCATCAGGTGAGATCGCATTCAAGGGCTAACTTGTAGTGGATTTAAAAAAAAAAATTGACAATCACAAGGCTAGACAAGGGCTATCTTATATTGAAACTAGATGATTCCAGCGACTGTGTCAGCGTGGATTAAGATTTTTTGATTTCCGCCGAACCTCCGGTCCGGTCCGGTCCGGTATACAATCTATTACAACAATACAATCTGTACCAAATTTAATCAAAATCAGTTGAGCAGATGGGCCGTGAAAGCGTAGCAGACAGAAAGACAGACAGACACACTTTCGCATTTATAATATTAAGTATGGATAAAATAAAATAAATATGTGGACGAGCTATTACATCGCTCTCCTAGGTAATCATAGCCTTACATCGGGGTTATCGTGGACGTGATCGTTGTTTAAGCGCTGTTCACATTAATCACATGGTCGGAGCAGCAGTCGTCTCGTCCCCTGTACAAGACTTCATCGCATCGCATGCATCATCATAAATCACACGGAGCAAGGCGCGGTCCAGATACGACGATAGGTCGACGATCTCTTGCACAGTGTTATTGGAAATTGGATGTCATCTGAATCCATACTTCCCTAACTACTATCATACTAATATTATAAATGCGAAAGTGTGTTTGTTTGTTGGATTGTTGGTTTGTCCTACAATCACGCCGCAACGTAGCAACGGATCGACGTGATTTTTGGCATGGGTATAGTTGAGGACCTGGAGAGTGACATAGGCTACTTTTTATCCCGGAAAATTAAGGAGTTCCCGCGGGAATCAAAAAAACTTAAAACACCCGGACGAAGTCGCGAGAATCATCTAGTATATAATAAATGCGTGTGTCCGTCTGTCTGTGTTTCCGTTTTTCTGTTCCATATAATGTTCCATGTATAATAAATGCGAAAGTGTGTCTATCTGTCTGTCTTTCTTTCCGTCTGTCTGTATGCTACGCTTTCACGGCCCATCTTTTCAACTGATTGGTGGTCTTACAGTGGGGGTACCGGCAGGGTAAATTTGGGAATTAGTAACTTCATAATTTTCTCTGGTCTAGTCGTGTGGGAGGTTCGGCCGAGGCTAGTTACCACGCAACTGGCAAAGACGTAACGCCAAGCGATTTAGCGTTCCGGCGCGATGACGTGTTAAAACCGATTAGGGATACATGGTTGCCGTACCCCTATCAGGTTTGCCCACTACCTGTATCTTAGACTGCAAATCACTTACCATCAGGTGAGACCGTCGCCAAGGGCTAACTTAACTTGTAGTGGAATAATAAATAAATAAATAAAAAAAAAGTGTATTATATCTATACATATAATATTACTAGCTGATGCCCGCGACTTCGTCCGCGTGGATTTAGGATTTCGGTTCCCGCGGGAACTTTTTAATTTTCCGGGATAAAAAGTAGCCTATGTGCTATTCCAGACTATAATCTATCTCTGTGCGAAATTTCATCCAGATCCGTTCAAACTTCAAACGTTAGAGCGTGATTGAGTAACAAACATCCTTACATCCATACATCCTTACATCCATACATCCATACATCCATACCTACATCCATACATCCATCCAAACTTTCGCATTTATAATATTTATCAAATCAAATAAATATTATAAATGCGAAAGTTTGGATGTATGGATGTATGTTTGTCACGCTCCAACGGATGAACGGATCTGGATGAAATTTGGCACAGAGATAAATTATAGTCTGGAATAGCACATAGGCTACTTTTTATCCCGGAAAATTAAAGAGTTCCCGCGGGAACCGAAAAACCTCAATCCACGCGGACGAAGTCGCGGGCATCAGCTAGTTTGATTATAAATGCGAAAGGTTGGATGGATGTACAGTATGTATGGATGGATGGATGTTTGTTACTCAATCACGCCAGAACGGCTGAACGGATCTGGATGAAATTTGGCACAGAGATAGATTATAGTCTGGAATAACACATAGGCTTCTTTTTATCTCGGAAAATTAAAGAGTTCCTGCGGGAACCAAAAAACCTTAATCCACTAAGGTTATAATTCGCGACGGTTGTTAAACTCGCGTGTTTGCTGAAGCGAGAAATTTCACTCTTGCTCGCAGCAGCAACATTTACATTTCATGTCGCCACGCTACACCGCTTGTATGGGCTCTCGTAAAATCCCCTCAAAGAGGCTTGTTAGATAAAGAAATTTCGCCCTGAAATGCATGTTAAAAATGAGGAACATGTTCATTATTAAAATTGTGATAATTTTTTACATTTAGGGATCCGACAGTGCTCTAAGAATCCTAAAACACTAGAGCTTTCACAGAGGCGTTTTATTGTAACTATTCATATATGCGTCGATCTGTTCTTTAGAATGTCATCATCATTCAATTTTATTCATCCAAGGCTCAACCCATTACCTGTTCACTACTGACCACGAATTTTTTAAAAACTTTCGTAGGCTGTACGCAAATTTTAAATCACAAACTTCTGACAGATATAATTTGTGATGTCACGTGTTTTGCGTGAAAATACTCAGGACGCAGTAAAGTACCTCCAAGACAAGTGTGAATAGGCCTCTTCTAGGCAAGCGTATTCCAACCTTAACATCATCATTTGCTTTCAACAATGTCATGAGCATGATGGTCGTCAAGCACAAACATTGTATCATAACTAATATTTGCGAAAATGTGTCTGCATCGACGCTTTTACGGCCCATCTTTTGAATCGATTGATGTAGAGTAATTTATCGCGGAAAATTGTAGAGTTCCTGCGGGAATTAAAACACTTAATCCACGTGGACAAAGTCGCGGGCATCATCCAGTTCTGCAATAAAATAGTAGCGGAACACAGAGAAAGCAATAAGTTCACGGGCCATGATGCAGGCGGCGCGGCGGGCCGGCACAGATGGGAGGCTGTAATAGCCGCCGTTGTGCAGGGTAACGACGACCATTCCGAAAAGATACGCAAACCCACCCTAAACATCTCTAATAGGTAAATAACCTATCCATAAGAATTCAAAGTACGAAATGTATGATAGTATATTACGTATGTCGTGTTGAAAACATTTTACAGTTAAGTAAATAAATGAATAATCAACCATATTATTTAATAGTAGATTGTATTATAAGGGAGCAAAATAATATTTTTATGGCGAGGGCGCTTTTTTGAATCCAGAACGAAGTGAGGGATTCTAGAGTAGAATCCTGAGCGTAGCGAGGGATTCTTTAGTAGAATCCTGAACGTAGCGAGGGATTCAAAGTACGTCGCCCGAGCCAAAAATATATTTGCGCCCGAATGATACACTCTACTTTTCATCACCCTGTATGAGAAAATTTGGTTCCCGCGGGAACTCTTTAATTTCCCGGGATAAAAAGCATATGTGCTATTTCCAGACTATATTTTTTTTTTTTTTTTAAATCTATCTCTGTGCCAAATTTTATCCAGATCCGTTCAGCCGTTCGGGCGTAATTGAGGAACACACATCCATACCACCATACATCCACACATCCATCCAAACTTTCGCCTTTATAATATTTTTTTTTTTTTTTTTAAATATATATATCCATAAAGCCCTTTCGTTAGTTAAAATTCAGAAATTATAAATTCCTAAATTGACCCTGCCGGGGATCGAACCCTAGACCTCCGCACGTTAAGACACCAGCGCTCAACACTGCGCCACGGAGGTCGTCAATTTTTTTTTTTTTTTTTTTTTTTTTTTTAAATTTTTATCCACTAAGTACAAGTCAGCCCTTGACTGCGATCTCACCTGATGGTAAGTGATGATGCAGTCTAAGATGGTAGCGGGCTAACCTGTTAGGGGCATGGCAGTTATATTAAACCCATACCCCTATTCGGTTTCTACACGGCATCGTACCGGAACGCTAAATCGCTTGGCGGCACGTCTTTGCCGGTAGGGTGGTAACTAGCCACGGCCGAAGCCTCCCACCAGGCCAGACCAGGGAAATTCAGAGATTATAAATTTCCGAACCCTGCCGGGGATCGAACCCGGGACCTCCGCACATTAAGGCAACAGCGCTCAACACTGCGCCACGGAGGTCGTCGATTTGCGTTGGCGCTGAACACTAAGATGTTCCAAATTCAATAAGTGCGCGGCAAAGATAATTGCGGCGCACTTACGAGTATAAAGAGGATTAAAAACTCATTACTGCCCGCTAAAAGTTTCTTATAGAAAACACCACCTTTGGGCGCACATAAAGGCGAACCAAGTCGTCCTTTTCGAATACATGGGATGAAAAGTGTATTTTCATTCCATTTTCATTCATATACCCTATCCATGTTTACCACGTGACATACAACCAGCATGCAGGGCGATTATGGGTATGTTCCGATATATAGTGCTCTTACTGGGGAGACATTTGTTCCGTTTTGGACTGACAGTATAGTGCCGCAGTATCCTAGGGAATGATATGACGTCATTAATCGTCGCCATTTTTGTACTGTGAGCACTGGCGTTTTCGAGGTAAGGTGCTGAATGCGTTCCGTTTTAAACATAGCTAAAGTATAGCTAACTATAAAGGAACGGCTTCGCAGTATACTAAATTGACGTCACATCTTACAGTGCTCGCAAGTGTATATCGGAACATACCCTACGTAAAACCTGCATCAATCATTGTTGATTGGCTGAATTTATGGTATGTTTGCTGCGTCGATGGATTTTGGGCAATAGTGTAAGAATGTTAACTAATCAGAGGTGATTGCGATCGTTATACTGTGGCTGTCATTTTTAGACAGTCGCCCTGAGACTAGTATATGAGTGATCTGTGGTCGCCCTCCGCTCATACAAACAGAGATAAATACGAGTAGTTCCTACGTATATAATTCAGCATCACAATAATGATTACTGAAGTCAATGTTCCACCTACTCAGCCTGTGTCACAGTATGATAGACGTGTATGTACCATACTGCAACGCTGCAAATTTTCAGGAGAGACCGGAGCTCCAGTGGCACAGTGTACACTAAAATAAAACAAACAATTTAAAAAAAGAAACAGCATAAAGTAGTGCAAAGTTTGACTAAATACTTAGGTTTTATTGATAGTTTCTTGGTGCGACAGGACAAAAAATGTTTCTCATGCGTGTTGCCGTTCAAATAAACCAAAATAGACATTGGCCAGAAAGGCCAAGAAAGGTTGGCCGTGAATGTCCATTAGATACAATAGTCATGGAAAATCAATGGCGATAAAAGCGACCCTACCAAAACAAACACATTAACGCTTATTTATGTTTTTCTTTGCCTATTTTCTTATTTTTTGCTCAAACCTTTATTCGATAGGTGTGTACATTAGACTGACTCACTCTGGCTCCTCAAGGATGGACAAAGCTATTGTTTATTTCAGGCAACAGTGTCAATTTGCCCAGGCAAAGGCTTTCTTAGAAAACCGTGACTATTTTCTCCATATCCGTGGTTCCATATAATACTAGTGGTTCGCCCCGAACCATCGACCATACAACTAATAGACTCCTCATATAGGGCGAACACTTTCAGACAACACATCAGACTTAATAGGTCTTATATAATTCCACGCCCTTGTAACAAAACCTACCGAGTTATTTAAATATTAATTAGAGTATATCGATAATTAATTATCGATAAATAATTATTAGGAGTTAGGACCCCATCCCATTTGATTTATGATTTTTTTGACCTTGAGTAGACCAATCAGCGTTTAGTACCCCGCGCCCGCTTACTTGAGTCATTTGACTGAATTGTTTGCATTACGAAAGCATAGTAATTAGGCGTCTATTGGTTGTGTGGTAGCGATGGGCGATTATGAATGATTTCATTCGAACTATTCGATTATACAAATCGTTCGAATCATTCGAACGATTTACCAAAATTAGTAACTAATTTGCTCCACTACTAATTTCATTCGATTATTGATAGCTACTAATTTGGTTCGATTACCTACTAAATTAGTAGCCGAGTGTCAATTTTGAAATTGAGTCTTATTTGCAAGGTTATAAGGTTACATTTCAATTTTCAATAATATTATTAAAATATAAAAATTTGTTTCATTGAATTTAAACCTTATTAAACCACCTGACAACTTTAAAATTGAGTCTTATAGTTAAGAAAATAAGGTTAAAATTTCAATCGTACAACTGAAAGTATAAGCTAAGTTACCCAGTTCTAACGGAGCGGCGAAAGATTCCGAGAATCGAGTCGCCAACAATCCAGTCGAAAGCGAAACGCCTCTACTAATTAGTAATTACTAATATTAGTAGTGCAGTCAAACCCGAGCGGGGAATGATTCCGAGTCGCGAACAATGCAGTCGAAACGCGATTAGTAATTACTAATTAGTAGTCGTCATTCGATTATGAGCATTAGTATATTACTAATTTTCCATTCGAAAGTTTTCGTTAGTAGTTGTAGATTATTCGATTATTCAGATCATTCGCAATCGCTATTGTGTGGTCGATGCCCCGAACTGAGACCTCGTGGTATCCATAAACTTGTAAAGAGAGCCATCTATTGACATAATTGTAAAGTTCTGTTAATAATACTGAAGCATATAAGGCTCTGACAGATGGACGGACGGACGGACGGACGGACGGACGGACGGACAAGTGCAAATTCACTCAAGTAGACTCAGAGACCTTCGCTTCGCTCGGTCAGTTAAATTTATAAATGCGAAAGTGTGTCGATTGTCTGTCTTTTCAACCGCTTGTGACGAAATTTGGTACTTACATAGATATACCTACGTTGCATCCCGGGGAAGGAAAGGCATAGGCTATTATATTTAACCCGGAAACTGAAAGAAATTCTACGGGATTTTTCAAAAGTAAGATCTTCTAGATCTTCGATACTCTTCTGGGATTGTTACTAACATAGGTAATATGGACTGACAGCCTTGCCTTGAAATAAAAAGTTTTATTATTTATTATTATAATAAAAACGAAAAATCGTAATTATTTGTTGGTTTGTCCTTCACTCACGCCGCAACAGTGCCACGACTCAACGTGGTTTTTTGCATGGATATAGTTGAAGATCTGGAGAGTTACATTAATGCTATTTTTTATTACAGAAAATCAAAGAGTTCCCCGGTATTTTAAAACCACGCGAACGTAGTCGCGGGCATAATTTAGTACTTCGAGCAAAGATCTAGTGTCTCTGTATGTCTCAAGTATTTTTAAATGTGCCGTCGCTTCTTTACTGCGGAAAAACAAAGAAATTTGTGTCAGTACGAACTTGTATACCACGAGTGACCTAAAAATGTAAGTCAAAGCATCTTTAATACTTCTTTCTTTGGACTACCCTTAGATTTAGGTACGTTAAATACTTTCTATTATATAAGTACTATAATGTAATAAATAAAAGTATACCTACGTTTAACAATAGTTAGAAGCCTGGTTTATCTTGAGCGATCTGTTCTAGACCCACTGATTCCGCTTTAACCTACCTAACTAGCTGATGCCGCGATTTAGTCCGCGTGGATTGAGGTTTTTTGGTTCCCGCGGGAATCCATCAATTTTCCGGGATACAAAGTAGCCTATGTATTATTCCTGACTATGATCTATCTCTGTGCCAAATTTGATCCTGATCCGTTCAGCCGTTCTGGCGTGATTGAGTAACAAACATCCATCCATCCATTCAAACTTCCGCATTTAAATATAATATTAGTATAGATAGAGATATACGTCCTGCTGTGCTGTCGTGACGCTTTGTGTATGTCCAATGCTTTATTATTACAGTCGAACCATACAGCGAAGGTGCGTTAGAAGCCATCAATCTAGAAGGAGGACGCGGCTACGCTGGCGATGGCAAACGAATGGTCATCGCAGTGAAGACGTATGACCTCCATATATCAGGGTAACGTAATGCCTGTCAGCTGAATTTGTCAGCCCGAGTCGCATGATACGGGTTAGGTAACCAAAGGTGCCTAAATAAAAGTTTTCCTATGCCTTTGCGGAACTATGTTCTAACACATGATTTGAGTTTGGAAAATAGGTATTGCGCACGTTGTTCAAATCCAATTTTTGAAGTGAAATTTCTTTCTTTAGAATCGTTGTGATTTGAAAATTCGATGAAACGAAAAAGCGACAGTAAAAAGAGACAAACATATTCTTAATAGAATTTAGCCGGCGAGAGAACGGGATATTATATTTATCTCGTTCTCTCGTAAGCTACTTTTCTGAAGTTTCACTTCTGCCGTGTGTGAATTGCACTTGTTTTTATTTGCACGTGACTTTTTTTATTTGTTAGCAAAGTAGGTACTATTAGGTATTATTATTTGTATAATTAACAATGTAACGGGGAGACAAATTAAGAAACTGATATTTCCATACTTCCTAAAATCTGCAAGTGTGTTTATCTGTTTGTCTATCTTTTACGCTTTTTTCAACAGATTTTGACGAAATTTGGCGGGTTGCATTATGCATCCCGCGGGAGGACATTGACTAACCTAAGAGACTAACAGATAAGTGCATCTAATTTTAACTCTAAGCGAAGTCAAAGTATGTACGTTCTATAAATTTTACATTACACTTTAAAGCTCAACTTTGATGTGACTCCTAAAATTATAAGCGACTTTAATACGTCTTATTGAGATATTAACTGTCTACTCCCTACAGAGGGAACTGGGGAAGACATAAAAATTTTACGTTACGCCAACTGATCGAGTAGACAATTTTATGTGTGCGAGCTCCATTTATTTACATTTCATGACGTCACGCTACACCGGTTGTAGCGGCTCCCATAAAAACATCCGACAGTTCATCCGGATTTTATATACAAAATATTATAAAACAAAACCTGAAATATTCCACCGGATACCTACGCATGATAGGTTTTCGCGGAAATATTGGAGAGGATTTGCTGCGTAAAAAATGTTAAAAACGATAGAGCCCCTTACTTTTTGCTCAAAATCTAGTCCAATGAATTAATATTCCCATAGAAATGAACAAATAGAAAAAATCATAATTCAACCACAACAGGTTGAGTTTTGTTCATGAATACCTACGAGAGATTGTTAGGTACATAAGTAGTCATCATAATTTATTACCTATCATGGAAACATCAAAGTATGGGATTCATCATGATAACATGCGGTAGATTCAAAAATTCACTTCAACTCACTTTCAGAAATAAAAAGTGTGTGTGTGCAATTCACACACGGCAGAAGTGAAACTTCAGAAAAGTAGCCTACGAGATAATGAGATAAAATATATAACTTGAATTCTATCTTATTCTCTCGCAGGCTAAATCCTATTATGAATAATTATTAATATATTTGCCTCTTTTTGGTGTCGCTTTTTCGTTTCATCGAATTTTCAAATCACAACGATTATAAAGAAGTTTCACTTCAATAATTTTATGATAGTTCAGAAGATAGTCAGTGTCATGTTTGGTTCGACAGCTTTCTTGAACACTGCTTTAGGGGTCCAGTCCTCGTAGTCAGTTGTGTTCGGACTTCGGAATATCCATTCTAAGGCCCGTAAGTATTAATAAACCGAAATCACCTAAGAACAGTTTCTCAAGTATTGGTCAATCTATGCTTAAGACTGGTTTTTACAACAGTAGATTGATGAATGATGGGTACTTCAGACCGAGTAGTTGATTATACCGATATCGGTTTATTAATATCGACCTAAGTTACATAAATAATGTCGAATGCTGCAAATGAAATTGAATTCAGCAGAAACGAGTATGTTCATGCGGAAATACTTAGATCTGATGCCTTTTTAAAAGACGTATGGCGGAAGTAGCAACGACGTAGCGAGGCGGGGCACTGACTATAAATCTTAGGCGACATCGACATGTGAGCATGCCAACACACTGTGTTTACTTATATAAGAACCGACAGTACTTAAAGGGGTAGTAGATAAATAGGTAGGTAGGTACTTACATTATAGCTTTTCGCGTACCGTACCCCACGACTACACTGTCCTAACTCCTTATTTATTAAAACTAGGTACCTAAAAATACAAAATTTTATGTCCCAGTTTTACCGCCACCGTTATCAACGCAAAAAGTAGCATACGAGAGTAAAGAAGAGTTCGTCTATGATTTATAGGTAGGTATACTTTATCAGTCTGAGCTTCAGTTGACCCTATCAAGCTAGGCCTTTAAATAGAATAAATGTCTTAAAAATACACGTCAATTGAAGAACCTCCTTCGTTTTGTAAATTGGTTAAAAACCTTTTGCTTACCTACTTAACCTTATTTATGTAGTCCTAACCTTGAAAATGGATGTAAATACCTATTTATTCGGCAATTGGATCCAGTATAATATACTATCTACAGTGAAATGTTAAGGGCTAAACGTCTGCAACCAATGACCATACATTTGCCATCGGCGGCGCAAACGGTCCGATCCATTGTCTGATTGATGGCGCGATCTCCATCAAACGCTACCTACCTCACACTTGATCCCATTTTCAATGCTAGTTCTATATAAAAAGGTTTCCCATGACACCCTGATCTATCACGAAGCCTAAACCCTTGGTTAAATAAATTTAGATATAGTCTAAATCGAAATTGTGTACCTACCTAGTCGCCGTCGGTTGCAGTAAAACGACAGCTATATTGTGTAGATTGCAGTCACCTCCATTGGCTGAAACTCGCTTACTTTTGGCTAAAATCTGGCTGAAATACATTCTTGCAGCAAAAATACCCTAAATTCAGCAAACAGCGTAGCATTTTTGAAACAAGTACCTGCACCTAATACCTACTAATAGGTATCTAATATTCTCCATACTTACTCAAATCTCAATCACATAAAGTACCTACAGTTGAAGTACTAGAGAGTAGGTAACACAGGCTTTATCCCGAAAAATCAAGGAGTTCCCCCGGAATAAAAAAAAAACTTAATCCACGTGGATGACGCGACGCCGCGGTCAACAACTAAGTAATAAAAGTTTAATTATTATGTAACTAGATGATGCCCGCGACTTCGTCGGCGTGATTAAGGTTTTTTGATACTCGCGGGAACACTTTAATTTTCCGGGATAAAAAGTAGGCTTTGTCCGTCCATGGGATACAAACTATCCCTATATCAAATTTCATCAAAATCGGTTGAACAGATGGGCCGTGAAAGCGCAGCAGACAGGCAGACAGATAGACAGACAGAACACTATCGCATTTATAATATTAGTATGGATTCATCCCACAAAAATGTAACTTTTTCTGTACATACGATTACATTTATGTACCTACTACCTAATTTGGCGGGTTCTTTATGATCCGAAAATTTTAGCGGACAAAGTAGGTACATGAAATTGATGTTGAAAAAATCCACTCAAAGTGGATGATCCAACGAGTTTTGCTGCTACCAAACTTAGTTCAATGGACCCAGTTTATATGCAGTTTTCATATTATTTCTAATTTATCGTGAACGAGAAAAAGTTTCATGAAAAAATTGTAGGTAGAGCAAATGCAAATGCAAATGGTCGAATCTTGGAATTAGGCCAACTTTCAAGTTTAGACCACAGTCTAAGCACATTCTTGCGTTTTTTCTACCAGTCATCAGACGGAGATATTACACAGAGCAAATGCGGGCTGGCAGTGGCGTGATGCTTGAAGGGGTCTCCAAGATGATAGAATTTTTAAATATAGAAATAAAAAACATTTGAACATGATAGAAAGAAAAAACATTTTTTTAGAAAATTACAATCAAGTAGATATACCTACCTACTTACCTAAAAAGGTAGATCATCCCTGCACCTCAACGATCTAAACACTTACTTAATAAAAACAAATCACATTATTTTAATACAAAATTCTATAATTCCAGCACAAAACCCAGTACCTATACAGCTTGAAGGAGGCTGCGGAGCGGGAACGAGAGCTGGATACTAACGCTCTACTGATCCGCAGAAGACGAGAGGGGGGAAGAAGGCGACACTTTGCTCACAATTCTCCCGACTTAGTATAGGTGTTTAGGACCCTATTGTCGGTTCAGTGTCGCGACTTAGTTGCATCCATAGAGGTATAATATTATATTATACCTCTATGCATCCAATGCTTATATATGTCTTAGTTGCATCCAATACGTCTTGGGACCCTGAGACCTCTCGTTCTAGACGCGGACTGTGCTGCTGGTATTTTAGTGGGTATTCTGCTTCATCTGTGAGTCCCACATACCCGCCTTGTGCGGGATGCGTAAATGCTTTTTTCAAGCTAATAAAAAAAAGGTACCTATACAGCTTGGATGTGTAGGATATGAAGGTGTAGGTGTACTTAGGGCCTGGTCTGCAATTTATGTGGGTCGTTCCACTCCCATTAGCACCTTTTTCCAACATCTTATTATACCTTCCCAGGTTTAATAAAAGTTTTCTTCAGGCAACATTAGAAGTAGGTAAGTATAAGCTCAAGAGAAATGCTACCTCATATAATAAGTGCAACTACTTCAGTGCAATATAATCCGTTCGTGATTACTTTCTACCCCAAGGAGGACTCTTCTCGGAAATATCATCCGCCAAGACAAAGTGTAATATGACCTGAGTGTATGAGTGTAAGTTTTACGTAAATACAATAAAGCAATAGCCTATGTTGAGCTTTTACAAATCTAAATCCAAGCAGAAAAAGCCGCGTGCTTAGATGCGAAAGTTTGGATGGATAGATAGATGGATGTTTGTTTGTTACTAAATCACGCGAGAACGGCTGAACGGATCTGGATGAAATTTGGCACAGAGATAGATTAGAGTCTGGAATAACACATAGGCTACTTTTTATCAAAATTATAGGCTATATTTTATCAAAATTATAGATTCCCCGCCGGAACCCAAAACCATCAATCGATACACGAACGAAGTCGCGGGCATCATAATGTATTATCAAGCCTCTTTACGAAAATACATTTTGTGATAACTTGATAAGAGTGATTGTAACTTGCAGGAACTTGGAGATTTTAATACAAAAAATTAATCTCGATAAATCGGATTATTTAATGTATAGCTTTAACAGCACCCGTATACTTACTTTACGAAAAAGGTCCCTTGAGATGCATTGTTAGGGGGAGAGCTTAAAATTGGCCTAAAGATAAATTAAGTAAGCGATCTCCGGAGAAAATTTTTCAGTAGCTGAACCTACTTTGTAAGTTATCTTTGAAACATGCCTAGATAAAAGTACGTGAAAACCGTGATCTATCACCTAAAATATAATAATTATTTATTAGGTGTTCCCTTAATTTTAGGTATGAAATTGGGCATTTGTTTCTGACTTATATTGAGTAATTATAAATAACACCTATATTCATAGCGGTATTCCTAGAAAAAAGGAGTATATTGTTTTCTGGGTTCATGTATGTATGTATGTATGTATGTATGTATGTATGTATGTATGTAAGTGTGTATATATGTATGTATGTATGTATGTATGTATGTATGTATGTGTGTGAGTTTGTATATTTCACCATAACTTCTATACGCCTGAACGGATTTTGATAAATGAGGTATCGTTAGAATCCTTAGCTTATTCCGGGTGAGATAGGCTAGTAAAATTTAAAAAAAAATTGATAGGGTGACCATGGTCCTGCATCAAAGACTAAAGTTGTTTTTTTTTCCAAAATGAGATTAACTATATTGTCATCATCAAGAAAATGATGAGTAGATTCCAAAAATATATAAGACTATATTTCAATATCCAGTCATTCACAAAAAAAATAAATTTAACTATGGCAGTCGTATTTTTTAATTCTTTGAGTTATTCACTTGTAACTATAATATTCATGATTGTTCTCAGGAATTTATAATTTCTAAATTGTCCTACGTCTGGTGTACGGCCGTGGCTAGTTACCACCCAACCAGATAAGCTATGCGAACGCTAAATTCTGTGGTGCCAACTCCTATCACCTACCTACCTAGGTAGGTATAACTTTATTTAAATTGTGAAAGGCACAAATATTTTACGAGCTCATTTCCGTTAATCCACCTTTGCGAGGATTATTGAAGCCTGTAGGCGCTTATAAACAGCCTTCGACTGTATAATACATCCCTCTGTATCGACGCGAGGTGGCGCTGCGGGCGGTTAATTACTCTTGAATATTTATTGGTCGTTTGAATAAATCGCTAGCGGCGGATAAGCCGACATTTTGTATTTTATCTATTTTCCCAGTGACGCAGTATATCGCCAGATAATATTCAGATTTTAGCCTGAGTTAAGGAGAGTGGCGATAGCCTAATGGATATTCGGGGCTTTTGAGAGGCCAGGGTTCGATCCACGGGCGAACTTTTAATTAAACCGGATACTTTTTCGGAAATTTCCCCCTCCCACATTAAATTTAAAAGTTGTTAGTAGAATGGAAGTTTGTTTATAAGTCAGAATTAATCTTTCAATTGGTTTTTTTTATAATTATTGTTAAATGAATGCCGGTAAGTATAAATTTTTCAAACAATATAATATATTTTTAATAATTATATATATTGTGTACCTATGTATATAATTATTGTCACCAGTTTTAACTCACAATGTTTGTTTTTCATACAATCATTATAGCCTGTTACCCCACTTACGACACCCCACAAGCGACTCCTACAAGCTTCTTTCCATCGTAGAGCTAAATGAGCGTATGTTTATAGCAACACTTTAAATGATAATAAAAGCCTATTTACGTCGCTCGGAAAGACAAACGCTTCCGCACTAAAGAGCGCTCGTTTCTTACGATTAGTCTTCGTACCATGCGACACACGACGTATTTTTCTTTTATGTGTTTAACTAAGAAATATTATAATTACTGAACCTTAGCTACCAAAGTTCAGATTCCATAAACGCTGTATGTACCTATAACTATATGTGAGGGTTAGTAAAATAGGATATTTTATCAATGTTTAGAAGACTAGAGGTCCACTTCTCAGGTCAGGTCTCAAGCCACTTACTGAATAAATTAGTTATTGGCGTTAGTGGTTGCACAAAACTTTATTCAGTGAATATACTATAGATACCTTGCTTACTAGCTACTTGAATAATTAATGGGGATGATGCCTAAGTCTGTCAAAAATAAAGTATTTCTTTCTGATTATTAAATAGAGGGCCTTCCAAAATACCTACCTAAAATTCACATCCTCGGTTAGTTTTAAGTTCGATCAGGTAATAAAGACAAACTTCCACTAGACTGCGATTTAAGTTTGCTAGAGAGTTACTGATTTGATTGAGTTGAATGATTACTAATGTTTTAATAATGTTATTTTGTAATTTCTATTTTGACGTATTGTTGGTTGTATTTATTATGGGTCGTTCTACCTGAAATAAAATAATTTGAATTTGTTTTCATCATCCCTATTCTAGCATACTTATTATTATTATTATTATTATTAAACTCTTTATTTGCACCACACAAAAAAATACAAAAACAATGACAAAGGACAAATAATGAAAAAGGACAGGTACAAAAGGCGGCCTTATCGCTAAATAGCGATTTCTTCCAGGCAACCTTAAGATTAGGAAAACGCTAGGAAAATAGAAAGCAGGTGGCTCAAAATTATGCTACATAACAATACATAAACACCAATACACACAAATACATACACATACATACATATACTACACATAATATAATACATAAATATTATACTCAAACTTAAATATATATATATATATATCTAAATAAGTACAAATAAATAATATATACATACGCATACATACGATAGAATTATATAAAATAAAATAAAGTCGTCTTCAATTTGAAAGGAAATATGTCTTTAGAGCATTTTTGAATGCGCCCAGCGATTTCGACTGTCTAATACTCAGAGGAAGTGCATTCCACAGTTCAATTGCCTGTACAGTAAAAGAATTTCTGTAAAATTTTGTTTTGTGTGTAGGCATTTTCAAGGTAAGAGTTCGACAAGACCTTATGTCTGATTGCACCCCAAGAAATTGAAACTTCTCCTTAAGGTAAGAAGGAGTTTTTAGGTGAAATAAAACACAGTACAGAAGAGAAAGAACATGCATATCCCGGCGACGGCGAATAGGGAGCCACTTGAGCTTTTGACGGAATTCGGAAACATGGTCATATTTGCGCAAGCCGAATATGAACCGAATAGCAATATTTTGAAGTCGCTCAAGCTTATTAAGTTGGTCCTGGGTCAAGTTAAGAAAGCTTGCATCCGCATAATCGAGAATAGAGAGAAGGAGAGATTGTGCCAACATAATCTTGGTAGGAATTGGCAAAAGATTGCGTAATCGACGTAACGAGCTCATAACAGCAAACGTTTTCCTGCTCATTTCCTTAACCTGCACAGACCAGGACAGTTCCGAATCCAAATGTATACCAAGATCTTTAACGGAGGCGCAGTATGGTATAGAAACGCCATCAAACATAATCGGAGAAATGCTTTGCCAGTCAACTCTAGAAATAAACCCAGGACTGCCAATAATAATTGTCTGAGATTTAGCAGGATTTACGCGAAGTCCATATTGTCTGCTCCACTCAGAAATTGCAGCTAGGTCGTTATTAATGGCGGAAATGGCTGAACTAAGATCTTCCAGAGTTGCAGACCGATAAATCTGGATATCGTCTGCATACATATGGTAGAGAGAAGAGATATACGGAGTGATAGAGTTAATGAAAATAGCAAATAGTAAAGGAGACAACACGCCACCCTGAGGTACCCCGGCCGTCACATCACACCACGACGAAAAGACCTCGTCAATTCGAATGCGCTGTCGACGACCATTGAGGTAACTCCGAAACCAATCAATCACCGACGGAGCTATGTTAAAAGAAGAACGCAACATACTCAGCAAAACGTCATAATCCACGGTATTAAATGCATTGCTAAAATCGAGCAACGTTAAAATTGTGAGCTGTTTATTGTCCATTGCCCATCGAATGTCGTCGGTAACCTTGACCAGCGCTGTAACCGTACTATGACCAGGACGAAATCCAGATTGCAATGGACTGAGAAGGCAATGTTTATTAAGGAACAGATTTAATTGTTGATAGACTAACTTCTCAAGAACTTTTGAAAGAAAGGGTAAAATAGAGATCGGACGAAAATCGTTTACAGATATTGGTTTAAGTTTTTTGGGAAGAGGAATAATTTGTGCATTCTTCCAAGCTTCAGGAAATTCACTGATACTAATAGAATAATTCAAAATGTGGGTAAGGATAGGGCATACAACATCAAGGATAGGAATAATCATATTACGGCTAATGCAGTCTGTACCGACAGCATTCGATGAAATAGACAATACGTTCTTCCTAACATCACATTCGGAGAATGACTCGAAAGTAAATGGTAAAAAGTCAGGAGTTGAAGATGATGAAAGAATACTAATAGTGCGCTGTTTTTCGCCACTATCAATTACATCGCAAGTAGAAAAGTGTTTATTAAGGAGTTCAATATTAATATTATTAGAAGGTTTGTGGGATGTTTTACCAACTCCAAGTGACTCAAGAAATTTCCATGTTTTAGCGGTATCGCTATTTTCGACTGACTTATGTATGTGGCGTCGTTGAGCGTCTCTACATAATGTATTACAGCGATTCCGAACTTTGTGATACTTCAACCGATTGGCGTCGGAGTCATTTATTTTAAATTTATATTTGGCTGAATTCTTTTTATCCATTGATGTGATTTATCCATTGATACTTACTCGTGTAAAAGGTGCTTTATGTGCTAATTGACCAAATTGTAAAATCCGTGTGTTTATCAAATAAGTCACAAACACCGAACGAACACAGTAATTTTAGATCTCGTCGCATGTTAATATTCCAAGTGAAAATTTTAAATTAACATGCTACCATGTTTTAATTAAAATCTCTGTCGTGCTTAAATACCTACTGGACGCACTAAATTATAGCACGATAGTGATTGCCAGACTCGAAAGATAAAAATGAACTGAGTCTTTCGTTTTTTTTCTAAAGCGCTCTCAGATCACGATTTACAGGGGGTGAAATCGAGCAAAAAAACAAATATTTCATTCATCCATCAGCCAGCATTCATCCACTGTTGGACATAGGCCTTTCGGAGAGCGCGCCACCCTAAACGGTCCTCCGTATTCCTAATCCACCCACTTCCCGCTACCTTTTTAGGGTCGTCGGTACAGCGGGCTGAAAACGCTTATTTTGAGGACCTTGACTAATATCATTATGTGGAAGAAATTAAAAAAAAATTGGCAGTCATAGGGACTGCCGAGAGAAGTGAAAACGAACATTTAAAATATAAAAAAAATATACTTATAAAAAAATTAAAATATTATAAACCTTAAAACTATAAAAGGATTAAAGTTTAATTACGAATGTAGTATATTTATATTTAAGACCTTTTGTCTTCGCGACGCGACAACGCGAGCATGGGGCAGCGAGGTGTCAGTGACGGTGTCAGTGACGGTGTCGGTGACGCGAATCCACAGGTTTACCCCCTACCAAAAAGTGCTCAACGCGGCTAAAGAAGTTTTCACTTCAAAAACGTTGGATGAAGTGTGTAGAGCTCAAAGGACTATCTTGAGATATAAAACGCTATTTTACCTTACAACCCTATGTTTTCATGCAAAAGTCAAGTCTTGCCCTCGTACTATCATTGTATCTTTCCATTATTAGTGAGCTGTGAGGCGCACCACTAGTAGAGCACGGACATTACGTTGAACGTAATGCAGGGACTTCGTTTAATTGTCCGCAGCTAAAACGGTTTTACCTCACCCGGAGGGACTGTAACATCTTTATGCAACAGGTCTAACTTAATGAAAAATTTTCAATTTATTTTATTACTAGCAACATAAGCAAAATGTACAATAGAAACTTAGATGCTTATTTATGTAAATGCGAAACCGTCTTTGCATGTTCGTTTTTCCTTCAACCATGGTTTACTAATGTTTGACAAAAAACGTAGATAAGACTTATAAAAATAATCATTTTCCAAAAACCCTTTCAAAAACTATTCAGGTTACAAACATTGTATTCTGTAAACATAATATCATTTTATTATAACTCATTTGACAAAATATAGGTAGGTACCTAACTACTCAATTAGTAAATATTTTACAATATGCAAATGTGCTGAATGTTACAGCACAATAATAATAAATTTATATTAATAAATAATAATTTTTATGTTAATAAATTTATTATTTCACAAAATAATCAAAAAAATATTATAAATGCGAAAGTTTGGATGGATGCATGGGATGTATGGATGTATATGGATGGATGTTTGTTACTCAATCACGCCCCAACGGCTGAACGGATCTGGAGGAAATTTGGCACAGAGATATATTATTATATAGACTGGAATAACACAGGCTACTTTTTATCCCAGAAAATTAAAGAGTTCCCGCGGTAACCGAAAAACAGCAATCCACGCGGACGAAGTCGCGGGCATTAGCTATTTAGTTTATAAAATTCTGTATATTACAAAATTCGTTAGGTAGATAAATCTTGCTTGCTCACTGCTGTACACTAAGTTTAGTCTCCTCTCGGAATTATACTCCACCACTCTGGCCAAGTGTGAATTGGCAGACTTCATACACCTTCGAGAACATAATGAAGAACTCTCAGGCGTGCAGGTTTCCTCACGACGCTTTCCTTCGCCGTTTGAAATCAGTGATAGGTATTTACTTTCATAAAATATTTCGAAAAGTTAGAGGTGCATGCGCGGGGATCTTGGCTAGGCTAGGCTATTCTCGCTAGACATTGTTAACGTAAAATAACGGGACTAACTAAAATAACATCTCCACCGTTGACACTTCCATACAACTTTGGTAGATTCCTGATTCATGCAACCTGAAAACGTCACACTGAAAGTTACACCAAGGGCTCGAGAAAACAGTATAAAACGATCAGTTACGTTGTAAAAAACGGTAACGACCAGAAGTAACGAATTAATCACTCTGTCAGACAAGTGAACGCCGAGATATCGTTAATTTAACACTTAAAACGGTTTTTATTCGAGTGGATAATTGCTAGAGGGTGCATTAATGGGCACGTACCGCCAAGATTGATGACGATGCGCAGAAACATTCAAATGGCTGAATATTTGAATAGGGTCGAGCAGAGAGCTGTCATTTACTGGAGGCGGCCGTCTATATATAGGTACCTATTCTCAGTCTCGGGGTTCAAGTGGTTGAAGAAGAAAGAAAGAAGAAAAAATATTTATTTCCAAATTGTGCCATGTACATAAACAAGCACCTATAGAGAGGTAGATCAACCCTGCACCTCACCGATCTAAACAAGATCTAGAAACTAAACAACAACGACTTCAAAAACGTAAACCCACCTGGACAAACTCTTAGGCTCTACATTTCACCTAGCAAGGCACTTCTATTAGAGTTAAAAAAAAATATTACTTAAGTAAATGTGCTAATAGGTAAATAGGCTTTAGATAAGTACTATCATAGCTTAAGGCAGTATTATTTTAATATTGTTGACGCTCTTGATCCAGAATTATAATCCTTATTTTAGAGATGTCAAGGTTCGTCATATAAAACTGTCATTTTAAAATAATACCTACTGCTTTAAGCGATGGTAGTATGCTGTGGTAGTATGCCTACAGGAATCGTCTCATTATATTATTACCTACGTACCTAAAAGTAGGTATAGAAGATTAATTTATGATATTTTTCGGGATGAACATCTTATCTACTATTAAACAATGCTAAAATTGTCCTATTGTCATCGCTCGTGCGATGATGCGTGCGTCCGACGAAAATGATCGCGCGCCCGTGCGTTCAAACATACCTACTGTGTTCTACTGAATGTCCTATTGAAGATCGCGCGATCATGCGATGCGATCAAATTGTCTAGTTTTCGTCGCGCGACCATCGACGCACGGACGATCGCCGATCAAACATACTGATCAGTATCTACTGAATGTCCTAATGGCGCTCGCGCGACCACGTAGGGGCCTCGCTTGTTTCTGTTTTTAAAGCGTATATTAATAAGTGGTCCACGTTTTCTTTTTTTAATGCTGTTTACGATTAAAGAAATATTGCCCGACAGCAAAAACTGTGCATCTCTGGTAAGAGCCATTTCGAGTGTGATCGCATCGCTCCGCAACAGGACACACGATTACTTATCGCGCGACCAGTTTCATCGCACGATGAAATCGCATCGCATCATCGCGCGAGCGATGACAATAGGACGGCGCCTATATGTGGGCTACACCTCTATGATCTGCAACTCGACGAGTTCGAGGAAGTCGGGATTAGGTACTTACAGAATAAACATCGAGGATGTTTTTCTCGACCGCGATTTGCTGAATATTTCAGGGAGAGTTGATGTTTTTTTTGTTTTTCTTGTAATTTTATGAATATTGAATACCTATCTAGCATCTACCTAATTACCTAGAAACAATTAATTTTGGGGTTGAACAAGTACTTAGGTAGGTACATGGTTTTAAAATTTGATTTTAAAGTTTTAATTTGTTAGGGAACATAAATAATAATCCTACTTTACTTAATTGGAATAATACTAATAATAATTAATTCCCACGGGAACAATTTTCTGAGATAAAAAAATTTTCAAAAAAATAAATAAAAACCGACTTCAAAAACCACAAACACTAAAAAGTAAAAAATAATTTAATTTATTATGTATACAAGAGTTAATGTAGTTCTTTAATAACATTTTTTGGATTCGGTACCAATTAGCCGCATGAACCTTCTACCTACTCTTCATTATTGTTGACGTGACTCCACATTGGCACCGACTCCAAAAAATGTTATTATACTCGTAGAACTACATTAACTCTTGTATACATAATAAATTAAATTATTTTTTACTTTTTAGTGTTTGTGGTTTATGAAGTCGGTTTTTATTTTTTTTTAAAATTTTTTTATTTCACATTTTTAGTGGCCCCACTGTTTTTGCTATTTATTTTACTTGTAATTTTTTTTTTGCGCTGTGATTGCTGAACACGTAATACGGTAGAGTTTCAAGGGGGGAACGGTTTCAAGGGGGGAACATTTTTGACAATTTGCCCCATAAATCCAAAACTACTATGCATTAACATAAATAAAAATCTGTTTTAGAGTGTACAAGTCAAGTACAAAGTCCTTTCATATGATACCCCACTTGGTATAGTTATCCTACTTTGAAATTTCATACCCCTGATTTTCCCCACTTTTTTAATTAAACTAAAAATAATTTTAAATTTTTTTGATTTCCATGATATTGGGCCACTATTATATACAACTATTCCAAATTTCATGTCAATAGCTACTGAAATAATCGACTGTGACAGACGGACGGAGAAAGTCGCACCATAAGGGTTCCATTACTATCACACTGATCGCGAGCAATTTACTCTTATCCATTGAGGAGTTCCGTTTTCCATCTCCGGAGATATTCATCAGATCTTCACCAAATTAAAATGGGACCACCTCTGAAGTATGACCTACCAAACAAAAAAAGAATTATCAAAATCGGTTCATAATTGGCGGAGAAATCGCGTAACAAACATACAAAAAAAAACATACAGTCGAATTGAGAACCTCCTCCTTTTTTTTAAGTCGGTTAAAAAGTAGCTTATGTCACTCTCCCAGGTACTCAACTATACTCATGCAAAAAATCACGTCGATCCGTTGCAGCGTGATTGAGGGACAAACCAACAAACAAACACACTTTCGTGTGTATAATATTAGTATGATAAATCTTAATAATTGGTTTGAAGAAGAGAAATGAAGATAATATTTATCAAAAATCGAAAACAAAGAACCGATCTAATACTTATAGTTCTATAGTGTTGTCTATACGAACCCTTAAAATGTGAGAATAACTAATTACGTAAATGCATGCCTTTAAAAAAAAAAAACAAGTTTTACGATGTCTTTATTTTATAATTAGTCTTTGATATTAATTTCCTTAAGCTATATAGACAGAGAACAAAAAAAACTAAGGTAGCAACCAAAACTAAAACGACTACAGCTACTAATTGGAGTTCTAGGTATTGTGCCCATGGCATGTTCGCTCCGGCCGCCCTCAAATGCTTGGCACCTCCGTGTCTCAAGACGTACTCGGTCCACCACACAGCTCGCTCCAGCGGAGTCTGTGGCTCATCTCTCATGATGGCACGCAGCCTTTTTATGTTTCCTCGGTAGCTATGGAAAAAATTACAGTGTTTCACACACGAGGAAAGTTTCTAAACCTACTTAAATACATAGGTATCAAAAATTTGCGGAACCGGCAGTATTTGAACCTGCGTCTGCGTTGGTTCAAATGCCTTTACACCGATATATTGCAAAATATAGTTTAGATAATAGTAGCATAAGTGAAGGAATTTCCGTAGCCGTAATTCCTTCGCGAGCATTATTTTAGCAAGTTACCTTTGATCAGAAATAACATTTTCAATGGCTTCCTTGAACTCCTCTTCAGTCAGCGTGGCTAGATCGAGCTTCACACCAATACCATGGTGCGGATATTTCTCCGTATTGTACCACTGGTCAGCGAACATGGGTACGCCTATAAGTGGAACCCCGGCTTCTATAGCTTCGTCCGTTGACTGAAGTCCTCCTTGAGTGATGAACACCTTCACTTTGGGATGCCCTGTGCGTTAGGTACATGAATGTATTAATGAAGACGGATGTTCTAGAATGCTGTGATTCCATAAGTGCTTAAGCTATCCTGAACTAAAAATGTCCTCTCGACCGAATTTCGGCCACGGCGGCCTTAGATATCTCCAGAAAGCTTAGCCATCTGCGCAGGAGATAGTGCACAAGTGTTTGCGCAAACACAGGTGCACTCTCTGTTCCTTTACTGAGCGTAAAGTTTACTCTCATAGCCCGATGGGACAGAAAATCCGACACGACCGGAGAGAGATCAGGCGCAGGACCGACGGCTTAACGTACTCTCCGAGGCACGAGGGTGAAACACCACCAACTGCCTAACTACGGGCTAGTACTGAGAATTTCTTGTCAGAAAAACCCTATACTTGCTATGGCCCGACCTGAGACTCGAACCCGGGACCTCGTCGGCCGCAGTCGAACATGCTAACCACTAGACCAACGAGGCAGTTAGGCTATCATAAGCAACTATGGGACCACGACATTCTCATCAATCAATTCAATCAATGCTGGCCGCTAGTGAAGGCACTGCTTGCAGCGTGATTGAAGGACAAACCAACAAACAAACACACTTTCACATTTATAATACCGCATATCTAGTATAGTTTTCGTAACATGATGGAAAGGGTAAGGTAAACCATTTTCAAGAAACGCAAAAGCGTTCAAGCTTGTGAATGTCATAGAAAATCAGGTTAAAATTAACAATTTAAAAAAATCAATCAATCAAGTCAGGCAATTAAAAACTTTTAAAAATCTACTCACTTAGGAGATCTGGTTGTGGAAGCCATTTAAATAGTTTGATATTATCAGTTTTGTTGGGCAATGTATCGAGATCCCACTTCCACATAACATCATAGGGCAGTTGAGAAAATACATTTCTCATCATCCGAATTTTGTGCGGTGGCAAAGCAGTCGACGGTACTACATTTGTTCCCAGGCTGAAGTAAATAACACCATGTCTTGATCCATTCAATAAAGTCTCTAGTTCCTGTAAAATTAGTGACGTTAGCCACGTTTACTGAATATTCTATTTCAGACCAGTATATTACTGGTCACAACTTATAATTCTACGGAATTCTATTTGAAAAATTGCTCAGCCTTATGTGTAAAAATTTACAATAAGCTGCCAAAAGATATTAGGGCATTACCAATTAAATTATTTAAAAATAAGTTATATAAATGGCTAGTAGCTCGTAATTTTTACCATGTAAAAGACTTCTTAAATTTTAAAACTTAAGAAGTGTCGATATTAAACTTTAATTTGCTATTAATTTGATAATTTTAAGTATTTTGCACGCCATTGCATGGCTGATTGTAACTTGCTCACCATAATAATTAACACCTTACCTACTTTACTTAAAAAAAAATCTATAATCTGAACGTCATTTCTGCAGACGGTGTCTCAACATAGGCACCTACATATAAATAATAACTAAGTAAGTAGGTATAGTTACATAGTTGATTATGTTCATCATGGTAATGAACACGTAATTTAAAATCTGCTTATAAAAAGGTTCCTGCTTGACATGAAAAGCGAAAGCCGAAAAAAATTGTTGCTTTATATAACTTAACTACTAACTAGGTAGGTATTGCTTCTAGGTTTACCCCCTCAAGTGATATCTCTCTAATTTATATTAGGAAAGTATTTAATTTTAAATCTTTACTAATTTCTCAGATAATTTTGGAAAAAAAATTAACATTTACCTACGTCCAAGTTTTTAGCAACTAACTAGTAGGTAAGGTTAAGGTACGGAACTCCACTAATATTAAATTGATCAAGTTGTATCAGGCCTACCTTTGGTAGTCTTTTCTTTGGATGATTGTGTATTCCTCCAATATGCACAACATTCATCGGAACGGGTTGGTTATCCGCCCAGATAGGGTGAACATTCAGAAACAGCATGTGAACGTTATCATACATGTCACGAATGGCTGGAACATCTTGTCCAAATATTTTTTGCAAAAGTTCATTGTATTCTTCTTCAATGATGTCAAACGATCTTTCGGTTCGCAATCGAATGTATAACTGCTGAAGCTTTTCGTAATTACTTAAATTGTATATCCTTTGTTGCTCTATAGCTGGATATAAAAGTGGGTGCATAGAGGCACCCACTATTTCGTAATTATGTTGCAGTCCGCCCAACGAACTCATTTGAATCACTGGAACTTTATATATATGGGAAACCACCAGTATTGGTTTAAAATAAGCTTCTAAAATTAACAAATCAAACTGACCACTTCGTTTATGTATTATATTTTGAACATCTTCAGTAGATACTTGGCCTTCGAATACTTTTGCCATTGCTCGCATTATTGTTTCAAATTGGGAGAAAATATCATCTTTACTTCCAGTAGTTGTTTTGAGCACGTCTGACCATATTTTATAGGATAAGTCATGGACATCTATTTCTGTCAAATTCCTTGGTGTTTGTCCTTTTGGGAATGCAGGATCTGTGGTGATAACCGTGAGCTCATGCCCACGCCTGACCAACTCTTGTATCAGGGGCCGAAACACTACTTGATGACTTATCGATGGTGTTGGTATCACTGCTAATATTTTTGCCGATTTCACAAAACTTATTAAATATAGAGATACAAAGATATTGACAGTAGAGAACATTGTTATGCACTGAGTTATAATGCACTTCGTCTCTCATTTTATAAAGCCGTGGGGCATGTTAATATAAACATGTTCCACAGCTTAATGGTTGGCTAAAAGCCAAACAGACTGCAATATATTTTATACATAAATATACTTACTTACTGCATATTATATAAGGGTTAATAACAGAAACTTAATGTAAGATTGCTTTGTTGTTAGAGTTCACGATATTTTCTGTTAGAGTGTACGATATGGGAATTTGACAGTAAAATTAACAAACAAAAAACCCGGCTGAGTTTTTTGTGGGCTCTTCTCAGACCAGCGCTTTTGGAATCCTCGTAGATACCATAATTGATTATCACCATCACATTTTACATTTATTTGACGTACAAATAGTGTACAGTGTAACTAATTTGAATAAATATACTTACATAAGTAGAATCTTGAAACCAAAATTTTATTGAAACGGATTGACGTGATTTTTGCATGAATAGGTATAGTTATTATAGGAGTGAAGACCTGGAGAATGACGTAGGCTATGTCAGGTCTATGTCACTCTCCAGGCGGAGAGTATTTAATATGAAAGAGATAGGGATATCTCCGGAATCCACTCCCATCCAGATGAGGATCCAGAGTGATCCACACTCCTCTTCTTATATCCTATAAAATAAAATATTTCCCACGGCGTCTTTGTAAAAGCTAAATCCACACGGACGAAGTCGCAGGCGTCATCTAGATTCTAGTGCAATAAGGTCAATGAGTCACTGGGACAATGCAAATTCACCCAAGTATAGTCTTGTTGCTATAGGTCAATTACACGTACCTATCTGAGCCACAGAACAAGGTTATTCTTATCTGCGCACAACATGTACACTGTATTAAGTGACCCTTAAGTAGGTAGGTAAGTAGACCCTAGGTAAATTATTATTTTTACGTGACAAGATAAAGAACTGTCCTGAGTTACGACTTGAATTCAATGTTTAACTTAATATGTAGTCTGGCCGTGTACTCGAAATCCAGCTCTTTAGCAGAGCTGACGGGTTAGGATCAAAACACATACACATTACACATCCATACTAATATTGCATTAACATCTAATATTGGGCATTGGCTACCAATACCCAGCGCTGATTTTCAGTTTGCGCCTGACATGAAAGTATTAAAAAATTAAGTGCGCCGCCCGACACGTTATAAAGCTCATACTAATACTCACTGTAAATCATACTAATATTATAAATGCGAAAGTGTGTTTGTTTGTTGGTTTATTGATTTGTCCTTCAATCACGCCGCAACGGGCCAACGGATCGACGTGATTTTTGGCATGGCTATAGTTGAGGACCTGGAGAGTGACATAGGCTACTTTTTATCCCGGAAAATTAAGGAGTTCCCGCGGGAATCAAAAAAGCTTAAACCACGCGGACGAAGTCGCGGGCATTAGCTAGTAGATTAAAAAATTACAACGAGAAAAAATAAATCGAAAATGATAGGTACTAAAAAAACAACAAAAATAAAAAAAATTCAAAAAAAAAAAAAAAAAACCGACTTCAAAAACCACAAACACTAAAAAGTAAAAAATAATTTAATTTATTATGTATACAAGAGTTAATGTAGTTCTATAATAAAATTTTTTGGAGTCGGTACCAATTAGCCGCATGAACCGTCTACCTACTCTTCATTATTGTTGACGTGACTCCACATTGGCACCGACTCCAAAAAATGTTATTATAGAATTAACTCTTGTATACATAATAAATTAAATTATTTTTTACTTTTTAGTGCTTGTGGTTTTTGAAGTCGGTTTTTATTTTTTTTTTGAAAATTTTTTATTTCACAATTTTTAGTGGCCCCACTATTTTAAAATACAGGGTGTAACCAGAACGAGATATGCTATGCATGGTTATAACATACTGTTTAAAAAACTATCACACTGATCGCGAGGAATTTACTCTTATCCATTGAGGAGTTCCGTTCTCCATCTCCGGAGATATTCATCAGATCTTCACCAAATTAAAATGGGACCACCTCTGAAGTATGACCTACCAAACAAAAAAAGAATTATCAAAATCAGTTCATAATTGGCGGAGAAATCGCGTAACAAACATACAAAAAAAAAAACAGTTGAATTGAGAACCTCCTCCTTTTTTTGAAGTCGGTTAAAAAGCTAGTGGCATGACATGTTCCCTCCGGCAGAAAAGTGAAATATACAATTATTTTATTACAAGACACAGCACGATATTAGACACATGTATTTGTAGGGTTCCGTAGCCAAATTTGGCAAAAACGGAACCCTTATAGATTCGTCATGTGACATGTCTGTCTGTCTGTCTGTCTGTCTGTCCGTCCGTATGTCACAGCCACTTTTTTCCGAAACTATAAGAACTATACAAGCAATTATTATGTCGTCCCGTTGATTGCTGTTAAACATTTTTAATAGCGATCAACGACGACAAAATTATTGCTAATATTTTTTTACAGGAACGCATAGTAAGTATAGCTTATAACGTCTTTGAAAGCTGATATCAAGAAAAAGTCCCATCCACATGTGTCAGTTTTTACGCTGTTTACATAGGTACTGCGCATACTTTAATACTGTACAAGAATCAGCTTTTCTAATTATCGTTCATTTTTGGTAACAATAAACCGTCTTTGAACGGCCATATTTAGCGAAAGGGCCATCCAAATGCAGGCAGACTGCAACTTTTGTGATCAGTGGAGAGCTCTACATCCACCTAACACTGAATCAGCTTTTCTGGCGATGGTTACCAATAGTGCAGTTATCTCCTATAATATATCTGAATGTTACAGCTAAAAGGGACACGATTATTGATCAAGTTTTACTACGTGGGTCATTAGAGCAATTTAATTGTCTTGAAAACACTATTGTTGTATTGTTGTTACTTTTTATTAAAAGATAAAAAACTCACAGATAACCGATTGGTATATTGTGCTATTGTAGGTATATTACGCAAGTATGAGTTTGCACGTACAAAGGATAAGTCATAAATTAATATTAAAGAATCTCAGGTATCAGGTAATGTAAATGTGATCATGCTTGCTATGAAGAGTAGGTACTTTGCATAAAATAATTACCATCTTAACAGTTAACACTAATATAGTTAAGTCGGAAAATTTTTGGTCGTAAAGTTTACGTTCGACATCGGTATAGAGTCAAATTTTCAACTTTAGCTTAAAAATACTTAAACCTGTCTACGTCACTTCCGACTAATTTTAAAAACTTTTGGGGTTCCTAAGCTTCCTTTATTAGTCTAAAAATTTGGGTTTGGGTTTAATATAACCGCCATGCCCCTAGGTTAGCCCGCTACCATCTTAGACTGCAATCATCACTTACCATCAGCTGAGATCACAGTCAAGGGCTAACTTGTAGTGGTCTAAATAAAATGATTGGATGCACGAACCTACGCCTGCTGTAATGAAAGGAAAATAAGTGGAAGTGTACTATAATAAAACTGTATTGCTGTTGTGAGGCTGGATATTGAAATTCCTACGTACACAGAACGTATCCGATAACAGCTTTTGCATTCAGAGTATTGTGCAAACTCGATAGTAGAAACTTGAATAGTGTACGGTTCTATGATTTATGTGTAACTAGATGACCGCGACTTCGTCCGCGCAGATCAAGTTTTTTTTATTCCCGCGGGAACTTTCATTTTCCGGGATAAAAAGTAGCCTAGATATCCTTCCCCGGGATACAACCTATCCCTGTACCAAATTGCATCAAAATCGGTTGAACAGATCGACCGTGATTTTTTGATTGCCGCGGGAACTCTTTAATTTTCCGGGATAAGAAGTAGCCTAGATATCCTTCCCCGGGATACAACCTATCCCTGTACCAAATTTCATCAAAATCGGTTGAACAGATGGACCGTGAAAGCGTAGCAGACAGACAGACAGACACACTTTCACATTTATAATATTATCATGGATTATTATTATGAATAAATAAATAAAAATAAACCTAGAAGTCGAAATAATAAAAATCCATAATCAAAATTTTCTAGTCCACAATAATTAGTGTGGCTCATGTTTCAAGATCCTGGGGGCTCATACTAACATCGCATAAAAGCAGTAATTATTATTTCAAAATGGCGGGATCTGCCCCCCTATTACGTAAGAATTGTTCATCAAACGTTTAAGATTTTTGTCAAAGTAACATAAACCATAAATGCATTGAATTAGAGCTCAATTTCGTCTGCCCATTCTTATACGTTTAGGTATGAACGATACTCGAACGTATAAGAATGGATACACGAAATTGAGCTCTAATTTAATGCCGTTATGGTTTATAAACTTTGACGACGAACTTTAACGTTTTGATCGGACATTCTTACATGATTGGTACCCAGGTCGGGATTCGGGAATCTAAGTATCCCCCAAACCCAATAGCTCAAAAGTAGAGATTTCTAGGTTAATAAGTCCTTTAAAAAATATTGTAAGTACCTACGGATTTTGAAAATCCATACATATATTTTTATCTCTCTACTAATTAATTATAATTAATTAGTAGAGAGATAAATCAATATCGTTAGTTTTTATGTACCTAGTTCTAAATCGATCAAAGAAATAATAATCACTGTAAATCGTAATACGTTTAAAAGGAGAAGCGAGTAAGAAGTGTGGCCTTTACGGTTTAACTTTTTGTTTTACTTGGAGAGTTTTTGGTTTACTTTTCTATTAAACTTTGTTTTGGATTCGATGTGCGCGGGGTCGGCGGGCGGTGGAGATTTATTTACTGGATGTACCGTTTTATTTACGCGAGGGTACTTAGGTAGCTACCTAAATTCAATTTGGATTTTACCTCAGGGTGCTACGTGCGAACGTTCGCACACGCTTTTTAGCTCTTTGTGAGTTTTTGTTTACCTAACTTAAAATCCGTAGGTAAATTGTAGTTTTACCATCCTAGAAAGTACCTAAGGTCGTTTTAACAAATCCGTTCAGCCACCTACTTATCTCGTAGTAGGTATAGGTAAACCAAAGGTTCCTTTTTTACAATCTCAATACGGAACCCTAAAAAAACTTATTATAGTAGATACCTACCTAAGTAGGTAGTTTCAATTTGAAATGTTTTGAATTATAATTGGAAAGTACCAAATGTTGTTTTTTTTTATCCACAAGTTAGCCCTTGACTGCGATCTCACCTGTTGGTAAGTGATGATGCAGTTAGGGGTATATGGCAGTTATATTAAACCCGTAGGCCGTACCTAACTACCCCTAGTCGGTTTCTACACGGCATCTTACCGGAACGCTAAATTGCTTGGCGGTACGTCTGTGCCGGTAGGGTGGTAACTACCCACGGCCGAAGCCTCCCACCAGGCCAGACCAGAGAAAATTCAGAAATTATAAATTCCTAAACTGTCCCTGCGGGGAATCCCTGCCAGGGAGGTCGTCAAAAAGAAGAGGTTGATAATTTTGCATACCAACAACGATAAATGGGTTCCAAAATCACCAGTGTACCACGGTCTCTAAAAACTCAGCCTTGTATTATTTTTTTAACACTGTCTCAAAGCACTTTCTGTCACAATCAATTATTAAAACTACCTATTACTTACTTAGTTAATTAGAGCTTTTTAATCAGGTCAGTAGCATTATTTTCATATCTGAATAACAAGGTATTAAACATGGGTGTAATAAGTACTAGCAAGTACCTACCTATTGTTTCAATTCCTAAAGTTAAATACCTCCCAAGTACCTACTTACATAATTGCAAGAATAAAATTGAGATTAATCTCCTAGTAAGCCCTCATAGATCCATCATCCATTAAGCTGTTTCATTAAAAAAGTTTTCTACTTCGGACGATCCAACGATAGGTTAACTAATACGAATAGGGGATGCTCCCCTTAGAAATAATAGCGCCTCAACAAACAGGGAGGGGCTTAGTGAAAGTGCCTGATAATCTGATGTGCTGTGTCTACAGATTTGGCGCAGTCGCACCCTCCTTGTATACAGGATGTTATTCTGGCAACGTTTAATCAGGGACATCTTGAATTATTTGATACTAGCTTTTATTGATGACTAGCGGTCGCCCGCGACTTCGTCCGCTTACAATTTCTGTCTTCCTATAAGATTATGAAATTTTCCCGCTGCAAGAGGCCTATCCACAAAAGTCCTACCGCTAGTAGGTAAATATCACGACCTCGTAGTTAGTTCATACCCATAGACAGTGGCGTGCACAGGGTTTGAAGAGGTCGCCCGCGACTTCATCCGCGTACAATTTTTGATTTCCTATGAGATTATGAAATTTTCCCGATGCAAAAAGTCTATCTAAAGAGGCTTTTTATATAGCTTATGCAGGTGTTCATTATTTAAAACTTATAACCTAAATCCCGATTTTCAAGTCTCTAACTTCAAAACATAGAACTTTCATACAAACTTCCAACCCCCATTTCCCCCTTTTTGGGGTAGATTTTCGGAAAATGGCTTATACAGGTTATTATTATTTAAAACTAAAAACCTAAATCCCGATTTTCTAGTCTCTAACTTCAAGAACTCAGAACCTTCATGAAACCTTCCAACCCCCATTTCACCCCCTTTGTGGTTGATTTTCATAAAGCTGCTTATACAGATTTTTATTATTTTAAACTAATAACCTAAATCCCGATTTTCAATTCTCTAACTTAAAGAACAAAGAATTTTCATACAAACTTCCAACCCCCATTTCAACCCCTTAGGGGTGAATTTTTCAAAACCGTTTCTTAGCTGACGTCTACGCCATAGAAGTAACCTTCCAAATTTCAAGTCTGTATGTTTTATAGTTCCTGAGATATCGTGATGATCAGTCAGTCAGTGACCTTTCGCTTTTATATATATAGATTTCCTCGATGACAAAGTTGCATGGAAGCAACCGGCTTCGCATCCAGCAACCCACAACTTAGTGTACTTACTTGTTACGTAACGTATGCATTGTTTATTATTTACAAAGTGTAACATTTTTCTGTTTATGAAAAGAGCAACTGCCGAGTTTCTTGCCGGGTCTTCTCAGTAGAATCACTTTTCCGAACCGGTGGTAGATTCTTACGACTTATCATAAGTGGCACAAGTTGTCCTAAGTACATGAAATAAATCATTTCATTTCATTTCACTTATGACGGCCTCCGAGTGAAACGAAGTTTTAAAACCCACAGGGGTTTAGTTTTAGATTAAAAGATTAAGTGTATAATATACGCGTCCCTTCGCGGGTAGTTTAAGCTTTGTGCGGAAATTTCGTCGAGGTGGTTCTCAAACTGAATCTTTAAGAAATAGCAAGCAAACAGACAGATCAAAAACCAAGTCTATATGCAATTTTTAAAATTCATAAAGACTTGGTGCTGAGGGTAATGTGACATTACTATTTCAAATTCAAAAAAATCAAAATCTTTTTATTTCAGGTATTGTGAACCCAATAATAAATACAATTTATATCATACTTGCTCAGTAACTAGGGATTACTATGGTGGAAAGTCTCCTTGTAAGTTGGTGTTTGCAATTCAAGGCAACATTACGTCGCACTATGCTTGAATTGTAATGTTCACATTACAGTTCAAGCTATGCAAAACTCCTTGGTAAACAATCTCTTTTCTTAAAAAATGGTAAGAAAACTTTTTACTGAAAAAAAAACACTGAACATGGCGGCATTTAATTTCCATACATTTCAAACTATGCAAAACTCCTTGGAACTCAGAGCCGTAAAAAAAATACAAATAACTATTTTTTTCTATTTTTTCTCTAAATTTGCTAATTATTCTAATTAAAATTGATGATGCAGTCTAAGATGGTAGCGGGCGAACCTGTTAGGGGCATGGCAGTTATATTAAACCCATACCCCTATTCGGTTTCTACACGGCATCGTACCTAAACGCTAAATCGCTTGGCAGCACGTCTTTGCCGGTAGGGTGGTAACTAGCCACGGCCGAAGCCTCCCACCAGGCAAATTTTACCTCGCAAGAATGATATAAAGTAGAATGCTTACCTCGGTTGCAAGTAGCTATTACACCCTCGAACTATATTCACCCTCGCTCGCTGCGCTCGCTCGTGTGACTAAATATCTCGGGTGCACGCGATCCATTAGCGCCCTATGCGAGCTGCGCTCGCACTGGCGCCAAATTGGATCTTGTTCTGTAATAGCTTACTTACGTCCCTTGTGTAACAATCTACTATAACTAATGTCATAAAATTTATGTTAACAGAATAATTCTAACTATTACTACTTAGATACGGAAGCGCTCACACCCTCCCGCAAAATCTTTGCCCGCCGTTGATCCCCGCAGTGTCGACCACGGCTAGTAGCGCTACGGACTTGTTCCGCACTATAATAATTTGTAAGGCTCAGCCCAAAACGTAACTTTGTGTGCAATATAATAATGCTTTCATGGGGCTGCCCCGCTTCAACACCGCATCAGAGATGTTTTCTGATGCCAGAATAAATTGGGTGTTTGACTACTATTCAAATAAATTATTTTTAGTGATTATTAAATAGAGGATCTCCCAAAAGTCGTAATATCCACGTCCCCTGATAGCTTGAATAACCATTTTAAACAATCAATTAAAGTAAAAAAAGTGCGCCGCACTTTAATGACGTCACATTTCAGAATTTCATATAAATACCTAGGACGCGTTTTGACGTTTGAAAAAAGTTGCTGATGCGACTATTTTTTAAATACCTACCCAATTGCTTTTGCTTCTTATATCAATCATGTGCAAAAGATGCGCATCCCTGGTGCATCGAGTGAGGACCAGCGTCAATGGAGCCCTAAGCATGATAAAAGATAGACAGAAGGAAAATTAAAGAGTAGTTATAAATAAAAAATTAAATAGGCAATATTTAAGAAATTTTAATATGAATTATTCAGATTCGTCGTCGCTAATTATTCGTAGTTTTTTGCGTTTCCCCCTCGCTGCGCCGTCTTCCCGCTCGCTGTCATCTGAAGCAAACGAGATAACTTTCATATTTTTTTTTTAATTAAGACGAATAGGTATACGGTTTTCACAGGTCCAAGGCGACTTTTTCATCCGACTGGAAGGGTAAAAGTGTTTGGCAGTTTTGTGTTTATTTGTCAGTTTGTCGGTTCCCTCGCAGTTACCAAAATACTATAGTCCGACAACCTTAACTGACCCGGTGACAGCGTCGCTAGTATCTATGAAAAATAAAATAAAACCAAAAACTTAACAGGCATAAAAATTAGTTCCAATTTTGGCCACCGGGTCAGATAAATTTGTGGGACTATAAATAGATTTTGATAAATAAGTTGTCGATCGTCTTAGCGGTACAAGTTTCACAGACTAATAATGTCCTCCATACCACGAATTTCAGACACCATACCGCCACAGAGATTAGCCAGTTACATTATATTATAATGCACAAGACATATTGGGGCTGATTCTGTAGTGCACAATCTCTAAACTAAACTAAATACCGCCACAGATCTCTGTGGCGGTAAATGTAAATGGCTAAACTTAGCCATTTACATAATATTATAATGCACAAGACATATTGTGTGTGTAAACACAGTACTTTCTTCCCTTACTCATATAGCCCAATGGAACGTAAAATTCAAAATCACCGGAGATATAAAACTCACACAATGTAGTCAGTGTATTAACAATTTAATGCCCTAGAGCAATTTTATATCCGTTGTCACGACTCACGATATAGTGAAAACTGGCTCTAGGGCGTTAAATTACAGCTGAATCCTTTTCTTTACAAGAGAATCTCCATACTAATTGTAGGGACATTTTTGTGGTGAGAAAAATAATGTACAAGGCAAATTTATGGAAATGTGGACATTTAATTCCTTGTTGATTGTTTTGCGGACGCAAATTAGCGGTTAATATACTCGTATATGGCGGTATATATAAATATTTTAAACACCACTTTTAGTTCTAATTAGCTTAGCTTTCGTATACAATTTTTCATTCAATTATATATTTTTTCTGAAGCGATTCATAAAGAACTTACAATCATACTACGCCGACACACTTTTCTGTACATGTGGCGAATGCGTTACTTTTTATTAAAATAAAAACATTTTGAGATCAACACAGAGTGGATTCTGTTAGTTCCGAACAACCACGGCAAACCACGGACACAGATAAGTTTGTCTGAGTGTAACATCTTTTGATTTATCGGTTGGATTAAACTAGATTGTTATACGAGGTGAAAGCACCTTACTTACACCAGTAATCTTAGCATACATAGTTTGAAGGTGTAAACGAGTGCTTTTCCGGAGTTAAACATAGGTACTATTTTCATGTTGAAAGTGAGGAAAGTAATTATTGGCAGCGCGTTTGGAACCCTCGTAGCTTTAGTCCATAAGATACCGTAGTAAATTATCACCATCAAGTCTTATTCTTTGTAAACATGACGTTCAGAAGGTGAATTTTGTAGGTGCCTATTTTGAATAAAGATGTTTTGATTTGATTTGATTTGATTAATAATATACCAAAAAATATACGCCAAATTTTGTCAAGATTGGTTCTGCAGAATAGTCGTAAAAGAGTAACAGACATAATATACGTAAACTTTCGTACGTATTTATTAATTTCGCATAACTTTAATTAAATAAAAAATAGTGCAGGTGACTTACCACTGTGTTGTGGAAGTCCACTCAATATATCCTCAGTATCAGGCAACTCAGTTTGCAGAGTTTTCTTGGCGAAAGATAAAATGTCATCATCCTCGTCCTCGATTTCATCGATTCTCTGCATTTTCCGATTATTTCCATCGTCAGAATCGATGCTGCGACTTCGTTTTCGATTTTTCAATGCTTTTTCATTCGATACATTTCCATTGTTTGGTATTGTGTTATTCGATAAGCTTTTATAATTTGATGCATTATCACTTTTGTCAGGATTACTATCACGCATTTTGCGCAAATTATCAAATAAATCATCATCATCGCTTGATTCAGCTCTGTTTTCTGTTGGTCCTTCTGTATTATTGACAACTTCGGTATTTTGATCATTATTTGCACTGTCTACAATAAGTTCCTGGTTAACTGCTTTAATGATAATTTCTCGTCTCTTCCGAATGGTTTCATGGTGTAAGTTGCTTGGTATCCTCCAGTAGGTTTCCTGAAATTAGTTTTTGAATGTAAGTTCACTTATATGAGAACAATAATAATACTTAAACTATGCTTAGACAGTTAAAAAAAAAGGTGACCTTATACTAATTTATATCTACAAACTTATCTTATTATTAAACTTCTTTTTGGAAATGTTTGAGTAATTTTTTTAATTTAATAAAACATTTTTCGTTAACAACTTCATTCGACCAGTTATTCATTTTAAATTTAATTACATATTCATCCCTGAATAATCCATAATTGCATAATTATACCTAATAATAGTATAGTATAGTATACTACCTAATAGTAATAGTACCTAATTATACACAATTTTTTTTAATTTTATCTTATAGAAGAAGGTAAGAATACCTGCTCGTCGACCGGCGGCAGAACGCCAATGCTCTTCAGTACTTCATTGAACAGTGCGCTGTCCATCGCTTCCACTGATTCACTAGATATAGGAACGAGGGGCGTTCCTTCAGCCGTGGGATCATACCCCTCAGCTTCTTGGTCCAATGCTACCTCTTCTAGATTTTCCGCTAGCCATCTTAGGGCTTCTGTGTAACCTGGTGAAATGGATATTTTCAAATTCTCATGTAAGTCAATGTCATTCACATGTAAGGGGGGATGATAGGAGCTAACATGCTGTACCACATAGATTTGTCTGTTTTGATGGATTATAGCGAATTTAGCTTTTTGTTCCTTGGAGATAATGTCGTCTACTACCGAGCGGGGCTAAGGCTGCATAGGTTAAAATACTTCTTAACAATAATAGTTATTGTTAAGAAATATTATAACTTAAGCAGCCAATTTCCCAACGATTTTCCCTACTTTAAACATTTCAATAAAAAATTAGAAATCGTCTCATCTAAAACTGAACGTGCCTTTGTTAACGCTCACATAAAAAGTAGGTTTTAACAATACACACAAATTGGAAAAAAGGAACTAAATGTGCCACGTTTATAAGTGCCTTTTTTTCTAAAAAAATCTTACAATGGAAGTATAAGCGAACAATATTTAGAGAACCTCGCTACCTAATAGGAATCGAAGAATTGAAAATTGCAATATCGGCAATATTTCCCCGAGAGCTCGTAGGAGATTTTAAGGATGCGATTGATAAAAGCTGGCTATTTGTGTGGTGTTTCTTTAATTCTGTGTTATCTGTCAAGAAATTCTCAGAGGCAGGCAGCTTCTTCAGAATCTAGCAGCCTGGAGTTCGGAAGGGGATCGTTTTATACCCTTGTACCTCGGAGAGCGAGACTCCTGTTCTTGATTTTTCTTCGGTCATGTCAAAGGAATAGAGATTGCACACACTAGCGCACTATAATATCGACTGCCTAGTTTGCTTTCAATTGAGATTAACCGCCGTGGCCGAAATTCGGTCAAGATTAATATTATAATGGTAAACTAGACCTGACAGCTGTCTGGCAGTAAATATTAGACATTAAGTATAATAAATTCACCATCAACGTACAGTCCCACAAACTTATCTGACCCGGTGAGCGTCGCTGCTATCACGCATAGTGTTGCTAATAAATATTAAAAATAAAATAAAAACAAAACTAAACAGTCATAAAAATTAGTTCCAATTTTTAGCCAGAAAGTTGGTGGGACTGTACAGAAAGTGGTGCGCGAATCGCTGTATAATGCATGCCAGTCTTTATCTAGTAAGAAGAAAACAACAACCCCCGTACGAACTTTCACCTTTTATCAAGCACTACCTCAAAACAAGCTACGGACTCTTAGGCTATATTAAAAAGCAAAATACGATCCAACTTACCCTCATCGACGGCTTGCACCAGCAGTTTCGCAATTTCATTGGCACTTAGCTCCACACTTTTAACGGGCTTTTTATTTTTAATTTGCCGTTTTTTCTCTGCGTTAGTTTTGTTGTTTCTCTTCGGTTTGACGGTTATTGCGGGCGGCGAGCCGGTGCCATTTTCGCTATCGGAATTAGAATCGGACTCTGACGAGCTTTCTACAATATAATATGTATATAACATTATTCAGATAATTCAGATAAATATTATGGTTGCCTTATAATGGTGACCCTGAATAATTCTACAATACTGAATGTTTCAAAGAATGAATAAATGTAAAAAAGCCTACTTGAGATCCTAGTGACCTAACCTAACTTTTTAAGCCCCGCGAAATCCATACTTATATTATAAATGCGAAAGGCTGCGAAAATCGACCGTATCTATTTGCTACGTTTGCACGGCACATCTGTTCAACCGTATTTGGTACCGAAATAGGTTGCATGCCGGGGCAACTTTTTATCCCGGAAAATGAAAAAGGCTCCCGCAGGATTTTCAAAAAACCTTAATCCACATGGACAAAGTCACAGACATCATCTAGATTCTAGTTAGTATTAAAACGCCGTTAAAGCATAACTTTATAAGAATGCGTTCAAACTATAAAGAATAGCGCAATACAAGTGTACAGCTCAATGGACGAAGTTCAATTGCTTGGAAACTCACCGTTCGATTTGTCGTCCGCCGCGCTTTTAGCTCGCCTTTGTTTCTTCTTACGACATTGTTTCTTGTCCTGGATTATGCCGAGCTCCAGCAGCCGGTCTACGAAACTGCGCTTAGAACGCTTAAGGGGCATTCGAGGTAATATTACAGCCATTGGATCTGTAAAGTGAAGTATACCTTAAAACCTATACATTAAAACCTATATTTTAAAACCTATACTTTAAAACCTATACTTTAAACCGGGGTTGTTGCCAATCGATGCAAGTTTATTTTAATATCAGCCAATACTGATGCTGATTTAGATTTATTACTTAAATAAAATAAATCCTTCTACGAAATTGATACATGATATATATTTAAAATAAATGGTTATAATTCAGAAACTATAAGCTATTTGGATGAAATTTTATATTGAGATATTTTTTTCGAGCTTTGTGAAAGGGATAGCAATACAATTAATCTTGTCATTTCAGTTAAGTTGTTTATAGGTTGTGCACCACAGAATTAACCGTCGTCACCAAAATTACTTTACCAGAGGTTCCGGTGTAACTTTTGGAATACGGTGGTAGAGTCAAAACATGACGTTACATAAGAGACACTTAAATGTCCTACATGTTTTAAATACATTGAATTGAATTGAATAAAGATTATATACAGTAAGATGTAGGTACATAATTACACATGGAAAAAAGTTGGAAAAGTCGTGAATGTGTTTCCATACCAAATGTCAACGTTAAACGCATCTTTCACCGTTCACGATAACTTTACAAATCATAGACATGATATTTACTACCATTATTTTTGCTACAAATACGTGAATTTTTGAGTTTTGGCGAAACCAAATTAAACTGAATGTAGTCCATTTAATCTTCTACGACATTTTAAATGCACTTTTTCTCTCTAAAATACGACGGGCACAAAGCGAATGTTCGTATAAATCCAAATACAGTTTAAATGATAGAGACAAAAAGGTTCCGTGGCTGGAATCTAGGACATTTTAAACCCGTAAAGCGGATAAAAATAAAATATTGAATCAAAGTATTGTCCCCGAACCGTAGGTGTAATAGGGTTGCCAGCAAAGGCTGGAACCCTAGTGCCAAGGGTCACTGGTAGAGATCTCTTATAGAGATAAGTGTTTCCTTGTCCACTATGTTTCTGTTTTTCTACGTATTGTATAACTTTTTGGTACAAAATAAATTTAAAAAAAAAAAGAAAAAAGAAAATCACAAAAACTTTCCATAATGCTAACTGACTCGCTGGCTTTAGCTTCGCAGCTGGCTTTCGACTAAATGTATTTTTTTTATATCTGAAAGGCCTTAAGAGGATATGGGATGAACGGGCAACTTTGAGAATAGGTATTGAACAATTATATTGCCGTCGCGCTGCTCCTCGAATAGAATTCCATAACACCCGATAGGGACAACTGCAACTTGGACCGATAATACCTATGAAAAACAGTCGAATTCTTACTCTCGTATTTTTCTGTTTCCTCCTCCAAAACAGAACCGATTTTAATTTTTTTTTCAAGAACAATTTAAGAAGGACTCAGGCTATGTCGGTATGTTTTTCTTTTTTTGATTATATTCGTCAAATTTATATGCGGGATATCTGATGATGACGCGAAAACTGGGCCATTTTTTTCAATTTTTGAAGGTTCCAAATTCTTAAAATTATTAATTTATTGAAAAAAGCAAAACATAGGGACATGGCACGGACTCGTATAAATTTTATGGTGCAAAAATATTTTCTCTATTGTAATTATTCACGGAGAAAACAGACTAATACGATTGTATGGGGGAAACCGCCCTCCCGTATCGTCTTAATCATAATATTTTCTAAATGATAATGAGGCCGTAGTCTCGTTGATCTAGTCATTCTAGTGGTTAGGAGATCACGTTAAGCCGTCGGTCCCGGTTATTATCACTAACATGATAATAGTCCTCAACAGTAGCGTGGTGGTAGTACTAAGCTCTAATTCCCTCTCCCAGCAGTGGGACATTAATGGGCTGTAGAGGTGGATAGTGAGGTAAGAAGTCCACTAAGTATTCAAAAGTTATAAGTATTAGTTAAAGACCATTTTTTTATCTATTTAGTATTTCCAAGGAATAACGAAAGCAAGGGCTTTATTGAAGCAAAACTTCAGCACAATAATTTGCGTTGCGAAACGTTCATTACATACTCAAAAAAAAATTGTTGGCAACCCTGTAAATAAAATATTTTATCTCGCGAACTCATTTAAAAAGTTTTTTTTAAAGCTTTTTCTATAATGCCGTAGATTTACTCCAAAGAATTTACTTAGGATTCGTTTTTGGGGTTCCATAGGTACTCCAAAACAGAAAATAGTAAGATGTGAAACAACGATGAAGCGAAACTGCCAGTTTGCAGAGATTTGACAAAAAAGGACTATTCCACGCGAATTCGGAATAAATATAGTTATAGTGAAACCGCTAGATCTCCCGCTTAGCTCAAGTAGGTACCTATGTGAGAACTCAAAACACAGTATGCGTGTGAAAGTAGTGGGCTCAAAGAAATCTATGTTAGAACAGTTTCGCTAGTGTTTCGCGATCCATACAAAACAAGTTGTTGGCGGAATTTCAGCGGATTCACTGCTATGATACTTTTACAGTGGCGAAATTTTAAAAGCGTAAAAATAATATCCCTTTATTGTATATTTGTGTGTCGAGCTGAATTTTTTGTAAACGTATTGACGTAATCTGAAATGTATGTGTAATACAATAATATATATAATACCTACTCACTATGGCTACAATTGATGCAAAAGTTCAGATTTTTAGTAAAAACAATGAATAGTTATCTACTAGGCGGTATCTCTTGTCTTCGTTTGAAGGTACCAATATTGGGCCGAAAGAGAGTTCCATATTCTTGCAGTGCGTATAAGAAATGAGGAAAGGGAATCGCTTAAACCTTTAACTAGAAAGGGAAGAAACTCGATCGAATAGTTCTTTGGCACACTCACCGAAATACCATGTTAGTAAGTATAAGAATAAATTTGAAAATAATTAATTTTAAATCCGTGTAAAATACATGTAAGATGTACGGAACCTTAAAGCGCGAATATTACTCGCACTTGACCGGTCTTGTGTGATTAATGGTCTAATCCAATTTGCAATGAAATAGATTAGATTTTACTTGCAGTCTGCAGAGCTTATTCGCATCGCAATGGCAGTCATAAGGACATTTTTAAATTGATCGGAGTAACTAATTTCACCGTTGTATGAATTCACTTTCTTTATTAAATTTGTATGAGTGAGTATTTGTATGAGTAAGCCGCCTGAGTTTGTGCTCTTCTCAGACCAGGGCGCGTTTGGAACCCTCGTAGTTTTAGTTTTGTAACTGATTATCACCATCATGTTTTATAAGTAATGGAAGTCAATAAGTGTACAGTGTACCTAATTTGAATAAATAAATATTGATTGATTGATTCATTATTTCAATGCCAACTTTCTTTAACATTAATTATGTTTTAAGGTATGTTTCCACCGTAAGTCTATTAAATTCACTTACCTGGTGTATCTTCATACTGTTGCCATAGTTCCCTCAACATTTCGTCTTCTTCTTCGCTGAAATCTTTGGGGACCTTTTCCCTGCGTTCTCGGTTAGACTTTTTGGTCGGCGCTTTGAACACAAGGCCCAGTTCTTTCAATTTCTTGATGACGCTACGTCGCGTTCGAGTTTGGTCGATCAAATTCTCCAATATCCAATCGATCACATCTGCGTAATAAAAAAAATATTATTAATTTTTGCTGCTGTACCTACTTACCTCTTAGAAATAGAACTTAGACATAAGTTGAGTTAATGGGCTGTAGTGGTAGTGGTGGTAGGTGGTAGATTAAATCCTGGAGGAGTGTTGGGGTAAATAAAAAAATCGTACTTCACCTTCAAGAAAAAAGAACACTGAATTCTCCTTTTTTTTCGCTGAGCGTCAAATGTTTAACGCTTTTTGTCTGCGCGGGCTCATAATACTACGTCTTTTATCAGCATTAACTACAGTTAGGTCCGAACTTAGAGAGGGCACAGGCATTAATTCTTCCCCATGGAAGAAGGTTCTTGATATGTAGAACGATGTAGAACAAATGACAGAAGCCAGGTTTTACCGTAAGCGCTTCCGCCCACGTCCGACTTATCTTCATCTTAGGCAGTGTGCGACATGAATTCACCGACTGTCGGTGAGTAAGTAGTAGTGTGGTATGAGTTTTGACGACCTCCGTGGCGTAGTGTTGAGGGCTGTTGCCTTAACGTGCGGAGGTCCCGGGTTCGATCCCCGGCAGGGTTTGGAAATTTATAATTTCTGAAATTTCCCTGGTCTGGCCTGGTGGAAGGCTTCGGCCGTGGCTTGTTACCACCCTACCGGCAAAGACGTGCTGCCAAGCGATTTAGCGTTCCGGTACGATGCCGTGTAGAAACCAAATAGGGGTATATGGATTTAATTAATTAACTGCCATGCCTCTAACAGGTTAGCCCGCTACCATCTTAGACTGCATCATCACTTACCATCAGGTGAGATCGCAGTCAAGGGCTAACTTGTAGTGGACAAAAAAAAAAAAGTAGGCGTTAGCACATAAATTTCCGAACGTTTCGTTTTTCATCGACAATCGGATCGGCCGGGATGCACCGATTTTGTTTTTGACCGACTTTTTGTAGGACGTAGGCGTTCCTATATAGTACCTAGTCAGTATGTTTCATTATTTGTCGACAAAAATCGGTCACCTTACCAACCTTTTAATATTATATTTCACTCAAGGCTAAAAATCCGCCGTCTAGACGCGGATTATGATAGAATATTGTATCTTGTTTATTATATTTCGGATTGGACAGGTGAGAAATTCAAATTTTATTATACGTGTAATGCCATTTCGCCGACACCAAAAGCTTATTATATTTTATGAGAATAGCCGCGAAATAAATTTCATATTTAACTATCCTGTCAGCCTTGGAATAACGAAGGTTTCATCGCTAAAATTAGAGAATAATAATGCGTCTCATCTTCATTATTTTCTACAGAACTTTGCTTATTATCTCATTTTTTTTTTTTTAATTTTCCTTTTAGAAATCCGTAATAATAAATTTTATTATTATAAATACCTGTTTATAACCTTTTTTAAGCCCATCCGCTTAGAAAACCGATTTTAGCGAATAAATGATTGTCTCCGGGGCGTAAACTATAAGCTATCTCTACGGAAGCAAGCGGTGTAAGTTTTTTTTTTTTTAATTTATTTATTTCAAATGGATACAACAATTTTTACAAAAATATAAATCTCGCCAAACTGGTGGGCCAGTTTGTTGGCGAGTTGAGTTGAGTAAAACTTACACTTGAAGCTTTACTCACATAAGTCTTTCACATGAGTAACTTACGAATAAATGTGAACAGCCTTGTAAGTCAGACTTTTCAGTAATCGGAATTCAATATGCAAATTCAACCGATTTTGACGATGTTGTATAGAGGTAGGTTACGTCCCGGGAAAGGACATAGGCTTTTTATCCCGCAAAAATAAAGAGTTCCCGCGGGAATCCAAAACCTTAATCCACGCGGACGAAGTCGCGGGCATCATCTAGTTATTAATATTCGTTGCTAAGCAATTATAATTCGATAAGGTAAATACTCGTGGGAAGGAGAATAATACGCCCACGTTTACAACCCTTACCCAAAAGTTATTTTAATAACAGCTTAACCCTTTCCAGATTATAATGAGAACGTCTATATAGATATTAAAATTTACATCCACTACATAATATACATACCTATTAAAATTACTCTAATCCTTCAAGTAAAAATTTACGTACACATATATGAGGGAAGGAAATGACAATAATAAATAACGGTATTAACCGTAAGGCTTTTAAGGTTTTGAAGTGAAAACTTCTTTAGCCGCGTTGAGCACTTTTTGGTAGGGAGTAAACTAGTGGATTCGCGTCACCGACACCGTCGCCGACATGCTCGCGTTATTACGAAGACAAAAGGTCTTAAATATAAATATACTACATTCGTAATTAAACTTTAATGGCTTAGTTTAAGGTTTATATTATTATTATTTTTAAAATTTTAATGCTAAAATTCTAAGTTATAAGTTTTCACTTCTATCGGCAGTCCCTATGACTGCCAATTTTAGGGTTCCGTACCAAAATGGTAAAAATGGAACCCTTATGGTGCGACTTTCTCCGTCCGTCTGTCACAGTCGATTATTTATATTTCCTGTGCCTTTCCACCAGAGATGTGCTACGTTGCTAGCTCGTTGTCCTAGGTGTTACACGCAGGCAGGATACTCGCAGAAATAATACACACAGATGATGCTTCGTATTGTATAATTCCACGTTTACTTATTTTATGTGTTTAATACTTGTAACGGTTTAGTTAACCCCGAATACCAATCACATTTACTGGCGACAATAAATATTAGGTACACTTTCACTAACAGGTAAAGTCTGACACAAATACCGCCAAACGTCTATAGAAGACACATTTTTGGTATACCTAATGACGTTTTTTATAAAACTGATCATGACGTTATATTTCTTGAATCCAGTTTAAAGTCCAATGAGCTTTATTATTCACTAGCTGATGCCCGCGACTTCGTCCGCGTGGATCGAGGTTTTTCGGTTCGCGCGGGAACTCCTTAATTTTCCAGGATAAAAAGTAGCCTATGTATTATTCCAGACTATAATCTATCTCTGTGCCAAATTTCATCCAGATCCGTTCAGCCGTTGGGGCGTGATTGAGTAACAAACATCCATACATCCATACATACATACATCCACACATCCATCCAAACTTTCGCATTTATAATAATTATTTGATATTTGATAAACGCTAACATAGGTGACTGACACTACGCGACACTACGCGACACGACGCAATACGACACCATATAAAATGACAGACTTATCTACGCGACAACGTAGGCCACGTGAAGGGTCAGCTACCTGCAGTAGGGATGATGACAACTAAATCAAATCAGCAACTCTTTATCAAACTTAAAACCGGCCAAGTGCGAGTCGGACTCGCGCACCGAGGGTTCCGTACAAACCTGTAGTAAGTTTTAAATTATTAAAAAAAACGTTTGTTGTATGGGAGCCCCCCTTTAATATTTACTTTATTGATATTTAATTATTTATTTTGAAAGGTAATATACAAGTTAATATTCTGTGAAAAGTTGAACCGTCTACCTGTTACCGTTTTTAATATTGAGCAAAAAAATACGAAAAAAACACGTTTATTGTATGGGGACCCCCCTTAATATATATATTTTTTTAATTTTTAGTATTTGTTGTTATAGCGGCAACGGAAATACATCATTTGTGAAAATTTCAGCTTTCTAGCTATCACGGTTTATGAGATACAGCCTGGAGACAGACAGACAGACAGACAGACAGACAGACAGACAGACAGACAGACAGACAGACAGCGGAGTCTTAGTAATAGGGTCCCGTTTTTACCCTTTGGGTACGGAACCCTAAAAACGGGCATCATCTAGGCTTTTTTTTTACTCCACTACAAGTTAGCCCTTGACTGCTATCTCACCTGATGGAAAGTGATGATGCAGTCTAACATGGTAGCGGGCTAACCTGTTAGGGGTATTGCAGTTATATTAAACCCATACCCCTAGTCGGTTTCTACACGGCATCGTACCGGAACGCTAAATCGTTTGGCGGTACGTCTTTGCCGGTAGGGTGGTAACTAGCCACGGCCGAAGCATCCCACCAGACCAGACCACAGAAAATTCAGAAATTATAAATTCCCAAATGGACCCTGCCGGGAATCGAACCCGGGACCTCCCACGTCAAGACAACAGCGCTCAACACTGCGCCAGGGAGGTCGTCAAACACTAGTATAGTAGTAGTATAGTCTGGAAATAAATAAACAAGGGATTAATATTAAAATTAATTAGTACGAACCCTGATCCGTTTCGGGGTTCGCTTGGTTCTCCATATACAGTTTGCGAAGTTCCTCCTCCTGCTCCTCGCTCCAGGCCCCTTTGCCGAGCTTATCCCTGGAAGGTTCCCACAATTAATCACTATTTAACCTTTCCAACACGAGAAACTTTCGACTGTTTCTCCAATTTTCCTTAACAAGCTAAGAATAAAAGTTTAGAACACATTCGGTTCTATCTCGTCGTAAATGTCTGATTTGTATTTATTGTGTGGCTTTAAAAGAAAACTAAGGGTCCTGACTCCTGATTCAGGGGCCCTTTTTTAATGTTTAAACTGTCGTGTCGTGAATAAGGGCCCCGAACGGGTTAGAAACTAGTCGGGCATTTTCCGACATAGCACGTGAGTTTATCCGGTGATTATGTATATTCAAAAGGGGGCCTTTTATTCAGTAAAATGATTGACCCCTAATCGGCGACCACTTTTTCGCTATTGGCCAAAATCAATACACGCAGCAAGAATACCATAAATTCAACCAATCACAACAATTGAGACTGTTACAATGATTGATGCAGCATTTTCGAAATAGCGCTGCAGCTCTACCTTTAGTGTCATCGGTAAAAGCATTGAATATGTGCAGAATTTAAAAAATAGGAATAATGTTAAATGTCGCAAATTATTACATATGTATAGGTACTAAAATTCTACATCAATGCATATATCTGAGGAATGTTCCTGACTTTTTGTAAAATCGCGCGCTAAATTATTTATGGACCAGATAATATTGCGTACACAATCAAAATAAAAGGTTACCCTATTACACAAAAAGACTGCTTGTTCGAAGCCCAGAAAATCTGAAAATTTGAAATGAAAAATGAAAAAAAAATGTGTATTTAGTAGTATGTGTAGTAGTAATAAAAATAATGTATTATTTTGGGAATAATCATCCCGGTCCCTTGCCTAAAAAGGCCCATTACCTAAATATTCGAAACTACAATAGATATCGTCATAAAAGTATATGACTTCACGCTACAAAAAAAGGCAGGTGGGCGTTTTTCTATATACTTATAATAAAACTGTAACAGGTCCAATTCTGTACATTGAAGATATTTTGAATTTTTTTTTTGGAGGGCACTCATTATTCGATACTGAAGCCAAATCTGTAATTTTTTTCATTTTTGTCTGTCTGTCTGTCTGTCTGTCTGTCTGTCTGTCTGTATCTTGGCCGCGCATCACACCGAAACTACTGAATGAATTCAAACGAAACTTGGCACGATTTGAGCCCATACTACGAGGTAGGACATAGGATACTTTTTATCCCGAAATTCTACCCCCAAAGGGGTGAAATAGGGGTTGAAAGTTTGTATGAAAGTCCTTAATTTCTCAAGTTATAGCCATGAAACTTGATATATGAGCTGCGGGTTGAAAATAAAAACATACGTGTTTCACAGTTTTACAAAATTCCACCCCCGAAGGGGTGAAATAGGGGTTGAGAGTTTGTATGAAAATCCTTAATTTCTCAAGTTATAGCCATGAAACAGCATTTGGCTTTCGTTAAAATATGAAGAAGTACGTGTTTCACCATTATAGGGGGATTATACCGTGGGGTAGTAATACAGGCTACTTTTTATCCTGGAAAATTAACTGAAAAACTTATTCCACGCGGACGAAGTCGCGGGCATCAGCTATAAAGAATATACATACATACATACATAGGCTACTTTTTATCCCGGAAAATTAATGAGTTCCCGCGGGAATCGAAAAAACTTAGTTCACGCGGACGAAGTCGCGGGCATCAGCTAGTATATAAATATACTCGTACATACAAAGAGAGTCGGATAAAGCTAATCCATCAATATCTGTTGTTCGCATCGTATTTATTGTTGTTGTTTTATTTATTTTTATTTTGGTGTACAATAAAGAGTATTTCATTCATTCATTTCATCTTAATGTTAAAACATGTGAAATACGGTACTCGATTTTTTCAGGTGGGGATATTAGCTCGATTTAGACAAGACACACATGATTCTATCAAAAAAAATACAAAAATATGCTTAATATTTCGCAAACGGATTTATTTTACCACTTTGTCGCCGTGATTAATATTATGTATATCCGTGCCAAACTATAGCTATGTAGTACTTAGGATCTCCGAGCTAAGCCGCGGACAGGCAGACGGACGGACACTATAAGTTACAGACTACCGTATTTTTTGCGCGTATAAGCTCGTATCGGCGCGCGCCACATTTTGCGCTTCAAAAACCGAACGGGCGCTTTTTCCGGCGTGTTCGCAAGGACCCGTGGGTCAGTCAATAGTATACGAGCTACCCGTAGTATCCCGTACAGCGGACGCCTGCGTCCAAGTGCGGAAAATAATCCCAGGATACAAAGCAGAGAAAGAAGCACCTCAATTCTCAGAGATGCGCGTGTGGCAAAGGGCGCGCCTATACGCGGCTACACGCGCTTCCAAAAACGAGCTTATATACACGCCGAAAAAATGCTTATCTGTAACCAGCCTTAGGATTCTTTGTTGACGACGAAACCCTAAAAACCAGTTCACGATACCAACGCCGAAGCTTGACACTAATTAGGACTCTGGCCAATAAAGTTCCAAGTGGGATTTTTATATACTTTGTCCCGTCCTTCTTCTGATTAGATGTCGGTGTTTCGGGGCGCGGCCCCGGGGAGCGCTGGAGATCCATTGCGCTTAACGTCCATCATCGTTGGTTATTTGTTTATACAAGACATTTTTAATGATGACTGGCATTTGTCGCAATCTCATCAAAAGAATTAATTATTTTATTTCGTTTTTTTAAATTGGAATTCTGATTTCATTTATTTAAATCGGTTTTTACATAGAAAAAACAGTTTGCTTTTAAAAGAGATATTTAAGTTTAAAATTCATTTTAATAATTATAAGTTAGTTTAAAATTTGGAAAGCAGTTAGTTTTATCGCGATTAAAAGTCATTTAACTCACTTAGCCGAAGCCTGAGGATTATTTTATATTGTATTAATTAAAACCTTGCAGCCTATAGTTGGAAGTTTCAGTCGCATTTATTTTTCTGTATGTATCCATCTATATTGGTAACTTCGAGCATTTGACCAAGTGGACAAGACTTGCCTATCCCTCTACCAAATGTATAAAAAGAGAATCGCATTCTATAGTCATTCTCGTTACATAAAATGAAACAATAACATTGTGCATTGTGTCTTGTATTTGTTACTACGTGAGTAGGTATAAGTAGTTTAAAGTAGTGTCTGTTAAATTTTGTTTATTGTCTTTGTCACCGCCGCGCCGCTAAAATAGACAGACTCCTTTGCAAATTATTTACAGCAACACAACTTCTATTAATTAAATGCTCGTAGATTGGTATTACATCTGGGAAATGATTCAAGCATAACTCTAACATATTCCAGCTCTTTAGAAAGCCTTTAGTGACCTTCGAGTAAATAATTCGAAATTTTCCGCAAGTCGAAAACATTAAAGGTATGTGTCCTGTGTTTGTGTTTGTATGCGTTGGTATAAGTAGTATAAAGTAGTCTGCAATTTTTTTTTGTGTTCTTTGCCTCCGCCGCTAAAATAGACTCCTTTGCAAATTATTTAGCGCAAATCAACTTCTGTTTTTTAAATGCTCGTAGATTGGTATGACATCTGGGGAGACATTTAACCTTATCTGTTTCATGGCAAGTTACCACCATACCGGCAAAGATATGCCGCCAAGCGATTTAGCGTTCCGGTCCGATGCCGTGTAGAAACCGACTAGGGGTATGGGTTTAAATATAACTGCCATACCCCCTAACAGGTTAGCCCGCTACTATCTTAGACTGCATCATCAGTTACCATCAGGTGAGATCGCAGTCAAGGGCTAACTTTTAGTGCAATAAAAATAAAAAAACTTTACCTCGACACTCATCTAACGTCTCCCAGTCATTTAGAAATCCTCGAGTAAATAATCAGAAATTTTCCAAAAGTGCAAAATATTAAAGGTAACGGGCTCACCTTGGGTCGTTGTAGAGACCATAGCCGTGCTCAATTTCGACGGCGTCTTTGGAATTTTTCCAGAACAATAGTTCGATGAAAACTTTGCCGCTCGTCGAAGCTATTTCGGAGAATTTTCTTAGAATGAATACGGCGAACTTTTCTAATTCCTGTTTTGAAAAGAAAAAGTTTTAGTAAACTTTTTAGTAATCATACTAATAATCTAAATGCGAAAGTGTGTTTGTTTGTTGGTTTGTCCTTCAATCACGCCGCAACGGAGCAACGGATCGACGTGATTTTTGGCACGGGTATAGTTGAGCACCTGGAGAGTGACGTAGGATACTTTTTATCCCGGAAAATTAAGGAGTTCCCGCGGGAATCATAACAAACTTAAACCACGCGGACGAAGTCACGGGCATCAGCTAGTATTTACATATTCATTTTTAAGTAATCAACAGCGTTAAATAATTGATTTTAATACTGCTAACTCAGGCATAATATTAAACTATGAAGATAATATTATACATAGATTAAATTAGAACTTTGTGTGTTGTGTTTAATTTTTCTATGTATCCATACTATAAATATTATAAATGCGAAAGTGTGTCTGTCTGTCTGTCTGTCTGTCTGTCTGCTACGCTTTCCCGGCCCACCTTTTCAACCGATTTTTCTGAAATTTGGTATAGAGGTAGTTTATATCCCGGGGAAGAACATAGGCTACTTTTTATCCCGGAAAATTAAGGAGTTCCCGCGGGAATAAAAAAACTCTAATCCACGCGGACGAAGTCGCGGGCATCATCTAGTAAACTGAAACACTAGGTATATGAAAACTGTACGCAAGACATATTCTCAATAATAACTCTCTGGCGAGCGTTTGCTTAGTGGCTTAGAAAATGCCTATTCACTTTTAATTTGATGATGCTCATAATAAAAGCGGAGGTGAGGATGGAAGCCGGATAAATTGGATTTAAACCACATCGGATTTGTTCTATTTCCGCGGATTTGCCGATTGGCTAGACTGTTCGTCTGCAATTTCTTCCCCTTTGCACATTTCCCTGGCTTATTTGGATAATAGAGCGGTAATATACGCACATCGCGCGTGTAGACATAACTGTAGAAACAGGAGTCGGCGATTTGAGAGAGAAATGTTGTCGTTGCCGGCTAATTTTTCTAACTCCGGTAAATCCAATAAATCCGGTATATTACAAGAAAAAAATAGTCGGCATGTAAGAGTTCGTGGAGAAAAATATCACAGGTAAGAAATTACTTTTATCTCCACTTTTAACGTAACGAGACAAGTAACAATGTTAGCTTCGGTAGACAAATAGAGATAACGGGTAGACATAATTTTACTCGTTGTGCGCATGGAAGCCCTACTGAAAGATGCAAAAAGCGTGAGAAGGATAGATTTACTCACGGATACCTATTACCCGGAGGAGATGGCAATAAAGCAAGGTATTAAGAGTGAAAAAGATGTCGCCCGTCCCGGCCGACGCGACGCGACGCGACGGCTAACGACGCGGAAACGGCGCTTTACCGCGTTTTCACTCCTAATGCCCTATACATAAAGCTTTTCTAAATGTTTGGTGAGACCCTTAGAAGTAAAGTACAGACGATAGAATAAAACATTCACAAAATATTATTGACAATTTCAATTATCTACGTAAATGAAAAAAACATTAGCGTTTCCGAAAATAAAATAAAAAAAAGAATTAGACCATTTTTTGTAAAATATTTGTATCGAGAAAATTGTAGCCAATCACAAAAAAAGAACTAAAAAGCGGATATTGAAATATCAAAGTTATTTATAAGCTTTAAAAATAACAAAAAAAAAACATATGAATTGAATTGAATTGTATTAGTATACCGAAGCTGGTAACAATAGGTGTTTCAAGTCATAACATAGTGACTTCATTAGAAAAACCATTAGGTTTTTGTTAATTGCACAATATGATTTTTAAGTATTTATTTTTAAATTTTAACTCTGTTCATGGCGTAAATACTTATATTAATGGAAACAGCGAGCCTTTTTATATTTATTATTGGCTTTATTAAATGCACTTTGCCAATTTATAAAAGCTTTTAACCATGTTCATCCCATATTCCTCCATCACATACAATGCGACACGACAACCCATCCATTCCATTAGCTGTAAAATCAAAATTAAATGGAAATAGTACAACAAGATTAAGATGGAAGTAGAACAAGATTATTTACAGTGATTTTTTAAATCGACACGACAGTATTTCTAATGACGAAAAAAACATATGCGCTTCTGTATCGATACTAATATTATAAATGCGAAAGTGTGTCTGTCTGTCTGTCTGTCTGTCTGCTACGCTTTCCCGGCCCATCTTTTCAACCGATTTTGCTGAAATTTGGTATAGAGGTAGTTTAAATCCCGGGGAAGGACATAGGGTACTTTTTATCCCGGAAAGTGAAGGAGTTCCCGCGGGAATCAAAAAAGCTAAATCCACGCGGACGAAGTCGCGGGCATCATCTAGTATTATATATGCGAAAGTGTGTTTGTCTGTCTGTCTGTCTGCTACGCTTTCACGGCCCATCTGTTCAACCGATTATGATGAAATTTGATACAGGGATAGGTTGTATCCCGGGGAAGGACATAGCCTACTTTTTATCCCAGATAATTGAAGAGTTCCCGCAGATTAAAAAAAATTGCGTGTGTCAGCTCCGACGCACGACTGGAGTTTACTCTTTACGAACGATTATAAAATATATAGATTAGTAAATGAGGGTAAATAAACACATTTTTATATTACTGAAAGCATGCTTGATACATTTATTTATATTAATTATTAATTATATAATTTATATTCATCAAAATACATTACATAGTCATAGAAACATAAACAAGTGTTACCGTGGAAACATAAAGTCAACAACGTAACGGAGAAAGTTTGATTTTACTCCCCATAAATTTTCATAGCCCGGGCTTTATATGTATATGCAAATCGATTCTAAAGGAGGTAAACTCCAAAAACCAATCCACGCGGGCGAAGTCGCGGGCATAATCTAGTCAGTTTATATACTTAAATTGAATAGAGCCGAAAAGCCGCGAAAAAAGCGTCCAATATTTCAAAACCGCAATAAAAACAAATCCTTTTACCTTCAAATGCGGCACGGGATTGTGTAGAATCCTTTGAAAGATCAAAAAGAGCGTTGCTTGAAACATCATGGCCGGCCGGTTGCAGTCCCACGCGACTCTGTGCAACATCTTCACGATACAGTGGTTCGTGTGAGGCGGGTTTTTGTCGTAACGCTCCAGGAGGCAAACACAGGCGCTTACGACCCGTGGATGACAGAACCTGAAAGGGTTACCTCGTTTTGTGATATGCTCTACATTCATTTAAAGTTTTTGAATGTTTATTTTCTGTTTTCGACCGTTTTTCGGGTCTTATACCTACGCATACGTAATTTTTAGGACTTAGGTATGTTTTCAATGTTGCTACGAGTTTTTTTATTCTGTGCAGCATCTTCACGATACAGTGGTTCGTGTGAGGCGGGTTTTTGTCGTAACGCTCCAGGAGGCAAAACACAGGCGCTTACGACCCGTGGATGACAGAACCTGAAAGGGTTACCTCGTTTTGTGATGTGCTCTACATTCATTTAAAGTTTTTGAATGTTTATTTTCTGTTTTCGACCGTTTTTCGGGTCTTATACCTACGCATATGTAATTTTTAGGACTTAGGTATGTTTTCAATGTCGCTACGAGTTTTTTTATTCTGTGCAGCATCTTCACGATACAGTGGTTCGTGTGAGGCGGGTTTTTGTCGTAACGCTCCAGGAGGCAAACACAGGCGCTTACGACCCGTGGATGACAGAACCTGAAAGGGTTACCTCGTTTTGTGATGTGCTCTACATTCATTTAAAGTTTTTGAATGTTTATTTTCTGTTTTCGACCGTTTTTCGGGTCTTATACCTACGCATACGTAATTTTTAGGACTTAGGTATGTTTTCAATGTTGCTACGAGTTTTTTTATTCTGTGCAGCATCTTCACGATACAGTGGTTCGTGTGAGGCGGGTTTTTGTCGTAACGCTCCAGGAGGCAAACACAGGCGCTTACGACCCGTGGATGACAGAACCTGAAAGGGTTACCTCGTTTTGTGATGTGCTCTACATTCATTTAAAGTTTTTGAATGTTTATTTTCTGTTTTCGACCGTTTTTCGGGTCTTATACCTACGCATACGTAATTTTTAGGACTTAGGTATGTTTTCAATGTCGCTACGAGTTTTTTTATTCTGTGCAGCATCTTCACGATACAGTGGTTCGTGTGAGGCGGGTTTTTGTCGTAACGCTCCAGGAGGCAAACACAGGCGCTTACGACCCGTGGATGACAGAACCTGAAAGGGTACCTCGTTTTGTGATGAGCTTTACATTCAATTCAGGCTTTTGAATGTTTATTTTCTGTTTTCGACTGTTTTTTGGGTCTTATACGTTAACGTAATGTTTCGAATAAACGAAATTTTTGGGACTTAGGTATGTTTTCAATGTTGCTACGAGTTTTTTTATTCTGTGCAGCATCTTCACGATACAGTGGTTCGTGTGAGGCGGGTTCTTGTCGTAACGCTCCAGGAGGCAAACACAGACGCTTACGACCCGTGGATGACAGTACCTGAAAGGGTACCTACCTCGTTTTGTGATGTGCTCTACATTCAACTAAGGCTTTTGAATGTTTATTTTCTGTTTTCAACCGTTTTTCGGGTATTCTATGTTAACGTGCATGAATGATGAATGTTTTGAATAAAGAAATCTAAATTTTTAGGATTTGTATGTTTTTAATGTCGCTACCAGGTTTTTTTGGTAATTCAAAGTATCATATAATAATAATTAGGAGTATGACACAAGATAAAGAAGTGTAGGTATTTTAAAGTAACCACCACCAACACTACAGCCCATTAATGTCCCACTGCTGGGCACAGGCCTCCACTCTGATAGGAGAGAGGGAATTAGAGCTTAAACCCATCACGCTGCTCCAATGCGGGTTGGCGGGCTTTAACGACTATTATCATGTTAGTGATAATAACCGGGACCGACGCGACGGCTTAACGTGCTCTCCGAGGCATGGGGTTGAAACACCACCAACTTTCTAACTCCGGGCTAGTACTGAGAATTTCTAGTCAGAAAAACCCAATACTCAATTATGGCCCGACCCGGGACTCGAACCCAAGACCTCGTCGGCCGCAGTAGACCAACGAGGCAGTTTTAAAGTAACAATAATGATTAATGTTAGAGATTAAAGAGTAGAAAAGATCCACTCTTTAAGAAATTATTATGTAGCAAATAAATGTGTTTATTTTTATAATGTCACTAGCGTGAACTTTTATCACTCTTTGTTTTTTACCGCAGAAGAATCGACTGGTGTACAAAATTGTGATTAGCGATCTCAAGCAGACACAGAGAACTGACTTCACGTCGGGATTCAATAAAAAAAATATTCACTATAAAGCAAAATAAAAATTACCTCACGACAAAGTCTTGAAAATCAAAGTCTGTTTCGACGACAGCTGTGGACTTATCTTCTTCGTCTTCCTCGTCTGAAAGTTATAAAGCCTTAGGAGTTAGGTTGTAGGAAATACGAGAAAAATTTTCAATTACGCTCAATTTAAAACACTGCGTAGGTACCGACTACCGATTATACTAGATTTTACCCGAGACTTTTTCCCCAAGTGCTTAAACTCGCTAAAGCTTATTTAAAGACCATAGAAATTTATAGAAGCACTAGCTGATGCCCGCGACTTTGTCCGCGTGGTTTAAGTTTTTTTGGTTCCCTCGGAAATTCCTTAATTTTCCAGGATAAACAGTAGCCTATGTCACTTTCCAGGTTCTCAACTATACCCATGCCAAAAATAAGTAAGTACTAAGTACTCTTTCCCGGATGGCACAGTGGTGAGCGCTGTTGATGATAAGTGGGAGGATAAGAGTTTTCCTAAAATGCCGATATTATTCATCCAAAACTTCCTTTCAAAAAAGAAAACTTTTTCCTTTCCCGATTTCGAAAAATGTTAAAATTTTTTTGTTATGTTAACATTGTTCATGCTAATTGGTTCAAGTTTCTAATTTCAGGTAGGTACAGATGCTCTACCTTGTGTATATACGCGGTATTTTACCTTTTATATTATTATGTAGAAAAAACCGGACGTGGAAAGCTATTCAATGGATTTGTCGGCATTGATCAAACAATGCATATTTCTGTGTACTAACGTCATACTGAATTCCAGTAATCCGCGAGACAAAATGACACGGACTGCTACATAGGAATCTATACGGTGTACGACACGACAAAAAATCGTTAGTGAGAACTTTTCCTATGGTTCTCACTAACAATTTTTTCTCGTGTCGTCGTCATGCACGCCATAGCAGACGATCGACAATACAATGAGAGATCTTTCAATAGAAATATAACGATCGAAAACCAAATCTTCATTATTCTTATTCTTATCTTCTTTATTCAACACTAGTTTTTGTCCGACTATGTTCGCAGGGATTGAGGTTAATTAAAATTCACGTGGGAACTATTTCATTACCCGGGATACTTAGTATCCTATTTCGGTCCCCAGGAAACAAACTATTCTTGTGCCAAATACCATCACGATTGGTTTAGCGGTTGACCCGTGGAACGGCAGACACTTTCGCATTTGTGATTTTGGAACCACTAAACAATATTATGTCGAGCGACAACATCCAAGCATTGACTAAGGTAGAAAATAAATTATATCCTTAGACTGTATCACAAGTGGGATATATTCAACACAACCAAGATGATGGGCTTAACAAAAAAAAAAATTGAGTTTGGTATACAATAAAGTATCGGGCTACAAGTAGCTAGTGTGGTTCTGAGCTAAATCATGAAAAACATACATAAGCCGATGTTACACTAACGAGCCCTGCGCTGTGACGCACTAACAGATAATATTAATCCTTTCCCAATCCCTTGAATTCCCGCTTCCCCAAATTCTGTAGGTAACTAATCCGTACTTAATATCATAAATGCGAAAGTGTTTTTTGGTTGGTTTGTTCTTCAATCGCGCCGCAAAGGGGCAACCGATCGACGTATTTTTTTTTATCCACTACAAGTTAGCCCTTGACTGCGATCCAATTTCTCACCTGATGGTAAGTGATGATGCAGTCTAAGATGGTAGTGGGTTAACCTGTTAGGGGCATGGCATTTGGTTATTCGGTTGCTACACGGCATCGTATCGGAACTCTAAATCGCTTGGCGGCACGTCTTTGCCGGTATATAGTATACAACAACCTACCTTCTTCATCGTATTCCGAGTTGTCTTGTGTCTCGTCCGGAGCGTTTTCTGAAGCAAAAGTGTCAAAATTATTATCTTTATCAATAATTTAAGCTAACTGCAACCAAAAACAAATAATTTATTTTATTTTGAACTAAATAGACTCGTTAGGCAATTAAATACAACTTACTTTGTCTCGTGCGGAATCTGCATGCTTGGGAGTTTTCCAAAATGTTCTCAAAGGTGTCTGAAGTCTACCAATCCGCAATAGGGATGATGACAATTCAATCAAATCAGTAGCTCTTCAGCAACTTAAAAACGCGCTTCTAGTATGGAAGGCTTGTGCCCAGCAGTGGGACGTTAATGGGCTGTAGTGGTAGTGATGATAAGAAATAATTTATTTTTGACATGGGCATCATCCCTATTGCGATGGCATAAACCCTTATCATTTTGCGAGTAGGTAATAGGTATATTATATATGCTCACTGCTCAGTGGAGGGCCGGCCATGATTTGACATGATAATGATCATTGAGGAATTTCTGAAACTCCTATCAATTACGAGATTTCTTTACCTGTTGCTTCTACTCCCAAATCAGTATCATAGACAGTTTCAAGCATATCCAGTTCCTCGTCTTCAGGCATACCTGCTACTCCAAATATACCCTCTTCCGGCCATACCTCCCTGATTTAATTGTAAAAAAATGGAACATGTTAATAAGCAACGGTATATTATTTTTAAAAGTAAATTCTATACAGACTATAAATATAAAATTACTAGCTGATGCCCGCGCTTCGTCCGCGTTGATTTAGGTTATAAAAAGTTCTGTGACAACTCTTTTTCCGGGATAACATTTTTGTAATTCTCGTGATCTTTAACTATGCCACATATAAAGCATGTTTATGTAGAAGATCACGTCGATTCGTTGTTCAGTTGTGGCACACGAGTATAGTGGTTGTGGCGTGATTGAAGTACAAACCAACAGACACACTTTCGCATTTAAAATATGGGTAGTGATAACAGCATTAACTTTACAACAAAAGATTATCGTTTGTATGTAACTTGAAGTAGTCAAGAAAGGGTAGAAACATACTCTCAAAACTAACTGCAACTAACGTATATGCATCGTGATTCATGTTCAGCCAAGTTTAAAATCGTTTGACCCTATGCTAGAATGAGGGCAGCAGTGACTGTTTTGAGACCTTACGACATATAATCAAATATAAATATTATAAATGCGAAAGTTTGGATGGATGTATGGATGTGTGGATGTTTGTTACTCAATCACGCTCCAACGGCTGAACGGATCTGGATGAAATTTGGCACAGAGATAGATTATAGTCTGGAATAGCACATAGGCTACTTTTAATCCCGGAAAATTAAAGAGTTCCCGCGGGAACCGAAAAACCTCAATCCACGCGGACGAAGTCGCGGGCATCAGCTAGTTGGACTTAAATAAAATACTGCAGACTAAAACATTAACGTTTCCAATTTTGTGTGGCATGTCGCATTGTCTCAAATTGTTGCTTCGGTATAAACAATTCTTTTAGAATTTAGCTTGCCCTTTAATAGGATTTGTAATACAGCGTTACATTTATAATAGTAGATTAGTAGCCAAGGGCTGTAAGGCATCAATTGCAGCCCGAGATATTTAGGCGCACGAGCGCAGGGAGGGCGCCTATAGTTCGAGGGTGCAATTGATGCTTACACCCGAGCTAACTACTCTGCTTTACATCTCGATTGCGAGGTAAAGTAGGTCCTTATTACCCCCAAATGGAGCTTGTAGGTGACCAATTAGCGCTCTAGGGTAATAATGTAGCTAGAAAAGCCCAAGGGCGGTAAGTAATTAAAAAAAAAACTCTTCACTCTTTCAAAAAGTTCGCGTACATCTAACCATCATACTTTTTTTAATTACTTACCGCCCTAGGGCTTTTCTAGCTACATTATTACCCTAGAGCGCTAATTGGTCACCTACAAGCTCCATTTGGGGGTAATAAGGACCTACTTACCGAATATGAGAGATGTAAAATAACTTACCGAGCGGCCCTGAATGTACCCACTGCATCCTCATATTTGTGATCGCGCATCAACTTCTGTATTTTCTTCATGCAGTCTTCCCTGTGGAAATAGTACATTGTTCACCGAGGGGAGAAAGTGACCGATTACTATCGAGGGTGTAGTTTGAGGCCCGAGGCGTAGCCGAAGGGCCGCAATACACGCGAGGTAGGAATCGTACTTTCTACCGAGTGATACATAGTGCTTTATACTACACCTGCGAGGAAAATAAGCGATAATTAGTGATAAAACGAACTTACAAAGGTTTAAAATAATAAATAAAATAAATATTTTTTATTTCAGGCAATTTTACAAACCCATATTCAAAATACAGAAACATAAAAAAAAAAAAACAAAAAAAAAACAAAAAAAAAAAGAAAAAAAAAAGAAAAAAAAGAAAAAAAAAAAAGGGAAAAAAAAAGTTTAGGTTAATAGTTAATAATAGTTAATAGTCCTTAATTAGGTTAGGCTAGCTAGCTTTAATTTCTAATGTATTGTTTTCAAAAAATTAAAAAAAAAAAAAAAAAAAATGACGTTCTATCATAACTATATGAGTCGCTTCATTCGAAGCTTCACTATCACAACTAGACTACATTTTGAGGATTATTTCAATATAGATTTCGATATCGACAATCGACATCGATATCGACAATCGACATCGATACCGACAATCGACATCGATACCGACAATCGACATCGATATCGATATCGACTATCAATATCGGATATCGATATCGACTATCGATGTCTATGTCAAATATGGTGAAGCTGCTTCTAATATTATATTTCCTTAAGGTAAGACATCCAAATTCTCAACGTCCATACCATATTTACTTAAAATTAAAAAACAACAGCGCGTTAGAAATGGATTTTCATACAGTTTTCTCCCCGCTTAGCACGTTAGAAATGAAATTTCATACATCTTTTCCTCCCGCTTAATTGGTTTGTAGCAATGACGTACTTTCTACCTCGTTTTGACAAAAGCAAGAGGGTTCTTTCCGAGCGGGTGTAGTATAAATAGTATTTTTAACCACGATAGACCGGAGACGGCTTACGCGTTTGAGGTAATAGTTTCGTCACCATTTCTTTTAAACTACAGCATGTTCACTACCATCGCTAAAGGCAAGATTGTTTTTAAATGTCAGATTTATACCTACGACGTACCTACCTCAAGTATAATATTATATTATACCTACTTACCACATATAACTTAAGTACCTTCAAGACAAGAGTGAATAGGCATCTTCTAGGCAAGCGCGTTCCAACCTAAACCTCATCATTGCTTTGCACTAAGCATGATTGTCGTCAAGCGGAAGTCCATCACACAATAAAAGAAAAACTTTGACGTCCCTAAAATAAGGATTACAATTCTGAAACCAGAGCGTCAACAATATTAAAATAGTACTCCTTGAAGCGATAGTAGTATGCCCACAGGGCCGATTTTGATGCAGTGTTTTGCATTTATACACAGATCACCGCAGATTACAAGGGATATTTTGTCGATATGCCACCAAGATCGAGTCAGAGCGGATCGAAGCTTTTGCTTTCGGACGTGATGGCTCTTTTAACCAAACTTACTGACTAATACCTTGACTGTCAGATAAAAAACACAGCAGATTTTTTTAACGAAAAATAAGCACAAGTGGCTGCCCACGTGCTTATTTTTCCGGGAAGGGCCTTGATAAATAATACAAGTACTATATAATCACAGAGGTACAGTCGATCAACATAATATTGTGTCGTGTACCAAAGACTTCCTTGGCAAAAGCAAAACTTGCTTGGCTACCAAAATTATACAAGGTTGATGGATTTTATAATCCATACTTGTTAGGGTAAAACCACAGAACATTTAATAAGAGGTTAGAAAGGCGATGTGGGCGGGTCACGCGCGCCACTACGTTGACCGAACGCTCATATATGGTTCAAACGTACCAAAAACACACCTCAGTCGGCCGCGGACTGTCTTGGGAAGTTTTACGCACAAAAAAGTGTGTAAAATGCCTTCTTGCTCGGTAATAACCTGCAGAGCTAGAAGCCAAAATGTCAATGTGACTAATGGCAAGATATCTTTTCATCGGTAAGTACATTAAACCTTGATTTTAAATGATTTAATTGAAAATACTAAAGACATTATGTTTTCCTTCACTAGTGTGACTGGATCGCAAATTTGTATGTACATCGCTGGTTTTATACCTTTGCGAACAACGCGCTCCAACAGTCATGTACGCGAGCGGCAATGTAAAGCGTAGTGCGTATGAACGATCAACTCCACTTGTTACCTGGTATTACCCAATAAGAGTAGCTTGACGATAGGCCGGTAGCATTTTTCCACCGTATCGATAAATAGTTTATTTGTTTCTTTTTACCAGAACGAGATATGCTATGCGTGGTTAAAACATACTGTTTACAAAACTATCACACTGATCGCGAGCAATTTATTCTTATCCATTGAGGAGTTCCGTTCTCCATCTCCGGAGATATTTATCAGATCTTCACCAAATTAAAATGGGACCACCTCTGAAGTATGACCTACCAAACAAAAAAAGAATTATCAAAATCGGTTCATAATTGGCGGAGAAATCGCGTAACAAACATACAAAAAAAAAACATACAGTCGAATTGAGAACCTCCTCCTTTTTTTGAAGTTGGTTAAAAATAGTAAAATCTAAAGACATAGAGTCCAACTTAAGTTAACAATATGAATATTGACATGCTGTCGACCGTACGAAAAATAAACATCGATAAAAAATATTTTAGTCAATCCCTAGCGTATGTTGCTGTTTTACACGACAACACGCGCAAGTTTAAAGTTTCACTAGTGTGCGTAGCTTCGCCAATCGCAGCGCTTTTTTCTGCCTCACGCACACATGGCAACTCTCGTGTGTATTCGTTTAGATTAGTAGTAGTGAAGAATGGTGGGATCAAAACGGCGACAGCGGTTTCCGTACAAAATTGCACTAGGGCCTTTCTAACCTCTTATTAAATGTTCTGTGGGTAAAACAATTTATCTACAGTAGGTTTTAAGTCTTAGATTTCTGTGTTCGATTCAATCATCAAAATTATACGTCTAGACGACACAAGCGCGGGACTAAAAGCTTCTCTTGAGCGTTATAAATTTTAGCATAGGATTTTACGAGAAATCTTCCAAGCATCTAGACTTATTTACTTTGATGCTAGAAAATGGTTGAATGGAAAAAGTGGAATTTTAACGACGCTCAATAAATTTTTATACATTATCTGAGACTCAGCTGAGTCTCAGAAAAAAGATTCTATTTTTTGCGAAAATATTTACACGACGCGTAACGCAAATTTCGAAGCGGCAAACTTTTAATGCTCTGAAGTCTGAATACCGCGTCGCACGCTACTTTCAATAATTAAAATTCGTTAAAAGGTTCTAAAATGTAAACAGATACGAACGTCTGGATACGAGGTATCCCTCTAAAAGTCTTGAGGATTAATCTAAAGGGCTTTTTAAATTATTAAAAAACCGAACATTTTAACCACCAACATTTTACAAAGATAGCATTCTAATCAACATAATGTACGAGTATTTATTTCCCTTACCATTTCCCTAATGAAATGAGAGGCAGTTTGCGATATTTAAAAAAGTTTATGTCTCTGCAAGTCCGCACAGAACACTACCTTCCAGGTACAATAATCGTTTAAATAAATAACGGTTATTGATACGACGTTATAAAAATCAATTCAGCTCATCTTTTTCTATAGCGTAGCTTTTATCCCTTCTGACGCGGCGCGTGTAGCGTTAGGGTTGTCTAGTCCTAAAGTGCTCAGAGTCCGTAATATCTTTTAAATAACCAAGAATGATTCAATATCGCTTATCGTAATAATTATCCCATTCATATGAATAACAAGAATGTGTAAAAATCAAACGAATTCCATAGTGTACGCGTGACACTCGAGTGAAACTAGTGCGGCCGACGGATTGCACGGCCGCGCCGTAGGTATATATCTTGGGACACGTGACAAGTGAGCCAGGTTTGGTCTCTGAAAGACTCTTGGTTAAGGTCGAATCGACTAAAACGATATTTATAGAGCACTTTTCAGTGCTCTATTAACACCTTCGTATTTACTTATAGCAGCCGCGTTGGAAAGGTTTCCGACGCGCGGTGATCAGCTTTGAGTCAGGGGGCATATTACCATCGCTTAATATTGTTAACGTTCGTGTTTTTGAATTATGATCGTTATTTTAGAGACATCAAGGTGCGTGTCATATAACTGTCATTTTGAAGTAGGTAATGTTGCTTTGAGCGATGGTAGTAACCCCAGGTTTGTATAAAGAAACCCGGTCGCATATTCGTAAATAACTGACGTGATATCCATTCGGGATGTCTGCAAAGCGATCGGATGTTCAGTAAATATCCGACGTATTTTGACGACGCGTCAGGAATTATACCGTCTGAAATTAGCAAGCGGAGTTTTATGCACAACATTCGTAAATACCTGACGCGTTAAAACGATACATTTGGTGCTAACGATTCTAGTTTAGGTGGGTAACAAGTCGGGTATTTTCTAATAAGCAACCAAGTCAAATTCAATTTTTTTTTATTCCACTACAAGATGACTTGCGATCTCACCTGATGGTAAGTGATGATGCAATGTAAGATGGCAGCGGGCTAACTATTAGTGTGCGGGCACGAAATGAGCGGGAGCGGGGCGACGGCGGGAGCGGGGCGATGGAATTCGAGAGCTGGCGACGAATTTCGGGAAGGTGTTTTTAGGCAATCTGAAATTGTGGAAAAATATAATTTCGTTCATTGGCGAATCCAGTTCTGCCAGTCTGATAGAGCGTTTGCGGTTATTTCGCTAGGTACTGCGCAGTATATAACATTTGCAAAAAAAATCCGAAAAAACATTTTTTTGACAACTTGATTTTTTTAACTTTAAATTTGATACTTAGAAAATTCGAAAAAATAAATCCCAGACGTTTTTGTCGGTTAAAAAGTATTACCAGACCTCTTTCAAATTGTTCCTGAAATTCGTCGCCAGCTCGCCGACTAGTCGCATCGCCCCGCTCCCGCCGTCGCCCCGCTCCCGCTCATTTCGTGCCCGCACACTAAGGCGTACGGCAGTTATATATTAAACTCATCCCTAACCCTAATAGGTTTCTACAAGCATCGTACCGGAACGATGAAATCGCTTGGCCGTACATCTTTGCCAGTAAGGTGGCCACGGCCAAATCCCCCCACCAGACTAGAACAGAGAAAATTCAGAAATTATAAGTTCCCGAATTGACCCTGCCGGGAATCGTGTCAAGACCTCACACAGCATTTTCACCACTGCGCCAGGGATGTTGATGACGTTCACCAACAAGGAATGCTTACTTGTTCCGCTCTGTTAGAGCGCACCTCCTCCCACGGCGCGACCTCTGCTGCGGCGGGCTTGGCGGCACGAGGCTTCTGTTCTGTTGACAAGAGGGCCAGCTACTCACTTCTGTTGGTCGATGGGCACATCGGAGGCCGCGTCGAAGGGAGGCGGGCAGTGATCGACGCCCGCGCTCAGCACGGCTGCCACTTGCGGGCGCATCTCCTCCCATGGCGCGACCTCTGCTGCGGCGGGCTTGGCGGCTCAAGGCTTCTGTTCTGTTAACAATAGGGCCAGCTACTCACTTCTGTTGGTCGATGGGCACATCGGAGGCCGCGTCGAAGGGAGGCGGGCAGTGCTCGACGCCCGCGCTCAGCACGGCCGCCACTTGCGGGCGCACCTCCTCCCACGGCGCAACCTCTGCTGCGGCGGGCTTGGCGGTACGAGGCTTCTGTTCTGTTGACAATAGGAGTAGGACCAGTTACTCACTTTTGTTGGTCGATGGGCACATCGGAGGCCGCGTCGAAGGGAGTTTGGTATCAAAAGTGTGACTGACTGTCTTTCTGCTACACTTTTCGGACCATTGCAATCAATTTTTTATCCCGGGAAATTAAAGAGAATAAGAATAACTTCATTTTCTCATAAAAACATAATTAAACAATAAATAATATCAAAGGTACCTACTAACGTCTTAAGTAATGTTACGCAATTTAAGAATATGTAGGCATTTTGATTTTAAATTAAGTATACCGATAGGGATTTCAAATTATTGCTTTATTGCAAAATCTGGGCTTCTGAAGCTGAACTAGTTGCCACGACTATTTTTCAAAAATCAACAGAGAAAGACCAAAAAACAACTTGAGATTGAATAACATAGACTTTTTATCCCGGCAATTCAAAGAACATCCACAGGATTTGCAAACGAAGTCGCGGGCTCCATGTAGTTATTGGTAAATAAAGATAACGAGATCCTTTTCTTCACGAATTGGGGTCACAGTTATTATTTTTTCTATTATTTTCTGCACATTAGTACCGATGGTATTTCCTCTCGGAGGATAGTGCGACCGCAATTAGCAGGGGTCAGGAATTTATCGACTCCTATTAAATGCAGAGCGACTGCCGTTTTAATGCTAAGTAATTCGCTCAGAATACAGACATTTCAACCTTACAGGTCGCGCTTTCAATTTGTTTACATCCACATGCAAAGGTGTGCAGTCATAGGTAAATCCATTGACAAAATGTTCATTGTTCGAACTTCGAACACCCCTCTGTTTGCGTCGGGAGGGATGAATTGGGACGGCGGTTTCCCCATACAATCGGTATTAGTATGTTTTCTCCATGGATATTTTAAAACAGTTATCCCTAACCGATTGAGCTGAAATTTTGCATACTTACACGTTTAGTTTGGATGACACATGGCTAAGTGACTTCATTCTAAATCCAATATGGTGAACGAACATTCTAACTCCCAAAAATGGCAAACTAGTTATTCACCCTCATAAATATATGGCTAGAATAAATGGGTTTGTAAAAAGACGTCACCGTAAATTAAATATGGCGGACGATAAAAGCTTTATGATTTTGATTTTTTTTAAATGTTTTTAATGATTTAAGACTATATTTGAATTAGACGACCTCAACATACTGTAAGCTTTCTAGTTTCTAAGTAGGTAGTAAGTACTAAAAACAAAAAAAAAATAGGGTTTCGTAGCAAAACAAGGACCCATGAAGAAACGTCCAATCACTCTGTGTGTCACTCATTTGATATATTCCAGTATTACCGCTACACAGCATATTAAAATAGTGGGAAAAAAAATATTTTAAAGACCTCCTGAACACGAAAAGCGTGAGTTGGAGCCTGGAAGCAAAAATTAGGTCACCTCCTCGAGTGATTGTATGTGTTTAGGTATTTTTAAAACCTTACAAGACAGTTTGTTAGACAGTTTATGGACGCACGCTCGTACCTTCTTGACTAGTCATTTTCAATTTTCCAGGGAACCTGTCAAAGATCAACAAAAGTAGTATTCTACAAGTGAACTTACTCTTGCTTTTGGCCTTCGCCTTTCTGCGCACTTTCTTCTGTACCATGAGTCCAGTTTTCTTGCAATAATACTCCAACATCTTCAGGAACAGATGTATTGTTTCTATCAAATCAACTAAATATGACCTAAAAATAAACAGATGTTTATCTACTACTACCTACAGACTATTAATATCTATATTATGATAAATACAAAACTAGACCTGTTTGTTTGTCTGTTTGTTAGCCTTTCACGGCTCAACCGCTGAATAGATCTTGACGAAATATTGACACAGATATAGGTTGCATCCTGGAGGATGGGATGTATAGGTAAGATCATTTTGTAAAAAGTCTATTTAAATAAAAACTTTTCAATTTTGAAATTTGAATTTTTATCAAAGAGTTCCCATGGTAATAAAAAAATAACCGAAAATAGCAAGATAGAGTCGCGAGATTCTACTAGTAACAGTATAAAATTATTATCTCACCTTGGCATCTTATTTTCATCGTAGTTTAGGAAAATGGACAGTATAAACTCTCTATATTCCAACACATAGAATATATTACTCTTTAACACTTTCGCAGACTCTTTGACAGAATCGTCAGCACTTTTATCCATGGCTAGTAGAGTATTAAGTAACTCCTTGTAGGCTCTGAGAGATAGATGCAGTCTTCGGACCCAGGGTGCGAATTTCTTCTTCTCCATTTTTATCATATCGTAGTATTTTTCCAATTGTTGTTGTACGTAGTGAAACGTTGGTACTGACATTGTTTCGCTAAAAAATTAAAATGGGTGCATGTGTCAGGAAACAAGTGAAATTAAAGATTTCTGCAATAATTTAAATCCGCCATCTTGGATTTAGGTATAAACGCGAGATAGGAAACCATTAGTCGCGCGGAAGTAAAGCTTCCTAAGCTTGGTCGCAGATATTATTATTTTCGATCATAGAAATAAACAGTACCTAATTAATTAAAATAACGACTGCCCTGCCATATTGAATTTTTTCAAATTTATAACCACCGTCACTCGGGAGGATGTAAGGATTCTAACGATGCCCCATACATCCAAATCTGTCAAGGCATTTAGAAGTTGTGGAGGAATAAAGAAACTTACATATATTATGAACCCTGAAAACATTACACTTTTTTGGGCAGTCGTGTAACAAATAAGATAATAACAACAACATAATATGTTGATTTCTTTTTTTTAAGTGAATGCAATATTCAAAAAGATTTTTTATTCTATAATTCTAGCTATTCGTTCCCTTGGGAATTTCGAAGATCCGGCCTATTCCCTGTCCACATCATAAAGGGCATAGCGAAATTTTAGCTCTCTAGGTCTAAGAGTTGATGAATCATCCCAGAAAAATACTTTTTATCTCACTTTACGATTTACCTTACTAATCCAACTTGGAAGTTGTGCCCCCTATTGAACTCCATAAAGAACTTCATAGCCCACAAGTAGTAGGATTCATCGTTCTGTTGCGCCTTGGCCCGCACGAGTACGTCCTTCACGTAATGCATCAAAGGGTTATACGACGTGTTTAAGAACTCTATGCAAAACTCTTTTAGGAATAATCTGCAACAAAGTAAGGGCGCCTTTTTAATTGGCCGGGTGATGCCGTTATACCGGCACCGATCCTTGGGCATGCGTTTTCAGTGATCATAGTCAAAGTCAAAATCAAAAAATATTTAAGTATTCAATTTAGGTTCAATGTACACTTATTGACGTCCAGTTAGGTACTTATAAAATATGATGATGATAATCAGTTACGGTATCTTAAAACTAAAGCTACGAGGGTTCCAAACGCGCTCTGGTCTGAGAAGAGCCCACAATAAACTCAGACGGGTTTTTAGGGTTCCGTAGCCAAATTTGGCAAAAACGGAACCCTTATAGATTCGTCATGTCTGTCTGTCTGTCTGTCTGTCTGTCTGTCTGTCTGTCTGTCTGTCTGTCTGTCTGTCCGTCCGTATGTCACAGCCACTTTTTTCCGAAACTATAAGAACTATACTGTTGAAACTTGGTAAGTAGATGTATTCTGTGAACCGCATTAAGATTTTCACACAAAAATAGAAAAAAAACAATAAATTTTGGGGGTCCCCATACTTAGAACTGAAACTCAAAATTTTTTTTTTTCATCAAACCCATACGTGTGGGTTATCTATGGATAGGTCTTCAAAAATGATATTGAGGTTTCCAATATCATTTTTTTCTAAACTGAATAGTTTGCGCGAGAGACACTTCCAAAGTGGTAAAATGTTGGTCCCCCCCCCCCCCCCCCCCCCCGTAACTTCTAAAATAAGAGAATGATAAAACTAAAAAAAATATATGATGTACATTACCATGCAAACTTCCACCGAAAATTGGTTTGAACGAGATCTAGTAAGTAGTTTTTTTTTTAATAATTTAAAACTTACTACAGGTTTGTACGGAACCCTCGGTGCGCGAGTCCGACTCGCACTTGGCCGGTTTTTTTTATTATTATCACCATATAATATAATATATTCATATTATATTGGTGTCGTGTCGTGTGAAGAAGTGTCATAGGGATCTCCATACATTTCAGTGCTCCGATATCGATGAGTCTAGATATACTACAACGATAATATCGGCCAATGAAAAAACTATCACTTTCAAACGCTCAAACTTCAAAGACTAATTGGATGCGACGTGTCTGTTATCGTTATTAGTAAAGCACAAACGGCCTATGGCTATTGTGCTTTACTGCAGTCAAAGTCAAAGGTAGCATACTTAGTAATTAATAACTATATTATGCTTCTAGGAGCAACTCATTCCCTAGCTTTTTTGTCGTTTAAATAATCCTTTACAAAACCTTATCTTACGTTAGGGGCGGAATTTTTAAAAAGCTTACTGACTGTTATGAAATGTAGTCATTATAACGGGGACCGACAGTTTTTGGTAAATACGCAAGAGGCACGGGAGCAGGTAAGGTTTGGAATCTCAAAGCGCGGTCACCTATCCACCTACAAACTGGGGTTTACGTTACTTTTATACGCTGCAAGACCACCCTAACACTCATAGCAGCCTATTTACACATTTTTTTTACTGGCCCGTTAAGTGTCCTTTTGTTTTATATACGGTTTCGCGTTTAACCACATTCGAAATTCTCGGGTCGTGAGTGCGAAAAAGGTTTCCCCAATTGCCCATATTATTTTAACTTTAGCTAGACTTCATTGTTATGTATGTGCTTTATTGGAAATAATGTTTTTTTTTCAATTTAGAAGCTAGCTTGGCTGCAATCAGACCTGCTTGCAAGTGATGATACAGATGATGCCTATTCATACTTGATTTCAAGGTCTTGGTTTGTTTGAAACTGCAGTGAAAAATATACGCAGCTGTTGTGGCATATATCAATAATTTCAGGAGTTTATTACAGTATTAACCATAGCCTTGTTGGGAATATTTTCAAAATCAAACTTTTTGAATGGCCACACGAAATATTATTTTTAAACTTTGTATGTCTGGCACAGATAAATTGATAACAAGAGAACGCGTATGGAGATTAAGGCATAAGGTTGCAAGAAGCAAAGAAAATGTAGAAAAACGATTGCCAGAGCTCATAGACTTGTATTGATGCATAGATAATAAATTCAACCATAAATAATCGACTGTGACGGACGGACAGACGGACGGAGAAAGTCGCACCATAAGGGTTCCATTTTGACCATTTTGGTACGGAACCCTAAAAATGCACATGACTATTCATAGGTCATTGGTACGTAAGCGCTATGCATAAGATTCTATGGTTTTAAATAATCAAGATTTTGGAGCTGCGTCCCAAATACAGATAACATAATTATTGCATTTGATCTCATACATGCCTCATGAGTAAAACTAACGAGTCATGAGGTGGTAGGCTTTTAAAAGCTAATTTTCATTACCTAATAGCAAAAGCAGATCTCCGTTCCAAGAATCCACTCTCAACTGGCCGTCTGTTCTTTGGTCTGACCAGCTTCGACTTCTTACTGCCATTAAAGTCCAAGTTGGATATCTTGTTCAACGGCTTCAGGCTGATGAGCTCATTCTCTGATATCGACTTCATATTCTGCACCACATAAGTTCCACCAAAACGTGAGTGCCTAATAATGATTTAAGAATCACATTTTTATAAAATATAACTTATCTGGGCACCTTATTGAAAAATGTTTGAAGTTTTAATTATAACGCCGATCCTCTTAATATAGATGGCGCCGAGCAAATAGTCGTAAATACTGATGTGCGAGTGCTTGTTTGCGCAGATTATTTATTTATTATTAATACATCACAATATTGCAATAATAGTGTTACAAGTAAAATGGTGTGATCATAAACTTTGCAAGTTTTACCGCACACCATGCAATTATCGCACATATATATATTATCGCGCATATTTATCGCACACAAACTGTGTAAGTCCATGTACATAGTATTCGCGCGTATTTTCGCGCGTAGTATATGGATACTCGTAGGGCGCATTACATCTGCCACTAAAACCGTTACTTCGTGATGACCACGACTACTCTGTCAAGAGTGTAACGAAGACGAAGAAGATACGCGTCGTAATGCGACTAAATGATTGGCGCCAGCTATACCTTTATACACCCTATATAAAGCTGAGTTTTAGCAGTGGCTTCCATAGAGACACTTCTTTTACTGGACATCCAAACAGGGAACAGGGAATTTTAAACATAGATAAGCTGCTTTTAAGGGCGTTTGAACCCTTAGGCCATGGTAGCAAATGGGCGCACGTTCAAAGTAACTTATAAGGTTGGCTTCTTAGTTCCCTGAGAGCTGTGGTACTCCATGTTTGTTTAATTTCGTTGTACTTATTTTTTGGCTGAATATAAGACTATTTATTAATTAATTTATACTATGCTGAATTGCTAATATTATAGAGCACTCAAAATATAAATTAAATTGTACATAGAAAACAGAAATGTAACAAGATATTTTTTTAAACAAAAATTATACTGGGTGCATTCTATTTAATCTCTTACCTAGTAGCAGAAAACTGTTTAATCTTATTCAGCCTCTCTTTACTCTCTGACATCCTTATCATGAGTAGTTCCTGGTCATCTCTTAGCTTTTCATCCACACTCCTCTGCAATGCTGCATCGGCCAAACTTGTCGGATTTTGCTCTCTCAACAAATGAGATATAATTTCTAGGATATGCATAAAATACTGTTTCTCGTTTTCCGATGACATGTATAGGATTATGTCCAAGATTCCAGCTTGGTTTAGAGCCCAAAGAACCTGACAGAATTGATAAATTTAAACAAAAATATTAATAAATAAACTACCTATAGTTAATAATTTAACAGTTATTTACAACTACAAGATAAAGATAAAGATACTTGGGAAACTTAATAACATTTAAAGCCTTACATCTAGGATATAACTAATATAGTAGGATACAATCAAAATATTATTGTGCACCTGTTTTCCGAACAAGTTAGAACTGTGTCTCGGAAAACAGGGCTTCCAACTCAGAGACACTAGAAAAATTACACAGTTATAAAAGATTAGATGTCTTTTATTAAATTAACTTAAGTACATACTTAAAAAAGAAAATAAACATACTTTGTTGTACCCGGAAACAGAGATGGAACAATTTTTATTCCCAGAAATCTTCCCAGGGGATTCTACCTCATTATCTAGTTTAGGAAATCATTATCATAATCGTTTGTCAAACAGATAATTCAACCTGTTTAAGGAGTTTATAGATGCTTGCACATCAAAAAGCATGTCCTTAAACAATGCAAGTAATATGTTTTAAGCTGTCAAACAATTATGATTTGCTTAGACAATTGGGTATCTGATCACATACCTGATCGTGAATGCTGGCATCATTTTCAGGTCGCCTCTCCTTATCAAGGTCAGCGGGAACATGCAACACATTTCTGATCAATATCAGAATCCTTTCTATGATCAGACCAGTGTCTTCGTCCCTTTCTGACCAGTCCTGTGAATTTGAACATATCATATTATTTTAGCATAAATAAGAATAGGTATCATACTAATATTATAAATGGGAAAGCATGTTTGTTTGTTGGTTTGTCCTTCAATCACGCCACAACAGAGCAATGGATCGACGTGATTTTTTGAATGGGTATAGTTGAGGGCTTGGAAAGTGACATATGCCACTTTTAATCCCTGAAAATTAAGAAGTTTCCATGGGAATTTAAAAACTTATTCCACATCGTGGGCTACTTAGTATAAAAAAAAACTGGGTCTAATTTCACCCTGATATTTCAAAATTATGTTAACTTTATGGAATACCAATTTATTTTGATTTATACACCCTTAACACTCCTTAAAAGTAAGTATCTGACGGATCTGTGAGTCCACTGTATTACTACTACTATTATTAGATTATTGGAAAGGGATCACAACCCTCAGCAATGAGGAATACATTGGAGAGAGAACATAATTATTTACTCACTATTTCTAATATCTTAGCCAATTTCTTAGCAAACACCTGCCAGGTTTCAACTTTAGTGAAAGCTTCCTCCTTGTATGACTGCAGATGTGACAAAATCTGCAAATAATTGTGCCGCGCTGACCTCTCTACTGGCACTTCCTCTCTATATAACAGGAGAGCTGGATTTGTCAGGTTCACAATCAGTCTGAAAATTATTAATTAATATTATTCAATTGATTAAAATGATGATTTTTCAAAGATGAACTTACATAAGTACATGCAACTTTCACCAACTCTGAATAACGTTTAATCCAGGAATTATAGTCAGACAGACAGATGCCTGTTAAGTCTTTAAAATGTGGCCAGGCCTCGAAGCCCGAAGACCCCTGCTGCAGTTTTGTTTTTATTTCATTTTTCATATCTACTAGTGATGCTGTCACGTGGTTAGATAAGTTTGTGGGACTATAAAGTTTGACAGAGTTGGTATACAGCACCTGTCAAGTTACTCCGAGTTGGTGCAATCAGCAGTGAGCGTGTACTTGTGAGTATGCACCTTTGCTTTGGGTGGCAGTAGCGGAACATAATCGTTGTCCGCTCAAAACACAATAAAGATCTGTTATTCACAAGTAAACTCACAGGCAAAATAAGTTTAAAAATACCTTAAATCAAAAACATATTATTATCAAAAAATTATTTTGCTCCCTTAATAGATATGTGACTAGGAATCCCTGACATCTTATGCTTAGTAGGGAAACTGACCATTCTAAAACGCAATTCCCTCAATTTCTAGTGTTCTACTTGATTCTAGTCGCTTAGTCGCCTTAAACATACCTGTTGCAGTAGTTACTAGTAGTAGGTGCAGAGGTTTGTAAGGTCTTTTACACTCATTCTATTCTTAAACTTACCGAAGTGTTACATCAAAGAGCTCGTCTTTCTCCCAATGGTCAATCAACATAGGCAGCAAGTCAGTCTGTAAGACTTTAGTTTGGCCGAAGTGCCTACGAATCTCGTGGTCTTCGCCATCGCGTCTCAAATACCTTATCAGGTCTTTAACTGTGTTGAGCGTAAAATCGTCTATTAAATACTTTCCGGTTTTTTTATTGAAAGTTCCTAATGCATTGCAAGTTGCTGAAAGTTCTGCAGAAAGTAAGGAGCTCATGGTCGTTAGAAACACGGGTATAATATCACGTCTTCAAACTTTCACATCACTAATCATAGCTATTAAGCTCCTCGAAATCAAGTAAGAATTATTTCTCGTTTTTAAATAAAATTGAGAGTATATATAATGTACTCTGTGATTGAGATGTTTTCTCATTACTTGTTCTTGTTTTCAACTTTAGAGTTTTGACGTAAAAGTTTTTGACATTTGCATTGACAACTAAAAGCCCGCGAAAACTTTTTTTTGTTGTTTGTTTTACCATAGAGTTTCCCACTTTTTCCCCTTTATAGATAGACATAGGTCTATGTCCATACAGCCTATACTTTTTATTTTTAAACCATTTAATTTTCGAAAGCAAGGTCAAGACAAAAACGGGTAGAGTGTAGACAAATGCAAAGTTGGGTCGACGATATTCGAAAATTTCGAATATAGTGGCAGGTGGCAAATGGTCCCGAACGGCTAGAGACAGAGAGGCGTGGAAAATGTTGGAAGAGGCCTTTGCCATCAGGCAAACGGACGGGGTTGTCGAGGCAGTGCAGGATAGTAATAGTTAAGATTAAGAAATGTAAAATGTTTGAATAAAGGCCTTATTATTAGGTAAAGGCTTTTATTTAATACACAAGACTAGCTGATGCCCGCGACTTCGTCCGAGTGGATTGAGCTTTTTCGGACCCCCCGCGGGAACTCTTTAATTTTCCGGCATAAAAAGTAGCCTATGTGCTATTCCAGACTATAATCTATCTCTGTGCCAAATTTCATCCAGATCCGTTCAGCCGTTGGAGCGTGATTGAGTAACAAACATCCATACATCCATATATCCATACATCCATCCAAACTTTCGCATTTAATAATATTTATAAAATATAAAATTTGATTATAGATTCCGTGACTGAGTTTGTTGTGGATACTATTACTTAGGTACCTATTCTGTGGTTGTGGGCTCTTCTCAGACGGCGCGTTTGGAACCCTCGTAGCTTGAGTTTCAAGATACCGTAATTGATTATTATAAACGTTTCGACGTCAATAAGTGTACGTAAGTACCTAAATTGAAAAATAACTACCTAAATATTGATTGATTGATTGATTGACCTCGCCACTTCTAAGACTAAGTACCTACCTACCAGCCCACACCACAGCGTGGAAGAAGGTAGTCAAATGACCTACGGGAATCTAGCAATGCAAGCAAAAGCTTTCCTGTTGATCTCTGTCGGACACAATCGCAATGCCTACAACTGGCTGGTTGGCCGTCAGCCAAAATACACTGCAGGACACGTTGGCATTGCACCAACTGACAGGATTATTTTGCTCTAATAGCGACTGTCGGCTCGAGCACATTTCGGGGAAAAGTTAACGTTGTATAATATTAGCAAATCAAGCAAAAGTCACGTTCCTATTCACCCCTGGACACTGTCTAGACTCTAGACTCTAGAGCAAACGTTACACGTGTCCTGAAAAATCTCTCTGGCGCAGCGGTTAGCGCTATGGGCTTATAAAAGAGAGGTCCTGGGTTCGACAACCAATCCTATAGTAAGACATTTATTACAGACTAGCTTATGCCCGCGACTTCGTCCGCGTGGACTACACAATTTACTAACCCCTATATTACCTAAGGGTTGAATTTCTAAAAATCCTTTCTTAGCGGATTTCTACGAAATAATAGCTATCTGCATGCCAAACAGCCCGATCCGTCCAGCGGAGTCAGTCAGTCAGTCACCTTTTCCTTTTATATAGGTTCCTATTTAGATTCGGTGTAGGCTTCGCTTGTGACTATAGTTACCATGTTCACCCTACCGACAGAGACGTACCGGTCAGGTACTTTGCTGTCTAAACATCAATACCTAAGTGCAAGTTATGTATATTTTATCTATTTTTATTCAGAAAAATATCTGAGGCACTAAGTATCAGTCGCGCGAGCAAGAAATAGCTTACGCCGGTAACCACTACAGTCCATTAATGTCTCACTCCTGGGCACAGGCCTCCTCTCTTATAGGAGAGAGGGAATTAGAGCTTAGACCCACCACGCTGCTCCAATGCGGATTGGCGGGCTTTAACGACTATTAGGTATCATGTTAGCGATAATAACCGGGATTCTCCGAGGCACGGGGGTAAAACACCGCCAACTTCCTAACTCCGGGCTAGTACTGAGAATTTCTAGTTGGAAAAACCCAATACTTAATTATGGCCCGACCCGGGACTCGAACCCGGAACCTCGTCGGCCGCAGTCAAACATGCTAACCACTAGACCAACGAGGTAGTTACTTAACTACGCCGGCAAAGCAGAAGGCAAAAGTCTAGCACGATTTAAAAATTGCCACTAAATCCGCTCGTGATCGAGGATGAACCGAGATAAAACTAGGGTAAAAGTAAACAATCGCTATGCCTGCTCTACACTCGCGTCGCGAACTTCGCGTAAAATAATTTAGTGTGGCCATGCCAAATTCCGGTTTTCTAAAATGCGTCAAAAGTCAGTTTTCAGAAATAATTAAATGCTTGCAAATCGAAAAGCATGTACTTATTTGAAACTCCATAAACAGCTGTTGGAGTTTGCCATTTGACAAACCTAGGTAACCATATTAATAAGCTCTCGAATGATTATGATTTTCTTAGATAATCGGGCATCTGATTAATATTAAATGTTTATTAAGGTACGCGGGATTACGCGGCGCAAGTGTAGAGTCAGCTTTACAACGTGACACGTGAAAGTAAACACGGGATATTATTTTTCGATCCGACATATTGCAAACGACAAATTCCTTGTTTGTTCGTTTATTGCTGCGACGATATTGAAATGGGTGTGGACGTGGTTCTGTCGGTTCGCAGATTTTGCAACGAGTTTAGGGGTTCAACCTATTCGACAAATAATTATTAGTCAAATTGTAAATTATTTCAAACTTCAAAACACGCCTCTATTTAAATAATCACCAAAAAAAGTGAAAAGTTTACATTCGACAGAAGTAAGTAGAGACGAATTTTCAACTTAAGATTAAAAATTCTTAAACCTGTCTACGTCACTTCCGACTGATTTCAAAAACTTTTGGGGTTCCTAAGCTTCCCTTATTAGTTAAAAAAATTAGTACTTTAGGGGCATTATTGTGAGAAATCGGACTTCAAATGTGGTAAGGCGGTAATTCCTGAACTTAAAATTTATTCTTAAGATTGAGTTTTGCCTATTTTTGACAATTTTATGGCTAATTGCGGTAGGAAATTTTTGAATTTAAGTATTTTCTACAAAAATAATCGATATTTTTCGAATAGGTAAGTGGCATCAAGGTTACGTAAAAGTTATTTGGATTTTTTTAGTTTTTTACAGTCATTTGGGCCACCCTGTAAGTATATGTATATCCCGCGGATATATATACAAGAGGCGCGCCAGAGGTGTGGCGGCGAGCCTTGGAAGTATGAAAGCGGCACCCGGTGAAGAACGGTGAGGGAATGAAATAGAAATATGGCAAATCTAATTTCAGCCGGGAAAAATCTCGTAGGAAAATGCAAAAGTCAGTTAGAAGTTTGTGCGAGCTCATTCAAACTTTGAAGAAGGTATTATTAATAGGTCCTACCTACCCGAAAAATAAAACGATATTGTAGTATGCATGTAGCATGTAGCATGTAGCATGTTTCTAAATGGGGACTGTATTTTTTTATTATTTCACAAGAAAGTATAACTCAAAACGAAAAAATTGCGACCTGAAAGAAGTCTCTACGACAATTTTCCTAAGGAGAATTTTAATTTGAAAAATATTTTTTTGGGCCGAAAAACGTGATTATCTCGGAAGTCTCTTAATATTTTTATCTGAAAGAATTTGTGGATATTTCAGACACAAAAAGGTATACTTTCACCAAGTTTCGTCAAAATATAATTATTTTTGTGTAAATGAAAAATGAAAAACGATAAAAGCGGTTTTTCGCATTTTACTCGGAGATTTTGAGGTTATGTGAAAAAATTATTAACACAAAAGTTGTAGATCCTTTTATGATCTACCACTTTTCTATTCTACACTTTTCTCTCTAACTTCAACTTTCGCCGGAAATCGCAATAATCCAAAATTCCACCCCTTTTCATCCCCCATTTTTATCTGGAAACACCCCTGCTCACGCATTTATTTTTTTTACGTTTATTATACGCCACTTTACCATTTCCAACTGTTCCCATCCTGTTAACAATTTTGTTTTTTTTCGTTTCAATACAAGCTAATTCGCCTGGACTACATAGTACATACCTACCTTACTTAGCCAACGCGCCTACTCTACTACTCTAGCCTACCTTTCATTCGGAGGAGGAGACTCGTGCTCAGTAATTGGATGAGTTGACAATTGACATGAAGATGATGAACATACCTAGGTACCATTATCGTTGTTTCTTCTTTCTTTCTTCTGTGTACCTAGGGTTCCAAACTCAAACGAGCTCGTCAGCCGTTTGTTTATTTCTTATCTGTTCTGTCGTACCAAGCTCCTCATGAAGATTAATTAGTAAGTAACTATAGGTAAGTATATTATGTACCTATTATAATTTTGCGAGATGTCGTTAGCTTCGACCTCCCTGGCGCAGTGTTGAGCGCTGTTGTCTTAATGTGTTAATGTGCGGAGGTCCCGGGTTCGGTTCCCGGAAGGGTCAATTTGCAGTAATTTCTGAATTTTCCCTGGTCTGGCTTAGTGGGAGGCTTCGGCCGTGGCTAGTTACCACCCCAACTTACCGGCAAAGACGTGACGCCAAGTGATTTAGCATTCCGGTTACCGGTACGATGCCGTGCAAAAATTGTTAATCGATTTACCGATTAGGGATATGGGTTTAATATGCAATGCCCCTAAAAGGTGAGCCCGCTACCATCTTAGACTGCATCATCACTTACCATCAGGTGAGATCGCAGTCAAGGCCTAACTTGTAGTGGATTTAAAAAAAGCGTCGACTGTGTCTAGACAGACACGGAATGCGACTTTGTTTTATAATAGGTATTAAAGATATTTAAGTACATATTAAGGAAGTAAATAGTAACTAGGTACATCCAGTAGGTATTTTACTCAATGACTATTATACCTAAGTACCTACCTACCTATTGCTAATCAAGACGCCAGTAAGTCGCGCCAGTCTCACTAGATATTATTGACCGAGCGAAGCGAAGGTCTCTGAGTCTACTTGGGTGAATTGGCACTTGTCCGTCCGTCCGTCCGTCCGTCCGTCCGTCTGTCAGAGCCTTATAACTTCTGCATTGCTGAACGTAATTACTTAAAATTTAAATATAATATGTAAACCGATGGCCTCCCGCCGAATATGGCTTAAAAAGTTATAAAAATCTTTATTTCAGGGGGGCTCTCATAGAAGCGAATGCGAAGTAAAATATTTTTTATAGCGTTACATAGGGTTGCGGTATATCATTTTAAAGATAATTAGGAATAAAGTCCAAAAATATATTTTTTTTAATTTTTCCCCTAAAATTGACGAAATGGGGGGCTTTCAAAGTGGCGATTTTCTAACGTCCAAAGTTGACCTCAGAACTCTCAATTTTCTGAACTCTCAAGCCTGAAACTTGATCAATTATTTGAATTATATCCTGTACTTGAACAACAAATACTAAAATTAGATAAATATTATAAGGAAACGAAATTATTTAATTTTTAATGATGATGATATTTTTAACAGAACTTCACAATGGGGTCAATAGATGGCGCTCTGTGATGCCGCGAGGTCTCAGTTCGGGGCGAACCACTAGTCCTAGATTAGGTAAGTAACTAAGTAGGTACCTAGGTTTAGTAATTTATTTTACTTACCTACATGTGTAGTGTGGTACTACCATCAAATTAATTACAAATAGGTACAAGGTCCGATTGCCGATAGCCCTTTCATGTTAATACAATTATTACAGGGTCGATGTTGCAGGCCTTGTAATTACCTTCATGTTTGTACTATGGTTGTTTTATAATATGGATTGGATCTCAGTGAGTAAATCTCAGACTAGTAACAGCGTAAATAGGACGACGTCTCACGTCACGTTATCTTTCAGCCACGCGTATCTACCTATCTAGGTACGAAGTCGTGGGCATCAGCTAAGTAACTATACTTACTTATCCAACTGGATATAATAATATTATACTTCGGAAACCGAGTAGATTGAACATGTGGAAGTAGATATGTAGTTACTTATTACTTATGTAATTAAAAAATATCAATGTTTGACCACACAATAGGTACCTACCATTGATACAGGATATGACTGAGATAGGTAACTATGCAGCTGCGGCTGGAAAAAGAGCTGATCGGCTGAGCGAAAACGGAGTGAGTCAACTAGGTACCTAGTTCTGAGTCATGAATTGATATTACCACAGATTATTATTATTAGGGCTAATTTTTCAATCGTCAGATAAATTTTATCGGAGGAATAAATTTGACGTTTTGGCAGATTTTCAATACAAAACCTGTCAAAACGTCAAATTTATTCCTCCGATAAACTTTATCTGACGATTGAAAAATCAGCCCTTAGCCTTTAATAATAACCTTATATTTATTACAAAGTTACGAATTTACAAAATTATACCTAATAGTTAACTAAAATCTGACACCGGTAATGTTTGATTGTTTTGCTCATTAGCATACCTAGCCTCTCCCAGATTCTTTAATTTTTGCTGTCATGCGTTATTCTCCTCCATAAAATTCCTGCTGTGGTTCGTAGGTCATCCCATTCCCACCTTCGGATTGGTCTTCCCCTTTTCCTCTTACGCTCTCGTGGACTCTGTAACGTATTTTGTCCAATTTTCTTTTTTTTTCGGAAAAGATATTAGGTAGGTACATAGGAGTAAATAACACCCCAAAAAACCTATGATATAGAATAGAATAGAATGGCAAAACTTTTAAATATTTAAATAGCGGCGGAATTTACAATATTGAATTATATATTAATAAGTAGATACCTACAAAATAAGGTTCTTATTTAAGTACCTAAAATAATATGTAAGTATGTAGGTAGTAGGTACCTACCCTACCTATCTAACCCGCTATTGGCGCTTGAGATGTCGATTCAATGATCGGGTTATCGGCAATAACGGTGAATAGATTAGTGTTGAATGGATTATAGAATTGAATAGATTATAAGGGTCGCCGAGGCCAAGTCATATTCAATCAATAGTTCGATGATCGGTTAGCGGCCTTGTATTGTATGGCACACAAGTTATACCTACCTAGTATGTACCTACCTCAGTACTTACACGACCTCCATGGCGCAGTGTTGAGCGCTGTGCCTTAACGTGCCGAGGTCCCGGGTTCGTTCCCCGGCAGGGTTTGGGAATACATAATTTCAGAATTTTGTATTTTTATTTTTCAGTACAAAATTCAGTCATTAGGTAAAGCACACTTGAGCAAATTAGAACGCGAAGGTGCCGTTAGTCTTAAAGGACCTGATATAAAATAAAAGTTATGTAGGTAGGTACACGGTACCTATACGGTGCACCGATTGATATTATTACATTGCATCAGCAATGATCGTGAGGAAACTTGGAAACCATGATCTCCATAATGTTCTAATAGATAAGTGAAATCTGTCAATTATCATTTTGTTAATTTTGTAGATGGGTACTTCTCAGGCGCCTCATTATTTGATTGACTTCGGTGGCACAATTTTTTTTTTGTATTTGAGACATACTAGCTGGAAATATCAAATCTAGATTTAATTTAGTTAATATTGGTAGTAATGGTAACTTCATAGGCCCAGCGGTTACATTGTAATTCGATTTTCAAAAAATGGTGTCCACCGAAATCAATATTTTAGTCACCGAAATCAAAATAAAATTATTTATGGAGGTATTTAATATTTTGAAGACTAAACGTAAAGAATTTCAGGTTAATTTTACAATAAAATATTTTATTTTATCAACATATTTACTTATAACATAACATATACCTACCTACTTTAATTACTTTACTTGATTTAGGAAAATTTACGAAAATCTACTTTGTACTTATGTATGTATTTTATTTCATTTCATTTCAGTTATTAAATCGTTTGACTGTTAAATAGTTGAAGATCTTAAAATAATTTTACATAGTAGGAACAGTCTACCTCTAACAGGCATACGATATAACATTATGCTTAAATTTAACATAAAGTCAATTATTTATAACATTTGATTCAGACAATTTATAATAATTGGTACAGATTATTAATTAGTAAAAACAGAATATGGTTATAATTATTTGTAAAAATTATTTGAACAAGTTAATTTTTAAATTTGTAAAGTCCTTAGTTTTGTCACGATTAAAAAAGTCATTTAAACTATAAAATGTCATGTTATTGAGCCATAATTTAAAGATTCTTCTATATTTATTAAGGTTTAGCGCTTTTATTTCCAAAGGTAAATTATTAAATACCCGTATTGCAATCACATACGTACTGTTATAATGCATTTTAGATGTTGATATTGGTAATTTTAAGTCATGGTGATCTTTTTGTCTTGATGCTACCTGCCTAGTTCTATAGCATGACTTATATAAAAATAGATCTTCATAATTTTTGACAAGTAAACACAGCTCTAGTAAGTAAATCCCAGTTAAGGTTAACAGTTTCTTTTCTTTAAATATTAAACGAAGTGATTCATCTTGTTTTTTGCGTTATATTATTCTTATAGCCCGTTTTTGCAATATGAATGTTCGTTTGATGTCAACCGAATTGCCCCAGAAGATGATGCCATATTTGATTTAAATAAATGACATACTAAATGAAATTAAAAATAGTAACCATAACAAAGTAGGAACTTAAAACAGTCTCTATTTAGATCTATCATAACACACATAGTCCAGTCGCTCATTTTGAAGCGAAAAAAAACAAAATTGTTAACAGGATGGGAACAGTTGGAAATGGTAAAGTGGCATATAATAAACGTAAAAAAAAATGCGTGAGCAGGGGTTTTTCCAGATATATTTGGGGGATGATAAGGGGTGGAATTTTGGATTATTGTGATTTCCAGCGAAAGTTGACTTCGGAGAGAAAAGTGTACAATAGAAAAGTTGTAGATCATAAAAAGATCTACCACTTTTGTATAAATAGTTTTTTTACATAACCTAAAAATCTCCGAGTAAAATGCAAAAAACCGCTTTTATCGTTTTTTATTTTTTATTTACACAAAAATAATTTTATGTTGACGAAACTTGGTGAAAGTATACATTTTTGTATTTAAAATATTCACAAATTTTTTCAGATAAAAAAGTTAAGAGACTTCCGAGATAATCACGTTTTTCGGCCCAAAAAAATATTTTTCAAATTAAAATTCTTCTTTGGAAAATTGTCGTAGAGACTTCTTTCAGGACGCAATTTTTTCGTTTTGAGTTATACTTTCTTGTGAAATAATAAAAAAATACAGCCCCCATTTAGAAACATGCTCAAAAATTGGAAAAATCGAAAAATGAATTTTGCAACTATCTTTTTTTTACTAAATAGATTAACTATTTCCACCGAAAACACTGAGATCAATCCCACTGAAATCAAAATAATGAGCAATATCCCAGATTTTTACAAAAGTATCCTAAATGTATAATAATAACCTCCTTAATTGCAATCTAGCACTCATACGATATACGTTTGTATAAATTAAATAATAGTCGTTTAAATAGATATGGATAGAACAGTTCCACCGAAATCAAGTTTATGGGTATACCAAGCCACCGAAAGCGATTACTTACCTTAATAAAAGGGACGCACAGAGAGGCACAGACGTGTTGCCTTTAACCACTGATGCTGCACGACGGATAGTTTGTGTTACTCTTACTACTATTCTCGCAGTTATTAAAGTACAGAAGTTATAAGAGAATTGGAGCGCGCCACCGGTATCAATTGTAAACGTCGGACGCGAAAACGATTTGTAGCTAGTAACTAACTAGTTTCTTGTAAGCACCTGCAAAATAGTGGCATATTTTATAGAAAAAAAGAAAAAAATAATTTTCAACGCAATATGGGGTGCGGGACACGGCACCGAGGTCAATATTTCCGCGGTTTTCTTTTTTTAACTTAACTTACATAATGTTTACCTAAAAAAGGACATAGGCCCCCCCTAATATTTTGATCATATCTACCATACAAAAAATTATCAAGTGGCTAGCAATCTATTTCATACAGGTTTTCGACCCGGACACGCTTTTTTGAGCCGTTTGAGAATGACCCAGATATATGCTTGCTGATGCCCGCGACTTTGTCCGCGTGGAATAAGTTTTTTGAATTCACACGGGAACTCCTCAATTTTCCGGGATAAAAAGCCTATGTCACTCTCGAGATTCTCAACTATACACATGCAAAAAATCACGTCGAACCGTTGCTCTGTTGCGACGTGATTGAAGGACAAACCAACAAACCAATAAACAAACAAACACTTTCGCATTTATGATATTAGTAGGTATGGTTAGTATGATTTTATTTCTGTAGGTACTTATGTAAGTTTACTTAATTTTCATGTAAGGCACGATGCACACCTTGCCGAGTGGAGTCGACACGCAGCATCTTTTTGATGACAACTAAAAAAAAACCTTCATTTGGCACTAGCTGACTCGCCCGTATATTTTTTAACGAAAAAATCTTTTTCTAAGTTACATATTCTGAAAAAATATCCTGCCTGTATCGAAGCGAGGTGGCGCTGCGGGCGGTTAATTACTCTTGAATATTTATTGGTCGTTTGAATAAATCGCTAGCGGCGGATAAGCCGACATTTTGTATTTTATCTATTTTCCCAGTAGGTAAATTATTTTTCAATAAACTGCATAAAGAACACAGCAGTCACAATAATATATAGTTTAGTTAGTAACTTGTTAAAGGGTTTCTATTTTCTTCTCAAGTTTTAAGTTAATAATATAGATAGATATAGACATGCAGATATGAGTACATTCAGACGAGTTTGTGATATTAGTAACTACGGAATCTATACAACCTACCATACAATGACTAATTAAGTACTAGCTGATGCCCGCGACTTCGGCCGCGTGATATAAGTTTTTTTTATTCCCGCGGTAATTCCATAATTTCCGGGATAAAAAGTAGCCTATGTCACTCTCCGTCCTCAACTATACCCATGCCAAAATGTTCATGTCGATCCGTTGCTCCGTTGCGGCGTGATTGAATGACACACCAACAAACAAAAACACTTTCGCATTTATATAATATTTAATTTATTGTTGCAGAATTTCTAGGAACCATGCTATTCTGCAATATTACCACAGACCATACCACAAAACAAATGAATACTAAGCGGATTCCCAATTAATTGTGTACCATACCATCCCATAACTTTTTTGCCATTTGAAATTCTAGTGTGCGTTGAACCTAATAAAAACAATTTTTGTTTTCATTATCAAATAAAATAGAAATAAATTAAGTACTTAAGTATATTGTTTGAAAAAACAGTACCTTTCTTAAATTAGCTGGAACGGTTCCTGAAAAAGGCACTCCTTTGCAAAAAAAAACGGGCACTTTTGATTTATTTGAATACTTTTAGTATTAATAACAGTTGTAAAAGGGATTTGATGCAACAAAATAAAATAAATATTATTTACTGATGTAATTTAAACACTTTTGTTTGGTAAGTAAGTCGATCTTAATTTGTTTAATTTAGATTTTTAGGAAAGTAGGTACTCATTTTGACAAAAAATATAAGGTAACTTCAATTGACTTTCTCCTTTATTAGTGGCCTCCTCTGGCTGAAATAACTGCTGCCATTCTTGGGGAAATTCTCTCTGTTTCTTGGGGAATACGCTCCCATTCGGCCGTAATAGCAATTTTAAGCTCTCGGATATTCTGTGGAGCTGGGTGTACAGCTCTAACACGTCGTTTTAGAAAGTCCCATAGATGCTCAATAGGATTGAAATCGGGACTTCGTGCTGGCCAATCTAAATGGCGGATCCCGACTTCACATAAGTAAGCGTCTACGTCGCCCGCTCAGTGTGCTCGAGCATTGTCGTCCATAAACACAGCAGCACTTGCTGTAACAGCTAACGCTGGTTGTGCATGAGGAATTAGGAGTTCCGTGATGTAGCGTTTTGCATTTAGAGAGCCATTTTCTACGAAAACTAACTCTGTACGATCTTCAGAAGTTATGCCAGCCCAAAACATGACAGAGCCCACACCGTACGGCGTAATTTCTTCAAAACATACCTTTGCAAAACGCTCTCCTGGTCTTCTTAGCACTTTACGACGTCGGTCCTCACCAAATAAAGAGATTCTGGCTTCTGGAGTAATTTAGGACCCCTAACTGGTCTTCGGCTGTGTATATCGACTACTAGAAGTCTCCTCCTGACAGTCCATACGCTAACACTCACATTTCTAACATCTTCAAGATTATTTTTGATGATAATGAACGTAGACTTCCGATTTCGTAAAGCTTGGCTCACAATATATCGATTATCGATCGTCCCTGGGTTCCTTCTCCCGTTTTCTTCCTGATCCCGGTCTTCTTTTCAAAGAACCGGTTTCTTGAAACCTAGTCCAGGTCCTCTGAACAGTGGAACGACGGACACCAAACCGTTCTGATACATAACATTGAGTACAGCCTTCTAGAAGAAGAGTCACTATATTACCAGCTATAATTGTCTTGTCTGCCATATTACAGTATAAAATTTGTCACGAAAAACCAATTTAAACAATTTTACATCATCATCAATTCATTAAAATGACAAAAAAACCCTTTTTTATTTATTTAAAGCACAATATCTAAATACAAACTGTGACCAAATGCTCGAATTGAATAGAATATTTTTAAATAACTTTGAAATTTTCAAATTAAGAACATTTTATTTTACTTGCCAGTACTTTTTAATACGTAGACAATTGTTTCTAATTAATTGAATGCATAAAAACCCTCTTTTGTTTAAGATTTCCATAGTTGTACAGAAAAGTTTTGGGTGCCCGTTTTTTTTTGCAAATGGGTTTAATAATATCAGTTAATTGCAGTAGGGTTCTGTCTGCGACGGGCCTGCACTGCAAAGATAAAAAAAGGCTTTGCCATCTTTATGCATGTTCTAGAATGGAGACGGCGCGGTACAAGCAAGGTCGAAAACACTACGGTCAAAAATACTTTGCCTGGCAGACAAGAAGCCCGCGCGTGCACTTTGTGATGCTTCACAGACTATATTACCGTGACACGACAAAACCCTTGCGACGCGAACGTTTCACACGGATACTTTATGATGTCCGTGTTTAGTCTCTTCTCAGAAGTCGGCTTAAAAAACTTCTGCTTAGTCCATATCACAGTTAATATCAATCAATCAATCAATCAATATTTATTTATTCAAATTAGTCGCTCAATTACATATTGTTCATGATGGTGATAATCAGTTACAGTATCTTAAAACTAAAGCTACGAGGGTTCCAAACGCGCCCTGGTCTAAGACGCCCACTACAAACTCTGCAGCAGGGTTAAAATAATAGGTACTAATAATATGATATCACAGAATACTAACAATTCTGCGGAATAATGTAGGAAAGTTGGTCTTGACTAGTGTATCGTGACGTGATTGAAAGGCAAATACACAAGACACTCTCTCAATTATAATATTATGGGTAACTAATTTATGTATTTGAAAATGCCAATGTTTTCGGATTACTTCGGAGTTCGGCTGCGTGGGGGAGATAAGTAAGCATAGGTGGCTGCACCATGGGAACAATGGGCGATGGCTGCTAGCCATGATAAATTGCATTTAGCCTGGCGCAACGCCATTCCAAGCTATTCATTCCAAAATATCGCTATTATACCTTGTAGTTTTTTATTCTCTGGTAGTACTGTAGTAGCATCGACCACACAACCAATAGACGCCTAATTACTATGCTTTCGTAATGCAAACAATTCAGTCAAATGACTCAAGTAAGCGGGCGCGGGGTACTAAACGCTGATTGGTCTACTAAAGGTCAAAAAAATCATAAATCAAATGGGATGGGGTCCTAACTCCTAATAATTATTTATCGATAGTTAATTATCGATATACTCTAATTAATATTTAAATAACTCGGTAGGTTTTGTTACAAGGGCGTGGAATTATATAAGACCTATTAAGTCTGATGTGTTGTCTGAAAGTGTTCGCCCTATATGAGGAGTCTATTAGTTGTATGGTCGATGTGTAGTAGTGAGCGCTGAGGGTGAATTCATACTCAATTTGTTAATTTCATTTAGGTAGGACATAGACAAGTCACTCTTATGCTACGTCTCAATATTTCGACTCTACCACCGGTTCGGAGAGTAGATACTACTGAGAAGTGCAGACAAGAAACTCAGCAGTTTCTATAATTACTAACGTGATTTATACTGGTCTGGCTGGAGGCTTCTGACGTGGCTAGCTGTAACGATTCTACAGGAAAAGCCGTAGGTACAGACAAGCGATTTAACGTTCCAGTAAGATGTCGAGAGACCGCAGTCAGTTCTTGACTCTACCAATCGTCATTCGTCATCGACTGATACTGTCCACTGCTGAACTTACTAGGAACTTTCTAGAGACTTTACTGCTTGACTTGCTAGGGTGGTCTCTTTCATACGCCGCGGTCTTACTGCGCGGCGTCTGCATATACAGCTCACAGCGGTCTGGGGCACTCTGCATTCTGCAAACTCTGTGTTCTCCGTTGAGAGGTCACCGTTCCAGCACCTTAGGGCCCCCGATAAGCAGAACTATTGTTCGACCAATCAATGACAAGAAATACTAGTACTACTAGTTTAAAAAAAAAAACATCATATTTGGTGTCCAGACACCAAATATGATGTTTTTTTTTTCGGCCGAAATCGATACGAAATTCGCCATTACTCCAGAGTAATGGCGAATTTCGTATCGATTTCGGCCGAGCAATACTAATGATTCGATTCCGCGCCGCCACAACCCACAACTTCAACTTTTAATTGATCCGCCATTATTTCGTTTGTGGCTTGAGAGAGCCGCGACTCGATTGCGCTATCCCTTTTAATTATGATCAAACTCTCAAATGAACGATCAAATGAAAATTGATAAAGTTAAATTAAGTTTTCGAGGCGCTTTGTTAAAGATGTTTCATATTTTGATGGAAAATATTCGTAGTACCTTTTAGGTACTTCGGTAAAGTTAGTTAAAAGTTTTAGAGAAGGTACGGGATACCTAATAAACTCCCGAAGAATAAAAACCCGGTCAAGTGCGAGCAGACTCGCGCACAAAGGGTTCCGTACCACCACACAATATAAATTATTTTAGTAAATAACAAGAAACATTTCAACAACACGTAATCTGCGAAATAACTGTCAATTATAAATGGCGCTAAACGGGTAGCGCCTGGTAAACAATTCGACACCCTATAAGCACGGAAGCCTAATTGTCGATTTTATCCTATACGTGTGCACTAAGACATTGCTTTTTTCCAATATTAATGATTCGTGGTCAACGAGAATTACTCTATAGGTTTTGATTTATTTGCTCGAGTGTCAAAATACCTATGCAAAATAAGCGGCACAAACGACCGTATTTTTTGATTTCGTTGACTTAGAAGCTTGATTTCTTTAGAGCTCCAAGGTACCGAACCGTAGACCTAAGTAGCTATTTGATTTTAATTTCAACTTGACACCTTCACGCGTTCCCGAGAAAAGGAGTTTCTCATTTTTCCTCTTGAAATACGGAACCCTAAAAACACCTAAAATCCCCACGCAACAAGATCTTTCTATTGCAAAGCCTCTTAAAACGTGAGGCAATACTGATTAATCCAAGTACCAACTTCCACAAGCCGGGTTTGCGAAAATATTGTGCGCCACAGAAGCGGCGGTTAATTACCTTTGAATATGTATACGTCGCGTTGCGTCGTTTGAATAAATCGCTTGCGCCGGATATAACGCCACTTGCGGTTTAATTTTCGCCACCGCCTACCTTTTGCCATTAGAGCATTATTTTATTACAAAAAACAATAACTTTAATAAACTTACCATCGGGTGAGATCGCAGTCAAGGGCTAACTTGTAGTGGATAAACAAAAAGGTACGTAAATAGAGTGATTGTTTTTTGTTGATGAGTAGGTATCAGCTACTTACTAATTAAGTATTTTAAATTGAGCTTATTTAATTTAATTGACTGCAATGCGGCTTAAAATCTATTGAGTATTTAATATTTATCACAGGTCATAGCCTAGTTTTGTGATGCATTAGCCGCATACCATTCGATTTCTCTGGTAAGTACCCTAGATAGGTATCATTTCGAACTTTTTTTTCAGTAACTAGATATAGTAGATTATTAACCAAGGGGATAAAGCAGTGTCTTCTGTCGCGGGTGACGATTTAAATCGCGAGCGTAACGAAGGACTCGAGGCTTACTCCCGAGCGTAGCGAGGGTGTTAAAAACTTAAATCACGAGCGAAGCGAGGGATTTAAGACGAGTCCTGAGTGTAGCGAGGGATTTAAGTTCACCCAAGACTAAGACAGCTTTATCACCGAGGAAAATACTCTACTTTTCGTACCATTTGCGAAAAAATTAACACAATAATAATATGAGATAAGCATTTATCAAATAAATATTATTCATTAAAAATGCGAAAGTTTGGATGGATGTATGGATGTTTGTTACTCAATCACGCTCCAACGGCTGAACGGATCTGGATGAAATTTGGCACAGAGATAAATTATAGTCTGGAATAGCACATAGGCTACTTTTTATCCCGGAAAATTAAAGAGTTCCCGCGGGAACCGAAAAACCTTAATCCACGCTGACGAAGTCGCGGGCATCAACTAGTTAAAAATAATGACAGTTAAAAGTAAAAGTTAACATTCGAAACATTGGTCCAATTATTGATAGAGAGAGTTACATTAACGTTTATGTATTTGAAGAAAACAAAAATGCGGCAAATTCCTAGACTAATATTTTTTTGTCGGAAAAAGCATCAAGCTCATACGGCCTCGTCGGTTTTCGTCATTTTATTTAAGTAATAATCATAACTGCATAATAAATGCGTAGGTATTCCTTTTTCAAAAAGAGGTATAATGCTTTATATACAAACTCAATGGTGTAAACACAGATGTAGTTCAGTATAAATTTCGGTAAGTACTTATTCCAAATTTAAATCACATTCTCCCCCTAGAGGATGAATTAAATTCAGTACAATTTTCTTTCCATGTTTTTAACAGATTAAAAATGACTATTGTTATGTTCGCTTTTTGTGGCATAGAATGTCACTTTTTTGAGCAAGTGGTACGAAAAGTATTTTTATAAGATACTTACTCACCCATAATACTTACCCTTCTCATAACTTATATTTGTACCTATGACACGATAAAAAATTCGTAATTTAGCGTCTCTAGAGTAGGTAGGTAGCTGTACTTAGGTATCGTCAAATTGATTTCAAATAATATCGTCAAATTAATTTAAAATAATATGAGAACTTACCTAATCCCTTTAAATCTCTGGAAATAGGATTTTTTCAGTAAGTACATAGGTATAGGTACTTAGCTCTGGTTAATCCATCCGCTTTCAGTCGTTTTAGTCTCAAAGCCGCAATGTTCGTCCGTGAGGTCGCCGTTTATGACACCGCCGTTACTTCCAACAAGACTGCATTTTGTTTTAGAGCCAAATATGACAATATATCAGGAAAACTATCTATCCTACCTATAGTGATTCAACGGATAGGTACAAAAAAACCTGCCTGAATGTTAAATCACGAATGCAGTACCTGCCTACATCAATGCCTGCCTATCTACTTACGCGATAACGATTTGTAATACAAACAACTAGGTGTAATGCACGTAAAGCTATTGAAACAAAATATCGGACGCGATCAGACAGTCAAAAGTATTTAGTCAATTAAAATACAAAATTTAAATAGAGCAATAAAACAAATCACTCGGGTAAGATTTGACCACAACCAACGTCTAAGCTTCTATCCTGACTGTAACACGTCCTGTAACTCGCATCCACTAGCTTTTATTTAGATTAGTTTAGTTTTTATTCCACCAATTCCATTGTACTGTACAATGGAATTGGTGGAATAAAAACTAAACTACGCAAGAAACTAAACTATGCAAGAATTACGTGTACAATTTGTACACGTAATTCTTGCACGGTCTTTCAAACTAAGACTACCTAAATTCTTCCTTGTCAATGATATAGTCTTCAGATTTGAAAGGAATTTAATAGGTATCAATTCTAATTCATGGCTGCGTCAGCGTTGAGCGAAATAGAGAAAAGCACTGTCGATGCAAAATATAGAGCGGGCGTCAGAACGAGTCATTATAAAGTTAGGGGGCGAAAGCGTTTGCGAATGTCGACGGCGAAGGAAAGTACGTTGACAAAAGAGATTTTGCTGTTTTCATTTACTTTCCATTATTCTTTTAACTCGTTTGTCATTCTTTTCACTTGGTCCGACGCGTAAGGAAGAGGAATGACGCTTGTTTCTGTTTTGTTAGGGCTGCTGTCTGTGAAATACAGGAACATTTTATATTTCCTTGTCATAGAAGTTAAATCAGCGAAGGAGGTACACAACTGCCCACCTCAAATTTAATGAGGAGCCACCGGCCATACTGGCGCAACAAATGCTAATGCCGAGACCGACACCCATGTAACGAGTCGACGACGACGTCGTCTTTTCAGAAGCACTGAACTATCACCGATTTCTGTAGTAAGTACTTACTACCTATCACAGAATACTGACTTGGTAGTATGATCATCGGACCCCGCAGTATGGTATGAAAGTTAAAACATAATATGATATTCTTCTCGGAATGCATAGGTAGTTAGTAGGTATACTAAGTAAGTGTAAGTATGGTTGATAGGCATTCCTGCGGCAGCCCTATGTTCACGATGCTAAGTGACTAGGGGCCGAGCCAGAAATAAGAAACATTCAGCGTGAGATTTTTCCGATTGTTGTTTGTAGACGGGAATTTAACGCGCAACTCCTGATAATGCGAAATGTGTGCGAAATCAGAATAAACGACCCTTGGAAAATGTTTTCCCATTCGGTTGCTTAAATCTCGTTTACGTAATGTATTTTGCTCTATATAAATGTAAATGCATACCTACATACCTACTATATCTTGATGCTAACTTCATCAAGGAACAAGCCGATTTAGTTCGCTTTTTCATTGACCGACACGATTTATATCATCACGATAGATACCGATGATACTGCCTACCTAACTGACATACCTACCTACCTACTTACCTGGGTAAGGACGTAAAAAATTGTACCTACTTTGAAACTTTTTAAGTTGATCAACATTTGCTTTTAATTATTATTATATTATATGAATAAGTACAATGATAAATATGGTTAGAATAATGGAAAAACAATAAATACCTACTTACTTACCTATCTAATTAAAATTTGATAGTGGCTTCAAATTACAGAACAATAATATTTTTTATGAACCAATAAAACAAAGCTGCATACATTTCTTTTTTGTCTCCTTACTAACTACTCCATGTGTATAAAAAAATCGTCGTCGTCGTCGTCGTCTCAACCTATAGACGTCCACTGCTGGACGAAGGTCTCCTGCATGGATCGCCACAGAGCACGGTCTTGTGCCGCATGTTTCCAGCGGCTCCCAGCTGCACGCTTGAGATCGTCCGTCCACCTAGTGGGGGGTCGCCCAACGCTGCGCTTCCCGGTGCGAGGACAATAAAAAAGGAGGAGGAGGTATAAAAAAATAAGTTAAGTTAAATAAAGACCTAAGATAGGTCTGTGTTTTAGGCGACAGCGCTCTCCATAATTAAATGGTTCATATAATTATTATCCTACTTACAGTCTATAGATCAAAAAAATATTATATTAAGTATAAAATAATATGTGAAAGTTTGGATGGATGTGTGGATGTATGGATGGATGTTTGTTACTCAATCACGCCCGAACGACTAAACGGATATGGTCTCTGGATGAAATTTGGCACAGAGATAGACTATAGTCTGGAATAACACATAGGCTAAGTTTTCATCCTGGAAAACTAAGGAGTTCCCGCGGGAACCAAAAAACCTCAATCCACTCGGACGTAGTCGCGGGTATCAGTGGTATCAGCTAGATATAGAATAATTATGTTAAAGAATATCATTAGTTACGCCGTACGACCCTTTTGCACCTATTGATAATAGGTAGGTATTACGCGACCTAATCACTAACTAGTTAAGTAGTACTTAATTAAAATAATTCTTAATTCCTAGTTACCCACCCAATATTTGGTCTCATGCCAAATGATCACCAAGTAATTTAAGCTGATCATGGTTTATACATAATTTATCGTTATTGCCTCAAAGCAATAACTTCTCGTTGGACGGGATTATAGTAAGTAGGTACAAATTAATTGTAATTAATTCCTACCTACTCATTACAATGCGACACCGGGATAGCTGCATCGGTTAAACCTAATTGTGTATTTATTATAGATATTATTGAAGTGAAACTTCTTTAGAATCGTTGTGATTTGATTATTCGATGAAACGAAAAAGTAAAAAGAGAAACATATTATTAATAAAAGGATTTAACCTGCGAGAGAATGAGATGGAATAAAAGTACAATGATCTGAGGTACAAGTAGATAGTAGGTTTTGACGACCTCCCTGGCGCAGTGTTGAGCGCTGTTGTATTAACGTGGGTGGTCCCGGGTTCGATTCCCGGCAGGGTCCATTTGGGAACTTATAATTTCTGAATTTTCTCTGGTTTGGTCTGGTGGGAGGCTTCGGCCGTGGCTAGTTACCATCCTACCGGCAAAGACGTACCGCCAAGCGATTTAGCGTTCCGGTACGATGCCGTGTAGAAACCGACTATGGGTAGATGTGGGTTTATATACCTACCGGCCATACCCCTAACAGGTTAGCCCGCTACCATCAAGTAAACTGCATCATCACTTTCCATCAGGTGAAATTGCAGTAAAGGGCTAACTTGTAGTGACGTGAAAAAAGGCTACTTTTCTGAACTTTCACTTCTGCCGTGTGTGAATTGCACACACACTTTTTTTTATTATAATAGAGTTACTATACCCTAGTGGTTTAGACGCCTGCGTATCAATCGAGTGGTCAGGGGTTCGATCCCGGGAACGCATCTCTAGCTTTTCAGAGTAGTTATGTGTGTTTTAAATTGAAACAATGCTGAAACCATCGCGAGGAAACCTGTATTCCTGAGAGTTCTTCATATTGTTCTCAAAGATTTGTGTTTAGTCTGTCACTCCGCATTAATTGGCCAGCGTGGTGGACTAAGGCCTAACCCTACTCATTCTTAGAGGAGACTGGAGCTCAGTAGTGGGGCGCTACCAACACATTTAACTGGTGGGCCGGGTCTATGGGTTTAAAGTCCCTGGCGCAGTGTTGAGCGCTGTTGTCTTAGTCTGTACTGGTAGTACCTAAGTATGTACGTTAAACCTATACCTACTAACTAAAACTGATAAATTTATAAAAGTTTTGTTGCTAGACTTGACTTAATAGGTAAATTTCTGTTTCTTTTAGATTTGCTCGTGCAAAAAATAATTGAAAACAAGGAATACCTAGTTATTACTAAGCAAATAAATATTATAAATTTGCGAAACTTTGTATGGATGTAAATATGGATGTATGGATGATTGTTACTCAATCACGCTCCAACGGCTGAACGGATCTGGATGAAATTTGGCACAGAGATAGATTATAGTCTGGAATAGCACATAGGCTAGTTTTTATCCCGGAAAATTTAAGAACCGAAAAACCTCAATCCACGCGGACGAAGTCGCGGGCATCAGATAGTGTCATAATATGTGTCTTCGTGTTCCAATCTAAGTGCAGCAGATATTAACATACAGGGAATTAATAGACTATTAAGTGCATTCATATTATTAATTCCATGAAAGGACTGATTAGGTCGGTAGCCAAATGAAAAATCAAATCATAAATTAAAACAGGTACATTTTATTGAAAAAAATATGTACACAGCAAAACAAATAAATAATCTTATGTTGTACAGTTATTAATCTATAAAACATTAATTTCCTTGAAATAGAATACTATACATTAACTACAGTTATACGAATATTTACATAATACCGTCTTGGGAAGTGTAAACCGACCGATTTCAATAAACAATATCCATTTAACATTTAATACGATATCTTGGGTGACATCTATTTCATAGGATAAATTATATGGAATCCCTATGTTTAACCTCCGCCGATCGGTGAAACGCTACTTAAAATTTGAGCGCGCCTTATTTCTCTGACGATTTTTTGTCATTATTTAAGAAGCGCTCCAATATTAAGTAGCGTTTTAGCATTCGGCCGTACGTAAATATAAAAACAGTAAGCTATTTATTAAATCCTTGATACACCTATAGTTCGCGCACGAGTTGAATGCAGAGCAAATGTATAGTGACACATACATTTACGCTGCATTCAACTCGCGCGCGACTGTACGTTACGTTCAAAGATCACATAAATTAATTTTACACATAGACAATTATCTAACAAAGATCTGTCGATAACAACATTTCCTATCAAAATTTATTCATGCGTGACATGATCTAATAATCTAGCTACGATATTTTGAAAAAACATTCATTACCTATTATACTAATATTATTGTGATTTAAAAAAGCATTTTATAAATGGCTTATATGATAAATAAAATTAAGATCCCTTGTACCACACACGGAAACTTCGTTAAATGAGATAAGGTAAGTAATATTTATTAATAAAATACAAGGGTATAATCCTGTGATGGTTTGTTTGATATCAAGGAAAAAATTAAATAATAATAATCATTTTTGAATGTTTGCTCGTAATCATAATCCAGTATTATGTATTTAGTAGTAATAATTAAAAAACTTTTGTTCAAGATTGTTGACATTTTATCATCCACACTCTGACCATTAGAAATGATTCATGACGTGACTCCACGAAAGTCCAGCGCTGTACCTTGTGCCACCAAAGACAGTGAGGGGAGTCCATTTTGGTAGTCCCAAAATGGACTCCACTCACAGTGGAGAAGTTTTAGACAATGGTAACATTTAAAACTGTCAATTCTAGCTGGAGCCATCGATAAAATGATTTTAATTATTCAAGGCGAACAGCCATTTTTTATGTTTATTTATTTTGACTGTTACACTAGAGAATATTAATTTTTATATTTTGAGGATTATGATATAATTTAATGACAATATTTTTCAAATACTTAGGTATAAGAAATAAAACATCGGAATATTCTTGGCACGACCTGTCCTGAAATGAGAATATATACCTATTAATATCCGTGTAGCCTAAACCTGCGTCCACACAAATAAGAAACGTGGCGACTTTTGGGCAGAAAATATGATATGATTTTTAAGGAATTCAATATATTACATTTTCTATAGCTGGCACCAATCAAATAGTCGCGTTTGAAGTCGGCCGCAAGATGCATCGCAATCCACAAAAGCATATTTTCGCGCGTAGTATGCACATTGACATTTTGTATGGGAGCTGCGCCAATATAAGCACTCGCACCTCAGCTCATAGGCGAGTGAATGATTGGTGCGAAATATACTAAGATTCTTTTAATAAATTGACATTACTACAGACTTACATACTTAAACTTATCTTTAAAATTATTAACAAAAAGAACAGCTCCTATTTAAATACAACATTAAACAAGTATACTGTCCGAAAGTAAAATAAATACTGCATTTATTATGTTAAAATATGTCACCAGGCCCATTTTATTGTCAATTATACCTCATCCGCGTTATCTACAATTTAATATGCTCAATATTTTGACTAGAAATCATACAATTATTATTTTTATTTATTAAAATAACAACAAAAACGTAATAAATGTACACGATATTCATAAAGGACACTCTCATTGATTTACATTTTATTAAAAATTGTACAAAATTGTGATAAAACGTATAATATCGGCCGCAAAATATCGATTCAGAAGCCCCTGTTTTTACGATGTTTCTAAAATATGGCCCAGAAAATTTTCACCTAAGCCTAACTCTCCGGCAAATTTTACCGGCGCCCCTGGATATCCCGGCTAATTTTGTACTGAAGCCGAATCAATACGTGCCGGCAGCTGATAATACCGATATCCCTAATACGATCGGTTAAATTTGACCAGAGCCCCATAAAAATTGCCGACGATTTTTACCGACGCGACACTGGGAAATCCAATATTGCCCAGAACTACCCAAATTGCCCGGCTGGTTTCACGAGGCCTGAAACGGTCTAGAAAATTTTGCCTTCTCTCCTAAGAGGGCCCAGAGTCTACTTTATACAAATAGTATTTATGCCCACATATTTTATATAATTTTATGTACCTACCTAAAAGCATTAAAAATTCGGACCTAATTGAAATATACAAAAAAAAACGCGTTCTATGGAATTAATCTTTAGCGCTCCTTTTCCTTTACAACCGTACATAGAAGTAAGTAATAAAGGACAGCTGTGTATCAAAAAATTAATTCAACAGAACAGAATAATCAAAAAATCTCAATAACCTTTTATAAAAAGAACTGTTTCTCCACTATGTAAAGAAAACAGCAATTTTGGTTGATATATATGAAAAACAATAAGTAATATTACATTTCTACCGTATAGAAAATCTCTGCATATTTACGTTCTATTCTAATACGACAAATAAAGCTTAGCAATATCATCTTAATCTAAATAATATATTAGGCCGCGTCCGGGACTGACTAGAGACAGAACTTGAAATTATGCGAGTACTTTTTTATTTCGGGGTAATTTAAACTGCATACCCTCTCATGGGTTACTTCAGTACGTTTTAGGAGCATCAGGACTTTCAAAACTTTGAATTAAAAAAAAAAACCTCGTACAAAAATAAATATATTTAAATTGACAAATTCTAAGACGGCATTAGCATACGACGATTTTTGACGATCTCCGTGGCGCAGTGTTGAGCGCTGTGGTCTTAACGCGCGGAGGTCCTGGGTTCGATCCCCGGCAGGGTCAATTTGTGAAATTATAATTTCTTAATTTTCCCTGGTCTGGCCTGGTGGGAGGCTTCGGCCGTGGCTAGTTACCACCCTACTGGCAAAAGACGTGCCGCCAAGCGATTTAGCGTTCCGGTGCGATACCGTGTAAAAACCGAATAGTGGTTTAATATAACTGCCATGCCCCTGACAGGTTAGCCCGCTACCACCTTAGACTGCATCATCACTTACCATCAGGTGAGATTGCAGTCAAGGGCTAACTTGTAGTGGATAAAAAAAAATCATATGCGATGCGCGATTGGTGGACCGGTTAATTATCGACAAGTGCCTACTAAAACGCAGAGCTAAAGAGTGACTAGAGAGTACAGCTAAAAGTTGAAAAACAATTTTAGTGCAGTTTTTAGGGTTCCGTAGCCAAATTTTTCAGTAGTTATTATGCAAATAAGTTGCCCGTAAGAGGTTATAAGTAATTTTAAATTAACCCAGTACAGTATTCCCAAATTAATAATGCACATGCAGATCTTCGCTAATTGTCGTATTCCCGGAAACACCCGAATTATTGAATCGTTAGAGCCCTAAAGCATTTTGCACCTTGTTCGAAAGAAATAGGAGTCAATATCATGTGTAAACAATCGAAAACTGTCAACTGTCGCCGGTCAGTCAATGGTAAATCAGTGGTGACTGCACGTGTTCTCTCCGTGTGGAATTATATGGAGCTGCTATTACACACCCTTCAATCAATTCAAATCAATTCTACAAAGATTGTAGCATATTCGCAATCGTGTGGTTTTCTTCGCTATTTACTTACATGGAATTATCGAATCAAATTTTGTTACTGATAAGTCAATATTTATCTCTTTTAGCACAAAACACATAATTCTACTAAAGTTTTAGTATTTGTTGTTCAAGTACAGGATATAATTCAAGTAATTGATAAGTTTCAGGCTGAGCCTTTCAGAAAATTGAGAGTTCTGAGGTCAACTTTGAACGTTAGAAAATCTCCACTTTGAAAGCCCTCCATTTCGTCAATTTTAGGGGAAAAATTACAAAAAAAATTATTTGGACTCTTTTCCTAATTATCTTTAAAATGATATATCGCAACCCTATGTAACGCTATAATAGTTATTTGTGTTATATGGGGCCAAAGAAAATTTTTGTTCCCCGAGGGCGCTATTTTGAATTCAGAGCGAAGTGAAGGATTCTATAGTAGAATCCCGAGCGTAGCGAGGGGTTCTAAAGTAGAATCCTGAACGTAGCGAGGAATTCAATATTCGCCGCCCGAGAACAAAAAATTTGGCCATGAGTGACACACACTATTTTTCATCATTACGTATGAGAAAAAGCTAGAAGTATCAACCTACTACTATGTATGGACATTACCTATACGTTTAAGCACCAATCAGAAGATACTCCTATCAACCTTCTATGTAATTGTATAGACATTAATTAGACGTATATTTAAAGTTTAAATAAAATGTAAAGACGGATATCCGATCAACAAATTGATCACGTGACTTCGGACCAATCAGAACAGAGAAATGCAAAGTCGTATATTCGATCAACAAATTGATGACGTGACTTCGGACCAATCAGAAGAGAGAAATGAAAAGTCCTATGGGCCTACAAGTTACACTTTGCTCCCGCTATCCTCTGAAGCCAATATGCGTTTTTCGAATAGGTATGATGAAAAAAATATTTTACTTCGCATTCGCTTCTATGAGAGCCCCCCTGAAATAAAAATTTTTATAACTTTTTAAGCCATATTCGGTTTACATAATATATTTAAATTTGAAGTAATTACGTCCAGTAATTCAGAAGTTATAAGGCTCTGACAGACGGACGAACGGACGGACGGACAAGTGCCAATTCACTCAAGTAGGCTCAGAGATCTTCGCTTCGCTCGGTCAATTATGTATGTAGAAAATGCACTTAACCACTCTATATACATATCGTCTTCCGATGCTCGGGGAATACGACCGTTGCCGAACAGTGACGAAGATTTCTATGCGCATTATTAATTTGGGAGTACTGTATATTTATAGATTAATCCAATTTGAAAAGAGTTGTATTAACAGCTGCCAGTTGCCGCAAGAACAAAAGTAGCATCCCACTACATGTATGCTAATTAGATTCTATTCATATACGATAAGGTCGATATTCAAATGTCCCGTAAGTGCTCGTAGCATTTGCAATTCTGTCTGCGCTTATCCTTTTGTAATGACTAGCAAATGTACAACAAGAGCCCTATTACGTAAATGTATTGCTGCAGTGTAACGATCGCCATAGCCTCTGATTAGTTTTGGCCAAACCCCACTAAGAATACCAAAAATTAAGCCAATCACAACAATTGAGACTGTAACATTGTTTGATGCAGTTGTTACATAATAGGGCTACAGTTTAGTATTGTTGTAGCTAGGATGAACAAAATAAAGAACTATACTAGTCATTCCGGACGAGATCATTGTGATTGGATCACGGCTTCTAAACTAGCTGCTAAAATTTCCATCGGTTTCCTATTTGTGTTGTAGAACACTGGAATATACATATTATGATAAATATAAACACAAATAAACTTTTCAATAATTAATTTCCTTAAAGGATTTAGGCCTCAAATAGCGAAAATGCCGGCCGAAGCTTTGATTGGAAGAGATTTGATGGCCGAGATGCAAAAGCTGCAAGATTGCAAAACTAGATGAAATTGTGCAAAAGATTAAGATAGATAGAGAAATCGAGTGGAGCAGGCCAGGGGCCAAACTGCCAATGCTTTAAGCCACATAATATAGAAATACGTTTAATTATTGTTGACTTTCGTGTTTTAGAATAATAATCCTTATTTTAGGAACGTCAAGGTACATGATATCAAACTGTAATTTTGAGTAATATTGCAGTTTGCAGTATGACCCCAGCAGGGCTAGCATGGGCCGGAGATAAAAAAATTATCCCCCGATTTTATCCACTGACAAGAGATAAAATTAACTTGTCCATTTCTCAGAGCACGGCAACAGGGGAGAGGAGAAGTTTATCCCCGTTTGACATTTCACGAGGACTCGGGGGACTATTTATCCACCATTATTTAGCGTTTTTATTTATTTATTTAGAAATAAAAAATTTATCCTTTCCTCGGGGAGAAAATTGTCTCGGCCCATGCTAGGGGGGCAGGGCCCACAAAGGGCTGTAGCGTCGATGAGACGATAATGAATTCTTTATTCTTATAATTTAATGCCGATTTTACAATGTCATGTTTCGATAATTGACATATTATTGAGGTTTTGTTTTGTAGTTGTGTCACAATGCCTTGAAGTAAAAATTTTGGGAATGCTTACTATGGTTTAAATAGAAACCAAAAATAAACTTTATCAGACAGATATAAAGTTCCTTTTGCATTAGAAAAAAACGGTCTCGAAAGAAAGATCTCTTTATTATGATGGCATGTAGGTATAACCTATCATAATATTCTTAATCTATGGCAGTGGCCATGTGTGAGAGACACCAAATCGTAGAAGTGTTCTCTTTCAGGACCAATTTTTTGGCATTAGATAGCGTTCTAGATGTACTATAGGCATATTAGGTACATATAATTTCTATTTAAAACGCTGAATTTAACTGACATAATGGGGCTGATTCTGTATAACACAATCTCTAAACTAAACTAAAATGGCAGTTTTAAATCTAGTTCTGTCCCTTTCCGTAGGGAGTATTATGAAAGGGTTAGCAATATTTGTAATGCTCTAATTTTAGTTTAGTTTAGAGATTGTGCACTACAGAATCAGCCCCAATATAGGTATTGTGACAATTTCGAAATGTAAAGATGTGGAGGAGATTCGTGCGTAATGTCAAAATGGCCGCCGTGTCTGTGTTATAAATTATGCAATAAATAATGATTGAGTGCTTATCCAGTGTTTCCATTCATTACTAAACTGATTTATTTAACTTTTGTGATGCTGTCACTTTTTAATAAGTCTATTCCGGAGTTGATATGAAAAGGTCAGGTTAGAAAATTTAACTTAAACAAATTAGGCAGCCGTGCGCAAGTGGGCTTTGGAGTAGTTATTTTTTAAATATGTACAACAATATTAGAACTCTCGGACTTAGCAAAGAAATATTATATTATTATTATATTCAACAGTATTATATTAATATGAATATTGATTATGAGTACAGCTACCGATATTTATGTACCTATTAGGACTGACTTTACAATCACCAAATAAACGTAAAAATTGACAAAACGTCCAATTAATTGATCACATAATAATAACTTAATTACACTTTCGATGCTTTTCAAATGAAATATCGGATTACTTATGTCCAGCCGCATATTTTCAGCTGTCAGATAAAATTCTGTCTCTCTCATTTCACGAAAATCAGAAGCGTACGTCCGATACAGCAAAACTTCAATCCCGTCCCGCCCTTCTTTGGTGTGAAAGGTCTGGCTGCGCGAGGCGAGAATTGAAAAAAATTGTTGATTCAACTTTAAACCATATTGCTGCATAAATAGAGTGTTTATTACTTTGCAAAACGGATACACAAATCTCGCACCGGCCGGCCCTCGAAACCGCGCGCGGTCTCACTCCGTCGCGCACTTTAAAATATCTCCGTCCCATTCACTTCTCGGCTCGCCTCGCTGGTGTAAAAGGTCATACAATATTTCAATTCTCGCCCAGCACATTCACGTCTCGCCTCGGTCTGAAACTACCTTTAGGCTAACATTCGCGCGAATTTTAGTCTCGCGATTTATAATTCGCGTACGGATTTCACCTACTCCGCACTGCGAATGTGGTGAACGTCATACAACTCCGTACAGCAAAAAATATTCGCACGAATATAATTCTTACCGGAACCGGGTGAAATTTGTATCAAACCAGACATTCTTTTTCCCGCGCGAATTATAAGCGCAAGGGCGCGTCTCTCCATATGATTTCTAGTGTTACAGAAATGCGACAAAAAAATCGTGTGAATGATTTTCGCAGTGCGAACGTAGCCCTAAGTCGGCGGGGTAACCTAATTTCCTAACCTCTCTCGCATATTCTAACATTTTCAATGATTGTAGAAGTCACAAAATATGTGGCCAAACAAAGTTCTTGAAGATGAAATGACAGATTTTTTTTTTACTGTACGTAATGTACCTAATTTTTAGTGGAGAAAAATGGTGAGGAAAATTACTAGTTGTTATCACTCCATGAAAAGTTAGATATATTAAAGTAAAAATAATAAATATGTTAAAATTGTCTGTAATTTCATCTTCAAGAACTTTGCACACATTTGCTAAAACTATACTGAGACTTTAACTATCATTGAAAATGTTAGAATGTGCGAGAGAGAGGGAAACTTAGTGACCTCGCCGCCTTAATATGCGGCCGGGCTTATACAGTGCCCTTACCACGAGATATTAAATAATACCGACGATGAGCGTATTATGTTGAAACACTTTGGCGTTAGTAAAATGAACCTTAACAGTTTTAACATTGAACACAAAGTCCACATACGCACAGAAAGCACTCCTATCGGATATACGTGGTACTGAATTTGCGACTTTAATACTAAGGAGTTTGGGTCCAATTTACTCTGACGCCAAAGTTCGATACTCGAATACGCTCAAGGTTGGAGAGATTTTAAAGTCTTGTAGTTAGCAGGCAGTGGAATAGCACCTACATTCGTCATCGAGTGGTCCGTAGCCGAGCGCCGTCGACTTTGGCGGGGGTTTTCTTGTGTTTGCTCTTCAGTTTGTGGTGCTTCCGTTTCGGCGTGTCCGCGACGTCGGCGAGCTGTTCCGCGCCCTCGTCTGGTTCGTTTGTTTCGGTTTGCTTGTCGAGCTCCGCCATTGCTTCTTGTATCGCGTTCTCTAGCAGCGTGTTCAGCTTTCTGCTCCTGTTTACAGAAAATCCATAATTAATGCTAGGTACATTTTTTCTTCTATCCACTACATGTTAGCCCTTGACTGCGATCACACCTAGAGGTAAGTGATGATGCAGCCTAAGGTGGAGCGCGCTTGCCTAGAAGATGCCTATTCAGTATTCACTCTTGATTTGAAGATTACACAATCGGGGGACAGAGATCAGTGATGCACCGCCAGTCACGGGGTTGTTTTTATTCCTTATTTCCTGACAATAGGGATGATATTATGTCAATGTCAAAAATAAATTATTTATTACTGGTTTTTAAATAGAGGGTCTTCCAAAAGACCTAAAATTCACATTTTCGGTTAGATTTAAGTTTGATAACCATTTTAAACTATAAATAGAAAGAAAAAAAGTGTTGAAATTTGATGACGTCACAACTATGTTTTTCGTACAAACCTCCATACTAGAAGCGCGTTTTTAAGTTTGATTAAGAGTTGCTGATTTAACTGAGTTGTTATCATCTCTTTGAAGAATTTTTAAGTAATGTGTTTTTAAGTAGGTAAACTGCCCCGTTGGTCTAACTCTAGTGGTTAGCATGTCGGGCCATAATTAAGTAACTATTTGGTTTTTCTGACTAGAAATTCTCTGTACTAGCCCGAAGTTAGGAAGTTGGTGGTATTTCATCCCCGTGCCTCGGATAGCACGTTAAGCCGTCGGTCCCGGATATTTTCAGTAAAATATTAAAAGTTCAACCGCCAACCCGCATCGGAGCAGCGTGGTGGGTCTAAGCTCTAATTCCCTCTTTCCTATAAGAGTGCCTCCTGTGCCCAGCAGTGGGACGTTAATGGGCTGTAGGGAAGTAATGTTACAACTAGTGACGGCGTGGTACTCACTTCCTGTGTCGCGTTCTGGCGGCGTGATGGGCCTCGAGGCCCTCGCACAGCGTCAGCAGCCTCGAGTGCTCCACCTGCCCGGGCGCGCGCTCGCCGAACCAGCGCACGCTCCACGTGCCCGCAGGCCACGACGCGTACCCCTTCACCGGCCCCCACACCAGGTCGCCGACCTCCAGCCTCCGGATCGACTTGTCGCTCGACCCGTCCTGCGATTTGTCGTCCGACTCGTCCTCGCTCTTCGAATCTACCGATCGAACCTAGTCTTAGCTCCCGATAAAAGTGTATCCATCACCGATCCTTCACCGAAATGTTTTGAGTTATAACTAAGAGCAAACGGTGAAGATAAATATGGCCATTTAAAAAAAAATAAAGAAAGTACTTTTTAATGTAAAGAAATAGTTATAATACTTCATAGGAATCAATTCAATTTTGTTGTCAACATGGCCGTTTTTAACTTCGTCGCCAAAAGGTCAGTGAAGATTTTTACGTTCGTTAAAAACATGTAAACGATGTACACCATTTTTTAATGGAAAAACTTTAAAAATTGCTTTCAAAATCGTAAAATTTTAACCGACCTCTATATTTTTGTAAAATGGGAATAATTATTTTCTTTTCAACAATAATATTGCAAAAGCTAAGAGAGCAATTTTTTTAAATAAAGGTAAGCCGTTTAGCTGTAAGTGGATTAGGCACAGTAATTTACAAAAACAATCTTAGATGTAGGTATGTTTTGAAAAACTCTCAGATTAAAAAGCCGCTGGCAGTGACAAAAATATTATTTAAATATTAAAACTTGTAAGTAAAGTAACTAATATGCCAATCAAAGCAGGGAATCATGATTATCGTTAAAATGTAAATATTTAAAGAATATTTTCCCCATCGGCCAGTAGAAAAGGTTACAAGTAACATGAAAAATGTGCTTTACTTACAATGATGGACAGATAGAATGATGGCTTTACAATGATGCGTTAGTAATGTATCCCAATGTGTGAGCCAATTTTGTGTTACTTCAACGGTGCAATGGAAAGCGACAGAAAGCCTTCTGATTTAGTTTCCACTACACCTTTATGAACAGCTGTATCTTGTATTAACCCAACCAAAAGAAAACCAATGACCAATATATCGCACTATGTAGAAGCTGAAAGATACCACAATATACATAAGTAGCGCACTCGCTGGACGAATATTCGCAATTCGCATACGAATTTACTGCAGGGCCACGACATTGTCGCACTAGCGGCAGTTTTCGTAGGGCCACAGCTTTTAGGTCACGGCGCAAACTCTAAGGTGTGTAGTATTGTCGTGACGCTGTCGCGCTAGCCCTTGAGGCGCGCTCCGATTAGTCGATCGTAGCGCAAGATTGCGCTACGGCACAACACGGTAATAGTAGTTTGTGATATAAGGGCGGTAAATAGGTTTTTACATACGAGTTGACGAATGTCAGCCCGATGACGCCAGTCGAGGGCTGACCATCGTCACGAGTTTGTTAAAACCTTAACGCCCGTGAATCACACGATATTTTTCAATACATTTGTGAGAAAACTTGAAAATAAAACTCGAGTAGGTAGGTACAAGGTACTCACTAGAAAATGGTGGCGGCTATTAATAGCACGATTTTTTTCTCACATCTAAAATACCTATTTGTTGATTTAATTTTATTATTCCACAACACTTAAACCACTCATATTATTTAATAATTTAAAAGAAAAACTCAATGAAACTTTTAAAAATAGCGCGCACAGATTAAAGATTTAGTATCTACGGCGCGTTGTTGTGATGGCTTTTTTTTTAATTGGCTTCATGGCTCTAGGTTCTAGCTCTTAACTCCCAACCTGGACTATTCAGCCTTTACTTTTTTGATTGAATAAAACTTAAAACAATTTTAATTAATTTTTTATTTCATGAATTTATTTCATCATCTACATCTAAATGTTATTATTTTTTAGGTTTTTTTTACTTACAAAGTCAATATCATTATGAACCTTCTTGCAAGAAAACTTTTTATTTATAAGTGAAGTAGACTTAAAAAAAATAAAAAAAACTGCAAATTTACTGCACGAGGGCAGTAAATTCTGCAAATTTACTGCACGAGGGCAGTAAATTTAACTTACAAGCCCTGTTTACTGCCTCTGTAAGTGCATTTTTCGATCAAGTGTATTGAAAAATCTATGAACGTTTTGCGACAAGGGACGCGGCGTCAAAAAAAATCAAACACCCCCACCACCTCCGTATTATGACGTGATAATTTTTTATCATCTATTAATAGCCTAATCGGTCTGATTGGTAATACCGGAAGCCATATTATGTAAAACTTGCATCAATCATTGTAACAGTCTCAATTGTTATGATTTGCTGAATTTTTGGAATTCTTGCTGCGACAATTGATTTTGGCCAATAGCGGAAGAGTTCACCTATCAGAGGTAATTTTTACGTAACAAGGCCATGGGCGTCAGCCCTGCCAAAAAAAAAATTTTTTTTGTGGCGCGTCGCTTGTAGCTTCTCCAAAAGCTGTGGCCCCGCGGTATTTGTGTGACGGCTGACGTCGTATCGACAATCCAAAACCAATACAAGACACAACATAGGAATAAATTTTGAATTTTGTTAGCTGTGACTAAAGCGTGAGATGGTTCTGTACATATTAGTAGGTTCAAGCTTTAGAGTGGTGTTTATAAGGGACTAGGAAATCCAGTGCCGATGATTCCAAGTGGAGCCGAATGCACCACCAGTGAATTTTAAGTACAGGCGTACACAACTCAAACGGCTGATTCTATAAACTTCGAAATTTTGCATAAGAAGTCCTACATTGTCAATTATTTTCTATGTATCATGAGGTCCCCCACTAAGAAGGAGTTTTGAGAAATTTCATACGAGCGTAGCCGGAGCAGACCAGCTAGTGACATATGCAATAAGTAGATGATGCCCGCGACTTCGTCTGGATTAAGGTTTTTGAAAAATCCCGTGGGAACCTTTTGTAATATTGGAGCCCCAGGATACAACCTATATCTGTACCAAATTTCGTCAAAATCGCTTGAACAGACGGACCGTGAAAGCGTAGCAGACAGACAGACAGACAGACAGACACACTTTCGTATTTATAATATTAGTATGGATTATCCCATAGATTAACCGTGCCCTGAAAGAGATTTTCGAGAAACAACGTGAAAAAGAAGTGAAATTCCATGGAGATGTGAACAATATTGTCAGTTCAAGCCGATGAGGTAGCGGTCCCACATTTATTTGCATTGAAGCAGCAAAGAGACAAAGCATTGCTAGTCAAGGGTGCCTGACCGCTAAAGCGGAGCGGAGCGCAGCTAAGTTGGGGTCATCCATAAAGTACGTCACACTAATTTCGTGATTTTTTGACCCCTCCCCCGTGCTTGTCACAGTTGGTCACATTTGTGAGACCCCCCTCCCTGGTGTGACGTCACATATCTTGCAATTTTACGTCTAGAAACATCTAGAAAACAATTTAAAGCTTACAGATACAGATAGAACTCTATCTGTATCTGTAAGTATATCATCTAATTTATGGATGATCCCTTAGCAGATAAATCAGATTATTGATAGATGACGTTTTCATTTATAACGTCATCCGTGGACAATCTAATTGGTAGCTGAACATAACTCCGCTCCGCTCCGTTCCCCGTCAGTGCATGTAGGCATCATTATCTGGTTTCCGAGGAAAGACATTCCGTCACATAGCGGCCGCTAGAGAGTTTTGACACCTAAACGACGCTGTCAATAAAAACGCCATCTTGTTTCAATAAACAACATTTCTGTGACGTCATTCGATAAAGCGGCCTCTATGTGACGGCACCGCTGTCCCAGGAAACTACAACTTTAGACTTCTCATACATTTTAAATCCTATAAAAAATTGCAGATGAAAAACCTGCATCAATCATCAATTATTATTGTCGTGATTGGTTGAATGTTTTTTTCCACTACAGGTTAGCCCTTGACTGTGATCTCACCTGATGGTAAGTGATGATGCAGTCTAAGATGGTAGCGGGCTAACCTGTTAGGAGTACGTACGGCAGTTATATTATAACCTACTAAGACTACCCTACTGGCAAATATGTACTATTTCGGGAGGAGTCGGCCGTGGCTAGTTTGGTAACGTAAATCCCCCCAACAGACCAGACTAGAGGAAACTCACAAATTATAAATTTCCAAATTGGCCCTGCCGGGAATCGAACCCGGGACCTTCCACTATAAGACCGCAGCGCTTACCACTGCGCCAGGGAGGTGTAATGTATTTTTTCTGCGATAATGGATTTTTGCCAAAGAATGTTTACCAATCAGAGGTAATGGCGACCGTTGCACTGTAAGAAATATTTTCGCGTAATAAGTAAGCCCCCAGGTTCATATTCTGCAATTTATGATAAATAATTAAAATGTATAAAAAATTTCAAGCCAAGTGTAGAAAAACCGTCATGAAATTAAAAGTAAAACTTACCATTGTCGGAACCTAAATGTCTATCAAATACTTTCTGAATGGATGAACTTTCAGAATTGCTGCCCGAAGGCGAGAAACGTCTTTCCTTTTCAGGACTCATGGACATATCGTAATCCTTTGGCGTTCCATGAACCATGCCATAATTCGACCTCATGATTTTATCGTTCCTATAAGAGGATCCATCTCCGAAATCGTTTTTCCTCTTGTAGCTCTGTGGTCGGTCGTACAGAGTCGATGTCATGGGTAATACGTGTTGGCTGTTATTGGATGGATTCATGCTTTGGTTGTATTGGATTTCGCTCGATTCCACCGAGTTGTGGGTGCGGTTCATACGCATCAGTTGTATGTTGGACATTAAATCTGAAAGTAGAAAAAAATACCTGTGAAATTTTAATGTCCGACCGATCCTTCGGTTTCGGCCAAAATGGACCGAAGTTTTGGTCGAAGCCGAAGGCTTCTAAAAAGCGATGAAATTTAACGAACTGTTTCGAATATCCGACAGTGCAATGGAAGAGGCGACGTAGTAATGTATGCAAGTGAAGATCTGTTTTTTCTGTGTTGTTTACAATAAAAAAATCTATGTAATTATCATCATGATTTGTGTCTATCTAGATCTGTATTGCAATTGTGTAATAAAATCGAAATTTTCTTACACAATAGGGATGATGACAACTCAATCAAATCAGCAGCTTTTTATCGATTAAAAATGAGCTTCTAGAATTGAGGTTTGTATGAAATACATAATGCGCTTTTTTTTTCAATCTATAGTTTAAAATGGTTATCCAAACTAACCGAGGATGTGAATTTTAGGTCTTTTGGGAGACCCTCTTTTTAATAATCAGTAAGAAAGAATAGCAAACGGGCATATGGTCCCGAACGGCTACAGACAGAGAGGCGTGGAAAATGTTGGAGGAGGCCTTTGCCATCAGGCAAACGGACGGGTTTGTCGAGGCAGTGCAGGATAATAATAGTGAAGATTAAGAAATGTAAAACGTCTGAATAAAGGCTTTATTTATTTATTTATTAAGAAAAAAAATATTTTTGACGTAGGCATCATCCCTACTGCTCTGCACAGTGTCTGAAAAAGGGCTTACTTTGTTCGGATTCGGAGCTGATATCGCTCCTCGGCGCGGGCCACGCGCGCTCGCGAGACTCCGCCATGTCTTGCTCACTGCTCGACACGCATTGCACCATCGCCTGCAAAATTGCATCAACATCCATTGTAGGATTTTATAATAATTAATAACGTGACGATATTACCGTGGACTTCCACGGCATCACGGTAACACAGGGAACTAATAGTAGATTAGTAGCCAAGGGCTGTAAGGCATCAATTGCAGCCCGAGATATTTAGGCGCACGAGCGCAGGGAGGGCGCCTATAGTTCGAGGGTGCAATTGATGCTTACACCCGAGCTAACTACTCTGCTTTACATCTCGATTGTGAGGTAAAGTAGGTCCTTATTACCCCCAAATGGAGCTTGTAGGTGACCAATTAGCGCTCTAGGGTAATAATGTAGCTAGAAAAGCCCAAGGGCGGTAAGTAATTAAAAAAAAAACTCTTCACTCTTTCAAAAAGTTCGCGTACATCTAACCATCATACTTTTTTTAATTACTTACCGCCCTAGGGCTTTTCTAGCTACATTATTACCCTAGAGCGCTAATTGGTCACCTACAAGCTCCATTTGGGGGTAATAAGGACCTACTTACCGAATATGAGAGATGTAAAATATATGAAGATGCTTTTAGCCATCCGCGATAACGTTGTAACTTGTAACGTCCACGTAATAAATTTTTGCTGTGGACGTTGACGTCAACGGTAAAATCGAAGACGTCGACGTTCACGGTAACGTGACGTCCAGAATAATTGTAAAAGCGTATATTTAAAGAAGCTATAAAAAATAACTATAAAAGCGATAATCGGGTATTGTGGCCAATTCTGTATAACACAATCTCTAAACGAAACTAAAGTGACACCTTACCCTAGTTATTTCCCTTTCTGCAGAGAGTATTACGAAAGGGTTAGCAATATTTATATTGCTGTCATTTTAGTTTAGTTTAGAGATTGTGTAAAACATAATCAGCCCCATTGACTAATTTTCCATCATTTTAAGGCTACTCTTCTTATCATCCCATTTTTAAGTAATCGGTATTGCATACATTGGCATTGTCGCTATAGTAGAAGTAGAGATACAAATTATTATACTCACCGAAGAATGTATATCCGCGGGCTCCGGTGATTTTGTTGTAGTATCGGCATAATTGGAAGCCGCAGCGTAAATGCGAGGACTTGGAGCCGCGTCCAAAGCGCCAAGCGGACTATGCGTTGTGGTATCGGGAGGCGACCCGCCGGCCATGTTCGGGGATTTGCCTCCGCGCTGGCCCAATGTTTGCGTCGACACGGAATGCCTCACACCTCCCAACTCTTGCATCAAACGAGCATATTCTTCAGAACCGTCCGGTTTCTCTTCTTTATCAAAAGTCACAGGACCTTTTTCATCCTTAAACTCCATTTGGCTACTCTCCCCGACCAATTGGTTGAACCTTTTCGGATTTGCAACCGGCTTCTGGTTAAGTAAAACATTCGGGTCTATACTCAATCTCGAACTCCCACTCTGCATATTGACATTATTTTGTGCATTATGAGAGTTGGACACTAGAGTCGTCTGTTGCTGAACTATGGTGGTGTTCTGGACGAATGTAGAATTGGCTCTGTTGTTCGTAGCGGATATGGGAACTTGTTTGGGAGAGAGCGGTACCATCAATGTTTGGCCCATTTGGTTAGTCTGAATAAATTCCTGGGTTTGCATGTTTCCCGACCGTACTTGAGGATTCGGGTTAAAGGCGACGTTTGTTGGGCTTAGGTTGGTGAGTAGTGGGCTTAATTGGCTGTTGAAGTTGGGACTGTTCATCATCACTTGACTATTCGGAGATAGAAATTGGGCTCCCGGACTGTGCTGTGACTGTATTATCTTGCCTTGCTGATTTTGTGCTCGGATAACTACGCCACTGTTGGCTCCCGTGGTGAATAACCCAGGATTTTGCACAGGTGTTAGCACGTTTTGGCCATTGACAGTTTGTAATTGTAGCTGCATCGGCATTCCAGTGGAATTGTCCTGAATGATGGCCGTTCCGTCAGCTGTCATCACCATTCCACCGAGATTCGGTAGAATAAATTGTTGGAAAGCGGGGAAGTTCGACATGACGTTATTTGCATTGTTGATCAAATTTACAGGCTGTAGTAAATTGATTTGTTGCGACGGTGAGGTATTCGTGATTATCTGCTGCGATGCAAAATTGTTTGTGCTTCCTTGACCATTCATCACTATATGTGCTGGTGTCCCGGATTTTCCGGGGACGATAGTTAACGCTTGCAACATCGGCGTCGGTGATATATTATTCGGCGATAGCTGGAAACCGCGAGGGGAAAATTGGGGACTAGAATTGTGTTGCGGAGAAGTGTGATGCACCATAATGTTATTGGGATTTTGCTGTGGCGCAGTTATTTGAAGGACATTAGTTATATTCGGCGATTGGCCCTTCTTCTTCTTACTTCTTTTCTTTAAGCTTTCCGGTGACAGCATGGCCATCCCTTGAACGAATCCCTGGCCGTTTTTAACTTCAATTTGCCGTTGACTTTCATTCGTTTGCTGTCCGGAAATACTACCACTGATTTGGGGCAACACTGAGTTTTGTTGTACAACCTGTCCATCGACAGCCATCATAGGCGGCTGAATGACGTATGGGTTTGGCAGAGTATTGACCATTACTGTTGGTTGGTTGACGGCCGGTACCGCTTGGTTTACGGAGGAAGTTCCACTGGTGACAACATTCGAGCCTATAGGCGACATTGTCGTTATATTCTTTGGGGGCGGTGGCGGCATATGATTACTTGACACGAGGATTTGGCCCGTGGAAGAAATAAGAATTTGTCCTGGGGTTGAACATGCTCGTCTTTGGGGTAGTGACGGCGATTGAGCGTTGTTTGTTTCTGGTTTAGATGGTATATTACTTATGACATTCTGCACCATTTCCAGCGGTGATTTCGATATCATGCTTTGAGCAGTTGTACCCGCAATATGTAACGGGTAACTAGTGGGTAAATTGACAGAGTTAATGAAAGGATCAGGTTGGTTGTTCGGTATAGCGTATGTCGTAGCTAAATTAACGCTTGGTGGTGGTGGCGGCCTAATGAAGTTTGCATGTGATGCGTTTATAGATGTGGTCGCCGTGCTGGCTTTGCCGGCTAGAACAGATGTAACGGTATCTCTAGTTACAGAAAAACCACTCGCCATGGTCGTAACAAAGGTTTGTATATAACAAGCCTGAATAAGGGAATGTGCGGGCCCACCTCCCAAATGAGGCGGGGGACAATATCCGGGCATCGTATTTTCTGTCCTTTTCTTTGGTTCCAGTCTGAAAATTTCCTGTTGATTTTTTAAGCATGGCTTTACACCGACCATTGATATGTTATCTACTTCCATTAGATTTTTGTTAACATTGTGATTTGATATAAAATGCATCACCTGATTCCCAGACACAGATTGACTAATAGGTGGTCCGGGTGAATTATAGGGATATGTGTGATTGCTGCCTGGTGTTGAAGGGTTGCTACTGTAATTATCTCTACTGGAGCCTGGATTGGAGTAAACTGGACTCTGTATGGGATATGTGCAATTATTTTGTAGTTGCGAATTACTTCCGCTACTATGAGGCGTATCCGTACTTCGAGAGCTGTTAGACGGGGTTGGCGAAGGCTCAGGCTGCTGTAACGTTTCATTAGGCGACACATTACTCGTACTGACAATACCAGCTTGAATTGGTCCGCAATTATCATTCATCATCATATTCCGATCTATATAAGTAGATGATGTAACGGGATTATCATCGAATACATGTTTAGGGCTAGACGTAGTAGCTACCCCAGATTCTAGCTCTCGTCCGAAAAAATTGGGATGTTGCTTTAAAAATTTCGCACGCATTTGATTGTCGGATGTATCTATGCAATTCCCTCTGTAGGGAACATTGCAACCTTTACAACACTGTGGCATGTTATTTTCGACACATTTGTCAGGCACGAGGCTACTGTCTGGTGTATTGTTAGGTGAAGGCGAAGGGTTTGGCACGACGTTGCTTCTGTACATGTTAATGTGCTCGTTAGGCCTTGATGTCGATTTTAAGTTTTTGTCAGAATGAGTAGGATTGCACTGTGTATTTGAATTCTCAAATTGATTAACATCATACTGATTGCTCATGCCGACTTGTCTCGATATTGTGTTGTTCAGCAAAACAGTTTGTTGTGCCAAATAGCCATTAGGATCGTCCATAAAAGACGGGACAGCATTTCTTACGATATCATCACAAGGTTTTGTCTTATCTTGTATTTGCCTAATTCCGTTATTTCCGTAAGTAGCAGGTTTGTTCTCGTTCAGAGTAGCTTTTTTCTTTGGTGCTTTGTTACACTTGATCTTTTTCTTATTCAGATCTACACCAGGCCATTGTTGTGCCATCATATTGTAATGTTGTGGGAGGGGCGGCACGCGGGAGCACATCGAAGGGTTCATAATTTGGTCATTGCTGACGAAGGAACCCGACGAAGAGGATGAGTCCTCAAACGCGTTTATGTTGGATTCATCAAAGTCTATATTTTCAAGCCTTTGAAGTTTCGGGCTTGGACACATCAAAGGATTAGCATCATTTCTTTTAACTTGCCACGGAGGCGTTTTGGCAGAGTTCGTTTTAACAACAGCTCCATTTTGTATAACGAGTTGACCTTGAGGCATATACTGATTTTGAACAGGTTTGTTCTGATTCATATGTTCTGTCATTTGCGTTTTATAACATTTCATAACTTCTATCTGTTTCTGGTTGCGTTGTATAAATATTTGTTGCTGTTCATTGATCTTTTGCATCACCTCAGGCGTTAGAGGCTGGTTAAGGCCGCAGAATATCTGGGACTCTTCTTCTCTACGTTGTTTAAGAGCCAGCATGTCTTTTTCGTCATCTTTATGGTCTTGTTCCATCATGTTTTGCTGGGGTACATTCAATGCATTTTTGAAATTGGTAGTTTGTTTATTGTATCCCGTATTAACACCTATGACCTGTCCGTTTGTCCCCAGTACAGGCTGGCCAATGTTCATTGAGTTGTTTATGGAACCGGATATGTGTTGATTTGGTTTCGGGCTGAGTTCCATTTCTGGTTGTTGCGTTATCCAACCACTACTAACGGTAAGATAATGAGAGCTTTTTTGCACAAGAGTTTCTTGTTTAACATCATCTTGTACAACGTTCAGCATGTTCTGCTGTGAGTACGGAAGACAGGATTGTAGAGTTCCTGGCCGTTGGGGCATGGCTCCTGGCGATGCCATCTGCTTCAGATCATTGTCAGGCTGAAAAAGTCAATTAATTTACATTATAATTATATTTTAATTATACTACAACATAGACTAAATTTACAAAATCTTACACACACTTAGCGGAAATTATTGTGAGGGAATCTGAATGACAGAAAATAAAACCAACAAGGACATGTTTAAAAATTCGTTGCGATATTTGACGTGGGCACTAAAAGTGCGGTTGCAAGCCGCTTTGGCAAGGGTTCAAGTCTTATCGCCGCTATGAATACGTAATACACACCTTGAACTCGTTAAGGGGTCTCTCCCTTTGCACCATCATTTGCGACACGCTCATGGCGGGCATGTAACCGGGTCGTTTCTTCATTTTCTTCTTCGCAGTGTCAGCGCCCGTTACTGTAAAAAAATAACAAACATTTACAGAAAAAAATTGTATTAATTAATAAATGCGAAAGTGTTATTGTAGATTAAGAAACGCAGCGGCGTGCAGTTCATACAGGCGTAAAAGCACTGCTTACCCAAATGGGCTCATTTTTCATCAAAACAGCTAATAAATAGGTATTCTGATTACCTAATGCCTACCCTAGCTTCAAAACTTGTGCAGGCCACTGAAGAAACGTACGTAATGCTCCGAACAATGAATTTAATAATATGTCACGCTCAAGTTTCACAGTTCTAAAGTTAAAACATCTAAAACCTCGTGTGAATTCATAAGAAACTCCTATAGGAATACATTATCATAGAGACTGCGTAACTTTCACAATGTCCATTTCACTTTTCTCAGAAGGTACTAGGAGATCAGAGAGAGGTCGGAGGCTAGCGACCGTGTGACATTACAGCGATCTCTAGACGTCCTATCAATTTGAGACGATCAGACTTTAATGTATACATTGCCCTTCTAATTACAAAGACTGCGATAAACTGGGATTGTTTGTTATAAAAATATTGTTGCTTTGCGGTGAAGCCTATTCAGCTGTGTTTATTTGAGTCGCATCCACACCAATTTAAAATTGCGTCGTGCTCGGAAAAATTGTATTGTGTAAGGCTCGAAGCGAATCACTCATCCATACCTAGTAAAAATATGGGCGAGTTGATTATTAGTACCTACTACTTAATATAAATGTGATTGAGCGTATGTTTGTCTATCTGTTTATTACCTCTTAACGACCCCGCTTAATCATGCAAGACATGAGCAATTCATAATATATGCCGGAAAATCAAAGAGTTCCCTGGACTTTGGTAATTTAAAAACCGAAATCTACGATGTAATATTTTTTCCACCAAGATATTGTGTGCACTGATAAATAAACTTTTTATAAACCTAATTCCACGCGGACGTAAACGCGACTTAAAAGCTGCTAAAAATATGATCCTGCGAATATAAATTAGCGGGCGCAGTGAAAATTCGCCACCATGACGGAACAATACCCCCCTTTCAATCAAACAACGCGAGCTCCGTTCTAATAGGCGTTAAAATCATATTGAGGCGAACGATTATTTAGCGAATAGGTGCTTACCTACGCTCTGATGAATACACTCTTTAAACCATTACTGACTCGAGTTATGCTTACATGAAAGTGTTAATGTGTGCCCTTTTAAGGAGATCACAGGATATTAGATAATATAGAGAATAATATAACACAGAGAAAATACCATTAAAATTAAGTGAGATATATAACTTGAAATAGCCACTGTCTGTCTGCTACGCTTTAACGACCTACTCGTATCTTTTCAACCGATTTCGATGAAATTTGGTATAGTGATAGGATGCATACCGGGGAAGGATATAGGCTATTAAAAAAGCTTGCGGGAATTAAAAAACGATTAAGGACGAAGTCGCGGATGTAGCTAGTGTTTAAATTAAGTCCATTAAAAAAACATTTTCCAAGTTGTAATTCGATAGCGTTAAATAATAAGCGAGCCGAGGTATAATGGCGTTATCTATTTGCGCATTATCTGGCAGATTTGCAATTAAAATACGAGTTGTGTGGGGGGGTACGGGGTGGTCTGCGAGGCGCCAGGCGGGGCGCGAGCCAGATCAATAGTCGGCGGGGTGCGCCTGCCGTGCACCGATTGTTTCAAATTACTCCTTTGTTCTACCCGCTGATCGAGTCGCCAACGTTTTTGTTTGCCTAAACGGCCTACTTAGTCCATTCATTCTAGATTTCAATGTATGGGGAAAACGGCAAAATTAATAATTAATTGAAACTACTGTTGTTTTATACCTATGAGTGAGTACATTAAAAAACACAACTCTCCCCCCCCCTCCGGTGGTGGCTTCCCCCCTCCCCGCCTTGAAAAGTGTGCCATTTTGCAGATTTCCTAGATTTTCAAGAAAACTATACAAGCTAGGACAAAACTGTCAAAGAGAGTATTGTTCCTTAATAAATTACCTACAAATAAGTTCATGACATTTATTATGATAGGAGTTATAGTTTACAAGCTATGGTGCGTTAAAGTTGACTAAAATTCGCAGCTCAGTAAAATAAGCCATAAATTAGTTCACAAAACACGCTTGGAATCTTTAAAACAAACCAATTGAGCCCATACTCGAGGGGCTTACTAATAATAATTGAAGAGTTCCCCTATACACCTCCTGGTTCCATCATCAGATCAGCTCTATGCTGGAGCTGGTGACTTTGTAGTATGTATGGGCGAAAAAAGTTGTTTTTTTCCAGTCCCAGTTTTCTAGACTCAACACGTTTCCTCGCCATTGTTGCACTTGTAGTCCAGTCATTTTAGCATAAAAAAACCGGCCAAGTGCGAGTCGGACTCGCGCACCGAGGGTTTCGTACAAACCTGTAGTAAGTTTTAAATTATTAAAAAAAAACTACATACTAGATCTCGTTCAAACAAATTTTCGGTGGAAGTTTGCATGGTAATGTACATCATATATTTTTTTTAGTTTTATCATTCTCTTATTTTAGAAGTTACAGGGGGGGGGACACACATTTTACCACTTTGGAAGTGTCTCTCGCGCAAACTATTCAGTTTAGAAAAAAATGATATTAGAAACCTCAATATCATTTGTGAAGACCTATCCATGGATACGCCACACGTATGGGTTTGATGAAAAAAAAATTTTTGAGTTTCAGTTATAAGTGTGGGGAACCCCCAAAATTTTTTGCTTTTTTTTCTATTTTTGTGTGAAAATCTTAATGCGGTTCACAGAATACACCTATTTACCAAGTTTCAACAGTATAGTTCTTATAGTTTCGGAAAAAAGTGGCTGTGACATACGGACGGACAGACAGACATGACGAATCCATAAGGGTTCCGTTTTTTGCCATTTGGCTACGGAACCCTAAAAAGGGGGCATTAGATAATATGTGTTTATTATATATCTTAAAGTTTTTTTTAATTTATTCAAAGTTAAAATCAAAGCACAATCGGCGAGATGTTTGAGAGAGGGGAGGGGGAGGGGGGTTGGGGGAGTGGGGAGGAAGGATGGCATCATTTGGGCCTAAAATAAAAAAAAACGTTATTTATTTAGGGGTTAATTTCTATTCATTCCATACTATTATGCTAAGTCAACATGACTACCACCGGTTCTTACAAAATAGCAAGGTATATTTCAAAAACTATTTGTCCTATCAAAATAAACTAAACACTATTTTATAGGTAAATTAATTATCTTTGTCCTAAGTCCTGACAGCTTTTTTCCTAGCTCTAATACTTCTTCTTGAAATTACAAAAAACATTTACGGATTTTACAAGGGTTTCTTTTTTTATGCAAGTTAAACAGCAATATTTCCGAAACTATTAGTTCTGTCAAAATAAACTAAAAACTATTTTGGAGGTAATTTAATGAAGTTCATTTTTGCTTCTGATATTTTTTTTCCTAGTTCTAATAGTTTCTGTGAAAATTACAAAATATATACATGGTTTTTGAAAAAAAAAATTTTTCATGTAATAAAGGTAGTCATATTTTTCGAACTATTGGTCCTATCTAAATAAACCATAACATTTTTCTGTAGGTAATTTAATGAAATTAATTGCTCTTCGAAGGATTTTTCCTAGCTCTAATAGTTTTTGTGCAAATTGCAAATAACACTGGATTCTAACAATTTTTTTATTTTTCTTCGTATACAATACGTGGATATATATGCGAAATTATTAGTCCTATCTTTATGAACTAAATATTTTTTTGTAGGTCATTAAATGGTGTTTATTTTTACTTTTGACAATTTTTGCCTAACTCTAATAGTTTTCTAGAGATTACAGAATACTTAAAAAATGTTGAAAATTGGCTAATTTTACTGAGCTGCGATTTTTAGTCAACTTTAACGCACCATAGCTTGTAAACTATAACTCCTATCATAATAATTGATATAAACTTATTTGTAGGTAATTTAATAAGGAACAATGTTCTCTTTAACGGTTTTGTCCTAGCTTGTATAGTTTTCTTGAAAATCTAGGAAATCTGCAAAATGGCACACTTTTCAAGGTGGGGAGGGGGGAAGCCACCACCGGAGGGGGGGGGAGAGTTGTGTTTTTTAATGTACTCACTCATAGGTATAAAACCACAGTGGTTTCAAAAAATTATAAATTTTGCCGCGAAAAACTCTAAAATGAATGGACTAACTTCCTTTACGGTAATTACGCAATCCTGCGGCAGCCTTCCCAGCTTCCCAGTTTACCACTCGAATGTTAATCTAGTATAATGGGGTTTATATCAACTTTAGGTTTCTGCGAACTGGTCGTATTAATTATTTTAGAGATACTAGGAAATTTAGGGATGCCACAAATTATGTTTACCATAGCCTTTCGGTTAATGGGAAATTGGGTTTCACATTTTCTCAGTTTCGCCGACTTGAATATTAATCTATACTCTATTATAATGAGGTTTATCAACTTTAGTTTATTTGCCACCTCATCATAATCATTATATAGCCTTTCGATAGATATGAATAGGGATTTCACATTTCCCCACTTCCGCCCACTCGAATATTAATCTATTATGATTGGGTTTATCAACGTGAGATATTTTGCAACTTGATATATTAATTATTATGATAGGAAATATTTATTAGGAATTTTAGGGATGCCAAATTTTTTACATAAAACCTTTCGGTAGAATATGAATGGACTTTTCACAAGATTAACGTTTTCTTATAAATTTTAACATTAACGATCTCTTAAAATTTGATTTTATTATTTGGTTGGATTATTTGGATAACGTTAACGTGAATTAATTAGCGGATTATATTTTCCTGGAGAATTTTCTCAAATAGCCAATATTTGTTAGCGTAAACGGCCTGCTTCGTTTATGGTAATTACACATTCCTGCGGTAGGCTTCCCGGCTTGTTCCACTCCAATGTTAATCTATTTTAATGGGCTTTTTATCGCATTAAGCTTAGCGACTTAAGGTTTTTACGAACCATTCTTGACACGCTTTTATGGGCAGTAAGAATTTGGGACGAGGCGTAATTTTATGGGATTTGTTTTTTTTTATTGATTCCTCTACTTAAAGACTTCTTTCTAGGTCATATTCTCCTTTCAATTTATTTAGTTACTACAACTTCGTTGACCCACCTTCTAAATACTTTATCAAGTCAAGATTGATTAATTAACGCTAAGCAATTACTCAATTTCACAGTTGCGGTAGAAGGCTAGAAGCCATATTGATTGACTAAACTATTAATCTATTTTAACAGGTTTTGTTGCATAATTTGCCAGTTTTTGCATTTAATTGCAATAAATTAATTGGATCAAATTTATTTAGGTTGCTTTTAATTGCAATCGCTTTTTGCAAATCCGGTAACCTGTCAAATTATGATGAGTGTTATTATAAGAGACCATGGTCGTATTCGGCATAATGCCAGAACGAGATCTCGCAATAGGGGAATTGCGAAATTATGGTAAAGTAACAAAACAATCCTGGGGTAGCCTCTTATTCGTATAGGTTTTATAATATCCACAGATGCTATTAGGATGACAGTTAGCGTCCTGTCCTTTTCTCTTGAGTGAATGTTTCAGGTGCATACTTTTAATGGATTGATATACTCGTACCTACGTACAACCCTTCTAAATGCAGGTTAATATAATAGAGATAGTCCTGAGTCCTTACTTCCTGAGCCTTTCAGATCCGTTAAAATAATATCGTAAAACAAAAGGAACGGGAAAGCTGCGAGGGGGGTTTAGCGGAGCGACTTGAAACGATATCGTGTGTATAAAAAAACAATAAAAGCTTGCTAATGTTGAATAAATAGTCAAGTTACAAGTTTCATAGACACGTAACAACTAGGGCTTCTTAACTGTAGAGATAAAGATGTTTGGTTTGGTTGATCCGTGTCGTGGTCAACGATTTTCTTTAATATTATAGGAGACAACTGCACTTTTGGTAACTATCGCCAGAAAGGCTGATTCAGTGTTAGGTGGATTTAGGCTCTCCACTGATCACAAAAGTGATAGTCTGCCTACATGTGGATGGGCCTTTCGCTAGATATGGCCGCTCAAAGACGGTTTATTGTTACCAAAAATGAACGATAACTAGAAAAGTTGATTCTTGTACAGTATTAAAGTATGCGCAGTACGGAGTACCTATGTAAACGGTATAAAAACTGACGCATGTGGATGGGCCTTTTACTAGATATCACCTCTCAAAGTCGTTATAAGCTATACTTACTAAGCGTTCCTGTAAAAAAATATTAGCAATTATTGTGTCGTTAATTGCTATTAAAAAAATTTAACAGCAATCAACGGGACGACATAATAATTGCTAATATTTTTTATACCAGTTGTTAGTGAACGGCAATGTATGTGTACAAGTTTCTTTAACATTTCTTAGCCGTTAACTCTTTTCACGAGTTTCCTCTACTTGGCTATTAAAGGCTTTCGAATACAACGCGACGTTTCATTAGTGGGGGGGTAATGCGCTCGTTTTACGAGTCAAGTCTGACGAGTCGTTGACTTTAGACTATTGAGACTGTTTTTATTTGCCGCCGAGAGTTACTCATTATAAGGACTTCACAAAAAACTCGTTTTTCTTTTATGTTTAAATCTGATAAAAGATAAATTCTAATAAGGTAGATACTTAGTTCTACGGACAATTGGACGAACTTCCAAGATTAAATAGTTAACGCCAATGGTTTAAATTCATTATTATAATATTTAAATTCTCACCGTGGTACAAGAACTTCGTAGTTTTTACTCTATGTTAAGAGCGGATTGGTACAACAAAGACGAGAAATTACTATAAAAACGTTTTGGCTGAGTTAGAAGTCTATTGCTCTATAGTTATACCTACTGGCTACTATCTAAAATAGTTTAATTGCATGGTGAAAATCTCTTTCAACAACTCTCATTCCAAATGTGTTTTAATGTCAAGCTACACAGTTACAGGCTATTAAGGTTCTAATATAAAACGGTGACAATGTAGAGAAATTAGCATAAGTGAGCAAAAACAGGGGTGGTAGAGTTACGAGCGCGGGTGGGTGTACGAGTAGGGTGCAATGCAGGGTGTTACACCCACGCGGACAGAGTAGTTGCCCGTCTATTCACGCCACTACACTCGCCCGCCACTTACCAACAAAGAGATCTACCCTCTTTGTGTAAAGAACTCTTCGCATCTTCCACTATCTACTGTCGCTTCACTTTTGTAAATAAACAATTTAACTAGCTCTGAGATAACTCACTAAGTTATATTCAAGTTTGTTATTCGTCTGAGCTCTTTATAAAGGACTTATTTTTTACACGAAAATGGCTCCTACTTTTCTTTGTTATGCTAACTTTAATATATAAGCTCTTACAGATAAGAGCATATATTACTAAGTCCGATAAGATAACTTGCAACGAGCGAGCTTACAGTATTTCTAGCAGCTAAAAGAACCAAAAATATTTCCACTATATTAGAATAAAAATACTAAACGAAAGTCGATGACAAAATACTAATTAGCAGAAGTAAGTATAACATACAGTAACTAGTACTTAAGTAGGGTGTAAATGCAGGTTGTTACACCCACGCTGAAACTGTAGTTGCCCGTCTATTCACGCCGCTACACCCACCCGCCACTTAACAACAAAGAGATCTACCCTCTTTGTGCAAGCAGCGACTCTTCCTGTCTTCCACTATCCAGTCACTTCACTTTTGTAAATAGACAAGATAAGTAGGTACTAGGTAGCTTTGAGAGAGCTCTATGTTACATTCAAGTTGGTTGTTCGTCTGACTTCTCATCAGTCTTATTGACTCTTTTGTTGCTTTTTATTTATATACTAGCTGATGACCGCGCTGGTTCCCGCAGGAACTCTTTATTTTCCGGGATTAAAAGTAGCATATGTGTTATTCCAGACTACAATCTATCTCTGTGCCAAATTTCATCCAGATCCGTTCAGCCGTTGGGGCGTGATTGAGTAACAAACATCCATCCATACATACATACATCCATCCATCCAAACTTTCGCATTTATAATATTTATTTGATTAGTATAGATAAAAATATCATCTTCTACTTTTCCTTGTTATAAATAAATTAAGTATTACAATATTAAGTATCTTTTAGGTTTACGAAGATTTGTTTACTTAGTCAATTTATTATAAGGCTGTTATATAAGAGCTCTTAAATAATGATAATGATTTCCATGAAAAAGGAGATGTTATAACGATGTTGAAGCCTCCTCCTACACTTGATAGATATATTTAGACAGAATTCCAAAAGACATTTCAAGTATTTCCGATTATGGTGTTAGTTATTTAATTTTAGAAAATTTACAGATGTGCCCATAATAAATGTCGGCTGCCAAACTTGCAGCTGAACCTTCTATAGAAGCAGACGTAATTAATAGACAATTTATTCACGCTCCAGCAGTCTACACGTTCCAGCCTTCTGTTAGTTGGGAAGGAACCTCTATCCAGTAGCTGGATAGAGGTATGAACCTCTATCTATCTAATGTGGATAGCTGGATAGAGGTTCATACTCGTATCTCTATCCAGCTATCCACATTAGATTAGAGGGAGCATTAGATTTTGATACTTTTATTTTTTTGTCTCCCTGTAACCTCTGAAATCAATAGCTTCCTTCAGTTTATCATGTAGATTTATAGGAATTACGCAGTTACTTCACGGGAGGAAATTCATTAATTTGTAACTAAATTGTACATATTAAAGGTACGGTTAATTTTAATAAATTAAAAACTTTAGTTTGATAGAGTTTTGGGCCGCTTCTAATTGTTTTATGTTCAACGTTGAAAGGTAAATACAGAATCGGTCCAACTTCGGAAACCTCGTTAGGTAACTGAGTTATACTAAGTCGGCTTACTTCGTGAACGAACGAACGAATTATTATCCGTCGTGCGAATGAGCTTTCCTGTGCAATATCCGTGTCCGCCCCTCTTCATCCAATTATTCGGATGCGAACCAAATGGGATTACTCCAACAGTCACTAAAGACTCGGATAGTGGCCGCATTCAGTTACATGTGTAACAATAGTCGAGTGTTTAATCCTTTATTTCGGATGGAGCATGCTGCGTAGGCGCTACAATGTCACTGGGGCGGTTGACGAAGAATCACTTAAAAAGAAGTGAGGCCTAGGGCTCGAGGTCATCGGGAGGCATCTTCCTAACGCAGCCTTCCGAAGGATTAAACCACGACTTAGGATATTGGGACGTGTGGGTGGTCGGTCTCTGGCGAGAGCCCACGTCTAGGTGACTTTACAAATCGGGGACGTGGTCGGCGGCGAAAGCACTTTGTATAATTATTATTATTAATGTGTGATTCTTTCGTGGTGATCAGGATCGCAAAGTTCATGACTGGGACCGTCTTTTGTCGGGTGGGAAGTGGTACTCATCATTATGATATTAATAACGGTGAGCTTGCCACTACCCAGGGTACCAATCATGTAAGAATGTCCGATCAAAACGTTAAAGTTCGTCGTCAAAGTTTATAAACCATAACGGCATTAAATTAGAGCTCAATTTCGTGTATCCATTCTTATACGTTCGAGTATCGTTCATACCTAAACGTATAAGAATGGGCAGACGAAATTGAGCTCTAATTCAATGCAGTTATGGTTTATTTTACTTTGACAAAAATCTTAAACGTTTGATGAACAATTCTTACGTAATAGGGGGGCAGGTCCGATCAAACATTCTGGATGTTATATCGGACTCGGGTTTCGATCGATTCCGAAAAACTTTTAATTCCACACTCACGTAAGTGTGAATATTATCATTTTTCTGCAGTCTGGCACTATCTCACTCAGTCTATTCAGAATTCAGATGGTCCAGGACGCCACCCGTTCTCAGGCAATGAGAAACTTACTTCATCTGTATTTGGTAGAGTTTAATCTTACAGTATAACTCCATAATTCCCGCAACAGGTATTTGACAAACAAATCATGGAAGTAACTTCTGCAATCTTGTTAAGGAAAGCCGGCTTACTCCTCGAACATTATAATCTGGCGTGCGAATGAGCTTTCCTGTGCAATATCCTCCAGTCCCTCCTCTTCATCCAATTATCCGGATGCGACTCCAATGGGATTACTTTTACAGGTGACGCATTGATCATGGCGTTGAACAAATCGGTACAAGAAAAGAACAATACATTTATTAACATTATTATTGTGCCACAAAATACAATACATCTTAAGGTTTCCACTTTTCAATGATTCAAATCAATAATCGAGTAATACCTACCTCTAGTCCTGTGTGGCACAACACGAAAATATCTGGTTTTAAAATTTTATTCGATTTTCCGGCAATAGTTTGTCGGAGTCTGATGATGGGGAATCTGGCAGTCCAGGTTACTTTGAGAGATATAACAATAGAGCGCTTTGGAGTCAACCCCCGTTTTGGTTTTAGCTTTAGGGGCTTTAAGTGTTTATACCGAATCACATGGCGCGACATCGTTCATAACAGGACTATTGAAGGAAGGGGTCACGACCCTCAGTAATGGGGAAAACGACGCGCAGAAAGAGAGAGTTCTGTTTTAAAGTTTGTTTCGAACACTTTTGTTTTATCTTGGTTTATTTTTGCTTTTTATCATCGTCACCTTTTATTGCCCTCATTCTACTGCCAGTGTTTGTTTGTATTGAAACTACAAATCCTGTCAGAGAAAAAGCTCTTACCTATAAGTTACCTATCACACTGATATGTACCTACTAGGTGACTTCCTCCGTTCAGTTTGTACAACTATGTTTTATCGTTACGTGTATCAACAATAAGGTTCATACAATCGTAGTAGAGTACATATTCGTTAACTATATTAGCCACTTGAGTAGTGGCATCCCTGTGCTCCCGACTCGTCATGTTCCATCCAATTACATGACTGTGCCCAATGGGATTTAACCTGTATGCAAAACGCTACCTGTGTCGGAATTCCATAGCAGAACGTATACCGAATAAGAGTGTTCATTACACACAAGTTTATAAAAAGCAGCATTATCAATAAATTCTTCGTATGATGTCGGTCTTCTTTGAATAGTTCTTTAGGAATGATTCTTATATGCTGCATCAATATGATAACGAAAATGACACTGGTTTTTCCATAATCTGTATGTAAATTAACTGAGTATTTATTATTATTATCCAAGTACTTAAATTATTTTCTTTCGAACTATAATAGGTCATGAAAATGAAAAACCAATATTTAAACCAAACCAAACACCAAACAACCAGACCAATGAAAAACAAGTGTTTCTAAAACAATAACAATTTGGTAACTTGTACTTCACAAAGCATTTTTTTGTAACCTGGATTCCTTTTTCTCTTAATATTAAAATATTTCAATAGAAAACGGATTCATGAAACGTTTTTCATGCGAAAATAACAAAGGCTACAAAAAGATTGGGACTGTTTTGATCTTTACATTAATCTTTGCAAAGGTATCATTATTGTAATACATGAGTAAGCTCTAAAGTAGGTCAACGAGTAATTGCTTTTGTATCTACCTAGAGAGCTTTCTCTATTGAAATAACACATCCAAGGTTCTGACTCATATAATTTCTAGAAAGTTACCCTTCACTATAATGAGCATCGTGATATAGATATCAGTAATTCAATATTTTCATTTCGTACAAAGTACAAACAAACTAAATTCATTAATTGGTTTATTTGTTAATATTCAAGTAAGCCCTTGTCTGCAATCTTAGCTGATGGTACTCGATGATGCAGTCAGGATGGAAACGGACTTATGTGGAAGGAGTAGAATCCTACGCAGCATTGTATCAGAAGTCAGATCGTAATCCTGAGCTCATCGCTTGGCTGCATAACTTTGACAATAGGGTGGAAGCTGGCCCAAGCCTCTCACCAGACAGGACCAGTGACCACATCGTTTTTAGAAGATATAAATTTCCCTCGTAACTAGGGAACCAATCACCCTATTGCGACAGTGATGTTGCAAAAAAATTGTTGGGAGTTGGTGTCAAATTGATACTCTTTTGCATACCTATACCTATTTATATTTAGTTAGGGGGTCCGGAGTAGTTATGGCACATGATGCATTATGATTTATAGCCCGTATCAAGAAAGCGTTTATACTTAACTAGAACTAGAACCGTGTTATACGTTAAGCGTTTAAAGCTGTGCAAACACGCTCAACTGAAAATGCTTTCATAACGTAGTCACTCGAGTCACATTAAGGTTTTCAATTCAAACGTTAATGGCTCAGCAAGGGACTGGGACAGGCTGAATGAGCGAAAATGTGAAACTATTAACTAAAGGGATTACAGGTCACTTGCTGTTATGATTATATAATAAAATAACCATTCTTCTTCTTCTTGTTGTTGAGGCTCCAGTTCCGTGCGACCTGTATCACTGCGACCGTCTCCGATCTATTGTGATCACCTCTACTTCATATTTCCTTGGCAATACTAAAATAACCATTGAAAGATATGTATTTAAAATACTATTTTAAATACATTAAAAGGTATAGTGATGCACTAGTTACAAGTTTACAAAAGGCTCTAATTTACTAAATTACAGCCTTATTAGTAAATTATTGTCTTGTATATTATTATTGTATACATCAAACGAATGAAAATTAACTATTCTGAAATATTTTTATTGCATATTTTTTAAGCGCTTTGCACTAACTAAACTTATTTAGTTAATTTTTGTTATTCTGCCACTTCTTGATAATTTTATTCCGGGGTCGACGTAAAAAGAAGTTAGGTACAGATAATTTAACTTAAACATATTTAAGAGCCTCGCGTGATTATAAATAAGCTAAGTAACATGGTAGAATATCTTATAACACTGTGAGGGCGAACATTTTTTCGATCAAAGTAACTGAACTAATGGAAGATGTTTCGACAGTTGATTGATAAATAGTCCGGATTTCACTACATCCCGACGTTTTTAGGTCAACAAACTTACCTTTCGCTCTGCTACTCGCAAAATCGATTACTGTGACAGACAATTTATTCGCGTATATCTGGGCTTGACATGCTTACCTACTTTGACGTTTTCAGGAAATGATTTGCCGTATATTTATTGAACGAGAGTCCAGAATATCGCCCATTTCCTTCGTAACTGTAGAATTTGTATTCCGTAAATCACATACGAGTAAGCTTTTATATATTTATTTTTTCACTACTTTAATTGGTCTTTGTCGATATTAGGTAGGTACTAACGACACCTGCAAGGAAGATTATATCCCAGACTAGCTGATGCATGCGACTTCGTCCAAGTGGAATATTTTTAATTCCCACGGTCCTTCAACTATATCCATGCATAAATTATCACGTCGATCCTTTGCTATGTTGCGGCGTGATTGAAGGACAAACCAACAAAAAACACACTTTTTTATTTATAATATTAGTATGATATGATCTTACGATTTTGATCATAAAGATGTAACCACTAACTTTATGATCGACATTCAATATTGCCAAAATCTGAGATAGGTACAACGTTCTTCTTGCAGTTGTCGCTTTGATTTATCTATTGTGGTCCCAAGGTGTCCATGGCGATACCAATATGCGGCACAAGTCCGTGTCTTTCGAAGTCCGTGCAACGAGATGGACTTACTCGTATGTGAGTAACATAAATCTGTCTGGTTTTAACCATGTCTTAAGTCAAAAAGTAAAGTCAAAATTTGCTCTTTAGATCTCAGTTCAGTATTGGATGTATATCTGTTAAAACGACGACTTTCCGGTTATGTTCCAGTGGTTTTTACATTTAGTTTTATTTTCAGTTAAAAAAAACGTCGAGAAGACCCTCAGTAATGGGTCAGCGTTGTGATGATGCTGATGAAATAGTACAAACGAATAAAAAGCAAAATATCTACCTTTTTTCTGCTCGATAGTCTGCGGGGGTGGCGTGACGGGCGACTGCACGCGGGACTGCAATGACGCGAGCAGTTTCCGCTTATGGTTGCACAACTTGGTCAGCTCAGCTCCCGCCGCCACTTGGTACGGCTTGCTTACTACCTGCAAGAGACACAACAAACATAAATATGACTTTATTATTCAGTAGCTTTTGCCAGCAGCTTCACTAACGTTAAGTTCATTTTTCAAACAATTACAACCCCCTATTTTACCCCTCTATAGGGGTTGAATTTTCAAAAATCCTTTCCTACCTACCTATATCAATGGATGCCTTTGTCACAAGTGACTATAACTCAAAGAATTAAAAAATACGACTGCCATAGTTAAATGATATTTTTATGTGAATCACTGGATATTGAAATATAGTCTTATATATTTTTGGAATCTACTCATCATTTTCTTGATGATGACAATATAGTCAATCTCATTTTGGAAAAAAAAAACAACTTTAGTCTTTGATGCGGGACCATGGTCACCTTATCAATTTTTTTTTAAATTTTACTAGCCTATGTCACCCGGAATACTTAGGATTCTAACGATACCTACCTCATTCATCAAAATCCGTTCAGGCGTATAGAAGTTATGGTGGAATATACAAACTCACATGAACCCTGAAAACAATATACTCCTTTTTTCAGCAGTCGTATAATTAAAGCGGGCGCGGACGGAGTCGCGGGCATCAGCTAGTGAATTATAAATTAAAGTTAACTGAAGCCGAACGCGAATTTTCGTGTTCCCACTTGACAATTCCATTTGTTAAATGTCAAACCGATCACCAGCGTCCAATATCTGCAGTCTACACAGGCACATTGTCAGAAATGTGATCGGGTCCGCCATACATTACGGATGGCCGCTTTCTGTGCATGGTCGCACACACAAATTGCGACGTCCTTTCTGACAGAGCTATTTCACACTGTTATCATGCGAAACTGCTGTTAGCGCTCTTTAGTTGCTTGCATATTCGTATTGCATTTTCTTTCAGATTGAAAAATTTTATGTTTATTTCATCAGATGTTAGATTTTACTAATACTTATTATGGATTACTAGCTGATACCCGCGACTTCGTCCGCGTGGTTTAAGTTTTTTTGATCCCAACGGGAACTCCTTAATTTTCCGGGATAAAAAGTAGCCTATGTCACTCTCCAGGTCCTCAACTATATATCCATGCCAAAAATCACGTCGATCCGTTGCTCCATTGCGGCGTGATTGAAGGACAAACCAACAAACAAACACACTTTCGCATTTATAATATTAGTATGATGAAATATAACTTCAGTCACAGAAAAGTGTCAGTTATAAAAAAAAATTAAGTAAATGGAGGTAGGTCTAGCTAGCTTAACTATCGAGAGAACACTAAGCCAAAAAATTTATAACAAGAGTTTCAATTGGAAATAATATTTTATCAATTTTTAATAGAATTCACATTAAAATTGTTCCTAATACTTAATCAAATTTGGGTCGTTTTTTTTTAAATTTTCAAATTCAACAATTCCATTCATTAAGAGGCAATTTTTCTATAATACATACCATAGATAGATTTAAATGAAATATGCACATACATCAGTCAACAAATACGCGTTGAGGAAGGCGTGACAGCGTTCGCCATACATTACGGATGAGCGCGCACTGTGCATGGAGGCACACGCAAATTGCTGCTGCTGAGTGCTGACACAGCTGTTGCATAGTTTATTAAAGCAACAAGTCAACCACTGCTTGTACTAAGCACACAGCATCTATTTGTGCTAAGCTGTTTTGAATATTGACTACATTTTGTCAATTCAATTCGTTTATTGGCCGGTGAATATTGCAAGGTTATTTTCATTGTTTTAATTTTTCATTATGTTTTAATTTGCTCTATTCGTGAGACACGCCTTTCTTAGCGGTCGATAAAAGAGAGGGAGATTCGTAGAAGAACCAGGGTAACCGACCGAGAAAGATTCTCGAAGCAAAAGTAACAAAAGGCGAAGCACATACCGCTTGAAGAACCCATAGACTGCGTCCCAAGGTGCTTTATTAACCTAGGAGGAACGTCCATAGCTCGATACGACGACGATGACAAGGTGTCCTAGACAACGCACTTCTATGAGTGTAAAACTACAGGGTTTAGTTACCCAAAAATAAAAAAAATAGAGATGTTTCCGCGTGACCGTCGAAATTCGCCAGGCACACCATGGTAATGACTAGTGTGAAATCTAAGACAAGGCTTTTTAGGCAAAGCAATCCACGACAAAAAAAATCTCGGTCCAAGATCTATCACTACAGCTCTTAAAATATTTTTTTCAATTTTAATTCGGCAGCCTACGCAATATATTATTGTAATTTATTTTCGTAAACCGACTTCCAAAAAGAAGGAGGTTCTCAATTCGGCACATTTTTTTAAAATTACGAGTTAAGGTGTGGGTTTTTAATGTCCGCGTATAGTGTGTGTATCAGAAAACTATTTAATCATTTTGTCATAATCTATGTATAAAACATTTAGTTTTTATTCAGGTCGTCATATTCCGATACACCTTTCCTCCTGTCGACCACATGCATCTATACTAATATGTATTATAAAGAGGTAAAGTTTGTGAGTTTGTGAGGTTGTAGGGGGTAATCTCTGGATCTACTGAACCGATTTTGAAAAGTCTGGTACCAATAGAAAGCCACATTAATTGTGAGTGTCATAGGCTTTATATTAACCCGAAAAATTAGGGAGTTCCCGTGGGAATTTAAAAAACTTATTTCACGCGGACGAAGTCGCGTGCATCTGCTAGTTAAGTCGCGGGCATCTGCAAGGTAGTAAATTATAAATTGAAAACGAACAAAAAAAAAACGTTCAAATTTGCTTAAACCAAGTAAATCTGGCACTCATCAGCTCTCACTGCTTATTGTTTGGACAAACTGCCGGGAACGATTGTTGATTGCACATTGCGTTTGCGGGTTCACTTTAAACGCTTTTGTGGTTTACGCCATTCACTCCTTGAAATTACTTACTTATCCTAACAATGTTTTGTGTGCGGAATACGTGCAAATATGCCATTTAAATAAAATACTGTAGTTACAAGTTCTTTCTCGAGTCAAACATAAAGTAAACGAATATTTGCATTTATAAAATAGACCGTATGGGATGGCCCTTTTAATAGTCTTATATTATAATAATTACTAGCTATGGCCCTTTACCCTAAATAGAGGAAATAGGTGAGCTAAAAAAGTAATAGGACAATATTCGCCTATATATCAGAAGGGAGGAAAACAAATTTACGATCTTTTAAGTTTTTTATATGAAAATTGATTAAAAATCTAAAGTTCAGCTACTCGTATTAAGTAATGTGTGAACCAGGTTCAGATTCAATAATAAACTAAGTGCCACATAGTATCGACACTTTCATCAATTTCGGGAACGTCGCATCGGCTGCTGGTAGGAAACGCATGATGCATTAAACTTTTAAAGGCTCCTAGGCCGGTAAAAAAAGAAACCTTACAAAATAACAGGGATCACTGACCGCGACGCGATAATTCAAAGAAAAGGAAATGCTTCTTTTTATTCGCAAGTTCAAAAGTACAAGAATTAAAATACTGCAGCGGCATTTTGTCGCATTATGATTTTAGGAGAGTGCATTCGAAAAGCACACGTATGACGAGAGTGGTAACGTTGATATATCCGTAGCTTGGTTTGAGAGCTGAACCACTTATTCTTTTAAAATCAACTGACAGGAAGCTTGGGCAGATCTTTATTGGACTTCACTTTCTTGTATGTATTTTATTTAATGAGCTGCCATTTTTTGTTTTACGTTTTAAACTTTTTAATAAAATATTGGCTTTGTAAGGCAGAAGATTAATTAATTTTAAATCGACGGGCGAAAATGTTGTTTAAAAATAAATTGCTTTCGACAAATAATTTCTTTCGTGCTTTGTGATGGGACAGAAATAAATTTCTGAAATGCTACTAGTAAGTACTTTGGCATCATTTAGCTACAGACTACAGTACCTAACGACGCGACGGTAAGGTACAAATACTCATAAGTTACTTTGGAACACCTAATTTCAAATGCTTTTCGGATTGAATGAACGACAAAAGTCAATGGTTCATATTCATTAATTTAGTCTAACGGTCACTAACATAAGGTCCAGATATTCTTCTTCTCAAGAGCGCATCTCTTGAGAGTCGAGCGGTCGTGGCTAATTGGCTGCTGGGATGGTTTAGGGACAATTTAGGGACATGTCAGTCTTCGACGGCCTTCTGGGTTTTGGGTCTCCCGCGCAATGTTTCTCCACTTGTGACAGCTTTCAAAAGCAGAGCCTTGCCACTCCACTACAATCGTCTGTATCACTTCGACATAACATTGTAATAACTCAATGTTTCAGTTGTTTACAAAATAAACAGTCTCGCGTAGGCTAGATATTTGCATATATTTAAATGCAAATATAATCAATAAACTGTAGAAGGTAAATTGGTTTAACAGCCTAATTAATAGTCAGGGCAAGCGATACGCGTTATGTACAATTGTACAGTCTAGGAATGTATCTATTAATTTGCGGGATGCATCAGCATGTCATGTTCAAGCGAAGGCGTGTCTGTCTTGACGTCTATCAGGTTAATTGGTTCCAGATGATGATTGGTTCCAGATGATGACAACTACCCCCATCCTCCAGCCTTTACCGACACCCTCCCCCTTGTAACAATTAATTGATATCAATATGACCTTAATTTACTTAGTCCAATTATTCATTCGCGTTGGAGTGTCATGCATTGACTTATATGGTGTCATGTACAGATCTTAGCAAATTCTTCTGACGGACGAACAGATCACCTCAGTAGACTCGGATACATCGCTTCAATCAGTCAACAAGTGTTATCAGCGACCTATTATCGTAATTTCATCGATAATTAATTCATTTCATTTTATAACCGACTTCCAAAAAAGGAGGAGGTTCTCAATTCGGCGCGTATATTTTTTGTTGTTGTAAGTAATTAATAATAAATAAAGTAGTGACTGCAAACATTGGCATTTACTTAAATAAAGAGTACTATAAATTATTCAACCACTCCACTATTGATTGAAGGAGGCGGTTGGCCTTCAGTCAATATTGAAAAAGAGAGTCAGTCAACGGGAAGTGATTGGCGGACTCTCGTATTAATATAATTTGATGCAATCCTTCTTCCTTCTTTCCTTTTGAAAATCAACTGTAAGAGCTATACAGTTAAAATTTGGTTTAAAAAACCTGTTCTGCTACACCTACACAGACCCAGAGGAATTTGAAATCTTACGTTGCCAATATTTCAAGGGAAAATTAGCTGTTTATCACAAGATTTAATAAGTTATCTGTCTGTTTTATAATCATTATATGGATCTTCGTTAACATTCATGAAATTGACACGAAACTGAACGATAATTGGATTGGAAACCTAATTTATAGACAGAGCGCATGCATCGATACAATGTGTCGTGTAACAATGAATTATTCAGTGAGGG